>OX388205.1:7580000-10523813 GCA_947578815.1 Epinotia ramella
AAGTAACTTTGACCTTGACCTTTGTTACATCGACACGCGCGCGCCAACTAATAGTCCAGGCAATGAACTGACAACTTGTATGGAAAAAATGTCAATTTTGGAAATAATTTATAATAGCTTATTTTTTATGTATAACGGATATACAGGGTGCAATCTTTTACGTGATACAAAATAGCAAAATGTGAATCTATCCATGATTCTGAGCAACTTTTATTATGGGACCAACTTTGTGTTATGCCAAAAAAAACACACCTGTTCATACATTCTTGTCAGTCTAAAATGAGCAGAGTTAATGAAATAGTTGGATTTTTTTGGCATAACACAAAGTTGGTCCCATAATAAAAGTTGCTCAGAATCATGGATAGATTCACATTTTGCTATTTTGTATCACGTAAAAGATTGCACCCTGTATTATCAATTAAATAGTTACTCAGCGACAAAGTCCGACAAAATTTCAGACATCGAAAAAATGATAAGTTAACTGGCTTCTAAAAAGTCAGTAAAAATATTAATAAATGTTTTTGTCTTTATTTTGGTTCATTTACATTTTCTCTATAATATTGAAGATAAATCGTACAAAAAAAGATAATGCATGCTTCATTTAAATCTACATAATTACTTCCGGGTGGAAAGTTTGTCGGATTCTTGACTAAATCATCTTAGAATAACATTTTCAAATGAAATCAACAAAAAAAACGCTATTATAAATTAATGTTTTTCAAAACCGTATTTTGCCTGGAGTATAAACCTTGTGCCGGCTGTACACACTGGGCCAACGTTGGCGCGGAGCAGAATTACTATGCGTTAGAGGAAGAGGGCTTTATTTCGTTCTCATGCGTTTGCATAGCTGCATCCTGCTCACTCGCCAACGATGGCCCAATGTGTACAGCCGGCAGACATTTATTAAGTTGGTCTTGTTGGTTTGGGTGGGGGTGGTTATGCGTGAGAGAGAGAGATATGCCCACTTATGCGTGAGAGTTTTTGTAATTCATTATATTGACTACTGCAGTATTCTTTTTCATATTTAACCATATGGCCGGCAGAAGGCCGGTTACACGACTCTAATATAAAGCGGCCAAGTGCGTGTCTGACCACGCACAATGAAGGGTTCCGTGCCTATTAAAAAGGTCGTATCGTTACTGAAATCAAATGGCACTTACGTCCTTTTCTTTAACGAAGGCAGTTTTTTTAGAAATATCTCGATAACCTTTGAACCGATCTTGTTCAAAACAATCTTCGCTGAAAGAATTTAATAAGCCCTATGATTTTTTTCATATTTTTATAATACACGGTTCAAAAATTAGAAGGGGGGGACGACACAATTTTAGTGACTTTCGGGGCGATTATGTCCGACTCTATTCACTTAATCAAAAAAATTGCTGAGAAACCTTATATTTATTTTGAAGCCACACGTGGGCTTGCAATAAAAGAAAATGATTTTCAGTTTTATGTATGGACTGCACCCCTAACAATTTTTTTTTTACACATTTCATTACAAAACTATGTAGCGGCTAACAAAATACACGTATCATCAAATTTTTATTCAAATACACCTTATAGTATTCGAGTAAAATGCCTGTCACATACGGACGGACAGACAGATGGACAGACAGACATAACGTATCCATAAGGGTTCGGTTTTTTGCCATTTGGCTACGGAACCCTAAAAAACATACAAACGAGGACAATGTTTTTTTTGGCCTGTTTAATGATTTCTGATATAGGTATTACCAGATTTAAAAAAAAGGTTTTGCCTAGTGGCAATGTAGGCATGTTTCACGGTTTTAACTATTTCATTAAGTACCTACTAATTTGAATTCTCCGCTCTAAACCGTACCGTTCTTACCCCACCCAACATACCTACCTTATGTAAAATTATTGGAACTGTAAAAGGCCTCTACAAAAATATCCAAGATGTGTTTATTTTTAATACTACGACGGTCGCAAAAAAGCATACGGCCTGTCTGATGGTACGATAACACCGTAGCCTATGGACGCTGGCGACTTCACAAGCATCACAATCAGGTTGCCGGCCCTTTATTGATATTTAGGGTTCCGTAGCCAAATGGCAAAAAACGGATTCGTCATGTCTGTCTGTCTGTCTGTCGGTCCGTATGTCACAGGCATTTTACTCGAATAGGCCTTATTAAATTCTTTCAGCGAAAATTGTTTTGAACAAGGTCGGTTAAAATGTTTGTGAGATATATCTAAAAAACTGCCTTCCTTAAAGAAAAGGACGTAAGTACCATAAGATTTCAGTAACGATACGACCTTTTTGATAGGCACGGAACCCTCGTTGTGCGTGGTCCGACACGCACTTGGCCGCTTTTTTACTCCAACACCCCCCAGCCCCAGGCCCCAGGAAGGGGTAAAGAAGTGTGCCAGCGTCATACCAATAAGTAAGCGGTTAAATTAAGCCAATAAAAACCCTTTCATAACCCCTACAAAAACCCTTAAAAACCCCTTCAAATAACCCTATCAAAACCCTGAGGTTATTTAGGCTTAACTCTGTTGAAGGGCTTAACCCGTATATAAGTTAAGCTGAGGATACGGTAACCCAAAAATGCGATTAATCCTCGAACGGCTTAAGCTTTTCGAACGGATTAAGCCAAAGAACGGGTTTTCCGGTCCCTGAGATAGACACGGCTCTAATCAATTTTTACAAAATATGTTCTTTATAAAGTAGGTACGTAGAATATGCTATTTTAAAGGTGTAGCCTGAGAGATAGTTGTGATGTGCAATTGTTTCAAGTGCACCGGAATAATTCCGCTTGCATCTTAGGGATAATATGAGGCTGAATGATAATGATTTTTTATTAAAAATAAATTCAATTTAGGGATATGTTTAGTTCGTTCTGATATGCCTGTACGGGTGTGTTGAGTGTCAGATGGTCAGAACAAGTTTTCTTTTCAAAAGTATCAGCCAGCAGCCTATGTAAAACACGAGTCGGCATCACCAACACCCATTAAATCTTCAAAGATTTCCCTAGTCTAGGTCGCGGTACACGGGCATACCATTATATTTGACTAATTTTTAAGGGAAGACTTTTTTATAATATTTATGTGAACTGAATCAATTGCACACCTCTTGTGAAGTTTTATACTGTAGAAAAATATTAAGAATATTTGACTAGCTAGTTATACCATATCGTAATGTGTTCTCTTACATAAAGTTACTTATATTCAAAAATATAAACTAGATAATTTTGATAGTAAAATAAAGCTAAACAAAGTTCCACTACTAAAACATTGAAAGCTACTTCTAAATAATACTATTCATCTTTTTAAATACAAAAATGTATTTTACTTAAACATTTAGTATACGCATCATAAATATTAACAATTTGATGGTAGATAGTAACTAGTACATATTATTTAATAAAATCTCTTCAATTTTCTCAAATCTCATATTTGGTATTTCTTTGGTACATAGTATTATATGTCTTTTCTTCTCTTAGCCTTACGTTTGTTCAATATTATGAAATAATGCATATATGGCTTAAACCGTTACACGTATAGCGGTGAAATATTTATAACAATAGTTTGGGATAGTGTATAGGTACGGGGACCGACTTATAATAACGTTTATTGAATGGTGTTCATATTGTTTATTTTTATTTTATGACGGCGCATAATATATTTTAAATATTTATGGACTGCATAAGCATAACATTTACTTAGTCAATAATTATTTTGAGCGTTTGCTGCCAAGATTTATGTTTCCGCATAAGGGCTACAGATAAAAACAAAAGTTCGACACAGTAAAAGTCCATATATAATTAATACAGCGGTAATTTGGTAAGTTTTTATGCCCTTTAATCTAACTTTATTGTATTCTTTACATAATAAATAACTATAATTCCCGATTGAAATATTAAATAAAACAATAAAAACCGATACAAAACACCCATATACCCGGGATTAGCACTCATTTAACAAACAGTTAAATATACACGTGTCCTTTCGAAAGGCCAAAATCAACAAAAGTTCTTTTCAAAACCCAATCTCAAAATGAAAAGTGAAGTGTACAGTGGTCGCATCAGTTGGTGGTAGCTGCGGTGGTTTAGTTCCGCTCGGGCAAGCGCATCTTGTGCGGAGGACCCTTCAGGAGTTCGTCCTTGTAGGCGGCGAGGATGGCGCGCGACATGCTCGGCTCGGAGGCGCTCGTCTCCAGGAACTGGCGCATGAGTCTGGAATAAACAAGTTTCCCTAATTATAATAGGGTATTTGACAACAGTGAAAATAAATTCTTTTTTAGGGTTCCGTACCCATGCGGTAAAACGGGACTCTGTTAATAAGACTCCGCTGTCCGTCTGTCTATCTGTTTGTCACCAGGCTGTATCTCATGACATGAACCGTGATAGTTAAACAGTTTAAATTTTCACAAATGATGTATTTCTGTTGCCGCTGCGCTATAACAACAAATACCTACTAAAAACAAAATAAAATAAATATTTAAGGGTGCTCCCAATACTGTCGCGAACAGTAACTTCGCGATGACTTCACTTCTTTTGGTTGTCGGGAGTGTCGCGAATCATGTCAGTTGATGATATCGCGAGGACTAATTGGACGTAGTTAAAGGAAAAGGATCCAATCCACAGAATGACCAAAACATGAGTTAAGTATACCAGAGAGGTCTCTGAGGCGTATATTTTCATTCAGCAAAAAGACGCCCCGCTCACATAGTGTTTTCATATTTTAATCAACATGGGATACCATCCCACATGTATGACGGAGTAAAAAAGATATCCTTCATAAAGACCCATAACGCTTGGAACCGTATAGTGATATTAGATCAGTTACATAATTGATTCACATTTGTTTTAACAAAAGAAATCCAACCTGCTTGGACCATTTTTAAGAAAATGCAATTCACACGTTTTACTTTTAATATTTTCAACGAAACGGATCCAATCCGTTTGGATTCTTTTTGAAAAACTAAATTTAGATTCTTTAAATCTTTTAGATATACAACAAAATAGATTCAACTCACTTGGATCAGTTTTGTTGAGTTGTTTTGAATCCTGCAATGGTGTCTTAGTAAACAACAGAAACGATCCTATTACAATATTTTTTTTTTAATCTGATTTTTTAAATTCATTTAGCTTTATTTTTAATCATTAAAAGAAGTTTTCACTATAAAGCAGCCTTTATTACGATATTTGCTGTCAGTATTATTGTCTTGGATCATTATACGTAAATGTATTATCCGATCCAGCGCACATAAACCATTTTTAGGAAAATGGTTATATTAACAACTAACTTCTGCCCGCGACTTCGTACGTGTAGGTATAATTATGGTTTAAACATGATATTCTTATGTTTAACCATATTGATATTACTGACAAATTTGAAAATAAACATTCCATTTCCATACTGTGCGTGTAAGAGTTCAAATTGTCTTCGAATCGAAATAAATACCCTCATAAACTTGGTCGTCTATAATATTATATAGATCCCCAAAGTATCCTTTGAGAGAACGCACCCTATGCGAGCCCCAGGTCCGAAGGCCCGATGGCGAGCCCCACGGACACTCACTATCCCCCAGGTGTCTTGCAAGCGAGACCTGAGGCCAAAGTCCCTTAATCTGAGCGGCGAAGCAAACCTTCAGAGAGTGGTCTTAATTTTTTTTTACGAGGGCCTAAGGCCCGAGGCCGAGCCCCCATAGATACTCGTTACCTCCGAGTAACTTGCAGGTGAAACCTTAGGGCCGAAGACCTGAAGGTAAACGGGGAGCAAACGGAGCCGAAGGCTGAGCTTTTCGTAGGAATGAAAGGCCCTTAGCATACTTTTAGAGAGCGGTCGCTATGCGAGCTCGGGGGCTGAAGGCCTTACTGTCCCCAGGTGTCTTGCAAGCGAAACTGGAGACCAAAGTCCCCAAGGGGAGCTGGCAGGCAAGCGATGCCGAAGGCCGAGCTTTTCGTAACAATGAAAGGTCCCAATCAAGCCCTAAGAAAGCGCTCCCAATGCAAGCCTGAAGGCCGAAGGCCGGAGCCCAAAGTCCCCAAGGGGAGTGGGCAGGCAAGCGAGGCCAAATGCCGAGCTTTTCGTAACAATGAAAGGTCACAATCAAGCCTTATAAAGCGCTCCCAATGCGAGTCCGACGGCGAGCCCTCACGGACACGGACATTTCCTATCCCCAGGTGGCAGCGAAGCCAAAAGCCGAGCTTTACGTTCAAATGGAAGGCCCAAAGCATCCCTTTAGAGAGCGCTCTCAATGCGAGCGCCTACGGACACTCATTATCTACGAGAGTCTTGCAAGCGAAACCTGAGGCCCGAATTCCCGAAGGTAAAAGGGGAGCCAAGCGAAGCGAAGGGTGAGCTTTTCTGTAGGACTTAAAGGCTTTAGCATGCTTTAAGAGACCGCTCCCTAGGCGAGCTCGAGGGCCCAAGACCCGAATGCAAGCCCCCGCGGACACTTACAATCCCTAGGTGTCTTGCAAACGACCAAACCGACCTGTGGCTAAAGTACCGGAGATGAGCGGCGAGGCAAGCGAGCCCTCACGGACACTTACAATTTTTTATTGATAATGAGTCTTTCATTCCAACGAAAAGCAAGGCCTTTGGCCTCGCTTGCTTCGCCACTCACCTACGGGACTTACCTCGGCTCGCCACTCACCAAGCAAGCGAGGCCAAAGGCCTTGCTTTTCGTTGGAATGAAAGACTCATTATCATTCCTTCAGAAAGCGCTCTAAATGCGCCCTCATGGACGGGCACTCATTATCTCCCGTTGTCTTGCAAACGAAACCTGAGGGCGAGCCCCCACGTACACTTACTATCCCCAGGTGTCTTGCAAGCGAAATCCCAGGCCAAAGTTCCGAAGGTAAGCGGCGAGGCAAGCAAGGCCATTTTGTTGGACTGAAAGGCCCAAAGCAACCCTTCTGAGAGCAGTTCTCAATGTGAGCAATCACCCCTAAGCACACTCATTATCTTCCGGTGTCTTGCAAGCGAAACTTAAGGGCCGAAATCCCGAAGGTAAACGGGGAGGCAAGCGAAGAAGAAGCGAAGCGAAGGCTGAGGTTTTCGTAGGAATGAAAGGCCTAAAATATCCCTTTAGGGAGCGCTCCTTATGCGCTCCCAATAATATTTCAGTGTCACGAGAGTTTTCTACATAAAAAAAATTGGCACCTATATACTCAATTCTCCGCGGAATGCCGTTTTGTCCAAATTTTATACCCGCATTTTTAGATTTGTATGGGATTCAAGGAGTTCCCATACAAAGTTCAACCCCAGTTTTGGTCCCCTTTGCACCCTTATCATAATATTTTTTATAGCCTAAAACCTGGCCGGGGATTTTCTCAACAGATTAGTAAAGTTTGCATCAAAATCCGTTCAGCCGTTTTCACGTGGTGCGCGTTCACATAAGCAGACAAACAGATAAACAGACAAAAATTCTAAAAACTGTTGGAACGTGTTCTGTTATCGATTCTAAGTATCCCAGCAAACTTTTTTTCGAATATCTTCCATGTAAAGACTTTCGACCATCTTCAGCTTTATTTTATGTATGTATAGAGATGGTTTTACATGATTATTATGCCAGTTTTATTTCGTGAATCCTTATTACAAAATTAAACAAAAGGAAGGGTCTATGAAAAGTGTATTTTCGCAAAAAAGATCCAACCCCACTTTTGGTCGAAATCCTGAAAAATATAGCATTTAACTGAATTCTGTGTGAAAGAATGTATAATACACGACTCAACTCATTTTTCATCCAAACATATATTATAAAAAAAATGTACCAGTTTTGAGGAATCACGGTTGAAACTTTAAACCGCCATAACTTTTGCTCAACTTTCTGTGGATTGGATCTTTTTCCTTTAACTACGTCCAATTCATGGTCGGAGCGTGTAATACCGCCTTAAGAGATTATTTACTCTGGCAAGGTTGTGTTATATTTGTAACTGAGGGTAAACTAAGAATTGTAGTCTTTTGCGTATTTAAACGAATAACGCCTTTGAAGAGACCTCTTTTACTGTCTACCATTGTGCTGTGGCGAGTGTCGGTGTAAGCTGAAGTAATCTCAATAAATGTAATTTTGGAACAATAAACCGTACTTATATTTTTGTATTTCAATCAATCAAGGAATTGCACGTGCACCGACTAATAATCGACGTATGCTAAACAATCATCTCTGACAATACTACATTGCCATGACAGATGTTCAGATAAAACTGGCCAAAGGAAACTGGCTAATCTCACTGCCTATCAGCTCAACATAAAGATAGGCACGGATTCAAATTTATCCCAGCACATCTACACCATGTCGCAACGCCCTCTTTATAATGGAATGTTACACATTAATGATATATTATAATCTCTTGTATAATACAATTAGACTGCGTTAAGCTTGAGGACGCCACGATAGGTTTAAACATGATTTAAGGAGAGGAAATTTGAATCCTACCTTAAAATCATCCCACGCAGTCCATGTATATATCTGCTTCGCTTCTGACGGCTTGTCCCACCTGTGGGTTGAGTGTTATATGAAAACACGGTCACTCAGAGCCTTAGAACTTGGCACACGTTAGTTCTAACTACTAAACAACGGGAGATGCTTTCCTCCTTGTAGCTATATTAATGGTCGTCGTAACACTCATCTCAATTACATACTGCCAGTTCCTTGTACTATAATATGTTAGCCACATGAGGGGTGCACACTGTATATTACTGTCCAGGTTCTCGCCTGTCGGCCGAGCAACCCTGGGACTCCACATTCTACTATACTGTGTCCATCTCATGTTCTCGCCCACCGGCCGAGCAACCATGACAACACCTCATCTCTAGACCGTCTCTTGTCTCCTTTATATCTTGATAGGAAAGGTCTCATCTATGTCGTACTGATATTCAAGGATATTGCATTATCCGGGTGATTCTAACTAACAGTTGTCATGTCCTATTGTATGTCTGTCTTTAGTCCACGAGCCTTATCTCTCAACCAATAATTCATTACTCATCATCCTAAGGGTGATAATCTTGCTATCCACACATTTCGTCTGTGTAGATAACACGTGACTGATACACGAACCGATAACGGCCATGCCGGTCCCTAAGCATGTTTAATCACACGGGTCGTACACTCTCAGACCTCACAGGTTCGTCCGTCCTTGCCCCATCTCCGGCACCTGCAGCACAACCGTAATTTGTTGTCGGTTTTTATAGATAACTAGCTTCCGCCCGCGACTTCATATGCGTGGACCCGGGATAAAAACTATCCTATATTTTAATCCAGGCCCAGGCTATAAACTATGTTCGTGCAAAATCTCATCCAAATCACTTGAGACGTTTAAGCTCGATTGAGTAACAAACATCCAAACATCTAAACATACAAACATATCCAAACTTTCGCATTTATAATATTAGTATGGTACGGAGCCCTTGGTGCGCGAGTCCGCCTCGCACTTGGCTGGTTTTTGTTGCCGACTGTACGAATACCAGCCTTGTGGCAATGTGAGGTGGACAACAATAATAGGCGCGTAATATACTATGCAATTTGTCACACCAACCGATAAAGACGCAGCTATAGTTAGAATAAATAGGCATGGTACTGATGTTTCATTCCAATTATAGCTGCGTCTCTGTCGGTTGTTGTATTGTGACAAATTGCATCGTTACTCGAGGAGTCGAGGGCATGTGACATAGCGTTTGCATCACTGCCAAAAGTCGTTGTGTGTAACCGCTCTTAGACTTGCAAAGGAAATGTAATCGTATGTATCTAATTGATCTAAATAAGATAAGCTACGGAAATCTTTTGTCAAATGCCAAATCATGGGATTAGGTATCAAAGCGGACCCCGGGCATGTTGCATTTTGCATATGCCATAGAGAGCTACGGTAGCCTAGTGGTTCAGGCATGCGGCTGTCAAGCGGCGGTCGTGTCGTGAGTTCGAAACCCGGCTCGTACCAATGAGTTTTTCGGAACTTATGTACCTACGGAATACTTATACCGTTAGCTTTTCGGTGAAGGAAAACATCGTGAGGAAACCGGTCTAATCCCAATAAGGTCTAGTTTTCCCTCTGGGTTGCATGGTCATGGTCAGATAGCAGTCACGTTCGTAAAACTATTCCCTATGCCAAATCTTGGGATTAGGTGTCAAATCGGACCCCGGGCTTCTTTAGGGGCACTACCGGGAATAACGCTAGGAGGATGATGATATGCCATATGCGCGCACTGACATAGGTATTAAACACATACGTTGCATTTTTGAATCGCGATTATCGCACAAGAAAAAATCGTAGTGCGGCTTGGCCTTAGGGCACCGGGAATAACGCTAGGAGGATGATTAATCGATCTCAATAAGACAAGCCACGCAAATCTCTTTCACGGGCATAAATGACTGTTCCCATGTCGACGCACTGTTGGGCCGGTAGCAATAGGCTTGAGACCTAAGATTTATTTACGATGCGATTCGAACCAGTTTTTGGAGAGGAATAAATGATTTTTATGGGAGCAAATACAATTAAAGAACATAAATACCCAAGAATTTAAGTTAAAGACTGACCTCGCTAGCGGCAGTCGCAACGATTCATACTAATTGACGTCAATATGACGTCACACTTTACAATTTGTACTAATCGTATGGAAAATCAAGTAGTTGTACTACAATTTTGTTTCTATAAAAGCGTAAGGATTCTATCGGTAGCTTTAAACTTAGGTACCTACTCTTCGACAGTAAAAAAAAGACCGGGTTGCACTCCGGGAGTGCCGGCAGAAGTGAAAACTCAATAACATTGTAACAGTTTTTCGATCAGGTCACGTGACATCTTACGGTGTCACCCTAAAAATGAATTTGACGCAAATTTATAAACAATTATCAATTAATCGATATGATACAGAGAAAGAATATAATGGAAAAATAAACCATCTTCGTCGGTAAAATAATACGAAAAACAAAATATTTTAATTAAAAATAATTTGTTTCGTGATAAGGGTATTTCATTATCAATTACTTAGGCGGACGGGCCCGTCGGCTAACCGACGGGCGGCGGCAAACACAATATCAATTTGTTTTTGCCATTGCCAAATAGTTTTCAAAGCTTTATCTCTTTAGGAATAACGTCTAAATTCGATCTATTCGAATTTGCAAGAACAGCACAACAGCAGACGGCGGTGGCGACCAAAATATCAATTTGTTTTTGCCGTTGGTAAATATTTTTCTAAGCTTGATCTCTTTAGGAATAACGCCCAAATTCGAACTATTCAAGTTTTCTCAATAGCAAAACGGTGAAGGACGCGTTGGTATTATTACAAATTTATTTGCAGAATATGCTATTGCAAAAAGTGTTTAACGGCTTTATACTCTTACGAATAGCGTTCAGTTTTGAATGAAGTCGAATCGGCTCGCAGCAAAAAGTGACCTCCTTCACATCTGACGTCACAAAACTCTGTCGCGTGTTGTATTTAACAATTTTTCCCCATCCCAAAAAGTGCTCATCGCCGCTAAAGAAGTTTTCACTTCAAAAAATCCTTGAATACAGTATGAAAAAAGAACAATTTAAGTAGTTAGAAACGTGTGATAATGGTTAAAATATGTATATTCAAAAAAAACGGACTTTCCAATTTAGGTTTAGCAATTTCAACCTTTTACGCCTAAACCCTGAATGAAATTACATGAACATTAGCATAGAGATAATTTGAGACCCTTGGAAGGATTTAGGATAGTTTTTATCTCGAAAATTATCCCTTAAGGTGGTACAAGTTTATTTGGGACGCGATAATTAAGGTTACGCCTAAAATAATTTAATAGCAATATTTTTTCTCAAGTTCTACGCGGACTCTTATAGTTTAGTTACACCTTGTGTTGGAAATTATAAAGTATCGACCGACGGACAACATTGATACATTTGATACCAAGCTCAAAGGACGAATAAAAAAAATTACGCGTACACCAGCGGAGCAGAACGGGAATCGAACCCGTAATCGATCAATTAATTTGCCATATGAAATTACGAAACATAAAAATGATTCCATTTTAAGTTATCTTTATCACGTGACGTGATTATCGCTAACAAAATACCTACCTACGCAGTACGCACTGATGCTCGCTCGCTCGTTTATTTTTTTCGGTAACCTTTATTATACCGGTTTCGAACCGTTATTAATGTTATTATACAGGTTTCAGAAACCTTGAAATAGATTACTGGTAACCGATATTTCAAAACGGTTACGGTACTGTTATCTTGGCGCGGCGCGCGTAACCTTTACACCATTACGTTACAGTAATGGAATACCGGTTTCATACCGGTAAAACCTTAACCGAAATCAGACCCTGCTGTTAAACGAGCAATATCTGCCAATATTTAGTTCCATTACGTTACAAATGCCCATGTCCTAAAGTGAAAATGCAATAAAAAAAACCTATCATAGCTCCAAGGGTGTAGTAGGAGATCTTAGGGTCATCACCTTGCATTTTTGAGACAAAGCAAACCGCTTGGAACAGGTGTTCCTGGGGGTGATCTGAGTTGATTTAGCCCGGTTGCCACGAGGTTCCCCCCAGCAGGTGGGCAGGGGAGGGGGGGTAAAAGTGCCTCCGGCGCGCCTCACTCTAAGCTTTATATCTGCACACATTCGGGGATGAAGAATTCATTTTTGTGATTAAATTTTCACTCACCCATACAAAAAATACGAGAAATTCAAAATTCAAAAAAAAACTTTACCGTTTTTTTTTCGAAAATCCTCTACAAAATTAAAACTATTAAGCTTAGCTCTAGAAAAAAAATACCTGTGAATAGCCCAGTTATGCTACTATACAGAGTGTTTTTTTTAAATGGGACAGTATGGGGAAATCCAAATCTAAAGGAGATAGAGGAAAAGTGTCCAAGGAGACATTAGGTGTTTTTTTATGTAAACAAATTTGGCTCATTAAAATTTTTGGTCAAGCGTGAGTTGTTCTTAAAAAATTATAAAGTTGGTCAATTTTTTTTTTGACGCGGGTCGGCTCTGTTTCATGTAAGGATTATTTCATTGAAAGAAAAAAATCTGAACAGCAGAAGTTGGTCAAATTTTATGAAAACTAATCTATTCTAAAATAGTTTTTATTCATTTTGTTTTTATGCAACTTAACACCTTAACTTAACTTTTTGTTTTTTATATAAAATGAATTATTACATGCTCATTATGTTTTTTTTCATAAAGAACTTTTTTCATAATCTTCATTAACTCACCTTCTGTGCCCTTCTCATATTTAAGCTAGATAGAATGCCTGGACAGTGACAGGACTCCGCCTTAGCTCCGGCGCTACGGCGAGAGCACCCCTTTCGCCCTCGCGTGACAAAGCACGGTCGCCCGTGCTCCGCTCCGCAGCTTCGGCTTGCTGCTCGCCAAGGCGACCAGCCTCAGCTGCTCCGCTTTGCACGGCTCCCGCGCGCCGTCACAGCGGGCGTGGGCTGCTCTCCCTCCACGCCTCCGGCTTTTTATATACACTCTAGGGGTAGGGCAGACAAGACCACGTGGATATTGGGGTGCTCCGATTCGGGTTTGTTACCTGTGTCTGTTTTTCTAGGATGTGATAGCAATCGCTTAGTAAAACTAAATACATAGTAAGTGTTGTTATCAGTTTTAATCATTATTCTAAATGCAAAAAGAAATTAGTACACATAAACGTTATAGCAAATGTAGTAGTGATAAATGAGTGTTATGTTATTTAAATGTTATGACCAATAATAATATTCATTTTGTTATTATGATAATAGTTTGTTATGATTTCCGTACGTATGCTAGTTGAAATGATGCATTTTGTTTTTATGGCGAATGAACGGCTCCCCCCGAGGGGAGGTTGAAAATAAACCAATTCAATTTAAGGAAATGAAATAGAATTACTTACATGAATTTGCGCAGAAATACACCTTTTAAATCACACACAGAATGTTTTAGCATTTGTTTAAAACCCGTGTGGTGAAGGGCTGCTTGGCCGCTTGCGTGGAGTTAGTTAGTTAGTTAGTTATCCTGGGCTCTTTTCCGCAAGTCGACATCCAGTGTGCCTATTTTGCGTGAATTTGTGGGGTAGCGCTACTCTAACCACCCCAGCTCCTCCAGAAAGTTGGTGAGTGCTTTTGTGTTTATGATTGCGTCCCGTAGTGTGTCTGGCGACCCTAGGTGCTTTTTCCTGTATACTTCTACCTGCTTGCAGTCCAGTAGAATGTGTTTGGTCGTTTCTTCCGCCTCCATGCACGCTCTGCACATGGGGCTATCTGTGATACCCATGTTGTAGAGGTGTCTGTTCAAGGTATTGTGTCCTGTTATTATTCCTACTATCTTGCGTAGTTGGTTTCTATGTGTCCTCAGTAGTGCTGTTGTGAGTTTGTTGTCGCGTTTTGACAGGATCTCTTTGGTCTGTCTGCATGTGTCTATCTGCTCCCAGTATCTTTGGTGTAAGTCTTTGGTGTATAGGTCAAGTTGATTGTATATGTAGCTTTGTGGCAGGGGTAAGATTGGTTCTGGTCCGTATGCCGTTGTTTCTGAGCCTTTCCTGGCCAGTTCGTCCGCTGCATCGTTACCTCTTGAACCACTGTGCCCCTTGATCCATTGTATGGTAATGTTGTTTTTATCTGCGCACACCTCTGTTAGGTTTTGGTGGCATTCGTATATCAAGCTAGATGTGATGTTGTCACTATTCAATGCTTGTAGTACCGATTTACTGTCTGAGAGTATCCGTATGTTTGTGTTCTGAACTTGTCGTCTCTTTATGGCATTGCAGGCTTCAATTATCCCTACGCATTCAGCCTGGAATACCGTGTTTTGTTCACCCAGTGGTTTGGATATGTGTATGTTTAAGTCCTCCGAGAACACTCCACATCCCGTTCCGGTATTTGTTTTCGAGCCATCTGTGAAGATTCTTAAGTCTGTTTGGTTTAGTCCCTCTCTTGAGTCTTCTGTTAGTGCTATGCCGTAGTCTTTCCTGAAGACTGCAGTTCTTGGTATTTTGTCGATTGAAGCCTCCATGATAGGGAGGCTTGTGATCAGTCTGTTATGGATCTTCGTGTGTGGTGTGTTTAGTTTCGTCCATAGGTTGAGGCTCTTTAGGCGTATTGCCGTCGCAGCCGCTTCCTTTTGTATGTGCATGTGTAAAGGTAGGAGTCCTAGCATTATTTCTAGTGCTGCTGTTGGGGTTGTTCTCATACAACCTGTAGCCGCTACACATGCTAGTCTTTGCGTTTTCTGGATTTTGGTAATTGCACTCGTGGTTTGGGTGCGGGGCCACCATACTATGGCACCATAGCTTATCATTGGTACTATCACCATTTTGTATAGCCACAGTATGATGTGGGGAGCCAGGCCCCATCTCTTCCCCACCATCCTTCTGCATTGCCAGAAGGCTACTGTCGCTTTGTTTAGTCTACTGTCTAGGTGTTTGCTGCTTGCGTGGAGTATTGTGGCACGGATTTAAATCGAATATAGTTCGGCATGAAAGACAACTGAAATTAGTTTTATCCTCAAGCGTCATTATATCGAATAATTTATCTGATATACGTGTGCATTTCAAATGATAATGACATTCGCATAGTGCACAAAATAAAAAAAATATATTAATTATTTCTTGTGTACATTTCGTGCATACCACTGCCATCTTTTAAACCAGCGACAGATGACCCGCTTCGTACGAATTCGGGAGAGATCGTATTAGACTTATCACATGTAAGGTCCAAAGGTCACTTCCGTTTTAAATAGTCAAACGGCCACTGAAGACTTTCAAAGGCAGTTTATTACCGAGTAAACACATTTTATCAGGAATTTTGTCTTGTATAGCACACTAGTTAGTCACTTCAAACCGTGTGTCGAAATCAAAACAATGTTTATTCACTAAGTTTTAGTTCTCGAATATTTGCACTGATATATAGTTTATTTAACTGACGTAACTTCTAATAACGATGTCACATGATTATTGTACGTGTCTGAATAGATAATTGCAATCGGAGTGGGCCGATAAATGATAAGTGCAATTCGATTAGCATAGTTATGAACTACCGTTGACTATATACCTGCACTCCACGTCTTTAAAAGCTCACTTTTTGTCAAGATTCGTGATTTTTATAAAGTAGAAATCTCCGTTCCGATTCAAGCAATGCACGACTTAAAAGCATATCAAAAACTCCATGGAGTGGTAATCAGAGACGTAATGTGTACATTACAGACAGTCCCGTTTAAATGGAAGGAACCAGGAGCAAGAATCATGGACATCGGCTGCGGAGATGGAAGTGTCACTATGGACGTTTGGAAGAAGTATATGCCGAAGAGCTTTATGAAGATAGTTGGTAGTGACAAAATCAGTCGTGTGTGGATTTTGCTTCCGAGAATTACGTAAACGAACGCGCTCAGTTTATTTGGCTTGACATAGAAGAGGAGATACCGGAGGAACTGGAGGGAAGTTTTGACCACGTGATCTCATCTTACACCTTTCATTGGGTGAATATGCAAGAGTAAGGCGTTTTTGGGTAAGGCCGTTATTTCTTGTTCCTGATTAAGCAGTTTAAATCGTCTAAATTTTAATCACTTCTAGTGTGTTACGAATATTAGTAATCCATTTAATTGGCTAATTGGCGTAACACACTGGAAGTGATTAAAATGTAGACGATTTAAACTGCTTAATCAGGAACAAGAAATAACGGTCTTACCCTTTTAACTCATTTACGATCGTTTTTTTTGATCCAATTTTTCCATGCTTGAAAAAGAGTGTAGCCATAACTCCACTTCACCGAACTGGTTTCATGTCCAGTTAGTTTACCGTTCGAGTAGCTCGCCTCTGCACTGGTACGGTCTACCAGTTTAAATAAGACAGTGTCCGACCAGATTCGCGGTTAAAAAGTCTTTACGCAAGTTTTTTGCTACTGCGCCGGTAGATTCTTAGTGTGTCTGATCCCTATTTTTATTGGTGTATTTGTTTTTATATGTTTTTTTTTGTTATTTATTATCTGTGTGCTTCTTTTATTATCTGAAGGTCCGCCCACAATTTATCTGCTTTGCCCAAAGGCTGAGTGGTAGGGAATGCTTACGGCATTAAGTCCGGCTTTTGTACGATAACTTGTTATTTTGTAAAATAATGATTAAATTAATACATATAATAAAATCGTAACTGATCGCTGTCTGTACATGGCAAATTTATTAAAAAAACTTTTATTGGGGGGCCTTCATAAACGTAATAGAGCCCAAAAAAATGATTTTTGAATTTCCTGTCTGTTTGTCTGTTTGTCTGTGCGTTTGTGCACGCTAATCTCAGAAGCGGCTGAACCGATTTGGATGCGGTTTTCAGTAATATATTATGCTAGACTTCCCTTAACATTTACCCCCTTATTCATAAAACTTAAAATGCCTCTGCTAAATAAAATGTGCTTTGTCCCTTTCTTACGAACACAAATGTCAAAGTGACAGATAAGGACAAACGAATTCTAACGCCATTTTAGTTAAAACAGGCTTTGTAGGACGTTTATGAATACGGCCGTAAGTGTTTATTTTATTCAAATCGGTTAATAAATAAAAAAGTTATGTCAATTTAAGTCACGTAGTATATAAGTAACGCATAAACTGGTAGTAATACTCATACTGATCTACATATACATATAATATTGAATAATAGGTAAAACAAATACTGAGCTGAATTATCTGAAATTTAGGTAAACTAAATATAGCTTCTGCCCGCGACTTTATAGTATAAAGTCGCGGGCAGAAGCTATATTTAGTTAGTTATAAAGTTTATACGACGCGAAATTATAGTCAGTTCGCTTCGGTACCGATAGCTAATTTCGTCGAGTTACGTTATACGTAATTGACCGGCTGGGGTACAACTTGGGTTCGATCCCCAGCGAGGCGATAACTTTTTTCTTGCGTGGTTATTTTTAAATTTAATTTGTATTTTTTTTTCCTAATGAATACTTCTTCAGCAGTCCTGAGCACTTTTTGGGATGGGGAAAAATTGTTAAACACGCGACAGATTTTTGAGACGGTAGATGTGAAGGAGGTCATGTGACCGTAGGATGGTGATACTTTCGGGACGAGGCTTTCACCGTGAGAGATTCGGGACGACGACGATTTGTGGGGGGCAATTTTTTTTTTTGCAAAATTAAAATTATTCAAGTTTTCATACCACTTATCTCGAATTATCATAGTTCACCAACGTCAAAGAATGTGGGTATAAAATTTGGACAAAACTGTTTTACGCGGAGAATTGAGTTTTTTTATGTACAAAACTCCCGTGACTTTCTGAAATATGAATGGGGCTTTCTTTTCTACGAAAACCTCAGCCTTCGCTTCGATTCTTCTTCGCATGCCTCCCTGTTTACCTTCAGGTTTTCGGCCCTCAAGGGGGGGGTCATTGCTGGCATTGAGACCGCTATCAAAAGGGTTGCGAAGGGCCCAATCCTTTCATTCCAAAGAAAAGGCCTTGCTTGCCTCGCCACTCACCGTCGGAACTTTGGCCTGGGGTTTCGCTTGCACGACCCCGGGGGATAGTAAATGTATGTGGGGGCCAAGACACAGGGAGATAATGAGTATCCGTCCATGGGGCGCATTTAGAGCGTTTTCTGAAGGAATGCTTCGAGTCTTCATTCCAACGAAAAGCACGGCCTTTGGCCTCGCTTGCCTTGCCACTCACCTAGGGGACTTACCTCGCCTCGCGACTCACCTACACGGGATAGTATGTGTCCGTGAGGGCTCGCTTGCGTCGCCGCTCATCTTCGGTACTTTGGCCACAGGTTTCGCTTGCAAGATACCTAGGGATTGTAAGTATCCGTGGGGGCTTGCCGTTGGGTCTTCGGCCCTTGAGCTCGCCTAGGGAGCGCTCTCTAACAGCATGCTATAGTGCTCAGCCTTCGGCTTCACTAACCTCCCCTTTTACCTTCGGGAATTTGGACCCCAGGTTTCGCTTGCAAGACACCCGAAGATAATGAGTGTCCGTAGGGGCTCGCATTAAGAGCGCTCTCTAAAAGGATGCTTTGGGCCTTTCACACCAACGTAAAGCTCGGCCTTTGACCTCGCTGCCACCTGGGGATAGTAAGTGGCCTTCAGCCCCGAGCGCTTAAGAGACCTTGATTAGGACCTTTGATTGTTACGAAAAGCTCGACACTTTGAAATGTACAACAGAGATAGATGTAGGGCAAGAGCTTTCTAAAACAGCTTACACATTTTACTTATCGAGATTCCTTCACTCTCTGCGGTTGTCATGAAGTTAGCGGCCTAAAGTCTGCATCCACATTTTCGTCAATCTGACTGATTTCCAGACAATAAGACACTTTGAAATGTACAACAGAGATAGACGTAAGGCAAGAGCTTTCTAAAACAGCTTACAGATTTTACTTATCGAGATTCCTTCACTATCTGCGGTTGTCATGAAGTTAGCAGCCTAAAGTCTGCATCCACATTTTCGTCAATCTGACTGATTTCCAGGCAATAAAACACTTTGAAATGTACAACAGAGATAGATGTAGGGCAAGAGCTTTCTAAAACAGCTTACAGATTTTACTTATCGAGATTCCTTCACTCTCTGCGGTTGTCATGAAGTTAGCGGCCTAAAGTCTGCTTTAACATTTTCGTCAATCTGACTGATTTCCAGACAATAAGACACTTTGAAATGTACAACAGGGATAGATGTAGGGCACGACCTTTCTAAAACAGCTTTCAGATTTTACTTATCGACATTCCTTCACTCTGCGGTTGTCATGAAGTTAGCGGCCTAAAGTCTGCTTTAACATTTTCGTCAATCTGACTGATTTCCAGACAATAAGACACTTTGAAATGTACAACAGAGATAGATGTAGGGCACGAGCTTTCTAAAACAGCTTTCAGATTTTACTTATCGAGATTCCGTCACTCTGCGGTTGTCATGAAGTTAGCGGCCTAAAGTCTGCATCCACATTTTCGTCAATCTGACTAATTTCCAGGCAATAAGACACTTTGAAATGTACAACAGAGATAGATGTAGGGCAAGAGCTTTCTAAAACAATTTACAGATTTTACTTATCGAGATTCCTTCACTCTCTGCGGTTGTCATGAAGTTAGCGGCCTAAAGTCTGCATCCACATTTTCGTCAATCTGACTAATTTCTAAACAATAAGACACTTTGAAATGTACAACAGGGATAGATGTAGGGCACGAGCTTTCTAAAACAGCTTCTAGATTTTACTTATCGAGATTCCTTCACTTTGCGGTTGTCATGAAGTTAGCGGCCTAAAGTCTGCATCCATATTTTCGTCAATCTGACTGATTTCCAGACAATAAGACACTTTGAAATGTACAACAGAGATAGATGTAGGGCAAGAGCTTTCTAAAACAGCTTACAGATTTTACTTATCGAGATTCCTTCACTATCTGCGGGTGTCATGAAGTTAGCGGCCTAAAGTCTGCATCCACATTTTCGTCAATCTGACTGATTTCCAGACAATAAGACACTTTGAAATGTACAACAGAGATAGATGTAGGGCAAGAGCTTTCTAAAACAGCTTACAGATTTTACTTATCGAGATTCCTTCACTCTCTGCGGTTGTCATGAAGTTAGCGGCCTAAAGTCTGCATCCACATTTTCGTTAATCTGACTGATTTCCAGGCAATAAGACACTTTGAAATGTACAACAGAGATAGATGTAGGGCAAGAGCTTTCTAAAACAGCTTACAGATTTTACTTATCGAGATTCCTTCACTATCTGCGGGTGTCATGAAGTTAGCGGCCTAAAATCTGCATCCACATTTTCGTCAATCTGACTGATTTCCAGACAATAAGACACTTTGAAATGTACAACAGAGATAGATGTAGGGCAAGAGCTTTCTAAAACAGCTTACAGATTTTACTTATCGAGATTCCTTCACTCTCTGCGGTTGTCATGAAGTTAGCGGCCTAAAGTCTGCATCCACATTTTCGTCAATCTGACTGATTTCCAGACAATAAGACACTTTGAAATGTACAACAGAGATAGATGTAGGGCAAGAGCTTTCTAAAACAGCTTCCAGATTTTACTTATCGAGATTCCTTCACTATCTGCGGTTGTCATGAAGTTAGCGGCCTAAAGTCTGCATCCACATTTTCGTCAATCTGACTGATTTCCAGACAATAAGACACTTTGAAATGTACAACAGAGATAGATGTAAGGCAAGAGCTTTCTAAAACAGCTTACAGATTTTACTTATCGAGATTCCTTCACTATCTGCGGTTGTCATGAAGTTAGCAGCCTAAAGTCTGCATCCACATTTTCGTCAATCTGACTGATTTCCAGGCAATAAAACACTTTGAAATGTACAACAGAGATAGATGTAGGGCAAGAGCTTTCTAAAACAGCTTACAGATTTTACTTATCGAGATTCCTTCACTCTCTGCGGTTGTCATGAAGTTAGCGGCCTAAAGTCTGCATCCACATTTTCGTCAATCTGACTGATTTCCAGACAATAAGACACTTTGAAATGTACAACAGGGATAGATGTAGGGCACGACCTTTCTAAAACAGCTTTCAGATTTTACTTATCGAGATTCCTTCACTCTGCGGTTGTCATGAAGTTAGCGGCCTTAAGGCGATATGATTCGACGCGCTAAGCAATCTGAGGGGGTGAGGTGCGCGGCAATCCGTGAAGCGCCGCCCGCGCGCCCCGACCCGCTCGTCGAGCACGTGACCGCGCGGTAGCCATAGCACAGACAAGACGGTCACAGTAAAATGATCTTACGATCGCCGTATATTAACTGGACCGTGCAAGGGTCAAGTTTGCTATCTGTGAAGGGTGTGAACTATGTACGGGTTTCGGACTACAGAAAAAACCCAGTATTGTTTATTTTACTATTTCACAATTTGTCCACTATAACGGTGCATATTTTAAGATTTTTTGCGGGTTTAGGGAAAACTCAGTTAAAGGTCCGATGAAGAAACAGATGGAATTGAATTGATTGGTATAGACTTAGTAATATGGTTCCGTTTGGCACCCACGGGTGCAGAAACCTATAAAAGAAAACACAATGTAGAAAAACTCTAATTATTTAACAATCATTTTAAAATCAATCACATTGTTGTTTCATAGACGAATTTTAATCATAAACCTTTTTTTGAAAATATAAAGGTTTTTGATTTGAAATTTCCGTACTCCGTTTGTTTCTTTTTTTCGATTGACTGAAAAAGTATAAAACTTAACCCGTAATGTTATGAATTATTATATTTTTTTGGATTTCTTTAAATAGTTTTTAAGTAATTCAAAAAAATAAAATAAATATTTCAGGTCATGGTCATTTAGCCTAATTATTGTAATTGCCTGCCAATTTTTTTTTTCTTCGCTCGCTCACGCGGCTCCGGTCGCACTAGGAGGGATGGCATAAAAATTTCATTATATAAACAGCGTACACACTTTCAGGCTACCGCTTGTCATCCGGTTGCCTCGCGATCTTTTTTTTTTACATCCGCTCCTATTTCCGAACCAGTCACAGTTGGCTCATTTCGGGTTGCACAGGGCGGTTCCACATCACTTCGGGAGCTCAAATACCGCGAGCCATCCGGTTGCCTCTCCGACATTGAATTACGCGTCATTGCTCTGAATAGTAGCATATTTTGTTATTCATAATTCAAGATTTTTTAGTAGTTAGTATACTGTGAGCACTTCTATAAACCAATAAAAACCACAATTATTAAAAAAAAACTATACAGGATGTCTCATGGCCATGCCACATGGAAGGGAAGTACTTTAAATATTGAAGATAAGATATTTTACTGAAAGAAGACTTCATTCATTCATTTTTAAAAATAGTTAGAACTGCTTTCACAGATTTTGAAAAATTTACTGCCTGAACCGGGAATCGAACCTGTGAATGCCATAATTATTTTTAAAAATTAAATGAGGTTTTATTTCTGTTAAATGTCCTATCTTTAATATTTAAAGTACTTCCTTTCTATGTGGCATAGCCAGGGACACCCTGTATACAGGGTGATTCAGGAGACATGAGCAGGATCAACCCTACGGATACAATAGTTTATAAGCTACTCAGTCGTACCAGCATTGGTAAGATTAACGTGAATTTTTTTTTAGTTGTGTAGGGTGACCATGATTTATTGTGAATGAAACTTTTACACAAAATGTAAAAAAAAACTGTGGGCGTTTAACTTAATTACGATGGTAAAAGATCCATTAACATTAACTGTATGTGTAGGGTTGATCCTGCTCACGTCTCCTGAATCACCCTGTATGTACAATAAATACATTAGCTTACTCGTCTTGACAATCAGCAGAAGATGGGCCTAACAAGTTCACCATAGTCTTCACTTTCAATCTGCAGAAATAGAATTCTTATATTTTTGGTCTTCTATACAAATATTATAAAGAGGTAATGTTTGTAAGTTTGTGAGTTTGGCAATATTTAGAATCTACTTTCAAAGTAAACGCGGGCAACACCGCGGGAATAGTATAATTATAAAAAAAAACATGAACAAATGTCATGTTGACCTATACAGCAGGCTGGAAATAGATTTTGGGTCAGTGAGGGCACCTACCAGATCCCGTGTTGCTAGGAGAAAATGATCTTAGGAGACCTTCCTTCGATTTCAAATTAATGAAGATTGGCGTTTACAGATTTTGGAAAAAACATACAGAGTGCGAGAAAATGGTCATTTTTGATAAACCTTTTTTTTATGCCAATCGATCCCTTTCCTGTCCAGGACTAAAAGCTTGTATGGGACCAAAAAGAAATTTCCGGCTAGAAAAGCCATAAATCGAGAAATACTTTCCCCATACAATTTGTATGAAAATGAAACAAGTTTTTTTTTACATGTATTTTTTTAATGTCAATCGATTACATTTCTATCCAGTGGCAACAATTGCGTTTATTCGGAAGAGAAAGGTTGTGTTCTGAATTATACTAAATTCACTACTTTCGTTCCGATCCATGGAGCAATTATAATTTTGGCAAAGTCTGTGGTCTCCGTATCCAGTATACATACATATACTATGAAGAAAAAGTGAACGGAGTTAGTGAGTGATTGCAATTATTACTGTGATTTTCATACCGTATTATGTACCTTCAATGTAACAGAACTGATTAGCGTGACAGAAAAAAATAAATAAAGTTCACTTTTTCTTCATAGTAAATGTATGAAAACAGTTTTCTTTAATTTCTGGCTTTTTTGTACATCACCGAAAGTTGACCCCAAGGAAACTATTGATACTGGATAGAAATGGAAACGATTTATATAAAAAAAAATACAAGTAAAAAAAAAACTTTTTTCATTTTCATACAAATTGTATGGGGAAAGTTTTTCACGATTTATGGCTTTTCTAGCCGGAAATTTCTTTTCGGTCCCATACAAGCTTTTGATCCTGGTCTGGAATGGGATCCAGGCATCAAAAAAAAAGTTTGTCAAAAATGACTATTTTCTCGCAACCTGTATGGTTTTTCCAAAATCTGTGAACGCCAATCTTCATTAATTTGAAATCGAAGGAAGGTCTCCTAAGACCATTTTCATGTAGCAACACGGGATCTGGTAGCTGCCCTCACTGACCCAAAATCTATTTCCACCCTGTATACTGTTCGTAATTATTATTTTTCAGTGGAAAGACCAACCCGGTCAAGGGTTTTTTTTAATATTTTGTAATGCTAATCACATAATTATTTTAGTATAAAATATCTTTAGTAGTTCTCGTACTGTTTTTCTCTATACTGTGTAACTGTGGCAGTGTACGCGGTGTAATCTGCGCGCGTGTGTGTGTGGTTGATGTATTTAATAGGGGAATTCGTTTTTTTTATGTACTAACCTTTTCTGTTCATTCAGTTTCCGAAGCCCCAGTGACGATATCTTCTTTTTAATTTTTTTGTTACCCATTTTTAATAAATGCTGTGCTGCGAAAATGCGCGTATGTCCGACCTCCAATGCGTTCCGCTCGGGACTGCCGCGGTGCGGCGGGAACGGAGCGGGAGTGAATTGTGCCATAATTTCGTTGATTTTGGGTGAAAAAAGACATGTCTTAATAAATTAAAATTATTATGACCGACATCACTCACATCATCATAGACGCTTATTTTGGTGTAATTTTCTATTCATCAAGTTACGTAAGATTGGAATAATGTCAGTTTTAAGATGAGAATAGAGGTATGTTTGGCATTTTTTTCTATCGATCAAAGTTTATCCAATTATGTAACGGACATCCGACGGAACTAGATAAAGGTCTTAAATATAATATTACAGTTTTTTTAATCTTTAATATGTAGTATTTCAAAATAAAACCGTTTACAAAATCACATATCCTAGAAGAACCCCGAAGCAACTCGCCTTAAGTGTACATCCACATTTTCGTCAATCTGACTAATTTCCAGACAATAAGACACTTTGAAATGTACAACAGAGATAGATGTAGGGCACGAGCTTTCTAAAACAGCTTACAGATTTTACTTATCGAGATTCCTTCACTCTCTGCGGTTGTCATCAAGTTAGCGGCCTAAAGTCTGCATCCACATTTTCGTCAATCTGACTGATTTCCAGACAATAAGACACTTTGAAATGTACAACAGAGATAGATGTAGGGCAAGAGCTTTCTAAAACAGCTTCCAGATTTTACTTATCGAGATTCCTTCACTATCTGCGGTTGTCATGAAGTTAGCGGCCTAAAGTCTGCATCCACATTTTCGTCAATCTGACTGATTTCCAGACAATAAGACACTTTGAAATGTACAACAGAGATAGATGTAAGGCAAGAGCTTTCTAAAACAGCTTACAGATTTTACTTATCGAGATTCCTTCACTATCTGCGGTTGTCATGAAGTTAGCAGCCTAAAGTCTGCATCCACATTTTCGTCAATCTGACTGATTTCCAGGCAATAAAACACTTTGAAATGTACAACAGAGATAGATGTAGGGCAAGAGCTTTCTAAAACAGCTTACAGATTTTACTTATCGAGATTCCTTCACTCTCTGCGGTTGTCATGAAGTTAGCGGCCTAAAGTCGGCATCCACATTTTCGTCAATCTGACTGATTTCCAGACAATAAGACACTTTGAAATGTACAACAGGGATAGATGTAGGGCACGAGCTTTCTAAAACAGCTTACAGATTTTACTTATCGAGATTCCTTCACTCTGCGGTTGTCATGAAGTTAGCGGCCTAAAGTCTGCATCCACATTTTCGTCAATCTGACTGATTTCCAGACAATAAGACACTTTGAAATGTACAACAGAGATAGATGTAGGGCAAGAGCCTTCTAAAACAGCTTCCAGATTTTACTTATCGAGATTCCTTCACTATCTGCGGTTGTCATGAAGTTAGCGGCCTAAAGTCTGCATCCACATTTTCGTCAATCTGACTGATTTCCAGACAATAAGACACTTTGAAATGTACAACAGAGATAGATGTAAGGCAAGAGCTTTCTAAAACAGCTTACAGATTTTACTTATCGAGATTCCTTCACTATCTGCGGTTGTCATGAAGTTAGCAGCCTAAAGTCTGCATCCACATTTTCGTCAATCTGACTGATTTCCAGGCAATAAAACACTTTGAAATGTACAACAGAGATAGATGTAGGGCAAGAGCTTTCTAAAACAGCTTACAGATTTTACTTATCGAGATTCCTTCACTCTCTGCGGTTGTCATGAAGTTAGCGGCCTAAAGTCTGCATCCACATTTTCGTCAATCTGACTGATTTCCAGACAATAAGACACTTTGAAATGTACAACAGGGATAGATGTAGGGCACGACCTTTCTAAAACAGCTTTCAGATTTTACTTATCGAGATTCCTTCACTCTGCGGTTGTCATGAAGTTAGCGGCTTTAAGTGTACATCCACATTTTCTTCAATCTGACTGATTTCCAGACAATAAGACACTTTGAAATGTACTGTAGGGTTGGCTTTAGGGCAAGAGCCTTCTAAAACAGCTTTCAGATTTTACTTATCGAGATTCCTTCACTATCTGCGGTTGTCATGAAGTTAGCGGCCTAAAGTCGGCATCCACATTTTCGTCAATCTGACTGATTTTTAGACAATAAGACACTTTGAAATGTACAACAGAGATAGATGTAGGGCACGAGCTTTCTAAAACAGCTTTCAGATTTTGCTTATCGAGATTCCGTCACTCTGCGGTTGTCATGAAGTTAGCGGCCTAAAGTCTGCATCCACATTTTCGTCAATCTGACTAATTTCCAGGCAATAAGACACTTTGAAATGTACAACAGAGATAGATGTAGGGCAAGAGCTTTCTAAAACAATTTACAGATTTTACTTATCGAGATTCCTTCACTCTCTGCGGTTGTCATGAAGTTAGCGGCCTAAGTCTGCCTCCACATTTTCGTCAATCTGACTAATTTCCAGACAATAAGACACTTTGAAATGTACAACAGGGATAGCTGTAGGGCACGAGCTTTCTAAAACAGCTTCTAGATTTTACTTATCGAGATTCCTTCACTTTGCGGTTGTCATGAAGTTAGCGGCCTAAAGTCTGCATCCATATTTTCGTCAATCTGACTGATTTCCAGACAATAAGACACTTTGAAATGTACAACAGAGATAGATGTAGGGCAAGAGCTTTCTAAAACAGCTTACAGATTTTACTTATCGAGATTCCTTCACTATCTGCGGGTGTCATGAAGTTAGCGGCCTAAAGTCTGCATCCATATTTTCGTCAATCTGACTGATTTCCAGACAATAAGACACTTTGAAATGTACAACAGAGATAGATGTAGGGCAAGAGCTTTCTAAAACAGCTTACAGATTTTACTTATCGAGATTCCTTCACTATCTGCGGTTGTCGTGAAGTTAGCGGCCTATCACAAAATTTTCTTTAGCTAGCATATAAAGAATAATAAGAATGCCTGAGACTTGGTAGTTGTAGTTATGTACTACGAAATATCTCACATCACAACTTTTTACGGTGGAAGAGTTGCGAGTGTTGGCATAGTTTTTAAATGGAATGGTTTTTTATGGGATCTTACTTCTTTTTGTAGGTTATTGTGTTATCAATACATACAAATTATGAATGAATGCAGTCCCATTCTTTCTTTTTTGTCCCATTCACTGCAAATGTAACTTGGTAATCCTATATATTTTAATAGGATTACAAAGATATGTATGCAATTACGCAATTTTTTTCTTCGTAGGTGACAATGGAATGTTATGGAAATACGTTTTAATATGTGTTTTGGGACATCACCGTGACGGCAGACCCGCTATTTATTTCCAATTTAATGTTGCTCCCAAAAATAGAAACAATTTCGGGGTTCCCCCTTACGTATCAGATATTATCTGGGGGCACAGCAGTGCCCCCGCCAATTCGAGCATATAACTTACCGTCGTCGCCATCACCGTCGTCCTTAGCCTCTAGGTATTTAAAACTCGAACACACTCTTCCTAAATGACCCTTCACTTTGCATTTTTTGCATACGTAATTATAGTGAACCGACACTCCGATACTTTATGATTGTTATAACCGCACGTGGAACATTTCACTTTGTCGGTCGTCTTAGTTAGCTGGTTATTAGACGCAACCTTGAAGACGTCAACCGATGAAGGAATACTTTACCGGTAGTGGATCCGTAAGCGGCAGCGGCGGCGGCGCCGGCTCGCGCACAGCGAACGTTTTCGGCGAGTTCGACGGCTTTTATTAGCGTTACCTCCGAAAGGTTTTGAGCATATAATTTCTCCTTTTCCAGTCCCGGTTGCATGCCCATGACAAACCGATCCCGTAGTTCCTCTTCTACGTTGCTGAAACTACAGTGAGCGGTCAGACCGCGCAGTCTAGCCGCCCATTGCGTATGAGACTCGCCGGCCTGCTGCACCGCGGCGTACCTACAAATTGTGGCGCTCGCCGAACCCAACCCGCTTGGGTATAAAATGGTTGTAAAGGATTGTTACCAGATCTTCATAAGGCATACTTTCCAGGTGTTTTGGCAGAACTAAATCAGCTGCGAGCTTGTACGTTCCTTCCTTGACTGCAGTTAATAAGATTCCGTCTTTTTATTCCTTGCGCGTCTTTTGAATTATCTAAATCGTTCGCGATAAAATACTGTTGCAATCACAGATATAGATATACACTAAATAACTTAAGACGCTGTCAACACCAAAATGCCCTTGAGGATTTTGGATAGCGTTGTATTGGAGTAACGAGAGCGAGTGTTACTGAGCGGCCCGGTTTTTGAAGATAAATAGTGTGCAGGACGGTCTACATAACGCAATAAACTGTTAGCCGCGCACATGACCTAAGATATCTAGAATAGCCTATTTGTTACAATTATTATTCCCGCCTTTATTATAGTTTCTAAGTAGAACCTAAGAAAATAAATATTTATCGACTTCGCCTCATTATTACACCCAAATAGGGAACATAGAATAGAATCCAATGAGTTTCCAACAAGAATAAACACTAGGTCTCATTAGAATAAGCTCAAATAATAGGAAACTCATTGGATCCTACTCGCCTGCCGTCCTAAGCCACACTGATGGCGAAAGCGGGGGAACGGCCTGAGGGGGACGAGGCGCGTAAATAGAAAGCGTCCCAGCGCCCGCGCACAGAAAGGGCAAAGACGGCAGGCGTGCAGGAGTGTATATTTTATAGGTTTTAAGATAATAGATAAGTATGTAAATAGACTAAGCCGATTATGTAATTAATATAAGATTTATTGCCAAATAAAAGATAGCGGGGTGAGGTAGGGTCGGAGGGGTGGGGGGTTCGAGCCAAATAGTATAAAATGGCGGCCGGGCCGCCATAGATTCATCGATTCCGGTTGCAGCAGCGGTCGAGTGAGGTCGTGCTTAGCAGTGCGCTCTTGCCCTATTGTTGTTGTAGCCCGAATATCATCTCCGACTACCTGCTCGTTCTTATCGCTCCCCCGCGAGGTGATTATCGCAATTACCACGTGGAAGCATCGGGTGTGCTAGTTAAGACTTTCACTAAGTCTCCAGTCGACCCGCGTGTCTCTGCCCCTCTGGAAATCCACTCTCGTTGTGGTCGCAGTCTTTCGAGGCTGTGGGCTAGACACCATCAGTGGCTACCCGTTAGTTAAGACTTTCTCAAGTCAGACCCGGGTCTCAGTCCCTTAGAAAGACCACGCTCGCAGTGGCTGCACAGTGACGGATCCTAACGGTGCCAACGAAGTCGCTGCGTGGGGTGGATACCACCACGAAGCCCAGTAATACGTTCAGTCCGACTCTCTCCCTTCGTGCTAGGACACACATAGCTGACACTGACACGGCGGACAAGTGGACAAGACTCGACACCGACATCAGGATAGCCCTTCGGTTCACTTTAGGCGTAGGAAATCCTATAGCGGCGACCGACCAAATAGGATGGAGCTGCAAGACAGGATCGCAAGGATGGAGGAAGTCATGCGGGCAATGCAGGCCGAAATCGACCGCCTTGCCGCCGAGAATCAACAACTCAAGTTGGCTCTCAACGGCAAGGACCTAGACTCGGCCCAGGCGGCTCCCATGCGACCTCCCACCCCAGCAATCGCTGACTCGCAGCACCAGGCCCATACGGCCACTCCGGCGGCCACTCTGACCGCCCAGGCCCCTAAGGCCACCATGGGACCGCCACCGCCACCGCCGCCGGCGGCAGCGGCGATCCCCTTGTCCCCGTTCCAGGCCCCTAAGGCCAAACCGCCCAAAAAGGGCAAAAATAAGGCAGTAAAGGCAGCCGCGTCTGCCCCAGCTAACCCTCCGGCCCATCAGGCCCTCCCCGCAGCGGAATCAGACGTGAGGCAATCGCGTTCTCGCTCCCTTGGGGGGCGACCCTTCTCGCAAGAGGAACGCGCTGTCCCACGCCACCGCTCTCCCCGCCCCCGCTGCCCCTCCAGAGACCTACTGACCGACGCAGAGACACTTGAACTCCTGTATTCTGACCACGAAGACATGGACACGTCAGTATGGATACCCGTAGGCAGCAGCCGAAAGGGAAAACGCGCGCTGCCGAAGTCTCCGAAGGCTGATTCGCCGGCGAAGAAAGCCCTTCGGACTCCCGCCGCCCCCGCGCCTTCTGCGCAGGCCCCTCAGGCCAGTAGTGCCGCTTTGGCAACGGACGGCGGGTCTTCGGCCCCCAGCTCGACTCCGATAGGTAACCCGGACAAGCCGGACTCATGTGTCCTGATCGACACACATAGGTACCACACTGCCATGGCCATAGCCAGTCAGCGTGGCATCCGTGTGGTCGGTTCGGAGATCATGAAGCCGCCCTTGGAAGGGACGCGCATCACGGTCCAGGGACCCGAAGACTACCGTGCTCTGACCCGTCTCTTCGACGAGCTGTCGATGGCCTACAACCGGAGGCTGACCGTCGAAGAGAAAGGCTATAGGGCCGTCCTCCGGGGCATCCACAAGGACATCCCGGAGGACGAGGTAGCTGCGGATCTCAAACGCAAGGGGATCGCCGTCAGGGAGGTTCATCGCCTCTACAATAAGCAAAAAGGGAAGTACGATATCGTACTAGTAGTCACCGACCCGGACCAGCGCAAAGCAATCCACTCCCTTAAGGAGGTCCTCAAAATGGCTGTGAGGGCGGAGACTCCTAACAAGAGGACCCACCTCTCACAGTGCCACAACTGCCAGAGGTTCGGCCACGGCGCTCGTGGCTGTCACTCTCCCGCCCGTTGCGTCAAGTGCGCTGGGGATCACGCGACTCGCGACTGCGAGCGCCCCAAGGGTAGTAAGGACCCGAACGGCATACGGTGCTGCAACTGTTTGGTTCGCAAGCTCCCCCATGGGCATACTGCCAATTATGGGGGATGCCCTTGCCGCCCAAAGAGTCGCAACACCGAAGCAAAGTCGAAGTCCTCACCTCCCTCAGGGCGCAAGCAAAACGCGGGCTGGGCTGCTCCCCAGAACACTCCGCAAACCTATCCCGCCCTTCCGGCCTTAGGTCTAGGTGCCCCTAGGAACCCGCCGCCTTCTGCGGCCGTAGGTCCCTGTCCGGCGCCTTCTGCACCCCAATCTCAGGCGAGCCCCTCTGCATGGGGGCCTGCCGCCAGTCAAGCGGGCCGGCCCGCGATAGATCCCCTCTACGCGCTTATGCAGGTAATTCAGGTACTCCCACCGGAGGTGGCGAGCGGCCTGACTGCCCGCATATTCGCAACAGCGACACAATATCTCGCCGCACCAAGCGGCAGCCAGGTTCACGGTGCCTACTAGTATGGATAGTACGTCCCAGAAGCTTAAACCTGCTTCGATTACCATTGGCATTTACAATGCCAATGGACTGAGAGGTATGAAGGACGAGGTGATGAACTTCCTTCGCGATCACTCAGTAGATTTACTCCTGGTCCAAGAGACCTTTTATCGTCCCAGCATTAGAGCTTTTCGCGTCCCTGGATACGTTCAGATTAGAGATGATAGGCAAGATGGTAGGCCATTCGGGGGCACGCTCATTTTCTACAAACGTAACTTACATTGCATAAGACTCAATCCCCCGCCCCTAACTAATATGGAAGTGTCGGTCTGTCGCATCTCGATGGAGGGTCACCCCCCGATATCGATTGCTTCAACCTACCTTTCACCTCAACGAGACTTACTTTTGACTGACCTCAACTCTTTAGCCTCCCTAGGTCCTTCGGTCATCGTGGCCGGGGACCTAAATAGCAAGCATATTAGCTGGGGTTGCGTAGCAACCAATCCCAACGGCAATCGGCTTCACCACCTCTTGATCGACAGCCTCCCTTTCGATCTCCTCGCTCCCTTAGAACCGACTCACTTCCCTCATAACGTAGATCATCGACCTGACATACTCGACATAGCACTACTAAAGAACGTAGCGTTAACTCTGCGTTCTATAGAAGTGTTACACGAACTAGACTCGGACCATAGGCCAGTCCTTTTGAGACTAGGCCCTCACCCCAATAGTACTCCCCGAACCAGGACACTCGTGGACTGGGATAAGGTGCAGTCAGGTCTCTTACAGACGGATCCCCCCCTGCTTAGAGACATCCCAGACAATATAACTACAACCGAACAGACAGACCAAGCGATCGATTCTTTCACCAACTACCTCAACGCTGTACGAAGCGAGGCCTCAAGGGAGGTGTCGGCGGAGGACATCCAAAACCGACCCCTACCTAGGGAACTGAGAGAGTTAGTGACAAGGAAAAATCGCGCCATCCGCACCTACTCAAATCACCCTTCTGCCGAAAATCGACAAATCCTGAGAGACTTGTCTAACGAGTCTAAACAGAGAATTGCCGAATTTCGGGAGAACTCGTTCAGGGATCTGATGGGGGAGATAACGCCTAGTCATCTGGCTTACTGGAAACTAGCGAGATCTCTCAAATCCGATGCCTGTTGGACCATCCCTCCCTTGGATCGACCGGATCACTCAACCCCCGCGTTCGAGGACAGTGAGAAAGCCGAATGCCTTGCGAGTAGCCTAGAGTCCCAATGTTCGCCCAATCTCCTCCACACCGACGAAGCCCATATTAGCAGGGTCGATTCCGAGGTGGACAGGAGATCGCGTCTCCCCGTAACTTCACCCATTTTACCGGTGTCGGTTAAGGAAGTCAGTGACCATGTCAGGCGTCTCCGTATTAGGAAGGCTCCGGGTGCGGATGGTTTATCCAATCGCATCCTGAGACTTCTCCCCGAAACCCTCCTCCTCCTTTTGGTTGGCATCTTCAATGCCGCGCTGACCAATGCCCACTTTCCAGCCGCGTGGAAATGTGCAACGGTCATAGGGATAGCGAAGCCCGGAAAACCCCGGACCTCGCCTGCCTCTTATAGGCCGATCAGCTTACTTAGCTCCCTTGGAAAGCTATATGAGCGGATCCTACTCACGAGAATTCTCAGATTTACGGCTGAGAATAACCTCCTCATCGATGAGCAGTTCGGCTTTAGATCCGGACACTCATGCGTCCAACAGGTGCACCGCGTCACGGAGCATGTGTTGGACGGCTTCTCTCGATTCCAGGGGCTCAAGACCGGTGCGATCTTTCTCGACGTAGCGAAAGCCTTCGATAAGGTCTGGCATAACGGACTGGTATACAAGTTATACCAGCTCGGTATACCGGACAGACTCGTACTCACAATACGAGATTTTCTCAGTGATCGAAGCTTTCGATACCGACTGGAGGGAACGTTCTCGGACCCACACCCCATCCGGGCCGGAGTCCCGCAAGGCTCCGTGCTCTCACCCACTCTCTACTCGTTGTTTACGAACGACATTCCCAGGCACCCTAAGGTGCATCTGGGGTTGTTTGCGGACGACACCGCGCTCTTTACGACCCATTGTAAGTACGCTACTATCCGGCGATACCTCCAAGAGGCAACCACCGACCTAGGCCGTTGGTTTAATCTTTGGCGTATCGAAGTCAACCCGGAAAAAAGCACTGCAATAGTCTTCCACCCGTCTGACTGCATTAGCACAGAAAGGCGGGCGGCCCCGATCCAGATGTTTGACCGACCCATCCCCTGGGTCAATGAGGCCAAATATCTTGGAGTGACCCTCGACAGGAAACTGACCTTCCGTAGCCACATCCGTAGGGTACGCAACCGCGCGTTGTTCGTTCTAGGAAGGCTTGGGCCGATGATCAACAAGTTTAGTAAAATGTCACTTAGAAATAAGCTGACACTCTACAAGACTTGTATTCGCCCAATCATGACATATGCAAGTGTAGTATTTGCTCACGTGCCTATGTCATCGCTCAAACCGCTTCAGGTCATTCAGAATCGTTTCCTCCGTAGGGCGACTGGTGCCCCGTGGTACCAATCGAACCTCAGCCTGCACCACGACATGGGGATTAGCACCATGTATGGTTTCTTTAAGCAGGCTGCCAGACGTTATTTTGACAACGCTCCCCACCATAGGAATCCGTTAGTTAGGAAGGCTGCTGATTACGCTCCCATCCCTCCCCCCTCAGTCGTTACTCGGCGCTCACTGATTAGGGGCCGCACGGTCCGGCGTCCTAGGCACACACTCACGGACCCGGACGACGAAATCACAGCGTCCATCGAAAGATGGAACGCTGCGCTTTCGGCGTCCATCCCATCGCGTACACTTCGGCGTTCCCGCCGGCGGGGACGTCCACCGCGAATTCACGACAACACAGACACATACAGCCCCTATTCGTCCCGGTACCGCCGCATACCGGGTAGAGTCAGTCCGACCCAGGTCGGGCCTAGCTGAGTTTCTTGCTGGACTCTTCTCAGCTAGGCTAGGTTTTAGCGAACCAGCGATAAAACTCCCAGTAGTTCGACACCACTCACACCCCAGATTCGGTTGATACCGTTCAACCAATCTCACTGGAGCGCAAACTCGTAGAGTATTCCAGTGTACAAACTTTCCCGCGTGGTCGTGCCGGAGGCTCCCCCTGGATTTTCCCCAGGCTACCCTCCAACCATGCAATTCGACCGCTATATTGGGTCCGTCCTATTATAGCCACAGTCAGGTTCAAAAAAAAAAAAAAAAAAAAAAAAACATAGATTCATCATTCCGGTTGCAGCAGCGGTCGAGTGAGGTCGTGCTTAGCAGTGCGCTCTTGCCCTATTGTTGTTGTAGCCCGAATATCATCTCCGACTACCTGCTCGTTCTTATCGCTCCCCCGCGAGGTGATTATCGCAATTACCACGTGGAAGCATCGGGTGTGCTAGTTAAGACTTTCTTAAGTCTCCAGTCGACCCGCGTGTCTCTGCCCCTCTGGAAATCCACGCTCGTAGTGGTCGCAGTCTTTCGAGGCTGTGGGCTAGACACCATCAGTGGCTACCCGTTAGTTAAGACTTTCTCAAGTCAGACCCGGGTCTCAGTCCCTTAGAAAGACCACGCTCGCAGTGGCTGCACAGTGACGGATCCTAACGGTGCCAACGAAGTCGCTGCGTGGGGTGGATACCACCACGAAGCCCAGTAATACGTTAGTCCGACTCTCTCCCTTCGTGCTAGGATACACACATAGCTGACACTGACACGGCGGACAAGTGGACAAGACTCGACACCGACATCAGGATAGCCCTTCGGTTCACTTTAGGCGTAGGAAATCCTATAGCGGCGACCGACCTAATAGGATGGAGCTGCAAGACAGGATCGCAAGGATGGAGGAAGTCATGCGGGCAATGCAGGCCGAAATCGACCGCCTTGCCGCCGAGAATCAACAACTCAAGTTGGCTCTCAACGGCAAGGACCTAGACTCGGCCCAGGCGGCTCCCATGCGACCTCCCACCCCAGCAATCGCTGACTCGCAGCACCAGGCCCATACGGCCACTCCGGCGGCCACTCTGACCGCCCAGACCCCTAAGGCCACCATGGGACCGCCACCGCCACCGCCGCCGGCGGCAGCGGCGATCCCCTTGTCCCCGTCCCAGGCCCCTAAGGCCAAACCGCCCAAAAAGGGCAAAAATAAGGCAGTAAAGGCAGCCGCGTCTGCCCCAGTTAACCCTCCGGCCCATCAGGCCCTCCCCGCAGCGGAATCAGACGTGAGGCAATCGCGTTCTCGCTCCCTTGGGGGGCGACCCTTCTCGCAAGAGGAACGCGCTGTCCCACGCCACCGCTCTCCCCGCCCCCGCTGCCCCTCCAGAGACCTACTGACCGACGCAGAGACACTTGAACTCCTGTATTCTGACCACGAAGACATGGACACGTCAGTATGGATACCCGTAGGCAGCAGCCGAAAGGGAAAACGCGCGCTGCCGAAGTCTCCGAAGGCTGATTCGCCGGCGAAGAAAGCCCTTCGCACTCCCGCCGCCCCCGCGCCTTCTGCGCAGGCCCCTCAGGCCAGTAGTGCCGCTTTGGCAACGGACGGCGGGTCTTCGGCCCCCAGCTCGACTCCGATAGGTAACCCGGACAAGCCGGACTCATGTGTCCTGATCGACACACATAGGTACCACACTGCCATGGCCATTGCCAGCCAGCGTGGCATCCGTGTGGTCGGTTCGGAGATCATGAAGCCGCCCTTGGAAGGGATGCGCATCACGGTCCAGGGACCCGAAGACTACCGTGCTCTGACCCGTCTCTTCGACGAGCTGTCGATGGCCTACAACCGGAGGCTGACCGTCGAAGAGAAAGGTTATAGGGCCGTCCTCCGGGGCATCCACAAGGACATCCCGGAGGACGAGGTAGCTGCGGATCTCAAACGCAAGGGGATCGCCGTCAGGGAGGTTCATCGCCTCTACAATAAGCAAAAAGGGAAGTACGATATCGTACTAGTAGTCACCGACCCGGACCAGCGCAAAGCAATCCACTCCCTTAAGGAGGTCCTCAAAATGGCTGTGAGGGTGGAGACTCCTAACAAGAGGACCCACCTCTCACAGTGCCACAACTGCCAGAGGTTCGGCCACGGCGCTCGTGGCTGCCACTCTCCCGCCCGTTGCGTCAAGTGCGCTGGGGATCACGCGACTCGCGATTGCGAGCGCCCAAAGGGTGGTAAGGACCCGAACGGCATACGGTGCTGCAACTGTTTGGTTCGCAAGCTCCCCCATGGGCATACTGCCAACTATGGGGGATGCCCTTGCCGCCCAAAGAGTCGCAACACCGAAGCAAAGTCGAAGTCCTCACCTCCCGCAGGGCGCAAGCAAAACGCGGGCTGGGCTGCTCCCCAGATCACTCCGCAAACCTATCCCGCCCTTCCGGCCTTAGGTCTAGGTGCCCCTAGGAACCCGCCGCCTTCTGCGGCCGTAGGTCCCCGTCCGGCGCCTTCTGCACCCCAATCTCAGGCGAGCCCCTCTGCATGGGGGCCTGCCGCCAGTCAAGCGGGCCGGCCCGCTATAGATCCCCTCTATGCGCTTATGCAGGTAATTCAGGTACTCCCACCGGAGGTGGCGAGCGGCCTGACTGCCCGCATATTCGCAACAGCGACACAGTATCTCGCCGCACCAAGCGGCAGCCAGGTTCACGGTGCCTACTAGTATGGATAGTACGTCCCAGAAGCTTAAACCTGCTTCGATTACCGCCAATGGACTGAGAGGTATGAAGGACGAGGTGATGAACTTCCTTCGCGATCACTCAGTAGATTTACTCCTGGTCCAAGAGACCTTTTATCGTCCCAGCATTAGAGCTTTTCGCGTCCCTGGATACGCTCAGATTAGAGATGATAGGCAAGATGGTAGGCCATTCGGGGGCACGCTGATTTTCTACAAACGTAACTTACATTGCATAAGACTCAATCCCCCGCCCCTGACTAATATGGAAGTGTCGGTCTGTCGCATCTCGATGGAGGGTCGCCCCCCGATATCGATTGCTTCAACCTACCTTTCACCTCAACGAGACTTACTTTTGACTGACCTCAACTCTTTAGCCTCCCTAGGTCCTTCGGTCATCGTGGCCGGGGACCTAAATAGTAAGCATATTAGCTGGGGTTGCGTAGCAACCAATCCCAACGGCAATCGGCTTCACCACCTTTTGATCGACAGCCTCCCTTTCGATCTCCTCGCTCCCTTAGAACCGACTCACTTCCCTCATAACGTAGATCACCGACCTGACATACTCGACATAGCATTACTAAAGAACGTAGCGTTAACTCTGCGTTCTATAGAAGTGTTACACGAACTAGACTCGGACCATAGGCCAGTCCTTTTGAGACTAGGTCCTCACCCCAATAGTACTCCCCGAACCAGGACACTCGTGGACTGGGATAAGGTGCAGTCAGGTCTCTTACAGACGGATCCCCCCCTGCTTAGAGACATCCCAGACAATATAACTACAACCGAACAGACAGACCAAGCGATCGACTCTTTCACCAACTACCTCAACGCTGTACGAAGCGAGGCCTCAAGGGAGGTGTCGGCGGAGGACATCCAACACCGACCCCTACCTGGGGAACTGAGAGAGTTAGTGACAAGGAAAAATCGCGCCATCCGCACCTACTCAAATCACCCTTCTGCCGAAAATCGACAAATCCTGAGAAACTTGTCTAACGAGTCTAAACAGAGAATTGCCGAATTTCGGGAGAACTCGTTCAGGGATCTGATGGGGGAGATAACGCCTAGTCATCTGGCTTACTGGAAACTAGCGAGATCTCTCAAATCCGATGCCTGTTGGACCATCCCTCCCTTGGATCGACCGGATCACTCAACCCCCGCGTTCGAGGACAGTGAGAAAGCCGAATGCCTTGCGAGTAGCCTAGAGTCCCAATGTTCGCCCAATCTCCTCCACACCGACGAAGCCCATATTAGCAGGGTCGATTCCGAGGTGGACAGGAGATCGCGTCTCCCCGTAACTTCACCCATTTTACCGGTGTCGGTTAAGGAAGTCAGTGACCATGTCAGGCGTCTCCGTATTAGGAAGGCTCCGGGTGCGGATGGTTTATCCAATCGCATCCTGAGACTTCTCCCCGAAACCCTCCTCCTCCTTTTGGTTGGCATCTTCAATGCCGCGCTGACCAATGCTCACTTTCCAGCCGCGTGGAAATGTGCAACGGTCATAGGGATAGCGAAGCCCGGTAAACCCCGGACCTCGCCTGCCTCTTATAGGCCGATCAGCTTACTTAGCTCCCTTGGAAAGCTATATGAGCGGATCCTACTCACGAGAATTCTCAGATTTACGGCTGAGAATAACCTCCTCATCGATGAGCAGTTCGGCTTTAGATCCGGACACTCATGCGTCCAACAGGTGCACCGCGTCACGGAGCATGTGTTGGACGGCTTCTCTCGATTCCAGGGGCTCAAGACCGGTGCGATCTTTCTCGACGTAGCGAAAGCCTTCGATAAGGTCTGGCATAACGGACTGGTATACAAGTTATACCAGCTCGGTATACCGGACAGACTCGTACTCACCATACGAGATTTTCTCAGTGATCGAAGCTTCCGATACCGACTGGAGGGAACGTTCTCGGACCCACACCCCATCCGGGCCGGAGTCCCGCAAGGCTCCGTGCTCTCTCCCACTCTCTACTCGTTGTTCACGAACGACATTCCCAGGCACCCTAAGGTGCATCTGGGGTTGTTTGCGGACGACACCGCGCTCTTTACGACCCATTGTAAGTACGCTACTATCCGGCGATACCTCCAAGAGGCAACCACCGACCTAGGCCGTTGGTTTAATCTTTGGCGTATCGAAGTCAACCCGGAAAAAAGCACTGCAATAGTCTTCCACCCGTCTGACTGCATTAGCACAGAAAGGCGGGCGGCCCCGATCCAGATGTTTGACCGACCCATCCCCTGGGTCAATGAGGCCAAATATCTTGGAGTGACCCTCGACAGGAAACTGACCTTCCGTAGCCACATCCGTAGGGTACGCAACCGCGCGTTGTTCGTTCTAGGAAGGCTTGGGCCGATGATCAACAAGTTTAGTAAAATGTCACTTAGAAATAAGCTGACACTCTACAAGACTTGTATTCGTCCAATCATGACATATGCAAGTGTAGTATTTGCTCACGTGCCTATGTCATCGCTCAAGCCGCTTCAGGTCATTCAGAATCGTTTCCTCCGTAGGGCGACTGGTGCCCCGTGGTACCAATCGAACCTCAGCCCGCACCACGACATGGGGATTAGCACCATGTATGGTTTCTTTAAGCAGGCTGCCAGACGTTATTTTGACAACGCTCCCCACCATAGGAATCCGTTAGTTAGGAAGGCTGCTGATTACGCTCCCATCCCTCCCCCCTCAGTCGTTACTCGGCGCTCACTGATTAGGGGCCGCACGGTCCAGCGTCCTAGGCACACACTCACGGACCCGGACGACGAAATCACAGCGTCCATCGAAAGATGGAACGCTGCGCTTTCGGCGTCCATCCCATCGCGTACACTTCAGCGTTCCCGCCGGCGGGGACGTCCACCGCGAATTCACGACAACACAGACACATACAGTCCCTATTCGTCCCGGTACCGCCGCATACCGGGTAGAGTCAGTCCGACCCAGGTCGGGCCTAGCTGAGTTTCTTGCTGGACTCGTCTCAGCTAGGCTAGGTTTTTAGCGAACCAGCGATAAAACTTCCAGTAGTTCGACACCACTCACACCCCAGATTCGGTTGATACCGTTCAACCAATCTCACTGGAGCGCAAACTCGTAGAGTATTCCAGTGTACAAACTTTCCCGCGTGGTCGTGCCGGAGGCTCCCCCTGGATTTTCCCCAGGCTACCCTCCAACCATGCAATTCGACCGCTATATTGGGTCCGTCCTATTATAGCCACAGTCAGGTTCAAAAAAAAAAAAAAAAAAACATAGATTCATTCTACGCCGACGACTCGAACCGACCACAGCTCCAGCCCTGCCAAGCCTCAAGAGTTCCTGAAAGCTGAGTTTCACTGCAATCCCACCTCACTACCAGCATAGGTGTACTGTCCCGTACAAATAGTACATAAATATTGAAATGAAAAAAAAACTGGATTATTTGTGAAATATGACTCGCTACCGGTTTAGGTATTGAATATGTTGACTTCATAATTTTAATTGCAGACCATACGTCAAAAAAATAAAGACATAGAACCGTTTAATGTGATTTTAAGACCAATCTTGGCAATTATTTTCTATCGAGCCGATTTTGACAAATCATGTATTTTATTTGATTTGCTAGAACCAATAGTTTTTCTTAAAAAACTGCTTAAATAACATCAATTTCACCAAATTAGGTCTTGTCAGCTTCTTAAACACCTCAATCTGTATGAAAACCGACCGTGCCACTTTCTTCTACCTACTTTGACGTCACACGGGCGAATTAGTGATCTGTATTCCCCGTTGTCCGCGCAAAATCTATTCTGCAATAAGGAATTTTCTTAATATTCACGGACAACCCGCTACCACAACAGACGCGCGCGGAATGTAAGTCGGAGTGCCAACTCGGAGTCCGAATTCTGACACGCGAAGTACATGTATTTGCGTGATCTATGTGTATCTATATCTGTGGTTGCAATCGACCTTTGTAGCTATTCCAACTTTGGATATTATGGTCAAAAGTATCTAAAACTCCAAAATTAGCACCAGCCATTTTTATAACTAAACACGTGGGTAGAACGCGGATCGTCGTCGCCAGTGATGGGTATGAGGACGCGAGTGAAACCACAGGCTGCTCTTACCGCACTAGTTTATTGTAAACGCCGGGTAAGGTGGGCGCAGCCACGCACACATACACAGCAGTAACTGTTAGACATTAGAGATCTAATTATATTGGTACTTAATTGGTATACTTTAGTCACTGACGACGCCTCTGTTGATATTGAAAAACCAGCAAAAAGTTGTTTGATAAGTTGAGTTGAATACTTATCTCGAATTATCAATTATCATAGTTCACCAACGTCAAGGAATGTGGGTAATTTGAAAGATAACATACTTGATTTAGAAGCGAGTCGACATATGGGTCGAACGACTGTTAATTTGACACCTCTCCGCGAGACTGTCTTGGTCGCTTATTAGATGGCGAATCCGTCTTGTCCTCCGAGGATCAAGACGAAGATAAATCATCGACAGAAATAAATAATCAACTAGAGCCGCTTTTCTGTGTTAAACCGCTCGTTTCGCGCCTGGTCCCCACGGCCCAGCCCACCTATTCTGTAACTTGTTTTAAGCTCACCTCAACGCTCACCCACAAATATATCTTGACACCGCGATGCGTAGTAACTAAGCGTAGGTAGTGGTCTAGTTTCGTGAAGGGTGACCGGCGAGGTGAGCCATATTAGCGCGTAGCCCAGAGTTTCCACTCCAAACGGTCCGCAAAGGGTAAACATGTAGCCCTCACCGAGGACAGCATATTTGCGCCGCTATTGACTATATATACATCCAAACACAATATGAACGATGCCGCGAGCCGTCAAATGACAGCCTCTTATCTTCTGTAATAAAATACTGTGTTTTTATTTCTGATAAAGGAGTTTTAGGGGAACTTATCTGGGAGTTTGAAATGAGAAGGCCCAGGTAGCTAATTAAGAATATGTTTACTTCAGTACGATCGGGAGGCAACTAACGAGCGCGCTATGTGTCGGGCTCTCCGTGAGGCGCGCGGGAATGCTGACAACGCATAGCCTGTTCCTATAGTCGTCCTTCCCAAAAACAAAAAAATACAAAATTTTTCAAATGAACATGAAATAAATTGAAATGTTTTAAAAATATAATAAAGAAATTATCTTATATCGAAGTTTTCATTGCATCTGTTATCCCCATTTTGTACGCAAATGTACTTATTAAATTAAAAACTGGCCTCGAAAACAATCCACGCGGCTCTACTTGGTATTATGAGCTGCGGAATGATAACAGTACACAATGAAACTTGATTACATACCTTAATGTCTGAACAATAAGGTCGAATTTACAATTTATTGGCAGCTCTTGAACAAAGGCTGTCCGATCTATTTTTAGAATGACCACATTAATACATAGCTGTTATTCTAACACGAAAGAAGAATAGTTATAATTACAAATTACAAAACAAACAAGTGTAATGCTGACGCGTACACCACACTTCACTAAACTTTCACATAGATTTGATGCGGCTGACTTGCAGCCTGAGCTCCAGCAGCTAGTTGGTCTTGCGCCAGAACACGTACCTTCCTTGTGAACCACAGTGGTTCACCTTTCTTTTACAACTACTATAAAAATAGTAGACTATAAAAATGATCAATATTGTTACAATCACTAGTAGCACAATGCTGAACGTATCAAGTTGAGTAGCCAATCCAGACACATTAATGGATGCTTCTGCCGTTAGGGTATTTGACTTATCGGTATTACCCGAATTGTTTTTGGTACCGTAATTTCCCATAATGAAGTGTTAATACTTTCGCTGCTGTTACTGAAATGTAAACTATTTTTCTTACCTTAAAAAATACAACATGTATAACCTACAAATAAATGTTTACACTAGAACATTTAAAACATACTTGCAAAAAAATCTTAACCTACTAAATGTAATAAGTTTACTCATCACAAAACCGGGGCGCGACGCTAGGCACAGGCGGAGCGATTCCGCTGTCCGCTTGTAATGTATCTGGTAAAGTTATGTTTTGTGGTGAGTCTACTTGTTCCTTAAGTAAATATGCAGGTTTTAACCTGTCAATTGACATGTATACATTTCGGTCTTCCAATTGTATTTTGAAAACCTTGTCTTTTCTTTCTAGAACCTTATATGGCCCTTCATAAGGCGTTTGTAATGAAGATTTCGCAATTCTATTAACAAATACATAATCACAAGACTTAAGATCTGTACTGACAAAAAAAATGTTTTCATTAGTATGATGACAATATGGTCTTGGTGTCAAGTTCCGTATCGCATCTTTTATTTTACCTAGCATGGCATGTGGTTCCGTTACATTCTTATCTATGTTACAAAAAATTCACCTGGCATCCGAATGGTACGACCGTAAACTAACTGTGCGGGGCTGACACCAGTGTCTAACCTTGGCACTGTGCGAAGCCCTAACAGAACTGTGCTTAATTCGTTTACCCAAGAGATATTGTTACTACCTAAACGTGCTTTCAGTGCTACTTTGAGGGAACAATGCCATCGCTCCAACACAGCATTCGACTCTGGATGGTACGGTGTCGTTCTCAGCTTCTCTATACCTGTATATTTCATCAACTGTCTGAAAAGGTTGCTCTCAAATTGTCTGCCCTGATCACTAGTTAACGTAACTGGACAGCCGAATCGAGCTATCCAGCCGTCATAAATAGTCTGCGCTACGATTTCCGCCGATATGTCCTGCAATGGAAACGCTTCAGGCCATCTGGTAGCACGGTCTATCATGGTAAGACAATACGTAAAACCTTCAGACGAAGTTGGTAGAGGACAACTATATCAGTATGTACATGTTGGAATCTATCTACTTCCGGAAACTTACTTGGAATCGATTTAGTATGTCGCGCGACTTTAGACTTCTGACATTGAACGCAGGTTTTGGCCCAAAGACCTACATCTTTGTTCATATCCGTCCAGAAAAACCTGTCACAAACCATCTTACGTGACGTTCGTACACCCGGATGACTTAAATTATGAACATGTTTAAAAACATCGCGACGAAACTGCTCTGGAACGTAAGGTCTTGCATTACCTGTAGATATTTCACAGTAAACATTATAAGTGCAGTTAGGCAACATTATTTTTTTATGCAATCTATCATGTGACTTCTGTAATAACGATTTTAACTCACTATCGCTTTCCTGTGCTTTTGATAACTTGTAATAATCAATTGCGATATTTTGAAAATCAACCGTCTCAATTCTCGATAAAGCATCCGCAACTACATTGTCCTTACCCTGTATATGCCTAATGTCAGTCGTAAATTCACTTATAAAAAGTAATTGTCTTGTTCGTCTTGGTATCTCTTTGTTATTATCACTGTTAACCTTACTAAATGCATATGTCAAAGGTTTATGATCTGTAAAAATAATTAGTTCTCTGCCTTCGTGCAGATACCTAAATTGTTGTACAGATAAATAAATTGCTAGAAGTTATTTGTCATAAGTACTGTATTTCATTTGTGCTTCCGTTAGCTTCCTAGAAAAATAAGCTAATGGTCTCCAGTTACCTTCTACATATTGTTGTAACACAGCTCCTACACACGAATTGCTAGCATCCGCATATAATGAAATAGGTACTGTGGGAAGTGGGTACGCTAACATGACTGCGTTCTGTAAGCTAAGCTTACATTGTCGGAACGCTTCGTCAGCTTCCTGCGTCCACTCAATATGTGTTTTGTCATTTCGCTTTGCTTTGTGAATATACTTGAGCAATAATTCCTGGTATTGTACAGCCTTTGGCATGTGCGGTCTGTAAAAAATTATCATGCCTAAAAATGTACGCAACTGAGTAACGTTTTGCGGTTTTGGATAGTCCTTAATAGCTTGAACATTACTTTCCAGGGGTTTGAAACCTTTTGTCGATACCTCGTAACCTAGAAATTCTAATTTCTCCTCTTTAAAAGTAAATTTTTCTAGATTTATGGTGATGCCAAATTCACTAAGCCTTTTAAACAGCTGTTCCAGATGACCGTCGTGTTCTTCCTCCGAGAGAGAAGCAACAAGTATGTCATCTAAGTAACAATACACGAAGTCAAAATCACGTAAAACGGTATTGTTCATAAATCTCTGGAAGGTCTGGCAAGCATTTCTAAGTCCAAAACTCATCCTAGGAAAATCATATAGACCAAATGGAGTAATAATAGCAGTCTTCTCCACGTCCTCAGGGTGTACCATGATGTTATGATAAGCTCTACGAATGTCTACACAAGAAAATATGGACTTACCTGCGAGTAGGTAGGTGAAGTCGTGTACTCTCGAAATAGGGTAGCGATCCGGCTTCGTAACCGCATTCAAGGCCCTGTAATCGCCACACGGTCGAATGTCTCCATCTTTTTTTGGGACTATCTGCAAAGGACTAGACCACGGACTCTTAGATGGTCTACAAACACCCATCTCAAGCATTGTTTGAAATTCCTTTTTCGCTTTCTCGTACCTATCAGGAGGCAGCGGTCTAGCTCTTTGATATATCGGAGGCCCTGTCGTCTCTATATGATGATAAGTAGAGTGTTTAGGCTCTTCAATAAACGATAACGGTTTTAACAGTTCTGGGTACTTGTGCAATAAATTGTATGCCTTATTATCCGTATTAATTAAAGTAATTGATGAGTCAATATGGTTTATGATCGTACCAATTACAGAAACACTTGTTACATTATCAATCAACCTTTTACCGTATAAGTCTATCTATAATTACGCAAAAAGTCTGCACCGATAATAGGTTGTTTGACGTCACACACAATAAAATTCCATTTGAAAGTACGCCTTAAATTCAAATTTAGCGTCAAGTTAACATATCCATATGTCTTAATTTCAGTACTATTCGCGGCATATAACTTACAATTAACTGGTTGTAACGAGTCTTTAAAATATTTAAAGTTTTTCGGAATAACACTCACATTCGCGCCGGAATCAACTAGAAATTTGTAACCTGAATTTCTGTCCATTACACTAAGGCAATAATTATTTACCGTGGTGCAGGGTTCCGCCGAAAACGTCTGCACAGTAGCTAGTTTCCCGTCGGCTTCTGTCCCTTCCAGTTGCACGGCTGTTGGCACTTGTTGGCCTTCGTCTTGTAGCGGAAGTGGTAGAAGCACAACCAGTCAGGGCTGTCCGGTGTCCTCCTATTGCTGCGCGAGCTGCTACGTGAATGCCCCTAGTTGCTGTACTTTCCTCGGCTCTTAGATCGTCCACGCGAGCTGGCGAGTTCACTAATACGGCTGTTGATCTTCGCTAATTCCGCCATTATAAAATCTCTCGGCGAGCTCTGACGTGAGGTGCCTTGGACGACGGCGACCTCGCTGGGCCTAAATGTCTCTATGACCTTGTCGGCTATCGCTGCAAGGCTTTCCAAGTTCTTCGAATCTGCTGCCGCAACGACTGCTCTCACCGATGGTGGTAGATGACCTTGCCAGAAGTATACCAAAGTATCGTCGGGAATCTTATTGCGCGCAAGGTCGCGCATTATTCGCATTAGTTGAGATGTTCGTTGATCACCCAGTTCCATATCCGACATTAATTGCTTCAATCTAATAGCTTCTGTTTCTTCATACACACTAAGCAATCTGGCTTTCAAGGTTTCATATTTGTCCTCGCTCGGCGGGTTCTCAAGGATGTCCGCAACTTGTTGAACTGCCTGCTTCCCTAATTTTGCGATTACTATATTGTAATTTGACTGATCACTTGCCTTTTGCTGCGCCAAGCTTCTACTTGAAGAAACCATAGTCGTGGCTTGTCCTCCCAAAAATCAGGTATTCTTGCTGCTAACGATATTGCCGACAACTCTACGGTTGTCGCGGGTGCTGGCGTAACCATACTGCAACACCAATCAAATTGTCTCTCGTTGACCCACGGAGCACGGGGAATTGCCTACCCGATAGCGTTAGTATCACCATGCACGGAATAAAAAACGCACAAAACTCAACCAGATATACCCCTTAATTAATTTTCACTTGAGTCTAAAATGTTCAAAAAAATGTTCTATGTCACGGTGCACTAAATGTTCAAGGTCGGGGGTCACACTTTAGGGGAACTTATCTGGGAGTTTGAAATGAGAAGGCCTAGGTAGCTAATTAAGAATATGTTTACTTCAGTACGATCGGGAGGCAACTAACGAGCACGCTATGTGTCGGGCTTTCCGTGAGGCGCGCGGGAATGCTGACAACGCATAGCCTGTTCCTATAGGAGTGATTATTTCTAACCGACTTTCAAAAAAGGAGGAGGTTCTTAATTTGTCGGGATCTTTTATTTTTTTATGTATTTTCCCCGATTTTTTTATGCTTGATGAATGATGACGTCTGGACCGATTCGGAAAATTCTTTTTTTTTGAAAGGTTATTCTTAGAAGGTCTAAATAATGGTCAGGGTCTGATGATCCTAGAGAAATAGAGGAAACTCTTCAAATAAGGCGAAGTACGCAATTTAAGTCGGTTAAAACTTTGTTTTTAAAGTAGGACATTACTAAATTATGGCATATGTTTAACGGATCACCAGATATAGCAAAATATAACGCCAAAAAACACTTTTTACTGCCGAAACACCCTGTATATACTCTAGGGGTAGGACAGACAAGACCACGTGGAAGTGGGGTGCGCTGATTCGGATTTTGGTAGCACTTGTAAATTTGGCATCATTATTCCATTATACTTTATTTGGTAATTACATTTTATGGCAATCATAGTGGGTTATTTAGGTAGAAATATTGTATTAATTTGCTCGCTAAGATTTGGTGATCATTTACTAAATTTGGTCTTCGAATACAATTTAATGTGCAGTCGTTACTAACAGCTAGTACTATTGTAATGGTAGAATTATTATTTTTTGGTGTTCAGTATATTTTTTTGATAAGAGCTTAGGGTATCAAAGCATTTTTTGGTGGTCAATATATTTAAGCCATTAAATTAATAGGTAATAAAAATCCAGCCCACGAATGAGAGGGAACTGGTCTTATAACTGATTGGCGAATAGTTATTTCTTCCCAGACACAACCAACAGCTGATATATGGTCGACCCCGCGTTAGGGTCTAACTTGACGTAATCATCCATGAAGTCTTCCCATTTGTCTTTCAGACCGTCGAAAGGATTCATGCATTTCATTAACCCTAAAACATAAGTCAAAAGTATTAGGCACGTAAGCCAAAGGCCTTTTTCGTGGAGAAAACATCGCAAACATTGGGTAAAAACAGAATTGTATGTACGAGTATGTTTCTCTGGTAAAATTAATAAACAATAATAATAAATTACTGAAAAAACCTTATTGCTAATGTTAACAATGTGCTTGCGTATTAAAACATAGTACATAGGTACCTACATTATTATATTATATTTGGTAACTGTACTTTTGTTTTGGGTTTTAATGTTATAATATGGTGGTGATGGTGGTGGTGGTGGTTTATATGTTGCGCTGTTGGTTTTCCATGTATCAATAAATAAATAAAAAAATAATTTTCAAGCAAAATCTTACTTCTGAATTCGTCCACACCGTCTTCAAAATCAAACGTTTTATTTTGCACTTTAACATCAATATCTGTGAATCCAATCTTCTTCATCAAACTTTTTATATCAGTTCCTGGGTCCTAGAAGAAATTAATTATAATATTAAGAACAGATTTATAACTGACTTCAAAAAAAAGGAGGAAGTTCTCAATTCGGTTGTTTTTTTTTTCATCTTTATTATTATGTTTCATGTTTGTTACCTCAGAACTCAGTCGTTTATGAACCGATTCGTACAATTTTTTTTGTTTGTAAGTATATTATGCTTCCAGATTGCTCCCATTATTTTGATAAATCTAGTTTGATGATGGGATCCATGAGGAATTAAGGAGACTCCTCAAATATATTAGGCACGCATGTAGTAATTTCGGTATTTTCTATTAAAACTCGTGTATTTACACCCGGAAATCACAAATGTGGTGAATTGGAACTGATGATGAAAACCACAGATGTCTCCTTGAACTCCCCAATGATGTACTGAAAACTATGAAAGTAAGTCACAGATTCTGATATGATTCCGTTGAAATCGCAACTAATGAAGTGCCAAAACGCCTCAGAATCACCTTTCTTGATGAATCGACGGAACTCCTCAAATATTATTTTTACTATTTACTTTTGCCTATTAATTAATTGTAACTATAATTTAAACCAAATGCAACATGACATTTTATTACAATTCTTATTCTCTTTGACGATCATAATATAAATTCATATAGATTAAGCTAGCTTTAATTTATATTGTAATTGTATATTGTGAAATAAATAAATCTAAATGTATTATCAGCCCACATACAGCGATTTGATTTTTTTCTGTAATAATCAATGTTCATGTGGTAAAGTGGAAAGGAAATGTGGAAATGTTCATGTGGCTTGTACTGAATTGAAGTCGGTTAAAACTTTGTTTTTGAAGTAAATAATGTTGGCTTGTTTCTGGTCCCACAGGTCAAAATCCAAGCTCTACTTTCTCACTTTTCGCGTGAGATCAGAGAATCTCTCGCCAAATTTTGGGAACTTGAAGATATACCCAATCCTACTTGTGAGTCGAAACTGTCAAAGGATGAAAAGTATTGTGAGACTCATTTTAAGGAAAATACTGTTCACCTTGAAGATGGACGCTTTTGTGTCAAGCTTCCTCTCCGCGAAGCCCCGGAGGATGCTCTAGGTGACTCTTACTACATCACTAAGAAGCGGTTCTACAGTCTTGAAAAGAAATTGGGTAAATCCAACATGAAGGCCGATTATGCTGCATTCCTTAAAGAGTATGAGAGCTTAGGGCATTCGACCGAAAAAGAACGTCCCGCATTTGGATATTACATCCGGTATTATGCTGTTATTCGCGAAAAGAGTGAGACAACGTTGTCTTCGACGCCTCTTGCAAAACGTCATCAAATAAGTAATGACATCCAAATGGTGGGGCCCGTCGTCCAAGATAATTTAATATACTAGTAATAAAATAAACAAAATAAAGTTACTAGTTTAAAATGCCGAGTTACTTGTAAGCTTAGCAGTGTTTTGTTTGTTTCTTGTTGTAGATTTTTAGTTGGTATCATGCTGGAGGCAAGCATGGCTGCAGGATGGCCGGATGTAGGACTGCATGTGTAAAGGTCTTATGAACCATGAAGGGCGAATGACGAACGAAAGAATAAGGTAGATTTAACTATGATTGACGCAGATTTTGTTTTATGAAAGGACAGTAGAATAGAAAATAGCTACAAAATATGGCGGACGCGAATCGGGAAGGTTTAGATTTTTTCTCTTATGTAAAAGTGACTGGGTTTATTTTTCAAACACTATATGTATGTTTGTATGTTTAATCCTTACGTAGGCATTTAGATTTTATCGAGGAACTATGTTTTCAATCGACTTCAAAAAAAAGAGAAGGTTCTCAATTTGGTTGTTTTTGTTATTTTTTATTCTAATGTGTTACATTTTTTTTTTGTTTGTATGTATATGCTTCCAGATTGGTCCCGTTCTTTTAAAAAATCCAGTTAGATGATGGGATCCATGAGGAATTAAGGGAACTCACGCATGTAGTAATTTCGGTATTTTCTATTATAAGTATTATAACTCGTGTATTTACACCCGGATATCACAAGGATGGTGAAGTGGAACTGATGATGAAGACCACAGATGTCTCGTGAAACTCCGCAATCATGTACTTATACTTAAAACTATAAAAATACTTGATGAATCGACGGAACTCCTCAAATATTATCGGCCCACATACTTACAGCGATTTGGTTTTTTTTTTCTGTAATAAAAAATGTTAATGGGGTATAGTGGAAAGGATATGTGGAACTGTTCAAGTGGCGTGGCGGAGTACTGAATTGAAGTCGGTTAAAACTTTGTTTTAAAGTAAATTATACCATGTATTTCGTGTGTTTGTATTTTTTGTATTTCGTCACAAATATTCACATATGTAAAACTGAATCAACGAATTCACTGCAAAAAAACTAGTTAATTGACAACGCTGACTCTTGTATGTTGCCACCTAACTTCACGCGCGGCGCCTGCTGGCGTGGCTAGTAGATATAATAACTTATTCTGTGTTAGTACCTACCTATGCAATTTTTAGTAACTATGACCAGTGCTACCGAGGTGCACCGTGGGAACTCAGAATTATACCTAAACTTTGCGTACCGAGGCCGGTTCATTCAGCCAGTTGGCTGGCACACGCGCTCACGGCCGGACGCTGCTTACGCGCGCTGTTAGATATTAAAAAAACCGGCCAAGTGCGAGTCGGACTCGTGCACCGAGGGTTCCGTACAAACCAATAACAAGCAAAAGTAGTGTGTTTTATCGCTCCATCTGCCTCAAAAGGTAAAGTATCAATACAGTAACATCTAGAATATATCAACTCTACATCCATAGAAGTCATACGACCGACAGCCATATTACCTACTCAGTTTTAAATTATGCTACTTATATTGCTATTTCTTATGATTGCGTGGACATAAGTTTCGTTTTGCTACAGCTGAAAGGTATTATAGACCTCAGTATTTGATAAGAATTTCAATTTAATACCTCTACGCGTTTACGAGGAAAAAGGTAGTAAGTTTATGATTTTACTAAAAATGTCTACTTTCCGTAATTTTTCCTTTGTCTGTGCTATATGAAGTTTCTTCGTGCCAAGTTTCCAGTTTCTGTGTTAACGGGAAGTACCCTTTAGGTTTTGAGTTTCTTGCGAGTACTCAGTTTCAAAATATGCGACTTAAATTGCTATTTCTTTTGACATAAAAGTTTGGTTTTGCTACATCTGAAAGGTCCTTTAGCCCTGAGTATTAGACATGTATTTCAATTTAATAACTCCACACGTTTACGAGGAAAAAGATATTAAGTTAAAAAAAATCAAAATATTTTTTTGTATGAGTTAACTAGAAATGTCTACCTTTCGTAATTTTTCCTTTATCTGTGCTATAAGACGTTGCTTCGTGCCTAATTTCAAGTTTCTGAGTTTAAGGGTAGTACCGTAGGTTTTGCAAGTGTCGAAAAACTAAAATTAGCAGCATAAACGACTGTATCTTTTGATTGCGTTGCCTTTTAAGTTTGATTTTTTCACAGCTCTAAGGGACAATAGACCTAAGTATTTGATATAATTTTCAGTGAGAAAAATGGTCTTGAATGACAGACAGACAGACGGTCAACAAAGTGATCCTATAAGGGTTCCGTTTTTTCCTTTTGAGGTATGGAACCCTAAAAATGACTTCGTCACGAATCAGTTCGGTTCACTGCAGTCTTGTGGCGTGTGAGAACAATATAACAAATAGACGTTTATCTTTTTTCTAATACCTATTTCAAATAAGTACGTAATTAATTTGTAAGGTCTGCTTTAGTTTCGGTAATTTTGTATACCTACCCCGAGCCTCGGGCAAGCTTACACCGCCGTCCGCCACTGCCATGCTGTCCAAATTATTTAGTTGTTTTGGTAGATTTTATGTTTATCTCTGTCTAACAGCATTTAGTATAACAGTTTACTTAGTAAGACTGGCACGGCAGCCTAAGAAAAGGCGTAAACATCGCCGTTGCTATAGGGACTTATGACTTTTTGCAAGGGCTGGAATGCACTCGCGAGGATGAAACACGTAATCAGAATATTTTAAAACAATACATTAAAACAACTTATGCTTATAATGACTAATTTCAAGTTTGTAATGCTACTTTTAAACTATTGTACAATATTACGTTGTTTATATACTTACGCTATAAATTACGAAGATAGATAGCCTACCTAACTAACTTTATTTCGTACTGTCGTCGGGATATATTTAAATTAAGTTACTGTGGCGACAAGAGTCGCACACTTATTTAGCGTGTGAAGATTGCACCTGCATTAGCCGAACGCTTAGCAATGCAGTCTCCGGCACTCGCCGGTAATGTTCGGGACCAGCGCGAGCGCAGGTGGTTCGGCCGCCATCGGCCGTCTCCGCTGCTCGCCATTGTCCGCTACGCTCTGACGCTAGACGCACGCTTGCTTACTTAAAGAAAACCGTTATTCTTAGTTACGTTACGAGTACAAATTAATTAGCTTATTGCTATTGCTTGCCGTGCTTGCGTTCTATATGTTTTTCTTTACTTCTTCCTAACGCCTGTGCGATATCGTGCCTGTTGTGTATGACTGTAATGTGTATTGTGTTTAGTCAAAGTAAACTGTAATATTGACTTGAGTGTTTCTTTGTTCTCCGAACTGTACCAGTGAAACGAGTGCTACATTACTTACCTACACAAAAGGTTTCGTTTTGTAATATGTGGTAGATTAAAAGGTATATTCTAACTGTCGTATGTCGTAACGTAACCATAGACAGGGTGAGCGATAGGTAACATGGCATTCAATTGTATTTAACATGCTGCGTTGATATGCCTGTATGTATGTATGTAAGTAACTATGCAGTTCAGATACTGGCAGTATCTCGGGAAACCCCGGATACTTACTTACGTTACGGGTCTCTAGAAAAATAAAAATTGAAAAAAGATAACAATTAAATTAATTTAATCAGTAATAAACCGTTTTTTATTTCACTCAACTATACTTACTTAATATTATAAATGCGAAAGTGTGTGTGTTTGTATGTTTGTCCTTCTTTCACGTCACAACGGAGCGTCGTATTGATGTGGTTTTTTGTATGGAGATAGTTTAGAAGTTGGAGAGTGACATAGGCTACTTTTTCCAGCGGGAAAACATCTAATTCCCACGGGAAAATTCAATATGTTACATTTTCCTATAACCACGCGGGCGAAGCTGCGGGCATGAGCTAGTTAATTAGAAAATCATTTCTAAGCGGTGTCAACCCTAGCGTCGATTGGCCGGCGCATGCGGGCAACGACCCGCGCGTTCAAGGTCGCTCCATTGTTAAATTTCGTAGGTACTTAAAGCAGTAGGTATTGGCAATTTTATTCAGACCTGAGTATATGTTCGTGGAACTATTATATAATCTGTGCTATGACCCTTCATTCATTGACAAAACTTTTAAATTGAGCGTGAACAATGTGTTGCGCGAACGCGTGCGTTCCGTAGCGGCACGCGGCAACTACTAATAGACCGTTTAAATGGCCGGCCGGTTGGTAGTCAGTTGTATTGGTTGTACTTGTAGCGGCGCGACGAAATCACAGACTGATCCGCCCTTGCTTCAGCTAACCAAACTGATCTATAGATAATCAAAGATTTCAGTAGGTAGGTACCTACTTACCTAACTTACCTGAGAATCATGATATGGTGAGATAAACTTAGTCTCACAATCCTCAAGCTCTGCACCCCATTTCGGTGTGTGTGAGAGTTTGCGATAATAGTCGTATATATTGCAAAACCCAAGGAATATTATCAGGCAGTTGCCGCCTTTTGCCAGCAATTCATATATGTTTGAAAACGCTTTTCTGCAACGGAAAATGTAATATCAAATCACGAGAATTATTGATACATTTGTGGCAACCTTGTTGCACAACAGGCTGGCTAGGCTGGTTGGAAATATGAAATATATTTATGTCTAGATTTTTATCTGTCATGTGGTCAAATTACACATAGTTTCGTTCTGCAAAGCTTGTGAACTAATATTTAGATGAATGTTCTGATGTAGACCAAAACACCAATCTCCAATCCAACCGGCATTTTATTTCGTCAAGATCCGAGGAAGACGCTGAACACGCAACCGACCAGATAGGACCAGGAGGCTCCTACCATAGCCCTCCTCCAATAATGGGTGCCTTTCCCATACGGGGACCCTCACATTATTCCCTATACATTTATACCTACACCAAATTGAATGTTAGGTGGAAATGGGTAGTGAATTTACTGTAATTTAGATTACCTATGGCAGTAATTAAATCAACGTACGAAAGGTAAATAATAAATTAATAATGCTTACTCTTGACGGTGCACCCAATGAAATGTGTAGGATGAGATCACGTGGTCAAAGCGTCCTTTCAGTTCATTCGGTAACTCTTTTTCAATATCAAGCCTCATGAACTGAACATGTTCACCTTCGTAAAGGTTCTTTGTAAAATCAACACACTTCTGACTTTTGTCACTTCCAACCTATGATTAAAAAATCCTTCGGGATATATTTTTTCCAAATGTTCATAGTTACGTTTCCATCTCCACAGCCTATGTCTATGACTCTAGCGTTCTTTTTCCATTCGACTGGGAATTCTTTTAATGTGACCGCAACATCTGTGCTTTGCATAGAATTGGCTTGTTGATATTCTTTTGGGTCCATATTTACTTTGTTGTGGAAAATATGGTCTTTGTGCTTGTCTATGATATTTACAACAGAGCCTTTTAACGAATACGGCTCAATGCGGACTGATATAAGTGTACATTCGTGCATATACCCGTCTACCGTCCGTCGATCGTCGAGAGATAACGTCGCACACTAACTGAACACGAAGCAATAACACCCGTAGCTCGAACACTTTAAGACTCAAGGTAATATATGCGGGCGTGGCATGGATGCTATCGCTTGTCACGAGATAGTGGATATCAATAATGTCATATAAAAAAAACCGGTCAAGTGCGATTCTGACTCGCGCACCGAGGGTTCCGTACAAACTATCAATACTTATTTTAACCCAACACAGAATTCAATTTCAAACAACGAATAGGTAACTTTTACACCAAGGGGGCTAGCACAGCTGACGCCGAGCCGCGACGCGACGATCGGTGCGTATGAGACAGGGGACGCTCAGTCGCGCGAGAAGCGGCTTTTCAGCAAGTTGTGCTAGACGTACAAGACCATCAAACTACCAAGACAATTGATTCGCGATTTTTTTTGACCTGCTATTGAAATAAACCCGTCCCAACCCCATTAATTCTAGAAAAATCTTAACAGCGCGAAGTAGGAATGGGGTCAGCGCCATCTATCGGCCCCATTTGGTACTGTGCGATTATTCCCAAGTAGCACACTAGCGGTATAAGCAGACATTATATCGCTTACAGGTGGTACAACAGCGGTTTAATAGAATTTGTATACTCCTTAAGCTGTATATAAGGGATATAAATAACTTCAAAAAGGCTAAGGTGGTATAATCGCGATACAATAGTCAAAGTAACGGCTTTGACGGTATAAGAGAGTATTGCAGCGCTTTTGTACCTGCATCAGTTGCATAAGAGAGGTATAAGGATCCCATATAACTCTATAAGATCAATAAGAGGGGAAGAGAAGGTTAAAGCGTTACAACAGAGTTATAAGCCTGCATTATATCACTTAAAGAGTTACAAGAGTGTAATATTATGTAGGTTAAAGCGGTACAATAGAGATATTGAGATCCTTTTTACCACCTTTACCGTAGTAGAGTATAATAATTCCGTAATATCTCTTAAAGTGGTATATCTGGGAATAATGACGCCTATATGTATAATAAGCTGCCTAAAGTTATTAAAGCACAGACTAACATCAACACTTTCCGTCACAAAGTCAAAATCCTGCTCCTTAGTAAAACGGTATACAACATCAAGGAATACTTAAATAATGAATACACTAATAAATAATTTGTAAACTTTAATACTGACTGGTAAATGTTCTTAAACCCAAATAGGTACTTTTTGAAATTTGATAATATCCGTGTAAAATTTATTGTATTCTTGACGATCTCAATGTTGTGTGCATGTTTTTATTCTAATGTATGAAAATTATGTATTACTATTGAGAAATAAACCATCTGAATCTGAATCTGAATATTTAGAACTATAGCCTGCATTATTCTCTCTTATACGAGTAAAGCTCCTAAGGCTCTACAATAGCGATAACTATAGTTATAGTAGATCCTTAGCCTCTAAAATAGCGATTACTATCGCTATACTACCGCTAACACAGTTATAAATAAATAAATAAATAAATATTTGGGGACAGTCTTACACAAATCGACCTAGTCCCAAACTAAGCAAAGCTCGTACTAAGGGTACTAGACGACGATATACATACTTATATAGATAAATAAATACTTAAATACATAGAAAACATCCATGACTCAGGAACAAATATTTATGCTCATCACACAAATAAATGCCCTTACCGGGATTCGAACCCGGGACCTCCCGGGAGTTATAGTAGCGATAGTAGATGCTTAAAGCAGTTCTAACAAGTCGCCATTGCTATATTGATAAAATTTGTATTCATGTAGATTTAATATACAACGTGTTAATAAAATAACGCAAAACCTGAAAACAGTTCACATTTGTATGGAGTGTTGGCCGACTGGGGCGACCTGCTCCATACAAATGTAAAAAATAAATCGCGTCAAAAATTTTATTTTTTATTTTTTTCGCATTCTACTCTCGATTCTGAACAAACTGTTTTCAGGTTTTGCGTTATTTTATTAACACGTTGTATTACTTTTCTTTTATAATACACTATAATTTCCAACATAAACACTTTGAATTTGCATATAATGGAAGGCTCTATGCCTTATGATAATTTTGTAAATCCATTATATGCAAATTCAAAGTGTTTATGTTGGAAATTATAGTGTATTATAAAAGAAAAGTGATATATTAAATCTACATGAATACAAATTTTATCAATATAGCAATGGCGACTTGTTAGAACTGCTTTGTTCTGACATGTGTGAACAATTTCAAGATAACGTTTAATTTTACAATACACTTCAATATATTTTTACAATGCAGATTCCACGATTTCGAGGGGCGCGTGAAAAATATAACTAGATTACGGTATACTTTGACAGTAAACTGATGTTCGCACAAACAATTCAAGTAATCAAGTAAAAAAACCATACTTACATTTAGGACTGCTATATAATTATTTTTTATTCACCATGCCATGCCCTCCCAACTCGAACAACGTATAATTATTTATTACAAAAAAGAACTCATAGATGGCGACACAGGTACCGAGCGAAACATTTGAACCAGTAATCGTGAAGATAGAATGAAATTTACACCTTAATAAATTCACCGTACCTTAATTATATCGCAATCATCCTTCCGTACTCGTACATAAAATAAAGGTAAATTGTATAACTTTAGTAAATGCAATAAAATTGGTACTAAATCCATGTAACTCGTACATACGTGTGAGTTAAGTAAGTTTGCTAAGTTTGCTACACGTATTATTGGGTACTGTCACTAGATGGCGCCATCACTGGTCGCGAAAGTTCTATGGAACCACAGGCTCCAAGCGTTTGGTTATATACAATTTTGTGTGATGTGTAATATTGTCTCGAAAATACTACTTAATCAAAAAAATCAAAAATACTCTATTTGTTGCCCGGGAAGTCAATGCCATCTGGTGATATCTCAATGTATTACTAAAACTATCAGGTAGGCTGACAGCGTCATAGCCGTGGTAGCTCGGATACTGCATCTACTGGTGTAGCTACGAGACTAAAATTGTATACAGAATCGCCTACATTAGGACGGTACGCTTTTGCTCTATGAGATTGGGTATCTGTACTTGTATTCTTTAATCTGTGACCATGCACATCACAACTATGACACCGCACACTTTGTAGAATGTTTTTACATCTTTATTATATACAATTTAGGATGTTTTATCACTAATTTCAAGTCAATAGGAGTTAGAAAATCCTTTAAGTTGCATATTAGAGTGACAGTGCCGTTAAAAATAGCTTAAACCTCTATAAGAGGGGCATAGAGGTGTCTTATAACTCTTATTCTTATTTTAGCTCTTACGATCGCTCTTCACGCGCCATTATAACTCCTTTAGCTCTTACTATCGCTCTTCACGCGCCATTATATCTCTTTAGGTGCTCTCTAACTCTGTTGTAGCGCTGTTGTATCGCTTAAGCTCGTATTAAAGTGACTCTAGCGATATATGACGCTTAAGCCTGTATAAGCTGGGCCATTTTTAGGGGTATAATAGCGATATAGAACTTCTATATCGCTATTGTACCGCTTGCTTGTGCAGGCTTAGCCGTTACAAACAGCCCTTATACCGTTCTTTTAGCGCTTATAACTCTTGTGTGCTACTTGGGTTGTTTAGGTATCACGTGAACCGATCTCGTTTTTTTTTGGATAACTCTCATTTAAAGCCATTCTAATTTCAAATTGATAGCTTAAGTAGTTCGTGAGATGTTTTACTTTGTGACAGACAGAAGACAGACAGACAGACAGACAGACAGACGGACGGCGTCAAACCATATGGTCGAGTCGAGTCCAATGCGCGCAGCGACGTAGACGCATTGATGACTAATTAATTAATTCATTCATTGCGATCATAGCGCGGCTAATAGTTTTGAAACGATGAGTGAACCCGTCGTGAATAAGCCTTTCTGCTGCGGGCACTGCGGGAAGATGAGTTGGACGCGGAGCAGATCTGTTTGGCGAGCTTCAGTGCCGCCGACATCTGCGCAGCGAAGAAGGTGCTGTTCCAGTCTTCCAGTCCCTCGGAATCGCCGGCACATTTATACCTCACCGGAGAGGAGACGGAGAAAAATCCCTTAAGGACATCGTTGGTGTTCTGAGGGAGCGTGAGAGCGACTTGCCTGAGTTCGTGGCGACGGTGGTCTCCAGATTGCCGTCCTGCATTCCAGAAAATGTCGACGTGAGTGGCCTGCTGAAGGAAATTGTGGCTCTTAAGGCAGGCATGGCTGAAATTTTGGAAAAGTTTGACTTTTTGCAGGCTACAATTGCCGTGTTACGCAAAGAAATTATCGGATTGCGTAATAGTGCCCCGGAAACTCGGTCACCAGCGGGGTTAAATTTCAAGAGTAATGACCGGGCGTCAAGTGTCGACTCGGTCTGCGCATGCCGTTCCACGGCCCACGTGCCCCCTCCGCGCCGGGCCTCCCTCCGCCCCCTCCTCTAAATCACGTCATCGCTATGCTGATGCCGTAGCTGGTCGACCAGCCGACCGGAGAGACGCGCCCTCAAGAGCGCGTGAAGTTCGGGTTCCTCCAAAGGAGAAGCCCCCGCGCACCGATGTGGATAAGGAGGGTTTTACAACGGTGTCGAGGAAGCGCATGCCGCGCAAGAGTCAGTGTGGTACTGCAGAACTGGTTGGTTCCGGTCTGCGGGTTGCCACACCGAGCAAGGCGCTATATGTATCGGCTGATGATGTGGTGGAGTACGTTCGTCAGAAGACCGGCTTCTCGCTGAGGGAGTTCCAGCTGCGTTCGCGCCACTATGTGCACTTCAGCTCGTTTGTGGTGCGCGTGCCCCGGCCGCTGCAGGAGACCATCGCATGTGCTGACTTCTGGCTGAAGGGTGTCGTGTTTCGACGGTTCCGGGGCAATCTGCCGAATCCTACACCGGAGATGACGATGCAACGGGGCCACGCCGTTTCGTCGCCTAAATAGTAATATTTGTTGTTTTTAGTTTCGTGACGCATAGGTTATTACTGTAATGTCACGTAAATGTATTTGTCAATAAATATATAAATAATTATGGGTTCCTTTTTTACCTTTTTTGGTACGGAACCCTAAAAAGAGGTAGATATGTTATAAGCGCTTGGTTTGGCCGAATTCAATAAAAAAACATATTATATCACACCATCAGGATGTGGATAATCATTTTTTAAAAGGGTGTGTTTAAAAAATGATTATCCACATCCTTATTCTATTAGTTTCCAAACGCATCCTTTTTCCCTTACCTCTGCGGAAGTTGGCAGTAACACTTCCGGTACATACCAAGTGCCTGTGACGTCACGTCCAGTCGCCATATTGTTGCTACAAAAAACTCAAAATCATCGCGCGCGCGCATCTCCTCTATGAAAAAACCCAAAAATACTTTAAACACTAAATAAACCTCAAATTAACTCAAACTAATCTAATAAAACTTGCAAGTAAAAATTAAGTGATTGGATTGCCGAAGAATCTCAACTGAACTAGCACATCAGGTATTCATCGCAGCAGCACACGAGGTAATCCCTATGAATCCTTATAAATTTACACCATCCTCCTTTTTGGTCCTTCTCCCCGTGATATTTTACAGTTACACTTTAGAATCTTTGCATATTTAGTTATTTATTCGCACATTTTCAAATTACACAACTCGTACATCTCATACCCGTCTCGCCATTTTCCACGCGTTTGGATTTCCGCCCTTATTTCCCCTTGTTCCTCGTAGATAACCAAGTTTGATAACTGGCATTCTACTAGGAAAAATAATTCTTCCTAGCTAACTCGGTTATCAAACGTGATTATTTTTTTCCTCGTAGAAAACTGTTATTTTATTTCGTTTTCTACGAAGAAGACACTTTTCTTCCTAGCTAACTCGGTTATCAAATGCGATTATTTTTTTCCTCGTAGAAAACTACGAAAATAACATACGTTCTAAACGTTATCTCTTTATTAGATCAATTTTAAAATTATAAATTAAATGACAAATCACCACATACTTATGAACTTAAAAATACTGCTTCTTCTTAAAAAAAACGTACCTACTTAAAAGAAAGGAGAAATTTTTTCAAGGCAATGCCCATCACAATTTTTTCCTTCTTTAAGTTGGGTTACTGCCCTGTCTATACGGATATTCACTGCAACATTAAGAGCTGGTTTTTTCTTGATTGTGAACCTCCTATTTACTCTTGACCTGGAAATCCCGTAAAATTTTGCGTCATCTTGTAGGACTGACAACAAATGAGGTAAAGTAGGGTTCTTTCTCCCTACGAAACGATTAAGTCTAGAATTCCATCCTTCTGCCAAATTTGGTGAAATTCTTCGTCTTTTATCCATTGGTTATACATATACTTATTGAATTCTGTTATGTGCCTGTTTTCAGGACCTTCAGATTTGATATAACACCATCCATCATTTATCTTGTTTTCAGGTAAAAGTGCGAGTCCAGTGCACAGACTAACATGGCGACGGCCGATTTTATCAGTCTTTATTATTCCAATCAAAGTTGCCTTTTTGTTTAAGTATCTATATAAGTGATAAAAACAGCCCATGATTTCGATGTCGGGAAAAATATTTTTGATGGCGTTTCTTGATGCAACCTCGTAGTAGTAAAGTAATCTTTTCTGGTTGCCACGTGGGTATTTCAGCTTTAATCAAAGAAAATAATTTAGCATATGTTTTTTATTCAAGAGCAAAGCATACACTAGAGGTACGATGTTTATCGTCTCTTCGATGCTTCCCAGATCACCAAATATTACAAACAATTGCATAAAAGGTCGGCAGCAACTTTTAAATGTTCCGTCTGCAAAGTAATATTTTAATTCTGACAAGCGTTGTCGAGCCTCTTTAGCAGCAAATATCAATATTCTGTTATCGGTATCTTGATAGTCGGCCAGAACAAATTGTTTTGCATTTTCTGGTACTTGGACTTCTTTGTGATGCTTACAAACACTTTGTTCAATGTTTAATGCATTGTTGCGTTGATTGTACAAACCAGTCTTAATATTTGAAAATGTCGGAATGGGCTCCAGTAGGTGGATTCCTTCGTTTGACAGCTGCGTTACGGTGCTATTGTACTGTTTCGGTATTGGGTCACAATTTTTAACGACGTTTTGTCGTAACGCATGGAATTCTTTAAGTATGATATTTTTATTTTCCTTTGGTTCGCAATCTTCTTTATGTGATATAAACTTACTTATTAACCCCTGTCCAAGGGACTCGTCTGAAAACCAGCGCAAGGCTTCAAGCCTTGCATATGCTGAGACGAGCACCCATTGCCCAACCTAACGCAATTTAGTATTTTTAGTTTTAATTCTAAGGCATTGTCAAGCTATTTCTTTGTACCTATGTTAAAAGTTATATTTTGTGTATTTTTTTTGGCAATAAATTAATTTGAATTTGAATTTGAATTTGATTAAACTTTCAACATTCAGCGTTACGGTACCTTTACATTTTTTATTTGTGCACGTCCAATACTGAGACTCATTTCCGAACAATTTTCATCGATGGTACCTATGTCCATTGTACAGTAAAATCGTTCCCCCCTGTAGACTATACGGGGTTCAGTCAGGAAGGAAACCATGTAGTATCATGAAGACTTGGTATATTTCGGAAAAAACACGTTAAAATATATATAAAGAAATGTCACAGCGGGTAGTGTGATTAGGCTCGCGGTTAGCAGCGGACTGCCTTCCCTTGCCTAGTAACGGGTTGCATTACATATGACCGTTTTTAATTATGAACCTTAAGACTATACATTAAGGACTAGTTTAGCATAACACCTTATTTAAAAGAATAGATGCAAATATACATATAATGAGCGCATCGCTAACACTCCCCACCCCAGTGCTGTCTCAGCACTCAACACTTACGGGAATAGGAGCGATGCGCGCCGCGGAGCGCCGCCACGTCCCGGTCGCCGTGCGCACCTCCACCAGCCGGACGCGGCCGTCTCTGCCGGGAATTACCTGAGTGATCAGACCCTTAGGCCAGATATTCCGGGGAGAGTTGGGATCCACAATCAGTACTAGGTCTCCGATTTGTAGCGGTTTGCGTTCCTCCTGCCACTTTGTCCTAGGTAAGAGGTCAGGTAAAATTTCTCTAACCCACCTCTGCCAATACATATCTGCAAGTCTCTGCGCCTTGCGCCACTGCTTGCGTAGGTTCAAGTCCGAGTCATCGAACTCTCCTATGATAGGAAGTCTCGTTGATGATCCTAGGAGAAAGTGATTCGGGGTTAGGGATTCACCATCACCTGGATCTACTGAAACGTGCATCAAAGGACGGCTGTTGACCATCTTTTCTGTGTTGTCGACTGTACAAGATGTTTCGGTTCATGTTTTCGATATTTTTCATTTTTTTTATGTTAAATTGAGGTCCCGGGCATTCATGCAAACTATAGGAGTTCACAGGAGCGGTCACATTGGCACTCTTTGGGGGAGCAGTGGACGTCTTTCGGCTGTTATAATGTTGATGATTATAGGAGTTTTTAAAATATCAAATAGCATTGTTGCGATTCCTCCATGTATAGCTAACAGCCCGATGCCGATAAGTGATGAATGTAGGTTCCTTGGCTTCACTCTGGACTCTAATCTTAACTGGAAGTGCCATGTAGACAAACTATGCGATAGATTGAGTAGTGCAGTCTTTGCTTTGCGTAAGTTAAAACCTTTAATATCTGACGATGCCATGAAGCAGGTTTATTTTGCTCATTTCCATTCGCTGATGTCCTACGGTTCGCTCATTTGGGGAAACTCAACGGATGCCAACAGAGTGCTACTTATGCAGAAACGTGCCGTACGTGCGATGATTGGGGCAAAGTCGAGGACTTCGTGTAGAGGCTACTTCCCAATGCACGGTATTATGACGCACTACTCACTCTATGTATTCGAAATTATAATGTTCGTAAGGAACAATCTTTCTTCTTTTGATACCGTAAATGCGATTGGCAAAACACTCCGCCGCACTGGGCGTTTGAGAACAGTTCCCCGTCGCATGGCACTTGCAGGCAAGAACCCGCGTGTCATTGGGCCTACCTACTACGAGCGACTGCCCGCTGATCTTAGACAGGAACCATCTGACGAAGCATTTCGACGCCGCCTTAAATACCTTTTATTGGAAAATCCATTATACTCAGTTAAAGAGTATATGAGTCTGGACTTGACATGTTAAATTATTATTATGACCTATTTAAATTTGTATGATTATGATTTGACTTTAAATGTACTGTGTCACGTATTTAAATATTGTATAAAATGACGATACCTAGAGGTTGATATATTTGTGTTCTTTGCTTTTGGTTTGTTTCTTCTATTTCCTTGTTATTGTGTTCTTACATTTGTTGACATTCTCTTAATATTTATCTGTTTTTGACGATCATGATAATAATTCTTATTTTTTTGACATGTATGCAAATCTGTAATGTAATTTTTTATCATGAAATAAATAATCTAATCTAATCTAATCTAATCTAATCTAATCATTATATCAATTCAATCTAAAAAAACTTGTAACATTTGATTTACATGACATTATGATCACTTTTTCGATGACTCCTGACCTAAACCTGCTGTTCATGTTCCAGTGCTGATGAAATGCCTGAACCCCTTCGACAGCCTGAAAGCCAAGTGGGAAGACTTCATGGATGACTACGTTAAGTTGGACCCCGACGCGGGAACTGCTGTGTATCAGTGGTTGGTTGTGTATGGTGCTAAGTAATTAAAATATTCGTCTCGGGAAGTTTGGGTATCTTTTACGTCTCAACCTTTTTCCTTGTTTGATTGCACAAATCTATTTTTAGGGCCGATTGTTGAAAGTTGATTCGCTTTGCATATGATTGACCAATCGATAGGATGTTGATCAATGCACTGAATGTGGATTGATTAACATATACTTAATTAGAGAATGTTACTTGGCTATAAAATGCCATAAGTATGTATATTTTAGTGATCCTAATATTTCTAATTAAACAAAATTATTTTAAATAACCTTTGTTACGCAGCTAAAGTTTGTTTTTTTACCTTTTTCAAACTTTAAACTGGTATAGTAGCAGGTCTCCTATTATTAAATGAATTAACTGAAAAATATAATTATGACAACTAAAAATAAGTCAAACGTTTTTACATGACATTTTATGAAATTTTTCGTCGAAGACCATAGACAGGTGGCTAGCCGCGACACTCACTACTCCCCCACCAAGACCGTTGCTTGCTACGGGCGATAGTCAAGAAGGTGAGCCGGGAAATGGACGGAACGGTCACTGCGCGTTCTTATGATTCCGACAGGCTCAGGTTGTAACGACGTGTTGGTGGGAGCAACCACTTGGAGCTCTGACTCCAATGGAAATCTCGATGTAGGAGAGTCAGAATCGGTCCGGTCGTCCTCGATGGCTATATATGCTGGCTTGAGTCTGTTAATTGTAACCGTATTTGTCTTACCTGCGATGTCAATTTTAAACGTTTTGCTTGTTATACGGCCCAGAGTAGGGTCATTTAGCTGGTTACGCGACCACCTTCGGTTAGCGACCACCTGAAGGAGTAGGTTTTTTCTATTGAAGATAACATCAATTCTACACACCCTATTGAGACAATTACTTGTACATGCATTTTTTGTTGTTTTAGAATAGAAATCTACTAAAAAACCGAGAAAATATCCTTTCAGTTCACCAACTCAGCTTAAGTGGTCGCCCACCACATTAAATTAGGTGGTCGCTAACCGGCGAAACGACCCTACGGAGATTCTAATTTATTTATTTATTTCTTACACATTACATTTATAGGCCTACAGTTAAGTACCAAGGCGCCTATAATGTTAGGACTTAATTTAAAAATGTGCTTAATAAGTTAAATGAATACATAACAAAACTTACATACTAATCTAGGCACGTTGCTATATACCTACTAACAATACATGTTACATAGGGCACTTATTTTAGTGAGCAGGGTTTGCCAGCTATCGGCAAACACGTCGGCATCCTGCATCAACACGAGTTGATTGAGTAGCGCCGGCGCACAGGCCGCGGGCGCGTTGCCGGCGCGGCGCGTGCGTCGGCCCGGCTCGCCCGCCGCCGTCGGCGCCGCGAACAGCGGACGGCGACGCGGCGCGTCGACCGCGAATACTGAGAGGGGACGAACAGACGGATGCCTTCCAACGCTACAGGGTTGCTAATTTGTCCCCTCAGCAGGAGACTGTAGTGTAAGGCGAGATGGGACTTACGCCTAAAATTAAGCGAGCCCGACCATCCCTGCTACAAAAAGCGATGGATATGATCCATTTGCAGGTCCTTGCCGCAGAAACACATAATCTGCAGAACTGAGGCTTTTAGGGATATAGAATGTTCTCCGAGTATAACGTGAGCCTGGTTCTGCCTTGATTTTGGCTATATGATTGCGCAACCTGGCTAAATTAATAAATAAAAAAAAAAAGAATTACAGGGACGGTAAAAGCGGTTTAACTTATTGTTATAAAGATATTTCTTTACTAGCAGTTAACGTAATTAAATATTGCTATTCCAATTGCAAAAAACTGATGACATCTGAAATACCTACTGATGACATCGAAATATTTGGCTGTTAAACAATAAAAGAAGTAGAAAACAAAAGGAAACATGTGTCTTCATGTTTTATTTCTATATTGAGCACTTCATCGCGTCATTGTTATTTGCCAACTAATGGCGGGAATATTATGTGAATATGTCAATACTGAGTCCATAAATGATTATTAGTGGAATACTAAATTATGCAACAGTAATAAAAATATTTGATTATTGCCTTACCATTCTAGCTGGTAGTTAACTGATAGAGACAGTCCCTGGTTTAAAATATGGCTTCTTATATTTTACAGAAAATTTAATATTTACAGAACAACTAAGTTAAACTCTTCAAACTGCTGTGAGATTCCTAGTGGCGTGCTCCTCCTCCTCTATTTTACTGCGCATACTTGTATGACATCACTGACTCCTTTACAAATGCTAAACATCTATTGTATGCTGAAGACAAAAAAAAAAATACTTTATCAAAAATCCTGACGATTGTATGACTTACAAGCAGATATTAATCAACTACAAAACTACTATACTAAAAATAGAACTAAGGTTAATGTCAAAAAATGTTGTAACAAAACTAAATGTAAAAATCCAAGTTAAACTAAATTATATCTAAAGCGGCAACTGTATCAAGGTGCCGAAGTTGCTGGCAGCCACGTTGAACAATTAATACTTACATGTATATACATTGTTTGAATAAAAAAAAAATGTGCAAAATACCTACATAATACTGTAGAAGGACAGTCTACTTCTATAAAAAATAAGTAGTGTATAATTGTTGCAGCGTTTTAGATGTATAACATTGTAATGGTATAAATATGTAAAGTTACTTAGTAGAACACGAGTATTTGAATACAATTTTGAGGATAGGTGTATTTTGTTAACCGCTAGTTTTGTAATTAAATTACTAAATAAAATTTTTTTTAGGTGTGCACTCGCATTCATACATAAAACTAAAAGTCAATTTTTTATATTGCAAACCCACGTGTGGCACATCAATCGATAGGCCTTTCAAAATAAATATAAGGTTTCTCAGCATTTTTTTTTGATTTAGTGAATAGAGTCGTAAGTCGCCCCGAAAGTCACTAAAATTGTGTCCCCCCTCTAATTTTGATCCGTGTATTTTAAAAATATGAAAAAAATCGTGGACATAGGGCTTATTAAATTCTTTCAGCGAAAATTGTTTTGAACAAGATTGGTTCAGTTCGAGATATTTCTAAAAAACTGCCTTTCTTAAAGAAAAGGACGTAAGTGCCATAAGATTTTAGTAACGATACGACCTTTTTAATAGGCACGGAACCCTTCGTTGTGCGTGGTCCGACACGCACTTGGCCGCTTTTCTTTGAAATTGGGCTTGTACTACGAGACACAGTGTAATGTTGATCACAAGAAGGTGGTGGTTAGTAAGGCGAATCCGTTCCCACCCTGTCTAGTCTTTATTCATCTCTAATGGCCGATAGTTTTCCTTACCAACAGTTACATTTTGACAGATTACCCGTAGAAAATGTGTCAAAATGTAACTGTTGGTAAGGAAAACTATCGGTGGATTGATTATTGGAACCGGCCATAAGTTGTTAATGTCAATTATTGACTGTTAGTATTTAAGTATTTCCTATGAATACATTTAATATAAAAATTACTGTTTATGATTACTTAATCACAGTAATTCTAGAGAAATGAAACACTAATGACATTTAAACTTTTTTATTAAATACACAATATGTTTCAAAGAATAATATAAATATAATAAATTTTGCCGATCACTAACATAGCATTATTTCCAACAATGCTGATTAATATAATATTTCGAGTCTTACTTTAAGTAAATATGTTGTGATTCTAATAGATAGACACGGCTCTAATCAATTTTTACAAAATAGGGTGACGGCACCAGTAATGGACACGGTCCCAATTATGGTCATTTTTTTCGTTAATCGAATTTATTAAGCAACTGTCCCAACATTTTTCAACTGGCAACACTAAAGCATAACCAATAGACGTTTGAGCTGTCATTTTGACACACGTCACCAAAATCGGCCATTTTGTTCTAAGATGGCTGCGAAGTGAAATCTCGTTGCGCGCGGTGGTCATAAAAATCCGTTTTTATTGTTGAAATCGTTAAGGAGGTGAGTACATATTTGTGCATGGTGTTATCTTGTATTGTGTTGTAATGAGATTTGATGTTATTTTTACTGAATAATACTATATTGCAAGTAAATTGAGCTAAGTTGAATATGTCCATTCACAGCAATAAGTTTTTTGTGGGGTTTGTTCATTACTGGATTCGATATTTTATGAAATTCAGTAATGGACAAGTGTCCATGCTTAAATTTTTTATTACTTTTTTAGTTTATTGTATTAAATTATTTAATTTGTTGCACTAAACATTTGGGTTGAGTTGATTTTGTGATTGCTCTTTATTTTCCAATAATGGACGATGTCCATAACTGGTTATTTTTAGTTGTCCATAATTGGGTTCTTTGTTTTGTCTTAGATGGCACCAAAGAAAAATTACACCCCCGAACAAATGGGGAGAGCATTGGATGATGTAAGGATGGGAGAAAAGATAAGCGCAGCTTCCCTCCGGTTTGGGGTTCCTCGAATAACCTTGCACAACAAGGTGACAGGCAAAAGTCCTGCAGTTTGTGCTATGGGGCCTCAAACTATCCTCACGGCACTGGAAGAGGACATTCTGGTAAAATGGTTGATCGCAATGAGTGAAAAGCACTTTCCCATAAATAGACAATTATTAACAGAGAGCGTGCAAAAAATTATATTAGATCAAGGGAAGACCAATCCTTTTACAAATAACAAACCTGAAAAAAAGTGGTTTTCATCATTTTTAAAACGACATCCAGATATAACAGAAAAAACAGCACAAAATCTTTCGAAGTCGAGGGATGACGTTACCGAAGAAGGCATCCGCAAATGGTTCGATGAAATAACGACATACATAGAAGGTATAGGTTTAAAAGGTGTTTTAGATGAACCCAGCCGTAAGGTGTTTTAGATGAACCCAGCCGGATATTTAATACCGACGAAAGCGCATTTTTTTATCACCAAAAGCAGGCAGAGTTCTTTGTAAACAAGCAGAAAAACATCTGTACCAATTCTGCGGCGATGAAAAAGACAACCTAACTGTCTTACTCACTGCCAATGCCACCGGTCAATTAGCACCACCAATGATAGTCTTCAAGTATGAAAGACTGCCAGCGCACATAACAGCCACTGTTCCTAAACATTGGGGCATAGGAAAATCTGAATCAGGGTGGATGTGTGGAAGCACGTTCTACGAGTATATCACAAATATTTTCAATCCATGGCTAGAGGAGCAAAAGATACCAAAACCCGTCCTGTTTTTTTTAGATGGCCACATTTTTTAGATGATTTCCGTTGATTATTATGTAACCAATTCTAAGCTGCAGCTGCTGGCAGAGGCAAAGCCTCCATTAATGTTTAATAAATGACTGAAAACCAGATGGTTGATTGAAAATCTGATAGTATAACTTGGAAATCTAAGACTGATCATGTTGAAAGTTCAAATAGCGTTAATAAAAGTTGATTTGTGACGTCATTTGTTTCATTTATGTGTTCAATACAAAAGTGTCCATTAATGGATGTTCATAATTGGGTCCATGTCCATGACTGGGTGTCCATTACTGAATTTTTGATGTCCATCAATGGTGATTTCGTAAATTTCAATTTATATATGTTTTATTAATTATATATTAAACATACAGGATTTTTGGTTTTGTTTAAATGTTCCTCATGTATTTGAGTGCCGAAAAAAAAAATCACCATTTTTGTATCGTCATAAAACATCCCATTTTTAAACGAAATTCTAATTTAGTGCGCTTAACATGTCCATGATTGGTGCCGTCACCCTATGTTCTTTATAAAGTAGGTACGTAGAATATGCTATTTTAAAGGTGTAGCCTGAGAGATAGTTGTGATGTGCAATTGTTTCAAGTGCACCGGAATAATTCCGCTTGCATCTTAGGGATAATATGCTATGCTGAATGATAATTATTTTTTATTAAAAATAAATTCAATTTAGTGGATATGTTTAGTTCGTTCTGATATGCCTGTACGGGTGTGTTGAGTGTCAGATGGTCAGTTAGCGACACTTATATCTACCTACGTATTTTATGTGAATTATTAATGATATTTGTTTAACAAGTTTTCTTTTTAAAAGTATCAGCCAGCAGCCTATGTAAAATACGAGTCGGCATCACCAACACCCATTAAATCTTCAAAGATATCCCCCTAGTCTAGGTCGCGGTACACGGGCATACCATTATATTTGGCTAATTTTTAAGGGAAGACTTTTTTATAACATTTATGTGAACTGAATCAATTGCACACCTCTTGTGAAGTTTTATACTGTAGAAAAATATTAAGAATATTTGACTAGCTAGTTATACCATATCGTAATGTGTTCTCTTACATAAAGTTACTTATATTCAAAAATATAAACTAGATAATTTTGATAGTAAAATAAAGCTAAACAAAGTTCCACTACTAAAACATTGAAAGCTACTTCTAAATAATACTATTCATCTTTTTAAATACAAAAATGTATTTTACTTAAACATTTAGTATGCGCATCATAAATATTAACAATTTGATGGACTGATGGTAGATAGTAACTAGTACATATTATTTAATAAAATCTCTTCAATTTTCTCAAATCTCATATTTGGTATTTCTTTGATAGATACATAGTATTATATGTCTTTTCTTCTCTTAGCCTTACGTTTGTTCAATATTATGAAATATTGCATATATGCTTTAAACCGTTACACATATAGCGGTGAAGTATTTATAACAATAGTTTGGGATAGTGTTTAGGTACGGGGACCAACTAGGTTTATTGAATGGTGTTCATATATTTTATTTTTATTTTATGACGGCGCATAATATATTTTAAATATTTATGGACTGCATAAGCATAACATTTACTTAGTCAATAATTATTTTGAGCGTTTGCTGCCAAGATTTATGTTTCTGCATAAGGGCTACAGATAAAAACAAAAGTTTGACACAGTAAAAGTCCATACATTATTAATACAGCGGTAATTTGGTAAGTTTTTATGCCCTTTAATCTAACTTTATTGTATTCTTTACATAATAAATAACTATAATTCCCGATTGAAATATTAAATAAAACCGATATAAAACACCCATATACCCGGGATTAGCACTCATTTAACAAACAGTTAAATATACACGTGTCCTTTCGAAAGGCCAAAATCAACAAAAGTTCTTTTCAAAACCCAATCTCAAAATGAAAAGTGAAGTGTACAGTGGTCGCATCAGTTGGTGGTAGCTGCGGTGGTTTAGTTCCGCTCGGGCAAGCGCATCTTGTGCGGAGGACCCTTCAGGAGTTCGTCCTTGTAGGCGGCGAGGATGGCGCGCGACATGCTCGGCTCGGAGGCGCTCGTCTCCAGGAACTGGCGCATGAGTCTGGAATAAACAAGTTTCCCTAATTATAATAGGGTATTTGACAACAGTGAAAATAAATTATTTTTTAAGGTTCCGTACCCATGGGGTAAAACGGGAGTCTTTTAATAAGACTCCGCTGTCCGTCTGTCTGTTTGTCACCAGGCTGTATCTCATGAGTCTCATGACATGAACCGTGATAGTTAAACAGTTGAAATTTTCACAAATGATGTATTTCTGTTGCCGCTGCGCTATAACAACAAATACCATAATAATAATTTATATAATTTAATCTAATATTAACTTTTTGATGTTTAATTTATTTGTGCATTATAAATAAATGCGTATGAGTATGAGTACCTACTAAAAACAGAATAAAATAAATAGTTAAGGGTGCTCCCATACAACAACCGTAATTTGTTTGCTGTTTTTATAGATAACTAGCTTCCGCCCGCGACTTCATATGCGTGGACCCGGGATAAAAAACTATCCTATATTTTAATCCAGGCCCAGGCTATAAACTATGTTCGTCCAAAATCTCATCCAAATCGGTTGAGACGTTTAAGCGTGATTGAGTAACAAACATCTAAACATACAAACATACTTATCCAAACTTTCGCATTTATAAATATTAGTATGGTACGGAGCCCTTGGTGCGCGAGTCCGACTCGCACTTGGCTGGTTTTTGTTGCCGACTGTAAGAATACCAGCCTTGTGGCAATGTGAGGTGGACAACAATAATAGGCGTGTAATAAACTATGCAATTTGTCACACCAACTGACAAAGATGCAGCTATAGTTAGAATGAATAGGCATGGTACTGATGTTTCATTCCAATTATAGCTGCGTCTCAGTCGGTTGTTGTGACAAATTGCATCGTTACTCGAGGGCATGTGACATAGCGTTTGCATCGCTGCCAAAAGTCGTTGTGTGTAACCGCTCTTAGACTTGCAAAGGAAATGTAATCGTATGTACCTAATTAATCTAAATAATACGGAAATCTTTTGCCAAATGCCAAATCATGGGATTAGGTGTCAAAGCGGACCCCGGGCATGTTGCGTTTTGCATATGCCATAGAGAGCTGCGGTAGCCTAGTGGTTCAGGCATGCGGCTGTCAACCGGCGGTCGTGGGTACGAATCCCGGCTCGTACCAATGAGTTTTTCGGAACCTACGGAATACTTACCGTTAGCTTTTCGGTGAAGGAAAACATCGTGAGGAAACCGGTCTAATCCCAATAAGGTCTAGTTTTCCCTCTGGGTTGGAAGGTCAGATGGCAGTCGCTTTCGTAAAACTAGTCCCTATGCCAAATCTTGGGATTAGGTGTCAAATCGGACCCCGGGCTCCTTTAGGGGCACAACCGGGAATAACGCTAGGAGGATGATGAATCGATCTCAATAAGACAAGCTACGCAAATCTCTTTCACGGGCATAAAGGACTGTTCCATGTCGACGCGCGGTTGGGCCTGTAGCAATAGGCTTGAGACCTAAGATTTATTTACGATGCGATTCGAACCAGTTTTTGGAGAGGAACAAATGTTTGTATGGGAGCAAATAAATTAAAGAACATAAATACCCAAGAATTTAAGTTAAAGACCGACCAACGCTTCATACTAATTGACGTAAATTATGACGTCACACTTTACTATTTGTACTAATCGTTGTATGGAAAATCGAGTATACTTACTGCTGTTTCGATCGCGAAATACTGCGTTTAGGTCCATAGTTGTGCTACAATTTTGTTTCTATAAAAGCGGAAGGATTCTATTGGTAGCTTTAAACTTACTCTTGGACAATTAAAAAAAATAATGTATATTTTTTAAAACTTTCAAGGTCCATATCTTTTTATGCTTTTAATTATACTTTACTGGCTTCTGCCCGCGACTCCGTCCGCGTGGAACTCGTTTATATCGCAGCTCCATACAAACTCTTATCCCCTCCATTTCACCCCCTTAGGGGATAATTACGGGGATAAAGACTACGTCAATTCGTCGCTCCGTTTTGCCGTGAAAGACGGACAAACATACAAACAACACACACATACACTTTCGTATTTATAATATTAGTATTGATTACAATAATTTGATGGTTTACTATCCATTTAGCAACACTACGTTATCAATTTTAACATGACGCAACTGCCCTATTCTCAGTACAAGCCTGCGTGACACGAAAACCAGCCTTATTCCGACGAGATAAGGTCTACTGATCGTCAGTTACGTTGACGTTGTACGTACCGGTTAGCAGGGTTGATGCCGAGGTTGTCCCGCGCCTGCATGAGCTCGGGGTGGTCTCCGATGGTGTCGGTCAGTGCGGCAATCATCACATCTGGAACATGCCATAGTAGCTATAAACTATGACTACATACGACACTTAGACTAAGATTAACTGGAAGAGATGCCTTGAAGTGATAAGTATGTATGTATGTAAGCACTTTATTGTACACAATAACAGGTTAAAGAATATACATAAGTTCGCCTTTGTCCTGGCCCATTCCTTATGTAAATTTCACTTTTATTATCGTGTACAATAAAGTTTTAGTACAGTGAAGTGTATATATGGGTGCATACAACTTACTCTTAAATATGTTCCATAGCTCTTGTCTCGGCGGATTAAGGTACACATTTATGTGAGGATCACATCGATCTGTCTGCTTTGTCCAAAGGTTGACTGGCAGAGAAGGCTTACGGCATTAAGTCTGCCTTTTGTGCGATAAGTTGTTCTTTTGTGCAATAAAGATTAAATAAATAAATATTTTTGCACTTGACTGTAACTATTTAACTGCTACTACTAGACTAACCAGACTCCCTAGTAGCATTTTAAGTTGGCCCCACGTTGGGCCATTGATCACCGAGTTGGCCCAACGAAATGCCAACGAAAATGCTACTAGGGCTCGACTTGAAGAATCATGGAATCTTCGAATGTTTGTCTGTGAAAAGGAGATCACTCTAATCAACACGACTGTGCTGTGACATCAACATCTTGACAATTGCCATCTGACAATGACAATTCAATTGTCAAGCTGAAGAAACAAGAGCCAGGTCCAGGCACCTATCAAACCGTTATCCGCAAAAGCCTGGCTCCTAAGGCACTGGTCCCACCGCCGGCGACGAGCGATAAACGAGTAGAACTAGAAACGAGTAGGCGAGCGGCGAGAAGCGAGTGCGTAGTTTCGATAGTTTTGTCGTCGGCTATAAGCGAGTGTTCGAGTGGGACGGGCGATTACTCGCACCACTCGCTCAGTTGTAGGTAGAATGATCACTCTGCGGCGCTACCACGAACGTAATCACGTCGAAGTTCGTAATACATGCATCCCTGTCACTCGATTAAGGGAGTGCGATAGAGATGGAAATACCCGAACTTCGACTTTCGAAGTTCGTGGTAGCGTCGCACATCGCCAAGCGTTCATCGCCGAGTACCTGAGCGAGTTTTATCGTTGATAGCTTTTATCGCTGCGATCAGCTACCTAGTGAAGAGAGATTCCTCGCCGGCAGTGTGAACAGCCAGCGATGCACTATAAATATATAGGTATCTCTCTCTTTTATTTACACGGGAGCGATGATCTTTTGTTCGTTCTTGGGTGAGAAAATCGCCGATAGCTCATCGCTTAAGGGCCATTTACACGGTGCAACTACTCGTACGCGATGTTCATTATATTGCGAGGCTGCGGGCTAGCGGAATACGACGAATTCAATCAAACCATGCAATGTAATAAAACTCGCATGCGAGTTGTTGCACCGTGTAAATGGCCCTTTACTCGCCGGCGGTGGGACCAGTGCCTAAGTAGGTATACCTAGTAGGTCGAGTAAGCTTACCGAGCACTTTCTTTTCAATGGTCCTCGAGAGCTGTCCCCGCTCGGCCTCGCGCTCCAGGAACGCCATGAAGCGCTGCGTGGCCGCGCGCGCCGTGGCCGGGTCGCGGGACAGCGATTGCGAGAACATCATCTGTGGATAGATCAGATTTAGATTAGATTCGATTTATTTATTTCATAATATAAAAATACAACATAAATTACACTAGGTCAATTTACACGATTTCAAATTATATTATATATGATTGTCCGTCAAATAATTAAACAAAAAAAAAAATTAAAATTAAATAGAAAAGTACCTACCTACAAATTATAAATGGCAGCAAAGGAGTTAAGTAAAGCTAAAGAATTTAAATATCTCAATAAGTTCGTCAACATTTACTTAAATAATAATCACACGTTAGTTACAGCAATAATTAGTAAAACAAATAGAATTAGTTAACATAAAAATAATTACGTAATAGGGTCATTTCGCCGGTTAGCGACCACCTAATTTAATGTGCCGATGGGCGACCATTTAAGCTGATTTGGTGAACTGAAAGGATATTTTCTCGGTTTTTTAGTAGATTTCTATTCTAAAACAACAAAAAAATGCATGTACAAGTAATTGTCTCAATAGGGTGTGTAGAATTGATGTTATCTTCAATAGAAAAAACCTTCTCCTTCAGGTGGTCGCTACCCGAAGGTGGTCGCGTAACCAGCGAAACGACCCTATATAATTAGTTGAATTCATTACTATATTAATTAGATTGTGTATTAGCTGTCACGAATGATATAATTGAATTGAACTGGAAATACCAACACAAATAAATGAAAAAATTACAAACATGTTTGATTTTCATGAAGTCATTAAAAGAAGGAAATGGATTTTCTAATAAAAAGATTTAAAGTTTTGGGCTCGGCGCTTGATCTTTCGTGAGACGATTATTTTTTTAATAAATAATAAGTCCCTATCACGCGTGGGTTTCTTTCGGAAAGTAAGGTAAGGTTCAATTTACAGTGATGTCATCCTAGGATAGGCTTGTATAAGGCCTGCAACACACTGGCGCGGCCTGCGGTGGCGGACAATAGTAAACTTGTCATTAGCTGTCAAATTTACTATTGTCCGCCACCGCAGGCCGCGCCAGTGTGTTGCAGCCCTAAATTTGACAGCTAATGACAAGTCTACTATTGTCCGCCACCGCAGGCCGCGCCAGTGTGTTGCAGCCCTAAATTTGACAGCTAATGACAAGTCTACTATTGTCCGCCACCGCAGGCCGCGCCAGTGTGTTGCAGCCCTAAATTTGACAGCTAATGACAAGTCTACTATTGTCCGCCGCGGCCAGGCCGCGCCAGTGTGATGCAGGCTTAATAAGGGCTAAGGCCATGACTTTGAATGTTTTTTTTCCTTTAAGCCAAACTTTGAATGTCGGCGGCAGCGGCAGAGGTGACTGCATAGGATGGGAGCGAGAGGCTGCGCTCCGATTAAGTCGTAGGTCCTATACTAATATTCTAAATGCGAAAGTTTGGATGTTTAGATGTTTTTTACGTATTAACATCACGCTTAAACTAAAATAGTTTATTATGTAGGTAAAGCCTGGATATAGGATAGTTTTTATCCCGGGTCCACGCAGACGAAATCGCGGGTGGAAGCTAGTTTGCTATGAGGGGTACTCACATTATCCAGCCAAATGTAATGGACTAATAGCCAATAACAGTGGGTTGGAGTGAGAGCAAGCAACACGTTAAATCAGAGGCTCTAGTATAAGTTTTACCGAAACAAAACGTTACGACCGCGTTCGCGTTTAGCTGTCAAATCCCATACAAATTGAGGGTAAAACGCAAACGCGATCGTAAAGTTTTGTTTCAGTAAAACTTATACTAGAGCCTCAGGTACTCCACATTGCTGTGCACCACAATGACCTCGATGGTGCCTATACTGGTGCACGGTTACCACAAGACGGCGTGCGACTATCCATCTCTTTCTAAGTGTTCTAATAGGGACAGACACTTAATAAAATAAGCAATAATTATGTATTTTCTTGCAAAAGGATTAAGACTGTAGTCAAATGGAGAAAACAACAATGCAATAGGTTAAATAATCACAAAGTTATGAGTGTCCAAAGTTTTAAGAGGGGGTATGTGCTGTCCCTTTTCCGCAAAATGCACCTTCATATGAAACGATTGTCATTTACTATGACGCTAGCAGATCGTGCCGTCAGCATCTGCTGACGTTTTCTCTCTCACAAGTAAGATTAAAAAGGTTGTAGCTTCGTAATTTTTTGAGATATTTGAATGGAATTTTCGTCTTTAGGCATTATGTTTTGCCTTTTTCTTTTGAAGTGATAATACATTTTGAATCTACACCCCTATTAAAAAGAGACTGATAGTCTATCTCGCCGCGACACAGCTCACGCGCCGTCTTGTGCTAGCCGTGATGATGTGCAAAAACATAGCGTTGCGTAGGATATTTTATGTAAAGTGAGCGCAATACTTGCCTGACAGCCCGCTGTCATGCGCGTCACGCCGCTTAAGGCCACTCTACTAAGGGCCATTTACATGGTGCATCAACTCGTATGCGATTTTCATTACATTGCGGGCTGCGGGCTAGCGCCAATGTCATAAAACTCGAATGCGAGTTGTTGCCCCATGTAAATAGCCCTTTACGCGCGCGAAAAATATGCACGAACGCGTGAAAGCGTGAATGTAGAGCCGACTCGCATATTTTTCGCGGGTTAACCAACTTGTTTGCCTTTTTGACGGTTTTTGGCCCGCGTCACCGGGCCTGCGAAAGCGAACACTGTGATAATTGTGAACACTGCGAATGTGGAGCCAAGGAAGAGTTCACGCGCGATTCACGCCCGCGGATGTGGAGGCGCCTTTATGAAAACGCTCACCTTAGCGAGCTGGTAGATGATCTCCTCGAGCGTGTACTCTGTGTACAGCGTGTCGGCCGCCTTCAGTTTGTCCATCATTTCTTCATACTCCTCCTCGGTGATCACCGGCCCGTCGCGGTCGTAATCTGAAGTGCCTGAACAGAACAAAGTAAAAATATTAACTCGAGCTGATCAGGGTCAGGAACCTAGGCCTAGCGGCGCCTGCGGAAACGATAACGCAGGTTAAGCAAAGACGGCAGCGGTCAGTCTTTGGATGGGTGACCGCCTGATGTTTGAGTGGTTAATATAAATGAGCGCTTCCGTGCTTTGGAAGGCACGCTAAGCAGTTGATCTCGGCTGCTGTCTATGACAGTATGTAGTCGTTAAGAGAGTCGTGAGGAGGAGGGTGGTACTAAAGAGTGACAAACTTTATAGGCCAAAAAATTATGTATGCCAAACGATTAAATAAAGGAACGCGCAAGCGAGCCCCTTGCAGTTGTAAGCGTCCATAGCCTACGGTAACCGCCTCACATCAGACGGGCCGTATGCTTGTTTGCCACCGACGTGGTATAAAATAATACTAAAGCAGTGGCTTTTAAGAGCTTTTTACACCTGCGCTCCATTGACATGACGACACCACGATAATCAAGTTCACGCGGCAAATGACTGCCCTACCGCTGATTACGCTGAACTACGCTTACGCTAGTTGCGACCTAGGGGAGGGGCCACCAGACTGAAAATCAGCGTTATGCATAAGCTGAGCCTGGTACCCGTTGCCACAATCATCGTTTTTAACCTGTAATTTGTTTAGTTTTTTTTTTACATACAGGTACAAATGTAAGGTTTTCTTTCACTTTTATATCTGTCTTTTGTACTTCGGTAGTGTATGTTGAATTTCGTGTTTTGGTGTGGCAGTCTTTTTTTAACTATCTATTATTATTCTCTTTATTCACATATACCTAGTCTTAGGCTAGGTTTTTACTATAACGATAAACAAAGTAAAATATAAAACTATACATACAAAACATAAAATCATTGTTAAAACCTAGGCAGTGAGACTGGGCCTACGCTACCGGTGGTCAGGGCGAAAGAGAGAAGAACCTCCTCCGTGTCCAGCGGCGCTACCACGTTAATCGAATCTCGAAGTTCGTGTACTTGCATCCCTGTCACTCGAGTTATGTAAGTGCGATAGAGATAGAGATACCCGAACTTCGACATTCGAACCAACCACGAACGTTGTAGCTCAGTGGTACCGCCTTCTGTATCTTATTTTATTTTAGTCTTAGGCTTATTATTATTATGTAGGTATGTCTTTGCCATACCTCGGGACCATGGGGTCCCGGACCTTTGGAAGGCATGCGTGGGGTCGAAACCAACAGCGCAGAGGCCCATTAAGACAACAATAATCTAAAACGAGGGATAAACATATTAGCGTATCTGTGCGAGCCACATCGGACGCCTTGTACCTAAGGATTTCTTTACTGCGTTAAGGTATATATCTACTGTAACAAAAATAGTTTTATACGGGTAAACGCTAGTAATAACATTTGCAGAAGTCAATGCGCAACCACTTTACCAAAATTGCGATTTCCGAGGGTATTTACACGAGTACGAGTAGTTATAGGTAATAGAAGATACCGAAATCACTGCACGGGTGCGTATATAATTTGAGAGTTGCCCTTAATTTTCCTGGGAGCCCATCATCAGATCCTGACGTGGTGAAAATGGGCTTTTGAAATCAAGTGTTACTCAACAGGCTTGAACGATTACATATTCGCCCGCTTTTTGCACCACATCACACTACGCCCTACTCTGTCGCTGATAGGATACAATTTTCTAGTGGAAAACCTCCATCAGACTCTTTGATTTATCCGAAATATATATTTGAATCTATAGCAGTGCAGTCAGGGCTGAGCAACCTAAAAATAGATTGAGCTAACTTGAAATATTCACGTCACGTTTGTCGGCGTCAGAGCAAGGCAAATATATAAGGGTGTAGGTATTCCGTATTCCAGCCTCGCGTTGCGGAAACGTGTCGGTAATATTGCGTCGCGAATTGACTAATTTAATTGATGCGTAACTTGATGGATGAGGGGGCGGGACGATATTACTCCGCGTGTCAAGTATTACCGAGAAAGCTGTTTGTATTGATCTTTGACAGTTCAAAGGAAACAACCTGGATTTTCCTTAATAGCTAATTTCATTGATTCCACGAATTTTTCTTTGTGTGTGCATTCGCAGAATAAATTATGTCTGTCTTTTTATAGAACTTCGTAAGGGCCCCACTTGACATTGGCAAAGTGTCTAAGCAGGAAAAAGGCACTGAACACGGGAAACAAACTTCGTAAGCGAAATTGGACATATGTATATCGGAGCCAAATTGAACAAGTGGCAAACCCGATAGAGACCACCGGTACTAAAGAATATAGCTATATGTCAGGGTGTCTTAAAGTGTGGTCCATGGATCCTTAGGGGTCCGTGACATGATTGCTAGAGGTCCACGGCTATACTTCGTTCACTCTTAACGTAGGTATAAAAATATATGAAACATGAGATTTTTTTTCAAATCTTTTTTCAAAAGGGTTCCGTGGTGTTTTTGAAATTCTGAAAGTGGTCCATGCCTAACAAAAGTTTCAGAACCCCTGCTATATGTAATTGCAACCTAACGGCTTTGTGATACGACGTGAGGCGTCGGTTAGGCTCTTAGGCGTGGGAGTTATATTATAGGGATATTTGTAAATACCGAAGCAGCCTGTTTTTTACGGGTCAATTTGTCACTTTCTGATTTATCAGTGATTAGCCGTGTTTGTAAAGAATTAAAGTGGCTCGATTTCCATACAAAACGTCATAAAGTTATGTAACAAACTTTCATAAATTGGCTTTCCATTTGCGCGAAATTCCCCGTCCTATAATAAAAAAATTCGGATTACTAATGTTTGTGTAAAAGAAAATCCTAAAGTATCACGTCCCAAACTATTATTCTCAAATTATCATTTGGCAAAGAAAGTTTATTCTAGGAAAGGGGGAACTTCGCGTAAATGGAAAACCGATTTATGTAAGTTTGTTACATAAGTTTCTTATAATAGGTACCTAACAGGCCGTTAGCCTGCGAATGTCAAATGACGTTTTGTATGGAAATCTAACCACCTTAAATGCAAAAGTAAAGGGCATATGAATTACGAAGTAGTCTTATTAGTAATCGTATCAGGCAGGTACTTACTTATAACCTCAGTACCGCAGTAAGTATTGTATCGTCCGAATTTAATACATGTATCAAACAAATCCTACGGTAAGTATTAGACATCTGCCATAAATCCTTTCTAACCACTAACCATAAAACGTAATGCCCCAAGAATAAAATGCAGACAGTAATATAATAAAAGTTTAATGTGTCTTTCACGAACCACTTCCCGTTTTGCGCAATTTAACTCTGTCAAGTTTAGTGGTCATGCCATAAAAGTTGACGCGGGGGATAACCGTTTCGCTATTCACCTTTAATTGGCACTTGACGGTGCAATAAGCTCTAGGAAACTACGAGTAAGTATAACATTAAGTACCTCATTCGCTCAAAGTACACTATTATCAGCTCAACTGACAGTAGGTACAAACACGTATAATTATATCTATGGACTGTACAAGCCACGAAAAGGCGATCCACGCCTCTCGGATTCATAATTAGATTCCATCAAATTCAAATCTACCAAGAAATGTCACTGTCACAATAACATCTGTCAATGTCAGTTAGGGTTGCCAGATGTCCGGTATTTTCGAGGCCTAGTAAACAATAAATGGTTATACCGGACAGAACAATGTGTTTTTTTTTGCTACCTAGTCTTACTAGCCTAGCATACACCCCCCCCCCCCCCTCCCCACCCCCCTCGGGTTGGGGTTGTCCGGTATTTTTTCGCGACTCACCTGGCAAGCCTAATGTCAGTATGACGGTCCAGATGCCACCAACCCTTTCTTAATAATAAAAAATATAATTATCTTACGGTAGGTGAAAAACTTAACGTAATCCGTCTTTGTAATGGTGTAAATAATTAATAAGGAAGTTATGTTGCCGACAACCTTCGAAGAGGGAAGATGGCCGATTGAAAGAAATCCAGCTTTTTACGAAATACCGCGGTGGACAGATATTAATAAAAAAAAATAGGAAGGAGGTTACGTCCAAATAAAAATATAGTATCAATTTTCTCTATGGTGAACAAAGGGGCGTTCTCCCCTTCTCTAGTAAGGATGCTACAGTCAAGATAGTGTAATACGCCTTAAAAGCTAACACGACTAGGTCCTGGATTCTTTTTTTCCAATTTACGTATTCAAGGAATAATAATATACCCATATTTTCAAACGATAATATTATTGTATAAAAACGGATACGAAATGTTATCGAGACCTGAAGTTTTACCATTGCAATATGAACATTTCTACCACAAAATAGCTTCGATTAAATATTTATTTATACAACTGGTTTTTATATAAGCATGTTTATTTAAACAGAGCATTTAAATGTTATTCTTAAAATTACTTATAAATTAATCACTTACGTGCATTTTTTCGCCAAGAGTAAATTTACTAATGTTGGAATGTTTCATTTCAATGGCAGCACTGTGGTAGATTTGATGGAATCTAATTATGAATCCGAGTTTTAGCTACGCCATGGTCCAACGACAAACTAAGTATTACTTACCTGGCAGTCAACGAAAAGGTTTGGGCGCGCTTCTACCTACCTAACAGCAAAGTGGAATTTTATTTATTTATTTATTTATTTCTTATTAAATTAAAATTAGTATGTTCTTCCAAACAGCACGTCTAGCACACGACGGGCGCGACATACTCTCGATTTTTATCGCACTATACCTCTTGTTCTAGGTGGTCTAATAAGTGAGAGACGGATAGTGCGAGAAAAATCGAGAGAGCTCGCGCGCCGTCGCGTGCTAGCCGTGCAGTAGTGGCCCATTTCACATACACGACACTCTAAACTCTATTTAAGGCGTATACGTATGTTCAGCGAAGTTAAGCGAACAGAGTTTTTGAAACAATATAATGCGTCTGTTTCTAATAATATGGTTTCAAAAAAATACGAATAGTTAATCTTGAGGCTTTTCTGCAGCGAAATCATGAATATTCGAAACATGAATAAGCAATTTTCGGTCGATAGATCAGAAAAAAATCACGAACATAGGTCTAAAATACTTACACTTAAAATATTTGTAACAAATTATGGACAAAAGCTAAAAATATTAAAATTGCTTCTAAAAAGTGGCAATATCATGTTTGAGAGAACTCAGTGATTACTTTTTTATTCATTTAAACGGCCAAAAAATTAAAATTAAAAAACATGATATCCGCGCTTATGAGCACGCACTTCCACCTCAGTGAGAGGGAGACCATGAACCTACGGCGCCTTAAACTACTGGTGATCAATACACGGTAAAGATACTTGCCCCCAATGCTTACTTACCAACGATATTAGTCTGCAGCATAGGATCGAATCTCTTCGCAGTGTCGGGCCTCAGATCCGCAGGCAGGGCCATGGGGGACAGGTTGTTGTTCAGCTCCCAGCTCTTGCTGGCGATGGAGCGGACGATGTCGGGGCTGTTTCCGAACGGGAACGACTGAAGGGACATCGGCCGGTATTGGTAGTCTTACTTACCAACGATATTAGTCTGCAGCATAGGATCGGATCTCTACGCAGTGTCGGGCCTCAGATCCGCAGGCAGGGCCATGGGGGACAGGTTGTTGTTCAGCTCCCAGCTCTTGCTGGCGATGGAGCGGACGATGTCGGGGCTGTTTCCGAACGGGAACGACTGAAGGGACATCGGCCGGTATTGGTAGTCTTACTTACCAACGATATTAGTCTGCAGCATAGGATCGAATCTCTACGCAGTGTCGGGCCTCAGATCCGCAGGCAGGGCCATGGGGGACAGGTTGTTGTTCAGCTCCCAGCTCTTGCTGGCGATGGAGCGGACGATGTCGGGGCTGTTTCCGAACGGGAACGACTGAAGGGACATCGGCCGGTATTGGTAGTCTTACTTAACAACGATATTAGTCTGCAGCATAGGATCGAATCTCTACGCAGTGTCGGGCCTCAGATCCGCAGGCAGGGCCATGGGGGACAGGTTGTTGTTCAGCTCCCAGCTCTTGCTGGCGATGGAGCGGACGATGTCGGGGCTGTTTCCGAACGGGAACGACTGAAGGGACATCGGCCGGTATTGGTAGTCTTACTTACCAACGATATTAGTCTGCAGCATAGGATCGAATCTCTACGCAGTGTCGGGCCTCAGATCCGCAGGCAGGGCCATGGGGGACAGGTTGTTGTTCAGCTCCCAGCTCTTGCTGGCGATGGAGCGGACGATGTCGGGGCTATTTCCGAACGGGAACGACTGAAGGGACATCGGCCGGTATTGGTAGTCTTACTTACCAACGATATTAGTCTGCAGCATAGGATCGAATCTCTTCGCAGTGTCGGGCCTCAGATCCGCAGGCAGGGCCATGGGGGACAGGTTGTTGTTCAGCTCCCAGCTCTTGCTGGCGATGGAGCGGACGATGTCGGGGCTGTTTCCGAACGGGAACGACTGAAGGGACATCGGCCGGTATTGGTAGTCCTGGAAATTACAAATCCCTTGAAGATTTTGTATCGATTCGAAGCTTTTCTAGCGTTTGAGTGTTTAACACAAAACTAGTTAGAGGTTAACAATTCGATCGCAGTTCGAGGCGGATTAACTGTCATGAGTTCTTGTTTTGACTTGAGTTTTGTTTCGACACACAATTTTGTATTGTTATTTTGTTTATGAGCCTTCTTGCGTTTGCCAATTCTGTCACGCGCACGCGCGAGGGAATTGATAGTTCTGGGTAACACTACAAAAAGGGTATTGGTTGCGAAGTGAAGGCGTTTGTGCTCTTTGTTTATAATCGTAAGGCCGTTCGCACATGGAGCTACTCAAAAATGACGGAACTAATCCGTAATTATAATTACAATTCAGTTAGAAACTGTACCTCGCACACGACGCTACTCAAGTTGCAAGGTTTCAGTCAGTTCTGTTCTATTTCTGCTCAAAGCACACGGTTAACTGGAAATATTAAAAAAAGCAAACATGTCGAGTGGATCAAGCGAGGATGATGACGACATTGTACCTATTATATTATTATCTTAATAGACGCCAAATATTCAAAATAATGTGAACTGCAGATTGTCAGTTGCAGCACGAGAGCTGCGTGAAACAGATAATAAATTTGTCGGATTCTATAGAATGTCCAAAGATAGATATTTAAAGCTCCTACTATTTCTAAAAAAAAATACTAACATGCGGGACTGCGTGAGCGCAGAAAAAAGGATTTTAATAAGATAAGATTTTTATTTATTACTAGCTTTTTTTAGTTTCATCTGTCCCGTTATCTGTCTGTCTGTCTGTAATCAAGTCTTGCAAGTTAAATTTGACCCACTTCCCGGTGACCGATTGGGCTGAAATTTTGGGTATAAATTAGTTTGGATGACAATTCAATATTATAATACCATCGAGCTGATCTGATGATGGAGACAGAAGGTGGCCAACTGGCCATGGGAATTCAGTACTTAACCGACGTAACCCCGTTGAGTTTGGACTCGTTAGAATCGTCTCAATGAGTAGTTGATGATGGTATACAGAAAAGTACAGTCGGCAATAAAAGCTTGTACCAAAAATGATTTTTTTGACAGAAACTTATTTATTATTAATTAAGTACACAGAAAACTCGGGTAACTAGTAGCGCGGCGACCGGCTCGACGCGTCATGCACCGAATATTACGACCGTCTTTGTGCTTTACCGAATTTCGTAATTTGTCTTTCAGGCCTGTTGTAACTTGCGTATGGTATGAAGTATAATATAATCCGTAGGAGGAAGTCAGGAAGAATAGAAACGGCCATTGTCCCGAAGTTTTCCCTGTATTGTTTGCTATTCACGACTGATCTCTTTTCAGTTCGAGTATTACTTAGTTTCGGTTCCGCGAGATCAGCGTAGGTGCCTTTTTGGTATATTGTTCACGTTATTGTATTGTCTCTTTGATGTGAAGAGGTTTGGTACTTTGCCTTCACGTAAAGACGGAAAGATTTGAACGTCCCACTATGTGTCTGATTTCACTGGCTCCAAAAGGGAAAGGAGCTATTACTTCTGTAACCTTGTACCCAATCAATCTAATGAAGACGGAACTAGGAAATTCGTAGTTAATAGAGAAAAGCAAATCCTTTTCAATTCATGAACATTAACGTTTTTCGGATTCCAAGGATGCGCTGTGTCGAGAGCGAGGCACGACATGCATGCCTGTACCTGTCAATACAACGAATGTTCAAATCAATAAAGGGTTGGCAACGTGCTTGTGATTATCCTGGAATCGCAAGCGTCCACAGGCTACGGTATATATTTATCATCAAGCAGCCCGTAGGTATGCCATTGTAGTATATATTAAAAAGTTCCTAGTGGAGGGCTAGAAGTCAAGGTTCGTACTACACGCACGTCTCAATAGTATTTAATAAGAACAAACCACTAAATACAGTCAGTGTATGGCGCTTTTATCCAATCAATTTTCTCTCGTCGTTCTATAATGGACTGCCCCAGATATAAAGTAAGTACCTTATGGACTGCTAATAACAGACTGCAGACTTTCAGTTCCGAGTGAAACGAAGTTAGTGCCGAGCTATTGGAAAATCAGGAAGTCATTAAACCTTAAAACTTGGTTGGAAAAAATACTTTGCTGTTTTTATTTACTCTTTCCAGTTTTTCCCAGTATACTTCCACCAAATGAATACCTATAAAGTAACTGTGCCTGAATTTAACTTTTAATGGAAATTGCTACCTTGACATACCTAAATTTATATAATTATGAATATCGAGTTTTTTTTCGTAACGGACATGGCACGGCACCCCCCCGACGGTTTTTTTTGTATAAAATTTTAGCTGTTTATTATATTCTACATATTTAAAGAGCAGTGTGTAGTTAATATACATACATACATTGTCAAAAGCTACTTGTCTAACTCTATCTAGTCTAGAGAGCTCAATCGTTTCACTATCGTTCAACGTTTACTAGGTCACAATCACATTTATTTTTATATTTATTACAAGCTTAGATCAAACGACTAAGTAATAGGAACAATAATAGTAAAGTAGCCGTCAATGGAATTTGCTAACTATGTAAACAAACCGCCATATTGAAAGACATTTCAATATGGCGGTTTGTTTACATAGTTAGCAAAATTCCATTGACGGCCACTTTAATGTTTATTGTGTTTTTTTTCATTGTTTAATAGAAATTCTATAATTAAGGTTTTTATTGTAGAAACAAGTAAAATCAAGACTTTTCAAAAAACCCAACTTTAAAAAAAAAAAATATAGTTGATGTTACTCCGACGATTAAGAGGAATCCAACGACACGTCATAAATATGTCGAATTCCGTCAAACGGTTTAGGCTGCAGGGCGTGCCAAAGAATAATACATATTCACATACTTACATACATACGCCGCTCGAAAAACATAACCTCTCCTTCGGCAGTCGGGTAAAAAAGAGCTCTTAAGAGTACTTACGCCCACATAAGCAGAAGCGGAAGCGTATTTTGCAAAATGCTTCCTTTTTCATTCAAGATTACGTCGTAACTATTAGTATTTATTCAAAAACTGATAACGTAATTAAATAATCATTTCTTAACCTCTTAATCATTTTTTAAATAAAAAATTCGGCACGCGGCATCTGTGCAGCGTTTTTTATACGTCTTTAAAAAAAATACATTTACGGCATCGTAGGTCCTATAGTTATGATTATTTTTTATGGGTTTACATAATGTTACTCGTATAATTTGCTATATTATTATCTCTAGGGCAAAATAAAAGTACAATTTGCGGTAAAAAAATATAATGTAATCCTGTTTTCACCAAAAAAATTAAGAAAACTCGGAAGTTCTTTTATCAATATATTGATTTAAACTTTCACGATTCTCACACATTATTTATACTAAACGGGACTGTTTATCATAAGTTAATGCCAGCGTCAAAAAACATCGTCCGTTATATCACCAAGATTTGGTTATTAGTGTTGTGTGTCGGCCGGGTGACAACCCTAGTGTACAAGTGGTTAATAAAGACCAAATGCAGGTAGTTCGGAAAACCCGCGCAGCAAGAAGATGTTGAAACCCGCTCAAGCCAGTTGTCCTGTGACCATGGATGTTGCAACACATCCGAAACGTCGGGAGATCTCAGTGAGGTAAATAAAATAAGTTAATTATACGCGATTAAGTCCCGTTTAGTATAAATAATGTCTTTTATCAACTTTTAAAAATGAATCTTTGATTTTCAATCAAGTCAGCCCCTCGTAAAAGATTTGGTGATGTGAATTGTATTCATTCATGTAGCTAATGATTCTTGTTCTATACTGCAAAATTGAGAACGGAAACGACACTTCTCACTGCAAAATTTGAAAAAGACTCCCAAGAAAACTCATTTATTTTCGGTTTAGAAACAGAAAATGAAAATTTGAACCATATTAGCCCCTAGTTTAAGAAATGATTATTTAAGTATGTTATCAGTTTTTGAATAAATACTAATAGTTACGTCGTAATCTTGAATGCAAAAGCAAGCATTTTGCAAAATACGCTCGTCTGTAGGCGTGCGTAAGGACCCCTAAATGCGGAGGCCGAGTACATATAGACGGCCGAGCGTAGCGAGGTCGGATGGTTATGAGGCTGGCAACCCCTTTTCACGCCGAGATATGTATAGTGCTTTTCTCAAACATCCAAACAACTCCAAGAAATTCAACTAAAATTTCCATGGCTGAACGCCGTGATCCTGTGCCACAAATTGTGGAATGGAAATCAAAAAAGATCATCTTCCAGGCCTAGGCCTCCAATTCTGTATGAAATGCCATTACGGATCTCTCGTCTCGCTCCGCCCGAAACGTAACACTTTGAAGCCCATTATGAAGAACACAACGTCAATATTTCATTGCATGTTTGAGAAAAAGCTATTGTCCAAGTCAAATTGTGGTCTCCAACTGCGCTTCTTGACCCATGGGCTCGAAGCAGAATTGTCAGCATAATAATTATAGCTATGCCGTGTCGCTTTCCCTAGTGGCCCCTTTTTTACGCCTAATGAATTCGTAACCGAAATAATTAGAAAAACAAGTCGAAAGTGATAATTATCCTTATATTGACGACCTCTGTAGCCTAGTTGGTATTGGTAGTGACCCTGCCTACGAAGCCGGAGGTCCCGGGTTCGAATCCCGGTAAGGGCATCTATTTGTGTGATGAGCATGGATATTTGTTCCTGAGTCATGGATGTTTTCTAAGTATTTAAGTATTTATTTATCTATATAAGTATGTATATCGTCGTCTAGTATTACAAGCTACCATATTACAAGCTTTGCTTAGTTTGGGACTAGGTTGATTTGTGTAAGATTGTCCACAAATATTTATTTTTATTTATTTAAATATTTATATTTAAATTTCCGTGCAAAATGGAACGATTATAACACTACTATTAAACGGTACGTATTGATTTTTTATCAAAAAATTTATTTACCTAGAAACTGACTAGACGAAATATTATGCATCGGGGCTAGTATACCTCAGCAGCCCACCCACCCCTATTCTTTTTCTCTACGTGACGTCTGTGGTAGGGTCGCGTTCACGGATATCTTAAGGCGCCGTAGGTTCATGGTCTTCTCTCCCTCTCACTGAGCATAAGCGTGAGCGAGATGGAAGTGCGTGCTCGGAAGCGCGGATATCATGTTTTTTAATTTAAATTTTTTGGCCGTTTAAATAAATAAAAATGTAAACACTGATTTCCTTCAAACATGATATTGCCGATTTTTAAAAGCAATAGCTTTTGTGCATAATTTGTTACGAATATTTTATAGTAGATTATACACTAAGGGGATAAAGCACTGTTTTATGTCACGGGAGCGAATTGAATCCCGAACGTAACGAAGGACTCATAATTTAACTCCTGAGCGTAGCGAGGGAGTTATAAGTTAATTCCTGAGCGAAGCGAGGGAATTAAGACTGAGTCCTGAGTGCAGTGAGGGGTTCAACCGCCCAAGACTAAAACAGTCTTATTCCCGAGGTGTATACTCTACTTTTCACACCTTATGCGAGACAAAAAAACAGGCTCGGTAGATAAATATTCAAAATAGACCAGAAGCACTGATTCAGACACAGACTTTACGCCTTTTACAGCTTTCCATTTGTCAAAATCGTTGTAGGCTTTTAGGTATTTTTCCTTTGACTTCTCTGGCAGCAGATTGTTGACAATGCCTATGGCATCTAATTTGATAAACTCAGGAGTCAAAACACTTTCATCACTCGACATTTTCGATATTATTTTTGAAATTAATTCTTCTATAGGCACCTACAAGAACTCGATTTGTTCGTCACGCGTGAACAAATGAAGGCGCGCGACGTTCCAAATTCGAAAGCACAAGCCGTGGTCCTAGATTCGAAATTCGAATTTCGAACACCGCGCTCCTCCGGACCGGGGTTCACACGGAGGCAAACTTCATTTATTTTGTCAAATCAAGTAGGCCATGGCCTAGGACAAATTGTGTTTAGCAAAATTAAACTTTATGCATATAGTAATAAGAATTATGAAAAGTGAAATCATATTATTAACCAGCGGGTTATAATGAAATTCAGTACAACATTATAACCCGGCTAATACCAAGGGATTTAATGTCTTGCTTTCGGTAGGGTTTACATGACCTATAATTCGGCATTGTCGAGCATGTGGTTTGAAAAGTGTATTTTTGTGTGTTTTAACCTATGTTCGTGATTTTTTTCTATAGAGCGAAATTTGCTTAATCATGTTTCGAAGCACTGATTTCCCTGCAGAAAAGCCTCAAGATTACTATTCGTATTTTTTTGAAACCATATTATAATAAACAGACGCATTATAGTGTCTCAAAACCTCTGTTCGCTTAACTTCGCTGAACCTACGGCGCCTTAATTAATGTTATAATTTTTCAAATCTTTTTTATTTATTTTTTACAAGCTTTTATTTACCTGTCCGTTGTCTGTAATCAAATCTTGCAAGTTAAAGATCCACTTCCCGGTTTTCGATTGAGCTGAAATTTTGCACGAATATGCAAATCGCGTGACAATGCAATACTATGATGACGTGGAGCTGATCTGATGATGGAGCTGGAAGGTGGCCATAGGAACTCCGTAATAAAACCACATAACCCCATCGAGATTGGGCTCGTACGAATTATCTCAACGAGTAGGTGATGATGGTATCCAGAAAAGTACAGTCGGCAATAAAAGCTTGTACCAAAAATTAATTTTTTGACAGAAACTTGTTTTCAATGTGTTTTCTTTAGATCTTTAGGTACTTCTTTTTTTCTGTTTATATGTATGATTTATGTAAGTGTGTAGTCTTTGTTATAGTTAAGTTGTTTTTATATTCTGTTTTTCTGTTGTCACCTACTCAACTCATTTTTTCTTGCATCGTCTCCACCACCCAAAGGTTGTCTGGAAGAGATCGCTTTTTAGCGATAAGACCGCCTGTTTTCTACCATTTTTTATGTTTAATTTACCTCTATTTTTCTATTTTATTTTTACTATTCTGGTGAGCAATAAATAATATTTGTATTGTATTAATATAATAATAATATATTATAATATTATAAAGAGGAAAGATTTGTTTGTGTGTTTGTATTGATAGGCTCCGAAACTACTGGACCGATTTGAAAAAATCTTTTACCATTACAAGCCGACATTATCCCTGATGAACATAGGCTACTTTTTACCGCGGGAAAATGCTTCATTCCTACGGTAAAACGGGTAAGTAATCCGTGCGAAGCCGGGCCGGGCAGCTAGTGGGTAAATAAATACGTCACATTGTATTATAACAGTTTCTCATTTGCCGAATTTAAAACACATGAAATCGACGACCTCTGAAATGTTAACCAAATCAAATAATCATATTGTCATTATTTACAAAACAACAGACAACTGCTGACTGAAATGTGTGTTTACTCTTTGCCCTTTCTTATAAGCACAAATATTTATGTGTCGAATAAAAATACAGGAATATTAACATCATTTTAACTAAAATATGTTTGATGGGTTAAAATATATTCCGGGCAAATTAAGAGGGCAAAAAACCTTCTGGAGTTTGAAATTTGGTACTATTGTAGATTATAGATGACGTTGTTAGCTATCATTTCGATACCAAAAAGTCGTGGCCGTAAGTTCTATGTTTATAAGCTGTGCAAAAATCACATGCTGTTTGCATCGGCCAAGCTAGATTTGTCACATCAGCCCACAGGCTAACTCGGCATAACGACAACCATGACAAGCTCTAGCTTATTCTTAACTTTTTAACAATTGTTAACCTGCAAGTCGATCACGTAACCCATTGTACTTACGTTAAGTACATCTAAATGTCAAATATTATATGAAAAAAATACAGTTAAACTGTCCTAACGCAAGTTCGAAACGTTACGTGAGTCCCTCAGATGCCACACTTAATTAACTCCGATAGCGATCGAAAATCCGGCTAAGTGAAAACGCAGCTTAACAGCCAGTAAACAGTAACGAGGCTCGCTAACCAAGGTACTCTATTTTTATCACTCCCTACAGCCATAAACGTAGATTAAACTTCCTTAATGTCGACTATTCGGGTCATATTGCAGAATCGGGGCCAATCTTGACAAGTTGACAACCCTAATGTCCCTTTTCTAAAGTCGCTACGTAAATTGGAACCGCTAGCGATTATTACGCTGTTCCATTAAGGGGTCTATTAAAAAAATACGTATAGGTTTGATGCGTATAGTGTGCTACAATTTCGGCGACATTTAAGGCGACACATTATAATAGCCTAATGTGTCGCCTTAAATGCTAATTGGAAACGCCATTGTTGCCTATACATAAACAAGGCTTAGAGACTAGCAGGGAAAGATGAGCCTAGAAAAGTGCGGCAATTTAAAAAAAAAAAAACAGCGATTTGCAACACTGTGTAAACGCGATAAATTAATAAAACTTGAACAGTTATTATTTTTCTTTAATTCACACAATGCAACTAATCAAGAAGAAGGAAGTAAAGATATAATTATCAAATAAAACTCTTTGACTTCATTCTACTTTAAATTTAAGAAGAATAATCAAAACCACTCTCCAAAGTTTTAATTTTGACGAGACGTAATAATTGAACTTTTTATGATATTCTTTGATGTGAATAATATTCTCTTTAAAAGCATAAAGGTCTAATTTATCATGGAACAGTTACTTTCTTAGTTAAGTACCATATCAGGTATCACGATTATTCATCATACTAATTTAAAAGTCCGCAGTAATACACATAAAACATACATACATACATATAAAACATCCATGACTCAGAAACAAATATTCATGCTCATCCCACAAATATTTGCCCTTACCGGGATTCGAACCCAGGACCTTCAGCTTCGTAGGCAGCGTCACTACCCACTAGGCTAACCGGTCGTCAAATACAATACAATCCTTACTATAATATAATAATATATAATAAATAAAAAATAATATTATAAATGCGAAAGTGTGTGTGTTTGTATGTTTGTCCTTCTTTCACGTCGCAACGGAGCGTCGTATTGATGTGATTTTTTGTATGGAGATAGTTTAGGAGCTGGAGAATGACAGGCTACTTTTTCCAGCGGGAAAATATCTAATCCCCACGGGAAAATTCAATATGTTACATTTTCCTATAACCACGCGGGCGAAGCCGCGGGCATCAGCTAGTATTGTATAAACGACTGGCACAGCGCATGGTAGACCCAGCGCAATACATCCGGGGGCGAACAGTCCCGTAGCCGCTTAACCAAGTAGATCAGTTTCCCGACTTTCTTTGATAAAGCAATTATGTGCTGTTTGAAAGAGAGTCGTTCGTCCACGATGAGCCCTAGATATTTCACGGTGGCGCACCTTCTCACCACACCACAGGAACATTTTAGGCTGTTTGCCCCGCAGCTATGCATATTGAGGCTGAAAACTTTATGAAAAACCTATGTGATTGCTCTTGTCTAGATTAAGAGTGAGGAGATTGTTGTCAAACCAATTTACCACCCTCGACAACCCTCAGCAGACTGATATGCCTCGTGCCAAGTATTGCCGCTAAACAGAACTACGGTATCATTAGCATAGCAGATTATCTCGGAGTTGGGAATTGATAGTTGGAGAAGATCATTGATGTAAATAATGAAAGGGGTAGGTCCAAGAATACTGCCCTGCGGTACGCCAAAGAATATGGGCGACCTGCAACCAGTAAATTCACCAATTTTCACCATTTGCTGTCTGTCAGTAAGGTATCTATGAAAGCAATAAACGATATTATGATTATGATTAAGACGTTTGACATATTTGACAATGATTATTACAGTTGCTATATTAACAAATGGCTCATCTTTCCCTGGCTTCTAATGTGTAGAATTCAAACAAAATATTAAACCCATACGTTAAGGCGGTAGACCACTACTTTAATTTAGAGCTGCTCTTTGGTGCTGAACTTCTGAATAATTTATAAAAAGATGTTTACAACAGGCTTATTCAAAGTAGATTCTCTACTGAGAACTAAAAGCAGGACGAGGGTAGGTAAATCTAATCTACATAATAATACCGCCGTCTTTACTAGCGTATATTTAAATTCCAAGTCGCTATTTTAGGAGCATTTCTAGGAAAGTTTGAACCAAATGTACGTTTTGTGTCTCTGATAGATAAATTCAGATCATATATGGGTTCCATAATAATACCTTATCGAGACATTTCTGATATTGATTGAAATTTTTGATACTTAAGGTTTTGTTATTAATTCTAAACCACCTCATAATATTATACTTACTAGAAATTACTACAAGAAGGTAGCAAAAGAGGAAATCCATTAAGGTGGTTCGATTTCCATACAAAATGTTATTTGACATTCGCAGGCTAGTGGCGTGATTTATTAAGAAATATTTGTAACTAACTTTCATCAATTGGCTTTCCATTTGCGCGAAATTACCCCTTTCCTTGAATAAACTAGTATAAACTAGAATAATTTGAGATACTTATTAGTTTGTGACGTCATACTTTGGGAAACCCATTTTTCTTAAATTATTCTAGTTCAGGGAGCATTTCGCGCAAATGGAAAGCCATATTATGAAAGTTAGTTACATAAGTATCTTAAAAGATCATGCCGTTAGCCTGGGAATGCCAAATAACGTTTTGTATGGAAATCGAACCACTTTAAATGTCCCGGTTTATTTAAGTACGGTGTTGTTTACCCAATTTAAGTCAATTGTATTTCCACACCGAACGTGATCAGGCCTTTAATTAACGGAATCCTATATAAGGCCGTCTGACAGATTGTCCTAAAGGACAAAAGCCGATTTCCAATAAACTAGCTCAAAGAAGGTCGCTAACGAAACAAAATAGGACGCAGATCGCTGTAGCTATTTATTATCGTCACTTCCGATCCTAATTACATTTTAAATCAGTTTCGCGCGCTCTGTTTCACGCGGGCCAAGTTAACGCGTATAAAAGAGAGCGCGAAATAATGAACTGGTGATTGGGGAGTCATGAATGAGACGAACCGAGTGAATAAGGCTCATTGTTGTCGAAACAAAAATACACGGGGAATACGATTCCATTGATTCGGATTTCTTTGTATTCTTTGGAGAAAATATGTGTACTTTATTAATTAAAAAAGTCTTTAATGGCTTCCTATACTTACATTTTACCAAAAACAATTGTAGCTATTTTACGTAGGGATATTTCTATTATGATGAAGCTAATGGTATACATAATGAGAAAATGTTGAAATGTTTGAACTTTGTTAGGTACCCAATCAGTCCAATCACGCAACGAATATAAAACATAGGATACTTACTTGTTATCCCAAAAATTAAAAAAATCCCGCTCAATCAGATCGGCAAGTAGGTTTTTTTTTATTTTATACAATGACGGGGGCAAACAAGCGTACGGTCCGCCTGATGATAAGCGGACACCGCAGCCTATAGAGGCATGCAACTCCAAAGGAGTAACATGGGCGTTGCCGACCCTTGATATGTTTGAGGATTCGCCGTGTTGACAGCTGAAGGAAAAAAATCCCTCGCTCTCAACACAACGCATCCTCGGGAGCTCTGGCGACCTTGCTCACCTCCAGGAACACAATACTACTACAGAGCAATTAGTAGTGTTATTATGGCTGTGGCCTTCTGCAAGGCGGAGGTACTTCCCCAGTTGGGCTGCTCCAAATTCGAGCAGGATGACATTTCGCTGTGCCCTACCTCACCAAAGCTGAAAAATAGTTTGCAAATTTTGAAGGACAACTTAATATCTACATATTTACGAACTTACTTGCATACGAACAAAAGCTTTTAATAATAGTCGTTGATTACGCCAAACGATTCGGTGACGTTGACGCTTAAAGTGTTAAAACGCTTTAGTGTTGACAAAAGCCTTTTCAGTTTGCGTTCCCTCGAAAGGATTACCTAACAATAAGGGTTCGATCACGTACGCCGATCTAATGCAAGTAAAATCTACATACATAGATTCACGCCATCATTCCCAAAAGGGGTGGGCAGAGCACATGAGACTTATGTTCCAGTGCCACTTTTAGCATAATTGTGGGTATAAAAAAAGATCGACTAAATGTGGTATCGCAGTGATAGTTTGCTAGCCCATCGCGTACAACGCACTTCAAACGTGTTCCCTTAGTATGACTCTTACGACACCCACGGGAAGAAAGAGGGTGGTGCTATTCCGAAACCACACGGGGGAGTGAAATTTACATTAGCGATAAACTTGTTTGCGATGGGCAAAGCTTAATTAATGAGTTATTATAATAAATTAACATTTTGTAGTCTGTTTGCATTCATAAAATAGTGTTTCGAAGTCTAAAAGGGAACTGTGCTTGTTTATTTATGGGAGACCATTGTTGGGAAAGTCTAAAGAAATAGGTCCTGCCTACCCCTTCGATGATGATGATCGCATTGTTTAGGTATCTGCTTTGACTTGTGAGAACATTGTTTTTTTTAATCCATCTCTGTGTATATGTATTTGTTTTGTGTTTTTGGATGTATTTCAATTTATTGTATTGAATTTTGTCACTGTTGTTCGGCAAGTATGCGCGAGGTAGCGCGTTTCAAACCAAAACTGTAGACATTTTTTTGCTTGTATATATATATAATAATAATAAACCATTTATTTCAGGCATCTAAGGCCCATAACAACAAATACCTTAAAGCCTAACATACATGCAATACATATAAAAAAACTAATTATTTAGGCGACGAAACAACGTGGCTCCGTTGCGTCAAGTCCGGTGTAAAATTCAGTAGGTTGCCCCGGTACCGCCGAAACACGACACCCTTCGGCCAGAAGACAGCACACGCGATGGTCTCCTGCAGCGGCCGCGGCACGCGCACCACAAACGAGCTGAAGTGCACATAGTGGCGCCAACGCAGCTGGAAAACCCTCAGCGAGTCTACCCTACCAGTTCAGTATTAACATCATTCAGTCTAGTTTCATGTAAAATATACATTTGAGTTCAATATAAATCCCATGACCTGGCCCCTATTTCGCCAACTTGACAATTATCACCTGACAACGACAATTCTCTGTACATTGCTGGTGCCACAAGTAACCTAGCAACCACCTTAACTTCTAGAACAATCAATGTATGGCGAATTGTAAGTATCAGGTGACAATTGTCAAGTTGGTGAAATAGGGGCCTTGAATTGCGTTTGACTTTTGACATAGGCCTCCCCCAAAGAACGAGAGCCGAAATATGAATCAAGAAAGAGTGACCAGTTGCAAGCCTCCTAAAGTAACTGCCTACCATCAGACAGGCCAGGCATCCAGCGTACTCCTGCGACCTTTACCAGGTAATCAGACCGCATAGGTCTACCCACGCTGCGTTCCGGTACGTGGTCGCCACTCGAAAACCTGTCCACCCAACGGCCATCGGTTCTGCGTGTTATGTTAATTGTTAGCCATCATAGTCAAATTTACCTTGTTAGCTTGTTCCATGAGCAGGCTCCTGAGCTTCTCTTGCTGTGCTGTCTCTTCAGCGCGGACGTTCTGCGAGTAGTGGGCGCGGAGATAGTCGATGTTGAACTTTATCTCCTGCAGGAACGCGATCGCTTCTTCCTTAGACATCTGGACGGAAAAAAAAAGATTGGTCAGGAGGTTGATGAGACACGTATACAGAGGCCGTCTTTAATTTCTTAACGAATTTTTATTTCGTCAGATTTGGTTTGTTCTGTGGACATGCGCACAATTCCTACATTGTCCATTCAGTGTTTTTTCCAATGAGTGACAGAGTATAATGAGATTTTATTCGGCACTCCATTTTGAGTTTTTTCAACATATACAAATGCCAATCGATCACTATCTAAACTTGTCTAATAGAATGACAATACAAGCCAATTTTGTCGTCTGTCTAAGCTGCTCCGACGATTGCTTAAACGCTGGTTAAATTAACTGATTTGTCGAGTACAATCTGCTTTATTGGCTATGGACATGTAGAATGCTGTTGCAACTGCCGTGCACCCTGTCTGTCTGTGTGCAACTGTCTAGCAGTGAGGCAGTTTTCTTGCGCCAGACAGCATCAAAGCCGTCTGTGCGCGCCTCGGTAAACATGATGCACTGCAGAAACGCGGCAATCCCAACAGCACTAAATGCATTATTATATTGTATGCGCAGGGCAATATAAACCCGTTGAGTATATCTGACTCACAGACTTGACGTGTACGTTGACGTGCAGTAAGCCTTAAAATAATAAAGATCGAATCAATGCAACATGCTCATTTTAAGTTATGATGGCACAGAAAATGACGTTTAACTTATTCTATTGAATCCCCTTAAGGCAGGGTTTCTTAAAGTGTGGTCCATGGACCCCTTAGGGGTCCGTGACATGGTTGCTAAGTCCTAACAAAAGTTTAAGACCCACTGCCTTAAGGCCACAACTTCATAATAATCACGTTTGTTCCAACATGCCGTAATGTGCCGAAAATTATTATCTGAAAGGCTACAGCACTTAAAGCTATTCGAGGCAACAAAAGCCCTATGCCGGCTAAGCCATAATATATACGATATCTCAATCAAGCAATTGAATTTATTCACCACGCCAGCCTAGCTAGCATGTTCGAGTTTATGTCGGACGTAAAACAGTCGTCCTTCACTAGCAAGTACGTAAGTGCAATAGGGACGAATGCTTCATGTCGTATATAACAGCTCCCACGGAAGCTGTATTGAGTGTGAGAACGAAGGGTTGGCACCGCACCTTCGGTTTTTCTGGAGTCTCGTGCGTCTTTAGGCTACGGTGCCTGTTCAGCATCAGATAGGACGGATGCCTGTTTGCCACAGTCAGAGTATAAAAAAGAATAATACGCATTGATACGTCCCACTGCTTGACAAAGGCCTCCTCTCATGGATGAGGGAATGGATAGTATTTAGTCCCCATACTGGCCCAGTGCGGGTTAGGACAACAAAAAAACAGCCCAGTAAAGCTATAGTCAGCACTTAGCATGACCCCGTTTACGGCTAATGGAAACACTGGCTGGAAGTTCCGCTTGATGATGTCGATGACTGTACGTTTTCAGTGTCTGATACGTATAGTGTACAACTGTGCAGACTATAATATGATCTATGACTTACCAAGCCTTCCTGCAGAAACTCTTCAATAGCTGCTGTCACTCCGCGCTCATCTCCTGTCCAAAACACGTACTCTGCCATGTCTAGTGGAGAATACTGGACTCCAGCGTACGAAGCGTAATGGTCAATCTAAGAACAGATCAACAATTAACGTCACGAATTAGGAATTTGGGATTTCCTTCATTTAGATTCTGATAAATAAGTAACCCCGATAAGTTTGAGATCGGACTAGCTGTACGTTCAAATATATACTTTGACGTACCTACCTATTTATATGGCTAAACTGTCACCTCTAATCCTATCCTAATTGCGGTTTAATGTTACAATATCTGATATTTGGCTAATCAACTTATCATCTTTATGTTATACATAAGATGTCGACTCAGACAAAAAGGGGAGGACCCCCGCTCCGAGTCGTTTCTAGTGCAAAGGCTTTCCATGGCTATCCAGCGTGGAAATGCCGCCAGTATTATGGGGACTTTTGCACTAGGAACGGCTAGGGGCGATTAAAGTTAAAGTTAGGTAATTTTGTGTTGTAGTAGTGATTTATTTATATTATTATATATTAACTGAATTTAGTATTACCTACGCAAAGCATGAGATTGCTTCCTTGAATAGATGGATACATGATTTAGGTTAAATTTTGCCTTTCCTGCGGACGAGGACTTTGGGGTATTAAACACTCATCATTCATCAATTCAATATAGATGAGGATCGTAATTCCCGACTACCCCCCCACACTCCCTACTTTGTGTTTACATCTAAGACTTAAATTAAATTCCAGTACCATTGACTTTCTGACACAAGAGGGGTATTATAGTGTTTAACCAACTACGCACAAAGCTAAATGGAAGGGTTATGATTTAAGAGGAAACACGTAAGGGCCGTTTTTCCATACAAACTTAGTCCCCTGTTTTCTCCCTGGATAATGGCAGTAGAGCTATTTTTTTTTCCATAAATCTATGACTACTATTGACATGTTCCTATGTTTTCCTTTTTTTCATAAATTTATTCTTAACCTAAGCCTTCAAAAACCTAAGAAAAATGCCAGATTTTCCGCTGTGGTCAAACATCCAGAAAACAATTTTGACTAGATTATTAAAAAAAGGAAAACATGAACACGGACAAATAGCCTTTCTTTGTTTTTTAATAAAAAAAATAGTTAAATGAGATGAGAAGATATCAGGGGACTACGGAACGTTGATTTTATGTACTTTTAATAGGTATTTTCGGTCCAAGCTGCAGTTGTCTCTAACGCGCTCTGCGGGGGGAGGCTTGAGACTGGCGCGACAGCAATACATTTTACAAATACCTATTTCTCAATTATCTCGCCCTTAGTGTTTGCTCTTTAGCGGTCAATGTATGTATGTACGACATATACATATGTCTATATCAGCCCGGTTCGTATAAAAATATTAACTAACACTATTGTAATATTATTATCGTCGTGTAATGATATAAATCTATAAATTGTATTATGCTAATTTGATGTTATGACTTGTAAATGTATTTAATTTTACCAATAAAAAATCTTAATCTGAATCTGAATCCGACTCGGCTGGGCTGCGTTCGGAAAGCTACGGCTCATTTTTTCGTTCAATATTCCGCAGTGTCTCAAGACGAGAGTCTTTGACCAGTGTGTGTTGCCAGTGATGACATATATATGGCACTGAAACGTGGTCGCTTACTATGGGCGTCATAAGAAGGCTCAGTCACCCTAAGGGCAGTGGAGAGGGCCATGTTGGGAGTTTCTCTGCGTGATTGCATAGGAAATGAGGCTATCCGCAGCAGAACCAAGGTAACCGATATGATCCTCCGAATCGCTAAGCTTAAGTGGCAGTGGGCGGGGCACATAGCACGTAGAACCGTTGGCCGTTGGGGCGGAAGGGTTCTCGAGGCCCCCCACAAGGTGGACTGATGACCTGGCAAAGGTTGCGGGAGTCCAGTGGATGCGGGTGGCGCAGGACCGGTCACTTTGGCACTCTTTGGGGGAGGCCTATGTCCAGCAGTGGACGTCTTTCGGCTGATATGATGATGATGATACGTATGAAAACTGTCTACTTCGAATTATGTTGCTTTTTATAACTTCCTTTATAATATTGTACTCGGGCTAAAATCCTTTGTTATATCTATCTTTTTACACTTATTAAAATTATTTCAATCAATGTTTTTAAATGATGATGTCAAATGATGATGATGATGATGATTATAACGTTTGTATGGAAAGTTCTCATATATAGGTCCCAGATATTTTCTAAAAGAAGGGATTACAGAGCACGGAATTTGCTAAAGTTCTCGCCTCTTCAATTAGCTCTTAGAGACCCCGTACGAGTCACATGTATTTGGTCACCTCTAACACATAAAGTCAATGTCATGTGCTGCAATCGCAATTATTAGTTCACCAAACTTTGCTCAATTTTTCGAACCAATGAGCTGTATGCAATTATCTCCGAAAACACTGTGTATCTAAGATTTAATCTAAATTACTAACACACAACACAAAGAGGCTATAATGAACTCACCTGAACGGGACTTAATCGCGTATAATTAAATTATTTTATTTACCTCACTGACTAAGTTAATTATACGCGATTAAGTCCCGTTTAGTATAAATAATGTGTGAGAATCGTGAAAGTTTAAATCAATATAACTCACCTGAATATAATTGGTATAGCGGTCCATAAACTAATTTGAATAAGGTTTATTTGGCGTCTAGAATTATTAACACATCATCATCATATCAGCCGAAAGACGTCCACTGCTGGACATTGGCCTCCCCCAAAGCGTGCCAAAGTGGCCGATATTACGCCACCGACGTGCATGTCCGCCGCCGGACTTTGCCGCTTACAGCGGATTTATTATCATCATCATCAGCATTTAAGAGCTTGGCTCTTGTCGGCGGAGTAGGCGGCAGTTCCCTCGACCTTCGGCTAATTTCTTTAGGTCCCGGTAAGACACAAAAAAAACGTCAGGAATTAGATCACGCAAATATCGAGGAAAATTTATTTCTAGCGAACTTGTTTTTTTTTATAGCTATAGCTTTGAAAGTCGTAGTAGATTTTTGTGTCCATTAATCTTGACTTGGTATTTAAGTTAATAAAGCTGAGTGGCGTTTGTGATTTGATTGTAAACCAAAAAAAATGACAATTAAAAATCAGTGACAATGAATGGTTATTTTATGAGCATGGTTCTAGGTAAAGAGCAGGAAAAAGCCTTAATTATATAAAAAGTGTTTAAACGCTTAACCATATTTAGTTGTTCAATTTTGGAAGCCCAATTTCACAGATTTCCATTAGTCATATTATAGTCAAAGCTTGGAAACATGTAGGATAATACAGATAATTACAAATTAATCTGATGATGGAACCAGAAGGTGGAACTGTTTAAGGGGCTACCCGAGGTTTTCATCGATTTTTGACAAGTTTTGAATCGTATCTACTACTTTTGCACTACAGATAGAATCATAAATCAAACGGCTATCGGTTCTTCAATCTTTTATCTCCATTTTGACTGACCGGATTTCGAAACAAATTAATACTTAATTTTGTATGATTTTTTTAAACATTGTCTAAAAAAACACTTATTTCGTATCTCTATTGACGTGAAAGATCTAACATATACGAAATCTACATATTTGGGTTCGTCTGTGACGTCTCTAAAAACTGACAGAGGGTTTTCATTTTAAACCAATTAACACAAAAGTTATGGCCAGAAAACTAGTTTTTTGGCCTAAAATTGCTCAACTTTGATGTCAAATATCTCAAAAACTATGAACTTTGAAGTAAATAATGGGATATTATATTGCTTAAAGCCGTTGTTGTTAATATAATAAGCTACAAAAACATTACAAAACCAAGGGATTCAGATCGAAGGTCATTGGCGTATGGGAGCCTCTTAATGCAATAGTAACGATTGTATTTTATTTTAATAAAAACGTCTGAGTAAGTATTTGCTTTTTTATCACAGAATAATGTTAGCGTACTCCCAAGGCTCATTTCAAATAACTTATATAAGTTCTCTAGTACGAACCTGAGCCGCATCAAGTTACTCTTCTCAAGGTTAAGTTCGAGACCCAGTGAACTTAACACTCAATTTAGTTGCGTAACACCCAATATGACCCACTATCTCAACTTTGGCACAAATACCAAGCTCTTAATTATGGTAATCCACAAGGGATACGGATAATACTGATTAGTATACGCAATATGTGGAATCTTCCCTTGAATTCCAACGACACGCGTGGGTTAGAAATTATTTCATATTCTTAATCCAATAAGTATTTATGATACTTTGTTTAACCTTATTACACAGATATGACCTCTGTAGCCTAGTTGGTAGTGACCCTGCCTACGAAGCCGGAGGTCCCGGGTTGGAATCCCGGTGAGGGCGTGTGATGAGCATGAATTGTTCCCGAGTCATGGACGTTTTCTATGTATTTAAGTATTTATTTATCTATATAAGTATGTATATCGTCGTCTAGTACCCATAGTACAAGCTTTGCTTAGTTTGGGACTAGGTTGATTTGTGTAAGACTGATATATTTTATTTATATATTTATTTATTGGTAGACACCAAGTATTTTTTTGGAAAACTGTAGACTTTGGGATATTTGTGAAATTAATATTCTTATCTAATTGGCTTTATACGCAATGTCAATCATTTCAAAACTCGCGACCCAACTGATGTACCAAACGTTTTCAGGGAAAAACATGTTTACGAAATGATTTTTCTCTCACTAATGAAATAGAATATTTGTGAAACTTTTAAGAATAATGAGAATGCTCCTCCCTCCCCGTACTGCGACTCCTGACAAAAACCGTGTTTTACCTTAGAGAGGTTACATACGGTGACTTTCTACAGTAGTACTAAATGCGATACAGTATCGATGCAGTTGCACATATACCGTGAGAGATACAAACTCGCGTTCGGGAAACGCGCGTTTGTATCGCTTCAAAAAGTCGCCGTGTGTCGCACTCCTGCCCTTTTGCGTATTGTGGGTAAAATGCAGGTTCCAATTATAGACTGTAAGCGCACTCCCAAATCCCAATACATCTACGTCAATGCATGGCAGCAGGACAAGAAAGTTGTGCTGAGCAAAATATAAAGTTTGAAATACCTTCACTTCCGGACAAAATTTGTATGGGTACGTTTATTTACGTCATGCGATAACAGTACGAGACATGTGGCATCATTTAGCCCCTCAATCGTACAGAGACAGTAAACCTAAGTCTGTCAGTCCTGAAAATCCTGAAATGGCCGTAAGTACTTGATAGATGGCATCAATCTTTTTTCTTGCTCAGCACAACTTTCTCGACCTGCTGCTGCATTTTATCATGTTGTCACGAGACGTAGGTGTATTTGGGAGTAGGCTTACGGTCTAGAAGCATAAACATGAGAATATGCTTACGTTGTTCTTAGTTTCCTTAGTGATGTCGGCGTTGAAGGCGCGCCGGATAGCCGTGTGGCTGTTCTGCTGGTTGTTGGTCGCCGAGCCTGGCTGTACCAACCGAGCCGCTCCGTGGAATACCTTGGAGAAAATATTTCTTAATTCAATAAAATAAAACAAAATGTCTCCGTCTATTACTCCTGCCACACACTCGTTGAGTGCGAGATAGCGAGGAAAGGAGGCAGCGACATAGTCTGGTAACGTTACTCGTCATGCCCCTCATCCTACTCCTCGTCATGCGCGCCGCACCCTATTATATCGGTTTTTTGGCGCGAGTCAAAGAAGCGGCTATAAAGGCAAGGAACCTAGTGCGGAGCGACGCGATTAACTGCGTGAGTAGAGTGTGTGGCCAGAGAAGGCAACATCGCGGCAGTGCGAGGAGCATAGTGTGGCTGAGGTATGGACACTTTGTTTAGTCCTCCTTTCTTGTGCACGATTATAACTAGAGAGATAAAGGGGAAGTATTGAACATAATTTTTAAGCACTATTACACACATGCCCTCCGAAGGAACGTCGAATTGCGTCTAACATGAACGCCTCTTTTTGATCGTAATACTAACCTTAGCGGTGACCTCCTCACTGGCGGGCGTAGTCGCGTCGACCACACTAATATGCGCGCCCTCTTGCAGCACTGTTTGATGCACGCCCTCAGAAGGCACGTCGAGTTGCGTCTGCGCATGGACGCGCGGCTTCTCTCCCGGCGCGGCGTCGGCCGACGCATGTTGCTCCAGTCGAGAGATCAGTTCACCGTTAGATTTCACTGCATCTAGAAGGGTATATCGACCATAAGAACATGGAAAATAGTTATGGTTTATCATATTATGGCACCATTAAAATCGAATTGACATATAATTGATATTCAAGTTGTATAGATTGGTAACGATACTCCAAAACATATTACTGAACTTGACTGAAGTTCGGGGGGGGGTTGATGCGATCTGGGGCTTTACGAATTACCTACCGCCCGTGGTGCGTACACAATTTTACGTCTTCTGGGTGTGAAGGGAAATTTGCCGCTGCGCCCGTGGGCGGTAAATCTCACTTACCGCCCGGAGTGACGTAAACTATTATACGATATTTGGCAGTGACAACGTCCTGCACGAGCAATCTATCGCAAAATAAATAAAGCTATTTAATGAACTAGGCATTCTACCGTAGCAATGTAATTTTATAATACTAGGATACCTACTAAAATTATACTATACTATATTGAAAAAATTATGCCTCGCCGAGTTTTTTACACCGGTTCTTCTCGAGGCAGATATTTTCTTTCCGAACCGGTGGTAGTTTATCGACATTCATAGGTGCATGTAATATGCCTAAATTGAAGAATAAATAACTTTGACTACCACTTTGATGAGAGGAAAGCGGGATACAAGTTATCTAATCTAATTAATATTTATTAAATTTCAGATGGTGCAAGAATATACCTGTTTTTGGTTGTAGGTAGGTTACCTAGTAAACGTAGTATATTTCACTGTCTAAGCAGTCTACAATGGGGTACTAAGGGATTACGGGGGGCAGATGAGACGCGAATATTTTCAGTTGCTTATCTGATTTTTAGACATATTTTCTTATCTTGTGACAACACAGAGTAGCCATATTATAACATTAAAAAAAGTGGAGGCTCTAATAGAAGTGAGAGGTGAAATATCTGTGGCCCGGGGTGGAACCAGGGTTGTGGGGAGGGATCATGCAGAAGAGGAGCGATCAATATGAGCGGAGAGTGAGATGGAAGAGCGACAAATATGAGCGGAAAGTGAGAGGGAAGAGCGACAAATATGAGCGGAGAGTGAGATGGAACGCGAATCGAGGCAAGCTAATCCGAAATTCAGAATCCGAAAGTTTTCCTCCTCTCTCTCACTAAGGGGTGAGGTGGGATGTCTCACAAATTTTACGTTTATCGTTAAAATTATTAAATGAAGCGAAAGATTATAAAACTAAGATTCATACGGCTGGAAATATTTTTTGTATAAAAATCAACCACAAGTAATAATACATTGGGGTGAGTTGGGTCAAAATAGACAATCATATTTTGACCCAACTCACCCCATTTTACGGCACTGTCTGTTTAATAACGAGACAAAGCATTTTAAATATTTTAAATAACCCCTGTTTCTGAGCTGCTGAACGTGTCAGTCATAAAATGAAGTTAACACGTGGAAATAATAAGTTTAGCAAAGTAATTCCAAATTTGATTACTTGGCGTATACGTTTCTTTAGAAAGGCGCTTTAAATAAAAATTTCATGAAATGTTTCGTAGTTTGCATACAACGTAAAACATATTTACCAAGTCAATTAAATGACAGCTTAGTGCAAATTGAAATTGTGATCAATAAAACGTTCATATATCTATAAAATAAGATTTAGATACTACAGAGTGAAATATTTTTTTAAAGTTAATTAAAGGTGGTATTTATTATTAATATTAAGGATACCCGTTGTGCCAATGTTCTTCGCCCGCGCGCGAATAATTGCACATATCGGCATGAAATAAGTTTTTGACAAAATGGATCATAATTTCAAAAACTAAGAGAACCAAATCAGTGTAAATTATTTTGCAAAATAAAACTTAAATAAATAAATATTAGGGGACAATCTTACACAAATCGACCTAGTCCCAAACTAAGCAAAGCTTGTACTATGGGTACTAGACGACGACGATATACATACTTATATAGATAAATAAATACTTAAATACATAGAAAACATCCATGACTCGGGAACAAATATTCGTGCTCATCACACAAATAAATGCCCTTACCGGGATTCGAACCCGGGACCTCTTGCTTCGTAGGCAGGGTCACTACCAACTAGTCTAAAGCGGTCGTCACACTTTATAATTTATTTGTCGTCCTTTTTTAGGATTCCGTAGTCAACGAGGAACCCTTATAGTTTCGCCATGTTCGTCTGACTGTCTGTCCGTCTGCGGCTTAGCTCTGTAATATTATGGGATGTTAAAACCATTTTTCAACTCAGTGATTCGTTTGCGTGATATCGGCTTTAAAGCCCTATAATTTTGTTCGATTCAAAGTGCCCTCCATTATTATTTATACATTCATAGGTTTGTGATTGAGTAGCCCAAAGGCATTGGGCATGGACTACTAAATGTAGTTACAAGATCATAATACCTTTTCTTTCTTATTTATTTTATATCACTGGTAAATGAGCATACCTCATAAGCAATACGGGTGTAGACTCGAAAATTATTATTGCTCCAAAAGAAAGAAGGCAAAAAAAGATTCCTAGTGACGAAAATTCCATTCAGATATCTCAAAGAATTACGAAGCTACAACTGTTTTAACTTTGCTGGTTAGAGAGAGAAAACGCAAACAGTGTGTGACGTCACGTTACGGGATGCTGCCGGGGGGCCGCGTCGACGGCGGCGCCAAACACGATGCGCACGGCATATTGCCGTCTCTTAGTGACGTCACAATCTTCCAGCGTCATCGTTTCATATGAAGTTTTGCGAAAAAGGGACAGAACATACCCCTTCTTAAAACTTTGGACACTTATAACTTCGTGATTATTTAACCTTTTGCGTTGATTTTTTCTCCATTTGACTACATTTTAAATCATTTTTCGAGAAAATGTGACATTATTGATTATTTTATTCCCTATTCTACAACATCATCTATCAATCCTCTTCCCGGTTGCACTCCGTAAGAGCCCAGATCATCAATCAATTCTATAGTCACCTATTACAATGCCTACTTCGATGTTATGCATGTTCGCGATGAATTAAAAATCGACTGGATCCATATTGAACCAGTTTTCGCCCATATACCTAGCTTTGCTTTGGGGATGGGTTTAATGAACATTATTTTGTGAAAAACACGGGGTAGGTCGCTACTTAAAACAAAGGCAGAGAGTCTAGCTGATACGTTAGGTTGTGGACAGTAGCTGTGGGCGTAATGGCACATGTCAAACCATTACCACTGTTAGCATAACCTTCCCGTAATAGGACACTATCAAATCTCAATCTATCTTAGGCGGGTTCCACGTGTTGCGAGGACTTTTGCAACTTGTTATCGTGAGAGAATTGTAGTGATAAAGCCATTATGTTTCAACGTGTACCTAAATGTTTTCAGAGTTCGCAAAAATAAAATTTCTTAGATAATTTCTTGCGTCAAATTGCATTTTCTCTGCGAATTATGAAGTTATTCTTCACATATTTAAGTTTCATAAGTTTCATCATAACATAAGTAATGAAATATGCAAAGTTAAAGCACATGGATTTGTATAAAGAATTGTGTATCATGTTAAAGTATGTAAAACAAGGTATTTGGATTTAAACTTCCACAGATACACTGCATCTGAATGTTTAGGTACATTTTATTTTCATAGGTATAGATTATAGAACAACTTCATCAAATCATAAATATCATCAAAGGCGATACCACAAGATGGGTAGCCCGCGCAATGAGCGTTTAGAAAACGCTAGAAAGAGAGAAACAGAGTTTTATTGTATTTACCTCGACATTTCAGATACACATTGTTCAAATGCAATAAATATACCTAAGCGTCTATATTTTGCATCTAAGAGTATAGGTACTATACAGTACATGTAGTACTCGTATATGTACCTAGACTGCTTTAACTAATTTATGTCCCAAAAGCAAACCGTGGTTACAAGGAACATAATACGAGGCGCATATTTAATTCATTTCGATCTCCATTACCCAGCTAGGTCTAAATGACGAGATTAAAACTTTAAGCAAACTTTACGAACACCTTTCTTAATTAGGTGGGTGCCATTTGCTACAGTACCAAACTTAGTTTCAACACAACATGAATTTCGCGTTAGTACCTAGGTATAGCTAAACATAATAGTTTTCCTTGTATTTCGAGTCCCTCAGAACCTCTTTTAGGTACTATTTAAATCTAAGTATGTAATCACGCCGAATGGATAACAATATAATTAAAAAAAACTGTCACGACTTTCCATTTTTAGTACCAGTTTTTGTGGCCGACTGTACTTTTTGCAGAGTCTTCAACTACTCTAGGAGAAGGTTCGAATGCGCCTAATAACGAGGGGTAAACCCTCTTGTATAGTTTAGGAGTTGCTACGACATACTTATGTCTTCATCATCAGATTAACTCAATTGTACTATATTTTTTTATTTACTTAATTTTTTTTTTATATACATTGTCATCGAACTTACATAAGAATGCCAAACTTCAGCTCAATCGGGAGTGGCTGAATTATGTTTTGTTATCTTCTATGCATACGAACAGTCCAAAGCTTGTAAAAAGTAAGTAAGTACTTAGTCTCTTTACAAACATGACCTTCAAATACCGGAGCTATGTGATCTTATATTTATTTCAAGCAGTTCGACGATCTCAGTGTCATTGTGAATGATAAAGGTGCAAACAAAGACTGCCATATAACTATTTAAAACCATTAGGTCGACGATAAGTAAGGCTTTAGCTTTATGTTAAATTCATTTTGATGAAATTTTGTTGGCATTAAATATTGACATTTATGACATACTTAATCTATCTCTCCTGCAATGGAAAAGGGCAGTCTAACTTCGAAACGCCGAGTGTTGGAGGGTTTGAAATCAGCAAACGAAACGGACCGACGTCTACGATAAGTTTACATCACTAGTGCACTCACCTAGACTGTGATAATCGATGTGCACAGTTTGTTCTGCACCAGCGCCTTTGCTGTCGGCTGAAAAGAGATTTACCCCGTTATATAACGTGTTTAGTCCGTTTCTCTCAAACATAGATGTCAAAGTGAAGGGCTTAACACACTTTGCCACTTGTCACAACAATCAGCAGAGACGCAGCTGTAATTGGATTGAGATAGCAATACATATCTCTTATTCTAACTATAGCGTCTCTGTCAGTTGTTGTGAGAAATTGGATCGTTTGTAGTGTGCTTCACATACATTCTATATTTTATTAGGTGGTTGCCTGGGTTTTTTGTAATCCGCGGGCGGATCCACGCGGACAGTTAGCAATTTGTAAAGCGACGCGCTGTGTTAACATGATCTCTTCTTACGTAGAAATATAAAGAGTGTGTTGGTTGTTTTTATTTCATTTCTTATGCCGGCTCGTGAGCAGGATGCAGCTATGTAAACGAATGAGATCGAATTATAGCCCTCTCCCTGTAACGCATAGATGCATCCTGCTCACGCGCCAACGTTGGCCCAATGTGTACAGTCGTCATTAGAAATACGGCGTTCTTAAGGGAGATACCGCTATGTGGGTGCTAAGATAGCTCAACATAGCTGAGATTAGGGAATAGATAGATGCCTACTTATGGAGCTTTGTACACGTTAATGGAATATACAGTCATGTGGAATGAGTTAGTAGGTAGTCATGAATAAGATGTTTGTATATATCCACCTCACGAAATATTAGTAAGTAGGTTCTTGTTAGTTTAGTGTGAAATTCACTACATAATTCCGAAGGGTCTGTTTCCCAATAACATTATACTTCTAAGTTCTTGTCTCCACTGAAGGTAATTTTGATATTTCATTTAACCTAATTATTTAAATAAATAAAATTTAAAATAAAAAAATATTTTGGGGGACATTCTTACACAAATCGACCTAGTCCCAAACTAAGCTAAGCTTGTACTATGGGTACTAGACGAATAAATACTGAAATACATAGAAAACATCCATGACTCAGGAACAAATATTCATGCTCATTACACAAATAAATGCCCTTACCGGGATTCGAACCCGGGACCTCCGGCTTCGTAGGCAGGGTCACTACCAACTAGGCTACAGAGGTCGTCGGTTTATGTTTGATAAAATAATTTTCACCGTTTATCGCAATGGTTAGACAGCATGTAAACATGCAATTATATTTACATAGATATATCAATGTTCAAGGAGGAGGTATTCTATCAAGGTTGCGGGAGTCCGCTGGATGCGGATGTCGCAGGACTGGTAATTGTAGCACTGTTTGGGGGAGGCCTGCGTCCAGCAGTAAACGTCTTTCGGCTGATATGATGATGATGATATAAATCTTCAAGGAGGAGGTATTCTATCAAGGTCGCGGGAGTCCGCTGGATGCGGGTGGTGCAGGACCGGTCAATTGTGGCACTGTTTGGGGGAGGCCTGTGTCCAGCAGTGAACGTCTTTCGGCTGATATGATGATGATGATATAAATCTTCAAGGAGGAGGTATTCTATCAAGGTCGCGGGAGTCCGCTGGATGCGGATGTCGCAGGACTGGTCATTGTAGCACTGTTTGGGGGAGGCCTGCGTCCAGCAGTGAACGTCTTTTGGCTGATATGATGATGATGATATAAATCTTCAAGGAGGAGGTATTCTATCAAGGTCGCGGGAGTCCGCTGGATGCGGGTGGTGCAGGACCGGTCATTGTGGCACTGTTTGGGGGAGGCCTGTGTCCAGTAGTGAACGTCTTTCGGCTGATATGATGATGATGATATAAATCTTCAAGGAGGAGGTATTCTATCAAGGTCGCGGGAGTCCGCTGGATGCGGGTGGTGCAGGACCGGTCATTGTGGCACTGTTTGGGGGAGGCCTGTGTCCAGCAGTGAACGTCTTTCGGCTGATATGATGATGATGATATAAATCGTCAAGGAGGAGGTATTCTATCAAGGCTGCGGGAGTCCGCTGGATGCGGGTGGTGCAGGACCGGTCAATTGTGGCACAGTTTGGGGGAGGCCTGTGTCCAGCAGTAAACGTCTTTCGGCTGATATGATGATGATGATATAAATCGTCAAGGAGGAGGTATTCTATCAAGGTTGCGGGAGTCCGCTGGATGGGGATGTCACAGGAGCGGTCATTGTGGCACTGTTTGGGGGAGGCCTGTGTCCAGGAGTTAACGTCTTTCGGCTTATATGATTATGATGATAAGGATATCAATCTTACCCGTCGTATTTCAATTATGAGAAGAGACAAACAAGTGAATGGTTTAATAAGCTAACAAATTGCATACAGATATTGTAATATGTTAGAAGTTGAAGCGTTTTGCAGTAGTGTTAACATCATACAAGGTTTATTAATAAGTAGAAAAACATTGACTAAATACAAACATAAATATGAAAAAGAAAAACACAATTTTAAAATAAACTAACAAAGAAAGAAAGTAACATACATACTAAAACCCAACTATAAAAAGAATACACCATCCAAAAGGTACTTAGATAACAATATGTTACATTGAGACATCGGAAAGCAAAAGATGGATAATTATACAGAAAGTACAATTTAGGACCTTTCCCAGAGCTTTCAATTAATAAGAATAGGTATCTACGAATATTAATATCTTTGAATATATTCATTCATTCAACGCCTTTTAGTATTACTAAGATCTTCATCTGAATACCTACTCAGAATCTTAGATTAGGTAAGGAAATATCCTACTGTTTTTATTAAAGTACTTTAGAGATTATGAAATCTACTAAAAGTTGGCGAAAATCTAATTTGCACCATCGCAATTAATTCTCGAGGACTCCTGGCTAATACTTTATGGTCTGCATCTTGCTCTGTTCATAATAAAAAATGTTTATATTTTCTTATTAATTGCAAAGAACGCAGGTGCAAACTCGTGGGATAAAAGAAGTGGGACAAAAGAATAGCCTATGTCCAGAAATGTATAAAATACCTTTAAAAAAGTATTTAAACATAAAAAGGCAAATACTTTTCTAATTTAATATTTCAAATGCAAAATACAAAATACTTTTGCTTTTTGTATTTAAATACTAAATACAAAATAGATATTTTCAAAATACTTTATTCAAAAAAATACTTTCAAAAAGTAATCGAAACAAAATCGAAGTCAATCTCGTTAAAAAGCGATGTTTCACAGATACGAGTAATAACGTTCATTTTGTTTTAACTATAATTTTGCACATAGACTTTCAAAGTTGCAACGCCTCTAGTGGCCATTTGCCGAATCGCTGACCCATTTACTTGAAAATTTGAGTGGTAAAGGTAATACTTTCGAAACTTAGCAGTAAAAAAGCATTCTATATTTGACAAATTAATATAAAATAGATTTCGAAAAGTATTACAAATAAAATACAAAATACTTAAAAAAAAAAGTATTTAAAGTACAAAATATAAAATACGTATTTTGTATTTGCATTTTAAATACAAGTATTTCAAATAAGTCACAACTCTGCCTATGTCCATCCTGAAATTATGAACGCTCGAAGGAGTGGTTCCGGGGATTACCCACCTCCTACTAACTTACAAATTCAAAGAGTTTTCCTCTCTTTTATGTCATAGTAAATATATTTATTAACTACCCAAGCACACAAATTTACCCACATTTTTAATGAAACGATTCTCGAAAGATACCTGAGACAAATAGGTACCTTTCTGGCGGTTACAGTGGCTCCCAAGTTACGTATACCAACTTAACAATACCGTCATCTATAGTTCAACAAGTATACAGGTTGGTGTATTCGGACAGCACGTTTAAGTTGGTGAAGCTGGTGGGCCGGCAAACAGGCTAAGCTGTAAATATTTACTGCGAGGCGGCTGTTGTCCAAACGACTTTGTCTTGAATTCCTAACGCAAATTTGAACAGGTCTGTAACGCTGTTGGTATTTGTAATATATTCTAATACATTTGTGTGATAAAACAGTGTATATTGGACATAGTACAGGGTTTATATAAGAACATTTACTTGCTTTTAAGATATTTTGTAATCATACAATGCTATAGGTAAATATATGAATACAAAAGAACGAAGCTGTAATGAAGTGAAGTATTAATACTACGCTATACTCACCGGACTTTAATTTTTCTAATTCTTCCACAGGCGCATCCTGAAACAAAATAATAAAAGCATAAACAACACTTATTAAGTTGGTGTCTACTCTAAACTTTAATTTTTGACATTGCTCAACATCAATTAATATGTTCGCAACGCCCATGGCATGAAAATACAAAGCACGTATGCAAATTCTCGACTCATTCAATTAAATTCGTCGAATAATTTACCCTAATTTATAAATTTATGAATAACGTTCGAAATTATGAATAAATTTAGCGGAGTTGTAAATTACATATGGTCAAAAAGATGTTTGGCAAAATAAAGCACTGACTTACATTATGCTTATTTTTAAGTTTCGTACAAACTTACAAAGCATCGTAAAAAGTAAATTCTAGCATTTATCCGTCTTCTAAAGAAACGAAAGTCGTGCTTCAGAAGGACGTCAAGTGCAAACAATATAAAGTTGATCTTATACTAAAACTCGTTGTAATTTTAGTACTTAATTAAATTCTGCGTTCTAAAGCTGCTCTATTATTAAAAAGTCCATGAAGTGAGTTTCTTAACACATAAATGTCTCTGAAAACATTACGCTCCTTTTTTGGGCAGTCGTGTAAATATACAATCTTTTTTACATTTCGTACTTAATATGCTAATTAAAGTAATTTTGCTCGTCCGGAAAGTATTTGATTCTATAATTACCCTCGGGATATGAGCTTATAATTAAAACAAAAGTAAGTAATTTAGGCACTTGTCCCACCACCGGCGAGTAGCGAGTACTCTCATAGTAATTCTTAACACTCGCCTACTCGCCGGCGCAGCGGTGGGACAAGTACCTTAGGTTGGTAGGTACGTAAAATATATTTTGTTTAAATGTTTGATTTCATTAGTAGCTGCCGCTACCTGTTACCAACTTCCCACTCTAATTTCTAGCTCGCGAAGTTTATCTATAACTTTTTAAGAGGGTGTTATAAATCCATACTAATATCATAAACGCGAAAGTGTGTCTGTCTGTCTGTCTGACTGTAACCTCTTCATCTTCACGCTTAAACCGCTGGACCGATTTAGATAAAATTTGGTATAGAGATAGTCTGAGTCCCGAGGAAGGACATAGGATAGTTCATATTCCGGATATCATCCCCTAAGGGGTGATATGGCGGGCGAAAATTTGTATGGAGCTACGATATAAACGAGTTCCACGCGGACGGAGTCGTGGGCAGAAGCTAGTACTTACATAAAATACCTTACACCGACAATAACGCCGAATACTAAATCACATTTTATCGGTGGTACACCTAGGAAACAAAGAAAGTTCCTTAAAATTAAGATATAATTGGGTAAATAAAAATGTATATAAATGGGTATTTATTAGTAAATAATATTCTTAATCGGATTAGCCAAAAAATAATAATTTTCGTTTATAAGTTTAAAAATAACTAAGTACTTACCTGATAATGTACAGTACATAATATTATAGTCCAATTGTTAAAAAAAAACGTTACTTTAGCTTCAGATGATATTTTAGTGTTTGCTTATTTTGTTCTGTTACTTAAGACGCTGTCAACACCAAAATGCCCTTGAGGATTTGGGATAGCGCGCACACTGTCTATTTGTATCGGAGTTAATACGAGCGAGTGTTTTTGGGCGGCCCGGGTAAACAAATATTGAAATAAAATAAAAAGTGGATATTTGTGAAATATGACTCGTTAGCGGTTTAGGTGTGAATATGTTGACTTCATGTTTTTAATTGCAGACCCATACGTCAAAAAAATAAAGACATCATCCAAACAACTTTATTCAAATATTTTTTAACTTTGAGAGTTCAATTAAATAAACCTTTTTCAATTTCATTAGGTACGAAACTTTATAATTTCAAAATAGAAAACTTTTCACATCTGTCTCCTTTATGTATTTCAATAAACTGTTGCTTGCAAGATTTATCCTTCATAATTATTGTCCGATAATAATAGTAACATCCAAGACAGCTATTATTTTCATCTTAAACAATATTTTCTAGGAGGGAGAGGGGAGTTATAATGTTACATAATTAATGAACGGTCCCTAACGTAAACGGGGGTCAATAGACACAATTTTCAATTTGCTTAAATAGTTTACTATAGGATTTTACATACTCGCTAAGGTCATTATCCCAGTGTGATGCTCTTAATGCGTATAACTCATACAAATGATTTCTCGATTTGTGAATCCCAGGCGTTGCCCAATCACTGAATCTCGCCCTGTTCTTTCTTACAACTTTTTTTAGTTTAAAACATGCGTTAAACTCATTTTCAATACAGATAAATAATTTACTATAGAAATCATTGGGGTCCTCAATTGGTACTCTTAAAAAATCGACTTTACATTGGACATTATTGTTAAAAGATTTTAGCCTCCTTTCTGTGACTGGTCGGAATAAGATGTCTGAATGTAATTTACCCATCTCAACACTGAAAGATGCGATTTGGGCGCAGTGGTCGGAGCCCAATTTGTCAAAAACATTTTTACCTACTGGGGTTTTAGTACAAAAAATATTATCTATACAAGTTGCCGACGTTTCTGTAAGTCTTGTCGGTTCACAAAAAAGATTTACCAAATTGAAAGACTTAAACAAATTTAATAAACAGGAGGACGTGTTCCGTCCCTTCTTCGCAAAACGCAACTTCATATTGAAACGATGACGCTGGAAGAATGTGACGTCACAGCCCTAGTAGCATTTTCGTTGGCATTTCGTTGGGCCAACTCGGTGATCAATGGCCCAACGTGGGGCCAACTTAAAATGCTACTAGGGAGAAGACGGCATCGTGCCGCGCCGCATCGCGGTCGGCGGGGCCGTCGACGGGCCGCCCGGCAGCATCCCGTATGTGACGTCACACACCGTTTGCGTTTTCTCTCTCTAACAAGCAATATTAAAACGGTTGTAGCTTCGTAATTCTTTGAGATATCCTAATGGGATTTTCGTCACTAGGCATATTTTTTTGGCTTCTTTATTTTGGAGTAATAATAATTGTCGAGTCTACCCGTATTGTGGTAAAAATAAAGTATTAACGGGTGTAACAACATAAATCTAATATAACGTTTTATTTTTAGACTTTGACTTTGACTTCGAATACTATATTTTTGCACATGACGACTCCATGGATTCTAGAACCACGGCAAGCATCCAAAAGTCCTAAGCCTAATAACGACTAAAACCTGTATGACAATCAACATTATGGTTTAGAAAAAAATCGCATACTACAATTAGAATTGTTGACTTCGCGACTTGTCAATATTTTTCCGAATTCACGTAATATTTGTTATTTTGAAAATACCTGATTAACAACAAGGAAAATCTTGCAAAATTATTGCGTAACACGTGCACAAATATCACATCAAGATCGCTCTTCAGCGATAAGACCGCCTGTTGTCTACCTCTACCTACATGTTATTGTATTGTTTCTCTTTTTAACTGCTTTGTTTGTGTGAGGTGTGCAATAAAGAGTATTTGTATTGTATTGTATTGTATTCCTTGAATTCCGACCAGGGACCGGAAAACCCGTCTTTAAGGTTAACCGCATCGATCCGGTAACCCTATCAATTAGGTTACCCTTCATTGGGTTAACCTATCATAGGGTTAACCTTTTGTTATGGTAACCTTATCGGAAGTGGTAACCTTAACCTCTAATAGGGTTAACCTCAAACCCTATTGGGATAGGGTTTTTGTTTGGGGTTTTCAGTGGGTTATGGTAACCTGGGTTATCATCAGCTGGTTTTATTTAAATTAAACATGTTATAGAGTCTCGCGTATCGTACTCGCGTTGCTGTTTCATGGGATCAGAATCCCAGTGGGTACCTAGTTATTCAATTTAATAGATTTTATGTCATGACACACACAATCTAACTTTTTATAAAAAAAACACTAAGATTTAAAAGTTCAGTGGCAGTAAAAGTAACTTAAGGGCTCTTATGTAATGAATGAAATAAATATATAGTATAATTAAAAGTTAAATTTAGTAGTTTTTATAGGTAATGAATGTACATTATTATGGAATACGTTACTTAATACGTGGTTAAATACTTTTTGTGTGATAATACATCAGACTTGTCATTATATTTTTTCCATATAATTTGTAATTTGAAACTGTACAGTTATGTCACCAAGCTTCAGTTTTTTTTACTGTAACGAAAGATAATTTTCTTTATCGCATTTTTTTGTATAAGGAAATAATTAAAATCTTGTAATTTCACTCCTTGTAATCCAAAAAAATGCCAAGTCACAATTTTCTTGCAGCCCTGGTAAAAATAAAATATCAATAAATTACTAAGTAACGAATACCAATGTAAGAATGTACTTACGAATGTTTTCCATCACAATTATTTGCACCGGTATGAATCGAATATAATATTTTTTTCACAGGAGGTCACTCGATACGCTTGGCACAGTGCATAGACAAATACTGATTACGTCCGTTTATTTATTTAGTTTGAAAAATAAACACATGCTGGCAAAAAGAGTAGTCGGCAAAAGATGTAGGTACTATCGGCTGCAATAATGCATGGACACCTTACGGCCTAGTTTCCCTTGAATGGTTTGACGTCTTCAACTCACATAGTTGCACGTTGTGTGGAATAAATAAACTAGATGGCGTTCTTGGCGATGGTATTTGAACATCGCGGAACATAAGCCAATTTACTATAAATTGACACCTATTATAACCAGAAGTATTCTCCTAATAGTGTAATTATTAACAAGGCTAGCAAATACTAATTTACAATAGCTTTATATTTTATTTTTTATTGCATTTTACTTAATTTAATTTAATTTATTTTATTAATTTCAATTTCAATTCAATGTATTAATGGAACTAAACTAATCTAATTTAATGTATAATATATTATCTGATTAAATTCCACACTAACATAGTTCCTTAAGCTGACTGTTACTAACGAAATACCTATGGACCACTGAAGTCTGAAATAAATGATTTTTATTTTATTTTATTTATTTATTTAAGTGTGATACAACTGGTATGTGAATGCTATATTTCCACTAGTGATTAAAATGATGCGACAGCCCAGTGGATTGAGACATGTGCTATAAACTCGGCAGCCAAGATCGATCGAGGATCGATTCCCAGTTCATGGTAGATTAGATTATGTTTTTGCTTTTTTATAGTTTTGTATTTCTAGATGTAAGTTTTTTAGATATAAATAAAAATCGTTTAATGAAATAAAATATTAATAACTTAAATAATTAAGACAGCTTTTTATGTTTTTATTGTGTTTATTTCGTTAACTACAGTAGTCAGTACTGCTAACGCAGTTTTTTAATAGAACTTAGTAATAGTCACTTAGCAACTTTTCTTACATTTAATGAAGGTGATAGCTTAAGTTTCATTTCCGAAAATTGGAAAAAGATTGAAGCTATACCCCCAATAAATATAACATTAACAATTATTAACTTAAGGCCGGGTTATCTAACATTCAAATCAATCGAACGGATTAAGATGTTAATTGTCATACTTATACACCTACTTATGTGAGCGTTCAAATAATGAAATCTGTTATGGATTTTTAAATACCTAATGATAATAATATTATTCGGACTTTCACGGTTACTTACACTAGCTAGAACTTATGATTATATAGTTAATAATAAGTAATAATAACTCACAATCACATTTCGAACAGTAAAGCGATAAAAAAAATGCAAACATCATATTAATACCTACTAAGCAATGTTTTTGTTTTTAATTTGTCTAGCATAACCCGGCCTTTTCCTAAAACATAATGTATAAATCTAAATGTAAACTGCACTGTTTGGTCGGCTTCCTCACCTTCTCCATGTTAGGAACTACGCGAACATTATCATACGTATTATTACGATATCATAAACTTAAACGGCCGTGTTCACTGGATTTAAAACACTTCACGAAACACCATCATTTAAATGCTTTAGGGAAAATTACAACCGTGCCGTTTTCTGTGCATCTGTTAGCAACGGCGAACTGTGTCTTCAACTCTTCACTTGCGTGGAAGTGGCTTATCGGGTGTAAGCAACTTTCTTCGTACTTAGTTCATCACCATTCACCATAGCTGCACGCTGAATAATGGTATGATGGTATGAATGAGATCTTAGTAGATCCTTCCTTTTGTGGCCATAAAGCAACCGTTTTTTCGCTGTAACAACAGTATTCGTAAATACATAATAACAATAATGTAAGATACGAGTAGGCAATTAGGTTAAGTTATCATTAATATTACAAAACATGTAAAAACTACTTACGTTTTTACATTATATTAAATAGCAATTAACTGTGATCTTTTAAATATCAATCGATAACTCATTGCTATATTAGTAAAGAAAAGAATCGAATGGTAAACGGCTACCGAATGAATACGAAGTGAGTGTAATAAAAAAGATTACGGTAGTTATATATCATCTATCTACCTTCTTTAATTATTATACTAAACGTAGTTGTAATGGATATCTGTAGGTATACAAAAACAAACTGATGATTAATTTCAACCTACCATCCAAATGGCAAATTGGCCCAGTGGCAACTAGACAGTTTAAAGTCGACCTGAGAATTCGGGTTCAAACCCGCGGCCGCGTCCAGCCGAATTATGTTTTTGTAATTTATTCGATGTTTGGATTTTGGATGTTCACTCTTAGTGCAAAACACAAACAAGAAGAAGAAAATTAAATAATATATCCACAGGTGTGTTGTTAAAAACAAAAAATCGGGAATGCGTTAAAGTTGACTCGATAAATATACAAAAATAATAGGTGGTGGTTATCCAAGTAAATACAAATTTCGAAGACGCGGACGAAAACAATTTTTATTTCATTAAAAATCAGCTAACAACGCCATCTAGTGAAATCTCGCTTAACCTCTGAGGCTTACATTTACATCTATAATCATACTACACGTTGTGCTCATAGATGGCGTAGGATTCGGCGGACAAGCGAAACTGTTTCTGAATTGACCATGGACTTTTGCTGTCTAGTGTACCTATAAGAACAAAAGATTTTCCACGGCGTGCCGCGTGAGTCGCGTCGCGGGCATCATTAGTTGATAGGATAATATTTGAGGCGGCGGCGCGTGTGCACCTAATATAGAGTTGTTAAACTACCTAATCCCGGGATTATGAAAATTACTCTTTCAGTGAAGTTAAGCGAACAGAGTTTTTGAAACAATATAACGCGTCTGTTTATAATAATATTGTTTCAAAAAAATACGAATAGTAATCTTGAGGCTTTTCTGCAGGGAAATCAGTGTTTCGAAACATGATTAAGCAAATTTCGATCGATAGAAAAAAATGACGAACATAGGTCTAAAACACACAAAAATACACTTAAAACATTCGTAACAATTATGCACAAAAGCTATAAATATTAAAATTGCTTCTAAAAATCGGCAATATCATGTTTGAGGGAAATCAGTGATTACATTTTTATTTATTTAAAAGGCCAAAACATTAAAATTAAAAAACATGATATCCGCGCTTCCGAGCACGCACTTCCATCTCGCTCACGCTTATGCTCAGTGAGAGGGAGATAAGATCATGAACCTACGGCGCCTTAAAAGCGTTTTGATGCGATTCGTGTATATATTTCAATAATTTTAGTTAACGTATTAATATGCGTATAGAAATGTAGAGATTTGTTACATTATTAGTATTTTTTTACTTTACCAACGTTGTTATCGGAATGCTTACCTGCGCGGTAGGATGCGGGCCGAAAGCTCACGGTTCGTGGTATTTGCCATTGTTTTACGATTAACCAGAATACGGTGACAGTCATAATGACAACAATAAATACCTTATTCATTATTATACATATATTTTACCGAATTTGTTATGAGCGCGACCTTAATCAACTTAAGCATTCACATTTGCGACAAGGTGTACGCGTGCTGAAAGATAGCATCATGGTATTCATGGTATTTAAAATTGTTTTGACGTCAAATTTAACTAGATCGTATTTGCGCAAATAACATACCCTCACACTAACACCATCCAATGCCGGGATTCTTAAAGTGATGCGTAAACATTATGATTTTAAGGTAAAGGATTTTACTACTGTTCATAATTTCGTAGTTATTGTACTTAAGTAGTAATACTAGTAATATGCGTATTGAATTGACCTTACAAATTAATACTTCAATGATTTGGTGACAACATTTATAACAAAATATTCAAATGTATACACTCACCTTTATAACATTCACTTGTAAGTCAAACAATCAACAATCGAAATGCAGCAATCAGTGTCCATAAACAGTAGCCAAAGTCGTCAATTAAATCAGGTACAAACGCATCAAAAACCACAATATTAACAAAATTCACTGCAAGTCATACGTCCTCACTTCACTAGAAGGTAAAGATAATGCACTAATTATATACAACTTGCATAGGCCCGAACGTTTGCGAAAATTAAGGTTATACGAGGGGCGGCTGAAAAGTAATCTCCTTGGTTAAAAAAATATGCGAAAATGATACTGGCTGAAATGCATTCTTGTTCTTTGGTTATTCTTTTTTTGAATTATTTGACGTTCATTTGTTTTTTCCGTTCCATTTTTCTACAATTCTCGAATGTTTGCGACATATCGGTTGAAAAAATGAATATCGCTAAAATTGAACATCGTGCAGTGATTAAATTTCTAACAAAAGAAGGAAATACTCCCTCACAGATCCGAGAACGTATGATGTGTGTGTTCGGTAGTTCGTGCCCTTCCGAATTTACTATAAAGTTTTGGTCTAAACAATTTAAACTCGGTCGTGAGAGCTTGGAAGATGACGCTCGTAGTGGAAGGCCGGTTTCTGCCGTTACAAACAAAAATGTAGCCAAAATTAAAAAAATAATTTTAGAAGACCGACGAGTGAAGCAGTGGGAGATTGCTAGAGATGTGGGCATCAGTAAAGAAAGAGTCAATGAGATAATTCATGTGCATCTGAATATGTCCAAGGTGAGTGCACGTTGGGTCCCCAGAATGTTAACGGCGTTTGACAAGGACCGACGTGTCAAATGTTGTGAGGAGTTTTTGGAAATGAGTCGAGGTAATGAGGAAGAAATTGTTTCTAAAATGGTGACGTGTGATGAGACCTGGATTCGACAGTGGGACCCCGAAAGCAAACAAGAGTCTTTGCAGTGGAAATTCAAGGATGAGAAGCCTCCTCGGAAGTTTAAGGTCAGGCCGTCGGCAGGCAAACTTATGGCTACCATATTTTGGGATACAGAAGGAATTTTACTAATAGATTATTAACCAAAAAAAAGGACAATGAATGCTGAATATTATTCCAGCTTACTGCATCAGTTACGAGACGCGATAAAAGAAAAGAGGAGGGGTAAACTTAGCAAAGGGATCCTGATTTTACACGATAATGCACCTGTGCATACCGCCCGCACAACAATGCTTACCATGAAGGAATTAGGGTTCGATGCCGTTAACCATCCACCTTACAGTCCAGACCTAGCCCCATGCGACTATTTTTTATTTAGACGCCTCAAAAAAGATCTCCGAGGAAGACGATTTCTGACCGATGACGAAATGAAGGCTGCAGTTAGTGACTTTTTTGACGAGAAACCGAAAGATTTTTTTTTTCATGGGTTAATGTCAATATTTGACAAATGTAATAAGTGTATTTCACTAGCAGGGGACTATATTGAAAAATAAAAAAAATACATACATGACAGTCTTTTGTTTCATACTTAGGTAGATTTCTTTTCAGCCGTCCCTCGTATATTATGTTTTTTTTTGGTCAATACTGAAACCGTGTGTAGGTTTACTCTGAAAACAATGAGAAATATCACAATACTACTCTACCTTTTAGCACGTGTACGCCCTGTCGCCAAGTTAAAAGGTTGTTTAAAGATAACAACGTCGGCATGAACGTATTTATAATAATGAATGAGGCATTTTTTTTGTCACTACGACAGCCGCCGCAATCTAGTTAATCCTAAAACAATAGAAAACACCACGGCCCAACCGTTTTCGGTCCGCTTTCATCCGATAACAACATCGATAGTAAAATCAATAGAAAAATATTAAAATAAAAATAAGGTAAACCTCTTTATATGAGCACTAGCTCCAAATTGCGAAGATCGCAGGCAAACCTGCAGCATAAACTATAGCCTATGACCAATCAGAAAACCCATTTTACAAGTATATTGGTGTTTTTTTTTCTGTGCCCAGTGGTTCTAGAGATTACCCATTACCAATGATTAGAATTACCGGTGCAACACGGAGTGAATGACCCAAAGCCCAAACATTATGTTAATATGGATATGCTTCGGGATTCCGGGACTTACATTTGTTTTTGAACAACAATGATTCTGGTTTATATTACATGAAATAAAATTCTATTACATTTTAACAAATGATATAACAGTATCACTATAAATAAAGGTTTGCCTAAATAACTCTGTTTAAAACTGATCTGCCAAAAAGCTACAACTTCACAGATTTTTCCTCTTAATAATAGTAAAAATTAGGATCAACAAGGATAGTACTTAAATCCCGGATTTCTAAAAATACTGTTTTTTCATATTTTTTTACAATCCCGGGATTGGGCGATTTAATAACTCTATGATATTAATTATTATACGTGCGCACGTATCGTTGTTTCGTTGTCAAATTGACAATAGATTCTTATATTCTGATATTGTATTCGGCTAGCTAGGGCCAGTTAATATTGCGCAAGGAGATCGAGGAGTACATAAGAAAAGTATATTATAATATAATGCACCAAACTGGGTAAAATCGTACCGCCCCGAAAACTGGCTTTGAAAACAGTAACAAGATCAAACCAAAAAATGGTCGTATTTAAGTCTCTATTCATATTATTCTGGGCAATAATAACATTAATAATTATAGTAAAAAAATGTTAGTTACTAAAGTTACAATAGCCTTTGATTTAGTCGCTACCTACTACCGCCTTCATCGTATTTTCGTTAATCTTAAAATAAACATATTGGTAAATACCACGATACCGAAATAATAAATATTTAAAAAATACATTTATCTAACTGATAAGGCATTTTGCGGGTATTTGTCGTCACTACTGCGACAACATCTTAATGACCTAATAACGATTGCAAAATTCCACAAGTCACTAGCACAGGTAAGTTAATAATCGCTCCCATAACAATGTCAGTAAAACAGTCTGATAATAAATTTTGATTAGAATAGATCAAACATTAATTAATGAATGTACAACAATACCTATACTGTTTTATATTAGCATATCAGCATACGTATATGCCAAATAAACCTTTATGGTGTAAGTTAAATTCGAAAAACATACTTTCTCCCACCCTCCCCTTCTCTCGAAAGTTTGCTATACGAACATTTTGAAATTATTACACATGATTAAGATTGATATAAATATTACAGGAACGATATAACCCCATAACATATTTATTAATCATTATAAATCCTTTATAAACTAAGTTTGTACGGAATCCTCGGTGCGCGAGTCAAGCTCTCATTCAAACTGTTTTTTTAATAATAAATAATCAATGTACATTGACACACTGTTTGAATTTTGAGTAACAAGAAGCCGCGTTTACGGCAAATAAAACCGGTCTGCAGTTCTGCACTGAGATCCACAACAAGCTTGTTACAACCCATGCCAGCCACGGTGGTTATTCAATAATAAGTCGTATTTAAATGTGCGTAAAAATCATATTCCTTTAAAGTGGTTCAAAACCTTATGATAAGGTAACCGGTAACTGATGGGGTTTTCATTTCGGTTAGTAGTTAGGTTAGTAAGTTGGGTTAACCCAGTTAACTCGATCGATAAGGTTACCCTATCAATAAGGTTACCTTATCATACGGTAACCTTATTGATAGGGTTTTTAAAACCACCTTTAAGATAAGCCTATGGAAAACCCTGGTTAGGGTAACCGGTTCCGGTCCCTGATTCCGACCTTTTACCACATTATGACAAAATAAGATATCCACAAGGAATCAATGGAAAACAAAACCACTATACAGTCTTTTTCGAGGATACGATACAAGATTTGTGTACGCAACTATTATCTGTATACTCTCTAAAAATACTAAACCAATTATTAAACGCATCCCAAGAGGCCGCGAGGATCTCCGTCGCAACCCATCTTACAAAGGCAATAGATAACTGTATTACTGATAATTCTATCACTAGCTGGGAATACCTTTTTTCTTTCGCGTTTATAGGTATTATAACATCCTCCATGTCGATAAAACCGACTCAAACTCAAAAATCAAAATGAATGCATATTTTAGCATGTAAATGCTAGGTTTTATTTTTGTATCTTAAGTGTTTTTTGAACAAATACTGCATTTTTATCAACTAAATTTCTGTGTTACCAGCCATTAATTTTTTTTTTTAAAAATATACATAGATAGATATTTATTCACTTAAGCTATCTTTCATAAAAAGTCAAAATCATAATTTTGTCGATTACTGCGTTCTTCACTACGAGGGCATTGTGTGTAAATGGATTTTAAAATTAGCGTATTTATCTCGACAACCAATCCATGCAAAGTCTTTATATTCAAATGGCGGATTCGAAGCTCTAAATATGCAAATTATATTACTTTGACGTTAGCTCGCGCGAACATTTAACTAGAAAATAAATGTTTATTTAGTAGCTGTAGAGTACTTTGAAAACGGTTAAAGAGCTGCTCATGCAAGTACCGGTAATAATTATTAATCATATTTGTAAACGCGTCTATTTTATTTTATTATAACATGTTAAATAATTTGATAACGGCTAATCTGCCTACTAGTTATAGCTTTTGTTCTCATTTGTCGTTCTGATTTTAAAAGACAGAGACAATATGACAGTTAGGGGGACATCAAAAGCCCAATAAAACCAGTGAATTTAGCGATATTTATTGTGTTGCGTCGTATTTATTTAGTAATAAAGCATCTAAAGTATTGTAATGACAAGAGATTGTCTGACCAATTTTCTTCAAAATTAAGCGCAAATGTGCAAAAATGTGTCGATAAGCATTTTGTCTTTGAAAAGAGTTCAATAGACACGACACGTGGGGGTCAAGCTCCGTATGGGGTTTGGAGACACGCCTATGGGTCTACAAACCCCAGCTGCCCAGATACGACTATAAAAACGAAAGGGGAACAGAAAAAAAATGTACAAGGGGTGTCAAAATTGGGTGCCCGTCTATAGTCGCATAATGACTGCATAATTTCGATTGTCATACAACTTTACGCCTAAAGTTGTTGCTCATAAAATTCTTTTTCACGCCACTGGTCGCAAATGTGGCAAAATATGGTCAGAAATCAGGCTTCAAAGCTTAGGTTAGTTGGACATCGCACGAACAGGCCAACTATGAGTTCAAACTGTCGAACAATGTTATTGTTGGACAGTTTGAACAGCGATTCACTCAATCTCAGGGCTCAAACTTTCAAGGTTCATAATATATTTTACAATGCATGTGCTCGAAAATAGCGTTTTCCAAGCACTAAAATCGTGCGGAAAGTGCCACTTTTTCGCACTAGTGCTTTTTACTTTTCAATTTTTTTTTAATTTTCAAGTCCGTCGTCAGCCCGACACAAAGAGTTTTTATTACTCGAGAAAAGTTTTACATATATTTCAATTACACGTTTTCTTTCATATAAAAGGTACATAAATACTAATAACGTATAAAATGATTTATTAATGTTTAATGAATTTTGAATTTGGTCAATAAATAAACTACTTAATTTTAAATATTCACTTAATGTGTTTGGCTGAACGCATCTTTCTTATGCCTTTTACAATACTTACGACAGTATGGCGGCTTGCACATGCGCAATGTGCATATGTTGACCGCGCATGTATCTAAAAGCCCGCCATTGTTGTTTATTGTCAGTTTTGTGTAGTTATTTTATGTAAATATGTTAAAAAGGTCGAGTGAAAGTGAGTAATCAATAATAATAATGATTTATTGCGTTTTCAATAGTGTCAGTATGTTTCTTAGAACTACGACGGTACAGCGTCTTTTTGTTGTTTAATATATTGAGTTACTCAAAATTAATTGTGTTCTAAAACCACAATAAGTACAATGGTTTTAACTTTTAAGTGAATAAGCTTGACAGCAAAAGATGTGGAGAAGTTGTTAAATGCAATTCCAGATAATAAGTAGGTACCTGACAATCTACCTGGGTTCTTCAATTTTAACCTAGATCTATTTTAAACCAACATTTCAAAATTTAATATATTTTCTCACACAAGGCATAGTAAAACGTTGTATGACACACGCGCGTAAAGATGATTTCCGACTCGTGTCGAATTATACATTCGCTCGCTTCACTCGCTCATGTATAAAAATGACACTCGTCGGAAATCACCTACTTTCCACACTTGTAGCATAAATAACTATTTATGATTTTTTAATTATATTTTCCATTCATTATCACTACGTTATCTGTTTGTTTATTTCCAATTTCCTCACAGTAGGCGTGAAAACCACTATGTAATGTCTCGGCCAAAAGTACAATAGATGGACTCGTCATAACAATGTACTATTGTCATTAATGATTCTGCGCATAATGCTTTCAGTGTCTTAATAGGCATGGTGCCTCATGTTCAAATTGGTAACGTAGTGATGCTAAATGGATAGTAAACCATCAAATTATCGTAATAAAGTATAAATTATAAAATATAATGAATATCTTAAAAAGATATGACCCTTGAAAGTTTAGAAAAAATATCAATTTTTTTTTATTGACCAGAGTAAGTTTAAAGTTACCAATAGAATCCTTACGCTTTTATAAAAACAACATTGTATGACAACTATGTACTTAAACGCAGTATTTCGCGACCTAAACAACAATTTACCTGATTTTCCATACAACGATACATGTACTTTGTATTAACAAATGTCGTTGTGACGTCATACCTGTCTGTCAATCAGTATGAAGCGTTTTACGCTGCCGCCAGCGAGATCAATCTTTGTCTCAATTTTTTGGGTATTAACGTTCTTTAATTGTAGTTGCCCCCATACAAACATTTGTTCCTCTCCAAAAACTGGTTCGAAAAACAGTCACCATGCGTATCTTAGATAAGATTAATTATTTAATCAGGTCGACTCTTTATAAAACTGTATATGTATGTACAAATTTATTGTAAAATTATGACATAATAGAAAACAACAAATACGAGTTAAATAGACTAAAGTAACCTAATATACTGTATTAATAAAATAAAATAAAATATTTAAAAAAGGTCCCCAAGGTCGGACCCCTTGCGGAAGGGTTCCCATAAGACTGGCTGCGTTCTCCCTTTGGATAGCTAATATAAATTTGGCGTGGGTAGGTGAGCGCCTGGGCTCCAGGGTCCGAGCGTTTCGACAGCAAAAGCCGCGAAAACATGCCGGTCTGTGAGGCCGATGTATTTGGGGCACTTTGCTGCCTCGGCCGCTGCTGCAGCTGCCCCACCTGCTTTCAAACATGTAGTCCTAAGGTGGGACGGTGCCAGGGTGTCTACGCATGTGGCGTCCCAAATAAGGGGCCGTCCCAGTTTCCAAGGCACTAGGGTCATACCGTCTGGCCTTTTGCCGTCGTTCCGCGCCAATCCCGGCGGTTCCACGGCCGGCACATTGGCGCTGAAGAAGGCCCGACGGATTAAGGCACGCGTGGCGAGACAGGCTACCAGCACTCTTCGCGCAAGATAGGCCATGGTGTCCCAGACTTCCCACCAAGGTTCCGCAGGGGTAACGATGTGAAGAAACAACGTCAGCCCCAAGGCGTAGACCGACAGCCAATCTCAAGGAGTTGCAGTCAAGGAGTGTCCCGTAATTTGTAGAGGGAAGAGTATGGAGCCATGAGCTGGACTCCCTATCCGACACAGCCAGTACTCTCGCTTTTTCCTGGCTGGTAGAGCAGGAGTCAACAGATGGGAGTGGATTTGCTTACAAATAGGTTGGTCCCAGATCTTTTGAATATTTTTGTTGTTTGGCAAGTCCACTCCCGGGCAGGCCATCTTCCACGTGTCCTCAGCCTATGACAAGTACGTCACCTCGAAATCGCGTAGTGATGGTCTAAGGATTTTACCTACGAGGATGAGCGTGATGTGCCGAGGAGAGGAACGCGGGCAGGGCAACGCTGGAAATTTGACGGATACCAAGGCCTCCGAATCTGATTGGTAGAGTGGCGTGTAGGAATTGTCTATCGTTGATTTTGACGTCGTGATATTTTGGAGCTGAAGACGAAGCATGGAGTCTATGGATTCGGAATAATTTTTAAATTTCCAAAGGGGGCTGCAGCGCATAGCATAGGTGAATTTCGGAAAAAACATGCAAAATCGGAGGATGCAAATGGCCATATGGGCATTAATTTCAAGTAAACGGTCCGAAAATTCAGAAAAACGATTAATTTTGGAGTTAATTAAATCCGAAATTGATTCCTCGAATACAGGTGCACCAGGAGGTGAAGCGAGTTCTTTTGCAGAATTTTGATGCTGGGACAGATATTCTCGAAATTTTGTTGAATTTGTTATTGGTTTGGTGTGTCAGCATTGATGAAAAGTTCTCACTTGTTTGTATTTAACTCCAATCCAATTAATTTAAATTTATTTACTATGGTCGAAAGGTCGTTCATGACTGAACTAGCATCACCACCCAGACTTCCGTCGTCGAGGTACCAAACGTTAAATTTTGAATTTAGTGTCGAAATAATTGGATGGATAACGAGGCTAAACATAGCCGGCCCCAGAGGGTCACCCTGTTGAAAGACGACAGAAGACAAGATGTTGTTTTTTGTGTAGACTAATTTTGTGGAGGCGCCATAACATTAGTAGATGTAAGGATATATTCCAGGGCTACTGTTTTGGATTTCTGAGAGTCAACAGTGGACTTCTATCGAAGGAATTAAAGGCTTTTTTCACCTCCACCTTAAGCAGTACCTGACCTTCCGGGCTATGCAGGAACGTTCGGCATGCGTGGGTGTCGCGTGGCGTGTAAAAGTCGTTCTTGGGAAATTACCAAAACTGTATAATAAAATTCCAAAACACATCAACTAACTTACAGACTATTCAAATCTGTCTGTGTGAAATTATGTTAAAAAAAAAACGAATTTAACTAAATTGACAAAAAAACTATACTTATACTATACTTATTCAACATGTTCACAAAATTTGTATGTGTCTCTCGAGAGTAAAGTTATTTGCATTTCGTGTTTTTGAGTCCCTCGCTGCTCTCGCTCGTTACGTTCGTGATTCAATAATAATTTTAGAATCTTTCGCTTCCTCGGGACTCCAAATATTACTAGCAGCAAAAAACAACATTGCTCTCTTGTTGCACAAATAACTATTGTTTTATTACCAAGAATAATACAGTCATGTAAACGTGCTCGTGCAAGGTATATTCTTGCACAATATCACATTTAACAATTGGAATAACAATGTATTATTTACCCTTTCGTTGGATTGTGTGCTGGTAAAACAAACAGACCTGTTATTCTTTTTCGGAATGAGTTTGTAAACGTTTTCTGCTCCAATGAAAAATAATATAGATTAAACGTAACGTGAACTCTTAAATACGTACACAATGTTATAAATAACTAAGGCTTGAGTGAAGTGTTTGTATGAGAACGCCACTATGTCAGTTCGACTCCAGGACCAGAACTCGAAGCCTATTCCGCTGCAGCGGGGAGTCAGGCAAGGAGATGTTATTTCTCCAAAACTGTTCACCGCTGCACTGGAGGACGTTTTCAAAACTCTGGACTGGAGAAGGCTAGGCATCAACATCAACGGCGAGTACATCACTCACCTTCGGTTTGCTGACGATATAGTAGTCTTGGCTGAGACCATGGAGGACTTAAGTACGATGCTCGATGACCTCAGTAAAGCTTCCGAGGGAGTTGGTCTAAGAATGAACATGGATAAGACGAAGATCATGTCAAATGCCCATGTAGTACCAACTCCCATTACAATCGGACACTTTACGCTCGAAGTTGTAGACGATTATGTATACCTAGGACAAACTATCCAGTTAGGTAGGTCCAACTTCGAGAAAGAGATCAATCGTCGAATCCGACTCGGCTGGGCAGCGTTCGGGAAGCTACGGCACATCTTTTCGTCCAATATTCCGCAGTGTCTCAAGACGAGAGTCTTTGACCAGTGTGTGTTGCCAGTGATGACATATGGTACTGAAACGTGGTCGCTTACTATGGGCCTCATAAGAAGGCTCAAAGTCACCCAAAGGGCTATGGAGAGGGCTATGTTGGGAGTTTCTCTGCGGGATCGCATCAGAAATGAGGCTATCCGCAGTAGAACCAAGGTAACAGATATAGCCCTCCGAATCGCTAAACTTAAGTGGCAGTGGGCGGGGCACATAGCACGTAGAACCGATGGCCGTTGGGGCGGAAAGGTTCTCGAGTGGCGACCACGTACCGGAAGGCGCAGCGTGGGTAGACCCCCCGCAAGGTGGACTGATGACCTGGTAAAGGTTGCTGGAGTTCGCTGGATGCGGGTGGCGCAGGACCGGTCACTTTGGCACTCTTTGGGGGAGGCCTATGTCCAGCAGTGGACGTCTTTCGGCTGATATGATGATGATGATGATGATGAAGGCTTGAGTCATCTGTTTAATCGACGTCGTACAGACGTTATTTACTTGCACACGTAAAAAAAAATCACGTTTTATAATGACAAAAATAATAGGATTATACAATACAATAAAATAAAGATACAAATACTCTTTATTGCACACCTCACACAAACAGAGCAGTTAAAAAGAGAAACAAAACAATAACATGTAGGTAGAGGTAGACAACAGGCGGTCTTATCGCTGAAGAGCGATCTCTTCCAGACAACCTTTGGGTATCGGAGAAAGAGATAAAACTAGATTATGTAGTAGGTGGTGCAGAGATTATAACAAGCCAAAAATCAAAATAATTATATTAATACACGTACATAAATAGCTCTATATATAAACATACATACACAATCATACATATATACAAATAACACAAATAAAAATATATAAATATAATACATAAACAGTCAGCCAATAATAATAATAGTAAGACAATCAGGGTTAGGGGAGAGACAAATAATGTTCTTTAAGAAGAGATTTGAAGTTACCGATAGATTTAGCTTGTCTTATATCAAGAGGGAGAGAGTTCCACAGTCGAATAGCCTTAAAAGTGAACGAACTACTGTAAAATTTCGAAGATGACGAAGGCACAGTTAATAGCAAATTGTTAGAAGATCTAACAGAATTAAAATAACTAAAACGCTGTTTGAGATAGCGGGGAGTTGCAGGGTTAAAAAGGACACTAAACAGAAGCGAAATAATGTGAGAGTTACGACGATAACGGATAGGGAGCCACTTGAGTTTGGAACGAAGAAAATTATAATTGAATATAAAAAGATAATTTCATTGTTCCAATTCTTTCGCTCAGCACGGCTATCACAAGACGGCGCGGGAGCTCCCTCGACTTTTCTCGCACTATCCGTCTCTCTCTTATTAGAAAACTTTGAAAGAGATGTATAGTGCGAGAAATCTTGTGATAGCCGTGCAGATGTAATCTGTACAAAAATTATAAATGTCCTCTCTCACTTCTCCGTCGCTTCTTCAAGAATCAGGGCCGTAACCACGAGCTATGTAGAATTCTCTACCACCGCTCTTCAAATCCCTCTCATTTTGGGCTAGTTGGCTTACACCTTTGATATTGTCGTCTGTAGCATCAGATGTGACCTATCCATCATGTAAGTGTGCTGTAAGCGTAGCATGGTTGCCGTTTTTTCACTTATCGTTGTGATATGACATCCATCCCTCTCGCACTCGCATACTTAGCGCAACGTGACGGATGTCTTATCAGCCCTAGCTCGTCATAATTATCACGCCAGTCAGCTTCAACACCTTCACTGGCGCTACACAATAGTCCGCTGCATACGGGAAAAACCACGGGATCGGCTACGGGCGTAGCGCGTAACGATTTTGGCAGTGAAAGTGTTAATCGCGATACACTTGCGCTAGAGGGCTACGCGAGCTAGCGTGGTAGCATAACGCGCTTTGCTCATAGCTGATCCCGTGGTTTTCGTCGTATGTAGCGGAATGCGATTATGAGGTGGGCACCCGCTAGGTGGGTTCATGGAAGTGTAACTATTAAGCCTCTACAGACTATGAACGTACCTTAGCAGATTCAGACTAACCCCTTCGAGGCCACGCATCGCTACGTGTGGTACGTAGTAGTAGTCCATAACTACCGTGCGTGAAGACCGGATTCATCCTGAGGGTTGTGAGGTTGGAGTCTCGCCATGACGTGCCTTTTAATTCCTTTGTGATCACAGTTCCAACAGACCATCTGTCGACCTTCACTAAGGAAGAATTTTGGCCGAAGGGAGTCAAGTTCCGACGTTTTCGCGGTCTGTTACCTGACACCACGAAATTGCGCAACACATCCCAGTAATTGCGTGTTTTGTAGTTATTAATAAGATTATATTGATATGTATGTTAGTTATTAAGGTATTTGTAATTGTTGCCTGATTTAAATAAATAAATAAATAACAGTGCTTTCCGCTACATAGTGGAAATCGCTCATAGAGGTATAACCTGTATGTAATGAATCACATAGGATTGAATAGAGTGATACCTCTACCTTGATGGGTTAAAATTGAAAACGGACGGGCTATAATGTTTTCGTCCTTTAATAAAGACACCTGAATAATACGTTTGGGATAAAACTGTTATTCGCTGTCTATTTTCAATTGGTCCACACAAAGGCTTATAACTTACCGGTTTCATTTCTCGCGTACCATCTGAAACAAGCAATAAAATTGATTAACGTCTGTGCTACGAAATGCTACGAATGCCTACGAGCGTAGAGGCTGCGGGGAAGGCTACGGCGTAGTGGTTAATAATTACACAAGGGTGCACTGATTTGTCCTTGTAACTAAACTTGTGTATATAATATATTATATATACTTCTTGGTTTGACGACCTCTGTAGCCTAGTTGGTAGTGACCCTGCCTACCAACCTGCCTGCCTCCCGGGTTCGAATCCCTGTAAGGGCATTTATTTGTGTGATGAGCATGAATATTTGTTACTGAGTCATGGATATTTTCTATGTATTTAAGTATTTATTTATCTATATAAGTATGTATATACAAGCTTTGCTTAGTTTGGATTAGTGTAAGATTGTCCCCAAATATTTATTTATTTTTTATTTTATACCTAACTTTCTAGAGACGTAATGTCTGTAGGGTGCATCAACTTTTAAAGTACTCATTTCGTGTCCCCGAGAAAGAAAATTTGAAATCTTAAAATGCGACGTGCATTTATTATATATTGAATAATATTTTTATAAAATAAACAATATCAGACTAATATTTGCCTTATTAAAACATTCAAAGATCCAATCCGATTAGAAATAAGCATTTTTTTTAGAGTAACATAGTAGATAAAACTCGGACTCCATACAAAAATAGCCTGTCCACAACCATAGGCACTAGCATAGCCATAACTATTTCTTAATTTATTCTTATGGTGGATTTATTTATAAAATACCATCAAAATAATCACCACGAAATTATCCACAAAACCCGCCCTACACCATGAACATTTTCATCAAAACGATTTATTTTTGAAAATCTTGTCCCCGATGATATAGAATGAAAATGTATGTCTCCTGCGTTACTATAGAAAAATAGAAAGATGGCGTTGCTAGCAGCTCACGGACAAGCAAAATATACCTAAGTTTATAAAAACGAACCCCATCTAGGTGAAATTCTCGTCGGGGGAATGTCAGACGGCGACACGCAGCTGAAGTAGGTGCGTGGCCAATGCGTGGCTTAATTGTTGGTCTACTGCGTTACTATTCAAATTTTTATGGTAAATGTAATCGAAACTTTTGATTTCGATTGTATTTATTGTCTAATATTAAATTGATGAATGAACATTTATAACTTTCCTAAGAATAGACGTGATAGTACAGTAATATGATTTTTATCAATAATATTATATTTAAATGTAACTCTAAGTTGTTTTGATTTCACACTCATATTTCATTGTATGCGATATAATTTATATTACGTAACGCAAGGGATTTTTGACGGTAACATCAGAACGATTTAGTTAAATCTCACGTTTTATCTGTGCGGCATCGTGGCCGCTTTAAATTTAATAATTCGGGATGTTCTTTGATTGCAGCAAGTATTTTAGGATATTATCTAAAATACATCTTGAAAGAATTAATTAAGTATTTACTGATTTGAGATCAATCATCAAAGAGTATTAAAGCAACCTACGGTGTATGATATCTTTGAATTTCGTTTCGTACGTAAGTCAAAATAGTTGATAGGCCATAGTGGTTCCCAGTTGGAAGAAAAAAAATCACATTCCTAAAAAGACATTTACCCGAACCGACAAACAAGGATGTTGTATAACCTTTGTATCTTTCACGGCCCGTCCGTGTCTAAAAATATAAAGGTTTTTATGGACCCAAGGGCTTCAAACGAAAGAGGATATTTTGATTAGCGCCTTTTAATAATTATTTTATGGGTGTTAATTAGCTTTTCGTAAATAAGAAAAAATCCCTCTTCGAAACACCTTTAATAAAGGAAAGGTGTTTAGGAGAGGGATTTAAATATAGCATAAAACTGCTTTCATTCTAAAAAACGTCAAAAGTTTTTAATAAATAGGAATAAGAACGCCTTCGATTGCGTAGTTAATTCGATGCTGACTGTACACAGACGCGTTTGCGACAAATGCGTCCAAATAGTTGGACACGATATTTTGACCGCATTCACGAGTACGCTACGGAGTCTCCGCTCGTGGTTGGATCGGCCAGCCAACGCATTCACGACACAATTAGTCCAGGCAATGAACTGACAACTTGTATGGAAAAAATGACAATTTTGGAAATAATTTATAATAGCTTATTTTTTATGTATAACGGATATATTATCAATTAAATAGTTACCCAGCGACAAAATCCGACAAAATTTCAGACATCGACAAAATGAGGTTAACTGGCTTCTAAAAAATGAATAAATGTTATTGTCTTTATTTTGGTAAATTTACATTTGCTCTATAATATTCAAGATAAATCGTACAAAAAAAGATAATGCATGCTTCATTTAAATCTACATAATTACTTCCGGGTGGAAAGTTTGTCGGATTCTTGACTAAATCATCTTAGAATAACATTTTCAAATGAAATCAACAAAAAAAACGCTATTATAAATTAATGTTTTTCAAAACCGTATTTTGCCTGGAGTAAATTGGCTTGCGTCGTGGCTGGCTATGTTCTCACGGTGAATTTTGAGATTCGCGGTAGTTAGTTCTTTTTGGATTCCGCTAATATGTTGCATGGTAAAAAATTTAAAATATTGGGTGTAAATAAATTCTGTATTCTGTATTAATTGACCTGTCTTGCTGCCTTTGCATCCGTTTGGATATTCAACTGGCACAGCTACTATTCTTAAAAGCTACAGATTTGATAATCATGGGCCGATTTTGGCGGCGCTCTTCCATTCGGCTTGCTGGAGTAGTTGTGAATGGCCTGAATTCAGCATTAAATAACCTAAACTTACTGATATAGGTCTTAACAAGTTCGGCGAGCGCATAGTGTAAACACATTACTTCTTTGTAAACTTTTCTATAACAGAATTATACTCTTCTTGATAGAACAAAAATATTTCGGTTTGTGTAGGTTTACAAATATCATGATCTCGGATAGGTATAGGTTCATAGGTTCATTTTATATGAGAGTCTAAACATAAATAATTGAATACTCTGTCAAGTCCTAAGACAGCTTTCATAATCTGTAAGAAATTGAAGTATCAATTTAGCCCGCTGTCTAACCTCACATTTAGATCAATAGGGCGGTCTGTTACAGATACTAAACCTATTAATAGCCTTAGAGTAATTTACTACGGCCATAAAACTGGCGAGTTTCATATATTTTTACGATTCTTTGATAGAGGCATAAACCACTGTTTTAATCAGTGATGACCGGTAAACTCAGGAGGTGTCCAAGCTTTAAAACAGAGGTTACGCAAAAATTGTTTTCTTTTTTTCCTAACCAAACGTAGCCAGTTTTATGAGGACTCTTCTACACGGATCCGATCGAAGAGACCTTTTTTAATAAAAAAAATATTTTCTATAGGTTCATTCATTAGTTATTTTAGTCTATAATAAAACGTTGGCAGGTAAGATGGATGCACCATTGCTCAAGCACTGGAATGATCTACATGTGGAAGCAACAGATGTTGAGAAGTGGTGCATCTAGATTGCCTAGTTTTATTAGTTTTATTTTTATATTTTATCTTTTATTATTTAATGTTTTGTATTTTCGTTCATGTGCTTTGTTTTTCAGTGTGTCACTAACCCGAGCTAGTTATAAGATTTCATTTTATTTGTACTTACTAATCTAAAGGGATCGTAATGATTTGAAATAAATAATTAAATTAAAAAAATAACTAAAATATGCAAAACAGGTGCCGAGGAAAGGATGAAAATTTTAGTATTTTAAGTAGTCAGTAAAGGCCTATACAGGTATTGTTATAACTACACCTTTGTGCGGTAACAAGATACTGCGTGGGAGCTGGGCGTGAGATAACATAGTTACCGTAGACTGATACCGCCTTAAATCAATTACCAAGATGATGATGATAATGAGAAGGGAAATCCCTTTCCCGCCCACACTTAGAATACACATATACATCAATAGAACTAGAAGACTACGCAAGATAGTAGGAATAATAACAGGACACAATACCTTGAACAGACACCTCTACAACATGGGTATCACAGATAGCCCCATGTGCAGAGCGTGCATGGAGGCGGAAGAAACGACCAAACACATTCTACTGGACTGCAAGCAGGTAGAAGTATACAGGAAAAAGCACCTAGGGTCTCCAGACACACTACGGGACGCAATCATAAACACAAAGGCACTCACCAACTTTCTGGAGGAGCTGGGGTGGTTAGAGTAGCGCTACCCCACAAATTCACGCAAAATAGGCACACTGGATGTCGACTTGCGGAAAAGAGCCCAGGATAACTAACTAACTAACTAACTACATCAATAGAACTTAACACCATTCACCCAACAGTTTAATTTGGGAAATAAGAAATTCACTTTATCGATGTACTAGTTTTAACCGGAATATGCATCTGTCGTTTGACTAAAACTGTCAAATGTGTTTGATGCAACCCGTCATTAGGAGAAAGGACATGAGAGGTTAGTAAAAAACGATGCAATTAAAATAAATTGCAAATATTAACGTAAATGTCCCAATTCTCGACACCTTAAACCTAATAATTTACACATTGCTCACCTTTATTGTTTTGAAATAAGATTGAGCGTGTCGTGTATTAGGGACGTTTTACCTTATCACTCTTTTAGTTCACCTTGTTCCGAAATATCTAGGCAAAGTTATCATTACGTTTTGTACCATTTACAGCCAATTATTTCTAAGGAGCATACTATGCTCTTCAATATTAGTATTCTTGCCGTTCGGGAATTGTTATGCTACATTTCTGGATTCTGGGATTGGCTAAGTCTTTGAGCATCCCGGGCATCTCTTGGCCTTGGCCTCCGGTCATGTCAATTGCTCAGGTCAATGTCATGAAGTTTTTTTACAAAATAATTTAAATGATTTTTAAAGACATTCTCAATCGTTAAGTTGTTGTCGAGTGTTAACACTTTCACTGCCACGAACCCGCCTAAAGGGCGCCTACGCCGTAGGTGCTTTCCGCTACTTAGCGGGAAAACCGCGGCTTTGGCTAGGTGCGTAGCGCGATGCGATTCTTGGCAGCGAATGTGTTAATTTGATTAGGCTTCGATATCAAAGCTATTATAATATAACATCCCATTATATTATTATAGCCTTGAATCGAAGCCTAATTACATTAACACATTCGTTGCCAAGAATCGCATCGCGCTACGCACCTAGCCAAAGCCGCGGTTTTCCCGCTAAGTTCATTAAGCAATTACATTAAACATCCCATTTTTTTTGTAATGTAATATTTACAAGATGATAATTAACATTATTACATTATTATTTATTATATTGACGCCCGCTTTAGCCTAGTTGGTACTGTTGGTCACCACCAACAGTACCAACTAGGTACTGTTCGTAGGTAGGGTCACTACCCTGCCTACGAAGCAAGAGGTCCTGGGTTCGAATACCAGTAAGGGCATTTATTTGTGTGATGAGCACGAATATTTGTTCCTGAGTCATGCATGTTTTCTTTGTATATAAGTATTTATTTATCTATATAAGTATGTTTATCGTCGTCTAGTACCCATAGTGGCTTTGGTTAGTTTGGGACTAGGTTTATTTTTGTAAGATAATCCCCTAATATGAATTAATTTATTAACTAAATTAAATTAAAAATAAGTTAAATGTAAAAATGGCCCTCGAGGCATGCACCGAGGATGCTGGCGGCATTTCCTCGCTGAAAGCTCACCGCACACAGCTCTTCGGTCACATCATCCAGACGTTTCGCGATTTCCGCAAATAACTTTTGCGCACTGGGACCCCACGGACCGAGGGTCTCGACGCCAAATGGTACAAAGTGAAACATCCGATCCCGTAGGTGTTAATCCCATTTATGTTAGTGGCTAGTAGCGAAAATAGCAAAAATCATAACGCGACATGAAAAACCTTATACATTCCGTATTTAATTCCTGCGTCCCCAAGGATAAACCGAGTTAACTCAGTTACGGCTTGTCATGGTCACGGCCATATTTGATACCTTGGCAGCTTGGTAAAATATTATTAGTACAATATTTCGGGACCCTTAAAAAAATATCTATTTACGCCAGTTCAGTGTTGTGTGACTTCAGCCATAATTATTAGTATTATGTTAACCCAATCCAGGCCAATGAGTGACAATATACCGTACGTATATCATACCTCTACGAGCGATTCTCGGTACAAAGCGGAAAAATGCTGCTACGTGCTATACCGTAGCACACGTAGCGTTACTTGAAAAACATATAGGATATCCAAACCATTAACTTAACACATTCACTGCAAAGAATCGCTACGCTCGTAACTAGTCGATCCCGTGGGTTTTCCCGTATGTAGCGGAAAGCGACTACGGCGTAGGCACCCGCTAGGCAGGTTCCTGGCAGTGAGAGCTCCTGGGAATGATGATTTTCCTCCAACTTTCATCCACACTACTTCAGTAAACTTCCTGAGGCGCCTGAGGCGCTATTCGTGGACTCAAACATAATATTTATTTTTTAATTTCATCATCATCATCATATCAGCCGAAAGACGTCCACTGCTGGACATAATATGCATCCCCCAAAAAGTGCCAAAGTGACCGGTCCTGTGCTACCCGAATCCATTTTTAATTTACTTAATCGATCGTATTTTTATTCAAATTAAACATAATACTACCGTCAAATTAAGCAATGTGCAGGTAAGTAAATTACTATTCTGGAGATTAAGAATAAACTTCGTCAAACAGATACTCGTAAGTGTATTAATTTGGACAAGTGTGCTAATTGACATTTTGGGGCTCTTGTTTATTTACGACTTGAGATTATAAGCGAGTTTGTGGACGGTTCGATACAGGAATCGACAAACCAACTACTTTGGCACCTAACCTTTTTATCCCAAGGCATCGGAAATTAAAGCACGATAAGAAAATACCGCTTTCTTATCTACTATGAGTCTATACTTGATATTATATTAGGTCCTTACCTATGAAATTGGCGTTTTGTATGGAGAATTTTATGAAAACCGTGATTTTCATACATTGAATTTTGCGGATTATTCAGCAATGTCAAATTCAAACCAAACAAAATTTTGGTAGGAATATAGAAAACTTTTAAGCTACATTACACATATCTTAATTACTTAAAAATAGTTCGTATCATAAAACTATACGTAATTGAAACACTTAAACCGGTAGCCCAAGAAAAGGGTGGTTTTCAAGCTTTAATTTGACACACTAAATATAAATATAAAACCTATTATTTGTATTAAAAACCCTTAATACATACTCGTATATTATAAATTAAAAAATAATTTGGAAGTTGCAATATCAATAAATAAATTACGTACAAAATTAATATCTCTGAAAACAACGCCAATATTATAGGTAAGGACCTAATATAAAGTGGAAAAGTCTATGAGATTGTAAGTTTGTGTGTTTGTATGAAATTAAAATTCTGTCATCTGTGTATAGACTTTTAAAATGGACATAGGTTATATTTTATTTCGCGGGTCTGCCTGTGTTCTATACAACACGCGGGTGAAGTCGCGCTGACAACTCGTCTTATAAACACTTAATACAATGTACCTAGTCACGAGTAAGTACTGAAGGTTGTTTGTTTCTCCAAAAATGGCGTACAACCTCGTAACGTGTAATATAGTTCGAGGGATATGTGCCCGCTCTTTACTCCTATTTACAGTTGTCCCGACTCCCTCAGCTAAATAACGCTATTTCTTTTTGGATTAAAGATGTTTATATAAAAGATATTTAGGATCAGAGGAAAGCTCTATTTTTACGAGAATCCATTTCCGTACTACATAAAACTATAAGGTACGGCATTTTCCTGTGGTCGTAAATACAAGGTTTCTGACACACAATTACAACAAAAATTGTTCCTTGCATCCAACACTATTTGTTCACACTCTAAAAATAACTCCTATTTCTCAGACGGGTTTGAAAGGATCCGATTCCCGCCTGTGTTTGAGGTTTTTTTGATAAACATTGAATGCATTATTAATTATTATATTATTTTCTAGAATTGGTCTCATGACTCCTAAGAGCGAAACGTATCTCTTGTAGTTTCAGAGTTTAATAACAACTTATTTTAAAGAATGCTGTAGTAATGTTTGGTAAAAAATATCTAACCACACAACAATGTTAACAAGAACTCAACTTATTTCAACCAACACTATAAAAACGCATTTATTAAACGCCACTTAATTGTTTTACAGGAAAAACGTATTTTTCCGCAGCCAACACGCAAATAACAATGTACTTGCTAGCCTCATTTAACAAGTTCTGTGTAGAATTTTTTCCCGGTTAGTATAATTGCTCACCCACGTTACGGAATAATGAATGCATCATGGAACAAGTTATTTAAAATGTGGTAGGGTTAGGTCAGCATTACATTACTCGACTTTGGAGGAAATATAAGCAGAATAAATCTCATAACTTAAATTAAATTGGTGCAATCAGTGTGTTTTTTTTTGTTATCTTATTTTTAAGTCAAGTTTTTGCTCAAACGTAAAATGTAACGATACTTATGATCTAGTTTGTATGCTCAAGCATATTGTTATGTTGTATTTTAGTGTACCTAGTTTTAGGATAAATTCGCTCGTTGTTACTCGTAATGTTGTAATCATGCAGATTAGATGCATGATTAGAGACTTTGTATGAAAAACGTTTTACTCGCCATGCTATTATTCATACAAAGTAGTTTCATGTTATTCTAGCATGTCGTTTTAAAATGAGACCCAAACTGCGTTTGTATGGTGAGTCAAGTTATCATGCACATTTTTAACAAAGAAGTAAGGATATCCGTCAGCCCCCATTTAGGTAAAAATGTTTTTGACAAATTGGGCTCCGACCACTGCGGCCAAATCGCATCTTTCAGTGTTGAGATGGGTAAATTACCTTCAGACATCTTATTCCGACCAGTCACAGAAAGGAGGCTAAAATCTTTTAACAATAATGTCCAATGTAAACTCGATTTTTTAAGAGTACCAATTGAGGACCCCAATGATTTCTATAGAAAATTATTTATCTGTATTGAAAATGAGTTTAACGCATGTTTTAAACTAAAAAAAGTTGTAAGAAAGAACAGGGCGAGATTCAGTGATTGGGCAACGCCTGGGATTCACAAATCGAGAAATCATTTGTATGAGTTATACGCATTAAGAGCATCACACTGGGATAATGACCTTAGCGAGTATGTAAAATCTTATAGTAAACTATTTAAGCAAATATGTATCATAGCCAAATCCAAGCACTTTGCACGTAAAATTAGAGACTCAAATGACAAAATTAAGACCGTCTGGAAAATTATCGGCAGTGAAACTGGTAAGGTAACGTCGCGTGACCCTAAATTTAGTCTGCTAGTATGTGATAAAGTTATAGAATCTGACTTAGAAGTTGCAAATGAGTTTGAACGCTTTTTTAGAAATATCCCCCTTGAAACAACCAGATCATTGAATTCCTCTCCTTTCATGGCTGAGTCACTGTTAAAAACAAATGTGCCTGAATGTTCAAAGATTTTTTGTTTTAAGTACGTCACCCCTCAAATGGTTACGAAAGCGTTCAGGTCTTTACATTTAAAAAAGACTGAAGATCTTTGGGGCTTATCTGTAAATCAAATCAAATCAAATCAATTATTTATTCTGCAAATAGGCCACAAGGGCACTTTTACATGTCAAACGGTAATTTACAATAAAATAGTTATCTTACACAATAATAATTTAAAATTATATATAAAAGGTTTACAAACTAAATGTCACTAAGTTAATGTAAACAAAACAAAATTGCAAAATATGACCATTACATTCGATATAAGATCTGTATCAGCATTAACAGAAGTTAATGCTATTATTCAGTATTCCAGAGATGTATAAGGTCTCTGAGCGTCCAAATACAATTAATAATTATTCTAAGAGATGTATACGGTCTCTAGGCGTCAAAACAAAAAAGGAACATTAATGTTATATGTTTATGTTGTATTGTGTTTATGTTATATTGTCAGAGATGTACAGGGTCAATAACAATAAAACGTGTCAAGATCAGAATGATGTCTCTCGTCAATACGATAATAATAATAATAACACTAGTATTTAAGTAGTTAATTAGGTACTATGCCCTTGCAAGCATGAACAGTCCGGACTCCACAAACAGCACCCGATCACGAGTATGACGCATATCTCAGCCATCGCCTCCCTCAACCATATGTTAGGGAAGGTGGCGACCCGATCAACGACGCCACCGTAAGCAAAGCCCTTTAAGCGAGCATGACATATTCAAGCCACCGGACATTGATAATAGCAAAGATTAAGCGACTTGTTCGGCGAGAAACAGCATTACGTGCTCTCTTCTTACATAAAACGGTACAGTTATATCAGGTAGGTACTTATAATGATTACATGTATTTAGGTATATTCCTAATAGAATCAGACTACTACTGGCTTAAAGGCATTTTTGTCGTTTAAGAAATCGTTGACAGTATAATACGCCTTGCTTAGCAAATTACTCTTAACATGAGACTTAAATTTACTGTACGGTAAATTAACAATTTCAGTGGGTATTTTATTGTAAAAACGTATGCAGTTCCCCACGAACGACGTGCTAACCTTGCGGAGACGACTAGCCTTCACTGCGATCTTGTTTTTACTTCTGGTGTTGTAGTCGTGGATATCACTGTTGAGTTTGAACTCATGAAGGTTTTTCCGCACATACATACATGATATTCTCAAGAATGTAAGTATAGTAAAGGTTTTGCAGTCTATTATGGATCCCATTGCACCGCATTTAGCTTCATTGTTCAATGGATGTGTCGATGCAGGGGTCTTCCCTGATTTAATGAAGCACAGTCGCGTCATTCCTTTGTTCAAGTCCGGGTCAAAATCAGACCCCACAAATTTTCGACCAGTATCCATTTTGCCTGCCATAAGCAAAGTATTTGAAAAAATTATCCTAAATCAGTTACTATCCCATTTTAATATGAATAATTTGCTTCATGGAGATCAATACGGATTCACGAGGGGCAGGTCTACTATTGATGCAGGCACGACCTTAATTAAACATATTTTTGAAGCATGGGAGCAATCACTAGATGCAATAGGCGTGTTCTGTGATCTGTCTAAAGCTTTCGATTGCGTGGATCACGACACTCTAATTCGAAAGCTGAGCCATTATGGCATGAAAGACAAAGCACTTGATCTCATTCGATCGTATTTGAATGACAGAACTCAAAGAGTAGACATAAATAAAACCAAATCAGCTGGGTCTCTTATTTCTATGGGGGTCCCCCAGGGGTCTATTCTGGGACCATTTTTATTTCTTGTCTACATAAATGATTTGCCTTATGTACTGAATGGAAAACATAAATTAGTTCTTTTTGCAGACGATACATCGATAATATTTAAAGTCAAAAGAAACCAAGACAGTTTTAGTGAAATAAATAATGTACTGTCGTCTATTGTTAACTGGTTTACCATAAATAATTTGCTCCTTAATGCAAAAAAAACAAAGTGTATTCGATTCTCATTGCCTAATGTACAGCATAAAAATAACACACAGATTGTTCTAAAAGACGAACTTATTGAATTGGAGGATAAAACTGTTTTTCTTGGCATTACCTTAGATTCAAAATTGCAATGGAGTCCACATATTTCTACTCTGGCAGGGAGACTGAGTTCAGCTGCTTACGCAATTAAAAGGATTCGCCAACTTGCAGACGTTGAGACGGCAAGATTGGTATATTTTGCCTATTTTCATAGTGTCATGACCTACGGTATTCTATTGTGGGGCAAAGCTGCTGACATTAATTCAGTTTTTATTTTACAAAAACGTGCTATACGCAATATTTATAATTTAGGATCACGCATTTCTCTGAAAGATAGGTTTAAAGAAATCAATGTTCTCACCGTTGCCTCACAATATATCTATGAAAATATAATGTATATATTCGTAAAAATCTTGACATGTATAAATTAAATAGTCATGTTCATAATTATAACACTAGAAATAAGAATAAATTAGCCATTCCCGGATAACGTCTCTGCAAAGTGAATATGTCGTTTATGGGGAACTGTGTACGATTTTACAATAAGTTACCTTCTGGTATACTGAAATTGTCAATGAATAGATTTAAGTTCAGCGTTAAGCGCCATCTTATAGAGAAATCTTATTATACTGTAATAGTTATTTATGCTACAAGTGTGGAAAGTAGGTGATTTCCGACGAGTGTCATTTTTATACATGAGCGAGTGAAGCGAGCGAGTGTATAATTCGACACGAGTCGGAAATCATCTTTACGCGCGTGTATCATACAACATTTTACTATGCCTTGTGTGAGGAAATATATTAAATGTGAAATGTTGGTTTAAAATAGATTAAAATTGAAGCACCCAGGTAGTTTGTCACGTACCTACTTATTATCTGGAATTGCATTTAACAACTTCTTCACATCTTTTGCTGTCAAGCTTATTCACTTAAAAGTTAAAACCATTGTATTGTGGTTTTGGAACAATACATTTTGAGTAACTCAATATTATATTAAACAACAAAAAGACACTGTACCGTCATAGTTCTAAGAAACATACTGACACTATTGAAACGCAATAAATCATTATTATTATTGATTACTCACTTTCACTCGACCTTTTTAACATATTTACATAAAATAACTACACAAAACTCACAATAAACAGCAATGGCGGGCTTTTAGATACATGCGCGGTCAACATATGCGCATTGCGCATGTGCAAGCCGCCATACTGTCGTATTGTAAAAGGCATAAGAAAGATATGCGTTCAGCCAAACACATTAAATGTATATTAAAAATTAATTAACTTATTGACCAAATTCAAAATTCATAAACATTAATAAATCATTTTAAACGTTATTAGTATTTATGTACCTTTTATATGAAAGAAAACGTGTAATTGAAATATTTGTAAAACTTTTCTCGAGTAATAAAAACTCTTTGTCGGGCTGACGACGGACTTGAAAATTAAAAAAAAATTGAAAAGTAAAAAGCACTAGTGCGAAAAAGTGGCACTTTCCGCACGATTTTAGTGCTTGGAAAACGCTCTTTTCGAGCACATGCATTGTAAAAGAATTTACAATGCATGTGCTCGAAAAGCGCGTTTTCCAAGCACCCAAATCGTGCGGAAAGTGCCACTTTTTCGCACTAGTGCTTTTTACTTTTCAATTTTTTTTTAATTTTTACGTCCGTCGTCAGCCCGACGCAAAGAGTTTTTATTACTCGAGAAAAGTTTTACAAATAATTCAATTACACGTTTTCTTTCAATATAAAAGGTACATAAATACTAATAATAATAATGTATAAATTGATTTATTAATCTTTATGAATTTTGAATTTGGTCAATAAATTAATTAATTTTAAATATTCACTTAATGTGTTTGGCTGAACGCATCTTTCTTTTGCCTTTTGTGATACGACAGTATGGCGACTTGCACATGCGCAATGCGCATATGTTGACCGCGCATGTATTTATAACTAAAAAGCCCGCCATTGTTGTGATTGTTGTTTACTTTGGAGTTATTTTATGTAAATAAGTTAAAGATATCGAGTGAAAGTGAGTAATCAATAATATTAATGATTTAGGTAATGCGTTTCAATATTGTCAGTATGTTTCTTAGAACTACGACGGTACAGCGTATTTTTGTTGTTTAATATATTGACTTACTCAAAATTAATTTTGTTCCAAAACCACAATACAATGGATTTAACTTTTAAGTGATTAAGCTTGACAGCAAATAATGTGGAGAAGTTTTTAAATGCAGTTCCAGATAATAAGTAGGTACCTGACAATCTACCTAGGTTCTTCAATTTTAACCTATCAATTTTAAACCGACATTTCACCATTTAATATATTTCCTCACACAAGGCATAGTAAAACGTTGTATGATACACGCGCGTAAAGTTGATTTCCGACTCGTGTCGAATTATACATTCGCTCGCTTCACTCGCTCATGTATAAAAAGGACACTCGTCGGAAATCACCTACTTTCCACACTTGTATCATAAATAACTATTATAGATGACAAAGAAGCATTTATATGTAAAATAGCTTAAGTTGAGTAGTTAAGTTAAAACATGACGTGTAAAAGAGCTAGCTTAAGCCTATTTACAAAATAAATATTTTGATTTGATTTGATTTGAGGGTTAGCCTGTATTTTGGCCCTAGGCCTACCAGCCTGTCTCTGTTCATAAACGCCATCCTGCTCGCTAGACAGAACACTTAATACCGACTTTCACGAGGCTTTACAACATCAAAATAACTCATAACCATTTCAAAACAAAATTTAATTCATTCAGACTTCTTGCGAGATGAAAACCGCAAATTAGTTTTTCTCTGTTTTGTGTTCTTAAGATTTACAACAGCCATTGTATATACGTACAATATTCGTAACATTCCGGACAATAATTTATCTTTTTGGTTTTTGTTTAGGACATATAGTCACTAAATTGGGTCCTGTATCACAGGAACTCTTAGCTCAGACATATAGAGTTTTCTTTGTTGTAACATGTATTAAACCAACTTAAAAAAACCAGGGTCTGATTCATTCTGCGATCCTTGGCAAATCGACTGAACTCCCCTTATTGGCGTGCATATAGCGATTTGATTATTTTCTGTAATGATCAACGCATTTGCACTCGGAAAGCAGTACCTGTGGTAAAGTGAAAAGGAAATGTTCCTGTCACTTGGCGGAGTACTGAATTGAAGTCGGTTAGAACTTTGTTTTAAACGAAATTATTATAATTAAGAATCATAGCTTTATTGGTAAAATATCATATTTCACAGGTCAAAATCAAATATTACTAATAGTTAATAAAATTATAAAGCGGAATAATTGGTAAATTAGAGGATGTAGTTATCAACAAATTCTAGTAGGTAGGAGGTACCTATTCCTATTTCAATAAATATTAGTGGACAATCTTACACAAATCGACCTAGTCCCATAGTAAGCTCATTAAGGCTTGTGATATGGGTACTAGACGACGATATATATAATAGATATAAATACTTAAATACATACTTCCTTACTCCTACAAAACTTCCATGACTCAGAAACAAATATTCATGCTCATCACACAAATATTTGCCCTTACCGGGATTCGAACCCAGGACCTTCAGCTTCGTAGGCAGCGTCACTACCCACTACGCTAACCGGTCGTCAAATAGAATAATAACGACTAAATTCAATAAACAAATAGTATAGATTAGCAATGTGCCGTGGTCCTCTAACTATGTTAACGCTCCGAAGTGTTCATCCTTCACTTCTGTCTGTTGCGCGGAATTTATCAATAAATCTTTGTGGGAGGACGTGACTATGCGGGTTATGCTGACGTCGAAATTGATCCACTACACGGCCCCACAAAGCCTCGCGATGTGGTGCTTGATGTAAACTAATTTAAGTGCGCTGCTGTGACGAGTTTACGTTTCAAACGGTGCAACTTGCGAGATTTCGTATAGGTACGGTCGAACTCGCAAGGGGCTGAACATTTTTATACCGTGTCGCTTTAACGTCATGTTTAAACTGCTATGAATGAATGAATGAATGAAATATTTTATTTCAGGTCTTCACCGACCCATATAAGAGGTGTTAGTTACAATTTAATTTAATTTTAATTATTAGGTTAGGCTATACGACGTTGTATCAATGTGTGAGGTATCAATGTGTTCAGCTACTTATGGGTTCGACGGAAAGGTTTACGTTTTTCGCCCGATTACATTTTGCAGTCCGGCTAGCACGATAATTTTTACGGTCACGTTTTACGGCGTATATTTACTAAATCGTAACCATAAAACGGATCATGCTACTACTATAAAGTACTGTGCAGCAAGTTAAGCAAAAGCGATTTAAAATGAACCAAGTTTAAATCGCTATGTGGCTGGATTTTAGTTTTTTGCAAATAATAAAATATTACAGATGAAACATTATTTTTTCAACCACCATGACATGTAAAATCCTTTTACCGATTATAAAAAAAATACTTCTAATATAAGAAAACGGCGCAGTTCCGATATAAACAGTTTTTTTCTTCTCCTGAAAAGTAGGGTAAAAATACATAACCCATTTTTTAATTCGCACCGACGATATTTTGATCAGTTTTAGCAATTAAGTTACTATACTTTGTTAAATACACGAATAACACGAACTAACAAACAAATAAACACTACTTATGCGTAAATTGAGCACATTTACTCATTGTACAAAAACGTTTGGTGCTGTCACATAAATGATCTGTACTACGAATTTTCCCAAAAAATTCAAAGTATCCGGAGAATACCTTAATTTGTACTCTCATTCGATTAGCACCAAATGGCAGAAGACGTCCGTAAATTCGATCAAATAACACCGACATAAAAGAAGCCCTCTACTTTCCGATATCGGAATATTTGGTATCGAGAGAATTATCGCTAAAACTCAACCCTTTCGCGACTCGATAAAATGGGATGGAATCGAATTACGAACTCCGAATTGAAGGTTTTTGACGAAACAAACGATGCCCTGTGGAATTTATGTTATGAGACTGTGTTTGATTTACTGAATCAAGGAGAATTAAACTTCTGAATAACCAAGTATTTAGATAAGACCGTTGTCAAATGGGAGAAATTGGGAAACTTTGGGGACAGGCGGCTTAATTGTAGATCTATTAATATCTTAAAATATCCTTCCTGCAATCATCATTGGTTTTCATGCAATAACTGTTAAAATTAATCCCGCCGTTTTATAAAGTCACCGCCCAGTTTCGTTTGAAAGTAACTATCGATATCATTGGTTGTCCTTTAATGCTTCTTTACTGTGATTTAATAAAAATAGCACTTTCTACTTTTTTTTTAATAAACAAAAACAAAACCATAAAGTCGTACAACACAGGCGCGTTGCCGGTTTTTTTATTTTTATAAACAAATACAAAACGAAAAAGTCGTACAGATTTTACACGGTGGCAAACAAGCATATGGTCTGCCTGACACTAAGCAGGCACCGTATCCTATGGACGCCTGCGATTCCAGAAGAATTACAAGTGCGTTGACGACAAGTTATTGATTTGAAGATTCGTCGTGTTGATAGATTAGATTCGTTTATTTCATTTTGAAAATTTACATGTCATTTTTTGAAAATTTAATAGCATGAATTCACAAAAAGATCGCCAGTGTATTGTAAAGATAACAATAATATAAATGAAAGTCAAAATCAAAATATGTACATTGCAAAATGGAAACAAATATAATAATAAAGGAACTATTGAAATAATATTAAAATGGTACAAATGTCAAAGAAGTAAAATGTAAGATAGTTAGAGACGAACGAAATTTTAATAATATAGATAAAAGCTTCATATACCTACCTAACTCAGTTATGCACTTATTACCTATAATATTCCTTGCACTGGAATCCCCAAGGCAAGCACAAACGTGACCGTCATAAGCAGACCTGGCGGCGGAAGATCATTGCAGAAGTAAAAGCCATAAAGAAGACTTGGGGCGAATGAAGCGTGAAGCTCAAGACCGATCGGGCTCGCGACGCATTGAGGACGCCCTCTGCCCCATCCAGGGGACTTAGGCACTAAGGTCAAGTCCACCCCATGCCATCCCCTCCTTTGGCGCGGGTGTCCTGGCACAAGTTAGCCATGAGGCGTCGTGGTGACATGTGGCGCTCCCATTAACGGCAAAGACGGAAACGCCGGAGTGGTTTTAGTGGGTAGACTCCCTCCCCCTTCTCTTTAAATAGAGATGGCTGGGGGGTGTGAGTCCCACATACCCCCCATTATAGCTTCCCTGGCTGGGGAGATGCCTAAGTGCATTTCCACTCCGTAAAAAATAAGTCCGCCCCATGCAGGGGACTTAGGAACTTAATTCAAGTAAGTCATTACCTAAATTGTTCAAGTCTACAGCGATTACGAGTACACAGCGCCATTCATCCTCATTGTGAACAACAGTCACGTGTCTTTAAACAGGGACTAGACGAATTATGGCACAAATGATGACAAGATAATAAATGTCAACAAGGGATTTTGCTCTTAGCTTTCAGACGATAATTTTGTTTCTAAATTGTATGCTTTTTAAACAACAAGATAGGCACAGGCAGAGAAGTGGGTATCTACTACGAGCTACGGATCTCTATGTAGACTTCTACGCAGCTAACCAAATAAGTAAAGTTAAGTAAATAATAAATAATTTAAGATTATATAGAGTGATTGGGGGATGTTGCAGTCCTCCAAAAAACACAATTCATGTACCGAATGTAATTACATTATAGTCGTCGTAAAGCAACAGAATTTAAATAAATGAATTATTAGGGGACAATCTTACACATCGAACTAGCCCCACAGTAAGCTCAATGAGGCTTGTGTTATGGGTACTAGACGACGATATATTTAATGGATATAAATACGTAATAGTACATTGTGATACAAGTGAGGTATGTTCATAATTACATCAGACATCGGAGGCGGAATTGTTCACGCGGACCGCAGGTGAGCGTGATAAGAGAGCCGAGGATGTAATTATCAAAGCTCACGCGTTTCATACGACGTTTTTTAATACGTTTTGCGAGGAAAAGATCCTTTTTCATAAGATGAAAAATTTATAGACCTGCCAAGTTATTTTCTTTGCATAATGATGGGAACAGGTTTTTACTCACACATCGCCAATAATTTCCAGTGGCGTCCATTCTATATGTCAATTCTCTAGTCACCGCGAGTGACCATTTTTGATGATAACATATAATAGCGAGCAACGGTTTTTTTTCGTGTAGTTTGCGCAGTGCGCGGGCATGTGTTTTTAAGCCAGAAAGCCAGACGTAGATGAAATCTCTAAACAGCCAATACAAAATAAAATAAATATTTTCGTTTTAAAGTGTTATCTTTATTAATTAATGTAAAATGTTATCAAAAGTGAATAGTTTTACTAAATTAAACGTTTCTATATCATAACTAAAGAAAAATAGTCAATTAATTAACAAACAGGATTTAATCTGTTTAGTCGAGTAAGAATCCATTTGCCGAAAATTAAAAAAAAAGCTGTACATTCTGTACAACCCGGTTAATTTAAGAATGCACCGTGTTCATGCATACATCTTGCTGCAAGGTGCCAACGTGACTTAATCGGGCTATAACCATAACACACAAGTGTCGTAATGTTATAAAACACGCGTGTTTAATACCCAGGATTATGAGCCTAAAAGCGACATAATAAGAGGTACGTTACGAGCAAATGTGTTGAAAATACATTGAAAACATCCAAGACTCAGAAACAAAGATTCATGCTACCTACCTACCTGCTACCACTAGACTAACCGGACGTCATTTGTATGGAAAAAATAAACCAGCTGCAATGCGCTTTGAATTGAATCCGGTAAATCAGTTTTATTCAAGGAATTCTTTTGTTAACACATACAATATCGAATATTGATTTGTCCCCAGTTCGACAGTGAACACATCGAATTAGAAATTATCGAACGATTCCAAGGCTGAAATTGTATAGATTGAAAGTTTAATTTACCGACCGATTAAAATATCGAATACAACCATTTCGAAAATGAAATTATTCAATTTAAAACATCGAAAGTTTATAAGGCCATACATTAAAACGTCAGAAGTATTAGTGACCGAATGATTTTAGATCGACTGCTGTCTTATTTTCGAAAACATGAGTCTCTACTTAAGTAATATCGTAAGTCAACAAGAATGTAGATTGCAAAATCCCTTAGATACCTTATATGATGTAAAATTACGTGTCCTATTATAGTAATGTTCTAAAAGTAATTTACTCATGCGTTAACTCCGGCGCTGCGAGCTGTGTAGCTTCCCTTTATTCTACCCTAAAGGTGCCGCTACACGTACGTGCAGTCTACCGCGTGATTTCTGCCCATGTGGATGAGTGCCGGAAGCACGGCACCCATCGCGGCAAAACCAAAGTCACTCAGTACTAGATTTTCTGTGACCTTGCTTGTTCGTCCGCTGATTTCGTTCACTTGGCGTCTCCTTATAGCAGGTCTCCGTTAGGTACGCCGACAAGGGAAGCGAGGAAGAGTGTTAGGTCGAAGTGCGACCTTAAAGCGCACGACTCGAGCGAGCGATGCGAGCGTGCAGCGGTAGCAGCCAGCGAAGCGCCAGAACCAATCATTTTTTACTAATACTTTATATAGGTAAGTACAAAAGTCCAGGGGATTATCTAATATGAGGAAGGGTAATAAAACATTTTCAGTTCCGGCGCTTCGCTTGCCGCTGCTGCGATACACTCGCTTCGCTCGTCATCGTACGGAGGCCTTCCGTAAGGTAGAATAACGAGAGGTATCCTGATATTATTAGTACTCAAGTATATTATTAAATATAAATACCATTTGAATAATATTTGAAATGTTATATATTACATTTGGTATATTATGCAATACAATTACTACAATTGCGTTCCCGCAAAAAATATCTAAAATCCGCCAAAATGAAAATGAATAATACAAGTATACCTTATTTTGATTGATCGTCGTTTTACCTTCGATTATTATTTTTCTATATGAATAATTTTTGATATCAATATTTTCGATATTTTAATTGCTCGGCATTTATACTCGTATTGTAGACAAAATAGACAAATTAGACGTCCATTAAATATCGAAATATCTATATATATTTTGTTCTTCGATGTTTTCACTGTCAATATATTAGTCTTCGATATTCAAATACGTACCTATCAGGAAGCCTGGAATTTCAAGAGCTTCGAGCATCCTGCGCGTAAACTGCAAACCCCAGCAGCTAGCTTCTCTCGTAATAACATTGCCGTTACTGCATGTCTGGGCCAGTGTAATAGTCATAATCATAAGACGCCATACTGAATACGAGTATCAGCTGTTCGGCGCTGTGTGGGCCGTGGGTTATCTAGACAAACGGAATTATGTCTGAGATGGCATTCCAAAGTCGATTTTATTGTTATTAAACTGATTATACTTTAGCTGAATTTGGTTTATCGTTGTTTTCTGTAAAAGTGACTGTGTATTTAAGAGTACATATAGACATTTATCCGAACCAAAAAACAAATAAAAAATGCATCATATTTTAGGGCATGATGGTGATAAAAGGTCAGTTCCAGTCTCCTAAATCTAACTTTGATTTCTAACGCTTGATGCATTTACACTTGAATCCTTTTATAATCCGATACAACACCATTATACTACATCATTACCTACCGCTCTGCTGCTTTTCATTTCTTAGCCCTTTCAGCGCCAATCACGACACATGCGTCGGTGCATATGAGGTTATAGTACATTACTGCAGAATCCAGTAAGTAAGCCTTCCTGGCCAAGTATGAGTTAACCGGACCGAACCGCAGCGCAGGTCAGGTCCGGTTATATACGAAGCCAGGATGGCTTTCTTACTGGTTGAGGCTAGTATAATGCTTTTCTCAAAAATGTGGGAATGTTTAACAACAAATTCGTTTAATTAATATTGAAGGTTACATTCATATTAGGGCAGATAGATGTTGTGATTGATTTACCGGGGGCATTTATATTTGTTGTAATTCTTAATGTTTACATCGTGTTTATTTTGCACTACACACCGAAGCATAGAATACACAGCCCATAAACTTGTCGGCTGCATTGTTTGGCGGAGAACATTTTCAGACCAACTGTTGGCTTGTTTTTCTGCCTTCCACTTCATAATTTTTTCATAAGTTTTCATATATCGCTCCTTGGATTTTGGAGGAAGTAAAAGGATTTTTGCTAATTCAGGCTTTTAAATCAGGAGGAGTGATCTATTTCCGAATCAGATTCGCTTGAACTCATTTTTTGGGATTATTTATGTTCACGCGGTAAATTAAAACACAATTGTCGTAATTGAATGTGAAATCCCGCCAGTCGTTGTTTTGTTTTACTAAAAAGTTTGCGTTTTGTTTTGAACATTGTTCTATTGTTACATTACATGAATGTTTTGGTAAAAAAATGTAAATTATTGTTTTTGAAACTCCATGCTAATTTTAGAATGGAAAGTTTTAATCCAACATGATTTATAAACTGAAATTACTAAATACAAACATAAAATCCCACACTATACTTCTACAACATTACTAAGTACAAAACGCAACGTGCATACTTTTTCTGCGTCGCGTTAAGTGTCACAGACTATAAAATGACTGTTTAAGGCTCCAAAAATATATCTAGAGTCTGGCAAATGAAAGATGAGAATGAGATTTTTATGGAACTTTTTATATGGCAACAGTAATCTTCTTCTTCTACCTAGCGTTATCCCGGCCTTTGCCAGGGTCCGCTTTCCTACTCGCTTTCCTCCACTTTGCACGATCCTGGGCGTCTTCTTTTGTGAGCCCGTTTTAGCTCATGTCGGCCTTCACGACATCCAGCCATCGCTTCTTAGGTCTGCCGCGGGGTCGAGGGCCGTCGAGGACGAGGTCAAGGCATTTGTTCCCTACGTAGTCAGATGGCCTGCGAGAGACGTGACCGAACCAACAAAGGCGACATTCCTGGAGCTTATCCGCTACGTCACGAACTCCGAGGCTGCCACGGGTGTACTCGTTACGAATGCGATCCGCACGCGTAACGCCGCATATCCACCGCAACATCTTCATTTCAGTAACGCGAAGCTCCTGAATGTGCCTTCCAAGAACTGGCCACGTCTCGCTGCCATATAACAGGACTGGTCGTATGACGCACTTGTACACTAGCCCTTTGAGTCAAAGTGGTATTCTGCGATCGCAGATGACTCCTGTGAGAGGTCAGCCATCGCCATTTAGGCCAAGCCGCGCTGATTCGGGGTCGGATGTCGTGATCAATGGTCCCGGACTCATGCAGAACTGATCCTAGGTACTTGAATTTGCCATTTTTCGTGGCAAATTCGTCACCTATCTTGATAGGATCGGGATCCGTACTTCCGCAGGCCATGTGTTCGGTCTTTGCGACATTTAGTTTTAGACCGCCGCTCTCTAGCGAGCCCTTCCATTCGTACACCTTATGCTCTAATGCCTGTTTGTCCTCGTCTGTTAATGCGATGTCATCTGCATACATGAGCAGCCACGGCGGCGGATTTTGTATTTCCGACGTGACGGCGTCAAGCACCACACTAAACAGAAAAGGACTCAGGGCCGAGCCTTGGTGTACACCCACTGTAATAGGGAAGGGTTTTACGAGTATATGGCAACAGTAATATCGTTGTCAAATGTGTCAAACGTCTTAAATTAGTATGATGTCCTAATCTTGATACTTGATATCGTAACTAAGAAAGTAACTGTTCGATAATAAATTGGTCCGTTTATGCCATTTAAGAGAATTAAAGGGAGGCTTACTGCTAACGTTATTCACATTGAAGAATGTCATAAAAAGTACAATTAATATGTCTCGTAAATCGTAAATTTTGTAGTGGTTTTGATTATTCTTCTTAAATATAAAGTAGAAGGAAGTAGAACAGTTCTGTTTCATATAACTTTACTTCCTTCTGCTTGACCAGTTGCATTTTGAGAAATGAAGAAAATTAATATTTTTTCAAGTATCATTATTATTTTATCGTGTTATAAGCAGTGTTGCAACACGCTGTTTTTTTAAATTTTGCCGCTCTTTTCTATTCTCATCTTTCGCTGGCCAGACTCTAGAGTCTGGCAAATGAAAGCGTGACCTGGACTTTTTTAAAAGTGGCAACATTATTAATCTGTCAAAGGCACGTCAAAGTCTAGTTAGTATTTTGTGAACTCAATTATTTTGCATTTATAATTGCCGTAATATGGGTAAAACAATAAAAAGTAATGTGCGAAAGCTGCTTCATACTATGATCAGTAAGTTCAAGCAAAAACAAGAGGAGAAAGAAGTTGTTTTTCAAGAGAAACAACAATGTGTAATCTTAATCCTTGTTGACTGATTATTTGATATAATAATATTGACAATAATGATGATACTGTTTGTTATGTTTACAGATAATCTTGAAAATATTCAAGGAATCTGTAAAAAGAATATTCCTAGTATAATTAGTATGTATGTATGTATGTATGTAAATACTTTATTGTACACAAGACACAGGTAAAAATACAGACAAAAAAAAGTTAATTCGGTACAAAGGCGAACTTATCCCTGTAAGGGATCTCTTCCAGTTAACCTTTGAGCAATTGAGTTGAGATCAGGAACAACAAGATAGACAAACTAACACGATACACACACAAACTACACACACACACACACACTATTAGTAATACCATATGTAACTTTTTTGAATTTGCCGCGTTTTCTCAGGTAACGCTTTCGTTTGCCAGACTCTATCTCATAAAATGTCATACCAAAAAGAGAGATAGATATATATTTGGATCTGTGTCTGGTACTACGTTTTTTTTTTCTAAGCAGATCTAAAGAGGATGACCTACTGTCCAGTAAGAAAATTACATACTTACTTACTGGACAGTAGGAGATTCCAAATTTAAAATCTCGCTTCTTACTGGACAGTTGTGAATAAGTCTCCGGTAGAGTTCACTTTCTGAATACTTTTTAGAGATGTTATGGCAACATTACATACCATTTTTGAGAAAACACTTTCACTACCAGGAACCCGCCTAACGGATGCCTACGTCGTAGTCGCTTTCCGCTTATATACGGGGAAAATCACGGGATCAGCTACGAGCGTAGCGCGTAGCGATTCTTGGGAGTGAATGTGTGCTGCTACGGACCAAGGCGTAGCGCTACGAGCGTAGCGTGGCGGTAATTGAGTTAAGAGCATGCTCTTGTTATTATTTTCAAGATGAGAAGAAACAGCTACTTCTGTATTGCAACTGGAAAAATATCAGTCCCGCCTTTATGAAAAGCAGGACGTGTTTTTCTAGCTACACACACACGAATGGTAGAATATACGTAGGTAAGTTTTCTTGATACATAAACTAGAGTTTTTGTAACAAGAAATGAGTGTTTAAGGTATCGTAAAGTATGATTATTTGCTGTAGTTATGCGCATATTTTCTCTTTGAAAGTATTCAAGTAAAATACGGAAATGTTAAAAAGTTATGTAGATAAATTCCGATATACTTTGTTTTTATCCTCAGAATTCCATAGCGTCTTCATCAGATGTAAATAAGTTTCGCAGTTTGCATCTTTGTAAGTAAGTTCTATTTTACTAGAAATAACAGTTTAATTTTATAGTAAAAATGAACTATTATAAAATTTGAGGATGAAAGTTGATACGGGAGTCAACGCGAATAAATTGCAGGCAAGTGCTAGTCCAAAATACAACATTCTAATTCTATATATGATTTAGTCTTGGTACGTCACATTAAAGTTTCATGTATATTGTTATACAACCATATAGATAGGGATCTATATGGTTTTAAATGAAAGAGTTTTGAAGTCACATGGCAATCGTCATAAATGTCGAGATTGTCGTCAGCAAAGCTCACCGGAAGTCATAGGAAGTAAGCTTGGTAATCAACCGACAGCCTATCGCCCGTCATTTCCGGCGCGGCGCGCGGCAGGGGCGGTACTTCCGCTTTACTTTCCGCTGGATAACGGAAAAGAAAACTATACGAGTATCATGACTTTATGTTATAGGTATATTTAGTTTATACAGGGTGGAAAAATCGAATGCAACGTGGATGGCAACTACCTTAAATATTGTAAATAGCACATTCTGTGTAAAGGAAACATTCCTTTGTTTTTAAAAACAATAAATTCTGCATTTAAGGATTTATAAAAAGTCGCTTGCCTCAGTCGGGACTCGAACCGGTTTAGTTTTTAGTTTTCAATTTTCATGGCACTCCGTTATTCTGATTGTATTTGTTATTTAGAGAAAAATGAACCTTATCAGTTACCCTTTCAATCTGCATCATAAAATAGAGCACGTTATTTTTTGTCACATTTGACCGGTTCGAGTCGAGTTTACAATATTTAAGGTAGTTGCCATCCATGTTGCATTCGATCTTTCCACCCGGTATAATGGAATTGGTGCGACGTGGTGTTAAGGGATAGAAAAGCGAATCGTAAAGCAACTAAACGGTACACCTACATCAATATCTAACGGTGCAGAAGATCAACAAACAGGTTTACCGGGTCTTAATAGACTGACGAAACAGCCATATGTAGATACTTTTGAGCAACCCTGCGGTGCAGGTATGTATGATGCAGATACAGACTGGCAACGGCCAACGCATCGCCGCTACAGATGGCAGTGAATATCTTGGAAACTACGCTAAATAGTAAGAGAAAAACACGTCAGAAATATCTCGGAGTAACAAATCTACGCGTCGGAAACCCATCAGAATCGTATTAGGCCGTATTCATTCACCTGTAAGAACAAAGAGGTCTTATATAGGCCTTATATCTAATTGCATTTGGTTTTACACATGAATGACTATCGAATAAGCTGTGGGAGCGGTCAGCTCTGCTATAACGTTTTTGTATAATACACGGACTGCTCAGTGATTTGAAAACAAATGATGATTACACTCGTGTAAAATATGAAACCGACAACTTAAATGAACATAGCCTACTTTGTACCTACCTATGGAATGCAGTGAAATGGGTACTTTTTGCAAGGTGCAAGTCTGACAACATTACGTGACATTACGTTGTGCATCATGTTGCGCAACACATTTCAACGGTTTGGACCAAGCATCTTAGAAACTTTGGGCCGGAGTGTCTTCAATCTCTCAAAACGCCTTTTGAATTAGTTTCGTCATTTACCCACAAGCTGCCAATCAAAATCTGCATAAATTCAAGTTAGGTTCAAAAATGTTTTCAAGAATTTAAAGATTTTAAATAGTTGGGACCTAAACTCTTAACAAAATTGTTTATTTTAAAAGCCCTTAACGTTTAAAAATGCTTTAAAATATACCCAGGTATATTACACAAGTTTTATTGTTCCTCAAGCAAGACACTGAACTTTGAATTGTTTTTGACGTTGAAAAATAACAATAAATTCCAAATTATGAACACAAGCAAAATTCGTCATTTTAAATTTACTCCTTAAAGTGTTCTGTTAGAGTTCTGTACCTATATTAACTAGATGCCTAAAAAATTCATTGAACAGTGGAGAAATAGAATAGGTAGTAATTCGTATCTTTGCTGCAATAATGAACAAACGTTCGCGTCGGTGGACACGCACCATAAAGGTGCCTAAATATTGTAGGTCTGCATGTTTAATGAGTCCCTCGAGCATCATAAAGAAATGTTTGCGTGCTTTATAAGGGACTTGTGTTTAATTTGGTGATGTCACTTGTTTATGTGACTTCACTGACGTCACAGGTTAGGTATCATTAGCACTTGGCTACGTGCTAATGGTAACCAGTGACATCAGTGAAGCCAAGCCAAGAAAGTAATCTGCCACTTTTCAGGGTTCCGGAGCCAAAATGACAAAAACGGAACCCTTATAGTTTCGCCGACTCCGTCACTAAATCAGTCGAATATAAAAGGAAAACTATCACGGCTAAGTACCTACACACATTACTAGTTACCGAGTAATGGTCGACCAACTAAAATGTACTTGAAAAGGCTAACTTTCGTACAAATTCGGCCGACGCAACCGCGCCATTTACTTAGCAACAACGGAACCCTACACGGCGCGTGGCCCGACACGCACTTGGCCGGTTTATTAACCATAGAATCTAAATACACGAGAAGGTCTAAACGAGAAGTGGTATACATATAGGCCCCTTTCTTGATTGAGTAGACCGTAGGTACTTACTAAAATACCTCCTAGAAGTGCGTTATAAGCCTGCGACGGAGCCTTATTGTAACCCACCATAATAAACGTGTGTTAGTACATTACGTACCTAGGGCGGTGAATTCGAGAATGCCCCAGATCGCAGGTGTTTGTGGCCCAAACCTATATATAGTGCAATAACTGCGAAACTAAAATTACTCCAATATCGTAGTGAAATCATCGTAGTACACGTCAAACACGTTTTATTAGCATTCTAGAATGATTAAGTAATGTTCACCAACTTTTGTTTGGCAAGTTCATGATATATTACTTTGAAAGTGCATACGGTTCATAAACAACTTCAATAAGATACTCACGAACATTATTATTCCTTTAGACGTTGTTTTTTTTTATTATATATTATTTTTGTGTACCAATAGCTGTATAAAGACTAAAAACAATAGTAGTAGGGCAGTTTTAGGTGATAATGTGGACACGCTGGACTTTTGACCCTCCTCCCAACTTTGGTCTTTTGGACCTAACAAGTGCCTAAAAATTGGTGCTTTTGTACAGCGTGTCCACATTTTCGAATATTTGTTCGAGCACTCCATCTGTCCCACTATAGGTAGGTAATGACCAAATAGTTAAGTGGAATTGGTTCAAACAAAAATAACCTCACAAGAAAATGGATACGCTAGTTCCATTTGTACTAATTTAGTACTTACTTAGGGTGTCTGCGATCGAGAGAAAAACTTAAATGAGAACGAGTAGTCTAGTTTAATTTAAATGTATGTAAGTTATAATGGTTTATTTAGTCTTGTTCGAGGAGAATCCAGAGAAACTAGAATCTATGATACAAGGTCTTAACAACGAAAGTCTAAACGTTGGATTAAGCATGAAGAGTAATAAAACCAAGCTAATGACTAATTCCTCACAAACTGACATCAAGATCGGAATCAAAAACTTAGAGTACGTGAAGGAATATACCTACTTGGGACAGAGCATTTCCACTGAAGCCCAAACAATAAAAGAAATAAAGGTACGAATAGCGATCGGATGGAAAAAATATTGGGCTCTTAAAGAGATAATGAAGTGAAAGATTTAGGAATGGGACTGAAAACCAAGACTTTTAATACATGCATTTTGCCGTGCTTAACTGACGGTTGCGAAAAGTGGGCACTAACCAAACAATTGAGAACCAAGTTAGCCATATGCCAAAGAGCAATGGAGAGGAGTATGACGGGCGTACGAAGACAAGACAGGGTCCAAAATACGGTTCTCCGATCAAAAACAAAGCTCACTGACATTTTATCCAGAGTGGACCAACAAAAGTGGAGATGGGTTGGCCACATGTTACGAGTCCCTAAAGAAAAATGGAGTAAAGCATTAACCGAATTGTACCCAAGAGACGGAAAGAGAAGTCGAGGGAGACCGATCATGAAATGGGAAGAAGATTTAAAACTAACGGCGGGGCCTAACTGGAGAAGCGTTGCGCAAGATAGAAGTCAGTGGAAGTCATTGGAGGAGGCCAATGCGAAAAGGCACACTGAAATAAGGGATATATTATAAGATGTGTTAGTATTAAGAGTAATTTTACGATAAATCAATGTTTCAGAACAAAAGGCTAAATAAATAAATAAATAAAAGTTATAATGGTATTTGGAGAGTTATATACATCCAATATAGCGATAAGACAGCCTGGTGCTACTATTATTCTTGCTTACATTTGATATTGTTGTGCATTAGTTTGTGTTGGTGCAATAAACAATATTAATATAGATCGAAATAGGTAGGCACTTAGGCAATATGTTTAATCTAGTTTTGTGGCACGCTTGATTGTCCGTTCCAGCACCAGGATGCGACTCTTTGTGAATGGGTAGCGACAATCAATCAATCAAGGGCAATCTAGGCTGCACATTTTATTCATAACTAGTTAACATTTAGTTATTACATAATTCTGATATGTTTGCTCTCTACTAATACATTTATTTTCTAAAGTATATAGATGATATACTAACATTAACTAAATTAAAACCAAGTTAAATCTAAAAAAGGTACTCGAGGCTTTACAGAGATTGTACCGAGGATGCTGGCGGCATTTCCTCGCCAGTCCTTATGGGGGTGAATTGGAAATTATCGCGTGCTTTGAAACGCTGTTCTGACTAGATTAAGAAACAATAAGGTCTGATTTTCAGATATATGATTCTTGACTATATGCCTAAAAATTGGGTGCCGTTCATTCGCCATAAAAACAAAATGCATAATTTCAAGTAGTATACGCACGGAAATCATAACAAACTATTATCATAATAACAAAATGGATATTATTATTGGTCATAATCATAACATTTAAATAACATAACACTCATTTATCACCACCACATTTGCTATAACGTTTATGTGTACTCATTTCTTTTTGCATAACATACATTTAGTATAATGATTAAAACTGATAACAACACTAAGTACGTACTTAGTTTTACTAAGTGATTGCTATCACATCCTAGAAAAACAGACACAGGTAACAAAACAGAATCGGAGCACCCCAATATCCACGTGGTCTTGTCTGCCCTACCCCTAGAGTGTATATAAAAAGCCGGAGGCGCGGAGGGGCTGAGCTGCGTAGCGGAGCACGGGCGACCGTGCTGTGTCACGCGAGGGCGAAAGGGCTGCTCTCCCCGCAGCGCCGGAGCTAAGGCGGAGTCCTGCCACTGTCCAATCGATAGTCATTCTATCTAGCTTAAATATGAGAAGGGAACAGAAGGTGAGTAAATGAAGAACAACTATTAAGATTTTGCATTTATTATACTTTAATAAAATTACGAAAAAAGTTCTTTATAAAAAGAAACCATAATGAGCATGAAATGTTATACAGAGTGACGATTATAGCGTTTGTTTATTATATAAATGGAATTTATTAACATTGATGATTATAATCGATGAAATTATGCAAATAGTTTTTATTCATTTGGTTCTTATGCAATTTAACCACTTATACAACCTGCAATTATGCAATTCGTTGTTATGCAAAATGAAAATATGCTATTTATTTTTATATGAAACATTACACACCCCTAAAAATTTCCTCTATAGAAAAAACTCCACAAATTTGGGTCTTTATTTTTCTTTTTTTTACTCAGCCTATTCAAACAATACAGTAGTTTACGACACAATCAAGTTAATATTATAGTATTTTATCTCATCTAAAATCTCACTTAACGAAATATTAATAAAACTTTACTAAGTTAGGTATTTATCGAAATTTGACCAAAAAAGCCGAAGTGCTGCATTTATTTTTCTCGTGCGCGGAAGGTATACGCGTGTCTCTGTCAAGGGGTCGTGATCGAATAGAATCAAGGCATCCCCTTAACCATTACATATTTGTAATTTTGTCCATTAACATTACTCTATTAAGTAAGTGTTTTTATTGTTACTAACCACGGATGTACGATCTAAATAAAGATTTTGAATTTGTAAAGCAGAACGCAACTGCCAGTCCTAATAAGTATAAAGATTATAATCTTTATAAAATGGGAATAGACACCTTGAGAGTCATTGCTTCAAATTGTGTCGAATAAATGTAATATTCATGCCCCTGTTACTGCTCAAAGGAGTCTTGGAAGAAAAATACTTTTGTACGTATTCATTGATCTATCACTACATCTCAAATTTCACGGGTGCAGATATACGGTTTCTACTAAGACATCGTGGATGGAAAAACGACGGCGGTAGTGATAACTGATAAGTTATGAAGTTTAGGTAGTCAAAACTTATAACTTATAATCCAAGAACACAATTTTTCATGCCACTAATAGAGAACATTCTTAAAGATATAAAGTATTTTTGCGGAGATTTATTTAATCGTATGGCATCGTTATTTCGCCTTTAATTTATGGAGATGGTACCAAGTTACTATTTTCGAGTAAGCAGCAGATTTGGAGAATAACTGCAGAGTGCGGAAGTCATCATCATCATCATATCAGCCGAAAGACGTCCACTGCTGGACATAGGCCTCCCCCAAAGAGCCCGAAAGTGACCGGTCCCGCGCCACCCGCATCCAGCGGACTCCCGCGATCTTTACCAGGTCATCAGTCCACCTTGTGGGGAGCCAACCCACGCCGCGCCTTCCGCTACGTGGTCGCCACTCGAGAACCTTGCGGAAGTGCGACGAAATTATTTTAGAAATCCATTTCACCGGGATTAATTCGTACCTGCATGCTTCCAAATAAACGAGAAGTTATTTCTACTCATTTATTAAGTCCTTATTCCTACAGACGAGCGTATTTTGCAAATTGCTTCCTTTTTCATTCAAGATTACAAGGTAATAAGATAAAAAACTGATATCGTACTAAAATAACCATTTCTTAAACTCTAATCATTTCTCAGTTTTTAAATAAATACTAATAGTTACGTCGTAATCTTGAATGAAAAAAGAAGCATTTTGGAAAATACGCTCGTCTGTAGGAGTAAGAACTCTTTAAGTAAGTTAGAATGGTACCGATGTATTACGAGTATATATGTGTAAAAAATATTTATTCTAAGCCTATCCTCTTGACTAATTGCATTATTATTATTATATAATATACATTAAATATAATCGAGATCAATTAAAGTGTACCGGGTTATGTGCTTGGGTGGTTTAGGTATTTATAAATAGCAGGATCTGCAAAATCTCTAACAAGAACCATATCCAGCTGACCTTAACGGCTAATATTTCGTTTTATTTCAGCTAACGCATACCTCAGCGTGCAGCATTTAAATAAAAACATAAAATTTTCGTTGTACTGCGCTCAAATGTATTCTACGAAGTCGTTTCAGAGCTATTGTCGAGTAAACTCAGGGGTTCAGATAAAACGATTTAATGAAGCCAAGCTGCGCGACCAAACCTTATACTTAATAAAAACCTTGGCGGCTTGGGTATAAGTAACAGGAGGTACAATTACACAGGTGACTAGTACCTATATGGATCGGATTGTTTTCAATAAATTGTGCTACTTTCTGCTAGCACGCGTCGCGCGCTACTCGTATTTCAATATCACTTTTAACGGAACTTTTTTTACAAGTACATTATTAGTCTAGCTTCCGTATAAAATAGTTTTTATCCGACTGCGACGATTAATTAATTTTCGGAAACATTTGACCTCATTAAATTATTCATTTCTTCTGCTTGAAATCGTAGCCGCCATATCTGTCAACTGTCAGTGACGTCAAAATGGCGGCCTTGCCATAACTATCCGACAGTAATAATTTCGATCCGGTGTTGTGACAGACCTTCACAATACGCATATTAAATTCTAAAGCATAAAAAAAACGATTCTGATATGGAAACTTATATGCGCTAAATTCGTATTGAGGCGTAATTTCAATAAATGTATCAACAAATTTCAACAAAGTAACGTCAAACCGCAAAAGTCTGACTCTCTTCCTTTTTTTTATTGGCATGGCATAGCGCTGGTCTCGCTTTCAGCCATAAAGTCTATTTGAGTTTCTGCAAGATTACACGCTGAGTATTTGTCACGATACTGCAAGGCGATCACAAGACGGCGCGCGAGCTCTCTCGATTTTTCTCGCACTATACACGTCTCTTTCTAAGTTGTCTAATAAGAGAGATAGTTCGAGAAAAATCGAGAGAGGTTGCGTGCCGTCTTGTGATAGCCGTGCTGGTTTGTCAGTATTTATATTTATCAGCAATAAACAGTGTCCTATATCCAAGAGAAGAAATGCGTTAACTCCCACCACATTACCATGCAAACGAAGTCGCAGGTACAGCTTCGGCGTCTTGTGAACGTTCTCATACAAAATTGTGCGTTGCGTCGACGTCGCGACGCCGGTAGTGTGGGGGGGGGGGGGGGGGGGGGCTAATAAAGTTAATATTTCTTACTAAGTATTAAGACTTTTGAATATATTGGTTAGGTTTGTTTCATAACACTCCTGAGAAACTTTTAAAGAGTTTTGTAACTTGTAATATTTTGGGATAAGATACGTAGACGATGAAAATATTGTATATTGGCCTTGGTCTTCATAACCATTTGGTAGTGTGTTGTCTTTAGGGTCAGTAGCGAAGTAATATAGATAAACGCTTTCCTGTTCTTTACGAAGACATGTTCCACAAGATTTTTATCCGTTCATGTTTATGTGCCTTTCGTAATTTTACATACCTACTGTATGTGAAGCTGATGTCGTGTCGTGTCAGCAAATCAAGGGGCTGGTGTACGACAGAAAGAAATGGAGAATACTCCAACGACAACAGGAAAAATCGTAAATGATGAATTTAGCGCTTGTGGAATTGCGCTCCGAAGTGAGGAAGATGAAAATAACCACAATCAACAAGGATCGAGTCGGAAATAACCGGTTACGCGGCCCAATGGGACCAAGCAGATGACGAGTTATATAATCTGCTTTTAGTTTAGCTTGGAGTTACATCGATGAAAAATCTACATCTACTGACGGAAACGTCAGTCTGTCATTCTGATTCCAAAAGACGGAGACACGAAAGTGGTCAAATGTTGTGGAACACTTTCAAAATGTCACAATATATCCCCAGTGCATGTCATACTCGAAGATACACGTGAGGTCACGTGTTTGCCTTTCAAAATTAGAATAGACCCACATGAAACGTCACATTTTGTTATTTGTTCGGTCCTGTGTGTCATGTACTCAGCAGTAGAAGTGTAAGATTACCGCTTCTTTGAAAGTGCATGTAAGGAACGAGAATCTTTCCTTATTGGAAATATTTTGGGAAGGTCGTGCCAGATGTGGCATATGGAAACCGATGACTACGCAATATCGGACGCTTATTGAAAGTCAGACTGGGACGGGGCAGTTTACCGACGAACGGATTTATCTCCCAAGTTTAAGACCTTTTATGTAGTTGTTTTACTACGACGCAATGAGGGGTGTTATAAGCTTAACATGTCAATCGGAAAAACCGCTTTGAGTGGGTTTTTTTTTTATAAATCGAAAGTCTTTTCTGTCGAGAGTCGGTTTTAAGCATAGACGGACCTTTTTTTTAAATTAAACTCAATGGAACTGCCCTGATGGTTAGCATGATGAAATATGCGATGGAGCGATACATTGGTATGACTCGAATACACAGTGGTCCGTTTTACGAAGCTACCAGTTACAATTTAGCAAAGGGGTAACACGGAGGTGTTTGCCTAAAAGCGACTGGCCATTTGATTTGAATTGGTCAAGTTAAAATTCAAGCTTTCAAAACTGGAATCCTCCCGTGACACATGCAGCCAATGTTTTAAACATTTATTCGTATTTATTCGTGTGAAATTTAATGAGGCATGTGTGAGTATTATCACTTTCACGCGAACCCCGAGCCCCATCCAGTTCAACGGCCAGCGTCCCTAAGGAGGCATATAGAGCTCGTAAAACTGCTACGGGAACGTATATGTAGAAAAATTGCAGCCATGTTGAAAACCGTATTATTGCTGAAACATTACATAGCTACTACTCGTAAAAACAAAAAAGGCAGGAGAGTTTGGAAGAACGCTTTTCCACGCGCGTTAGTAGACTTCCGTGTGATTTGTCATGGATGATTGATCTAATAATCATCATATCATATACCTACATTGTAATATCATAATGAATAAACTTTTGATCAATAAATTTACTTAACACATTCACTGCCAAGAATCACTACGCGCTACGCTCGTAGCCGATCCCATGGTTTTTCTCGTATATAGAAGAAAAAAAGTACTACGGCGTAGGCGCCCGCTAGGCGGGTTCCTGGCAGTGAAAGTGTTAATTTATTAATCTTTGTTTGTCATAGGGTAGTATTCCATTTACTTAATAATTTTCGATTAGCTTATCTACAATCTTAACACAGTAAGACTATTAAACCGCATTGCTAAACAATCTGTGAAAAATATTGTTTTAGTTAAACTATATCCCACTAAACATTACATGTAACGTGATTGCCAAGACTCCCTAGGTCATATAGCGCTTAGAATTAAAAAGATAGCGCCAAGGTTCCTATTCCACATCGCGTGGCCAAAATTTCATCAATTTGAACGTTTTTAATCATCACAGGATAATGTCTACTGAACAAACGACCATACCCATAAAACCAAACAACATCACAATAAACTTAACGACATACAATCTCAACAATTTTATAATGTTCAATAACGGTCCTTCGCGCCGGATATGACTGTTTGTCCAGAACACGATGTATTTTGCTGACCGCGGGCACCGAAAAGCACTCATTCTCCGGATTTTCAACTGAGCGATGTATGTACTAGAGTAGCTACCTCAGATAAGCCCTTACTCAATGCGCTCAGCAATATTGCAGCGAGCGCGACGGTTCTAGAGGACTTAAGAACGCTGAAGCAGGTAGCATTATGATTTAAGTGTGCATTAAAGAGCTGTTTGCGCTAGGATAAGTGCTGACTATTATTGTAGCTGTTACCCTGGATAGTTTATGAATGTTCCACTTCATTTTCTTTTTTTAGGGTTCCGTAGTCAACAAGGAACTATAGTTTCGCCATGTCCGTCTGTCCGTCTACGGCTTTGCTCAGTGACCCATACTACTAGAAAGCTGTACTTAATTCGGCACGCAAGGGTATATAAATCAATCACGCTGATTTTTTTTTCCGGTTAAACAGATGGTGTGGGATATTGCTGGATAGCTTTTTTAAAAATATGATGAAATGCCATTACTGTTCATTCAAGTCATTGATCCGTTTATGCTTTAAAGTCTTAGGTAATTATTGTGTGTGTGTCACGGTCGATATTACCTAAAGATATGATTATACGACTCGGCTATTTCGTAAAATATAGGACCAAAGACGACAAATACGTCACGGGACGATTGATCTGGAGTTTAGTCCGTCTACCCAATTATATTTTTTAGTAAAAGCTACTTAAATAATCTTTTTCTCTGCAAAATGGACGTCAGTATAATATATTCAAAGAACCAGTCCATTCGTTGTTAAAGTCCCCCGAGTTACCAACAGCATCCATCATTACGTACGAGTTGCAAACTCCTCGAGCCGGGAAGGCATTAATTCCACGTACGCGCTCCCGGGGCAGTTCACTTGTCACGGATGCGAAACAAGAACTTTGTGGTCGCGTAAATTCATTACCGCCCGTTGAATTATATTTTGTTTCGGTACTTTGTTTACTACAAAACATAGTTTTGGCAATTGAGAATCGGGAAAGAGAATTGCGCATTTCACTGGTTCATACTAAGTTGAAATAAACAGGTATAGTACGTCCGAAACTGTAACAGAGAATTGACCTTATAACTAAAATATTTGAAGTAGATTGCACCTAAATTAGATGACAGCTAGAAGTTGTTTCTTCTCGACCGTGGTCTCCTCTTTTGAAGGGTTTGTAGATTTTAACTGCTAAAAGAGGGGCGAACTCTTCGAAAGACGATATGAATAAGAAGGATGTGACTGACGACGTGACGGTCAATAAAGAGGTATGAAAGAAAAAGATATTCTGCGTCGACCCCAAAGTAGGGAAATGGGGTAACGGCAAGTGGATAATTATGTTTTCATTTATCAGAGTGTTAATTTTATTTAAGATTAAAGTATATAACACTGGTGTTTCTGAGTCTAATAAACTCTATATTGGACATTACCGACACGTCTATAATGGAAATGATAAGATTGCTTTAGTCTGAGAGTACTGGCTTTAGGGCACCGGGGAGCCGTCTAGACACCAATAATACACGACCATTCGAATAATAGGGTTGACTCTCTACTGAATAAGTCAAGTTCAATAATATGTATACGTTTTAGAATGACCAGGGAATAAGACTAATAATTGCATGCATATTTGAAGAATTGGTTGACCCTGGAAAGGTCATGGTTTGTTAAAATACGCCATCCTTAATTTTTTTAATTTATTACTTACATACTTAATTTCATTTCGATGCTAACTTTTTTCATACTTAAACCCGTTTCCGTGACTGTTAAAACACTCACCATTACAAACCCAAAAAATGTAAGGGTGGTCGAGTGTTCTAGTCCGATATATTTAAGTGTTATTTTTTTATCTTTATATTCAATGTTCCAGGAAACCCTCATGGCAGTTTCAGGCGTTATAATAGTTTTAATAATATTATATTTTTATAACAATTCATTCTACCAAACGTTTTTGTATTAATAAGGTAAACTTAAACATTATTTAATTACTCATGCATGACTTCCTAACGTAGAATTCTTATTCACTTAAAAATGTTCGTTAAATCAAAATATCGCGACATATTACCTACTCCCCTGTTCCAAAACTTCACCAATATATTGCTCGAGTGTATTACACATTTTGTTCCGATAACGTCAACAGACATCTGTCTTGCTTGTCATTTCACCTTGGCAGCCCGATTCGTTTCACCCTCGCAATTTTCCATTCGCGCGAGTGCGTGGGAGCGCGTATTCAGACCGTCTATAAATAGGATACTAACGAAAAATCCTGAATAGGTACTTATGGATACGAAACGGGAGGAGTAGGGTTTCGATTAATTACTTCATTAGTAATCAAAAAATGGGCAGCGCGTAATGGATCGTAAATATCATAATGATATAAGTAGGATACCTATTACCTACTAACTGCTTCATAATCTTGATTTGAAATGTGTTCTGGATGTTATGGAAATTAGTGTTTTTTTTAGGAAAATATACAACAATTTAAATAAAAACATCCGTAAAGCTTGTAAGAAAATTAAAGGAGTAACTTTTGATGTAGTGACTTCCTTTGTATTATTGTATATATTTTTTTTAATTCGGTAGGTTCAAATTAATTGGCTTCGTGACGCTTCGTTCGTGGCGAAGTAATTACAAAGGGTTACATATTTTTCGAGTTGCGTTTTTGGTTTAACTATACCCATAACTATCTAATCTAATACTGATAATTTGGTCTATCCCTATGCAATCAGTGGCCGCTAACAAACTGGCAACCAATTAAAGTCTTCTAACCAATTAGAACATAATAGAAATGACAAAGGTACATAAAACGTACGTGATATCCTACCATCCTCGTGAATTAAGGTGAGTTATATGTCCTACATAAATTTACATTACATAAGAACTCGGTACCTCACATACTTACATTAATTTTATATAACTCAACAGAAACTTGGTGCGTCGGCGGCATTAAGTATGCAAAACACTGGAACTTAGTTTTGTGTGACCTTTGCGGTCAGTGAGTAGCGACAGAGAAAGAGAAGTAGCGTACGTGCGAATTATATACGGAGGCAGCACTGGAGGAGATAAATTATAATGCGATGGCGAATGAATAAAGTTGAATTAAAACATAATAATTACAATTCTAAACACCATCGTTTTCGTGTTGTCCTAAGATCCGACTTTAGGTATGAAAAAGGCAAGGGGACGACGGTGCGCTTTAGATCCAACGCAGACTCAGCTTTATTACAGTCGGATATATCGGGTGGCGGGGACGTCCACCGCGAGATCGCGACAACACAGACACATACAGTCCCTATTCGTCCCGGTACCGCCGCATAGCGGGTAGAGTCAGTCCGACCCAGGTCGGGCCTAGCTGAGTTTCTTGCTGGACTCTTCTCAGCTAGGCTAGGTTTTAGCGAACCAGCGATAAAACTCCCAGTAGTTCGACACCACTCACACCCCAGATTCGGTTGATACCGTTCAACCAATCTCACTGGAGCGCAAACTCGTAGAGTATTCCAGTGTATAAACTTTCCCGCGTGGTCGTGCCGGAGGCTTCCCCTGGATTTTCCCCAGGCTACCCTCCAACCATGCAATTCGACCGCTATATTGGGTCCGTCCTATTATAGCCACAGTCAGGTTAAAAAAAAAAAAAAAAAAAAAGGATATATCGCGTCTTGATGAGTATTGTCGTGCCAACAAATTAGACTTAAACCCATCCAAATGTTTTACGATGACTTTTTCAAGGCAGCGCAATTTGGTTCCAACTTCGTATGTACTAAAGGGTCAAGTACTGCAGAATGTAATGCACATGAGAGACCTCGGTGTAAGACACGATTCCAAACTTATTTTTGATAGACATATCTATCGAAAGTATTGTCAGTAGTGCACTTAAAGCCTTAGGATGCGAAACTCTGCTTTCTTTACCCAAGCAAAAACTCAGAAAGTGCTCTATTGCTCATAATATGTCCGCAGTAAATTAAAATATGCTTCACAGATTTGGAACCCGTGTTATAACAAATACATAGACAGAATTCAAAGGGTACAGAAAAAAAATTGTAAGGTACTTGTGCTTCAAACTTAATCACCCTTACAGCTCTTCTAATTACACCAGCTTATGCAAAAAACACCATCTCATTCCATTAATAAAGCGCAGAGAAACAGCAGATATCCTGCATATCTTAAAGATCACCAGTGGCGTTACCGACTGTCCAGGATTGCTGACTAAAGTTTCTTTCAACACCCCCTCACGTTCTAAAAGACACCTTCCGCCTATATCAATTAAAACCACATCATCCAACTATAGAAAACAATGCTTTCTGCGGCGTGCTAGTCATGGTTTAAATCAGATAACAAAGGAATTAGATATAGACATATTTAACTGTAAGATCCCGTCTGTGAGGCGAGGTATCGAGGCGAGGTATTTTCAATAAATGTTCTATGCTCATGCTACGTATCATCATCGTAAGAGTTTAAGTTTGCATAGGCGCTATTGGCGCACTATGTTAAGTTATGTTAATTTGTTGATAGCAGTGTAGCCAATGTAGGTATTATCATTAATTATTTTTTCTACGCATATTATCCTTGTTCTGTTTGCTCCTGTAATTGTGTACGAGTGAGTTCACACTTTGTTAAGTATACTCATATTATAGCGCTATCTGTGAGGTCCTGTAATTGGCTTTTTGGATTATATTCATGTTATTATTAAGTTTTATAGCTGTTGGTTCTCCTAAAATAAATAAATAAATAAATTATTTTTTTCTGTATCTAAAGTATTTTCTTGTATTGATGGTTTTATATTTTGTAGTTCTTGACATGTTTCACTATTTTATTATAAGTATATAAGTATGTTAATTTGCTAACCTAGTTTTAAACTATTGTATACCGTTAAGCGGTTGATTGTGGCATACGCAATCCTATTTCCTTCAACAACTACTGTACTCGCACAATTTGACAATAAATTATTTCCGATTCTGATTGTGTGGAGAAAGTGATTGAGAAATTGAGTGGAAGGTAACTAAAGATAGACAAACTAACACGTGCACAGAGACGTATTTACGTTTATGCAATAGTAAATTAATCTTGATACATAATTCTTCTTCCCTCTGTTAACTCTTTGAACACCACGAACATCAAAAAAATTCGTGAGTTGTCATGCCTGCAGCGCCAAGAAAGACTAGGACTAGGTGTTATATGTTACCTCACAATTTTCTTCAATTATATCTTAGAGAGGTATTTTATTAGTCCAACCAAGTGCACATGCCGTGATATATATTGAAAATAAAAAGAAATGAACTCTAACTTCACCACAATCTCCGTGTAGCCATTACGCCCTCTGAATAATGAAAAGGATACACGGTGCCTTTCATGAAACGGGCAAACGTTTATGTCCTACCAAAACGCTTATGAAATCCAGTAAACAATATCCTCACACTTCTGTGTAAGCTTGTAGTCAATTTAAAAAAGTAGCTACTTCACGCACGTCTTCAGCTACAATACAATGCAATACAATACAAATACTCTTTATTGCACCCCTCACACATATAGAGCAGTTAACACATAACAGTTAACACATAACATATAGAGCAGCTACAGAGGTCGTCAGATCATAGGCATTTCCTTAAAATGAAAAAAACGCGCTACGAAACCGATGACACTGAATTAATACTGCTACTATTAATACCTATTCAAATCATGAATTTACTTATTTATACATAATTAAAATGCATTGAAGTCCAATTATTTAGTGTGAGCGCAATCCACTATGAAACGCTGAAAGGATTTATAGTCATACATTAAATCCCTCCACCCAGGTAATATCTCCCTAATTCTAATTGTTTGTGCATAATCCTTAATGGCGCCCATTCACACTGGGTCTAATGCTATAAATTCATGCAGAAATAAAAACATGCGTCAATTTCGCCCGGTACTGGAAACTAGTTAAGTCGTCATTTACCGTGTAATTCGTGCTACATTAAGTATATTTTATATTATTGTATATTTGCAATGGTGAAATAAAACTTAAAATTGTAATATTTTTATTGAAAGTCTACTTTAATATCAATTAGTTACCATGGTTACATAAATATACCTATTCAACAGTAGCATTGCACTGAAGAAAGCAATGAAAGGAAATTCATATTAAATATAGGTACCTACTTACTTCACTGATTTTCAATTATCGTTACCGCTACCGTTAACAACTTTTTGTCAATTTTCTACATCTTGCTCGTTGGTTATGCTAGTCAAGGGTGTTGTGTAGATCTTAGGTATTCCAAACAAACTACCCCTTAGGATTAACCCTTTAGACGTATAAGGTATACACCAGTTTGCTTCTCGAATGGCTAAATAAAATGAAATCCACAGGTCACATTAGAGAGTCCGTGACGAGTTGACAAAGTCTATAATTGACATTAATTTGGTTACACTACTTGTGTCACTTCAGTTTGCAGACAACCGATTTAGTTGATAGTGACCCTGCCTACGATGCTAGAGGTCTTGGATTCGAATGGCCAGCGCATTTATTTGTGTGATGAGCACGAATATAAGTATGTTTATCGTCGTTTAGTACCCATTGACCACATTGTACAGTACAAGCTTTGCTTAGTTTAGGACTAGGTAAGGCTGCCCGCATATTTATTTATTTAAATGTTTTATTTAGTTGTATCATTTTTGATACTGTGGGTATCTAAAGTGTCAGACTCCTAACGGGTCTGAGTTTGCGCCATTTGTTTTTATGCTCTTTAATACTACTGTTATTTGTTCTACTCGTTACATAAATATTGATTCTAGTTCGTGAAAACGTCGCGGATTCCGACAGGTTGGATGACAGACTCGATATAAGCCGCGATAAGCCGCAGAACCCTCGTTAATGAACACGTGCGTCCACACGCCTTCATTTAAATAGACACAGTTTTCATGGACCAAGAGATCTGTTGAAATGTATCGCGTTATAGTTACTAGATGAGGCAATACTATGAATTAATAAAAGGTGCACGGAAACGTTGAGAGACGTCATTGATTTTCAAGTATTCATGGAATAAGTTGACGGAAAATTAAGTACAGTCGAGTTCATAAATATATTATTGCCCTTATCAATAAAGTCGTGTTCACATATTTGTGATCACATTGTCCGTGCAAATAATTCTCGAACTTAACTGTACCACTTACTTCTCATGCATTATTATTACGAAACGGGACTTAATCACGTAAAATTAACTTATTTATTTCCCTCTTTGAGGTTTGACGTTTTAGATGTGTCATAACATCGCAGACAATGATTAAAAACGATGTTATTTAAAGACGACAATTTGAAGCATGCCTCAATTGATAAAAATTAGGACAAACTTTTTAGAATATACAAATGTACATTCACCGAAAATCGATTCGTAACACGAGGACAGGCATGTGATAAAATCTACTACTACTTATACAACAATAAAAACGGATATCTAGGTCACACGTTTTCAATTATTTATTTAATCATTTATTTCGAACCATAAGAGTCCATAGGTCCAATTACAAAAAAAGTAAATTAATCAATTAAAAATAAAGATTAGATTAAAATACATCAAATAAAATCGTTAAATTAGAGCACTAAAGCAACACTATAAAATAACTAGCTCCAACATGTAAGGCGATTCTCCCACTGCACCGCGTCCAGCCGCGGTGCGCGGAGCGACAGATTTTACCACTGTATGCAAGAATCTCAGTTTATATAGAAAACACGCCTAGTACAACACACTGCCGACGCGGCAATGCGCGTGAATGCGCGTGCAAAAAATCTGCCGCTCCGCGGTGCAGTGGGAGAATCGCCTAAGGAGTTCCAGTGCTCCACCATCGGGCATCCCAACCTATCAACAATGGTGTTCAGGAGACTGTTGTCACTGTCTCGCACACGGCGCACCAGAGAGGCAACTCGTTTACGAAGTATAGCCTGAAAACTATCAACTCTAGCCTCTGCAAACATACCTGATGCGCTGCAAAAGCGAGGCAGCCCCAACAACATCCTGAAACCATTATTGTACTGGACACGTAAGGCATTGAGAGGTCTCTGCGTGCACTTGGTCCACAAGCTACACGTGTAGAATGTCTGACAAAATGCCTTAAAAAGGGTTATTTTGACATCCCTCGTACAACGTGCGAACCCCCGTGTTGCTCCTCACTACACACACAATTATAAAATTCGTACCACCACTGTAAAACTTTGTGACCCAATTTTTGACTTAGCAGTTAAATGTAATTGAGAATCAAATTTCATTTACGAACGTGTTAAAATCAGGTTTACACCACGTTTAACATAGATCGATGATATCAGTATATTTTCTTTAGTAAATCCTACTAGGTACATATCAATATTAACACTTTCACTGTCAGCAACCCCCCTAGTGGGCGCCTACGCCGCAGCCGCTTTCGCGTAGCGCGTAGCGATTTCTGGCAGCGAATATGTTAACACTTTCGCGACCAAGAGTCGCTACGCGCTACGCTCGTAGCCAATCCTGTGGTTTTCCTCGTATGTAGCGGAAAGCGACTACGGCGTAGGGTTCCTGGTAGCGAAAGTGTTAAGCTGCTACGGTCCATATTTGTAAATAATGATTTTGAAAGCATGTTTGTTAGGACATCACTAAATGAATAATCCATATCCATACTAATATTATAAATGCGAAAGTGTATGTTTGTTTGTTTGTATGTTTGTCCGTCTTTCACGGTAAAACGGAGCGACGAATTGACGTGATTTTTTAAGTGGAGATAGTTGAAGGGATGGAGAGTAACATAGGATAGTTTTTACCCCCGTAATCATCCCCTAAGGGGATATGGATGGATAGTATGGATTGGCACTGTTTAATTCAGGCATGTGCGTACTGCGTATGTGATTTTTCGACATTTGAGAATGCGGATGTTGGGTTCAAGCACTCAAAAACATAAATAATCAACCATATCGTGACACAATTACAATTACGTACAAAATAAAAAAACCGCCTCAGTTCTTGTCACTTGATAAAATGCGGTAAATTGGTATATGTATAACAAAAACAAAATAAAGATTTTTATTGGTTAAAGACGAAAGTAATCACGAGTGGCATTAATACTAAATACTACTGTAATACCTATAGGTACTCGTAAATAGCATAGTTTTCAAAGTGAATTAAATAAATCGAAGATTTTTTTATTTTATTAAGTGTTAGGTGGTTTGTCACCCCTGATAACACTTACTATGACACTCTTGCCCCAGAATATGTATAAACGCAGTTCAAGAACAACTCAGCATTTTGAAGAGTTTTTCAACTTATTCATTATCTTGACAGCGTCTCTACCAACTATGTTACTAAATACGTAAATCCACTGGAGCTAACCTAGTTCAAGTTAGGTACGTACGATACTCTTACCCCAGTCATGGGGCAAGAGGAACAGTCATGCCGATTTTTATTTTTTTACAAAAAAGTGCATGTTTTAAAAGGTTATTTGCTTGATAAGTGGTTTCAATTAAAAATATATAAAATGTACTTATATGTATCGCTTTATTATACGAATTAATGCAATAATAACATCACAAACATTATTTGAATCTAACTTTAAAAAAAGTATGACACTCTTGCCCCGACTCACCTTAGTACCGGTTTCTTTGTTATCCATTCATTAGAAATCTTAATTCACTTTTAGCAGAATTACGAGTACATGTATCTTTTTATCTAATTGAGTCAAACGACTTAAGTAAAAACAAAGTTGGTTTTATAATATTTCTAAGTATATCAAAGTAAATCTTTTATGAAGTCTACCCTAATCACCTACAGCCGATGTGAAATTCGCAGATACGTATACATTTTTAGTTTGATTACAGAGAAAGGTACAAAAGTGTACACGTCGACGTCAACCGCAATATGATATCGGTCGTAATGATAAGGGACCTCCGTCACGGCATGTCGCGACACGTGACGTGTGCCCTGTGACGATTGTGACACGTGGCTAATGCCGTCCTTGGCCGCAGGATAAGCCAATGTGTATGACGTCGTACCAAAAATACGGGACTTATTAATTACTAGCTTCTGCCCGCGACTCCGTCCGCGTGGAACTCGTTTATATTGTATCTCCATACAAATGTTCACCACCTATTTCACCCCCTTAAGACAATGATTTCCGGGATAAAAACTATCTCTATACCAAAATCCTTTAAAATTGGATCAGCGGTTTAAGCGTGAAGAGGTAACAAACAGACAGACAGGACACAAAGACATACAGAAATGACAGATACACTTAGGCATTTATAGTAGCATATTAGTATGGATTGTGTCGGGCTATAACCAAGTAGAGCCCTACTTGGTCGTCGGTGTATTTTTTTGTAATTTAGGTCTATTTTAACCCCCTAACAAAAACGAGGGGTGTAATAGTACATTACACACGTACACAATTTTACGTCTTCTCCTGGGTGTGAAGAGAGATTTGCCGCTGCGCCCGTGGGCGGTAAATCTCTCTTACCGCCCGGAGTGACGTAAATAAGTTTGCAGTCGTATCTGTGAGGCAGTCAGAGGATGAACCGATTAGAAAGCAGGTTTTTTAAATTGAAAGTTGATTCTAATTCTAATCACAACGCAATTAGTTTCCCGATCTAGTTTCCATTTACGCTGAGCTAACGTGACAGAATGAGCGCGCGAATTACACAATGAGACTGAAAGAGACGCTCACCACAAAAATAATTTATTTTAAAAGAAAGAAAGAAAGAAAGAAGACATTTATTCACTACGCAAAAGACACACAGAGACAAAGGGAGTACAAATACAATACAATTTACACATAATGTGTGTGTCTTCGCGGCAGTGAATCGGTCGCTGTCTCAGCATTATTCCGAGGTGTCAGACAGACACCTACAGCGCTGTTTTAGATGACTGATCGTGGTTCACGGGCGACCAAATCACAGATAGAACTCACAACGGGTTTCCAGTGATCGCTCGTGATCAACAAATTAGTAAATGGCTGGACGAACTAATCGAAAAAGGTGATTTTAGGGAAGTAGACGACTCAGTTGAGGCCCCTGACTACATGGCTGATGATTTTAGGAAACCATTTGCCTCTCTCTACCTTCCCCTCAACTATACATAGACCATAATTAGGTTCCACAAGAATAACCTTAAAATTGCCATTAAAATTAAAAAATAACCGACACTGGCTAACTTACACTCTTCCAAATGATGGAGTAGCTAGTTTTTAGCTACGTCCATCATTTGGAAAAGTGTACGCGCTCGCATCTTAATAATAATATAAAGTCTATTTTATATCTAAGTACCTATTAAGTATTAGCTATAGCCAATTTTGTTTTTTATTGTTTATGATTATCTTGTATTTATGATTAAGCTAGCTTTAATGTATAGTGTAAATATACAAGTATAAATAAATGAATGATATCTACCTTACAAATTGTTTTTTTTTTTTAGTAATAATTAATTAGTTACGTTTGCCTTAAATGTTTAAAACACACTTTTGTTACTAGAACGTCTATATTTATCTGTCAACACCTCGTACACCTGTAATTAATCATTGTGCAACATGTTCCACGGCTCCCAAGATACAGACTTGGCCTAGTTTGGGATCCACTGACTCAATGCAATTTTTGTAATGTGCACGTCCTCAATAAACTTTTTCATTTCATTTCAATAAACTTTTTCATTTCATTCCAGCACGCTGTTTTAAAATGAGAACTAAGCTACGTTTGTATGAAGAGTCGATTTGAGTCAACCGAGCTGGAGACTCTTAATTAATCTTTGAAGAAATGACAATAATATACTTAACACATTCTATTGAAATACACAGAGCGAAGTGTCGAGACAACCCTATGGTACCTCCATTTAGGAAAGTGGTTTCCCGTTCGACTAATGCTAGCATGGCTAATAGTCGCTCCACGGCGCATGCTTCCAGGGAAGGCTTTTAGGGAAATGCGTAATTAAATTAAATGTATTTGCACTTTCATTCATACATGCTAACCCGCAAAATAAAGAAGTGCGTGACGACGACGACGAAGACGATCACAATGACGATAAGAGACAATAATATAAGGTGCTTCCAAAATAGATGCCAATACTTTAAGAGATGTTAACTTACCTCAAAATAATAATAAATACTTTACTTACTCTTTATTGCACCACGACAAGAGAGAAACGTTAATAAATAATGGTTAATAATTTACTTTAAATAGGAATTAACAAAAAATAAAAAAAAGCTGTTCATTTTACTGGTTATCACTAACTTACATCCAAATAATTTACTTTTAGTATAATAATTTGTTATTACGTGGCACAGTTTCACTAATTTTCTCCAAAAACTAACAAATTTTAAATTAGTTTTATACGTAAGGACGAGTACTATCAGCTCTGAAAGTATTGGCATCTAATTTGGAAGCACCTTATATATCTACGTGTTTTAGTTTCATTTGCCATACTTACAGGGGCCCGATCATACAGTACATACATACTCCCATCAGCCTATTGCAGTCCACTGCTGGTGTCTACTACAAGATACACTCCTCAAGTCATCTGTCCATCTGGCGGGAGGGCTTCGAACACTACGTTTGCCAAGCCGTACCATACCATATTAACCATATATCAACTTTCACGCCTCTGACTTTCAAAATCATAATTTAAAACAGCGATATCCAAGGGGTATCTTCTGTTGGCATGTACGTTAGGTAAGTCCAACAGCGGCAAATATTACGTCAGCAATTGACTGACTAGGGGGCCGAATTTTTGCTTATCGGATGGTTAACCTGTTGAATAATACGATTACACGTTCAACAGGTTGGTCATTAAGTTCAATTAGCCCAATTTCGTTGGGTGAGTGGTTAAGTAGAGCTGCCTTTACCAGTCTGCTAGTATGTTTTACTTCGTTAGTTGAGACAAATGAGTGCAGTCAGCAACAGTATGTAAGTATCTGTAAAAAATTACACGCCTCTCTATGTCGCATATAAAATAATTCTATATAGATTATTGGCGTTTGTCTTTAATAAATAGTAATCTTGCTGACTGTATCTTTCTAGACGATCCTGCTTTACCTTAATTTTTATTTTCCACAACTGTATTTCATGTTTGTTGTGATATCATTTCCCTTGTTTATGATGCCCTAGTTAGTTCTGTCAGTTCTCACGTAATCAAATCCGTACAAATACGGAGTGAGTTTTCATCTGTCCGAAAGAGATAATAAAAAAAAATATACGACGCTTATGATGTGATGTTGCCTGAATAAATGTTATTATATTCTATTCTATTCTATATAGCGTCTGTAATGCTGATGCTGATATTCTGTAATTCTGGCTTATCCTGGCAATTCACTTCACGTTGCGTGGTTGCCTCTCTTTCATTTGCCGTATGAAGGTAAAAGATGCATTACGAATATCTAGGAAAATACCGCAAAGTGAAGTGCCAGCATCATAGTGAGTCTTTTGAACGTTACTGAGGGGGATTACGTAACTTTCCAAACGTTCTTTAAGTCAACTCAAGTGTAATTGTAACTTGACGCACGCTCACTGCGTTACGCAATCGACCAGCAGGTTTTCACTCAATAATATGACATGTGACATCTTTTAAGCCGGCGTCGTCTGGGCGCGGTCATATCAAAATATTTATACAGCAATCCGAACAAACAGGGTTGCCTTATTACATACATAAGGTACGCAACCATACATACGCAACCATAGAACTCGCAAAGCTTTGAGTTGCGACAACATGTTTCGCGAGGAAGATACGCATGTATGTCCCATTTTTAGGTATGGTCTCGAAAAGATAACACAAATTTCATTCGTGGATTCGAGGTCGCTACCTAGGGCTTTTTACGTTACCAAATGCTACCCCTGCCTACTTAGGGTAAACGTCCCAGTGCTCGACGCTGTACTTGTACTCGTATATGGCATGGGCACTCTAATTACAAGTGGGACATGGCTTAAAATCGAATGAAGAAAAATCGACCTAGTTGGAATTTAACCCATATTGCTTTGCCATAAAGTGCCCATGCCACGAGTACTTACCCTATTTCTGTGTACGGGAAACAAATATAGGACATTAGTACCGTCTCGACAAACAAAAACGACTGACGAACGCAGGTAATAGATTGTGAAATAAGTTTTTTACAAAATTAAAAACACATTTGGTCCATATCTCAAAAACTACTGGATAATAAAGGACCCATTACACCGCATCATACCATGACCGTACTATGAACGTGTCAGGCAAAAATATATTCTTCGTATTAAAAAGTGCCGGTGCCGGAACGGTCTAGTGGGCGTCATCTCATAATGCCTCATAGAAAGAATATTTTCTTGCATGTGACGGTACAGTTACGGTCATGGTATGACACGGTCTAGTGGGCACAGACCTTTAGGCTAAGTAAAGTGAATTATAATAAGAAGTACCTTCCTTTACCATCCTGGATTTTTTTTACATGCACTACTTAGTCCGAAACATCCTGTATGATATAACTTTCGTCAGGCGAATAAGTAGCCGCTAACTTTATAATCTGTTGTGTACGCCTCTTTTCTTGTGGTCCCACAGATTTATCCACCAGTGGGACCAAGGGGAAGACTTGTTTTTGTGGTCTCACTGCTACTTCTCTACTTTTAATATGAATTATTATTAAGCTCGCGAAAGACTAGATAGGTTAGGATTGTTAGGTAGCTTCAGATGCCCGAAGGGCTAATCGCCTAGAAATAGGAGCCCCAATTAGCGGGGCTTCGTCGAAACTCTTGAACGACCAAGTGGAACACGGGTAAATGGCGGTTTTGTATGACTTGCCCGTAATCCCACTATGATGCTGTGAGTCTACGGGGAAAATAAGTAAGAGGTACTATATCCTACTAATATTATAAATGCGAAAGTTTAGATGTTTGGATGTTTAGATGTTTGGATGTTTGTTACTTAATCACGCTTAAACGGCTCAATCGATTTGGATAAAATTTTGCACGAAGATAGTTTATAGCCTGGATTAAAATATAGGATAGCTTTTATCTTGAGTCAACGAAGACGAAGTCGCGGGCGGAAGCTAGTGTACCTATTATATACAGGAAGTATACTTTCATTACCGTAGAAAGCAGTGGGACTATGATAAACAAGTCTTCCTTGTGGTCCCACTGGTGGAACAAAACAGTGGTTGACCCCACAAGAACACGGCGCGGTGGTTGCGTATACCTTCAACGGAAAGCGAGTGCAATCCCTTATTCCTATTGATAAAGGCAGGATTAAAATATGTTCCTCTTAATTATTCCTGACAAAGAAACCAAACGTTTTGTAGTTAATATAATAATTGCAAGAAACTATAAAATTCCGTAAAGCTGCTATTTAAGTCTTAAACAAAGTATGTCGGAACAAAACACAAAGGAATTCTAAAATTAGTCATTCCATTATGATTACATCTTTACATTTGACTACGTTTCGCCTAATGAAACTTACTCCACTTACTGTAGATGTTATATAAATTTTATTCCCAAGAAATAATCTAAGATGGAAATTTATTCTATCCTCGTCCTTTGTATTACACAAGGTTTAAAATAAATGAAAATGGGCAAAGCCCATCCATAAAGCAGCACGTTCGGACCCGTAATCGCAATAGGGTAGTTGCCTCGTGTTAAAATTGATACCGTCGCGTTGCTAAATGGATAAACCATCAAATTATTGTGATAAAGTATAAATACCCAAAAAATTGAGCCAAAGACGCTGGCGTAATTGACATAAAACTATGACGTCACAGTTTGCTATTCGTACTAATCGTTGTATACTTAAGTAAATTGCTGTTTCGGTCGCGAAATACTGCGTTTAGGCTTATACCTAGTTGTCCGTTAGAAGGTTCAAGTTACATCTTTATATGATTTTCATTTTATTTTGTTATTTATGTTCTTTAATCGTAGTTGCTCCCGTACAAACATTTGTTCTTCTCCGAAAACTGGTTCATATGGCATCGTAAAAAAATCTTAGGTCACAAGCCTATTAAATCATTAATTTACACGAACGAACTTTTTTCCAAGCTGAAACGAAGAACTGGCACACCTTCGTCAAATTATGTTGGTCGTGGATCTGCGAGGTTAGAGATTCAAGGTTGATATAACCTGTCCCTGTCTGTGTGTGTACCCAAAATTAAGCGTGTTTTTTTTTTTTATAACTCAGTGTCAGTTTCTGACGACAAACAAATATTCAGTTTGTATACAAAACCGGATAAGGGCGAGTCGAACTCGCCCACCGAGGGTTCCATACAAAATTACAAATTTATAGTTTTCAGATGTTTCCCTATGCTTGTAGAGTAAGACGATATAGCTCGCATAATGTCATAGTTCTAGGTCAACGGAAAGTTGGTACATACCCTATAAATTTTGATTCCCTTGAGAGTGTCGAAACATACGTTTTTTGCGGTTATAAACGGCCGTATCCTTAGAAGCTTGATTTATTCACAGCTTCAAAGGGTCTACAGTAGACTTGAGTTTTGGTTTTAATTTCAACTCGATACCTCCAGGCGTTCCCGACATAAAGGCAGACAGACGGACAGACAACAAAGTGATCCTATAAGGGTACCGTTTTTCCTTTTGAGCTACGGAACCCTAAAAATAACTTTTTCTTTTCAATTTATAAAGACACAACAAGTTTATTTTCATACAATTTGTATGCTTAATTTTTGTAACTGACACTGACTTATTTTTTGTTTAACAACTCACGCTAATTGGGTTTTTAAAAATGCCCTTACTTCTGTCATCCCTACACTGGACACATTAACTGGTTAATTAAGGTGACTGGAACCCGAAATTTTCGTCCCGCTCGCTTGCTAGTGTTAGCTCGATATGCTGAACGCACGGACCAACAAGCATTGCTGTCAAAACGATTTTTTCTTTCGCAATAACCTTTGTTTGGTTTTACATAAAGTAAAAACAAATATTTCCAAAAGAACCGCAACACAGTTATAAACTTAAACTGAGGGCCAAGTATACTAGACCCAAGACCCATCACCCTTCGTAGTCGCCATCGAGATCAAAGTGTGTTATCTCCGAATGGACGACTGGCCAGCCTGCCGTGTTCTAATTCGATTAATTACCCTATTAACGCGAACACTGGACTTATATAGATCATAAGTATTTTCCTTTTCTAGAAGCTTTTCCATAGTCACATTCTGGATGCTACTTATATATGACTTTTTTCTGATGCTGAACCGATATGACAAAACGCTATTTTTGAACTTTATGCGTCCGGGGCCCGGGGTAATCACGTAACTTTTTGAACGCACGTTAGGACCACTAAACTGTCACTTGTCTGGCAGTGGCCACCGCTTGCGGTCGAGTGCTAACCTTACTCTTGCTGTATCGTCTAAAAAGACGCGAACATACTCTAAATCTTTCACCGTGCGTGCTGTTAAGTTGTGGAATGAGTTGCTTTTGTCGCTGAGACAGTCGCGGTCTGATGCGTCACTTAAGATGAATTTGAAGAAGTTGTGGCTTTCCAATGACTTGTGAATTGGTTGAATATAGTATTTATTTATTTATTGTATATTTGCGATATATATATTACATATGATAGTGTCTATTATATTTTATATTTATATATGTATTGGCGTGTTTTTATTTGTCTAGAATGAATACCTACTAGGTTTTGCTTTAATTTTCTCTGTGTTTTTGTACACGGTATAAGTTTGCTTATCTCGTTCTACCTACCTTCCTCTCAATTGCTCAAAGGTTAGCTGGAAGAGACCCCTTGTAGGGATAAATTCGCCTTTGTACTTTGATCTATTGTGTGACATGTATATTCTTTAACCTGTTATTGTGTACAATAAAGTGCTTGTACATACTTTCCAGTACAAAAAGAGACTTTTAATTCATTTAAATCTACCTAACATACGTACCTACGTACAATGAGTTACGTGATCGACCTGCTGTTGTGGTTGTATAAAAGGAAAAAACCGAGTCGTTATACAACTCCATTCATTCTATTAGGAGAATTTGGTCTCGTAATTTACCCAAATTGGCTGTAAGAGGCCATACCAGGAGGGTACAAAGCCAAGAATTGTTTCCTTATTGTTATAATGAACTTGATATATTAGAGGAGGTAGTAGGTATCTAAAAGTTTAGAAAAATATATCCATAATATATAGATAGTATTTTATACAACTGTTGTATAGGAAGGGTCTTAAAACGCGAGTGCTGTGAGTTGCGATGCGAGCCTTGGCGAACATCGCAATTAAAAACGCCACGAGCTTTTTAGACAAGGGGCCGTAGACAAGGTTACAATCGACAAGCGCTAACGCTAACGCTAACTAATAAAATGTATGGGAATGACAGATGTTAACGAAAAGTGTTTCGTCGGCATCTGTCATTCCCATACATTTTATTCGTTAGCGTTAGCGTTAGCGCTTGTCGATTGTAACCTTGTCTAGGCCCCCAGTTATACAGCGTTGCATATGAGTAGTACCTACACTTTTTCTACGACTTAGATAAATACATATTTTGAAGTGAAAACTTCTTTAGCGGCGCTGAGCACTTTTTGGGATGGGGAAAAATTGTTAAACACGCGACAGATTTTTGTGACGTCAGATGTGAAGGATTCGACAGCGTGAGAGATTCGAAGAAAACGGGGGTTTGACTAGGGGCACATAGTTCTAATTTGTACTTTATTGTTCACAATATAAGGTCGTAACACATTTTCCGTAAAAGCAAATTCCATTTGGTTTTATCAAACTTTTATATTTTGCTGCTAGCCGATTCGACTTCATTCAAAACTGAACACTATTCGTAAGAGTATAAAGCCGTTAAACACTTTTTGCAATTGCATATTCTGCAAATTTTGTAATTTGGTCCACGCGTCCTTTACCGTTTTGCTGTTAAGCAAATTCGAATGGTTCGAATTTGGATGTTATTCCTAAGCTCTGAAAAATATTTGGCAATGGCAAAAATTAGTATTTTATTTCTTCCTCTCCTTCATTAATAAGGTTGTTATTAGATATATTGGCACGCAGGGGTGAGAGGGGGGAGGAAGGGATTTTTTTTTTTGCAAAATTAAAATTATTCAAGTTTTCACTTCTGCCGGCACTCCCGGAGTGCAACCCGGTCTTTTTTTTTTACTTTTCAGGAGGGAAGTTTGCTACTTACGCATTTTTTACAGGAGTGCAGTTAGCAGTTATTTTCTTATTATTCCATTTAAAAAGAAACTATCGTACCTACACTTATTTCTTCATAATCACGAATCAAATTCTTACAATGTAATAACTAACAGTTACGAGTATAATCATTCGTCTTTTAATTTTGAACTGGAATTTTGGTGGGAAATCAGAAATGTTCATGGTTTAATTTGTTTTTAATTTGCTTGTATTTGCCATCCGAACGAATCCAGATCCGAACCGGATCCGAACCGATTATCTTTACAAATAATACCAATAATTGATAAAACGTAACGCAATAGATGATGACATGTTTTTATTTTAGTAAACCATTTATAATATACCAATGTTGGTCGTAAATAAATAAAACTTTTATTTCATTATATTTGTTTGTGTAGTTGGTACTACTGACGGTGCTGTTATAGGAGACGCTACACGGGCCAATAACGGCAAGACTGCATGCACAGCAGGCCGCCGCGTGATTCGGTCCGTGTGGATACGTGTCGGAAGCACGGCGCCCAGCTAAATCAAGCTCACTCCATACTAGATTTTCTGTGACCTTGCTTGCCAGTCCTACCGATTTCGCTCGTGTGTCCTTATGATAAATGTATGAAGTATGAACCATAACAGGAAGCTAAACATTGCGTTTTTCGACGACTTATTTTCGGTGTCATTGCATTTGAGTTAGTGCCTATGTAAATGGCAGATAACAATACCGGGGTAGCAAAACTACATTATGAATCTACTACACTCTTATACCGGGGAAACTATAGGTAAGTATTATAGGTATCTCGTTAGCTAAAAAAGACCGGGTTGCACTCCGGGAGTGCCGGCAGAAGTGAAAACTCAATAACATTGTAACAGCTTTTCGACCAGGTCACGTGACATCTTACGGTGTCACCCTAAAAATGAATTTGACGCAAATTTATAAACAATTATCAATTATTTAGGCGGACGGCCCGCGCGGCGCAACGGTGCCGGGGTCCGGCGCGCCGACGGGCGGCGGCAAACACAATACCAATTTGTTTTTGCCATTGCCAAATATTTTTCAAAGCTTTATCTCTTTAGGAATAACGTCTAAATTGGAACTATTCGAATTTGCAAGAACAGCAGACGGCGGTGGCGACCAAAATATCAATTTGTTTTTGCCGTTGATAAATATTTTTCTAAGCTTTATCTCTTTAGGAATAACGCCCAAATTCGAACTATTCGAATTTTCTCAATAGCAAAACGGTGAAGGACGCGTTGGTATTATTACAAATTTATTTGCAGAATATGCTATTGCAAAAAGTGTTTAACGGCTTTATACTCTTACGAATAGCGTTCAGTTTTGAATGAAGTCGAATCGGCTAGCAGCAAAAAATGACCTCCTTCACATCAGGCGTCACAAAACTCTGTCGCGTATTTAACAATTTTTCCCCATCCCAAAAAGTGCTCAGCGCCGCTAAAGAAGTTTTCACTTCAAAAATCTTTTGAGGAGGTCTTGATGGTAGTTAATTAATTTCAATGAAATGACGTAATCTACGTATCTAACACAAGACGTGTCTAAATCTGTTCAACTGGGGCTGATTGCACGAACCATTGTTTCATCAAACAAAGTCCTTCACAATGTTTAAAGAAAACAATGAAACGTAATTGCGCCTTCCCTTCAGTCCTTCCTCTATACAGATAGCCTTTTGTGAAAATATCCGCTGCAGGTATTCACTAATAGGGTCCTTTATCGAACTGGTTGATAAACATGCTGATAAATTCATCATTTTCAAATGAAGCGAAGGAAGAGAAGTCTTACAATCAACGACGTAATCATTCAGACGGAGGTAATGAACTGGGGGTCTATTTGACAATCGTATCTTATTTTATCAAGTCGGTATTTGTTTCGTTGATCCGTGGTTCCTGGTTAATATTGACGCGCGTGACAAATATTATATTGATGTTAGTCTGATAGGCCACCTAGTCGCTCGGGAAGGTACTCATGGTTCAGTTTTTGGTGATACTTAACTTTTTCATCTGCATTCAAAAAATATTTCAATTTGATTTCACTAAAATGTGTTAAGTGAGATAGGCCCTCTGATCGCTCGAAGAAGTATATAGGTCAATAGGTTCCTGGTGGCATTTACCTTTATCATCGACAATTGAAAATTATTGATTTCGTAGGCATTAGGAAACGTGAACATACAGATAGGGGTTTTGGAGGGTTCGCAAGGCCACGATTCAGTTTATCGCTTTCACATCCTAATGACATTGTAATATGTTGCACCCGCTCTTAATTGTGAGTTTAAATTGGAAATATCAGAACTGAAATCTTTCGAGTAATTAAAAGGCAATTTGACTCAAGATGAAAAATGTATAATACCTTTAGTAAAATATATCGTCTCCGGTATTTCAAAACTACGTTGACGTTGTAGAAAGATTTCAAGAATTTTCGAGCGTTTCATATATAGGTAGGCAGTGACATATACATAAGTATTTACAGCTTATTCCCCCGTGTGATGTCAGTTTAGAATAGCACCGACCCCCCCCCCCCAACCCTTTCTCCCTGTGGGTGTCGTAAGAGTCAACTAAGGGAAGGGTTGAAGTGTGTTGTGGGCGATGGGCTAGCAACCCGTCACTGCGATATCACATTTTATCGATCTTTTATACCCACATTTATGCTAAAAGTGGTACTGGAGCACAAGTTTTAATGTGCTCTACCTACTTTACCCCTTTTAGGGATAAAGGCGGTAAAGTATGTATGTTACAGCTTTGTTACCACAACTCAAATCGACATTAACTTTCCGTTTTTGATACATAGAGCATTGCATAATTTATTCACAGAATAGGTATTTTCTAATTCTGATACAAAAGGTAAACATAAATACCGGCCAAGTGCGAGTCGGACTCGCGCACGAAGAGTTCCGTACCATTATATATAATAAAAACGAGCCCACATAGGACGATGGTAACTGAAGAAGGAGTTATAAAATCCAACTTTACAAGTGAAGTTAGAAAAAATATTATCTATCGCCGACCACTATGCGAAAGCATTCGAGCTTAAACATTATTATTTATTTATTTATTTATTGTTATTAAGGATATTATGATTTTATATTACAATATTTTTACATGGTTCATTCACTTATATTTACTACCTCTTTTACACACCTAACAACGTTTTATAAGTAAGTTACAATATAATTTGTACGAAACTATTACTTCTTGAAGTACATTTTATAAGTTGGTCGACTATTACTCGTAAACGTGTTAAGCCTACTTAGCTGTGATAGTTATACTTTTAACTTCGTTATATGTACTACTACCATGAATTTTTTCACATATCCCAAAACAACCATTTAGCTAGCAGGGGGTGGGGACACTGGAGTCTAACAAAAATTAGCACTTTAAGGCTTAATATTTCACAAACGGATCGTTTAATCGAAAAATTGTTTTCACAAACCCCCAATATTTTTAAAAGACCTATCCAACGACACCCCACACTATGGGGTAGACGACAATAAAAAAATCATCCCCACTTTACATGTAGGGGAGGTACCCTAAAAAAAATGTTTTTCAAGATTTTATTTTACCACTTTGTCGGCATGACTAATATGTATATTCATGCCAAGTTACAGCTTTCTAGTACCAAGAGCCTCTGAGCTAAGCTGCGGACGGACGGACGGACGGACATAGCGAAACTATAAGGGTTCCGTTTTTGCCATTCTGGCTCCGGAACCCTAAAAAGGGTATACTACTTATCATATATTAATTTGTACCTACTGTAGAAGTGTAGACATAGCTATAGTACAAAATAGTTTTCGGTTTCCGCGATTATTACTCAAACTAAGTCTACTGGTTTGGCCACGACCACTGTAAAGGGATGTAAGTATGTGTCGCTCCGCCCGCTTTTTACATAAAACGCAACCGAAGCCACGGCTAAAAATATAGCATTTTAAGTCAAATAAAAAAACCAGCCACCTGTGTGTCGGACCACGCACAACGAAGGGTTCCGTGCCTATTAATAAGGTATCGTTACAGAAATCTTATGGCACTTACGGCTTTTTCTGTATATCTCGAAAACCTGTGAACCAATCTTGGTTAAAATTATGTTCAGTGAAAGAATTTAATAATACAGTGTTTGAAAATTGGAGGAGGCCGAAAATCATTTTTTTTGTGATTTCGGCGCGATTCACCTCCGACTATATTCAATCAAAACATTGCTGAGAAACCTTATATTTATTTTGAAAGGCCTAACGATTGATGTGCCACACGCAGACTTACAATGTTTTATTTTTACTTGCAGTTAGACGTATGCTGGAGTACCCTAAAAAAACGATTTTTTTGTTATTTCATTACAGAAAGGTAATCACGTAACGTTTTGAACGCACGTTAGGTAGTTCCATATAAAAAATGACATTTAGATCTACCTAACGTACTCGTACGTACATTGCGTTACGTGATCGACCTGCTAAACTACGTAGCGGCAAACAAGATGCACCTTCAAGTTTTATTCAAATATACCTTATAGTTTTCGAGTAATTGCCTAATTTATACAGACAGACGGGCATGCCGAAAGTCCATTCTATATACTGGTGGAAGAATTTTTGAAATCGGAGGAGTAGTTCCGGAGTTTAAATCCTACATACAAACTTTCTGAACTTGATATAATTTTTTTGCACATTTTTATTGTATTATTAACAATAAGGTTTCTTATTCGCTTTACAAAGCATCTTTGAAGACATAGCGCATGGTTTAATTTAGCTAATTTGCGCTTCTATTATTCTACAATAACTCGTAGCTAACTCCTGTTCACTGTTTCTAAGTGAAATGCATTTTCAACTCAACTATATACGTACTCATTTGCCAAGGCGCCTGGGGGCACCCACGCATTCGTGCGAGAGACAAGGTATTTAGACTTTATAAACACGGGAGTAAGGTTAAAATTTGTGTATAGCGAGAATTTGTCATATACTGGTTTGAGCCTTGACGCCTGGAGCCTGGCCATTATTGACGATACGCCAACGCGTTTGGTGAAGCATTTATCTTCATTTGTTCAGCTTAGGTCGGTACTGTCGCTAGTCTTTACGACCAGTGGAAAAATTATTGAAGTGTATTTTTTCGGCATTTCCGTGTCCCTTGCACTGAAATCCGGCGCCCGAACAAAAGTAAAGGGACGTCAGCACACTAATTGCACACACACATTCACTGCCAAGAATCGCTACGCGCTACGCTCGTAACCGATCCCGTGGTTTTCCTCGTAAGTAGCGGAATGCGACTACGTTGTAGGCGCCCGCTAGGTGGGTTCCTGGCAGTGTGTTACAGTGGGGGTGGGCAGAACACTTGGCGAGGAGAAATGATGGAAGATGGACAAAACGGGTTACTAAATGGTGGCCAAGGTCATCCAAATGGGCAGCGGGCAGACCACCAGCCCGATGGACCGATTATATCTGCCGAGCAGGACGCAAACAGTGGATGAGATTAGTACAGGACCGATGAGAGTGGCGTAGTAAAGAAGAAGCCTACTCGACTACTCAGTGGGTGGATACGCACTGAATAGATAGATAGATAGAATATTCAATTTTTTTATCGTTATCTCAGCACTATCCCGAAAGGAGCTTGGGGTCCACTGGCTACCTTACTTAAGGGGCTCCCATACGCCAATGACCTTCGATCTGAATCCCTTAGTATTCTGATGTTTTTTGTAGCTTATTAAATTAACAACAACGGCTTTAAGCAATATAGAATCCCAGATTTACTTCAAAGTTCATTGTTTTCGAGATATATTTGGCATCAAACTTGAACAATTTTAGGCCAAATCACTGGTTTTCTGGCCATAACTTTTGTGTTAATTAGTTTAAAATGAAAACCCTAGACACGTTTTTAGAGACGTCATAGACGAACCCAAATATGTAGATTTCATATATGTTAGATCTCTCACGTCAATAGAGATACGAAATAAGTGTTTTTTTTGACAATGTTTAAAAAAAACATACAACATTAAGTATTCATTACTTTCAAAATCTGGTAGACAAAAATGGATATAAAAATTGAAGAACCGATAGCCGTTTGACTTATAATTCTATCTGTAGTGAAAAAGTAGGAGATACGATTCAAAACTTGTCAAAAATCGATGAAAACCTCGGGTAGCCCCTTAACTTAAGTATTGGCGTAGGCGCTACAGTTGTGAAGCAATGCTATCTTACCTGATGAACATTCAAAGCCTCAAGATTTAATAATATCGTATTCCGTTCATTAACGTAATTTATTAGCTTCAGTGGAACAGTAAGTTTAAGAATATTTGAGGTAATTTTTATTACAGCGGTGACGGAAATAAACCGCTAAAACCTTAAGAGTCGACTGTGTGGGCGATGTGCTTGTACTAGTATGCTCTGTTCTGCTGTAAAAATATGGAGAAAACGATTTTTTCCAGGCATGAGACCCAGCTAGATCGATTTTTCGCGCCGTAAACCACTATAATCCAAATTTCGTTAAAATCGTTACAGCGGTTTTTGAAACCGTGATTACCAATACATATCTTAGGTAAATATTGCTTGCTGCGATTTAGGTTTACCTAAATAAAGTTTCCAGGAATGCTTTTTAAAGTCACGGCTTTATGCCATGTGACAAGAGCCATATCGTGAAACAATTAGCTAGAGACGCACTCTGATTTTTATTCCAAAGTAGAGTTAAAGAGAATTCAAACCAAGTTAAGATCTAAACTACAACTATCTAATCTCAGCTTTTAAACATGTACAATTTATTACTGTAGGCAATTGCAATACGTTGTTATTGAAAAAAATAATTAAATAGAAATAAAAATCTAATTGGTTAACTTTCATAATAGATGCATGATTTGTTATTGATAGAATTCGGTTTTCATTATGTTCTTTGCAATGTAAGTTATAATGTAAAGAATGATTCCTGCTAGGTACCTAATTAACGAAATATTATATGTTGATGATCATCATCATCATATCAGCCGGAAGACGTCCACTGCTGGACATAGGCCTCCCCCAAAGAGCCAAAGTGACCGGTCCTGCGCCACCCGCATCCAGCGGCCTCCCGCAACCTTTACCAGAACATCAGTCCACCTTGTGGGGGGCCTACCCACGCCGCGCCTATATGTTGCATAACTCTGAGAAATTTAAACATGGGGCTGCACTTATAAATGCCAGATATTTTCTATCATACTTACAATTACGTGAACGCACCTACATACTGAGCACTCAATTCAGGTAAAAAATCTGTTTTTGTACTCGTCGATTAAAATCTGTGTATTAAGATTTCATAGAGAATACTGCAACGTCACTCTTTTCATCGTTGAATAGTCTATGTTACTTCCGAAACAACCGAAATAACTTTTTTAACCCCCGACGCAAAGAGAGGGGTGTTATAAGTTTAACGTCTCTGTGTATCTGTGTATCTGTCTGTGGTATCGTAGCTCCCAAACGGATAAACCGATTTGAATGCGGTGTCTCTTGTGTCATAGATAATTTTATCCCGAGTGTTCTTAGCCATGTTTCTTGAAAATCAGTTCAGCCGTTTTTGAGATATTGGACTTTGAAATGAAAATGTCGGAGGTTTTTCAACTTTTCTAAGTTGTAGTTATTATACTCGTCGACCTTAATGTTTGAATTAAGACTTCGAGTTCGTACACCAAACTTAAATCACATACTTTTTACTATGGAGCTCCCAACTCAACATTTCATAACTGTTGAGACTACTAAAATGAAATTGACCAATCACGTGGCGCCTTTACTGAACTATAATGTATTTGACCAATAGGACGCCGTCATGAGAAAGTCAAAAAGTAATAGACATCAACACACAAAAAAGAAAAAGCCGTTGGTTGCACTTCGTTTCAGCAGGGTTTAGATTTTCAATAAATACCAAGTTTGTTTAATTAGTTCAGTTGACTCGTAGAAAAAGTATTGTGTACAATAGTTATATAAATAGCTTTTTAAGTCTCGTACCTTAATTAGGCCACTCAGCAAGCTTCGTGGCCTAAACATGGTACTCGACTAAAAAGCTCTCTGTTATAACACGATTGTGAAAAATACTATTATTTACCTTCAACCTTATTTGATGAGAGCCCATAACGGGGACTAAAATAGCCCTCACATACTACATTTTATCAGTTTACTTTTCACGTCGACGGATACAAGGGATCCCATCGAGATAAAAGGTCTACCGCGACCGGGTAACGACCTTAAAGGTCAAGGGCCTTTGTAAGGAATATAACGGGATGAGAAGCTTGAAAGATTAATCGTCTGATTAGTTGTTAAATTGCTTGTATTATTTTAACTAAATTACTTCATAACAAAATTAATGAGTTTAGTGAAAATGATTTGTGAAAATCGCGAGAGTATTAAATCAATGCCATGCCATTTGAGACGTATATATATATATATTTCCATTGCTCTTAAATACACGTTCTTGCCAAAATAAACGATTTTACTTGAATACTGTTTTAAGAAGTCACGGACTGTATAATAGTATAATTGGGGTAGCCAATTCGGTTTTAGTTACAATATGATTATATTTCCTCAGAGGGCCTATTCTACTAGACTTATTGAATTAGAATCTAATTGGTACTATCAGACCAATTTTCAGGCGTGCCAAGCTTTTATCAATATCAAACGGATTTAAATTCAATAAGTTCATTCAAACAGAGCCTCGGGTGGGTTTATATTATCAAACAGTTTGTTTCTTTCTTAACCGTAACGCTTAGAGTTTTATTGGCAAATATAATAAATATTTACCAATAAAACTCTAAGCGTTACTACAAGGCAACCTATTCCGAAAAAATACATTTATTTTGGTAGGTAATCATAGTTAAACAAACAATAAGGAAACACCCAATTATATATTATGTCGTAAGAATTTGTTACGTTATCACACTCCCGCCTTTTTGAGCTTCATTCGTATCTCACACGTCAAAGGCAACTCGTTTGACTTGGAAAAGAGGAGGCAATTACTTTGCAGGGCGGGAGCCAATGCAATTCATGCGTAACTTTTTTTTCCTCTTATTAGTTTACTAGCTTCCGCCCGCGACTTCGTCTGCGTGGACTCGAGATAAAAACTATCCTATATTTTAATCCAGGCTATAAACTATCTTCGTGCAAAATTTCATCCAAATCGGTTAAGCCGTTTAAGCGTGATTGAGTAACAAACATCCAAACATCTAAACATCCAAACATCTAAACATCCAAACATCTAAATTTCTTTTGCATTTATAATATTAGTAGGAAGTTGGATACTTACATGAAAATTAAAGTTTTACAGGGTCTATGAAAAATGGGGCGTGAACCGAGCACGGGCATATTCGGTAGCTAGCGCATTGCGCTTCCAAATATGCATCTGTTATGTTTTTTATTTTTTGATTATTTTTGGTATGTTGATATTTTTGTTTTTGGTTTACATTACAGTCTTTGTTTTTGTTGACATTGCTTGTGTATTATAACATTTCCCCGCGAGAGTGAAGGGTGGGAGGGTTTATTTCATTTTCAACCGCTGCGCGGACAGCTGTGTTATGAAAACGAATGTTTTGTGTATGTTTTTTTGACACACAGGTGACAGCTCATACGTTTTTGATGTCATACTGTCTACTCATACACAAGCAATTCTCGTAACAACGACTGTAATGTAAACAAAAACAAACATTTCAATGATAACAAAAACAAACATTTCAATGATAACGAAAACAAAACAAATTAAAAAAAAACAAATTCATTTTTGGAATCGCAATACGGTTTATATTAGTACGAGCCGGGATTCGAACCCGCAACCGCCGTTTGACAGCCGCATGCCTGAACTAGTGGCTAAAATAAATCAAATTCGTCATCATCATCATCATCAACATAAAAATAAAAGGTATACAAATACAGTTCTAAGTATTAAGACAGTTATATAAATACCGCAACGGTTAGTTGGGTTGGATGTTGTTTTGTTACAATGTTACTACAAAAACCTCCTACGTTACTATTTAACCCACGCTATGTGTACTTAAAATCAAATTGCGATGCTAAGTGACGAATCAAATTGATCTCTAAATATCTGTTCGCGACATAGTAGGCTCTTCTCCGACGACGTAACTTTTACGATGACCATTTTAGAACTGTATTGTAGATAAGATTCATTAGGAAATATTGTATAACGTCCCAATTAAGTAATTCAATTGTTCCGGGCCATGAAAGGGGCTTGTAATTAAAAGCCTCCAATGTCCAGAGCAGGGGAAAGAATTACGTCACGGCTTACGTAACGTGGATAATATTTGCATAAACGCATTCGAGTATAAAAATCGATGGTTTTTAACCGTCGTGTGATGTCTGTTAATTTAATATTTGTTTGAATGGAAAGTTTGACATTTTCTTTATGAGATGAGGCTGAGCTGCCGGTGCCATATTTAACGATTACCGATCCGTAAAGTGTGTTTAATGCAACCCGCCCTTAATCCAATTTGGTTAAAAATCGTAATTAGATCTATTCTATATTAATAACTTTTACCGTGAAACTACATCTTTGTTTAAGTCTGACATCTAACACAGCACGCTACCTTTACTTATTCACCAGAAAGTTGGAAATAAGTCAACTGAATTAGTTTGATAAGACGCTTCCTTGAAGCAGTAGGTACAATTTCTGAAGCTGTCATTGACTAGGATTGCAACATTTGCAACTTTACAAGCCACAGCTCACAGCCATTCGATTGACTAAAGACAATTTATTGTAGCACGGTCAAGTTTAACACTGACGTTAAGGTGGTTCGACGACTAATAATTTGAGAATAATGGTTTTCCCAAAGTGTCACGTGACAAACTAATTTCTCAAATTATTCTAGTTTATTCTAGGAAAGGGGGAATTTCGCGCAAATAGAAAGCCAATTTATGAAAGTGTGTTACATAAGTTTCTTAAAATATCACGCCGTTACCCTGCGAATGTCAAAAAACGTTTTGTATGATCGTTGAACCACCGTAAGTATTCGCAGTTTTCTAGCAAGTATGTTAGAGTGAAAGAGACAGGTGTTTTCGGCTGCAACAAACGGTCAATGCTAGTGAAATGAAGAAAATATGGTGACACTGAGCCTCTATGGCATGGGTGTCTGCCACGTGTTTACGCATAACAATTGCCTGCTTCCAACGTTCAATTCAGAAGCGTGAGTTTGACTCATCAAGCATGCATAGACAAAGTTGCTCACAATCTTGTTTAGTCAGAAATAAGCTCGTGTACATTTCACCGCAGAAGTCAGGTCACGTTTCGCAAATGTCAACAATGTCGTTATAAAGCGGTAGATTTCATGTATCCGCAAAATTTAAAACTGAAATGGATACAATATATCGAGGCCACTTGAGGCTCTCGAATCTAATTAGAATTAATTGTGGAATATCAAGTTCGACGGTCCACTACAAGGTTAGAGGTTCAATCTGGAACATGCGTTTGGATTTTAATCTTGTTTTTAATGCGCGATGAAAACGAAGGGTGTTATAAGTTTATCATGTGTCTGTCTGTTGCATAGTAGCACCTAAACGGATTGAACCGATTTGAGCGCAGTTTTTTTATCGAAAGTCTTGTCTATAAGATGTTTATGGATGGAAGTATTTTTGTTGTGAAAGGGTTGTTTTAAACTTTAAATTCATACAGTTAAGACATATGTGACTCGCAAGGGTGCTACCGCCGAGTAATCGTAGAATGAACGAGTAAAACATACTGAAATCAAATTGGAGTCCGAAACGTACGACGTGAGCCATACTAAGAGTATTGCGTAACTCGTAAATAAACCATTTAGTATCTATAATTATACATTTATTGCTTCTCAAAATATTCGCCATTACATTTTTGACATGTATTCATACGGTCAAACCATTTCTTGAAGCATGAGGCTTAATCACTTGAGACCATGACCGGGGGTCTTAAATGTCAAACCTCTCATCAAATCTTTGATTTTCGGGATAAGGTTAAAATCGCAGGGTGCAAGGTCTGGACTTTAACCCTTAAACGGGCCCCGTCAATTGGCATTGGCATCGTCATGATACGAGAGAATTGGTCGACTTTCTCGGACCTTTTCAAGGACACTGGGTAGACAAATAGTTGTGTACCATATTATTTAGCATAAAACGTTACTGAGTAGAGTAGTGAGTGAGAGTAGTTTTTCGTATGCTTTGTATGTATATGCTACGGAAGACAGTTGGCGAATCAGCTGTGTTGACTGCATACCATGCATACATTTCTTCAACACTAAGATATGGGGTAATATTCTGGGGTAACTCTACTGATCGTGAATTGGTCTTTAGGGCGCAGAAAAAATGCATAAGAGCAGTACGTGGCCTTCGGCCCACGGATTCATGTAAACCTCATTTCGTAGACCTAAACATTCTCACTTTCCCTAGCATATGTATCAGAACGAAAGGCCAAGCTGAAGCCTGTTTGATGGTAAAGTGGAGTATGCTCTAACAGAATACTTACTAATAACTTTTATTTGCTTTTTTTAACTTTGCTCAATCTCAACAAGACTTTGGGTACTCTTATTTACAGTCGGTTAAAAATTCAGACTACATTCTTGCGGAGAAAGATAATGTAACATCTTAAAATCTTAAATGTCGATCAAAATCTTAACTGAAAGCAACATGTTTTTATGAGGTTTGTAATAAAAGAAATAGGTTTGTTTTTGCGATAAGGAAGCTAAAAAGAATAACGTCAATTGAAACTACACTCATGGCATATCACACCTATGTTTGCTCTGCTCTCCGTTATGGAATAGTGATGTGGGGGAATTCAACGAACATACAGATAATTTTTGCTGCCTAAAAGAGATGTGTACAATCAATAGAAGGTCACAGATTATTTAAGAAAAACAACCTTATGACATGACTCTACACATTTGAAAATTGTAAATTTGTAAGAAGTAATATAGATTTATTTAATTTAAAATTTAACGAAAAAAAGCGTACTTAAACCCATAATTTACTGATAGCCCCTAAGTGTAGAGATTAAGACTTCATCGCAAAAATTGTTATGATATGGCGATCACAATATATAATGCATTACTAATTTCATCATGTCCATGTTTAACAAATAATGAATTTTACCCATTACTGTGCGATCTGTTAACCACAGAATGCTTTTATACTTTGAGCTAGTTTTATGTCAAATGTAACCAGTTGACATTAGAATCCCGATAAGCAGAGTATTATATCAAGCTCCAATTTAGATGACTTATGACATTTATAATGAATTTAATAATAGACATCAAAATTTTGTATTAAATAAAAAATATGTAATTTAGTGACTGTAATTTAATGAATGTAACAGAAAAAACTGTATTAAAACTATTGCATGCCTTTAAGGTGAAATAATTGAACCTAATGTTTATATTTAAGACCTTTCTGTATTATTACTCGTAGTATTTCAAGCAATCAATGCAATACTAAGTCTACCAATATGGTGAAACTCACCTCTAATGGGCAATACCTACCGTCGTTTCACCGATACAAGTAGGTACCCGTCGCATCGTTCTTGTCACATTAAGCACAAATATTGAAAACAATAATATGTCTTGCAATTACGATGCTTCAGCGAGCTACAAGATATTGGCAGCAACAATCCAACGAACATGGTATGGAATTTGATATTCATATTTTGTATTTACGGAACGTTTAATTCTTGGAGAATACGAGTAAAAGGAAATTGACCGTTAGTTGGTGTACATTCGAGGTTATTACACGCAAAAAATACATTTTAAGCATTGTTTGAAGAATGAAAGCCATTTGAGTTCCGAAGGACAACTCGTTAAAATAAATGATAAATATTCAGCTGCCCTCGTCTGAAATCAAGTAAGTAAAACTCAGTTTTGTATTTTTTTTCCCAGGAGGACGCAAAAATGTAATTCGTCATGTTCAGTAACTACATAGCATTAAAAACAAATGTAAGTGCATTAAGTATGGTAAATACAATCTACGCATTATTTTCACTTTTTAATTTCTTACGTATTTTGATGTTGACAAGTAAAAATGGTTACAGCGTAGAACGGAGGCACATAATCGGAATAACTTTCTATATAAAAACAAGTATCTTGAGATACTCGAGTTTTGCTTGGGCACTGCAACTGCGATAGATTTTTGCAATTGGTATATTCATACTCAGGCGAGGATCAACCCTCGGTACATCATAGCACCATATCGTTTGCCGTATTGGGCTAATCCACAAGGCTATCTAATCTTTTATCCTGCTATTGGTGACGTGCAAAACATTTTGACTACCACTAACATGTGAAGTTTAATTAACTGTCAATAAACAGCCACGACAAACAAATCCATTAACGTGCCGAATGCCGATTACATTGAAACGTCAGAACCTAAATGATTCGCTTGTAATGTGGTTCATAAATGGGACTTGTTCCGTCCAGTGGCCACGTCCGCACGGACGGGCGGGGGGGGTTGCTGGCCTAACGAAGGAAATCAACGTTATTTAAATGTTAACATTTCCTTACAGAGTCTTAGTTAATTAAATTTAAATCTTGAATATCTTATATATCAAATAGTGCCAATTAGGATAATTGTGTCTTAAAAAAGATTACCATAGAAAATATTTCGTTTTAAGCATATAAAAAAAGGGGCGAATATTCGTAACCAGCTGCACTGTGCGCTTGGCGCCTTCGCTCTTAATATAGCGTTTGCATTGGGATGATAATTATCGAGGGCTTTTGGGTCTATCACAGGCTTTACAAATACCGTCACGTAGGGCGACAACTTCTTTCGTGGATGTATTTGTATACCTACCTAAAGTGGGAGCGGCATACCACTGTCACTCCCTGTATTAATCACGCAGTGAAGCGGACGTCTGTGATGGGTCTCTCCACAGACACTACATCGCCTTTAAATGTGTGTGTGTGTTGCTCCTACCTGTGCCTTTCTGTCAGTGTCAACCACACTGACTCCGCAGAAACGATAAGTCAATACGCACGGAGTCGGGTCAGTTACAAGTTCAAATCGCCTGGTACCGAGCCGGGATTGTTTCAAGTTTTCCTTCTTTGTTGCCGTCTTCCGTTATTCAGCGGGAAGACCACGTGCAAATAATACGAAATTCTAAGTGTATTTTAGACCTATGTTCGTGATTTATTTCTATCGAGCGAAAATTGCTTAATTACTGATCTCGCTGCAGAAAAGCCTCAAGATTACTATTCGTATTTTTTTGGAACCATGTTATTATAAACAGACGCATTATATTGTTTTAAAACTCTGTTCGCTTAACTTCGTTGAACCTACGGCGCCTTAAGTAATTATTTATTTTGACATTGTGATGCGGTGGCCTTAAAGCGGCTAGTAATGTACCTTTTATAATTGAAGAATCCCTGAATCTATTCAACGTATTTCCAGCTGTACCTGTGTGTAATGGATCAAATATGTCGGATCAAACTCATCTCATAAACCACTGCTAGCAATAATGTAAAAATCTATAAGTAAAGTACAGTCAGCACGCTTAAGAAAACATTGTTTAAAGCTGTTAAACTATAATCTTGAATTAAAATATGCGCCGGGTAAATATGTAAATTATGCAGACATGCTGTCGAGAAATTATAGACCCTATCCTTAGAAATAGTTGTTAAGGTTGTTTACCTGCGTGCTGGGCAGCAGGCGCCGACAGAGCTGGTGAGGTGACAGCCAGCAGTGCCAGGGCCAGGAACCACAACGCCGCCATTTTACCTGACAACAAACAAAATAGCTGTTTAAATACTCTAGTTAATTGAACTAGACATAAAGCATAACAATATGGTACCAATAATGTGATGCGGCCATTCCTTCAGGCAGATAACAAGCTCGATGCGCCAGGAAGCAAACGCGCGCTACATTAATACCATATATTGAAACGATATGTCGAGTCAGATTATTCTCTTCGCGTCATTATCAAGACACCTAGATGACATTTCGCTACATCTCAATGATATATGATTAAGAGCAACTGGCGCTGCCATTGTTTGTTTTTAAAATGTCTTCAATAAGAATATAATTGGATGCGTCTTGATGAATATTAAAAATTACCATAGGTATTATAAAGTCCCAAGAATCTGAATAGAACTTCGTAATAGATACTAAAGGAAAACTGGTATTCTCGTCTCTCAGAGATATACTCTGTAATTTGTCCCGTTGACTTATTACACTTTGTTATCTTAATCCAAGTTTTAACTATTCACCAACATCCTCAATCCCGAGAGAATCTTACCCGGAATAACTAAAGTGAAGAAACTACGCTGTTACCCAAGTTTATCTTGAGGTAAGTTCCGTCATTACGGAGACACTCGGAGCGTAAGCGGTCCCAAACAAACATGGCTAAACAAACGGGAAGATACATTTAGGACAAGTCTTCGCGTTGAAATGCCTTGGAAACGGCTTTAGCTACATTTTTCCTAGCTTGAATCGGGGATGGTATTAGGTACAGCTTGGCAAAAAAGTCTAGAAACGGAACCTACTCTTTTTCCACCCTCATTAAAGTTGTCATATGCTTGTAAAATAACAACACAGGTGACAATACGTCTTCTATTACCATCTGTGTCTTTATTGTCATCTGTGTCAAAGAGGATATAACCACTACGTTTTAAGAGGCGAAACTTCATACATTGTTTTTAAGATTCTCTTGTGTTTACTACCAACGTAAAGAAAATATTGCCAATATACGGGGTGTGGCCTGTAATGGGAGCAATAAATTTAAGGGCTGACTCTATGTATTATCCGCAGTGATTCTGTAAAGGTACCAGTGTTTCAAGATTCTTGAATTCGGAAATAATCTTATCTGAAGTTGTGATACCTAAGTAATGGATCTCGACATCTCGATATCGTAGCATGCCAGTCATTAACTATCTTGGTAGAACACTGGGCACTTTCGTAATTGCGATTATACTAACTTTGGTTTTCTAATTCTTTTTGTTTTTTTTTTCAATTTTACAAGATTTTTTGGTGTTTTTGAAGTAAAACAAAATGGATATCATTCCAGTTAAGCAAAAGAACACACACGTACGCTTTTACTTATTTTTTTTTTCTATTTTTTTTTCTTTTTTTTTTTCAATTTAACCACTTGGAAATAATTACTGATTAACTTAATAAGCCACCGTTTAATTTTTTGCTCCTATTACAGGCCACACCCTGTATTATATTCTGCATTAGAGTATATATTAGGTCCATGTATTCTGTGTTTTGTTAGGTTGGCTGCAATGGGACTTCGTCCCAGTACATTTTTTCATTATAAGAGAGTTTCCAAAGGCTGATCTGTGTTGTTATTTTACCGTATTTATTTCATTTCGCGGATTTATTAGCATTTAAATGCAACAAAAATTCCATAGGTACCTACAATGAGCAAGACAATACGCAGTTCCACTCGGGAAGTAATTTATAATGGACACAAGCGATGTCTAGCGGAATATCAAGCCGGAATACGGTATTTGACAAAAGTCAAATCAGGTTCTTTTTACGAAACTTCCGAAACGCTCCGTAGCTATGGAATTTGTAGAGATTACTTGCTTGTGACGTCACGATCAAGCAACGTCCTTATTATTAGTTTTATGAATTAAAAAAACATGAAATAGCGAACATAAATGAAAGATTCATACTTTCCGAGTATTTTCGTAATGTTTATCTGTTGCTAATGAAAAAACAATTTATATTCACTGTTGTCAAATAGCCTATTGGACAATGTTTATAAATGAACTGCTGGAATGACAGGTTTTAGATTTTATTTATTTACATTATAACGCTACTATTACAGTAAATTGATTATTTTCGTCTTGTTTACATAAAACCAACTCGTTTCTTGCGATATATTTGATGAATTTTAAGTGTTTAATTAAGTGTAATTGTAACCAAAGTGGAATATTTGGAGGAAGAAGAAACGGTGCCTATATAATATATATTGTACTATATAATAACATTGATAAACAAAACTTGTATTAAAATTACTAGCATTCTGTCTACATAATATTATTATAGAGGTAATGTTTGTGAGTTTTTATGTCTATACCAATATGTATTTGATTGACATTTTAGTTTCATAATTAGGAATTAAATTTAAATAATGTCCTAGTAAAAAGTGAAGTATATCTCAGACTATATACCTACCTATCTGCGATAATTGGTAGACACGGAAACATCTCTATTCTCATGTGTTTGCCTTTCCAAATCAGTATGACAGAGACGTCAAAGTCGCTAATATATATGTCTCGCTTTCTCAAATACTCGTACGGTTTAGAAATATACGGTTAAAACTGCATTTACAGCCACAGGTGCTGCAAATGAAAATTTATCAGGATAGATGAAACATCACAGTAGGCGTGCGAATACTGAATTTTTCACAATCAGTGAAAACCGAAACTATGTAGAATTACGTCTTCATGCACTATTGAAATTGAATTGACGTCGGGCTGGGTTGGAATACTTTGCAAGGTTTTACAGTGATATTATCCTATTGTAATGAGGCTACCATATAATATATAGAGCATATTAACTGGTTTATTAACCAGTAAATAAATAAATTAAGTTTTTCACTTGATCGTAATTTCAAGTTTTATATGAAAACGTTATAATATAACTGTCACTGTTTCCCGAGGCATTCCAAACCCGTAAATTGTGCAAGTTATAGGAATAGGAACTGACTTTTTGACATAATTTTTATATTATATGTTAGATACCTACTAAGCATTTTTTATATACCAGCTAATGTGACCAAATTCAGCGAATAAATTATAATCTATTCATTCATTCATACATGGTAATTATAGGTCAAAACAACGAAATAATGTGGCATTTCAAATTCACGTAACACACACGAACTTTATTTTAACTAGTAACAAATCACGAGTTCCGTGCAAAATAAATTAAACTATGCAACCAGAATAAATATTTCCAAGGATTCATTGCGGTTTTATTTCTTGTTAACGACCCCTTCAAAGAGTTTTAAGCCCGTGCGATGCATTTCATCTGTATACGGTACAATGCCTTTATAGTCGTGCAGGTGTGCACTGGGTACATCCTGATGGCATTAAGTGGCTGTGCGAGGCGGAAGTGGCGGGATAGGGTTGTGTAATAGTACATTACTACAGAGGCCGGGAAGTAAGGAGTTATGAGGCTGGCAACCCTTTTTCACTCCGAGGTATGTATAGTGCTTTTCTCAAATGCAATTAAATAAATAAAAAAAAACTCCAAGAAATCAAACTTTAATTTTCATGGCTGAATACCGTGATCCTGTACCACAAACTGTGGAATGGAAATTAAAAAAGACCATCTTGCAGGCCTAGGCCTCCAATTTTGTATGAAATGCCATTACGGGTCTCTCGTCTCGCTGCGCCGAAACGTGACACTTCGAAGCCCATTGAAGAACACAACGTCAATATTTAATTGCATGTTTGAGAAAAATATTATATCACCTTAAAATTGCGGTATCTATTTCTTGGGCGAAACTATGTCAATTATGTGCATTATTTGATAAGTGACTAGATATTTGTAATTTAGTTTAAAGTTATGGAAAGTAAGTGAAAATTGGCTTCAAGCTTTAACTATAACTAAAAAAAAAAACAATAATAAAAAAATATCGTGATTACAAAGACAAGTGGTTTGTAAAATCAAAGTCAAAATGCTATTTCCAAACATAGGTGATTTACTTCAATCATAATAGTCCATTATTTTACCGATAGGCATCCAAAGATATATTTATAAACAATAACCGAACTCCTGCGTGCTTAAGATAAACAATGATACATTAGAATAAAACTTTGGTTTTGATTTAGAATTTACATTTAATTTCTATGTAGATTACACGTATACTAAACATTTGTAGTAGGCAATTAGTAGTTGTAGGTTAAAAGTTCTTGTTCAAATGTTAACCAATTTATTTACCTAATTACCTAAACCATTTTCTAAATGATAAACCACGTGGGAGTAGGTATGCGTTACGTAGGTGGCAGGCGAATTAGCCTTGACACTATTAAACATAGCAATGAACTGTTTCACACAGTCGCTGAATATGAATTAGTGGCAGAATCGATTTACAGAATAGCCTTAACAAACAAATGTCTAGTTGTTATGAAAGTTATGATAAATTTATTTAATACAGTTTCATTTATGTAACTATATTTTGCTTGGTATGTATGTAATTGTTTAATAATCTTAAACTAATCCAGCCGCTAAAAAAGGATAATAATACACGCAGATTTTGTTTTTGTACTAGCATGCGAAGATATAAGGCTTAGTACGAGTATAAGGCAAATGCGGTAATCAATATTTACTAAAAGGGCGTTAAACGTGCATGATAATATTATGTATTTACATCGACGTGGTGCAAAAATTGTTGGCTTCAAATTATAGATGTTAAATACTACATAGTATATGTATAACTATCAGCCACAAAATGACTAATTACAATATTCGCAATCTTTATCTTGCGTAGGTATGATCTGTGTTTTTAACGTTTAACATTGGGTAATTGATTTTGATAGTGCCAACCCTAAGTCCAATCATAGCAACACGAAACCGTTCAAGTGCAAGGAAGTGCCAAAGTATCGATTCTTTAAGCCGCCTTCTTTGCGTTTGTCGCAAAATAGAATTTCATTATTGTGAGGCCAATCGACGCGCCATACAATTAATCATCATATAAGTGAAGTATCTACTCTACGCTGTAGTCCATTTAGATACATATTTAATAAATGTATAAGCCTATCATAACTAGTTGTTCTGTGTGAACGCGCAAACCTGTATTTTTATCAAAACTTTTCATTTTTTTTCGAAAATGTGAATCAACAAAAAAATCTATACATATAATTCATAATTAAAAAAAAATTCTCGAATCAAGACCACATTAAAAAAAATGCTAGATCTTGATATGTTTGCTTTTTTCAAATATGTTGGGCCAAGTTGCTATCGCAAAGCGTAATGTAGGACGTCGCATGGTAAGCTGTAAGGGCTGCGTGAAGCTGCTTTCATAATCGATCGCAGCAATTGGGAAGATCTTGCTGGCAACCGCGACGAGTGGAGAAGCACTATCGACGACACCTGGTTTCAAGTTCTAGCCCACAAACGTGCTAAAAGGCACCTAGTCCAGTCAATGAACACAAATGACAACTTGTATGGAATAAAATCAATTTTGGAAATAATTTATAATAGCTTATCTTTTCTGTGTAACGGATATAATCATCAATTAAATAGTTACCCAGCGACAGAATCCGACAAAATTTCAGACATCAAAAAAATGATGAACTAGCTTCTAAAAAGTCAGAAAAAGTATTAATAAATATTTTTGTCTTTATTTTGGTTCATTTACATTTGCTTTATAATATTCAAGTTAAATCATACAAAAAAAGACTTCATTTTTTTGAATCTACATAATTACTTCCGAGTGGAAATTTTGTCGGATTCTTGAATACAGCATCTTAGAATAACATTTTAAAATGAAATCAACAAAAAAAACGCTATTATAAATTAATGTTTTTCAAAACCGTATTTTGCCTGGAGTAACCGTCAAGAGGATGCCGATGATACGGCCCCTCAATTCACTTGCCACAAATGTGGACGCAAGTGCCGATCCCGGATAGGTTCCCATAGTGATAAGAGGCGTTGTCACTCGCACGCAGACGCTGTTTGAATCATCTGTCAAGATGTTTGAGGCCTTTGATGAAGACGATGATGTTGCCATTCAATCTCTAAAAGATCTTCATTTTTGAAAAAGCGAATATATTCCTTATGTTGTACAATTTCAATACAAATCACTGAATTCCAATAAGCGTTAAGTGAATTTTCGAAGTTGATTGGCAATTTCAACGTTCGCTGGTGACATCAAAACGAGTTGTGTCTGCTCGTGACGTTCACCCCAACTTTTTATACACTGTTTTAATTGTTTGGGACTTTTTCCATTTCAATATTGTTAAGGTTGTATGCCTAATGTAGGTTTATATTGGCAGCTAACAGTTTTCTTTATGAGTTCGGCTGTCTGTCGGTAAAATAGCAATGTCAAGTAATTTATGTTATTTTGTGATTATAATGTTTTAATATAATAAATATAGATTCACGGAACAACCTCTCGTCATCATTTACAAATATTCATGAAAATTACTTCCCGTTTTGTTTGAACATTATTGATAGCAACGTTTTATCTAAGGAGTGCCTCGCGTAGATAACACAAAGAAAACAACTGATTGTTGCAATATACTTTTTATACTTGTCTACTTTAATATATCAATTAAGAGTTCGTACACCTACTTTAACTAATCACATACTGTTTTTTATGGAGCTCCCAAGTCAAGTATAATAAATTATTATACAACTGTTTAGACAACTATAATGAATTTGACCCATCACGTGGCGCCTTTACTGAACTACAACGAATTTGACCAATAGAACGTCGCCTTGCTCATAGAACAAAAGACAACAGCGAAATGCTTAGCCGGAGGGCTGCGATTCGTTTCAGCAAGGATTAGATTTTCAATAGTTTGTTTAATTATTTCAGTTGACTCGTAGAAAAAATACTGTATACAATAGTAACAAAATTAGCTTTAAATTCTCGTACCTTACTCGGCAAGTCCCGTGCCCTAAACACGGTAGGTACTTGACTTCAACACCCCTCATTGTGTAACGATTGAATAAAATACTATCAGAGTACCTACCGCTTTATGGAAGTATAAAGTTTTTCATACGCAGGTAATAGAGCACTGAGAATAATTTTACATTATAATAATGTTTTGTATGCTAAGTGAAAGGTAACAAGAGAAAACAGTATTTTACTTTTTGCGCCGAAGAAGTTAACGAAGTTATAATACTCGGTTCGAAAGAAAATTTTCTGCTGTTGTTTTACATACTTTACTTACCGTCATGAAAATTGCCGTTGGCATGAACAGTAACTTTCTAGGCTCGTATTCTAATATCATATTCATCATTTCAAATTGGTTCAAAGTGGTAAAACGAGGTCTTAACATTAATTAAACAAGGTATCTAAGTTGGCGGAAGATCGGCGTCGTACTAATGAGAAAGTTGAGTATAAGTAGTACAGTTGAATTACTAATTTGCATTTAATTTACTGTGGTGTGTGAAAGAGAGCCAAAGGGTGTTTAAAAGAGACAATATGTACCAAAGAATTGATCTGATGATGATAAAGATGGAAAGCGATTATAGGAGAGTGAGGGATCCTCACATATGAACTCATGATTGACTGATATCTTTCACAGTACACATAGTTACAGTTACATTGCTCCTGTAATTGTGTAATGTAAACTGTAACTAGGTATATGTATAACGTCTTTCGGCTATGATGATAATGACATGATAGACCTGTTGTGTCGTTACAATTGTAGTTTCTAGTTAGCACAAATTTAGCAATAAAAGCTTGTCTCAAATATATACATTTTCACAGATACGCATTCGTACATAATTTATAAGTATTGGTTTTTTCTACCCATAGATGGGTAGTAAAATCCAAAAATACTACTTCTAATGGGTACGACTGATTCTGATAAAAAAAACTGTGGCTCACAGTTTTTCTTAAACACAATCATAAAATTTCACAAGGTTGATAAAACCTGCCAAACGCACCTTTTTCGTGAAAACTCCCTAGACGCGCGTAGCTATCAATTTTCTTCCTTCCATGTTATAGCCAACCGGAGCTTGGCATCCTCGCACACCGTGCTTCAATTCAATTCAATTCAACAGCTGTGAAAACAAACATCACATGTGCGCATTTCTGTGCTATTTCTTTAAGGTAAAATTAAAACAAACCGGTCAATGTGCGAATCTGTCTGGTGCACCGAGGGTTCCGTACATGTAAACTATCATACACTATACAGGTGACGACCCCGCTTTATTTTGAAAATAGTACTGTCCGAGACTAGAGGCTCTAGTATAAGTTTTACCGAAACAATACGTTACGACCGCGTTCGCGTTTAGCTGTCAAATCCATCCATACAAATTAAGGGTAAAACGCAAACGCGATCGTAAAGTTTTGTTTCGGTAAAACTTATACTAGAGCCTCAGGATACCGTATGTAAACTCGTATGTGACGTGTGTCTGTATACGATTGGTGCTAAATTACTAATAACTTGCAACTTGGTATGTTTGTTTTTCAAGTGAACCAATTTCGATAATACTTTTTTTATTTAAATAAAATGTACTTTCAGAATATATTTTCATACGAATTTGTAGGAAAAAAATTAAACGCAGAAGTATGCAATTTCAAACTTAGTTAACAAATGATTCTTGAAGATAAAAAAAAAAGCGCTAGAGGTTTCGTGTATACATTTCATGTATTTCGCTGGGTAAACTTCGGAGATGGAGGGGGATGGTATTTATTTAACTTTTCCTTTATAAATCTAAAATTTATCACTGTAGAAAAAAAAACTGTTTAAGAATGAGCAACTCAAGTCCTATCATTGATGAGAAAGGACTTGAGCATTGAATTTTTGTCCCGTTGTATCCGTCATTTTTCATAGAAATTAAAAATAGACGTTTAAAATTTTCATTTTACATACACAACTACAACTATTCCAAGTTTTAAATGGATAGCATTCGTTGTTCCCGAGATATTTAACGTTGTGATAGATAGATAGACAAACTGGCAGATGGACAGAGCCAGCATGCTCGGTACAATGCCTCGAGGGCCTTTTTAGGGTTCCGTACCTCAAAACGAAAAAAACGGAACCCTTATAGGATCACTTAGTTTTCCGTCTGTCTGTCAAGACCACAGATATAGGAAATAAGGAGATTGGACATTAGTGTAGAAATTAATCAAATCACTGCGATGTTTGCAAGTAATTATTGCACAACTCGGCATTTTATCTGACGAGACAAGACTAGAATTTGCAATTCGAATATTCGAGAATTCGAATTATTCGCCACAAATATTATTCGAATTCGGCAACATTCATTATTCGAATAAAACGAATATTTCGAATAGTGCAGATCTTTATCTGACATTATTTACCTTTGCGAAAATCTTAAATAAAATGCTAGAAATATCCTCCACATTAACAATTCCGTGGAAATAGATTTTAATATTTTTAAAAAGCTTTAATCTAAGACATATAACATATTATTTTCTTTACTCTTGCCAAACTCAAACTATAATAAGCGGTTATTAGAAAAGGCCTCAACAGAACATGCAGAACCTAATTACTTATTTCGTGAAAATTGAATAACGCTACGAACTATTTGTCTTATACCTGCATATTTGTTTATAGTATCTTAATGTAAACAAAGTAATATTTAATTAATTATTTTAATTTTATAATCAGATTAAAGATACCATTTTGACATTTGCTTTTTGGTATCTTTACCAGATAGAACCATTAGGTACCATAAGATCCAGTTATGATGAGTCTGTTTACTAATACTAAACCCATCATTAAAATTGTTGTGTTTGTATTGTACGTGTTCATATACACATGGAAAAAGTTTTTTTATTACTGATTTAATTTTACTGTTACTTGTAATACACAAAGTAATATTATATTGTAACTGTGCTGTGATTTATCTCAAAAGTTTCATTATTATAATGCAAAGTGATACTGGATAATTTTAAGAAAATACCACAAATGTTCTATATTTTTAAATTTTACCAGTCAGATATTTTACAATTACATAACTTGTAAAATAAGTTTCTTTTGTTAGTTATAGTTTAGTACCTGTTGATGTTTTAGAATTTTTTAATTTTGTTGCTCGCGATTCTCGTGAATTAGTATGATAGTTCTATCATTATACAACCTACACACGGAAACAGTGCTTATTTGTAAATTTGCTTTGATTAAATTTAGTAAAAAATATTATTTTAGAAGTTTAATTGTTATCATCGACCATAAATGTTGATATTTTTGAATTGTAACAACAATTACACGACTTGAATCATTATTTTGTTTTATTTTCAAAAATATTAGTTTTATTCGAAATATTCGAATATTGGAAATCGAAGTATTCGTATTATTCGGATACTGAAATTGGACGAATATTGCAAACCCTAGACAAGACCCTTTATCTGGGGAACGCGTGGAGATATCGAGTTGAAATTAAAATCGTACACTCAATTCTACAGTCCTTTGAAGCTAAGTCAAAGTAAAAAAAAAATACGGCTTAAACCGCAGAAAACGTATATTTCGATACTCTAAAGGAAATCAAAATTTATAGGGTACTTTTCGTTGACCTAGAACTATGCAAGTATCATCGTATTATACTACAAGCTGTACGGAACCATACTAATTTCGTACGGAACCCTAGGTAGGCGAGGCCGACTCGCACTTGTCCGGTTTTTTACATTTAATTGAATTTAGTTAATGTTAATTATCATCTTGTATATACTCGTACTTTAGAAAAAAGAATAGGCACCATTATTTTTGTAAAAAAAGAATACCGCTATACGGTCTCTGGTTAGATACATCACTTTTTTCTGATATAATCCTAAACCTTAATTTTAATCACAATTCATGTCAATGAACGTGCGTGTGTGAAGTAACATATTGAATAAACTGTGTGTATTGTGTGTGTTTGTGTCTCGGTAAAGCTGATTGGATTTAAAGATCATCCCAGACAGGTAGGTTATGAAAATAAATTGCTTTACAAATGGCGTGATGCTGAATGACTTACTTGTTCTTAAAACTTCACATTTATATAGATTTGATGGATGTTAAGGCATACTGGTATTAAATTTGCTTGATAATATAAATATGTATAGCCTGTCAAAACATTTTCAGCTTATATTGCATTCAACTCGCTATAATATTATTCTTTGAGTAAGCAAATCACAAATAATATTTTATATACCCTTTTCACGAAACAAATTATTTAATTATTTATTATTATTTTTTAATTATTTTAGACGAAGATGGTTTATTTTTCCATTATATTCTTTCTCTGTATCATATCGATTAATATTTTATATCTTTAAATAGCTACTTTCAGTAAATGTAATCCCACTAAAAACATTACATGTAAAGTGATGCCAAGACTCCGTAGCTCATACAGCTTTTAGCGTGAAAAAGATATCAGATAGCAACTAACGCTAAGATATAGAATTTGTAGAGCGTGGCTGGTAGTGGTAGAGTTACGCCGTGTAGAGAGCTTGGCGTTAGTCGCGATCTGATATTTTTTTCACGCTGAAAGCTGTATGAGCTACGGAGTCTTGGCATCACTTTACATGTAATGTTTTTAGTGGGATCTCATTCCTTTTTGTAAGGTAATTTCTAAAGAAGTGAATGGGAAAATCCATACATTCTACCATCCCCTAATTTAAAGGGTATTTTATTATTTATAACAAGGAATCCCTACATAAATTTTCAGACCCTAGCATCAAAATTTGCGGAAGTCTCATACAAACTTTCACCCCCTAGTTTACGGGGTTGGGGGGGTAAAAGTTTCATGTTTTATGATTTTTTCTTTGTTTGTATACTATTACTAGCTTACATACCAAATTTCAGCTTTCTAGGACTTCAGGAAGAACCTTAAGAATATTGATGATCATCAGTGAGTCAGTGACGAAATCGGGGTATTTTAGATATCAATAAAATCGAAAGTATAAGAGCTACGCAATTGAAACTTTATAGTTTTAATAAATCAAACACTGACATCATATACGGCATTCACGATTTTGCTCATACATTGATCAAATCATTCCTATCTGACCGTAAACAGATTGTCAAAATGTCTACGGATGGTAAAATGCTCACGTCTGATTCTGGTTTTGTGAAGACAGGTATTCCACAGGGATCATCGGTTGGAAATACACTATTTTTATTATTTGTTAGGTACTATAAATGTTATGATTGTATATGTCAATATTGGAGTAGTTCCATAAAGACTGGATATGCTTAGGCTATTTTGTAATATTTTCGATTTTACCAATACTCCTAGTACTTCAAAATTATAGAATTGACAAAGAGGTAAATAAATAATGATTGATACTCGTAGTACAAACCCTTTTTCTTATTTTCCTCGCTGTAGTGAGGTGAAAAGTTTTGTGTCATACACGGGTGAAAAGTTATTTTACGTCTCGTGTGTTGAAACACTCGCAGGTAAAATACACCTTTCCCCCCTTGTATAACAAATAACTATTAATATGAATGATTCGTAAGGAGGTTTCCATTTAAAATGATATTTTGATATTTTGGTATATCAGTGTTTTTACTAACTCGGCTTAAGCGTTCATCAATTTTTGAATAGTCTACACAATGAAACGTGACAGAGAAAACTTAAAGTGTTCTCAATCTACCCGCCTGGCCACGAGCGCTGCAAAGTTCGAAATGTCGGAATGTAGGTACTTATTACATGACATACGCGACAAATCCGGTCAAATCGTTTAATCAAAGATGAAATAAATATAAAAAAAGAGGTAGACAGGTTGTCTATACGAAATTACTAATTAATTAATTATTAATTATGTTTAAAAATGGCCACCAAATCTGACGGCTGAGACGTTTATACGTCTCCATTGACGAAGCGAAAGTTTGTGTAGTTTTAGTGCCACTTTTGGAGCGCTTATAACCTATCTACTTATTTTTATATTACATAATAGATCTAATCTATTTTTTTTCTATATCATACTTATGGAGTTTATTACTTTTTACTATTATACGCTCTATCCCTGTAAATACCTACCTAAGTTTAATTTAGCCGCGATAAAATTATCACCAGATTTAGGATTCAGCGTAAGACGCAAACAAAATGCACTCAGATCCTAAATCTCTCCATAAACATAAACAGATAACCTGTTGAATCTCTCGAGGGATGGTTATGGATTTTAACCGTATCTGTGTTAGTAGGTACAGCCGGGTGACCCAGTTCGGGGCCTGCGACCCGGTGCCCCGGGCATACTGCTTTTACCGAGTGCGAAAACTAGCCGTTTGATTAATTGGTTGAAAATTGACTAGGTACTCGTAAGTATCTTATTTATAAAACTTGATAAATCGCCGTCTCTCAAACACAAATGTCAAAGTGACGGATAGAGGCAAGCGGTTTTTTACGGCTTTTTAGAATAAATATTATCTCTTAAGGACGTTGATCATGTTCATAATGTGTTAAGTATCAAAAAGTCTACAACTAAGAATAGATTTTGTTGGAATACTAGCTTTTGCCTGTGACTTCATTTGTGTTTCTAAGTCCCATATCAAATTCAACCCCCAATTTCGTAAACCCCCAAGTGCGTAATGATTTTTGAGATGAATATCATCCCATTTTTAAATGTCTGGTGCAACTCACCCTAAGAGCGCCTTACATCAACCAAAGGAGAAAAGTTAAATAATGCTGCGCCAGCTGCTATCTCATATTGACTTCATGACATGTCAAACTTCCCATGTAAAGATTTTATCGAACGCTAGGTACTTACGACTACCGACGATTTGAAACATCCGCCCTAATAATTGCATTTTGGGATAAACGTTATGTCGCGGTTGTATAGGTAGGTACTAGGTCATAGAGAAAGGATAGAATATAGGGACTCACTCACATTAAGACACATGTGTGACAAATATGTAAGCACAGACGATACCACAAGTAGGAACGAGATACAATGTCAAATCTCCTGTCTCTCGGCGTGTATATTATTTTTATGTTATTGTTGTTTTTATGTAATTTATAATGTCATCTTATATTGTGAGTAAATGAATCTGAATCTGAATCTGAATCTGTTTGTCACCAGCTTGTGTATCACCTGTCAAAATATTGTACCTACAGAAACTGACGTCACGGATATAATACGCATGTCTAAGTTATATTAGTCTTCCGATCCTATTAAATCTAGTTAGGTTAATTTACCTCTGGGCCTTCGCTAATAGGAAGGACTCCATCTATTCAATCCTTTATTCTCTCCGAGAACGTTTCCAGAAAAGAAGACTTAATCATAAACCGTTACTACAATCAATGATGTTACATGAAAAAGAGATTTTCACAGATGATGTATTTCTGTTGCCGCTATACCAGCAAATACTAAAAACAAAATATAAAATAAATATTTAAGGGGGGCTCCCATACAACAAACGTGATTTATTTGGCCATTTTTATAGACAACTAGCTGATGCCCGCGGCTTCGCCTGCGTGGTTATAGGAAAATGTAACATATTGAATTTTCCCGTGGGAATTAGATGTTTTCCCGCTGGAAAAGGAGGAGCTGGAAGAGGAGATGTCACTCTCTAGCTTCTAAACTATCTCCATACAAAAATCAGATCAATACGACGCTCCGTTGCGACGTGAAAGAAGGACAAACATACAAACCCACACACACACACTTTCGCATTTATAATATTAAGTAATGATGGTACGGAACCCTTCGTGCGCGAGTCCGACTCGCACTTGGCCGGTTTTTTATATTACATCATTGACAACAATAGTCAATATGTGTAAGAGGATTCATAATAATTTCTATTTGCTTTCCATTGAGTTGATGCAACTCAAATGTCATTGTTTGCGGTCCAGCAATAAATCAAATTGAGTGCGCATTCGACAAATTGTGTGTCAGGTCAATTTGGAACGAAATAAGTCAATAAGCATGCAAGCGAATTGCTTTTACTGAGTTAGAACGTTTGAAATATAATTTTTGTATACTGTCTATCGTGGATCATATGAATTAGAAGGAAGTGCATGAGTGACTAGATGATGGGTAACAGAGAGGTACTCGTACCTACTTATGGAAGAGTAAGTTATTTTTTATTTTTGTTTAATAGTAATTGTCAATTCGTTGTTAAATGACAATCCGTTTTCGAGGATACTATCTCTACCTTCTGTGTTGACATTTTGTTTTTCTGTGCATACTATTTTTATTTCTTATTATTGGCGATCGTGATAAGGATTCGTATAATTTTGACATTGTATTTGTATGCAAAGTATTGTAATTTTTATCTTGAAATAAATAAATGTACCTACCCATAACTAAGTTTCGGTAAACTAATAAATACCTATTGATCCGATGCCATGTACGTATTCTATATTCAAATATTTTTCAGATTGTGACTCAGAAGACTCCGATGTGTTTCATCAAGACCGCCGACCTCAATTATAAAACGTTCGGTCTGGAATTCGACTACAGCACCTTTTTCTATATTCGTCTTCTATTTTTATTACAATATTTGAATGAGAAAAGAAATTACTATTTAAATCCAACCAAAGTAACCAGTTCAATCAATACCTACGACCGCACTAAATAATGTCAGTACCGGTCATGTCAACAACCAATTCCAAGACATTGTTTATGGAAATTTTAGACAATCTGGCATCGTTTTTTTTGCTGTAAATATTCAATGAGTTACTTATATTCAAAATAAGCTTTCTGCACGGCTATCACGCGACGGCGCGCGAGCTCTCTTGATTTTTGTCGCACTATCCGTCTCTCTTTTAGAATAAGAGGTATAGTCCCATGATAGACGTACTGACATTTGCTATGAATTGCTTTCGACATATTCATTGTAATTAATTTTACAATCGCGAAGTATTTGGTCTTTCTTGCTGTTTGTTTACATCGGTGACATTCAGTGACTTAATTCTAACGTCAGTTGTCAAAGAATACTCCTTGCCAGTAAAATAAATTAGTTCCATTAAAAATCCGCATTGTGCCTAGGGGAAGAAACTTGTCGGGCTATAAACATAGAGCGAAGCCAAATATGTCAAAACGCTGCGATGATCGTTGATAATTCGTTAATTACAGTATACATTTAATTGATAGTGCCTCTTGTAACAATTGGGGGTCCAAAGATGGATAAAACAACAATATATTGCAGTGAAAACTAGCTTCCGCCCGCGACTTCGTCTGCGGGTACCCGGGGTAAAAACTGTCCTATATTTTAATCCAGGCTATATACTATCTTCGTGCAAAACTGTATTCAAATTGTTTGAGCGGTTTAAGCGTGATGTATAATAAAATATAGCCTATAATATAACCATCCACAAAGGCCATTAAGAATATTTGAAATCAGATCTGCCGTTCCGAAGATTACCCATTACATACAAACTTACATATTACAAAGCTACAATCTCACAAACTTTGCTTCTTTATAATATTGATGTAGCTACAGATAAATGCAATTTCGATTATATCCTTGGCTTGACGCTCTGCCGCCAGTTGAATATCTCCATAGAAATAAACAGTCGACATCAAATTTCCGCAGAGAAATAAATAGCAATTCATAACTATAATATATATACAATATGAGTAAAGTCAATTTTCATCCTTGAACGCGAAAATCATTTGAGGTGAAAAGTTAACACGGTTAATGTTTTATAATTGTATGCAAAACAGAGTGCCGGCGGCGAATATGTTGCGTCGTTGATAAACTTAAAAATAACAAAATGTTTAGGCAAATATGATCGTTGTATAACGGAAATTAAGAATTATTATTATGTATTTTTTATCCATATCTCAGGACCATGGGGTCCCAGACTTTTGGAAGGCATGCGTGGTGCGCGAAGCCAACAGCGCAGAGGCCCTTTAAAACAAAAATAATCTAAAGCGAGGGATACACATGGCGGATTATTATTATTATGATGGGGCACAAAAAAATATTGAATAGTTGTTACCCAGCCCGGCTGCCAAGCTAAGATGAGATAACTTTCTAACTAGTCGTGTCTGGTGTTGTCAGCTGATCGTATTCCGAGCACGGTCCCCGTTTGATTACCACGACTTTGATAATAAGTTTTCGACAAGTTTGTATTTATTGAAATAAATTGAAAAATGAAATGAAGCCTAATATACCTACAAATAACACTGATGTACGTATGTTACTCGTAATCTTAGTTTAGTACCTATCAGTGTTGTACAACTTGACAAAGTTGTAATTATTACTTGGTGCCATAAAATTATCTCGCAGCACCACCTGCGCCCCTAGCACACTAGGTTTTATGTCCGACATAAAGCATTTGTCCCTATTGCAGTCGCATATTGGCCAGAATGGGACGAATGCTTTATGTCCGACATAAAACTTAGCGTAATAGCCCCTCTGTTATGAATCGTTCTGCACGGCTAGCACGCGACGGCGCGCGAGCTCTCTCGATTTTTCTCGCACTATCCGTCTCTCACTTATTAGACCACTTAGAACAAGAGGTATAGTGCGATAAAAATCGAGAGTATGTCGCGGCCGTCGTGTGCTAGACGTGCTGGTTAAATCTGATTTTCTCTACCCGAAGAGTCTGGAAGCTCTCTCTAGCGATAAGACCACATGTTGCTAGCCTCTACTTGTATTAATAATGTTCTTTACAGTGGTTTTTTTTATTGAGGTGTATAGTAATAGTACATTACTGCAGAGACCAGTAAGTACCTAAGCCATCCTGGACGAGTATGATTTATTTTTTACGATTTACGAGTATAATACGAGGCCAGGATGGCACTTATGGTCGAAGCGTGTATAGTGCTTTTCTCAAAAATAAAACAATTTGTTTGAATAAAAGTTAGATAATTGTTTGAATAAAAGTTGGATAAAAGTCTGAATAAAAAATATATAGGTACAGTCACCATCAGCATTAGTATCTGCCATAACTAAGGCAGTAGAAGTGAAAACTTGAATAATTTTAACCTTACAAAAAAAATTAGAAAAAAACATCTTACATCAAACTATTTTCCCCCCGCCCCCAAGCCTTGTCCCGAATCTCTCGCCATCCTACGGTCACGTGACCTCCTACGCATCTGACGTCACAAAAATCTGTCGCGAGTTTAAGACTTTTTCCCCATCCCAAAAAGTGCTCAGCGCCGCTAAAGAAGTGTTCACTTCATAAATGTTCTATTTTTAAATATTATGATATGTAATGGGATTTAATACTTACTTACTGGACACTCTTGTTCTATACTATTTAAATATTATGATATGTAATGGGATTTCATACTTACTTACTGGACACTTCTAAAAATTGTCCAGGATGAATCACTTTCGGATACTATCTGCACATGCTATGGGAACATTTCGTACTATTTTTGAGAAATAGTTATTTATGCTACAAGTGTGGAAAGTAGGTGATTTCCGACGAGTGTCATTTTTATAGTGCAGTATAGTGCAGGTACAGTGTATCATACAACGTTTTACTATGCCTTGTGTGAGGAAATATAGTAAATGTTGAAATGTCGGTTTAAAATAGGTTAAAATTGAAGAACCTAGGTAGATTGTCAGGTACCTACTTATTATCTGGAACTGCATTTAACAACTTCTCCACGTCTTTTGCTTTCAAGCTTATCTACTTAAAAGTTAAAACCATTATGGTTGTATTGTGGTTTTGGAACACAATTAATTTTGAGTAACTCAATTTATTAAACAACAAAAAGACGCTGTAACGTCGTAGTTCTAACTTTCTAAGAAACATACTGACACTATTGAAACTAAATAAATCATTATTATTATTGATTACTCACTTTCACTCGACATTTTTAACATATTTAGGTACATAAAATAACTCCAAAGTAAACAACAATCACAACAATGGCGGGCTTTTTAGATACATGCGCGGTCAACATATGCGCATTGCGCATGTGCAAGTCGCCATACTGTCGTATTGCAAAAGGCATAAGAAAGATATGCGTTCAGCCAAACACATTAAGTAAGTGAATATTTTAATTTATTTATTGACCAAATTCAAAATTCAAAAAGATTAATAAATCATTTTATACATTATTAGTATTTATGTACCTTTTATATGAAAGAAAACGTGTAATTAAAATATTTATAGAACTTTTCTCGAGTAATAAAATCTCTTTGTGTCGGGCTGACGACCCACTTGAAATTTTAAAACTACAAACACTAGTGCGAAAAAGTGGCACTTTCCGCACGATTTTGTTGCTTGGAAAACGCTCTTTTCGAGCACATGCATTGTAAAATATTGTCTTACCGTGTAAGCGTTTTGGTGTATACTGTTTGGTTATACATATGTGTGTGTATTTAAATTAATAAATAGCGTAGGGACTCAGGCGCTTCTTCGTAGATCAATCAATCTAAATAATAACATGACACAAGAAAACTTTCCCTATGTTCATATAGTAAATTTATCCCTACATTTCCCACGATCTATTTCTTAATCTAACACACTCCGCGCAATTTAGTCGGGGACTAAAGCGCCAACATGCCAAATATACAGTTTAACACTTTTCTATGAAGGTCACGACCCAATACTGTCAACGTAAGGAAGATAAAGCGTTAGCCTAGGTAAACATAGTTTATATTGCAAACGCTACGCAAGCTGGCTAAGGACACGTTAGGGACAAAGACATTCTCGGCTTATCCTCTAGGAATCCCTGGTTCAAATAATACGGCATGCTTGTTATTTTCCGCTTGCGTATTTTTGACTTAAGATCGAAGAAAACAAAGGGTCAGGGCTCTGTTATTTCCTATTCACTAACAAAACATATTACAGATAGTTCAACTCAGTTGTGCGCGCGGCGCTGTGTGCGTGCGCTTGTAAATATACAGCTTTCATTTGTGTGGCAGTGACACGACGAATGCCGCGTGAAAAGTATGAAACTTTTAAGCGTGTTTTTTTTGTAAAATATTAGTTTTGAGCCGAAATAGCAAAACACGAGTCCATTATTTTTTCATGTTCTCCAACATATTTTAAAACTAGTAATTAACAAGCAGCTTGCTTGAACAAAACTATCTTCCGAAGCTAGAGGGTTTCACTATTTTTCATTACTTTGGAGGACAATATCTCCCGATACGTTGAGTTTGGGCAGTTAAAAAAAATAAAATGTCGGTTGTTTTAGACTTCTCTATAACATATATAAAGATCATTGAAATCGGCGCCGGACAGTTGGGTATGTTTCCTTGTCAGTTGTGCGCGCGACGCTATGTGTGCGTGCGCTTGTAAATATACAGCTTTCATTTGTGTGGCAGTGACGCGGCAATCGTCGCCCAACGCCCAACTGAGTTGAACTATCTGTATCACCTTTAACATTATATGCGCACGGACATAAAATTTATAAACATTAGGGGACAGATTTACATATTTGTACTAATAGCCCCTCATAGTAACCTTAATAAGGCTTGTGTTATGGATACTAGATAACGACATATTGAAAAGGCATAAGTACGTCATATAAGTACATCCAAGACTCAGAAACATATATTCATGCTCATCATCAATACTTAAGAGCCGGGCTCTTGTCGGTGGAGTAATCGCCATTCTATTCTTCTCTCTGCCACTGTTTTGAGCTCTTGATACGACATTAGATTAACTTTCTCTTTAGTTTGGCCCATTAACGCACGTCTTGGTTTTCCCCTGCCTCTCCTTCCCTCTATCTTACCTTCAATCATATTTTTTATGTAATTGTCATGTCGTATCAGGTGCGCCAACATATTTCCCCTTCTGTTTTCAATATTTTTTAGTAGACATCTTCTTTCTCCTATCAAATTTAGAACTTCTTCGTTTGTTCTTCTTTCTGTCCAACTAACCCTCCATCCCCATACCTACCATCCGCCCATCCTTCACTTTCCTTCCTTCCTTCCTTTCCTTCTTTTTTCTTTCTTTTCACCTTCTTTTTTTAATACGTTCCATCCTTCAGTCTCTCTCTATCACGCTGGGTTAGAGTCCACGTCTCGCTCCCGTAAAACGCTATGCTCCAGATGTAGGTATATTCATGCTCAACACACAAATATTTGCCCTCGCCGGGATTTGAATCCAGGACCGTCATCCGTCAGCTTCGTAGGCGGGTCACTACCCACTTGGGTAAACCGGTCGTAAAGATATTTGAGACTCTCAAAATAATTGAGTCTGATACATGTTACATTTGAAAACAAATGAGTTTAAAACGGCACCTATAACAAGTTTCTGTCTGCACCTAAATTGGGGTGTTAGGTGTAACAGACGACCTAGGTACATAGGTCATAGGATCAGCGCGTATTTCATTGAGATTCATTGGTCTCTTCCTTCAAGTAATTGAGTTACAAATGGCACTAGGTACCTTTACTCAGCAGCGGGTCCATTTATATCCTTAACAATTGTACGAGAAAGAGTTGTAATACCGCACACAGGAGGGATACAATACATTTGAATCATTCTTTAAATAAGGTAAAGCAATTTAAAGTTTAAAAATTAAAACGGATTAAGGAAGGATAATTGACACCGTCTGAAAATTGCTTCAAAAGGTCAATGCTAACACTGAAATAAATCTTTTTAATAAACTATATTATTAAATCATCGAACTTTCGCTAAAGGGAGCTCACAGGGAAAATTGCCCACAAAAACTGATGGTTTCCCATTTTAGAAATTTACTTCACGGCGTTGAAGAACTGAAATGAATGGAGGCAGAAAATAAGAAAGTAATTCACAAAATGTTACCTAACTTTTCTCCGTTGTATGGGTGTGAATTTCACGGGACACTGGTTTTATTCCGGTTTCCGAGTAAGAAATTTCAAAGGTTGAGTTATCATTTTAACTAAACTAGGCAATTAGGCAGATCTTATGTATTTTTGAATGTTTATAAATGGAATGTTTAAAGCGTTTTTGGGGGGTTTCGGGCCTTGATCAAAGAGAAAGGGTCAAAGGCAAAGCGAAGATACCTAATAGATAAGAATATGTAGTTATTTTTATTTTTATTTTATTTTTTTGTTCAGAGGTAAACAACTCAACTCCTTATGTTATCTGTACACGCATCTTCTTGTTGTACAATCCCTGTTTTCTTTCGGTCCTCAAGACACAGGCTGGACCTAGTGTGCGGGCCACATAATGTATCTATCGTTTTGCTGTTTTGGTAAATAAATAATTTTGTATTTGTATTTTGTATTTGAATAAGGCACCCAGGGGCAACCGGGCACTTAATATTAAGTCTAGAGATGATTACGAGTAAAAATAAAACGATATTAATAGTAGATTGTATGACATGGGTCTAAAATAAACCATATTACCACGAGATGGTTATTTTCCCGAACGTGGTGAGGGGAAATACCTAGTTCGAGGGGTAATATGGCTTTTAGACCAAAGGTTACACTCTACTTTTTACTTCGACTGCGAGAAAATAGTAAAAAGAAAGATTATCCATCCACAATCAATAGCAAATACCACGGCAATTTTTTTTTTTTAGTTTGGCGCCATTTTTTTTTAATAAACTGCTTTGACAGATAAAAATATTGACACCACGAATAAACGCCTCTGTACGTCTAGCACAACTTGCTGCTCAGTCGATTCGCGCGCGACTGAGCGTCTCCGGTCTCACTCGCACCGAGCAAATTAGAAAGAGGAGGGTAGATCTTTCTCTACTCGCGTCGCGGCGCGGCGTTAGTTGTGCTATTAATAGCCCCGCTGACCGTCTAATAGCCGCGTCCAAACGGCCGAGCGCGGCGCGGCGGACAGCATACGTGCATCTGATAAAGCGAGATCGATAGCAGTCTATCCCGCTCAATCTCATAGCTTATGCCATGTATGTAGGCAACCACGTTTGAACGTTCGGACGCGGCTATAGACGGTCAGAGGCGTTGGTTTAATTTTTTTTAATGATTGTGAATTCGGAAGTAGTGTACGCAACGCCTAATCGTTTCCTGATTGGTTGATTTTAATATCTAGCTGTATTCTGATTAGTTGATAGCACATACAAATGGCATTTTAAAGAGTTGTGATTGGTGGATTTAATACGGTAAAGTGTTTCGATTGGTCAATTTAAAATGTCTAATAGGAATAAAATGAAACTATATAATCAACGAACCTGCTCACTCCATTTCACCAGAATCGGTTGAGAAATGCGGCCTGTAGAGGAGAACAGCGGGACAGCGGGACATCCGGACATCTCAACATCTGTCGCGTATCATGGTCGGCCTAATCACGCGATAAGTGACAAGATAGGAGCGTCGTCGTCTCGTTCTATCGAACGGTGTCAGCCAGTGACGGACGCTCTTTCTTGTCACTTATCGTGTGATAAGGCCGATGGGGTCTGGACATACAAACGATTTTCGGCCCAAGCTGAAGCCTAGAACTTTGCTCCCTCGTTGGATTATAAAGAAGAAAAGTATGTAATTTTTTTATTGTAGGTACATGAAACAGAACACAACAAAACAATTATTACAGGAACAGACGATACATGTAAAAACGCGAGCTTATCCCTGAGAGGGCTTTCTTCCAGCTAACCTTTGAGCAAAAAAGTCTGTGAGATGGGCCATTTTACGGAAAGTTTTATAGTCGCCTTTTTTTTTTAATTTTGGTATAATCGGGTTTTTTCTACTCAGAATCGAGAGCATTTTCGAACCTAATAGGAGAAAAAAACTGTCCCAAGATATTTTGTTCCGTTCCGTTACCGTTTCCATACTAAGCTTGTATGGTGGTAATGGTAACGCAACGGAAAGCCGAAAATTATATACGTAGCATTTTGGACAGTTTTTTTTCTCCTATTAGTTACGAAAGTGCTCTCGATTCTGAGTAGAAAAAACCCGATTATAATTATCAAAATTAAAAATAAAAGTCGAGTGTATACAACTTTCCGTAAAATGGCCCAGATAATAAGATTGTATTTAGGGGGGAAACTCCGAAACAGCTCACCCGATTTCAGAAAATCTTTCACCAGTAGGTGCAATATAATGGACCTGCCAGATGGACATAGGCTACGTGTTATCCATCGGCTTTTGCTTGTATTCTGTGTGAAACGTGGGCGGAGCAGAGCGGGCAGTAATTTATAACGTTGTATTTTTCTGTCCTGCCCATAAAGTTGACGGTCCTAGCTACGAATCCCCTTTAGGTCAAATATTTGTGTGATGCGCATGAATATTTGTTTCGGAGTCTTGGATGTTTTATATATAATTTAAATCTATGAAATATATCGTCGTGCAGTGCCCCATGACACAAGCCTTATTGAGTTTATTTTTAACCCCCGACGCAAAGAGAGGGGTGTTATAAGTTTAACGTGTCTGTGTATCTGTCTGTGGTATCGTAGCTCTCAAACGGATGGACCGATTTCAATGCGTTTTTTTTGTGTCATAGATAATTTTATCTTGAGTGTTCTTAGACATGTTACATGAAAATCTGTTAAGCCGTTTTTGAGATATTGGACTTTGAAATGAAAATTCGGGGGTTTTTACACTTCTCTAAGTTGTAGTTATTATTTTTGTACCCTAATATTGAATCTATTTGTAACTCCCGGAGCCCCAAACTTTAATCGCAGCAGCCTCGTGAACCTTATTTCGGGTTTCATTCATTTGACTTTCAAATCACTCACGGCTCAAATTGAACCCGAACGGAATATCTTCGCTTGGTTTAACTTATCTACGAGCATGGATTAAAGTTGGAAACTATTAATGGTTTCGTGAGGTTGTTATTATGGAAATTGATTTCTTTTACAAATAAATACTGTCGCAGTTGGGTGAATCCATTTTTCTTGTGGTGCGTTGCCAACATTGCATTTTCTGGATCACTTTTTAAAACATGACATTTTTAGGGCATAATTCTTATAATAAATAAAATAAGGTTGAGATTATTGAATGTGGCTGACTTAGTATAAAACTGTCATCGGAATTGTAATTTTCTACCTCAGACGTAGAGTTGGTTTTTGAATGACAAATTTGATATAATTCGGCCAACTCGAATAATCTCAAGTATACAGGCAAAATTCCGCGACCGAATTCCGTCGCCGATATCCGCTTCGTGATTTCGGCCATTACGCCTACGCCAAACAAAATTACAATAATATTTCTAAGAAACTCTTTACAGAACAGATTACAAGTCATATTAATATCATAGAAGACCCAACGACAAACTTAAGTTACCGATCAGGAAGTTATTTACTTTTATGAAATTCTAAAATGTAATGAACACCAGAATATTTTAAAAGACCAGATGTTTCTTCGTTGAACTCAGATAAGAGTAAAAAGAAAGTTAAAAGGGGCACTCCGAGCTCATTCTATCGAATCTGGAAGACTGTCAGTAAATAAAATAAGATATTTTTAGAAACCCTCTGGAATTCAATAAGAACTGGTGGAGTAGATAACCATTTCTACTTCTTTACATTAAAGAAAGAAAGAAAGAAATAAAACATTTATTCGTAACAAAAACCACAAAAAGTTAAAATTGTATTGTTCTCAACTTTTATGAATGGGATGGGTGACGCATCCCATTCATAAAAGCCACGATTGCTGACAAGACTTAGGTTGTGTCCTGATTTGGCACAAATTATGTTTTGTCTCATTTTGAATTTGTCATTGAATATGTCAATATTAATATAAGTAATAATAATATTAAGGCGTAGGGATGTGACGGCCCCATCGCCCACCAGATTTCTGGTGCAATCAGTCAACGTAAGGCAGCTTGTGGCGGGCTGTTAGGGAGTAGCGACCCTACGTACCTGAGTGCTCCTGGGGTTGTCTTGTGGTCAGGTTGAGCCGACCGGGTGGATGGTTGGACAGGCCCCCTGCCTCTGGCTTGCCCTTACTGGCCGTCCAGAGTGGAGTCGCAAGAGCTGTTGCTCGAAGGTTGATGTGGAGACCTAAGTGGCGAGTTGGCTATATGTTTAAAGCCCAGTGCCACCTCTCTACCCCCCAGCTCTCTGACCGGTGTTGCCCTTAGGCCATTTTTTAATGTCGCTATTAATAGGGGCCCATCTAACAGTTGGCGAGTCACCGTCTGCCAGAGATAAAAAGTGAGACAGTTTTATTAGGCAGGCGTCCGATGTTTCACCCAATAGCCCAGCCACTAATCCATCATTTTAACCCAATACCCCGTTTCATTTAGATTCCATCAACGATCAACCCCTACACCCCAGCGGGTGCTGTCTCTGTGTGCGTCCCATGACACGGGCAGGGACAGCATCCGCTCGGTGCATTTCATTAAATTGTCAAAAGGGCCTCTACGTGTTGGTTCAGTTGGTACTTTGTAGGTACTTAGCTCCACGCACGCTTCCCAAAGGTACGGGACATTATTGTCCCGTGAGCGGGAAAGATATACATATGTTTCTGTAGTAATACTAGTACTAAACGAATTGTAATATTTTTATTTTATATTGTCACTGTTAATTGATGCATGCTTCCTTCTGTAATTAATAAAATAAAGTAAGTACCTACAGTTCATTTCTGCATAGAAGAGTAATATAATGTAATGGTATGATTATTGTTGAAGGTCCTGATAAATAACTAAATCAATACAACAAATAGTTAAACAAAAAAGCGTAAAGTGGTAAAGGATATAGTGATATCTGATAATATATGTATATAACGGCGCGCGATTTATTATTTCGATGATTTGTCATTGGAATTAATCCAGTACCAATCGTGAATAATGTTGAGAAGTTCATTATTTCTTTAAGCGGGTAGTTGTCGAAATTGTTGAAATCAAGTTGATTTATTTTAAGGCGCCGTAGGTTCAGCGAAGTTAAGCGAACAGAGTTTTTGAAACAATATAATGCGTCTGTTTATAATAATATGGTTTGAAAAAAATACGAATAGTAATCTTGAGGCTTTTCTGCAGGGAAATTAGTGCTTCGAAACATGATTAATAAAATTTCGCTCGATAGAAAAAAATCACGAACATAGGTCGAAAACACACAAAAATACACTTAAAATATTCGTAATAAATTATGCACAAAAGCTATAAATATTAAAATTGCTTCTAAAAATCGGCAATATCATGTTTGAGGGAAATCAGTGTTTACATTTTTATTTATTTAAACGGCCAAAAAATTAAAATTAAAAAACATGTTATCCGCGGTTCCGAGCACGCACTTCCATCTCGCTCACGCTTATGCTCAGTGAGAGGGAGAGAAGACCATGAACCTACGGCGCCTTAAGAGCGGGTAACCCCGAATGGAGTTGTAAGTGTCATGGCGGCAAACCCAGTGGCCCTTTAATCGACATTTATTATTGAAATCCTGTTATATTTTCGGTGTTTGTGAATTTAATCAAATAGTATAGTGATTGAGTTATATTGTGTGACTTTTATTTTGCGAATACCTGCAAGAACACACGGTCCGTAATGTCGGACCCGCCTTCACATATGCCTCCCTATCCCTCGATATATATGGGGCGTACAGAATTGAGTTTGTAGATGCACACACGCCAAGGGTGGTTTTTTGCGGTGCACTTTCTAATTTCCCTTTTCAGAGATTAGCGCGTTGTTAAAGAGTAGTGGACTGTATGTAGGTGTCCAACCGTGGTCTATTGTCGTAGCTACTAGACGCGAAATTGTGTAGGAAAGTCAGCTGCTTTGGAAATCGGAACAGGTTGATGAATCAGCTAACAGAAGGTAGCAAATAGGAACCATGCGCACTTACTTGTGATTTGGGTGAATTTCTCCTTCAGGCTAGCTCCTCATGGCACAAGCACACGCCTTCAAGGGACGCGCAGCGCAATCCCAAAATGTCCAAAAGCACTTTCAATCCACGAACACCTTTTAGCACTAAGCTGACAGCACGTATAGTTTTCAACAATGAAAGTAGAATGCGTCGGATTTAATTGGATTTATTTTGTTAATCAGCGGGGAGCTGGTCTTTTCACGCACACGGGAGAGTATCTAACTCGCAACTCGCCAGGTGGCGTGAGCGATGCGCGTACGTCGTGTATGACAAAGATAGCGCGATATATCAGTGCGCATGGGTGAAAGGGATGATTGTATAGGAAATCGTGACTGTAGAAACGACAACAGATTAAAGTCCGACAGACAAACATACGAAATCCACCATCTCCCCCGGCTTGAAGGGTTCCCTTCAAAAAAAATAAAAAAAAAGATTGTATACATATGTATGTATATAGGGAAAGATAAAAAAACGCACTATATAACTAAAGATAAGCGAAGTGTATTATACTACAAAATAACTTTTTGTGATAACATTAACAAAAAACTTGAAAAATATATATAGGTATATATTTGGTGGCAACCCTACTGCGTAGGCAGCGGGCACAGCCGAACGATCGGTCGCTCCAGCGTACCGTTGCGGGTCCGCACTTCAGCAACGCGGACAACACCGTCTCGCCCAGGGAATACCCGAGTTATTATTCCGAGCGGCCACTGCAAGGGTGGCGCGTTAGCAACGTTTATTAAAACTACTGTTCCCACCGTTATCGGCTTGTCCGGAGTATTCCATTTCTCTCTGCTTTGTAAGTTGTGAAGATACTCAACTCGGAACCGTTTCCAGAATGATTGAACAAGTGAGTCTAGCATTGAAAAACGAGTCAATAGATTCGGTCGCTCCTGGCTTAAGTCGGCGGCGGGCAAACGCGGCAACGGCGAGGTTGACATGAAATGAGCTGGCGTTAGTGCGGTGGGTTCGGACGGGTCAGAACTTAGTATGTAAAGAGGGCGGCTATTAAGAATCGCTTCGATCTGATTAAGCACGGTGAGTAGTTCTTCGTATGTCAGGATTTGATTGCCTATAACACGATGAAGATGGGTTTTAAAGCATTTAATGTTGCCTTCCCAAATACCTCCAAAATGGGGCGCGTTTGGGGGGCTCATACGCCAAGTAATTCGACTTTTTGCAAGTTCTTCCTTGAAATGCGTATAATACGGATCAGACTGAAGAAACGTGTGAAGCTCGTTCAGGTAAGCTTGAGAAGCTGTAAAGTTAGTGCCGTGGTCACTATATAAAAATTTACAATCCCCACGCCGAGAGATAAATCGCTTAAAGGCGTCGAGAAACGCCGCGGAGGAAAGAGAGGAAGCGAGCTCGGTGTGGACGGCCTTCGTCACCAAACAAACAAAAATACAAAGCCACGCCTTTTGGCTTCTCACGCCGCGTTTTCTAATTAACGTGATGTAGAAGGGTCCCGCGTAGTCAACGCCCGTGTGCGTAAAGCATTTACTAGGCTCGACACGACAGTCCGGGAGATCAGCCATTGCGGGAAAAGTATTAGTCGGTTTAGCGCGGAAGCAATCGTTACATTTATGAAATCGTTGCCGTACAATTCTACGTGCGGATAGTATCCAATACTTTTGTCGCAAGATTGACAACAAAAGCTGGGGTCCAGCGTGTAAATTTTCTCGATGGCAAAAGTCAATTAACAGCTCCACAATGTGGCCTTTTTTGGGTAGTAGCGCCGGGTGTTTACTAGAAAAATCAAGGGACGAATTTCCCAAACGCCCTCCTACTCGTAGGACGTTCTCGCGAACAAATGGAAATAATTTGCGTAAGGCGGGTGAGCAAACCCTGCCCTTTTGTATCTTACGTATGTCATCTGAGAATGACGTTTGCTGCATAACCTTCACAACGAGCAGCTCGGCTGCGTCCACGTCGTCGGCGGTTATTTCTCGGTTGCGAGGAAGCCGTTTAAGAAATTTTAAAACTATAACGACTGTTCTAAGAAATCTATTCCATGAGGAAAATTTCTCGCTCAATTCCAAAAGCCAATGCTCATTGCTATTGGTGTTTGCAACTAAAGCAGTTGTTTTTTCCTCTGGCAGCTTTGTAGATGACGCCGAGAAAGCAGTTATTGGCCAGTCACTAACTGGCGAAGATGCCCAAGACGGGCCATGGAACCACAGATTGTGGTCCTTTAAGCGGGAAGGCAGAAGGCCGCGCGAAAGGCAATCTGCGGAATTTTCAGATCCTGGTACATGATAAAAATGCTCCGAGGAAAAATTATTTTGACATTGAGCAATGCGATTCGCTACAAAGGTTGTGAATCGATGAGGTGAAGAATGGACCCAACATAGGGCAACTTCAGAGTCAGAAAAGGCAAACGTATCCGCAATTGGATGACGCTGAGACAAAACATCGTGAACAGTTCGAAGTAGTTTTGACATTAATACAATAGCACAAAGCTCCAATCTAGCAACCGTCACTGTTTTTACTGGTGCGACCTTTGATTTTGAACAAATCAGACGGATGACTGGGTCTTGATTCTCAACAACGACGTGCGCGTAAATCACACAGCCGTAAGCCTTTTCACTGGCATCGGCAAAGGCTAAAAGTGTCAATTTTGAGTTCTTTTCGACACCTAAATGACGCGGAAATTTAAGAGCAGAAATCAATGGCAGCTCACTGACGAACTGCTCCCATAAAAGAGATATGTGTGGCGGCGGTAAATCGTCCCAATCCATCTTTAAAAGCCATAGTTCTTTTATGAGAAGCTTGGAATAAAGTATGACAGGACCGACGAGCCCTAGCACGTCATACAAACGAGCAGTAGCTGAAAGAATAGCACGCTTCGTGCCATTGAGTCGCGGAGGCGAAACGTCAAAGACAAATTCATCCAAAGCGGGAAGCCATCGAAGACCAAGAATCTTCAAAGTGTCGCCGTCACCGAAAGAGACGTCTTCCGACTGGCGGTGAGAAATGGGAATGTACTCTAGCAACTGCGGAGAGTTGCTAGTCCATTTGACCAAATCAAACCCACCAGCCTTGAAGAGACTGATTAGTTGATTCGCTGTCGCAACTGCTTCCTCGGATGAAGAAGCAGAGGAAGCTAGATCATCCATGTAAACGTCCCTCTCGAGAACAGCGGCAGCCAGCGGGAACCTCTCGTGTTCATCACTAGCGAGCTGGCGGAGCGTGCGAAGCGCCAGGTATGGCGAAGACCGGAGGCCAAAGCAGACGCGGTTAAAATGATACATCTGCAAAGGTAATTCCGGCGCAAAGCGGTATAAAAATCGTTGAAAAGAGCGGTGGTGCGGATGTACTTCTATGCACAAGTACATTTGGCGGACGTCAGCAAAAAAAGCAACGCGGAATATGCGAACATTCAAAAGAATGTGAAAAATATCTGCTTGCAGATTGCAACCAGTATGAAGGATGTCGTTTAACGACAGCCCGCTGTCAGATTTGCAGCTACCGTCCAGAACTTGGCGGATTTTTGTCGTGGATTTATCCATCCGGATGACCGGGTGATGAGGTAGACAAAACCCTGGCGTAGAGTACTCTTCGGGCGGAACCAAAGAAATAATCCCCTTCTCCAGGTAATCCCGAATAACGGCATCATATTTGTCGCGGAGTTGCGGGTTTTTTATGAATTTATTTTCGAGCATCGAAAATCTTCTTTTAGCGGTTGTGAAAGAATTGCCCAGATTATCTGGTAATTGCTTGAAGGGAAGATCGACTGCGTAAGAACCATTATCGTTACGCGTGGTCGTTGCGGTAAATATTTCTTCACATTCCTTTTCATCGGGACTTAGAAATTTCTTTGAGGGCACTTCCTCCAAGTTCCAAAACTTTTCTAAAGTCTGGTTAAGCGGTTCGTGCGTAAACGCACAGAGAGCACGAGTCGCGCGCGGCGGTGACGTCACAGTGACGTCCCCCATTATGACGTAACCCAGGGTCGTTTCCAAAGCCGAAGGCAAGCCGGCACTTCGGACTTTGTCAGAAAGTAAGATTTCACAAAATAGATTTGCCCCCATAAGCATATCAATGGGCCCGGGCTCATTAAAACAATCATCCGCAAGAGGTATGTTCTTAAAACACTCAAACAACGATATGTCGAGCGGCGAGTCAGGCAAGTGTGACGTAATGGTTTCCACAACCAGAGGCTGAATAGTATAAGAGTTGTGCCCATTACTGTCGAATCGGGAACTAAATTGCACCATCGACATTCCAAGTATTTTCTGGGAAGAACCCCCAATGCCCTGAACCCTTGCAAAACGATTTTGGTTCGAAATCGGTAGCGACAATCGATTACAACAATCGAGCGTTATATAATCCGACTGGCTTCCAGGATCAACTAGAATCCTTGCATAATAAACCTTACCGCTAGCGTCATAAAGTTTAATTTTCGCGGTCCCTAATAACGTCGTTTTAGGCATAAGCGTTCTTAAGTTATCATCATTTGCACTCCGAGACGACAAATGATTCAATGTTGAGTCATGCCTCAAACCATTATCGACCCTATCGACTGGGTGATAAGACTGCAAATTGCTTGCCCTCGCGTTATTGCCACTCGAAGTTGCTGAGGAATTTGCGTCGTTGACAAAATTGTTGGATGCACCTGTTTGATGCGATGCGATTTAGGTAAATAAGATTCTTTATGCGGTTGATTAAAATGTAACATCGTGTGATGTTTAGAATTACATAGGTTGCACGTTCTTTGTGACGTGCAAGCAGAAAATTTGTGTTTAAAACTAAGGCAGTTATTACACACGGCATTATTCTTTACAAAATTAAATCTTTCGTGCGGGGACAATTTTGTAAATGCGGCACACTGATATAAGTGTTCGTGTTTATTCGTTTTACACAACAAACAAGTATTCATCGCGGGCGTTTGCGTATTAACGAATGTTTTCGTCGAATTGGTTTTTGGTACCGGTATCTTTTTATTATTAGTACTAGGTTGCGGTTGTGAAAAGGTTTGTTTGGTTGTCGAATGCGCTGCGACCCTGGATTGTTCCTTGACGAAATCGATAAGATTTTCGTACGAAGGACATGTTTCCTTGCGATAAAACATCTCAAATAATTTTATCGATTCGGGATCTAGTTTTTGTAATGCGATATGCAAGAACAAAAAATCCGCTAAATCTTGTAAATTTAGCGCTTTGAACGCCTTAACGGAGGCGTCAAAATTACACAGAAAAAACTCCAAATTAGAAGCGGACCCATTGGCTATGGGTTTAAAGTCCAACAGCTGATTGATATAGCCGGCCGCCATGGCGCGTTTATCCTCATATTTATCGACTAACGCCTTCCAAATGATGGCATAGTTTTCACCTGTGGTCGGTAGCCCAGCGCACACCGATCTAGCTTTATCAGTTAGTTTACCTACTAGGAACTGAATTCGTTCGCTGTCAGATAAACTTGAGTTGTTATGAATCACACTTTTAAATTGTTCATAGAATAATGGCCAATTCCGAAGGTCGCCATTAAATTCCATTAGTTGTATAGTCGGCAAATTTTGCCTTAAAGCGGATTGCGAAGGCCGCTGAGGGCGCTCCGGCGATCCTTCGACTTCAGCCTGAATGCATTTGATTTCACAGTACATCTCCTCAAACGCGATCCAGGCCTGATAATTAACGGTTGCATTAGGCGTTACTTTTATAAGGCACTCATTGTACGAGTCTAAAACACGCTCAAAATCTGATCGCAATTGGTCTAGATTTGATACGTTATTTAAGAACGTTTTACGTCTAATTTCATCTTCGTGCGCCTTAAGCGACAATTTGTATATGGTTTGTAAGCGATTGAAGAAAGCATTACGCTTAGCTTCCAAAATAACTAACTCATTCGGGACGGGATCCTTGTCTTTAGGGTCATTTTTCGGTGGCATGATGATGTGCGTTGAGTGTGATTATAAAACTTAGACTACACAAATAAAATGTATATAAACACGATTTGCGGGAATAAAATGCGGTTAAATAAATGTCCGTAAACAGGACACGCGAGAATAAAAGCGGTTAAAAATAAACGTGAGTAAACACAAGTCGCGGAATTAAAGTGCGGTTAAAATAAATGTATGTAACTCAAGTCGCGGGAATAAAATATATATATAAAAAGGAATATGTGTTACAAATCGGAAACAGTTTGTGAGAATAAAAGCGTTTAGATAACTCTCCGTCTACAAAGTAGGTTAAGCGATGACCGTGTACCTATTAGCGGCACGGCGCGCGGCGCGGTAGTTCGCGAAAAGATTATAAACAAAATAAGCGGGTAGAAATGGACGAAACTTGCCAGCGCTCCCGAGCTGGTGAGAACAATAGAATTTATTTGTAACGTGTACATCAATTGTACACTAAGAATATTAAATCGTTAATAGCGTTGCTGAATGCTAGTACCTATAGAATAATGATACGAAGATATGATGCGAAGTACATAGATTTTAAGTATCTATGGGTAAATTATATATAAAGTTAAGGAGCTACTTTTAATATATATAAATACTAGGTTGGAAATGAAATAATTTATCCGGGTCGTAGTGACCAAAACTTGGGGCGTACAGAATTGAGTTTGTAGATGCACACACGCCAAGGGTGGTTTTTTGCGGTGCACTTTCTAATTTCCCTTTTCAGAGATTAGCGCGTTGTTAAAGAGTAGTGGACTGTATGTAGGTGTCCAACCGTGGTCTATTGTCGTAGCTACTAGACGCGAAATTGTGTAGGAAAGTCAGCTGCTTTGGAAATCGGAACAGGTTGATGAATCAGCTAACAGAAGGTAGCAAATAGGAACCATGCGCACTTACTTGTGATTTGGGTGAATTTCTCCTTCAGGCTAGCTCCTCATGGCACAAGCACACGCCTTCAAGGGACGCGCAGCGCAATCCCAAAATGTCCAAAAGCACTTTCAATCCACGAACACCTTTTAGCACTAAGCTGACAGCACGTATAGTTTTCAACAATGAAAGTAGAATGCGTCGGATTTAATTGGATTTATTTTGTTAATCAGCGGGGAGCTGGTCTTTTCACGCACACGGGAGAGTATCTAACTCGCAACTCGCCAGGTGGCGTGAGCGATGCGCGTACGTCGTGTATGACAAAGATAGCGCGATATATCAGTGCGCATGGGTGAAAGGGATGATTGTATAGGAAATCGTGACTGTAGAAACGACAACAGATTAAAGTCCGACAGACAAACATACGAAATCCACCAATATATATGGTAAATATTACGTAGTAAACATGTTGGATTACCGTGTATCAGCATTGTAATTTTTTTTTTAAGAAAAATTACAATCTTAGTTACAAAAATAACACATAGGGTAGTAAAAAAGAACGACACATGAAGTGGAACTACCTTATTATTATGCTCCTCCCCCACCTTTTTCCCGATTCTGAGCAGTCTGGCCATTCTTTTGAAACGGATGCTAGCTCGTCTCCCCATCGCGATGCATCGCCGAAGAGGCCTGCCACCTCTCTCTCCCTGTCGGGCTGCCATTCAGTGGCGGCCTTAGCCCACACAGTTCATTCAGCATGCGGCAGACATGAACAGCCCAGTCCCACTTCGACTTCCGAGCTACATCGACTATTTGAGTTTTGGAGCGCAGTGTGGTGGTCCGGATACGATCCACTAATTTGACACCTAATATGCTACGCTACATAGCTCGCTGGCAAACCCCGAGTGTGGACTTTTGAGATGCTGTCAGATGTAACCAAGTATGTGCACCGTAGGTGAGAATTGGAATCGTGCATATGTCTATGAGTCTCCGCTTAAGTGATAATGGGAGGTCAATAGCTCTTCCAGGCGTTTTCAGTCCATCTTTGGACCTACTTCACTTGTCGCGCCGGGAACGAAACTAGTTGGTACTCGTGGACATCTGCAATTGATTCTCCGTTTATCACAATCCTACGTGCAGTCATAAGCTTAGTCTCTGTCATATTCATCTCCAACATTCAGTACTGGATATAGCTAATCCCAAAGGAAACTTAGGTACCTACTTTACATAAACAATACATACACTCAGTTATCATGGATTCAAAACTTTCGTCTGTCAAGTTCAGGAATCGAACCACCACCAAAAGATTTATTGATACTGATATTTTATCATAAAATACACACCTTTAATACCGATTAAAGGTATGGTTTAACAAAACCGAACGAAGTCTGATGGACGCCGAAAAGAAAGGATCTTGACATTTTAATACAACATTTATAAAGGCTTTTTGGGATAAAGTTTTAATTAATTATCATTCTGTACGACAGCTGCCTAAAACTTTGTCTCTATATCTGCAGAAAGTGTCCAGTCCGTCTTAAAATTATACATTAACCAGGATTTATTGATTTAAAATTTAAAACACGATTCTAAATATATTTATTAAATATAAACTTCTGTTTTAGTCACATACTGGTATACTAATATTTACATTAAGAGGCTCCCATACGCCAATGACCTTCGATCTGAATCCCTTAGTTTTCTAATGTTTTTTGTAGCTTATTATATTAACAACAACGGCTTTAAGCAATATAGTATCCCATATTTACTTCAAACTTCATTGTTTTCGAGATATTTGGCATCAAAGTTGAACAATTTTAGGCCAAAAAACTGGTTTTCTAATTTTAAACCAATTAACACAAAAGTTATTGTGTTAATTGGTTTAAAATTAAAACCCTCTGCCAGTTTTTAGAGACGTCATAGACGAACCCAAATTTGTAGATTTCGTATATGTTAGATCTTTCACGTCAATAGAGATGCAAAATAAGTGTTTTTTTAGACAATGTTTAAAAAAATCATACAAAATTAAGTATTAATTTGTTTCAAAATCCGGTCTGTCAAAATGGAGATAAAAGATTGAAGAACCGATAGCCGTTTGATTTATGATTCTATCTGTAGTGCAAAAGTAGTAGATACGATTCAAAACTTGTCAAAAATAGATGAAAACCTCGGGTAGCCCCTTAAATACAAACATAATATGAAAAATAAAAACATAATTTTAAAATAATCTAACAAAGAAAGAAAGTAACATACATACTAAACGTACGTCACATACTTAGTATGCTAACGATTAAATAATGTCGGATAGCGGAGAAAGTTCGTTGACGTCCTTGTATTATACTTCAATAATCAAGCTATTTAAAGGATCTTTTAAACACCTACATCGTTGCAGCCGATTTGGTTATAAATATAAATCACTCACTCAAGTGTTCAAAGGTTATAGCTGGAATAAATCCCTCACAGGGATAAGCTCGCTTTTGTATGTGTACAGGTAGCATGTGCGCTATCTGTTCTTGAAATTCATGTTGTGTTCTGTTTCATGGATACATACAGAGCCCATAGTGATCTTGATCATTGACTATCTTTTCCACAAAGATTTTAACCATAGATGTCTATGTTGACATCTCAAACAATAAAATCAACTTTCCGATTTGAAAGCAACACCTCTGCGCTGCGTTCCATCACGTTAATGTAACATAATAACTTTCTTTACGTAAAAGTAGAATACGAACGAAGGCAGCAAGCCTTCAGGTAAAAGCAAATTGTAAACGTAATTCTTTGTAAAGCCACATATTTAAAAGCCTAAGAACTCTTTAGGGAGGAATTTCCTTGGGAAATTGTGACTGTGCCGATAAAATTACATCGCGTTTACTTTTTACCCAGAGGCCAGTGGGTTTTTGGTTTAAAAATTACGTTTTTAAATGTTTTTAAGTAAGTGCTTTAGGTAAAAGCTTATTCTGAACATTTATTTACTTAGGCAAATACTTTCTTGACCAATGTATTGTGTTGTGTAGTCTGTAGATTCAAGTTTCACTCAAGTATACCTGCCACATTCCCGGCCCGTTCCTATTAGTCTAAGGCAGTGTCAAGAGGCTGCACGAAGTCAAATAAAACCAGAACATCTTGCATGTTTTGTCTTTGTTAGGGTAAAAACTGTTTTACTGAAGAAACCGTGATAGGCATAGTCCAATTTTAACTGCACAATAGGGGTGTAGAAACCAAATAAAATAACCAATATGTTGAATTTTCCCGAAAAAGGATTACAAATATTGTCAAATGGAGAAAAAAGCTAGCAGGGGATTAAATAATCACATAGTTATAAGTGTCCAAAGGTTTAAAAGAAGGTATATTCTGTCGAGAAGGTGTATTCATATGAAACGATTGTCATTTACTTATGACGCTCGCAGATCGCGACGTCACGATCTCCGAACAAGCAATATTCAGCTTCGGAATTCTTTGAGATATCTGAATGGGATTTCGTCAGTAGCCATATTTCTTGCCCTTCTTTTGGAGTGATAATGCATTGTGACCTACATAGTTAAGGTTCTATTACAAAGTTTATTTTACGAAATGATCTATCTTGTTAGCTTAAAGTACTTCATCACTTCACCAGAATAAGTGACGGCAAACGGCAAGGCTTGAACTTTGAACCTACTTCCTTTATTTTTTCATCGAAAGGTTCAGAGTTTCCCTTCCTTTATTACAGAAGAAAACTGTGAAAAAAGTATTCGTTAATTTAATATTCAGCAATTCACAGAAATAATCTCAAAGATGCCCTATGATCTCAAGTACAATCTTCAGCAATCTGAAGAAGTTGGTGATTGAGATTGAATATATCTAGCCACTAACTAGATTTAAAATTACTTTTAAACTTTAATTAAGAGGTAAAATAATGAGAGTGCGAAGCAGCAACTGCCTCTTGAAGGAGTTGGCTGAGCAGCTGGACTGTCCACACGCTAAATATTGGATGGAGGTTACAATGGAGACCGAATTTTTTTTTAGGTTTTCCTCATCAACATCATCTCATCTGGCCTGCCAGCCAGCCATGTACGTCTCACTGCTGGGCACAGGTCTCCTCTCATAATGATTCCCTGTAAGGTAAATTTTGTGCAAAAACGAACATAGAATTTTTAAGGTCTTATTGTTACTAACCTACTATGGATCGATTTTACTATGGAACGTATGTACCTACCTACTCAATTTGACATGTAAAATAATGTATTTTATGAATAAAAATCTGAATCTGAATCTGAATCTGATTAAACGATTATTATAATACAATTTTACGGCTTAGTTATAATTATACAAAAAGGGCAAATCCGATACCGTTTAATGACTTGAAATAGTTATTTACGATACAAGTGCCGAAAATAGGAAATTCGCAACGATTGGTGATAAATTAAAACACGACCGAAGGGAGTGTTTTAAATCGACACGAGTTGCGAATTACCTATTCGCACGTGTATCGTACGTTTTACTGTACATATGGCTCTTTAAAATTTCGACATATGCACGAAAAGTGCTCTTTTCCGCACTAGCTTATTATTATTATTACTTACACGGCGCAAAAGATCAGTCCTGAAACAGACGGACAGACATACATATGCGGAGCCTTAGTAGGGTAATTGGCACCTTTTTATTCTATGATGGTGGTAAACAAGTATACGGTCTGCATGATGGTAAGTAGGACACCGTAGCCTATGGAAGCTTGCGATTCCAGATGAATCAAAGGCCCATCGCCGACCCTTTATGTCTCTCACTCTCAACACGTCCCTGGGAGCTCTGGCGACCATACGTACCGCCAGTAACACAATACCACATGCCTACAGAGCAAGTTCTGGCGTTAATATGGAACAATGAATACGGAACCTTAAAAAATATTGCGAAACTCGTTCCCGAATCGAACTCAGTTCGTTAAAGTTTAGATTTTGCTAGCTCTCATCACCCCTAGGCCACGTTTATAGAAGACCTTAAAGCGCCTAAAGAACGCAATTAGTAGATATCCGCAGTTCCGAACTGTTACAAAGTCTAAAGTCTACACTTATGAGTTTCAGGGTTTTGGTATTTCTTGCTTGTTATTGTTATCTCGAGCAGGTTGAAAAAATTGCGGCTAACCTTTAACTGGCAGTATAAGTAAATACAATTGAAAGTTATCTGATGTATACCTACAATGTGCCCAATGTAGTACTTAGTAAGCATAACCCAAAATAATCTAAGAATTATGGATCGATATAAGTATGACTGACGATTCCCATCACGGTCTCTAATTTGCAACTAAAGATTTAAATCTAATTTAGTCAAAATCCCATCTAATGATAATTCAGATGTGTTGGTCATTGTTGCGCGATTACATTCACTTGGGTCAGCCCACACATAACATTATCTGCCTAAAATAAACAATGATAATTGCTTTCTTACTGTTTAATATTACAACATCTTAACAATCAAAAATATTTTAATAATTATATTTGTTCTCTTCATCATATGGTTTAAAAAATATATTATTAGTAATATTTACTTCCTACATATAAACGCAATTTTAACTTCAATCACTTTATGATCGTAGCTAGTAGTATTTTTCTCATTAGCAAAGAGATACGTAGTTGCTACGAGCATTGTTTAAAACGCGAACAATGGCTACGCCGTAGCAAGCGAACTCGTAGGCGCGTAGTGGGTTACGCTATTCATTAAAATATACGATTACAAAAAGTAAAGAGACGTATCTTTACTAATGATTAGATGAACGGTTTTTCTATTTAATATTACAAGTTTAGAATATTCATGCTAAACACTACGAAATGTTTTCTTTAAAAAGTTAGGTATATACATAACGCTTAAGTATAAGAAGTAGGAACAATAAAATAAAAGAGCACGGTTAAGATTCCGTTAGAATAAACAAACACATATAAGTAGATCCACGGGTCTGTCTGCAATATTTTTTTACCACATATCTGATTTTAGCTTCTAAAACCAAATCCATAACCACTCCATTTTTCAATTTTAACACACAATAATCCTGATGTTGTGTTTTGTAAATTAACGTTTTTGTTCATTTTAATTATAATCCTACAAAATCACGTTTAAAGCGTCACAAATGACAAGAATAAGGGAAGAATAAACTTGACTAACTTTTTTCAAGGCGTAAAATTTAATCAGGTACCAACTTAAATGAATTTACCACTTGTAACCCTTTGCCACAAAACGTAACAAACATTACCCGATTAAAGTACCTAATTGTACCATTACAAAACTTTATGTACTTCAAATAAATTGAACATGAAGAAAAATCATAAACAAGACCTTCGTAATTTTCCTTGCAGCCGGTGTACAAGCATAAATTAATGTTACTGCTTTCCCTTTCTCAACAACTAAATATAAATTCAAAATAAAAACTCGCTCAATGCCCATTGCTAGTAATAAAAACAAATATATGGTTAATTTATTTAAATAGTACAAAATACACTTACCGGTTGGGATCGCGCGCGTTGCGAAGTTCGCGAATACAACAATACACAACCGCCCTCTGAGACAGAGTACCGTGTTCTGACTATGGCGTCGTCCTCTATCGCGCATGCGCAACCCTTCGACGTGACAGCCAATAACCAATGTCTCAAGCGCCATAGATACCATAGACCAACAGGCGACTTTATTTATACAAACTTAAGGTGTGGTTTCAAAACGTCTGGTTGTTGTGATGCGTGGTTTTTTCACGTTGGCCTCGCACTGACGTCAATGGCTCGTTCACAAAGCATACAGGTGTTTATTATATTATGAGTAGAGATCGGAAATTCGGGAGCTTTTATACCTAAACTTCGGCCCCAGTACCTACACCGCGTTGTTGTTGAGTAGCATGGAGGCGGACTCAATTAAATTTTACTATTAAATTTCCAGGGATTTCCCGGAATACCGAAAATTAGGATAACATGAACACATACGTATTAAAGTATTTAAATAAACTATTTTAGTTGTTCCTATTTACAAAATATTATTTAATTCACATATTCATTTAACTAACAGTTAGATAACATCAAACCAAAATTGTTTTGTAACTTTTATTAAAAATAATGGTACAAACGTAAGTATCTCTGTTAAATCAATAAATTAAAACAAATGTACATAGCCACACAAAAGTGAATAGGTAATCAACCTACAGCGACACACGTGGTATTTTTGCATTTCCGTCCTTGTCTAATGTATGTCGTTAAAACTGTTTACCAACGTGTATGTTGACAAAAATCGCTGAAAATAGTCATAACCTAAAAAAAAGGTAGGCTTTACATAATGCTTTATACAATCCCGGAACTTAAATAATTAAAATATTATTTTTAAGAAGCCGACTCCATACTTGCTTCGCTTTTTCCGGGATTTTGCTAGGTTTAGGTATAAAAGCTCCCGAATTTCCGATCTCTGATTATGAGAGATACCGCAACCGTAAACCCTGCAACGAAGTTGGGAGTTGTGAACACTCTTGCTTATCTTTGACGTGTGTAGAGATTGTCGGTGTTTTTATCAGCGTGATCATAATGTGGTGTTTACTTAACTTATATTCTAGTTACTAATCAATAATTGAGCACGATTCCATTTCGCGTAGTGTTTTACAAACTGACTTCGTCTTTGCAAAATAGCTTCCATGGAGTTAATAAAAAAAAAACATTTTATTAATTTAAACTTAAAACAGTAAGTACTTAAATAAGTAAACAATCAAGTTATAGTTAAGAAACGAGATTCCATCGACTGGCCTTCTTTCAGTATGTCGAACAACTTTTGAATTGTTTTTTATAAGTCAATTTGCATAAATTCATTTTACATAAGACGCGTTATTTATTCGAAATACGTTTTACGTCGAACAGTATTTCATTAAAAAAAAGACCGGGTTGCACTCCGGGAGTGCCGGCAGAAGTGAAAACTCAATAACATTGTAACAGTTTTTTGATTAGGTCACGTGACATCTTACGGTGTCACCCTAAAACTGAATTTGACGCAAATTTATAAACAATTAGCGCGCCGACGGGCGGCGGCAAACTCAATTCCAATTTGTTTTTGCCATTGCCAAATATTTTTCAAAGCTTTATCTTTTTAGGAATAACGTCTAAATTCGAACTATTCGAATTTGCAAGAACAGCACAACAGCAGACGGCGGTGGCGACCAAGATATCAATTTGTTTTTGCCGTTGGTAAATATTTCTCTAAGCTTTATCTTTTTAGGAATAACGCCCAAATTCGAACTATTCGAATTTGCAAGAACAGCACAACAGCAGACGGCGGTGGCGACCAAGATATTAATTTGTTTTTGCCGTTGGTAAATATTTTTCTAAGCTTTATCTCTTTAGGAATAACGCCCAAATTCGAACTATTCGAATTTTCTCAATAGCAAAACGGTGAGGGATGCGTTGGTGTTATTACAAATTTATTTGCAGAATATGCTATTGCAAAAAGTGTTTAACGGCTTTATACTCTTACGAATAGCGTTCAGTTTTGAATGAAGTCGAATCGGCTTGCAGCAAAAAGTGACCTCCTTCACATCTGACGTCACAAAACTCTGTCGCGTATTTAACAATTTTTCCCCATCCCAAAAAGTGCTCAGCGCCGCTAAAGAAGTTTTCACTTCAAAAAACCCTTTTCACGCCACTGCTTGGAAATGTGGCAAAAGATGGGGAATTCAGGCTTCAAAGCTGGGGTTAGTTGGACGTCGCACGAACAGGCCTTCTATGAGTTCAAACTGTCCAACAATGTTATTGTTGGACAGTTTGAACGTGACGTCGACACGCTGCCGGTTAGGTTAGGTTCAGGTTAGGTTAAAATTAAAGGGGTTAGGTTAGGGTAAAAAAAAAATATGCTCATAATATTTTATGCGTGGAAATGATTCGGAGCATCCAAATTATGAACAAATAATATTCGGACTATTGAAATTCGGCGTAATCGAACTATGCGAGTCTCGATTCTGCCTAAACAGTTTATGCGCAAAGTCGATTATGGCTACGCAGGTTATGCCAAATAGAATTCTTACTAAAAAAATATGCCAAAACAGGGAGAGCCCTTTATAAAAAATATTTGTATTTGCTATCAGCTAACCAGAATACGGCTAAATATTAAAAACGACAAAAAATCTCACCTTTTCGTTTTAAGTTGCATTTGCCTGTTGTCTACTTCCCTACAAAATAAGTTTTAAGGCTATAAGTACCTGTCTACTAATAATTTACTTTAATAGCTACAACTTAGAAAAGTTGAAAAACCCCCGACATCTTCATTTCAAAGTCCAATATCTCAAAAACGACTGAACAGATTGATGAATTACCGAAACCAGAGCTTACCTATTTGTAGTGGTGCACTATTGATGTACATGTACAGTCAGCTTCGTATAGTTAGTAGCAGCCAGAGTAGCCAAATACATCGTAACACCCCCTTATTCTTACAGTTTTAACTTTTAACAGAGGTTTGTGCAGGGAGACTTGGCTGGGGACTTGTAGGTAGTTTAGTGAAACTCTGTTGTTAATTGTAGAATACTGGAAACTGGAATAATTTTATTTACAAATACGGCTAACTATATACAATAAAAAAGCTTACAACTAGTGACAGTTTTAAGCCGCAACAATAACATGATTAGAGCGGGACGGATGCGCACGAGCGAGAGGGAGGTAGGCGGCGCGTGGCAACGCGCGCGGCTCGCTCGCCTATAAAAGATTTTGGCGCGCAAATTACGATCCTTTTCTGCGCCGGCCGTCGAGACGAACACATCGCTGCCCTGTCGCTCCGTGCTCGAAGATCGAAGCTGAAGAACCTCGACGATAGTGATGCTGCATTGCCGGCGTCTTCACAATTATAAAATGTCCTTCTCGGGACAATCGAAAACTGCTCTTGTCAGAGCAATCAGCTGTTCTTATCAGAACAGCTGTTTCATGAGGTCAATCACGTGTCTCCGTTTCTTGCTGAGACAAACCACACGTCAATCTTCTCTATACCTACAGGGCTCCCCTTCAAGTGAAACGTACCGGCAGGCGGATAGTGCGGCCTCGGCGAGTTTGGTTCCCAGCTGTAGGTATTTGATTGTTGGTCGTGTGTGGTCCATTTTGTTTCAGGTTGTCCGTTGTCGTTTGTTTCTGGCTCTGGCTATTGTTTTTTTTCTGGTTGTCTTGTTGCAATGTTGTACTCGATGAACTCGGTGTTGTAGTTACAGGTGTGCACGTAGTTGTAGGTATACTCGTAGTTGTAGGTATGTCTTCCTCGATGATCGTGTAGGCAGGCTTGAGTCGGTCGATTGAGACGTTCGTTTGACGGTTAGGTAGTTGCAGTGTGAATACTTTGTCGTCTCTTTTCAGCACGCGGTATGGTCCGTCGTAAGGTGCTTGTAGCGGCTTTCTTACGGCGTCGACTCGTACAAACACTTGTTCGCAGGTCATGAGGTCACGATGTACGAATATCGGTCTCGTGTTGCTATGCGGCTGGCTCGGTGTAGGTTTCAAGCGTCGTATTGTGTCTCTCAGCTGATCGACGAAAGCGGAGTCCATAATGACGTCATCGTTCGTAGGTACAGCTGATAAGAAATCACCGGGTAATCGTACACTGCAGCCGTAAGTGAGTTGGGCTGCACTTACATCGGTGTCACTTCTTAGCGCGGCGCGTAGACCAAGTAGGACAGTAGGTATTTGCTCGATCCACGATGTTGTTGTTTGTAGTCTTGCCTTGAGTGCGGCCTTGAGACTTCGATGCCATCTCTCCAGAATCCCATTAGCGATCGGATGGTACGGTGTTGTACGGGTTCTTTCGATGCCGAGTAAGCGTGTGAGAGATGCAAATACTCGACTCTCGAATTGCCGTCCTTGGTCCGTAGTGATAGTAGCGGGGCAGCCGAAGCGGGAAATCCAACCGTCGTAAACAGTCTTGGCGACTTCTTCGGCGGTGATCTCGGTGAGTGGGATTGCTTCGGGCCATCGTGTTGCTCTGTCGATCATTGTGAGTAGGTATCGATGTCCACTTGCGGCGGTAGGTAGAGGTCCAACGATGTCGATGTGGATGTGATCGAATCGTTGAGTTGGCGGGAAACTTGATATCGGACTTGCGGTGTGGCGTTGAATCTTCGCGCGTTGGCAGTGTACGCATACTTTTGACCATGTACCTACGTCGGTATTTAACGAAGGCCAAAAGTAGCGTTGAGCGACTAGTTTTCTTGTTGTTCGAATTCCAGGATGACTGATGTTATGTACGGAGTCGAATGCGGCACGGCGGTATTGTTCGGGTACATAAGGGCGTAAATTGTCTGTCGTTGTTTCGCAGTACAATTTGACGTTGGTTCCGGGAATAGCGACTTGCTTCATAGATAGGTTGGTTTGCTGTGCGAGTGTTCGAATGGTGTTGCTGTCTCGTTCTTGCGCGTCGGCTAGTTCTTTGTAGTCAATCGGCGACGGGCAGGATATCGTTTCTATGCGGGATAACGCGTCGGCGGCGGCGTTTTGTGACCCACTAACGTGACGTATATCGGTTGTAAATTCACTGATATACAACAGCTGACGGGTGCGGCGCGGCGACTCGTTGTTGGTGCTCGTTTTGGTGAACGCGAAGGTCAAGGGCTTGTGATCGGTGAATAAGATGAGTTCTCGTCCCTCGAACATCTTGCGGAAGTGTTTGGTACTCATGTACAATGCGAGTAGCTCTCGATCGTAAACACTGTAGCGAGTCTGTGCGTCGGAGAATTTCTTCGAAAAGTAGCCGAGTGGTTGCCAAGCGTTGTTTACAAACTGATTTAGCGATGCGCCTGCGGCCTTGTCACTAGCGTCCGAGAATATCGCGAGCGTCGACTGGTGACATGGATGAGCGAGTAAGGCGGCGTTTTTGATGCTGTCCTTACACGCGTCGAATGCGAGCGTTGCTTCGTCGTTCCAGCTGATTGGTGTCTTGTCCTTCTTCCGCGCGTTGTGTAGGTATTTACAGAGTGGAGCTTGAAGTATTGCGGCGTTCTTGATATTTTCGCGGTAAAAGTTTATCATTCCGAGAAATCGTCGTAACTCATCTATTGTTTGCGGTTTAGGGTAATCGACGATTGCTTCAACTTTTTCCTTAGGCGGCTGGATTCCGTCTTGGTTTACTTCGTAGCCGAGAAACTTCACCGATGGCTGGCCGAAGACACATTTGGCGGGGTTTATTGTGATGCCATACTCGTCGAGTCGTTGGAAGATGGTGTGCAGATGTCTTCGGTGCTCTTCTTCGGTTGTTGATGCGACTAGTAAGTCGTCGACGAATGGAAATACGTAGTCCAGGCCTCTTAGTACTTCGTGGATGAATCGTTGGAATGTTTGACCGGCATTCTTCAGTCCAGGACACATACGCGGGAATTCGTATAATCCGAAGGGAGTTATTATCGCTGATTTTTCGATGTCTTGCTCGCTGATGGGTAATTGCTGATAAGCACGGTTCAAATCGAGTGTCGAAAAAAATTTCTTGTCGGCGAGTTGGTAGGTAAAATCGCGTATCCGTGGTATGGGATAGCGATCGGGCTTGGTGATGGCATTGAGTCTTCGGTAATCGCCACATACACGCAGGTCTCCATTCTTCTTAGGTACTACGTGTAACGGTGAGGACCATGGACTCTTGCTGGGACGACATAAGCCTTGCTCCATCATGTTGGCAAATTCTTTCTTCACGAGCTCGTATCGATGTGGTGCGATGGGGCGTGGCCTGCAGTGAAGGGGCGGGCCAGTTGTTTCTATGAAGTGTTCGACGTTATGCTTCGGGCTAAGCTTCATAGATGTAAGTCGCGTAGTTCCAGGGTAATCGGCTAGTATATCGTGATACGACTGCTGCACGTCTATGCTGCGCACGGTAGGTATGTTAGCGGCGCAGAGTTGAGCGTTAGTCGTGAGTAGCGTCTTTCCGTCGATCAGTCGTCGATTCTTGATGTCCACAATGATGTGGTGGAACTTGAGAAAGTCGGCTCCCAGGATAGGCTTCGATACGGCTGCGATGGTGAATTTCCACTTGAATGCTCGTCGTAGGTTGAGATCGAGTTCGAGCGTTTTTTCACCGTAGGTAGGTATGACGGTGTTGTTAGCGGCGTAAAGTTGAAACGGGAGGGGCTGCTCTTGCGTGCCTTTTCTTCGTGGCAGCACGGATATGTTCGCTCCAGTGTCGACCAGGAAGGTAAGTTTTGATGTCTTGTCGGTCACGAAGAGGCGGTGAGATGTTTCGGTAACGCCGGTTTCCGCCGCTGCCAGCGTTACTTTTAGTTTTCCGACGGCGAGTTGATCGGCTTGAAATTGCACGGTGGCGTGCATTTATTCGCGTCCATGCCGAAGCGACGGTGGTAGTAGCAATATGGCATGGGCGAGTTGTTGCGGCTTCGGTCTTGCGATTGCGATGCGCTGCGAGGACGGGAACGTGACGGGAAACGGCGGTGAAATCGGCTTTTGCGACGATCGTTGTTTTCACGCGGCCTTGATCGTAGTTCGGCGACTTCGAGCGACAATCTTCTTATCTCGCCGATGAGATATTGTGTGTCGAGATGCGGATGTTGCTGGTAGGTAGCTTGTGACGGAGGTAGCAGCGGTGGCGGCTGTGTTGATGTTGACGGAATCGGAATGGGCGACGAAATGGCGGCGACGTGGGATGACGGCGTGTGCTCCATCATTTTGTCGGCGAGGAGAGCGAGGTCGTCGAGCGTAGTCTTGATTTTGAATGCTTCGCTGACGGTGAGTACGGATCTGACGTGTGGCGGTAAATGATCGAGCCACATCATTTGCATTGTGCTCTCGGGGAACTTCTCGCGGTTAAGATTCTGCATCTTGCGAAGTAACTGGCTAGGTTTCTGTTCGCCGAGCTCGACCTGTGACAGCAGTTTCTTTGCCTGGGCGCTGTTTGATTCCTCGTACAGCGAGATGAGACGATCCTTGATGGCCTGGTAGTAATTTTGTTCCGGCGGCGAGTAGATGAGATCTGCGATATTCTGGATGTCTTGCTTCTCGAGCTGTGCGATGACCATTTGCGCGAGCTGTGCTTGGCTTCTTTTCAGATCGGCGGTGGCGGCTTCGAAACTGCAGAACCATAACAGCGGCTGGTCGCGCCAAAACGGTGGTACACGGAGTGAGAGAGATATCGCGGACACGTCGTGGCTTGCTGCTAAATGTTGAGCTTCATGTTGATCGCCAGCGTTGGGTTGCGGAACGGGTATAGCTCCCGGGTTGGCTCCATTTTCTCCGGCCATGCTTGAAATCTTGATGCTGGTTGCTTCTGTGCTCTTGAGTCGGCAGGTCACCACTTTAACAGAGGTTTGTGCAGGGAGACTTGGCTGGGGACTTGTAGGTAGTTTAGTGAAACTCTGTTGTTAATTGTAGAATACTGGAAACTGGAATAATTTTATTTACAAATACGGCTAACTATATACAATAAAAAAGCTTACAACTAGTGACAGTTTTAAGCCGCAACAATAACATGATTAGAGCGGGACGGATGCGCACGAGCGAGAGGGAGGTAGGCGGCGCGTGGCAACGCGCGCGGCTCGCTCGCCTATAAAAGATTTTGGCGCGCAAATTACGATCCTCGGCTTCACCACCTCTTGATCGACAGCCTCCCTTTCGATCTCCTCGCTCCCTTAGAACCGACTCACTTCCCTCATAACGTAGATCATCGACCTGACATACTCGACATAGCACTACTAAAGAACGTAGCGTTAACTCTGCGTTCTATAGAAGTGTTACACGAACTAGACTCGGACCATAGGCCAGTCCTTTTGAGACTAGGTCCTCACCCCAATAGTACTCCCCGAACCAGGACACTCGTGGACTGGGATAAGGTGCAGTCAGGTCTCTTACAGACGGATCCCCCCCTGCTTAGAGACATCCCAGACAATATAACTACAACCGAACAGACAGACCAAGCGATCGATTCTTTCACCAACTACCTCAACGCTGTACGAAGCGAGGCCTCAAGGGAGGTGTCGGCGGAGGACATCCAAAACCGACCCCTACCTAGGGAACTGAGAGAGTTAGTGACAAGGAAAAATCGCGCCATCCGCACCTACTCAAATCACCCTTCTGCCGAAAATCGACAAATCCTGAGAGACTTGTCTAACGAGTCTAAACAGAGAATTGCCGAATTTCGGGAGAACTCGTTCAGGGATCTGATGGGGGAGATAACGCCTAGTCATCTGGCTTACTGGAAACTAGCGAGATCTCTCAAATCCGATGCCTGTTGGACCATCCCTCCCTTGGATCGACCGGATCACTCAACCCCCGCGTTCGAGGACAGTGAGAAAGCCGAATGCCTTGCGAGTAGCCTAGAGTCCCAATGTTCGCCCAATCTCCTCCACACCGACGAAGCCCATATTAGCAGGGTCGATTCCGAGGTGGACAGGAGATCGCGTCTCCCCGTAACTTCACCCATTTTACCGGTGTCGGTTAAGGAAGTCAGTGACCATGTCAGGCGTCTCCGTATTAGGAAGGCTCCGGGTGCGGATGGTTTATCCAATCGCATCCTGAGACTTCTCCCCGAAACCCTCCTCCTCCTTTTGGTTGGCATCTTCAATGCCGCGCTGACCAATGCCCACTTTCCAGCCGCGTGGAAATGTGCAACGGTCATAGGGATAGCGAAGCCCGGAAAACCCCGGACCTCGCCTGCCTCTTATAGGCCGATCAGCTTACTTAGCTCCCTTGGAAAGCTATATGAGCGGATCCTACTCACGAGAATTCTCAGATTTACGGCTGAGAATAACCTCCTCATCGATGAGCAGTTCGGCTTTAGATCCGGACACTCATGCGTCCAACAGGTGCACCGCGTCACGGAGCATGTGTTGGACGGCTTCTCTCGATTCCAGGGGCTCAAGACCGGTGCGATCTTTCTCGACGTAGCGAAAGCCTTCGATAAGGTCTGGCATAACGGACTGGTATACAAGTTATACCAGCTCGGTATACCGGACAGACTCGTACTCACCATACGAGATTTTCTCAGTGATCGAAGCTTTCGATACCAACTGGAGGGAACGTTCTCGGACCCACACCCCATCCGGGCCGGAGTCCCGCAAGGCTCCGTGCTCTCACCCACTCTCTACTCGTTGTTCACGAACGACATTCCCAGGCACCCTAAGGTGCATCTGGGGTTGTTTGCGGACGACACCGCGCTCTTTACGACCCATTGTAAGTACGCTACTATCCGGCGATACCTCCAAGAGGCAACCACCGACCTAGGCCGTTGGTTTAATCTTTGGCGTATCGAAGTCAACCCGGAAAAAAGCACTGCAATAGTCTTCCACCCGTCTGACTGCATTAGCACAGAAAGGCGGGCGGCCCCGATCCAGATGTTTGACCGACCCATCCCCTGGGTCAATGAGGCCAAATATCTTGGAGTGACCCTCGACAGGAAACTGACCTTCCGTAGCCACATCCGTAGGGTACGCAACCGCGCGTTGTTCGTTCTAGGAAGGCTTGGGCCGATGATCAACAAGTTTAGTAAAATGTCACTTAGAAATAAGCTGACACTCTACAAGACTTGTATTCGTCCAATCATGACATATGCAAGTGTAGTATTTGCTCACGTGCCTATGTCATCGCTCAAACCGCTTCAGGTCATTCAGAATCGTTTCCTCCGTAGGGCGACTGGTGCCCCGTGGTACCAATCGAACCTCAGCCTGCACCACGACATGGGGATTAGCACCATGTATGGTTTCTTTAAGCAGGCTGCCAGACGTTATTTTGACAACGCTCCCCACCATAGGAATCCGTTAGTTAGGAAGGCTGCTGATTACGCTCCCATCCCTCCCCCCTCAGTCGTTACTCGGCGCTCACTGATTAGGGGCCGCACGGTCCGGCGTCCTAGGCACACACTCACGGACCCGGACGACGAAATCACAGCGTCCATCGAAAGATGGAACGCTGCGCTTTCGGCGTCCATCCCATCGCGTACACTTCGGCGTTCCCGCCGGCGGGGACGTCCACCGCGAATTCACGACAACACAGACACATACAGCCCCTATTCGTCCCGGTACCGCCGCATACCGGGTAGAGTCAGTCCGACCCAGGTCGGGCCTAGCTGAGTTTCTTGCTGGACTCTTCTCAGCTAGGCTAGGTTTTAGCGAACCAGCGATAAAACTCCCAGTAGTTCGACACCACTCACACCCCAGATTCGGTTGATACCGTTCAACCAATCTCACTGGAGCGCAAACTCGTAGAGTATTCCAGTGTACAAACTTTCCCGCGTGGTCGTGCCGGAGGCTCCCCCTGGATTTTCCCCAGGCTACCCTCCAACCATGCAATTCGACCGCTATATTGGGTCCGTCCTATTATAGCCACAGTCAGGTTCAAAAAAAAAAAAAAAAAAATTACGATCCTTTTCTGCGCCGGCCGTCGAGACGAACACATCGCTGCCCTGTCGCTCCGTGCTCGAAGATCGAAGCTGAAGAACCTCGACGATAGTGATGCTGCATTGCCGGCGTCTTCACAATTATAAAATGTCCTTCTCGGGACAATCGAAAACTGCTCTTGTCAGAGCAATCAGCTGTTCTTATCAGAACAGCTGTTTCATGAGGTCAATCACGTGTCTCCGTTTCTTGCTGAGACAAACCACACGTCAATCTTCTCTATACCTACACAGTCATAAAGACGTGTACCAAAATACGAGTATTTGGCTAATAAAACATAGCTAAGAACAAGAACACTCGGAATAAAATTATCTATGACACAAAAAAACCGCATTCAAATAGGTCCATCCGTTTGGGAGATACGATACCACAGACAGATACACAGATACACAGATACGTTAAACTTATAACACCCCTCTCTTTCCGTCGGGGGTTAAAAACAAAGTTTTAACCGACTTCAATTTAGTACCTACTCCGCCAAACCACGTGAATATTGACTACGTATTGTAGATATTGACTACGTGACGAATACCTAACGATCACTCACATGTGTTGCCCGTTGCCCCAATGAAACATAAGCCTTTATGGCGTGGCGTTGAACATGTTAAGATGTTTAATAAACTGAAAAACACCAAAGAGTTTTTAATACTGTATTTTTAAGAAGCCAGGTCTAATTGTTAAATCTAGGTTAGTTTTTCCAAGCACCATACCTAATCGTCATTCCTGTTAGGAAAATCTCCTATTAAATTAGAAAAATAAACAAAAAGGTAGGTACATGTTTTTAAAAGGTGATTAATAAATCAGTTTAGTTAATTATGTAGATGGATCCAGAGCTTAGATTAGAATTTATGACAGACTTACATGGTTTTCCAAATCCAACAAGGAGAGATAGACACCGTTTTCTTTGTGATTACAAGACGGTAGTAGTCTTATTGTAACCATACCATTACACTACTACTCGCTCTGTAGTAGTGTTGTGTTCCTGGACGTGAGCAAGGTCGCCAGAGCTCCCGAGGATGCGTTGTGTTGAGAGCGAGGGAATTTGTTCCTTCAGCTGTCAACACGGCGAATCACAAACATATCAAGGGTCGGCAACGCCCATGTTACTCCTTTGGAGTTGCTTGCGTCTATAGGCTGCGGTGTCCGCTTACGATCAGGCGGGCCGTACGCTTGTCGTATAAAAAATAAAAAATAAACCATTGATCAATAGATACTTAATCATTTATTAGGTCGCCCAGATATTGTACTATGGTAAATTGTGATACGTACCTTTTGATAACCTGCCGCATTCTGTGTCGTAGCATAGCGCCCAGCTAGCACGATAGCTTTTATCGTCACGTTTTACGGCGAAAATGTAACTACTAAGTGTGACTGAATGAACTGTTTACGCGACGTTTCAGTAGGTAATTTTTTTCCGTTAAAACGTGAAGATAAAAGCTATCGTGCTAACCTAGTTTCGTAATAACAAATAAACCACAACCACCAAAACTTTAAAAAGCATTTGTCAACACTGTTTATTATGTTTCCCACTATTTTTTTAAATGCAGTCTTATATCATTTTTGCCAAACTGTTTCAGATTATTATGATTTGTGACCTTAGAATAAGATTATTACTATTTCACAATGACGGAGGGTTAGTTTCTTTCGTCATAATTTGTTAATTGCTTTGTCATACATTTTCAGACAATTTGTTTATTAAATCATTTGTTCATTATGGTTACCTTTCAAAAAAGTTTTAACGTGAAGTTTAAGTTGGTGATATTTTTAGGTTTATTGCGGCATAGTTTTCGGGGGCGGCAATGTCAGGTTTCCCATGCGCCTCAATATCAAATTTCCCATGCGACTGCTCGTCAATGTAAGGATTTCCATGCGCCCCAACGTCAGCTTGGAGCGGGTCAATGTCAGACTTTCCTTGCACCTTAATTTCGCTAAGCGCGATGTTGTTACATGTTTTAATTATGGATTTTCTATACGCCATGCGCTGAGCGCCGCAATGTGTATTTAATGTCCGATTTTCGATGGGACGGACGCGCTAAGCGCGACGGGTGAGTTGCACCAAGCCGTCTTTAATCGTAAGCGGTGTTCATTACAATCTGAATGTATGGAAAGTTTGACACGTTTCTATGCAATATATAATAATACCAGCGCCATATTTAACGTTGATCGGCCTGTAATCGTAAGTTGGTGCAACCGGCATCTCACTTTTGACGATCACATTAAGTATCACTACACTACTTAGGTATACTTTTCTAGAGTGCAGTAGGAATTGGTCCCTCATAAAATACTTCTTTCGTTTAATAAGTGGCTGGATCAGCAACCCTTCTTTGTTATTTCCCATTTAATTCCAAGTGCGTCCTATCCCCGGTATTCAACTGCGTCCCCGTCGCCGCACTCTATTTGCTGTGCGGCACGAACTCGTGCTCTATCTAGACGCCACACGAGCGAAATCGGCAGGACTGCCAAGCAAGGGGTCATGCATTCGGTATTTTTGCACAAGCTATGCAACGATCCCCCTCACAAATGACATCCCCACTTTACGTGCAGGGGAGGTACATACCCTAAAAAAAGAAGCGGGTTGTGTCGGAGATACAACCGTTAATTAAGTTTAAGTGGATACTTGGCTATGGAATCCTGTGTGCTGTGAGCTATTGTTAAATTCAAAGTGTTTTGATTATTTAAAGGAATCTGCTATTATGGTGTACCCGTAAAATATATATCTGAATTAATTCATAAAAATCTGTATAAATACAGATAAATCGGTATATACTTATGGCAACAGTGACTGATGTAGCTCATTTGACTCGCGAATACTCGCGATACATTGAAAATGGCGGTCATTTCAGCATTATTTTCATGTCCGCCACATAAACTAAATAATATTTTGTGATTAACAACTAATGGAAAATAAAGAAGGATTAAAACATGTAACGAACAATTATTTGAAATCAGATTAGGCTTCTCTACAAAGTTATTCCGGAAGTCACGTGATACATTTTGAATTGTAGCCCTATACAAGAACGCGAGCAAAGAAGTATCCACTTCAAAACCTGGATTTTCCTCCACTATTTTGTCGCCGTGATTGATTTACATACCCATGCCGAATCACGGGTTACTGAGCTAAGCCGCAGAGGGACAGACGGACATGGCGAAACTACAAGGGTTCCTTGTTGACTACGGAAACCTAAAAATCACAATGAAATTTTTATCAACTGTAATAAATGAGAAATAGAGTTGATTTTGTACTATTTTAAAATCGAACGAAAAAAAAACAAATGCAACTCTGTTCCAATTTACTGTGGTATTAATTCCATTGCAGAGGTGGAGGCCTTTAAATAGGTCTTTAGGCGGCACAATAAAGTTTACGAATTGGTCTGAACACGCTCCTAACCGAACTTTACGTTGTCACATAAACGGTTAAATAATCAAAAAACAAGCTATTATATTATAAATTAATGTTCAAAAGAATTTTTTTTTTTGATGTAGGAGTATGTATGTTTAGTTTCGGAACATACCTCCATCATACCTCTAACACTTGACAGATGTCATGGTACTGTCAAATTGTATGACTTTTGTTGATTTTTGATTCTATATCGGCGCGAAAATAAATTGTTACATTTTGCAGAGGATGTTAATTAGTTATTCATTAAGTTATGACAGCGTGTTTTATAAGTGAAACGTTTGAAACTTTCTCTATCACTGAATAATAAATTTACTGACAGTTTTGGATCATGGATCTCGAATTTCCATTTCCGTTTGAGCCATATGAAATCCAAAAGAAATTTATGCGTGAGCTATACTCCACTATAGAAAATTATAAACTTGGTATCTTTGAGAGCCCCACAGGAACCGTAAGTTCTAATTGTTTTTTTTTTTTTGAGAGGTAGAATTAAAGACAGGTTATGTTTACAATGGTTTTTTTATTTAATTTCAGGGAAAATCGTTAAGTATTTGCTGTGCAGCGCTACAGTGGCAAAAAATATTTTATAAGAATTACTTAGAATCTCTTCAGACAGAAATAGTAGAGTTGAAACAAAAGATTTCCAGTATAGAATGTAAGTTTATCATTATCATGTAGCTATACTATAAGAGTGAACCTTACATGTCTTAGTCCAATCTGTGATTTGGACTAAGACATATAAGGTTCAAACTCTTCCTAATACCTAGTCCAGATTATCACCTCCTTAAATTCCTACATTGTTATCCAAACTCCTGTATTTTCTAGAGGATTATTTGATATTAATTTTGCACTTGACTGTTCATGTATTTTGATAGATATCACACTACTATTTAATTGTATTGTCTCTTTGGATTGATGTATGAAGATAATATAAAAACGATGATACAATCAATTGCAAAAAACTGTACCTGTATACTCAGACATGTATCTTGACACCAAATTATTGTCATCTCAATACAATTCTTAAAATATATTGAAGTATTCTTATTTTTGCTCTGTTACTTTTGAGCCTTTGGCATTGAAATGAAGTTCCATACCTTGATTATTCAACTATTGACAGCCTAGTGGGTATTGATGCTGTCTACGAAGCTGTGAAGATCCTAGATTTGAATCCCTCTAAGGGAAAATATTGTCAGTCTGCGTTTTGGCAAAGGCCTCCACTATAATTTGCCATAATTTTTTGTCTATGGCTTTTCTTCTCCATAATGGTCCAGCCATTTCTCTAATTTCACCCTCCCATCTTTTTCTTTGCCTTCCTTTTCTTCTTTTCCCGTCACAGGGGTACCAAACAGTGATGTCCTTAGACCATTTTGCTTTTCGGCTGCGAATTGTTGGTCAAGGTTCGAGTCTTTGCCAACAGGCAGACTCTAACCTTGTCACAAACGAAAGCATCCCGGATGTCAGAACCACAAATTAGAATAAGTAATATTATGTAAACGTCAGTAATAAAGGCTCTATTTATTTTATTTATTTATCTAAGGGAAAATATTTGTGTGATGAGCATGAATATTGTTGCCGAGTCTTGGATGTTTTCTATGTATGTAAGTATTTATATCTATTAAATATATTGTCATCTAGTAGCCACAACACAAGCCTGATTGAGCTTACAATTGGGGTAGTATGATTTGTGTAAAATTGTTTCGTAACCTATAAACTTCATTATAATAAATAAATATTAATTTATTTATTTATATTTGTTCTAATGAAGTTCCATCCCTCAACTATACATCATACTGCACCATGCATACCAACCAACAACATTTTTATGCCATTTACAATTAATTTTAATTGGTATACAATCTTCTTCAGCGACAGACAACTGGTTGGAAGAAAAATTTGAAGAACTAACAATAAAAAGGAATCTCATAGCACTAGAACTAAAACTAGCAAACCAAAAAAAAATTATAGACTCGTTTAATGAAATGAAGCAGAGAGTGAAAAAGAACGAGAAAAATGATTTAAAGAAAGTTATAGATCATAAAAATAAAGCTAAAGATGATATTGAAGTTGAGAATAAAGAAAATGAAGAAGACACGGAGGATGGAGACTTCATTTTAGAGGAGTGTGAGAGAGACAGCGACTCTGAAGATGAAATTGATACAACTGATGATACACAGAGTCAGGATGCTAAGGTATGTATGACTAGCTTCTGCCCGCGACTCCGGCCGCATGGAACTTGTTTATATTGTAGCTCTATACAAACTTTCACCTCCCACTTCAATCCCTAAGGGGATGATTTCCTCAAATTATCTCTATATCAATTTTCATCTAGATCTCATCGGTTCTGCGGTTTAAGCGTGAAGAGGTAACAGACAGACAGACAGACACACTTTCGCATTTATAATATTAATATTGACACAGATTGTATAATAGTTCTAGGATGTTTTTTTTTGTTATACAACGACGGTGGCAAACAAGCGTACGGCCCGCCTGATGGTAAGCGGACACCGCAGCCTATAGACGCATGCAACTCCAAAGGAGTAACATGGGCGTTGCCGACCCTTGATATGTTTGTGGATTCAACGTGTTGACAGCTGAAGGAACAAATTCCCTCGCTCTCAACACAACGCATCCTCGGGAGCTCTGGCGACCTTGCTCACCTCCAGGAACACAACACTACTACAGAGCAAGTAGTAGTGTTATTATTATTATGGTAGTGGTCTTCTGCAAGGCGGAGATACTTCCCCAGTTGGGCTGCTCCAAATTCGAGCGGGATGAAAAGGTATAGCAGGATAACCTAAGAAAAATTGCCCCCAGCGTTTTTGGGTCGAAACTATAATCAAACGATGCCTTTTGAAGAGGTAATACCCTGCACAAAGTTTCATCCTTCTGTTACCCCCTGGGGGTGATAAACACCCGATTAACCCCAAAACTGTTTTATTAATTTTTCCTAAACTATGAAAGTGACGAATTTTTACGAATTTAATAGGCACTACTCATTATATTATGCTTAATACGCAACGTTTAGGTCCTGCAACCATAATACTTAATTTAAAAAAAAGCGGCCAAGTGCGTGTCAGACCACGCACAACGAAGGGTTCCGTGCCTATTAAAAAGGTCGTATCGTTACTGAAATCTTCCGTCACTTACGTCTTTTTCTTTAAGGAAGGCATCTTTTTAGAAATCTCGACTACCTCGACTTAGAGGGGCGGGGGCACAATTTTAGTGACTTTCGGGGCGATTATCTCCGACTCTATTCACTTAATCAAAAAAAATGCTGAGAAACTTTATATTTATTTTGAAAGGCCTATCGATTGATGTGCCACACGAGGGCTTACAATAAAAAAAAATGTATGGAGTACCCTTAAAAATTTTTTTTTTGTAATTTAATTACAAAACTATATAGCGGCTAACAAAATACACCTATCCTCAAAATTTTATTTAAATAAGTACACGTTATAGTTTTCGAGTAAAATGCCTGTGACATACGGACGGACAGACAGACAGACAGACATGACGAATCTATAATAGTTCCATTTTTGCCGTTTGGCTACGGAACCCTAAGAAACACTGCCCGCGGCCGCGTTGCCGCCCGCGTTCGATTTTCATTTTTATTTCAACGTGTTACGTTACGCTTTTCTAATGTGAAGCCAGAATGTCTGCAAAAAATATTTTAAATGCAAACAAATCTAAAGCAATGGCAAATATATTAAAAAAAACCCGCCCAAGTGCGAGTCGGACTCGCACACGAAGGGTTCCGTACCATTATCTATAAAAACAGCAAAAAAAAAAAAAAGTTGTTGTATGGGAGCCTCCCTAAAATATTTATTTTATTTTGTTTTTAGTATTTGCTATTATAGCGGCAACAGAAATACATAATCTGTGAACATTTCAACTGTCTAGCTATCACGGTTCTTGAGATACAGCCTGGTTGTGGACGGACAGACAGTTTTTAACCTTTGGGTACGGAACCCTAAAAAGGGTAAACACATTATATGAACTTGCATTTCATGAATACACAGTAATAGTTATGTTATGTTAATACTAGTAAAGAAAAAAATGTTTTTATAAGTACAAATGAGTTTGATTTATACTTCTTTATTCCCACCTTTTTTTAATCGGACACAAGCAGCGGCAGCGGTCCGATCGCAGGCCATTGTTTATTAATAATGCAAGGCTCTTATCAGGAGTTAGTAGGCACCAAAGAGCCATTTCATATTAATTTCGCAATGTTCCTTCTGGGCTAGGTCGATGAAACTTTTGTATGATGTAGAATATAAATTGGTTCATATTTGAAAAATAAAATGGTGTGTGTACCAAGAGCCAAACTTGTTATACAGGTGATTATTATTATTATTATTTTATAATAATTTAAATGTTTATGGTGGTCATATTTTTTTAACATATAGCCTTTAGTCCCATTAATATTTGTACAAAATTTGAAATTCGTCACTCATAGTTTAGGAAAAAATAAATAAAACAGTTTTGAGGTTAATCGGGTGTTTTTCACCCCCAGGGGGTAACATAGTTTCGACCCAAAAATGCTGGGGGCAATTTTTCTTAGGTTATCCTGCTATACCCTTTCGCTGTGCCCTACCTCACCAAAAATGGTATATGGTATTGTTTGACAGTGATACAGATGGTACATTGATTGTGTAGCTATACATATACAGTGTGTCTCTGACTTAGGGGCTTTAAATGCAAATGTCCATTACGGTCCTGAAACTGAACCACTTTTGTTCCGCAACTTTGTAAAATAACTATTATTTCTATCATTTATTCGTGTTTGAACTTTAACTGTACCATCAATGTATTGCAAACACGGCCTCATTATTTGACATCCATGACACTGACAAGTATGAAAACTAACTAATGGATGATGTACATTGAACATTTTATTTTATTTGTATGGAATAATGAAAATATAAAAATAACGTATTTTTGAAAAGTTGTAGAGCAAAAGTAGTTCCGTTTAAGGAGCATAATTGATTTATATAATATTGTTAGTTAAATTTGTATTGTGCATAATATTTACGTGTAATTTCAAACATAATCGTTGTATTGTTAATGAATAAAATTGATTGATTGATTGATTGACATTTGCATTTATAGCCCCAAAGTCAGAGACACGCTGTATTAGTTATGTAACTACACTGCTACTTCTAAACAAATTGAAACTACAAGGTTTCAAATTGTTTAGTTTCAGTTGCTCATTACATTAGTAAAAAAGTTTATTTTATGTCCTATTTCAGACATACAGTTTACAACATTTTGACATAGTTAAGATTATGAAATGTAGCCGATTTCTTAAGAAACTGTTATTGGAATCTTCTACCTTGGATGTAGAGTTGCTTTCTGAATGGACTTCTTTTATTGCGCCAACTCAAATAATCTCAAGTATACATTATGGTTCAAAATCGAATTAATCTGTATGCCTTAGCCAAAGGTATGAGATAGATAGATTCATTTATTTCACAATATACTTACAACTGCACTTAAAATTACATATAGTGAATTATTACTTTAGGATTACCCATGTATCTGTCATTTGAGAATCAAAATACACAATGTAACAGCTTATCTAAATCTTGTTTTCAGATATACATTAGCAGCAGAACTCATAGCCAACTGTCCCAGTTCATTGGTGAAATAAAGAGGACAGTGTTCAGAGAAGACACAAGAGTGGTCACCCTCGCGTCTCGGCAGCACTACTGCATCAATACTGATGTGACCAGGCTGAAGAATGTCAACTTAATTAATGAAAGGTCTCTATTGTGTTAACAAATGCACAAAATACCGCTTCAACAAGAATCAATCATATGCAAAATTATACTTTCTGAGAGTAAATATACGTGTATCCGTCTAATATTACAAGTTGCGTGAGTATGTGATCTCTGAGTATGTGCAGACAGGTTCCAAATACGAAAAAAACGGGTAACGGGTAAACCACTGGTTAATTTCGTCGGGTGATATCAAAACTCACTAGGTGCATGTAATCATCATACCAGCCGAAAGACGTCCACTGCTGGACATAGGCCTCCCCCAAAGAGTGCCACAATGACAGGTCCTGCGCCACCCGCATCCAGCGGTGCAATAGGTAAAGGAAATCCCCACCTTATTAAGATATCAACACAGTTGATAATTCTTAAATAATTGGGACAGAGTTAGTGACGATTAACCCATGGTCCAGTGTTGTATTGAGCGGAAATGTAGCTTGTGTTGTATATAAGTTACTAGCATCCACCCGCGACTTTGTCTGCGTGGAACTGGAAAAAAACTACCCTATAAAAACAATTCCAGGCTATAAACTATCTTCGTGCAAAATTGTAGTTTTTGAGTAACAAACATCTAAAAATCCAAACATCTACACTTTCGTATTTATAATATTACTAGCTGCCCGGCCCGGCTCGGCTTCGCATGGATTACCCGTTTTCCCGTAGGAATTAAGCATTTACCCGCGGTAAAAAGTAGCCTATTTTCATCAGGGATAATGTCGGCTTCTAATGGTAAAAGAATTTTTCAAATCGGTTTAGTAGTTTCGGAGCCTATTCAATTCAAACAATAAAATCTTTCCTCTTTATAATATTAGTGCAGAAGTGTAGATTTGTAGGATGGTGTCAGAGGTGGTTTGACGGTGGAGCTAGGTGAAAGAACTCCTTAATAAAACTATTAAGTCCAATTTGGGCTTGTTAGAATTACCTTGATGAGTAGGTAATTGACAATGGCGCAAAAAAATTACAATACTGCAAAAGAAACTTCCAACAATGGAAAATGTTTTTCCGTATTTCCAGATGTCTAGACATGCAAAAGTCCAAGAACAAATCAACAGCAGTGGACGAAGACGGCAAAGTCCTTAAGAGAACTAAAACGAAATCGTGCACTTCCTGTCCTTATTACAACCACAGCAACATAACGCGACTGAAAGAGACAATGCTAGTCGAAATGATGGATATTGAGGACTTGGTGAAATGTGGCAAAACGCTAAAAGCGTGTCCATATTACGCGTCGAGGATGGCATTGGAAGATGCTGAAGTAAGTCCTCATAATATATTTTTTATACGACAGTGGCAAACAAGCGTACGGCCCGCCTGATGGTAAGCGGACACCGCAGCCTATAGTGGAGTGTTTTAAATCGACACGAGTTGCGAATTACCTATTGGCACGTGTATCGTACAAGGTTTTACTGTACATATGGCTCTTTAAAGTTTCGACATATGCACGAAAAGTGATCTTTTCCGCACTAGTGCGGGAAAGTAGCACCATATGTACTCTAAACACGTTTAAGACGGCGACGCGCGGCGCAAGTTCTGGGTGTCAAATAGCCGGTCTCGGAATCGGCCAGATCTCCGCCTTCATGAAGGTCGACAGCTAGTTGAAATATATGAATGTTACTTTGACCAGGTGGTGTTAGTAAGCCACGCCGGTATGGTCAGCGCCGGCGCGCGTTCCGGAGTCTCCCTCAAACTGCACAACAACATACTAATCCTGGACGAAGCCCACGGCCTAACAGCGGCCTTGGAGAATGCTCACTCCGCCCCAGTATCGTCCAAGCGACTGACTTCGGTGAAAACGTTCTTGAAGTTTTACATAGACAAGTATAGAAGCCGGCTGAGCAGTAGGAACCTTTTGACGCTGAATCAGATGAGCTTTGTGGTTGGCAAGCTTGTTGGTATGTATTGACTCCAAATTTTGTCTTGAAAGTGAAAAATGATTTATTTGTTTTCTTAAGTACTAATTTTAAACATGTGCTGTCTTGCATGTATTATCCTTAAAATGATTACTCATAGAGTACATCTGAATGTCTGTCAAAATAGACCTACTTGACAGGACTGGTTCCACGAGACGGTTTGACCCATGATGACTCGAGATCTATCATCAAAGATCGAACATTGTATCTATAATGTTCAATCCTCTTGACGTTTGAATTTTGCTCTGCGTGTTGTATTTTGTTTAATACACGAAGAAACGCCCCACTCTTCATTAGCATGTATTGTTCCCAGCTTCCATAAATCATCAATTGAAGCGAGATGAATGTGATGATTACGTTGTTTGATTTCAGGCATGATAAAATCCATATCTTCCACTGTAAATGAAAAACAAGACACAAAAATACTGACCCTTGAGGACTTTGTAATAAAGGCTGAAATCGATCACATGAACTTGAGACCGCTGGTAGAATTCTGCAGAAAAACCCGACTAGCTCCTAAGCTGCACGGGTTTTCAATGCGCTACAGTCAACAGGCTTTGGAGGAAGAAAGTCTAAATGTCGTCGCCAAAAAGAGTTCTTTCAAAGATTTCCTCAGCAACATTGCTAAGAAGAAAACTGAAGTCGTAGAGAAAGTGAAAATAGAAGAAAAACCAGTTACACAGGTACCTAATATTTCATTGCTCTGTATGAAATGGTGTGTTCCTTCCGTTTTGGTTAGTGCGTTCGCATTTCCCCATATTTAGCTATTCTTTCTAGATCTAGCGAGTGTGCACAAACTAATACAACTCCCAACTCAATAGCATTAATGCGGAGGGAAGTAAGTCATATGGCGAAAAGAGTATGAATGTTGAAAAATGTAAGAGACGAGGTGGGGCAAGGGAAAGGTGGACGAACTGTGTAAAAGACGATATGAAGAGGAAGGAAGTTAGTTACGAGATGACGGGTGACAGAGAAACAGTATGGAAAAAAGACATGCTGCGCTGACCTCAGGTAAATGGGATAAGGGCAAGCGAATGATGATGAATGATGCCGTGTTCCGGAACGAAGCCCCTACATTTGACCCTTACGATGTGAACACATCGAAAGTTCGAAACCTTTTATAAGTCAACGAGCATGTGAATGTCATGGACTTGCAAGCCTCCAATTTCGTTCTCCCAGTCGGACGCATGAATGATATTTTTTATTTTATTTTATCTGTTTATTTCACATAAAAGCATTGAAATCACAAGCGCGCTGCCGAGCCTTTATTGATTTTAGGATTATTTGTGATAGATACAGACAAACGCGGGTCCCTCACTCGTTTCACTTCAGGTCGTATGCTAAGTGTGAAAGAGATAAACGAACGTCCTCAGTAAAGCTTTAAATGATTTGCAGGTCCCTACAGAAACCTCAGCCGGCAGCGGTCTCTACGCCATCTTGGATTTCCTGGATAGACTTTGCGACCGCAGTGCGAACGGGCGAGTGCTGGTCCAAAGGAGCGAGAATGGTCTGCTCAAATACTTGCTGTTGAATCCGGCGGAACATTTCGCGGATGTCGTCAAGCAATGCCGCTCGGTGATTATTTACCATACTTGCTGTCGCTTAGCCGTTATTTATCGATTTTATGAAATTATTTATTTCCTTCCGGTAATTAATTCCACGACCTTGCCAAATCATGATTTATATGAAAAATGGACTGCTGAAATACCTACTTCCTGTTGAAACAGGCGGAATTTTTTGCAGATTGACAAGCAATGCCACTCTGTGAGAATTTACTATATAGTACGGTACGTAAAATGAATGCACCTTCGATAATTCCCAAGGTCACGATTTTTTTGTTAATATTTAGAATATGATGAGTACTACTAGTAGTAAAAAAAGATAGGGAAATTTGACGTTGCTTTAGGTATTACACAGCGTTTTCTTAGCGACCCTTGTAAATCCAGGGATAAATTATACAAGTGGTATTTTTCTTCAATAGAGTATCGCATTTTAGTATTATAATCTCCACTTTAATTTGCTAAAACTTTCGTCAAGTGCTTACGTCAGTATAATCCGAAACGAATAAAAAAAATATATTTCCTCTAAAAGATTATACAAGTTGGTTTTGATTACTGAATACTATTAAAAACTATCAAATATAACCTAAGTTTGAATTAATAACATATTTATCAATAGGTTAAATTTGTGTGAACAGTTTAATGTTAAAAGCCTTCTAATTATTTTAAAATAAATCTCAAAAAATTTCAAGTTGACACATATAAACCAGCTTTATCATAGTAATCTATTGATAAAAAATCTAAGTAATTCATCAATAGCTCCACATTGTATTCATTTATCAATTATTTTTTAAATTTGAACGCACGACGAACTGCGCGCGAGTTTAGTGCGCCGACGGCGAGAGCGTCATAACCAATCACAGCACGCCGTCGTTGCTTATTTCCTACTCGGTAGCCTCCCCTCTGTTGATCAGCTCACTTGCAAAATGAAAGAATGTTGATTTTACGATTGTGTTAATTTATATTAAGTGTTGAATTTATAAATAAATCTTTGTAATGATGAATGAATTTATAAATAAATCTTTGTAATGATGAATGAATTTATAAATAAATCTTTGTAATGATGACTTTTCCGTCTATTAATTATACACTCATAAGCTTCATCAACCTAAAGAGTAACTATCAACGTACTTATGCAATTACTTATTCAATAATCAACTTATTGTGTAGCTTTAACAAGCTAGGTTGACCCACTGAAACAACGTATGAGTGACCGGTAGGTAGATCTAAATGTATTTTTTATATCGAAAAACGACAGTTGAATTGTCCTAACGCGCGTTTGAAACGTTTTGTGATTACCCCTCAGATCTCTAGCCGACCCAGCCGCGGCCCGATTTCTTACAGTCGGTTAACGGGTTTCTTCGGTTTCGATTAAAACCGGTTTTGCATTCCCTACTCTCAACCAACTGAGCTATAGGAACAATCCACCTCGGTCACCTTTTTTTTCAATCAGTTCATTCTTACCATGCCTTAGGGAGAAGACGGCATTACATAAGTTGAAATAAATATGAATTATGCCCAGCCAAATAAGTGGTTTTCTTTGTCCAGCGTATGTATGTAATCATAGTATAGCCATTTGGTTTCGTTGCTATATTTGGTAAGGTTAGCCTTAAATATGATTGAAGAGAATGTTTCGCCTTAATATGATACAATGTGTATGTTAACTTAACATACAAAACTAAAAGCAAGCGTTTACGTAACGTATGTAAGAAATAGGGAATGCAATATGCAATTACCGGGCAAAATTCAAAACCGGTAAATTACCGACTTGAGTAGGACAAAACCTATTAACCGGTAAATTACCGGTAATTTTAATTTGGTTTATAAGTAGCGTTATTTGATGTTTATTTCTCGTAAAAATAAGCTAAAAGGTAGTATAAAGAGTAAAAGGCGGTTTCATGTTCCGTAAATGTCGTAATAATCATTTTCATTAATATTTAAAACTTGCTCCGTGGTAGGAGGGCTAAAACACAACTGAAGACGTTCCTTGGGGATTAGCAGGCAGGTAGGAATAGGAATTGGTCCCAGTTTTACAGATTACCATTACAACATCAGTAGTATCAGTACAATACAAAACAGTACCAGTAGTGAATATGGAGTGACGAAGGTTAACGTGAATATTAATATTATGGTGCATTGCCTGTTCCCCTTCACTCATTATTGGCGTCGGCGGGTCACACAGTGCCCTCGGTCATTGTTTTGATTCCTAAATCTACAGATACGCAACCCTACGGATTTACAATCCTAAAAAACAATAATTTACTGAATAAAAAAACAATCAAAATAATACAACACAAACTGACTAGTTGACTACAAGCCCACGTAGTAGTAAAAAAAGTATTTTACCAAATAGCTGTTTCTAAGGAATGTTCAAAAGACGTAACCAACCATACCAGGAGCGAAAAGATTTAGATAGAGAAAACGGTACTAATAGTAACCGAACATTTTACTAAAGAGCGTTCGGACAAATGGTTTATTAACTTTATCTAGGAAAAGCGTGTACTGTTGCTCATGGGGTTCCAAATTGTGGCATCGGTTTAGCGATTTGGGGGGGCTAGGTCTGTATGTATACTTTCTGTATCCTAGCTCTCCTGCGGGTAACCTAACGTCTAATGCGATCACGCAGACAAACTCCCAGCATAGCCCTCTCCATAGCCCTTTGAGCCTTCTAATGAGGCCGATAGTGCGCGAACACATTTCAGTGTCATATGTCATCACTGGCACCACACATGGGCCAAAGACTCTCGTCTTGAGACACTTCGGAATACTAGACGAAAAGATGTGCCGTAGCTTCCCGAACGAACGCTGCCCAGCTGAGTCGACAGGAGACAGTTTGTCCTACGTATATATAATCGTCTACAACTTCGAGCGTAAAGCGTCCGATTGTAATGAGAGTCGGTAATACATGGGCATCAGATGATCTTCGTCTTATCCATGTTAATTCTTAGACCAACCCGCTCAGAGGCTTTATAGTATTCAAGTCCTCCATGGTATACGAAGGTGAGTGATATACTCGCCTTCTCCAGTCCAGTCTTTATAGCATGCACCAGTGCAGCGGTGAACAGTTTTGGAGAAATAACATCTCCTTGATCGACTCGCTGCAGTGGAATAGGTTTCGCGTTCCAATTCTGGAGTCAGATTTACACAGTGAAGTGGCATTCTCGTTTGATTGATTGATTAAAACTTTATTCATTCCCACAACATACATGGCATTGATAAAATACGAAATTGAAACAATAAAGGTAAAAGAAAATAATAATAATATACATATCTAAAGAAAGCATGCAAGAAGTACATTCTAAAGAAGCCATGTGACGTGGCTGAGAAATGGCGCTGGCTTAGCGAGCCATGCCAGGGCCTTAAATTACAAAATTGAAATATAAAATACTTGGCAACGCTGGAGAAACTGTAGTACAGCCCAGGTTTCGATTGAATCGTAGTCCAGAAACGCTAAGCAAAAGGGCAGATTATACTCCGCAGCCTGCTATATAACTTGACGGGTGGTCTTATTTTATCTTATCTAGGTGAGGGCCCTTTCTGATACACTTCGACCCAGTGGGATCTTTTGTGCATTTGACGTCTCATTTATGACTACTCCCAAATTGCTCCATCATTTCTACAAACTGCATGATACAGCTCAGCGGAAGTACCTTAAAATCCTTTGGTTGCGGATAGCCGTTATCAAAGTAATTAATTATTTTTCTGGCAAGGGCATGACATTCACACAGTAAGTGTTCCATAGTATCATCCTCCTCACCACACATTCTACAGTCTAAACTATCCGATAGTCCCATCTTGGCCAAGAGATTCTTGATCCCGAAGTGACCTGTCAACACCCCAAATATAATTCTGAGTTGCTTTCTGCTGGATTTCCAGAGCTTTTGGTCAAGCCCGAGTCCACTCCTTCTATAAGCTGGCTTAGATTGCCTTAAGCCAGCCTCATTCCTCCACTCATGTTGGTGTTTGGTTTTGGCGTAGGCTTCAAAGGCCGTTATCATGGTTCCGCGCGTTCCATGGCGAGAGTACCACAAATTGTTCTGGACCTACAATAGTACATTACTACAGAGGCCGGGAAGTAAGGGGTTGCCGGCCGAGTACATATGCCGATCATAGCTAGGCCGGATAGTTATGAGGCTGGCAACCCCTTTTTACGCCGAGGTATGTATAGTGCTTTTCTCAAACATGCAATGAAATAAATAAATTAAACTCCAAGAAATCAAACTTTAATTTTCATGGCTGAATGCCGTGATGCTGTGCCTCAAATTGTGGAATGTGACACTTCGAAGCCCATTATGAATAACACAACGTCAATATATAATTTCATGTTCGAGAAAAGTAATTTGTAGACCCCCTTCTTGCTTTAAGCTCATCTGCTTTTTCGTTGCCGATGAAGCCCTCGTGCCCTGGTATCCAAGCTAGTTGGGTATCTATAGTGCTAAAGCCTCTTCGGAAACTGGCTTGTTCGGGAGGCTGGAAGTCATCTAACCTGCGCACGAGACGATTTGTAATTACTCTCGAAAACAGCTTTTACACACGGCTCAGAAGTGAGATGGGTCGGTGTTTCTTAAGCAGGGTGTTGTCACCATTTTTAAAGATAAGCACCAGCACACCTCTGTTCGATGCCTTTGCCGTTCACTCTTTCACTAAGACAAAGAGAGGTATTTCCTTGTTTTGAAAATGAAATGATTAGTATATTTATTACCTACAAACTATGTTAAATAAGGCGCTCTCTGTCGTACTTATCCAAGCAGGTCGTTATTAATATTTTATAGAACGGAACCGTGTTTGTATTTTAAGAAGCTTCTGCAAACGATATTGTATTAATTTGGTACTATAACGCTAACCAGTTAATCAATTGACATTTTACATGTCAAAAGGAGGGTATTGATTGAGATATAATCATGACGATCAAGTATTAATAATTGTAAAAAAATATTATTTTACTAATAATTAATGTTTAGGTAAATTACCGGTTTTGATTTAAATTTACTGGTTTTATACCGGCCTTATACTCAGAAAATTGACCGGTTAACCGGTATGCATTCCCTAGTAAGAAATATGCATCGAAATTCTATAATTTCAATAACTCCGGATTTTTAGTATTAATTAATTAAAAAAGTCCTCTTCCGCTTCGATGAACAACTATTTTTTTTGGTAATTCGATCTTTTAGTGTTAGGCTCTAATCGGAATTTGAAAGATTCTTGAGTACCTAACTTTCGGAGTTTATCTCCTACCTACACCCTAATTTTACTACCTACTACTACTTAGAAAGATAACTAATACTAATAACCCTGTATATATACTTTCTGTATCTACTTCATATTAGTAACATCAGATATGACATCGCGACTAGTAAATAAGTACCTACAAATAAAATTTAAGCTAATTTAAGTTTAATACTAAATAACCCTATATAACTTTCTTTATTGGTAAAATAAAACAGATAATTGCACCCGAAAAACAACTAGTAACTAAATATAAAGTAAAATCAAGTACTAAAAGTTTGTACCTACAAGTTTGAGCGTACGCACGGCACGGCCTTGGAGAAGTACTCGGCTGCCAGCACGCTGCACACGAATCACGCGCGAAAGATTTAAATTGCGGATAATAACTGATAAGCTAATGCAATTAAGAGCTATTGATGAATCCGTTAGAATTTGTGTTTATATATTCCTCGATAGAACTGAAATGAATTACGCCGACTTGAGAATTTATGAGATTTATTTTATGGTAAGGAGAATGGTTTCAAGATATAATTCCTAATAAAAAAAAAGACTATTGATAAATCTGTTAGAAATTTGTGCTGCAATATATTTTTTTAGTTTTGAATACACTATAGTAGCCACTATTCACTTAAATATTCTTTCAGGAGATTTATATTTTTTTAATCGTTTCCTTTTTTGCTGACGTAATCTCTTGACGAAACTATTAGAAAACGATAAGTAAGGTTTGAATAATCAAATACGATGCATTATAGGAAAAAACAATAACTTGTATAATCTTTGCAAAGTTTTACAAGTGTTCCTTACAAAAAAGTTAATTATTCGTAAACCAATATCAAAAACTGTTAGAAATTATTTTTCGCTGTTAGTACTTAAGGTACTCTCGCTGATAACAAAAAAAAATCAAACTTGGGAGTTATGTTAGTTTGACGACACATTACAGTGTTCGCGTACCGGACTAATAATAATAATAATATATTCTTTATTGCACCACAACATAAGAAAAACATGTTACAAAAGTATAGTCAATAAATAAAGGTAACAACAGGCGGTCTTATCGCTTTAGAGCGATCTCGTCCAGACAACCTTTGGGTAGCAGGAAATACTATACTAGTGGTCGCTTAGATTTTATCTAGGCTTATCTGTTTTTCTCTCTGGAACGAAGCACAAGGATAAGCAACATACTTATCGCAGCGGTGGCGGAAGGCTATGCTAGTGGACTGGGATTTCAAAGACACCGAGGTAAATTCCCGATCTGGTCCGCTAGCTGTGCGCGTTTAAATTTTTCTGTGAGCTCTGCTCGGTGAAAACTAGTTCAAGCTAGATCGATTTTTCGCCCCCGTAAATCCCCATATTCCAAACTTCGATACAGTCGTTTACGAGAACGTGATTTCAAATATATGTATAAACTCGTAGGTGTACATATACTGGGTGGAACAGATCGATGGACTTTTAAGCAAATGGGATATAGATCAGGTTTAGTGCTTTACTTCTCACCTAGTAACCATATTAATATTTCTAACGGTTACCGAGATACAACTTGTTAAACTTTGGTGAAAAAAACTGTATGTTTCAACCCTATCCAGCAGATTCAATGAAGTCAGCAAGATTCTTGTGACTTGTGACATGTGTCAATTTGAAATGAAAATAATAACTATGTATAGTATTAGGGTTGTCACTAAGATAAAATATTTCGATTTTTATGTTTTTTTTTTTCTTTTAAATCCAGCTTAACATTTATAATAGATCGTTTGTACGTCACTTATATAACACTGTCCTTTCAGCTTAGTCCAAGGAAATGTTCCTCCCTGTATACAAATATTGCTTGTTTATTGAATAATATAGGATAGGATAGGATTTGTCAAATTTAAATACAAGTCACAATCTTGCTGGGCCGATATCGGTTGTCGCCGTAGGCTCTGTACGTCTAGCAGAACTTGCTGCTCAGTCGCTTCGCGCGCGACTTAGCGTCTCCTGTCTTACTCGCACCGTGCAAATTAGAAAGAGGAGGGTAGATCTTTCTTGACTCGCGTCGCGGTGCGGCGTCAGTTGTGCTAGCCCCCCTGGCATTCTGTACCACGATAAACATCTTTCGCAATCTACCCAGGGAACGAAAAAACTATAGAAGTCTAAGTAGCGCCGCATAATGGCCCCACAGAATGGGTGCCATTGCCATTATGCGGGGATGGGGGCGGGGTGTCAAAACGATGCCAGGCAGCCGTCAAGTTCGGACATGCGCATACCGGGTTTTAGGCACGTGTTTGGGTAGAAATTCGTAAGGAGCTCGCATTCTACGATTTTTTCGTTCGCTGCTGGTACAGTCAGCGTCATATAGTTTTAATAATAATAATAATAATATCGTTTATTGCATATCACATAGCTATAAAGGTAGGTACAATATAGGGCAGTTTTACATGTGATACCCTGAATAGGGCGCAGCAATATGAGAGGGCATCTACAGCTTAATAACTATTATTTTTAAGTAAGTTATACATACCTACAAATTTTTAGAACTTCAGATTCTACACTTTATCATTAAAGAAATCGTCTATACTATATTATAGTAGCATTTATCGACTAAATAAGCTTTTAATTTTGTACAGAACGATTTTAGTTCGGCCTCATTTTTTATAAAATTGGGTAAGTGGTTATAAATTTTTATTGTCATATAGTGCGGGCTGGATGTAACGAACTTTAATTTTGAAAAAGGTAATCTTAGTTTATTTAAATTTCGGTCATTTCTTTTGTTTTGGGTTATCTGTGAATATAAATCTATATGTTTTCTAACAAATTTACTCGACTCCAAAATGTACATGGACGTGACAGTCAAAGTTTTGTATTTTATGAAATTTTATAGTATTGTAATATTTAATTGTATTTTATAGTTAGTAGCAGTCATATGCAGATAGCCAAATGTTTCGGTACACGTCTTTATTACTGTAAGTATAAGGGTGTGTTATGAAATATTTGGCTACTCTGGCTGCTACTAACTATATGACCTGGCCTATGATATGGCCTGGCCTGCCTCAATCGAAAAAAAATCTCCAAGCGTGAAAGTTTCGCTGCAGTTGCGATTTAGTACATTCTGACGATAAAACCTATTGTGCTAGCTGGGCAGGTCACAGGATTCTAATGCCACTTTGGTAGTCGAAAGTTGTCTTAGTAACTCAGTTGTTTCATTATTTTCAGGTGATCCTAGCTGGTGGAACCATGGAACCGATCAGCGAATTCGAAGGCTTGCTAAAGAGCGACTGCGACAAAGAAGTGAACGTGGTGAAGTGTGGGCACGTCGTCCCACCAGACAATGTGCTGGGCGTCTGTCTGTCCAGGGGACCTTCTAATGTCAATCTCAATTTCTCGTATGAGAATAGGATGAGTAAAGAATTGGTAAGTTGCTACTTGGTTGACCGTAGTATTTATTTTATTGGCGCGAATAAATACAACACAAAGACAACGTCTCGCTGTGCTTAAGGGAGTGTTAGTCCCCACACTTACGTATGGTACATTAGTACGCAAATATAAGTTACAACGATGTACCTGCGCAGAAAGCATTTTTTGATAATATTTTAACCAATCATAAGGCAGCGCGTTTGCGCGGGTAAAATCTTCAACGCCCATTGGCCAAAATTTTGCGCGCGACGCCGGCAGCTCTGGCGCCTACCATTTTGTCTGGACGCCATGAGCGGGAAAGCATGAGTTCACCTGTCATTGCATATTGTACCTTACGTATAGTGCAACAAGGTCTTTATTGTAATGGTCATACGTCGATCGACTCGTCGGCGTGGACGAAGATTGCCGATGTAACTTATATTTGTGGTACTACTGTATAGTATGAAAGTTGGGTGTGGCAGAAGAAGCATCAAGTCAAGTAAATGCAGTGAAAATGAGAGCTTTGCGAGGGTGAGTTTGAGGGATAGAATAAGAAATAGTGTGATTGATAAGAGAGAGGTGTGGAGTGACTAAAGATGTAGTGACGAAAATTGAGAAGAGAGATTCCTAAGATGGTTTGGGCATGTAGAGGGGATGGATGAAAGAAGATTAGCATATCTCTATGCTAATCTTCTTTCATATACTCTCGTGTATGAGGGAAAAGTGGATGGTACAGTTGGAAGGGGACGACCTCGTCGAACTTTCTCCGACCGAATCGGAGAAATCCTAAAGAAAGCTCAAATCAAGAGTACCCTTAACCGACGAGCATGTATATAAAGAATGTCATGGTAGTGAATGAAGCAAGAAAGGTTTGTCAAGATCGTAGCAAGTGGACATCCGTGATCTCTGCCTACCCCTCCGGGAAATAGGCGTGATTATATGTATGTATAAATAATTCCCACAAAAAAAGTTTGCGACTGTGATGTTATACTAGTTGCGTCGCAGAGGTATCAGAGGGGTTCGACGGGTGTGCGGGAGGCGACTTTCATTTCATTTATGTTTGCACTTTATTCCATCGGAATAAGGTGAATTGTGTAAACACATCTTTGACTTCGACTGTACGATGGCGGCATTCGTGCAGGTTCACTAGTAAGCATGCTCAGACAGCAAACGCGCCCACCTCTCCTCATTAATCGCGTATTATTAATAATAATACAAACTTTTTATCACACTTGCTCGTAAATGGTGTTATTCCATGCCTGTATTCAGAAGGACAATGGCCTAAATTGTTCCCAAGGGAGATACGCATTTTCATAACTCTCTAGGGAGTTATGAGCTTGTGTGTTCTGATTGGTTTAAGCAAATCTAGTTGGCCGCGCGCCGAAAGAATACTACTGTACTGCTCTGTGATTGGTTAAAATATTTAAGCTGCGCGCTCCACTCGCAATGATCTGGAAGCGAAGTTGTCAATTTGGTCTATTTTTGATTGGTGCTGTTGTATGAAACATAGATTTTTCTGTCTTTTGTAGTTATTATTTCCTCGCAAATGTAATGAAAAACATTGTGTTTAATACGGGCGTAAGAATATTGCAAACTCGAGTCATCAAAAGCCCTCCGCCTTCGGCTCCGGTTCGCAATATTCCACTTACGCCCCTCGTTAAACAATGTACTATTATTTCGGACATAATACATCCCATATATTATCAGTATTTTACTATTAAACCCGTGTCCCGTAATGAAAAAATCGATTGTAGCACAGCTTTAGGGATTTTTTTGAAGTAAAAACTTCTTTAGCGGCGCTGAGCACTTTTTGGGATGGGGAAAAATTGTTAAATACGCGACAGAGTTTTGTGACGTCAGATGTGAAGGAGGTCACTTTTTGCTGCTAGCAGATTCGACTTCATTCAAAACTGAACGCTATTCGTAAGAGTATAAAGCCGTTAAACACTTTTTGCAATAGCATATTCTGCAAATACATTTGTAATAATACCAAAACGCGTCCTTCACCGTTTTGCTATTGAGAAAATTCGAATAGTTCTAATTTGGGCGTTATTCCAAAAGAGATAAAGCTTAGAAAAATATTTACCAACGGCAAAAACAAATTGATATTTTGGTCGCCACCGCCGTCTGCCGTTCTTGCAAATTCGAATAGTTCGAATTTAGACGTTATTCCTAAAGAGATAAAGCTTTGAAAAATATTTGGCAATGGCAAAAACAAATTGGTATTGTGTTTGCCGCCGCCCGGAGCCGGCGGCCCGTCGCACCCAACGCGCCCGCGGGCCGTCCGCATAAATAATTGATAATTGTTTATAAATTTGCGTCAAATTCATTTTTAGGGTGACACCGTAAGATGTCACGTGACCTGATCGAAAAACTGTTACAGTGTTATTGAGTTTTCACTTCTGCCGGCACTCCCGGAGTGCAACCCGGTCTTTTTTATTACGACTATGTAGAGCTGATCTGATAATTAATAGCATAGCCATAAGATCTAACAAAAATAACGAACCCCAAGTGTTGTTAGTATCATCAAGCTATTGGTTGTGCGTAACGCGCATAGAAAAGTCGGCAACAAATACTGATCTTCAAAAATCCTTTTCCTTAACTTATAAAACTTTGTTTCTTTTTTATATTTATAAGTCGCTTTCTTGACATTCAAAGAGCTGAAATTAAATGAAACCTTATTTCCAGTTAAATGAAGTAAGCAGTATCTTAAGAAACATCTGCAGCATTGTGCCGGGCGGCGTTGTCTGTTTCCTGCCCTCATATTCCTACGAGAAAACCGTATACGAACACATGATCGCGAACAAAGTCATCGAAACCATTAGTAAGAAGAAATCGGTTTTCCGTGAGCCGAAATCGTCGGCTGAGGTCGATCAGGTGACTTCAAGTCTTATTGGAATGTGTTAAAATTCCGTTTTGGTTGACTTGGTTTAATTTTGGAATGTTTGTGCAGGTTTTAAATAAATTTGCAGCGGCTGTGAAGAGCAAAGAAGGACATCGTAATGGCGCACTGCTGTTGAGCGTTGTTGGTGGGAAACTTAGTGAAGGGCTTAATTTCAGGTATAACTTATAACATAACTTTTTGACTTCAAATTACTTAAAACTTAAAATTTGGCATGCTTATGTTATTATGTAAGTTTGCTATCAATGCCATATATGGCACCACAGCTGCCCAGCTAGCATGATACGTTACAGTACATTTTCGCCGTAAAACGTGACTATGAAACCTATCGCGCAAGTGATCGAAAACTACACAAGATAATCCCGTTTAGAGTCATTGAAATTCTCAACGAGTAGGAGCAAAATATTCAACACAAGCTTGTACCATTAAATATATCTTTGATAGAAATTTATTGCACTAGTTAAAAAAAACCCGGAATACTAAACGTGAAATAAGCAAATTATAACGGGCCATAATCTGCTTTGACGACCGCTTTAGCCTCGTTAGTAGTACTTAATAGTGACCCTGCCTACGAAACAAGAGGTCCTGGGTTCGAATCCCGGTAAGGGCATTTATTTGTGTGATGAGCACGAATATTTGTTCCCGAGTCGTGGATGTTTTCTATGTATTTAAGTATTTATTTATCTATTATATAAGTATGTTTATCGTCGTCTAGTACCCATAGTACAAGCTTTTGCTTAGTTTGGGGACTAGGTCGATATTTGTGTAAGATTGTCTCCTAATATATTAAAAAAAAAACCCGGAATACTAAACGCGGAATAAGCAAACTATAACGGGCCATAATCGCTTAGGAGCGATTTCTTCCAGACCTGTTACCTTTCTGGTATACTCTGGAAGAAACGAAAATTAGAAAAAAAACCTGTAGTACTTACGTTCGTATTTTAAATTACAAAGCAATTTTAGTGTAACATCCTTTTTTAACTGCAGACGTGCCTGCACAGGGCTAAACGATTTCTCGACAAATCCCTTACTGCAAACTTTTTTCAGCGATGACCTAGGCCGCTGCATTCTAGTAGTCGGCATGCCGTACCCAAACGTCAAGTCTCCAGAACTACAGGAAAAGATGAACTATCTGAACAGGACAGCCAGTGGGGCGGGCAGCGCTTACTATGAGAACTTGTGTATGAAGGCCGTCAACCAATGTATAGGGCGGGCGGTACGGCATGTGAGGGACTACGCCTGTGTGCTGTTGGTCGATGAGAGGTATTCGCGGACGCAGACTATGGCGGCTTTGCCGTCTTTTGTGCAAGTAAGTTATGGGTTTTATGAGCATTTTATAGTTTTATTAAATTAAAGTTATATTAGTACGAAGTTCTATGCTGCCAAAATTCCAAGAAACGAATTCCGAAGACAAGAGTGGCACGTTCTATTGTATATTTAACCCCCGACGCAAAGATAAGGGTGTTATACGTTTAACGTGTCTGTGTATCTGTCTGTGGTATCGTAGCTCCCAAACGGATTGACCAATTTGAATGCGGTTTTTTTTTAAAGTGAAAACTTATACTTACCTTTATAACGAATTAAATTATTTAATTAAATATTTTTTGTTTCGTGTTATTTTTAACGAGGAAGTTACCCCGATCATTTTTAAACGATATGATACAGAGAGAATAATATAATGGAAAAATAAACCAACTTCGTCTGTGTTTGTCGAAACAAAAAATATTTATTAAATAATTTGTTTCGTTATAAAGGTATAATGTTCCTGAGTCATGGATGTTCTCTATGTATTTAAGTATTTATTTATCTATATAATTATGTTTATCGTCGTCTAGTACCCATAGTGTACAAGCTTTGCTTAGTTTGGGACTAGGTTGATTTGTGTAAGATTGTCCCCAAATATTTATTTATTTATTTAAGTGAGACTTAAAACGCTCTTTGAGATATGGAGGAGTAGAGGTAACAAAAAGTATACTGTAGAGTAACGCAAGAAAGTGAGAATCACGGCAGAGACGAATTGGAAGCCACTTGAGCTGAGAACGAAAGGAGGAAACGTGGTCGTACTTGCGCAAACCAAATATGAACCTAAGAGACAGATTTTGAAGACACTCAAGTTTGTTAAGCTGGTCCTCAGTAAGGTCCAGATAGCAAACATTAGCATAATCTAGAATGGGAAGGAGAGATTGAGCTAGCCAGTGTGAGCTAGTGGCGAGTGGCAAAAAGTTATGAAGTAGACGAAGAGAACCGATCAAAGCAAACATCCTCCTGCTGACCCCCCCGCTGAAAAGTTGGATTAGTATAATTACCACAAAACCCCAAGGGCACCCCAAGGGCACCCAAAGGGCAATGAAGAGGGCTATGATGGGAATTTCTCTGCGCGACCGCATCAGAAATGAGGCTATCCGCAGCAGAACCAAGGTAACCAATATAGCCCTCCAAATCGCTAAACTTTAGTGGCAGTGGGCGGAGCCACGTACCGGAAGGCGCAGCGTGGGTAGGCCCCCCACAAGGTGGACTGATGACCTGGTAAGGGTCAGGAGTCCGCTGGATGCAGGTGGCGCAGGACCGGTCTATGTGTCACTCTTTGGGGGAGGCCTAGGCTAGCCTCCAGCAGTGGAAGTCTTTCGGCGGATGATGATGAATTACCACAAACATTGTACAGCGCCATCTCTCTCGCTAATCCGAAAGTAACTGATGTGGTTCGATTGGAATGGAGCGGGCGCATAGCTCGCCCATTAGAGTGGTGCCAAGGCTGTGAACAAGTATTTCAAGAGGACACAGAGAGGGCGCTAGTCTTAGCGAGAATGTAATTGAAAAATATACAACTTCCGTCACTGTCCTCGTAGCTCAGTTGGTAGAGCAGTCTAGCGTTAATAGAAAGGTCGCAGGTTCGAATCCTGTCGGGGGCTACAGACGAAGATGGTTTCTATCATATCGTTAAAGTGAAAACTTCTTTAGCGGCGCTGTGCACTTTTTGGGATGGGGAAAAATTGTTAAACTCGCCACAGGTGTAGGAGCGTAGGTCACGTGACCGTAAGATTTAGTGTTGCCAGATGCACGGAATACAAAAAGCGGGAGCTGCGCTTTCAAAACGCGGATTTTTAAGATTTTTTACAAAAAAAAAACAAGTTTTCACTTCTGCCGGCACTCCCGGAGTGCAACCAGGTCTTTGTTTTTATTCGATAGCTGATGTGTTCCCGAGTGTTTTTAGCTATGTTTCATGAAAATCTGTTAAGCCGTTTTTGAGATATTGGAGTTTGAAATGAAAATGTCGGGGGTTTTTCAACTTTTCTAAATTGTAGTTATAACTTTAGTATGTCTGATGTTCACGGGACTTTTCGTAAGACTACATATAATTGACTGAAACGAATAATTTTCTTTTTCAGAAGTCCCTGATGTCTAACTGCAATTTCGGTCCAACTATCGGCAGCATGGCGAAGTTTTTCGCCAAACACAAAAATGCTACTTGAATTAATCGCATTTATTTATTAACAAAATGGTCATTATATATTTTGTACACATTTACACTTTTTTCACTTATTTATATTATATACATGGTCTTTATTTACATTGCATCGTTCCCACTACCTAAGACTCGCTATACAGGTTTATATGCTTATCAAATATAAGTACCTAAGCAATCTATTCAGTGTATTTTCGATCGATATTCAATAGGAATAGAACATGGGACCATGTCTGCTAACCTTGTAATATTCTAGCCTCCTAAGATTCAACATATATAATTTTTGCTAAGGTATGAATGCATAGAAAATTGCTATGAATTTTATTTGAGAATTGATTATTTTTCCAAAAGGTTCAAATCCCATTGAAACTGAGTGGAGAACAAATGGCCTGAGGGTAGTGACTAAAACTTAATCAGCCAAAGCCTGCGGCAGCGTGATGCCGCACGGTCCCTCAAAGTAGTAGTGGAAGTTGGTGGTGGCCGGCGTGGGCTCGAGGTTGAACTCGGCAACAATGGCGCCGCGCGACGCCGCGGCCGGCGCGAACATGGCCGCCGGGTACACCACCGATGACGTGCCTACCACTAGGCACATGTCGCATGATGTCATCACTGATTCTGCGGAAAATGCCAAGTTAACTGGTATAGTTGAAAATGCACGTTATATATTTATTTATTTATTTAATCTTTATTGCACAAAAGAACAACTTATAGTACAAAAGGCGGACTTAATGCCGTAAGCATTCTCTACCAGTCAACCTTTGGGCAAAGCAGACAAATTGTGGGCGGTGCAACTACAGATATAAACACACATTAAACATACATTTATAATAAATAACAACAATAGACAAATAAATAAAAATACATACAAATATAAATACCTACATATATAAATATATATATATATACATATATATATATACATATATATATATATATACAGACGAAAATAGTGAACAGAAACGTTATGGACTTTGTTCGAAATAAAATTAATTGAATTTAATTGAATTGAAAATGGGCGGAGCTCAGGCGATCATACGGAAGCAGAAGTAACAGGTAGAAAAAAATAACTTTTTTAATCGGTCTTCGATAATTCACTTTGGATATTTACACATCATCATCACTATCCTGGCCGATTCCGACCACGGCGACTGGAAAAAAATGGCTAACTGCAGCGTCGTTCGTGAGCTTGCAGGTGACTGACGTAGCCTTTCTTTGCAGATGATGTGCGACTACATTCCCTACAGGTCAGCACCCCTCCGACAAAATTGTAGTGAATGGCCGCAGGTGGTCGAACCTTTAAGTATAAGGCCTGAGTGGACGCCCCGCTCAGAGTGGGGCGTGCAGCGTCCATATAAAACAAGTACAATTTATAAGGACGCTCGACGCCCCGCTCTGAGCGGGGCGTCCACTCAGGCCTTGCACTAACTCCTCGCGCTTAGCGTCGAACAACAACAATGGCGTCGATTTCAGAAAATCAGAATATTCACACAATCTATACTAAAACTAGTGGCTCTGTGAGATGTTGAATTCAGGAGTCTATTTTTCACATAAAGAAATTGTACATTTTTAATTTCTAAAAACTAAATCGGCATAAAAATCTATAATTAACGAACATGCTCACAAAATTCCAAGTGAATCGGTTGAGAAATGCAACCTGTAGAGCAGGGGTTCTCAAATATACATTTCCAGATCGCCAAACTGAGGGCAGTTTGTCGGCGAATGTGCGCTCTTTCCTTAACTTCAAACATGGTTGTGTTATACCTACCTACCTAAAAAGATTTGAAAAAAAATCTCATGTTTCATATATTTTTATACCTACGTTACCTACGTTAAGAGTGAACGAAGTGGACCCCTAGCAATCATGTCACGGACCCCTAAAGGGTCCATGGACCACACTTTAAGAAAACCTGCTGTAGAGGAAGAAAGCTGGACATCCGGACTTAGGAAAGAATTTTGGCGCAAGCTGAAGCAGAGAAATTCGTTCGCTTTGCTCATTCAAAAATATTCTATGAAAGATTACCTTATTAGCAGGGCTCGGATTTTACATCGCACGGTAAGACGAAAGAAAACTATGGAGTCGATATTAACATTACAACTTTACTCATATTCATACTCACTCATTTTCCTAGTCCCGTAATTATTATATATTTATCATGCTGTCAAATTTCAACTTAGTTGCATACCTAGTTATCCAGACCATATTGTTGCGATAGACTTAACGGTGGGTACTGGCCGCTTTATTTAATTGCCTCATGTTTCAATCATTGACGGCTTTAGACGTGTCATTTATTTAAGTTGGCAATTAGTGCATATATTAAATAACTTAATTATTTCGTGAACATTTTATTATTTAGCTTATAATGTAATAAACATGGTGTGGCGGTTAACATTTGTATTTACAATATAATAAACTTTTGGTATTAATTAAATGAATGAGTATGAGTATGAATATGAGTAAAGTTTTAATGTTGATATCGACTCCATAGTTTTCTTTCGTCTTATCGTGCGATGAAAAATCCGAGCCCTGCTTATTAGAATATTTGTGTTAGATTGTAGTTCTGTAAATTTTATTCCATCATCATCATCATATCAGCCGAAAGACGTCTACTGCTGGACATAGGCCTCCCCCAAAGAGTGCCAAAGTGATCAGTCATGCGCCTTTCGCATCCAACGGACTCCCGCAACCTTTACCAGGTCATCAGTCCACCTTGTGGGGGGAGCCTACCCACGCGGCGCCTTCCGGTACGTGGTCGCCACTCGAGAACCTTTCCGCCCGAACGGCCATCGGTTCTACGTGCTATATGCCTCGCCCACTGCCACTTAAGTTTAGCGATTCTTTTATTGTATACGTGGCTACATTTATTCCGCGGACAGCCTTCATGCGTTCTTACAGCATCCATCCATCATGCATCTACCTTCAAGTAGTTGTAATCAAACGCGAATTAGATAATATTGACCCCACTCTCTATTAATATTTACCAGTTTTGTCAAGCACAGCCAACTCTAAATTCTCCCCAAACCAAACAATATGGGGTCGCAACAGTCCTTTGCACTCTGGTTTCTTGCAGTGTGGCAAATCCCTGACTGGGATGTCCGAGCCCACTTGGTCTACTTCAGGCATACCGCGGCCTTCTAGAGCCTGCAAAGAAAATTGGTATGTTATAATACGTCCTCTGTAGCCTAGTTGGTAATGACCCTGCCTACGACCCTGCTTAGTTTGGGACCAAGTCGATTTGCGTAAGATTGCCCCCAATTTTTTTTAGTATTGTTTTGAAGAATATTTTATCCTCTAGCGACCCATACACCTATTAAAAGACAGCCTCCTATCCTCCTATATATGTTTATACCATTAAAAACTGGAACAGATTTACACTTGTTTTTGTTTCATTCAATTTCAATAAAAAAACTTTACTTTATTTCTTATTACAGTTGATTCAAATTTCATTGGCAATTTTTCTTGTATGCGGCTAGAGGTTCACACTGGCTGAATCTATTAGTATTGAAATCCACCTAATAATCACAGGATACCAATAAATTTTAACATGAGTTCCCGAGTTCATAACAAGAAAAAATTACAGTGCGGGTTGCTTTTTTAATTTTCTTACATTAGTCAATCAAAAAATTGTATGGATACCTGCAACTCTACGGGACTCGCGTGCGCGTTGCCAACTCTAAGACCCTTAGAGTCATCCCTGCTGGACCCACCAGCAAGTCAAATGAAACGATACACTCCATCAAAATTAGACCAACCAAGAATAAAGCTAGAAAAATACCTTACAAATAGGGTTTTCAGTGTTAACCAGGACTTCCCTGCACTTGGTACACCGAGTCTTGTACAAATTCCCGTGGAGCTCCAGTAGACTCTTCGTGCCTGCCCGAGCATGCAGTCCATCTACATTCTGTGTGATCACTGACACTGTCTTTTCTGGATGTCTTGCTTCATATTGTGCTATAGCGATGTGGCCCTGTAATGCATTTGAATACAGTGATTAAGTCTCCTTAAAGCTGATTGTACCTGATTTCAGTAGATCTCAACTTGAATGAATTTACAACAACACTATGATAGCGGTGGAGGCTAACCTCTTATTTACACTATGCTCCAAAGAATTGAATGAAAAGCAAGGTTACCCATAGGGAGGTATGTTTTCAACTTCTCTGCTACTGCCATGACTAGTGGCCAAATTATATTATTTATTTTAAGGAGAACCAAGCTATAATGATGACAAGCATATTAACAAGAGCCAATTACAAGATCTCAAAGATAGCGCTAGAATATAAATATCATCATCATCATCATCATATCAGCCGAAAGACGTCCACTGCTGGACATAGGCCTCCCCCAAAGAGTGCCAAAGTGACCGGTCCTGCGCCACCCGCATCCAGCGGACTCCAGCAACCTTTACCAGGTCATCAGTCCACCTTCCGTCCGTCCGTCCGCAAGGTGGACTGATGAATATAAATATACTTAATTATAAATGCGAAAGTTTGTCTGTTTGTTACATCTTCACGCTTAAGCGACTGAAACGATTTAGATGAAATTTGATATACAGATAGCCGAGTCCCGGGGAAGGACGTAAAGGCGAAAGTTTGAATGGAGCTACGATATGAACGAGTTTCACGCGGGCAGAAACTAGATATTTAATTTAAATTATGTAATTACCGGATTAGGCTCTGCTCTAGCCGCGACCTCTCGCCTGTAATGGTAGAACTCCCACACAAGCGCCGGTGTTGTTCCAAACGCCTCGGGCGTGGCCAAACTTGCCGCCTGATACTTCCTCCACATCCCACCAGCCCCACGGAACGTCGGGATCCCAGATTCAGCGCTTATACCGGCTCCGGATAGAAAGACGATGTTCTTAGCAGACTTTAAGGTTTCTTTAAATTTCGCCATGTCGCTGGACTGTCTTGCGGCCATGATTGAGGGTAAGTGGGTTAAAAGTTTTTTTTTGACTGTGGTAAGCAAATTAATGTACATAATTCATTAATATTCAAATTACTGCACAATAGCATCAGCACCATGCTTAATTTTATAATAAATAAATGTCACTACACTACACTACACTTGGCAACTGTCAGGTCAACTTTTTTAAATCCTGGGTGGAGGCACTTTTAAGCCAATGGATAGCTATAGTCTACGAGATTTGAGACTGGTCTTTTGACAGTTCCAATATGACGTTAAGACTGGATGTGGCTAGTGTAAATCGATTGTCATAATATCCGACAACGATTGATGGTGGCTAATAAAAGAAATCGATTCATTACTGTGTAATAATTATTTTTAGGAAATCAAATAAGAGAGCCTATACACAGTCTGCTAACAAAAGTGTATTGCACGGCTAGCACGCGACGGCGCGCGAGCTCTCTCGATTTTTCTCGCACTATCCCTCTCTCTTATTAGAACACTTAAAACAAGAGGTATAGTGCGATAAAAATCGAGAGTATGTCGCGGCCGTCCCATGCTAGACGTGCTGTAGGAAAAATCGAGAGAGCTCGCGCGCTGTCTCATGATAGCCGTGCAGAAATCAATGCCATATTGTCAAACGGAACATTTTGCACAATCAAAAATGACAGTTTTGATCGATTCGTATTATCGCGACAGTAATTAAATAATACATTGTTATTTTCCAATTCACAATTATTTGATTCATACCGATTTATTTCGAAATGGACAGACTCCAATCGATTGAAGCAGTGTAATGGTCGGACTACACTTGGGAATGCGTGTTCGCGTTGCGTCGTTGCCTCTCTTTCATTTGCCGTAGGAAGAAAAAAGATGCAGCACGAATATTTTTGGCAAATACCGCCAAGTGTAATGCCACTATTACACTAAAATAAAAAAAAAGTCGTAGGACGTAATTGTTCGCATACCGAGTTTTCAATGCTAATTTCTGCACAAATAAGCCGTCAAAAAATATAACAATCACTTTATAAGTGCAAAAAAGAGCGTGCATCGAGATTGATCTTTGTTTCGTAACTCGTAAGCTATTGAAACTTTTTTATTTTATTTCGATGAGCAGTGCCAATTTACGTTATATGGGTGTCGCGATGTGTCAAAAGACCAGTCCCAAATCTCGTAGACTATAGCTAAACCATTAGATCTCCAAAAATCTGACTTAGGTCCGCCACTTATTACAGGCTGAATTCCGCCGGATGATTCCGCTCGCAGCTGCCTCATATTAAATGTACCAATAGCACTGCCGCAGACAGGCAAACAAATTCGGTGTCGCAGTCCAGCCGCCCGCCAGTCTGTGGCAGGGCCGGCGGAATTCAGCCTGTATGCGGCAAGCCTAATCATCAGAATCTGACTAATTGCTATCGTGTGGATGCATGTTGCGCTGCTGATCCAACCGTCAAACGAGTTGTCCGGGCCGGTGACGAGCGAGTAAAAAAGCGGCCAAGTGCGGGTCGGACCACGCACAACGAGGGTTCCGTGCCTATTCAAAAGGTCGTATCGTTACTGAAATCTTATGGTACTTACGTCCTTTTCTTTAAGGAAGGCAGTTTTTTAGATATATCTAATAAAGTTTTTAACCGATCTTGTTCAAAACAATTTTCGCTAAAAGAATTTAATAAGCCATGATTCCATGATTTTTTTCATATTTTTAAAATACACGGTTCAAAAATTAGAGGGGGGGGGGGGACACAATTTTAGTGACTTTCGGGGCGATTATCTCCGACTCTACTCACTTAACCCTTGGCATGCCTGGTAGGGTCTGACAGACCCGGGCTGTTAAAAATCCGTCGTTATTTTTTGAAATTTTAAATTTACCGCGTCGCGTTTCTGAGTAGCTTCGCGTCATGAACTACCCGACGTTTTGACGCTGCTCCCGCAGTCGGCCGCGAGCACCCTTTCGATTTGGACGTGCGTAAAGTGCTCGCGGGCCTGAGAAACCCGACCAGGCATACGGCGTAACATTTTATCGCTAAGTAAATTTACGTTATTTTTCGTATATATTTTATATACGTACGAGTATATATTTTATAGATAGTCACAATGATATATCCAGTGCCTTAAATAAACCTAAGACTGACGTTGATCTTAGGTATAAGTTTAATTTTTATGTTTTTTGACATGAGAGTCTATTTTTGTTGATGGAAATATCAAATGTTTTTATTTATGTAATAAGTTCTTATGGAGTTTCTTGGATTAAGACTTGTATTTATTTCTAGTAAAAATAACCAAAAACACACAAACCAACAAGTTAAAAAAACAATTCATATGTATTTTTTTTTTTACATTTACGGGTTTGTCAGACCCACCAGGCATACAGTGTGACTTTCGTTCACCAGGCATGCCAAGGGTTAATCAAAAAAATTGCTGAGAAACCTTATATTTATTTTGAAATATATTATATCGATTGATGTGCTACACGTAAGCTTGCAATAAAAAAAAAAATCTTGACTTTCAGTTTTATGTATGGAGAGCATTTTTAGTAATTTAATTACGAAACTATGTAGCGGCTAACAAAATACACCTATCCTTAAAATTGTATTCAAATACACCTAATAGTTTTCGAGTAAAATGCCTGTGACATACGGACGGACGGACAGACATACAGACAGACATGACGAATCCATAAGGGTTCTGTTTTTTGCCATTTGGCTACGGAACCCTAAAAATCAATAAAGGGCCGGCAACCTGATTGTGATTCTTGTGAAGTCGCCAGCGTCCATAGGCTACGGTGTTTTCGTACCATCAGACAGGCCGTATGCTTGTTTGCCACCGTCGTAGTATTAAAAATAAAGACATCTTGGATATTTTTGTAGAGGCCTTTTACAGTTCCAATAATTTTACATAAGGTAGGTATGTTGGGTGGGGTAAGAACGGTACGGTTTAGAGCGGAGAATTCAAATTAGTAGGTACTAAATGAAATACATAGTTAAAACCGTGAAACATGCCTACTTTGCCACCAGGCAAAAACTTCTGGTAATATATCAAAAATCATTAAACAGGCCACGCATGCATGCACAAATGCCATCCCTCTCCCATGAAATTTCATCCCGCTGTGGCCACCCTTACCAACGCGAAATTCGTCAAATTGGGAATACGCGCAATAAAAGGTTTTGCAATCAATTGCCATGGACAATTTTAGCGTGGGCGGCACGGTGCGGGGCCTCTAGTTGCTGTATTTTTTTTCCAGGGTCTGTATGTGATAAAGAACAAGCATGCCAATATTCAAGCGGTTGCCTAACAATTTTTTTTTCTTCGCTTGCTTACTCAGCTCCGGTCGCACTAGGAGGGATGGCATAAAAATTTCATTAGATAAACAGCGTACACACTTTCAGGCTACCGCGTTTCATCCGGTTGCCTCGCGATCATTTCTTTTTTTTACCTCCCCCCTCCTATTTCCGAACCAGTCACAGTTGGCTCATTTCGGGTTGCACAGGGCGGTTCCACATCACTTCGGGAGCTCAAATACCGCGAGCCATCCGGTTGCCTCTCCGACATTGAATTACGCGCATTGCTGTAACTAATAATTTTTATTTGTCACAGGTTTCCGGACTGATTCTTCCCCAAAAACCGTCAAAAATAAACCGAACTCTGCGGCAGTGCTATTGGTACATTTTAGGCTGGCCGGACACGCACGGATTTTTCGTTCGGTTTCCGAACGGAGTGACGTCAAAAAGTGTTCCTGTCTCTGTCTGACATGGAAATGTTTGTCTTTGACGTCATTCCGTTCGGAAACCGAACGAAAATTCCGTGCGTGTGCGGCCAGCCTTATATGAGGCAGCTGCGAGCGGAATCATCCGGTGGAACTCAGCCTGTAAGTGGAGGACCTAAGTCAGATTTTAAGTCGAAATTTAAATAAATACAAAGAGCCTGCAGTTTAAAATCTCCTTTTATTCCTTACAATGTATGATGTAAGTTTACAAAGGTAAATTAAATACTGTCCTACTTTTACTTAAGCTTTATTCATATCTAAGTAATTTTATTTATTAAACGCGAACAAAATCGCCCAAGAATTTATATTTAGTAGATAACTTGGGATAATATGACACGAGAAAAAAACTCCAAATGCTCTTGAAAGCCAAAATGAAGTTACTCATCTGTCTTTTTTGCCGTTCGGTCTTATCCCAAGTTACCTAACATTTAAATCAGATGTCTGTGGGTTAGTGAGATTCTACGATATTACGCAATTAAGCTCCTACCTTATAAAAAAAAAATTGTCATTTAACAATCGGTGAATCGATTCACAAAGCTACAAGTTACAATTTTACAAGCCTAAAGCCTGCAACACTGGCGCGGCCTGCGGTGTCCGTCAATAGTAAATTGGACAGCTTATTAAAAGTTTACTATTGACCGCTGCGGCTTGACCGCGCCAGTTTGTGAGAGGCCTTAATTGTCAACTCTTCTCAAATGGCGAGTTGTTATTGGTCAAGCGACTTGGTGGCCTGTGTTGCCATTTTAGACTTGAAGCTTCGTAAAACAGGGCACAGATATTCTAGTGGGTGTACATAGCGGTACAATCATGTCCCTAATCTAACATGTATATGTCTTAGAGCAGTTCTACAGATTCGAGCAGTAATCAAACTTAACAAATTAATAATTTGCACAACTTAAATTTTTTACAAATGTAAACGAAGCGTAAACAATAAAAATCTGTAAAATATCACTAATGAAATCAATACTGCAAAGTGGCACAAGATTTTTTGTCTTGTGAAGTCTAGACAGCTGCACCGGTGAAAACTTGGTTGAGTATCGTAGAAAACTGTGGCTTTTTCACTTTCTCTTGTATATAATTGGCAATGTCTGAGGAAAAGTCACTCCTTTTCTCAGCAATGTAAGAGAGCAATGGCAACAGAATTGCTGTGAACTCGTTAATATATTTTTCGTCCACTATATTGACAATCCTCACTAATTTTCGCACGACCGTCATCACTTGGTTGTTGGTGAGCGGTTCCTTGAAATATTTGTTCTGAAAGAAAAGAAATGGAAATTGGTGAGTAATTTAAATACTGGGCTACTGGGTGGATAATCGAAATCAGAAATTTATAATTTATTTGCTCAGATACAATCAGAGGGCTCTTGCAGAAATGATACGCACAGTGTATCTACTATCTAGCATGTTAGCAAGAGTGCAACGCATAAAAAAAATATAGTGTCTCAACTCACAATACACTCGTATATTAATTATTTGAATAAAATAGTCATTTGAACAATGCACACTGTAGTGTACATCTATACTTTTAACATATATGGCTTCTTGGACCTTATCAATCGCAAAGAGTAATCGGTAACCTATTTAATATTTATCTATTTATTGTTATTGCATTCTGTCAATGGTGACTGGGCCAGGTGCCGCTCTGCTGGGCTGATTTCGCCTGACCCCGTATTATGGTCGGCCTTATCACGCGATAAGTCGTCTCGTCCTATCGAACGGTGTCAGCCAGTGACGGACGCTCTATCCTGTCACTTATCCTGTGATAAGGCCGACATGATATGGGGTCTGAATTCGGTAGTTCCGGGATAGATTTTGTTTAGAACAGCTGTGCCAGCTTAGCCCAATTCAGCCTGTATGAGGCGAGCTATGCTCTTATACGTTCTAATGACGAAATAGTGTAATGCGATTTCATCCACATACATAAAAAAAAAAAATGTATTTTCAAGGCGCAGAATTTTGACACTCGTTGGGAGGCCTAGGTCCAGCAGCTTTCGGCTGATATCATGATGATGATGATGATATTTTCATGACACTTTAACATTAGCATAGTAAAATTATTGTCTATAATTATTATACTTGTAAATTATAGAAGTATTATAAATCTAATATTACAAATATTACATACCTATACTTTTTAAATTTCACTAGACTTTAACGCCATAATACTAGAAACGCGCCCGGTTGAAATGCAAGTCGTCTTCGTGAAATGCAACACCTGTACTTATAGAAAATGAGTTGTTGTTAAGTACCTTTATAGTAATAATGAAATTCCTATAGCAATTGAGCAGGCACGCCCACGAAATGTCCGTCCTGTTGGATTTCTCAGCGACGGTGACCAGTAACACGGCATCGTGTAATATTTCTAAGGTGGTGTCGTCTCCGAACACGACCAATCCGTCGTATATTTCGCACCACTCTTGTTGTGTGATGGAACACAATACCTGGAACACAGTTTGGGCCAGTTTTGAGTTTATTTTAACGGATAAGATAACACATCTGAACAATACATTTGGCTTAAATACAAAAAATCTAAGTAAGTTGCTTAGCCACTTATAGGTGACCACAGCTCGCACATGTGTAAAATCAAGAGTAACAAAAAAAAACATAAAATTACATGAATGAAGATTCAGATTTTCAGATTAGTAAACATTGGAAAAAGCTTTAAGTAGGTAGGTACAGCTATATCTGTGGTAGGTACATTTAAATTTCCGCCTATAAAAATGTAGAATGTTTGTAAATTGGAGAAGTTAATTATATTATATTGATATTGAGTTACAGGTATGGTCAAGGAAATTGGAGTTTCCACTCAAATGTATACCACTTTGCATCTTATCGTAACGACAATAAGGCACAAAGGGTCTTTTAACACAAGCAATTTACATGCTTAAAAAGAGGTTCCAACCTTTAATGTATTTTCAACATGCACTAATAAATATTTTTCATTTTAATTTTTCATTAACTCGCAATTGCAATGTTTCACGAAAACCATATTTTATAATAATTTCATTGAAGGTTACTATGTTTACAAGCTTTTATTTAACTTGACCTATTTGTTTGTTTGTTGGTTAGTTTGTTAGTGTGGGACAATTCTTGGAACTGAATGTTGAACCAGTTAAACTCACAATGAGTAGTTATACAGAAAAATACAGTTGGCAATAAAATATTGTAACAAAAATATATTTTTTTACAGAAACTTATCATTTATACACATATTGTAAATAATATAAATATCGCGGAGTAACGTAAAATTTCAATCCGCACCGTTCCGTGTGTTCCTTGCCTAACGATAACAAGTTGTTGTGAGGAATTGGTAGGTGTGTAATGACCTTAATTAACTGGCATTTTGTGATGGTGGCCAGTTATAATATCCAGTCTTATAGAAATACTTTGCTTACTGGTAAAAGGTATAAGTCAATACTTGTGAGAATTACTGCTCTATTAATTAATCTTTGGGACATTGACACAAGGATTAAAGTCGCTCAGCTAGTAAACAATTATTTAAACTACACTTACTTGCAACAGCATAGATGTAATTTGGTCAACATCCATTTCCTTCCTGATGCGGAGGCCCGTGATAACCTCAATGAAGCTGCTGCCGGGAGGATCCCAGAGTCTCCGGTAATAATACATGTTCAGTGGCTGCAAGTTCTTTAGTTTGCTCTTTAGCCACTTCAATTCTTTCTCTGAAATGTTATATATTGGCAGATTATAATTTATGCATCAGCTAAGCTAGTAATGGACTGATAAAAAGTATTAAGAATAAAGATTTTAAGCCTCTCCAATGATGGAGACTTAAAATCTTTCAGAGAAACAATAATTATAATCCCACTAGCGTCTGCCCGCGACTTCATCTGCATGGACCCGGGATAAAAACTATTTTAAATTTTAATCCAGGCTATAAACTATCTTCATGCAAAATTTCATCCAAATCGGTTGAGCCGTTTAAGTGTGATTGAGTAACAAACATCCAAACTTACGCATTTATAATATTAGTAGGATAATTTGCGGGAGTCTGCTGAATGCGGGTGGCGCAAGACCGGTCACTTTGGCACTATTTGGGAAAGGCCTATGACCAGCAGTGGACGTCTTTCGGCTGATATGTTGATGATGAAGATATTACGTACCAGGTATTTCAGCTTCATAAGTATTGAAGATCTCCTGCTGCACCTTCAAAGCCAACTCCAGAGTTGGTGGCATAGCTACTTCATATGAAGTGAATTTCCATCTCACAATGTCCAGCACTTGTGCCAGCATGGCCAGCATTGGAGCCCTGAATTCCAGCAATTCCTCAATACTGTAAGATGCCATCAATAATCTGATTTGAACATTCATCCCTACAACATTCCTGTTTATTAGACCTTTGTGTAAATTCGGCATTAATATTAACATTAACAACTTATTCCCTGGAATGATATTCCGCTGTTTTAGCCTACAGATAAAATTTACAAAATTATACTGCTTCCCATCAGTGTCCAAGGAATTCTCCAAAACATTATTGCAGACTTTGATGATGCAAGGTTCGGTGTCTTGTCTGTAGTAGTGATTGCTATATTTCTCTAAACTCTCCATAACTCTTAACATAATATCGGTCTGTTTCACGTTTTCTGCTGCTAGTTTAAATATTTTCAAAAACGTTTGTTTAGGGTTTTGAAGGAATACTGTCAACATATCCAATGAGTCTGCGTTTTCAGACACTGTGAGTTTGTTGAATATCTCTGTCATCATGCTGTTAAAATCTCCATTTTCCATTCTGTCATGCAAGTTGTCACTGAATTGACTCGTGATGATTTCATCTTTGACAGTATTGTTGCATTGGTGGAATGCTTTGATAGCCAGCACCTTCAAATATTCACCATTCTCCTGATCGTCATTCAGGTGGTCAATGATCTTTTCAAACAAGCTATGACTCTGTTCCTCTTTCAACAGTCTTATATTTGATTCAAGGAGAAGCAGTAATGTTAAATTTTGACACAAATCATCTTTATAGAGTAATGCACTTAGCCATGAAGAGCTTTCTTCATTATGTGCATTGATTTTTTCCACAATCACTTCAATATCAGTTTCGTTAATAATGTCCTTATGGTTTAGCGGTTCTCTGGATATCTGCTTCAGCATCCCAACAAGAGTGTGCTCGGAAACACCGGGAATACCCTGTAATATTGAGCGTAGTTTGAAGCATAGCTCACCAATGCTTTGCTGCATGCTTTTCCCATTTTCTTCATATTCACTCCATGCACAGAATATATCAACACTGACACTCATGACTTGAGTGGTGCAGTCATCCAGCAAGAAGGTGTGGCACTTGTGCAAGCATTGTAATATTGAATCATTCGGACTATCACAGATATTGAAGTTTAACGTTTTTGTTGCAAAGTTTTCAGCGTGGTGGGTGGACAAATAGATCTCATTAAACCCTTCCGCTTCAAACTCTTGCTTAGTTGTGAAGAGTAGCATGCAATCCTCAATTAGATGGAGCATGATGCTAAGGCTCCTTCCTAAATATTTGTATTGGTCATCTTTAGGCATGTTGAGAACTTTGTCTGCATTAGGAGGGTTTGTGAATTTGTTGAGACATATCTGGAAGCTGTTTAAAGCATCTGTTAACAAATCTCCATCGCTGCCATCTTGGTAAAAATGTAGTCGGCAAATGAGTCTGTACAGGGCAGCAGAAACAAGTCGGACTCTGTCCAGGTGTTCTACTGGGTTCAAGTACTTCATGTTAATTATAAATGCATCAGCCACTTGCAATGCCAGATGAGGGCTGCAAAATGCAATTATTTCATAGAGGAATTGCTGCATGTGCAGATTGAAGAATATTTCATACAACAGGTATTTGGGTACAGTGGGTATCATCCAAATAACCATTTGCATGCCTTCCATTTCAGTCATCTCTTCCAGGATAGGTAGGTCCGCATTTAAAGCAATATATAGAGTTAGTTTTCTGTATTCTTCCAGGTTTTCTTGGATTACTCCATTTTCATTGATGTAGTTTTTCTCTTTTAAGAATCTGAAGAGTTTTTCTATTACATATTTGACTTTCTCCTCATTTCCTAAAACATGCAACAATTATGATAAAAAACACATCCATCTTATTCCATTGTTAGAACATTTAATTTAATATTTATCATGTAAGAAAAAAAATAATTGCACAAAAAAATCAAATCAAATTATTACAGTCAAACAAAATCTCAATCAGTATTAAAGCAAGGTAGTAAATCCTAAAAGGTCTCAGACCTTAAAGTTATTAACCGAGAGAACCAGTAGTTTTATTGTGAATTATCTGGAAGCTAAGTTAAAATTTGAATAGGTATACATTGTCTTACCTCCTCTTGAAATCAGTTTGGAAAAGGAGTGGAAATTATCTGCAGATAAAATTGCACCTTGAAAGGCTGATAGGTCTTGTATACGGTCCATCGTCTACATATATATCTTCTTAATTAAAATCAACTGGAAAATCAAAACACATGGTGTAACAACACTCACTTACTAGTAGTACCAAATAATACGCAGAAAATTGTATGATTACTTAGGAACCCATTGGAGGCTACTTGCCTCATTTTAATAGTTGTATTAAGTATTATTAGTAATGAGAATAATATTATTGTTTTAATCTGCCGCCAGTAACTGTATTTTATGTACTTACTTTTGAAAATAAGGCTTTTCATTGTAAAAGGTAAATTACTTACAGTCAATAGCTCACAATGTTCCAAGCAAGCTACGTATTGAGTACAGGATAATAAACTAAACAGGATATATACAAATCTTTAGTATTTTCTTATTCCGCACCTGTATTATTTCCGCCATCAATCAGAATTACTGTTTTTTTTTTAAGTAGGTAGATCATCGTATTTTGTCCGAATTGTGAGTTTGACATGATTCAGTGTGAACATTATGTCGCACTACACTTGGGAATTGGGAATGCGTGTTCGCGTTGCGTCGTTGCCTCTCTTTCATTTGCCGTAGGAAAAATAAAAATGCAGCACGAATATTTGGGCATATACCGCCAAGTGTAGTACCACTATTATGTTCCTGTACATTTTCGTGAAATACGAACGGCGTATATTTTTATGGAAAATATAAACATATATAGTGGATTAAATCTAATACACTGTGTTGGGGTCACTATGTCCATTTGGGACTTCTCGAATATATTATTGCCATATAAATTTTGTAGACTTCACTTCTTCTTCTTCTACACGGCTATCACAAGACAGCGCGCGAGCTCTCTCGATTTTTCTCGCACTATCCGTCTCTCTCGTATACAGTTAGAACAAGAGGTATAGTGCGAGAAAAATCGGGAGTATGTCGCGGCCGTCTCATGATAGACGTGCTGGTCTCGGAAAATAAAACATTTCTGAAAAAGGATGTTTATTTCAATAAAACCTCAGGATTTTATTCATGTTACTCTTTTAATTCGATATTTCAGATTTTTTTTAAAGTTTTATACTTGCAATACTATTCATCGCCACTGTCAATGTCAAACTGACTAATACGATTTGTGTTGTAGTGCGTTTGCGATTTGCGAGAATTGCGAGTCTCATTTACTTCATTCAAAACAATACACGTTTATTTACCGTGTAAAGCTTTTGAAAATGGCTAACAAGTAAGTTACGAAACAGTTCTTTGAATCTCATGCGACCTATTGTTTCTCCGTGGTGTACATCTCCTACACAGACGAATCTTTATGTTCTAGTGTTAAAATACTTCCTGGAGCCACAGTTTGCGAAGACTGTACACTGGAAGGTGACATCACCATTGGCGGTGGCACCGTCATTCACCCGAGAGTCACCATCATTGCTGAAGGAGGTCCTATCATCATAGCCGAATACTGTATTATTGAGGAGTATACCACTATTATCCATAAGTAAGTTTCAGTAGAAATCTGTATTGATAACATTTCGGCTTTCTCGCGATATTTAAATTTTGTTATACAATTCAAATAACAACTTAGTAAGAAGTGGTGTATGGGTAAAAAGTTCTTACCCATGCACCATAATCTGGTGTAACTATGTTATTGGAAATTTCATCAATGCTATTTGATAGTGTTTGTGTAATAAAGAGTCCCAAATGTAAATCAGCATCAGATTAAATTATCAATAAGATTGACTATTGCTAACTAGCATTAATAATAGTTGATAATTAATTAGTTAACATTCAACACTTCAAAAATAAAGAGTAAGACTGCATGGGTGATTCTACAAGTGTTCCAACTGCTGTCAGTATAATGTGCAATAAACTGGCATGGCATCTCGGTTCTATTACATTCGCGAATGCAAATGCGAATATTTAGAATGCAAATGCGAATATTAAGGAAGTACACTAAAAACCCAATAATCACTTTTTAATCATTTTATTTAACAATCACAAGCATAAAAAGCAATCGCAAGTCGTAGTGACGCCACGAAAACATTCCCATCCTGCGATGCGAACGCAAATGTTGATGCGAATATTTAAAATGATGCAAATGTGAATGCAAATATTCGTAACATCCCTAAAAGGGAATTCTATTCTGCAAGAACTTAGACAATAATGCGAGCCGGGGACTTGTATGAAAGAGTGTGACATCACTTACATTAATATCTGCTACAACAAAGTGTACATTAACATCTGACAACTCTATTGTTATACACCATATTTCTGCTGGCTTTGTTATTAGCCGTGTGTACATGCTCGGCCGCACGCCTCACCTGAGGCACGTCTCCACTGAGCTCTCACGCTAGGGTGAGGCGTCGGTCTGATGTACACGGCTATTGCAGATATTAATTTAGCTCTCTGATAAAAGTATCATTGGTAATTCCAGAAAGAGTGATAATCAGGAGGATCCGCCTAAACCACTGTTCATCGGAGCTCACAATGCCTTTGAGGTTGGGTGCCGGTTGGAGTCGTACTGTGGACATGTTGGAGAGAGCAACGTGTTTGAATGCAAGTCCTTTGTGGGAGTGGACGTCAAAATTGGCAGTGGTTGTGTGATAGGTAAGAAAACCTCTGTAGCTTAATTATTATGAAAGTAATTCTGCTGGTCATTAAGAATGCGGGTACAGGTGACGTCAAATGTATATATTTTTCGCCTTATTACTAGCTAGGGCGTTATAGGACAACACCAATATGTTCTTCATTAAAGCATGAGCCTTGGCACACTTGATACTTAGATGGACTAGAGTCGAAAACACCCGGGAGCCAAGCGCGGAAGCCCCGCTGGTGGGGGGAGGAGGGGAGAAGTTTCGTTCCGCCGCGGGTTCTTTCAGTCCTCCTATCGTCTTATTTATAGCGACTAGGGCATGTTTGGTATCGTTTTCGGATAAATTGACGATGGCCGATCATTTTCTGGTATATTCATAACATGTTTTCATGAAAAAAAAAAAAGAATAACAGGCAAAATTCAAAAAATCACCTATAGTTTTTTTTCTTTCTGCAACGATTACGTGAAAACAAGCAACGACTTGGAGACTAAAAAAATATGATTATAAAGCTACATTTATGTAGATTCCAAAAACATATAATGTATTAGAACAATTTGAAACGCAACTACGTAAAAAAAAATTAGAACAGTAGACACGTCAAAATTTTACTTCAATGAGGACATACATCCACTGCTGGGCAAATTCCCCCAAAGAGTACCACAATGACCCGTCCTGCGCCACCCGCATCCGGCTGACTTCCGCAACCTTTACCAGGTCATCAGGTCATCCTTGTGGGAGGTCTATACTATATAATATATTCAGTGCATAGTATTTACATAGTGGCATGATGCATCATCCATGCATGCATCATCGCGGTTCTTTAAATGCTTACTTATTCAAACACAAAAACATTTATCTGTCCATAGGTGCATCATGTAAATTAAGGTCGCAACAGACCTTACCAGACAACACCGTCATCTGGGGCTCCGACCACCACGTCCGAGAAGCCCTAGAGAAGCAGCCTTCACAGCTACTGCAGCTAGACTTCCTAGGCAAAGTAATGCCTAACTACCATAGACTAAGGAAGCCTAATATCCACAAGAGAGCTCCATCCTCCAGACAACAGGAGACATCACCAAAACCATAATTGATTAATTATTACTTAACCCATTCTTTGCCGAGCGTCAGATACTTTCCCAGGCATGACGCTCATAGGCGTCAGCGGCATCTAGCTAAATGTCTGGTGATTGGAATGCACACTGCTGCTGTAAGCGACACGGTAGAAGTTCCGCTAAATTTGACGCAGCTACTATGACGCTGATTACCGCTGTGGGGTGCGTTTCAATACAAATAAATATTCATATTAATATTTGCGGACAATCTTACACAAATAGTCCCAAGCTAAGCAAAGCTTGTACTGTGAGTACCAGACGAAGATAAACATACTTTTATAGACATATAAGTACTTAAATATATGTATAGAAAACATCCATGACTCGGGAAAAAATATTCGTGCCCATCACACCCTTACCGGGATTCGAACCCGTGACCTCTAGCCTCGTAGGCAGGGCCACTAGGACCAACTAGGTTACATCGGTCGTCAACTGCTATATTTGCACGCTTGTTTCACGAACGCGCGACTTTAGCGCGTTTATATCTTTGCTTGTTGCAAAAAATCGCAGTGCTTAACCGCTTTAAGTTACATTTGACGTACATCTTCAAGACATTTTTTTAAGTGGGTTCTAAAGCGACGCCAATGGACTGCCACCCAGGGTAAACTCAAGTAAGACTAACACCCCGTTCACACTGCGTCCATTTCCGTGTCCGGGAGGCGTCCCTCTTTTTCTCGCTTGCGATGTTTCGCCCGAGTGCGACAGAGACGGATGCCTCCCGGACACGGAAACGGACGCAGTGTGAACGGGGTGTTAGGGTGGGTTGCACCAACTTACGATTACAGACCGATCAACGTTAAATATGGTACTGGCAGCTGTCATCCCATAGAAACTTGTCAAGCTTTCCATACATTCAGATTTTAACGAACACCGCTTACGATTACAGACGGTTTGGTGCAGTGCAGCCCACCCTAAATGCGCTTTATACAAAATCAGAAATCAGGTATTACTGAAGTCTTTTGACGTTTTGAAATATCTTTCAATTATAATCAGTTGTCAACAAACTGATATTGGCAAATCCACCTTGCTAAAACAGCAAGGAGCAAAAGCCATAATTGAAAAAAAAAAAAAAAAACAGTTGTATATAAACCTACTTACATATGCCTTTTAGGGTTTCGTACCTCATTTTATCCAACTAAAGCGCTAGGTAGAAATTGCAAATCCCAGCAAAAACATTACATGTAAAGTGATGCCAAGACTCCATAGCTCATACAGCTTTCAGCGTGAAAAAGATATCAGATCGCAATTAGCGCCAAGCTTCCTACTCCACACGGCGTAACTCTACCACTACCAGCCACGCTCTACAAATTCTACATCTTGACTAAAAAGTATAGCTTTGTTGGGCACATCCCGGTCGCCGCATAGATTTTCACGCCGAATGAATTTATGATGATATTAATAAGTGACGAGTGTATACTTTTTAGCCAAGATATAGAATTTGTAGAGCGTGGCTGGTAGTGGTAGAGTTACGCCGTGTGGAGTAGGAAGCTTGGCGCTAATTGCGACCTGATATCTTTTTCACGCTGAAAGCTGTATGAGCTATGGAGTCTTGGCATCACTTTACATGTAATGTTTTTGCTGGGATCTCATTCCTTTTTGTAAGGTAATTTCTAAAGAAGTGAATGGGAAAACCCATACAAACTTCCATCCCCTAATTTAAAGAGTGGGGGGTGATTTACTAAAAATTCTGAAATACATATCTTATTATTTATAACAAGGATAACAAGGACCCCCTATATCAATTTTCAGACCTCTAGCTTCAAAATTAACGGAAGTCTCATACAAACTTTCACCCCCTAGTTTAAGGGGTTGGGGGGGTAAATGTTTCAAGTTTTAAGATTTTTTCGATGTTTGTATACTATTACTAGCTTACATACCAAATTTCAGCTTTCTAGAACTTCAGGAAGAACCTTAAGAATATTGATGATCATCAGTGAGTCAGTGACGAAATCGGGGTATTTTAGATATCAATAAAATCTAAAGTATAAGAGCTATGCAATTGAAACTTTATAGTTTTAATAATTCAATCACTGACATTATATTCCGAAAATTTTGTTTATCTGGTATAATCCGAACCCAAGTTAAGGGGCTCCTAGCTCCCAATGACCTTCGATCTGTAACTGTCGGTTTTTTCGTGTTTTTTATAGAGTATCGTATTAAGAACAACTTGGTTTACCAAACTAGTATCCTATATTTACATCAAAACTCACAGTTTTCGGGATATATGGCACCAAACTTTGGCAATTTCTGGCCAAAAAACCCTTTTTTGGACGTAACTTTTGTAAAAATGAGTTAAAAATAAATATCTCTCTTGGGTTCTTAAAGACGTCAATAAGGAACAGTTATATGTAGATTTCATATATAAAAGTGCATAAATAACATACTAATATCGAAAAGAGAGCTTTTTTGGACCATGTTTGAATAAATCATAAAAAAAGAACTATTCATTATTTTCAAGAAAACTCTCGTGCAAATGTAGATAAAGAATTGAAGAACCGATAACTGTTTTTACCATAAATATATCTATAGTTTTGACGGAGGAATATCCACTCAAACCTCGTCAAAACTAGCCAAAAAGCGCTTGGAGCCCCTTAAGAAGGTTCAAAAATATGACGAAGCGCTTCGAGAAAAGGTAGGTAGTGCCCTTGCGCTTCGTTTGGCTCGTCTTGGCGGGGGCACTCCCGTGCCCCCAGATTAAATTGACGCCTGTCGGCATTGAATGGGTTATGGTGCGAGTCCACCCATGAGCATATGTACACTGTTCGCAACAGTCAATGACCTCATCAAGTTAAGTCCTATTATAGTAATTTGACATGTTTTCTACTGCCGCCGACAGTATATTTAATATTAGCTAACCGAAACCGTAAGAGTAAATTCTGCCAAAAATTTGCAAACGAAAGAGTACCTTATCCTCAGATTATAATAGTCGTTTTTTGCATGCGTTCGTTTGACAGAATTGACTAATTAGAGTACTAGTTTTCGCGTATAGTAGAAACGTATTAAGAGCTAATTTATGTTTATGAACAGCAAGTTATATTTGTAACGGGTCTATATCTGTTGGTCTAAAATTTTTTCGGCAAATATTTTTTGGTCTAATAATCTATGGTCGATTGTTTTTTAGGTCGATAATTGTTTGGCCGAAATTGTTTTGCATATATTTTTTTGGCCGTAAATTATTTAGACTAACATTTGTATGGAATAACATTGTTTGGTCGAATGTATTTTAGGCATAAAATTGGTATTCCGAATATTGGTGTCACTAGTACCTAATCGCAACCAAACTGTCGCATTTATTAAATTAATATCACTTAGATTTCCTTATTCGCGAGGTGCCTATTTCCGCTCTAAGGGACACAAGCTAACCCTAACCTACCAAATAATACAATTGTTACCAATGTTGTTTTTTTACTGCGGGCCGACCCCCCCTTTTTTGGCCGTCCTAACCTAATTTAACGCCCTTGCTTACCGACCTACCTAACCTAGTTGATTCAGTATATCAAATATGACTACATCAACTGTACTTACATTAGACGAATTTGTTTGTTTTCTTTTAGGAGGTTTTATGTTAGGCTAAAGAACAATTATACCTAACAATATTTTATACGTTTAGCCTTTTAGTCATTAAAAAAAAATACTAAACAATTTTAGGTCAAACATGTTTTAGGACAAAAAATAGGTGTGCAAAAAATCTTTATGATAAAGAATAACTATACAATTAAATATTATACTAAACATTTTCGGCCAAACAATTTTAGAACATAAAATTTTAGACCAAGCGAAGGGCACCCACCAATCCAATGTAACTCATCAATCTTATCATATTATTGCTTAAACTATTTATAAATAATTGTAAGCTACACTGTCTTTAAATTACCTATAATTTTCCTTCCACAAGACCGCAGTCCGCAGCCACAATAAAATAACACTAGGTTTTTGTTCTCTGGGTACTTAGGTGTTGTCTTGGTGGCGATTTGTAGTGAAGCCTGTTGTGATTTTTTCGTAATGGAGTTTTACCAAAAGTTTCTGTCAAAAAATCATTAATCGTTCATTTTTAGGGTTCCGTAGTTAACAAGGAACCCTTATAGTCTCGCCATGGCCGTCTGTCCGTCGGTCCGTTCGTCCGTCCGTCCGTCTGTCCGGCTCTTCGGCTTAGCTCAGTAACCATTAGTAATAGAAAACTAATTCGCCATGGGTATATAAATCAATCACGCCGACAAAGCAGAAGAATAAAATCTCTAAAAAATGTTTTCTCTAAAATCTTGAAAAGTAATAAGGTTCTATAATAAATACAGGATTGTCAGTTAACTGTGTTGGCGTTTGCACTCTGTCGCGAGTTGCCTAAACAGGTCTAAAGGTCGCTTAATGTCGGACATAGGTATAGCGCGATTCTTTTTCTAGCGGCCTCGGTCCAACGAAGCCATTGTTTTACCACATTAGCCACGTGCCACAAACGTTTTGAAATGAAAAAGCCATGTTTAATAAATATTTTCCTCGAACAACGACTATAAGTAGTATGGTTTTAATGTGGACACCTTATTGTTGAAAATGTGTTGATGTTTAGGTACCACGTTTATTTTACCGTATCAATCAGCGGTTAGATACACTTAGGCCGGGTACGCACTAAGTGGCTAGCCGCATGCGGCTTGCCTTGCCGTGCGATTGGACAAAACATATGAAACCGCAAACGTAAAACCTCTACGCACTAAGCGGTTGGCCGCAACCGCTTGAGGGCCCTTAACAATACATACCATCGCGCTTTATCACCAATGAAAGACAATCGCTTTGTTTACTAGGCACAAAGAGAAGTGAATTCGGTCTAGAAAAATAATCCGTACCATACCTTACTAGCATATACTTAAGTGCGAGAGGGACGAATGCTTAACAACTACGTTTCCGTACAAGGATCCAACATGCAGCCTTGTGAATAACTGCCTCTGGATAAAACGGTGGTTCAATATTGTAAAATTAATATATAGAAAAGGCTTGCGCTGTACAAAATTGATGGTCCAAATCCGAAGAACGAGTTAATACTCAACTCATTATCGAGTAACGGCAGCTGTTCTATAACTTGTTTTAATCTCACCTCATCCGTCAGTCTTCATATTATCTTGAAGTAACTAAGCGTAGGTAGAGGTTTAGTTTCTTTAGACGTGAGGGATGAGGTGAGGCGAATGTGCGCGTTCAGAGTAACATCCCAGGGTAGGCTGGAGTACTTAGCTCGATTGTACGAACCCCGAAGCCAACATTTTATAAAACTGAGTGTATGCTTAGGGACCCTCACCAGCGATAATATCTACGACAACAGAGCGTGCATAAATATCTGTTCCGACTGTGTTGAAGGTAAACGGCCCAGTCCCCGACACATGTCTAATACATGACACTTTCAATGTTATGTCAAAACAACAGAGGTGAACAACAATAGGTAGGTATTAGGCATTAGACCCAATACGCACTGTCGACTAGTCGCCGATGACTTGGTCTCTCAGCGACCAAAACATAGGCAGGCGACCGGCGACTAAGTGCGTAAACGCCCATATATAAACTTTAGAAAGTCGCCGTCGCCTAGTCGACAGTGCGTATTGGCTTAAGGTGCGCCCGTGGTGAGTACATAATTTAACGACTCTCACTGGCCAGGGTGTGGGATTTTCCGTGCGGTTATTGCTACTTTTTGGCCAGGTAGGTATGACGTAAAACTCATCTCACTACCAACACGCTCGGTTCTTGAAACCGACTTTATTTCACTGATAATGCATTACATTTTGTATCTGACTGCTGTTCCAAATTTCATTTCCAAACGCGAAAGGTCGATGCCAATAACCTTATATAAAAACCGTCGAGCTGGAGTTTTGTTTTCCACTCGTGAATTCGTCAGGCGAGCACTCGTTCGGATTTCGAAATAGTTTGCGTTCGAATATAACCGCCAGATTCCGTCTAAAAATTCCACGCTCGAGTCAAGAGGGAAACACAGAAGGCTGTTATGCCGCACCTGAATTTTTGTTTTAGCACAGATTTTTTTGCCTAATTATTTTCAACAGGTGACGAATTTCTCGTCTCAAGCACCACTAGTCGCCGGCAATCGCGAAAGCTTTTAGTTTACCTACCTGTCGTTCGCAATTAGTGGGTTCATGAATACAACTATAAACAGTGCGCAGTCTGGCTCCGAATTGTGCTCTGGTGTGATTATGGCACTAGAGGACGAAGGCAAGTACTTGTGTAGCGTCACACTTAATGAATAGGTTATGCAAGTACAACTACCCGGTTTTGACGCGGTATCTTATAGATGATTCTACTTCGGTAGGTACGAGTTAGTTATGCTATTTGTTACTAGTTGTAAATATGAGATGACATTGATAGAGAACGACCTCTTGAAGAATTACAGTTGGACGCTAGGGTCATTTCGCTGGTTACGCGACCACCTTCGGTTAGCGACCACCTGAAGGAGAAGGTTTTTTCTATTGAAGATAATATCAATTCTACACACCCTATTGAGACAATTACTTGTCCATGGATTTTTTTGTTGTTTTAGAATAGAAATCTACTAAAAAACCGAGAAAATATCCTTACAGTTCACCAACTCAGCTTAAGTGGTCGCCCACCGGCACATTAAATTAGGTGGTCGCTAACCGGCGAAATGACCCTAGCTTATGATTAAGTAAAATAAATTAAAGTAGGTAACGCAAATAAAACCTACCTAAACTTCCACCTAACTACATCAATTATTCTACATTTCATGCATGTAAATTACCGACACTTGGTGGTACAGTCGAGTTCTCCAATATCTACACAGACACCCTTTCAAAAATATCTATAGAGAGACTTTATTGTTACTGACATAAGACACATGTGTAGATATTTTTGAAAGATTGTCTGTATATATTGGAGAACTCGACTGTACAGCTGTGTCGCAGACTACAAATCATTCAGCTCAACTCTCCTGCCGATGCGTAAGGGGAGACTGCATTTGCCCTCCGGCACAGGCTACGGGATGACTTTAGGTAGGTAAGTACAAGGTAAATAACCGGGAAGAAATACAAAACATTCTAGTCTCCAGAATTGTCATAAAAACTGATAGATATTCACGGAATGTGTTTCGGTGTAGAGTTTGGTCTTCACTGAACTGTCATTATTTAGGCAATTTAGGCAGCCATTTCACTAAAAGTTGGTATGATCATGTATGCCTACCTACATTTTGTACCTACGTTACCAGTAGCCTAAGATATCTACAAATAGATGCCTCTATTTATTATTAGCAAAATATTGTTAATGTGTTGAATTCGATATATAACTTTTCATCCATTAAACAGATGGGTGCAAATCGTGACTTTTTCGTATGAGCTAAAGTAAATTAGTGTTATGTCCTGTTACAGAAGACTGAGCTACGGTGAGCGTTGTGAATGGCATTTTCAGCCTGCTGGCTTGGAAATGATAATGTTCCCAGGATATTCGCAGAACCATATGACTTGAATTTCCTACTGACTGAACTGACTGACTTCGGAAATGTGACGTCAATGAATTACAGTCGTGAGCATCCTTTTGTTATGATCTAGGAAATATGGGAAGGAATTCAAGCGAGTGGATTTGCCGTAATTAGGTAATTAGATACGTCACATGTAATAAATAGCAACGTCCCTATAATCCTAGTAAGAACGCGTTGCCGTCGTGAAATACCTTGGTAGTAAAGAGGACATTTGAGTAGGATTAGATGCAGATAGTTTCACTGGATTGATGACCTAACCAACACATAATTTATGTTGAATGTGGTAGTACGATCAACAATAGTAGATTATACACTAAGGGGATAAAGCACTGTTTTATGTCACGGGAGCGAATTGAATCCCGAACGTAACGAAGGACTCATAATTTAACTCCTGAGCGTAGCGAGGGAGTTATAAGTTAATTCCTGAGCGAAGCGAGGGAATTAAGACTGAGTCCTGAGTGCAGTGAGGGGTTCAACCGCCCAAGACTAAAACAGTCTTATCCCCGAGGTGTATACTCTACTTTTCACACCTTATGCGAGACAAAAAAACAGGCTAGTAGATAAATATTCAAAATAGACCAGAAGCACTGATTCAGACACAGACTTTACGCCTTTTACAGCTTTCCATTTGTCAAAATCGTTGTAGGCTTTTAGGTATTTTTCCTTTGACTTCTCTGGCAGCAGATTGTTGACAATGCCTATGGCATCTAATTTGATAAACTCAGGAGTCAAAACACTTTCATCACTCGACATTTTCAATATTATTTTTGAAATGAAATCTTCTATAGCCCTTCAGCTGTGGCGAAAAAACATGGCCGCTTACCCACGTCTGTGGCACCCTCTGAGGGACGCTCCACCTCCAAGGTTTGAGGGGTGAAGTGATTTGGTAAAATTAAATTTTCTTTAGTTTTTTACATAATCACACAGCCAGGATTTTGAACGAAACTCGATCTATATTAAATTATCTAACTGCAACGATATATCATCGTTACATTAAAGTCGTATTAAGGCTATGTAGCTGACCTCGTCACCAGGTCACCGAAGGTTACGACATATTTTGGTCATTTTAAATATAATAAATTGGATATTTGGGGTGTTTAATGGGCTTAATTTGAAGAAATTAGTGTTATACTTATTCGAAAAACATAAAATGGGAGGCTCATGAGTATTTTTTTTACACTAGACCATTTGAAATATTCTACCAATATAATGCCTACACTCAGAAGTTGCTCGTGTGGGCTTCGATTTACATGTTTATATCTGAAGTGTTTTATACTGTATGTAATCAAATTCATACCTAAACAATACATTTGGGCCATCAACTAGGTGTAACCGAAGCTTTTTTTATTGTAGGTGCAGCAGGTTTTATGTGAGAGTAAAATGAAAAAAGTATGTCTACTTTGACACAAAATAACCTCTTCCAAACGACTGCAATTATCACAGCAACCATGGGCTTTAAACCAAACAAATTTGGTTGGAAGCATCTTGATTAAATATCCTTTCAATTAAAATTACAACATTAATACCAGTTAAACAAAAAACACGTAAAACATGAACATTAAAAAAATGAAAATCAAGACCATTTCGAAAAAAAATGGTTTGCTTAGTATGGATATACCCTTACCCACACCATGAGTTTGTAGTAGCGGTACAACCTGATGAACATGAAGGAATAGTGGTGATTTCTGAGTGGTCTCTCGTCTGTGTAGAAATTAGTTCTTACTTACGATGGTCCTTCGTAGATTGTACAAGCACCTAAATAACACAGCACACAGCTCAGTTAACACTTATTGAAACTATGATAGCACATGAACCATCGTATTCGTTACAATCGAAAGCGCCACTCACTCACTTGATTAGTCCGAAGAGTCCGAACGAGCACTAAAGACACACCTGAATATTTATTAATATTCATATTGATAAGCACATTAGGCACATACACAAGCACTAATCTAATGTTAGTTCACCGACAAAAAGCTAGACAATAGCAACAAATCGCGAGCACAACACAAGATCCAACTTTTCCGTTAATAGATACGAATTACGAACGTTGCAAGACAATCAATCCATGGCGCATCCATATTATGAAATCGCGCTGGTGCGCTGAGTAAGTGACGTCACGAGGTCTCATGTGAGCATCCCTCGGAGGGAAGTTCCTTGATGGTTACCATCCCTCTAAGGGCTCTGTTATGACCGTTACCAATTTCGATCTATTTATCTACTTTCGGGCGATTGTTAGTCCATTTCCTACATTTTAAATAAATGTACGATAAATAGCGGTAATATTAATAGCTGTTAGTAATTCTAAATTAGTAGAAAAGCGCTAAAAAACCTGTAGGCAAATTTTGACCATGAGTAGGTATGGTGTGTTAGCCACAAGTTTATTATCATTAATCAACTAAAAACTATAATGTTTTAACAGAAAACGAAGGATTATTTACATTTCTCCAAGATATCTCCTTCTGGCAACGAAAATTCGCACTAAAACCATTAAAACTCACTCGCGAAACTCGACCGTGGTTAACGCGCCAGTGGCAGTTTTAGACTAGGTACCGATCAACTTCAAAATTTTCCTCCAATGGCCATTGAAATTGTCGCTTGTTAGCTGTCTCGCTTCATTGGCTATACGTTTCAATGGATTAAAACGAGATCAATACACGAATGGCGGTTTTATTTCTAAGAAAGTAAGCACAGCCAATGCGCCCCTCCGAGGGGGGCTCCACCAACCTGCAGGAAAAAATATGAAGCCCACAGAGGGATGACCACAGCTGAAGGGATAGGCACCTACAAGAACTCGATTTGTTCGTCACGCGTGAACAAATGAAGGCGCGCGACGTTCCAAATTCGAAAGCACAAGCCGTGGTCCTAGATTCGAAATTCGAATTTCGAACACCGCGCTCCTCCGGACCGGGGTTCACACGGAGGCAAACTTCATTTATTTTGTCAAATCAAGTAGGCCATGGCCTAGGACAAATTGTGTTTAGCAAAATTAAACTTTATGCATATAGTAATAAGAATTATGAAAAGTGAAATCATATTATTAACCAGCGGGTTATAATGAAATTCAGTACAACATTATAACCCGGCTAATACCAAGGGATTTAATGTTTTGCTTTCGGTAGGGTTTACATGACCTATAATTCGGCATTGTCGAGCATGTGGTTTGAAATAGTACATTGTTTAACGAGGGGCGGAAGTGGAATATTGCGAACAAGAGTCTATCAGAAGCCCGACGCCGAAGGCGGAGGGCTTTTGATGACTCGCGTTTGCAATATTCTTACGCCCGTGTTATACACAATGTTTTTCATCACATTTGCGAGGAAACAAATACATTTTAGATGAAATTAATACAAATCGTAATAAAAACTTCAACATGTCAGTCGTCCATTTTGTTGAATTTGACGTGAGGCGCATATGGCAAAGACCCTTCGGTATACAGCCACGATTTGAAAACACTTAAAAACATTTTACATAGACACTAAATAACTACATATTAAATCTGTAAATAATTCAGATAACATGTTTAAGTCGTTTTTTTAAGTTTAAATTTATTTATAAATACGTTTTCAGACATCGTATTTGATATAAAACCTCTTTGCTCTGTAACTGCTGCATGAGTGACAGATACCATTTAAGAAAAAAACCATTACGCCCGTGGGCGTAACACAGGCTATTACAGCTCTGTATGTCTGCGCATTATGAAGCCCTTTTCGAGCAAGTGTGATGAAAAGGTTCTTATTCCGTTTGGCAGACCAAGTCCGCTCATCGCTGGTCACCAAACTTCATGATGCACTCCACGATGCAAAGTACGGATAAGTATCAACAGGTGGCGAACTCTGATCCAAGTAAAGTGGCTTCGGCAACAGTAATCACGTCACTCAGTAATGGGGAATACGACGCTAGGAGGAGGGGTGATCAATTAGATACCTACTATTTACATCTAATACATAGAAGACGTTGCATATTAATTGTTCCGTAAGAGTCGCAATGAGAAATATATACCGGACCTGTATTAAAAAAAACTGCTTTTTTGCAACAGACAAGAAGAACATTTTGTTGCGTTCGCGTTTCAGAAAATACGATTCTTACGGAGGTGGGATTGTTATCTTCTTTTACGGCCACTTTAAACAGAATGAGCTACAAAAATATTCATAACTACAGCGTTTACTTGACTAAACTTCAACAGAAAAAGCAAGAAACTTTGACTAAGTTTGTAATTCTGTTTATTTGTAATTCTTAATTAAACTACCTGAACTGCTTCGAGAAAAGGATGGTATGGCCGTGCCGCTGTTTTGCTCGATTTGGCGGGATATTATGCTCATACAGACTTAGCCATTTTGCGTACATTATGACTGAAACTAAATGCTCACACATAATCGAGTTAGGTGGCCAAAGCCAGCACACCGGTGTGACTACGTCTTTAATTCGCTCGCGCCTCACACAAATAAATTTTGCGCTTTTCGCTGGGAAATTGGATGTGGTTTTCTCACTAAAACAACCTTGCTTTTTCATTTTCCCCGATTTTCGTAACAGTGGACGGTATTTTTCGCCAGCAACTGGATTAGTGTGAGCTCTAAATTTAATGTTGCGAAGTCTTATGTTCTCTTAGTTTTAACCCCATTTTTATAAGATTCTGAACCAATATTTACCGCAATAACGGGTATGTAAATACGTGCTATTGACCTGTTATGTAAAAAATTGAATAAGTAGAATATAAGTTCCATTTATTGTGGGACAACAATCGGAATATACCTACATCACACAAGGCAAATAATCAACTTAGTGTTGTTTCAAATAATTTACTTTAAAAACAAAGTTTTAACCGACTTCAATTTAGTACTCCGCCAAGCCACGAGAACATTTCCACATTTCTTTTCCAATTTACCACATGAACTGATTTCCGAGAGCAAATGCGTTGATTATTAGAGAAAAAAACCCAATCGCTGAATGTGGCCCGATAATATTTGAGGACTTCCGTCGATTCCACAAGGATCACCTTTGGTACTTCATTAGCTGCTATTTCAACGGAATCTTATCAGAATCTGTGACGTGCTTTTGTACTTTAAGTACATAATTTAGGAATTCCATAAGTCATCTGTGGTCTTCATCATCAGTTCCACTCCACCAAATTTATGATTTCCGAATGTAAATACACGAAATATAATAGAAAATACCAAAATCACTACACGCGTGCCTAATATAATTGAGGAGTTCTCTCAATTCCTCATGGATCCTATCATCCAACTAAATTTTAAAAAATATGGGACAAACAAAAAAAAAATTCGAATCGGCTCATCAATGACGGAGTTCTGAGGTAACAAACATTATAAAAAAAAAAAAGAAAAAAAAAAAAAAAATACCACCGAATTTAGAATCTCCCTTTTTTTGAAGTCGGTTAAAAATGAGTGGATTCGATAAACTAAAACTAAAGTATTAACCTATGAGACACGTTCGTTATACAAAGATTAATTGCAGTGTACAGCCCTTCCTATGTCCAGCGAAAACCAAACCTAAACCTGAAATGATTTATAGTTTACAACCTACAGCTAATTTATAGGTACCTTTAAAGGAATATGACGGAACCTGAAACCTCAAAAGTTAAGAAAATCCCAATAGGCGCAAACTGTACCGAATACTTGTCATGTGGAGGGCCCTCGGGCGGGGATGATAGGGCACATTCCCTCTGTGGCCACGCTAACCCTCCTTTAGCCCTCGTTATGACCCTTTTGTCCTTTTCTTTGCACCTGTACAGGATATGTTCAAGCGTCTCACTTCGTAGCTACGGCGCGTGGTCGGATAGTGTTTTCGCAAAACACGTTAAAATTGGAGATTTATGAGTGTTATTATGTCAATAATATTGTTTACTAAGATACGGATTTATGATTAGGTTTAAGTATTGTACAAGAATAGATTTCCTAACTTTCACGATTCTCACACATTCGTCGGGAAGCTAAGAGGTAAATAAATTAATTAATTATACGCGATTAAGTCCCGTTTAGTAGAAATAATAGATTTTCTATTATATTTCTTAAGTTATAAATAATTCAGGCGCATTAAGATTATTATATTATCTGCCTTTATTCTGAAGAAGCTTAACCAAAAAACGATTTTGACGATAAGAGGTAAACATTGGCAACGAAATATCGGTGGTTTACTTACGATATACGTAGGATTTTGAGTACCAGTAGCCTAACAATTTAGATGAGAAACGGAATCGCCTCAACTCCCCATTGGTACATTTTCACCTTTGTCTGTCAGAACTACACCCGACATTATGCGCAGATCGGGCCTTTTGATATGTTAAGTAGAACGGGCTTGCATCGAAGATTGGGTGTCCTCCTTCAATACTAAAAAGCAATAAGCCGTACTAAACTCAGTCCAATTGTGATCTTCGAACAACTCCCTCAAATCTAGAATTTATCTAAGTGTCCATTGTACTATATTCTAATTGGATGGCAGGTAAACTCAGATATGAGCACTCGCAGCACCTACAAAATGGGTTTTCCCACTTTTTTCCAATTGTCCGCACTGCGAACATCAGATTTTTTTCTAGTTATCCGCACTGCATACAGATGGACCAATAAATTCCCAGTAATTTATCCGCACCCTGAACACTTAGGCCAGCCCCCCTAGCACACTAGGTTTTATGTCCGACATAAAGCATTTGTCCCTCTTGCACTCGCATATTGGCCAGAATGGGACGAATGCTTTATGTCCGACATAAAACCTAGTGTGCTAGGGGGGCAGGCGCGCATATATGCGCGCACTGACATATAAACCCATAGGGTCATTTCGCTGGTTACGCGACCACCTTCGGTTAGCGACCACCTGAAGGAGAAGGTTTTTTCTATTGAAGATAACATCAATTCTACACACCCTATTGAGACAATTAGTTGTACATGCATTTTTTTGTGGTTTTAGAATAGAAATCTACTAAAGGAACCGAGAAAATATCCTTTCAGTTCACCAACTCAGCTTAAGTGGTCGCCCACCGGCACATGAAATCAGGTGGTCGCTAACCGGCGAAATGACCCTACGTTGCATTTCTGCGACGCGATTACTTATCGCACGACAAGAAATCGTGCGTTTGGCCTTAGCGAGTGCGGATAACTGGGAACCGCCCTGCGAGATTGTCTGCACAATTGACAAATTATCGACGAACACACAAGAAATAAAACATGCATGCGAACATCAATCTCTCCTCCACTCCTTTCAATTGAAGTCAGTCAATCAGGTTCAGCATTTTAAACCGATGATCGTTCGACATTCGATTTACGCCGCAAAATCTACATACTCGTACTTTGTCCTAATTAGCGCTCGCAAAATCGTCTCGCTTTCAAGGACTTCAATATTAATTTACGAAGCCCGGTTAAATGACGCATTTAATTTTGACCTACATCCAGAATTTATTCAAGATGATCTATTAACGGAGATCGATACCAACAGAGGCACGACCTTCTGTTAAATGGATGAAAAGTATTTTAAGTATATCGAATTTAGTACATTAAAAAAATATTTCTTCTATGGGTTGGCTAAAAATTTCTGGCCAGAATATGAACAATTAAAAGTTCTAAATGACTTTTTTCCATAAACATTGCACTCAGTTGTTTAAGGAACTAATATCTATTCGAAAGTATGAAGCCTTCGTATCTCTGACTAAGTAGTACTAAATTGGATATGATACTTTCTCTTCCAGTTCGGAGCACAGATGACAACAAACTGACGAAATTATGGCCGCTAGCCCGTTATTGACCATAGCCAAAGTTACTTTGGTGTTGCCACTACTCATACCACAAATCCTACCAAATGTAACTCCACAAATTGGAAAAACAATGATAGCGTAGAAAAAAACGCGAAAAATTGAAATAGTTATTTACGATACAAGTGCCGAAAATAGGAAACACCGAAGGGAGTGTTTTAAATCGACACGAGTTACGAATTACCTATTCGCACGTGTATCGTACAACGTTTTACTGTACATATGGCTCTTTAAAGTTTCGACATATGCACGAAAAGTGCTCTTTTCCGCACTAGTGCGGGAAAGTAGCACCATATGTACTGTAAAAGTCGTTTTTTTTTCTTCAATATAGAATATGTTATGGTTTGTCTTAGGAAATACGTATTGATATTTAAAAGGCGAATAGCAGACTATTATATTATTGCGTAAAATCAAACGGATTATCAAATATATCTTTTTTTAATTTTTTACAAATGCTCAAAGTGTACCCAGTACCACGAAGGACAAACGATTTTGATGCAAAATTCACCATTTTTTTTCGTGTAAACGCCACCAATAACTTCGGTAATTTATCACTTTATTTAAATATCTTTGGTGACCGCGATTCACCTTTTTTTGGGGAATATAATGTACGAGTTTGAAAAGTATAGGTAGTAGAAATATTAAGGGCAAAAAAAAATGCGCTGGACAAAATTTTACACAAAATGTTCCAAAATCTACGGGTTGACCTGGATATCAAATCGGGCGAATATTCGGATAAAACGAGTATTCGGATATCCGGATTGCAAGCTCTAGTTACCGAGTAATAGTCGACCAACTTAATGTGTACTTGGAGAGGCTAATTTTCGTACAAATTCGGCCGACAACCGCACCATTTAATTGACACGCACTTGGCCGATTTTTATTTTCTTAGCTATTGCATGGTACAGTCGACTTCTCCAATAATCTATACAGACAACCTGTCAAAAATATCTGCACATGTATCTTATGTCAGTAACAATAAAGTCTCTGTATAGGTATTTTTGAAAGGTTGTCTGTGAGACTATTAGAGAACTCGACTGTACCTAAGTAAGTACTAACCTAAGTCTTTACCGTTCCCGGGTAATTAAATAAATATTAAAACTGATATCCGAACAAACGCGTTCTCGAGCGAACAACACGCAAACAAAAACGAAAACGGCCGAAATAAAAATTCGCCAGAAGAAAGCAAATGGCACTTTTGGAAACATCAAGCCGAGATGGGCGCCTAAATTGTAATGTTTACAAGTTAAATTAGGTGAGGCGGTAGAAGTTATTCATAATGGGGGAAATTCACCTTTTTGCGGCGCCGGGGTATTACGCACAATTTGAGCAAGCGGATACTCTGGCTAACTCGACCGACGGCCTATTTTGTTGTGTTTAATTTGATTTGCGCCTCTAGACGCCACGGTGTGGAATAATTGCCAATTTCGCGTAATTTTCGCGGCGAAGTCAAAAATCTCCTGTAAATACTTGATTATTTGCTCCGCTAAGTTTGTTTGGTTTTCATAGCTGTACCCACACCACCGATGGGAGTTTTTTTGAAGTGGATACTTCTTTGCTGGCGTTCTTGTATAGGGGTACAGTTCAAAATGTATCACGTGACTTCCGGGATAACTTTTTGTAGAGAAGCCTAATCTGATATGAAATAATTATTTGTTACATGTTTTAATCCTTCTTTATTTGCCATTAGTAGTTAATCACAAAATGTCATTTAGTTTATGTGGCGGACATGAAAATAATGCTGACATGACCGCCATTTTCAATGTATCACGAGTCAAATGAGCTACGTCAGTCAATGTTGCCATCTATACCGATGTATCTGTACTTATACAGATTTTCTGTGAATTAATTCAGATATATATTTTACGGGTATACCATAATAGCAGGCTTAGCCGGTTTTTTTTATTAGGGTTCCATAGCCAACAAAGAAGTATCCACTTAAACTTAATTAACGGTTTGTATCTCCGACACAACCCGCTTCTTTTTAAGAACTATTTACACCTACCCAATAACATAAGATTAGGATTCTGGCGCAGTCTAAATCGCTTACATTGTTATATATGGAGCATATTTGTACATATGTGTAGGTATTAAAACAAACCCTATTATGCTTGCAGTCCCTCAGTTTGTCTAAAGCCTGACTGACTGTAAAAAAATCTATAACGATTAAATCAATAAAGACACAAAATTAACAAACAAACAAACAAATACTCTTTATTGCACCACGACAGGAGAGACACAACTTACAAAAGAATTGCTTAATTAACTGGACATTACAGTGCTTTCTGTATTATAGACAAGCAAATTCCGTGTAACTATCTACAGAGCCAATGGACAGCCAATAGTAGCCGTTACTTAACAGTTTGCAGTTTGTCCAGAAGAGATTGTTAGCAACTTCTAGTAACATGACTGTCAATACACAAGGCTTCTTCCCCATCACTGAAAAGCCAGTATAATTTGGATATCCAATTTCACACACTTGTTACTAAACTTGGGCTCTGATTATACTAGGGACCGTGTCCAAAGACGACCGTGGATCTTGTGAATTTGCAGGTTGTTAACAACTATGGACCATGGAGCTCGTCTCAGCATAGCAATCTAGTTAGCTTAGTTACCACATGCACTCAAAGGGCAGTAATGAGTGTATGCAATCAACACTGCAATAGATTAATAATTCGGTCGGCGTTCAGTAGTATCGCAAGGTCCTTTGCTCGAGACGAGAAAGCGTGTACGAGTAGGTACAGGACTCTGAAACAATTATAGTTTCGATTAATTGTTATTGAACAGGGAGACCTAAGATTAATATTTCGTAATTAAATTCCACAACTAAGTAAATGCAAGTCACTACAGTGATTGTCATATCGTTTGGTCACACTAACTGTAATACCCACTTATAAATTTACCATTTTGGGTAGGTAACAGACACGTTATGATAAGATAAGGTTAAGTACCTGTATCACTATAAATTTACCAATTTGTGTAGGTAACAGACACGTTATGATAATAGATAAGGTTAAGTACCTGTATCAATATAAATTTACCAATTTGTGTAGGTAACAGACACGTTATGATAAGATAAGGTTGAGTACCTGTATCAATATAAATTAACCAATTTGTGTAGGTAACAGACACGTTATGATAAGATATGGTTGAGTACCAATATCACTAATCACTATAAATTTACCAATTAGTGTAGGTAACAGACACGTTATGATAAGATAAAGTTAAGTAGGTACCTGTATCACTGTCGAATCTCCAAAAGTTATGTGCAAGCTACGTACCTATCTACACATGGTTGAAAGTTGAACTCTTTATTCAAGTGTGAAGGTATGGAATTAAATGGGCTGGTTTCGCTTAGCTACCTTCCTACTCCAAAATCCATCATAAACGGTTATCGCAATAAGCAGTTTATTATCCATTTATTCATAGCATTGTGGCCTAATAAATTTATGAACAATGCAATAATTCTTCTTAACGTTTCTTTCCGTCCAGCGAAGTAAATTCAGTTTAATTTCTTCTAGTTACCTACATAGCGGTGGTTTAATTTCCAAGAGGACTATTTTCCTTAACGTTTTGAGTTAAAAAAGCTTGGCATTTGTAGCGTGTGTTCACGTCCACGCTCTGGCGTATGGGTTTACGCACAGGCATGTCGCGGGACACGCCGCGCGAGCTGTCTGGCGACTATGGCCGGCGCGGCGGCGGCGGAGGCAGTAAATGCGATAGTCGCCTGACTTATTTATACTTTATCGGTAAACGCAACCTTAGTTTATGCTTAGTTTAGTTCTCGATTATGGACGGCGGCGCTGGCAGCGGCGTCTCGAAGCGCGTGAGACGTGATGAAAACGCACACACTTGTACTTATTAAGCGCTCCCATACTTCACCGTATGCTCTCATCGTGTTCCAATGCATGCAACGCGCCTAAAAACGCGCCGTTTGACCATATACGAGGCCTAACGTTTCAGCGCGTGAAAAATACCAATCCGATCCCAACGCAAGTTGAAGAGCAAGTGCTTCGCAGTTTTCTAAATACACCAACTACATAAATTATTTTGTAATCCCATATAAGTATATAGGATCACAAAGTTACATTTGCAGTGAATGGGACCAAAAATTTAAAAGCAAGAATGGGACTGCATTCATAATTTGTATTGATAACACAATGACCTACAAAAAGAAGTGAGATGCCATAAAAAACAGAAGGACCAAGCTTGGTTTCCTGGCGTAGTGTGAGAATTTGAGAAGATGTAATGTATTGAATTAACGTGTGCTATTTTGAGGTAGGTAAATATGAGTTAATAAGTAACAGTTCGTTTTAAATCACGCGATAGTAAAGCCCGCGCCTTACATTTTTTGTATCGTGCGTGAATCGAGCCTGCCTAATGAGGCACGTTACAGAACATTCATTCCTCGCATCGGAACCCGACGTCGTTAGTCAGCACCAGCCACATAGCAATAACACCAGCCAACTTCAACCTTAACACGACGGGGCAAGAGCCACCGAATCATACACTTTTGATATGTAGTTTTCAACAAGATTACGCGAAAATACACCTTGATAGAATGGCGTAAGTGTCATGGAGTTGTGGTTTACTGTACTTACATGTTGGCGAGTTTAGCAAGGCACTAATCCTGACCGTAACACAATGGTACACGGGTGAGAATGTGGTGGGAATCTAGGCAGAGAAAAATGGAAGATCATGGTTACTATGGATTACAATATGTGCTAGAAACTATCCTTACTAATATTATAAATGCGAAAGTGTGTATGTTTGTATGTTTGTCCTTCTTTCACGTCGCAACGGAGCGTCGTATTGATGTGATTTTTTGTACGGAGATAGTTTAGAAGCTGGAGAGTGACATAAGGCTACTTTTTCCAGCGGGAAAACATCTAATTCCCACGGGAAAATTAAATATGTTACATTTTCCTATAACCACGCGGGCGAAGCCGCGGACATCAGCTAGTGGTATTATAAGATTTACAAGTCACAATGAGTTAGTTATGTATTTTTTTTTTGCTGCCATTTTCAACTGTCATTATTAAACTAATATCCCACCAATTTACAATTTATAACTACCTATGTTAAGAGTAATTTTACCACCGATTTAAAGTAACATGTTGGCAGATGATGATAATGGATAAGTTGACCACCTGCTGTGATTAAATATATATAAAAGGGGATTGACTCCGAAGCTGAAGATATACAAATACAAATAGTTTATTTCTCAAAACATACTTAATCTATTACAATAATACTGCCCCCACACTAGGCATTGCCTGTCCCGTGGGGGAGATATGTACTACAGTTGACGAACAACATTAAACGTCTACTGGCACCAGTAAAACTTTACTTAAACTAATAATTTTAAGTAGATATAATGATATAAGCATGGTATATTAGGTTAATCCTGTCCAATACAATGATAAAAAATAGGCAGCTGAATTTCACAAAACCCTCGTCCCGGGAGGCCAACAATGGCGTAGCAGTTAACCTACATAACGTAGCAGTTAAATATATGCTTAATAATTATGAAAGACCGACGATTAAAAGTAAATAAAAATGCTGACATCTTAGGCATGTCCAATGAAAGAACCCAGAATATGATTTTCAACGAATTAGGGTTTTCCAAGGTATCTATTAGAAAAAGTAAAAAAAACGTAGTGGTTATATTCACTTTGACTGTCTATTAGAAAAAGTAAAAAAAAACGTAGGGGTTATATTCACTTTGACTGTCTATGTATTCTGAAACCGATCGCGACCCTCAAGATTTTTTGGACAGATTTGTAACTGTACACGCTGGAGGTGGAGACTAAACAGCAAACAGCGCTTACGCGAGGTTTTGAAGATAAAAATACCTGGAATGCTGACAGAGAATGTTCCCTTTACCAGGATAATGCACGTGTTATCAATCAATGATAGAATTGACGCACCCGCACTATTCACCCCATTTAGCACCGTCTGACTTCTATCTATTCCCCGTTTAAAAAAACACCTGGGTGATAAGAAGTGGTCATGGAACGCCGAGGTCTAAACTGAAGTGGACACCAAGTTTTAAAGGCTTGGAGGAACACTTTTTCGAGGGTGGTGTAATGGCTCTAAAATTAAGGGGATGCCTTGATTTGAGTCGTACACGCCCCCTAGACAGAGACACGCTGATGCCTTCACCCACGAGAAAAAGAAATGGAACACTCTTCGGGAATCGCTGTTGTGGACAAATTTCGATAAATACCTAACTTAGTGAAGGTTTATTAAAATTTCATAAAGTGAGATTTCAGATGAGATAAAATACTATAGTATTTACTTGACTGTGTCGTAAAATAATGTATCGTTTGAGTACTTAGGCTGAGTAAAAAAAGGAAAATACAGACCCAACTTTGGATTTATTTTTCGATCGAGGAAATTTTAAGCAATCATGTATCCATAAAATCAGATGAAAAATCATATAGTCAAGAATCATATATCTGAAAATCAGACCTTATTGTTTCTTAATCTAGTCAGAACGGCGTTTCAAAGCACGCCATAATTTCCAGTGCACCGCCTTAAGATAGAAAACGTGCATTGGCCTTCACATAGACTACGTAGAGAAATAAAAATAAATCGTATATACTCGTATAAAATCTTCGCAAGCAACTCAACCAATATGCTTAAGGCTAGAAAAATCAGTAACATAGAAGTATCACTTTCGATCGTGACTCTCTATCAATAATTTAAAACGTATTGATAAAAGGCGACCCGTACCAAAAGATAAATATAGACGACTGGAACAAGTTGAGTCAGCCCAACAAATGTATAAATATCAATGTACGTTTTCTAATGCAAATATTCTGCTTGAACACGCGAGTAAGATGTAGTTTATTTAGCTTTCATAGAATTCAATGTATTTTATTTATCTTTCGAAGTGTAGGTACTCACAGAGGTCTCTAACATTTCAGGTTCAATGACCAGGGATACGTCAAAATGATAATGATGCACGAAGAATTTAAGTACCAAGTACTTTAAAATAACGGGTTCTAGTATTGTATTCGGGAATTTTCAGTCCCCTGTAAAGTTTTTAAAGTACCAAGTTAAGGATTGTTTCGTGTCATCAAAGTTGCCGTAAATTCATGGACTTGTATGATATTATTCTGTCGTATAGTTCGGCCATGGATATGGTTAGGATATTTTATTTCAAAAATCTCGCCTGACGGAGTTGAATACAGAAGGTTTCTACGGGAGTGCAGTTATTAAGTTCTACGTGAATGATCACGGAAATAAGCCTGTAATTACAAAAAAATGGTGTAGAATGTCTACAAATACCCTAAGGACATGGACGTTACTACCTAACTTTTAATAATCAAATCTTAATCATCATAAAGCAGCAAGCACGTCACAGCAATCGTCATGGGACTACCCTTTTCCGCACACATTTTCTTGTCTATATAAAACAAAGTAGCCATAACAGGGCAAGGCAAAGTAAAAGGTAAACCAATTATGTAGTTATTAAGTTCCATATCATTTACATACAATAAATACTAGTTAATGTACCTGCTATTTAATATATCAACAAGAAGGGCTCAATTTTGTAACAACTAGATTATATGTCACTTTAACTTGCCTGGAATTTTAATTTTAACCCTTGGCATGCCTGGTAGGGTCTGACAGACCCGGGCTGTTAAAAATCCGTCGTTATTTTTTGAAATTTTAAATTTACCGCGTCGCGTTTCTGAGTAGCTTCGCGTCATGAAGTACCCGACGTTTTGACGCTGCTCCCGCAGTCGGCCGCGAGCACCCTTTCGATTTGGACGTGTGTAAAGTGCTCGCGGGCCTGAGAAACCCGACCAGGCATACGGCGTAACATTTTATCGCTAAGTACATTTACGTTATTTTTCGTATATATTTTATATACATACGAGTATATATTTTATAGATAGTCACAATGATATATCAGTGCCTTAAATAAACCTAAGACTGACGTTGATCTTAGGTATAAGTTTAATTTTTATGTTTTTTGACATGAGAGTCTATTTTTGTTGATGGAAATATCAAATGTTTTTATTTATGTAATAAGTTCTTATGGAGTTTCTTGGATTAAGACTTGTATTTATTTCTAGTAAAAATAATGTACAAAATTACCAAAAACACACAAACCAACAAGTTAAAAAAACAATTCATATGTAAAAAATTTTTTTACATTTACGGGTTTGTCAGACCCACCAGGCATACAGTGTGACTTTCGTTCACCAGGCATGCCAAGGGTTAAGTTAATAAATAACTGTTAACGCTCTCTCAGACGTCCAAGATACAGGCTCAGCCTTATAGTTTGGAGTCTGATGGATATGTTTTTGTATGCTAATCTGTTTCTGCTAAATAAACTATTTGTATATGTATGATTGACAGGACTATAAAATAGGTTCGCGTAACATACTACATGCTTGGCAACAGGTGGACAGCCCGCCGTACGAACGAATCAATCCTGAACCAGCTGAAGATTCGGACATAATTATGTTCTCAACGCGTACTTCGATTTTTGGGACACATGGCTAGACAGGAGGACAGTCTAGAGAAATTGATACTGGTCGGTCATGTGGAAGGGAAGAGAGGTAGAGGAAGAGCGCCTATCCGGTGGATTGCGCTTCCAAAATAAGCGTTGCCGACGCTTTAATGATTTGAAGCGAACCCTGGGTCAACACCCAGCAACAACAGCTAGAGACAAATACAGTTCCCTCATTCCCAACACAGCGCATCCTCGGCATCTCTGAAGATCTTACTCACCACTAGACCCCGTATCATGGTCGGCCCTATCACACGATACGTGACAAGATAGAGCGTCCGTCACTGGCTGACACCGTTCGATAGAACGAGACTACGCTCCTATCTTGCCACTTATCGCGTGATAAGGCCGACCATGATACGGGGTCAGGAACACCCCACATACCTCTAGAGCAATATCAGTGGTATGTAATCCAAACTCGTATGTTACGCTACTGGCAATGTGATGTAGGCTTGTGCTTGCTCGTTCTTTTACGGGAGCGCTCCGATCTCGTTCAATCGGTTGGAGGAACTCTAGTTCGGTCTTTTAGTTTCTTCGCTCTTTTAGGTCAGTGTTGGAGTGGCCGTTAGTTAAGCACTGTTTGATTCAGACGGTGCGCGCCCGCGCGATATTACCCGGTCACGTCACCCGCATCTCGTTCCGTTCCACTCTCGCTCTGCTGCTGAACTAAAGACCGAAGACCGATTTAGATCGTGATTGATAATAGTTCTTTTCGTTCTGAGATGGGAATTCACTCCTAATAGTTCCCAGTTCCTGACCGAGACAAGCCTAATGTGATGTTGCTTGGATCTAACTGGCTCCCTAGTTATCAACTTATCACGTCTAATTGCAACTGAACAGGTCGGTAGGTAGGTAAGAGAGACACGGTACACTATCGAATGGTTCACTCAGTTACTCGCGCTCCGCTAACTCCCCGTAGCAAGTTTCGATGTGGCTCTCGACTCTCTCAAGCCCTATTAATTTCACGGCCTCAGGTAAGTGTTTGTGTTGTACGTGTAATAAGTTGGACAGACACTGTATGTACTTCGTCGCCGGGGACGGAACACTATTAAAAGTTGTGCTAACTCCGGGCTGTAAGTTTCGGTGTTGGCATGTCTGCGTTGAACCTTGGCTGTGTGTGCCTATATGGATTGTTGTATAGGTCCTGGATGTGGTCCCCTTTCTTACAAGTTTTTATGTCTGAAATTCGATCGTTGTAATTCTAAATACATACAAATTGAACGAGCAAGCGGCTAACCAGCTGTTCTCCTCTATTTCTCAGACGATTCTCGTGAAATTTTATTGTACTTATAGAATCGAATATAACGAACGGAACGGGCGCGGGCAGTGATTCAAGCGACACCGCCGCGAAAACACTCATCCTGAAGAAGAACTCCCGGAGAGTCTGAAACATGTCGCCCGTAGTGACATTTCATACGAGTTGAAGCGTGTAATTATTAGCATTACTTATAGAATATTTTTGTCTATGTTTTTTTTTCTAAATTGATGTTTTTCAATGAGACTTTCGCAGTTCTACAGTTGACAGAGCCACTAGTATTATAAATGCGAATGTCCCTCTGTCTGAGAAAGTTTGAAACCCTGGGAATGACATAGGATGTTTTATGTTTACGCCCGTGCGCATTAAAGGTGGTTAAGGCTAGTAACGAGTGTAATACCCGGGCAAATATTAGTAATAGTGTAGCGCTAGTATTCATATAAGTAAAGAAATACCGTTGTAGAAAAAAAAACGAGGAAAAAGTAGATAAACGAACTAACCACAACTTGTCTGCAAGTTTGTAACTCATCCAAAATACATCGTGCCACTTCAAGTTCAAATGTACATCAAGGTAAAAACGACTTTTTGCCAATTCCCAATAGCCGCGATGTGATACGACTACTTTCGCTAGAACTAACTCCAAGTACTCTAGCCATACAAATTATAGGTACAACGTTAATACTGAAACATTCATATTGATAGGTTTTGCGTTTAGAGATGATATGATAGAGAGATGCATGCACCGCTGCTAGAGGCGTCTAACAGTACGATTACTGTTAGTTAACCACTGACAGATAGTTTGCCCTCATTTAATTTTCAACTTTAATATCATACAAATAAAGCAATTTTCAGAATACTGTTACCCACGTCTACCGATTTAGAAACAACTACTTAATTTGTATGATGTTAAAGTTGAAAATTAAATGAAGGCAAACTATCTGTCAGTGGTAAACCCCAAATAATTCTACTGTAGCGTGCATGTGAAACAAATGAAAAACGTATTGTTTTATATTACACGCTGAAAGCACCGCTCGCTGCGTGGTACAGTCAACATCAAAAGTAACTGCGCAATCGAAGACGTCAAAAGCTTTTATTCCCTTCTAACCACTCTGGCCGTGCCCTTCGTCTTCGTCGTTTCACTCTTGACAAAGTGGTCGTGATCATAGTTTCTGGTGTTGGTAGCAAGCTTCACAACACGCCGCCATTCCTCGTGTAGTGATGCATCTACTGCAGGTTTAATCTGGTCTGTCAGATTCCAGACCAGATTCCTGGCCAGATTAAAGCTGCAGTAGATGCCTCGCGGTCTGGTGCCTTTGACCTTTCTTTGGACCACAAGTCGTTATATAGCAACGTCTCCTCGAAAAACGCAAGGATGCGAGACTGCACTATGGATGATAGACGCTTCTTGATGCCGAGTTCCTTCAGTATGGACTCACTGGTAAGAAATACAGTCCAAGATACTCCAAGCATTTTTCTCCAGCACTACATTTGTTACAGCGTCTTCCTCAGATAAACTTAATAGTAGCCAGCTAGCCAGGAGGACGGCCAAGTATTCATCGAGTAACGTAGTCATTTGATGATGACGTATTGGCGTCTAAAAACAGTCGTGCAATCAAATGTATTTACTCGCAAATGTTATAAAGAGGTAATATTTGTGATTGTGACTTTTGTATTTCAAGATTGACAAAGTGTTAACTTCTAAAAGATATCTAGTGCCTACCGCAAACCATTTAAAATGATTATAAGCCACCTCATGTCAAAGAACTCTAATTATCTAAATTAACCTCAAAAGTTAATGAATGAAAGCACCAACATTGGATTATTAGTTCTCAAAGTTTAACAGTGTTAATTATTTAATAGTTCCCCTTGTTTATTTGCCGCATAATTTAATTTCGTATTTCGGATGAGATCGTCGGAACCGCAATCAAAGTAAAACCACTAGCTGAAGTTAATTAATTTCCAAGTACGTAAGACTGTAATCAGACAACGGGACGATGCCGACATCTGAACAGTAAAAAGACCTAAGTCTTTACGAGGGCTAGACCTAAATCTAGCCCTTGTTTCGAGTGCATATAAATGTTTTTGAATTTGTATATTATTTTTGTCACTTACTTTTGTTTAAAACTCCTATTTTTAATTATTGTACCTTGTCGTAAAAGGTGACTAACGGGGTCATCAGGGAAACAGCACTTCGCTAGGTACCTCAGAGAAGGCTACGGGGACACCCAGAACAAAACCGCAGGGACAAAGTGCGAGAAGGTGCGTTCAACCTGAGATCCTAGAATCCTCCGTTAATTATTACTTAGCAAATAATTATAGCAGCCGACATTGAGTTTTTAGCGGATAGAAATACGTTACCCCATTACCGAGACTTCCCCCAAAAGCTGAGTACCGGATTCGCAGGTTTTCACCACGCCACGGAAAAAAAATGTAAGTATGACAAGCACTGATCGAAGTATTAAAAAATGCTTCAGTAGCATTAGTATGAGTTTGCACCGAGTTGCGTTTTTTCACGCTAGCGACTGCGTGAATGATTTGTATGAAAAACCTATACACCGCCCCTGGCGGTCACTCATAGAACTAAATAAATAATTTGTACCATGAGTCACTTATACGTTTACTCGATAGACGCTTATTACGCATAGTAGTCAGAACGTGACTGATGACTTAGCCACACTGATACTACGTTGCAATTGTGTGTGTGTTCTAGACACACACAAAAACACGTAATGCAATTAGTACCATTTTATTATTTTCAATATTAAGCCTTATATCACAAGCATTTATCGTTTCAATTGAAATGTTAGCGTGTGTCGGTTATGACATTACAGAATACGCGAATCGCGTGGGTGGAAAAATTTAAAGGAATCTACACTTTAAGCTAACGCGGCGCATATTAAGTATAACTTAGTATGCGCCGATTTTACCATTGATTCTAACTCAATATGGCGGAATTCGTACCATTAATTTGCAATTTTACATACAAAATACGTGACAATCCGAACTTTGCGGATTTATGTTGTTAATTCAAAACCCTTATTTTTTACGTTCTTTAATTTGAGATAGGTCTCGATTGGATCTACGGTACCTATTGACGGGTAACTAATTTGCACGGTATTCGTCGATTCGAAATGTCAAATTTGTGTGCCATATGCCGATTGGTCAGTACGAATCGAAAGTTTAAATTACGCATCGAAAACTAAACGCTAGCGAGTAACGTTCTGAAGTTGTTTTCGGAGAACTCGGTACCATGAGATACATATTTGGCGGCTCGAACTTATGACAAACGAAATCTATTCGAAGCGCGTTTACTCGCTCTGCACGGCTATCACAAGACGGCGCGCGGGCTCTCTCGATTTTTCTCGCACTATCCGTCTCTCTCTTATTAGAACACTTAGAACATGAGGTATCGCGCGCGAAAAAAACAGTGAGTGCGGAGTCCGAGAAAAATCGAGAGTATGTCGCGGCCGTCTCATGATAGACGTGCAGGAGAATAGTAAAGTAATGTGTGTTTTCGATAATGACTCATACTAATGCTACATTTTATTTCAAAGCACAACTGGAGGCTTATTTACTAAACAAACGAAGCACACATCTGATTTACTAAAGTCAAACCAGTCACAAAGTTTTGCCACAAAAGCACTATGTCTTGTTTCTTTTAGAATATAGAATAACACAATCAGTGCAGGGAACCCGACTAGCGAGCGCCTACGCCGTAGTCGCTTCCCGCTACATTTAAGTTAAAGCACGGGATCGGCTACGAGCGTAGCGCGTAGCGATTCTTGGCAGTGAATGTGATAAATCAGGAGATGTGTCATTACTTCATAGAACCTCAGCGCACAGGAGCAGATACAAACACCCACGTAAGTATCTACATATACCCTACTCTCCTGTAGACTTGAAGTAATTAAAAGTTGCTAAGAGCCTGAGATGCCCGCAGTAAACCATTTACGTGCGGGGCGCCCATTTTGATAGTCTCCGAGTTTCGCATTAAGTTAGTAGGTAGACGGTGTCCAGGCAAAAAGTACTAGGAGAATAAATAGTGTTAGTCAGCCATCGTGCATCTTTGAAAAAAAGATTTAAAACATGCATTTTTGATACATAACAGACATTCTAATACTCTCTGCGAAACCAATTAGAAATTTAGGTATGGTAAAAGCAGCATAATGTATACTTGAGATCATTTGAATTGGCCGAATTGCATCAAAATAGTCCATTGAAAAAGCAAACCTTCCGTCCAAGGTAGAAGATTCTAATTCCAATGACAGTTTTTAAAAAGACAGCCACATTTTTAATCTCAACCATACAATGCAGGGATGTATTTGTATACTTAACTATGTAACCAATAAATTATGTAACAGATTGAGACTCTTTATTATTTAATGCCAAACTGAAAAAGAAACATTTTCTCAAGCATGCAATTAAATATTGACGTAGTGTTCTTCATAATGGGCTTCGAAGTGTCACGTTTCGGGCGCAGCGAGACGAGAGACCCGTAATAGCATTTCATACAAAATTGGAGGCCTAGGCGTGCAAGATGGTTTTTTTTTAATTTCCATTACACAATTTGTGGCACAGGATCAAGGCGTTCAGCCATGAAAATTAGTTTGATTTCTTGGAGGTTTTTTTAATTATTTCATTGCATGTTTGAGAAAAGCACAATACATACTTCGGCGTGAAAAGAGGTTGCCAGCCTCATAACTATCCGACCTCGCTACGCTCGGCCGTCTATATGTACTCGGCCAGCAGCCCCTGACTTCCCGGCCTCTGTAGTAATGTATTATTATTGCACTGTTAAATTTTAAATCTGTACCGATCATGCAATCTTTTTTTTTTTTGGTAAGCTTATTTAAGTGAATTGTTTTTGTTATGTTTGTGTATACATCATCCTCCTAGCGTTGTTCCCGGTTATGCCCCTAAAGGAGCTCGGGGTCCGCTTTGACACCTTCATTTATACATGACTAGTAAAGTACCATAGGTAAAATACTTAAGTAAAGCCTCTCTTGCACGTAGAGGTGACGTTTTCAAATAGTTATTTGATATGTATGTGTTAGACAATTTAAATATGTATGTCTATTCGAATAGGTACGTCACCACTATAGGTACATACAGGAAGGGCTTTACTTTAGCTTTTTACCTATTTAATTTATTACTATAACATTGTAATGTAGTTACATTTTGTGACAAGGGCGGTATGCTTAGCAAATATAGAAAATGTTCTTAATATTCCTTTAACTAAGAACAATGGGCCCCATTTTTAGTATTTTAACTATACATACGATGTCTTCGATGCACCTACCTAGAAACTTCTCTTGTCAATTAGAAGTTGTAAATCGCTGGGTTACTTTAACCAGTCAAAATATGATCATGTATCTGGAAAACATTTTCGGTTATTTTGCAGCATCTTCCCAGAATTCCTTGTCCGTAATCCTACATCGGCACCGGTTATTGTTCCTGTTATCGGTGCGAGAAAATTGAATCTGCCCGCGAACCACGATTGCATGCGGCCGGGATCCAACCCGAAAACAAACATTCCATTTTCCAATTCTGTTTTAGATTCGCACACTATAGTCTGAAGCGGTTGTTCGTTTTGTAACATATTTGGAAAAACAAGTGAAGGTTCACTGGTCACTGACTGCTGGCTATTTAGAAAAAAAGTCATCCGCTGATAAAAGGGCTTTGCTGGAAATGTATGGGCAACTGGTGCCTTTTTTTTGATGGCACACTAACGCCACCTTGTTAGATGTGTAGAGTACTTCCATACAAACAATAGTCACTATGGCAGCTGAGCTCTAAAGTACATCCGTCTTGGGTATTAAACACGTGTGTTTTATAACATTACGACAGTGCAGTCGTGTGTTATGGTTATATCCCGATTAAGTCACGTTGGCACCTTGCAGCAAGATATATGCATGAACACGGTGCATTCTTAAATTAACCGGGTTGTACAGAATGAACAGCTTTTTTTTTTATTCTCGGCAAATGGATTCCTACTCGACTAAGGGCCTGTTTCACAATCTCCAGTTAAAACATATCCGTCAGATAAATGTTGGCTGTCACTTTTCTTTTATATGACGGGAGAAAAGGATAGCAATAATTTTAACTGGCAGATAACTTTATCCGGCGATTGTGAAACAGGTCCTAAACAAATTAAATCCTTTTTGTTAATTAATTGTCTATTTCTTTTTGGTTATGATACTTATGATATAGAATATTCATCTAAGTCTGTCTGGCACATGCGCGCGCACTGCGCAAACTTCACGAAAAAATCTGTTGCGCGCCATTATAGGTTATTTCACAAATATTTGTAATCATTGTTAATGCGTGTTTGGTTATTATCAACATTGTTGACTCGTCACCACTAGAAAAGTGATAAATAGAATGAACGCCACTGGAAATTCTTGGCGATGTTCAATATGTGAGTAAAAACCTTTTGCCATTATTAAGTAAAGAAAATAGCTTGGCAGGCCTGTTAAATTTTTATCGTATGAAAATTATTTTTTCTCGCAAAATGTGTTGAAAAACGTCGTATGAAACGCGTGAGCTTTGAAAGTTACATCCTCGGCTCTCTCATCACGCTCACCTGTGGTTCGCGTGAACAATTCCGCCTGTGATGTAATTATCAATATACCTCACTTCTATGCATCACTATGTACTATTATATTAACGCGCTGTCAAAGAACTATTTTTTAAAACTTTACACAAATAAAAAAATCCTATGTTAGTTCATTTCGAAACGATGTAAAACATCCAAATACCCTTAAACCTCTAGATGCTAGTTTTTTCAGTTTCGTTTTTTAAGACCACGGGAACGTAGGTACAATACGCAAGGCGAATGCAAAGGGACTGAAATAAAGAAACTTGATCAAGTTAATTAGTAAGAACGTTTGTGGAGCACTAATTGGGTATTTTTTGTGACCGTGGCGTGGTCTTTGAGAGGACTGAAAAAGTTAAAGTAGATGGGCTCATTAGGGCAGCAATGGTCTTAGGGCTGCGGTATTTTGTTCGTAACGTGGGCTTTTTGCAAATAAATTTCTATTTTATTAACCAATTCAGTCTCATTAACAGTAGGGTCATTTCGCTGGTTACGCGACCACCTTCGGTTAGCGACCACCTGAAGGAGAAGGTTTTTTCTTTTGAAGATAACATAAATTTTACACACCCTATTGAGACAATTACTTGTACATGCATGTTTTTGTTGTTTTTTGAATATAAATCTACTAAAAAACCGAGAAAATATCCTTTCAGTTCACCAACTCAGCTTAAGTGGTCGCCCACCGGCACATTAAATTAGGTGATCGCTAACCGGCGAAATGACCCTACGTCGTATTATCATTTATCAGTGTAGACATTTAAGACACAGCGGAATATCATCTCGCTTATATTTCGAGCAGTCAATCTGGGAACCTACCGCCACCTTACAGAAGAACGCAGCCTTGGTAACACTACTACTTGCTTGTAGGTAATGAAAAAGAGGTACATAGGTTATACCTAAGCGCTCCAAAAGTGGCACACTAAAACTGAGTCAATTACACCAACTTGCCTCAGCTTCGCGTCCTTAATGGAAACGTATAAACGGGTCTCAGCTGTCAGATTTGGTGGCCGGAGTATCTACCTTTTTTAACCCCCGACGCAAAGAGAAGGGTTATAAGGTAAGGTATGGTAGCTCCCAAACGGATGAACCGATTTTCGTTTAGTTTTTTTTGTGTCATAGATAATTTTATCTCAAGTGTTTTTAGCCATGTTTCATAAAAATCTGTTTAGCCGTTTTTGAAATATTGGACTTTGAAATGAAAAAGTCGGGGGTTTCTCAACTTTTCTAAGTTCAGTAATTTAAACGCTACGGTGGAACACACCTAAATACAAATAGACTGCTAAAATCATATCCCTTCCTTTCGGTTCTGTCGCAGTCGGACAAGAAACAGTAAGAAATGGTCTTACATTAAAGTTACATTGATTTCTTACTATCGACGTGATTACCAATCGAGCAAAGTTTTTTCTTTTTCGAGCGCAACATATCGCTGGCAGCTTTTTTCCTTGTCCTCTGAGACTCGCACGTCCTTAAATTTCCGATGAAAACAAAGAATCCGTGAATATAGGATCGCGGGAGCAGCGAATGGAAATTTACATCCTAATTTCCCATGTGGTTTATATATCTGAGTCTCTATTTGTCCGCGATATCAAAAATCAAATGTGAGACCTTCGGTTAACGGCAGTAGATTCCTGGTATTAGTCGACTTTTTGCAGAGATATTGCGCAACAAAGTAACAACTTTCATGATGCTGTCATTGTTAACGGGTACGTAATCACAATTCTCCATCGCTAATAATTCGATTCAGTTGTGATACACCACGATCACGGAGTGACCACGATGCAGTCGCAACAAAGCACTTCAGTCCACTCTTGCTGTTCCTTTTCTTCGCCCGAAACTACTTTTTTGTACTTGTTTGTATCGAGGTAAAAACGATACTGATATGACTTTGAGGTTGTATTAATGTAGCTCAATAAGGCAAAATATAACGAAGTACCTGTGTGCGATGGATCACAAATTAAAAATACTTATTACTAAAACCTACTTGACGTACTGACAATGTTGATTAAGGCGGACTTTCTAAAATTTTACTTGAAAACTGGTGATACTTGGCTTAGCATAAATTAGAGATTGGCAAGCCAAATGGTACCTAAATAAATGAAGTTTTTAGTATTCGTAACGGCTTTCTAGCACCAGTCCGAATCTAAAACACCGAGTTATAAATATGTTAATTCGCGAAAACTTTGTTTCAAATTACAGGTGATCCCTTTCGCCGAATTTTAATCAGTTGTCTAACTTTTTCCTTGTTTTTAAAGATGAAAGTTGTTTGGAAACTCTGTAAGTTAAGCGTTAAATTTTATTTTACTATTTCAGCCTCTGCCGTGAAAAGCTAAGGAAGCGGGCGGTGACCTACGTTCGCATCCCGGTACGGGAGTATTGGCAGGGCTGATAACTTGTTTGTAATTGAAGTACCTCCTAGTAGGTATACTCCAGGCAAAATACGGTTTCGCCAAACATTAATTTATAATAGCCTGTGTTTTTTTTCTCCGTCATAAATACATATTTTAAGATACTCTATTTACGAATCTTACAAACTTTCGACCCGAAAGTAGGTATAAAAAAATACTGTCAAATATACGCCGATTTTATTAATTAAAATTAATAATAGTTGTCTATAATCGTCAACACAACAATATTATTGTCTTTAAACTGTAAACAATGAAATCCGACATTTTTTTTACATGTAAAATCAATATATTAACAAAATGCATGGCTTGGGTGACAGGTGACAGAAGTTGGTAGAAAAAAATTGTAATAAGTAGTACTTTGATTTGATTCTCATAAAAATAATTGATGAACCTATTTTGCTAAAAATCGTATAGATTTTTGTTTAGAATTGCATATAAATACATTTACTCCAATAAACTATCGGTAAATATATTTATAGGACCAAATTGTGTCCAAATTTAATTTAACTATATAGATTATTAAAGTAGTACACGAATCCTACAGAAAAAAGGTTTATGTAAAGCATAATACACATTTGAATAGTCCTGTTTAATTCTACAACTGAACTTGAGCTCTTTCCGCGTGTGTTAACGATCACATTCGCTCGCAACGGCGGCACGCAACGAGTCCTTTTCTGTGACGCGAAGTAGATAGATACCTACATTACCTACGCAGATTATTTGTAATCATTTATATCGTTTTGTACTAGTAGGAGAATGCGACTATTCACGGTGTAATAATGGCGTAAGCGGGAAACGCGCTAACAATTAATGAAATTTATAAACATATTTTAGTGAAAACATGCCAAGAATTTAGTACATTTCTATGTTTGGTGTCTCAATGCTTCATAATTATTTACTGATAAATGTCATCATTATAAAACAGTGACGACAATTTTAACAGGTGATTTCCTACTTAAAGTAGTTAATTTCCCACTTAATCTGCGTAGGTAGTACAAGATCCATCTGCACATCATTGTAGTAACGGAAGTAGGTACTTAATTATTGGAATGGGTAAGAAAGAACACGCTGCTAAAATACTGCTTAGCTGCTATAGCTATACAGAGTGGAAAAACCTATGGGCCCTGAAAGAAAACCACCGTAAATCCATAACATCAGTGGCGTGCACCACGTAAAGGCAGAAAGACACTGCCTGCCCTACTCAAATCTGTGATATTGTTTTACCCAAAGGGTAAAAACGGGACCCTATTACTAAGGCTCCGCTGTCTGTCTGTCTGTCTGTCTGTCTGTCTGTCCGTCTATTGTAGGTAGTTTGGGCTAATTTGGTTTATTTTTACTAATCATATGTTTAATCTTGGTGAAAATTTAAAGTCAGGCATTAATATATGTACAAAAAAAGGGCATAAATATCTGTGTACGCCTCTATGTCAGTTTTTATCCTTACTCTGGTACAAATATTAATATCCCTGACTGGTAAATTCGATTTTCAGCTACGTTACGCGTGTATCGACTCGATAAAAATGCAATACTTGAGTACCATTTGGTTTTGGTATTCGATGGTTATTCTCGCCAGTTCCAACCAATTTGCTAACACTAGTAACGGCTGTGAATTGTTTCCTATGGAACTGGACTGAGAAAAGTAACCCTAAGTAAAACCATTATTGTCCGCTAATCTAACTTTTTAAATTTGCTTACTAATATTAAAGTGACAAAGGAAAAATTACATACTGCCAACCACCACTAGACTCTGTTCTGTAAGCAAACTTGTGACATAAAAAAAAACGATGTTACTATACCTATGTGCGGTTAAACATAGTGCTCGAACGGCTTGTTTAAATGGCATGTTTAAAAAATAAAAAGGCGGCAAATTACCTATTATTTAATTGATTACCTTGTATTTATTTTTATTTTAATATTTCCTCACATCGTTTGAGAAACGCACTATACAATCCTCGGCCGGAACATGGATTGCTGGACTCGTTGTATCCGGTTTACCCCAATCTCGTCTACTCCAGGCAAAATACGGTTTTGAAAAACATTAATTTAGCGTTTTTTATAATAGCGTTTTTTTTGTTGATTTCATTTGAAAATCTTATTCTAAGATGATTTGGTCAAGAATCCGACAAACTTTCCACTCGGAAGTAATTATTTAGATTTCAATGAAGCATGCATTATCTTTTTTTGTACGATTTATCTTGAATATTATAGAGCAAATGTAAATGAACCAAAATTAAGACAAAAACATTTATTAATATTTTTACTGACTTTTTAGAAGAACTTATCATTTTTTCGATGTCTGAAATTTTGTCGGATTTTGTCGCTGGGTAACTATTTAGTTGATAATATATCCGTTATACATAAAAAATAAGCTATTATAAATTATTTCCAAAATTGACATTTTTTCCATACAAGTTGTCAGTTCATTGCCTGGACTAGTCCAGCAATCCCTTACTTCACTGCCTCTGCAGTAATGTACTATTATTCAAAATAACACACGTATAGTCTGGCCAGGGAAAGATGAGCCTATATTGTTTGCATATTTAGCAAGTAACCAAGTAAGAAAATCTCAATGAGAACAACGTTTACGTTTACACATTCCTATATGACTATGACGTAAGAAGTTTCATTATATTTTGCAAAAATGCTTCACAAGACGACGTTTGGGATGAAATGGGTAACTCTGGGTAGGTTGGGTAAACACCATCTCTAGGCAGGGTGTTCTTTAAATAAATCGATACTAAATAATTACAACATTTGGTTTATCAAGTTATTTCTTCCGACCTGACCCTTACTTATACAGTACATATGTAAATATTAAGTAGTAAAAAAGTGTCCGGTTCTGGCGCTTCGCCGGCCGCTGCCACGGCACGCTACGCTCGCTCGGCTCGCGCGATGTAGGGTCGCAAACTCGCAGTTCACCTAAAACTCCTCCTCGCTTCGCTCGTCATCGTACCTACACCGACCTGCCTTAGTCTCTGTAAAACTACTTTGAATTTCATTCAAAATGAACATTTGACTAAACGTATGAAATGCGGAAAGTAATGCTGGATAAGTCAAAAATTGGCTATGAAACAAAAGTTGTAACAAAGCTCAAAAGACTGTAGTGGTAAAAGTTTTTCGGACAACTGACACATTTGGATAACATCAAATGGTAAATGAAAAAAGTAATGAATTGTATATTCGGAGAAGTCATAAAAATACGAAAAGTTTTCGGACAAAAGATATTCGGTCAATAAATTTTAGTGATTGCGATAGTAAATTGTAATTCAAATGTAATTCGGGCTAAAAGTAGGTAAATTAAATTTAAATAGTGTTTAATTCATGATAATGAGAGCGAGAGAATGAGCTGTCTTAAGGGTTTCCCTTCAGGTTCCATAGATTTTTTCACCCTGTATATTATCTAACGTGTAATATTGGGCATAATAATTATAATAAAAATCAAATAATAGGTAAGGGTATAAATCTCTCTAGTTTACTATTTTAACGAATTTTGCTCTATTACAATTACTACACGCCCACAATCTGCTTTGCGCAAAGGTTGACTGGTAGAGAATGCTTACGGCATTAAGTCCGCCTCTTGTACGATAAGTTGTCCTTAGTGCAATAAAGACTAAATATATAAATAAAACTGAACCAAAAAAGAAATTAATGTAAACAAAGCAAGCATCTTCCTCTAGTCTTAAAAAGTCCATCACAAACTACATAATATACACGTGTGCACAATCTTTGAAGTCCCTTTTTCCAACTTCCACTACCTACGTCAAAGTTCAAAGTTAAATTGCATAGGTATCTTCATCCCACGCTCGTCAGTGTCACTCATTGATAAATAAATAAAAATACTTAAATATTTTCATAATTCGTTTCACAACGAGTATATTAAAATTTAACTACTATCAACAACTAGATCTTAGACGCGTTAGATGGTTTCGCGAATCGCTGCGATTCGTGCGGTACCTACCTACCTACCTAGTATGTAGTACCTACGCGGCGAGCGGGCGACCGGCCAATCACGTTAGCTCTGCGGCTCGCGCGCGGCATTTTTAAACCTATTTTAACAGGTGTTTGTAATAACATTACTTGCAACCGATTTTATAAGGGGATTCGTACATTATTCGATGAAAAATAGCTTATAATGAAAATCCCAAAAGTAACTGATCAATTTGCATTTTTTTAAATAGTTAAACAGCATTTAACCCCTAAAATCCACCCTCCGTTGTTGTTTAGTGTGCGATTCGTTTCTAATGTTTGTGTCCACTACATTCATCAAAGAATGTAGAAACCTACAGCCAATTATTATTTTTGGACACGGAAATATGGTAAATGAATAAAATGTTAGGGATCTACTAAATAGAAATGTAATATTCGGAAACATTTTTTGCCTGATTTATCATCAAACTTATAGAGGAAATATTAATTTATCAAAACAAAGAATAAAAAATGAGTTATTTTTTTTTTCCGATTTTACAGGAATTTATAAATTTTCAATTATTTATTAAAATATCTAAATCACAAATATTTTGTCGGATTTAGTCTCGTCGTTATTAATACAATTATAATTTATCTGTTACGCAGAAAAAAAAAGCTATTATAAATTATTTCCATTTCGCCATACTAGCTGACCCTATTTTGCCTGGAGTAGTATGTAGGTACCTTCGTCCACTAGTGTCGCAATAAGTGACTATTCTATTCTAGTACAAAACTTACATAGTACTGGATAAGGTCACTTTCTATAAGATTTTTTCCAAACATCAAAATAAAACCCATTAAATGCAAGTCGGACACGCACACAAAAGAGTCCGTTTAATATTGTCTTTAAAATCTATATACAAGTGAAATCAAAAGTATTAAAAAAACACAACTGCTTTTTCATTGCATTTGTATTTAAATTTACACTATTTCGTTATTATAAGGAACGATTTGGATATTGTTGCTAAGCCAACTTTAAATCGTTATACCAAACCCCAACCCGTTGTTTTGACTAAAAAATATGAACGAAACCTAAGAATGATTTTAAAATAATTATTCAATGATACTCCATATCGCATTGGTTAATAATTGCTTAATTTTTTTCTTTTTAGGGTTCCGTAGCCAAATGGCAAAAAACGGAACCCTTATGGATTCGTCATGTCTGTCTGTCTGTCCGTATGTTACAGCCACTTTTTTTCCGAAACTATAATAACTATACTGTTGAAACTTGGTAAGTAGATGTAAGTAAGAAAAAAAAACAATAAATTTTGGGGGCCCATACTTAGAACTGAAACTCATTTTTTTTTTCATCAAACCCTTAAGTGTTGGATAGGTCTTCAAAAATGATATTGAGGTTTTAATTCTTTTTTTCTACTCGAGCTTTTCTAACTCTTCTATTTTGCGCGAGGGGCACTTCCAAAGTGGTAAAATGTGTCCCCCACTAACTAAAACTAAAAAATATATATGATGTACAATTACCATGCAAACTTCCACCGAAAATTGGTTTGAACGAGATCTAGAAAGTAGTTTTTTTTTAATACGTTTAAATCGTAAACCGCAATGTACCTTTCATTCAACGGATAATGGTACGGACCTTTTTACTAAGGCGCCTGGTGGCCGTGCATATTCAGCACAGTGACACTCGCAGTATTAAAACGAAATGATTGTCGTATGATTCATTAAAATCGACCCACGCGTTTGATGTCCAGAGTGCCACAAAGGAACAAACATACATATATAGACTGGTAAATCCATTACCCTCCTTTGCGTTGCGCAATCGGGTAGAAATAAACACGCTCACAAAACATTTGGATTTTTGCGCACGAAAGAGAGCGCACGAATGAGACGTTGTAGAAAAATTGTGGTTACGTGTGATGGTAACGCACCCTTTTCTATAGAGCACAGACCAATTGGGTTGAGATTCCAATAGGTCGGCACTCTTGTAAGATGGAGGTGGATTCGGGCCTGGCTAACAGAACAACAAACAACGATTCCAGTAAGATTTATTTATTTACACAAAAGTTCGTTCACTAATTAATGTTCACAAGATTCACTTAGTTATGCAAAAGTTATTTCACTTAATAATGTTCACAAGGCTCACAATTACGTTTATACGATTACGGAATCTATTTGACGGGCTTCTGGACAAACGGGACGAGTTACGCTCCGCGCTAGGCTTCCACCGTACTTATTCCGGATTGCACCGCTTATGATCGGAATTGCTACCATAGAGGGTTTATGCAATGTGTGATCGGGACGGGGCTTGGTCCGTACTAAGTAAGGAGGCGGCTTACACCCTTCACTATGTAAGACAGTTTGCGGTCGGAATTGCTACCTTAGAGGGTTTATGCAATGTGTGACCAGGACTGCTTTGTATAGAGCAAGGTGTTAGCTTGGAGGCGACTGGGATGTCAACTGGATCGGAATTGCTACCGTAGAGGGTTTATGCAATGTGTGATCGGGACTGCCCTTGGATGTCAACTGTCTATTCCAGCCACCAGTCTACCCTTTTATACCATCTGGTGGCGTGGGTCTGCTAGGGACGCTTGCGTTGGCGTCGCCCGCGTGATGCAACAAATCCCGTTATCTGGATAGCGTCGGTTCCCAACTTCCCACGCTATACCGTCCCGTTAGCTGAGGGATGGTTTTGCTTCCTTCCGATAGAACAATGCTGGGTCCAGCGGACCGTTACTAGATCCGTTATTTACATCGTCCCTGGGTACCTGAGCCCTGCGCTGCGGCTCGGTATTTAAAATGTTGGTGCTACAATCTCCCCCTCTGGATCCGACGACGTCCCGGCGAGGAGACAGGATTAGGTAGCACATCCACTGTATGCGGTGCTTGACTATTTGCTTGCTTTTTGGCCTCTTTTCCTTATTGGTTGAAGCGGCTCGGGTGGCGATATGCCATTGCCATAATATGGTGTTAGGGCTGAGGTATGATAGACTCCCAACATTCCTAAGGAATCGTTATTACGCTTCACCTCGTATGACGCTGGTCCGTGACATTGTAGTATGACGTAGGGACCATCTCGTCGTGATGCCAACTTTGCACTTACGCCACGACTCGAATAACTACTTTGAGTGTGGCTAGTGACCATTACAAGGACACCAGGCTGAAATATTGGTCCTTTTCGACGTTTCTTATCTGCCGTTTCGGTTCTTCTTTCTTCGCTTTTTTCCCGAGCTTTTGAAAGTGAATCAGATATCGGCGTTAATTTCGGCACGGAGCTGAATCTCTTCATGACTGGTGATTGCAGCCATCTGCTTACATTTTCTGACTCCCCCTGGATGAGATCAGATTCCGAGACATCGTTCTTGCATGTAGTATTACTCTCTTCCTGAGCATAACTGATCTTTTCAACGTCCAGTGTTGCTAGCTCAATGTCTTCACACGTGTGCTGGTTTCCTGGCTGTGGATATTCCTTGCAGCAGTCTGGGCACTTGCTGCGGACGACGCCGGGTTTGCCACACCCATAACAGGCGATTTCTGGTAACGGAGTCCTCGTGCTCACGTCTCCCCCTGCCGTTGAGCGTGGTTGCTGCCGGAGCTTCTTGAGGCGGCATTCTTCTTCGCCGTGTCCACTCTTCTTGCAGCATTCGCAGCGTAGTCTCTGGAATGTTTCTCTCAATCTCACCTTGGGTAATAGTTGAGAATTTTCTACCCAGCGAGGCTCCTCCTCCAAGAGGATTTCTTCAGCACTTCGTGTGAGTCTGAGTAAGTCGTCGAATGAGTTAATCGCGCTTCTCGGCACCCGCTCTCGTATCCGTAAATGCAGTTGGCCATACACCATGTGGATTTGCTGGCCTTCTGTCGGGGCTGGTGCCGGTAGCTGGGCTATCAGTGCCCTCTTCCTTGCGACGAACTTTTCGGTAGGGATAGAGACATCCTGTTTTGTCCCAATTATCTCCTGGTATAGGATATACGCAGGTGTTTTTGGAGCGAACGCGTGTCTGATCCGCTCCTGGAACTTAGTCCAAGTCTCTACCTCGGACTTTGCCCCTTCCCACCAGATTGCTGCGTCCCCTTTTAGCAGCAAGGTGAGGCCTTCTAGCGCGTTCTCGTCCTCGATGTTTTCCAGTTTCTTATACACATTCACCGCTGATATAAACGTTTCCACTGTTTCGCTGCCGCCGCTTCCGTCGTATGTCGCGTTGCACTGTGCGAATGATCCCTTCTTACTCGCCGGGGTTAAGGCTGCGATTATCCTCTGCAGCTGCTCCTCGGTCATGTTGATGGACATCTTCGTTACTTTGTGCTGCGCTCGTGTTCTAGGTTCGTTAGCCAGGGCCCCACGTTGGGCGCCAGTTGTAGAAAAAAATGTGGTTACGTGTGATGGTAACGCACCCTTTTCTATAGAGCACAGACCAATTGGGTTGAGATTCCAATAGGTCGGCACTCTTGTAAGATGGAGGTGGATTCGGGCCTGGCTAACAGAACAACAAACAACGATTCCAGTAAGATTTATTTATTTACACAAAAGTTCGTTCACTAATTAATGTTCACAAGATTCACTTAGTTATGCAAAAGTTATTTCACTTAATAATGTTCACAAGGCTCACAATTACGTTTATACGATTACGGAATCTATTTGACGGGCTTCTGGACAAACGGGACGAGTTACGCTCCGCGCTAGGCTTCCACCGTACTTATTCCGGATTGCACCGCTTATGATCGGAATTGCTACCATAGAGGGTTTATGCAATGTGTGATCGGGACGGGGCTTGGTCCGTACTAAGTAAGGAGGCGGCTTACACCCTTCACTATGTAAGACAGTTTGCGGTCGGAATTGCTACCTTAGAGGGTTTATGCAATGTGTGACCAGGACTGCTTTGTATAGAGCAAGGTGTTAGCTTGGAGGCGACTGGGATGTCAACTGGATCGGAATTGCTACCGTAGAGGGTTTATGCAATGTGTGATCGGGACTGCCCTTGGATGTCAACTGTCTATTCCAGCCACCAGTCTACCCTTTTATACCATCTGGTGGCGTGGGTCTGCTAGGGACGCTTGCGTTGGCGTCGCCCGCGTGATGCAACAAATCCCGTTATCTGAATAGCGTCGGTTCCCAACTTCCCACGCTATACCGTCCCGTTAGCTGAGGGATGGTTTTGCTTCCTTCCGATAGAACAATGCTGGGTCCAGCGGACCGTTACTAGATCCGTTATTTACATCGTCCCTGGGTACCTGAGCCCTGCGCTGCGGCTCGGTATTTAAAATGTTGGTGCTACAACGTTTAATTTCAGTTCGTCAATAGCCGATTCCGGGATATTCTGTAGTAACTTAGTAGTAGTAGTAGTGCACCCACACACAATAGGGATGATGACTAAGATTTTTTTGTGACGTCATTCGAACCAGTTTTTGGAGAGGAACAAATGTTTGTATGGGAGCAACTACAATTAAAGAACATAAATACCTAAAAATTTGAGATAAAGATTGACCTCCCTGGCGGCAGCGCGAAACGCTTCATACTGTGTGTCTATACAAGTGTGACGTCACATTTGTATATTTGTACTAATCGTAGTATGGAAAATCAGGTAAATTGTTGTTTCGGTCGCGAAATACTGCGTTTAAGTACATAGTTGTCATAAAATTTTGTTTCTAGAAAAGCGTAAGGATTCTATTGGTAGCTTTTAATTTACTCTTGGACAATAAAAGAAAATGCATATTTTTTCTAAACTTTCAAGGTTCAATCTTTTTATGATTTTAATTATATTTTATAATTTATACTTTATTACGATAATTTGATGGTTTATTATCCATTTAGCATCACTACGTTATCAATTTGAACATAAGGCATCATGCTTATTCAACCTAAAGTTTAAACTAGTCCAAATCGTCGGACCGGAGTCCGATATGCCGCATTACTGTCCATGCTAGCAAATTGGCGTGTTCCTCTACTTTGACGCCGCCGCCATTTGTCCGGCGCGGGTAATTGCATCCGCTGCAGACGCTCCGTCGTTATCATTTACATTTTACAGGTGCTAGGTCTCAGAAAGGATTTTAATAGTGTGCCTTTGAGAGCGGTGGCTTTTCCGAAATTTTCGTCCCTCCAAGACATTGCTTGATATCATATTAACTTTTACTACGTATAATATTTAAATTGAAGTCGGATTAACTGTCAAAGTTGTCGCGTAACGTAAAAATCTTTTGAGTAAGGAAGACAATACATTACTGAGCACAAAAAGAAAGTATTTGAGGTAGGTAACGTTCCCCATTTCACTAACGAATGGTTTCCAACTGTCTCAATGCGTTTAACTATCACTCTAAGCCGCAACTTTTACTATATTAAAAAAAACCGGCCAAGTGCGAGTCGGACTCGCGCACGGAAGGTTCCGTACCATTATCTATAAAAAAGGCAAAAAAAAACAAGTTTGTTGTATAGGAGCCCCCCTTAAATATTTATTTTATTTTATTTTTAGTATTTGTTGTTACAGCGGCAACAGAAATACATCATCTGTGAAAATTTCAACTGTCTAGCTATCGCGGTTCTTGAGATACAGCCTGGTGACAGACAGACATGTAAAAGTGCCCTTGTGGCCTATTTGCAGAATAAATAATTGATTTGATTTGGTAATGATGTAATGTAAAAAAGAGATAGATACGTTGTCTATATAAAATTCCGTGTTCAAAAATGGCCACCTGACAGCTGAGACACGTTTATTATTTATTGTACACAAGTTGGTGCAATTTACCCAGTTTTGCTGTGCCACTCAAAAGTGGCACGCTCCAAAGAGCGCTTACAGCCTATCTACCTCTTTTTTTATATTACATCATTGGAATTAGGTATGTATAATGCTAGTGATCTAAAAATAACGTGTTGTGCTACCAACCAACCCTGTATTTTTGGTATCAATTTTGTAAAAATGTATTCGTAAAGTTTAGGTATTTCAAAAATACAACACTGCCAGTGTCCTATTAACCCTCATGAAATTTCATTCCTTACCGTAGTACATGGATATTCTTTCAGTACCTATTATTCCATTGGAACTTAGACTAAAAACCAATACTGGTATTTTATTCGGAGCTCAGCTATGTAGCTTTAACCGAATAAATAAAATAAGATGCTCATCTTCCAGAAATAAGACTTTTTCTATAACATTATTTCAAACGAGTTGTTTGCATTTCTAGTTCCTTAAGAAGATGAATAGACTCAATACATATAAGCCAGTAAGTAATATTGATAAAGGGGATAAGAAATATCGATTATACGAAATAAACCTTTTCGTTTGATATGAAAAGGGATTCGGATCCACCTAACGTGTTCTGTTATTAGGGGACAATCTTACACAATCGACCTAGTCCCAAACTAATCAAAGCTTGTACTATGGGTACTAGACGACGATAAACATAGTTATATATAGATAAATAAATACTAAAATACAAAGAAAACATCCATGACTCAGGAACAAATATTCGTGCTCATCACACAAATAAATGCCCTTACCGGGATTCAAACCCGGGACCTCTTGCTTCGTAGGCAGGGTCACTGACTACCAACTAAGCTAAAGCGGTCGTCAAATCACTCAATCGTCAATTTGACTTGGACAATAGTTTCTAAAAGCCCTATTTTCATAGAATTTGTAATAAACAATGAAAATAAACTACATTAAACATTAGTATGTACTTAGTCGTTTGATGTAAGCCTGTAATAAAAATCAAAATAAATGTGATAGTTGTTTAGTTCTGGACGAACTCTTCTGCATCGGGGCTAGTAGTAGTTACATTACATAAATATCTTGAACTGAAATATTTTGTTTGTGTGTTTTTGTAACAAAGTTTATATTATGTATGTTAGTCTTTAAGGTATTTGTGATATATGGCCTTTGTTGCCTGATTGAAATAAATAAATAAATAAAATCGGCCAAGTGCGTGTCGGGCCACGCGCAGTGTAGGGTTAATAGTTGCCTGTCTGTCTTAGTTTCATCGCCACGCGCGCGCGCCAACTAAATGATGCGGTTGCGTCGGCCGAATTTAGCCTTCAAGTTTTCAAGTTGGTCAACTTTTTGCCTGCTTATAATAGCCGTGATAGTTTTCCTTTTAAGTTCATTATAAGTTCAGTCAGAATCATATAGTTAGGAGCAGCCAAAGTAGTCGAATAGTTCGTTACACGTCTTTATTACTGTAAGAGTAAGGTCGTGTTGCGATGTATTTCGCTATTTTGGCTGCTACAATGGTATAACAACACAGGTACTCTCTTCCGAGACTCGCGAACCACGTGACTGACACAAGCCTACGTCATCAAACGGCATTTAACAGCATGATGACGTAGGCTTGTGTCAGTCACGTGGTTCGCGAGTCTCGGAAGAGAGTACCTTTGTTGTTATACCATGGCTGCTACCAACTATACGATGCTGATTGTATTACTGTCACGATTTTTTCAAATCCCCGAAAGTAGTAGCCGCTTATTAGGGCTTTAAATATCTCGCGCATGAATCACTTAGTAGAAAAATGGTTGTACAAACCCTATCATATGTTTGAACAAGCTCCAACGATACCCAACATTATTGGTTTAACGAGAAAAAAAACGTCCCCACTTTAGGTGCAGGGGAGGGTGTTTTTCCACTGTTTTGCCGGCGTGATTGATTATACCCGTGCCTAATTACAGTTTTCTAGTGGTAAGGGTTACAGAGAGACACAGACCGACGGACATGGCGAAACTATAAGGGTTCCGTTTTTGCCATATTGACTACGGAACCCTAAAAATCGACATATTACAGGTAATGTAATGTAATTCTCCTCCTGTGTATATGCGGGAAACCGCTGGATGCGGGTGGCGCAGGGCCGCGGTCATTGTGGCACTCTTTGGGGGAGGCCTATGTCCAGCAGTGGACGTCTTTCGGCTGATATGATGATGTTGATGAATGTAATTCTCAAGATTAGATAAATAACGTAATGCATGGCTGCGCACGTTAGGGTAGCGTTAACTTTAACCCATTCAGCGCTAATCACGACAGTATCTTAGGGTAATTCTCAAAATAGTGGCATCGTACCCTGCCATCACGTTTTTGAATAGAAAGTATGCAAAATATATAATTTTCACATATAATTAAAATTTTCATAGATAGACACTAACATGACATATCGAGGCCAAAACATTATTTCTCTACAAGTATAATACTTTTGTAAAAAAAAAAAAAAGAATACCGTTTTTCACTGTGCCCTGCCTTGTCCAAACTCGACACTGCTCCAGTTTTAGCTCTTTATATTATTGAAATACAGTTCTATGATAATAAAACATAGTTTTTTATAGAAACTAGACTATTAAATTATTAAATATACGTTGCACGGGATGTTTAAGATTACTTTTTAACACAAATATTCACGTTCGAAGTTTGTCCAGCGATATTTTCTCTATATCCTGTGCGTTCGCGGCATTGAACCTCACTCAACATAGTAAAGTCTTATTGAGACCCTAATACACGCAAAACACGGAGTCAGTATGGTTCTAGCCGCCGGTGTGAAGGCTTGTGCGTGAGGTGCCGCGGTCTTGAGGCGACAAGTTTTCGAAGTGTGACGTTCGGAGTTTGTAACAGGTATGTACACTTTATTCTGGCATGATTATTTTAAAATATTAATACGGCAGTTTTTTTACTAATACCATTTTAATATTGTATTAAGGTATAACTATTTATACTACAATTATGACAGTTGTATTATTAACAGTTTCGGAGATAATATCTAGTTAATCGGCTTTTCTCGACACCCTGTGTAACTTTATCCTGCAATCATTCTGCAGGGTAAAGTGACTGTTGACAGGATAAAGAGATACATGTCCAGGATAATGTTTCTTATGGCAAGATAAAGTAAAAAAAGCTATTTTTACAAGGTTTGTACTAACTTGCAAAGTATGTATGTCTGTATGTTTGTTTGTATGTTTGGGTCAAATCTTGCAACTCAATTTGAAGTAAAAATCTTCAACCGATGGAGCTGATTTACACGCTTAGTTTGAATGACAATGCATATATTGGCGATGAATCAAAAATATTTCTTTTGACAAAAACTTATTCGCATATTAAAAGCTTATGATTATAAATAATTGAAAATATTTGAATTACTATAGTAGGTTTGGTTCGGCTTGGACTTGCACTAAGAATACGGTTTACGTAATACCTACTCTGAACTTAAATGTATAGTATAACACGAGGACTTTAAATACTTTAATTGTTTGGCATTGTATTTTACAATGCATTAGCTCGGAAAGTGCTCTTTATTAACGTAATTTAATTAATAGAAAGCGATTCTTTTCCGCACACGTGCAAAGTACTTTTAAGTCCAACATCTGGCTCCGGGGAGTGCTACTACGCCTACTCCTCTGCCCAGTGCTACTACACTACCGCTAATAATTATTGCTTATTTCCTCGCATAATGCATTGTAAAATGTTGTATGACACACATGTAGAAATGTAGACTTCTTCCCATCTCGTGTCGATTTAAAACACTCACTTCGTTGGTGTTTTAAGATCACTGACACTCGTCCAGAAAAAGCCTTCTTTCCACACTTGTATCATAAATAAAATAACTATTATGCCACGACATCTCATTGCTGACATAAAAATTCTTACGTATTGCTTAACACTACACTTACGATTCTAACCACTAGCTACGTAACCCAATTATGATACGCTCTAATACATTCTAAAAAAAAACGTAGATAAAAAACAATTTTTATACGGTCATTTACCTATTTTCCTTCGGTTTCTTATCTATTTGCGTATAGATTACATCTAAGTTTTTGATTTTAGGGGTGAAATGGTCAAACCAAAACCAATCGAAGAAAGTAAAGACGAGAGAAGAGCTATTAGCTCGAAAAAGAGAGAATGAGAAAAGAAGATACCTCAATATCAAGAAAAATCCCCAATTTTATGCTGAATCCAAAAGAAAAAGTAAAGAAAAGTATGAGCGAAAAAAACGTGAAGGAAAGATAAAAAATATAAGGAATTTGCCCCCAAGAGAACAAAGAACTCTAAGGAAAAAGTGGAGAGATCAATCCAAAAAGGCTAAGGAAAGAAAAAGAAAATATAAATATAAAATATATAAAAGCAATTATTTTGATTATACGTCATAGCTATAACTTTTATATTTTGGTATGGCTTTGGCTTATGTAACTAGCCTAGACATTGTTTCATAATATAAAAGATGTTTAATATTTTGATAAATTTTGATTATTATTAGGTAAACATAAGGGTGATTTGCTACTTAATATAAAATACTGTGATCATAATCATGAGACAGTGTAATAGTTAGTGTCTTTTAGTTAGGGCTCTTTAAAATATAACAGATATTGTTTAATATTACGATAAATGTTGTTTATTATTAGGTAAACTTAAGTGATTTGCTACAATATAAAATACTGTGATCATAATCACGAGGCTGTGTAATAGGTAGTTAGTGTCATTTAGTTATTGCCCTTTGAAAGTAGCGTACCTACTAAAATATTCTAGTTAGGTTTGATATCATTTATTATAATAGTTCTGTGATTGAACATTACAAGTAGAACTTACATTGTGAATCATGATTCATGCTTGTTATTTTACAAGACTTTGATTATATTTAGACTGTTATCAAAAAAAAGTTGATTATCAATTTTATTATTGTACTTTTTGTTCCTACTTAAAGAAAGTTGTTTGAATCATAACATGAGGCTGTTAGGGCGTAAAATCATGATGGTCGGTATATATTAAGTTTAAGTTCATTAAAACAGTTGAATTATGATTGGTAAACTTGTTTTTTTATTCAAACTCTCTTTAACCTGCCACATTTTCCCTACTACCCTGTCTATTGTCACTTTCTCCTGTATCTCTGAAATTTCATCTCGCCATAAGTTCTACGTTTTTACGACTATTTCGTTCCCTTCCACAAATTTGGTATCATTGGTGCACTCAAAAACATATTTAAATCTAAAAAGTAAAAAAAAAACACTTTTTTTTATTTCATTTACTTTACCCTGCCGATGCCACTTTTATGAGAACAACCCCTTATGCGTCACGAGGGCTACGGGCAATTTCCGCTACATATGGAGACTAAGCAGCTACGGAATACGGCATAGCACTAAAGTGCAGCTTAGCAGTGAGTGAGTCAAAATTGAGCTCGAAAATTCAAACATTTTCACTATTTTCATCCAAAGTCAGTTATTTAAAAAGACTTCAATATATTTCAGCAAGCGAGCACTACAATCACCCTTAACGTCCAATCGCCTAAACAGCCAAGAGCGGTATTTTCCAAATTGAAAATTTAAAAAACATGATCGCAAAGAGAATTCACAAGCAAAGCCGAGCGGCGAAGGCTATCGGCCACAAGTTACGTGTGCCAATATTGGCCGTTTCTCTGGGATCACACTTGATACACACAGAACTAGCGTTTGAAGAATATAGATGTCGGACTTGACTTCGCGGTCAAGAAAAAAAAGTTGATAAATACCCGCCGTGTACTCCCGTCCCACTTCTTACTAAGGTCTAACGTCTAGCAAATCTAAAGGTTGAATGATGTCTTATACCTAGCTAGCTAAGCATATATATATAATATATATATTATATATTATAAGAAAACACAGCTTCCCCCGATGTTCAGCCTTATGATGAAAATCCTACAGGAGATTAGTCTTAGTTGACCGTTTTGTAGCACAATCGTATTATGTTTCACGAACATTGAAATGCGAAACAGGGGCGAATGAGATGAACCAGATTAAGATCCAGATTTGTCTCATTCCTTAAACCCAAGATTAGGACAAAATCATTTCGGACACCTACGAGTGGCGCAAATTGGCGCCGCCGCTCTTTGACGGCGCTCAGCGCAGCGTGACCCGGGCTTGCGCGACCATAGCCATCTCAATGCGAATTGTCTAACGTCGCTGTCTATCTCACAGAAGATCGCCTCATTTATTCATTTATTTTTGTGGGGAAACTTACTGCGAACTATGGGCTGGGAGCTAGGAATATTCGGGAGAAAACTGGGTCACGTGAAGGACATTTGTAGCTTAATACTAAATAAGAAGCTCACTTCCTCCAAGCAAGGCAGATGAAACGGTTGAAGGCCTTGTTTGATATGGTCTCGGAAAGTGAGCCCCAAAGCCAAAGCTACATAAATTTAACTCTGGCACCTCCGAGTGGCGCAAATTGGCGCAAAAATCGTGGCCGCTCTTTTACGGCGCTCGTCGTCACGCTGGCTCGCGTGATTATAGCCATCTCAAATGCGTCTTGTGAAAGCAACATCGTGCAATTCGTCTAACGTCGCTGTGTGTCTCACAGAAGATCGTCTCATTTATTACTTTATTTTTGTGGGCAAACGTGAAAACTTACTGCAATTTATGTGCTAGGAACTAGGAATTTTAAGGAGAGGTTCTGACCCGGTTTTCTCCCGAAAATTTATAGCTTATAATACTAAATGTAAGAGGCTCACTTGCTCCAACCGAGACCGGTGACACGAAACCCTGGTTTGACATGTTCCCGGACAGTGAGGCCCAAAGCCGAGGTTACATAAATTCAATTCGGGCACCTCAGAGTGGCGCAAATTGGCGCGGCCGTCGCAGCCGCTCTTTGACGGCGCCCGGCGTGACGCTGGCTCGCACGGCCATAGCTCAAATGCATCGTGGTTTCCGGATTTGATGGAAGATCCATTTCATTAATGTTATAAGGACTATGTATACTAGACTATGCATGATGGAAAGGGGTGTTGGGTTTTCGGACTTAATGGCAACGAAAACGTACCTAAGTATTTGAACGTCCGGAATGAAATTATAAAACTGACGAGTATATCGTATCTAATGTAATATTTTGTTTGACCGAACAATGCATTTTCCACCAGTGACTGACACCTTAGACATATTAAAAAAAACTGAAAACATATCCATATATTTCTAGGTTTTTCGTCCATCTGGGAACAGTTTTCGTCTAAGAGCCCACGACACTAAACCTAGTTCGATAAGACCACCAGATAATTAACATAATACACAATTAGTCATGTCATTAATGAGGGAACACGAAATGGCAATGCTGCAATGCAAAAAACCTGGCAACGCAATAAAAAAAAGAGTCATATAAATCATCCGTTGTGAATGGAAGCTGTAGCAACATCTTTAAAACTTATATATTTAAAATAACGTTTTATTACTGCATAGTTATTTATTAATAACCCGATCAATAGTCAGCAGTGGCGTACACTATCCGCATGGTTTCGGTGAACTCGTTGCCCTCGCGCCAGCCCGTCACCAACACTATTGGATCACTGACTCGGACGAACGCTCGCGCCATCATCCATTTGGTCGCGTAAGCCACGCGTTGGTCTATGTCCACCCGCCAGTCGGGATCGGGTATATCTATGTATAAAGGGAATTTGATGTTGTTTTAATGGATTGTCGCCGTTTTTCAGACAGGTAGTAGAGGCACAGCGGATTACCCTCTTGCTCATATTTGGACCACCACAACGGGGTAATTACCTTCACCTTACAGAAAACCGCAGTCAGAATAACACCACTACTTGCTCTGTAGGTATGTGTAGTTGAGTGACGTCGCGAGAGCTCCCAGTTCGGGACCTGCACTCTAGTTGTCTACACAACGAATCCTCAAATCAATAAAGGGTAGGCAACAAGATTGGCTACGATGTCTACTTTCCATAAGGCAGGTCATATGCTAGTTTGCCACCGTCGTAGTATGTAAATGTTATTATTCAGTTATACAAATAACTTCCTCCAGTTAGCCGAAATTGATATACTGTATTCCTCGAAACATCGATGTGTTAGCTCAAATGTAAATCGTGATAATTCGTCTGGGAGGTCATCTGCGAGGCTGACGGCCTTAGATTTCTGCAGGATACTGGGCATCGAAATGAGTAGTACCTTCATATACCAGTGGTATGATCCCCCTCCACATATGCAGCTGCTTGGCAATCATAGGGTATCTGGTGATTGCCACCACTGGACAGCGGGGCCTGAACCGGCAGACGAGATGCGCCGAGTTGCCAGTGGACGTGACCACCACTATGGCCGCGGCGAAGGTGCGGTGCGAGGCCAGGACTGCTGCGAGGGCGATGGCGGTCGTTTTGTTGCAGGGAAGTGGAGTCTGCAGTAATATCATGACATATATATTCATTGATCTAATCCGCCATGCTTACCTAACCATGAGGATGCGGCGGATCTCCTAGTACCTACTAGGAGGCTTGTCTGCTCAATTATTTATATCATCATCTTTAATAACGGCTTTCTTCCCTGGAGGTACGCTGTGATGCAGGTCAGGACATGGGAGTCCGGGGGGTGGCCTTTCCATCTGCTAAACGGCACGCGACCGCTATCTGCAGGGTCTTAAAGTGAACGCATTGGAGTGTGGTGACCTTGGTCGTCTTAAAGAGGCAAAAACATTCTATCATATAATTTACAGATGGCAAACCTTGTCAATTAAATCACTGAACAACTGCTTCGTCCATACACATGCCTCCGCCTCCTTACAGGCTTTGGACAGGCATGTGACAGTCTCCACCGGGTATTGTCCCACCGCCGTCTCCGCTGTGAGCACCAGGGTATCAGCACCATCCAGAACACAATTGGAAACATCTAGAAGCTCCGACCTCAGCGGCTGCGAGTTGTATCTCATGCTGCTTAGGAGTTGTGCACTGATGCTTATTGGGATGTTAGCCTTACAAGAAGACAATAACTAGTTAATTAATTACGTTATAAGCTTATAGCAAATAAATTATGTTCAGCAGGAAGCGTGGCATTTTACAAAAATATCCGTCGTGAAAGAAAATTTCTTAAATTATAAACTAAGAGCCCTCACCTTATTAGCACGAGCAACCATGTTTTTTTGTACTAACACCAACTTTTTTGGTGTTATATCTGAACCCAATTCTTGTCTTGAAACCATTACTCCGTTTGTTACCTGTTGAAAAAAGTATTATCTTAAGACATAAACGTTTCCTTTACAAAAATCCAAACTAAAGCAGTAGGTAGGTACCAACTTACAGCAAGAACTTCATCATAGTTTCTGTATCCTTCAATATTTTGAATGTCTGCTATGATAGCAATTTTTTTTCCCTTTTCACCCAAAAGAAGTCTTAACTCTCTTATGCTTTCAGCATTGTGCACAAATGGAGCGATCAAAATATCAAACTATAATAAAACAATGAGAAGAGTTAGTAGGGTTACACATTATAAAACGTCGTGGGGGGGTGAACAAATCGGAAGAAATTATATTTGTGTTCTTCTGATAATAATTTGAAAAATAATTATTAATCCACCAAAACCCACTTTTTGTTTTCTTTTAATCCTTGATCGCGTCCCCAATATCACTGTACATGAGAGTAGTGCTTAAAGGGATGCCTTGATTCGAGTCAACCACGCCCCCTTGACAGATACACGCTTATGCCTTCCACGCACGAGAAAAAGAGATGCAACTTGCTTCGGGAATGGCTATTTTGGACAATTTTCGATAAATTCATTAAGTGAGATTTTAGATGAGATAAAATACCGTACTTGTTTGTGTCGCAAAATAATGTATTGTTTGAGTAAGCTGAGTAAAAGAAGGAAATAAAGACCCAACTTTGTTTTTTTTTTCTATCGAGGATATTTTAGGCAATCATGTATCGATTAAATCAGATAAACAATCATAATTATATTCAAGAATCATACATCTGAAAATCAGACCTTATTGTTTCTTAATCTAGTCGGAACGGCGTTTCAAAGCACGCGATAATTTCTAATGCATCCCCTTAACTGATATTTAAGCTTCTTTTGAAGAAGCTCGACTCGAGAACCTGGACCAAAAGCGCCGGGGTTCAATGACTGGGGCCAGTTATACTCATCAGAGAGAATTGTAAGAGTGTCGTCGTTGGATAGGGAGGACTATATTTAATAGATATTTTAAACTCTTCACGCATGTAGCTACTTATTAGAAATATACATTGATGTTTCACCTATTATGTTTGTCCTTGAATTTTTACCTACCTGTTGACTTTTAGCGAGTTCAATATCCGCCTTGTCCTTTTCTGAATAATTAGGCATATTTAAAACTACATTCGGTATAAAAACGTCCTTGTATGAGCCCAAAAATCCACCCCTTTCAATTTTACACGTTATAGTGGTTGAGGAAATGACATCTACTATCAAAGAAATCGTTTCGTTGTCCAGTAGAATGTTATTGCCTTTCTTCACTTGGTCTGCCAAGTACATGAAGTCAACGAAGATGGTGTATGTAGAACATCTCTCCTTATATGTTTCGTCGGACGTCAGTCTGACTGTCTCACCAGTTTTAAGGTCTACCGTGTCACCATAACTCTGAAAATATTTATAATCATGTATAAGTACATGAATGTATTTAAGTATAATCATGTGCAACACACAAAAAAGTGTAATCCGTGGGCACCAAATATTTCGTTAATTTATATACCATACCAGTTTACCATTTTAGCCCACACGTCTGGATTTTGCTGATTTATTATTTTGATTTAAATTTGATCCCATAAGTACCTACACGAACGTTTGCAACTTCAGGGGTGAAAATTTCGAGTTCACCTTGAAAGTATTATTTTTTTAATGCACATTATGCGGGTCCATTAACTTTACTCAAACAGCGCATCTTTAGGGGTACGGTGACCTTACTCACTATCAGGAACAAAATAATACAAAAGAGTAAGCAATTTAAATAAGTAGGTATTTGCATGCCTGAGACGAATAAATAAATAAAAGGTTATTTCCCAGTGGCGCAACTCTCCATTCGAGCGAGATGTAGTGGCGTTATGCCTCCTGGTTGGAGCGTAACTTACATCAGCTATGCGTCCAGTCCTAATTTTTCTACCAGACAGTCTGCCTGCAATGGCTAGAGGGAAAATTTTCTCCATTTTGATGCTGTAGTTCTTCGCAGCCTGTTTCAGATTTTTTATAATTTCAATGTGTTCTTCCGTACCGCCAAAGACAAAGTTTATCAAGGCAATGTTCATCCCTGCTGCCATCATCTGTTCCATGACTTCCATGTCCATTGTGGACTTACCTACAAAAACAGTTCAACACAAACTTCGACCGTACATGGGGATATTAGTTTCTGTCAAACCTAACTTAAGTTGTATTTCAATCACAAGTATCGGTTTTGTGACTGAATGCATGTGTCTGTATGTGTTTTGTGAAGACCATTGACTACCGTTAAGTTAATTCATGGTTCAATGAATATACCCACATAAGCATACATAGCAACTTTAGCTTTTAATAATCCAAAACCTTAAAAATATTAGCAATAGTATTACAGTATTATAATCATCAACATCAAGTGATCAATGTGGACAGTTTTTGTTAACTTACAAATATGAATTTTGTGTAAACGCATGTGATGATAAGATATGCTTAGTTTGTAAGTTGTATCTGTTCCTTAAATAAATAAAATAAAATAAAAATAGGAAGCTCCTTCAATTACTGCATACACACACACATACATGTAGAGTGGGAGGCAGGGAAACTCGAGAACTATATTAAATCTTATTCATTTACATAATGTGCGTCTTCATTCGTGGCGACGGTCTTACAAACTCAATCATACGTTAAATCATTCACCGCCCTAAAACTATTCAAACAACGTTTGATCGTTCTTTATTCATCATCTAACAGCCAGCATCATACAAAGTCATCAAAGAGTACCAATCCCACATACATAGGTACGTACCAACATTTCTAATATGTACCGGAAGGTGTACTATTAGTACACATTTGGGGAAGGATGGCACGTGGCCAATGCAGGTGAAGATTGTCTTATAGAATCCGTAATTTAATATAATACCAGTGGCAGTGGGCGGGGCACATTGCACGTAGAACCGATGGCCGTTGGGGCGGAAAGATTCTCGATTGGCGACCGCGTACCGGAAGGCGAAGCGTGGGTAGGCCCCCCACACGGTGGACTGATGACCTGGTAAAGGTCGCGGGAGCCCGCTGGATGCGCGTGGCGCAGGACCGGTCATTGTGGCACTCTTTGGGGGAGGCCTATGTACAGCAGTGGACGTCTTTCGGCTGATATGATGATGATGGTGAATATAATACCTATCTATTTAAACACGTTAGGTTGCGCTGATACAAGCAATGCGTCTATATGTTGCAGCGAACTATAAAGTTACCTTGTTAAACTCTAAATTCAATCACCATATTAATTTGATGGACTTGTTATTGGATAATTCTTATTATAGTTCTTTGATAGCAATAGGATATTATGAGTATTATTATTTTCACATTGCTTTATTTTGTGTTGTGAAATTGTGACTTTTTGTAATTTATTACATAATCAACTACAAAAAGTCAAAATGCATAAATATGCACCTATGTAATGAAATTCAAGACATTTGCATGGCTGCATGTGGGCTGAATACACTGGTGTGAAGTCTTGTTGACATCTATATTATATACCAACTGTATTCTGGCAAATAAATGATATTGATTGATTGATACAAAGGACAACTTAGAAAATTATCGTAGCGCTCGACGTCGTGTGTTATCCGCCCTACTTACCCATAGTGGCAATGATTCCAGTGAGTCGCTGGCACCCCGGAGCCGCCTTTACGTCGAGGTTCAGGTAGTGATCTAGCGGTGTAGACGCATTCGTTGCGGTCAGCTGCTGCCCTGGTAGCTCCATCGCATCATACTGCAATTTGCAACGTTTCTTAACACATTCACTTCCAGGAACCCCCCTAGCGGGCACTCTGTTCGTAGCTTTCTTCTACTTAACTGGAAAACCACGGCATCGGCTACGAGCGTAGCACTACGCTACGAATTTGTTGGCAGTGAATATGATAACACAGCGCCTATTAATAACACGCGCCAAATCGCTAAGTTCTGGGGGCCTAGACAAGGTTACAATCGACAAGCGCTAACGCTAACGCTAACTAATAAAATGTATGGGAATGACAGATGTTAACGAAAAGTATTTCGTCGGCATCTGTCATTCCCATACATTTAATCGTTAGCGTTAGCGTTAGCGCTTGTCGATTGTAACCTTGTCTACGGCCCCAGAGATAGATTAGAAAATTATAATATAAAGCCGATATTAACGAAAACCTCTTGCCGTCAAATAGCAGTTTTATACTCCGGATAAGTAATTATAGTGATTATAAGCACTACTAACGAATTTAAGCTGTGATGGATTCAAGATTCAAGATTCAAAGATTTATTTGTTCAACATAGGTATGTAGGTACAAGGTGTTACATTAGCTTTCGTATCACTATGTGATGCCTGTCGGCGTACATTTATATTGGTCAAAACATGTATTGTGTTGACATAGTAAGTAAAAGTAATAGATAGTAATTTTAATACATGTCATGAAATATAAATTGATTCATTAAATTAAATTAAAAGGTCAAAAGAGATATAACAATAAGAAAGAGTGTAGGATATGTCAATATTTATCAAATACATCAGTCAAAAATTCTGTTATCGTATAATATGCTTTTTCCGTAAGAAATAACTTCAAACTCCTGTTAAAATCTACTTCATTTCCATTGTTTGCAAGGATGTGCTGTGGAAGCTTATTATATCTATATTTTGTGCGACATCCCTAGTATGCTTTTTTGTAGTAGTGCTGTGTTACTTGACTGCGATTTTAATTTGTATCTAATCTAGTCCTTGTAAGTCTTTGTAAGACGCTGGTTCCGGGAAACCGAGCGCGTGGGCCCGATTCGCGCCTTAGGGTTTATTACTTCATTGTATTTGTACTCTGTATGAAATGATATAAATTCGATCGCGGTTAACGTGGAGTAGAATAAATCATAAAAACATATATAACAAAAATTGAATTTAAACTGAGTTAGATATCGTCTACGAGTTATCTACCTAGGGATTTTATTTTCTACAAATACATACACTAAATAAAAAATAAAAAAATACTGAAACTGATTTTAAACTGGATTAGATATCGTCTGCGAGTTTTCTACTTGGGAATTTTATTTTCTAATATACAGGGTGGAAAAATCGAATGCAACGTGGATGGCAACTACCTTAAATATTGTAAATAGCACATTCTGTGTAAAGGAAACATTCCTTTGTTTTTAAAAACAATAAATTCTGCATTTAAGGATTTATGAAAAATCGCTTGCCTCCAGGCCTTTAAATAGCGCTATTTTCGTATAGCGCTATCATTTATAACGTTATTATTCCTAAAACCGCTATACTCGAAAACGATATTTGACGCGCTGTATAGCGATATCCATTATAACGTTATAAATCTAAACCATTAATATAAAACCGATACTTTTTTAACCGATATAATAATGTAATAACGTTATAGGCTACCCCTTTCTCGCATTCAGTATAGCCTACTCGTGCAATGTAAGCGATGTGATTACGTAACGTAGGTTGTTTGTTAGAGTGCACGACGTCATAGTAAAATAGAGAATTTTTCGATTTGCTCGGCTTGTCGGCGCAGGTTGTAGCCTGATACGAATATCCTGACTAATAATTTTCAAATCAGATTGTCTTTAGCTACTCTGTGCCTCATTAATCGGAAATGCATCATCCCATAAAAAACATGCCATGTAAAAAAGAGGTCAAGTCTCGAAACTCTTCCACCGTAAAAAGTTGTGAGATATTTCGTAGAGCCAAGTCTCAGGCATTCTTTTATCTTTATTTGCTTGCTAAATAAATTTTTGTGACTTGGCAATCACACAATACTACATAGCTTTAGGTATGCAGAAATCCATTAATGCAGGAAAGTGGTGTGATTGCCAAGTTACAGAATTTTATTTAGCAAGCAAATAAAGATTAAAGAATGCCTAAGACTTGGCTCTACGAAATATCTCACAACTTTTTACGGTGGAAGAGTTTCGAGACTTGGCCTCTTTTTTACATGGAATGTTTTTGCTTGCTAAATAAAATTCTGCAACGTGGCAATCACACAACTTAACTGTATTTATAGATTTTTGCATACTTACCTAAAATTATGTAGTATTGTGTGATTGCCAAGTCACAAAATTTTATTTAGCAAGCAAATAAAGATTAATAAGAATGCCTGAAACTTGGCTCTACGAAATATTTCACAACTTTTTACGGTGGAAGAGTTTCGAGACTTGGCCTCTTTTTTACATGGAGTGTTTTTTATGGAATCTCACTTCTTTTTCTAGGGTAATGTGTTATCCATACATACAAACTATGAATGCAGGCCCATTCTTGCTTTTGAATTTTCCCATTCACTGCAAATGTAACTTTGTAATCCTATATATTTGTATAGGATTACAAAGTAATGTATACAGTTGGTGTATCTAGAAAACTGGGTTGAAATAGCAATTTTTTATAATTTTCCCTTTATGTGGCCATTAAACCCTAACTGTACCAAATTTCAGCTCTCTGAGTTTATGGGAAGTACTAGTTCTATTTTGATGATCATGAGTGAGTGAGTGTCATAAATGCGAAACTTTGCTTTCGCTTAACTTCGGAACTAAATGACCTACAGACTTGAAATTTTGGATTTTAAGTATGTGATTATAGCTTACTGGATGACGAAAATTTCTGCATTCTGGTCTTATCCAGAGGTTCTCAAATAGGGGCCAGAAAATGTGGCGAAATGGTTCCAGTAAAGGATGGTACGGCAGTGTTTGCTTCGCGCTCGACTTGGCGGGGGAACTGCCGTGCCCCCAGATATTAATGGCATTGTTATAACATGGTAAATTATTTATAATTTAAATGCCTGCATCAAATGTTTCTGACTAATTCATCAACGCACAGCCGAAACTACTGGGACTTAAAAGAAGGGACAAGATGGAATTTTTGGAAATCCCATCCCTAAGGGGGTTAAATAGGGGTGCAAAGTTTGTATGAGAGAAACTTTTTTTTTTTACTATTGACTTGAAACTTTGTAGGAAGATTACTTATTAAGATGCATAAAAAGTTCTTGCAGCGTTTTAGAAAATTCCACTCCTAAGGGGGTTAAGTAGGGGACAGGGGTGCAATGTTTGTATGGGGGAAACATTATTTTTTGAACTAGAGACTTGAAACTTTGTAGAAAGATTACTTATTAGAATAGAAAAAAGTACTTTCTGTGTTTTAGAAAATTTCATCCCTAAGGCGGTTAAATAGAGGTGCAAAGTTTGTATGGAGGGAACTTTATTTTTTGAGCTAGAAACTTCAAACTTTGTAGAAAGATTACTAAATACAATACAAAAAAGGACTGTCAGCGTTTTAGAAAATTCCACCCCTAAGGGGGTTAAATAGGGATGAAAGGTTTGTATGAGAAACACTTTTTTTGAGCTTGAGATTTGAAACGTTGTAGAAAGATTACTTATTAGAATAGAAAAACAGTTAGTACTTTTAACGTGTTAGAAAATTCCATCCCTAAGGGGGTTAAAAAGGTACTTATGCAAGATTAGGATGAGAAACATTTTTTTTGAGCTAGAGATGGTTAACTTTGTGGTACGATTACTTATTAGAAAAAAAAAATCCTTTCATCGTCTTGGAAAAATACCACCCCTAAGGGGGTTAAAAGTGTTAAAACGGTATTCAAGGTTTATATAGAGAGCAAGAAAATATAGTAAGATATTTCTAATGTCAGTCTTAGTCTGTATGTTAAAAGACAACAAAAGTGATTTCAGAGTTTTTTTTTAATTCATCCCCTATAGGCGTTAATGGGGCTTCAAAGTTTATATGGAGGGAAAAGTATTTTTTTAAGTAAGATTTTTTAATTTTGGTCTTAAAATAGAGAGAGCAGATTAGTAGATTTTTTTATTCATCACCTAAGAGTGTTTAATTTAAAGGGGATTCGAAGGCCGTATAGGGTCAAGACAATTTTAAAGTAAAACATTAGTGTAACTACGATTTTAGACGGTTTGTTTAAAACTAAAAAATACATTTCAATGTTTTTGAAATTCATCCCTTAAGAGGGTTTTTAGGGGGTTCAAAGTTTATACGAAGAGCAAGATATTTTTAAAATAATAGATTTATTACTTAGGTTATGGACCGTTTGTTTAATGATTAGAAAACGATTTCAGCGTTTTTTTTATTCATCTCCTAAGAGAGTTAAAAGGTTTGAAGGTTGTATAGAGAGCAAGACCTTTTTTAAAGTAAGACTTACAGATTTGAACAGTTACCAGAAATGTAGGATAGGTTAGGTTAGAACTGCGATGCTCCCAGAATCGAATAGATTTAATCAACATTGGGTACTTATTATTATAACAGTAATGTAGCTTAGTAGACATATAAAAATATATTTTTCTTTAATACTGTATGAAAACGTCTGTTGATGATTCTTAAGATATTTATGTTTGTAAAAACGAAGGTTTCAATTTAGATTTATCAATTTAAACTAACGAACTCATCGCACTGTTACCTTTTACGTAGGTCTAATCCCTGAACGGATTTAGATGAAATTTCCCGTACAGATAATTTGAGACCCTTGGAAGGATATAGGATAGTTTTTTTATATCTTTAAGATGGTAGAAGTGTGTTTGGGACAGCGATAAATAGCTTGCACCGAACATAATTTAATAGCAATATTTTTTCTAAGACCATAACAAGTTCCACGCGAACGAAGTCGCTGGCAACAGCTAGTTATTTACATAAATATTTAGTGACTAAGGATTAATTAGAAAAGGAGGATGAATCGTAAAAAAAGGAGGATCGATATATATTTATGTGTACCAACCGTCCTTGGTCTCCCCTATCTATCGCGAGCCTATCTAGACAGATTATGGCGAAGAACCGAAATCGAAAATTCACACATTCTTTGGTTTCATAATCAGATTTTATTTAACTTGTCGTTTTCGGAATGGCTCTAAATCAAAAATAAAATAAAATGTCGGAAACTAAAAGTATATTTTAATTTTATTACGATTAATGAACAAAAGCACATACCAACATACCTATGCATAATTTTTTGCTCACGGCAACACCGTCGGTCGTAGGGCTTGTTTGGAATAGGTCCTAATACTGGGAGTCTGCGATTTAGTGCCGATACAAACAATTAACATAGAAAAATATTGACCCTCTTACGTATTGTAATAGTGTATACCTAGGGGCTATTAAGATTGGCACTCTTTCTTTTTATTTATGAGCAAGTCCACGAATCTGTGGACAGCGTTGCGTTTCCTGCGTCCCATTTTTATTCCGCCATTTATCGTCGCAACCAACCAAATATTCACAATTCACAACCAATTTGCAAATGATCGAGGTAAACAAGCATTAATAAGATTTAGAAGCTAGAACAACGTAACGGCAACGTCGCACGTCGCGCTACGGCCCACGGGGTATTTATTTCATTTGGTGCTAATCGGATGTCCGCGATAATATCACCCTCTAAATGAAGTAGGATCCTTACCGTGTCATAAGGTAACTTGTAGTACAGAATGGTCCCTAACTGGTGCTTCATTAAAATTTATTTTATATAAAAGTTATGTGAAAGTTATTTTGTTCAAAAGGGCCAAATTGTCATTACCAAGGGGTGTCCACTTTCCAATTTTCGGTAACACCTCTATAAAAAATCCTATTAAATGCACGTCTAAGACTGAAGTTGCTATTTTCCTTAAAAGTTTAATAGTTAGGACATACATTTTTAATTGCACAAATTAAATCGTATTCTATAAAACTTAACAGCATTATCGTATATTTTGGTTCCTACTTCATTCATCATCACCGTGTCACTATGTGACGCGACGTGCAGCTCCTCACTAAATAGATTCGTATAAACTCCACCGTTCTCCCAGCACGCCTCCAATCTGCTATACAAACGGCGGAGTAAACGCAGGTCGCTCACGTAAAAATAGGTATTTATTTTAGTTTTCACAGTGTCGTACCGTGGCTTTTGTCAAAAAGAGTTGTCTTTCTTGTGGGTCGTATTCCACGGTAAGTACACTCACTGTTTGTATTAATCCCACCTTATCTCATAAATTAACTGATTTAATGTGACGTTATCAGTAGAACATCCTGGAATATTCAATATAGCGCATGCTCAACTGGAAATTTCTAGATTTTGTCATTACCAAGGTAGTCATTACCATGGATTACTGTGGACTTTTCAATCCACGGTAATGACAGTGATTCCACGGTAAGGAATATCTGCAGATAGTCCTTACCGTGGAGTTATTGTCATTACCGTGGATATAAATATTCGCACATATTAATAATATTTGCGAGTTATTTTTGCGAGTCCGAATATTAATGTTTGCTTTTTATATCTGTGCATAGTTTCCCTGAATTTTGGTGTACTTCTCGTATAATAATCATATAACTATAATATTTTTACATTATATTGCTTGTTTCAGTTTATAAAGTAAAAATGCCGCGTAAAAAACCAGATAATAGAAAAGAAATATTACGAAAAAAAAACGCGTAGCTGAAAAAAAAGGGTGAAAAAAATAAATCCAACCCTGAGCTGCATAAGGAATAACTAGAAAAAGAAAAAGCACGGTATGCTCAGAGAAAAGAGGCAAAAAAACTTCTAGCAATAAATGAGTTAACACCACAAGACTCCAAAAAAATGGAAAACCAATCAACAGAATTTAAGAGCAAGGAAATTACGAATAAAGAAACTAATGCAAAACGACACGCCACCTGCATCTGAACTCGAAGACGACCTCGGGATTATCGAGGGACAACCTGCTCCCTCTCACGCTCACTCTCCTAAAGGGCGTCCATCAACTCCTATAAACAATCCTCTAGATGAACCTCCCGGACCATCTCCTGATCATTTTCCTAAAAGGCTTTCTGCATCATCTAAACGATACCCATCAGATGAACTTCCTGGCCCGTCTTGTAGTTCATCTCATCGTGCCTCCCCTAAAAGGTCTCACTATAGCAAAAAGTTAGCGTTCTGATGCTCGTAAATTTCGGTATGAATTGGCAAAAAAAGACTCGCGCTACAAGAAGAGTTTGTTAGATATTAAACAACAAAACAAATCATAGCTTAGGCGCATCAGTCGCTTCAGGCAAACTATTAAGAAGATAAAGTCCACTATAGGCCCACGCAGTCCAGGTACAGAAGCTGAAATATTAATTGCTGACCCTGCCAAAATAGAAGAAGTCAAAAAGGCCATAGTATTTAAAGAGTTTGTAAAGAACAACATGAACAATGATTATGGGAAACAGACAAAGTGTAAAAAACGGAAGACGAAGGAGAACATAGAACCGATTAGCAAACAACTGAAAAAATTAGTCATAACGACGTCCTTTTTAGAAGTAATCAATGAAGAACCTGAAAGACTGTTAAGGATCAATGCCTTGTTTGGAGCTGTGCATTACGTTATGTCTATTGAATAAGAAAATAAGTGTTAGATTGTTATTTTATTTTAAGATGATACCATTTGCATTTTTTCCCTTCATTATATTGTATGTTATAATTCTTTCAGTGAAATGATAAGTGCCTATGTTGTTTAGTGAAGAATTATTGTAGACTGAGTAGGTATGTAAGCAGAACAACTAATTGTTAGATTTTTTTATGAATGCTGTACGTCAAAGATTATTAGTTTATTTTCTAAACTGCTTCTGCACGCAAAAACTACATGGCAATAGAAACATTTGTCATTACCATGTGCTATAGTCATTACCAAGCATGCAAAATGTCATTACCGTGACGTTTAAATATTTGGGGGCCCACATCATCAGTAATTGGACCCCTAGGAGAGGGCCTCAACTTTTTTTATAACTCTTATATTACAAACTGTTAGTCAAGATTAAATTTGATATTAAAAACGTTTTTTTTAATTTTTTTTACCAAACCTCCCAATTTACACTAATTGAAATAAATACCCCACGTGGTGGCATGTTGGCATTGGCACAGAGCGGCAACGGCGCAGCCGTAGCGCGCGGCTCGCATTTTAAAACGATATTATAACGTTATTATATATCGTTCTGTTATTCATTCTGTTACGGTATTTATATCGTTATGGAGAATATTGGTTTTGTTATAACGTAATTTTCGAACACTAACGGAATATACCGTTATAATTCCGGTTCATTTTATAACGTTTTAAAGGCCTGCTTGCCTCAGTCGGGACTCGAACCGGTTTAGTTTTTAGTTTTCAATTTTCATGGCACTCCGTTATTCTGATTGTATTTGTTATTTCGAGAAAAATGAACCTTATCAGTTACCCTTTCAATCTGCATCATAAAATAGAGCACGTTATTTTTTGTCACATTTGACCGGTTCGAGTCCCGACTAAGGCAAGCGATTTTTCATAAATCCTTAAATGCAGAATTTATTGTTTATAAAAACAAAGGAATTTTTCCTTTACACAGAATGTGCTATTTACAATATTTAAGGTAGTTGCCATCCATGTTGCATTCGATTTTTCCACCCGGTATAGGCTTGGAAGAGGCTTGGATAGCTCGTTGCGCTGTTTCACAACAACATATTTGCATAACACTTTTAATTGCTAAACTTACTTCGTCGAGCGCGGTGTCATGGTCTGTGGGCCACACCATGATTAACACACTACAAAATAAATCGTTTCAAAAAATTACTATAGTATAATCTCCGTATATTGTTACGAAATTTACTTGTCAAATATTTTGACAAATAATGACAGTCTACCAAAAATATTATGAAAAAAGGTGTTACCACCTTTTTGGTAGTCGTTTTGGTTTTAGTAATAAATTCCTATACCAAAAATGGTGCTGTCCATCTCTTTATTTCGTATAGGTGCAGTCAGCGTCATATACTTAGTAGCAGCCAAAGTAGCCAAATATTTCGCTACACGTCTTTATTACTGTAAGAATAAGGGTGTGTTACGAAATATTTGGCTGCTCTGGCTGCTACTAAGTATATGACGCTGACTGTACTAAGAAAAGAGAAGCAACATGGTCGTATTTCCATCATTCCAACTAAGTCCTACGGACGCACATTTTTGGATATTATACTGGCTTTAATGATAATTATATACCTATGTATTATAAGCAAAGTACCTAGCTTTGAGTTGGGCAGGCACGTAGTTGGTCATAAATAGTATACGTATTTATGACCAACTACGAACACTTTGATATCAAAGGGTACGCTGGCTTCTAAGCGTGCCGAGCTAAAACATGTTAGCACTGGCTTCTGCAGCCCAAAAGTGGCACACTAAAACTGAGTCAATTGCACCAACTTGCCTCAGTTTCGCGTCGTCAATGAAAACGTATGCTGTCAGATATTTGGTGGCCAGTTTTAAACACGGAATTTCGTATAGACAACGTATCTACCTCTTTTTACAAGCTTCTCTGTCTGTCTGTAATCAAATCTTGCAAGTTAAATTTGACCCACTTCCCGGTGACCGATTGAGCTGATATTTTGGGTATAGGTATAGTTTGGACGACAATTCAATATTATGGTACCATCGAGCTGATCTGATGATGGAGACAGAAGGTGGTCATGGGACTTCAGTACTTAACCGACGTAACCCCGTTGAGTTTGGGCTCCTTAGAATCGTCTCAATGAGTAGTTGATGATGGTATACAGAAAAGTACAGTCGGCAATAAAAGCTTGTACAGTCGACTACAAAGAGATCTATACGGCCAATGTTACAAAAATATGTATACACGACCTTAATGTCAAGGCAATACAGTCGTGTATACATATTTTTGTAACTTTGGCCGTATCGATCTCTTTGTAGTCGACTGTACCAACAATGAAATTTTTGACAGAAACTTGTTTATATTACATCATTGGCTGCAGCTGTGTCTGTAATGCCCAGAGATCGGAAAAATTTGCGACATTGTTTGCAATTATGTGGACATGACTCCAAAATTAATCAAAATGTTAATTAATTATTCATTGAAAGATAATTTGAATTATTGGAGATAAAAGTTTATTTATAAAGTGCTTATAAGCACGTATATACTATAATAACTTAAAAAAAAATGAGGTTACGACAACGATGAATTACATAAATAATTATTATCAAAAGGTTCGTATTTAAAATGGGTATCGTTTCAGTAAATATTTATATACAATAAATAAATAACGATTTTAATTTGACACGATTACTTACATTAGAAAAAAAATTGAAAAAAATACTGTTTTTTTTTTAATAAACCTATACTTTAACAAACTTTTGTATTTATTGACTAGGAATCAAATTATATGTCAAGTAAAAAATTAATTAACTGAATAACATTTTGATTGATTTTGGAGTCATGTCCACATAATTGCAAACAATGTCGCAAATTTTTCCGATCTCTGGTAATGCCCGAAAGGGACGACGGTAAATTAACCTTACTAAATGAAGAGAATGAAGAACCAGAAAATGCATTCTTGACGTCTAATGTCATTTATAATTTAGTCGTGTTATCTCGGTGACATCAGTTTCAATACAATATTTTGACAGGTGGTGACTGACGCTGAGGGACAGGAGATTTGACATTGTATCTCGTTCCCACTTGTAGTATTGTCTATGCATACATCTGTGTCACTCATGTGTGTAAGTGTGTGTGAGTCCCTCTATTCTTTCTTTATGGTCCTATCAATATCACGATAACGTTCCAATCGACTCAATCACAGATAATCTACATTCGGTAAGAACATTTCACCTGCAATCGTAATGCCGTTCCCCTTCGGTTCAGCAGCGGATAAACCGTGTTTTTGTTTAGTAAATTTGCGCCGGCCGAAAAATCCCGATCGTCAGTAAGCGGGGCGATAAACAGCGAACACCCAAAACTGAAAAGACTGGAACAATCTCCTAATCCCGATATTTACGACCTTTTGCTGTTGGATTATCAAGCAGCTGTTGGTAACAACGCAAGAAAAATAAATACGGCCCAAAATAAACAAAGCCGAGTCTTATTTGTGGGGAAACCATTGGGGTATCAAAATGACGTTTGCGAAAGATGAAAACAGAGGGCCTACCGCGAAACGAAAACGAACTTCGTTCGTGTATCTTCGTCTCTGTCGCACTTGCTAATTCGAGCAACAGAGGGAAGATACGCGAACGAAGTTAGTTTTCGTTTCGCGGTAGCCCCTCAGGAATGGGTCGCGGGGGAAAGCAATATTCAGTTTTAAATTTCGAGTGGCAATGGCTTTCAATCCGCTTGGGAGTTTTGTATGCGATACAACCGGTATTGACCGCGAGCTAGGAGCTTTTTTTTGTCAGTCACTTACCCCCGGGAAATAACTTGTGAGAAGGTTAAGAATGTTGTATCACGAAGCCCCGTGGCCGTCAGCTGGGGCTCCGTTGGCGAGTTCACCAACAGCAGCCACCCAAACACGTAAAAAAAAAACTAAATTTTGGCTATTTACCTTTTTTATAGCAGGCGTTAATCTGCTTAAAATTACATAGCAAAGTATCGCGCCGTCACTTAACCGCGCGTTTATAGAAGGAATATATTTTAACATTTTCGTGTGACCAGCTGACAGGTTTTCCACCACTTTACAGTCAGGTGACGATTATTTTTAGTCATAATAATAGATTAACTATCATTTGATGATAAAATGAATCGAGGGTAAGTGGCGAAAAGTTCTTCTTTTTTTTTACGTGTTTGGGAGGCTGCTGCTGGTCAAGGCACCGACGGAGCCCCAGCTGACGTGCACAAGGCTTCATGATACAACATTCTGAACCTTCTGACAAGTTATCGCACGGGGGTCGATTGGTCACGAAAATCTGTTGCTAGCTCGCGGGCCATATATTCCGTTTCACGAAAGAAGGCTAAGCAGTTATAGTTGCGTAGGGCGTAATTAGCTAGTGACACATTTATGAATATTTACACAGCATTACAGATGATCCAAGCTCCAGTCAGCGATTTCCATTCGTTCGAGTTGAAAATGCTACAACAAATCCATAAGAGATAAGGAATGCCTTTTTAGGAAAATATTATCAGATTTCAAAAAAGCTCGAGGAAATATCGTAGTTTCAATTGTATTCCCCGTCCACTCGCGGTCGGAGTCATACTGAGCTCAACACAAACTGTTAAAGGAAATACAGCGTCAGTCCCAGGGGGGTGGAATCTATAAAATCCTCGTCCGACCCATACGGATGTACCTACGTCTTTGTTGTAACTTGTCCGCGCGGTTGGTATTCACAACGGTTACCGGCAACTAGTCTCATGCGAGCCAATACAAGTGAACCTTCGTGCGTAGTTGTTAAGAATGCCCCTCAAGTTCATGCTTACCTCGTGGACCGACTGCGTATACACAACTGGTTGTGTCATTAGGAAATATTTTTCTAAATCCTTACCATGGACACCACTGGAATACTGTCATTTAATGTTAGTTCCCACTGTTCCCAGATACACAATGTGATATCTCGCCGCAAAAGCCTGCGACCGTGTTCGCAACCAGTTACGATCGAACACTTTCTCTGCTTCGTACCAAATCAGTTCCAAACCAGTAGAGATCATTTATTTCGTTATTTAACAGTTTCGACGAACCCCGCTACTGTGGGGCTGCTATTTGTAGCCATTTTCTCGTGGGCCTATTGCTATTTCTCTACTCCCTGTATATATCCATACTTCCATACTTATCCATACTTATACTTATATACTTATCCATACTAATATTATAAATGCGAAAGTGTGTCTGTCTGTCTGTTTGTCTGTCTGTGTGTTACCTCTTCACGCTTAAACCGCTGAACCGATTGCGATGAAATTTGGTATGGAGATAGTTTGAATCCCGGGGAAGGACATAGGATAGTTTTCATCCTGGAAATCACCCCCTAAGGGGATGAAATGGGGGGTTGAAGTTTGTATGGAGCTGCGATATAAACGATTTCCACGCGAACGGAGTCGCGGGCAGAAGCTAGTATATTATAAATGCGAAAGTGTGTTTGTCTGTCTGTCTGTCTGTTACCTCTTCACGCTTAAACCGCTGAACCGATTTGGATGAAATTTGGTATAGAGATAGTTTGAGTACTGGGGAAGGACATGGGATAAATTTTATCCCGGAAATCATCCTCCAAGGGGATGAAGTGGAGGGTGAAAGTTTGTATGGAGCTACGATATAAACGAGTTCCACGCGGGCGGAGTCGCGGGTAAAAGCTAGTATTTCATATATAAATCAATTGTTATCTATTTTTATATGAATTATTATTACTTTCGCGAAAAACTAAGTAGGTTAGGTAGGATAGGTTTGTTAGGTAGCTTCAGATGCCCGAAGGGCTAACCGCCTAGAAATAGGAGCCCCACTCAGCGGGGCTCCGTCGAAACTCTTGAACGAACAAGTGGAACACGGGGTAAACGGCGCTTTTGTTTGATTTACCCTTGGTCCCACTTTGGGGCTACTGCACCCACTGGTCTGAGGGGAAAATAAGTATTCATGAGGTCCTATATTTATTATATACAGTATAATTTCATTACCATAGAAAGCAGTGGGAGCACGAGAAACAAGTCTCCCTCGTGGTCCTACTAATAGGACAAATCAGTAGGAACACGAGAAAACGGGGCTATTTCTGGGCAGTTCGTCCCTTCGGGCTTCTTACGCTAACTAACGATCCTACCCAACCTAGTGTTTCGCGATTGTTGTGTTATAATATAAGAAATGGTTATGACTCATAATAATTAAGTGACACGAAATGTAGCCCTTTACCAAGCGAAAGGCTTAACACTTCCCAAATCATACTACATAAATTCATTTTAATTACATTAAGTAAGATTAATTTTCGATTAACATTTTCGATCTGTCAACCTGCTCAAGGGACAAAAGTATTACGGGACTAAGAAAATTAGTGAGTATGAGTATGAATATGAGTTAAAGTTTAGTTTTAATATCGACTCCATAGTTTTCTTTCATCTTACCATGCGAAAAATAATCCGAGGCCTGGTTATGAGTACAATTAGTTGTGTTTAGTTGTGCTTAGACCAGAGAGGTGCGTTGGGAACTTGCAACTGGTTGTGAAACAGAACGTGCGCGATGAAACCTTACGTGGTGGTTAGGTCCTACTTATTTATGATTTCAATCAAAATCTTTCAGATTACCTCCCGCGAACAACACAATATAAGGTGCTAACAAATTAGGTACCACTACTTTTAGAGCTGATAGTACTAGTCTCTAGGAGTAGAGTTAAGTATGAAACATTTAAAAGTGTGTATCACTTTTTGGAGATAATTAGGGATACAACGTTACTGCGTAAAAACACCCTGTTAATGAGATAGTCAACAATCAATCATTGACGTTTGTCACAAACAACGATGTTCAATTGACAACTGACAAGATGTTAAAACACTATGTTTTAACATCTTGTCAGTTGAATGCACAGGCTGATTATGTTTGGTCGAAATTTTAATTTATTTATTTTGTACCGGAAATTAAAACAAAAATATCATATGAAAAGTTTTCTTAATTTCTATTTAAAGTCAATTGTTTTGATGTAATGTAACACCTCTTAAAATATTGGTACTTAATTTGTTAGCACCTTATATATTTACTTACATTTGCAGTGCTGATATCAAATCTTGCAAGTAAAAATCGACCAAATTGTATAAAGCCAATCGAGTTGAAATTGAGTTCGTACACTTTCTAGGTCAGATGACAATGTACAGATAAATTAACGAGAGCATGGAATTTCATATGTAGTAGTATTGTATGTTTACAAGCATTCAGGCAGGGTTTCAGGGCAAATATTTGTGTGATGAGCAGGAATATTTGTTTCTGAGTCATGGAAGTTTTTCTATGTATTTAAGTATTTATATCAGTTATATATATCGTCGTCTAGTACCCATAACACAAGCCTTACTGAGCTTACTGTGGGACTAGGTCGATTTGTGTAAGATCGTCCCTTAATATTTATTTATTTATTATATATTTGAATTTTCTATTTTCTCGTACTACCACTACAAATGCAATTCCATGTTCTCCATAATTCATCAATAACATTGTGGTACCCTAAACCTGATTTGATAATGGATAAGATAAACCCCATAAAAGGGAATAAAATTATATCGCAGTCCCATGGGATTATAGGCATGGGAGCCAAGTGGAAGGAGGGTCGTGTTTGAGTTCATCAGAACTCTCTCAGTGAGTAGGTACTTGAGTAGTTGATGATGATGACTGTGAGCAACACAATAAAAGCTTATAACAAGTGACTTTTATCATTATCGTTCATCATCATAATCATCATCATCATCAGCCTATTTACGTCCCACTGCTGGGCAGGGCCTTCTCTCATAAATGAGACTTTTATGACAAACTTGTTATTGCCCCTACCTCCCGTGCTCGTCCTCTCTACTTATGAAATTAGCATTCCTCCCAACACTGATATTTTGAATGCTAACTGTTTATGTATTCATCATCATCATCATATCAGCCGAAAGACGTCCACTGCTGGACATAGGCCTCTCCCAAAGAGTGCCACAATGACCGGTCCTGCGCCACCCGCATCCAGCGGACTCCCGCGACCTTTACCAGGTTTAAGTGTTGAATATGTCTAATTATTTTCAAGGATCTTTCTTTCCTTACAGTGCACTTATAATTAAAACAAGTAGAAGATACTAATGAAAAAGATAAGGTTATGCTTAGTTTATCTTTAATAATTAACACATGTATCTGTGTCATGGTGTTTTTCGAGGGCGTCATCATCATCTTGGCATCTGAAATGAATATCATTATGAATAAATCATAAAATATACATAACATTGAATTTGAACTTTCTTGAGGGTTAAATAATGTTTGGCATATTTTTTTTTGCATGATGATTCATTTCTCCTTATTGATATGTTTTTTTTTTATTAAAGTAATAGTAGGCAACGTTTAAGTTCGCAGCAGAGAAAGTGGCAGTGTGCGGGGCGATAGGGCCTCGAAAACACGCATCTTGAAGAATTATCGAAGTCGATACGTATGTTTAACTGATATTATTACTTAGTATTATCCTGACATCACCGTTCTAGATGGTTATACTTTTGTATGGCACTGAGACATACTCGTAGCTCACATAAGAAAGTTACATTGGCAGTGCTTATAATTTAGTGGTCTCTAAAGTTATGAATCGCGTTTTACAGATAAGCATGCATGTAATCATAGTTCGTTTTTTTATAGCTGAGCTACGCTACCACTAATGGCTACACCGCGTTTGTATCGAATCACGTGTTAATCAACACAAACGCGGCTTTTTAGGCCCTTGGAAAGTTTTTTATTTTTTAAAGTTTTTTTTTATGTTTTCACTATTTATATAAAATCATATGAAGGTCTACACTTGATAACGTAGTTCAAGACCAAAAAAATATGACTCAAAATTGCCATTAAAATGATAAAATAACCGACACCGGCTAACTTACACTCTTCCAAATTTAATAATAATAATAAACCATTTATTTCAGGCATCTAAGGCCCATAGTTACAAATACCTTGAAGACTAACATACATACAACGATGAAAGTAGCTAAAAACTGGCTATGTCCATCATTTGGAAGAGTGTAAGTTAGCCAGTGTCGGTTATTTTTTCATTTTAATGGCAATTTTAAGATTATTTTTTTGGTCTTGAATTACGTTTTCAAGTATACTTAAAGCGCGAGGCAAAGCGAGCGTGGACTGTATTTCCGGGATCATAGAACCTTGATGTCTTCAAGGCAAGAATGTAGACATTCTGGGTGAGCGTGATCCATCTTAGGCCTTGTTTTAACTTTCCACCAAGTTGGACGAAGGTCAAACGCAATCCCAGTCTTTAAAATAAAAATAACGTCCATATGCGTTGTTAATAGAAGGTACTACAAATCCATACTGTTTGTTTACGTATTGCGAAAGGTTGTCTGTCTGTCTGTTACCTTTTCACGCTTATTTCGCTCAGCGGATTTGGATGACCATTTGTACAGAGATAGTTTGAGTCCCGGGAAAGGTCACAGGACAGTTTTTATCCTGGAAATCAATCCCTAATGGGATGAAATAGGTGGTGAAAGTTTGTATGGAGCTAAAGGAGGCTAAAGGAGTTCCACGCGGACGAAGTGGCGGGCAGAAGCTAGTGGTGAAATATAAGTTAGTCTGCGTAAGTTAGCTTTGAAACCTCCACCTTGTTAACACACTTCTTGATACTCACTCAACCATCGGTTTGTTTGAAATGGTGACAGTCAGAACGTTCACCATGTCACAGTAAGAACTGCCGTCCGTAGCCCTCTTGAGCACCGCGTATGTGTCTCCGTAATGCAGCCAGTCCATCTTCACTGCGTATTCCACGGCAAAGTTGACGCGCGCTGTTATAGTGAGGTGGAAGTATTTCATGGGTTCACCTGTAGAAACAACTTGGGATTAAAAGCTGACAAGGAAATCTTTCGTGTCGTGTTACGATCTATTAATAAATTCAATAACTATGTGAAGCGTTAACTTATTTCGAAAGCTTATTATAGCACACAAGACTACATGAATGATAAAACTCCATGGAACTAATTTTGACAGAATTTTTAATCAATAGATTAATTCTCGTTATATTTTGTTTTTTGACATTAGATTGTTTTTCTAGAACCATTCACTAGTATTTTCTATACAATTTTTACTTCATATAAATTTTATTTTTTATGTTTAATAAATTACTTTAAAAAAATTACTGACGATTTGAAAGTGCTTGTTACTTGTTACTCTACTTGAATAAAGATCATTTTGAGTTGAGTTGAGTTGATGTATTTGCTGCTACCAACTATACGATGCAGACTGTACAGTCGCCATCAGATATATCGGAGCGGCCAAATTGCTCACAAATATCTAAACACGTCTCTATTGTCAAGGCATTAGAGACGTGTTCAGATATTTGTGAGCACTTTGGCCGCTCCGATATATCTGATGGCGACTGTACTACTAGAATAGTCCAAAATGTATGGCGATCACACGAAAAAGTGCTACTCCATGCATAGTCGAGTGCAATCTCTAAGCTAACTCAATGTCTCATAAGCATTAACACGATTCGGAGAGCTCAAATTATTATAGTATCGACGATTGATTATAGGAAAGAGACACAAATGCTCAATTTTTTCGTGCAAATGTTGTGCCTTGAATAAACTAACCCGAGTACAAAATCGGGACCATAGACTTGAACATCTGCAGCATCCTGGTGACCTGGACGTTAGTGCAGACCGCCAGGATTAGGCAGCATGGTTGCATCTGCAGCAAAGCTTGGGCTGTGCGTCCTGTCACCGTCGGCAGGATGATCACCTGAGCGTTAGACTGGTTGGCCAGAGCCACGCAAGACAGCACGCTCGCTTCTGCTGCGTTCACGGGCATCCTGTACTGAAACCATTGAACCGTATTAAATGTTGAAGAATTCATTTACTGACCAGTTTCAAAAGACAACGATGGTCACTAGCTGCCTCTCAGAAGTTTGAGGAATTGTTAATTGTTCATCAAATGTTATTCGTGTAATTGAGGCTCAGTTATCTTGTTCTGAAACATAGCCATTGGAGTGTTTCAATGTACTCAAATAAGTACCTGGATTGATGTGTAGTTAGTAGTTAAAAGGGTAAAAGTAAAGCAATGGACAGTCTGAGGAGCTACGCCATCGATCATTGGAGATTTCTGGATGTAATATTTGAGACAACGAATCTTTGGCATCAATTGGCTCTCAATCAACGTGTCCAAAGGAAAAAGACGATATAATATTTTGGTATTCTTGCGCTTTGTGCACTCACAAATATAAATGCCGTAAACATTCTAGAAAATTCCTCAAATAATGGACATTTTTATACTTTTGTCGGGGTCTTGTATAGTTATATGTTGGCACTCGTATCTCCATTGACAATTTGCTGTGACGTCAGTCATCTGAGACTTCTCAGACGATGGTCGGTTCACCCATGCGCAACGTCAGAAATAAAGGTAGGGTCAGTTTGGGTATGTGTTCAGTGTGTTCAGGATTTTTTTCTAGGGGCTGGGGGGGGCTGGGGGGGGGCACAAGGGGCTCAAGGGTAGAAATAACCAACAACTGTTAAAAATAAACTTGTAGTCCCGTGCCTTTCCCCTGTGGCGCACATACCTGAACTGACCTTACTTTAGGTGCCGTAGGTTCATGGTCTTCTCTGTCTCTCACTGAGCATAAGCGTGAGCGAGATGGAAGTGCGTGCTCGGAAACGCGGATACCATGTTTTTAATTTAATTTTTTTGGCCGTTTAAATAAATAAAAAAGTAATCACTGAGTTCTCTCAAACATGATATTGCCGAGTTTTAGAAGCAATTTATTTATTTTTAGCTTTTGTGCATAATTTGATACGAATATTTTAAGTGTATTTTAGACCTATGTTCGTGATTTTTTTCTATTGAGCGAAAATTGTTTAATCATGTTTCGAATTACTGATCTCGCTGCAAAAAAGCCTCAAGATTACTATTCGTATTTTTTTGAAACCATATCGTAATAAACAGACGCATTACATTGTTTCAAAAACTCTGTTCGCTTAACTTCGCTGAACCTACGGCTATAAATATCACGTAAAGTGACGATGCTCAATATGAAAACGATACAAGAGATTAGTATTTACCTGGTCAGTAAGCCTCCAAAAGCTACTCTTTCTACAGGTATACGGCTCTATGTTGCGGCACATTCCGTCGAGCAGCCTAACCGTGTCCAGCGTGTAGTCCATGTTCTCGCAGACTCGAAGGATGAAGCCTGAGATCCCGTCCAAGATGGAGTTGCTTACGTCAGATAGCTCACTGTTGACCACTTCGTTGTTGCGTATAGCGCTTTGCATTACGCCCCCTGAGAGGTAAAGTGGCTTGCCACCCTGGAAAATATTGTTTTTATGAAAAACTATGGTGAACATGCGATGAATATGTCAGTTGCAGGCAATACCATGTTATATTATTAAGCAACATTTGTATATTTAATTCCACCGATCGTGTCGTTTGTCTATAAATGTGGCCTGATGATGATAGATGCGTGATGAGCAAACGTCGGACTCCAGCGGGCATTTTCGTGGCATGTCAGAATGATAGGTAAGGTTCGCAAATCAATCAATTCACTTTCGAGTATTTGTACTTAGTATTTGGTACCTAGTATTTATAATGTGAAATTCCAAATATCATAGCAACTAACTGCATTATTTATAAACGTACTTGGACTACACATAAGTCAAAATGGCGAAAAAGTTCGTTTGGCTTTATCCGTCACTCAGACAATTGCAGCTGTGAGAAAGGAAAAAAAACACAAATGAGTTAACTGGACAATGTCAAGTTGTATAAACACGGCTCTAAGGCTGTACGTTAGTTAGGTGTTTATTTTTTTATATCCTTTAAATTTTAAATAAAAATAAGATTGAATAGTCTGTGTTATATTTGATTTAATTTACATTCATGGTACATTTGTAGGTATATTATTATTATTATTGTTTGTTTTTTAAGTGGCCACTTCAGTGGGTTATCACTCATCACTTCAAAGAATATTTGCACATTAAAGATGAATAAATGATAACGGGTAACTAATTTAATTAACTATGTTACAAATAATACATTATAATACTCGTAAGTTAAGTTAAGATTTTTTTGTAAACCTTACCTTGCCCTCAAACTGCCCCCTATAGTCCGACGTTTGGTGATGAGTTAGAGAGGTAGGGCACAGCGGAATAGCTACTCGCTCATTTTTGGAGCAGCCGAACTGGGGAAGTACCTCACCTTACAGAACACCGCAGCCACAATAACACCACTACTTGCTTTATCGGTATTTGGTGTTATGTTCCTGGTGGTAAGAGGATGCGCTGTGTTGAGAGTGTGGAAGTTGCATTTGTCCCTAGCTGGCAACAGGACGAATCATCAAATCAATAAAGGGTCGGCAGCGCGGTTGTGATTCTACTGGTGTCGCAAGCGTCCATATGCGACGGTGTCTACTTACCGTCAGGCATATTCTTGCACTTGACTATACATTTTATAACACAATGAAATAATTGTGTGTGCAAATAGTATTTTTCACAATCGTGTTATGAAAGGGAGCTTTTTAGTCGAGTACCGTGTTTAGGCCACGAAGCTTGCTGAGTGGCCTAAGTAAGGCACGAGATTAAAACGCTTGATTATGACACAATTGTGAACAATACTTTTTGTACGAGTTCATTAAAATTAATAATTTAAGTCATTAATACGAGTATATAAGAAAACTAAATATCGTAAGTAGGTACTATATTGTCTAATTCGACTATTGTAAAGGCTCTTTGACTTTTCAGGTAGCAAGGTAAGTGTGGCTTCCTCTGCCATATTAGCTATTTCTTGAGGAGTTAAAGATGTTTCGTCACTGTCACTACTCATTTTCTTAGTTTTTATTTTAACTTTTTAAGTTTAACTTTGAAAAGAAAAGTTATCACATCACACCACCGGCGTCCGTAATGTTGCAGTACTGTGCTGTAAATTGTCTAAATACTAGCCAATCACAAAGCGTAGTTTTTTTTTAATTTTTATGCCCTGGATACAGCAGCAAGTTCAAGTAGATTTTTGACAGATGGCGCGACGCTGCTACGTTCTGAAACGCCATAGATTGGCAATCTTGTATCGGATCGAGTCTCCTTAAACAAGGACACATTATTGAAATACAAAGTTCTATTTTCAATTTTTTTTCGGTTTTCTAGGCGTATCGAAATAATTATTTCGATCGTCCATAGAGCATAAACTTTTTCATCAGAATAAAAGCATTCCATTGCGTTATGGTTTGCGAGGTTCTAATTTAAAGATTATAGTCGACGAGTATAAAAAACTCTTGTACGATTACGAGCACTGTTAGTTCAAGTATAATACCGACGAAACTTGCATTCGGAAACTTGGAGCAGTCATAATCAAATCACTCTCGAGCTAGTGTTAATTAATTCAACTAGAGTTCGAGGACTGGAGTTTATTACGAACTACATTTATTGTACATAGTTTACTCCGGTTGAGGCCAGTGCAAATTAAATGAAACATTTAACATCCTAATGAAAACTAGAAGGTATTTAGTTAAATAAATAAATAAATCAGATTGTATATACGTCCCATGAACAGATCCCATCAACAGAGATAAGATGAAAACGATGATTGTAGACCGAGCAAAACAAAATAAAACGGGCATTATGTATAATAAAGATTTAATAAATAATTAAATATAAATAGTATATTTAGCGCAATGTAATTCTATTGTAGTCGGGGAAGTTAAACCATGGAAGGATTAGCTGCTGAAAAGGAAATATTTAGAATATTATCATTTATCACAATACCTACATATTTTCTACCAATGCCTTAAAGTACTGAACGCTGTCGATTCAAATGTAATGTGTGTCGATATGTACTTTAACAGTCTGTGTATATAGTTTATCCTTTTTGCTTCCGAATAGGGGACGTACAAACGACAACACTGTTAACTGACCATCCTGTGTTTATATAGAACCCTATTACATTGCACTTAAGGTACACCGATGGTCAGTTAGCTGTGTTGTCGATAGTACAAACTTGACACTGTACGTATATGTACCTACATGATTGAATATCATTCAGAACGAACAGAAAATATCGGTGAAATCTAAAATTGTCCAGCAGTCCTAATAATTGACGTCAAACGTCGAAGAAAATACGTCATAAAACGTACAATATTGAGTTGTCTAACTCTACCGACATGTTATTGTATTGTTTTTCTTTCTTACTGCTTTGTTTGTGTGAGGTGTGCAATAAAGAGTATTGTATTGTACAATTTAATATTACTTTTCGTCCAATTGCGAAATGGTAATTCGTTGTTGACAATTTTCCGTTTGTTCCGAATGACAGTAAATCGCATTGCACAGCATGCATCGTCCTGCATTTTATTGATGACTTTACCTGTTGGCATTTCGCTGATATCCACTTTTGTATGGTGTTCATTCTAAATTTGTACGATGCTGGAACTGTATAAGGCAGGTACTCCCTCGAAAATATGATTCCATCTGATTCCTAAGAAAACGTAAAGTACATGTTAATATTTTTTATGACAACCATAAACAATAGGCACGAGTAGAATCTTAATAAGACTTTATATTGATATTTTAGCGTTTCTACACATTTGCACAAGTTGAATTCAGATTTTGGCGAGTAATGTTATAATTTATACTACGGACGAAATGTTCGAACCCTTCGGGAGTTTATTCAGAGTGAGTGTCGCCGTAGTGGGTCTATATCGGGTTGTATAATATTTGTAGCCATATGGCCGATAGGCATAACTGCTTGTGTCATAGTCATCATTACGCATAAACGACAATAGTCATAAATTAGTTCGCATACATTTTTTAGCTATAATATTTGAGAGCATAATAAATAGCAAATGTCATAAATTTATTGTGCATACAAGCTTTAAGCATAAATATCAATCGGCATAATATGTTTGCGCATAAGGTTTTCAAGTCATAGGTATAAGACAAACATTTTTAGTCCCGTACATTTTTTTAAAACAAATTGTCTCCGTAACCTAAACTTAATCCAACTTTCTTTTTCTTTAAACAAACACCCGGCAATTATTTTAACCTAACCGCCAGCGTGTCGACGCCACCCCGCTTCGCGGGGTGCCTATTTCCGCTCTAAGGGACACAAGATAACCATAACCTAACCTACCAAAAATACAATTATTGCGATTGTTTATTTTTTTTACTGCGGGGGGCCTGGACGCTCGAGCCCCCCTTTTCAAGCTCCCTAACCTAATTAAACGCTAGTCAACTAATATAATAACTTGTTTTTCTTTGCGAATCAATCATAATGACAACCTATTGTCATAAGTTATGCATAGCGATTCTTATGACTAAAAATAATTATGATATTTATGATCTTCAATATAATGACTAAAACTTGTATGCTGATCAACATCATGGTTACTTAAACAAAATATGACATAGTACAGTTATGACAATGAAAGTATTATGCGCAGAATTATTAATGACAAAACACTTTTGTGCCTATGCCAAATCTTGGGATTAGGTGTCAAAGCGGGCTCCTTTAAGGGCACTACCGTGAATAACGCTAGGAGGATGATGAAAATACTTTTATGCGCAACAACTTTATGCGTAAAGTTGTATGGCTTTCGAAATTATGACGAGTCATTATGCGACTAGATGGACACCCCGCCGTAGTAGGTAGTAGTATGATATGAATACGCGAGTTATTATTAGGCATATTAAAATACAGAGTGTTTTTTTTAAATGGGACAGTATGGGGAAATCCGAATCTAAAGGAGATAGAGGAAAAGTGTCCAAGGAGACATTAGGTGTTTTTTTATGTAAACAAATTTGGCTCATTAAAATTTTTGGTCAAGCGTGAGTTGTTCTTAAAAAATTATAAAGTTGGTCAATTTTTTTTTTGACGCGGGTCGGCTCTGTTTCATGTAAGGATTATTTCATTGTATGGAAAGAAAAAAATCTGAACAGCAGAAGTTGGTCAAATTTAATGAAAACTAATCTTCATACAATTGCAGTATTCGCCTTTTAATATTGTTGCAAGTGCCTAGTGTAAAAAAATATTTAAAATTATTCCATTTTTAAATTTCGATAATCGATAAGAGCTCCAGATGATTCAAGAGAAGAACATTTTTTTTAATCTTCGTAAACATCATGGCACGCGATAGTCTTGAAATTATAAAAAAAAGAATTCAAATTTGGAACGTAAGTTATTTCTGCAGCTGTGATTTTGTTTCCAATCAGTTCATGCTTGTAATTTTATTCATCATGGCGTTTTTCTTATGGTTACCTTAAGGGTCGAATTTATGAATCCCGATACAACTCCGTACAAGAATTAAAAGATGCTGTTTACAACACTTTAAACACAATTCACCATAAATCTCTGTTAAATGCAACTAGAAGTGTCTTGAAGCGTGCTCGTACCTGCATAAGACAAGACGGCGGCCACATCGAACATTTACTCAAGTAATAAAATAAACCAACTGTATGAAGATTAGTTTTCATTAAATTTGACCAACTTCTGCTGTTCAGATTTTTTTCTTTCCATACAATGAAATAATCCTTACATGAATCAGAGCCGACCCCCGTCAAAAAAAAAATTGACCAACTTTATAATTTTTTAAGAACAACTCACGCTTGACCAAAAATTTTAATGAGCCAACTTTGTTTACATAAAAAAACACCTAATGTCTCCTTGGACACTTTTCCTCTATCTCCTTTAGATTCGGATTTCCCCATACTGTCCCATTTAAAAAAAACACTCTGTATAAGGTAATCCGGTCACTCAGAGAGGTCGAAAATCGCTCAAAATGTTCTTGCGTGCTAAACGCACCGGCAACGCGAGTGCTCATGACTAGGAACCGCGACGAGTGACCCGATAACATTAAAATCCATACTTATAATAATATTTTAAATGCGAAAGTGTTTCTGTCTGTTACCTCTTTACGCTTAAACCGCTGAACCGATTTTGATGAAATTTGTTATACTTAATATAGTTCGTCTTTGGGAAGGGCATAGGATAGTTTTTTTTTATCCCGGAAATCATGTGAAGTGAAGTGAAATGGGGGTTGAAAGTTTGTACGGAACTACGGTATCGATAAAAGAGTTCCACGCGGACGGAGTCGCGGGCAGTCACTAGTATTTAACTTCTCTGATTCTCACGGAAGTTTTCATTGTTATTACTCATTTTCGCGCAGTTTACTTTCATTATTAGTCATACTTTTATTATTTCATCAATGTTTCTTATCCCCCCTTCAGTGCTGATGCCGCTGAATATCATCGGCCGCCGAATCTTCTTGCCGATACACTTCTTTACCATTTTGATTTCTTCTGCATCTTCTATATGGTGAATGACTACTCCGTCCACCTTGAATAAAAAAAAAGTTAAAATGCTCGACTAAAGTTACTGGAGCCGATATCCCGAAGGCTCTCAAAATAATAACAAAAGTTGCCTAATTCTGTTGTTCTTAATTCGAATACCGAGCAACAAACATCGTACAGGTAAAGTGCTAAAAGTTTCAAACAAATTAGTTAGATTGTTGTTCAACATGAAACAAAACCAAAATTTACCTGATGCTTCGTCACAAATTGTATTATAGTTGCGTCACCCTGACTAAAGAATGGCCTTGAACTTTTGAAACCTCGAAAACAAACAACAGCAATGTGTTTCAGTTTGCCGCTTTTTGTAACCACCGCTCTGAGGGTATCGGCATTTAGTATTTCGGTACAGATGAGTTCTATTTCATCACCGTCTATGGATATCTCCATGCCAATGGTCACTTCAGTTGCTACGTCAAGGTTGTTGACAAATATTTTCTTTGCATTGCATTTATCGAAATAGGAAACATCAGTAGTGAGGTCGACTTGCGTGTTCTGGGTTAGCTCAATATAATCCATGTCCTGCAAAAAGTGTTTCTAAAGAGCATTTTTTAGTGTTGGTTGGTCTGTCGAACCTGAGCCGCATTTCACAAAGTATAACTGGCAACGTTGAGGCTCTTGGGCAATTTCAAATGGCCTTTTGACCATTGTTGCCAGTTTAGCCATGCAAGATTGTATCTTGTAGCTTCGTGAAAAGGGCAATAGATCGTGTAGACCTACATCTTGCCCTCGCAGGCCTTATAATAATGATGCACCTAATTTCGTCAGGGAAAACATTTACACTTTTCTTCATAAAAAGATAACTCGCACAAGACAAGGGCTTGTGAACCAGCTCCTCACACCAACCAAAACTATCTCTAATGTGGGGCTAAATATTATAACTTCAACCAATGTGACGACCGGGGCCATAAAACTCTTGAGCTCGCGTTATCAGTTATCCATTGTGTTGCTCGACCCGTGCTCGGGACACTAAAGCAGGTAGTAAACGCACAAAACGGGATGTCGATAGAATTGAGTGATAATTTAAAACACGGTTTTATGAATGAATTGAATAATATATTATCTTCTTTCAACTCGTTAAATACTTTATAAATATTAAGAATAAGTTTACGACATTGCACATTAATATCACCTTCTAACTTGGAAACATGGTGATTGCAAAAACTTTCCATTGCGAATATTGCGATATCGGTTGTATGTTCTCTGTAAGTATTCGAGACACGAATGACGTATACCTTACAAGACTATTGATTTTATATCAACAAGTCTAATTACCTAATAGGTTAAAAGTCGGCAATTAAATGTAAAACTCGATTATTACCCATCATTATGCAAACTTATTAAACACCGCATTCGGTGTTTAATCAGTTTGCATAATGATGTGTCATTACACATGATTATGGTCAACACAATGTAGGTAATTGTTGACTAATTATCTCATTAGAAACTAGCTCAAAACATCTTATTTATAAAAACCATAATAATGAAATAAATAGGCAATAATACGGAAACTCAACAAAATATATTAATTTCATCGACGTTTAAACCTTTTCGTTATCGATACGTTACCCTCACTACGTCCGTCGAGGTTTATGGCCCACGCCCGGACTTTAATTTAATGGCCCCGGTCGTCACATTGGTTGATCTCCACTATAGTATAATACATATGTCACTGTATGTGTCACTAACATACGAATGTCAACAAGAGAATCAGACTGATTTATATGCACCCGTTGAAATATGTAGATTTAAGTACCTATGGATCAGACTAAATAAGAAGTTCCTGTCTCTTTTCAAAATAATGCCGGACCTACAAGTGCAGCATGGCATAATCGTTAGGCATATCCATTGTCACATATCCGGCAACACTTAAGGATGGCGTGTCAATTAATAATAATAATAATAAAATCATTTATTTCGACCAACTCGATTTAAATACTAGTTCTATTTACTTGCCTCGTCTTCAAGAATACCCGTCAAAATAGAACGAGTCTTCAAATCAATACACGTGGCAAGTGGCCAATTCTTCAAACCATATTTTAGGCATAAGGCAGCAGTGGCCCTCTTAATTTTGTCAATAAGTTTAATCTTGTCTTTACTCGTTTGGTGTGGCAATCTGAACCTTGCTACATTCATCCCTGCCTCCATCAGCTTTTGAATGTCTACTTCCGTGGCTATGCGGTTTACTGGAATAGAAAATACTTTTAAATTACACTGGTTACGTATCGTTAGCGATTCGGGATATATCGGTTACCTTGGTTCTGCTGCGGATAGCCTGATTGCTGATGCAATCGCGCAGAGAAACTCCCGGCATTGCCCTCTCCATTGCCAGTTGGGTGACTTTAAGCCTTTTTTGAGGACCAATAGTAAGCGACCACGTTTCAGTGCCATATGTGTCATCACTGAGACTGCGGAATATTAGACGGAAAGTAGGTAGTAGCTTCCTGAAGATCTACCTAACTGGACAGTCTGTCCTAGGTATACATAACTGTCTACAACTTCGAGCGTAAAGTGTCAGATTGAAATTGGAGTTGGTACTACATGGGCATTTGACATTAATCGTTGTCTTACCCATGTTCATCCTTATATAACTCACTCGGAGGCTTAATTGAGGCAATCGGGCATCGTACTGAAGTCTTCCATGGTCTCAGCCAAGACTACTATATCGTCAACGAACCGAAGGTGAGTGATGTACTTGTCGAGTACTATATGTCATGTAGGTATACAATTGTATGCTTTGTTACGCTCGCTCCACGCTAGGTGCGTATAAAATCTGGAAACTGTTTTAGAAAGCTCTTGCCCTAAAGCTATTCTTACAGTAGATTTCATAGTGTCTTATTGTCTGGAAATCAGTTAGATTGACTGATATTTGTTATGTTACAAATACTCTATGGATACTTTGTATGTCCGAAATAAAGAAATTGAATTTGAATTGAAAAAGATGCATTTGACTACCCATCATACTCCATGAATTATGAATAGGTACGTACCCAAAGTAACCATGATGACACTGCGTCTCCGTTTAAACATTTTATCGCCGAGTATATCTTGATCAGTAAGTGCACTGAAGTCGATATCTTCCATATCTGCAGTCATCTCACCCGAATGTGCTATTTGCATCATTTTGTTGCGAGTTTTTTTATAAAAATAAGTAACACACAAAAATTAATCGTACTTCGAATACTGTACGCATATAAAAATTATTAGCAACCGTAAAATCTTAAAAATAAACTCAACGAAAGGTGTGTTTGGTACGAAAATCTGTCAATATAAGGTGTCAGTGTGAAAGGTGCACTCACTTTTTAAACGATCAATTAAAAATGGTTTCTGTGTGTAAGGTTGTATACGTTACTTTTTAGGTGAATCCACGAAGTTTGAATTGATATTTAACCACAGGTAGTTATATTTTTTTTACTGGTTTTGTTCTCACGCCAGATTTCGTGAATTCACCTATAATCAATCCCATGCGGATCTTTCGAATTTAGATGTTCCTATACACGGTTATTATGAATCGAATGTAGGTAATGTTATTATTACTGATGTTCTATTATTCTGTTATGTCTAGTTCGACTAAGTGATCTGACTATCTAGTCTAGCTTTGCTTAGTTTGGGACTAGGTCGATTTGTGTAGTTTGATAAGTTATTTGTGTGTGCAAAAATATTTATTTATTAAATTTAAAAAAACTATCAATGCACTTGCACTTGCTTTAATTACAACCATCGCATTTGAGATTAAAATTGAGAATAAACATTCTGTATCGCGTTAAATTGTGTGTGTGTATTTCCGGACTCCCAAACTCCGTCGCCCCACCTTCTTTGTCTCCTCACCATCATCTTAGCGTTATTCTGGATAAAGGGGCCTGGGGTGCGTAGGGTCTTCCCCATACGTACATACATACAATTATGCAAGTTCAACGATAATAAAGGTTTTTGTAAGAAACCTACAAAAACTCAGAGAGTGACTCACTCGAGAAATCACCGCTTTAGCACCGTAACGTCAAATAATCAGGTTCAAAAAATAACATAGGTACCTACCGAAGTGAAATATGTTGCACGATTGGAACACTTACTTTAACAATTCTTCTGTCGCAAAAAAATCTAAAATTTGTAATGATAAAAGTGACTGGTTTCAACCCGGAGGGAAAACTGAATCTTATTGGAATTAGGCTCCTCAGTAATATTTCGTACAGTAACGATTTTATACACGACATCTAGATTTTTAACAACCCTTACTGACGATGCCCCTGAAGAGAACTTAGAGCATCGGGCCTGCTACAAAAAAATAATACATAGGTACATTAACCGAATAAACGGAAGCTAAATAAGTCATGAGCATTGCTGGCCAAAAAGTGGGGTGCAGTTAACAAAGTAAAACATAGTATCTTTGGCCGGCATTTCTCTCATATTTGCACAGTCTGTGGCAACTAATGGACAAACAAGGGGGCGGCTATGTTGATTTTCAGTTACCGCGTGTGCGACGTCCTTCCTTGCAAGATTTATTTTCGCCTCGGGCCTCGGAAATAAGACGAATCTCTTTGTTTATCTTTGCATTCAACTTTTATAGCAATTGTTAGTTTTGCGAATTTGAAACTCGGAGGAGAGTTGTGGCCGCCAAGAACGTTTCGCGCGAAGTTGCTGGCTCCAAGTTTAAATTGAAAATAACACTAAGACATTCTGATTTATTCTGATGAGTATGAATATCGTTCGATGAAAGGGAGGAAATACATTAAAATTTGATTATAAGTACCTTGCAAGAATTCCAGCTTAATTAAACACTGCATAATTATTTATTTGCAAGTCAAAATTACAGATAATAATAATGTATAACAAATAATAATAATAATTCGCGTCTCTGCAATGCACAGTCAGGTGAAGATTAGTTAGTTCTTGGAATGGCTGCTCCATCATCGTCAAACCCCAGTTTCGCTGCAGGTTTGAATTTGTGGCGTGTGCCTCGTATGCACATAGTGGTGGCTCGAATTATGGCAGTGCATATCCTTGTTCTAAGCCAACCCAGTATAGTACTCAGTGATTTATTCCAACGGTCTGCGAGGGCTTCGCCTATGTGTTTGACAAAGGAGGTCATCTGTGTTGCGAATACGCCATCGACGGAAGTCACGAGAGGGGTGAAGGTAGCATGTTTCGCTTCGCAGGCAGCGGAGTATTTTATTTTCTTTGTTTTTCAGTCTCAGCAGATTTTAGGACAGAAGTGACGTGGTGTGCAATGTAAGAGGGAGCGTCAGCGTCTACGACACGGATATCGAAAAGAGCCTCTCTCCGAGCATTCCATATGCCACGGCAAGATAAGTCGCCGCGTAATCCAAGGTCCAGCTTAATTAACGCAAACTGCTGCTAGTAAACGTACGGGTTTTAAGTTTTTGTAGAGATATATTATTTTTAAGGAAAACGCGAGGGACTTGGAAATGAGTGTTTTGGTATTTTGAACATTGTGGATTTTTTTGCCACTATAATAATAATAATAAACCATTTATTTCAGGCATCTAAGGCCCATAGTTACAAATACCTTAAAGACTAACATACATACAATTATAAAATTAAAAACGAATTACTATTTAGGCGACGAAACAGTGTGGCTCCGTTGCGTCGTCACCTCCGGTGTAGAATTCGGTAGGTTGCCCTGGAACCGCCGAAACACGACACCCTTCGGCCAGAAGTCAGCACACGCGATGGTCTCCTGCAGCGGCCGCGGCACGCGCACCACAAACGAGCTGAAGTGCACGTAGTGGCGCGAACGCAGCTGGAAGACCCTCAGCGAATAGCCAGTCTTCTGGTGAATATACTCCATCATGTCATCAGCCGTGGCGGAGTAATGCAGGCGCGACACGTACGAGTACAGCGCCTTACTCGGTGTAGCAACCCGCAGGCCCGAACCAACTGGCTCTGCTGTACCACACTGGCTCTTTCGCGGCTTGCGCTTACTAGACACCAATGTGAAACCCTCCTTATCCACATCGGTGCGAGGGGGCTTCTCTTTTGGAGGAACCCCGGCTTCACGCACTCTTGAAGGTGCGCTTCTCCGGTTGGCTGCGACAGGCTGACCGGCAACGACGTCAGCAAAGCGATGACGTGACTTGGAGGACTATGAAATGTGTGTCAGGAGAATCATGCTTTTACCTACTGGAATATAGTAAGTGGAATCTACTCATTCAAAAAAATAAGCTCTTCTCTCTCGTTATCCAAATAAACATTGTCGTTAAATACTGAGATATTGACTATTCGACCCTATTACACAACCAACGAAATTTTGGGGTGTTATTTTAGAGAATCTCATTAATTAAGCCTATTTTTTCTTCAAGTGCAGCGGCCTGTCATTGATTATGAAATAAATTGCTCAAAGAGTTGATCATATTTATTCAGACACCATATTGACATTATTGATTACAGTCGAAGCATTTTTGAAATCCCAAATCCTCGTCTCGTCCCCTGACCCTCAAGTTTAAGGTGTGCGTACAAAAGTGTGTCCTTCTCCTTCACTAGATAAAGTTATGAAAAAAAAATCAATCCGCATATATCTTCGTTTAGGCCTGCAACACACTGGCGCGGCCTGCGGTGGCGGACAATAGTAAATTTGACGGCTAATAACAATTTTACTATTGTCCACCGCGGCCAGGCCGCGCTAGTGTGATGCAGGCTTAAGGCCTCTCACAGACTGGAGCGGCCTGCGGTGGCGGTCAATAGTAATTTTGACAGCTAATGACAAGTTCACTATTGTCCGCCGCGGCCAGGCCGCGCCAGCGTGATGCAGGCTTAAGGCCTCTCACAGACTGGAGCGGCCTGCGGTGGCGGTCAATAGTAATTTTGACAGCTAATGACAAGTTCACTATTGTCCGCCGCGGCCAGGCCGCGCCAGCGTGATGCAGGCTTAAGGCCTCTCACAGACTGGAGCGGCCTGCGGTGGCGGTCAATAGTAATTTTGACAGCTAATGACAAGTTCACTATTGTCCGCCGCGGCCAGGCCGCGCCAGCGTGATGCAGGCTTAAGGCCTCTCACAGACTGGAGCGGCCTGCGGTGGCGGTCAATAGTAATTTTGACAGCTAATGACAAGTTCACTATTGTCCGCCGCGGCCAGGCCGCGCCAGTGTGATGCAGGCTTAAGGCCTCTCACAGACTGGAGCGGCCTGCGGTGGCGGTCAATAGTAATTTTGACAGCTAATGACAAGTTCACTATTGTCCGCCGCGGCCAGGCCGCGCCAGCGTGATGCAGGCTTAAGGCCTCTCACAGACTGGAGCGGCCTGCGGTGGCGGTCAATAGTAATTTTGACAGCTAATGACAAGTTCACTATTGTCCGCCGCGGCCAGGCCGCGCCAGCGTGATGCAGGCTTAAGGCCTCTCACAGACTGGAGCGGCCTGCGGTGGCGGTCAATAGTAATTTTGACAGCTAATGACAAGTTCACTATTGTCCGCCGCGGCCAGGCCGCGCCAGTGTGATGCAGGCTCAAGGCCTCTCACAGACTGGAGCGGCCTGCGGTGGCGGTCAATAGTAATTTTGACAGCTAATGACAAGTTCACTATTGTCCGCCGCGGCCAGGCCGCGCCAGTGTGATGCAGGCTTAAGGCCTCTCACAGACTGGAGCGGCCTGCGGTGGCGGTCAATTGTAATTTTGACAGCTAATGACAAGTTCACTATTGTCCGCCGCGGCCAGGCCGCGCCAGTGTGATGCAGGCTTAAGGCCTCTCACAGACTGGAGCGGCCTGCGGTGGCGGTCAATAGTAATTTTGATAGCTAATGACAAGTTCACTATTGTCCGCCGCGGCCAGGCCGCGCCAGTGTGATTGCGGGCTTTAATCGTAATAAATAGTTTTGTTCTTTACCTCTTAGTACTTTTTTATGAATTATTAAAAAAAAATGCCCACCGTGACACCCGGTAGTTAAATACAATGCGATAAAATTTTAAAACGTGTGGAATGTGGTGCGTCCAAGCAATAACTTGTGCACAATTGAGTATCGCGTTTACCGCTGATATTTCCTAATTTGGGCATGAATAATTGAATAGTGTTCCAAGTAATTTCGTATGTGTTTACTTAATACACAGACATTGTTTTGATTTCCAAGTGCAAAGCCAAGTAAGGAGTAGGTACCTATTATTGACACAAAATGATTGTAACTATAGATGTAGGTAATGTAGAAATACGAGTAAGAAGTCTTCTGTATTGCAATAAACAGCTTGTTTTTTTTAACTTTTATAAGTTCATGCTTCTTAACTCCATGATAAGTGGAATTTAGTTTAGTTACTGAAAGCTTAAATATATGCTAAGAGTATCCATGTGGAATTAACAGAGGTCCTCAAATAATCTCAAATATTATGAGCACTAATTAGAAGCTACGGTAGCCCAGTTGGTTCAGGCATGCGGCTGTCAAACGGCGGTCGTGGGTTCGAATCCCAGCTCATACCAGAGTGTTTCGGAACTTATGTACGGAATATTTACCGTTAGCTTTTCAGTGAAGGAAAACATCGTGAGGAAAACCGGTCTAATCCCTAGTGCCTATGCCAAATCTTGGGATTAGGTGTCAAAGCGGACCCTGAGCTGCTTTAGGGGCACAACCGGGAACAACGCTAGAACGATGACGATGATTATGAGATTTATGAGGGACTTTTTTCTTAAGCAAATTGATTCCTGTTTTTTTCCTAAAGCAAGTTTTGGTTCAGATTATTCATTATGGCAATTTTTTATATAAACTGATATTGGAATTGGGAACGCTGCTTGCATGGGCACAACATTTTTTAAATTTTTAGCTTTAGTTATTTTAATTTTCGTTAGCTTTAGTTTTATATTCAAGTTATGTGTTTTCATAAGTAGTTTAGTTTGTATATTGTTATTGTTAATAAAATATTACTTGTTGGATTATAAAATTCTCTAGCTTTCACAATTGTCTGGCGCAAAATTAATATCTGCTCCCGGGTTCCCTTTCCTGGTTACTTGTATTAATATGTATAAGTAATACGAGTATATATCCAAATAGCTGTTTTTTCCTATACTTATGTGTAACATTTCGACCGCTGCAAGTATCTGGGTATTCTCCGGGGCATCAACTTCACGGTGATCCCAGTGACATCAAACCGCCGATTCCCCCAGGACCAACCCATGAGTTATGGAAAAAGGTCTTGTTTAACTTTTTTGTTGTATTCACAACTTTGCTATACTTTGTAGCTGTGATAACATCGTTGCTAGCAAGATTCAAATTATAAATATAGATTTTAAATGATGAAAAATAAGGGTTAGAAACGCTTATTACGTTGTGAAGAAAAAAATAATACTCTGTAGGACCATCTAATCGGGCGGTTAACTGAACCGCAAAATATTTAACATAAACTTCCGAATTCGAGACTTGCCTGTTTCAATAATGTAACCCGTTTTACTATACATCATTCGCTTGCCCTTTCAACCCTTCTCTCACACAGTCCATCCTCCTATTCCATGGCTTACGCTGTCTCTTAATTACCTCCATATACATTATACATATCCAATACTCATCTGGCCTCATGGCTTTCATCCCTCTCACCTCCTGGATCACCTCTTTTAACAATTTTCACGAAATATTATCAGACATTTATCCCAAATCACAATCAATCAAATTTATTCCAAAGTTAATTAGCAACGGGCTCAGTCTTAACATTTTAAGCTAGTTCGCGCACAAATTTCGGTACCGCTGTGCACCGGTAAATTTTAAAGAACACACCTCCTGGGATGCAAACAAATGGGGCAGCTATTAACCTGCCCGCAGAGGCGAAGGTTGCTTAATTCGATGGTCTTACTATTTGTCTTCTCGACCGCTTCATTAGAGACGAGAAATACTTTTCCTCAGTAATAAATAAGCACGAGTCTGTTAACACATCAACAATATTGTTAATATTAAGTATATATTAAGAATAATAATTAAAAAAAACTGATATAGGATTCGTATAAAATACATTACAAAATAATATTAGCCTATGTACAGCCTATTAAACTAAAAAAAAAAGAAAATAAAAATATTTACAAATAAAAAACCGACTATAGATCTGTGCCGTGCAGCGAAGTGATAAGGCTGGGGGCTTGCCGCGCTGGATAGCAATGCTGGTCCGTTGCGCAAGATAACCGCCAGCCCTCCGGTCACAACTTTGCTTCCACGACTCGCATCGCGAGCTTTTTGCGTGCATGCGTGTGCTCCGGGCCCCCACGGCCCAAGCGTTTCATCCCCAAACGGCTCAAGCATGCAGACAGAATCAAAGGCTGCATATTTGCGCCGCTTGACGTTTTCAGCTGTGTTAGCGGCAGCCCCAGCCCTGGTCGAAGTCCCTGAAAGATGGGACGGGGCAAGGGTACGGGTGTGGCCGCCACTAAATGCGACCACTCGTTTCACATTAAGCCTATCCAGGCTACCACTAGACGCGGCCACTAGTAGCGAGCGCAAGCCACTCTCCGCACTAAACGCCCGGTGTGCGCCGATGCTATACAACATGTATGAAAGAACACGTCCGCAGCTTCTGTCGGCCATTAGTGGCTCAATGTTGGCCCAGTGTGTACAGCAGGCTATATGGCCTGGCCACGACACGGCGGGGCGGCGGCAGCGGCAACAGTTTTCCTAATTAATTGCGTTCTCCAATGTCGCAAACGTATCGAACAATTCATCGAACTCCACTACTCAGAGACAGATCTAAATCAGATCTAAATATTGCATCTGTATCTTTTGATTATATCGCCTTGATTAATATTGATTGCAAGATTTGAAAGGCTGTATGACATATGAAAGTCATTGGTCGAAAACAAAAGATTTCTATTGATGATAAAGGTCTTCCGATTTCGGGTAGATCATAATCACTAATAGTCAAATTACCTATAGCTGTAATAATGTACATGTGATACTTCAGTTGAGTTAGTCCCAACTTGGAAGGATACGTAAGGAAAAAAAAAAGTTGAGTTAGTGCGTGCAACGACGCGTGAAAATTTTCGATGGGTAACCCGGAACAAAAAATATTTTGAAAGATTTAGAATATATAACTTTAGGCTGGCCTAAAAGTAAATTTTAGCCAAGCCGGCGGGAATCGGCTTGTATGGGCGCTTCGCCACTGCAGCACTGGTACCTAACCAAATGACATTGAATAGTCAGGCTTCGGCAGCGTTCTTGCGCACCTCCGAGCAGAGCCCGATCGCGGTTGATATAACACTCATCGTCGCGCGGCCGTAAACGTGACGATCCTACCTAGACGAAAGAGTAGATGGTAATAGAGAGCGTAGAGCGGGATCCATGTATTGAGTTTAATAGCACATTTTGTTAGATTAATATTATTTAGAAAGAAAGAAGACATTTATTCACTACACAAAAGACAGAGACATAGGGAGTAAATATACAATACCATTCACACATATTACGACCAATAAAATAAATAAATTACAAGTTCTGAAACAGCACCAACGTCTGAAGTTACATTGAGAATAACTTTACGGTAAATGTCGCTACGAGCCTCCCCAAGGTGTAATTAGAAGAGTGGAATGGATTGAAAGATGTGTCGCCGCTGGACCCACGGTAGCTCACTTGGATAAGAGCGATGGTCGTATTCCAGAGGTCGTAGGTTTGAACCCGCTTAAGGCGAATAATTTTTTAACGTTCCACATTCATCGTATTGAGAATTTCGTTAGCGGACGTTTCAGCTTAGTAAACATTTACTGTTAATATAATTGATTCTGTAGAAAAATCCAAAACTTACCTAGTTCCTAATGGAGAAGCCATTATGTTTTGTGTGACTTTTGGCCTTCCCCTACACGACCAGCCTAAGGAAAGCGATCGCTTCGCTGCATAGCAACACAGCATCGCTTCGCTGTGTGTTAAGTAGCAACAGTAATTCAATATGGCGTGCCCCGGCTAACGATGGGGCTCGTTTCTCTCGTTCTCACAATGAGGCTGAAAATCTTGTAGCTCGAAGATAGCCTCGCATTGATACAAAGTCGCATGGTAGGGGCCTACAGGGGTTAATTTCACCGAGCTAGCCCTAAGCACGATGCCGTTAATTTTGGCCGCCTTTTCATATTAACGAGGAGGCTCGACGCGTAATTATATGTGGTATTCTATTTACTAGTGATAAATGAAGGTAATGGATATACGTAATTTCGGTGTACCCTTCATGGGAACAGAATTTAGTCTTATTTCCACTGAACTCGTACCTTATTTTGGAGCTACAAGCGGAATCAACGATTTTACCACAAGACTGATTTTGACATGGCGCATGTGTAATTTTTTCGAAGTGCGATAAATTAAACAATTTTTTTCATTTTGGAAAATAGGTAGTTACGTAGGTCAGTTGTATTTTTTATGTATCCAATATGCATTGAATAAACCAAAATAATTGAATGAGGGAGCGGAGCGAACGAAGTTCTCTGCTTCAGCTTGGGTCAAAATTCTTTCGTATGTTGTATGCTGCTGTTCTTTTCTACAGAGGCTCTAGTATAAGTTTTACCGAAACAAAACTTTACGATCACGTTTGCGTTTTACCCTCAATTTAATTGTATGGGATTTGACAGCAAAACGTGAACTCGGTCGTAAAGTTTTGTTTCGGTAAAACTTATACTAGAACCTCTGGTCGTATTGCTCAACCAACTCTTGTGAAATTTTGTGAATAGGTTCAGTAAATATACAGTTGTTTTTAGTCAAACCAGATTTTCGAATGAAAAAAAACATGATAAGGCAGGCTCACCATTTGTACATCACAGATTGGAACCATAATTTCGGCCTTTAAAGCCTACGCCAAAACCAAACACCAACACGAGTGGAGGAATGAGGCGGGCTTAAGGCATTCTAAGCTCTTCATAGAAGGAGTGGACTCGGGCTGGACTAACAAACTCTGGAAATCCAGCAGGAAGCAACTCAGAATCATATCTGGGGTGTTCACGGGTCACTTCGGGGTCAAGGATCTCAAGAGATCCAAGATGGGATTATCGGACAGTCTCGACTGTAGAATGTGTGGCGAGGAGGATGAAACCATGGAACACTTATTGTGTGAATGTGATGCCCTTGCCAGACAAAGAATGAATTACTTTGGTAACGGCTATCCGCAACCAAAGGAATTCAAGGTGCTCCCGTTAAGCTGCATCATCCGTTTCGTGGAAATGATGGAGCGAGCTTGGGAGTAGACATAAAGGAGAGGGCAAATGCACAAAAGATCCCATAGGGTCGAAGTGTATCCGAAAGGGCCCTCATCTATATAAGATAAGATAAGACATCACAGAGCCATTTCTAAATTAAACAGAGGAAATACCCGACCACAAGGTATATTTAGTATGAGTAAACTATACAAGCATGTGAATTGAAAGCACCATTGATATTTATTTAATCGTATGGCATACATTATTTTTGGCCTTTTAAAGATTGTCACTTTTTAGTACCACCCAGGGGACACGTGCAGGGTTGGGGTAGGTAGCTCCTGCGGACGCGAGTAACAGTTGTCCTTGTCCCCCCTTTGACAAGTGAGTGGACAACTCTACTGTTAGAAGTTCTTAAGCCGCCCCAAGGCCTCTAACTCGGCTTAACGACTACTGTCATAGACAGCAGCCGGGATCAACTGCTTAGCGTGCCTTCCAAACCACGGAAGTGCTCATTTATATTAACCACTCAAACATCAGGCGGTCACCCATCCAAAGACAGACCGCTGCCATCTTTGCTTAACCTGCGTTATCGTTGCCGACTCGCAGGTGCCGCTAGGCTATGAGCGCTTCGGATATGATAGGATGGACCAACGATGGACCATGGATATAGTACACACAGATGCAACAAGGTTGAATTAATGTGTAAGAAATCCCTCGCTTTTTGATATGAAAATCACACTCTGCTTTTTCCCCGACTGCCGAAAATATGGCGATATATAAAGATTGTGCTTACAACTTCTTATCTTATCTTGTAAATAAAGAGCAAAAGTCTTTGAGATTGTAAGTTTGTCTGTTTTATGTCGGGAGTAAACTACGGAACCACTTGTCCAATTGTAAAAATTATTTCACCTGTATCAAGAATGGACTTTCTGGATGGACAAGCTATATTTTATTCCGCGGTTTTGCCAGCGTTCTTTGCAATATTAATGAATGAATGAATGATAATTTATTCGCTGAATATGGTCACATTAGCTGGTATATAAATAATGCTTAGTAGGTAAGTAGGTATCTAACATATTCTACCAGAAACCGGTTTACGAATTTTATACAATATTCATAGGTTTATATCTAGACTTAACGCATTAATAGGTATTAGGTATTTAATATGTATTATTATTATTATTTTATAACATTAATAGAATTTAAATTATGTAGCATCTATTATAAAGGTAAATATGCGGGCGAAGCCACGCGGGCTGCCAGTCATGCTTATACATTTGCATCGTTTGTTTTCAAAATGGTAAGTACCGACAACAGCCGACGTTTAGCAGGCGCGCTGTGACGCATTGTTGTTGCTGAATAACAAAACATAAACACGCAGTACGGTTCAACCAGCACGGCTAGCACGCGACGGCGCGCGAGCTCTCTCGATTTTTCTAGCACTATCCGTCTCTCTCTTAATAGAACACTTAGAACAAGAGGTATAGTGCAATAAAAATCGAGAGTATGTCGCGGCCGTCCCATGCTAGACGTGCAGGGGGCAACGTGGCGCATGCGGTTTGCACTATGTTTTATGTGTATGTAAAATTATGGGTGATATCTACAGAGATTTAGGTAAACGCCTTTCCTCTGTACATTGTCAAAGATAAGGGTTAGAAGCCTAATTTTTGTTTGGACTCTTAATCCGCATAAACGGCGTCTCCTCTCATATATTATTATGCGATAATAACATTATTTATATGCACGTAAGCACTTAACAACTTTTGACCACAGGAAATACGAATTTTGTTTTAAACACTGTGTATGACCCATTTGTATTGAGCAGTAGCGTCAGGTTACTTATACATTTCAAATCAAAGGAAAACAATTGCTTGAACGAGTTGCTTTCTGGCACCGGAATCGAGTATCGACGTTCGAAGCTCACTTGATAAGAGCGATTGGCAAGTGCCTGAAGTTTGCTGGTTCGAATCCAGCTTGAAGCATTTAACCATTTGTTTTTTTTTAGTAATAGCTATACTTTATTAAAAAACAAATTGTATATACAAAATGATAACTAACATTAACTAAATTAAATTAAAACTAAGTTAAACCTATAAAAGGCCCTCGAGGCGTTGTACCGAGGATGCTGGCGGCATTTCCTCGCTGAATTGCAATGCTCTATTTTTTTATTTGGGTTTTTCACTTGAAATTCAAACTTAAATGTGTTTATCGCATCCACGTGCGCAGTGCTATGAAAAAGTCAAGTTACCTACATGCGAAACGTACGTTTTAAATGACCCCCTGTGCGGTGTGAATCACGGTACAAACTTGGGAACAAGACAGACTTGAATACACAATTGCGTGCAATTATACTACCTACAATACCTGATTAATACATTTGTATTACCTATTGACTTACGTCCTATATTGCGATAAACTTTCACGCGAACTTTTAATACCACGTCGGTGGCAAACAAGCTTACGGCCCACCTGATGGTAAATGGTTACCGTATAGACGCTTGCAACTCCAGGGGTGTTACATGCGCGTTGCCGACCCTTTAAGAATTTATACACTCCTTTTTTGAAGAATCCCATACTGTAGAACTTATAACATCGGACATTATCGAACACATTATCAAAATCATCATCATCATCATATCAGCCGCAAGACATCCATTGCTGGACATAGGCCTCCCCCAAAGAGTGCCAAAGTGACCGGTCTTGCGCCACCTGCTTCCAGCGGACTCCCGCAACCTTTACCAGGTCATCAGTCCAACTTGTGGGGGGCCTACCCACGCCGCGCCTTCCGGTACGTGGTCGCCACTCGAGAACTTTTCCGCCCCAACGGCCATCGGTTCTACGTGCTATGTGCCCCGCCCACTGCCACTAAAGTGTAGCGATTCGGAGGGCTATATCGGTTACCTTTGATTCTGCTGCGGATAGCCTCATTTCTGATGCGATCACGTAGAGAAAATCCCAACATGGCCCTCTCCATCGGTTCTACGTGCTATGTGCCCCGCCCACTGCCACTAAAGTGTAGCGATTCGGAGGGCTATATCGGTTACCTTTGGTTCTGCTGCGGATAGCCTCATGTCTGATGCGATCACGTAGAGAAAATCCCAACATGGCCCTCTCCATTACCCATTGGGTGACTTTGAGCCTTCTTATGAGGCCCATAGTAAGCGACCACGTTTTAGTGCCATATGTCATCACTGGCAACACACACTGGTCAAAGACTCTCTCGTCTTGAGACACTGCGGAATATTGGACGAAAAGATGTGCCGTAGCTTCCCGAACGCTGGCCAGCCGAGTCGGATTCGACGATTGACCTCTTTCTCGAAGAAGAACTTATACTCTACTTATAATCAGAACGTAGGTTACACTGGCTTATCCTAACCTATCCTATACTATTAAACGAAACATATTTGTATGTATGTATGTATGTAAGTACTTTATTGTACACAATAACAGGTTAAAGAATATACATGTCACACAATGGATCAAAAATAGATTTGTATGTTTATATATAAGGTGCTAACAAATTAGGTACCAATACTTTTAGAGCTGATAGTACTAGTCTCTAGGAGTAGAGTTAAGTATGAAACATTTAAAAGTGTGTATCACTTTTTGGAGATAATTAGGGATACAACGTTACTGCGTAAAAACACCCTGTTAATGAGATAGTCAACAATCAATCATTGACGTTTGTCACAAACGACGATGTTCACTTGACAGATAGTGTTTTAACATATCGTCAGTTGAATGCACAGGCTGATTATGTTTGGTCGAAATTTTAATTTATTTATTTTGTACCGGAAATTAAAACAAAAATATCATATGAAAAGTTTTCTTAATTTCTATTTAAAGTCAATTGTTTTGATGTAATGTAACACCTCTTAAAATATTGGTACTTAAATTGTTAGCACCTTATATAGGGTAAATCGCTAATAACTGGCCACCGTTCAATAACTGGCCACCTCATACAAAAAAAATACTTTATTTTATTTACCTTTTAATAATTATAATTAATTTTATCATCGGGTGTTAATAACGGGCCACGTTATACTAAATTGAATTCGATTTGTAGGGGTACAGAGCTCATTTTTAGTATGAGGGCGCCAGTTATTGAAGGTGGCCTTGCTATTTATTGTATTTATACAGCTAAAACTTTTATTCAAAAAGATGACCTTAACATGGTCATTTTTGTTATGAAATTTAGATTGTGCCCTATATTGGTGATTCCAATTTGCCTTATTGTAATTATTTCATGTAAATGCTTGATGTCAGCATTAAAAAATCAGATCCCATGAGCACCAAGTCTCCTACTCTACACGGCTTAACTCTACCGTTCCCGCTCTAACAATTCTTCATCACTCTTTTAAGCCAATGCAACGAGTTTTTCAAAAATGTAAATTTTGTAGTATTTTTCCCTCTTTTTAAAGAGCATTGTCAAATGTAAACGCTATACTCATCTAACTCTACCTAGATGGCTCAATTACGTTCTATTAGCAATAAGCCGTCTCAAGGTTCCCTTTGATGTTGTTGTCTCCATCTTTGGACCCTAAGCAGTTCATATATCGAAACCCTTACAGAAAACCGCATCTTATTCGGTCAAGTCGTTTTGGAGATAATTGGGAAAATTCATATTATGGTCAGTTCGGCTAACTGCGCCACAGGGTAACCCCCGGGGTACGTGCTGATATTGATTTAAATGACTCATTGATGAAAATGATGAATGAGGCAGTTTCCCCTGTGGCGCACTTACCCGAACTGACTATAAATGTTTATAACAACGCCCCTGGCATGTTAAACACAAACTAGTGTCATGGTCTGAAATTGAAATGTGATATAGCCAAGTAGTTCAAGCAAAGCCAGTTTGAAAAAGGTAAATACATAAACTTTAGGAACACTTAAAGATACATAAATATAGTCTTTTATAGCTAAGTAACATTCTCGAATTAAATATAGGAGAATTAATCCACATTAAGTACATGCACATATAATGAATTGGTCAATCATATGCAAAGTGAATCAACTTTCAATCGGCCCTAAAAATTGATTTGTGCAATTTAGCAAGGAAAAGGGTTGAGAAGTAAAAGATAACTTCCCGAGACGAATATTTCAATCAATCAATCAATCATTTATTTTACTTAAAAACATGGTGTACAAAAAGGTATTACAATGAAAACAAGAGTACGAGTATCACATGTTTTGCTGCTAGTGCATCACGTAAAATTTAAGGTGTGTGAATGTACCGTCAACCGCGGGTATTAGGGATGGCATGGGGAATAGGGACGAAAACCGGGAATGACATTTACCCGATAATTTCTCTAAAACTACCAATTAGACATTTTATCCGGTTATTTAAAATAATAGTAGAATAGTCCGATTCAGTAAGGGCAGCACTGGAAGGGCATGAAGTTGGTGCTAGATTGTCAAACTAACCGTTTGAAGTTGGGTCTCGGTGACGGCAGTTTTTTTGCTCTGCAAAACTTTCTTAATAACGAATGGTTTTACTGAAAGTAGGTACTTTCAATGGTGCAAAAGGTGTTCAGAATTTAATGCAGAACCTGTTTTAGACACGGTAAGTCAACATTATCTTTGTTTTGTAAGTAAAAATGCAAAAATAGTGATGCATGGAAAATTTGGAAAAAATCCGAGGTTTATCGGGACGCAACGAGGGTTATTAGGGACGAGCGTGGGGTAAAAAGGCACGCCGTTGGAAGTTAATAGGGACGTAATAAGTCAAAATCGGGACGCTAAGGGGTGTACAGGGACGGGGCTGCCAAAACCTAGTCTCGTTTTGGTACAATATACCTACTTATTTGACAGCTTATTATATTTGTGACAGCGCTAGCCATGTTTACCTATTGGTACCCTTATTCGCCTCTATTGACCCCATATCCAGTATGAATAGGGACGGACTGTTTTTTTTTAAAAAGAAGGTTTAAATTTATTTTTTTATGAAAAATATTATTATGAGTGGGTTCTGAAACACAAGATAAAGGTTTTAAAACCTTAACTTTGTAAGCGCTTATAGAAATATTCCGCTATAATCACGTTCAAAGTTCAAAATTGTACCTAATCACCCCGGTTGACGTAATGAATATTTCATGTAATAATTGTAATTACTTAGCACCATATACAACCAACAACTGATACACAGTAGTACCCGCGTCGGGGTCCAACTTAACGTAGTCATCCATGAAATCTTCCCACTTGGCTTTCAGGCTTTCGAAGGGGTTCAGGCATTTCATCAGCACTGGAACACATGAACAGCAGGTTTTAATGTTATATCCTATTTATAGAGATATCGAAAAAGTGATCATAAATGTGATATGTTTTTCTTACGTTTATCATATGAGCCGAAATACGTCCACTGCTGGACATACATAGGCCTCCCCTAAAGAGTGCCACAATGACCGGTCCTGTACCACCCGCATACAGCGGACACCCGCGACCTTTACCAGGTCATCAGTCCACCTTGTGGGTGGCCTACCCACGCTGCGCCTCCCGTTTTTTACGTTGAATTGATATAATGCTATTTGATATTTTAGAAACTCCTATAATCATCATCATCATATCTGCCGAAAGACCACTGCTAAATATACCTCCCCCAAAGAGTGTCAATGTGACCGCTCCTGCAAACTCCTATAGTTTGCATGAATGCCCGGGACATCAATGTTGAGAAAAAAAATTGAAACAAATCGAAAACATGAACCACAACATCTTGTGCATGTTAAACTGCCAAGGTATTACGTCAGGACTCCCCGCTTGAAACTGCTGTTTTTAATCCCCAGTACCAGGACAGTGACTCTTGTCACAAGTCTCCTGTATGTGGCACTGAATAGGTAATAATGATAATATACTATACAATAATGCCACCTTAGAACAGCAGGTCGATCCCGAAACGCATTGTACGGACGTCAGGCAGATCTAAATGTCACTTCTTGTATGGGAAAATGAATGTTGAGTTGTCCTAACGCGCGTTCGTAAAGTTACGTGATCATCTCTCCGTTCTTGCAGACGGAACCGAGATTCCTAGCTACAGCAGCTATTGATGTGCCGTAGCCACTCTGTAGCAATGTATTTTCGTAATAAGTCTTATTTATAGCCTATACTTGCATGTTTGGTTTAGGTGTACCTAGCAATGCACTCACGAGAAGTTTCCAAAGTTGCGAAACTTTCTACATGATAATTTCTCGGTAACTTCTGAGAATGTTCTCGAGAACGAGAATTTATTTATTTATTTGACACGAGTGACACGACACGATCAAAGAGTCCTAAGACACGCTTCAATAAATAGTTCGGTAACTTAGTTTAAAAAGTCAGGGCTAGTGTAAAGTGTGAAGTCCGAAAGTCGAAATGTTCTCTGAAATACAGTGAGAATTTAAGCAACTTATTGGTAACTTATCACTTATCAACAAAATAGCTAACTGTAATAGACAATAACACATTCATAATAACATTTAGTTTTAAGTTATGCCTATTTAAACTTTATTTCAAGTAGATTCTCTTGTTTAAACAATAATTTCCATGTTGCAGGAATGTTCTGAGAACATTCTCGACTCTCGAGAACGTTTCCGCTTTTTGGGAATGTTCTGCAATTTGTACATTGCTGTGTACCTATATGTAAGTTGGCCAAGAAAAGTTTCTTGATTCTTTTATACCTAATTGTGGACACTAGGGTCTCCCGCGTATTAAATATGTGATACAGGTGGAACTGCGGGATAAATAAAGGAACTTATGTCCAAAAAAAACACGGCATATAATATTTCCGAATATTACCCCCTATACCTATACAAACTTACACAGATACTAACGTACACTTCACAAACTCTTCCAACCTCTTTATAATGCTAAGATATTAGTATAGAAGTAGGTGTGTATTGATATAATACTCACGTTTGAAGTCGTCTACACCACCAGCATATTTAAAGGTTTTGCGCTGCGAATTGACATCGATATCTCGGAAGCCAACTCGCTGCATTATTCGAATTATCTCGTTTTTAGGATCCTGTAGCAAAATATACTTATAATATTATTTTTATTCCGTAAACAGAAGATACCTACTTCAAATGCAGATAAATAAGATCTTGTCAATTGTGAGGTGCACGGCTATTTGATAATTATTAATTATCTTTCACTAGTAAAGTTCTCAGAAATAAGTATAAATATAAAACTTAACACTAACACTTAAAACTACTTAACTACTAGTATACATGCACTCTCCGAGGTCGCTGCCCCTCGGAAGAGTGCCCATGCCCATGAGGCTGGCCACATTTCCTCGTTGGATTGCAATGCCAATCCGTTGGCCGAGGAAGTAGCCAGCTCTATCGTCAGCCGTATTTTCGCCATTTTTTTTTATTTCTAAAAGACGGTGGGCATCCAAACTCCACGGTCCGAGAGTTTCTACAGCGAATGCCGCAAATATGTAGCAGTTTGTCAGGCCCGCATATTTGCGGCGCTTACTTTTAAACAAATTTTCATACTCGTCACCACAATCAAAACCCAAATCAATTTTCGCCAGGTCTTGACAAAATACATCTTTAAGGTAATTACTTACAGGATAATAATATTAATAATAATATTAGGGGACAAACTTACACAAATCGACCTAGTCCCATAGTAAGCTCAATAAGGCTTTTGTTATGGGTATTAGACAACTGTGTATTTAATAGATATATATACTTAAATACATAGAAAACATACAAGACTCAGAAACAAATATTCATGCTCATCACACAAATATTTGTCCTTGCCGGGAATCGAACCCAGGACCTTTAGCTTCGTAGGCAGCGTCACTACTCAATAGGCTAACGTCGTCAAATACACAACTACACAGATATTACAGATTTGCTGATTTAAAATATGTACTTGCCTGTGAATCATGATATGGTGACATAAACTTAGTAGCGACATCTTCCAAATCTGCACTCCATTTGGGCATGCGGGACAGCTTCCGATAGTTTTCATAGGGTTTGAAATATCCGAGGAATATAACCAAGCAGCTGCCACCGTCAGCCAGAAGTTTGTACACGTTTGAAAACGCAGCCCTGCAAATTAGCTATATTCTTAATGCTCAATCATCGAAATAAGTATAAAAATAATTTCAAAACAAAATTAGCAATTACAATATGAAAATTCCATATTTCAAAACGAGGCAACCCACGATTTGAGTTATTAAATGACTAACAATGCCGAGAGAATTGGTCATTTATGGATTTTTGGAATAACACATGCACCATTTTGCGTTAAGGTGTCTTCTGAAATTATTGGCCGTGTAAAGCCTCTTTTATGGACGCATGATGCGATGTGTGTGTGTAAACAATAAGTTGACGAACGTTTGTACAGTCAGCTGCAGAGAAAGGTAACCCTCTAGCATACACACTTCTATGTAGGGCATCACGTTTCTCTGCATCTCATAAACGGTCATCATCATCATGTTCACCGCCGTATGCCAAATACCATGATTGTCTTTAGCTGAGATTATTGTACAAAATAACAACTTATGGTACAAAAGCCGAACTTAATGCCGTAAGCATTCCCTACCACTCAGCCTATGGGCAAAGCAGACAAATTGTGGGCGGACCTTCAGATTTAAGCACACAGATAATAAATAACAAAAAAAGACATATATAAAGACAAATACAACAATAAAATACATACATATATACAGAAGAAAATAGGGAACAGAAGCACTAAGACTCTACCGGCGCTACCAGCAAAAAACTTGCGTAAAGACTGTTTAAACGCGAATTTGCGGGTCTACCATGAAATACGAAACTCGAACTTGAAACTGTCACTCGAGTACTGTGAGACTGTGAGTGGCGAGACTGAGAAGTGGAGTTCGAATTTCGGAGTTCGTGGTTATAGCTCTGGTCGAAACTGTCTGAATTAAACTGGTAGACCGTTCCAGAGGCGAGCGACTTGAATGGTAAGCGAACTGGACATTCATGGTTTCAACCAGTTCGGTGTAGAATTGTGGCTACACTCTTTTTGAACCATGGAAATATTGGATTAAAAAAAAAACAACCGTAATTAAGTTATTTTTAAAACCCCTTACTCTTGCATATTCACCCAATGAAAGGTGTAAGATGAGATCACGTGGTCAAAACTTCCCTCCAGTTCCTCCGGTATCTCCTCTTCTATGTCAAGCCTAATAAACTGAGCGCGTTCGCTTACATAATTCTCTGAAGCAAAATCCACACACGACTGTTTTTTGTCACTACCAACTATCTTCATAAAGCTCTTCGGCATATACTTCTTCCAAACTTCCATAGTGACACTTCCATCTCCGCAGCCGATGTCCATGATTCTTGCTCCTGGTTCCCTCCATTTAAACGGGACTGTCTGTAATGTACACATTACGTCTCTGATTACCACTCCATGGAGTTTTTGATATGCTTTTAAGTCGTGCATTGCTTGAATCGGAACGGAGATTTCTACTTAATAAAAATCACGAATGCACAATATGCTCACAGCAGCCTATCTTGACAAAAAGTGATCTTTTAGAGACATGGAGTGCAGATATATAGTCAACGGTAGTTCATATGCTAATCGAATTACACATATCATTTATCGGTCCACTCCGATTACAATTATGAGTAATCTCCTGCAATCATTAAGTTTGCATATTGAATTTAAGTACTATTTAGTTATAAACATGCTTGCTATTGGTGCGCGATTGGTTACTGTGCGTAATGTACGCTAAGTTTAAGTTTGGCTATAGATTTATTTGTGTTAGTTTATTTCTATAAGTGAGAACCTGTAATTGGCTATATGGTTTTATTATTTTGTCCATAAATATGTTACGCTGTTGGTTTTCCATGTATCAATAAATAAATAAAAAGTGCGGAAATTCTGCATATAAAAAAAAATACCCAACGCAACAAAACAACCTAAAAACCATCTCACCTAACAAGACTTGGGATAAAAAAAAACAGCATTCAAATCAATTCATTCGGTTTCTTGATCCCACAGATGACACATGTTAAAGCTATATTAATGGTTGTCTGGTAGAGAATGCCATTTGGCATTAAGTCCGCCATTTGTAAATTATTTTGGTTTTGTGTAAAAAAGATTAAATAACTAAATAAATAAATAATGTTGCTAAATAAATGCTACTTCCTTCCGGGGCCCATTGGAACTAAATGTACTTACCTATTGTTAAGATCTGTACAAACTATGGTTGCAATAAATGCTATGACTATGACTAAAGTAATAACACCCCTCGCTTGCATTGGGGGAAATGGTACCTACGTGTAGAAAGACGTTCTACCTGCACTGCATAACAAAGAAGTAAGTACTTCTTCTTTTAGAACATAATGTCTACAAAAATAGTAATGACAGATCAACGGCAAGAGATATTTCGCTGAAAAAAACAACTTAGAAAAGTTTAAAATCTACGACATTTTAATTTCAAAGTTCAATATCTCAAAACCGACTGAACTGATTTTCTGAGCTAGAACCATCTCGATCATCTCAGCTTTCTGACAAAAAAGCCGTATTAAAATAGGTTCATTCGTTTAAGAGCTAGGATGCAACAAGCAGACACACAGACGAAATGGTTAATAGCTACGTTTAAACATAATCAGTTCAACCGGTTTTGAGTTTTTGAAATGATAATAACGGAGGTCATTTAACTTTTTAAAGTTGTTAATTATTGCTTTCATTTATTCGATATACAGGATGTTAACGGGGTCATGATCCGGAATGACAAAAAGCGAATAAGATGATCATACTGAACAACCTTTCCCATGGGACCAACCACGAAATCGCAAAAAAAAACCAGGTATTCCATACATTAACTCTCAATTAAATCGCAGTTAACTCACAGTTAACTCTTAATTGGCTCTTTTTTTTTTGCGATTTCGTGGTTTGTCCCATGGGAAAGGTTGTTCAGTATGATCATCTTATTCGCTTTTTGTCATTCCGGATCATGACCCCGTTAACATCCTGTATAGTTTAAAAAGCGTTTTTTTTCTTTTTGCCAAGATATCCTACTTTCAGTTATGAGAAAGCTGGGTATAATACAGTATTTATATTCCAACTTTTTAATAATCGACAGCGTTTCTTCCTGCTTACGCACGGATCACTAAAGGTAGATTATTAGTATTGATAGTTGTTTTCTTGACATTGTAAATAATTTATTAAGTAGGTAAGTATACTATTATGTTATTATTGTTCGATATGGTCAACAACATCACATTATTAAGAGTGCCAATACATTCTTGAGAATATCAGGTATGTGCGGAAAAACCTTCACGAGTTCAAACTCAATAGTGATATCCAACACGAAGTAAAAACAAGATCGCAGTGAAAGCCTCCGCAAGGTTAGCACATCGTTCGTGGGGCACTGCATACGTTTTTACAATATAATACCCACCGAAATTGTTAATTTACCGTTCAGTAAATTTAATTTGCTAAGCAAGGCGTATTATACTAGCAAAGATTTCTTAAACGACAAAAATGTCTTTAAGCCAGTAGTAGGCTAATTCTATTAGGAATATACCTAAATACATCTAATCATTATAAGTACCTACCTGAAATAACTGTTCCGTTTTATGTAAGAAGAGAGCACGTAATGCTGTTTCTTGCGGAACAAGTCGCTTAATCTTTGTTATTATTAATGTCCGGTGGCTTGAATATGTCATGCTCGCGCTTAAAGGGCTTTGCTTACGGTGGCGTCGTTGATCGGGTCGCCACCTTCCCTAACATATGGTTGAGGGAGGCGATGGCTGAGATATGCGTGATACTCGTTACCGGGTGTGGAGTACGGACTGTTCATGCTTGCAAGGCATGCTTGTTTACTTAAATACTAGTGTTGTTATTATTATTATCGTATTGACGAGAGATAAAGACTTCGCTGTCCGTCCATCTGTCTGTCACCAGGCTGTATCGCAAGAATCGCGATAGCTAGACAGTTGATCACAGATGATGTATTTCTGTTGCGGCTATAACAACAAATACTAAAAACAAAATAAAATCAATATTTAAGGGGGCCTCCCATACAACAAACTTTTTTATTTTTTTTACTGTTTTTATAGATAATGGTACGGAACCCTTCGTGCCCGAGTCCGACTCGCAGTTGGCCGGTTTTTTTGTTTTGTTTTGACGCTTAGAGACCGTATAATATCTCTACGAACATTAGAATAATTATTAATTGTATTTGGACGCTCAGAGACTTTATACATCTCTGGAATACTGAATTAATATCATTAACTTCTTGTTAATGCTGATACAGACCTTATACTATCGAATGTAATGGTCATATTTTGCAATTTTGTATTGTTTTCATTAACTTAGTGAAATTTAGTTTGTTCACCGTTTATATCGGTCGGTCCTTAATCTGCAAAAAATATTATAGTGTAAGATTAATATTATTTTATTGTAAATTACCGTTTGACATGTAAAAGTGCCTTTGTGGCCTATTTGCAGAATAAATAATTGTTGTTTGATTATGATTTAGTACATCAAAACTAAGAAAATAGCCAGGAACAATTTTTATTTATGCATTACAGAATTTTCATAGAAAACATCTAATAAGTAACGGGCCAATTTTATATATGTAATATATTGACTGTATAATTCGTCAAAGTGACATTATTTATCTTTAAAAGTGGAAATGGCAATAACAAAGGGTTGAAGAACATATCTTTGTTTGGCTTGCCTTGTTAATTTTTCTCATAATTTAGGTAGGTAGGTATTGCTAGTTTCAATCAATCAATCAATCTTTATAATATTATGATTTCATCAGTATTGTCGATCATTCCACCAACGTCAAGGTTATAAAAGGCACATAATATTTGTCAGTGTCGCGCAACTAGGAAAAGCTAGAAACAAAAAAAAGATAGATATCCATTTGCTCAAATTCCGCATCAAATCTGACAAGTAACAAGTTTTCTTTGTGTGCTTCTCGGCCACCACGGCGGACACATGCTATCTTTTACGTCCGTATTTTCTCTTTCTGTTATTCATGGCGATATTTGGATGGTTACCATAGATATTGTAACTTTAGGAGAAAACATGTGTCAAACCAATGTCAAACAAACAATGCTTTTGACGAAAACACGTAAGTCTTTGAGAATCCTTGCGAGCGAAAAAGATACCTATGAAGAAATTTTGTAAATATACTCGTAAATAAACTGACATACAATATGAATTGTCCTTGTATTATTTAATTAATTTGGTTAATGTCGATATAGTTAACCGGTTTATGGCCGGTTCCAATAATCAATCCACCGATAGTTTTCCTTACCAACAGTTACATTTTGACACATTTTCTATGGGTAATCTGTCAAAATGTAACTGCCGGTAAGGAAAACTATCGGTGGATTGATTATTGGAACCGGCCATTAATCAGTTATCTTCAAATGACGCTCAGTATCTTCAGGTATTATTGTTCAGTTGCTAGGCTCGTTTGTTTATGGAACGGGACTGACATTAGGCTACTGCTTGCTTGTCGGTACCGAAGCACTGTTGATGTTGAATAGTAGACGTAAACAAGGTTAACAAATAAACATGCGCTGTAGTCACGGTGCAGTCAGCATCATAAACATGTATACATTCTACGTGATTCTAGCCCTTATTGCTTAGTGATAAGGTCGAAAAGTGTATACATGGTTATGGTACAACGTCAGTTTGGCATTACATCTAGCTTCGGTAGACTGATCACATTGCCATAATTGACAGCTCGATCACATACATTATGGAACACTTTAGAATTTAAGCGAAATTCAAAACGTTAGATATAAGTACTATCGGCTGCAATAATGCATGGACACCTTACGGCCTAGTTTCGCTTGAATGGTTTGACGTCTTCAACTCACATAGTTGCACGTTGTGTGCAATAAATAAACTAGATGGCGTTCTTGGCGATGGTATTTGAACATCGCGGAACATAAGCCAATTTACTATAAATTTACACCTATTATCACCAGAAGTATTCTCCTAATAGTGTAATTATACTAATTATTAGCAAATACCAATTTACAATAGCTTTATTTAAGTGTGATACAACTGATATGTGAATGCTATATTTCCACTAGTAATTAAAATGATGCGACAGCCCAGTGAGGTTCAGGTGATAGCTTAAGTTTCATTTCCGAAAATTGGAAAAAGATTGAAGCTATACCCCCAATAAATATAACATTAACAATTATTAACTTAAGGCCGGGTTATCTAACATTCAAATCAATCGAACGGATTTAGATGTTAATTGACATACTTATACATATATATATCTATACCTATGTGAGCGTTCAAATAATGAAAACTGTTATTGATTTTTTAATAATGATAATAATATTATTCGGACTTTCACGGTTACTTACACTAGTTAGAACTTATGATTATATAGTTAATAATAAGTAATAATAACTCACAATCACATTTCGAATAGTAAAGCGATAAAAAAAATGCAAACATCATACCTACTAAGCAATGTTTTTGTTTTTAATTTGTCTAGCATAACCCGGCCTTTTCCTAAAACATAATGTATAAATCTAAATGTAAACTGCACTGCACTGTTTGGTCGGCTTCTTCACCTTCTCCATGTTAGGAACTACGCGAACATTATCATACGTATTATTACGATATCATAAACTTAAACGGCCGTGTTCACTGGATTTAAAACACTTCACCATCATTTAAATTCTATAGGGTAAATTACAACCGTGCCGTTTTCTGTGCATCTGTTAGCAACGGCGAACTGTGTCTTCAACTCTTCACTTGCGTGGAAGTGGCTTATCGGTTATAAGCAACTTTCTTCGTAGGTCATCACCATTCACCATAGCTGCACGCTGAATAATGGTATGATTGAGACCTGATCTACTAGATCCTTCCTTTTGTGCCCATAAAACAACCGTTTTTTCGCTGTAACAACAGTATTACATAATAACAACAATGTAAGATACGAGTAGGTAATTAGATTAAGTATCATTAATATTACAAAACATGTAAAAACTACTTACGTTTATACATTATATTAAATAGCAATTAACTGTGATCTTTTAAAGATCAATCGATACCTCATTGCTATATTAGTAAAGAAAGGAATCAATTGGTAAACGGCTAACGAATGAATACGAAGTGAGTGTAATAAAAAAGATTACGGTAGTTATATGTCATCTATCTACCTTCTTCAATTATTATACTAAACGTAGTCGTAATGGATATCTGTAGGTATAAAAAAACAAACTGATGATTAATTTCAATCTACCATCCAAATGGCAAATGGCCCAGTGGCAAATAGACTGCAGTTTAAAGTCGACCTGAGAATTCGGGTTCAAACCCGCGGCCGCGTCCAGCCAAATTATGTTTTTGTAATTTATTCGATGTTTGGAGTTCGCTCTTAGTGCAAAACACTAACAAGAAGAAGAAAATTTAATAATACCTCCACGAAGGTGTGTTGTTAAAAACAAAAAATCGGGAATGCGTTAAAGTTGACTCGATAAATATACAAAAATAGTAGGTGGTGGTTATCCAAGTAAATAGAAATTTCGAAGACGCGGACGAAAACAATTTTTATTTCATTAAAAATCAGCTAACAACGCCATCTAGTGAAATCTCGCTTAACTTTTGAGGCTTACATTTACATCTATAATAATACCACACGTTGTGCTCATAGATGGCGTAGGATTCGGCGGACAAGCGAAACTGTTTCTGAATTGACCATGGACTTTTGCTGTCTAGTGTACATAGTGATTATTTGCAAAACCTCACGAACGGCATGATTACGAGTATTTTACTAAACATTTGGTTTTATTACATCAAATTTTCATTTTCTCCAGCACTTTCTTTCACGATATCGTCGATACGTTCCTAAATGCAAAATGCATCGTTCAGTAAGAATTCGCTCAGCAATAGGACCGCCTCTCTTACTTTGTTATATGTATGACACCTACCATCTAAGATGCTTGAGATACATTTTGAAGATCAAGTGGCAAGACCGTATTCCGAATTCTCAAGTTCTGCGTTGCTCCGGGATGTATGGCATGGAGGCTCTCCTAATGCATCGTCAGCTCAGGTGGAGTGGGCATGTCCATCGAATGGATGACCGCCGCTTGCCTAAGGCTGTATTCTATTCAGAATTAGCTGAGAGTAAGCGGAAGCACGGCGGTCAGCACCTGCGCTATAAGGACGTGCTCAAACGACACCTGAGCGCTTGCGCTATCGATCATGAGAGCTGGGAGGAGTTAGCTGCGAAAAGGCCATCTTGGCGATCCACCATCTTTCACAAAATAAAATCTTTTGAAAAAGACCGCCTAATAGCTTCCGACGCAAAACGCCAATTACGGAAAGAGAGGCCTAAACCCTCCTACGCGTACACCTATAACGCAATTGGCCAACTCTACTGTCACCCATGCAATAGAGTGTTTAAGAGCAAGTTTGGCCTAGCTAGCCATATACGAGCTCACAATAGGGCGAATCAGAATTCGTAATATGTAAGGGTCGCCGTCATCGAAACCGATGAGGAGGACTATATATGTATTTATGATATGTTATAAACTCGGCTGCTCAAGGCTTTCATTATCATCATCATCATTTTCAACCTTTAATCGTCCACTGCTGAGCATAAGCCTCTCTTCGAGTACTCCACTTATCCCGGTCCCGTGCTAGTCTCATCCAGAAATGACCCGCGGTCTTGTTTACGTCGTCAACCCATCGTGCTGGTGGACGACCGACGCTTCTTCTTCCTGTGAGTGGCCACCAATCCGTTAAAGTTTTGGCTCAAGGCTTTAAAAACAGTAAAAATAATCGAGTTACTTATTTTTAACTTTGAGAATTTCAACTATTCTACGAGTATAACGTTTTCGTAGGAACTGTGCCCAGTTTGCGGGTTAAAAATCACCCATTTCATCAGGGACCTATTAGGCCCTCGGGAGAAAGACCTCATCGCGCAAATAGCTGCAATGAGCCGGCCTTTGGGACACTAATAGGCCATTACAGTAAATCCTTTCGCGGGCGGCAACTACCGTTAGGAGGTACGCTCAAAAACGCTTATACGTAGTAGCAAAATACGCAAAAACCCAAAATGGATACGTGCACTTTTAAGTTTTTAAATATGCAAATGTTTAGTTTTAGATTAGGTATCACCTCTATGCTATTTCACCGCGTGAATAACTTTTTTTGCCTTTTTCAAGAACATTCAAATTAAATGAAATAAAAATGCATCACATATGTAGCCGAGCGGTATGGCAAGCGGCTTTCCCGGTCTAATTCTAATAAGATGCATCACATATGTAGCCGAGCGGTATGGCAAGCGGCTTTCCCGGTCTAATTCTAATAAGATGCATCACATATGTAGCCGAGCGGTATGGCAAGCGGCTTTCCCGGTCTAATTCTAATAAGATGCATCACATATGTAGCCGAGCGGTATGGCAAGCGGCTTTCCCGGTCTAATTCTAATAAGACTACATATGTAGCCGAGCGGTATGGCAAGCGGCTTTCCCGGTCTAATTCTAATAAGACTACTTAGTTTTCCTTCTTGACTTAAAACTTGGAATTTCAGATGTCAGTGGCTTTAGTAAATTCAAAGTTTTTATCTCTTTTTGTTTTTCGGAAAATAGTAATCCATATAAAATGTTTATTACCAATGGAATTTATAAGGCTATTGTTAGTGACAATGACACTTAAAATAATGAATGTAATTAAAAGCGCGTAAAAGGAGAATGAATATTTAATGTCAGTTTATTTATTCATATACACGATGGAAACGATAAGTGATCTCACTCGATTATTTCTAAACTATACAAGATATCGAAAAACAGTTTACTGATCCAGAAAGTGCTTCGTGAGTTCTATCAAACGGTATCCAATCAATAATAGGTTACAGAATAAACTGGATCCATCCGAAAATTCATGTTTCCAGCTTCCATACATTTAGTACAGCCACATAAAGAAAGAAAGAAAGAAAGAAAGAAGACATTTATTCGCTACACAAAAGACACACAGAGACAAAAGGAGTAAAAATACAATACAATCACACATGTCACTCATCTCTTGATAATACCATAGCAAGCAAAGCCATGAAGCCATGTGAAGTGGAAACACGTGTATTTACTATCTATCGCAATTATTGATACAGATAAAATACAAATCTAGTAATTAATAAGTGCATAATATCTTTTCAAGTACCTACTTAAATGATAAGATAGTATCTCTGTGGCTGTACTAAATGTATGGAAGCTGGAAACATTGAATTTTCGGATAGATCCAGTTTAATCTGTAACCTATAATTGGAACCGTTTGATAGAGCTCGTGAAGCATTTTCAGGATCAGTTACCAGTTTTACGATATCTTGTATAGTTTAGAAATAATCAATTGAGATCACTTATCGTTTCCACCCTGTACAAAAAAAACATAATCATTTTCTTTTGAAAGGAGTCTTATAGAATGACGTGTTTTCGTCAAAAGCATTGTTTCTCTGAGAAATGTTTTTCCCCGCGAGGCTAGCATATCTTACACGCGAGTGAAACTAGTGCTTATGGCAAATTTATGGCTACATGATTGCTTAACATTTTCTCTATAGAAAAAAAATCCAAAGTTGGGTCTGTATTTTCCTTTTTTTACTCAGCCTACTCAAACGATACATTATTTTACGACAAAATCAAGTAAATACTATAGTATTTTATCTCATCTAAAATCTCACTTTATGAAATTTTAATAAACCTTCACTAAGTTAGGTATTTATCGAAATTTGTCCAAAACAGCGATTCCCGAAGAGTGTTACATCTCTTTTTCTCGTGGGCGGAAGGCATCAGCGTGTCTTTGTCTAGGGGGCGTGTACGACTCAAATCAAGGCATCCCCTTAAGTGGCGATGGGCAGGGCACATAGCTCGTAGAACCGATGGCCGTTGGCGCGGAAAGGTTTTCGAGAACCGGAATGATATGATTATGCCAAATCTTGGGATCAGGTGCCGAAGAGAACCCCGGTCTCATTTAGGTGACTACCGGGAAAAAGCTATGAGTACCCTATGTTGAAATGATGTTATATGTAATGTCATAAAAAGATAGGTACACCAAAATAGTACAGAAAAGAAATCAAAATTAAGTGCACAAGAATTTTGTTTCCGTATTTTTATGTTATTTCTTCTTATTCAGAATCGTCGATACCATCGATCGTAATTCAAGAAAAAAAATGACCCAGATTTTACTTTGTAAGTTTTTTCTTGCAGTGCGTCATGACCAGTAGGTATATTAACTAAAACTGCATACAAAAATATGACGATCTGGAATTTAATATTTGGGACTCTTATTTCCTTATATGATGATCGATGATACCAATGATTCTGAGTAAAAGAATTAAACCCAAAAAAAAGTTCATGTAGGTACACTCTTTTTGAAAAGCGCTCAGTTGATATTGATATTGATACTTATATTTATTTATCTCATAATATTACATTGCATTATAAATAACATTTATCTACGCACATATCATTAGTGCTCTAAAATGCGTTCAGAAACCGTAGGAAATGACCAGCATTATTAAAACCAATTTTACTATGAGAACTTTCTTGTCTGTGGTAGTAGGTAAAATCTGTACTGCAATGTTATTCTTATTATTATTACAGTACAGATTTTTGTAAGGTTTTGAGTTTAAATTTGGAACAGCTGTCAAAACTCAAGTGGGTCTCTATTCTAGTATCCATAGATATTTAAACAGTTATCGATGCGAAACGTCAATTCAGTATGTTTTACAATATAAAACGCACGACATTTGATCAAGAGTGACTTGAGAATAGGGACTTCATTCGTTTGTCTATGATTAAAAAAAACATGGGTCAAATCTAGCTTGTAGCGAATATAAATACGCACTAAGGTAAATCTGTTCCGGTCACGTCATGTCCTTTCAACCCTCTAATTAAGTAGACTTCACAGGCTATCAATCACGTTGTTTTTTCGAGCGCTAACATATCGTCTGCTCACCTTGTCGACCTCCCATCTCCTTCAATTCTAGCATTGCAAAAATATCCTTGTGCCAGTCAAAATAAGGTTTAATTTCCAAACTATGTTGAGGACTATTTACGATGTTGACGGAGATGGTAAGCGATATTGGATTCAATCCATCTGTCAGCAGCTGATTGGACGGTTGCCTGTCCTCCGAACTGACATACCTATATTCGATACTTCAGCAATTTACCAGCCTATTGGATTTTGAAACATTTCTGGTATTCAAATTGCAACTGGTTTTCTTATTCGCGATTTCGGCTGAGGGCTTCGTGAACGGAAATGGGCCACAAGAAGATTTTGGGTTCGAGATTTCCTGTGGAAAGTTAATGCTTTAAAGCATTTTTTTGTTGGACTCTTTAATTCTTTATCCTCATAAACGCCATCTCCTCTTATATAATTGCATGCGATTTAAAAAAAAGTATGGTGGAACGGAACGTTCCGATGTATTGTAGTGTCCGTACTATTTTTTCGGTACCTAATTGTGGTTGTAGAGTTTTTGTAACTTGCAGTGTTCGTTATGTAATTATTGCTCAAATCCTGAAATCAAAGACTAATAACTTCCCGAAGTCCAATCGATGTGAAATTTTGTAGGAACACAAGTCAGATAACAATAAAATATTCAAACTAGGTATGCACAAAATACAGTCTGAAATATAAGGTTCTACCAAAAAATTACTTTTGGTCAATAACGTATTATTGAATATTTACATTCTTTAAACTAAATTCTTCTGTCTAAAACGCAACGGCTATGTTACTTTGACAGAGTTCTAATCAATGATGTAATATAATAAAGAGGTAGATACGTTGTCTATATGAATATGAAATTCCGTGTTTATAAATGGCCACCATTGACGACGCGACACTGAGGCAAGGTCATACAATTGACTGAGTTTTAGTGTGCCACTTTTGGAGGGCTTATAACCTACCTCTTTTTAGGGTTCCGTAGTCAACAAGGAAGCCTTATAGTTTCGCCATGTCCGTCTGTCCGTCCGTCCGTCTTCGGCTTAGCTCAGTAACCATTACTACTAGAAAACTGTGATTCGGCATGGGTATCTATATAAATTAATCAAGCCGATAAAACTGTACAATGAACTGAAACTATGAGAACCTGTAATTGGCTATATGGTTTTATTATTTTGTCTATAAATATGTTGCGCTATTGGTTTTCCATGTATCAATAAATAAATAAATAAACAACAATATCTTGAAAAATATTTTTTTTTGGTACCTCCCCTACACCTAAAGAGGGAATGTATTTTTTTTCTCGTGAAACCCATAGTGTGGGGTATCGTTAGATAGCTCGTTCAAAAATATTGTGGGTTTCATTAAACTATTTTTAAAATCAGTGATTAGCTTACGAGATATTGGGCTTTAAAGTCCTAATTTTTGTTCGAGTCATGTCAAAGGCCAATTTTCGAACAAATTCGGCCGCCGCAACCGCACCGCACGTCGATGTAACTAAGACAGACCGGCAACTACGGAACCCTACACTGCGCGTGGCCCGACACGCACTTGGCCGGTTTTTTTTTTATATTGCATCATTAGTTCTAATAGTGTTTTGATACCTAGTGGGAACTAAGATACACACAGGCAGATGGTAGTAGGCATTGAAAATGGAAAACATAACAAAAAAAAAATGTCTAACTAGCTTCATTAATAAGGCCTAACGTTAAGTATATAATTCTTGAACTATATAATACTAGCTTCTGCCCGCGACTCCCTCCGCGTGGAACTCGTTTATATCGCAGCTCCATACAAACTTTCACCCTCCCCCATTTCACCCCCTTAGGGGATGATTTCCGGTATTAAAACTATCCTATGTCCTTTCCCGGGACTCAAACTATCTCTATACCAAAATTCACATAAAACGGTTCAGCGGTTTAAGCTTGAAGAGGTAACAGACAGACAGACAGACAGACAGATAGACAGACAGACACACTTTCGCATTTATAATATTAGTATGGATGGATAGTATGGAAGTATGGATATGGATCTGGATAGTATGGATTAGTATGGATTAGTATGGATTAGTATGGATTAGTATGGATATGGATAATATATTTTTGGTACTATGAATGACTTCGATCTGCTCGCCCATTATCTTTAACAGTCGTTTTCACATAGTTTACAATGTTATCGTATCCTATATGTAGCCTATTAAGGAATAAACATTGTCAATTCAGTATGACGAGGAAAAACTAGCAGCAATTAGAATATAATATGCTTCTTTGAGTAATTACTACCGCCGTATAGACGAATGAATCAAGTGGAACGTCAATGTCCAGTGTAGGTTGTCGAAGAGTTTAACCTCCGCACAGACAGACAAATATGACTAAGACTGGCCGACTACTTGACAGACTATTTTGGAATGACAGACTTTTAGACAATTATTATTATTGGGAGCCTGTAGTGTCCCACTACTCGGCAAAGGTCTCTCCCTCCGTTTCCAGTGTTCTCGATCCTGAGATTCTTGTGACCAATCTTTTGAGAACAAGTCTAGCTCGTCCTGCCATCGCCGGCGAGGCCTGCCGCGTCTCCGTTTTGAGCTATCGGGTTGCCAGTCAGCGGCGGCTTTGGCCCAGAGTTCACTCGACATGCGGCAGACATGCCCAGCCCACTCCCACTTCAACTTAGCCGCTTTCCGAGTGTTAACACCCACGGAAGTAACCAAGACGTTGTACTCTTTATAAAATAATATTCCAAACAATCTTATAACTATTGCTGGTTGTACAAGTACTAACTTCATCAATACCCAGGACGTCCTGCCCGCTGGAATGCCCCTTGGCGCCTAAACCCTCGCTCACGTCCACGACGGTTGCCATAATAACGTCACCAGACTAGTCATTGGAGCTACTTTTAAACTATAATTAATTCCATAAAATAATAAAACCATACACTAGTTACGTCGACTATTTGAGTCTTGGAGCGCAGCGTGGTGTTCCGGATACGATCCATTAATTTGACACCTAATATACTGCGCGCCATGGTTCGCTGGCAAACCCCGAGTTTGGACTTTTGAGACTGTCAACTACCAAGTCTGTGCACTGCAAGGTCATACGTCCATGAGTCTACGTTTAGGTGATAGTGGCAGATCTCCTTTCATAAGGTGTTTCAAGGACCAGGATTAGACAAACGAACTGAAAAACAGCAACGGTATGAGTGTAAATTCTCTATTCTGTCACTATTTTCACTTACAAGAACCCCTCCACAGGTAAAGGCTTCCTCCTGAAACAACCAGTTTTCTCTAGATTTGGCTACTTTAACCCAATCTGAGCCTGCTGTTTTCTTTATATTTTCGTCCCATCCAGCATAAGGTCTTCCCTTACTTCGTTTTTCTTGTGGGGGGCTTCCATGTAGTCACTCTTTTGATCCATCTCGGGTTCTGAAGGCGTGCCACATGTCCAGCCCATGTTGACTTTTTACTTTGGTTGCTTTTCAAATTTTTCAGTGCCGAATTTACTGTATTTTATTTAATTTTACATACTGCTGGTAATGTTACTATGAGTTAGGCAGAGGTCGAGGTGGCATACTTTTAAAAGAATAGATTTATTATTTTAAAAGACTGCAACATTGTATAGACATTGACGGTCCTCTTGATTAACTCTTTCATGGCTGCGATGTTATGTGACTAAGTAAATGTAGGTAATATTTACTGCACAATCTGCACAATGCACTAAACTATGCAGATTACTGGGTCAACAATGATAAATGTGCTATAATTGATAGTGCAATTAGCTTATTTTGTAGTGATCCTGCTCACTAAGTTAGCTCCGGGTTCAAAACTTAGTTATCTATGCTAGCAATCTAGTGTCAATTTCTCAATACATAAATAGATCATCCTGGAATGAAGCTTTTAATGTGTAGATATACATTAAAAGCTTTTCGCTTTCTCGGAATCTCTTCAGTTGTCTGCGTTACAACTCACCCTTCTACAGAACGATTCGAAGGTCGACACTTGACTATATAACTAGGATAATAAATTAAAGTCGGGGATTTTTTATTAAATAGCCCTAGTTCCGAACTAAATAAAGCTTGTACTAGACGAAGACATACATACATTATATTGATAAATACCTACCCTACTTAAAAACATAAAAGACATCAATGATTCATGAACAAATATTTTATACCTAATGAATAAACGATTATGATACGTTCCTACCTAAGCTAATCACACACATAAATGCCCCATCCGGAATTCGAACCCAGGGCCGTCAGCTTCGCAGGCTAGGCTAATGAGCCGACAATTTTCTGTCCGATACAAAGCATTCGCATGTAAGTGTAAAAGAGACTTTATGTCAGACATAAACGCGTTATCATGTTAGCTATATGTTTGATAATAAATGTATGTTCTATAATAAATAAAAAATGTCTACTCGTATGCCTAAGTATGAACATATACAATGAAATACCATATAAACTGCGTGTAACTTTGTGTTATAAGTTTTTACTATGAGTCCAACTTCACTTCTTATGACGCAACTATCAGAGAAGACTGAATATTAAGGGTTGCTAATCTTTAAACAAAATTGCGTTCTTTGACCATACAAATTAATATATTAAGTCTCATAGTATTTATAAGTGAGGTCGCAAGAGCTAAGGTAGCCTAGTGGTTCAGGCATGCGGCTGTCAAGCGGCGGTTGTGGATTCGAACCACAGCTCGTACTAACAAGTTTTTCTGAATTTATGTACGGTTTATTTACCGTTCGTTTTTCGGTGAAGGAAAAGATCGTGAGGAAACCGGTCTAATACCAGTAAGGTATAAGTACTGCCATTTGACCTTCCAACCCAGAGGGAAACCAGGTTTCCCTCTGGGTTGGAAGGTCAGATGGCAGTCGATTTTGTAAAACTAGTGCCTGTTCCAAATCCTTGGATTAGATGTCAAAGCGGACTTCGGGCTCCTTTAGGGCACAACCGGGAATGACGCTAGGAGGACGATGTCGAGTATTTATAAGTGAAGTCGCAGCGTTGAGTTAATAGGTACCTATGTCTGAATAAACAATCCTAGGTAGGAGGTACTATTACGTACAGAAGGTACGTCTACAACGCAGACGAATACGGGATATAAGCTTTGTTCATTGAATGTCTTCTTCTTCTTCAGCATAATTGCGTCCACTGCTGGACATATATGCTTCATCTATGGATTTCAAAAAATGATCTGGATGCAGCGGACCTGTTCCCGGTCGGCACTGCTGCCTTTTCAATATAGTCGATCATAGAATGTGTTAGCTTTTAATATAATCTCGTATGTACATATTATAATATCGTATTATAATTAATTGCTTATTAAGATTTGATCGAGTGTTAATGATACTGACGTTAAATACCTGACACCCGTCAGGTACCGTCAGGTATTTTAATTAAATTACTTCTATCGATGTCCTTATCAAGGGGCGATAAGATTCATACATACATACATTTACGCCTTTATTCCCAAAAGGGGTAGGCAGAGCACATGAAACGTATGTTCCAGCGCCACTTTTAGCATAAATGTGGGTATAAAAGATCGACAAAATGTCAACAAAGTGTTTCAAGAATTTCAAGATTCCATGAACAATAAATACGCATATCGACATTGGATTTATTAGATAAGTATCAGTGATTTAAGTTCAAATGGTAATTGACATTGTAGTCAGCCTACAATGTCAATACAATGTGAATGAGGAGTATCTTTTAATATTTATATCCGTGCAAGGAGTAGACTTCAATCAGTCCGCATTGAGCCGCATTCGTTAAAAGACCCCAGTTGAATTGATCATAGAATACCAAGTTAGGCCTTGCTTTGTGACAAAACAACCATGCAGGATCCAAAAGAATATCAACATGCCAATTCTTTGCAAAGTACAGATGTTGGAGTCACATTAAAAGACTTCCCCGCCGAGTGGAAAACAAACGCAAGAATCATAGACGTAGGCTGTGGAGATGGGAGTGTAACTATGAACATTTGGAAGAAGTATATACCGGGGAATTTTATAAAGATAGTTGGCAGTGACAAAAGTCAGAAGTGTGTTGATTTTGCAAAGAACCATTATGAAGATGAGCGAGTTGAGTTCATAAAGCTTGACATAGAAGAAGAGTTACCACATGAACTGAAAGGGCGCTTTGACCATGTGATCTCATCCTACACACTTCATTGGGCGCACCGGCAAGAGTAAGTAATATCGGTCGTATGACATAAACGTTCATCAAATCTATTTTAGCTAACATTTCGTTTGTTCTTATCCGCCATTTTGACATTTGTGTTCGTATGAAAGGGACAAAATGCATATTATTTAACAAGGGCATTTTAAGTTCTATAAATACGGAGGTAAGTATTCATTTATCATGTTTATACCTTGTTTTACCAACGTTTCATCGGTTGTATAATATGTTTCACAGATTTTACATTTCATAAAAATAATTCCTTCCCTTTCCTAGATCTTATTTTTAGAAACAGTACTTATTATTTTTCTTATTGCCAAAAAAAATATTTCTCTGTTACTGTTTGTTATGTATTGTTGTATTTGTGTTCGTTCCTACAAAGGAACTAAAACAAAGATTACACAGCATAATTCGCAGTTAAATTTACGCCAAACTGCACAACAGTTTGTTGTTAAACAGCACTCATTAAAGTTTCCTTATCTGCTGTGTACAAAAAAAATCTCTATTAATTATAACTAAGTACTTAAAATATCTATTGATAAGTTAGTGCCGAGACGCTCAAAAACAATAACATGCAAGCCAAGATTTTAAGATGTAGTTGAGGGGAGAATATTACAAAAAATATGATGGCCTTTCATGAGGAGTTGAAGATCGGCTGAACGCATATTGAAGTCTTAACGTGAATAGTAATTATGAAAGCAATAGTAGTTATGTCTGCCCGTTTGTCTGTCTGTCTCTGTTGAGCAAAGTTACTTTGTGTTGCGAAAACAAAACATAAAGAGGGTGAAATTGTTGAGTTTTTGGTGAATAAAACACTTGACTTGGTTACTCCTTTGGAGTTGCATGCGTCTATAGGCTGCGGTGTCAGCTAACCATCAGGCGGGCCGTAAACTTGTTTACCACCGTCGTTGTATAAAAAAAAACAAACCTAACCTACAAACCTGGAAACCTAAAAAGTTTACGGTTTCTGGTTTATTATATGAAATGAAAGTTCTGCGAATGTTGTTTCATTCCATGAAACGTATGTATACATATCAAAATTTTCATGATGTGATATTTTCATTTGCAGAAAAGCGTTTTCTAACATATATGAATTGCTGTCCAAAGGCGGCAACTGCCTGATAATATTTCTTGGGTATTGCGATATATTCGAGTATTATCTCAATCTCTCACACACACCGAAATGGGAAGCAGATCTTGAGAAATGCGACACTAAGTTTATTTCACCGTATCATGGTTCTCAGGTAAGAACTTAATTTTTTTGTAATCTATATTTCTATAATAATCTGTACTTATATTACAAAGAGGAAAAGTTCTTGCGATTGTAGCTACCTATATGTTAGTTTAAACTTTTGTCTGTAATGGGTAAGTCTATGTATATTATTATGGTTTAGTTACCTTACGCACATTTACAGCAACTAATAATCACTTTCACCTTCAAAGAATGGTAGGTGACATGTCCTAACGATAGTTAGCAATTTTACGCGTTTTTCGGGTTGCATCAGTTGTTTTTATCGAAGCCCGAGGTCCGCGCGCTGGTGATGTGACAGATACTGATTGATATTTAAATAATATAAACATTCATTTGTTCTAGGACCCGGGAACTGAAATAAAAAGATTGATGAAGAAAATTGGTTTCAGAGATATTGATGTAAAAGTGCAAAACAAAACGTTCGATTTTGTAGGCGGTGTGGACGAATTCAGAAGTAAGGTTGTGCTTGAAAATGACATGTAATCATTGAAACCAAAATTGTATAAGTAGATTAGACTTTAGTATAGGTATTGGTACGAGCGTGGGGGTAAGAGATAGAGTTCAATTAATAACACATGTAACTCGACAGTAGATTTTATCACGTAGAGTGATTTACACAGTATCGAATGTTCCATTCGCTTACTTTCTCTAGAACACTCCATGCTCGGCGTTTTGAAAATGTAGTCACTATGAATTTACGAAAAAAGGCTATAATAAACCTACCTAATGACTACATACATGATTTTCGTTTCAGGGCTGATAAAATGCCTGCTGAATCCTTTCGACGGACTGAAGGAAAGATGGGAAGACTTCTTGGACGACTACAACAAGTTGAACCCCAACGCGGGGTCGGTCGTATATAAGCTATTGGTCGTTTCTGGGAAAAAATGAAGATCGACCATTCAGTTATTCATAATTTGAATTAATTATATTGGAAAAAGTTATTGTTCTTTTAGCAGAAATGAAAAAACAGCCACTGAAAATTAACAGAAGATAAGAGGCTGTCTTAAGACGGCTCGTGTTCAATTTGAGTTGGTGTCAAAAGAGTCTAGAACGCAAAATGACTACTTTTATTTTTACCTACATCTCAGTACTACTACTATGTGCTATAAAATTATATCTATAATAGTACCATGAAAAAATGCAACTGGACCTGCTATTGTAACACCGTTAATACTAACTAGGGAAAGCGGGGCAGTTTGGTACACCTTTTTATGATATTGATTTTTGCCAACCTAATTGACTAAAAACAAGTATTTTTTGTACTCACTTATTAAAACAACTATTAAGTATACAAAATCTTTTTTTTCATTAAATTTTACTCATTGAATGAGGTATATGTAATGGGCGCGTGTTCAAAACAAAACTTAGAAACTACTTCATTGGAAAAGCTTACTATTCTATAAAAGAGTTTTTTAATGAAACTTAGATCTTAAGGTGCTCAATCATTAAAAAGTTATGTGCATGTGAAAATGACAAAAAGTTACATATTATTATTCAATTATTGAACTATGAACTGTGACATACAAATTATTAATTACTGTTTTAAAAATTATATCGATATATTTATCATACAATGAATTATTTACATTTAATTATATACATTCTTTATATTTTTTTATTTTGTACCTTTTGAAATCGCCTTGTAAACATGTGAATTCGTTTGATGAAATTGATTTGTATATGTAAAAATTGCTACGCCCTACCAGGGCCCATATGAAACTAATGTACCTATTATATAAGACCTGTACAACTATGGACGCAATAAACGATATGAATATGAATATATGTATTTAAACATAAATGGGATTTGTTCAATTCTGCCCCACCGGCAGGGTACTTTGATACATCGCATGGGGCACTTTGGTATGCCGTTTAGGGGCACTTTGATACATGTATCAAAGTGCCCTTTCAATGCCTTAAACTGCCCCACAGCTGAAATGAGTATAATCAAACACCAACATTAAAAAAAAGTTCTACTTGATTTATACTATTGCGTTCAGTCGTCCATGTATACGTCTTTCTTTACCATTATATAGAAAAAAACGTTGTCAATATTTTACGGTTGAAAAAACTAGCAGGGGCAGTTTGGTAAACTTTAGGGGCACTTTAATACGTACAAAACTGCCCCAATTCCTTTTGTACCAAATTACCCCAGTAACCAGTTAAACAAAAAACATTTATTAAAAATAAATTGTTAAGTAATTACTCATCAATGACGATATATCCTGGAAACTGATTAAAATCACTCAATGTTAATCATATCGTAGATCCAGTGACCTGTTAAACTTCTCAATACAAATCTGACAAAAAGTAGTTATGTTTTTACAAAGCAGCCGCGAAAACACGTTGTGCTCGCACCGGCAACGGCTTACTGGCGAGCTTCACCGTCACAGGATTGTTAGTCACACATACATAGCCATAACAACACAGGTACTCTCTTCCGACACTCGCGAACCACGTGACTGACACAAGCCTACGTCATCAAACGGCACTTAACAGCGTGATGACGTAGGCTTGTGTCAGTCACGTGGTTCGCGAGTCTCGGAAGAGAGTATCTGTGTTGTTATACCATGATACAAAGCCGTGTTTTAGTGTTGCCGCTGGTAACTTAAAAATCCTGGGTAAGGAAATAATGTAGGTGTACGAATGTGCCCCTTGTATCTAAGTGCCCCGTCATGTGCACTAATTTTTTCTACATGTTTATATAGGTAAGCTTCACGAAAAGTAACAATCAGCTAAAATAAGTTTTGAAATGCCCTTCAAAATACTGTTAAGTTGTCGCCACATAGCGCTTCTTGTGACTATACACCTGTGATTAAATTTTGCGCCTTGCATTAATTAGCACTCAGCGCAGCAACTTTTATAGTGAAAAACCGTAATTTCAATTGGTTTTATTTATCGGCAAATAATTAAAGTAGTGAATATTATTGCTATTTGGTAAAAGAACATTGAAAATAATTTTATGTGTCAAAGTGGAGCTGGAGAGACTGTGGTACAGCCAAGGTTTTGATCGAATCAAAGGCTTTCTGTAGTCTACGAACAGTAAACAGAGGGGCAGGTTATACTTCTCACTCTCTAGTGTCGCAAACCGGCTTGTTGGGCATCCTGGAAGTCATCTAGCCTGCGTGCGAGACGATTCGTAATAACACTTAAAAACAAAATGTGCAATGCTATAATTTTACTAGTAACTTGATTGTGTCGCAAAATCATGTATAGTTTGAGTAGGCAGAGTAATGAAGTATCTCACATACTAACATACATACTTACATAGACCCTGAAAACATTACACTCCTCTTAGTTGGGCATCATCATTACTTAAGAGCCTTGCACTTTGTCGGTGGAGTAACCGCCACTCTTCTCTGTCCAGTGCCAGCCTCTTGACTTCCTTATACGACTCGACATCAAATTTATCCTTTACTTGGCAAAAATATGTTAGGCTAGGCTCTCCTCTGCCTTCTTCTGTTGGGCAGTTGTGTAAAATAATAATCTATATATATAAAAGGGATACACTACATAAATACGAAAAACTAAATTCCGATTGTCGGAATCACGAATTTTATAATACCGATTTTCATAATTCCGAATGTTTTAAAACTCCGAATTTAATCCGATTCTTCATAAATCCGAATTTTATAAATCCGAAATCTCAAAAGGTCTAACGGTTACAATACCGATAGTCAAAATTCCGAATTTCAATACCCCGAAAAATACATATAATAAACATATACGTTTTCCGCTTTTCTAATACTGACACAGCTGGTGGACGGACTATGTAAGTTATGAAGTCAGGTCTCGTCAAAATGGGAGCCAATAATGCACGGCCAAATAATGTCCGGCCCGATAATCAGTGTCCAGTTTTTGTGAACACGGATTATTGGGTCGTGCATTATCAGGGCGGACGAAAATGGCTTGTCATAAGCGAACTCTGTCTTAGGTCGGTTAGGTTAGGTTTCACTTGTGTCCCTCAGACCAGAAATAGACACCCCGCGCAGCAGGGTAGCAGGGGTGGCGATGGCGTCGACTTGCTGTACGGCTATCACAAGACGGCGCGCGAGCTCTCTCGATTTTTCTCGCACTATACTTCTCTTTCTAAGTTTTCAAATAAGAGAGAGACGGGTAGGCATCGGATTGGGTGCGTAATGTTTCATATAAAGTCGGAAAAACTAACATATAATTGATATACATTAAATTGGCATAAAGTTATTTAGTAACGTTTGATATAACGGTTTTTTGCTATATTTTGCTTTACTATAATTATCGATTGATATAATAGGCAAAATGACATAATTTGCAAGTGGCATAATTCCATTTTCGTATAACGCATTTATGACATAACTATGTGTAACATACATATTATTTAAAATAAAAGCGTTTACGTATAACGCATTTATGACATAAATATTTTAATAAGTCCGACTGATTAGAGTATGTACCTCGTCCAACGCGGATTTCGCAAGAGACGCTCTAAAGTTGGTTGGAAAGCGGGCGAGCCATGGACGGCCGGTTTATGTACTTGCTCGAAGGCCGTCTATGAGAAAATGTTTAACCTCATACCGAGCTTAAATCTTAAAAGTCGTATCTCTGTATGTGTTTGAAAGTTAGATAGGGCCCTTTTGTTTTCAAGTCTTGGTGTTGTGTCATGTTATTGGGATCGTGGTCGAGTTGTGTGTTTGATAGATAGATAGATAGATAGATCGTTTATTGATAAAAATATGAAAAAAATTACATGTCAGTTTTGCTTATTTCTATTCTATACTATACATTATTTGAGAGCTGATTGCTAACGGCAGTATATGTAGATTGCGCAACTTGTGTTCTTCTGAGTGATAATTTATTAGATGGCTCCGATTGAGCGTGTTTTTTAAATGTTAAAGGGCCAACGTAACCTCTTTGGTTGCGATTTATGCAATAGATTACGCATCTTTATAATTAGATATGCATTTTTGGATCTGTATTCACTTTCCGTCCTTAACTGTTGTATATTTCGGACTAGAATAAGTTTTTTTTGTATCTGCTCATACGGACTTTAGACATAACATGTACCACCTTCTTAGACATATTTTCGCATGCCAAAGAAACATATAGGTACAAATATATATCAAATCATATAATTTATGTGTAGAGATCGGAAATTCGGGAGCTTTTATACCTAAACTTCGGCCCCAGTACCTACACCGCATTGTTGTTGAGTAGCATGGAGGCGGACTCAATTTAATTTTACTAATAAATTTCCAGGGATTTCCCGGAATACCGAAAATTAGGATAACATGAACACATGTACGTATTAAAGTATTTAAATAAACTATTTTAGTTGTTCCTATTTACAAAATATTATTTAATTCACATATTCATTTAACTAACAGTTAGATAACATCAAACCAAAATTGTTTTGTAACTTTTATTAAAAATAATGGTACAAACGTAAGTATCTCTGTTAAATCAATAAATTAAAACAAATGTACATAGCCACACAAAAGTGAATAGGTAATCAACCTACAGCGACACACGTGGTATTTTTGCATTTCCGTCCTTGTCTAATAATGTATGTCGTTAAAACTGTTTACCAACGTGTATGTTGACAAAAATCGCTGAATATAGTCATAACCTAAAAAAAAAGGTATGCTTTTCATGATGCTTTATACAATCCCGGAACTTAAATAATGAAAATATTCTTTTTAAGAAGCCGACTCCATACTTGCTTCGCTTTTTCCGGGATTTTGCTAGGTTTAGGTATAAAAGCTCCCGAATTTCCGATCTCTGTTTATGTGTTAAAGAAATATTTTTTGCATGCAAAAACTATTCACGTGTTAGTATAAAACTAGTTTGTAAGTTTATAAATCACAATATTGAAATGTATATAGGTACTTATTTAGATTTTGATACGGAGTGGGTATGTTTTAGAGATATCTGCAGAGTTTTCTAAGGCATATCCCGAAGGACTAGTCTCTAAGTTACCTTTTTGTTGTCAAGTGTCAGAATTGTGTAATAAATGACGTCTTACTAATCACGTGGTTTTACTGCACTAACTGATTTACCTATAAAGATACACAGGACAGAAGGATACACAAACGTGCATTCAAAATATCTGTAGTTACAAGCGTTCACATCAGCGGGCCTAAGAAGGTTTTTTTTTCACTTATCGTTGTCGATAGGATCCGTCCCTCTCGCACTCGCATACTTGTCAGAACGCGACGAATGTCTTATCGACAGCCATAAGTGATAAAATGTCAACCATGCTACGCCCGCAGGCTACGGCGACCGCTTGCTCGGCAGTAACTACGTTTGTTTAATTTTGTTATTGAAGTTTATAACTCGTACAAACGACAACACTGTTAACTGACCATACTGTGTTTATATAGAACCTTATTACAATGGACTAAGGTGCACCGATGGTCAGTTAGCTGTGTTGTCGATAGTACATTTAAGTACCCATTCAATGTGTGTTAGACATGGGTTTGGTAAGCTTCCTATTACCCACGCTTAGCAACATATATATATCTACAACGGTTTTTATAAAAGCCATTGTAGTGCAACGATCGTTTGAAACGCAGCGCTCATCATAAATCAATTTAATCCAATTTGGGGATAGCATCCTAATGTAAAAATATGGGACATTTTTCAAAAATCCGAATATCATTACACCGACCAATTAAAAACCCGACTAAACAAAAGTCCGAAACATCAGAATTACGAATTAAATAAATTTGAATTTTGTGCGTATAAAGGCAGACTTAAAGCAATAATGCGATGGGATTACTACGGAACCAGGGACTTATTTTTTTTTTATTTACGATGAAATAAATAGACTTCCGTGACAGGGTCGACTGGACTCCGCCTTAGCTCCGGCGCTGCGGGAAGAGCAGCCCTTTCGCCCTCGCGTGACGAAGCACGGTCGCCCGTGCTCCGCTCCGCAGCTTCGGCTTGCTGGTCGCCTTCGGCGGCCAGCCTCAGCCGCTCCACTTTACACGGCCCCCGCGCTTCGTCTCAGCGGGCGAGGGCTGCCCCCCCTCCGCGCCTCCGGCTTTTTATATACACTCTAGGGGTAGGGCAGACAAGACCACGTGGATATTGGGGTGCTCCGATCCGGTTTTATTACCTGTGTCTTCAATGCATATAAAATACAATAGCTCGGCCATTTTTGATTATTAAGTCCTCTAGGTCGTTTTGTTATTCATAGTAGTTGTATACATATTTTCGGATTCTTTATTGCCCGGTGCAGGTCCAAAAATCCGAATATCTTAATTAAAATAAAATTCCGTTTTTTGAAAACACGAAGTTCATCATCCCGAATATCAAATTTCCGAATTAGCAATGAAGTTTCGGAAATTTGATAATCGGAATACTGTTTTTAGGGCTAATGACACCTCGCACTTTTGATTGTTCGGAGTTATAAAAATCGGAAACAAAAACTATCGACATTATGAAATTCGGTAAAATAAAATTCGTGTTTTTTAGTAATCGAAATTATAAGTCTTAGGATTTATGGAATTCGGAGTTTTGAAAATCGGAATTGGCAAATTCGGAATAAAATATTTCGGAGTATTTGGGTGTTCCCATAAAAGAAGACTTCCTGCCTGACTGATTCATCACCGCACAGACGAAACTACTGGGACTAGAAACTTGAAATTTACATTTGAACTTCCTTTTATGACGTAGGCAAGAGATAAGACGGGGTTTTTGGAAATTCCATCCCTAAGGGGGTTAAATGGGGGTGCAAAATTTGTATGGGGGAAACATTAATATGAAATAATTAAACTAATACGACAAATGAAGAACAAAAAAAGCTTCGGTCAGGACGAAATACCATCAGCCCTAATAAAAAAATGCGCTGCTGAATTAGCAATCCCATTATCACGGTTAATAAACCAATCATTTAATGAAGGCACATATCCAGAACTACTGAAAACATCAAAAATTAAGCCAATATTAAAGCCAGGCGGCGTTGCTACCAACCCTAATCAGTACCGACTTATTGCTCTTTTACCAGCTATGTCAAAAATCTTCGAGAAAGCAATGTCAACCCGATTATACATTTTTTTGGAAAAATATGATATCCTAGATGCAAATCAATATGGGTTTAGGAAACGCCACTCGACATCTCAGGCAGTCTATAAGTATATGACACACGTACTAGAAAACATTAATAATAAGAAATACAGTGTAGGACTACTCTTGGATATGACCAAGGCGTACGACAAAGTGTCTCATGGAATTTTGCTATCCAAACTATCCGGTATGGGAGTACGAGGCATAGCCCAGAAATGGTTCCAATCGTACCTGCAAAACCGGAAACAATATGTACAAGTAGACCATCACGATAACAAATCTAGACAAATATCAGTCGTCAACTCTCCTCTGCGACATACCACCTGCTCACTGCCACAGGGAAGTGTACTGGCTTGTACCCTGTTTTTATCGTACATTAACGACTTACCTAAAGTTATGGACACCGACACGAAATGTGTTATGTTTGCAGACGATGTCTCCCTCCTATTAAACACTACAAATAGCGTCGAATGCAATTTCCAGTTATCCCACCTTTTGCACACCGTCAAAATATGGCTCGATGATCATAATTTAGATATTAATTTAAACAAAACAAAAATAATTCAATTTAAACCTGCTCAGAGAAAACCGCTAGAATTAAATCTGCAAATTAATGAAAATAAAATACAAGAGGTGAATAACTTTAAACTGCTCGGCATAACAATAGACACTGCACTAAACTGGAAGGAACACGTACAAAATACAAATACCAAAATAGCCAGATTTGTTTACGCACTGAACATATTAAACTCAAACACAAATTTGGAGTCCGCCTTGTCAGCATATTTCGCTTACATAGATTCGAGTCTCCGATATGGCGTGGTCCTGTGGGGAGCCAGCGCAGACGCCCACAAACTCTTCATAATGCAAAAAAAGTGCATTCGAATTCTAGCGAATGTACGCATACCTAACAGCTGCCGCCCCTACTTCATAAAAAATAAACTCTTGACACTACCCTCAATATATATACTAGAAGTTGCGACGTTTGTTCGTAAATATCCAGAACTATTTCCAGAAAAACCTGACACCTTTAAAACTAGGAAGCAATATAGAAATAAATTATTATTGCCTAAATGTAACTTAGCTATGTATAAAAAAGGACCGCAGTATATGTAAATGCATACTAATCTTTAACAATATCCCAGATGCGATCAAATCGCAACCTAGTGACGAGGTCTTTAAGACTCAACTTAAGAATCTATTAATAGAAAATTGTTATTACTCGGTAGACGAATTCCTTGACGACAAAAATTTAGTATTATATAAACTACAATAAAAATAGGACATATGATTTTAGGTAGTTTTAGATCTCAGACATGAAATTATTGCAATAAAATGCGATCACTAACTAAAGCTTTTGACATAAATATACTTAATTTATTTGACATATACCCTAAATGTGAATAAATAATTAGGTTAAGTTTTACTTAAGTTTAGAATTAATATTGTAATTTATTGTGTACCCTTACAGGGTGTCATGAATTGACTTAACTAAAAATGTACCACCTTATTATGTATGCATGACATAACAATGAATAAATGAATATGAATATGAATATTATTTTTTGAACTAGAGACTTGAAACTTTGTATGAAAATTGCTTATTAATACAAAAAAAGTGCTTTCAGCGTTTTAGAAAATTCCACCCCTAAAGGGGTTAAATAGGGGTGCAATGTTTATATGGGGGAAACATTATTTTTTGAACTAGAGACTTGAAACTTTGTAGAAAGATAACTTATTAAAATCCAAAAAAAGTACTTTCTTCGTTATAGAAAACTCTACCCTTAAGGGGTTAAATAGGTGTTCAAAGTTTAAATGGAGGGAACTTTATTTTTTGAGCTAGAAACTTGAAACTTTGTAGACAGATGACATGTTAGAATACAAAAAAATATACCGTCAGCGTTTTAAAAAAAAAACCCCTAAGAGGGTTAAATAGGGATGCAAAGTTTGTATGAGGGAAACTTTTCCTTTTGAGCTAGAAACTTGAAACTTTGTAGACAGATTACTTATTTGAATACAAAAAAAGAACTTTAAGCGTTTTGGAAAAATCTACCCCTACGGGGGTTAAAAAAGGGTTAAAAGTTTATATGGGGGAAACTTTGTTTTTTAGTTAGACATACAATTTTGTAGAAAGATTACTTATTAAAATATAAACGAGTACTTCAAGCGTTTTAGAAACGTCTATCCCAAAGGGGTTTAAAAAGGGGTGCAAGGTTTGCACTCTTTTTTGAGTTTGAGACTTAAAACGTTGCATAAAGATGTCTTATCAGAATAAAAAAAGTTCTTTCAGCATTTTGGAAAAGTTCCAACCCTAAGGGGGTTAAAGCGGGATTCAAGGTTTATATGGAGACCAAGAAAATGTTATAGTAAGAGATTTGTAACTTCGGTCTTAGCCTGTATGTTAAAAGACTACAGACCAGGGACCGGACCCGCTTACCCTAACCCGTTCAAAAACCCGGGTTCTTTTAAAGCTGTTGTCCAAAAACTGCTTCATTTCGGTAAGCTTTTGATTGGCTTACCGGTTAATAAACTCACCCTTTTTTTTTTTTTTTTATTGATACATGGAAAACCAACAGCGCAACATATTTATAGACAAAATAATAAAACCATATAGCCAATTACAGGTTCTCACTTATAGAAATAAACTAACACAAATAAATCTATAGCCAAATTTAAACTTAGCGTACATTACGCACAGTAACCAATCGCGCACCAATAGCAAGCATGGCAATGGGAATATACAAGTACAAGGTAGTTAATAAATTAGAATATATATAAACTCTAGTAACCCGAGCCTACACCTGAAGTATCACACATGAAGAATCTTGTCAGTTAAGATTTTATTGCTTGTATGCTATCACAAAATATGTCTATATCTAATTTAACTACAACTTCGTTTAAACTCCTGCCTGCTCTGCACAAAAAACTATTCTTTCTATATTTAGTGGAAACATGGAACATGCTAATAGGACTTAAATGGCGGAAACTTCTTATGGGAGTATTGAAATGAATTTTACCAAGTAAATTAGGACAGTCAACATTGCTCCTTATTATATTTAACAAGTACACTCAGAGGCAATGAAAACGGGTCACTTCCCATGGATTACTTTACAAAGTGACCCGTTTTCATTGCCTCTGAGGTAGCGTACCTTCATAGTTTACATTGGGAATTACACTCAGAGGCAATGAAAACGGGTCACTTTGTAAAGTAATCCATGGGAAGTGACCCGTTTTCATTGCCTCTGAGTGTATAAGACATCAGCAATTTCACGACGCTTAACAAGGGGTATCAGGTGATGCTTTTTACATAAGGTTAAATAATTAGATGAGCTGTAATGTATATGCATTTTATAGCAAATAAATTTCATGAATTTGGATTGTAATCGCTCAATTCTATCGATGTACATTTTATATTGGGGATTCCAAATTTGAGATGCGTATTCCAACTTGCTTCTCACATAAGCACAATACAAGATTTTCAGCGTCTTAATACGTGTAAAACAAACCGAACTACGCATTATAAATCCAAGTGACTTAGAAGCTTTACTTATAATATTATCGACGTGTTCATTAAAAATAAGCTTCGAATCATGAAAAACCCCTAGGTCTCTTATGCTGGTTAGTTGCTGAATACAGTTACCTTTCAATGAATAAGAAGTAGGTATTTTATTTAATTTTCGAGAAAAAGTTACGGTGAAACATTTTGAGGGATTTAAATCCAATTTATTCATAACACAATATCTATCCAGTCGGTTTAGATCAGACTGCAGCGCAGTAGAATCTTCAGGTGAAGCAATCTTGGCAAAAATCTTCATATCGTCAGCAAAACTGAGTAACTTAGAAAACCGAAAACAGGTACCTATATCATTCACAAAGACGTTAAAAAGGAGTGGTCCCAACAAAGATCCCTGGGGAACGCCACTTGGTACGGATACCCAGCTTGACATGTAGTTTTTGATCACTACCGACTGGCAGCGATTTTCTATGTAAGACATAAACCACCTCAGGAGATCCCCTCTAATACCCATTAAGTAAAGTTTATATACTAAAATATCGTGGTCAATCCTATCAAACGCCTTACTATAGTCAGTATAGATTACATCCACCTGGTGGCCAGAATCCATTGTCTCAGACACAAAATCGTTCAGTAAAGCAAGATTAGACACTGTAGACCTCCTTTGAACAAAACCATGTTGAGTGCTATCTATAGTGTTTTTGAATACTGATGAAACCTGCAAATGGACAATTTTTTCCAAAACCTTAGCCAAAATACACAATTTGGAAATCGGTCTATAATTTGTTACGTCCGTTTTAGGGCCTTTCTTTATAACTGGAGTAATAAAAGCTGATTTCCAAACCGACGGGACAGAACATTCAACAAAAGATGTACGAAATAATAATAATATAGGTTTTGTTAAGGCTTTAGCACAATTAATTAGAAACATAGCTGGCACCTGGTCCGGACCTGCTGACTTACTAGGATCAAGACTGAGTAATAATTTAGTAATTACAGCAGTATCCACCGAAACATTGTGAAGATGACTAATAGAATCGGCACAGTCATCAAAGTTGAAGTAACTCCACGATGCTCGAGAGATAGAAGGTGCGGCTTGCGCTAGAAAACTCGTTTTAAAATAATCGGAAAACGCATTACAAATGTCAATTCCTGAGTTTATAGTGGCACCATCGTAACACATACAGTTCGGTATTCCAAAAGAGTTAAATTTTGAGAGAGTGCTCGAATACATCAAACGACGGTACATCAAACCGTTTAAGGCTGTGCATTGGAAATTATCGCTTGCTTTGAAACGGCGTTCTGACTTGATTAAGAAACAGTAAGGTCTGATTTTCAGATATCTGATTCTTGACTATATGATTGTTCATCTGATTTTATGGATACATGATTGCTTAAAATTTCCTCGATAGAAAAAAAATCCAAAGTTGGGTCTATATTTTCCTTTTTTTACTCAGCCTACTTAAACGATACATTATTTTACGACACAATCAAGTTAATACTATAGTATTTTATCTCATCTAAAATCTCATTTTATGAAATTTGAATAAAACGTCTCTAAGTTAGGTATTTATCGAAATTTGTCCAAAAAACCCATTCTCGAAGGGTGTTACATCTCTTTTCCTCGTGCGCGGAAGGCATCAGCGTGTCTCTGTCTAGGGGGCGTATTCGACTCAAATCAAGGCATCGCCTTAAGCGTGATGGAGTAACAAACATCTAAACATCCAAACTTTCGCATTTATAATATTAGTCAGCCATTTATTAGTCAATCAAAGTATATAATCCGACTGCTAGCAGAAAAGTAGGTTAGATTAAGTTAGAACCATGACTCTTCCCGAACCGAACAGCTACCAGAAATGTAGGTTAGGTTAAGACGCATACATTTTATGCGCTTATTAACAAAGATACACAAAGTAGGTACCTTTTTTTAATTCAACTCAGTGAGTAATAAAACCCGATAAGTGCTACATCAGACCAGATAATAGAATTTCACAGGAGCAATAATCCGTCAAGTGCCACAATGACACATATAGCGGATTTTAATGACGCATTTAAAATCCGTCGTGTCCCAAAAAATATACATAAAAAAATGTATATCCTAGAATATTAAGTGAATTACTTTAAACCACAAATTATACAACGTCTCAATAATAATTAATAAAATTTTCGGCATACTTAATTTTAAAGTTGTGACCCTGGTTACAGAATTAACATGTTTTTTGTGTCTCCTGAAAAGTTAAGTACTTTCACATAGCGGATTTTTTACAAGGCGCAGCGACGATACTTTGCGTCGCCGTCGTTTGATGTTTTTGTAGTTTTTATTGATAGTTTTATTATGTTAATTATAAACAAAATAAAGCATTGAAATTGTAAAAAGTTTTATTTTTGCTTGTGATTTGTCCGCGTAAGACGAAAGACGTCCACTGCTGGACATAGGCCTCCCCCAACGAGTGCCGAAGCGACCGGTTCTGCGCCACCCGCATCCAGCGGACTCCCGCAACCTTTACCAGGTCATTACGGCTGAATGCATACGGCTCGAATTATATAGAAGTATTAATTACACGCATTCTAGCAATCAAATGTATTTTATTTCGATATTTATACTAGACTACTAAACGCCGTGATAGATAGACGAGATGTGTCGGCGAAAACAATGGAATGACAGCGGTCGGGAGGCCTCGTCCTAACCGAATTACGGGACTCGCGACCCACTAGTTACGAGTTGTCGACAGTTGAAGCAACTTTTACACCACACCGACACGCCAACTTTCTACTTTGGAAGATATGCCCAAATTAATGTGCGTTATGATGAAGGAAATGGCGAAGCCTCGCGACTTAAGTACATGCCGATGATCCATTTAGCCCCGAGTGGGGTGTGTTAGAAAGTTTGCTTATGAGCTAAGTACGGTTGTAGCGTAGGCTTTCAAACGATTATCGTACGGGAATAAGAAGTTTCCGAGCGATACAGGTTGAATTAGCTACAAATCTTTCGTCACTGATTGGTCAACTACACTAAAAATAGGTAAGCGGGAAGAGATCCCTTTTAGGGATACGTTCGCCTTTGTACTTTGATCTTGTGTGATATGTATTTTCTTAAATCTGCTGTTATTGCTATACATACATAAAGTAATTCTTCTTCTTATAATAAACCGCTATTTGCTGACTTTGGCACCAAGCTCAAAATCTTTTGACTTTGGCGCCTATGTCCTTAACAAACATACATATTTCGCTTGTCAGTTAAAGTGTGGCGTTTTCTTAACGAATCAAAGAAAGAAACCAGATTGGACGTTTTAAAATATAAGATTTATACTATTTACTCTAGCCGTTCAAATATATTTACACTATATCGTAAAGATTTTGAAAGCAGCTTTACTTTAAGATAAAAAGGAGCCGTTAAACGAAGCATAACATTGATTGATAATCTAAAACTTAAACTTTGCGATTTGATTTTTAAAAGTTCTCTGTCACCAACTTTAATATTAGTTCTTTACTCAACTCAGCTATCTAAACGTCTTTAAGGAGGAACATAACAGCATTATAAGTCTCTCAAATTCTATGTAGGCCGGTATAATTGTCCATTAGTTAGCGTAGCAGCCAATTACTTCTCCATTAGCTGCGAATCTTCCTAATAGCAATTTCGTCGCTAAGGAGGCACGCGCCAACTTCACAGGAATTCGGTAAGGAAGCAGGTGGCCTACATACAATAAGTTAGGCGGGCAGATGGGCTCTTAAGTATTTCTAGATTACACTTAATGGTGCTCATGTATGGCTGCATTTGGAGACAAAATAAATACACACGTGGACAGGAATGCAAAAGAAAAGCTATGATTCCTGAACTCGTACCGGCTATCAACATTACTCAATTTTATTAAAAAGATAATAAATATTGAAAGAACTCTGAATTTCCATTGTTTATTTTGTTTATTTCTTTGTTCGTGTGATGGAGTAGTAATGAAACTTTTTTAGCCTTTTTTGCGCTCCATCAACTTTTCCGTTGGGTATACATACCTAGTTTATTAGTTTAAATTTTGACCTTAGTTCCCAAAACCGGCAAAGTGCGTGTCGGGCCACGCGTAGCGTAGGGTTCCGTAGTTGCCTGTCTTTATTTGTTACATCGATACGCGCCAAGTAAATGGTGCGGTTGTGTCGGCCGAATTTGTACGAAAGTGGCCATTTTAAGTACATTTTAAGTTGGTCGACTTTTACTCGGTAACTAGTAATGTCTACTTACCCGTGAATGTTTTCCTTTTAAATTCATTATACGTACTACTGCCACGATTTTTTTTACATTCCCAGTAGCAGCCGGCAGGGGGCGTGGCGACACGTGTCTGTCGAAAAATGTTTTTAAGAAACTAATAATATTTATGAATAAGCTATAATAATTACAAATTAGAATTGTAGTCTGTTAATAAACTCTTCACAAAAGATTTTGACAAAATGTTACATCCGAATTGTGCCGAATTACTTCGCAACCAGATATTAATATAAGTGCCATTGTTACGAACACTTACTGTCCTATTTGAAAATAAAATCATGGCCTGCGTACAACAATCGCAGTTTAGCACGAAATCACTTACAAATCAAGAATTTCAAAGCTCGAGTTCGGGCAAATATGACGCATGATCGGCTAGCGAGATTAGCAAATATTGTCCGCGCCAGGTCGGCCGTGTGGACACAGCACTTCAATTCTTCTATCGGATATCCGCCGAACTCATGGACACTCTAGCGTTAGATATTGCCCTCTGGCTAGTACAGATTTGTATGGGATATTTTCCTTGTGTCATAGGGGATAAATTGTGTGGAAGGATTTTAGGATTGTTTATTCTCACGATTCTATACTAGTACCTCTTTAGGTGACTATTGTATCTTTGTAGTTTTGAAGTAAAACTGCCAAATAATTTGTTACTTGCAGGTAAGTCTGTAGTTCCGTTCCACGCGATATGTAATCTCCGAAACTCTTACAGTATGTAAAATGGACTTTCGGGACAGGCATAGTCTATATTTCATCCCGCCGCTCCACCTTCGTTTTTTGTAATGCACAGGCGGAGCTAGTAGCTTTGTTAAGCCGTAATTTCTTAAACTAGGCGGTCATCGCGGAGCCGCGTACAAATTTCGCCGGACCGAGGTACGGTGCAGTGTGAAGTACCGTGCGGAATTTATATACCATACAACCGTCGCTCCGCACGCCGCAGCGATATTATTGAATAGTATAATCGTATTGCATACATTATTTTGGCCTTTTAAAGTTTGACACTCTTTAGGGACAGGGGACGTGCAGGGTAGTGGTAGGTATCTCCTGCGGACGCGAGTGACAGTTGTCCCCCCTTTGGCAAGTGAGTGGGCAACTCGACTGTTAGAAGTTCTTAAGCCGTCCGAAGGCCTCTAACTCGGCTTAACGACTACTGTCATAGACAGCAGCCGTGATCAACTGCTTAGCGTGCATTCCAAAGCACGGAAGCGCTCATGGATATTAACCACTCAAACATCAGGCGGTCACCCATCCAAAGACTGATCGCTGCCATCTTTGCTTAACCTTCGTTATCGTTTCCAACTCGCAGGCGCCGCTAGGCTATGAGCGCTTCGGCAGTGTGCTGACCGCCCTACTCATTTATTAGAATGGTTTGTCAGGGTGGACAATATTTGGACAAGCCTTTTTATAAAAAGCGGACGGCGCCGCGGTGCTGCTAATAAATAGGTAATCATTAAAGTTCATGTATTATATACTTAAGTTCAAAATTCTGTTCAGTTGTAAAACTGATTGGTATTAAAACGTGCACAGACTGAGGCTCTCGGAACCATTTATGAAAAATAAATGATAACCAGCTGAATTCAACTCTTATTCAACCCATCGAAATAAATAGGATCATGCATCGAATGAAAACAAAATTTGCATTTAGACAGATTTCATTTAATGTTTCGTGGAATACAATTTTGTTGATAGGTTTAATCCACTTATCTCTTCTATTTTTATTTTAGCTTTTGTTGTTTAGTTTGTTTTGAATAAAGTATATTTACATGCCTATATTACGTGTTATGAAATAATGATGTACTTGGGATACTCTTGGGATGGAGGTTAAAATTCAAAAAAAATTGTTCCAAAGCCAAATCTATCTGATAGCTAGCGTTCGTCTATGTTCATCGGTTGTATTAATATCTAGCTTAATCATGTCCAAGTAATTTTGCAGAACATAAGTACTTAATAAAAATGGATATATTGAAATAAAACAAAAGTGTTGAATTCATCTAGAAAGCTAGTTCGGCGAAGTTGTATCGTTGTGCAAAGAAACAATTACAATTTATGTAAAAAATCACATGCAGCGTCACTACCCATTAGGCTTAGTTAATTCCTGTTTTGAGTTATTTTATCTACAAACTTGCACAGTTTATAATGGGTGTTGGGTTTGGAACACTTTAATGGGAGATTTAACAGTGACATAACCTTATCATCCGGGAGGGGTTCAAGGCCCTAGCGAGTACTCTCTGGTGTGGCTTTGTGAGCTGTAGAACGGCCAAGGAGTACTTTACAGTTATTGAAGTGAAAACTTCTTTAGCGGCGCTGAGCACTTTTCGGGATGGAGAAAAATTGCTAAATACGCGACAGATTTTTGTGACGTCAGATGTGAAGGAGGTCACAAACTTTTATATTTTGCTGCTAGCCGATTCGACTTCATTCAAAACTGAACGCTATTCGTAAGAGTATAAAGCCGTTAAACACTTTTTGCAATAGCATATAGCAGCAAATGAATTTGTAATTTTGTCCACGCGTCCTTCACCGTTTTGCTATTGAGCAAATTCGAATAGTTCGAATTTGGACGTTATTCCTAAAGAGATAAAGCTTTGAAAAATATTTGGCAACGGCAAAAACAAATTGGTATTTTGTCCGCCGCCGCCGTCCGCTGTTCTTGCAAATTCGAATAGTTTGAATTTGGCCGTTATTCCTAAAGAGATAAAGTTTTGGAAAATATTTGGCAACGGCAAAAACAAATTGGTATTTTGTTCGCCGCCGCCGTCCGCTGTTTATTATATACCCTGGTTTTATAGTAGGTACCTAATTGATAATTGTTTATAAATTTGCGCCAAATTCGTTTGTAGGGTGACACCGTAACATGTCACGTGACCTGATCGAAAAACTGTTACAATGTTATTGAGTTTTCACTTCTGCCGGCACTCCCGGAGTGCAATCCGGTTTTTTTTTTTAAATTTAACATCAGAATTGACAAAATATATATAATTACCGAACATGCTCACAAAAGACGAGAATCGGTTGAGAGATGCGACCTGTAGTGGAGAACATCCGGACAGCAGGGACAGCTGGACATCTGGACATCAAAAAAAAATATGCTCAATCAGAAACGGAGAACGTCTTTTACTATGGTCGCTCGCTTGGTTATTAACGAAATGTGATATATTGTATTGTATACGTTACGGTTAGCTTAAACAGCGAGAACTTAATTAACCGTATACGCTTAATGACACGAGGATCTAATAGCAGATGATCAAAACCAGGCTCGCGCGGAAGCGAACCTAAGATAGCATCTGCCGGCATAATCACAGTAATAGGCCAGGTAATAACATTACTCGCCCAGTTTGGCCATAGTGTAGCGATAGACATAGAATACAATTATCGCGTAAAACCTATACCTAAGCCGCTCGCTTGATTTCGGATTTTAAAAAAGGTAGCCTAAATTGCTTCCAATTTTTCTTTATCATAGAAGTCCATTACCTCGCTTGGCAACCACAGTTGCCACCATCCGTTTAGGGGTGCGCGAAATTGGCAACTGTGGTTGCCCCAAACAAGTGAGTGGTTAGGTTAGGTGAGGTTTGTTTTATAATTATCCTGAATATTTCATGGATTCAGCGGCTATTTGCTGAACTGAATATTCGGACAAACGAAACAGTTATTTCGGGTTTGCGATAGGTAACCCTCTATTAACACGTTATACGCCTGCTGTTGGCGGGCCGATAGTAGTTAGTTGTGGCAGAAGGATTAATTTAGACAAAAATAATAAAATTTCATTTCCCAACTGTATCGTTTTTCGAATTTTCATTTCGGCAAAAAAACAAATTTAGCTAAGACTAGAAGAGATTTTGATTATTTTTAATAATAAGCAGAACGCTGTAGGAGAGATTATAGGTCTGTTTTATAATAATCCTGAAAATGTCATGGCTTTAGAGAAATACGGTTATTAGGACAAATGAAAATCAAGACAACGATAGGAACAATTTTTAGTGATTTAGACAGGTAACGAAAAGGATCTTTTAAAAGGTAACCATTTGTCTGGGAGTGACACAAATATCTTACTAGTCTCCATAGACTATGACCCGGGGTTATTCAGCACACGTGCTGCCGTGCGTGCTTATTACACAACTGGGGCAGTTAAGACGAGTTTCTGATAATGGCAGTTGCTTCTTCGCTCTTTTATTAACTCGACAATTTTAAATTTGGATATAGAATATGTGAAGGGGTAATAAAGGGGAAGAGTAAATTTGGGACATCTGTTACTCATTTCAATTTGATTTTAACGAGTTTCGGGTAATTGCCATACCCGTGGAGATATAGTCAAAACCAGGTCTCGTAACACAATTATCAAATGGGCAATTGGGCATGCGAGATGTGTGTCTCAAATTGACCTTCTGTGTTGAGCATTGTGTTCCTGTCAAATAGAACTTTGCTATGGTTAAAATCATATTTGCGTGCGTGTGTGTTGTGTGGGCTTGTACAGTCGCCATCACATACATCTGGGCGGTCAAGGTGTTCACAAACATCTGAACACGACTTTATTGTCAAAGCCATAGAGCCAGCCAAGCCATTAATTCTATATTTGTATAGAGTGCATGTTCAGATATTTTTGAACACCCTGAAGAGTGCGGATGTATGTGACGCTGACTGTACCTATTGTATTATTATTATAAAAGAGAAATGGCAGCCTCGAGGGCCTTTGCCAGAGGCAGTAAGTGTATAAATTAACTACGAATAACGAATTAAACCATTATAAAATCAAATAGACGTGACTATCGCCAAGATGGCGACAATCCTAAATATCGTACCTATTGTATTGTTGTCGGGAAATGAGAACCCATTTTTGACACCGTCAAAGTGACGTTTGCAGTGACGAGGCGAAGACGTATCGTTTGTCACATTTAGCGATTATTAACGAATAGTGAAACATAAATCGAATTTATTAGATTGTAGAATTATTGCAATATATAGGAATTTTAAATATTTTATACATATCATTTTTTATTTCGGTTATTTATCAATTCTATCGATTTCCTTCAACCTACAGAAGTATCATTTGAATCGTAACGAAACCAATGGTTTGGCCACTGCACTAGAATAAAAAAAACAGGAGGAGGTAACTGTTTTCATGGTGAATTATTATCATAAAGTACTCAAGAACTATCATAGACTAACATTCAATATCCATTTGGTTGCACTTCAAAACAGCGTATTATCTTAATAGGTACCCGATTTTATATAATATATTATTTCGATGGGCCATGCGCAGGGGTGTATTTTGAAATTTGGCGCCCCGGGCGAATAAGTATGACCGCGAAATCAATGAATGACGCCAAAACTAAAGAAAATGCACTCCACCAGGGGCGCCTGTTGCCGCCCCTGGTGGATTGTCGCCCCGAGCCATGGCCCGGGTGGCCTTAAGGTAAATACGCCCCTGGCCATGCGTTTACGTTTATGGGTGTAGGGATGAGTCGAAATTAGGTAGTAATTTCTCGATACAATATGGTACGTCAATCAACTCACACAGCTCTGCGTATCGCTCCTTCAGGTCTCACGGTGAGGTTGTCGCAAAACACACATCTATTGGCCGCCCAGCAGCGGGCCTAAAGGTACTGACAGACTTGACCATTCACATGCAGCAGGATATCGAGCACTTGCTGTATTTAAAGTTGAACTGAACAACGAACAGAACCAAGCAAACATCGTTACAGTAGAATTATTTGGGGTTTACCACTGACAGATAGTTTGCCTTCATTTAATTTTCAACTTTAACCTCATACAAATTAAGTAGTCATAAATCATAAATCATAAAATCTTTATTTGTCCAACATAGGTAGGTATACAGGTTGTTACTTTATGCTATAGCTTCACTATGTGGCGCCTTTCGGCATACAAATAGCAAGGGCATGCATGTCACCTTATTTATTCTAAGTACTTAAATTAGGTCTTCCAAAAACTCCTTAACAGTGTAGTAGCACTTATCGACTAGTATTTTTTTAGGAGGGTTTTGAACATATTCAGCTCTTGTACAGATTTAATTCGTAGTGGTAATTTATTATATATTTTTGGAGCCATTCCAAGTACATTTTTTTGATACAATGCTGTATTAGGTACTTCATGATGCAATATCCTATGACGAAGACGTGTGCTGTTGAAGCTATGATATAAATGAGAGTTCTGTTTAACAAAAACCGACATTTCATAAATGTAAAGGCTAGGAAGTGTCAATATATTTAATTTTTTAAAGTATGGCTTACACGATTCTAAAGGAGCAGCACCGCATACTGACCTTACGCATCTTTTTTGGGCTCGTAATATAAGTAGTTATTTCTAAATCGGTAGACGTGGGTAACAGTATTCTGGAAATTGCTTTATTTGTATGACATTAAAGTTGAAAATTAAATAAAGGCAGACTATCTGTCAGTGGTTAACTAACAGTAATCGTACTGTACAAACATTTTGACTATCATTCTAGCAAACGCTCAACTAAATGCCCGTCAGAGAAAATATTCTTCACGAAGATTTCAGACGTGACGGTCGCGTAACAAAATAACACGGATCAGCAAATGCTGGAAGAATTGACTGTCCTTTCGCAAGAATGCTTGCTAGAAAGCTACAATGCTCTATTTTATTTTGTGAGCTTCACCAATAATGTAACATTCGCACGAATGCTCATTACAAGTGTATCAGCACCTTAAAAAGGGCAAAAAAATACAGCGGCAGCAACAAGCACACAGCCGTTTCCGATGAAAATTGTATCACATGGAATTTCCCTACGAACAAATTTGGGGAACAAAGTGCTAGTAAATTATATTAATGGAATATGAGAGAAAGGGCACTTGCTACTTTTGTCGTCAGCATATAACTTCGTCATTCGAATACTTCAATGCAATATTTAGTTGAATTCAATGCGCCATAGAAAAACACACGAAGTGCATATATTATGCATTTAAACCAAAACTTGCACAGAAACTTACTTAAAATCTTAAAAGTACCCTCTAATTCCAAGCCCTTTAGTAATTTCTGAACGTAAATACAACTTCAAACTCTCCATACTTGGAAGTTCAAAGTTGTAAGAAATTTCCACAAGCAACTTGAAAGTTTTCAAGCTGGAATAATATTTTTACAACAAATTTCAATAGTTTGGCTCAAGTATTTGGCTAAGAATAACTGCGAGCTAAATACTGAGGCATACTTTTTACTTGGTCTTTAGATCGTTTCTGTGTTGAATATACTTAAAAGAATAAGGTAGAGACCGATTATTTAAAATGATTTTTTTTTGTAAAATCCTTTGAAAACACTACAAACAGGGTTATCGGTAAAGGTAAAATTTTGGTTAGTGGAGAAGGCGATATATAAGATTATGCCGTAGATGGTGCTGAAAGTATACCTACCCCATTGGGGAGTTGGGCTGCTCCAAATTCGAGCAGCAAATTTGAGTACTTATCGTACTCGTATTCGCTTCAGAAAATATTCAGAACAGAAACAAAAGCACCGCTAAGCACCTACTCCACCCCACAATAACATACATTGTCGTAAGCTTCCTCTTAAGAGCAAAAATACTTTATACGTCCCAGCGGATCGATACGGGATACTTAGAAAGTGAATTATCCACACGGGAGGAGGTAAATAAAATCCACAAATAAATTGGTCTAACAACGTACACGTAGGCAATCATTTCGTTAAGAAAGTACGAGTGAAGTTTTATTTCTCTGGGGGCCACGCTCACAAATCACTATTATGTCATCTTATAGTGGTGGCTACGGGCTTAGTGTTGGTGCAAGCGGTTTTGTTATGCGCGGTGCTGCATAAATAGTTTCTTGGTCGTGATACAATTCTATAAATATTTATTTTAACTTTATTGCGCAAAACAGGGAAGCTATTCCTACTATATATTTAATTTAGGTTCTCGCTATATATTTAATAGTGTCTGTAGGACCGGTCACTTTGGCGCTCTTTGGGGGAGGCCTATGTCCAGCAGTGGACGTCTTTCGGCTGATATGATGACGATGAGTGTCTGTTTGTCTTCCATAGCAAGCTAAATATCAAGTTCTGTAAATAATGTGGGAGATTAGCAGTGCAAAATAATATAGTATAAACGTTTCTGTGCATTTTCTATTCAAACGTGAGAATCTGACGCATGTAATTATTTTTATAGTGAGTTTACACGTTAGTCGACGCTCGCAAAAATATGTCGTTTTTGTTGAATCCAGTATCTACTACATTTTTGCTAGAAAATAATAATATTGATCATGACGATATTGTTATCTTAGCGGTAAGCATGAACTGTGATTAATTAAATTTGAAAGTGTGTTGTAGTAGTTTTCACTTGAAAAGACCCGACACGATCTCTTTTTATTAAGGGAATGTAATTTCTAACAAGTATACTAAAAATTTAATTTTCAAATGTAATTAGTGTGGTGATGCAACTTCAAGATGAATGGGAAAGTTATGACGAATGCACTCGCACAAAACACCTATTTATTTTTCAGACCGCAAACTCTAAACTTATCCCCGAGTCGCCCGGGAACTACAATGTCTTAAAAATACACGTACAATGGAAACAATTGATCAAACGTACAGTTCGTGGTTTGGTTTACAGCCAACCGCTGCAAATTACATTGTGACATCGCAGTGAGGCTATATAGCACACGGACTGACGCGAAAATGGATGAGCCGTTCGGTTACACAACAGTATATTGAAGTACTAAGGGACTTATTAGGAGATACGGTCTTTGGGATCGAAGAAAAAGTTGAAAAAAGGGAAATTGGAGGCAAACCTGGTTCCTGAATATTTGCCCCGCGCGTGCTTGATGGAATTGGACGCGAAGCTCACTCCTTTAACTTCTTCTGCCCCAGGGCGTATGATCGGCGATATAATCGCGCTGAGTTAGGATAGGGTAAAAAAGGGTAGTTTTACATTACTAGTGATGGGATGAATCGGCATTTGCCAGTCTTGCTACTATTGATTGATACATTACTACAGTCGATTCATTTTTTTTTTGAGTTTCTTAAATTGTTTAATTCTATTGTTTTTTAACTTAATTTGATTCGTATGAACTTTGTCTGGAATTGTACATTCAAGCTGTTATGTTGGTAATATTTTGTTGGGCAAGTAATGAGATAATGACAGTAGTACAGTCATGGAAACTTTTAAAGTATTTAACATTCTTATCTAAGTAGAATAACTAAACCATACATCTCAGTGAGGACTGATGAGGAGCTAAAAATGCATGTTTCTTATGTGGTTTATTAATCTTAAGCATTCTGTACATTTAACTCTGTTTGTTCCCCTAATAAATAAAATAAAATAAAGAATAAATAATATTTATTTCATTTCTTTACAATATATTTATAGTTTAATTTTGCACTGGCGACCGAGAGGTCAGCAGCTGCCTCGCGCAAAGAATAAGTAATGTCGCAGAAGCCATTAATAGGTTTTATTTAATTTTTAATAACTAATTTTGTTTTTTTCTTTGGTGGTTGTTTTTTTTACAAATGGCAAACTATAGCATTAAATTTTTATCAAACTATCTCCCAAAACCTAAGCAGAACATGCATACCCCGCTGTAGTTCATCGCCCCTTAGTTGAACTTAAGTTCTATAGGCATTAATTTGACCCTAGGGTAAAACTAAATCGAAGATATGCGATGCATTACAATGAAACCTTATTTGGTAGGTACATACAAATCCTTTAAAGGCAACCATTGGTAGTAACTAGGTACAGTAATCTCTGAAAACGGAACATCCGACAGCGCGCGGTACACGTCAGTGTCCTAAGTGACACAAATAGAGTGCCATCTCTGGCTGCATGCGGGCAATATAAAACGTGCTCCCAAGTTATTACGCCACCGATATTGTTCCACGTGAGACGTTATGGCTATGAGCACTGATCAAGATTGCAGGTTCGGGGGATTGTGATGTCCAAACTCGAAACCTAATAGATGACACTTTACTTCGACGACAACTATAATTATATTTTTTTTAAAGCCGATATTTGACAGGCTTCATCCCGGTACAAAAGGTCAATGATGACATACATTGTACTGGGATGACAGCTGTCAAATATTGCATGTTAGGGCATTTTGACTATAGATGAATAACATTTGTGTCAAAAGCAGTGTTTATACAAAATACATATTTATGAACAATGACGTAATATAAAAAAGAGGTAAATACGTTGTCCATACGAAATTCCGTGTTTAAATATGACCACCAAATCTGACAGCATACGTTTCCATTGACGACGCGAAACTCTCTGTTTTGTGTGCCACTTTTGGAGCGCTTATAACCTATCTACCTCTTTTTTATATTATATCATTGTATATGAAGATAAAAACAAGACTGAAACATGGAATAAAATCAACAACGGTTTTTTTGCAATTTTGGCTTTTAATTCAACTAACCAGGACGAGTAAACACACCATCAAAATGAACAGTCATCTACACAAATAACTTAAGAGGTAAAGTCGGTGTCTTTTTAGGATTCCGTAGCTAAATGGCAAAAACGGAACCCTTATGGATTCGTCATGTCTGTCTGTCTGTCTGTATGTCTGTATGTTCGTCCGTATGTCACAGGCATTTTACTCGAAAAACTATAAAGTATATTTGAATAATATTTTGAGGATAGATGTATTCTATTAGCCGCTACGTAGTTTTGTAATGAAATAACAAAAAAATTTTTTTAGGGTTGCACTCCATACATAAAACTGAAAGTCAAAAATTTTTTTTCATTGCAAATTATCTCACGTTTGGCACGTCAATCGATAGGCCTTTTAAAATAAATATAAGGGTTTTCAGCAATTTTTTTGATTTACCGAATAGAGTCGGAGATAATCGCCCCGAAAGTCACTAAAATTGTGTCCCGCCCTCTAATTTTTGAACCGTGTATTTTAAAAATATGAAAAAAATCAGACAAGGGCTTATTAAATTCTTTCAGCGAAAAGAACGTAAGTGCCATTAGATTTCAGTAACGATACGACCTTTTTAATAGGCACGGAACCCTTCGTTATGCGTGGTCCGACACGCACTTGGCCGCTTTTTTAGTTTGGTGAATGTTATTTCGGAAACTTCTCATTTATTTCGAAATATATTGGATGGTTAGTAGTGCTAGTAGGGGACAGCTAGAACTGCTAGAAGGTATAGGTACTCGCACCGCTAATATTTGATTTATTTTTGTGAGTTACCTACAAACGTACTCGTTCAGCCTGTCCAGAATTGCCCTCTCAAACAGCTTTCTTGCCTGTCGTACAAGGCGACTAAAAGGTGTCCTCGGGGTGGTACACGGTTCAGCTGGTGGCTGCAATCGTTAAAAAAAAAAAAAAAAAGGTAGGGCCCACAGAGCCATGACGCTGGGCGGCACTGGTGCGTTCCGTAGAAGATCCCAGAGCCGTCCGAAATGCGTCTAGGAGGACCATTGGGGGGTTTCTAGTCGGTGCGAGTCCGACATAACCTCCGCGCTATCCCCGTGGCGCGGAGGTATCAATAAAGATCTGGCCGAAGGTTGGTTTTCCGGCGATGTCGAGGCCGGCTATTTGACACCCAGAACATGCGCCGCGCGTCGCCGTCTTAAACGTGTTTTTGTGTTATCGTCAAATTCAATTCGTTTATTAATAAAATATACATTTTACACGTCATATGATAAAAAAAATGTTAATACCTGGTTTAGCTTTATATTTAATCGACATCCAACCTGTCATCCTTATGAAGAAACCAGTTTTGTGACGATCTTGTAACCATGGGTCATTGTTACATATTTTTATATGACATTGAATACATTTTAATTACAATGACTTTCATCTAACAAATTAAAATTAGACCCTTTTCACGAAACAAATTATTTAATTGAATATTTTTGTTTCGTGTTATTTTTTAACGAGGAAGTTACCCCGATCATTTTATAAACGATATGATACAGAGAAAGAATATAATGGAAAAATAAACCATCTTCGTCTGTAGCCCCCGACAGGATTCGAACCTGCGACCTTTCTATTAACGCTAGACTGCTCTACCAACTGAGCTACGAGGACAGTGACGCAAGTTGTAAATTTTTCCACTATATTCCCGCTAAGACTAGCGCCCTCTCTGTATCGAGTTATAGACTTGTTTCACAGTCTTGGCACCACTCTAATGGGCGAGCTGTGCGCTCGCTCCATTCTAATCGAACCACATCAGGTAGTTTCGGACTTAGCGAGAGAGATGGCGCTGGTGTACATTATACCCTTTTCACGAAACAAATTATTTAATTGAATATTTTTGTTTCGTGTTATTTTTTAACGAGGAAGTTACCCCGATCATTTTATAAACGATATGATACAGAGAAAGAATATAATGGAAAAATAAACCATCTTCGTCTGTAGCCCCCGACAGGATTCGAACCTGCGACCTTTCTATTAACGCTAGACTGCTCTACCAACTGAGCTACGAGGACAGTGACGCAAGTTGTAAATTTTTCCACTATATTCCCGCTAAGACTAGCGCCCTCTCTGTATCGAGTTATAGACTTGTTTCACAGTCTTGGCACCACTCTAATGGGCGAGCTGTGCGCTCGCTCCATTCTAATCGAACCACATCAGGTAGTTTCGGACTTAGCGAGAGAGATGGCGCTGGTGTACATTATACCCTTTTCACGAAACAAATTATTTAATTGAATATTTTTGTTTCGTGTTATTTTTTAACGAGGAAGTTACCCCGATCATTTTATAAACGATATGATACAGAGAAAGAATATAATGGAAAAATAAACCATCTTCGTCTGTAGCCCCCGACAGGATTCGAACCTGCGACCTTTCTATTAACGCTAGACTGCTCTACCAACTGAGCTACGAGGACAGTGACGCAAGTTGTAAATTTTTCCACTATATTCCCGCTAAGACTAGCGCCCTCTCTGTATCGAGTTATAGACTTGTTTCACAGTCTTGGCACCACTCTAATGGGCGAGCTGTGCGCTCGCTCCATTCTAATCGAACCACATCAGGTAGTTTCGGACTTAGCGAGAGAGATGGCGCTGGTGTACATTATACCCTTTTCACGAAACAAATTATTTAATTGAATATTTTTGTTTCGTGTTATTTTTTAACGAGGAAGTTACCCCGATCATTTTATAAACGATATGATACAGAGAAAGAATATAATGGAAAAATAAACCATCTTCGTCTGTAGCCCCCGACAGGATTCGAACCTGCGACCTTTCTATTAACGCTAGACTGCTCTACCAACTGAGCTACGAGGACAGTGACGCAAGTTGTAAATTTTTCCACTATATTCCCGCTAAGACTAGCGCCCTCTCTGTATCGAGTTATAGACTTGTTTCACAGTCTTGGCACCACTCTAATGGGCGAGCTGTGCGCTCGCTCCATTCTAATCGAACCACATCAGGTAGTTTCGGACTTAGCGAGAGAGATGGCGCTGGTGTACATTATACCCTTTTCACGAAACAAATTATTTAATTGAATATTTTTGTTTCGTGTTATTTTTTAACGAGGAAGTTACCCCGATCATTTTATAAACGATATGATACAGAGAAAGAATATAATGGAAAAATAAACCATCTTCGTCTGTAGCCCCCGACAGGATTCGAACCTGCGACCTTTCTATTAACGCTAGACTGCTCTACCAACTGAGCTACGAGGACAGTGACGCAAGTTGTAAATTTTTCCACTATATTCCCGCTAAGACTAGCGCCCTCTCTGTATCGAGTTATAGACTTGTTTCACAGTCTTGGCACCACTCTAATGGGCGAGCTGTGCGCTCGCTCCATTCTAATCGAACCACATCAGGTAGTTTCGGACTTAGCGAGAGAGATGGCGCTGGTGTACATTATACCCTTTTCACGAAACAAATTATTTAATTGAAATTTACAACTTGCGTCACTGTCCTCGTAGCTCAGTTGGTAGAGCAGTCTAGCGTTAATAGAAAGGTCGCAGGTTCGAATCCTGTCGGGGGCTACAGACGAAGATGGTTTATTTTTCCATTATATTCTTTCTCTGTATCATATCGTTTATAAAATGATCGGGGTAACTTCCTCGTTAAAAAATAACACGAAACAAAAATATTCAATTAAATAATTTGTTTCGTGAAAAGGGTATAATGTACACCAGCGCCATCTCTCTCGCTAAGTCCGAAACTACCTGATGTGGTTCGATTAGAATGGAGCGAGCGCACAGCTCGCCCATTAGAGTGGTGCCAAGACTGTGAAACAAGTCTATAACTCGATACAGAGAGGGCGCTAGTCTTAGCGGGAATATAGTGGAAAAATTTACAACTTGCGTCACTGTCCTCGTAGCTCAGTTGGTAGAGCAGTCTAGCGTTAATAGAAAGGTCGCAGGTTCGAATCCTGTCGGGGGCTACAGACGAAGATGGTTTATTTTTCCATTATATTCTTTCTCTGTATCATATCGTTTATAAAATGATCGGGGTAACTTCCTCGTTAAAAAATAACACGAAACAAAAATATTCAATTAAATAATTTGTTTCGTGAAAAGGGTATAATGTACACCAGCGCCATCTCTCTCGCTAAGTCCGAAACTACCTGATGTGGTTCGATTAGAATGGAGCGAGCGCACAGCTCGCCCATTAGAGTGGTGCCAAGACTGTGAAACAAGTCTATAACTCGATACAGAGAGGGCGCTAGTCTTAGCGGGAATATAGTGGAAAAATTTACAACTTGCGTCACTGTCCTCGTAGCTCAGTTGGTAGAGCAGTCTAGCGTTAATAGAAAGGTCGCAGGTTCGAATCCTGTCGGGGGCTACAGACGAAGATGGTTTATTTTTCCATTATATTCTTTCTCTGTATCATATCGTTTATAAAATGATCGGGGTAACTTCCTCGTTAAAAAATAACACGAAACAAAAATATTCAATTAAATAATTTGTTTCGTGAAAAGGGTATAATGTACACCAGCGCCATCTCTCTCGCTAAGTCCGAAACTACCTGATGTGGTTCGATTAGAATGGAGCGAGCGCACAGCTCGCCCATTAGAGTGGTGCCAAGACTGTGAAACAAGTCTATAACTCGATACAGAGAGGGCGCTAGTCTTAGCGGGAATATAGTGGAAAAATTTACAACTTGCGTCACTGTCCTCGTAGCTCAGTTGGTAGAGCAGTCTAGCGTTAATAGAAAGGTCGCAGGTTCGAATCCTGTCGGGGGCTACAGACGAAGATGGTTTATTTTTCCATTATATTCTTTCTCTGTATCATATCGTTTAAATTAAAATTAGCTAATGAGGTCGTTGCACTTGCAGCGTACAAGTGCCGTCAAAGTTACAAGAGGTATTCTGGAGAGTTGGAAGCCACAAATTGCGCTTAAACTTACCTGCATGGCGAGTGACGTCGACTTTGTGTCAAGACGCTTAGTGTGACCAGCTCCATACAATACGCTATTGTATGATATGTTAGCAGACTGTACAGTCTCAGAAGCGTACTTCTCGGACCGATCGAGATGATGTCTTACAGAGATGATCTCTATTGACGTAATGTCTATTGAAAAACGAACCAAAATGTCGATGACAGCAAAGTATCTTATTCTGGGGCATCGTAGAGATCATGCCGAACGACGATCTCAATGTCTATTGCAACATGCGTTTCGTCAACAACTATTTCTACTGACTTAAATATCAAGAACACAAGTGTTATTAATTTACGAAAGTGCAATACATAATTATGGTGATTGAACACATCCAAAATCTTAAACTGATTGCTCTAGTAAGTACTTACGTGAAAATGAGCGCATAAAAACTGTTCTGACTTGACAGTTTTGAGCCAAAGACGATACTGTCAGTATTTGTAAGCTGTCAATATTTTCCGCCATTAAGCCACTGACAGACCTTATGTTAAAGAAAATCGAGTGGCGGATTGTCGCCATCTTGGCGAGAGTCACGTCTATTGAATATAATGGTTTAATTCGTTATTCGTAGTTAATTTATACACTTACTGACTCTGGCAAAGGCCCTCGAGGCTGCCATTTCTCTTTTATAATAATAATAATAATTAAAGAAAATCAGTGATACAACCATCTCAATCGCTACTGACCACTCGTTGCATCTCGAACAATGGAAGTAGACCTATCTCGACCCTGAGATTTTAAAAATACGAAAATTGCTTTTTAATGGAAAATAACAGTATTGGAAATGAGTAAAAGTGCCTAGGATTGTATTGGATATAGTTTATCTTTTCATTAAGATTCTTTAGAAGATGAGTAGGTATTCATTAAGAAAACATTAATCTTAATGAATACCTACTGATTAAGATTCATGTTTTCTAAATACCTTTAAGATACAATTCCAACGACTGGGAATTTAGTTTTACAAGCAAAGTTTACAATTATGGAATGCAAGCATGTACACTAAACTATTAATAGTACTACTTAAATACTTTAGAAGGCTGACCCGAGTTGACCCTGATGTAACTTTACGAACATGCAGTTAGTTTTAAAGTACTCTCACAGCAACCGTGAGTCCACTCCAGCTATTAGACAGGACGGTAAATTCTAGTCGTCAAAGTTAAAGGAACTACTATCACGCTTGGTGTATCACTAAAATCAACGTAACATATCATGAATATAAACTTTTGCTACTTTATTAAATATAGGAATAGAGTTTCACTGTTTACGTGAACATAATTGAAGGAGCAAGAACTTAGTTCGTCTATTCAGCTTGGCCCAAAACACTTTCGTATGTCCCGCTGTCCGGTTGTTGTCCTCTTCATGTCGCATTTCTCAACCAATTCTCCTAAAAAATTGTGAGCAGGTTCAATGGGTAGGTAATTGTATCAAATATTTTGTAGGTAATAAAAGTTTATAAACAAGAGTAAGACTACGTACTCGTATATACAACCTAAATGTATACATGCTCAAATCTAGCAAACGCAAGTTATAGCCACTAGGTAGAGACAATCACGCGGCAAGACTGTTGGTCAAATGAATGCATTTATGTATGACATTTAGTGTTGTTGTGCAATGGAATCTAGCAGGTTCAACTTGAATTTGCTAGAGTCTAGCGGTTGTATAGCGGTTTTTACCTATATGTTTGGCAGAGCTATTAACCAGATACGGCATATGCAGACATTTGATAGTTTTTGAGTCACATACATAATTAAATCTTAAATGTTGGGATCTTTCAAATCAGTAATAAAATTATATCTCCATTCATTTATGGCCGGTTACAATATTCAATCTACCGATATTTTTCCTTACCGGAAGTTACATTTTGACAGATTACCCGTAGAAAATGTGTCAGAATGTAACTGTTGGTACAAGGCTAGGTACTCGTATACCTTAGACTTTGTCAATGAGGTCATACGTTTAATTAATAAATAATGTGAAATCTCCAGTGACGTCATTATTTCGGCGTGCTGTTCTTTTCTGATTCTGAAACTCTTATTGCGGCTATAAAAAAAAAAAATACATTTATTTCGACCAACTGGGATCATATTACAAGACGAGGAATAACAGGAAATAATTATAATTAGCTTGTTACATTACACAAGATACCATACTAGGTACTATAGAATATAATTATGTTTTTTACATTAAATTGATTACTGGGATTTGTTTGCCAATACGTGAATCAAATGACAATGATTCATGTAATGGCAATCAATCTCTCCGACAATGCCCTCAGGATGGGATTGGAGCTAGCCCGGACCCTGCGCACCAGGGATGTACAGCGTTTCCTCATTATGGTGTAAAAACAATCTACCCCGGCCTCCGCGAACACCCCTGATGCGCTACAGAAACGGGGTAGCCCCATCATCACTCTAAAGGCATTGTTATATTGTACACGAAGAGCGTTGTACTGTTTCTGCGTATGATGAGTCCATAGACTAGCCGTATAGAAATTGGTGCAGAATGCTCTAAAGAGTGTGAGCTTAACACCCACCGAGCAACGACTAAATCTATGGGCTACTATATTTGCTCTGACAGACAACGCCTTTCGCCAGACGCGCTATGTGCTAGGTTGATTACTCGAGAAAACTATCATGCCGCGAGGTCATAACCTTCGAGGGAAGATGTGGCCAACTCGCTAGTCGTCGCGTTGCTTCTCTTCGCTTCAACTAATTGTGGTCTCGGTTCGTTTACTAGACATTATGTAGTTTCGCAATTATTGCAGCTCAAAGGGATATGCACGTAGTTTCTCCGCTAATCATATTCAGAGGGGATCAGCATTCTTTCATCTGAGGGCAACCCTTTGTTGAGATCGGAGATAAATACTACTGGAAGTGAAATTTTCTGTTACCTACTTTGCTGAAAGAAGGATGCTCTTTGGCAATGCATCGATTTCATAATATACAATGAATAGCTAGAGTAGCTTCTCGTTACAGCGTATTTAATGGAACCAATCCAAGTTGGCTCAGTTAGGGTTGCACAGGGCGGTTCCACAACACTCCGGGAGCTCAAATACCGCGAGCCATCCAGTTGCCTCTTGGACACTGCAACTAAGCGTCATTGCTCAAAATATAAAGCGTTAGTACCTAATAGGTTGAGCATCTACTAGAAATGCGCTAAACTGTGTCCATACAAATAACACCAGGCTATCAAGCATGTGAGTAGTCAAATATGTGAAAACACAGCTTCTATATCTCTGGTGGGTTCTCACCCTTAATCCCCAATGTAATCAGACGCGGTTATTTGTAATTAGAATCCGAGTTGTTAACAATGTAGGTACCTATGGCGAAGAACATTCACAAAGAGTGCAAACATTAACAGTGCAAGTCTGCAATCAAAGAGACGCAAACATGCAAACACGTAACATGCAGACATGCGGGTCTGTTTAATTAATTAAACGTGTATGGGAACTTTGTCCTTATATTTGCTCATTATTGTTAATATCAAAGGGAATTTAACGAAGACAATTAAAATATTATAAAGTATTAAATAAAAGGTCGGTGCGGGCGGGCAGCCGCGTAAATAAATATTTTAAGAGATACTAGCTTTAGCCCGTGACTTCGTTCACGTTGACTACCTTTTATTGGACTTTCACGGGCTTAAAAAGTATTCTATATGTTAATCCCTGGATTAACCTGGTGGCCTGCCAGTTGTGCCGCACTCTATTTTGATACTAAAATTCAGTTTTTCGTGATTTAGTAACAAATATACCATACATCCAAACTTTTGTTTCCACGGTCAAGGCCACGAAAAATCCAATTTGGACGAATAAAGGCAACAGTTAAGGTATCAGAAAGTAAAAGAAAAGACAGAGGACAGACATGGCTGGTGCTCCACCGTTTAGTTTTTTAAGTTTCAAGACAAAAACTTACAGGCTGATATATTTTTCAAGGAGTGGCTCTATTGTTAAATAAAACATTACCGTTCTTTACGGGCAGAAGATAGAAAATACAATCATGTATTAAGATAAGATAAGATAAGATAATTAATAAAACTATAATAATTTATTACATGATCGTCAAAACCAAAGAACATGAGAATAAAAATACGAACGCATGTCAAAGTAAAATACACATTTAACAAGCAATTACAAAAGCAAATATATCACCCGTTAGTATCGTCATTCAATTTAAAATAATGTCCACGTTTAAAATACATACAATTCATGTTAAATACAATCTTAAGTAATAATGATTTACAAGTCAAGTCAAGATCCATATACTTTTTAACCGAGTATAACTTTACGGCGGTGTCTAAATGCTATCGCTAATATTATATAGAACTTTAAAAAACGTGCTAGAATGCCCTCCTAATGTTTTAGTAAACATACCGCTGATTCGTGTAAATTAGATCAAACTGTAGTGATCCTAAACGATTTACTTTAATTATCAAGTAATGCTATTTCTAGGATTTTCTAACTTCTATTAATTTGATCAAAGTGGAAAATTGACAAACTATTCGCCACGAGCGGGATTTGAACCTACGATTTCAGGAATTCGCTCTCTAATCCAACTGAGCTACCGTAGGTCCGCTAGTGCCGACGAATCTTTCAATATCCTCACTTATCTAATTACACCTTAGGGGGCTTCAATTTTCCACTTTATTTATACTAAACGGGACTTAATAGCGTATAATTAACTTATTTTATTTACCTCACTGAGCTCTCCCGATGTTTCGGATGTGTTGCAACATCCATGGTCACGGGACAACTGGCTTGAGCGGGTATCAACATCTTCTTGCTGCGCGGGTTATCCGAACTACCCGCATTTGGTCTTTATTAACTACTTGTACACTAGGGTTGTCACCCGGCCGACACACAACACTTATAATATCCGGTGATATAACGGACGATGTTTTTTGACGCTGGCATTTACTTATGATAGGATTCCACGAAGACGAAATCTTAAAACCGTAGTCCCGGTTTAGTATAAATAATGTGTGAGAATCGTGAAAGTTTAAATCAATATATTTTCCACTTTGATCGAAATTTTGAATTTAGTTAGCGGACGTTTCTGCTTAGTAAACATTTACTGTTTTTTAACTATATTTCGCTATTTAGTAGTTTATTAACTACTCGTACTCTGGGGTAGTAAGTTAGTAACAAAGTCTTTGTCGCTAAACGCTAAACGGAAGTTACCGGAAGTTCGTTACAGTTTGACCGCAGTGCTGGGTCATTAGTTGGACTTGCAAATATGGTTAATTTAACATCATGTATTCTGCCTTTAAAAACTAGCATAGCTGCCATAATATAAGCGTGACCTAGGACTGGATATCTATGCTTGTAACGTGTATCAGCTGAAACAATATTTTCAACTTCTTTCATTAGGGTTCCGTAGTCAACAAGGAACTCTTATAATTTCGCCATGTTCGTCCGTCCGCCCGTCTGTCCCTCCGTCTGTCCGCCCGTCTTCGGCTTAGTTCAGTAACCATTACTACTAGAAAACTGTGATTCGGCATGGGTATATACATCAATCACGCCGTCAAAACAGTTCAATAAAATCTTGAAAAAAAAATGTTTTTGAGGGTACCTCCCCTACACCTAAAGCGGGGATGTAATTTTTGTTCGAGTCATGTGTCCGCCCCCCCTTCTGCCGGCTAAATGGCTACTACTGGATGTGAAAAAAATCGTTGTAGACATAATATAATGAATTTCAAAGGAAAACTATCACGGACAAGTAGGCATAAGTAGTTACCGTGTAATAGTCGACCAACTTAATGTGTACTTAGAAAGGCAAATTTTTGTACAAATTCGGCTGACGCAACCGCACCGCGCCTACAGTCTCTCCAGCGGTGCCAAGTTGACTATCGCTATATCGAAGTGCTGAAGTGTTTGTATGAGAACGCCACTATGTCAGTTCGACTCCAGGACCAGAACTCGAAGCCTATTCCGCTGCAGCGGGGAGTCAGGCAAGGAGATGTTATTTCTCCAAAACTGTTCACCGCTGCACTGGAGGACGTTTTCAAAACTCTGGACTGGAGAAGGCTAGGCATCAACATCAACGGCGAGTACATCACTCACCTTCGGTTTGCTGACGATATAGTAGTCTTGGCTGAGACCATGGAGGACTTAAGTACGATGCTCGATGACCTCAGTAAAGCTTCCGAGGGAGTTGGTCTAAGAATGAACATGGATAAGACGAAGATCATGTCAAATGCCCATGTAGTACCAACTCCCATTACAATCGGACACTTTACGCTCGAAGTTGTAGACGATTATGTATACCTAGGACAAACTATCCAGTTAGGTAGGTCCAACTTCGAGAAAGAGGTCAATCGTCGAATCCGACTCGGCTGGGCAGCGTTCGGGAAGCTACGGCACATCTTTTCGTCCAATATTCCGCAGTGTCTCAAGACGAGAGTCTTTGACCAGTGTGTGTTGCCAGTGATGACATATGGTACTGAAACGTGGTCGCTTACTATGGGCCTCATAAGAAGGCTCAAAGTCACCCAAAGGGCTATGGAGAGGGCTATGTTGGGAGTTTCTCTGCGGGATCGCATCAGAAATGAGGCTATCCGCAGTAGAACCAAGGTAACAGATATAGCCCTCCGAATCGCTAAACTTAAGTGGCAGTGGGCGGGGCACATAGCACGTAGAACCGATGGCCGTTGGGGCGGAAAGGTTCTCGAGTGGCGACCACGTACCGGAAGGCGCAGCGTGGGTAGGCCCCCCGCAAGGTGGACTGATGACCTGGTAAAGGTTGCTGGAGTTCGCTGGATGCGGGTGGCGCAGGATCGGTCACTTTGGCACTCTTTGGGGGAGGCCTATGCCCAGCAGTGGACGTCTTTCGGCTGATATGATGATGATGATGATGAACCGCACCGCACGTCGATGTAACTAAGAAAGACAGCAACTACGGAACCCTACACTGCGCGTGGCCTGACACGTACTTGGCCGGTTTTTTGAAAGAGGTTTCACTCACGAGTTAATAGCAGTGGCTTAATAATGCGATTATATGTGAATACTAGCTTCTACCCGCGACTTCGTCCGCGCGGAACTCTTTTATATCGTAGCTTCACCCCCTTAGACGATTATTCCCGGAATAAACACTATAGCATCATAACCGGCTGCGAGTCGGAAACGATAACGCAGGTTAAGCAAAGATGGCAGCGGTCAGTCTTTGGATGGGTGACCGCCTGATGTTTGAGTGGGTGGTTAATATTTAATATAAATGAGCGCTTCCGTGCTTTGGAAGGCACGCTAAGCAGTTGATCCCGGCTGCTGTCTATGACAGTGACACAAGCCGAGTTAGGCCTTCGGGCGGCTTAAGAACTCCTAACAGTCGAGTTGCCAACTCACTTGACAAAGGGGGGACAACGGTACTCGCGTCCGGAGGAGCTACCTACCACAACCCTGCACGTGTCCCCTGGGTGGTACTAAAGAGTGATAAACTTTAAAGGCCAAAAATAATGTATGCCATACGATTAAACAGTTAATGAATTAGGTTTAGTCACGATTTTCACTACGGTGTTAGAATTGTGCTGAAGTTTACCAACAAAGTGAAAATTTAATTGATAAAATAAGTATAAAGTCAAGGATAATCCTACTAATATATTAAATGCGAAAGTTTGGATGGTTGGATGTTTAGATGTTTAGATATTTGGATGTTTGTTACTCAATGAAATTTTACACGAAGATAGTGTATAGCCTGGATTAAATATAAGATAGCTTTATCCCGTGTCCACGCAAACGAAGTCGCGGGCGGAAGCTATTATTAAATAAGGGATAAAACTGGCCGAGATGGAGTCGGACTTTCGCAGCGGTAAAAAGCGCCGGGTGCCGTTGAACGTGTTAAAAGTCTTAAAACTAACGCAATTTCAGATCTTTGTTACAACGGATATTAACAATAATATAATATAAGCGGCATCTATCGAGCTGAAATTGGACTAAACTTAAACAGAAATCAGAAATCAGAATCAGAAGTTTTTATTTGTCAGAATACAGTTATAAAAGGTTTTTCAGTATAAAATGTCCTTGTATTCAACATGCAAGCATGTGTACAAATACTTAATAAATTACGCTAGAATACAATATTGATAGATGATGTCACTGAATTAAAAATAATGATAATAATAAGATACAATCAGTCAGTAAGATGTCAGTAGATTTTTATAATTTAGATGTTCCCTTACACTGTAAAAACATTTATCCATCAGCCATTTCGTCAATTTATGTCTAAATATATTCCCCGATAATGTTTTTAAATCATTTGGTAAATTATTAAAAATAGTTATAGTTGTATTAAATACATTTCTTTTGTATATGTCCTTGTGACTGCGAGGTTTGTACAGAAGGGACATAAGATGTGGTCTTGTTCGTCTCTCTATAACTTCACTCCGTAATTTGAAGTATTCGGGATGTTCTTTGACAAACATACATATATCCTTTATGTACAAACATGGCAGAGGCAAATTGTTTAATTTTTTAAATAGAGGGACACAACTATCATTCACCCAGGCATTACACATCGCCCTGATACATTTTTTTATGAATTATAAAGATTCTATCAGACTCTACAGAGTTACCCCACAACATCAAGCCATAACAGAGAACCGAGGACACATAGCCATGATAAGTCGTTAGTGCAGCTTCCAAAGAAACCGTCTCTCTTAATCTTTTGAGGGCAAACACAAAACGATTTAATTTATTCGCTATATATTCAACATGGTCTTTCCAGTTAAGATGTTCATCTATAGTTATTCCAAGAAATTTAATTGAGTTTACTTCGTCAACTTGGTTTTTATTGTAATTAATTGTAATAGGTATTTTATTTGAATTATAGGAGTGGAATTGTATACACTTGGTTTTATTAATATTTATATGCAAATTATTATGTTCCATCCATAGAATAATATCATTCAGTCCTCCATTAATATCTGTCTCAAACATTTCGCTTCTTTTACACTTTACCACCACAGTTGTGTCATCAGCAAACATAATGATTTCGGTAGATGGTGCCAATCGACAACTAACATCAACCTCTATCAAACTGAAATTGTATCAAAATCATCAACGAACTTTCACATTTATTATATGTAGTGAAGAGATAGAGAAGAGATGGGAAAGTGTATGTGTTTGTCCATCTTTCACGGCAAAACGGAGCGACGAATTTGTCTCTTTCTAACCCCTCACTTCCCAAAAATGGGGGTTGAAAGTTTGTATGGAACTACGATATAAACGAGTTCCACGCGGACGGAGTTGCGGGCAGAAGCTAGTATTTTTTTTGTTGTTCTCCCGCAAATGGCATTGCAAGGTAAACAAGTATAATTTTCTAAACCGCATGATTCAATTAGTACTCTAAGGACCTATTCAAACATCAACGCCGCAACTAGCTTCTATTAAGATGAAGAACAGATTTTACTAAGCCCTCGTTCATATCTCATTGGCTATGCAAGGCGATATGCCTCACCGATGTAAACGGTATTTGAAGAGGCTAACAAAACAGGGTAAGTGTAATGTAAGCAAGTTTTGACGGGATTGGATATTGTGGGTGTGTTATAGTACAAGCGACGGATGCGGATTATCCAACGTAATCGGGGCGTTATATCAACAGTCTGTAGCTGAGCTTATTGGCCGATATTGTAGAACATGTTTATGAGGAAAATAGGTGCATGTGAATTGTCGGGACAATTGCTAACCTAGTACCTAGGTGCATGAACCTAGATGCATTTTCTATTGAGTTAGCGTATTGCACAATGCACATTATGCAATAGCGCAGCGCACGGATAAACAGATTTGCAATTAATTTAAACTGTTTATTGTTGTTGTTTAGATGAAAATTGGAAGGTCTGTTTTTCCCGGAATAGGGATTGCGTTATTTACGAGTATCTATGGTGGTCTTTGATTCGAATGTGTTTGTAAGCATAGGTACTTTGTTGGACTTTAAATTATGGCATAGAGTTATCCTAAATGATGCATTATAATTATACAAAATAATTAATTATCTACGAATTTCTTTAATTTGCCGAAGCATCTTTGAGTTTATTGCAAATATAGTAGACATTATTCTGTATTGATAGTTATCAACACATGATGGTAAATTAAAATATTTATCGAAATATAACCCCTAGGTTATTTGGCGTGTGGCGCTTGGTCTACAATGTGATGGCCGCGGGTTTTAGTGCAGATTGCTTGCATATGATCAAAGGGTTCGAATCGTAAATCTCGTATAGGTTCTGATTGTGGGGATGGATCTTACAGTGGCATAAAAATAGTGCTCTTATTGGTTCACATGCAATCCATGGGTTTTTTCCCTTCCTTGCTAGTTTAGTAAGCTTGTCAGTGTCGATGTAACAAAGTGCACTCAATGACAAACTAGAGTTTATGGAGTTATGCTGCTGGTTTGCATACCCAATATACCCAACTACCCAACCCAACCCCAACTTTCTATTGTACCTAATGTTGATAAACAAGCGATCGATCCACATAACGGCTACAGGTAGACAGCTTAACTCAGTCCTCACCTGCGCGGCGCATGGGTGCGGGGCCAGGACGATAACGGGGAGCAGACAGCGTGCGGCCGCCGTGCTCCCGTACGTCACCCGCGCCCCGTTATCGTCCTACCCCCGCAACCGCACACCAGGCGAGGACCCAGTTAAGCGGTCTACCTATATCGGGTACCGTAACCTATGAACCTAGCTTTTTGCTGACTCTGAACCAACGATGCTCTCAACAGATCGAGACTGTATTTCACACCGGCCCACCGCCTGCAGCTTTATAAGACGCAGGTCTGCCCACACATGACGTTCTTCATCTGTTCTCATCTATGGACAGGGGCACCCCAATACCAGCTTCTCCCTCTGGATCGCATCCAACGACGAGCAACTCGAATTGTCGACTGCCAGCATATTTCGGATCGGCTTGACTCCTTGGCGCTGCATAGAGATGTGGCCTCGCTCTGCATTTTCTATCGCATGTATAACGGGGAGTGCTCCGAGGAATTGTTCGGATTAATCCCGGCCGCTTCTTTTCGCCATCGTCCAACGTGACAACATTACCATCCTCACCACTTGGATGGTTGGCAGTCCTCAACTGTGCGCTTCTCCAGAAACTTCCTGCCTCGCACAGCTAAACTGTGGAATGGATTATCGCCTGCGGTATTTCCGGACCGATACGAACTTCAAACCTTCAAGAAAAGAGCGTACTCCCATCTTAAAGGCCAGCAACGCACTCACAACACCCCTGGTGTTGCAAGTGTCCATGGGCGGCGGTAATCGCTTACCATCAGGTAATCCGTCTGCTCGTTTGCCTCCTATACCATAAAAAAAAAAACGACGATTTGCTAAGGCGACAAATATAAGGACAAATGCTTAAGTATATTGTTTTCCTTGAAAACTTGATCATGAAGTCGTATATTTATAATTAGTTACAAGCATTCTAGAAAAGCATCCGGAAAATGTTTATAAGCAGATAGAAAACAGGATTGCAACGTTTAATATTATAGGAATTCGAAACACTTCCAGTAATTTTAAAGCTCGTTGCTGGCTACTGGACTGGTTATTTTAATATGCATTAAAGACGTTCGGAGGATGAGCGATTTAAATTGAATTTAACCATTGACTTAAGTTCTTACTGATGCAGAAATTTCTTAATAGAACAAGTATATTTAGAATTGATTTTATGTGATTAAATAATGAAGTAGAATAAGGGAACGTAAAATAAATTTCAATAGTTTTTACAAAGAGAGCGCGCGTGTTATGCTCGGGGACTAAAATATAATGAGAGCTTAGTTTTTAGCAAATTGATATGCTATAACGGAATCAAATCAAGTTGTAACGGAATATATGGTATTAATTATGTAGGAACATTAACGTTAGCCACGTGCAAATGCTCTGCAAACTAACCTATGTCTTCAGGGACTGTTCAATGCGATTAATAGTTATTAGTCAGATTATTAATTACTAGCTTTTGCCCGCCACTTCGTCCGCGTAGAATTCGTTTCACTACACAAATTGTTGTTATTTTACCCCCTCTAGAGATTATTTTCTTTTTCACGCTATTCATAATTAAAACTAAAAAAATTACTTTGCTTACCTAGTATATTGTCAGACAATAAAGCACCTAAGAGAAAAGCTTACAAAAATACTGAAACAAAAAAATAAGTTGGCCGCTTCGCCGCTGCTACTTATTCCAATATACTTCTATAAACTATATTGTAAGATTTATTTCGTTCTGCTAAAACATGTAGATTTTTAGATTTAGACACACGTGAGCAAGCTACATACAACTGCCCGTGGTAAAAACATGGCGTGCCTAAATGTAATCCCGCTACTTTTAAGGTTTGACCCTGCGATTTGTTAATTGTCATTGAAAACGCTACTTTTAAAGGGAACTGTAGTCGTTTAAAGTTAAATGGCAAGTTATTAGGTATAATTGGAATACGGGGTATGAGTACATCTTCTCCTTTCGCTTCACCAGTTAAGATTGTGCCCTTTACTATGTATTTTCCCAATTCAGTGACCCGTAATCTTGTTCCATTGCACAATTTTGGTGCATCTAAGTTGCGCATTAACATTACGGGTACGCCTACTTTTAATTCGAGTTTGTGGGAAGGTACCCCGGATAGCTCCAGAGAGTTTAAGAACTCAACCGGGTAACTGGTGCTGTCGTCGGATGTCATTACTGTATCTATGGAGTTGTACACTGTTGTTTCGGTTGATATTTTTTCCAAGATTTTTTTATTTATTTTTGATACTGTCTCATTTTTTGGTGTCAGTATGGTTCTTTCACACAACCAATTTTCATCCAGAATATTTTGTTGCAGATTCGGAAAAACTTGAGCAATAAGCTCGTCTTCCGAATCCACAACATGACAAAATTGGTTGGTGAATAGAATCATACCTTCAACATCAGTTTTTAATCGACCGTCGCCTATCTCGAGTAATTTTTGAGCATACGCACCCGACTCTACATCATCAAACAGCTGGACTCGCATGTTTGTCGTGAGATGGAACTTTTCCACCTTGGTCCACACGCGTGATGCTTTCAGACATGCGTTTATTTCGTCTGCTGGAGTGCCTCGCTCGATAACAGGCAATGTCTGCCTGAAATCACCAGCCAGTAACACAACCACACCACCCCTTAACGTTCGATTGCTATGCATATCTTGCAGACAACGATCGAGCGCCTCAATAGCTCGCTTATGAGACATCGTACATTCGCCCCATACAATCAGTTTGCACTGTTGCAATAGGGCGCCGCGGGCGCTACTCTTGCTAATATTGCAAGTTGGATTTTCTTCGCTTGCTAAATTAAGAGGTAACTTGAAAACTGAGTGTGCTGTTCGGCCACCACTTAATAATGTTGCAGCGATTCCAGAGGAAACCACAGCTAATGCAACATGTTTGTCTTTGCGAATTTTTGCGAGGAGCAAATTAAGCAAAAAAGTCTTGCCTGTGCCGCCCGGCGCATCAAGAAAGAAAATACCACTTTTCCCACTTACAACTCGTTGTAAAACTTTATGATATATCTCCTTTTGCTCGGGTAGTAGACGTGACTCAGTTTCTCTTACGTAAGTGTCCAATATATTGGTATCGTAGCTGAGCTCTCTAATCAAATCATTTGACAACCCTTCTCTACGCTCTGGCGTGGGCATACCAAAGTCGGAAAGTTTCTTTCCGGATATTGATAATATTTTGTCTTCTATTAGGCGCAGCGCTTCATTTAAACAGAGATCATTGTTGATCTGACCCATTCTTTCGAATCTGTGCAAAATATCCTCTGATTCTAGTGATCAGTAGCTGACTTATACAAATATGTCGCCTTCTAGTAAACAGTACATTTTTATTTTAAAAACACTGATATTGTAATTATAAGTAAACAGTACAGTTTTATTTTAAAAGCACTGTTATTGTAATTATAAAAATCATTAAAAGATAATGTAACCTTCAGAAACTACTTGCCTATAATATTATGTAGTCTAATAGCGATGAACACTTCGCAACAATCACCAAAGTTAAGCAACGTCGAGAGAAGTCAATATTTGGATGGGTGACCGTTTTTTTTTCATACAAATTCTCAAACGTCTTTTGACCCCCTTAGGGAATGAATTTTCAAAAACGCAGAAATTAGTTTTCTAATATTTTGATATAAAATCAATCTACGAAGTTTCAAGTTTCTATTTAAAAAAAAAAATTAAGTCCCATACAATCTTTGGTTCCTTATTCCACCCTCTGAAGTAATTATATCTAAAAAAACGGCACGCTATATCCTACTCTGAGGTATAAACAACAATATTGGAAAGTTTCAATAAAATCGGTTCGCATATTTTTGTTTAATTTGTCCTCAACGCCACTATACCACCTTAGAGAAGAATCCATGTTTCTACTGATTACCAAAAGATGGCGCTGGTGATGTGTTCTTAAATCGTTCTTTCTCGAACTCTGTCTACGATACCTAAACTCCATCAAACTCTTTTTTATACGTTCTCATATGGTTTGGCAGAGTTTAAACGCATAGAAAAATCGGAAGAATTACCTACTACGGCTAGAATATGCCTGGAAATGTGTGAAGCTCTGTATCGCACTATTGAAGTTTTTAACGTTAGTTGTATAAATACAATTTACTTCGTTGTTACTTTATTATGTATCTTTGACCACATGGATTTCCATATGGACACGGTTTCACATTTATAATATTAGTGTGATTATAACATGATAATTATCGTAAGACATGTTAAACACGCAGGAGCTTTTTAAATATTATACAACTGTATCTGAAAAAATAAAAAACTAAAAATTGTAATTGGACTTAACATGTGTGGTGTCCCTTTTATGTCTCCTGTCTCACCGCTCTGTCATTCTCAAGTTTAAAAACAGAGACATGAAGGTAGTTAAAAACAGTGTTTTTAACTACTAGTGACATATCACCAATACCGCAATTTGACTTTTGAAATGGGGTCATAACCCCATTTCAAAAGTCAAATTGCGGTATAGGGTTGCAAGTTCATTCGTCGTCATTTAAAGGGGGAGATGTCTCTAGGATGTTGTTTTTTACGTCTCTATCAAGCTCGGTTTATATATTATAATTATAACGGTTTTATTCGCATTTTTCTGACGGTCTGACGAGACGAGGTCTATTAGCCAGCTTATATCATTTTTCATAATTAAATTCCATCAAATCAACCACTGTGTTGCCATTGAAATAAAACATTTCATGAATAATAAATTAAATGTTGTCGAAAAAATTCATGTAACTAATTTATTAGCAATTATAAAAATAGAACCTAAATACTCCGTGTTAATAAACATACTTCTAGAAAAAACAATCGTATGAATTTCTATTTAGGTATTTAAAATTGTTTTATAACACTTTGGGTGTCAAGAACATTTGGTATCAGTTAAAACACAAAAATATTATCGTCTGAAGACTGTAATGAAAATTTTGATAAATAAATGAAATATTAATTAATACTACGTAATTCCGATCAGTATTACATCGATTCTGACGAATATATTTCGTGTTATCATAATAAGGTTGGATACACCTGGAACATCATACTGAAAATAGTAGGTTTCACTATTACCGTTGGTAGATTTGATGGAATTTAATTATGGTTCTGGGTATAGTTAGAATACCGGTCTACATTTGTGACTTACCGAATTGTATCAACAATTAGATTAAATTTGTTGCTAATTACAGTTATATACGCAAATGGAATGGAAGCCCGAAAGCGAAGCGAAGCTATATGCTGGACAGAAAAAAAAACAAGTGAAGAGATTTTTAGGTTAGTACGAGAGAAGAAACAGCTGTTGAGGACGACTGGAAACAGGAAAAGACTCAAGACATTGACAGAGAAGCAAACAAAATGTCGATTACACCACCAAAAAGCTTCAAGCTTCTATAAAAGCTAAATGAAATCAAACTAAAACCTATTTATTTTCAAATACAAACACAAACAGAAAAGACGCCATGTATTTCCGTTAAAGCCAGGTCAGCTCGTGAAAACGAGTTTTTATTTCACTTTGTCTTGTTCCGCAACTCAAGAAAGTAGGTTAATTTTATCAATGAGAGTACACAATAGAGCTTCTAGCTACGAGTTGCCGTAGCAATGAATTCAGTTGTCGTAGCACTGTAGCTTCGTAGGCGTTATCGTAGCACTGGTTCAGCGTCTACGGCTTAGTTTGATTATCTACCAGGAATCTATTCGACTGAACGTATTGATTTGGAAGTAGTTTTGAATATGTCACACTCGCTCGTATTTTCGCGCACCTACACCTGTTTTTACGTTGTCACGTAGTGTATGGGCGAGGAGTATTGTCACTTTAAGCATGCCTACCGGTAAACATGCTCGTCATTGCGTCTTCTAGTACGTTGCTGCTCGATAATTTTCTCAATGATTTATTTTCCGGGCACTAGCCCAGCATGCTCAATGTAGCGATTACATATTACGATACTTCACACGTGTTCGACTTTTGAGATGCTCTAATCCAACATTAAAACTTGAGCTCTCTTATGGTCTGCATACTCGACTTTGAGCAAAAACGTCAAACTACGGGGGAACTAAGCATAACCATAACATGTCGGAACGCACACATGCGATGCATATAAACTAGCGTACAATTATATACGTTCAGTCTAATAGATCCCTTGGTATTAGCAAACTCTGCAGTTGAGATTTTAGTGCTAAGTGGGTTTAACGTTATTATGGAAGCAAACGTTATGTCGCAGCATTACATAATATGTAGATTATTAATTGTAGGTCATGTCATGAAAACCTTAGGCTTTCAAAGACTGAAAAAATACTCGCAACTACACGTGCAAAGAAATGGCAAATGTTGAACCTGGACCATCGAAACTAACTCATGGGATGATGTTCACTGGAATATCAACCATCTTTCTGACTCGATAAAGAACACATCAGATTATGACTATGGAGTCGATTGCTTAAAAACTGAAAAAAAAAAAAAACCGGGTTGCACTCCGGGAGTGCCGGCAGAAGTGAAAACTCAATAACATTGTAACAGTTTTTCGATCAGGTCACGTGACATCTTACGGTGTCACCCTAAAAATGAATTTTGAATGAATGTTCGGCGCCAAAAACAGCGGATGGCGGCGGCGAACAAAATACCAATTTGTTTTTGCCGTTGCCAAATATTTTCCAAAGCTTTATAGGAGTAGCTTAGTTAGCTTAGCTTTAGCTTTTATAGCTTTTATCTCTTTAGGAATAACGTCCAAATTCGAACTATTCAAATTTGCTCAATAGCAAAACGGTGAAGGACGTGTGGACAAAATTACAAATTCATTTGCAGAATATGCTATTGCAAAAAGTGTTTAACGGCTTTATACTCTTACGAATAGCGCTCAGTTTTGAACGAAGTCGAATCGGCTAGCAGCAAAAAGTGACCTCCTTCACATCTGACGTCACAAAAATCTGTCGCGTATTTAGCAATTTTTCTCCATCCCAAAAAGTGCTCAGCGCCGCTAACGAAGTTTTCACTTCAAAAACTACATGTGCGGAGGTGAAGTTTCAGAAACAGATTGCGAAAAGCTTCAGGTTGGAATGCAAAATGTACAGTCACCAGCATTAATATCTGCCACAACAAAGTGTACGTCTCAGATTAACCCCATGCAATGTCAATTTATTTTATTCCAATACTTAGAATCAAATAGACTCTTAAAACGTGTACCTAACTTAGAAACGGCAAAAGGCCTGATCGAACAAATGAAAAAACACGAACAAAACTCCAAGGCTTTCTCCAAAGTAAGGACCAAGTGGGTTCCGATTAGCAGACGCCATTACGGGATAAAGAAACACCTCAATAACACTCGATGTCCCGAACCGGAATCAATTGCGCCAACAATACTTTACGAGGGAAAAGGTAATAAAAGCGTATGAAGGCTATAGGCGCTTACGACTTTAGGCTTTTATGTTAATGTACAGTTTTAACAACGAAAAGGTAATGCAAGGAGAAATACAGACAGCTGATTCTAATTTGCTCTTTCGGCTCTAGGCCGTGTAAGCTGGATTAATGATTTGTGTTTTAAAGCTTTAAGGCCTAAGCAGGGTAAACAAGACATTAAATCAAAAAACAAAATGCTTTTTTCTATTTGTTCGCGCGGATTACTTAATTTTTCTAATCCATACTGTAGCGACACCTTGCGACCCGTGTTGATCGTATTTGGTTATCTACGCACACATTATACCTTTTGTATCCGTTCCTTTCCCTCGCATGACGCACTGTGTGTGTTAAAAAGTGCAACTATAGAGCGTGCTCTCATTAACACGAAATGAGCTAAGCACGGGATAAGTAATTTGGACATGTGAAAGAGTACTCACTTCGCTTCCTCCCGCGTCGAGATGTAGCGCACGCGCGCGCGCACTCTCGCCCTTTTGTGAATTTTAATATTTGATAAACTAGCATCTTTCATCTGTGCATTTTTGGACACTTTGTGACATACTTAAGTATTACCGCCGCGATTGAAGAAGCTGTGACTCATAACCCTGGCCAGGGTACTCCGAAGAAGCTGGTCGCTGCTCTGTGCGCACACCCATACAAGTGAAGAACTTAACTGAAGGTACTTTTTTTCACTATCATGCGAATCTCCTTATTCTATCCTGTATTCCTAATTGTGTGTGCGTAGTTGATAAAGTACTGTTGTAAAATCGCGGTAAAAATACAAAGGTTTAGATATTGCAACCTCACTATTCGATCATCTACATCGCAAGGTCCTTCGACTTTATATTGTTTTAATTTTTCCACGTCTTCGACACCCGTCGAGCGTAACCACTATTAGAACAGTTATTTATGGTTGGGTTTTATAAAGATCCGTTAGACCAAATGTCAGATAGAATTGTAACTCAATTATATTTCTAGACATTGTTTAGCGATATTGATCTTGGCGATATGTTACGCTAGTCGATAAGCGCGTAACGCTTCGTTCGTTTGTTATGTAGATCGAAATGTATTTTATTGTACGAGAAAATGACCGATGATTTGTACTAACGCTCGTTCGAAAAATTACGTAATTGCCCCTAGAATTTTGATATGGTAGGAATAGTATGGTAGTCGTGCATGGGGTGTTTCTTCGTGGATTGAAAGATCTTTCTTAATGTCCTTTATTATTTTCTACACTACTGATCACAAAAAGGATGTGTGGCATCATTAAGTTCGTCTGGATTCGACGCCATTTCTAATTGAGCTCGAGCAAGCAATAAGAAGACACTGACTCAGCTCGCTGCCTGTTATATCGAGTGGCTCAGACCGATTTCAAAAGGCTACAATCGAATTGAATAGTACGGATATTCTTTTATTTATTGTTACTGAAATAACAGCGGTAGGGTGCAGCGAAGTGTCAGCAGAACTGCGAACACATTACTTGGAAAGGATGTAGTGTTGTGTTGCTAGCGGCGAGTAAGGTCGTCACAGCTGAATGAATACTCACTGCGCCGAGAGTGAAGGAAGTGCATTTATTAATTAACACTCATGTGTATGTTTAATGAGATTTCTTGGAAAACCGTAGCTAGATGCTTAAAGAACAATAGGAAACCATGCAATTTATATAGACAATTTCTATTAGTTCACCCAACTGCATTCCAAACGCTTTAATACTTCGTGATATGGCGTCCAAGGTTTTGAATTATGGCAGTGATGTCGGAAGTTTATTTATTTATTTATTTGAATATTAGCACTCACAGTTAAACCTTACTTGGTAATTGGCATTACATGTCATTAATGTGATTACTATTATATAATATAAAACAAATTAGATAAAATAAGATATTAGATTCAAATCACTTAAAATAAATTACAATTAAACTTTATAAAATATATTTATACAAAAAAAATGGAATGGTCAAAAAACAATGTAAGGTTACATTACTATTAAATTATTAAACTATAATAATGCTAAGTCGGCAATTATGGGATTATGGTATGGTACTAGGAGTGACTGACAATTCCAAGTATCTACATGATACGGCCATGAAGTGATCTGTTTTAATATCGACATATCAGCCGAAAGTTGTCCACTGCTGGACATAGGCCTCCCCTAAAAAGTGCCAAAATGACCGGTCCTGCGCCACCCGCATTCATCGGTTTCCCACGACCTATACCAAGTTATCAGTCCACCTAGTACAATAAAGCCACTGTAATATAATATTGGCGACGATTGTATCGTCATGAATCTGTTATGAATACAGCACAATGTATTTATTTAAAAATAAACCCATTATACACTTTTGTACGGGACGACATCACATCAAGTGGTTAAAAATTTACATAACGTCTTTAAACAAGATACAATCTCCCGACTTAATCAATGTCGCATTATCTCAGATTCGCGCTAAATGAGAATTCGCAGCAGAAGGAAACACAATCCCATTTAAGAAGAGACACACCCAGACTTGCTGGGCAAGTAAACTTTTTAAACGTCTTAGAGTGCCCCGCGATCTCAAGTGATTTATTGACCCAGAAGTCTCCCTATCTGGGGTCCATGAGAACTATTTAAATGAGAAAGTTGCCTCGGCTGGGACCGAGGAAACCAAGCGATTGCTGTCTTAACCTCGTGTCATATTCACTGTAAAATTGTAAAATAAACTTTGATCTTCAAAGCTTTAAGTCGGTATTTGCAATCAACGTGGAAGTGACATTCGATGTTACGTTAAGATAGTCACTCGAAAAGGAAATACGGGACGATCCATTATCTATTGAATTTTATTAGTTGTGGTGGTCTTGTCATTTAATTTGTCAGTCTTGATCCTCTTTTCTGGTAAAAATAAAATAAATAAATATTAGGGGACGATCTTACACAAATCGACCCAGTCCCAAACTAAGCAAAGCTTGTACTATGGGTACTAGACGTGTTCAGATATTTATGAGCACTTTGGCCGCTCTGATATATCTGATGGCGACTGTACAACGTCGAGCACTCGGACGATTGCCTTATTCTAAGATAAATATGTAGCATGAAAATAAAATGTGAATTAATTATGTAGGGACCAATATGTATGTCTATAATTAGCAGTGATCATAACTTTTGTAGCATTTTTGGTGCAGCGTAGTGTTGTTAACGGAATTGGTATAAAGAATTTCAATTCTAATGCTTAATTAGCGTTAATGACGTTAATATTAGCCTTAATTAACAATTTTGATTGATATTGTCTATACCAATTCCGTTAACAACACTACGCTGCACCAAAAATGCTACAAAAGTTAAGATCACTGATAATTAGGCACTTACCGCGAAATATGTGCTGTGTGTATATTGTGTCTATTATTTTTCTTATATAATAATAGTAATTAAGCCTTCAGCAGTTGGCACGCTGGGTCTTGTGTGGATAGTAATTAAATATCACAAATTATCCTTCCTTTGCGTTAACTACATTTGTCTGTTTCTTTTTTCGCTGTCGTTTTAATTTATATCTGTAACTTTTTCAGTTGGACAAGAACGAGTATGGAAACGTGGTAACGTGTTTGGTAATTCGATCATTTTTTTTTACTGCTCTTGTCTTGTGCTCGTGTTCGCGAACAGTATGCGACAGTTCAAACTCATCAACCTCCGTTCATAGACAAAACAAAACGAAAAATGACTCGAATGCTACAGCATGCGCGCCCGCAATCGTGTTAAGATATCTTTAAACGACTTTCGACGACCGATTAGCCTAGTTCGCAACTGCTGCTTATGAAGCTGAAGATCCCGGGTTCGAATCCCAGTAGGGGCAAATTTGTGTGATAAGCAATGTGCTTAGATATATATTTCGGAGTTTTGGATGTTTTCAATGTATTTAAGTATTTATATCTATATACATCGTCGTCTAGCAAGCCTTATTGAGCTTACTATGCCCCTAGTTCTTTCCTAGTTCGATTTGTGTAAAAGTTGTCATGCAATTTTATTTATATCTTAACCAACACTGATGACCGCTTTAGCCTAGTTGACAGTGACCCTGCCTACGAAGCAAGAGGTCCTGGGTTCGAATCCCGGCAAGGGCATTTATTTGTGTGATAAGCACGAATATTTGTTCCTGAGTCATGGACGTTATCTATGTATTTAAGTATTTATTTATCTTTATAAGTATTTTTATCGTCGTCTAGTACCCACAGTACAAGCTTTGCTTAGTTGGGAACTAGGTCGATTTGTGTAAGATTGTCCCCTATATTTTTTTTATGTGCTCATGTAAATGCCGACGAAGCCACAGTAACAGGGAACTGCTTGCGAGACGTGAGCCGCCAAGACATAAATAACAAGCCAGCTCTGGACCACGATAAATAAGGATCAGAGTCGCGATTGGCAACGCCACTGTTTGCATGTCGTTATCGGCGCTAAGAGCTATGTTTAGCAGGTGCTGGATCCTGATCGTTATGGAAGCCTGGTGTTTTGTTTTGATAAATGTTTGGAAATATGCGTCGTTTCTAGGAAAATGGTACAGTCTAGTTCTGCAATATCTATCTATACAGACAACTATTCAAAAATGTCATGCCTCTTGTGGCAGTAACAATAAATACTATGTATTGATATTTTTGAAGGGTTGTCTGTATAGAAGTAGGAGAACTCGACTATGTACGACTGTGTCGATAGTTTTTTGCCGACAAAGTAGAGGGTGTACAAGTAATTAGTAGTTAATGACTACTACTAAGTAATGAATCGCCACTGGCATGTCATTGCGAAAAATCGTTGTTTTTGACAATCGATAATGTGAGACAAACTGCCTGGGAACGACACAAAAGATATAATATTTAAGAGAGTTTCAAGTCTTCAAAAATATTATAATGTAAAGTTGGTAGAGTATTCGTGTATATTAATTTATAATAAGAATGTTCTCTGAAAATATCATGACCTACAACGACAGTTAAGTATAATATGATACAAACCATACAGAACATGAGATCTTTAAATATATAAATTGTGGAACAAATTTTGTATCCACACAATTTTAGCTGAAGGAAGGAAATCTATAAAATGCACAATGAACATGAATACACGATATGCAATTTAGTTTAGTTTCAGCGGATCTGACAAGTTCTGTTATATCGCTTCGAAGCTTCGTAGTCTTAAAGTTGCCTTGCCTAGCATAAACTAAAACAACTCCTTGGGGCATACCACTCTTTCTCTATCTTTTCAAAGGCTCCAAGCTTAACCACACTTCGTCATTTATAAGCTCTTTTGTTCTTGGCTCGGCAGTATGTGTGGGTCCAATGAAAATTTCCAATTTACTGCAGAATAGTTAAACTTTTTCGCTATTTGTGTTAAAGTTTTTGTTTTACGCCTGAAGTTGGTCGGGTGGGTTGTATTGGTAACGCGCAGTTCGAAAGAAGTTTCTTTGATTATGTGACATGTATTAAAACATAGACTAATCCTTCTTATTTGTTCGGCTACGAAACCCTGGAAAGGCTAAAACTTTGCTATTCTGGTTGCTAGTTTTTGTTTTGCTGTTGTGGGTTTCAATGTTCCGTCTGTCGTAGGGACTGTCCTGTACTAGACCGTTTTGGCCACTGCGGTTAAGTGCGGTTTTCGCACACCTCCAAGGTGTCTATACAAGTATACACCCGATCGCGCTAGGAACGTCAGAGTACGACCAAAAGGGAAGCGCGCAAGGGGAAGCAATAATTGTAAGTTTTGTTAGACAGAGGACCTTCCGTACGTTACGTTATTATTTAAACAGATTTTTGTTGTAGACACTGAACATTAAATGTATGCTGGTATTATAAAAATGATATCATCCTACTAATCCTACTATATTTATATATATCATATTATAAATGCGAAAGTTTGGATGTTTGTTACTCATTCAAGTTTAAGCTCAATTTTAAATAGTAAATCTGAATTGAAATAGTTCCCCCTATTGAAGTACCTACTGAAAAAGTTAATTTAGTACTCAAATACTAGCACGAAGGCCGACAAGAGTAAGAAACTCAGAATGAAAGGCGTCCTAAATCTTTCTCATTTCATTTCCTTGCCAATTAATTTCTACTCGTGTTTTTTTAGGAAACCAAGTTTTAAAGCAAATTTAATCTAGGTTAGACCGAGGTTGCCATGAGTATTTTGACGATAAGAATCGAAGAATTTTACTAATGTTTAAAATCTAAAAAATAAAATAAATGTTCCGTCATACTGGCTGATACTTATAGTTTTTAAAGGTGTTTTCTCATTATTCTCTTTTCGCTAAGTTGATCATCATCATCATAATATCAGCAAAAGACGCCCACTGCTGGACATGGGCCTCCCCCAAAGAATGTCACAATGACCGGACGAAGGAAAGTTGAAATTTAAAAATAGATTGTTTTATTGAAAATTACGAAAAGTTCTCATGATTTGGATAAAATTTTGCACGAAGATTTTTAGCGTGGATCAAAATATAGGATAGTTTATATCCCATACGGAGTCGTGGGCGGAAGCTAGTACCTAACTAAATACGTTCTAATCGAAATTCTATGCACGTACTGTCTTCATAACATACGTTTAAATTACTGTATCACGGATCTCTTTGTGAAAAAATCTTGATTTTTTTTCACTTTTATGTTGTCCAGAGGGGTAATTGGCTCACTTTTCAAACGAGCGTTAGAACAACTCAACTGTCCGTTTTCCCTTACCCAAAATGACATTTATATCTAACTAGCTTCTGCCCGCGACTCCGTCCGCGTGGAAATTGTTTATATCGCAGCTCCATACAAACTTCAACCCCCCATTTTATCCCCTTAGGGGGTGATTTCCAGGATGAAAACTATCCTATGTCCTTCCCCGGGATTCAAACTATCCCCATACCAAATTTCATCGCAATCGGTTCAGCGGTTTAAGCGTGAAGAGGTAACAGACAGACAGACAGACAGACAGACACACTTTCGCATTTATAATATTACTAGCTTCTGCCCGCGACTCCGTCCGCGTGGAAATCGTTTATATCGCAGCTCCATACAAACTTAAACCCCCCATTTTATCCCCTTAGGGGGTGATTTCCAGGATGAAAACTATCCTATGTCCTTCCCCGGGATTCAAGCTATCCCCATACCAAATTTCATCGCAATCGGTTCAGCGGTTTAAGCGTGAAGAGGTAATAGACAGACAGACAGACAGACAGACACACTTTCGCATTTATAATATTAAGTATGGATATGGATTAATGTACTGCTACGACGGCGGAATTATAACAGTTTTGTTATAACAGTTTCGTAAAACAGTTTTCGTTGGTACTTATGGTGATAATGATAAACACGCCGTCAAGCGGCCGACATGCACTTTTTGTATGTTTTAAATTCTTAGTGACTACATTTTCAAAACGCCGAGTAGCATGGAATGTTCTAGAAAAACTAAGCGAATAGAGCATTTGGAGCTTACGGAAATTTATAGACGGAATTTATATATGGGATTGGAATATTCGAGAACCGTGGACGTAGCAAGTTTATCTGGAAAAGCCCATGCTACTCAAAACAAAATTAGTAATGAAATGAAGATCGGAATGAAGATCGAAATTACGGTCTAGAATCTTCGAAAAGGTGTATATATAAAGGGACCACGTTTGCGGTACAGATCGCTCTTGAGTGAGGTGAGGTAGGTGGTGTTGCTCACTTAGAAGAAGAAGAACAGTGGAAACAAGAAGTGAAAAGTGAAGTGTAGCTGTGTCAGTACTAGAAGGCGCGGACTCAGTGAACTTGTGTGTGTTAATTGAGTCAGTGTTAGTACCTGTGGTGTGGTGTCAGTGGACTTCGCCCTGTGTAAATCGCAGAGTAAATCTTCTGTCGTGTTAAAAAGGTGTATTAACTCTATCTCGTACCCTCACGCTCGTAACAGTACGTTAAACACGTTATGCAATCAACCAGCTGCATTCGAGGCGTGTATTATTTCGGTACGTACAATAAAAAAACCGGCCAAGTGCGAGTCGGTCTCGCACACGAAGGGTTCCGTACCATTATCTATAAAAACGTCAAAAAAATATGGGAGCCCCTTAAATATTTATTTTATTCTGCTTTTTAGTATTTGTTGTTATAGCGGCAACAGAAATGCATCTTCTGTTAAAATTTCAACTGTCTAACTATCACAGTTCATGAGATACAACCTGGTGACAGACGGACTGACGGACGGACAGCGGAGTTAGTAATAGGGTCCCGTTTTTATCCTTTGGGTGTGGAACCCTAAAAACGTTGTCGTTATTTTAAGTTTTGATTCCGTAAACATATGTGTTTGTGTCAGTCTCCGAATCACGTTTTTCTTAAATTTGGTAATGTAAATAAATAGGCATTTTAAACACCTAACCTTGAATACTTCGTTCGAACAGACGCAACCCCCAAGTTACTTAAAAAAAACTTCTTACTAACTTAGATAAAGACATGTATCTCCTAAAGTAGCAGAGTAAAACGGCGAGGTACCAGCTTACGTCTTAAAATTTTGTACGAATATAAGCTCCCGCGGGCTGGGTGTCATTTACATAAAACTTGTTTAAATGGTAATATTAGAAGACGTCACCGCAACCATGCCCCGAGGGAATTGAGCCACATGCTACGAAATTACCTCACAGTTTTCTTCTGAACAGGAACGCTCCGGTTCCAACGCTTGGTATTTTTTTTAGACTGTGGGACTCCGTAGGGCAGCAACGTCACGATTTACAACTCAGGACTTTTCTATTTCAAGGTGCTCAGTCCCGTAAAGTCAGGTCTGAGGCAGGTTGTTATAGAATTTTATAAATCGTTCATTTCTTCCACGGATATCCGGCTAGGTAGCCTAAGGGTAAATTTTTACTTTGAAGTCGACTTCATGAATGTGTATTTTGTTTCAAGCTTTTTGAGGAGTTACTCAAGTATTTATTTGGTCGTACAGTCAAGGGCACCAATATGTATTCACTCAAAGTTTCATAAATATGTATACTACAACCTTATTGTTGCAGAAACAAGGTCTGCCAACATATTTTTGAGACTTTGTGGTGTATACATATTGGTGCCATTGACTGTACAGTCAAGGAATTTAATTTCTAACACACCTAAGGTTCAATATCGTAAAGCAAACTTTCAGCATAACTGCTGGCTAGAGCACGACGTTACTTTGACATATCGATGCATTGTTTTATGTTTGTAACTAGGCAACAGATTAACTATGTTGACATGGTAAACCACTGGTGAACTGAACTTTGGGACGCCAAGGCACTTTGCCAAAACTGTAAACTTCGTTATGTTGTATGATATTAGCGGCAAGCATTTTATTTTACAAATTAATAACGTATTTGATTATTTTTTTTAGATTTTCTAGATTGACATGTTCGCAAAGAGGTCATTTGTACTGTGAAGTGACAAATAATACGTATTGACATTTCAATACTATTACTGAAATAGAATTTTCGATCTTAATGCATTGCGAATGTCTAACGACATTTCAACGAAATGGGTAAGGAATTAAATTCCTTAACTTTACATGCTAACGTACAGTTGGAAATAAGTAGTATTTATGTGTGTTTAAGGGTATTGTATATAATTTTATTTAATTCTGTTATTTATTTAGCAGGATGCCACATATGCAACAAACTTTATGAAGACGAGCTATATTTGAAATATACCTGACCTGGCATATGTACGCTCACACTTTTTTGTAAAGCTAAATATCTACTATATCTACTCTAAGTCAAACAGTTATTCGTGATACACTAACAAACAAATTAAATAGAAAAACGTCAACCTATGCCGTGTTACGAAATTGACACAAATCAGCATGATACTGGCTCTACAGCCAGCGCTGGTCTTCCGTTGAGAGTGAGCCGAGATGAGTGGCAATCATTCCAACATTGAGTATTTATTTTCCGGAGGGGTAGGCAGAGATCACGGATACCACTTGCTACGACCTTGACAAACCTTTCTTGCTTCATTTACTTTCATTACATTCTGCATGCAATGCTCGTCGGTGTACTACGGTACAATACGGCACAATTAACGATTATTTTGCTGTACTGACGTGACTGTAACACCTGTGCTTATACCATATGTGTAATTAATGTGAATAAACCACATTTAATTTAATTTCATTTCATTTAGGGCTTTCGGGTACTCTTGAGTCTTAACCTGACCTTTCTCCAGTATTGAATTTTTTTCTAAAATATAATTGTTACTTCCAAAATGTATACATTTTTTTACTATATTTCCGCTTTTGGGATAGCATCGTTGTGAATGTGGTGACAAATAATTTTTATCTTGCTTTCAAAATTCTCATTACTTTCAAGGGGAAGAAATTGTGTACTATCATAGATAGTAATTAAAGCTATGGCACCCTAGGGCCGTTTGAATTATGACCCGGCGGCGTGACCGGGATACGGAGCCTCGCTGATAGGTGTAAACGTGACTGCACTATATTCCACGAATTACAAGGTGTACAATTATTTTTTACTACAAATTGCTACAAACACGTAAGATTTTTTTAGCCATCCGACAAAATCCTATTTGTAGTCCTTTTTCTGCGTGTGGGATGTAATGCCCAAAGGGGAGTATAACGCACTGATTTAATTAGAAAAAATTCGAAACAATCGATTGATTTTCCTTCGCGACAGGAAGCTTGCATTTATAATTAATTGTAAATTACTTAATTCATTGTACAGTCGAGGAATTTGAATGTTTAGCACTTTTGGACCTTAACGTCATTCAAATAGAGTTGACATGTGCCAAACCTTCATTTTCCTCGACCGTACATATACAGGGTGCAATCTTTTACGTGATACAAAATAGCAAAATGTGAATCTAACCATGATTCTGAGCAACTTTTATTATGGGACCAACTTTGTGTTATGCCAAAAAAAACACACCTGTTCATACATTCTTGTCAGTCTAAAATGAGCAGAGTTAATGAAATAGTTGGATTTTTTTGGCATAACACAAAGTTGGTCCCATAATAAAAGTTGCTAAGAATCATGGATAGATTCACATTTTGCTATTTTGTATCACGTAAAAGATTGCACCCTGTATAAAACACTGCATAAAAAAAACATTCTACGTACTTTCGTTTTATAATTTGTACAAACAGCACCATCAGTGATGCTAAAGGCAACAAACTTTTAACTCTCTGGAAGTAAGGCGTAACTACAATCTTCCGGTGACCACTTCTAGGTACTCGTAGTATGAAAGTGGCGACACCGACCGTCCGGCACCGAGGCACGAGCTGTAAAGTGAATAAACCTTTTCCACATTATTCATAATACTTAAAATGCCTCTGTTAAATAAAATGTGCTTTGTCCCTTTCTTACGAACACAAATGTCAAGGTGGAAGATGAGGACTAACGAATTCGCCATTGTGTCCACAACCGTCCTGAGGCACAGACATCACAATTTCGATAGTCCTATAAACTCGTACTGTGGCACACATCAGAAGCTCTCCTGCTGTTCGGGCACTAAGACCGCTGAACTCGCTTCTGTCACAAGCACCTGAATACGATATATTTGCTAGTCGATGGGCGAATAAATGTCAAATTATTATTTGTCTGTAGATACTGTGAGACGATGGATGGGTTTTACCGGTTTCATGTTATGAATTTTAAATTTTGCTTTGGTTCCTATACCTGTCAAACTGTATGAAATGTGAATGATTAAATAAATACATAAAAAACAACAATTCCAATACCTCTAATCATTTGATACTTTCTCTTTTAACGCTTGTACTACTCGTAAATAAGATCATTGGTCTACGATACATTACATCGACAAATTAAAGCTATTTGTGATTAACTCCAACCCGAGGAAATCTTACAGTGTACTCGTATGTGTGTGCAGTGTCAACCGCAAATGCGTAACTTCATAATGCACTATTATTATTTAATGTTAGTTTTGCTCAATCGCTAGAGTTAGACGACCGCTGAAACCTAGTTTTGAACTGTAAATTACTGTTTTCTGTTTATGCTTCAGTGTTGTTGTGCCTTGTGAGTCAGAAATAATAAGTAGGATATAATTTTAATGAATTATTTGCCAACGGTACCTATATTTAATGTTGCTATCGATTTACACTTACGTTGCGACTAGCTGATGTAGGATTACCTACAATACGATTCAACTGATTGATTAATAAAATCAATCAGTTGAATCGTATTGTACATAAATGTTAAAGATGTTACTTATTGGGCTGCAAAGAGACAGGTAACGATGACACAAATAAATAAATAAACCGGCCAAGTGCGAGTTTTAAAGATTTAAAAGATTTTTATTGAACTTAATAACAGGTATACCGAATAACAAAACATTCGTAATCGGCTGCAGTAGTCAAAGACTGAGTCGCAGCGATTACGCCCACCTCGGGACACAAAGGACTTAAGTTCTAAAACATTAATTGTGTTGTTCTGATGTATAACCAGATTATATATATAGACAGATATAGACTAGTAATTACATGCTAACAGATGATGTGGTAGAACACAATGCGAAAATAAATCTACTACACGTTTGTGCAATAAAGTTTAAATAAATAAATATAACCAAAGATACAAAAAAGTGTTAAAAACAATAATAATATTAAATGTTAATGTGTGTGTGTGTGTGTGTGTGTGTGTGTGTGTGTGTGTGTCTGTGTGTGTGTGTGTGTGGGTGTGGGTGTGGGCGGGTGTGTGGGTGTATGTGTGTGTTTATGTACCTGTATGGATCACTAATGGCCAGAAATAAGGGTTTCAGTCTCATTGTATGATAATTTTTGTAACCAATTTACGATTTTGACTTTAACTTCCCGCACTGTGAGTGAATGTATGTTCAAGATCGCGTTGATTTTATTATATAAAGTACTTCCGAGATATTCATTATGCTGCTTGATTAGCCCAATTCGACATTGCATTACCCTACAGATCCTATTCGCTCGGCGTTTGGAAGAAGAACTTACAAATGGTATGGTAACGTGTTTACGGAGTATTGTGTGCATTATAAAAAGTTGTCTTACTGTTAGAACTTTGGCAAGGGAGTATAACTCTATTGTTGGAAATAAAATTGGCTTCGACAGCATAACCTTTAGTACAGCCCTTTGGGCTCTCTCAAGTCTTAGGAACCTTGTTTTTCCGGAACCGCCCCAGGCAGTTGAACAGTACGATAGGACTGATTGAGCCAAAGAGTAGTAAACAGTTCTAAGTGTCTGCTGATCCGCTATAGCTCTGAGTTTTTTTAAAAATATAGATTAGTTTCCTGATTCTACCAACTGTTGCATCTACCTGCTCCTTCCATGACATTTGGCTATCAAATAGTACTCCCAGATATTTAGTACTAGTGGAGCGCGATAGAGCAATACAGCTACAGTTGTTACAATAAGGATTGCATTCGTGTGCACCTATAGAGAACGAACGATCGGGTAGTGAAGTTGATTTTGGTGCGAAAGGTAAGAACATTGTCTTAGTTAAGTTGATAGTTAGAAGATTTTTGGAAAGCCATGCCATGACAGATCTCATTGCAGCTTCAGCATGAGAACGAGCTTCCTTCCAGGTGGGAGCTTGGATGACAAGAGCGGTATCATCGGCATAAGCGAGGACTTTACAATTATTCAATGAAATATTACACAGGTCATTCACATAGATAAGAAATAATGTAGGCCCCAGGACGCTGCCCTGGGGCACGCCATACGTAAGAAGAGCGTCTTGACTGGTAAAAGGACCGATTCGAATACACTGCGTTCGCCCATTCAAGTAGCTTTTGAAGAGTTCCAAAATATGACCACGAATTCCTATACGCTCCAGCTTATTCAAGAGTATGGGAATAGATACAGTGTCAAACGCCTTCGATAGATCCAGGAAGATGCCGACAGTCTTAAGGTTTTGGTTAAAGTTATTTATGACTGAATTTGTTAGTTCTAGAACAGCATCCTCCGTGGATATTCCACTTCGAAACCCAAATTGTTTTTGAGAAATAATTTTAAAAGAATCAAGGTAATTCTTTAGTCTACTGTTAATTATTTTTTCCAGGACCTTAGATAATGTTGACAAGATCGAAATAGGTCTGTAATTACTTACACTGTTCCTGTCCCCACTCTTAAAGATTGGCTGAACCAGCGCTTTCTTGAAGACAGCAGGAAACGTTCCCGTGGCAAAGCAAAGATTAAATATGTGCGTCATTACAGGTACAAGATAACTATGAGCTGATTTTACTAACGATACTGAGATATTGTCCCATCCCACTGCACAATTTCTAAGAGATAGGATAGTGCGTTCTACTTCTTTTTCATCTGTTGGCAGAAAGACCATAGAATTTTCTACGGATGGGGTTGGGTTAACGGAAGCGTCCACAGAAGTGTTGTTAGTAAATTTGGACGCTAACTTTAATCCAACAGTACTGAAGTATTCGTTAACATGATTAACAGCGTGTTCTGGATTTGTATGCGAAGATAATAAGTCTGTGGCTGAGGATACATTGGAATTTAAATGAGCGGCGTTTTTAATTAACTTCCAGGTTAATTTTGGATCATTTTTTGCTTTTTGGAACTGCAACTGGTCGTAGGCACGCTTTATCTTTTTCAGCAAATTAGTGCAATAGTTCCTATAACGCGTGTAGGTAATTTTGGCTGTCAGACTATCAGGATCTTTTTTAGATTGCCTAAACAGACAATCACGATTTCTAACACACCGCAGGAGACCAGGAGTCATCCAGGGTTTAATTATTCGCTGTCTACTTGGTATTTTTATAGAGCGTGAATGTATATGTACAATTTTTGTTATCACCGACACGAGCTCGTTCGCTGCAGACTCAGCGTCAGTATTGGTTAAGATATTTGTGAAATCATGATTTTCTAATGCCTCGACACAACTAGACTCGTCTGTGATGACTTTATGACACACAACTTTGCGTAATTTTATTTTTCGATTGCAGCAAAAAAGTACAGGGGCATGATCCGTTATAAAGGAATCTATAACCAAAACTGTAGAAGAGGTGTTAGTTTTTAGTAGAACATGGTCCAAACAACTAATGTTTCTCGTGGGCAGATCATGAGCCGGCAGCATTTCATGAGAAGCAGCGATAGTTAAGTAAGAGTCTGAATTTACGTCTGTCGTCCCAGGAGCAATATTTATATTGATATCTCCAATTAATGCAATAGTCTGGAATCGACTGAGGGATTTTAAAGTATGATCTAGGGAATTTAAAAAAGGCGTGATGTTACGTGAGGATGGAGAACGGTAAAGAGCCACTAAAGCGATTTCCTCAGTGAATTTCAGTATTAAACAATTGGCATCCGTAACGGTTGCTTTTACTACAGTGCAGGCTAAGTCAGCTTTGACATAAGCCACTACACCATCATTTTGATTCGTATATTTGGTTTTAAAGTGTGTATAGCCAGATAAATTTGGCATATGAGGACATTTGCTTAGCCAGCATTCACCTAGGATCAACACATCAAATAAAATATTTATGCGCTTTAGCAGTAGTTGGAGCTCACCAAAATTGCAACCAATACTTCTAATGTTGAGGTGGAGAACGGTCAGTGATTCACTTAGGCAGGGAAGACGTTCAACACAGCTTTCAGGCGAGCAAACGAAAGTTTGAGCTATAGCAATTGATTCTATATCACTATTGATATCAAGGGTGTTGTTCATGAGTTCAAGTAATAAAATAACAAGATCTGCGGAGTACGGGGCGATAAATCAATGATTACAATAAAGACATAATTTAACAGTTGAGACTTGTGACCGCTAATGATTACTATGCATAAGTGTATGTGAATGTTTAAGGGTGAGTATGTGGTAGATGTACAAGTATTAAGGGATTTTATGTAACATAGGCAATTGCAGAGACCAAGAATACGTATACAAACACTAACCGTATTTAACACGACATATACAGTAGACGCTAGTCACGGGGTATTGTTTAAATTCCTCAAATCAAACTCATTCCTGATAGGAACGGCACGCGAGCCGTTCTGCTTCCTTAGAAATATTTTCCCATGGGATACCCAACAATGCTCGTAGGCGTTCGCTCGGGCATATTCTTTCGTGAGAAAGAGTATCCTTTTGCCTTTTGGTGTCAGGTTCTCCGATATGAATACCGGTTGCCGCGGGCCAGCTAAACGAAGAGTTTCCGTGCTTAGCTTACTTGTGCTGTTGCTCTTGTTATATTGCTTGTAATTGCTGATGAGGAGTTCTTTAGTTAAGACACTTGTGAAATCCACTATTATCGACTTCTTCTCAGGAACCCGAGAGTTAATCCGGAAAATATCTCTCACCTGCTGTGGATCAATACGCGTGTTCAGCGAGTTAGCAATACAGTGTAGATGCTCTAGAAGAGTTTGCTTTGTTTCACCTGTGGTAAGCGGAATATTTTTAATTTCCACGCACGTGGCCCGTCTCTGACGTTCCAGATTTTCTAATTTTTCTTCCAGGACCTGGATGTGCTGCACGTGTGTGTTTCTATCTGATTCTAGTTTGTCCAACTGGGATTGTATAGCATCAAATTTATTGGAGAGGAAATCTACTGAATTTTGCATGCCAATATTGTGCGCTTTGATTTCCTCGAGTGTCGAGGAAATTTTTTCCATTTTAGTATTTAGTCGGACTCGCGCACGAAGGGTTCCGCACCATTATCTGGGTAAGGCCGCGAATTTTGATCAAATTGGACGTTTCAAATTTAACATGCTCATAAAAACAAATTGGTAACACCGAGAGGTTTCTAAACAATTTTATTGTATTACGCGATAAAAACTGTCAAGGTCGCAAGTGACATAATTGATTTAAATCCTTTCAAATAAATAATAAAAATATATTTCCGTCCAAAACGTAACGAAAGTTGTCCAATTTTTTCAACCACGTTTACTTAAAGCCCTGTTATTTTTACGATTTTCAACTTCTCATGATCATGCTTTGGTTTAAACAAAATTTTATGATACAACGAGAGTTCTACTGATTGCGATAAAATTATATTCAAATAATTTACTTGTTTTATTTTGCATTCTTTTATCGGGCCACAATTCTGCGTTTTTGTTACGAATACTTACGTGACCCTTCATAAAGCTAGATTTAAAGCCAATTGTGGTAGAAATTCGTTTTTTTACACTGACAACTCATATTCTAGTAGGGCAACACCAGAGAGAAAACCTAACCTCGTCAGTTTGCTGATAAATGGCGGACAAAGACGACACGGACAAAGTTTTTGAAGTGAAAACTTCTTTAGCGGCGCTGAGCACTTTTTGGGATGGGGAAAAATTGTTAAAGACGTCAGATGTGAAGGAGGTCACAAACTTTTACATTTTGCTGCTTGCCGATTCGACTTCATTCAAAACTGAATGCTATTCGTAAGAGTATAAAGCTTTTTGCAATAGCATATTCTGCAAATAAAGTTGTAAGTAATTTTGTTCACGCGTCCTTCACCGTTTTGCTATTGAGCAAATTCGAATAGTTCGAATTAGGACGTTATTCCTGAAGAGATAAAGCTTTGAAAAATATTTGGCAATAGCAAAAACAAATTGGTATTTTGTTCGCCGCCGGTGGCGGGCGAGCCGGCCCGTCGCACCGAACGCGCCCGCGGCCCGTCCGCCTAAATAATTAATAATTGTTTATAAATTTGCGCCAAATTCATTTTTAGGGTGACACCGTAAGATGTCACGTGACCTGATCGAAAAACTGTTACAATGTTATTGAGTTTTTACTTCTGCCGGCACTCCCGGAGTGCAACCCGGTCTTTTTTTTTAATAACTTCGAAAGGTTTAAGTGTGATTTTAAGGGTAAGTAGTGATTATTTTTAAGCGGTTGTTTTTTCATGTGATAGGTTAATGTTATTCACGCACGTGACATGTATTAAGGTATTATATTCAAAATATCGTTATTCACCATGATAAACAATATTTTTTCAAAAATACGTTACACTTTCGAAACCTGACGAAAACATGTGGTAAAGGGAAGTGCACACAGAAGAATACGAAATTAAATGAGTTTTTACTAGATTTCCACCGACAAATACAGTCAATGATTAAGATTAATTAATTTGAAATTTTAGGTACGTACAGTAGGTACAGAAATCAGCCAGCACGAGAGAATTAAATCCATACCTACTATCCATATCCATACTATACACATTATTATAAATGCGAAAGTGTGTCTGTCTGTCTGTCTGTCTGTTACCTCTTCACGCTTTAATCAGTGAACCGATTTTGGTGAAATTTTGTCTAGAGATAGTTTAAGTCCCAGAGAAGGACATATCATTAAAATTTGTATGGATTTACGATATATTAAACGAGTTACACACGGACGGTGTCGCGGGCAGAAGCTTGTATTAAACGAATGAGCGATCGAAGCGAACGAAGTTCTATGCTTCAGGTTGGGCCGACATTCGTTCGTATGTCCAGTCTCTGTCCGGTGTCCGTCATCCGTCTGTCCGTCTGTTCTCCTCTGTCGCATTTCTCTACCGATTCTCGTGAAATTTTGTGAGCAGGTTCTTCAATTATATAGATTTTTTGTCGAGTAACTTTTTCAAAATTCAAAAAAATCGAGCCGCTAAAAATTCAAAAAAAAAAAAATTAAATATTACGAAAAGTACCTACCTATTGGTAACTATTAAATTTAAAGGTATAAAAAATATTCATATAATTCATTAAAAAAAAAGAATTACGTGAAAATACTTTATTTGTGTTAGTCAATAAAAACTTAATTTTTAAAACGTATTTATTTTGCGAATATTTATCAGTATGATCTAAGCTTAACATTAACTTATGTTACGTTATATGGTAACGTCACGTATTTTTTTTATGTTACTTCTATGTCACATTGGTCAAAATTCGCGGCCTTACCCATCTATAAAGTATATTCTGTTTTTTAGTATTTGTTGTTATAACGGCAACAGAAATACATCATCTGTGAAAAGTTCAAATGTCTAATTATCATGGTTCATGAGAGCGAACCCCCGCCTGCCGCGCGCTTATTTTGGGCGCCTGGTGACAGACAAACTGACGGACGGACAGCGGAGCGGAGTCTTATTAATAGGCATATGCTTAACGGATCACCAAATATAGTAAAATATATCGCAAAAACAACACTTTTTACTGCCGAAAACAGTAAATGATCACCAAAATTTTATCTCCATTTTAATGTGAAATATTAAACCCAATTTAATCCATATTACTATCCTATTAAAGAAAATGCTATCTTAATCAATCACCTACGCGCCGCTCTGGAGGTCGCCGGCTCGCTTCGCTCGCCACCTTTCCCCACTCGCTTCGCTTCGGCCTAGTGCACCCCGTTCAACTCGACCTCCTTCACGAGCTTCTAGCTCCGCGGGCTTTTATATAACCTCTAGAAGTAGGACAGATAAGACCACGTGGAAGTGGGGTGCGCTGATTCGGGTTTTGGTAGCACTTGTAAATTTGGCATCATTATACTTTATTTGGTAATATGCATACATTTTATGGCAATCATAGTGGGTTATTTAGGTAGAAATATTGTATTAATTTGTTTGCTAAGATTTGGTAATCATTTACTAAATTTGGTCTTCGAATACAATTTAATGTGCAGTCGTTACTAAAACAGCATTTGTAATGGTAGAATTATTTTTTTTGGTGTTCAGTATAGTTTTTTGGTATGAGAGCTTAAGCCCAAGGGCATTTATCGGTGGTCATTATATTTAACCCCTTACGGCAAGAATCCCGTTTTTACCTTTTTCGTACGGAACCCTAATAACATGGATTCGATCAGCCTAATATCCTTAGATTTTAACAGACATCTTCATTAGTTGTAACACTTGTAACCAATTTTACGCGATTTTGTCGAATGAATTATTGCCTTTTCAACTTTCATTAATAACCTAATAAAAAAGATTTCATTGGTATATGCTCTAACAATTAAATGCAAAGATGAAATAGGCCCTTACAATATATTTAAAAGCATTTTAGCACTCTGACTTCTCCAAACCTTCAGATTTTCCGCTCAACGACTAATTATCGAGACAGGAAACAATCAATAAAGGCGAGTGTAGTCGAGATGAAGTTAAAACAGACCTCCCTTTATATTGGGGAAGGTCGAGGGCCCTACATCGTGTAGACGGCCCTTAGGCGGCCGGGGATAGCGCGGTGCGCGTTCAAAGTGCGACTACTGACATTCGAGGATTCGGTCATTTATTACAACTTAACTTTCTTGACCGAAAAAACGGCACGATAAATTATTCTTCAATTCGATGAGGTTCTACGAAATCGCTTTTTGATATCAATTAACGATTATGTGCGAATTACTCAAATATGATTAAAATCTGCATATTTGTACAAACAGATAACGGTAAAGACATCAAAAACGAACAAGTACATAGAGAATTGTTATGGTTTTATAGAACTGGCATACCTAAAAACTTTTATCACGTACACCGTATGTCATTAGAAATATACGTTTTGTTAGTGCTGCAGTTAAAAAAATATTTTTTATTTTATTGAGCTCTTATGACGAAATGCAAAAGTCTTTGCACACAAATATGATTCGAGACACGCAGGTGTTCCGAAACTAAAAAAAATATACTTACTTAACTCTCAAGTATGGTAGTTTTATTTAATTTGAATTCAAGTTTTTAATCGGGAACTTAATTAATTAACTTCGCATGTGAAGGGACTGCATTATGGCACCGTCACGAAATGCGTGTGGAAATGGGTAGATGTCTTTTTGTGCTAATAGAGCTGCCGCCTGCCAGTTGGCGATGCATCCTGAAAAACCTTTAACTAAAGAGGTACATTTTGAACATACATAAATTCGATATATGTAGTATGTCCTCGCTTCCGTAACCCTTGAGTGTACACGCACAATGTACGCATCGCGCCGTCTGCTGACGAAGACCTCTTGCCAAACTCGAGCCGAGGGCGGACGTCTCGGCTTTGTCAGACCGAACAAAGACCTGATTATGGTGCTTGTACATGATACACCGCTCGTACCTACAAAAAAACAAACTAGTCTTTTAAGCCTTGTGTGAAGCTCAAAAACTAGAGATATAATCTTATATATGTAGTTCACATGATGCAGATTGTTTCTATTATCGACGAAATGCAGAGATCCTTGCACACGCATATTAATATAACGAAAAGGGACTGCATCATCAAGGATGTACATTCGTTATTAACACTTTAGTGGTCTACCACAACTTGCTGCCGAGTCGCGTCGCGCGCGACTAGTGACTACTGTGTCGCTCGTACTGTACGTGTTGGAAAGAGGAGGGTAGATATTTCTCGTCTCATGTCGCTTCACAGAGTCAGTTGGGCTAGCCTAAAATAAGCCAATGAACCGGAAAGCGAAAAAGAAGTACAGAGGCGTCAACTCGTCGCTCTGTTGCCGTTGTTTGCACGTAGGAGCCAACCGATTTGTATCTTGATCTCTCGCTCATCAGACTACGACGTTCGATCCCACACATGACCCTGAGTTGTAGCTGATCGCCTAGCTGACCAAACTACGTTACGAGTCAAGTAACCTACGTAATTAACATTAATGTTTGCTTAGTATCTGTTGGTAATATGTACATTTATATAGTCTATTACTGCGTGTGTATCTTGTTATCTTGTCTGTGGAACTACTTTCCATGTCTAGCGGCCCGAGAGAAATGTCTCGCTATAAAGCAAATTTTGTAAAAGTAATAAAAGTGTTCAGTTCTCAATAATAAAGCATTTTCATTAAGTAAATACGAAAATCTAACATGGTAGCAGCCCGTGGTTGCAACAAACAGAAGAAAACTAAAAGACTCGTGTTGTTCGTTGCATCGAAATAAACTTGTTATAGAAAAATGGCGTCTGTAAAAAGTGAAGTGATAATTCCTGTTTTTGACGGAGCTGAATATAATAATTGGAAGTTGAGATTATTTAAATTTCTGCAACTAAAGAAATGTAAAGATGTTGTGTTACGCGAGATAAATGCCAAAGATGATAAGGATAAATGGGAAGAAATGGATATTTTGGCAACAAATTACATTTACAGCGCCATTAGCAACAAGCAATTGGAATATGTCGGCTCGCTGGATTCGGCATACGAAATCATAAAGAAATTTGACGAAATGTATCTTAAAACGTCTACGTCTTTGCAAATAATATGTCGAAACAAGTTAGAGAACGTGAAACTGAAAAATTATAGCAATATTAACGAATATTTTGACGATTTTGAGCGCACCGTAAACGAGTTAAAACAAGCCGGCGCCATTGTGACTGAACAAGAAAAATTAAATTACATGCTAAAATCTCTGCCTACAAGTTACAGTCACATCGGAGACTTAATAGATGTGTTACGTGAAAAAGATAGAACAGTTGATTACTTAAAGAGCAAAATTAAAATGAAAAATCTTGAAAAAAATGATGCATCCGCTGAAAATTCATACGAAAATACAAACGTGTTTAGAGTCGATTTCAACAAAACAGGTATGTCAGAAAACAAAAATTGCTGTTTTATATGTGGAAAGGCCGGCCACATGAAGAATGTCTGTTGGTACAGAAATACAAATAGAGGAAGTGGGCGCGGCAACTATAGTAGGAGCCGTGGACCTCCTGGTCGTGGTCGTGGCCGTGGCCGTGGCATAAACTATTATAAAGGAAAAACATACAATCAGCCAGGAGAAAATTTCCAGTCCGGAAATTGTTTTCACACAACAATGGAAACAAATATGACAACAGCCAGCCCGAGAGACACATCAAAGGAGGGACAAGTGATTTGGCTTTTGGACAGTGGATGCACGGATCATATTATAACGAATGATTCATATTTTGATACATGTGAAACACTCAAGAGGCCTGTCAAAGTAAAAGTGGGTGATGGCAGAGTCTTGGAGGCCACAAAAGTTGGAAACATACATGTTTATTTTCCAGTATATGGGACTAGATCAGTTGTAACATTAAAAAACGTTTTCTATGTCAGAGAAATGAAGGCAAACTTGCTAAGCTACTCCAAAATAACTGATAAACATTCAATAGTGTCAAAAGGACTAGTTGCAAAAATATATAACCTGGATGGTCAATTAACAGCAATTGCAAACAAAGAAAATGGCTTATACCTAATGAAAAGCTATGTATGTGAACAAAATATCCAAGTAAATGTTACAATAAAAGAAAAACTTCATCGAACCCTTGGTCATATCAACTTTAAACAGCTGGATTATATATGCAAAAATGAGCTACTGGAAGGAATACCAAAAGAAATAGAATCAGAATATATGAAATGCGCTATCTGTATTGAAAACAAAATGCATAATTTATCTTTCAACAATAATAGACGAAGAGCAAGTGATATTCTGGAAATCGTTCATACAGATCTAAATGGACCACACCGAACAACTGGTTGCCAAGGTGAGAAATATTTTTTATCATTCATTGATGATTACAGTAAATTGGCTAAAGTGTACTGCATTCAGAGCAAAGATCAAGTTTTAAACTGCTTTATAGAATATGTAAATGAGGTGCAAAATTTAACCGGAAAAATGATTAAGGAACTTCGTTGTGACAATGGTACTGAGTACATAAATAATAAAATGTTTGACTTTGTAAGAGAGAAAGGAATAGTAATAAAACCCTGTCCACCATATGTACACCAGCTTAATGGGACAGCGGAGAGGTACCATCGTAGCATTATGGACATGGCGAGATGCTTGCTAGCAGAAGCTAAGGTGGAAAGGATGTACTGGCCAGAAGTGATTAAAGCAGCAGCTTATTTGAAAAATAGAACACTCGGAAATACAATTGAAAAGAAAACACCATATGAAATATTTTTTAAAAGGAAGCCAAGTGTAGAAAATTTGAGAATATATGGCAGTAAAGTGTTTGTCCGTATACCAGAAGAGAAGCGTAAGTCTAAATGGGATAGAAAAGCAGAACTAGGAATCCTACTAGGTTACACAGAGGTTGGCTATAGGTTTCTGATCAATAACAAGGTGATTGTTGCTCGACATGTTGACATAGTTGAGGATCATGTCAAATGTATAGGATTTGAACAAGAAAAAGAAGATATAGAGAGGAAAGAAAGTACAGAGCTGAAATCAGAGAAAGAAATGATGAGTGAAGAAAGTGAGGAACAGAGTAATCAAGAAGAAATAAATATGAATGAAAATAACCGAGAAAAATCAAAGAGAAAGATTAAAGCTCCAGTACGATTTGACGACGAATATGGTTACTATTGTATAATTGCTAATCACTGTGATGCTATGGTACCTAATACTTTTCAGGAGGCGACAACCTGCGAGGATGCACATAGGTGGCATGAGGCTATGAACCGAGAGATGACAAGTCTGGTTGATAACAACACTTGGACACCTGTGAACAAACCCAACGACAAAGAAATTCTAGACGTGAAGTGGGTATATAAAAAGAAATCAGAAGATAATTTTAAGGCAAGGTTAGTGGTTAGAGGATTCCAGCAATCAGATCATGTAGAAGATACCTATTCACCGGTTGCAAGAATGCAAACGTTGAAATTGCTACTTTCTTATTGTTGTGAAAATAGTTTAGAAATCCATCATATGGATGTCGAAACAGCTTTTCTGAACGGAAATGTCCTGTCAGAAGTCTATGTAAATCAGCCTTTAGGGTATGATGATGGTTCTAATAGAGTATACAAATTGAATAAAGCTTTATATGGGCTCAAAGAAAGTCCTCGTGCGTGGTATGAGTGCTTCAATAACTTTGTTGAAACTTTAGGTTTCCGTAGAAGCAAGTACGATAATTGTCTGTATGTTAAAACACAAGAAAATGCAAACATATATATACTGTTATTTGTTGATGATTTGCTTATTTGTTCTGTTGATGAAAATATGCTTATTCAAACTAAAAAACAGCTGTGTAATAAATTTAAAATGAAGGACTTGGGAAAGGTGAATAAATATATAGGTATTGATATAAATTACAAGTACGAAAAGGAAAACTCAAATGTAATGACTATAAGTCAAACAGAATATATTGAATCTCTGTCAAAACAATATAACATAGAAAATTCAAAATTGTACAACACTCCTATGGAGTTAAATTTGAAATTAGAGCAGTCAACCCAAACTACAACTGAAAACTTAAAATATAGAAATTTGATAGGTGCTCTCTTATATATCAGTTCAGGCACAAGACCTGACATAGCATTCAGTGTAAATTATTTAAGTAGATATCAAAATTGTTATGACAAATCACACTTCAACTATGCATTGCGTGTATTGAAGTACCTGTATTCAACTAAAGAACTTAAATTGACATATAAACAAAATCATACATGTGATGTAATGGACTGTTTTGTAGATGCTGATTTTGCTGGTGATGTTAATGATAGAAAATCAACCTCAGGTTTTGCTATTCGTTTGTTTGGAAATGTAATATTCTGGAAATCTAGGAAGCAGTCTAGTGTAACCAAGTCTTCAACTTTCGCAGAGTATGTTGCACTCTCAGAGGCTGTCACCGAGGTGATATTTTTGTATAACTTAATAAATGATGTTTTTGTGAAAATATCTCTACCTATTAAAATATATGAAGATAATACTGGTGCAATAGCAATTGCAAGGTATGGAAATTTTACAAAAAATTCAAAGCACATAGAAGTTCACTATCATTATGTAAATGAAAATTGTATGAAAGGTTTAATTGAAATTTGTAAAGTGGACTCAAATGATAACATGGCTGATATTTTCACAAAATCATTGGGGTCTGTGAAATTCGTCGCATTTAGAAATATGTTGAACTTAGTTTAAGTACATAATTATAGATTTAAGGAGGTGAATAAATAAATATATATATGTATATAGGCCAATATAAATGTAAGGAGGTGTGTTGGTAATATGTACATTTATATAGTCTATTACTGCGTGTGTATCTTGTTATCTTGTCTGTGGAACTACTTTCCATGTCTAGCGGCCCGAGAGAAATGTCTCGCTATAAAGCAAATTTTGTAAAAGTAATAAAAGTGTTCAGTTCTCAATAATAAAGCATTTTCATTAAGTAAATACGAAAATCTAACAGTATCATCATCATTTTCAGGCCTGTCATTGGCCACTGAGCTGAGCGTAAGCCAAATGTTGCGAGGAACAAATTTATTTATTGGTATTCGGTTACTAATTCTGTCATCATCTCATAATTCTAAAAGAGCAACACTTGTATATTTATATTGTTTGTTTACGGGTTCTCGAAAACGGGTGTAATGAGTTCGATACAATTCCCGATATTATTCTTAAGAGATATTCGTTATTTCCGAGAAAAACATAGATGACCTAAAATGTAAGCAAAGCTCGACTTCCCAGATATTTATCAGTTGGTTTTTTCACGCGAAAATCACAAAATTACACTTAAAAATCTGCTGTGCTGCATAACCTGTGACATATAACATTTCACTTTCAATAAATCAATCATGGCTCCTCGGTGTTCGCTAATAATTGAACGACCCATATCTTTAGAGCCTTCGCTTGTATTGAAACTGTTATAATAGGGAATGTTGGTGTTTCAAACAAAGGAGAATTGTTCACAAAGGGATCAGGGTCGGAGATAGTTGATATATGTATATGCTAAAGGCAATCGAATTTGTAATGATGATTATGTTAATTAACCTTTTCTTCGCTATGTTAGACTAGAAAAAAGGGACCATATTAAAAATATTCTTCGAGCCGGATTCTAATCTCTCACCGTTTGTATAGTCGACTACAAAGATATCGATACGGCCAACCTTACAAAAATATGTGAAGGCAATAAAGTCGTATATACATGTTTTAGTAACTTTGGCCGTATCCTTCTCTTCTTAGTCGACTGTCCAGTCAAGTGCAAAGATAAGTATCGATTTAACCCTCTAATAAATATGCACCGAAACCTTAATCCTAAGTGGATTCAGTACATATTTATAAGAGCTATGGGACATATTTATAAGTAAGTTGTATGCATATTTTTACACTTGACTGTAGACCGTTAGTACCTGACTAAGTTTCTTTGCTGGACCAATGTTTCGATCACTCCAGTTTTATTACTCCTTATCCTAAGTCTGGAGCGATATACTTACTTAGGTAGACCTCGTTGATTTAGCGTGAAAACCGTGCAAGTGTATGTCTACGTACGGAAAATTTACCGTGAATTTTCACGGTGAAATACGTGTGTGTAGTGCTCTCAGTTTTTGAAATGGCGCCGACGTCGATAATATTTTTAGATTTAGTCACTAATGCGCTGTCACTTTGAATTAAACATGTCACTTTGACGAATGCCATTGGGTCTCCATTTCGAAATTTGTAATGATAAAGTATTAAATTGCTTTGTTTAAATACGATGTTTGCATCGCACCATTATATTTATTACGCTTGACAATATATTTAAAGGTTTTACAGATCATCTAAATGCCGGTTATATTTCGTAGTTCATTTTTATTCTTGCAATAATTTCATCAGCACACCAGCTTTGGCAATAAGCCAGCTTTTCAAACGACAAAAGCATGAACAATGCGTTGCAAGATCATGTCACCGGCAGCTAGCCTAACTGGCGAGAGGGCCTGAGGCTTGTGCAATCATGCGGGCTTCTTGGCCGAATTCAATTTCAGTTTCGTAGGTGATGACTGGGAGTAGATTTTGCTGGAACATTCCGCATTTGCATTTAACTGGACTTGTATTCGGTTCATCACTTTCGCATTTTCACGTTGAGCACAGAGAGTACACTATACACGTGAAATGCGACACAAATTCAAAGCGATGCGCTCACAAAACTTCTGCTAGGTGATCAGAAATTAACTATCTACCTAATCGAATGAGCAAGCGAAGCGAACGAAGCGAACGAAGTTCTATTATTCAGCTTGGGCGGAAAATCGTTTGTCCTCTTCAGGTCGCATTTCTCAACCGATTCTCGTGAAATTTTGTGAGCAGGTACAGTCGACAACACAGCTAACTGACTATACCGTGAAAACCTAGAACCTTATTACAATGCACTTAAGGTCAGATTAGATTTCCGATGGTCACTTAGCTGTGTTGTCGACTGTAAGATAGAAATATATAGAAATAGAATAGAATGCAGGGCGTAGGCAGTAGAATATGGCTACGGTATTCTCTGCCTGTCGTACAAGGCGACTAAATGGGACCCTCGGGGAAGCACACGGTCGCAGTTGGGGCCTGCGATCGTCTATAAAATATAGGAAAGGACCCACACAGGCGTGACGCTAAGGCGGCACTGGTTCCGTAGGAGATCCCAGAGCCGTCCGAAATGCGTCGAGGAGGACCGGACCATTCCGCGCTATCCCCATGGTGTGGAGGTATCCATAATGGATTTTCCTATGAATAAAAAAAGGTACAACAATAATATAATTTATTTTTTGTTGATCCACTTTATCTATGTTAAAAAACTTATTTTTTTAAAAGACATGCTCGCAACTTCTGCATCACACAAAGCCACTAGTAATATCTAATTAGAAATATTGGCGTTGTTACTTTTACTTAACGAAACTTCATCACGTGTAGTAAAAATAGTGTGTGAGAATCTTGAAAGTTTAAATCAATATATTTACTTTATTAGTAAACAAACGGAAGTACAAAAATGGTTTCATATAATACGGATCACATAACTCGTTCAAGTTCCTATTAATATCTCTAGCAATAAACAAGGTTAACAATTAATGGAGTTAACGCCAAGCCCGTAAACAAATGTAGCTTTTACAAAAAACACGACTTTAACACTTTTTACACCCTTTGTTTTTCTCTAACGGAGCATAAACTTTTGCATAAATTTGAGCTTTTGTTTGAACGCTTTGTCATGGCTTTCAGGCGATCGTAACTGCTTAAGTATCGCTTTAATTGCGCTCCCACTGTTTTCTAATTATGCCATAACTAGCACAACAGGATTAACGTAGATGAACTTTTTAATATAGCACTTATTTATATATATTATAAAGGCATGCTAAGATGGTATAGGCATGTAGAGAGGATGGATGAAAGAAGATTAACAATGAGTGTGTAGGAGGGAAAAGTTGATGGTACAGTTGGAAGGGGAAGACCTCGCCGAACTTTTCCGACCAAATCGGAGAAATCCTGAAGAAGGGTCAGGTCAAGAGTACCCTAAACCGACGAGCATGTATGCAGAACGTAATGAAAGTGAATGAAGCAAGAAAGGTTTGTCAAGATCGTAGCAAGTGGAAATCCGTGATCTCTGCCTACCCCTCCGAGAAATAGGCGTGATTATATGTATGTATGTATAAAGTCCTAAAACGTTTTTTATAACCCTTATCGTAAATCACTGACATTAATTAGATCCCCAGACGAATATTGTCTGATTATGCGTTAAGTTAGGACATAATCAATAAAGTCACTAGGAGGATGATGATGACTCGGTGACGTTTTAAGTTAAGAAAAGCAATAAAATGATAAACTTATTTTTATAGGCATAAACGCTTATTCATTTTATTCTGTCGGTAAACGTTAGTAATTTATACTGCAAAATATTACATTGCAATTTAATTAACATACTTAACGAATAAAACCACACTAGCTCAACTACACTGGCTTAACACGAAACCTAGCTGAAAACAGCATCGCTGTGAAAAAATCCTAAGGATAGCTTGCGAGCTAACAAGCTCTTTTTGAATGCGGAATTTTATACAGCAATCCTGGGCGATATATGCAAAGTTGAGAGTGCGAGTCAAAAACGTCGAGGGCATAAAATGAAAAAGAAAAAATGCCCTGAGAACACTCGACTTTCCTTGCAGAGAGTTGCTTGCATTTGCATAGAAATGCCTTTTTTTTCGACGTCCTGTTTTGTCTGCTTAAGGTAAAAGATGCCCACGTCCTTGTGATGAGGCGAATGAGACGTTTTTATGCGGCTCATGTTTTTAGAGAGGTCAGGTTTGAAGGATCGTGAGCAGGAATTTTGGCTAGCTTTGTTAAATAATTTTAATCTTGCACATTCAAATTACAATAAATAGCTACTACTGGGAGTGCGAAAAAAAATTGGGCTTTCACGCAAACGGATCACCGAGTTGAAAAATCGTTTTCAGGTACTAATAATGTTTTTGAACAAGCTATCTAACGATATCCCACACTACGGGTTTAAAGATAAAGAAAATACATCTCCACTTTACGAGTAGGGAAGATACCCTAAAAACATTTTTTTTTTCAAGATTTCATTCTACCGTTTTGTCGGCGTGATTGATTTACATACCCACGAATTACAGCTTTCTAGTAGTAAGGTTCACTGAGCTAAGCCGCAGACGGACAGACGGACATAGCGAAACAATAAGTGTTCCTTGTTGACTACGGAACCCTAACAACGATAGGTATTCTAGTTAAATCAGATTTATCATCGTACTCATTTACACCATTTAATGGTCTTCAACGTAAGCCTCAAACTGTACAGAACAGTTAAATCAACGACTTGATTCATGTCACGGGCACTGTCCAAGCTCGAGTGTAAATCGACGTCAAGTTTCATAAAGAGCTGTCGCGAGGCTCTCACGTGTCAAACTTAATGCGATAAGTGGAACTCTACGCTCTTCAATAACCCATAATAAGTGTAAAATATTCTTGTCCATTTATTTAGATGAGTGTTAAAACTTTCAGTGCCGTGTACTATTCAAAAATAAAACTTGATTTTATTTTCAATTTAATCTGTCTTTATTATAGCTACGATATGAATAAGGAAATGTGAGATCAAGTAAACAAGTAATTTATTAAAATGACTACTTCCGGTGCCGCCATTGCAAACAACGTCTCATCAACTATTTTGTAATCTTCAAGAAACCCGTTGACAGTCATATTATTCACAACCTTTTCCAACCCACCTCACCATTCAACTAATATGTACATAACGATTCCGAGAGTCATAACAACTATGCGTGTTCGGAGTTTAGACTCACTGGTTTTGCCTGGAGTGACGCACACATTCACGTGAACTTCACTCGCCTTCGCTGTCAAGTTCATTTAATTGCATCCAATTCACCATAACATAAAAACATTTTGTTTGACACGCCATTATAATGCTTATTCCTGGATGCATACATTATTAAATGGCGTATTTAACCGCGTGGGTTTGAGTCTCTTTAATTTTAACTAAGTAGGTTGGTAAATATTATTGCCCTCAAAATAACAAGTGAGTATACGTTTGGATGTTACACAAAGAGTTTTGTATTGGTATAATACAAAAGTACTATGGATGCGCGGCAATGTCCTTTAAAATTACTTACACGTATTTGTAAAAATATTACATGAGAAAAGAATAGTTTTTGCACTAACTACTTATCCGTGCATTCCATAGATATAGATTTGGAATAGGATAATAATTTACATGCAGGCTCAATCGGCATTATAACCTGCAACTTTTTACTAGGTCAAAGCACGTCAAAGTAACATCAGAAATTAATTCATTAACAATTTCCGAACCATTCTTTTGTTTATCTTGACGCCCGATGTTAGGCAGGAACATAAATAAAACTGTTTGAAGCCCAATTTTAATATCTTACCAAATTATATAATATGCGAGCAAACAAACACGCTCAAGCTCATTACAATCTCTGTTTGTATTTATACGGAGCTATGCGAAATTAATTACTCGAAGACTTGGGTGAGTTATAATGTAACATATTATGTAGGAGCCGCCCGTGGGTTGCGGCCCGTGCCCGTACATACTGAGTACTTGATCTCGGTTAAAGTAGAATCCCAGGCTGCACGGGTAAACAAGCCTACCATCCTAACCTAATTTAATATAGTTGTTAATAAGTGGTTCTGTGAGCTGTAAAACTTGCGAGTCTGTCTTTTATTCAATTCTTATTTACCTATTTTATTTGAAAATACTGAATCGACAGAAAAATCTACATTTAACCTGCTCATAAAATTTCACGAGAATCGAGAAATGCGACCTGTAGTGGAGAGAGGATCGGGAAGGACAGTGGGACATCCGGACAAACGAATAATTTTGCGCCAAACTAAACAGGGAAAACTCGTTCGCTTCTCTTGCTCGTTCAACAGACTCGTATTCCCTATTGTTTTATAATGACTGTCTGTAAAAAATCTGATGTGTGTCTTCTGTCTGAGGTTTGGCTGCTCATCATTTAACCCACTCGCCGCTACGCCACGCTCGTAGCGCTACGCCGTAGTCCGTAGTAGCTGAAATACCGAATGATACAAGATACAAGATATTTATTCATAAACTATGTCAATTGTGTTTGAATACATACATAGTAGAAGCATAACATTAAAAACAATCATTAAAAACAATGTCCATTTAACTAAAACAAACTAAAACATCAATTAAATACAGGAAAGGATTTGCCATTATAGACATATGGAAGATAAAAATATAAAGGTACAATTTAAAAGTTTTAAGTCAAGAGTACAATTTAAAATTAAGCCAACAAAACATTAATACAAAGGAAGGAATTTGTAATTTCAACAATCGTCAACATCATATAAACATTTGTAGAGCAAGTATTTTTTTAACATGTTATCAAACATCATATGATTAACAAGCCCCTTTAGCTCGATTGGCATTTTGTTGAATAGCCGAGAGAGCCAGAGTTCAAGCCGTGCGTTTATTGAGCCGTGCATCTTGTAGTGGTCGAGCATACGCTCGACCACCACAAGATGGGGTGCAATAATAGGAGTAATGTTTTTAGTCCTGGATTTTCTTCAAAGCCATTTGCTCATCCGTTTCGAAGCGATATCTATGCTTGATTGCATCCGTCAACAGGACCAAAATATAGAGGGCGGGTACTGGTAGTAACTCCAACTTTTTAAAATGCTCTCTACAGCTATGTAAAATGTAACGAAAAGCGCCCATAGTGCTCTGACGCGTGTGTGCAATGGTGCCGAATAGTGCTGAAAGGAGGCCGTTCTATCGGGACTGCCTATATTATTCAACTGACTCTCTTTCTCTCCTTTTTAAGAAACAATTATTTTCGACAATTGCTCCATCTCTTGAGCCAAAAATCTTTCATAGGTCCGTTTGTCCAGCTGTTCTCCTCGACAGGTCGCATTCCTCAATCGATTCTCGTTAAATTTTGTGAGCAGGTTTAATATTTATACCTTTAGGTAAAAAATATATCAATTCAGTTTTTTTTAGAGACAGTCTCGTGAGTTTTACTGCGTTAGTAATATATATAGTTATTACTATACAGACTCGTGTAATCCAGTACCTATAATTATAAATGACGATTAAAATATCTGCACCCAATGAACGAAACTTTGAGCTGTTCATCGTTTAACTCATTCGACCCCATGCTATGCTGTAAACTCCGTATGTAGCGAAAAGCGCCCGTAGCATTCTGACGCATGTGTGTCGACATTGGCGAAGAATGGTGCTAAATGAACGAACCGAACTGCCCGTGCTGCAAGGTATCGATCGCCTTTCTCCCTCCTTTGATGAGGTAACTATTTATTTAAACTTTATTTCTCTATTAGTCGACCATTAGACCAAACAGAAACTTAATTCTAAAGGTGCATAGATTTTATTTGTATCAGTTACCAAAATCTAAGTAATTACTCGATGTACATATGCCCCTAATTTACTTTTTATAAGTCAAAAACAGTCGGTTATTAAAAATATTGTAAAACCTACTTAATAACAGCGCCGCGTAACATAAATATCAGTTTTATAACAACACTGTATCACATCCCCAAATTCCTCCGCAGCTTCAAACTTGCCAATATTTCCGCTGCTTACTTCGCTTCGCTCATTATAAGCTTTCCAATACATTTAATAAATTATATTTTATGAGTTAAAATGCGGGTACAGCCATCGTGTAGAGCACTTGGAATTTATGTGCGTAATTAAGTAGAGTTTGCGTTCGAGCGACCGGCACTTTCAGGGGTAAATGAAATTTACTTGCCTCCATCTTCATCTTGCGCTATATGCTTCGAGAGTCGGGCTTTTGGATCTCCAAAATAGAATAAAAATATGGGGTGAACCTTGCATTAAATCAAATTGTATCCTATGTATCCTACACTTAGGTTGAAATATTGATTATTGAAATCAAAGTATTTATTAGCCATTGAAAAACTGGGTCCACCCAGTTTTTCAGCATTCACAAACTATTGTCTTCACGACTTGCAATTTGCACTATATTTCGCTAACAAACTGTCATACAGTTTGGCGAAAATTTGTGTATGTACTCGTACATTCGCTGTGTAATTATTTGGGGTTAATAAAAAAAAACATAATTATATTGACAATACGCAGAATTTACTTTATTAGTTTCGAACTAAGATTTCGAATGAGATAAACTTTGATTAACGACGCACTGATTGACAGATTTTATTGTAATAAAACGCACTGACAGTGTCAAAACATGGTCTTGACGTAAAATTACAAATCGACATTATGAGTGAGCGAGACGCAGGAATAGTGAGATTGGATTTCAAATAAATTAAAATCGAATTTATTTTTCACTCGCAAAATAGAGGTTTTTCGTTCGCCAATGACATTAGGCCGCTCTTCACCACTATCTTGTACGTCGCAGCAGGCTTTTAGTGCAGGAACGAGAAAATAGTGCTCGTGCAGCCTAGGCTCTATCACATTATTTATTACGTTGTTCGTTACAAGACGTACAATACTAGGTGGTAAGGGCATTTATTTGTGAGCATGAATAGTTGTTCCTGTCTCTCTAGGACGTTTCCTATGTTTTAACGTCATTATTTATCTATATAATATTTGTATTGTTGATGAGTACCCATCGTACAAGTGAATGTTTATAATTTCCAAAAACGTCACCTGGAAAAACAGAGCTCACAAAAAAAAAACAGCGGATTCATTCCGTACAGTTGTTTGCTTTGGTCCCTTCAGCTCGTCATCGCTATAAATCTTGCACAGCAGCCGAGGCCGTTATAATGAAGTAAAATATTCATCAGACACTGTCTGGAGACTTGGCTGGCGCGGCCTCCCGAAATCCTGGGCGATATTCTGGGATGCTTTAGCGACGGGGTCTGGAACGAAAGCGATAGTGATACGATGCACTATCTTACTTTTAATGGATCATCATACTAGCCGAAGTACGTCCACTGCTGGACATAGGCCTCCCCCGAATGCCGCAAGGTCCTGCGCCACCTGCGCCTTCTATAATTTTTTAATGTACATTTTTGTTTTAAATTGCATCGTCCGTTGTACTTCATTCAATACCATTCATTCCCAGGGTACGCTCCCAACTGAAGGTCTAAATTTGCGTTATTTGTCTATCATTGTGCTACTGCTTACCTTATTCACCGGACCTACAATGCTCAGGTTCAATCGCATTATAACTGAAAAAACATTCGTCACTTGCTAGCAACTAGTAGGCACTAAGTTAAACGAGGAAGCGAGATTTTTTTTTGAAGAATGTCGTAATTTTTTAATATATGTTGTTGTCTGAACAAAGTTAACTTCATTCCTTATTGTCTTAAAGTGCTTTTTTGCAATTTTTCAAAGCACGAATGCTAAGCTCCACGACGTATGAGTGTACAATAAACGCGATATCAGTCACTTTTTTTTATAAATGACTGACCATTAATTGACCTGTACGTCTACACAACTTGCTGCCAAATCGCGTCGCGCGCGACTCGGTAACTCCTGTTTCACTCACACTGTAGAAATTAGAAACAGGAGGGTGGTTTTTCCCGTCTCGCGTCGCTCCGTGGCGTCAGTTGTGCTAGTTCCGCTGATGGCAAGCGATGACAGAGCCTAAGATGAAGCTCACTGGTTCATAGGTGTAATAGCGTTACTTTTCAAACGAGCGGTAGAACATTTTCTCATTCAAAATATTACATTTAGATCTACCTAACGAATCAACGAAACGTTACCCAATCGACTAGCAGTATTGTTCAGTAATACCTAATTATTAAATCTGTCAAACTCCAGTTCGAATAGGGCCGCGAACGCTTCGTTGAATTTTTGAGGGCCCCGTGTGAGACTGGGCGCATATTTCGCTTGAAAAACCGGCGTGTCGTACAAAAAAGGAAAACTCATTTACGTAACAAATTTTTAATCTTTTAATGTTTTCGTGGCGCGTCAGGGCGTTCGTTCATCATAGTGGAGTACTCGCTTTAGAATTTCAATTTTCAAGTGAGGCGCTGGATATTTTTTGGGAATGAGAAATTTCGAATTTTGACACGTGAGTTATTGTTAGTTTTTTGGTCGTTTTGTTTCAGTTCTTATTTGCTTCTGAAAGTGTGATAAAAATAAGGGTTGGGAAAAAGTCACTCCGTTACTCAAGCTATGCACGCGTCTAAAAGAGGTTTCTACCACAGACTCATATTGTTTTATTAGGACAGTGATTATTTTACATTATACAGCCTCCTACCAAATTGTGACATTAGTTTTACTGTATGACCACGGAGTTTTAAGAGGAAACACAAGGGCCGTTTTTCCATACAAACATAGTCCCCTGTTTTCTCTCTGGATAATGGCAGTAGAGCAATAAAAATTTGTCCATAAATCTATGGCTACTATTGTCATGTTCTTCTGTTTTCTTATTTTTCATAAATTTATTCTTAAAAGAGATTAACCTTCAAAAACCCAAGAAAAATGCCAGATTTTCTGCTGTGTTCTAACATTCAGAAAACAATTTTGACTAGATTATTAAAAAAAAGGAAAACATAGGAACACGGCCAAGGCCTTTCTTTGATTTATAATAAAAAAAAAAGTTAAATAGGTCTAGTTTTGGAGAAGAAATCAGGGGACTACGAAACGGTGATTTTATGTACTTTTAATAGGTATTTTCGGTCCAAGCTGCAGTTGTCTCTATTGCGCTCTGCGGGGGGAGGCTTTAGGTTGGCGCGACAGCAATACATTTTACAAATATTTCTCAATTATCTCGACCTCAGTGTTTCCTCTTATTTTAGGAGTTGCAATACATATTACATGAATTGCTATAATTAAATTTCGCACGTAGAAGGATACTGTGCCCTCCTTGTGGTTCTTCATTCCCTACTCCCTTATGGGCACTACACGACGATATACATCACTATCACTACATCACTACATAGTATATACTTTACTTTAAAAACAAAGTTTTAACCGACTTCAATTTAGTACTCTGCCAAGCCACAAGAACATTTCCACATTTCTTTTCCAATTTACCACATGAACTGATTTCCGAGAGCAAATGCGTTGATTATTAGAGAAAAAACCGAATCGCTGTATGTGGGCCGATAATATTTGAGGACTGCCGTCGATTCCACAAGGATCACCTTTAGCACTTCATTAGTTGCTATTTCAACGGAATCTTATCAGAATCTGTGCTATACCTATACTTTTGAACTTTTAAGTGCATAATTGAGGAATTCCATATGTCATCTGTGGTCTTCATCATCAATTCCACTCCACCAAATTTATGATTTCCGGTTGTATATACACGATTTATAATAGAAAATACCAAAATCACTACGTGCCTAATATACCTAATTGAGGAGTTCCCTCAATTTCTCATGGATCCCATTATCCAACTGAATTTTTGAAAAAAATAGGACCCACCTGGAAGCATTATTATACTTACAAACAAAAAAAAAAATACGAATCGGCTCATCAATGACGGAATTCTGAGCTTCTGAGGTACTTACTTAACAATCATTGAAAAAAAAAAAAAAAAAGACCGGGTTGCACTCCGGGAGTGCCGACAGAAGTGAAAACTCAATAACATTGTAACAATTTTTCGATCAGGTCACGTGACATCTTACGGTGTCACCCTAAAAATAAATTTGACGCAAATTTATAAACAATTATCAATTATTTAGGCGGACGGGCCGCGGGCGCGTTGGGTGCGAGGGGCCGCCGGCTCGCCTGTCGCGCGCCGACGGGCGGCGGCAAACATAATACCAATTTGTTTTTGCCATTGCCAAATATTTTTCAAAGCTTTATCTCTTTAGGAATAACGCCCAAATTCGAACTATTCGAATTTTCTCAATAGCAAAACGGTGAAGGACGCGTTGGTATTATTACAAATTTATTTGTAGAATATGCTATTGCAAAAAGTGTTTAACGGCTTTATACTCTTACGAATAGCGTTCAGTTTTGAATGAAGTCGAATCGGCTAGCAGCAAAAAGTGACCTCCTTCACATCTGACGTCACAAAACTCTGTCGCGTGTTTAACAATTTATCCCCATCCCAAAAAGTGCTCAGCGCCGCTAAAGAAGTTTTCATTTAAAAAATACAACCGAATTGAGAACCTCCTCCTTTTTTTGAAGTCGGTTAAAAACAAAGTCGCTTCCCGCTGTCTGTCCCTATGTATGCTTAGATCTTTAAAACTACGCAATGGAATTTGATGCGGTTTTTTTTTATAGATAGAGTGATTAAAGAGGAAGGTTTATATGTATAATATAGTACCCGTGCGAAGCCGGGGCGGGTCGAAAGTACTTATATAGAGAAATACATTTTTAAATACATAAAAAAAATCTATGTCTCAGAAACTCAATAATCGTAATCACACAAATGAAATAAATTCGCCATTGAAGATAGGGTCACTGCGATCTAGGCAGCAGCTGATTTAAAACTATGGGAAGTCTTATAACTGAGTAAAGCTTGTAGCGTCGTCACTTCGTGTCAAGATTTATGTCATTTAGTTGCAGCATGTCGGACTCCCATATTTTCCTCAAACTTGTTTTTTATCCGTAACAACCAACTTTTCCAGATAGCAAAGATCATCCAGAAACACATCCATGTGGGATCAGCACAGCCTTAACAACATAGCAATAAGGCGAAATTACTTAGATTACAGGCTGCAGCCATCCATTGGAGGCGAGGCTCGCAGACGGCGATGAATTTTTGAGAGGCCTCGACGTCGCGCGTGTGAGGGCTTTTTAGCTTTTTGAGGAAAGGAATTGGCACGAGTAATGAGACTGTAGTGAACTGGAATATGTGCTTCGCTAGCGGTTTGACGTACTTAGGTCCTATGCCAAATACTACAAGAAAAATAGGGATGTTTCTTACTTCATGGAAAATAAATGCTTTTTAAATAAATAAATATCAACACTTTCACTGCCAGGAACCCGCCTAGCGGGCGCCTTCGCCGTTTTTGCTTTCCGCTTCATACGAGGAAAACCACGGGACGAGCGTACTGCGTAGCATATTTTGTTAGAGAATGTGTTAAGGTACAATCAGCTAGTCCAATAATATATTGAACAGATATAAATAGTTAAATATATGCTCATCATATAAATATTTGCTCTTACTGGGATTCGAACCCAGGGCCATCAGCTTCGTAGGCAGACTCATTACTCACTAGGCTAAACCGGTCGGCAAAGAGTAGGTACCTTTTTTATTATTTTTCATTACGAGGGTATTCATCATCATCACCTGTAATAAAGACTTGACAACTAGCTATTTTTATCCAGCGATCCTTTTATAATCTTATTGACATGTCATTTATAAATTGGTATTGTACGGCAATATTTTAAAATAGTATTGTATTTTCAGCGTCAATTTTCGTTTCGCGTCTCTTGACATCTTCATAAATAATGCGCATTGCATTGAATCATACTGTTTGTCGCGTAGCAGCTTTCAGAAAAATACTTAAATATATGAAAGATATTTCGAAAACAAAACAGTCTAACATAAAGTTAGAGTTAAGCTTGAATGTTTGATGAATATTTGATGCATTGATTTATATCTTCTTATTCGTTTTTAGGTACCCAAATTTATCGAAAAAGATAGACAGTGAGTTGCCACGAGATGATCGAAATGTAAATGTGCATACAACTCAAGGTTGTTGTAGGTTGACATTTTTAGCTTATACTCATTGCAATTGAACCTGGTAGGCAAGAAGCATTAAAAACTCATGATAATATCTTCGTTTCGTTCTCCATGTCAGTTCCGAACTAGGAAAAATTCAGATCAGCAGAGAGGGAAACACATTAGCATAATGCGATGCAATTACCGAGTTACTGGAGCTGGGATTCGTGCGTTTGGCACGGCTGCGTCTTGTGGGGAGCCAAATTAGTAGCGCGAAGCTTCTTCCAAATGTGTCTTTAGCTGCCTTATTTGGTAACCACTATTATCGAATTGTCGGGAAGGCAGCGGGCAGGATCAACAGCAGACAACAATTTTTATTCCTGACAGAAAGAGGAACAAAATAAACTGTCCGGTCCCGTCAACACGCGGTTGTTTTAGGCGATAAACGCACCGCTAAACGCAATCTTTCTTTCTTTCTTTCTTTCTTTCTTTCTTTCTTTCAATCTGTTTGATACGCGCCATATTATCACATAAAATAACTGAGTAAGAATTAGCACAGGTTATATAATAGTAGCATTGTTCTTGCGTTATACGCAATGCAATTAATGTTGCGTCGCGCATAGGTATGCAAGTACTTGTACAAAACACCAACCAAAATGTAGATATGACCATTGATTTGCACAACTTATTGATACTACGCGTCATATTATGTTATGTGAGCTCTTTGCTTTATATTTATTGCCACAAATAGAACCTTAACTATACAATTATACATTAAGAAATACTAAAAGGAAATGAATACAAAAAAAAAAAAACTAGGTATACAAAAGTAACATAAGGAACTAGTGGGCAATGGGTCCCAGTCTCAACATGTGCTGGGCAGCGATGCCCGGCGCTGGATTTCAGACTGGTCCCTAGCTGGACCTCGGTCGTTCACAAAGTAATTAAAGGTAGCAATAAATGTATTAGCATAAATTTATGTTTTAAATAAATAAAAGTAAAAAGAAAAAAAAAATGTGAGTCTGTGCTCCTTCCCTATAGACTATACCAACACGAGTGTGTGGATGTGTGTGTGTGTGGGTGGGGGTGTGTATGTCGCTATGAGGGAGTATAAAATCTGCTTTGTAAAGTGATTAGATGCGCTTGGACTCATCGCTTGTATTTTGGCAGTGGTATGGGTTCTCGTAGGGGTGGTGGCAGATCATTCCAAATTTTGGCTACTAAATTTAAATTACTAACGAGGTTACTAACGGGCTTATAGATTTATCGCCTTCACGATTTAGCACAAAAATATATTTCAAGTGAAACATTCGGATACATTTTACCATACGTTAGATGTCACGACTGGACACCTGTACGCCTTTATATTTCATAAAAGTCGTAGACAAAATACTTAGTAGGAGCTATATTTTATGTCTTTATTTATAGAACGAGATTTAGGACGCAGTAATCGCAATATCCCATTAAATCCACCACTAAATTTATTAACACTGCCACAACCACACATATCTATATTTACTCGTACTAAACTATAACGAAGTAAAATTATGCACAAACAAGGTACCTGTCAAACTAATTACTGTTAGTTAATTTGCCCCGTTTTGCATAATTGAATAACCGATGCCGACCAAAATGACTTAGAAATTGTCGCAGTATTTGTTCATGCTGTTTATTCAGAAGTGATTTGAGTGTGTATGTTAACTTGATTAATATTGCATCTGTGTTTACTAAATCTATAACATTGTTATGCTGTTAAACAAATGTTGAGCCAATTAAGGATTGTTGCCAATAACACGATGACAAGCAATCTCTATGCTAACAAAATATTATGACAGTCAGGGATTGGCCAATGGCTATGTAGGTATGCTGTTTTTATTATGGCTAGTTTTAGAGTGGTATCGTACTGAATTATCAAAATAAGTATATTACCTACCGACCGACCCGACCCGCCCACCTGGTCGTCCGACACCAAAAAAAATATGAAAGAGGTGTCGGTCCGACTTATTGGCGTTTCAGGTGACTACAGGGCCGGTTCCTCCTTTGCCCAGCGTCTAAGCTCCTAGGCTCCATGCCTCAAGCGGGTGAACTGGGTGGGGTATTTTATATTTAGTTTAAAAGTCTAGTTCGTAGTTCTTTTATCATACCAAAATGTCGATTTTTTTTATATATATTACGTGTAAATATGTTTTTTCTTCCTATCTAAATGTGTTTGTATTACACGAGTAAACAATAGAGAAGTTATAAATTCTGAATATTTTGCATAATATAACGTTTGGTTCAAAATGTATGCGTTGTTGTAAAAAAACGTGACACTTCTTGAGCAAAAAATAAGTTAGGAACAATCTGTTATACTCAAAATTTTATCCGTTTTCCTTGACTTCCGTACCTGCGCCACTTTCAGTATTCTGTTTAGCGAACTATGCGAAGCATTTTACAACCCCAAAAAACTAACAAAAAACAAGTACATTTTATTCACTGAATAAAACAGCGGGATAAAACTACTTCCCGATATAAACTCGCCGGCAATTCGCGGACAACACATTGACAGTCAATTTGCATTTTTATTGAAACAGTTTAAAGAAGCAATGAAAAAGGTGGAAACGTATACCATTGGGAAATTTCGCTGTTTGCGATATCTATTTCGGCTTTTGTATTTTGATAGTTGAGGTTTGTTTCGCGTGGTGCAAATTGTTTAGCTACTTAAGGCCTATAAAAAGGAAATTCGTTGGATAATGACTTGCATTTATAACTTTAGAATGGTTCCCAAGTTTTATAAAGTACTAGCCTCTGCCTTCGACTTTTTACGCGTAAAAAATATGGTTTACATGATATTCTTATGTTTAACCAGCACTGCACAGCACAGCAACTGACAAATTTGAAAATATACATTTTATTTCCATAGATTATGCGCGTATTTAACAGTTCAAATTCTCTTCGAATCTAAATAAACACTCTTATAAACTTGGTCGTCAATAATATTATATAAACGACCAAAGTACCCTTTTAGAGAACGCTCCCTATGCAAGTCCCAGGGCCGAAAACCCAAGAGCGAACCCCACCGACAATTGCTACTCCCAGGTGTCTTGCAAGTGAAACCGGAGGCCAAAGTGCGAAAGTGAGTGGCGAGCCATGCGAGGCCGTGCTTTTCGTTGGAATGAAGGACCAGAAGCATTCCTTCTGAAAGCGCACTAAATGCTAGCCGGAGGGCGGACGCCCTTGGACGGATACTCATTATCTCCCGGTTTCTTGCAAGGGAAACTTGAGAATTAGCCCTCACGGACACTTACTCTCTACAGGTGTCTTGCAAGCAAAACCTTCGAAATCTGAGGCCAAAGTCCCGAAGGTGAGCGGCGAGGCAAGCAAGGCCGAAGGCCGAGCTTTTCGTTGGAATGAAGGGCCCAAAGCAACCCCTCTGAGAGCGATCTCAATACTAGTAATGACCCTTACGGAAACTCATTATCTTCCGGTGTCTTGCAAGGGAAACCTGAGGGCCGAAGTCCCGAAGGTAAACGGGGATACAAGCGAAGAAGAAGCGAAGGGTGGATAGAAGAAGGGAAAATTTCCTTTTAGAGGCTCCTTATGTCCCTCCCAATAATATTTCTGAAAGTCACGAGAGTTTTATACATAAAAAATCAACAGCGATGTCGTCAGCGACTGAAGTTCCAACATAATTGGGTCTCTGATGTCAAACAGTTACTATCGGTTCCGGTATCAACCAATATTGGTTATTATATAGTCTTTAGCCGCCTATTTAGCGCTATTTTTCATCCCGTGTTTTTTTACGTTTTATCTGTTTTGTTTTAAAAGTTTGAAAGGGGTTCTTTTTATTTTCTAGTCAAGTGTATGCTTGCCAATTTTCAAGTCGAGCTCGTAGATTCAAGGAGGAACTACAATACAATAGCCAACCCCATTTTTAACCCATTTGCACCCAAATATTTATAATTTTTATAGCCTATTGCCTGGCCGAAGATTCATTTAAGGTTTTAGTGAAAGTTGCATGTTTATCCTTTCAATAGTTTTCTCGTGATATCCGGATAACTAAACAGAGTTCAGAGTTTTACGGAGATCTATTGGATCAATTTTTAAACCACCTGTGGTAACGCGTCGTGTTGGGATACCTTCTATAAAGTATTCACTATACTTTTTAACGACGTCTAGTAACGCTTCTTTTTCTACACCAACTAAATCAGCGTCACAATAGTACATTGTGATACAAGTGAGGTATGTTGATAATAGGCATGATGCCTCATGTTCAAATTGATAACGTAGTTGCTAAATGGATAGTAAACCAAAGTATCGTAATCCATCCTTACTAATATTATAAATGCGAAAGTGTGTCTGTCTGTCTGTCTGTCTGTCTGTTACCTCTTCACCTTGAAATTTTAGAATCTAAGGCCCAGAGCAACAAATACCTTAAGAGGGGGCGCTCCGCGAAATCGGGGTTCTTAGATTGAATATTTACCTATGACAAACTAAAGCGAATGCCAGGAAAAAGAACATACCAAAACTACATCATATTTGCAATTGAATCGTCTGAACAAAACCATACAAAACCAAAATTGCCTCGATAGAAAAGAACCGCCAAAACATGTCTTATTTTTACTCAATTTCAATAGTGTGAGGTTCCCGTGCATATAAATTAAGTAAAAGTTGAGTGTATAATAGCTTTTCACATTACCTAATGAAAGTACTAGCGGGGTATTTTTATGTAGTCCCTTTTCAGACTTATTGAGGTGAAACGTATTTGGCGTATAGGCCTTTTTTATTTAGCGCGATACCCTTTCTCCCGTCGCGTGTTTCGTGCGGTTCTGTATATCTTTTGTTGCCGTTCGCGGGCGGAGTCAGTCGTAATCGCTCCGCTGAGACGAGAGGACTACGTTCTGTGCTCTCACGACAGCACGATGAACATAAATATTTCAATAATATTGTGACCCAGTATATTCGTCCAGTGAATGAACGTATCATTACATTCCAGTAGATATTTTGCTACATTTTGAAATAATATATTTAAAAGTCGACCTTAACATATAGATCTTAAAGTTCAAAATACAACTATAAGATTACGCAGCGATCGCCGGGTGACCGGCTTCTTAGAATAATTTGTGCAGTACATGCAAAACTAGACGAACATTTTTCTGTCGATCGTGTATTTACTTTATGAAAGATTATCACTCACTATCACTACATAGTATAAAACAAAGTCGCTTCCCGCTGTCTGTCCCTATGTATGCTTAGATCTTTAAAACTACGCAACGGATTTTGATGCGGTTTTTTTTAATAGATAGAGTGATTCAAGAAGAAGGTTTATATGTATAATATAGTATCCGTGCGAAGCCGGAGCGGATCGCTAGTTGAGAATAAATCCGGTTATGTTCAAAATCGATGTCTGAGAGGTCTAAATACGAATTCATAGTCAGAAATATTTCAAAAAGTGGTCGCATTATTTAAAATTTTTGAAACATTCGTTGTAAATTAATATGCGCGTTTTTTTAAAGAACAACATACATTGGCAGGCTTCTCGAGGGTGAAGATTCTAGAAATGATGTCCATTTTGAATTCCAAGATGGCGGACATTGCTTTTCGAATTTAAACTTTCGTGAGACGTGTTGAAACAGTACTAATAATTACACGGTTCAACTCACGTATTAAATGTCACTACGGGCGACATGTTTCGAACTCTTCGGGAATTCTTCTTAAGGATGAGTGTTTTCGCGGCGGTGTCGCTTGAATCTTGTCGTGATTCAAGCGACACCGCCGCGAAAACACTCATCCTGAAGAAGAACTTCCGAAGAGTTCGGAACATGTCGCCCGTAGTGACATTATTGACATTGTTTTTCTTTAAAGTCATCACGGGTGTCGCTTTTAGGGTTATCGAAAGTGCAGATTCCAACAATTATTGCCTGCGAACTTGGACATTTTGATATTAAAAAAGTGAACATAATTATGCACTTTTTCTTTAATATGTTCAAAATTGATAACTAAAGGGCCAAAGCGTCTCCATTGTCTCCAAGTACGAATCCGAGATCAGAATTGAAAAATTTGGCCGCCACACAGTAGTGGCCTGAAAATCTGACTTTCATAGACATGATCGAAGTTTTCATAATATATTATAGTTTTTTTTTAATGCTACTAATAAATTCACGGTTAAATTCACGTATTAAACGACACGACAGGCGACATGTTTTGAACACTTCGGGAGTTCTTCTTCAGGGTGAGTGTTTTCGATGTTTGTTTTGAAGAAGAACTCCCGAAAAGTTCGAAACATGTCGCCTGTTGTGACATTTAATGCGTGAATTTGACCGTGGATTTATTAGTAGTATTTTAGACATGTCTCACAAAAGTTTAAATTCGATTATAGCTTTTTTTTGCTTTAGGCTTTTACTAGCCATTATTATGCTAGCTCACAACCCTTACGTGATTTAGTAAAAAAACGGAAGGCCATATTTCAGTTATAGTTCCGGTGGTTTTTTAAGCAACATGTAGGTAGTGGTATTCCTTGGGTAATTAAAGTAATTTGTACTCTATAAAGTGAGTGTTTTCGCGGCGGTGTCGCTTGAATCTTGTCGTGATTCAAGCGACACCGCCGCGAAAACACTCAATCCTGAATAAGAACTCCCGAAGAGTTCGAAACATGTCGCCCGTAGTGACGTTTAATACGTGGGTGAACCGTGTAATTATTGACATGTTTTTTCTTTAAAGTCATCACGGGTGACGCTTTTAGATTCCAACAATAGGGGCGTAGACACTAAATAAAATAATGTGATATTTTCTCGAAGAAGGATAAAAAAAATTGTCAAATGGAGAAAAAATCAACGCAACAGGTTAAATAATCACGAAGTTATAAGTGTCCAAAGTTTTAAGAAGGGATGTGTTCTGTCCCTTTTTCGCAAAACGCAACTTCATATGAGAAGATGACGCTGGAAGAATGTGACGTCACAGAAGACGGCAACGTGCCGCGCGCATCGTGGTCGGCGACGCCGTCGACGCGGCCTGCCGGCAGCATCCTGTAATGTGACGTCACACACCGTTTGCGTTTTCTCTCTCTAACAAGCAATATTAAAACGGTTGTAGCTTCGTAATTCTTTAAGATATTCGAATGGGATTTTCATCACTATGCATATTTTTTTGCCTTCTTTCTTTTGGAATAATAATAATTTTCGAGTCTGCACCCGAATTATTGCCTGCGAAGTTGGACATTTTTATATTAAAAAAAGTGAACACAATTTTGCAGTTTTTCTTTAATACGAGTATGTTTAAAATTCATAACTAAAGGGCCAAAGCGTCTCCATTGTCTCCAAGTACGAATCCGAGATCAGACCCCGTATCATGGTCGGCCTTATCACTCGATAAGTGACAAGATAGGGGCATCGTCTCGTTCTATCAAACGGTGTCAGCCAGTGACGGACGCTCTATCCTGTCACTTATCGCGTGATAAGGCCGACCATGACACGGGGTCAGAATTGAAAAATTTGGCCGCCACACAGTGGCCTGAAAATCTGGCTTTCATAAACATGATCGAAGTTTTCATAATAAATTACAGTTTTTTTTAATGCTACTAATAAATTCACGTATTAAATGACGCGACAGGCGACATGTTTCGAACTCTTCGGGAGTTCTTCTTCAGGATTAGTGTTTTCGATGTTTATTTTGAAGAAGAACTCCCGAAGAGTTCGAAACATGTCGCCTGCCGTGACATTTACGTTAATTTTTTAACCGTGGATTTATTAGTAGTATTTTAGATATGTCTCACAAAAGTTTAAATTCGATTATAGCTGTTTTTTTGCTTTAGCCTTTTACGAGACATTATTATGCTAAATTACAACCCTTACGTGATTTAGTAAAAAAACGGAAGGTCATTTCAGTTATAGCTCTCGAAACTGACTTAGCTACTAGCGAAAACTATATCTTCAAATATAGGTACTTACAGATTTTGTCTTTCTTTCCACTTGTTATAATTATCTATAGGTATTCATCATGTTTCATCTGACTGTCGGGGCATATACTATGCGAGAAGGAGCGGGGCAGCAATAGACGCATCAGCGCGGCAGGTACGGGGCGCGCGGGTGATTTCTGATTTTTCCCTGGCGATACGCCCCCTCTTAAAGCCTAAGATACGTAGGTACAATACAGAATAAAAACGAATTATTTAGAATGAATATATATTTATTAAATAATTTATTGAATCAGGCGTTACTTTGCGGAAGTCCATGATATATTACGAGAACAATATTTCTTTGCTATTCCGCTAAAAAAACGTGCTGGTCTATCAGTGAAGATAAGATGCAACTATTTGCGTATAAACATGCAAAAAAATTACAGCAAACCACCACCAATATTAACAAAAACCTCGACACGTGTTTCGCCTCTCTACGAGGCATCATCAGGAGTTGCTGGCAGGAGATGTTGCTTGCGCCACGTCCACTGAGCAGTGTTGCTTGCGCCACGTCCACTGAGCAGTGTTGCTCAGTGGACGTGGCGCAAGCAACATCTCCTGCCAGCAACTCCTGATGATGCCTCGTAGAGAGGCGAAACACGTGTCGAGGTTTTTGTTAATATTGGTGGTGGTTTGCTGTAATTTTTTGCATGTTTATACGCAAATAGTTGCATCTTATCTTCACTGATAGACCAGCACGTTTTTTTAGCGGAATAGCAAAGAAATATTGTTCTCGTAATATATTTATTATTTTGAATTATTTTGTTATGTATAGATATGACGGCGCATCAAGAGATTTGGCTTGATGGCGCTAACAGTGTTGCCTATTCGGTTGCTGAACGAACTGTAATAAAAATAAAAAGAACGGGTTGCACTCCGGGAGTGCCGGCAGAAGTGAAAACTCAATAACATTTTAACAGTTTTTCGATCAGGTCACGTGACAACTTACGGTGTCACCCTAAAAATGAATTTGACGCAAATTTATAAACAATTATCAATTATTTAGCGCGCCGACGGGCGGCGGCAAACACAATACCAATTTGTTTTTGCCATTGCCAAATATTTTTCATAGCTTTATCTCTTTAGGAATAACGTCTAAATTCGAACTATTCGAATTTGCAAGAACGGCAGACGGCGGTGGCGACCAAAATATCAATTTGTTTTTGCCGTTGGTAAATATTTTTCTACGCTTTATCTCTTCAGGAATAACGCCCAAATTCGAACTATTTGGATTTTCTCAATAGCAAAACGGTGAAGAACGCGTTGGTATTATTACAAATTTATTTGTAGAATATTCTTTTGTAAAAAGTGTTTAACGGCTTCATACTCTTACGAATAGCGTTCAGTTTTGAATGAAGTCAAATCGGCTAGTAGCAAAAAGTGACCTCCTTCACATCTAACGTCACAAAACTCTGTCGCGTATTTAACAATATTTCCCCATCTCAAAAAGTGCTCAGCGTCGCTAAAGAAGTTTTCACTTCAAAAACCGGCCAAGTGCGAGACGTTCTTGAGATACAGCCTGGCGACAGACAAAACGGCAAAAAAAAACACGTTTGTTGTATCCTCCTTATCTATTTATTTTATTTTGTTTTTAGTATTTGTTGTTATAGCGGCAACAGAAATACATCATCTGTGAAAATTTCAACTGTCTAGCTATCGCGGTTCTTGAGATACAGCCTGGTGACAGACGGACAGCAGAGTCTTAGTAATAGGGTCCCGATTTTACCCTTTGGGTACGGAACCCTAAAAAGGACGTAACACCGAGCGCTGGGGTAGCGGCCAGAAAACGTTGTATCTACTAAGTAGGCTGTGGATGGAACTGACAGAGCTGTCATTGAAGGGCACGGTGGCCAATGTTGCGCTCGCACCTAACGCTTTGCGGTGGAACGCCATATTAATTGTATGATTATCATCCACTCCAAATATTGTGATTTATGCCTGATTTATCTGTGGTCTGATTAACCCAGAATCAATAAACGATTCTGGACAACTCTTAACTCTACAAACCGACTGGTATGAATTCTTTGGATAAAGACCGTGCACATAACAATTATAGTTACGTGGCTTCATCAGAAGTGGGATCCCGAGAACCAAAAAATAAGGGCTGATCTGTGATTAAAATTAGTTTTCAATACATTTGCTCGTAACGCACCTCTTAATATATCGCTTTTAGGCTCATAATCCTGGGTATTAAACACGCGTGTTTTATAACATTACGACACTCGTGTGTTATGGTTATATCCCGATTAAGTCACGTTGGCACCTTGGAGCAAGATGTATGCATGAACACGGTGCATTCTTAAATTAACCGGGTTGTACAGAATGTACAGGTTTTTTTTAAATTCTCGGCAAATGGATTCTTACTCGACTAAACAAATTTAATACTTTTTGTTAATTAATTGACAATTTCTTTTTGGTTATGACATAGAAACTTTTATTTTAGTAAAACTATTCACTTTTGATAACATTTTACATGAATTAAGAAAGGTAACATTTTAAAACGAAAATTTGTATTTTATTTTGTATTGGCTGTTTAGAGACACTTAACACATGCGCGCGCGCTGCGCAAACTTCACGAAAAAAACTGTTGCGCGCCATTATAGGTTATTGTTATTTCACAAATATTTGTAAACATTGTTAATGCGTGTTTGGTTATTATCGAAATTGTTGATTATCGTGGTGACAAGAAAAGTGATAAATAGAATGGACGCCACTGGAAATTCTTGGCAATGTACAATATGTAAGTAAAAACCTGTTGCCATCATTAAGTAAAGAAAATAGCAGTTATATAAAATTTTCATCTTATGAAATGGATTTTTTCCTCGCAAAATGTGTTGAAAAACGTATGAAACGCGTGAGCTTTGATAATTACATCCTCGGCTCTCTTATTACGCTCACCTGCGGTTTGCGTGAACTATGCCGCCTCTGATGTAATAGGGATGATGACTTAGATTTTTTTATGATGTCTTTGGAACCAGTTTTTGGAGAGGAACAAATGTTTGTATGGGAGCAACTACAATTAAAGAACATACATACCCAAAAAATTGAGACAAAGATTGACGTCGCTGGCGGCAGTGCAAACGCTTCATACTGATAGACACACTAAGTATGATGTCACAATTGTACAAAGTAGTTGTATCGTTGTATGGAAAATTCGGTAAATTGTTGTTTCAGTCGCGAAATACTGCGTTTAACTACCTACATAGTTGTCATACAATTTTGTTTCTATAAAAGCGTAAGCATTCTATTGGCAGCTTTAAATTTACTCTTTGACAATAAAATCCATAATTTTTCTAAAATTTCAAGGTTCATATCTCTTTATGATTTTAATTATATTTTATAATTTATACTTTACTAGCTTCTGCCCGCGACTCCGTCCACGTGGAACCGTCATTTATATTCTAGCTCCATACAAACTTTCACCCCCACTTCATCCCCTCGGGGGATGATTTCCGGGATAAAAACTATCCTATGTTCTTCCTCAGGACTCAAACTATATTTATACCAAATTTCATCCAAATCGGTTCAGCGGGATAAGCGTGAAGAGGTAACAGACAGACAGACAGATTCGCATTTATAATATTAGCTTCTGCCCGCGATTCCGTCCGCGTGGAACTCGAGTAATATCATAGCTCCATACAAACTTTTATTCCCCACGTCATCCCCTTGGGGGATGATTTCCGGGATAAAAATATATCTATGTCCTTCCTCGGGACTCAAACTATCTCTATACCAAATTTCATCTAAATCGGTTCAGCGGTTTAAGCGTGAAGAGGTAACAGACAGACAGACAGACACACTTTCGCATTTATTATATTAGTATGGATTAGTATGGATTACGATACTTTGATGGTTTACTATCCATTTAGCAACTACGTTATCAATTTGAACATGAGGCATCATGCATATTATCAACATACCTCACTTGTATCACAATGTACTATTGTGACACTGATTTAGTAGGTGTGGAAAAAGAAGCGTTACTAGACGTCGTTAAAAAGTATAGTGAATACTTTATAGAAGGTATCCCAACACGACGCGTTACAACAGGTGGTTTAAAAATGTATCCAATAGATCTCCGTAAAACTCTGAAGGAATTTACCGTCAATTTCTCCTATATAGCTCCCACTGCTGAGCACAGGCCTCCTTTCACGGACGAGAGGAAAAGGGCAGTACTCCCCACGCTGGCCCAGTGCGGGTTGGGGACTTCACAAACACCTTTGAATTTCTTCGCAGATGTATGCCGGTTTACTCACGATGTTTTTCCTTCACCGAAAAGCTAACGGTAACGGTTTAATTTAATTTGAATCTACTCGTAATATCTTATTTTCTCTAATTTGTTTTATATTATACTTACATATTGTAGTACTCACATTAATGACATGTAATGCCAATTATCATGTAAGGTTTAACAAAGTGCTAATATTGAAATCGATACTTCTATATCCATCCATATCCATATCCATACTAATGTTATAAATGCGAAAGTGTATGTGTTTGTATGTTTGTCTGTCTATCACGGCAAAACGGAGCGACGAATTGACGTATTTTTTTAAGTGGAGATAGTTGAAGGGATGGAGAGTAACATAGGATAGTTTTTATCCCCGTAATCATCCCCTAAGGGGGTTAAATGGGCGGGTAAAAGTTTGTATGGAGCTGCGATATAAACGAGTTCCACGCGGACGGAGTCGCGGGCAGAAGATTGTAAAACAATAAATACATTTCCAACACGCACACCCCAATAACATGATAAAGAATGCAATCTTGTTACACGGCTCCGTCTTTCAAGTCTCCGAAAACCGTCGCAACCACAAAATATCGTACATAATGTAGCTTTGAAACGACGTAAACATCCAGTTTTATTTGTACATCCATATCAAATGCAGCACGAACAATGCAGCCTGTAGCTGTAGTGCCATCGTGTGCCACTCTTTTCGGCTCGGCACGATCCTTCAAAGGCACCTCTCATCTTAATATCCCTGTTTTAGTCTTATTTCTCGTGACATTAGGGATGGAGCTGAAAAAACGAGGTAGTATTCTGGGAACTTCGTATGTCAAGATTCGAAACTTCTGAAATGTGCAAGTTAGAATAAAGTTTGAATTAATGAGTAATTTTACGAAAACTATGATTGAAGATGGATGGGTAATATGTTTAATTTTTTCGATTAACCTATTCACGTTATAAACATTAACACGTAGCAGCTTAACACATTCACTTCGATTTGTTAGCGCTACGCTCAAAAACTGTATGTAGAGGAAAGCGCCTACTGGCCGAACCGTTCCTGGCTCTAAAAGTGCCCATAGGAAATGAATTCCTCTCTCTCCCTTTGGTATATTCATTTTAGACAAAGAACGGGCACATGATAGTCATTGGCGCAAAATGGGTTAAAAGAGTGATGTGAATGTGGCTGTTCCCCCACTGCCGTTTTCTGTTTTTTTTATCTATTTTTGAATAAAATTCTAGTGGTTATCGTTCTACTCATTTGAATTCTAACTCAATGAAGTATAGTTTAGGTAGGTATCAGTGACCGAGCGCCCATACAAGCCGATTCCCACCAGTTTGCCTAAAATGACTCTCTAATGAACTCGTAAAACATCAACAAACAGCGTTTTGATTTGCTCCGGCTTGTCCACTGAACATTCTCACGCGCCGCCATTGGACCCTACACCAAACGTGCTACATATTATTTATCTTATAACTTCCATATCAAAACAATTTCATCAATGAAAACATATCCAGATCAAATAATACTAATCAAATATGCTAGGTAGTTTGCAGAATACACGACCATTTACTTCAATTTTGTTTCCACGTTAATGCAATGCTGTAAACGTCATATTTGAATCAAAGCTTCTAAGAATAGTCGCTGAATTTGGGATGAGCGCATCCAAATGTGGAGAGTCCTTGTAACAAGTCGCGATATGCTTTGTGTCTCAAAGTACAGTCGGCGGCAGAGTAGCGCCATAGTGCCGTATTGGTAAGGCAGAAAGGGTTGCACTTGGTTGCTCTCTGTACAATATGCATTACAGTCTGTGACGTCAAACGCGAACCTGTAGATCTAACGGGCTGAATATACAGACAAGCAGGAAAATATCCTAGTTTTTTGGATAAGTGATAGATAAGTCTACTACTTAAATGTCTACTTCTATTTCCTGCCTAAGTTTTTACTGGGTGTTACTACCCAGTAAAGACTTAGGCAGCTTAGAGAAGTTTTTAAAAGGTAAATCATTTGACAGAAGCTGACTAAACAATAGTTTAAGTATGCACAAACGTGACATTATGTAACCACTGCTTTGGAATGTGCATGAAAGTTTTCAACAAGTTACTAAATTGTATACAAGAGCTACCTCTAAATAGATTTACGAATATTTGTCAAGGTAATCCTTTATACCACAGTAGTTCCTTTCAGCTAGGGATGTTATTGATCAATATTTTGAAAAAGGTAATCCTCTTTCAAAATATTGATCATAAACATTCGAATATGTATTTGCATGGTAGTATTTAGTACAAGAACAGAATAAGCTACCTTTTGTCACCTACCGCGTCATGACACTGATGTACCTACTTATTCTATGCAAATAAATTATATTCTATTTATATGAGATAGGTTCGTTACATTAGGTAGGTATGCCAAAAGTGATACAATATGCACGTAGGTATATGCTCAAATGGTCGGATTCAATTGTCTACGGGAAAAACTTTTTGTCAAAATTAATCTCGTAAATATTGCAACACTAGAACAGTTCATTCTATAAATTCCTGAGTGATTATTCTCAATTTTTTAAATTTCCTTTTGGGTTGGCCGTCATCAATGCTTGGATTAATATTACTTCTGAAATACAATAAAAATGTTGGCAAATTACAGGGAGCAGCTCTTGACGACATGGATCCCTTGCATAAAATAGAGATGTACCCCTAAATGTTTACATTGAATACGTTAAGGACCCAGGACTGGCAGGGTTGTAGGCGTCTACTAACTGGGCTACCCGTTTTATCAAATACAATTTCAACGTATCTTAAGCATTTTTTCTGCCGTAGGCATCTCTTTCAAAGTGAGTTTGTGGATAAAAAAACTGTTCGTTGGCTCGCATTTCACCGAACACGCTGGATTTCCGTTCGTGTGCATTGGAATTGTTTACAAACTACAGGCCACAACCACAGCTAGTCCTTTTTGAGTATACAGGCATTCAAAATAGAGGAATTATGTGTATTATATATAACTTTTTCACTACCCTCTCCACGATTTTCTATAGTTGAAGAATCTTTTAGAAGCTAGAACTTGATGTAGAACGTTGTAACATTTTTCGATATACTCTTAACGCTCTTAACAAGTCCAGGGAATAGTTTCCAACCACCGACCGCTGATTCAGCGTATAACAGAAATCTTATTTAATGTCCGGTGCTGCAAAACGCCTTAAGCTAGGGGTAAGAAGTTGTGGAAACAAGCTCTTTTAATAAACTGCCACTGGCTGGATTTTATCCCACGTAACAGCAAAAAACACAGGGAAACCCGCTCGATATTATGCAAATATCCATCCAGAAAGCCAATTCTGGATACAGGTGAAAAAAAAAAATTGTCGGATGTGGTAGTGGATTTTTTCCCCTACCACCAACTTACAACCTCATAACTTTTCCTTTTTAATTCATTAGTATTTATTCGTTAGTAACTAGATAAAGCTGAAATGGAAGAAAACTAAAATACTGTTTTTACCATTAAATACATAAAAAGATAAGAATAATACTAAAAACCGCTTCTTTTGCTAATTCATAGGACGTATGTCGGACACTCTTTCATGGAGTAAATCATCCATGCTAATATACATACTAATATTATAAAGTGTGTGTGTCTGTCTGTCTGTTACCTCTTCACGCTTAAACCGCTGAACCGATTTGGGTGAAATTTGGTATAGAGATCGTTTGAGTCCTGCGGTCTTCCCCAGGACAAAGGATAGTTTTTATTCCCAGAAATCATCCCCTAAGAGAGTGAAGGTGAAAGTTTGTATGGACCTATGATATAAACGAGTTCCACGCGAACGGAGTCGCGGGCAGAAGCTAGTGATTCTGTATTGAAAAAGTCCCATTCCACACTGAGAGAAATTACATGTTGGATCAACCGAAAACCAACCGAGATTACACGTCAAAATAGCGCCAATCAAGAATATTGTTGAAGCAACAAATTTGAATTTGTTACTGTTACAAATAAAAATCGTAACCTTTACAAATAAATTGATTATTTCAATCGTTTTTTTTGTTACGGTAACAATATTTTTTGGTAATGACAACGAATTCGCATTTGTTGCAACAACCAAGTTTTATTAGGTAAATTTCTTTACAAATAACACTTGGTAGATTTAACTAATTTCACATTGGTTGTATTAACCATGCCTTTATTAGTAACATTATTTTGGTTAAATTATTGGTAACTATTACTATGTAGGGTATATCCTAAAATAATAGTAAAAGTTACCAATAACAATAATAGTTACCAATAATGTAATGGTTTGTTATACCAAAGCATTTGTTCGATTTACCGTGGCGTTTCAGTCAAAGCAACCAAACATAGTAATAAAATACTAGTATTGGTATTTAGAATAACCAATATTATATGTAGAACTAATCATAGCTGTTGGTTGGGTATACCAATGCATTTGTTGGATTTATCAAGGTGCTCTAGTAGAAGCAACCATATATAGCTGTTGGTTGTACTATGAAAATACTAGAATCGGTGTTTAGAATAACCAATATTATATGTAGAACTAACGATAGCTGTTGGTTGGGTATACCAATGCATTTGTTGGATTTATCAAGGTGCTCTAGTAGAAGCAATCAAATATAGCTGTTGGTTGTACTATGAAAATACTAGAATTGGTGTTTAGAATAACCAATATTATATGTAGAACTAATCATAGCTGTTGGTTGGGTATACCGATTCATTTGTTGGATTTATCAAGGTGCTCTAGTAGAAGCAACCATATATAGCTGTTGGTTGTACTATGAAAATACTAGAATCGGTGTTTAGAATAACCAATATTATATGTAGAACTAACGATAGCTGTTGGTTGGGTATACCAATGCATTTGTTGGATTTATCAAGGTGCTCTAGTAGAAGCAATCAAATATAGCTGTTGGTTGTACTATGAAAATACTAGAATTGGTGTTTAGAATAACCAATATTATATGTAGAACTAATCATAGCTGTTGGTTGGGTATACCGATTCATTTGTTGGATTTATCGAGGTGCTCTAGTAAAAGCAAACATATATAGCTGTTGGTTGTACTATGAAAATACTAGAATTGGTGTTTAGAATAACCAATATTATATGTAGAACGAATCATAGCTGTTGGTTGGGTATACCGATTCATTTGTTGGATTTATCGAGGTGCTCTAGTAGAAGCAAACATATATAGCTGTTGGTTGTACTATGAAAATACTAGAATTGGTGTTTAGAATAACCAATATTATATGTAGAACTAATCATAGCTGTTGGTTGGGTATACCAATGCATTTGTTGGATTTATCAAGGTGCTCTAGTAGAAGCAATCAAATATAGCTGTTGGTTGTACTATGAAAATACTAGAATCGGTGTTTAGAATAACCAATATTATATGTAGAACTAATCATAGGTGTTGGTTGGGTATACCAATGTATTTGTTGGATTTATCAAGGTGCTCTAGTAGAAGCAACCATATATAGCTGTTGGTTGTACTATGAAAATACTAGAATCGGTGTTTAGAATAACCAATATTATATGTAGAACTAATCATAGGTGTTGGTTGGGTATACCAATGTATTTGTTGGATTTATCAAGGTGCTCTAGTAGAAGCAACCATATATAGCTGTTGATTGTACTATGAAAATACTAGAATTGGTGTTTAGAATAACCAATATTATATGTAGAACTAATCATAGCTGTTGGTTGGGTATACCAATGCATTTGTTGGATTTATCAAGGTGATCTAGTAGAAGCAACCATATATAGCTGTTGGTTGTACTATGAAAATACTAGAATCGGTGTTTAGAATAACCAATATTATATGTAGAACTAATCATAGGTGTTGGTTGGGTACACCAATGTATTTGTTGGATTTATCAAGGTGCTCTAGTAGAAGCAACCATATATAGCTGTTGATTGTACTATGAAAATACTAGAATCGGTGTTTAGAATAACCAATATTATATGTAGAACTAATCATAGCTGTTAGTTGGGTATACCAATGCATTTGTTGGATTTATCAAGGTGCTCTAGTAGAAACAACCATATATAGCTGTTGGTTGTACTATGAAAATACTAGAATCGGTGTTTAGAATAACCAATATTGTCTGTTGAAGTAATGATAGTTATTGGTAAGGTTGGTTTTGTCATGGGACATCAGCTGATTTTAGTTGCTTCTGCTAAAACCCCTTGATAAAACCAACAATGTTTAAGTATACCCAACCAATAGCTAATATTACTTCAACAGACCATATTAGTAATTCTTAACACCGAAACTAGTATCATCAAACTATAGCTAAAAATGGTTGCTTCCGCTAAAACCCCTTGATATATCCAACAAATGTTTAAGTATACCCTACCAATAGCTAATATTACTTAAACATACAATATTAGTTATTCTTAACACCGAAACTAGTATCATCAAACTATAGCTAAAAATGGTTGCTTCCGGTAAAACCCCTTGATATATCCAACAAATGTTTAAGTATACCCTACCAATAGCTAATATTACTTAAACATACAATATTAGTTATTCTTAACACTGAAACTAGTATCATCAAACTTAGCTAAATATGGTTGCTTTTACTAAAACAATAATAAATCCAATTAATAGTTTTGTTTACCTTACCAGCAGCTATTATTACTTCCGATTTGTTAGTCTAATATTCTAACCAAAATCCATACGTTAAGACCGTATTATTAAAATTGCTTGTTTCTATATACTCGTATACTAATATGCAAAAATGAAACATATTATTTTTACATTTGCATATTAGTATCTATAGAAACAAAGATTTGTTTGAAACTTCAGTACATTCCCTAAGTTAACAATATCGGTTATGCTAAATTTACACCAGTCATTTGAAAACATTACAGTTTGTAACAATAAAGTTCTATTATATTTTTACTTCTTACACTTAACATTATTCATGAAAATCCAACAAATGTTATTTTTGCTCTGACTACCCAGTAACTAATTCTACCAAGAAACACCATTATTAAGTACAGTAAATGTCCTTAACTTATGTCGTGCATAACACGGTTACGAAATTAGAAAATATTATTGGGTAGTCAGAGATATTGAAATTATAAAGAAAATAAAATATTTTTTTTTGAATCGTGTTTTTATTTCAGTACTCAATTTATAAATACCTACAAAACAATTAAATGAACATGACAAAAGTACAACCTTAGTTATCGAAACAAGAAGAACCTCCTTGGGTTATAAACTTTCATCAAAGGACCCTGCAGTGGGTATATGAAAAATGGTTTTAAGTCATATTTACAGAATTATTGGCCCCTTCGTATCGAAACGTCCCAAAAGCAAATAGTCCTATTAGCATAATGACCTAAAAGCAAATTGTCCCATTAGCAAAATGACCCGAAAGCAGAACGTCCCTTTCGCAAAACAACCTAAAAGTAAGTCGTCCTATTATCAGGTTGCCCTTTTAGCAAAACGTCCCGGAAGCGAAACGCCATGAAATCAGAATGACCTAAAAGCAAAATGTCCTATAAGCAGAACGTCCCATGGTGTAGAGACAAGAAAAAAAACGGCCAGGGGCCCGTTTAAAAAATATTATTTTAATTCAGTTGAAGCAAAATAAATTAACAATGTGTTCAATCAACTAGCTCTTCTTAATAATTCCTGCCACATACTACTACATACAAACTTTTTTCTTGTCTCTACACCATGGGACGTTCTGCTTATAGGACATTTTGCTTTTAGGTCATTCTGATTTCATGGCGTTTCGCTTTCGGGACGTTTTGCTAAAAGGGTAACCTGATAATAGGACGACTTGCTTTTAGGTCGTTTTGCGAAAGGGACGCTCTGCTTTCGGGTCATTTTGCTAATGGGACAATTTGCTTTTAGGTCATTATGCTAATAGGACTATTTGATTTTGGGACGTTTCGATACGAAGGGTTTTTGGCATATGTAGGTTTTAACTTCCTTATTAATTAATTCAATAACATAATTAATATGAAATGCAAAGTATTCGTGCAATAATTATACAGTTTGATCTATTTTAATGACTTATTTTTTGCAAAACAAATGTCAGTCCCATTGACGGAAGACATTAGCTGCGAAGTAACATTAAGGTAAACGTCCAAGTTATCGACGCTGTACTAGTATATGGCATGGGCACACTATGTCACAGCAATATGGGTTAAATTCGCACTAAGACGTTTTATTTTATTTGACTTTAAGCCTTGTCACTTTGACATAATAGTGCCCATGCCATATTTAGTATAGCGTTGAGTACTCGGACGTTTACCTTTATTTTATACAGCAAAAGCTTTTGTTTTTTTTTATATTAGCAACTAGTCATTTGCGGTGCTTGCGCTCATATTCAAATGTAAATAGGTAGTTGAATCCTACACTATGCCAAAATTGCAGTTTTGACTAAACACCATTTTTTTATATACCCACTGCGGAGTCCTTTTAAAACTTGACATACGGTCTATAATATTAAAGGTAATTTAATTACAAAACAATTACATGAACATGACAAAAATACAACCTTAGCCTTGCATCTGGCAAAATAAAATAAAAACCCTTATTCAAGCCTCATTGCTGAGACTAACAGCGATCTTATATTACTAAGTCTAACTATATTGTCGGTTTTAAACCTTTATACAGAATTACAATACAATAAAATCCATTTTCTAAATTTAACAATGTATTATTTATTTAAGTGTGAATGTAGCGAAATAGGTAAGATTAATGAATTCTAATACAATTTTGAATTACGAAACCAATGGTGATAAACTTATAACACAGAGAAATGTATTTTTAATACATTTCGAACTTAGTACTAGAGTTTGGCTCAGTGCCATTTATGCAGAATTACTATAAGAGATTGACATGTTACTAATACAAGAAAACTAGGTTATAAATAATGTTACGTTAATGACAAGGTTATGGGTCAATCTACTAATACAAAAAAATATGCAGTCCGGTTAGGTTATGTGTTAATAACTTTCACAGCAGCGTGCTATGAAAGTTAAACACGGGTCTGTTATGGGGACCAGCCCAAGTCATAATTCAGGTAGTATCTTCGATTAGATCGATATATATATTGTAAGGCTATTCAGACAATCGAGAGTGTGACCTATTAGTCGTAAACTTGTTATAGTATATATGTATTCATTTGTTTACGATCTATGTATATACGTAATGTCTTTTCCGGTATTTGGATGGTAAGAGCTCTGTCCCACTGACGTCCACTTTTTTGCGGGTACAGTTTCTGCAGGATCCAGTTTTCTGTAGTATGCGTGCAGTATCCCGCAAACGGAATGCTCATGTGAACGTTACTATATATTAGTGCGTATGCTACTAAAACGGAATCCTGCAGAAAACCGTATCCCGCAAAAAACTGGACGTCAGTGGGAAAGAGCTCTTAGAAGACAATTCCGGCAAGCAGTGAGGGCAACCATGGATCGAGACCGAGGGAGAAAAATCATCACTAAGGAAGAAAGCAATATGCCTGGTATATAAGACAAGCAGTTTGTTCGAAGCTGGAATGAGTGTCCATTGACTTTACTACTAGAGTTTGGCTCAGTGCCATTTATGCAGAATTACTATAAGAGATTGACATGTTACTAATACAAGAAAACTAGGTTATAAATAATGTTACGTTAATGACAAGGTTATGGGTCAATCTACTAATACAAAAAATATGCAGTCCGGTTAGGTTATGTGTTAATAACTTTCACAGCAGCGTGCTATGAAAGTTAAACACGGGTCTGTTATGGGGACCAGCCCAAGTCATAATTCAGGTAGTATCTTCGATTAGATCGATATATATATTGTAAGGCTATTCAGACAATCGAGAGTGTGACCTATTAGTCGTAAACTTGTTATAGTATATATGTATTCATTTGTTTACGATCTATGTATATACGTAATGTCTTTTCCGGTATTTGGATGGTAAGAGCTCTGTCCCACTGACGTCCACTTTTTTGCGGGTACAGTTTCTGCAGGATCCAGTTTTCTGTAGTATGCGTGCAGTATCCCGCAAACGGAATGCTCATGTGAACGTTACTATATATTAGTGCGTATGCTACTAAAACGGAATCCTGCAGAAAACCGTATCCCGCAAAAAACTGGATGTCAGTGGGAAAGAGCTCTTAGAAGACAATTCCGGCAAGCAGTGAGGGCAACCATGGATCGAGACCGAGGGAGAAAAATCATCACTAAGGAAGAAAGCAATATGCCTGGTATATAAGACAAGCAGTTTGTTCGAAGCTGGAATGAGTGTCCATTGACTTTACTACTAGAGTTTGGCTCAGTGCCATTTATGCAGAATTACTATAAGAGATTGACATGTTACTAATACAAGAAAACTAGGTTATAAATAATGTTACGTTAATGACAAGGTTATGGGTCAATCTACTAATACAAAAAATATGCAGTCCGGTTAGGTTATGTGTTAATAACTTTCACAGCAGCGTGCTATGAAAGTTAAACACGGGTCTGTTATGGGGACCAGCCCAAGTCATAATTCAGGTAGTATCTTCGATTAGATCGATATATATATTGTAAGGCTATTCAGACAATCGAGAGTGTGACCTATTAGTCGTAAACTTGTTATAGTATATATGTATTCATTTGTTTACGATCTATGTATATACGTAATGTCTTTTCCGGTATTTGGATGGTAAGAGCTCTGTCCCACTGACGTCCACTTTTTTGCGGGTACAGTTTCTGCAGGATCCAGTTTTCTGTAGTATGCGTGCAGTATCCCGCAAACGGAATGCTCATGTGAACGTTACTATATATTAGTGCGTATGCTACTAAAACGGAATCCTGCAGAAAACCGTATCCCGCAAAAAACTGGACGTCAGTGGGAAAGAGCTCTTAGAAGACAATTCCGGCAAGCAGTGAGGGCAACCATGGATCGAGACCGAGGGAGAAAAATCATCACTAAGGAAGAAAGCAATATGCCTGATATATAAGACAAGCAGTTTGTTCGAAGCTGGAATGAGTGTCCATTGACTTTACTACTAGAGTTTGGCTCAGTGCCATTTATGCAGAATTACTATAAGAGATTGACGTGTTACTAATACAAGAAAACTAGGTTATAAATAATGTTACGTTAATGACAAGGTTATGGGTCAATCTACTAATACAAAAAATATGCAGTCCGGTTAGGTTATGTGTTAATAACTTTCACAGCAGCGTGCTATGAAAGTTAAACACGGGTCTGTTATGGGGACCAGCCCAAGTCATAATTCAGGTAGTATCTTCGATTAGATCGATATATATATTGTAAGGCTATTCAGACAATCGAGAGTGTGACCTATTAGTCGTAAACTTGTTATAGTATATATGTATTCATTTGTTTACGATCTATGTATATACGTAATGTCTTTTCCGGTATTTGGATGGTAAGAGCTCTGTCCCACTGACGTCCACTTTTTTGCGGGTACAGTTTCTGCAGGATCCAGTTTTCTGTAGTATGCGTGCAGTATCCCGCAAACGGAATGCTCATGTGAACGTTACTATATATTAGTGCGTATGCTACTAAAACGGAATCCTGCAGAAAACCGTATCCCGCAAAAAACTGGACGTCAGTGGGAAAGAGCTCTTAGAAGACAATTCCGGCAAGCAGTGAGGGCAACCATGGATCGAGACCGAGGGAGAAAAATCATCACTAAGGAAGAAAGCAATATGCCTGATATATAAGACAAGCAGTTTGTTCGAAGCTGGAATGAGTGTCCATTGACTTTACTACTAGAGTTTGGCTCAGTGCCATTTATGCAGAATTACTATAAGAGATTGACATGTTACTAATACAAGAAAACTAGGTTATAAATAATGTTACGTTAATGACAAGGTTATGGGTCAATCTACTAATACAAAAAATATGCAGTCCGGTTAGGTTATGTGTTAATAACTTTCACAGCAGCGTGCTATGAAAGTTAAACACGGGTCTGTTATGGGGACCAGCCCAAGTCATAATTCAGGTAGTATCTTCGATTAGATCGATATATATATTGTAAGGCTATTCAGACAATCGAGAGTGTGACCTATTAGTCGTAAACTTGTTATAGTATATATGTATTCATTTGTTTACGATCTATGTATATACGTAATGTCTTTTCCGGTATTTGGATGGTAAGAGCTCTGTCCCACTGACGTCCACTTTTTTGCGGGTACAGTTTCTGCAGGATCCAGTTTTCTGTAGTATGCGTGCAGTATCCCGCAAACGGAATGCTCATGTGAACGTTACTATATATTAGTGCGTATGCTACTAAAACGGAATCCTGCAGAAAACCGTATCCCGCAAAAAACTGGACGTCAGTGGGAAAGAGCTCTTAGAAGACAATTCCGGCAAGCAGTGAGGGCAACCATGGATCGAGACCGAGGGAGAAAAATCATCACTAAGGAAGAAAGCAATATGCCTGGTATATAAGACAAGCAGTTTGTTCGAAGCTGGAATGAGTGTCCATTGACTTTACTACTAGAGTTTGGCTCAGTGCCATTTATGCAGAATTACTATAAGAGATTGACATGTTACTAATACAAGAAAACTAGGTTATAAATAATGTTACGTTAATGACAAGGTTATGGGTCAATCTACTAATACAAAAAATATGCAGTCCGGTTAGGTTATGTGTTAATAACTTTCACAGCAGCGTGCTATGAAAGTTAAACACGGGTCTGTTATGGGGACCAGCCCAAGTCATAATTCAGGTAGTATCTTCGATTAGATCGATATATATATTGTAAGGCTATTCAGACAATCGAGAGTGTGACCTATTAGTCGTAAACTTGTTATAGTATATATGTATTCATTTGTTTACGATCTATGTATATACGTAATGTCTTTTCCGGTATTTGGATGGTAAGAGCTCTGTCCCACTGACGTCCACTTTTTTGCGGGTACAGTTTCTGCAGGATCCAGTTTTCTGTAGTATGCGTGCAGTATCCCGCAAACGGAATGCTCATGTGAACGTTACTATATATTAGTGCGTATGCTACTAAAACGGAATCCTGCAGAAAACCGTATCCCGCAAAAAACTGGACGTCAGTGGGAAAGAGCTCTTAGAAGACAATTCCGGCAAGCAGTGAGGGCAACCATGGATCGAGACCGAGGGAGAAAAATCATCACTAAGGAAGAAAGCAATATGCCTGGTATATAAGACAAGCAGTTTGTTCGATTGATTGACTTGATTTCAGGCATGGCCATTCATTAACCATTGATGTTAGTGTAGCGTTACTCTCGTAAGTATTCTTTTTTCGATACGCGCAAGTATTCTTCCATTTTTCCTCAACCAAGGGCCATGGGTCACGGTTGAATTTTAGCCACTGTTCATCAGTTCCTGGAAGTATTCAGAATCTGAACCAGCACAAATAGAAAACTTATATTTTAATTTCTACCTACTTTCGTGCCGTTTATGCCCCCTATTGCTCGTGCCGTGCCGTGACAAAGCTTCCACTACTTAATCGATCGTTTAAAAAAATTAAGGCTCGCTCGATGTCGGCAGTTGCTAATGAGACACGAAACCAAAAAGATTTTGTTTACAGACGAAAACATTTTTACTGTAGAAGAAAAGTTTAATTGATAAAACAACAAAGTTTATAAATGCCAAATGGTCAAAAGAGGTCCCGCCTTCTGTGCGAAATGTCCAGCGAACGCATCACCCAGCTAGTGTTATGGTGTGGTGGAGTGCTTCATATAAAGGTTCAACGGAGTTGCATTTTTGCCAACATGGAGTTAAGGCGAAGGCACATAATTACCAGACTGTTATCGTGAAAGGTGTTGTGAAACCACTATCGAATACCCTTTTTTAGGGTTCCGTAGTCAACAAGGAACCCTTATAGTTTCGCCATGTCCATAAGGCCGTTAGCATTTATGCAGAATTACTATAAGAGATTGACATGTTACTAATACAAGAAAACTAGGTTATAAATAATAATACGTTAATGACAAGGTTATGGGTCAATCTACTAATACAAAAAATATGCAGTCCGGTTAGGTTATGTGTTAATAACATTCACAGCAGCGTGCTATGAAAGTTAAACACGGGTCTGTTATGGGGACCAGCCCAAGTCATAATTCAGGTAGTATCTTCGATTAGATCGATATATATATTGTAAGGCTATTCAGACAATCGAGAGTGTGACCTATTAGTCGTAAACTTGTTATAGTATATATGTATTCATTTGTTTACGATCTATGTATATACGTAATGTCTTTTCCGGTATTTGGATGGTAAGAGCTCTGTCCCACTGACGTCCACTTTTTTGCGGGTACAGTTTCTGCAGGATCCAGTTTTCTGTAGTATGCGTGCAGTATCCCGCAAACGGAATGCTCATGTGAACGTTACTATATATTAGTGCGTATGCTACTAAAACGGAATCCTGCAGAAAACCGTATCCCGCAAAAAACTGGACGTCAGTGGGAAAGAGCTCTTAGAAGACAATTCCGGCAAGCAGTGAGGGCAACCATGGATCGAGACCGAGGGAGAAAAATCATCACTAAGGAAGAAAGCAATATGCCTGGTATATAAGACAAGCAGTTTGTTCGAATCTGGAATGAGCGTCCATTGGCTGTGGCGTCAATTGGATGTAAGGAGCAATTGGATATTAACAGAGTCCGTAGGTTATGGAGCCTATTGAGCTGCGTACGAATTTGAGCGGCTCAGCCTGAGGTATGCTTGCCCCGCGCGGCGCGCTGCTCGCGAGCCAATTTGTTGCACATAAACATACGCGGGTGAGGCAGCAGCAAATTTACGTACAAACTCGATTAAACATGCACGGGTCATCCACTTGCTCAAATTCAAACAAGGCAGAACGTGTCGGTCTGCCCGCGGCAAGCTCGGATACACGTCCAAATCACGCGAGGTACGCACACTAAGGCGCCTTTGAGCACGGTCAAAAGAGCGCCTCGAGAGAGTATGGTGTCAATTGGATATCGAAGGAAGGCTCCTAATATTCAATCTTTAAACTATATGAAAATCCGATTGACACTGTACCCTATAGACGATTGATCCTTACATCCAATTGACGCCAAAGCCAATGGACGCTCATTCCAGCTTTGAACAAACTGCTGGTTTTATATTGCATCACTTTCATCCCGCTATTCAGATAAAGAAAGAACTTTCAGAGTACTTTCAGAGTATGAGTGATGAAAATGATTCACCAAGAGTTCAAGCTAAATTTTCGCTTTCGAGGAAGCACGCTGGATCTCTTTAACTTTCTAGTTTGATTATAATATCTGTCCACAAGTTTGCCCTTCGCTAGCATGGTGTTTTGGTGACCCATAGTTCTACTTGGAACATAATAGGCTTCCTGGAAGAGTTAACTAAGTAAGTAAATATGCCTTATACTCTGTTGACCATAACCGCACAATTTCTATAGCAATTGCTTCAAAATCAACTTATGACATTTTCCGAAAAGTTTTGAGATAATATTCGCCTACAGCATGTACTAAATTATTGCGCGAGCTAGTATCTAATTTCTTTTTTGAATAGCTTGTAGAACTTGTTGCCCTTTCGTATTTTCTGCTAATACGTGTTGTAAATTGAACTAAAACAATTATAAGAAATGTGCTTAATGTAAACAAGAACTTGGGCTTAACTTTAACTCACACACCCCAAGCACTAGGAGCTGCAAAGAACTTAACAGTTACATTGGATATTTCCCCAATGGAACTACAAGACAGAGTAGGTTATGAAGCCTATTGGATATACGGATTGTCCAAAGAGTATGATGTCAATTTGATATCGAAGGGGCTGGCCCGCCCAGGAGGCAACGGTATAAGTGATCGCAGATAGATAGACCTGAACTGGCCTCAAGCACAAGACCTTAATATTTAAATATATCGTACCCTACAGTAAGTATCACCGTTTGCTAAAGTATGATAATTACATGGAAATATAATTATTTCACTTGCATCAAGCATTGTCCAATCCTGACCGATATCAGTCATATTTAACTGATACGATCTAAGATGCTCATTAAACCCGAAACAAGTGATTTTTACACATAACAAAAGTGTGTCCTCAGATTTCGTGTGAAGTATGTACTTCAGAATGTAAAACTGGTAGCCCTTAACGGACGGTAAGGTAATTATATTATTAGTAACATATTTAATGCTATTGTATTCAACCCATTGAACTTTATTATCTAAACAAATATTAGGTGGGATACATTTTAGAATATCTGTCAAGTTTATTATATCAGAATTATCAACTTTCCCAATTTTAATTTTTGTCTTTAATTCTTCTCCACTTTGCATTCTACTAGCTACGTTTAATTGATCCTTTACCATTAAAGTGTGAGGTAAATTTTTTCTTGAAGTAGTATTATTGGCGATATATTTAAGTACTTTGTGCTTTGCTTCAAAACGCATACACCACAAATTTCTGAGTGGACCCAAATTTCGCATCACATGTGGGTAGTGAATCATGAAATGGTGCTTCGGTTTCAAATTATCTTTGAATAGTTTAACATACTCAATATTATGTTCCGCTATCAATGACTCTAAATGACAAATTGAGTTTTCATTAACACTTCTATCTTAAACTGTTTCCACAATTTGGACAAGAATTAAAAGAAAATTCCAAACGAAGTCATCATCAGGTATTAAATCCCCAAGCACAAGGGGTAAGGAATAAATCAATGTCATCATTTCCGAAGCACTTGTATGTAACCTCTTATTCAACAAATACTCTCTCTTTATTATTCCAGGAATATTTTTACGTGGTGAAAAATTAAACATTTGGATACGATTATTAAGAGTGTTTAAATCGAAAAACTTCGCATTTTCAGTGTAATATAAGATTATATGGCAGAGATCGTAATGGCACACTCCTTCGAAGATATCATGCATAATATCAACGCTTAAGTTTTCTACTACGTGAAACGTAGACAATGAGTTAAACACACATTCTTCGCGAATGCCAGTATTGCGTGGATCATTTAAACGGACGTCAATCTCATAATTTTCTCGGGTGCGCAATAATTGATCATTCTGTTTATATTCTGTAGTCATATGACTTTTATGTCCCTTGCAAATTCTGCAATAATAATTACTAGAGAAAGATTTACTGAAACCTAAAGCAGTATTTAATCCAAGGTTGTCACCCAAGATTAAAGCCAGTTTGAAATATAATTTAACTGGACCATCAGGACCCTCAATTTTTACACCTCTGTGTTCCAATATACGTAACTCTTTCAAAAGTTCACGAAATATAATCCCATTGCTAAATGACTTATCAGAAGTATAGTGAAGCATTGCAACAATTATATTTTCTAGCATAGCCGAGTACTTAGGTGGAAGACAGGCTATTTGGCAATATGTACCAGCAATCGCTTGGCGACCAGCATGACTTCCTAAAGCGTTTCCACATTCAAAGTCGTCAAAGTAAATGTACAACGGAATTATAACATCTGATTCCAAATTATTTTTGATTTTATCTTTCCAATAAGATGACTGTATAATATTAGAAAGACATGAACTTGTATCAGATAGTAATTCCTGCATATAATCAGTCAAGATTTTATACATACCAGGCTTTTCTAAAAAATGTTTGAAAGTTTTTGCAAGTGGTAAAATGAGACCAGTTCTTCTTTTGGGAAGGAGACACACTGTTGAGTTTCTATGTGATATATTTATAGAATCATCAATTATGAAAGTTCTCGGGAAAGTATAATACCCCTTTTTATTCAAGTTCTTTACTAGATTATGTTCTGTTGATATATTACTAAAAGGATTCTTGCATATCTCCGACATTCCTTCTAAATCTGATTTTATGGCAGTTTCGCTAACATGAGGAAAAACTTGTTCTGATAAAATTCTCCCTATTGGTTGAGTAACATGTTGTGTTACTTGTTCAAGAATATTATTAGCTGTTTTTCTATTCAAGTCACTATGACCGTATAACCAAGTAGCTAAATGTTCTAAAGAACTATCTAGAGTTTCTCTGTAACTGTCGTCTTTTGTCTTAATCTGTTTTAGTTCGGGGCTACATAATGAAGTTTTATTATAAAGCGGAATGATGTCAGAGTCTACATTAACGTTGCTGCAGGTAGCAGTGTTGTTAAAGGCATTGGATGAATGTGTGTTTAAGTGTTTTCGAAAACTTTTAACATTGGTACAATTCCTGTCACAATTATTTTGATTACAATGATACGTAGAATCTGCTGATAAACTATGTATGACTTTCAAATGAAGTATAAGTCCTTTAGTAGTATCGAACTGACTGACACATTTAGAACAACGCCACATCGTGTCAATTTGTATTAGTCAAGTCAAATTCTTTTTACTCATTTAAATCTTTAATAAAAGTGGACACTTGACTGAACTTTTTGTCCGATGGGAGTTGAATGTCGTAAAAATATTGCTGGATAAATAACCACAACTGTTCACACTCTTTTGGATAAGCGAGGTTTAACACCATTAAACACTTAAAACATATGTCAAGTGCTTTGGTTAGAGAATCAAACCTGTACCTGATGTCGTCTATCACCACGTAAAATGCTTCAAACGCTGCAGACGTACCAACACACACAACTATTGGTTGGCATGTGAGTCTTGTAGTACGTCTTTCCTGTTGTAGGATTTACGTCGGTTCTGCAAAGCTTCTCCTAAATCAGCATAGTTCTAAAACAAAAAATAATAAAATGATTAGATGTTTTGTTTATTCACCACAATAATAATAATAATAAGGTCGTGCCACGCTCTATTGGGATCGATCTGTCATCACGGACAGGACTATTCTTGCCAATAGGCCTGATATCGTGCTGACAGATCGATCGAAACGCCAGGCAGTGCTCGTCGACATCACCATCCCCCATGACGAGAACCTCGTGAAGGCCGAGGAGGACAAAGCCAGCAAGTACCTAGACCTGGCGCACGAGGTAACCGCCATGTGGGATGTTGATTCGACGATCATCGTCCCGATAGTCGTTTCGGCGAACGGTTTAATAGCGAAGAGTCTCGACCATCACCTCAAGAGACTCTCGTTAGATGGCTGGATCAAGGGTCAGATACAGAAGGCGGTACTCCTGGATACTGCGCGGATAGTCAGGAGGTTCCTGTCTCTGACGCCCTGACCACCGGCAGCTTAGGCCCCGCCTCGCTGCCGGCGGTACCTTAGGTAAGTTTTTTATAATGATTTTATATTTTGTATGTATAGTTTTATATTTTACTTATTATATAATTATTGTAATAACCTAGCTTAAGAAGAAGATGTATTAAATAAGATAATAATAATAATTACTCTTTATTGCACCACGACAAGCGAGAAACATCTTACAAAAAACTACTACTACTACTACTTTTAAATGATACCTTGGGGCCCGTTTCATGAAGCAACAAGTTACAAATTACAAGCGGAAGTCTCTTTCTATCAAAAGGTATTGAAAAGAGACTTCCGCTTGTAATTTGTAACTTGTTGCTTCATGAAACGGGCCCTTGGGGCTCGTTTCACGAAGCTACAAGCAACAAATTACAAGCGGAAGTCTCTTTTCAATACCTTTTGATAGAAAGCATGTAATTTGTAACTTTTAACTTCGTGAAACAGGCCCCTGCATATAATTACTACACAATGGATCTAAGTTACCAGAATACAAAGTTCCTTTAACTCACTTTCACCTAAATGCACTTTTTGGAACATGGGTTAATTTTGCGATATCTGAGATCGCAGCAAGCAATAGAGTAAATTATAAAAAAAAATGAGCGGTGTTATAGCACCTGGTCGGGCTATCTGGGTTAATGTTTCTATGTTATAATTGTGTGTATCTGTTTGTTTGTATTACGTTAACTACAGAAGAGATAAATGATAAATCAAAGACAAGACCAAATAATATTATCAACTTACGTTAACTTGCAATATAAAGGCTTGACTACATTCAGCGATGGACACCTTCTCGAATTTATTATTTTCGGAATTTTTAACCTTAGATGTTGGTTTTATTTTGTATGGCAACGAACAGCACAGAGCAAAGTCACGAGTATCTGAAACAATAGAATTTTGAAGTCAGACAATATTTTCATGTAGATATAAGAAATATTATCATAAAACAAGTCATATTATGCTTAAATATTAAGCAAAATCACTCACTCTCATCGTCGCTCTTCAATTGTGTTTTCAAATCCGGTTTCAGTGAAACTTCATCTTCAATTAGTTTAGTAGCATTTGTTCTGAAGTTGTCCCACTTTTCAAAAAGCTTTAAATTTATTTCCGGATATAAATACGCAAAATCGATTTCAATCTGAAAGTATAAATATTTAAGTACATAAAAAAGAACCAACTGTATAGTCAACCATCATCAAAAGTACTTAGGTGATACCCAACTGTCAGTTACGTTACGTTAAATGCGACACAGTACTAAAATTATGATTTATATTTGCTGTTGACTGCTACAAAATCTCGCCTGACCCTGCCTGAAATTAAAATGTCGGGGGTTTTTCCACTTTCATAAGTTGTAGTTACTTGGAGTATGAGGTGGCCAGTTATTGAACGGTGGCCAAATACTAACGATTTACCCTACTTAACGAGCATGCTCACAACACTTTAACCGTGGTTAAAGTAGCTTAATTGACGGTTCCTGTATGAATTTGACGGCTGGTTTCGCATTGGTTATCGTTAATGTAATTTGGTGCAACTCACACTTTCAAAAGATATGTACATCTAAAAGTTAGGAAAGTCAATCACTCACAAGTCGGTGTCCATTGCTTGATTTCAGGCATGGCCATTCATTAACCATTGATGTTAGTGTAGCGTTACTCTCGTAAGTATTCTTTTTTCGATACGCGCAAGTATTCTTCCATTTTTCCTCAACCAAGGGCCATGGGTCACGGTTGAATTTTAGCCACTGTTCATCAGTTCCTGGAAGTATTCAGAATCTGAACCAGCACAAATAGAAAACTTATATTTTAATTTCTACCAGTAACCGAAACAATTTGCTATATATAATTTGGGGAACATGTACAATTGGACATCATTGGACTAGGAAACGTGTTCAATAAGTTAGTAGTAGTCACTTGTGACTAATCATAGATTCAATTTATGCATGATTAAGGGTGCCTTTCCACCAGAGATGTGCTATGCCATCATGCTATGCTATGTTTTGTTTGAAACGTGCCTGTAGCTGAAGCTACGTGTCAAATGTATGAAAACATTGCTAACTATATCCACCAGATATGTGCTATACCATGCTATGCTTAGCATGGCATAGCACATCCCTGTTGGAAGGGCACCCTTCAACTTAACTCATAAGAATATGATTTGATTAATACCTATATTTATTTTTATATACTTATATACTTAAAACTATGCTCAGTTATGGTTCATTATGTAATGTAATGTGAATACTAAATAGTAGTTTATGCAACTGATAGATAATCAGAGGCCTTAAAACTAGAGTGTGGTTTTATGAAACGAGCGGTAGCGAGTTTCATACACTATTTTATCTACACACATATCATAAGTACTCTAAGATGGGTTCAGAAGCCGTAGCGAAATGACCTGCATTGATACTATAGTCCTGCCTGTAAAATATCTTTGTTGCAATCGTGGCTGCATTTACGATATCCGGCGGAGTGTGCATATCGTTCTCGGAGTCACTACTACTCATATTTTCAACTAAAATGTGAGTTACAAACAACTTTTCACAATTCTACTTTCGTAACAACAAAGAAATGACAACAGTAATAGCGGCAATTCGATCCTACGTCAAGACGAATGTTTTTTTAAATCATAGACAAACGAATGAAGTCCCTATTCTCATGTCACTCGACATCAAATATCGTGCGGTTTATATTAAAAAAACATACTGAATGGACGTTTCGCATCGATAACTGTTTTAATATCTATGAATACTAGAATAGAGCCCCATATGAGTTTTGACAGCTGTTCCAAATTTAAACTCGTAACCTTACAAAAATCTGTACTGTAATAACATTACAGTACAGATTTTACCTACTACCACAGACAAGAAAGTTCTCATAGTAAAATTGGTTGTCATAATGCTGCTAATTTCCTAATGATATGTGCGTAGATAAATATTGTTTTCATCACACTTGCTCGAAAAGGGCTTGATAATGCGCAGACATACAGAGCTATTATAATAGCCTGTGTTACGTCCACGGGCGTAATGATTTTTTTCTTAAATTGTATCTGTCACTCATGCGGCAGTTACAAAGCAGAGAGGTTTTATATCAAATACGATGTCTGAAAACGTATTTATAAATAAATTTAAACTTAAAAAACTACTTAAACATGTTTAACTGAATTATTTACAGATTTAATATGTAGTTATTTAGTGTCTATGTAAAATGTTTTTAAGTGTTTTCAAATCGTGGCTGTATACCGAAGGGTCTTTACCATACGCGCCTCACGTCAAATTCAACAAAATGGACGACTGACATGTTGCAGTTTTTATTACGATTTGTATTAATTTAATCTAAAATGTATTTGTTTTCTCGCAAATGTGATGAAAAACATTGTGTATAACACGGGCGTAAAAATATTGCAAACTCGAGTCATCAAAAGCCCTTATATTCGACTTACGCCCCTCGTTAAACAATGTACTATTACAGTACATATGGTGCTAGTGCGGAAAAGAGCACTTTTCGTGCATATGTCGAAACTTTAAAGAGCCATATGTACAGTAAAACGCTGTACGATACACGTGCGAACAATTGGCACTTGTAAATAACTAATGTTTCTCGATTAACTGATTTGAAATCTTTGAGAAATAAATTAATTTTAATTTACTGACTGGAACAGCTTCCACAAAGAAGCTCGCTCGTGTAAAACGTTAATTAGCAAATACCTATTAAGAACCAAATATCTAAATGACAAAAACATAAGCACATCCATATGTAGCATACCGTGCGATTCATCAGTGATTTCGTTTTCACTCTCGGAAAAGTCAGAGTTCAAGCTAAATTTTCGCTTTTGAGGCAGCACGCCGGATTTCCTTAACATTCTCGTTTGATTGTAATATCTGTCCACAAGTTTGCCCTTCGCAGGCATGGTGCTTTTGAGACCCATAGTTCTACTTGGAACATAATAGGTTTCCTGAAAGAGCAAGCTACGTAAGTAAATATGCCTGGTACGCATATTAAAACAAGCAGTTCGAGCGCCACGGTGTGAATTGGGTGTAAGGAGCATCCATAGGCTACGACGTCAATTGTATATTAACAGAGTCCATAGGCTATGGCGTTTCATGGATACACGGAGCTTCCATAGGGTAATACGGTTTCAATTGGATATTGAGAGCGTCCAAAGGCTACGACGTCAATTGTATATTAACAGAATCCATAGGCTATGGCGTTTCATGGATACACGGAGCGTCCATAGGGTAATACGGTTTCAATTGGATATTGAGAGCGTCCAAAGGCTACGACGTCAATTGTATATTAACAGAGTCCATAGGCTATGGCGTTTCATGGATACACGGAGCGTCCATAGGGTAAAACGGTTTCAATTGGATATTGAGAGCGTCCTAAGGCTACGACGTCAATTGTATATTAACAGAGTCCATAGGGTACGGCGTGGATTGGACACTAGGAGCGTCCATTCGTTATGGTGTCAATTGTATATTCAGAGAGTTTAAAGGCTACGGTGTCAATTGAATATTAGGAGCCTTCTTAGGCTACGACTTCCGTCTTTGATATGCAATTGACACCATACTCTATGGACTCTGTGAATATGCAATTGCTCCTTTCCTCCAATTGACGCCAAAGCCAATGGACACTCATTCCAGCTTCGAACAAACTGCTGGTTTTATAAGCTCACTTTCATCCCGCTATTCAGCAGATAACCAAGTAGTACTTTCAGAGTATGAGAGATGAAAATGATTCTATTGATTCTGCAATCCAATGAGCTATCTATAGACCGTAAACCCACTCCCAATACACCTAATACGCCTCATGACAACATGATACAATGCATGGCAGCAGGTCGAGAGTTGTGCTGAGCAAGGGAAAAATAATGTCCATCAAAAATTAAAATTAGCCGAAAGTTTGAAAATCCTTCACTTCCGGTAAAAAAATGTATGGGGAGGTATATTTACGCTATGTGACAACGTACCCAACTGTGATACGGCGTCAAAGTTTCTCGACCTGCTGCCATGCATTTTATCATGTTGTCATGAGACGTAGTGTATCCCGGAGTGGGCCCACGGACAACTACTACTTCTACACTACGTTCTAACTAATTAAAAAAAAACTGTTTTTTTTAAAAACCTTGCACTCTGTAGGGCATAGCCGCACAATCTCTTTAGCAATTGCTTCAAAATCAACTTTTGACATTTTCCGATAAGTTTTGAGGTAATATTCAACTACAGCGTGTACTAAATTATTGCGCGACCTAGTATCTAATTTCTTGTTTTGAATAGCTTGTAGAGCTTGTCGCCCTTTCGTATTTTCTGCTAATATGTGTTGTAAATTGAACTAAAACAAATATTAATAGACACAAATGTACTTTATGTAAACAATGGCGTACCCCACTAAGACTATAAGCGGGCAAAAATAGATCCATACAAACGTATTCCCCTAATATTTCCTACATGAATTTAAAACAAACATTATACCAACATGCATATTATCAAAAAACGTACACTCAATAAAAAAATAAATATCTAAGACAAAGGGGAATATGATAATGAAAAATGTATGAACAATTCACAAGCTAACAATGAAATAAATTAAAGGTCATAAATGATATCTGCCATCATATATTAGTACATATTCGTATGAAATAAGGGTTTAAATACCTTGCTCGGCTCGCTTTTGTCACTAATGAATAACTCGCATGATGACAGTGACAGTGCGTCGGCGTCAGTTACATCTGTGTCCAAAGAATCAGTATTCTGTAATAAATATGAATAATTAATTATATAATTAAGTGTCTGTCAAAAAAAATATTTTTGGTTGTTGCAATGTTCCACCCGAACTTACATAGTTACATACATTGCAGGTTAAATGTGGCGTTCCATGCCTAAAGGGTCCTTATGGCCATTGCCATTTAGGCATGAAAGCCACAAATAAAAGCTTGTTTATTAAAGCTTAGAAATACTGGCGGTGTCAGTTTATTTATCATAAATAAAAATATATTATGAATATCTGAAAATATAATATATGAAATAATCATCATAAAAATTAATCATGTCAGATCCACAATCTCTAATTGTTCTTTGTGCTTTGATCTATGTATTAATCTTGCAATTGTAGTTTATATAAATATTGAGTTTCTTGGTTTCTTGGACTCTTTGGTCACCTGTAGGACTAATAAGTCTTTATAAAATTAGCATTGCAGCTATACTTACAGAATGTACCGTGTCCATTTCATATTTGAACTTTTTTAAACCTTGCTTAAATTTGATGCGGTCCCTGAGTTTCGTTTCTGGTATCAGAATTTTTAATTCTTCTGCTCCGAGGCCTTCTAGACATGTAATGTCAATATTGTTATCTAAAAGTTACCAGAAATAGATTATGTACTTGAACGCGGTATAGTATAACTTTAACCTAATGCTAATCATATGCAAAATCATCATTCATTGCATCCATTGTACATGTACATACATAGGTCTTACATATAGTATTTGGATTCACATGGACCCTGATAGGGCACAGCAACACATAGCCTGGTAGGCCACTGCTGTTTGTGTCCTATTGCTGAGATACGAAGACATAATTCCGAGTATTTGTTTTTGTTTGAGGCTGTCACAGCACGCACACAATGAGTTGGGAGTTTATAAATAATTTCACAAATACATTGAAGCGTTTTGAATTTTGAAGGCGTAGTTTATCTATTATAGCGGTAGTAGAATTAAGAAAATAATACGCTAAAATAAGCATGTTTTGTAGGAAAAACTTTTCTCTTAAATCAAAAATGGCCGAGATATTCAATTTAACCTTATAGTTGGGAAGATTCGGTCCACGCCTCCGTTCTCTTTTATTAACACTAGCAAAGACTACAATATGCATACTGAGAACACTATGTAGGGCAGACAAAACCACGTTGTGGATGGTAGGGCGCTCCCATTCGGTTTTGAGTCATTTTTGGATTCCAAATTCCTATTTTGAGGTCAAATATCTCGGCCATTTTTGATTTTAGAGAAAAGTTTTTCCTACAAAAGATGCTTATTTTAGCGTATTCTCTACGATAACATCAAGAAAAATAGGTGTCATAACACATCACTGATATCACCGTGTTGAAACAGAGCCGAAACGTGTTTGAACTTGTAAAAATACTCATGTTTTGTTATATTTAAACACCACCAATATGTTAACCTAACCAAACTCAACAGTAAGATTCCAAATGCGAAGATAACATAATAATTGAAAAAAATACTATTTGGTTTACAACTTAATATAATAATATCGGTAAAACACTAAACAACGTGTTATTTTGAATTACCTATTGCTATTTTTTACAAGCAACAATAGACGCAGTATGTACTTACCGCAAAATGCCTTGATCGTGTCTTGGGAGACCTCCCATGATTCCAGCAATTCCTCCATGTAAATGGGATTCACCACACACTACCTTGAGAATAAACCGTAGCGTTTACTGGCTTTATAACAAATTCTGTACGACAATACGTCCTCTTTGTAGATTCGTTCGAAAGTGAAATGGCGGCGATGGCGGATGTCCGGGCCCGGCGCCGGCAGATTGCGGTATAAATTGCCAGTCTATAGGTATTTTTTTCCCAAAATACCAAATACGATTGTTTGTTTGTGAAATACTGCGTACTGTATTAGCACTGAATTAGTTGTGAAATAATGCGTTTTGGTCCATAGTTTTCATACAATATATTTTATATAAGGATTCCATTGGTATCTTTTAATTAACTCTTGCACAATAAAAAAAAACAATAGATTTTTATAGTGTCTTAAATTCGTATATTTTTATTATTTTGATAAACTTTAATAATTTGGCATTTATTACGATAATTTGATGGTGTGGTATCCGATACCAAATGAAACCGTTTTATAAATTTTAATATCTAATAAGTACCCAACTCCATAGTTCATGGGAGCACTGCTGGCAACACTGAACTTCGACGAAGGTAAGGGTATGCGCGCACGAGCAACTTTTTTCTCCGCGACTATTTTGTCTCTCACATCAAGTCTATGGGTTAGTATGGAAGTGCGCACACGTAGCGACGCGACTCCGTGTGCGCACTTTCATACTAACTCATAGACTTGATGTGAGAGACAAAATAGTCGCGGAGACAAAAGTTGCTCGTGCGCGCATACCCTAAGAATAGAATGTCACATTAGGTACTAATGGGCTCTACAAACCATACAATTATCACTTCTGATTTGTCAGCCCCAATTTCTGACAAATTGTGGCAATTTAGGGATACCATTTAGTAAAAGTAATATTGCCATACCAAAGCACTGTTTCATGATTGTGATATTTTTAATTTTTCCTAAGATATCGCTATTCGCGGTAAGATGCAAAGGTGATTAAAAAAAATACAAAGACATGAAAGCGTGACTCAAATCGACTATAAAACGCGTTGTTATAGCTCTAAAACACCTTTAAAATACAAACTATTTAATAAATGCGTGTTAAATTTGTGGAAAGGCTTATCGCACATTATTATGTAATATTTTAAATATTTTTCTTCAATATTATCTGACCTAAAACTTGGCTGATCATAAATATTTCCATGGTGGAAATTGTGTTGATTGTGATGTGCATGCAATTTGTCAGTACAACTCGATGGACAGTTGGATCAGCTCGCAACATGCCTCCAGATGATAGCAATTTGTCAGTTTCTTATAAATTGGGGCTGACAAATCATGACATGTATACACCCCATAAGGATGATGATTTTTCTACATAAATATTCGGTTCAGTTTACCAAACTAATATGAGATCTATGATTAAAAATTTTAGGTACAGCTAAGCATTCGGTATATTGGCCATACATGCCTAATAGCGATATTGATAAATACATAAACCAATGTCAACTTTGTCTAACTTACCGCAATAACAACAATAAATAAACTTTAATGACACATGACTATAAACCCTTGCCATGGAACAAGTTTGGAGTACTTTTGCGGACTTCACACACAAGTGGGACATTGAAAACATAACATCCAGCCCATATTTAAGCCATTCTAACGGTATGGTCCAAGGAGTGATCGGTACTGTTAAAAATATGCTAAAAAATGTTTAGCAGACAATTCTGATCCCTATTTAGGTATGTTACATTACAGAAACACTCCTAACACAGAATAATCTGTGCTCCCCCAGTTCAACTTCTAATGTCAAGAACTCTAAGAACAACATTAGCCACCTCATAGACATCTTTAAAGCCTAAAGTTTACAATTACAAGATGATAGATGAAAAAAACAAACTTTAAAATAATAAATCAAAGCTTTATTATAATACACACTAAAAAAGACATGCCTTCTCTTTAAAAGGGAGAAACCGTATATATCAAAAAACAACCGCACAGTGTGTTGACTCCAGCCTAAGTCCTATATTTGTAGATACTCCGGTAGACTTTCCGTGGCCATTGTCAACAAATCTTCAAACCAAACACACCTCAGCCGGTCAGATCGTCCCCTCCATATAACAGTGCTCAGTCATCTCCCACGCGTAGTCCAGCCTACTCACCTGCACCTGAAATCACAGAAAATAATAAAACAAATACTTTGACGACCGGTCAGCCTAGATAGTACGCAGTCGCCTATGAAGCTGGTGGTCCTGGGTTTGAATCCCGATAAAGGCAAAATATTTGTGTGACGAGCATGAATATTTGTTTCATAGTCATGGATGTTTTCTATGTAATTAGGTATCTATATCTATTAAGAATATCGTCGTCTAGTGTCATAACACAAGCCATATTGAGCTTACTATGGGACTAGTTCGATTTGTGTATGATTATCTCTTAATACTCGTATTTATTTATTTATTATTAATTTATTTACCTGTCGAGTCCAGTACCTTCCAATACAAATTCTCCGGAACTATTGTCTTCTTTAGGCCGTCGAATTATTCCGCCACGTAAGTTCATATGATGAATTTAATTACTAAAGACGTATACATAGTTAATGACCACCTCCATTTCATATATATATTTGATATCACATTGTTTGTGCTCATACTCGTAAATGTTTACATCATTTATAATAATCAAATAGCCTTTTTCCGAATTCCTAGGTTATTATTATTATAAAAGAGAAATGGCAGCCTCGAGGGCCTTTGCCAGAATCAGTAAGTGTATAAATTAACTACGAATAACCAATTAAACCATTATAAAATCAAACAGACGTGACTCTCGCCAAGATACCTAGGTTGGGTTAGCTTAGAGATAGATGTATGTCACAAATATGACAAATGTCAATGTCACCTGTAAATTTGCGTTTCGTTTTGCATTGTATAAATTACGTTAGTTTCAGATCCTTGTATTTCGAAAAAAAAAGATAAATACTATTAAACTTAATTTTAAGCTTAATTCTCTTTGGAAGGGAGTTGTAAAGTATCCGAACACGCCGACTCCCGCGTTTAACATTATTTTTAACATATTTTTTTTTTCTGTGGTTGCTTCACTTGGAACACGAAGTACTTTGACTTGTAAATATAGAAGCTACATGCTAAAGCAGTGTTCTTTATTTACTTAATAATATCATAAACTCAGTAAAGCATGCAACAGCGTCTTTAATTTGAAAACTTTTCTCTTTCTCTAATGGGTAAGGCCGCCGACATTGTCAGTTTTGGTCGGAACAAAACTTTCCAGCACGTTTTCTCCAAATATGTAAGCACTACTGCCGTTGTTGTTAGTTGATTCTATAAAGCAATTATTGAGCTTGTTTCCCCATTTCGCAAACTGAATAAAAGTTGTTGTTTCTATAAAATACTTGCATTTATGTTCATCAAACCCCCCTAATTTTGGTCGAAAATGACGTGTCGCTTTTTTCCGAGTACTTTTCAACTACGAATTATTTTCATATTTAAACATTTACAAAAAAACGTTTAAATACGTTTGAAAGGTGAGACACATTACTTTCTGTAAGACCAAGCACGGTGTTTAAATACTTTGTTTTGCGTATTTTATAGGTCTTTAGATTAGTGGGCAGAGTTTTGGCTTTCGTAACACAATTTTTTGTGTTATGCATAATTACCCCTAAATATTAACAGAAAACTGAGGAAAAACGTACTTTGGCACAGCAACACCGTAAGCTGTCAATCAATGTTAAAAAAAAGAAACTGGCATTTTTAGTTTGTATATGAGAAAAGTTGAAAGTGAGTCGCATATTTTCGTCAGAATTTGTGTTGATGAATATCTCAAGTAAGTAAGCGTTTCAGAAGTTCACTTTACTATGGTTGTTTTCGTTTATGTTTAAAGCTTACATGAAACATGTACATTTGCGTCTAGTTTGACTTAATTTGGTTTTACAACCTAAAACGCTTGTAAAAAACTGGTTTTGTGTTATATTATGGCGTTTTGTGTTAGTTTCGTGTTATGCATAACACACATTTTTGTGTTCAGTAACACAAAACAATTGTAAAGAGTCATGCAGATTGAGAATACTGTAATAGTAAAGAAAAACATTTTCATATTATCGTGAGATTTATTCGAATTGTTATTTTGAATAGTACTTACAGTCTAAACGTATTATTCTTACAGTATGGTCGTCGGGTGACAACCAAAACTCACTATTTAGTGCATTTGCAAACAAATATCAACTGTGTTAACGTAGAAATAAGGTCGAGTTTTCATGTACCTACTATTACGTGTAAGTAATTAGCAGACCTCGGACAGGGTGAGCTGTTTTAAGAGTTTGCATAATATGGACATACCTACGTAGTCATTCAATGGAAGAAGGAGAATTCTTCTCATTCAATAATCTAAAATATATTGTTGAGAATTTCCATATAATTGAATATGCCTTAAAAAAATTACAGGAATCTAAAATATCCGTTGTAGATACATTTTTAACGTTGGACCAAGTGAGAGCTGTTATAAGCTGGTCTTCGTCTGCTTCTGTCAGTCAGAAATTAGAAGACGTCATAGCTAGAAACCCAGACTTAGATCTGTTTAGGGACTATGCTGAAAAATTTTCGGAAGGAACAGATGTGGACGGTATTTTAATGTACAACTTCACTCCGCTCACTTCAGTGGAAGTAGAAAGGTCTTTTTCCATCTATAAGTGGATATTAAACTCAAGAAGAAGTGCGTTGAAAATTGAAAATCTAGAAAAAATTATAGTTCTTTATTACAATAACCAATAACAAAGAAAAATTTGAATAAATAAATAATACTTACTCGTTTTGTACATAATGCACTGTCATTTTTGTTTAATTATTATTCATGAATTCTTTTTAATATTTCATCTTGAGGCATATCTATATTAACATCTACACTTGACATTAATGACGTAAAAATGGCTCACTCTGTCCGAGGTCTGGTAATTAGACAGTTTAAGTTCTCACCGGACGATGTACACCAGTGATGCCGCATTCGATCAAACTTGAATTAGGTCTTCTATTATATAATTCCGTGAATCGCGGCTATTATTATTTCAGACAACCACGTGAACTTATGAATCATTTAGTTTCTACTTGAAATATATTTTTAAATTCTTTTATTTTTGAAATAATTCTGAAAACTTTTTTGTTTCCTAGGAATAATGCTCAATTTGTCGTATTTTTTTATGATGATCCGTTTTTTATACAGAAAAGGAAATTATCTTTTTTTTATAAAAATAGATCATCATAAAAAATACTGATTTAGTCAAATACCGATCGATCACGCATTCTAAAATGTTGTCGTTATAAATATATTAACATAGGTAAAAAAAATGATATTATTTCCTTACCCTTTATTTTAATACTATTATGAAACAACCTTTACAAAAAATAGTGTTACTTTTGTGTTATATTTGTGTTACGGTATCACAATAGTGATTGTGTTATTTTTGTGTTATAAGTGATAATCTCAACGGCCTTACCCTAATATCAAAAATGGCTGTTTATAATAAGGTCGAAAAGCGGGCCTTTTTTCATCAAATCGTGTTATTATTTGTATGACACTAATTTTTGGGTCATTTTTAAGTCCCAAGTTTGGCCCCCTTTTTATATTTCCATCAAAACTGCATTGCAATCAGGAAAACCATTTGTTAGCAAATAGTACAGTACTATCGAGGCCGGGAAATGAAGGGTTAGACACAGGATAGGGATACGCGGCCGGCAACCCCGTTTCTCGCCGAGATTTGTATAGGCAAAGTAAAATCTTTTTGATTACGCGACCATGGAGGTGTTTGGACGCCCCCTCCGGCCCGGAGGCCCGGGGCAGGCCACCCCTTCCACCCCCTGGTTAGTCCGCCACTGCAAAGACTAATCCAACAATGTTATTTGTTGTTGCAACATGTAATGTCAAGTTGGTTCTACCACAAACATTCGGTTACTTTTACTAAAACGGCAGAAGTGTATTCAACAAAACCATTTGTTAATATTACTGAGTAAAATAGTTAATTCTAATAAAGTTTATTCGTTATGAATACTAAATCATTGCTGTTTAGTTCACCTTAAATATAATTGTTCATTTTTATCGAGGGGTGGTCGTTCAATCAACCATCAAAGCTAATATATCTAACAAAGACCAATCTAACTATATTGTTTGCAGTTGTAACCTGTACTCTCTAGTTGGTTCTACCACAAACATTCGGTTATTTTTATGAAAATAGCATTGCTGTGTTCAGCAAAACCATTTGTTAGCTTTTACTGAATAAAATAGTTAATTCCAATATAGTTAATCCATTGTCGGTCTGTCTGTTTTTTTTTTCCTTCTGTCTCTGTCTTTTACCTGTTCACGCTTAAACCATTTAACCGATTGAGATGAAATTTGATACAGAGATAGTTTGAATTGAATCCCGGGGCAGGACATGAGGATATTTTTTATCCCGGAAATCATTCCCTATAAGGGGATCAAATGGGGGCTGAAAGTTTGTATGGACCTACGATATAAACGAGTTCCATGCGGACGGAGTCACGGGCAGAAGCTGTTCATAATATACGAGTAAATACTGAGTCATTGCTATTTAATAGTTAACCTTTAATAATTGTTTTATCAAGGCATTTTCATAAATCCAATTTTCACATCTTCTATATCTAACAAAGACCAATCCAACTATGTCTTGTATGGACATACGGGAGGTTTAGAAAACTCCAAAATTATAATTTTGACATTTTAATTTAAAAATCATTGTTAACAATTATATCATATTGCAAGTGACAAGGCATATATTCCTGACAGCCGGAAACGGAATTGTTTTAACTCCTGGAAATTTGTGTTTAGCAACGTTATTTAGACATGTAGCTTTGCTTTTGCTTACACAAATCACCATGAAGCATCATAAGAAATCCGTGCACGGTCACCAAGTTCAAGTGCTTACTTTGTTTCAAGAGATGACCACTTCAATTCTGTCAATGCGTCGCAGAGCTCTAATTCTAGGGCATTCACCTTATACATAATTGTTCATTTTTATCGAAGGGTGTTCGTACAATCAATCATTAAAGCTAATATATCTACCGAAGACCAATCCAACTACACTGTTTGTAGTTGCCACCTGTTTTCTCTAGTTGGTTCTACCACAAACATTCGGTTAGTTTTGCTAAAACAGCAGTAGTGTGTTCAACAAAACCATTTGTTAATTTTACTTAGTAAAATAGTAAGTTTTCATAAAGTTTATTCTTAATAAAAACTAAATCGGTACTGTTTAGCTAACCATTAATAATTGTTTCTTTTTATCAGGTTGTGTTCGTAAAATCAATCATCAAATCTAATATATCAAACAAATACCAATCCAACAATGTTATTTGTTGTTGCAACATGTAATGTCAAGTTGGTTCTACCACAACCATTCGGTTACTTTTACTAAAACGGCAGAAGTGTATTCAACAAAACCATTTGTTAATATTACTGAGTAAAATAGTTAATTCTAATAAAGTTTATTCGTTATGAATACTAAATCATTGCTGTTCAGTTCACCTTAAATATAATTGTTCATTTTTATCGAGGGGTGGTCGTTCAATCAACCATCAAAGCTAATATATCTAACAAAGACCAATCTAACTATATTGTTTGCAGTTGTAACCTGTACTCTCTAGTTGGTTCTACCACAAACATTCAGTTATTTTTATGAAAATAGCATTGCTGTGTTCAGCAAAACCATTTGTTAGCTTTTACTGAATAAAATAGTTTATTCCAATATAGTTAATCCATTGTCGGTCTGTCTATCTTTTTTTCCTTCTGTCTCTGTCTTTTACCTGTTCACGCTTAAACCATTTAACCGATTGAGATGAAATTTGATACAGAGATAGTTTGAATTGAATCCCGGGGCAGGACATGAGGATATTTTTTATCCCGGAAATCATTCCCTATAAGGGGATCAAATGGGGGCTGAAAGTTTGTACGGACCTACGATATAAACGAGTTCCATGCGGACGGAGTCACGGGCAGAAGCTGTTCATAATATACGAGTAAATACTGAGTCATTGCTATTTAATAGTTAACCTTTAATAATTGTTTTATCAAGGCATTTTCATAAATCCAATCATCACATCTGGCTTCCCATTCGCGAGCGCAGATCTTTCAGGATTCTGTGCACACTTTATACCATCTTATTTGACCCAGCTGCACCGGAATATCTTAAATCTAAATTTCAATTTGTTACACCCCGTCCCGGTTGCGAGCTACGTACATCCAGGAGTCTTAAACTCTCTGTCCTATTTCACCGTACTGGTTTCCTCTCAAATTCCTTCGCTGTTCAGGCTATTCGTCTGTGGAATGATCTCCCTCTTACCGTCAGGCAAGCTCAGAGCAAGTTCACCTTTAAATGCAAGTTGCGTAAGCATCTCTTATTAACCATTAAACATTGATGATCCTCATGATATCTTTGTTCGGGTACATTTAATTGTATGTATTTATGTAAGTATAAGTAAGTTTATATTGTATGCATTATATATGTATGTATATTAATTAAATTAATTGATTTGTGTTTCCATTCGAGTCTCTGTACTTAGGATCCTGCACCACTAAAGTTTCTGTTTAGCCCAATGGTTGACTGGTAGAGAATGCCTTAAGGCATTAAGTCCGCCAATTGTACTTCTATTTTTATATTTGTGCAATAAAGTTTAATTAAATAAATAAATAAATAAAATCTTCTATATCTAACAAAGACCAATCCAACTATGTCTTGTATGGACATACGGGAGGTTTAGAAAACTCCAAAATTATAATTTTGACTTTTTAATTTAAAAATCATTGTTTACAATTATATCGGATTGCAAGTGACAAGGCAAATATTCCTGACAGCCGGAAACGGAATTGTTTAAACTCCTGGAAATTTATGTTTAGCAACGTTATTTAGACATGTAGCTTTGCTTTTGCTTACACAAATCACCATGAAGCATCATAAGAAATTTGTGCACGGTCACCAAGTTCAAGTGCATACTTTGTTTCAAGAGATGACCACTTCAATTCTGTCAATGCGTCGCAGAGCTCTAATTCTAGGGCATTCACCTCATACATAATTAATTGTTCATTTTTATGGAAGGGTGTTCGTACAATCAATCATTAAAGCTAATATATCTACCGAAGACCAATCCAACTACACTGTTTGTAGTTGCCACCTGTTTTCTCGCGTTGGTTCTACCACAAACATTCGGTTACTTTTGCTAAAACAGCAGTAGTGTGTTCAACAAAACCATTTGTTAATTTTACTTAGTAAAATAGTAAGTTTTCATAAAGTTTATTCTTAATAAAAACTAAATCGGTGCTGTTTAGCTAACCATTAATAATAGTTTCTTTTTATCATGTTGTGTTCGTAAAATCAATCATCAAATCTAATATATCTAACAAATACCAATCCAACAATGTTATTTGTTGTTGCAACATGTAATGTCAAGTTCGTTCTACCACAACATTCGGTTACTTTTACTAAAACGGCAGAAGTGTATTCAACAAAACCATTTGTTAATATTACTTAGTAAAATAGTTAATTCTAATAAAGTTTAATCGTTATAAATACTAAATGAGTGCTGTTTAGTTAACCATAAATAATAGTTTATTTTTATCAGAGCGTGTTCGTAAAATCAATCAACAAGTCTACTATATCTAACAAAGACCACTCCAACAATGTTATTTGTTGTTCCAACATGTAATCTCAAGTTGGTTCTACCACAAACATTCGGTTACTTTTATGAAACAGCAGTGTGGGGTTTAGTAAAAAAAATTGTTAATATTAGCGAGTAAAACAGTTCATTCTAATAAAGTTTATTCGTTATAGATACTAAATCAGTGCTGTTTAGTAACCCTTTAATAATTGTTTATTTTAATCAGGTTGTGTTCGTAAAATCAATCAACAAATCTACTATATCTAACAAAGACCACTCCAACCATGTTATTTGTTATTGCAGCATGTAATCTCAAGTTGGTTCAACTACAAACATTCGGTTACTTTTACTAAAACAGCAGTAGTATGTTCAACAAAACCATTTGTTAATATTACCGAATAAAATAGTGAATTATAATAAAGTTTATTCGTTATTAATACTGAAGCAGTGCTGTTTAGTTAACCTTTAATAATTGTTTATTTTAATCAGAGTGTGTTCGTAAAATCAATCAACTAATCTACTATATCTAACAAAGACCACTCCAACTATGTTATTTGTTATTGCAACATGTAATCTCAAGTTGGTTCTACCACAAATATTCGGTTACTTTTATTAAAACAGCAGGGTTGTGTTCAGCAAAAATATTTATTACTTTTACTGAGTAAAATGGTAAATTCAAATAAATTGTATCCGTAATAAATACTAAATCATTGCTTTTTAGTTACACTATAATACTCATTTGTTTTAATCGAGAGGTGTTCGTGAAATCAATCATCAAATCTTATATATATCTAACAAAAACCAATCCAACAAGATTTTTTTGTTGTTGCAACTGGTACTCCTAAGTTGGTTCAACCGATAACATGTTTTATTTTAACAATATTAAACTGTTTCATTTTTAACCGACTTCAAAAAAGGAGGTTATCAATTCGAACTAATTTTTTTTTTTTTGTATGTATGTTACTCGATATCTCCGAGAACTGTGAACCGATTTTAATTTAAAAATTTTTAATCGAAAGGGTATAACTTCGAGTTGGTCCCGTGCGTTGAAGTTGGTTTTATTTTTTGTTATAATGAAATCAATATTTAGCAAAATTTGTTAAGAGTCCGCAGTAGGCTCGGCCGAATTTCACCTTCCCATACAAACGTAGTTACGCTCTCATTTTAAAACTATGTGTTGGATTGTGACGAAACTTTGCATATACAATGGCATGAGGTATATCTATGTCTGTAATTAGTTTACATGGTTCCAGTTTATAAAACAAACGAAATACAGCAAAAACAAGTTTTGTATGAAAAACTTAAATTCGCTGTATTTTTTTTACTATGGTATCTGAAGCCACATAAACTAATTACAGACCTGGATATACCTCATGTCATTGCACATGAAAATTTTCGTTACAATCCAACACGTAGTTTTAAAATGAGAGCGTAACTACGTTTGTATGGAGAATCGAGCTTACTGCAGACTCTTAATACGAATAATAAACGGATATATTCAACAAAGATAAATCAAATCAAAATTACTGTTCTGTTAAATTGTAATAATTAGTAAATTCGAAAACAAATCAGGTAATTTAAACATGTTAGTTTTGTACTAACTACCATAACTGTCATTAATATGAACCGATTCAGGAATCAGTAAATATTTTGTTGTATGTAACTAAACTATTGAGTAACTTTAAACAAATTTTTGGTTTAAATTACTGAATGCATACAACAAATCTAAATTTGTAATTTTAACCAAATTAGTAGGAACTTTTGTTGTCTAAAAAACCAAACTAACTGTTAAATATATACAAAACAGCATTTTACCATGACGTCCTTGTTACTTCAACACCGCGATTGATTTCAACTTAAAAGAATAGTTAATTTAAACATGACAGCTTTGTACTAATTACCATAACTGTCATTAATATGAACCGATTCAGGAATCAGTAAATATTTTGTTGAATGTACCGAGTCCTAACTAAAGTTATAAGTAATTATAAACAAATTTTTGGTTTAAATTACTAAATGTAATCAAACAATCAAATTTTGTAATTTCAACCAAAATGTTAAGTACTGGCTTCTGCGTATCAACCAAACTAACGGTTAAATTTACAAAATCTAATTTTACCATTTTGTCCTTGTTACCACAGCAAGTTTTTTTGTTATTCTAACTAAATAGGTTTGGTAAACGTAACAAAGTCATATTTGTTACTTGGAGCAAGACGGTTTTGTAGCGGTTTTGTTAAATTAACCAATTCCTAGTCAATTTAACCGACAAAAATTCAACCGAGATCCTTTTCGTTAAATCAACGTGTAGTGTTCTCTCAGTGCATGTTCTTCAAAATGAAGTTAAAGAACCGGACGGATTGAAAGGAGTTTATAAGAAGCTCATGGCATGTTGCGACCCGTAAGTACCCGGGCATACCCGGTTATACCCGGCCACGGCTTGGCCCGGATAAAATTAAATTGAAGACTAAGCAACCCGAGATGACCGTTCCAAATTACACGTTTTGTACTCTTTGCGATACTTTAAAGGGATCAAACGAATCTGCGGGAAAGGCAGCAGCTAAAGGAAGCAAAGAAATTAAAAATATTTCGTTTTGGGAAACATTTGAATAGCTACACAGTGAAGAATTCCATTTGAATCATGTTTTCTCCATAGTGTGCGTTATGTAAGCAACTCTTTGAACTGTTTTGATACAGTTATTTTATCTTACTAAATGGTAAACTCTAAATGTAGTTAATTCTATTATGAATAATGTACTCAAACAATTTTGAGTCTATAGATACCTAGACATTATGACTTGTAAAAGTGCCCTGGTGGCCTATTTGCTGAATAAATATTTTGAATTTTGAAAATGCCTTCAGTGCCAATATTGTGTAAAAAATCAAAATCAATTATTTATTCTGCAAATAGGTCACAAGGGCTCTTTTACATGTCAAACGGTAATTTACAATAAAATTATAATAATTATCTTACACAATAATCATTTAAAATTTGCAGGTTAAGGACCGATATAAGCGGTTAACAAACTAAATGTCACTAAGTTAATGAAAATAAAACAAAATTGACCATGACCAATATGACCATTACATTATATCGGTCTGTATCAGCATTAACAAGAAGTTAATGACATTAATTCAGTATTCCAGAGATGTAAAAGGTCACTGAGCGTCCAAATTCATACAATTCATAATTATTCTAATGTTAGTAGAGATGTATACGGTCTGGTCTCTAAGCGTCAAAACAAAAAAAAAGACCGGTTTGGGTCATTGTCAGATTTAGGTTCGCGTCTCTTCGGTGGACATTGCCAAAGTTAAAAAATGTATATCTACACACATACACATAGCTGATGCGTAAGCGAGATGGCAATACTGTTAATATACGATGCTCATGTTCGTAGGCGGTAGAACGAACGGCGTCACACAAAGTTTGATGGACGGGCATGCGAGTTTCTTCGAATGGCTGTGTAGGAAAAACGCGCGACTTTCCACACGCACGCGCCATCGCCAATGTTACCCTCAAAAGCAGTTTACACACGGCAATTTTTTGCAGTGATACAAACGAGCGACTGTATCGACACACTAGCCTTTAGATATGAATATGACAGGCATGTCATAGTCACGCATCGATACCGTATCGTGTTTGTATCGCCGCAGAAAGTCACCGTGTGTAACCGCTCCTCTTATAAATAACAAAGTATAAGCCTTTACTAAAAACTTATTACCACTTTGCTTCGTAGAAAGAGCTGTTAAACTACGCCAAGCCCGACGATTCAAATCATTACGAAAATGAGTCATTAAAATGTTAGTTAAATGAAAATGTCCTCACGACGGTCGAAACCGCTACGACTGGAAACTTTAATGTCGCTCTTTCATATAATGCTCGCTCAGGCAGAATACAAAATACTCTTCAACCTCGTATCTTAATGATGGAGGTAATTGTTAAAAACATTAGCATCAACAAAGATATGGGGAATGAGGAAAGTAAGCAGCAGATTTATATCACATGACATTTGATATATATTTTTTTATACTTTGTTGCACAAAGAAGGTACAAATGGTGGACTTAATAGCATATGTCATTCTCTACCAGTCTACCACTGGGCCAACAATAAACGTTTGTTTGGTGCAGGATAAGGTAGTGAGAACAAGAAAATGGTAAATCACTTAAATACAAATTCATTTACTTATATGATAATTAAAAAACAAACTTACATAAATTATTTTTTATAATACTTTCACATATTTAGTCACACATTGACATTGTGAGATATCTATGTACATTACGTATTATTATTATTATTTATTTATTTATTAACAATTAAAATTAGACATGAATAGTAAGATACATTGCTCCACAAAACTACATCGATAGTTTGACTGTGGAGTTAAACTTACAGTCTCATTTCTCTTTAACATAATATAGTAGTGTCTTAAATATCTACAATGTATAGTAGTCCAGGCAATGAACTGACAACTTGTATGGAAAAAATGTCAATTTTGGAAATAATTTATAATAGCTTATTTTTTATGTATAACGGATATTATATTATCAATTAAATAGTTACCCAGCGACAAAATCCGACAAAATTTCAGACATCGAAAAAATAATAAGATTTCATTTAATATGAAGCTTCTAAAAAGTCAATAAAAATATTAATAAATGTTTTGTCTTTATTTTGGTTCATTTACATTTGCTCTATAATATTCAAGATAAATCGTACAAAAAAAAAGATAATGCATGCTTCATTTAAATCTACATAATTAAACGTTTGTGGAAAGTTTGTCGGATTCTTGACTAAATCATCTTAGAATAACATTTTCAAATGAAATCAACAAAAAAAACGCTATTATAAATTAATGTTTTTCAAAACCGTATTTTGACTGGAGTATAGGTACGAGTACTCTCCATTATTTTATATTACTATTAAGGTTTTTACAGGGCATCAATAAGGCATTTTTTAATCGATTCTTAAATCTAGCTTTTTTAGGTTCATGAACAATGTCCACGGGCAGAGTGTTTAGTATGTAAGTTATGCGTTTCTTTAGTGTCCTATCGCCACAGTAATTGGATTGATATAGGTACATATATTATGGAAATGTAATCCTACGTGTTGTGTGAAGTTACGAATAGGTAGCAAGAAGAACAACTTAGCTCCGGTGGACATTCAAGTAGGTACTTATACGTTTTTTAAGCAGTGACAAAAAAAATGTGTCACAGAATAGGTACCTACTATATTTTTGAAGAAGCTTGTTTAGAACAGTGTTTAAAACAACTATATTTAACGCGGATCTGTCTATTTCCACTTGAAACTTTTCGACTTGGCAAACTCAGCCGTGCAATGTCTGAAAATTATGAACAGCCGGAAGTCCTGAACACTCCTAAGAAATTTTTACTTTAATAGTAGCCGACCACTTTACTCAAGAGGCAGGAGATCCCAGAACTTAAGCAATTAGTGAGCTGAAGTCAGACAGCAATTAACGGAAATGGTATTTGAACGTAGAAAAGGTAGACATAATTCAGCCAATAACAGGGAGTCGGGGGGAGTCGTTAGCTAAAATATTCATTTACTACTAATGACCGAAATACAGAGTGCAGCGTCGATACTTTCAGAGTGGGTACAGACCTCAAATATATGTATACATTTTTAGCCTTATTACCAAGGAATAAGGTTTAAAAGTATGAATATATCACTGACGCCGACCGTGCGTAACGACTATTAGATTGATGTTCAGTACTTGCGGCATTGCATTTCTAATTACAGTGTTTGCTGCTTGTTTTTGTATCTAAGTTGCGTCGTTACAACTTTCTTTTCGTACTGGACATTTTGTTGACATTATTATTAATTAATAAGTTGGCCATGTTTGTCTAGGTAAATTCTATATTTCTGTTGGTTAGTCCTTGGTTAGTTTTTAGACTAGGTGCAGTTAAACAGCAGTAATTGGGCAAAGCAAAACCAATGTCACAAAGTCAGAAGTCGGTTTGTCTTTGCATAACTGAATCTCTGAATTTACTATCAAATTAATATTTTTTTCATCACACTTGCTCGAAAAGGATCCGCTATGTCCGTCGGTCCGTAGCTTAGTTCAGTGACCTTAACTATTAGAAAACTGTAATTAGACTGTAATAAAAAAAGTCGAAAAACAAAATCGCGTACATCCGCTACACGTGAAGTGGGGATGAATTTTTGTTCCTCGTTAATCCCCTGGTGTGGGATCTTGTCAGAGAGCTCGTTAAAAATATTCTGGATTTGCAGCGGCTCCTGGCAACGATGAGTGTCCTTTCAGCAGCTTCAAGGCTCCGTTTCGTTGTATAAATTTATCGTTTAACGCTAGCCTACTTTCGTGTATAAACCCATTTAGTTTTGTTCGCAACTTACAGTCCACTTATTAACAACCATTTTTAATTGTAGGAAGAGTAGGAACCCAATTGTAAAATATTGACCTCTGAATTGCAAATTTAATGTTTGTTTTACATACGGGTGTCCCAAGTAAAACGGGTTACTTTTCGGTGTAAAGTCAACGCAGTAGTAAATTTAATAAAGTCAAAAGAATATTTATCGCAGCATAACAACTTGTATACGACAAAAATTTAGGTACTTACTAAGAAAAGCAAACTTTGTCGGAAAACTACGGAAACAAAAACTGCGCCTGGCCCGACACGCACTGGGTAAAACCGACCAAGTTTTAATTTTCTTCTTGTTCAACTCAGAAAGGCAAGTAAAGGTATCGAATCTATCCAAAGAAACCACTTCCTTTTTTTTAAAAAACACGTTTTTCCATGATATTAGTTTTATTGCCCCAAAGGCCAATATTTTAAGGCATTCTTCAGCTTACAATGTCTGGTTATCTGGGTAATTGTCATGCACGTTCATTCTCTACACAATAGCACTATTAAAACGCAGACTACACCTTCCTAAAATGTCAATGCTGTTCAACGTTGTGGGAAAACTCTCAAACAGGGAAGTGAAATAAGGACGCTGCATAAAACGTTAACCATCTGGACCGTGGTTCTAGGACACCCATTCTAGCCGCAAGTCGCGGAGACCACAAGATCGGCTTAGGACGGGACAGTCCCGGCTAAATTATCACGGCGTGTAATGCGGGTTCGGCGGGGTTTTGCTTTAAGCAGGTAAGAAATGTGGTAGAGTACGTACCGTTGTTATCATACAATATATTCAATGTGATCAAATTATAGGCTACTTGGTTTATAATCAAGAAAGAAGGCTTGAATTTATAGTTCATTTAATTGGCTTAATATCACTACCTAAGAGTTATATTATGTTTTGGCAGCTGTTGGTATTCCTTAAGTATAAATAAGCTAATAAATTTGACAATCCCTTTGTCTTTAAACTAGTTTACTTACACCGCTCTTGTTAAGAGCAAAAGGGAAGCATCGTTTATAGTTTGGAACCTCCACGAGGTCACTTACGCCTTTCTTCTGGTAAAACTCCAAAAGGCTTTCTTACTCTAATTTTTCTCTCATTTTATATAAAAGAACCTATGGGTACTATCCCATCCGACAAAGTTTTTGTTTGACACCTTGGGTTTTAACTCGAATTTTGCACTCGTGACCGGGGCGTGCCGAATATATCGTGGGGATTCAGACTCGCAACTGGTATGCCTTTTCGTGCCCTCTCTGTCTCAGTTAAAGTTTTATTTTAGACCACGTAATCACGAGTTTCTGGCAGTTCCCAAAGCGCGCACTGTGGTGTTAGGAAATCACCACTAGTTCGCTCTTTACATTATCTAAACGCACTCCTCAAGTCAGCACCTGACTGCGATGTTTTTGTAGGTAGTTGGCGGATGAGACTCGTATGTGATGAATGAAAGAGGTTATGTGAGGCGATGGATGACGGACGGTCTTCAGTTAGTTGTTAAGATTATTTTTACTATAAGTTTATGTACTTAAGGCTGTGCATTGGAAATTATCGCCTGCTTTGAAACGGCGTTCTGACTAGATTAAGAAACAATAAGGTCTGATTTTCAGATATCTGATTCTTGACTATATGATTGTTCATCTGATTTTATGGATACATGATTGCTTAAAATTTCCTCGATAGAAAAAAAATCCAAAGTTGGGTCTATATTTTCCTTTTTTTACTCAGCCTATACTTAAACGATACATTATTTTACGACACAATCAAGTTAATACTATAGTATTTTATCTCATCTAAAATCTCATTTTATGAAATTTGAATAAAACGTCTCTGTTAGGTGTTTATCGAAATTTTTCCAAAAAAGCCATTCTCGAAGGGTGTTACATCTCTTTTCCTCGTGCGCGGAAGGCATCAGCGTGTCTCTGTCTAGGGGGCGTGTTCGACTCAAATCAGGCATCGCCTTAAATAATATTGTATGTTTTTCACAGCGCCTTGGTGTCTCACTGTAATCTGTGTAATCTGATTTAATAAATAAATAAATGTAGATCAGTAAATGTTCAGATGACATGATCATGATCATGATCTTTCTGAGGAGCAACTTAACAAGCTTGAGCGTATTCAAAACTTATGCAGCAGGTTCATATTTGGGTTACGCAAATATGACCACGTATCCAGTTTCCGTTCTCAACTCAAGTGGCTTCCTATCCGATCCAGACGTAACTCTCACATTCTCGCCCACCTTTATGGAATTCTTTTTAACCCTGCAACTCCTCGCTACCTCAGGGAACGCTTTAAGTTTCTTTCTTCTGCTAGGTCTGCTCAGAAGTTGCTTCTGAGTGTTCCCCCATCAACCTCTAAATTTTACAACAATTCTTTTACTTTCCGAGCTGTTCGATTGTGGAATTCTTTGCCTATTGAGATTAAACGTGCTAAGTCTCTTCCCATTTTTAAAACTAGACTTAATTTTTCTCTTCCGTAACTAGTAATTTCTACTTGGTGTGTGCTGTTTGTTTTCGGCTGTAAGTGATACTGTTTCTATGACATTTAGTTATTGTATGTGTATGTAGGTTTATATATATATGTTTGTATTTATGTAAGTGTATAGTCTTTCTTATAGTTAAGTTGTTCTTATATTGTTTTTCTGTTTTCACCTACTCAAATCATATATTTTCTTGCATCGTCTCCACCACCCAAAGGTTGTCTGGAAGAGATCGCTTTTTAGCGATAAGACCGCCTGTTGTCTACCATTGTTTATGTTGAATTTACCTCTATTTTATTTTAAGTATGTCTGGTGAGCAATAAAGAATATTTGTATTGTATTGTATATTTTCGCCCTATCGCGAGTTAGCCGCGCTTAGTGATGAAGGCGTTTAAAAACATTAGGTACATTTGTACGTTTACAGTAAAACAGCAAGGTGTCCAGAATGTCACCATCATCCTCATCGCGATCCCAGTGTGCCCGGAGTGTGGCACCTCATCCCAAGATTTATTTATTTATTGACAAATACATTTACGTGACATTACAGTAATAATAACCAATGCGTCACGAAACTAAAAATACTATTTAGGCGACGAAACGGCGTGGCCCCGTTGCATCGTCCTCTCCGGTGTAGGATTCGGCAGATTGCCCCAGAACCGTCAAAACACGACACCCTTCGGCCAGAAGTCAGCACATGCGATGGTCTCCTGCAGCGGCCGCGGCACGCGCACCACAAATGAGCTAAAGTGCACATAGTGGCGCGAACGCAGCTGGAACACCCTCAGCGAGAAGCCGGTCTTCTGACGAACGTACTCCACCGCATCATCAGCCGTGGCGGTGTAATGCAGGCGCGATACATATAGCGCCTTGCTCGGTGTGGCAACCCGCAGACCGGAACCAACCAGTTCTGCAGTACCACACTGACTCTTGCGCGGCTTGCGCTTCCTCGACAACGTTGTAAAAAGTAAGAGAGTGGAGAGAGTGTATGTGTAAGATTTGGCATAGGCACTAGTTTTAGAAAAAAATACTGCCATCTGACCATCTAACCCAGAGGGAAAACTAGACTTTATAGGGATACTAATTTCCTTACGATGTTTATACCCGAAAGCTACTGTTAAATATCAAATGATAGTGCGTACATAAGTTTTTGGAAAAACCCAGTGGCACAAGTTACGGTTCCAACCCACGACCTGCAGATTAAAAGTCGCCTTATCGTTCGGCTACAGGTGCCCACAATATAACGGCTTAATAAAATGGAGTGTCAAAAAAAAACACTCATTAATGTAGATAATATGTAAGATCTACATTTATTTTTTTGCTTGACGTGACTTGCACCTAATACGATGCGTGGGTCTGGAATACATTGCCAGTTTAAAGAGTTTACACTGTGATAATCCCAGTCATCACTATTCAAATTCCCAAAGAGAACAAGTCATAACAACTACCATTAAATAAATGCTCCCATCAGACGACGGCAAGGTAACGGAGTAGAAAACACGTGCGTTCGAACAAGTGCTTTTAAATTATTTACTACCTCGCCGACCAATACGTTTCATAAGTAACAAAACTTATCCTATTTAAACTGACAACCGCGTTGTCACAGCTATCCCTGCGCTCCTTTCCCCGTCGTGTTTTTTCACGTTTTACATTTTCGTAGACGATTCGCTCGGCCGCGATGCGGCTTTTGTGCCATCGCTTAGATTACTTCTTTCACGAGCTAACAATGTAATGTTTTCTTGTTAAATTCTTGTCTATGCCGTGGGAAAGGTTAAGCTGTAAAAACTTCCGTCATTCCTTTAAAACAAATTAACTTAGAACTTCTATGTTTTACAACTTAAACTCGATGTCGAAATAGTTTTTTAAGCTATGTCTATGATAATAATATATTCCTTTGATGTTTTTTCCGTTACAATTAATTAATTTTATATTATAATTTTACAAATACATATGCCTATTGTACTATAATTGCGTTCGTTAGTTTGTCATTTTTAGGACGCTTCCGCATTTCATGCTACAGAGTGAAGTCGGTGCGGGGTCAGTAAAGTTATAAGCTGGCAGTGTGAACAGCCAAGGTAGTACAGATTATTTACGAGTGTATGTGCAAGCGCGGTTGTGGCGGGAGGTATACATACACGAATGCAGTAAGTAGTGCATGCATGCTGCCCCGCTTTCGTAAGATATACTAATACTATATGTACTGCAAAAATGTATTACTGGCAGCATACTGAAGCATGGAAATCTAAGCACAATTTGTAGTAAACTTCCCGCCCCTGCAAAAATGCAAAGTGGCCTTAAAAAAATAAAAAACATAGCTCCCTTAAACTGTCCTTAAACAGTCCTTCAATAATGCTAAAACTTTTAAAGTTACTGGACACAGTCATTCATTTGTACAAATGTATGAATAATCTAATAACGATGTCATATAAAGACGGCATTCCTGAATTGTAAAACGATATGACGATTGAAACCAACGCCTTAAATTAGATCAATACAGCGGACCGATAGTGTACGAAACATGGTTGTTATAAAAAAATCATGCAGCTTATGCAGAGTACGTTTATTAAGGGGTGCACTGGAAATTATCGCGTGCTTCAAAACGCCGTTCTGACTAGATTAAGAAACAATAAGGTCTGATTTTCAGATATATGATTCTTGACTATGTGATTGTTTATCTGATTTAATCGATTTATGATCGCCTAAAATTTCCTCGGTAGAAAAAAAAACCAAATTTGGGTCTTTATTTTCCTTTTTTTACTCAGCCTACTCAAACAATACATTATTTCACGACACAACCAAGTTAATACTAGTATTTTATCTCATCTAAAATCGCACTTAATGAAATATAAATAAAACTTCACTAAGTTAGGTATTTATCGAAATTTTGTCATCCACGAAGAGTGTTGCATCACTTTTCTCGTGCGCGGAAGGCATGAGCGTGTCTCTGTCAAGGGGGCGTGGTCGACTCGAATCAAGACATCCCCTTAAGAGGTGCACTGGAAATTATCGCGTGCTTTGAAACGCCGTTCTGACTAAATTAAGAAACAATAAGATCTGATTTCAGATATATGATTCTTGACTATATGATTGTTTATCTGATTTAATCGATACATGATTGCCTAAAATTTTCTCGATAAAAAAAAATCCAAAGTTGTGTCTTTGTTTTCCTTTTTTTACTCAGCCTGCTCAAACAACACATTATTCTACGACACAATCAAGTTAATACTATTGGATTTTATCTCATCTAAAACCTCGCTTAAAGAAATATAAATAAAAGTTCACTAAGTTACGAGTAGGTATCTATCGAAAGTCCAAAAAAGCCATTCCCGAAGACTGTTTTATCTCTTATTCTCGTGCGCGGAAGGCAAAAGCGTGTCTCTGTCAAGGGGACGTGGTCGACAAGAATCAAGGCATCTGAATTAGCCGTCCACGCGTTTGTGTCCAATTTCTTGGGAATTTATTTGACACAAAAGCGCGTCGACGGCACGCTTAATAAACGCAGTGTGCATAAGCCCTAAGTAAAGAGTAGGTACAAGGGTACAATACGAATAGGGATAGTCAATGAAATAACAAGAAGTTTCGAGCACTCGCTGCAGTGCCAACTTTGCAGGTAACGCGCAAACTACGTGTTTTATTTATGATAAAATTAAATAAACGAACAAGTTGGGGTTTACGTAATGAATATTAATGTGGAAACTCTCGAAATCAGGCCCGACATGGGCCGGCGAGCCTAGTATAAATCACGCTTAGTGCGAGTCTTCTGCTTTTGGCCATCTTGCGTAAATGAGATTACGTCCTCGGATAACAGAACAGAAGAAATGTTTCAATGATTCTCATTTTAAATTGAGGAATCATTTAACATTTGCAATGCTTTAAGAGCACGTTATTTCTAATTATTAACATATTATGCAAATTATATATACCTTTTTTATTTTATTTTTATTATATATACCTACTGTTGCAATTTCTCCTCTACCCAAATGTTGTTTAAAAGAGATCGCTCTTCAGTCTGTTGTTTACCTCTACGTCAAAGTTTGTGTTGTAATAGTATATTGCGAAGTGCAATAAAGAGTAAGTATTTGCATAGTATTGTATATGCATGCACTCGTTGAATGCAATATTATCGTTCTAATAGCTAATTTAACTGGCCCTTGAATATTTTACCAACTCGGTTTAGCTCTCTTATCTGCTACAAAAGTGCCAGCTACAACGATGACAACGGCGTTCTTCATCCTTGTATGCAACACAGACGGAGCCGCGGTCAGCAATCGCTGAACTTAAGTGGCAGTGGGTGGGCCGCATGGCCCGTAGAACCGATGGCTATTGAGGCGGAAAGGTTCTCGAGTGGCGACCACGTACCGAGAGGCGCAGCGTGGGTAGGCTGATGGTCTGGTAAAGGTCGCGGGAGTCCGCTCGATGCGGGTGGCGTAGGATGGGTCATTGTGACACTCCTTGGGGGAGGCCGTCTCGCCGATTGGACGGCTTTCGGCTAAAATGATGCTGATGAAAAAAATTACATGTCTAATTTGTTGAGAAAACCACATTACCTAATTCGTGAGTTCTTAGGGCCGGCGCTCACTGAGGGCGTGGCACGGCATGGCACGGCAGGTTGTACTGCGGCATCCCGCGGCGTTCCGTGGCATGCCGTGGCATCCCGTGGCATGCCAGTGCGTCTTCTCCCTCCCTCCCGTCGGTGCGCGGGGGCAAGGGAGGGAGAAGACGCACTGGCATGCCACGGGATGCCACGGCATGCCACGGAACGCCGCGGGATGCCGCAGTACAACCTGCCGTGCCATGCCGTGCCACGCCCTCAGTGAGCGCCGGCCCTTACAAGTCACTTTACGCTCTCGCATGAAAAGCTCAGGTTCTATACACACAACCAGGGTTGTAATGTAATTCTCAATTCTAATAATTCTCACCCCCGCTAACCAGTATAAGTTTGACCTCCACACGACTAGTTACGGACATAGATGTCAAGTTACCCCAGCTTTAGTGGTGAACTGAGTTGAGACAGGTTAGAATCACTGCTTGAAACCGTCACCTCAAATCGAAAGCGAAAGGGCAGTGAGTCCAGTCGTAAAGCGTTACCGTAAAAATGCAAATGGTTCTCAACGTATTGCTCGCCCAACGGGTCACTGTCGTTACATAACCTGTTTTATGCATCCTTCCTTTTTTGCTCATTTTCAGGGGCTCCATTTGGTTCGTCTCTTTTGTATTCCGATTGCGTTTCATCGTCAGAGCGGGCACGAATTCACGTTGAAATGCGATTGGGACGCGAAACGAATGAACCGAATTGAGGCAAATGGGCCTAATTTCTGAATTCATTTTTGAAGTATTGAAGTTACCATGTGAACTGATTCGTCATGCGTGAGCGCAGACACCTGAGCACGGCGCACTGGAGGTCAATTTTCATCACATCCTATTGTAACAATACGTTTCGTGCTAGAAAAGTGAAATTAAACTGTAAAACTCATGTTTAGTGTTTTGGAAATCTTGTGATTTTAAATAGTGTTTAAGGTTTTTTACATTCACCTGTCGAATTATAACATTTAGAGATGGAATCGTAAATTCGGTTTGCGGATCTTGTGATAATGCAGTAATTAGCAAGTACCTAAGCTAGCCTCGATGACACTATAGTATAGTGGTTTTAGGTTAACTTATGGTTGCCAACTTGCCACTTCTGCTGGTCGATCACGTAACGCATTGGACGTAGGTTAGGTAGATTTAAATGACAATTTCTATGGGAAAAATTACAATTAGACTGTCCGAACGCGCCTTGGAAACGTTACGTGATTACTCCTCTGATATGCTTACCATAATAAAATTCAGGCCCTATGACAGGGTTACCAAAGGCGCCTGTGTTGCAAGTCACCCAAACACAAAATTTTGGCGTTACTAAGGAGTGTTTACGTACATGGCCCGTCGCTACTAACCAACTGAGCTATCGGAACAATCCGGTTCGGCCACCAAATCTTTCGCTCGGAGCATTAAATTTTTCAATTTTTCCTTTAATTTAATGTTTATAATTTTGTTGGCAGCGTTACTGCTTAATACAAAATTAATTGCGGGTTTAACGCGGGTCATGTGCTCAAAACGCGACTCTAATGTCAAGAGGATAAGGACTGTCTAGATCATTTTGAGCGTCTTATTTTGCGTAGCTACTTCTGCTGCTGACTGTTTGTCTTACAGCCCGCGTCTCACACCGCCTGTTTTTAAAAAAGACTATAGGGGCAAGAGATGTGAAAGCATGACATTGAAATGTAATTTTTAGTTCCAAAATTGAGGCTCTGTTATTGGTGTTCGCCTATCATCAGCCGTGTCGCTTTGAATTTTTGGTAGAATCTGAATACTATTAATTTGAAAATCTTCGACATGGAAAGTGGTCCAGCCCGAATAATACCAAAATTGTATTACGTCCTAAAAGTCAAATTGACGTATTTGATATACTTAGGTCGAAAGAAATACGCCAACATGAAATTACGTCCACTCCAAAATCATGACAATCGGAAATAAGTCATTTATGAATTTTGTACAAAATAGTACATTTTCATATTAAGTACTTCAAATTGGATAATAATTTAAATGAACATTCTCTTTGCACGTATTTAAATATGAACATATGTTATACTGGACCAAAATCTATTTGGGCTAGATTCATTTTAAACATGAAATATTGGTGACAAAATATTCACCAAATTCACTTTTCCAATTCTAATACAAATACAAATAGTTTATTTCTCAAAACATACTTAATCTATTACAGTCTCGTGGGGGAGATAAAAAAAAACAATCCTAAAATGGTTATTCCGTGTTGACGATTTTCTATTAGTGACGAATGATAGTAAATCCTCTGAAACAGTTTTAGTGTTACAAAAGTTTGCATGACTGTTTAAGCAGAAGTGACCATTGACAAGTGAGCCACCATCCGAAATGAAATTTAAGTCGTTTAGTTTAAGTTTCATGAAGTTGTATCACATAATTAAACGACAATCATCTCCCAATTTAACAGCCCCTAATCCATTTTATTTGGAGGTATTTCGTTTACAGTTAATTAAGTTTACGAGCGCGTATCCACCAATTGATGCAATAAAATGTTACGGTGTTCGTGCATTGCGTCCGGGTCGAAATTGAGTGTGAATAAGAACGGTAACTTGCATCCTACTCTTACGCATGTGTTGTAAGCGAGTGCGTCATTTTAGTTCGATTTTAGTGATACGATGCCAAAGTAAGGCATCTATCTTTCTAAAAAATGTTTTTGTAATAAGAGGCTGCATGAATTATCAATTGTGTAACTACATAATATCGCAATAGATACAACTCGTTAGGACTACTAAAAGCTACCAGGGGGCCTAGACAAGGTTACAATCGACAAGCGCTAACGCCAATAGAACACTAATAAAATGTATGGGAATGACAGATGTTAACGAAAAGTGTTTCGTCGGCACCTGTCATTCCCCTACAATTTATTATTTTCTATTGGCGTTAGCGCTTGTCGATTGTAACTTTGTCTACGCCCCAGTAATCAACACACAGTGCACGTTTTTGATAAGAGAATACTAAACTAAGATGCATGAACCTAATAGCATAGGTACTTACTTTAGTTTATCGCTGAATTGTTTTATTTTTATTTTTTTATACCACGTCGGTGGCAAACAAGCTTACGGCCCATCTGATGGTAAGTGGTTACCGTAGCCTATGGACGCTTGCAACTCCAGGGGTGTTACATGAGCGTTGCCGACCCTTTAAGAATTTATACACTCCTTTTTTGAAGAACCCCATACTGTAGTCCCTCGGGAAAACCTCGGCAGGGAGCTCATTCCACAACCGGAGCGTCCGAGGGAGGAAATTTCTCTGAAACCGTACGGTACGCGACCATTTAGGTTCCAGGGTGTGAGGATGAATACTCTGCCGATGGCGAGCGGTGCGGTGGTAAAAAGCAGCCGTAGGCATCATGTCGAACAGTTCTTCGGAGCACAACCCGTTGTACAAGCGATAGAACACGCACAAGGAGGCTAAGTCTCTCCTTAGACTCATCGGTTCGATATCGCTAGTGAGTTTGGGCTCGTCGACGATTTGCACAGCGCGTCTTTGAAGCGAGACAAAAGGCCCAAGCTGGTATCCAGGTGTTACCCGCCCAGAGTTGACAGCAATACTCCATGTGGGGACGGACTTGAGACTTGTATAATAAAAGTCTCTGTCCCGGGGAGAAGTAACGCTTTGCTCTGTTAAGCACACCGAGCTTTTTGGATGCCAGCTTGGCCTTGCCCTCTAAGTGTCTTCGAAACTTGACGTCGCTGGAAATGTCAACACCAAGGATCCCAATACTCTTTGAAATCGAGAGAGGAGTGCCTTCGAACTGTGGGGCTACAGAAAAGGGGGTTTTCTTGGCGGTGAACGCACATACTTGCGTCTTCGTGGGGTTGAATCGGACCAAATTATCCCTCCCCCACTCAGAGACTCTGGATAGAGTGCTCTCTATTTTGGACACAAGTTGTTCGCGACTCTCTACCACAGCAGAACGAGGGATGTTTGCGCGGCCCGTGTAATATGTATCCCCAGTACTGTCGTCTGCATAACAATGAATTCCATCAATGGACAGCATGTCATTGATATGCAGCAGAAACAGCGTTGGAGACAGTACGGAGCCTTGTGGAACACCAGCATTTATGTCCATGCTTTCGGAGCAACTGCCGTCTACAACGGCACGTATGCATCTGCCGGACAGAAAGCTGGCAATCCATTCGCACAAACCCTCGGGAAGTCCGTAAGATGGCAACTTCGATAGAAGACCTCGATGCCAGACCCGATCGAACGCCTTCGCTATGTCCAGGCTGACATCATCAAGTCGTGATCTTCCAGGTATCTCAGGAGCTTTGTGTTGATAACACGCTCCATCACCATAGAGATAAGGGAGGTAATAGCAATAGGCCTGTAATTCGATGGGTCTGATCTATCACCCTTTTTCGGTACAGGATGCACCAGGGCAATCTTCCACGAAGACGGAACTTGCTTTTTGTGGTAAGACAGCGCAAACAGGCGCGTTAGTACGGGACACAACTCGGGAGCACACCGCTTAAGCACTGTATTGCATTGTATTGTATATGCTAATTTAACTGGCCCTTGAATATTTTACCAACTCGAAATGTTGTATTACGATGTAATATATAAGTTTATCGCTGAATTGTGTATCCGCCTGGGTGCAAATATAAACACGAAACAAAAATGCCTAGTTGGTAGTGATCCTGCTTACGGTGCTGGTGGTACCAGCTCCTGTATTCAGGATTTTATTTACGTACTTATTTGTATTAATTTATCTACAATTTCATTATATGACGGTACACGGTTTGCTTAGTTTAGGACTAGGTAATTTGTGTAAGTTTGTCTGTGTCATGAGATATTCGGAATTCGGCGGCACTGTAAGCACACTCGAGTAAGAACTGGCTATAAAGACCCTCATAATCGTTATAGACCTGTGACGGGGAAATTGGCGAGGAATTAAGAAAATACTGAATGAAAATTTTTAAAAGCGATTAGGCACCGAAAATTGTGGCATCGTAAGATCATTATTAAAATATGGAAAAGTGGTTGCGGAAAAGTTTATTTTAAATCAATTCTCAAAAGATATCTTAAGTAGATAACCGGTATGAGTTTCGATAAATTAGTAGACTTATTATTAAAACAGAGATTGAAATTAATACGGGGTCATTGCGCCAGTAGCGACCACAGTGATACAGTAATATTATACAATTAAACAATAATGTAAACCTGTAAGCAAATCTGATCATGTTCCCCTTTCACGCTGCTGAATGCAGTGCTCGTTTGTATACCAAAGAAATGCTTCATTTCATTGCTAAATAAAAGATAAGCTGTCTTTAGCTTGAAGCAGCTGCATGTAGTAAATAGTCTAAAATCGCTTCACTTATTTAAACAAGTCTGTCAATTTTCCTAATTTCTGTGTGTAACACACAACACGTAGTTCTAGTGTAATCAACAAGTAGCGAGCTATTATGGTGGTAACCCGCTTTTACATCGCAGTCGTGATTAAGTTCCCGCTTTCAGACTATTGAGAATGGTTACATTTGTTTGAAACTGCTGGCAAGAGAAGTAGTCAGAAAATACTTTAAAGCAATTTTATAGACATTGTAAGTAATGTTATCGAGATTCGAGATTTTGTATTTTTCCATCAACAAAAAAGTGACAGAATAATTTACATAATATTGAAATGAACATATATTTATTTCCTTGTTTTTACGATGTATCAATTACAATACTGTTCAACGAGAATCAATCATCGATCTTCAGCTCATAATAGTTACTACACTTCTTCAAACACCCCCATTCGCTAAATTTAAATGCATTTGATAAAATTATTCAACTTCAACTCATGGGTTGGTATGTATTTATTTTAAACGATCTCATTCGATCGTTGTCCAATATTCTCTAAGTAAAACTCCTAAAGCCCTAAAGCCCCGGACTGCCACCTCTTGACCCAAATAAAAACTCTCGTACTATCCATCCGAATGAAATATCAAGTGTTCGCTAGTAACTGAGCCGTAGTGCGGACAAATCACAGTCGCAAAAACGTAATCGGGATTCTCAGTGGTCCCTTCTGTGTTTTCTTAGGACGGTCCATTTGCGACGAACATGCCTTTATACGAATACGCCATTATACAAGAAATACGTACTATATTATCCGTAGTGAATACAGATATAAATTGCGAATAGTTTTGCTCGGAATTAATCTCTGAAATGGGTCAAATATTTACCTCAATCCGCCGTCTAGCTGGAATTCGTCTGCGTTATGGGCTACAAATTCTTGGTAAAGGATAACTAACTCAGTTCATTAAGTTAGAAATGAGGGATTATGCCCACCTGTTACCATCAATTTGTAGCAACTGGGTTTTTTGTTTTATCTGCTACTAGTGGTAAATACAGAGAAAAAAAAACCAGCTGTTGCCTATTAAATGACGGTTGTGGTTCGTCTCGGTAATCACCATCGGTAACAGATGAGAACAATACTCACAGCAGTAACCAGTGGTAACAAATTGGTGGCAAGTGGTAACCCGTGGGAATAACCCTAAATGAGTATTGGAATACTTTTTTCTGATGCAACAATGCAATGTTATATTGGTATTTACCTGTACCAAATTAGTTAGAATGATTTTTCTATGCTGACAGAATGAGGGTTTCTAAAACTAATTTGTACTTATTCTTGACAGCAGCTTCCAAAGTCCTCTGTAGTCAAATTTGAATGACAATTTTTAACATGATTTTGATACAAAGTTGTCTCTCCACCATAACCTGCTAGTGTTATAAAAAAAACTCAATAGGTTTTTACATATTGGGGGCTAACGCAACTTTCGGTGACGCCGCGCGCGACTCAACGACTCCTATCACACTCAGAAAGTAAGAAAGAGAAAGGTAGATTTTGTCGTCTCGCGTCGAGTCGTAGGTGTCAGTTGTGCTTACTGGACGACCACGTTGACAAAATATTTTCCTTATCTAATAACGAAAGAATAACGCAAACACCCAATGGGTTATTCTGGGAAAAACATATTTTTGTTTGTTTCCACACATTTTCCGGAGCGCAAGGCGAATACGTTTAACAGCCGTCACCACTTAAGCCACTAGCGTTTGATTTATTAATTTTATATCCATTCTCCTCCAGAAAGAGAATCCGAGATAAAATACGACAGTAGGTACACCGGCGTGCTGTTATACACGACGGCTGCCTTATTTATGTCCTCAATATTTTACAAACCATAAAACTTCCTGCCTTGGAAATAAGAAACGTTTTATCCTAATAGATTCTTTGGGATTCTGGTCGGGTGTGTTTTAAAATTTAATTTATCATTGTATTCTTACCTGGATTGTGAGACTCCGACGCATTACGATATAAATTTGACCGGCGGTCAATACAACTTAAGGCAAAAGCAAGTAAGAGAGATCAAGTCTTAAAAAAATCATTCAGTTGACTTTTGGGATGGCCGGAATCCAAACAACCTGCCGAGCATTGCAATATTCGTCCTTCCGGTGGTCAATAAATAAGAGCTTACGTGCATATAAATCATGTTTTTATTGATATGAGACTCCGTTTATGCAGAATAAACGAACTAAAAATTTGGCTTTGTCAATGTTCATAGGAAACACGCGAACCTAAATCTGTGTATGGCCCTGGTACACAAACAAAGAACTGCGACTTCACGTTGTCACCAGCAGGACGAAGAAATCAAATAAATTTAATTATATATATTTTTTTAATTCTTTTATTTCCTAAACACGTGTATTTGGTTATCAACGACAATATTTTACATGTAACATTTAATATTTTTCGGTACACAAAAATGGTTATTACAGTTTAATTTTAAAATTCTCAAATAAGCAGCCTACTGCAATTTGATATAATATAAAAAATACCTTTATTTAAAACTAATAGCATTGAATTGACAATCGAAAAAAGAAAAAAAAACGGGCGCCCCAACGCACGTGTCCATTTACGAGGGTTAGTTTAGAAATGATAAAATTCACTAGGTCCATTGTCGTGAAAATATAATGTGTGAATAATACAGACCTTCCTTTCAATAAGGGTCCTGCCTTTTTGTAGGCGTGTGCCCGGAAAATAGATACCCACCCTTTAGCCAGATTAAATTATGGACTATATTTCTTGGGCCGTCTTCCGTATGGCGTTAGCTCTTTTAACGTTGAGTAATACTTTTACCTGACGAGATTTCGCTGAAGAACCTTTTCTGGCAGATAAGAAAGAAGTGCCGAACTGAAATCCTATATGATTAAGGAAAAATTGTACTTTACTTGAACAAAGGCTGGTACGGACGTAAGAGATAAAAATAAGTTTTTTGGAAAGAAGGATGGCTTAGCAGGGGAACCCTCAACTCAACTCAGTGAAGCTTGAGTAATCAGTGATATAGGCGGTATTCACATATTTAGGTCGTAATTGACGTTTCCGTAGTTGACGTAAGTGAATTGTATTCTCATTCATAATTTTATTTCACAAGAAAACTATGTCATGGTTGCTAAATAATATTAGGCACAACATGGGCGAAAAACAGCTGCCGTGACAACTTTTATGAACAAAAAGTTTAATAAATAAGTAAAATAAAAACAGATACATATGTCATTTAAGAAAAATTATATACGCTGTATATAAATATGCCATAGGAACCACACTTATCCACAGTGTATACTTTTTGAACATTTTACCTATTAAACCATAAAAGCACAGCGAAGCCGCGCGAAGCGAAGTAAAATATATGTAAAGTTTTATCCTTCTAACTTAATTTACATTGGTACATCGCAGCCAAAAAAATGTGCTTAAGTGTTGAGCAATAACAGACCTTCCGTCAATGGCATAATGATTCTAGCTCGCGTACAATTATGCTGGCTTTGGCACAACGGTAAGGGTGGGATATCAAATAAGCTACCTTGTAGCTGGTAGACTCATTTCCCACCGTGAAGAAGGTATTTGGGCGCTTAATAGATAAGTATTTGTAAATACATGTGGATACTAGTCGAAATATGCTTTTGGCATTTCAAAAAATTTACACGCACGTTTAGTGAGTTATAAAGTGAAGGTAACTTTTAAATTCAAATGCCTCATTTGTGACACGATTTGGCATTTCAATTTCATATCGGAAATTTTATGATTTCAATTTGGTTTGCGCTCTCGTTCTGACTTTGAGCGAGACTGAGCGTTGAGCAAGTTAACCATTTTGAAATGGAAACAAGATTTCGATTAACTTTTTTCAAGTTCGTATTTCAGAAGCAAACTCGGTCCCACCCGAGCAAATAGTTGTATTCTCTTAATTTCAGCAACGCAGTAAAACGCGCGAACAGTTTTGTTAAGCATACACTGTTGCTCGTTGTGCAAGACGGACTCTGATTGCATTCCCAGAAATCTCGAGCGAAGAATGCTTTCATCTCGTTTTAGTGTTGCTTTTATTACGTTTTGGACATTTTAGGAAAACTATAAAATAAATTTTAAGACGTGTGATGAGGTGTTAAAGATTTGTATTTGTTGTTTGAGAAGAATTTGGATACGCGATACTAATAAATATTTTATTTCTATAAAAAAATGAGTTATTTAAAGGTAGCAAAAATTTTTATGAATTTCAACCAACTTTTCACTAACTTAGTCATATTTTTATACTAGTGTATTCATCGAAGTTAACTTAAATAAACAGTTATTTAAATGTAAAGTGACACTAACAGTACACTCGGTTGAAATGTGCCGTAACAAAATTGTTAAACACACTACATTTTGTCTTTTATTGAGCAGCATTTTACGAAGTTTCTGCTTTCTATTTCGGAAACGGGAACGCTATATAGGAAGTGTACACGGTGAGGGAAGAGCTACGCGCCGCAGGAGCGAAGTTTTCGATTAGCATAAAGGAGATAAAAACGGAACCGTACAGCTTTCGTTCTTACACCGCCTGTCGTATCAGTGAACACGCTGAGAGCTAGAGGGGGCAATAATATTTGTTCAGTTTTTCTTAGTACGGTGGTACTTACCACCGTACTTAAAAAGCCCAAAAGCAGTGTTTCTTGGGCTTTTCGTCTATACTCTATTCCAGATAAGATAAAAAAAGTCGAGTAGACACTTAAACTAAGTAAAAGTAAACGTAGACAATTATATCCGTTAAAATGCTAATAAAATAAATAAATAAATATTAGGGGACAATCTTACACAAATCGACCTAGTCCCAAACTAAACAAAGCTTGTACTATGGGTACTAGACGACGATAAACATACTTATATAGATAAATAAATACTTAAATACATAGAAAACATCCATGACTCAGGAACAAATATTCGTGCTCATCACACAAATAAATGTCACTGCCAACTAGGCTAAAGCGGTCGTCGGTTGTATCTTTTGGACTATACCCTGTGTACCCCTGACTCTGGACTCGAATCTCGTATCGTCGTAGTTACGAACACGCCACACGCTGCTCGTTTACATTTTCAAACTGAATATCACAATCACTTTTTAAACTTGAACTAAAACGCTCGCAAATACCCTTATTTGACTAACCCCCTGGTTAGTCAAGAAAAGTTTGAAGCGGGTAATATTACACTGAGAAAACTGTTCATCAAAAACTTAGGTGAATTCAGTTAAAATAATGATGATTTCACGTAAAGTAGAGAGCATACTGATATCACCAAAAAGTACGATGAAACTACTGTCCCTGTTGCTCACGATATTATATGATGAACTGTCACCACGCCTTTAGTAGGAAGCAGACAAATATTTCGTGCTTCGTAACCAGCTTTTACGATGAAAGTCATCGTAAGTTGTGGGAAGACCTCATATGACCATCTGACAGTCACCATATTTTTGTATGCTTGCCTACTATTGTTTATGTGCTTTCCTCATATTTTCGTTGTATGCCTAGCATTTCTTCCTACTATTTATGTATGCTTTCCTCATATTCCTGTATCCTTTCCCGTTACTATGTACGTGCTTTCTTCATATTTTCGTTATTTTCCTATTAGCTCTTCCTACTTTTTATCTACGCTTTCCTTATATTTTTGTATTCCATCTGATGAAGATAACAGTGTCCATATATATAGTAGGAGGAGCTAATTACATGTAAAAGTATTTCATTCAGCATTGCTAATGGACACTGATATCAAAAATACTTAACCAAAAGAGAGCACAATAAACCAAAATGTTAGCAAAAACACATAATCTCTCGTCTCGGTCTCGAAATCCATCTCTGCATTAAATCTGCCGTGGGTTGACCCATCATCACACATTTTTTTTAAATACTTTAGTATTATCGGTCGTCACTGTCACGCGTGCGCATTCGATGAGGAACAAATGGTTACTGACGGGTGAGACGCGTCCCGCGGCCGGCCAACTGCGGCGAATTTTACCATGTTCTTCGTAAAGTATGATTCCATAAGCATTCGTTGTACGTTTCACCGTATTTTTGTGTGACAGGTTTGTATATAATTAGGATGCTATGATATTTCAAAATTACCAACCTTCAAAAAGATGTATGGCAACAACGTAAATAATATGACAAGTCATACTAATTCTATCTTACTTCAGTAAGGTGCCTTCACCGTATTTCAATTTACGTTCTGCAATTTAACTAGGAATTTCTTAATACAATATGGTGACAGTTTCCTCGTGTAATATAATTATAATCTTTCTCTGGAGTATCATCGAATTTCTGTAATATAGTTTAATTTTAATAGGACAGCAAGATATTGTATCAAGATAGTAATATTATATTCGGTGACTAAACCTTATGATGAAAGGTCGCCACATTATTGCATTACTTCATCTAGATATTCGATTATTTCGTTATATGGTAGAATTCTAGCTTGGTATTTACCAACGATCACTTTATTTTATTGTAATTAATCATAATTCAGATCAATTTAATGATATTTTAAAATGAAGCCAAAACGACATTTTTCTCAGTGTACACAAACTTAAATAGTCTTTGTATACCCATGTCCGTGGCAAACATGCATACTTCTGCTTATTAAATTATGTTTTGACCCTTTCTCACAAACATAAAACAATTCATCATTCGTCAAAGCTCAATTTGTGTTAGATTGTCCTTATGATTTTTTTATAAATTTTATTGTAGAGTAAAATACATCTTGAAATTAAGGACCCTCCAATGTGTGAGAGAAAAATATGGCAATACGGAGGTGTATGTTTGAAATAAATTATTTATTGTAGCACTTTACAAAGTATGTAATTCTAAACTATGGTGATGCAATATTTTATTCTTTCATACATATTAATAACCTGCCGATTAACGGCGTCACGTTTAGTTTGATATTGGTTCTACTCGACTTAATCAGACAAAAACAGTTAATTTCTGCTCTCGTCTCAATTGCTCAAAGCTAAATAAATGGAAGAGATCACTTATAGAGATAAGTTCATCTGTACCGACTTAACCTATTTTGTCTGTATTTTTACCAGTGTCTAGTGTACAAGAAAGTGTTTAGATGCATACACACTAAAACATAGAACATAACTAAAACCTAAACTAAAATCCTGTCAAATCGATGACAAATCCTCAACCCCCGAAACAAGTGCGAACATGTTTGGATTAACAAGAACAACGCAAAATAGCGGTCCGGAATCATATAACGATTTGTTGGGTCTACTATGTGACCCTAGGTTACAATGTATTATGTGTAATGGATTTTGGTACAAAGTTACGGCATTTTTCGTTAGGACGCAGCCTTTTCCCCTGGATCCAATTTTCACAACACTTGCGATGGACCTTTTTAATCAGGACGGAATCTTCTGGGCTTAGTTTGCATTAACGATGTTCAGCACGATTGGAACTGCGAAACACGTTGCTTAGTAAGTCTGGTTATCAAATAGATGTACGGTATATTCTTAAATTCAGCGGGCGTAGCATAGTATAATATCATAATTATCGCTACAATCAAAAAAGAGTAAACCCCGATGTAGGGGACAGTTTTGAAGGAAATAGGGATCAGGTCATCTTTTTTGGATTGAAAGGAACATGTGGGGTATTATTCGAAAGCTCATAGAATTATGAGGCGTTATACAAATTCTTTCTAGTGTAAAATAAGACCATAGTAGGACCTATTCAAAGAGTGCTTTCCTCGGCTCTATATCAAAAACTATAAGCAGGTGGGACTTGGAAATACTCATGCAAAACAGATATTACATTTAGATTGCGGCAAAATTATCAAATTGACGCTACCTTAAATAGTAAAAATTATATTTACAAATATAAAAAACGGGATTGCGTCTCAATACTCTGAATGAATGCTCGTTCATCCGGTATACGGTGGCAGACGACATACATTGCTATTCGCAGACTTATAAATTAATACTGATATAATCACAAAGCAGCATGGTATTTTGTGTTCTCTTCTCTTTCCGATCTATTCCGAACGAAATCGAAGTATAACTGCGGGTACGAGTCAGGCCTGCGGCGCTACCACGAACTTCGAAAGTCGAAGTTCGTAATACATGCATCCCTGTCACTCGAGTAAGGGAGTGCGATAGAGATGGAAATACCCGAACTTCGACATTCGAAGTTCGTGGTAGCCCCGCTGGTGTTGACAACGATTACAGCGGATCCAGTCAAAGTCTGACCTTCGATTACGTGTAGTTGTTACGAGTCTGGTGATCGGTGGCCATGACGTGTGCGGTATGGAGACGGGTTGTGAATAGTATAATATTTCCGAATTAAGCCGACGAATGTTCTGATGATAAGATTAATTTAGTGTCATAGGTAATCCAAGGAAAATAAAGAACTCCCTACTCATTTAATGTTTTGTTTTTACTGTTCCGAATTTAAAATTGATATAGATTAAACCAAATAGAAGCGTTATGTTACTTAGTGAAACTCATTATTTAGTACTATGGACCCATATTCAGTTGTTATCTCTCGCGGTTTAGTAAATTTTAAAGTGACAGCACACTACTTATGTTAGCATGAATACCGCATTCTATTACCCTGGACGACCGAGCTCAGTTCGTTTAAAAATAGAGAAACTATTTTTCCCAGAAATGTGACCTGGCTAGATCGATTTGTTCGCCCTTAAACCCATGTAAAGTAACGCCGTTTTTAAGAACGTGACTACCCGCTCACTTGATTCCGGATTTTAAAAAAGGTAGCCTAAACTGCTTCAAGTTTTCATTATCAAGGCAGCCCATACTTCGATTGGCAACTACAGTTGCCACCATCAGTTTAGGGGTCTGCGAAATTGGCAACTGTGGTTGCCACAAGCAAGTGAGTAGCTACAAATAGCAGATTCTTTGCTCGTTGAATAGTATAGGAAATGCAAAAACATATGCCACAGTGAATACCGGGAATACCGGGGAGGTATCATCTACGAAACGTAACACGAAATATGATTGCTGGTTTGATTGTGTTGATAGTGGTGAGTGGGTAAGATCATCGAAAGAAAGAAAGAAAGATATTCTATTCCTAATAGTTACGCATTTTCTCTTTCTCTGCTTATTTAAGAGCTCTTGTCGGTGTGGCTCAAAGTAGGCCCTCCATCTACTCCGATCCCAGGCAACCTCTTTGACATCTCAAAACGACCTAACATCGACTCTTTTTTTGAGCTGCTCTATGTAGTTTATTCTAGGTCTTCCTTTCCATCATACGCATTGTGATAAGATAAAATGTCGAAGAGAATTGAAGTTCAGATATAGACATAAAATATTCAGACATATAATATTTCTAGAATCAGGAAGTATAATAAATATTATGCAGAATAAAATGCCAACCAAACATGCCTACTTGCCGACCTTAAAACACACAAAAAACGATTTAGCTGGCTTCACATTTTAACATGACTATTTTAGTTAGTGTTTTATACCTACTTTAGCACCCCTACATATTATTCCCCGGTCATCTGGGAGGCGTACAATATAGGATCCAACATGTAGAGGCCCTATGGAGACGAAGTTTAATGTTACTGTAGTAGAATGAATCACTAGATAAATTTTGTGTATAAAACTATTATTAACAATGACATACAGCATTAACGAGAGCAATAAAATAAATAAATAAATATTAAGTAAATAAATATTAAGGGACAATCATACACAAATCGACCTAGTCCCATAGTAAGCTCAGTAAGGCTTGTGTTATGGGTACTAGACGACGATATATATAATAGATATTTATACTTAAATACATAGAAAAACTTCCATGACTCAGAAACAAATATTCATGCTCATCACACAAATATATGCCCTTACCGGGATTCGAACCCAGCACGAAAAAATCACGAATAATCATTTGTATGTGATTTTAACGTGAACTTTAGTTGGAAAGAATACCACATATTTTAACAGTTGGTATCGGTATCGGACAGACATTAAATAACCCAAGTACTACTAGAAACAGAACTTTAATTGAGTACTCCTTTAGCAATTTCCAAGATTCCATAGTTATATTCGTCGTATAAATTTTACTTAGCCATCACAGGCCATTTTTTATAAAAATCGAAGATGTACATATAATTTTTGTGGACTTCTTTATATTAGTTTCAAAATATGTGGATGAATGAGTTAAGTGTGAACCATGTAAAACCACTGAAAGTATTGAACACTATTTGCCGAGTTCCGAACGCACTTGACCGATTTTATTTGTATCTCTAGATTGATCAAAATCCACGGAGGACAGAAAATTATAACGCACGACGAAATACGTAACGTATCTTATTGTCAATTTCGTCAGATTCATGTTAGCACAGAAATTTTCATGTGATTGGGAAAACTACTCAAAAATAGGCGGATTATTAAGAAACCTAGCATATAAGCACAATTAGCCACTATTCTAAATGCTTATAATATTTACGCTTGAATAGATGGGGATGAAATCAGCGTTATATATCCGTTTATTCACAGCTTATTTTCATTATAAATAAAGAAATAAATAAATAAATATTAGGGGACAATCTTACACAAATCGACCTAGTCCCATAGTAAGCTCATTAAGGCTTGTGTTATGGGTACTAGACGACGATATATATAATAGATATAAATACTTAAATACATAAAAAACTTCCATGACTCAGAAACAAATATTCATGCTCATCACACAAATATTTGCCCTTACCGGGATTCGAACCCAGGACCTTCAGCTTCGTAGGCAGCGTCACTACCCACTAGGCTAACCGGTCGTCGCATTATACCAAAACTCCGCAAGGTTATAAATAACTGCGTGAAGTCTGCGAGATATATAATTCTTTATAGTATGCCAGGTTTCCTTAGTCTTAAGGAGCTTTCCTTAAAGCATTAGCACTGTTCTAAATGCTTATGATATTTACGCTTGAATAGATGGGGATGAAATCAGCGTTATATATCATTATTTATTCACAGCTTATTTTCATTATAGCAAAACTCTGCAAGATTATAAATAACTGCGTGAAGTCTGCGAGATATATAATTCTTTATAGTATGCCAGGTTTCCTTAGTCTTAAGGAGCTTTCCTTAAAGCATTAGCACTGTTCTAAATGCTTATGATATTTACGCTTGAATAGATGGGGATGAAATCAGCGTAATATATCATTATTTATTCACAGCTTATTTTCATTATAGCAAAACTCTGCAAGATTATAAATAACTGCGTGAAGTCTGCGAGATATATAATTCTTTATAGTATGCCAGGTTTCTTTAGTCTTAAGGAGCTTTCCTTAAAGCATTAGCACTGTTCTAAATGCTTATGATATTTACGCTTGAATAGATGGGGATGAAATCAGCGTTATATAATCATTATTTATTCACAGCTTATTTTCATTATAGCAAAACTCTGCAAGATTATAAATAACTGCGTGAAGTCTGCGAGATATATAATTCTTTATAGTATGCCAGGTTTTCTTAGCCTTAAGGAGCTTTCCTTAAAACACATCTTCAGATTTTCCTATATAATAACGAAAATGCCATTATTTTGCTTTAAATTAGGGCGCGAGGTAAGCTAGGATAACGAACGTAGCGTGTTAAATATTACATTGTAAGCCTCTTCAGTTTCGTCCTAAACATAATAAACCTCCCATACTAATATCTAGGTACACTGACGTCTAATAATATGTATACGGTTTCGAACCTATGCCTCGGGAATTGGATTGAAAATCGTGTACATATTTTTAGACATTACCTGAAGTTAAACCAGTAAAAATGAACGTTAGATTAGTTCAAGACTTACTAAACGTGCAACTACGGTAGTGTGAGTTAACTTGATTCACTCGTTTTCCTTGTTACGAAGGGAGAAAATTGAGTTTTAGCGCCTTCCTCACTTTGCTTACAATAAACGACATACTCGTACATACGGTCGGTTCGGTGGTGTTAAGGTATTTTACGACACATTTTGAAACTGAATGTTTGGTGATGAATAGAAGTTATAATACCTTGTTCAATATAAACCTACTTATTGACATAATAAAGCAAAACCAAAGTAAAATGAATGATTCAAAAATGTAATACATACACTATAAACGTGATAAAGTAGAATTGTAGAATAACAAGTTATATATAATAATAAGGTGCATACTAAGTTTCATCCTTCAATTCTAAACACGAAAGACATTCGAAATCCAAGAAATATAAATATCACAAGCACCTTAGGAGATTTGAAATCAAGATGTCGCATACAATACACACGATTTCAAATATGAGAACAAAAAGTTTGTTCCGGATAGGAACATTCAGTAGAATTGCCAATACCGTGCCGTGCCCGATAGCTCTCAAAAAGGAATCCTCCAGGGAGGAAAAATTAGATTTGTGAAACTGAAACGTGCGCGTCTTGGTAAGATGTAACTCTGCTATTAACCTGGATGAAATTGAATTAAGCGACCAATATAATTTGGAAAGGTTATCATAGTAGGTACCTATTATAAGGTACAGTATACGACATACTCGTATTTTAATATTACAATATTTTTGGGAACTTTTTAAAATAAACAATGGCTTATTTTCTTGTTTTGTTTATTTTAAGAGGATACCTTTACTATAATAAACAAAAAAAAATCGCCTGGTTAAAGAAGGGTAAATTCGAAGTACAGCTCTCCATTGTGTCAATTTCCAAGAACAAAACCTGTGTAAACTGAATGACAATTTTCTTTATTTTAGTTTTCATAAATATTAGTCTACTAGTTTAAAGATTAAATAGCTGTTAGGATAATTAATTATCTACCTCAAGAACATCGTCGTGCCTTTATGCGTATTATATTATTATAATACTCGTGGTAACCCCGTTTTACCTCAGCATTTCCGAAGGTTCACCTCAAAGAAATTAAGTCAAAATGTTCTCCATAGATGAAAGAAGCTATTTGTTAGAAATTCATCCTTTAAACAAGTGTAATGTAAATTTCAAGCAACCACTTGGATGCGGCTTTTGATCTTGAAAATTCCTTAAGCGCTCAAAAGGTTAAAATCTTGGACTTCAGCAAGTAGAGGTATATTAAACTTTTGTGATAATTTATTGTGGTTTTAATATTGATATTAATAGTACCTATGACGCAAAGTACTATGTATGGTTATGTTTGATCGAAATAAGTAAAAGAAGTGCAATATTTCCTTTTGATATCATAGAAAAACGAACAAACGTAGAAGAATTTGTTCGTTGAAAATCTAATGTTATATGGAATGGTATGGGTCATTTTAATGGGTGTGTATGAGTAGTGGTGGGTATAAAAATATATGATATAATTTCATTCAATAGAATAACATTTGATGCAATTTCAAAGTATTAAATCACTCATTGTTTATAATAAACGTTTGGTATGTTTAAATTGTATAACAATCGTCTGGTATTACACTTATTTATTATAAAACCATAATAAACATAACCATCAAGTACCTAGTATAATATATTGTTTTTATAACAACAGTCTGGTAACACCAATAAAATAAAGAAAGTATAGCAAACATTACGCTTTGCTAATTGGACTTATATAGTATCAGCATTAGGTAGTAAAAAAGTGTTAAGTTCAGGCGCTTCGCCAGCCGTTGCCGCGGCACCCCTTCTTGGCTCGCTCGGCTCACGCGCTGTAGGGTCGCAGTTCTACCTAACACTCCTCCTCGCTTCGCTCGTCGTCGTACTACCAACCGTCTCATCGAAGGCGTCGCCATCAACCTTATTTACGATCACGTAACTGGAGATTACCTAAAAATTAAAGGAATATACATACCGCACAGGTCAGAACACATCGACACCGCAGCACTTAAGGATGAGTTAGAAGATATTGTTACCGAAGCCCCGAACATCACCATAGGGAACCTCAATCTTGAAATGACCACACTAAACCAAACGAGAGACGAAGGGGCGGGAATACTCATCCGCGACCTTTGTAACTCTGACGTCTGCACTTTACACCACACAGGCCTACCTTCACGACCAAACAGTGCAGGGTACGGCATTTTTGATGCAGCCATCATCTCGTATGAAATGGAAGCCTTTGACACCGTAACATGCCGACAAACAGCATCGGTTGGCTCAGACCACATGCCATGGCTACTAGATATAATATAGTAGTGGACAGAGCGAAAACTATGATAAGAAACACCCGTGCCATCGCAAGTAATGAAGAAACCAGACATCAATTTCAGCAAACTCTATGGAACAAAACCAGTCAGCTACCAAAGGAAATCACATCTGATCCAGAATGCGAGGAACATACTGCAATTAGAAAAAGCTATTACGGAATCTCTGGATGAGTATGCGCCACTGCATGAGTACAATAAAAGAGATCAACTTCCAGATGAGATTAATAAATTAATAGACGAAAGAAACCAAGCAAAAAGTAAAGCGTGGCGACTACGCTTTAACCAGGACAGAAAAACGGAACAAAGAACGAACTACAATCGTCTGAAACGGCTGGTCCAACAGTATAACGATCAGAAATGGGGGAGAATAGTAAATGACCCACGAAACAAAAGAGCCCAGATGTGGCGAATCCAACGCAACCTGAAGGCACCAGTGCAGAGACTCCCCCACATCCAGGGATGCAACAGTGAGGAAGAAACCATCGACACTTTAGTCGACGCAGCGATTGTAGCAGAAGCCGAGATAGATAACAAGGACAAGGGCACAGAGAAGACCACGCCATTTCAGCCTCTTGACGCTACATCTATAGAGGAGATTAAGATCGCTCTAAGACGTTTTCAAAAATAAGAAGGCCCCAGGCCCGGACAAAATCAAAGCAGATGCTCTCAAACTCGGAGGCAACCCATTTCTCATCCGGTTCAAAGTTATAGCTGACTACCTATTACTAACAGGCTACTATCCCAATAGGTGGAAAATCGGTGAATGCATCTTCTTACTTAAAGCAGGGAAGAATCACCGCGACGCCAAATCGTATCGACCCATTACCCTTCTAAACATCATGGGTAAATTACACGAGCGCTTGCTTCTTTCGCGCCTGCGACAGACGACTGACAGGCTCCAGCCGCCATTCCAGCATGGCTTTACTAAGAATAGAGGAACAGGCACGCAAATACTTCGTACCGGAAAGTTCATAACGGATGCCTTATAAGCAAAGGAGAGCGTGGCCATGGTATCGACTGATCTTTCGAAAGCCTTCGACTCCATAAATCACGAGGGTCTGACAAAGAAACTTCAAACAGCCGACGTTCCAAATATAAAATAATAGAAAATTAACTGAACGGTCGAAAAACCTATGGACGTTTCAGAACCACCAACGGCGAAGAGAAAGCGGTGCCACACGGAGTTCCACAGGGGTCTATTCTGGGGCCAATCATCTTCAACATGTATGTACATGACGTTTGGGACCAACGAATCCGGATCAGCGGACTTAAGCTTTCTCAATACGCCGATGACCTGTGCATACTCAACAGATCTCCGGAACCGAACAGCGCAACGAGCCGTGCGGGCTGGGCCGCTGAAACTGTCATCGATTACTACCATCGCTGGGGACTGAACTGCAACATAGAGAAAACCGAGTGTGCCATGTTCACACACAAGAGAAAGTACCGCAGAACCATTCGCATCAAAAACGAGGTAATGCAATATAAAAACAGCATAAAATATTTGGGTGTACACCTAGACAAGACCATGACCATGGGTGAACAGACTGACTACGCAGTGCAGAAAGTACGACGGGCGCACGGTGCTCTAGTCTCCATTATAGGCTGGCACGCTAAGACGGATCTGACGGTGAAACTGGCTGTCATTCAGGCCTGTCTACTTCCACGAGCGAGCAACCTACTCAGAATTGAACGCCAATATCGAATGGCTCTTAAGACTAGTGGACAGTTCCCAAAACGCCTAGAAACTTCCTTCTGGGAGATGCTCGACTGGGATCCATGGCACCTCCGCGCACAAGACCTAAATTCTATTCGTACTACCAAAAAATAATGGTTACTACACATTAGAAGAAATTAACATTTATAGCCGACGACCGGTTAGCCTATTGGGTAGTGACGCTGCCTACGAAGCTGAAGGTCCTGGGTTCGAATCCCGGTAAGGGCAAATTTTGTGTGATGAGCATGAATATTTGTTTCTGAGTCATGGAAGTTTTCCATGTATTTAAGTATTTATATCTATTATATATATCGTCGTCTAGTACCCATAACACAAGCCTTAATGAGCTTACTATGGGACTAGGTCGATTTGTGTAAGATTGTTCCCTAATATTTACTTATTATTATTATATCATATGTTCATTATAGGAAATATCCATTACTCTTAAAGTATGTTATGTTAAATGTTATTACATCAAATGATCATTATATAAAATGATAATTATGTCAAATGTAAAAATATTAAGTGTTGTTATATGACTCAATAATTATATCAAATGAGCGTTTTGCGACTAATATTATATAAAAAATATAGGCATCGTTACGCACTCCATTTTAATAACGATTTCAGTGCAAAATGTTCTCTACAATGACGATTCCTACGCAGAAAAAAAATCGTGGGGAAGAGCCAGTTAACTATATTTTTTGCAGTGTTGCGGCCAGTAATGTTTAGGTTTGTTATTGTACGTATTATAGACTTCTTCATGGCTAATGTGCTCCGTAGGGGTAATCGCGTAACGCTTCGTACGCACGTTAGGACAGTTTAAGCGTCATTTTTCCATATAAAACTGGACACAATGCGTTACGTGATCGACCTGCAGAATTGACTGCGAGTGTATTTCCTGAATTTCTAACTTAAATTTAAATCGTCGAGTTCAAGGGTTGCGCTTATTAGAGCCGAAATAATTACATTTCTTTGACGGTTCCACACACTTTGTGCCCTTCATTTTCAAAACGACACTCAAAGCTCTCTGTAAAAGGTATCCTTTTGTAAATTGTATGCAAAAATAATAATGCTTTCAGAATTTAATTCCAACACTCAATGACACGGCTTCTCTTGCTTTGCCAAAGTAATTCCCACCTTAACACTGATTGTCGAAAAAACCTCGGACTCCTTCAAAGGGACTTGCATTCGTAAAGTGCTGAAAGTACGGTTGCAGTGGTCTGGAAACAGCCTATTTGGAACAGATGCATTAATTCGATCTAGAAGGGTAGTTTAGACTGAAATATATTCACAAAAATCATCAGCAGCCTATGTATGTTTTCTGTATGCTGCTGGACACCAGCATCCTATATTAGACAAAATTTGTTTTTTTTTTAATACTACGGATGGCAAATAAGCATATGGTCTGTCTGATGGTAAGTAGACACGTCACCATAGCAGCTTGCGATTCCTGCTCCCTTTGTTAAATGGAGGATTCGTTGTGTTGATAGCTAGAGACGAACGCAGGTCCCTCACTCTCAACAAGACACATCCTCGCAAGCTCTGACTACCATAAAACTTTGAACTTAAATGCGCACTGGGCCGGGACAGTTCGCATTTTAGACTTCCCATACTCTTTTATATTTTACTAATATCAATATATAGGTTTCCTTCACCGAAAATATAAATATCTAATAACAAATATGCCGTGCGTATGTTCTGAGAAACTCATTGGAACTAGACACGATCTCCCTTTGCAAGTCGCATGCCTGAACCTTTCGTCTACTCATAATTTTATATCATAACTATTTGGAATCATCGCTAACAAATGATACGACACATTTAAATGGGATCTTGGCTCGGTAATAGTATGTCATCATCCTCCTAGCGTTATTCCCGGTTGTGCCCTAAAGGTGCCCGGAATCCGCTTTGGACCCTAATCTCATAGGCACTAGTTCTACGAAAGTGACTGTCATCTGACCTTCGAACACAGAGGGAAAACAAACCTTATTGTGATTAGATCGGTTTCCTCGGTAATCGTACGAGTATGTAATTAAAAAAAACTTGATGGGTTTCCGAATACCATCGTATGGTCAGTATAGTATTTTGCCTGCTCCAATACAATTTGGGGAGTAACCCCATTATGATGCCAATGAATGCGCTTCAGATCCTGTTAGAAACTTATGGCCATATTCATAAACGTTCAACAAACCTATTTTAAAAAACTATCTGTTTGACATTTGTGTTTGTAAGAAAGAGACAATTCACATTATATGCCTATAAAATTTTATGAATAAGGGGGAAATACTTCATCTGCAAGACTGAAATTAAAGATCAGATTTTGATAAGAGAGATACATAGATGACATCTATAGGTACTGATTGGTAAAGTAGAAGGTGCAGCATTTTGTGGCACATCATATCATCATATCACAGTGAGTTAGCTGCCTCACCAAGTCTTAGCATTTGCAGTGGTCTGAATTCTCCGACACTGAATACCCATTCACTAACTGCAAGCTCTTTCTTTACCTTTTATAACTTGGAAAGACGCGAAGCTCATTCCTTCTAAGATCCACTTTTTTCTCTTCGCAATCATTAAGATTTTTTTCGGGTTTAAACCGTCTACGCTTTTAAGCTTGGAATAGGTTATGTGTTCGACCTTTTTAGTAAGTTTCTTTGGTTTATGAAAGTACTCTGCACTTGTGTATGCAGATGTTACGTGAAAGCTTTTGGGTATTAATTAAACAACACAAGCCGTTTGTTGTGCATAAATATGTACACTTCAAAAATTTATTGTTTACTCGTAGGTCAGGAGCATATTGATTTGTTAATGTTAAATGAAGCTGTCTTATGAATTTGAACTACATGCAAATAGTTACCACAAAAAACGATAAATATATTGTTTAAAATTGTAAGTAAATCGATATTTTATCGGCGATTTTTTCGATTCTGGGCAAAGACTGTTTGTGCAGTGTGCAGTAAATAATACAAAAAAATAATGTTATACTTAAATATTCGCCTTACGTCGATTGAACTTAAAATATTTATATTGCTATTAACAGTCATTAATATTCCTCTTTCACATCGGTCTTAGAATGTCTACCGTCTACATTTGATTCTATTAATAAACCTACTCGTACTGCGTATGGTTAAAACGAGAAATTCAATTAGGGATGTGGGGCACAGCAGAATATCTCGCTCATATTTACAGCAGCTGACTCGGAATGTACTTCCACCTTACGGTAAACCGCCACCATAATAATACCACTACTTGCTCTGTAAGTACGAGGAGGTATTCCTGGTGGTAATTAAGGTCGCCACAGCACCAAATCACAGATTATATAATAGTTCTACGAACAGATACTCAGGTCTGAATAAAAATGCCAATACCTACTGCTTTAAGTGCCTACGAAATTTAACAATGGAGCGACCTTGAACGCGCGGGTCGTTGCCCGCACGCGCCGGCCAATCGACGCTAGGGTTGACACCGCTTAGAAATGATTTTAAAATTAATAGTTGAGTGAAATAAAAAACGGTTTATTACTTATTAGATTAATTTAATTATTATCTTTTTTCAATTTTTATTTTTCTAGAGACCCTTGACGTAAGTATCCGGGGTTTCCTGAGATACTGCCAGTATCTGAACTGCATAGTTACTTACATACATACATACAGGCATATCAACGCAGCATGTTAAATACAATTGAATGCCATGTTACCTTTCGCTCATGTCTATGGTTACGACATACGACAGTTAACGAAACCTTCTGTGTAGGTAAGTAACTTAATTTAAATATATCCCGACGACAGTACGAAATAAAGTTTCTTAGCTACCTACCTATCTTCGTTATTTAAAGCGTAGGAGTATATGAATAACGTTATAGTTTAAAAGAAGCATTACAAACTTGAAAGTAGTCACTAGGCATAACTTGTTTTAATGTATTGTTTTAAAATATTCTGATTACGTGTTTCATTCTCGCGAGTGCATCCCAGCCCTACCAACAGGTCATAAGTCCCTATAGCAAGGACGATGTGTACGCCCTTTCTTAGGCTGCCGTGCGAATCTTACTAAGTAAACTATTATACTAATTGCAGTTAGACAGGGATAAACATAAACATGAAATCTACGAAAACAACCAAATAATTTGGACATCATGGCAGTGGCGGAGTAAACTTGTCGGAGGCTCGGGGTAGGTATAGTAAATTACCGAAACCCAAGCAGGCCTTACAAATTAATTACGTAGTTGAAATAGGTATTAAAGATTCAATGTTCCGTAAAAATCATTACGTCCTTGTTATGTCTATTTGTTTTATTATTATTACACCCCACAACACTGCGGTGCGCTGAATTTATTCGGGTTGAAGTCATTTTTAATAAAAGTGTAAGCAGCGTCCGGCTGTGAGCGCGTGTGCCAGCCAACTGGCCTTGATTGCCGCAAGCGGCGCGCAAAGTGTAGGTATAATTCTAAGTCACGGCGCAGCTAGGTAGCACTGTCCAAATGACGCGCTTGAGACGTTTGCGACACATTGAGAGGGAAAGACTTACAATTATCTCTAGCTCTCAATTAAATTAATCCTGTAACCAATGAAGGGTCGGCAACGTGTTTGTACTCAGGATTTGCAGGCATCAGTAGGCTACGGTATCTGCTTATGATAAAGCAAGTCGTAAACTTGTTATAAAAAAAAAACAAATGTGAAGTTGATATTATTCCAATGAAATCACCATTTCACCCCATATAATCCCCATATCGCCGCCGCCCATCATTGTTAATCAAAACAATGCCTAAACATTTTTACGAGGGCTGGGTTGAACTCGTCATAACGGGCGCAATAAAACATGTCTAAGCACACACTGCTATAATATCTTTATCGCAAGTTGCCAGCTCCCGTTTCCATTCGTCGCTTTCATCACAAAGAGGGGGGCGACGTGGGCAGGGAAAAGAGTGGAGGTGAATGGAGATTAAAGGATCAATACACTTATTTTCTTCTTTTTTTTATAACAGTACAATTTAATGTTTTAAGGTTCTACATTATACGGACATGATAACTCTCATAGGGGTTATATATTATACATTCGTTACACATTCGCCGCGATACGTATAAGGGTAAGGCCGCCGACATTGTCAGTTTTGGTCGGAACAAAACTTTCCAGCACGTTTTCTCCAAATATGTAAGCACTACTGACGTTGTTGTTAGTTAATCCTATAAAGCAATTATTGAGCTTGTTTCCCCATTTCGCAAACTGAATAAAAGTTGTTGTTTCTATAAAATACTTGCATTTATGTTCATCAAACCCCCCTAATTTTGGTCGAAAATGACGTGTCGCTTTTTTCCGAGTACTTTTCAACTACGAATTATTTTCATATTTAAACATTTAGAAAAAAACGTTTAAATACGTTTGAAAGGTGAGACACATTACTTTCTGTAAGACCAAGAACGGTGTTTAAATACTTTGTTTTGCGTATTTTATAAGTCTTTAGATTAGTGGGCAGAGTTTTGGCTTTCGTAACACAAATTTTTGTGTTATGCATAATTACCCCTAAATATTAACAGAAAACTGGGGAAAAACGTATTTTGGCACAGCAACACCGTAAGCTGTCAATCAATGTTAAAAAAAAGAAACTGCCATTTTTAGTTTGTCTATGAGAAAAGTAGAAAGTGAGTCGCATATTTTCGTCAGAATTTGTGTTCATGAATATCTCAAGTAAGTAAGCGTTTCAGAAGTTCACTTTACTATGGTTGTTTTCGTTTATGTTTAAAGCTTACATGAAACATGTACATTTGCGTCTAGTGTGACTTAATTTGGTTTTATAACCTAAAACGTTTGTAAAAAACTGGTTTTGTGTTATATTATGGCGTTTTGTGTTAGTTTTGTGTTATGCATAATACAAATTTTTGTGTTCAGTAACACAAAACAAGTGTAAAGAGTCATGCAGATTGAGAATACTGTAATAGTAAAGAAAAACATTTTCATATTATCGTGAGATTTATTCGAATTGTTATTTTGAATAGTACTTACAGTCTAAAGTTTAAACTGTAAACGTATTATTCTTACAGTATGGTCGTCGGGTGACAACCAAAACTCACTATTTAGTGCATTTGCAAAAAAAAACAAATATCAACTGTGTCAACGTAGAAATAAGGTCGAGTTTTCATGTACCTACTATTACGTGTAATTAGACAGTTTAGGTTCTCACAGGACGATGTACACCAGTGATGCCGCATTCGATCAAACTTGAATTAGGTCTTCTATTATACAATTCCGTGAATCGCGGCTATCGCAGCCGCGCGCGTTCTATCGCGTGCGACTCATGCGCGGCATGTGACACTACTGTATGAAAATGCATGGCAACGTTTCCGAAGTCTGCGACTGACGCGTGCGGCATTTTCATGCACTGACTAGTGTCTAGAATTAAACATTTCGCCGATTCCTTTCCAAGTTTGGTCAAGTGCAGCCTAAGCAATTTATCCTAAGATATAATATCCTAAGGTAAGAGTATAAGTATAGCACTTCAGTTTTTATAATTTTATTACTTTGAAAAACGGAGGCTGTGGCATACAAATGGATGGAAATGGTAAAACCATATACATATATATATATATATATATATATAATATAGTTAAGGGGTTTACTGTTTGCTTTGTGTTGGGATGTTATCTGGGTAAAAAATAATCAAAGTTTGTGATAAATAAATAAATAATAATATAATAAATTAATTTTAGGGGACAATCTTACACAAATCGAACTAGCCCTATAGTAAGCTCAATAAAGCCATGTGTTATGGATACTAGACGACGCTATATTTAATAGATATAAATACTTAAATACATAGAAAACATTCAAGACTCAGAAACAAATATTCAATGCTCACCACACAAATATTTACCCTTACTGCTCAGGCCGCATTAGACCAAACTTGGAATAAGACTTACTCCGAGATTAATATATAAAAAAAACAGTGGTAGGCGTAGGACTTTATTGTTATTAACCTAATGCAAAAATTATGGAAAAACCGATGTAAAACTAGTTCGAATTAAAATGGATCGTTTTATTTTTCCCTAGAAAATGCCGTTAACTCCTGCGGAAAGACAAAAAAACTACAGAGAAAAATTAAAAAATAATAATCCTGTAAAATTTAATGAGCAAAGAAAAAAGAACAATGAAAGAACTCTACGTCAATATAGGAAAAAACAAGCTAGTTATACCGAAGAACAAAAAGAAGAGTTAAGACGAAATAGGAGAGAAGCTAAAAAAAATGAGACATTAACACCACAAGAAGCCGCAGAACCTCCTTGTCCAAGTCCTTCTGGCTCTAATATTACAGTTCACCAAATTGACCGCTCAATGCAACGTAGATGTGAATACAAATATCACAATGACGTTAAAAATTTGCGAAAAACTTTAAACTCTGTGATCAAAGGGTTTCGAACTCTTCAAAAAAAAGTTCAAATTCAAAAAAAGATAATAGAAAGGATGGACAGACATTATGAAACTATTATGATCAAACTGAAAGATAAAGAACTAAATGAGACATCTGCACCACATAATAAACAGACTTCTGAATTCACACCAACTAAAAGTGTAGCTACATTTTTAAATGAAACCATTCCCAATGTAGAAACACCAAAGAAAGAAGAAATAAAGAAGAGGTTAATAGCATATGATGTACTGAAAGAGTCATTTAAATCCGAATACAAAAACTCGACCAACACAGACAAGAATATTATAAAAAGAATCGTGAACAATGATATTATAAAAAAATATAAACAAAGTACTGAATGGAATAATTCTTTAGGTATACGAATGGGCATCTACGAAGCACGCAAAAAACGCGGAAAGAAAGAGCATGAACTACAAAAGAAAATCATATCGTTCTATAATAGAGATGACGTCAGCCGAATAACGGCGGGCAAGAAAGAGTACAGAACATATAAGAAGGTGAAGTGCCAAAAAAGATATTTACTGGACAGCCTAAAAAGATTACATCGGAAATATGTCGCAGAAGAAGGAGCACTGAGCTTTAGTACATTCAAGAAATATCGCCCTTTTTATGTGTTACCCCCGAATATCAAAGATTGCGACACCTGTGCATGCATAAAGCACTCCAACATGCAATTTATTGTAGATGAGTTGAAATCAATTGGTTTGCTGCAAAGTAATAACCTAAATGACTTAGTATCAGACTTAGTATGCAATTTTAAATCAAAAAATTGCATGTACGACGATTGTACTGAATGCTGCACAAAAATAATAGATGCCGGTGACAAAGATCCAGAAAAAGAAGTGGTTTGGTCGGTATGGGCCCTAAAAGAATATGAATATGGCAAAGATGAAAATATAAAGAAATCGAAGAAAATGATGAAAATTAAGAAGGAAGGTACACTGAAGGAACTATTAGAAATATTCAATAATAATATAAATGCTTTCAAAAAGCACGTCTTCAACTTCTATTTTCAATATGATCAGTACAAGACCTGCATTAAAAACTTGAAAAATGAGGAAGTCATGATTCACATTGACTTTTCCGAGAACTATACATGCAAGCATAATAAAGAAGTGCAGGCTACGCATTTTGTGAAAGATCAAATAACCTTACATACGGGTGTGCTTTATCTGAAACACGAAAAGCCCATATCGTTTTGTTCTATTTCGCCCGATAACCAACACAACCCAGAATCGATATGGGCACATTTAGATCCGGTTTTAAGTTTTGTCAAAAATGCTCACCCAAACATAAATGTTATTCATTTCTTCTCAGACGGACCCACAACACAATACCGACAAAAAAAGAATTTTTATCTTTTTAGCCAAAATATTTACGATTATGGCTTCAATTATGCTACCTGGTCGTTTTTCGAAGCCGCTCACGGAAAAGGCGCAGCGGATGGCGTTGGAGGAGCAATTAAACGTACCCTTGATTTGAAAATAGCCCAGGGACAAGATATACCCGACGCACAGGCTGCATATTATGCTTTACTCTCGACAGACACGACTATTAAGATCTTTTATGTACCGGCTGAAGAAATTAAACCTTTAGATGCGTTGGTAGTTGGAAAGTTGACAGCTATACCTGGAACTATGAAGATCCATCAACTGACAACCTGCGAAAAATACAAATTAATGTACAGAGATCTCAGTTGCTTCTGCAAAGATGCTAGTGGAAATTGTGAGTGCCATTCTCCTGTATACCATGATTTTACAACAAGTATGTCAAATAAAAACAACACTCAACGCAATAGGAAACGACAGAATAGTCGTGATACAAATAAAAATGATCGAGAAAAATCACATTTGAAGAAAGCTAAGCGACATCATAGGAATTCCAGCTCATCGACAGAAGAAGATACAAATACTCACGTTGAATATGCTGAAAGTGATGCATCCGGTTTTCTGTCTGATATTTCAATGAGTTCAGACGTAAATTCCGATGAAAACATGCAATATGAGCTTGATGAAAATACTGGCATCCTTCGACCGCGCGTAGATCCTAATAAGAAAGTTAATATCCTGTCGGCAGTTATTATACAACCAGCTATTCAAAATTCAAATGATGTTTCAAAAGCATATACACAAACAAGTTTGACGAAACATGGCATGCAAACAAGTATACAAGATCGCAAGATAACTGGAATAGACGAATTAAGTATTGAAGACGGCAAAATAGTGACTCCTTTGTCTGAAATACGCAACAGTGCAGAAAATATGGCCTATTTTGATTTAAGTACGTGTAACATATTTAACGAAGAACGAAAAATCACAGTAACTGAAAAAGAAAACTATGTAGATTATCAAAAGAAAAATAATGATGAAAAATTAACTTTGTTGGCTGAGCGAGGCGAAAACATGAAACCTGAGACTGATTGTATAATGAAAAAAGATGGAAGATTAAGCGATTTCGAGACAATAGACATAGAAAAAACGAATATTTTCGAACACGAAAAGTCAAGCACCTCGATTGAGAAAGAGGAAACGAAAATCACTAAAACTTTAAGCGACTGTACAATAAAGAAAGACGGAAAATTAGGTATGACTGATGAAGTAGCAAAAGAAAAGACTGACACTTTGGATGAATGTAAGAAGAATAAAAATGAAACGTTAAGGTCGCTGACTGATTTAAAAAACTGTCTAATGACAGAAGACGGAAAACAAACAGAGACTGATAAAAAAGAAACTGAAAAGACTATTACTTCAGACGACCGTCAAAGAGAGGAAGATGATTTAGAAGAGACTGCGAGAGAATTTGATTTTAAAATTGATGAAACTGTCGTAGTCCGATACTACCAAAGAAAACAATGGAAGTATTACATAGGATTTATAACTCAGATTCTGGATAAGCATGACGATGCGCAGTATAAAATACGTTTTCTGAAGACTGTGAAGAACCCTGACTTGAAATTCGTAGTGACGAAGAAACTAGATATAGATGTCGTACCTCGTAATTCAGTAGTTAAACGTGTAAATTTAATACTTCAGAATGCAAAAGAATATTTCTTAGAAGACGATGGTGACAACGGGTACTTTTAAAGATTTTTGTTGATTTTGTTAATTTTATTAATAGGCTTCCATTGAATTTAAAATGATGGCTCTTAATGTGAAGCCTCTCATAGACTGGTGCAGCCTGCGGTGGCGGTCAATAGTAATTTTGACAGCTTTTGTCAAATTTGCTATTGACCGCCATCGCAGGCCGCGCTAGTGTGATTCAGGCCTTGAGCTCAAAGTGATTGAACTTATGAATCATTTAGTTTCTACTTGAAATATTTTATGAAATTATTTTATGTTTGCGAGAATTCTTAAAACTTATTAATAGGCACAAGTAAGTTTTAAAAAATCTTGCAAAAATAAAATAATTATGAAAAATATTTCAAGTAGAAACTAAATGAATAAGTTCAATCATCTTCCAATATAAGTTATGAGCCCAAACTGATTGATCTCGTTAATTATTTAGTTCTTAGTTGATATTGTATTTTTTGGTATTATTTTTACGTTTGCAAGACGCAATGAAACTTTATTGTTTGTTACTAAGAGCTATGCTCAATTGCCTTTGATGAAAGTGATTTTTATTAAAATGCTGCCATTGAATTTAAAATGTCAGCTCGTAATGTGAAGCCTCTCATAGACTGGTGTGATTCAGGCCTTGAGCTCGGTGATTGAACTTATGAATCATTTAGTTTCTACTTCAAATATATTTTTAAATTCTTTTATGTTTGCGAGAATTCTTTAAACTAAGACGCCATGCTCAATTACCTTTGATGAATGTGATTTTTATTAAATAAATAAATAAAATAAAATAAAATTCGTTTATTTCAGACAACCACGTGAACTTATGAATCATTTAGTTTCTACTTGAAATATATTTTTAAATTATTTTATGTTTGCGAGAATTCTTTAAACTAAGACGCCATGCTCAATTGCCTTTGATGAATGTGATTTTTATTAAATAAATAAATAAAATAAAATAAAATTCGTTTATTTCAGACAACCACGTGAACTCATGAATCATTTAGTTTCTACTTGACATATATTTTTAATTTCTTTTGTTTGCAATAATTCTGAAAACTTTTTTGTTTCCTAGGAATAATGCTCAATTTGTCGTATTTTTTTATGATGATCTGTTTTTTATACAGAAAATGAAATTCTTTTTTTTATAAAAACAGATCATCATAAAAAATACTGATTTAGTCAAATACCGATCGATCACGTATTCTAAAATGTTGTCATTATAAATACATTAACATACGTAAAAAAAATGATATTTTTTCCTTACCCGCTATTTTAATACTATTATGAAACAACCTTTACAAAAAATAGTGTTACTTTTGTGTTATATTTGTGTTACGGTATCACAAAAGTGATTGTGTTATTTTTGTGTTATAAATGATAATCTCAACGGCCTTACCCATAATTGTTTTGTACATTTTTCTCGGTTTGCCTATATCACTATCTCCAATCAATAGGGTAACTTCCTCATGTTGAAATGGATAACGCCATGTTTCTAAACGGATAGTAAACCATCTTATTATTATAATAAAGTATAAATTACAAAATATAATTGAATTATAAAAAGAAATAAACATTGAAACTTTAGAAAAAATATGCAATTTTTTAGTATCCTAGAGGAAATTAAAAGCTACCAATAGAATCCTTCCGCTATTATAGAAACAAAATTGAATGACAACTATGGACGGATACCAAACAATCAAAAATAAACCGAGAAGCTACAGCGACTTTGTCAAAAATTCTGACAAGGAGGGGAGCGGCGGTTGAAATGAAACGCTTTGAGAATGACCCGGACCTACACGCAGTATTTCGCGACCGAAACAGCAACTTGATTTTCCATACAACGATTGGTACAAAATAGCACTGTGACGTCAGAATGTAATGTCAATTAATATGAAGCATTTCGGCTGCCGCCACCAAAGTTAATCTTTGAATTAAAAAAAAAAAATATATATTTTATCTATGTCAGTCTGTAAGATTTAATACAGTGTACCAAAAATGTGATGTGAACCGATCAAAGCCATAACAGGTATCGTGTTCTGATAAGAAAAAACTAAAAATATTTTTTTTTGTCGGGCTTTTTTTTACATTTGTATGGAGCAGGTCGCCGGAGTCAGCCAACGCTCCATACAAATGTAAAAAAAAATCGCGTCAAAAAAATCTTTTAGTTTTTTTTCTTATCAGAAAACGTAGGTACCTGTTATGCCCTTGATCGGTTCACACCCCATTTTTGGTACACTCTGTATGTAAATATCGGCCTTTGTTGCCTGACTCGCCTCCGGGTTGGACTAAATATGAATATGCCAAAGACCAAGGTCATTAGCATAGAACGTAGGGTAGAGATAGAGATAAACGGTAAACATAGCATATGTCCATGAGTATCTTTATTGGGGCCAATTAGTTTCTTTCCAGGCGCGACAAGAGAAAGAGGTCGATAGACGGACCGAAAACGCCTGGAGGAGCTATCGGTCCATGAAACACCTAATGAAGGGCGACCTCCCTCTGTCACTTAAACTTAGGCTCATGGACATGGACATGTGCATACTTCCAGTTCTCACCTACGGTGCACAGACTTGGTCTTTGACGGAAGCGCAGAAGTCCAAACTCGCGGTTTGCCAGCGAACTATGGAGCGCAGCATATTAGGTGTAAAGCTAATGGATCGCATAGAAGATGTAGCTCGGAAAGCAGCCAAGTTGAAGTGGGACTGGGATGGTCACGTCTACCGCGTGCAAAATGAGCTTTGGGCCAAAGGGACCACGGAGTGGAAGCCCCTAAACTCAAAACGGAGAACGGGTAGACCTCGTCGGCAATGGCGGGATAGCTTGGGACTCCTTTTTAAAAGACTGGCCAGATATTGATCAAGACCGCGATTAATGGAAAAAGAGGAGGTGGCGTTTGCTTTGCAGTGGGATATAACAGGCTCGATATAATAATAATACAGCTTGTTATCTACGTACCAGGAACTAATATTATTATCCAATTAATTACCTAATTGATCTACCGGGTTCTCCGTCGTCATCTCCACTCCGTGGCGGTGTGCCATATAAATTACTGCGGAGCGTGCGTTTCTCCGCAAAACTTTGCGTTCGAGGCTTGTTACAGCACCAGATAAACAGTCATTTGCGTCATTCCGCGTCATCATTTGTGGAACTCCAAATGACGCCATTTTGAATTCAATTTATTTAAGAATTGTGAAGGATCGAATAAATAAGTACTGTGATACTAAGTTTTACTTGTACCGCTCATCGCTCCCTTAGGTCATGACATGATTTAAAAAAGTATTCTCACATAAACTTGCGTTTAAAGATTGGATGAATACTTTTTTTGCACAAGCTCACTTGTGCTAGCACGAATTAAGTAGGTATGTACGACGCAAAATCAGTTAAAGTACGAACGAATGTATTTATATGTCACATATTGCAAGTTTCCTTTACCTGATGCCATATAAGTTTGAAATAGTAATCTCAACTCATTCACCACCTTGCAATGATTTTCAACGGTTTAATATCCATATTATGTAGCGAAAAGCGCCCAAAGCGTTTAGACAGTGATGACAGCGGGGTTAATGAAGCGCTCGTAGCCTAGCGGAGCCTGCGGGTCGGAAACGATAGCGCGGGTTACGCAAAGATGGCAGTGGTTAGTCTTTGGATGGGTGACCGCCTGTTCGAGTGGTTACTATAAATTAGCGCTTCCGTGCTTTGGAAGGCACGCTAAGCAGTTGATCCCGGCTGCTGTCTATGTCAGTAGTCGTTAAGCCGAGATAGAGGCCTTCGGTCGGCTTAAAAACTTCTAACAGTCGAGTTGCCCACTCACTTGACAAAGGGGGGACAACTGTTACTCGCGTCCGCAGGACCTACCTGCCACAACCCTGCATGTCTCCCCTGGGTGGTACTAAAGAGTGACAAACTTTAAAAAAAAAAGCCAAATTATAGTATGCCACTCAATTAAATAAGCGGGGTTAATAACAGCTCTGGTGCCATAGTGGCGCGCCGTCAGGGCCCGTCAGGGTATTTCAAAATTCGCCGTGTATCGTAGCTCCGCGGTACACACGGCGATATTGGAGTCGATCTACCAGGGTTCGAGCCCAGCGACTGACATGCACCTTTTGGTATGTTTTAAATTCATAGTGAGTACATTTTCAAAACGCCGAGTAGCATGGAATGTTCTCATGGAACATTCGATGCTTAAGGAAATGTATAGACAAATGTATGTGGATGTAGCACGTTTATCTGGAAAAGGCCATACAAGTGGTGAATAGTGAAGTGGGTGGGAAAAGCCCATGCTACTCATAATAAAAGAGTAATGAAATGAAGATCGAAATGGATAACGAAATTAAGGTCTAGAATCTTCGGTATATAAAGGGGTATATAAAGGGACCACGTTCGCGGTACAAGTCAGTCTCAAGTGAGAATCTGGCACGTTTATCTGGAAAAGCCCATGCAAGTGGTGTTCGGGCCGACCGTCTGCCCGCCCCCTTAAACTCCTCACGTGTGTACGCCTCTTGAGTCTGTGGTTTTGACAGTGACACTTCTTGTCAAGGCGGAGAAAAAAGAGATAACCTCGTTGTTGCGGACCCGAGAGGTCCGAGTGTTTTTGGGTAATTTTGGAAACGCATTTTCCTTGTTTTGTGTAATATCGCTCGCTTTGAAGACACACGGGTGTCCGAGTGTTTTGTGTGGATATTTCGGTGACATCGGAAGAGTTGGTGATTTGACGCCGCGGATTGTTGGCGATACTGCCCCGGAACACAACGGCTGCTTCTTCAGCCCGGAGACCTTCTTGATTGAACTTGACTTGACCTGACAGTTGACTGAACCTTGACAGATACTAACCGGAGTTGAAGCGAACATCGCGCCTCCCGGAATCAGGTGAGTTGAACAAGTTTTGTAGCCAATCCACTGGCTTATATGACCCGCGAAACGCGTGGCAGTTCACTCCACTCGCACTAGGCGAGGAGTTGAACAATTTTTGGTAGCAGAGCGTGGTTACTCACAAAGAAAAAACGCGAATTTTGATAGTTTTTTCCTTTTGGGTAAAAATTTTGAGGTTATTTGTTAAAACCAAATTTAGCTACAACTATTTAAAACCTCTATTTTGTGGCACTGCAAGTGTTTTGTACTGTAGATTTCACGAAATTATTGTACTTGCAGTGCAAATTAGTGAGATTACAACCTCCGGAAGGTGATTTTGAGTGTTTGGTACAATTTAATTTGGAAAATATTTGAAGGCAAATATAAGCCACATATTTGATTGATTGTAATTTGGAAAGCCTTTCATAGCTTGTTGTTTGGTAATAAGGCATTTGTTTTATTCAGTTTGCTATAAGCGGCCTAGGTTGCTAAAAATATAAGCTAAAATATAAGGTTACCATAAATATTAGTTGTAAGCTAGATTATTGTACAAGTGATGTAACTAGCCAATTATAGATTATAATTTGAGCTTCCACTGCGTTTTGAGAATCTATATTGGTTGTTATTGTAAGGCATTTCTGTAATTGAGTTGATATTTGGTTTTGATTCACTAGGGTGACCAAGAGATTGGAATTTCCACATTAATTAAATTAATTTTAATTTTCTCTGGTATTGTTGGAAATTAATTTAAAATGGGATCTACACCTAAGGCTAAGATCCAGTCTGCACTGCGTTGGTTTTCATCTGCAGCAGCTTTGGTTGACAGAAATGACCGGGAGGAGGCTTTGTTGGCCCGGTACGAGGAGGTGTCAGACCGTCTTAAGGCTGTGGAGTTCCAGGTTGAACTCTACCTAGCGGAGCCCGGCCGGACGACCCCGGAGACCGAGCAGGTGGAGCGGGACTTTGAGCAATGTATGGATTTTGGGGACAGGATTGTCGAGAGGGCTTCTAAGATACTGCGGGTTCGGAATGGTGCGGCCCGGGACGTTCCGAAACACGCAGTTATCTACCCAGGGTTGGCAGCGCGCTTGCCAGCCATACAGATGCCGGTCTTCCGAGGAGACCTGGACGAGTGGACCAGCTTCATCGACCTCTTTGATAGCTTGGTGCATGCCCGGACGGACCTGCCAGCGGCGTTGAAGTTGGCGCAGCTGATGTCTGCTCTCGTCGGGGATCCGCGCGACTTGATCGCGCATTTGTCGGTCACCGACGACAATTATGAAATCGCGCGCACGTTGCTGAGGGACCGATACCAGAACGTGCGGCGACTTGCGGATACTCTTATGACTAAGATCTGGAATATCCCTCGGATCGCTCAGGCTTCAGACATCCGGCTGAAAATGCTGAATCCTGTTTTGACAGCGACCAAAGGGTTAGAGAACCTTGGTTTGCCGGTGGACCAGTGGTCCTACATACTGTTGAATTTTTTGTTGAACCGGCTGCCGGCTGATGTACGGGCCAGGTTTGAGCACCGGTATGGTGGTGAAAGTGCTCAGCATCTGCCGACCTTCACCAATCTTATCGACCAATTGGAACTTGAGTGTCGACGGGCCGACACCTCGGATATACCACCCCCGAGGCCTCCTGGGGCCCAGCGGGCCCAGGGGAGAGTTGCACCTCAAAGGGGAGGGTGGGGCAAATCGGCCCCACAACCAGCGGGTCCTCACCAATATAATACCAGTGCATTGGACCCTGAAGTCTGCCTATGCTGCAAGAACCCTGGCCATCGGGTGCCAGCGTGTCCGAAGTTTCTTGCGCAGCGGGTTGTGGGACGCCGCAACATTGCTAAGCAGCGGCAATGGTGCTTTGTTTGCTTGGGCCCACATTTTGTGCGAGATTGTGCCCACCCGCAGGCGTGTAAGTCCTGTGGTGGGAAGCACCACCCCATTTTATGCATGAACCGCAGTGGGGATACACCTCCCCCCCCCCCTGCGCAGGGGTCATGCTCCCCTGTTCGGAGTCAGCAGCGGGCTGACCAGGGGCCCATGGCCGAGGAGAAGTGGGGACGTCGGGTAACACCCCCCTCCCCCCCCCCTCCAAAACTACGCGACTACTTCGCACGCACCCGTGCCCCAACGGGGGGTCCTTACGGGCGGGTGCCCGCAAACGCCTCCACCCCGGCAGGCGCCACGGATGTCGCCGCCGCTTGTGGAGCGACCCCGCTGGGGGTCGGGACCTCCGGTGTACGGCCGGAGTAGGACATACCAGGGGCCGCAGGCGGCACGCATGGCGCGACGGCAGTACCAGCCGGAGTGGGACCCGCTCGAGCGGTACGAGCGGCCCGCCCATGCGGAACAGGATGCAACGCGTTATCCCTGCTAGGGATACGCCGCCCACGCACCAGCCACCGCCACGCCCTTGGAGACCGTGTTATTGCCCACGGCTTCGGTTTGTGTTTGGGGCCCTGGCGGAGGATCAGCCTGCGTGCGCTCTCTCCTTGACACGGGAGCGCAAGGCTGCATGGTATCCAGTAGGTTGGTGCGACAGTTGGGCTTGGTTGTGAAACCCCACCCGGAAAGTATACGTGGGGTAGGCAATGTGACAGTGTCAAATCTGGTAGGGCAGACCTTACTCACCTTTGGACCGGGTCCCACTTCACGCGCGAGGATTAATGCTCCCGCGTTAGTATTGGATGAAGTGGTAGGGAGACTCCCCCAGGTGAAGCTGCCTCCAGAGGTTCGGAGTTTGACAGCTGGATTAGTTCTGGCGGATGCTGGATTTGACAGACCTGGTCCGATTGACGTGTTGCTGGGTGCAGACGTTCTTGGGCGGGTGCTGTTGAGCGGCAACCGTACCTTACAGCCTGGCGGACTGGTTACACTGGAAACGGTGTTTGGCTATGCTGTAATGGGTTTGGTTTTAGCGGCTCCACCGCCTCCTACTGAGGAGGGCTGTCTGGTTGGAACTGCTCTTTCAGAAGCCGTGCAACGGTTCTGGGAGATTGAGGAACCACCTACCGCGTCGCGTATGAGCCCCGAGCAGGAAGAGTGCGAACGGTTTTACCAAAATAATACTGGGCGCCTCTGCTCTGGTCGGTTCATAACACGACTTCCTCTGCTCATCCACCGACCTCCTCTTGGAGCGTCACGTGAGATGGCTGAGAAGCGGCTGGTTTCGATGGAACGCCGAATGAGAAGAGATGCGCTCTTCCGGCAGAAGTATGTGGACTTCATGAGGGAGTACGAGGGTTTGGGACACATGTCGGTGGCTCGGACGGACTGGAGTACAGTGGAGCACTGCTTCCTGCCGCACCACGCGGTCCTAAAATCCCCGGAGTCCAAGATTCGTGTGGTCTTTGATGGGTCCGCGTCCACCTCGACTGGGGTGTCATTGAACCAGTGTTTGCATGCAGGTCCTAAGCTGCACAAGGATATCACGGATATCCTCACAAATTTTAGGAAACATCAGGTGGTGTTCGTCGCCGACATCCGGATGATGTTTCGGCAGACAGTGATCCATCCTGATGATCGGCGGTATCAGCTGATCTTGTGGCGTGAGAGCCCTGATGAACCGATGTTGGTGTACGAGCTGAATACGAATACATACGGCTTGAAGAGCAGTCCGTACATTTCAATTCGAACTTTGTTAGAATTGGCGTCTCGAGAGAGACTGAGGTTCCCTCGAGCGTCCGCCATTTTGGAACGGGACTTATTTGTCGATGACGTGTGCACCGGGGCAAACAGTGTCGAAGAGGCTTTGGTTTTGCGGGATGAGCTGGTGGAACTCTTGCGGACGGGTGGATATGAATTGCGCAAATGGATGTCCAACTCACCGGCCGTGGTGGCCGGCCTCCCCGAGGATCACCAGCAGGATCCGCACCTGTTCGAAAATGTTGAGAGCCCGCACATGTTATCAGTCCTAGGCGTGCAATATCGACCAGTCCAAGATGTGTTCACCTATCGGGTGGAACTGGATTCCCCGAGGGTCTGGACGAAGCGGCTTGTGCTGTCCACGGTGGCCAGGACGTACGATCCGAATGGATGGATCGCGCCGGTCATCTTCACGGCGAAGGCATTTATGCAGCGCCTGTGGATGGTCCAACTGGGTTGGGATGATCCACTATCCGGAAATTTGTTGAGCGATTGGGAGGTTTTCTTCTCCACGCTCCCGGAGATAAATCAGGTCGAACTGCCGCGTAAGCTGTTGCCGGCCGGGAAATGCCGAGTAACCCTACACGGGTTTTGCGACGCCTCCGAGCGAGGGTATGCAGCGGCCGTTTACTTGCGGACGGTCAGCTCCGCCGGATCGGTCGATTTGCACTTGGTAATGGCGAAGAGCAAGGTGGCTCCCCTTCGCACGCGTTTGACAATCCCAAAAATGGAATTATCTGGAGCGGCTCTTCTTGTACGCCTACTGAACCACGTGGCCTCTACCTTGAAGGACACCGTGAACCTTGAGGAGAGTGTCTACGCATGGACTGATAGCCAAATTGTATTGTGTTGGCTGCAGTCGTCATTCCATACTTTGGAGGTCTTTGTGGCCAACCGGGTCTCGCAAATCCAGAATTCGGAGACTGCCTTGGTTTGGAGACACGTGCCAGGTGAACTGAACCCAGCGGACGTGGCGTCCAGGGGTTGCACGGCACCTGAGCTTGTTGCCCACTCACTGTGGTGGAGACCAGATTGGTTGTTGGAACCGGAGACACTCTGGCCTGCCAGTTGTGTGATTGGGACCCCATCCTCTGGCTTGGGTGTCCACCTTGTCGAGACCGCTCCAGTGTCAGACACTGCTTGGTTGCTAGAACGGTATAGCTCTCTCGACAAGCTTGTTGGAGTGACCGCCTGGGTCAAGCGATTTATACACAATTGTCGCCACCCTGACAACCGGTCACGCGTTAGAGTTCTCGCCACAGAAGAGCGGAATGCCGCCCTACATCATTGGATTAGGGTTGTGCAGGAAGAACACTTTGCGGACGTATTGAAGCCCCTGCGGCAGGGACGTCCTAAGCTACCGAAGGCGATAGCACGCCTCAACCCGTTCATTGACGAGTCGGGTACACTCCGGGTTGGAGGACGGCTCCGCAACGCTAGCTTGCCGTACTCGGTGCGCCACCCCATTTTGCTGCCTAAGAAGGGGCATCTGGTGGAATTGTTGGTGATTGACCGCCACATAAAGAACTCGCATGCCAGCTGCAATGCACTCTTGGGCATTTTGCAGCGAGACTTTTGGATATTGAACAGCCGACGGGTTATTCGGAGCATCGTGTTTCGGTGCTTGCCTTGCTTTCGGCTCAAGGCAGCCACGATGCAGCCCCAGATGGGGGACCTTCCTCCTGATCGGGTCAACGAGGCTAGGACCTTCTCTAGGGTTGGGACCGATTTTGCGGGACCTTTTTTAGTGAAAACGTCGCGACTTCGAAATGCGAAGGTTGTAAAAGCGTATTTGTGCGTTTTCGTATGCCTGTCGACCAAGGCTGCTCATCTTGAACTTGTTGGTGATCTTACGACGGAGGCTTTTATTGCGGCATTGGATAGATTTGTATCCCGTAGGGGACTCCCATCTCTGATCCGGTCAGATTGTGGAACCAATTACAAGGGTGCCGACCGTTATTTACAAGATGTTGTAAAATTTTTATTTGAAAATAAGATTGATATTGGAACAGACCTCTCCCGTCGGGGTATCACCTGGACGTTCGATCCGCCAGGCTGCCCCCACTGGGGTGGAATCTGGGAGGCTTGCGTGAAGCAAGCAAAAGCCCATATGTATCGGGTAGTCGGTCAAACTGTATTGACTTTTGAGGAACTCGCGACGTTGTTTTGTAGAATTGAGGCCGTCCTCAATTCCCGTCCGTTGTGTCCGCTCAGCTCCGACCCAAATGACCTGGAAGCGCTCTCTCCAGGCCATTTCTTGATTGGTCAGCCACTTGCAGCGTTGCCGGAGCACCCCCTCCGGGACATACCCTCCGGTCGTTTGTCGCGCTACCAGATGCTGCAACAAATGGCTCAGAACTTTTGGACCAGATGGTCATTAGAGTATTTGCATGTTTTGCAGCAGCGCCTCAAGTGGACTGACAAAACCAGTCCCCCCAGAGTTGGAGACCTTGTGCTAGTTAAGGATGCTAACCTTCCGCCACTGCGATGGCGCCGGGGGCGCATCGTTAATTTGTTTCCCGGTAAGGACGGGACCCCTCGGTTTGCCGAGGTCATGGTTGGGGACTCGGTTCTGAAGCGAGCGGTAGCAACCCTATCGCGACTTCCCCTAGTATAGCGGACCGGCTTAGAGGCCGTTCCGAGGCGGGTGATTGTTCGGGCCGACCGTCTGCCCGCCCCCTTAAACTCCTCACGTGTGTACGCCTCTTGAGTCTGTGGTTTTGACAGTGACACTTCTTGTCAAGGCGGAGAAAAAAGAGATAACCTCGTTGTTGCGGACCCGAGAGGTCCGAGTGTTTTTGGGTAATTTTGGAAACGCATTTTCCTTGTTTTGTGTAATATCGCTCGCTTTGAAGACACACGGGTGTCCGAGTGTTTTGTGTGGATATTTCGGTGACATCGGAAGAGTTGGTGATTTGACGCCGCGGATTGTTGGCGATACTGCCCCGGAACACAACGGCTGCTTCTTCAGCCCGGAGACCTTCTTGATTGAACTTGACTTGACCTGACAGTTGACTGAACCTTGACAGATACTAACCGGAGTTGAAGCGAACATCGCGCCTCCCGGAATCAGGTGAGTTGAACAAGTTTTGTAGCCAATCCACTGGCTTATATGACCCGCGAAACGCGTGGCAGTTCACTCCACTCGCACTAGGCGAGGAGTTGAACAAGTGGTGAATAGTGAAGTGGGTGGGAAAAGACCATGCTACTCAAAATAAAAGATTAATGAAATGAAGATCGGAATGGATAACGAAATTAAGGTCTAGAGTCTTCGGTATATAAAGGGACCACGTTCGCGGTACAAGTCAGTCTCAAGTGAGAATCTGGAGAGTCTTAAGTTAGTGATCGAAGTGAAGTCTTTAGAGTCACGTTATCCACGTTAATCCCCTAGCCTGATCCCCCAGGGGAATTAGCGGCAATTATTTTATATTCAACTAGGAAAAAATGATAATGTTCGGTTATGGCGCTTCGCCGGACGCTACCGCGTCACGCTCGCTTCGCTCGCTCGGCTCGCGCGCTGTAGGGTCGCAGTTCAACTAACAACCTAACCGTTTTTTTCCCCTGGGGGATCAGGCTAGGGGATTAACGTGGACAACAGCTTTAGAGTGGAGTCTTCGGAGTGGAGTTCTCAGAGGAAGATACTAAGTGAGTAGTATCGGGTGAGAACTGGAAGAAGAAGAACAGTGGAAACAAGTGGTAAATAGTGAAGTGGGTTTAGTGTTTAGTTTATTAACTATATCCTACCCCTCCACGATCGTAACAATTTCAAGAGAGGTAATAATTTACTTTAAAAACAAAGTTTTAACCGACTTCAATTTAGTGCTCTTCAGCGATAAGTCCGCATGTTGTCTACCTCTATTGTTATGTATTCTTTCTCTTTTTAACTGCTTTGTTTGTGTGAGGTGTGCAATAAAGAGTATTTGTATTGTATTGTATTGTACTCCGCCAAGGCACGAGAATATTTCCACATTTCTTATCCAATATACCACATGATCTGATTTCCGAGAGCAAATGCGTTGATTATTACAGAAAAAAACCGAATCCCTGTATGTGGGCCGATAATATTTGAGGAATTCCGTCGAATCCACAAGGATCACCTTTGGCACTTCATTAGTTGCTATTTCAACGGAATCTTATCAGAATCTGTGATATACTTTTGTACTTTTAAGTACATAATTGAGGAATTCCATAAGTCATCTGTGGTCTTCATCATCAATTCCACTCCACCAAATTTATGATTTGCGGGTGTAAATACACTAGTTATAATAGAAAATACCAAAATCACTACACGCGTGCCTAATATAATTGAAGAGTTCCCTCAATTCCTCATGGATCCCATCATCCAACTGAATTTTGAAAATAATGGGACCCACCTGGAAGCATATACTTACAAACAAAAAAAGAAAATTTCGAATCGGCTCATCAATGACGGAGTTCTGAGGTAACAAAAAAAAAAAAAATACAACCGAATTGAGAACCTCCTTTTTTTTAAAGTCGGTTAAAAAACAGGGTGCCCGCCTAGATCGTCTAATCAACGAAGATACCTTTCTTATTGCTTACTTGGTTGATACTTACATAAAGTAGATAGTAGTAGGGCTCTACTTATGGCCGGTTCCAATAATCAACCCACCGATAGTTTTCCTTACCGGTTACATTTTGACAGATTACCCGTAGAAAATGTGTCACAATGTAACTGTTGGTAAGGAAAACTATCGCTGGATTGATTATTGGAACCGGCCATTAGTGGATTGGTAATATGTTTGTTCCTGAGTCATGTAAATTTTCTACGTATTTAAGTATTTACCTCTTTATTTAGGTATACTTCGCCTAGCCATGGTACAAGCTTTGCTTAGTTTGGGACTAGGTCGATTTGTGTAAGATAGTCCCCAGTATATTCATTTATTTATTTAGTCCCCAGAATAGGTACAATATGTATTATTTCATGCAATTTGCCCGCTTTGATTGGGTTTTTTTTTATATACATATGACAGTTGTTTGCTTCTCGTGCAGGACCGCCGCTATTTTTATGTCCACAGAGTAAAATAAATATAGAACAATTTAAATGTACATAAACATGTTTGGTAAAACACAAAACCGAAACCTATGAAACAATCGATGTCAAAAATATGTACGTTTCACGCCACTGCTCGGAAATGTGGCAAAAGATGGTTAGAATTCAGGCTTCAAAGCTGGGGTTAGTTGGACGTCGCACGAACAGACCATCTATGAGTTCAAACTGTCCAACAATGTTTTTGTAGTCCAGTTTGAACAGCTATTCGAACAATCACAGCTCGTCTCGTCTCCTTCGAGACCTCGAACACACTCGTCCATCTATTGCTTACTTTCTAGCCTTTACAACAATGTACAATTTTTGCGAGACATTTTATGCTTATTACAAACGAATAAAGTTTAGTTTAGTCCTAGAGGCGGTGTTCTTTTTATAACTTCCCTTTTTATGCTTTCATTTTTAGTTATAGCCAATTTTGTTTTTTGTTTATGATTATCTTGTATTTATGATTAAGCTAGCTTTAATTAATATTGTAACTATTCATGAATAATATCTTGTTGCATAAAGTTTAAAGTTCAACGTCCGCACAAAATCAGGTGCGAGATCAAAAATGTTGGATCCAAAACCATCACGAGACTTTGCAGGTTATCCTTCTTTTATTGTCGAAGTATAATAGAGAACCGTGAATCGGCCAATCAATACTTTATCCCCCAGTTTCGAAGTATGGTTCAAAATATAAGTACACAATCAAAAGCGCGGGTTTACGATTGAAAGGAGCGAGATAAGTTTTCTCTTCGTTTCGTAGCGGTGTTGTAAAATGTAGCAATTTTCGTATTGTTAAGTAAGATTGAGAAAAACGTGAGTTGATTGGAAGGATTCTTTCCTGTTCGTATATGCGGTGAAGTAAATGGTAAACAATTCAAACATTAAAACAAAAACGATAACTTCAATTTTAATTACAATTATAATAAGAATAAGAATCATTTATTGAAAACTATTTTTACAGACATACTATATGCCTATAATATATGCTTTTTCATATTGTTAAGTAAGATTGAGAAAAACGTGAGTTAATTGGAGGGATTATTTCCTGTTCGTATATGCGGTTCACCGTATATGGTAAACATTTCAAACATTAAAAAAAAAACGATAACTTCAATTACAATAAAAATAAGAATAAGAATCATTTATTGAAAACTTATTTTACAGACATACTCGTCCAAGTAACAAAACGTGGCTTGGTAATTGTCCTAGAACCACATATTATCAGGACTATAACGGGATTGTAAGCGCTTATAACCACGGAAAAGGGCCTTTATAGCCGTACTTGTCCTAATAAAGCACTAATAGTGGAATTAGTGACCAACCAATTAAGCCAATAGTAGACTTATATTTCGACTTCGCAAAACGATTTGCCCCCGCGAACCTCACTATAAGCGCCTTACAAAACCAAACAAAATTATAACGTGCTCCATATTTCTGTTACAAGCTTTTCCAAAAACAGTTGTGAATTTTGTGTTCCTGTGTTGTGAGTTGTTCCCTATATTGTATAAAAAACTTAATGTAAGCCATTTTCCTAATAAAAGTATTTATATTTTTAAGTCTTTCATAATAATACGTATAAATATAAGGTGTACGTGCATTCTCATGCAAACGTATTTTTTCGGTGAAGCATATTGTGTTTTTAATCTATTTTTTAAGCGCTTCTTGAAACCAGTTTATTTAATAAGTTGTATTTAAAATAAATTAGGTTGCAATAACAAATATAATCAAAAGTAACTTTGTTTTAGAGCAAACATTTTGAAGAACGTTACCATCCCTCTATAGGAGCAAATGGTTCTTCACCAGAACTACAATATCGCCATATTGTTAGGAATTAGGGTTCCACAATAATTTAAATGCACCATAATCAGATTTTTTAAATGTCTTTTGTCTTATTTTTATTTATGTCAAGAAGCGTTGAGGCGTCTTGAGGCAGGACATATTTTTGATTCCAAAAGTGTTAATATTTTTTTTCCTAGTACGTATTTTTAATTGTTATGCCTTTAATATCACTTTCATCATCGTGTTAAGATTCATCGCTAATACTCTCCTCGTGGTCTAATCTAAATCGCATTCTCCAGAAACATCGATAACATTATGTCATGAATTTCCATTGTCACTATCTTGTGCGGAACCCGCGTCAATTTATGTGATACGTCCTTTGCCTGTTATGAAATTAGCACCAGATATTCAATATCTCCGTGATGTGACCATAATAGAATTAGCAAGACCATTAGGAACGGTTGTACTCCTTTATAACAGCCCGTTATAAAATGAAGATTATTTTGTATAATAATGGTAATTCATTAAACCTTTATAAACAGATTACGATTATAGCAGCATTCGATAATGCTCAATAAGAACCACTACATTTACTCTTAGAATAAGCACTTATAGAACTAATTTACTTATAAAGGATCCACAAAGTAGACTTATAAACCCTTATAAGTGTAAGTAACAAGTGCAAATGGTTTGCAGTACGTTTGGTTATATTTGTTGCTCTTATAAGCATACTTTACTTATAACAGTTTTATATTGCTTCTTGTAGGCAATAACAAGTATTGCTTACCAGAGCGAATAGTCTCAAGCGCGTTTCCGCCTTTTCAATACCTTAGTAGGACACCTTAGCTTATATTGTGCCGTTAATTTAAGCCTATTAGCGATTATAAGTGCTATAAGAACAGATGTACTAGAAGCGCAAACAAACTTCACGTATGTATTATAAGCATGGTAGCACCTACTAGAACCATTAAGAGAGAGTTATTAGTGCTGTAGGTCTATAAAATACGCACTCTGGGATAATTTTGTTTCTTGGGGTACTATATGACTATTATGCTAGAATTTCATATTAAGGGACAATTACAATTAACTATTATTACAACAAATGCTCTCAAATAAAGCGTCCGTCTGTTGTCCATAGTATGAAAGATCATCAGAATCACCACGTACCCTTAGTACAAACTTTGCTTAGTTTGAGACTTGGTACATTTTCCCCAAATACGAGTAGGCAATATTTTCTTTTGTTTGCATCACCTATAAAAAAAATGTTGTACGACCATCGAGTTGGTCGTAGTAACCGTAAACCCTAGTAATTATTAAAGGGATTCTGCCAGTCTTGTCTATTCCAACTGACGTACGAGATAACTGCAATTGGCTTCCACTCCGTCTATAAATACTAGAAATTGTAATGGAGCTCCCATGCACGTCTGAGCAAGAGATATTTACGTATGCTATTGCGGGCCAGTCAAAAGGCCTTCGATACACGTATCAGAATACGACTTATTCGTACATGTTAAGCTTGTTTTTCGCTCGCTACGATGCAATGCAAACGTATGAAATCAGAACCATTGTGCCGGTGAACGTGCAAAATTTTCCAAGTGGTCATTTTTACGAGGGCAAGTTGTATAAGTAAGTAACTTAAGTAATGCCCTTCTTGCATATTATAGGAGTTGCGTGTTCGAAAAGTTATGTTTGTGTTATACAATTTAAATAAAAGAATTATGTAATGTCTACGACGTGTAACAAAAATAACGCAAAACCGTTTAAGGGCATAACAGGTATCGTGTTCTGATAAGAAAGAACTAAGAGAAAATTAATTTTGACGCGAATTAGTTTTTACTTTTGTATCGAGCGTTGGCCGACTAGGGCGACCTGCTCCATTCAAATGTAAAAAAAAAATCGCGCAAAAAAAAAAAAATTCTCTTAGTTTTTTCTTATCAGAACAGGATAAGTACCTGTTATGCCCTTAAACGGTTTTGCGTTATTTTTGTTAACGGCTTCCGTGACAACATGCTGAGCGAGGGTCCTATTTAGCACATTATATATTATGCTTGTAAGTACCTTTTTTTATTATATTTTTTTTCTTTACTTTGTTCGCTAAATTAATAAATTATTATTCTTTAATCTACAAGAATATAATATTAACAGATATAAACGTCACGGTTCATGACTTGTCCTTCACTACATAGAAATTTGAAAAAATAACTCAAGTATCCGAATAATACAAAACTTTCAACTACAATTGACTTGGCACCTTTATTTACACCAACTACGTATTTCTGCAATAGCAGCATTTCAACGGCATTTCGATCTCAAATCAACACGTTAATAACGCGCCGTATTATCTCGTCCGTGCATTCGACACGTCTCGTCCCGTCACTGCCGACCCTCTTCAGCGCTCACCTCGCAAATTGAATTTGATGCGTAACAGTCATTCTGCCGTTTGTCTGTGAATTGACGAGGCTGCTGTTTTTTTTATTTGATAGCAATACGTTGGTGAAGTTTGGGACGGTTGGTCTATTCCACTAGGCTGAATTTGAATCGGGTTTGTTTACTTCTGCTAGCAATTTCGTATAGCCAATGTTTTATTTTAGATTCTGAGAGTATTAAATCAAGATAGCCAATGTTTTATTTTAGATTCTAAAAGTATTAAATCAAGATATGCTACCTAATAATAATTATTATAAGTAATACATTTATATAACACACCAATAATTTGTCCGTTTTTATTATTTCTGTGCAGTTCTCATATCCCGCACCAAATATGATTATTTTCTGTTTGGTCTAAAGGTTGACTGATAGAGAATGCCTTATGGTACTAAGTTCGCCTTTTGTATTTTTCACTTGTGCAGTAAAGTTTAAATAAATAAATCAGATAAGGCTAATATAACTGTAGCACAATTACACAAAAATATAACGCACTTGTTACCAAGCTGTGGTTACAGTCGGACCAATAAAATTTGCGGGAACAAATGAAAGCTCCCAAATAAGACTAGTAGCCTCATCAATTAAAATACTTAAAGAAATTATAAACAACATCAGCGATAAGACCGCCCGTTGTTTGCCTCTGCTCTTTTATTTGTTGTTTTCTGTACTACTGTTCTGTATTACTATTGAGGTGTGCAATAAAGAGTATTTGTCAGTTTTTTCCATAATTCAGTTTTTTTTTTAACACATTCACTGCAAATCATGCTTCAGCGCTACGTGCGGTTTTTACTGCGCACGGGATCGGTTAGTACGTAGCACGTAGCAATTTTTGACATTGAATGTGTTAATCTGCAACGGACTACAGCGTAGCGCTAGGAGCGTAGCTTAGCAGTGAATGAGATAAAAACCTTCAACTCAGAGGGATCAGAGAGATACCGGTCTCATCTATTTATGAGCCCACAATTCCTTTTCAGCCTTTCACCTTTCCCAGCGGAGGGTGCTTATTTTAATCTTTTCCTGACATTGAACCTAGGAAAAATCACTTTCAAAGCCAATTCCGAGGCGCGCAAACAGACCACCCAAGTACTTCCAGACTTAGATTCTTTATCTTTTTTCTCGTTTTTCGACACTTGTTACCCTTTAGCTTGCCTTATATTCTATGGGTCCCTCGGATAGGATCTAAATTACGCTGTTGCAATACACTTCTGAGATTAAAAGGGTGTCTGCCGCCCGAAGCGTGTACTTAAGCTAATGCTTCTGCTGTGATGGAAGAACGCGTGAAAAGCAAAATTAAGATTTTATTCAAGATTTTATCGGTGTTTTAGCGTAAACCAACAAATTGCACCATCTCATACTCTTTGAAGTTGTGATTTTAAAAGGTTAGTATTAAGCTTTCACATTTTTTATTATGTGGGTAGGAAAATGATATTGTAAATTTGGTACCTATCAAAACAATTTTTAGTACATCTATTGAATATTTAAGGTACATAAAATAAGAATGTTGTTTTTTGGCCCCATTAAAGTCAGTTTTTTTTTCAATAATCAACAGTTTTGTAACGATTGAGATATTTACGAAATTCTCAACTATAGATAGACAACTAATAGAAAAAAAATGAGAAATTTAACAGAATTTTGCTTCTAATTACCGACTAATGTAGACCGTTTTTTTCCGCAAATATATTTTTTAGTTGATTTAAATCCGCAAAGGCGTGTGATCATGATCAGAAAAAAACATGAATATTTTTGCAAATATAAAAACAAATACGATAAAAAAAAGGACAAACGTACACAAATTGAACTAGTCCCATAGTAAGCTCAATAAGGCTTGAGTTATGGGTACTAGACGACTATACAGGGTGTGGCCTGTAATAGGAGCAAAAAATTAAACGGTGGCTTATTAAGTTAATCAGTAATTATTTCCAAGTGGTTAAATTGAAAAAAAAATTGAAAAAAAAAATAGAAAAAAAAAAATAAGTAAAAGCGTACGTGTGTTCTTTTGCTTAACTGGAATGATATCCATTTTGTTTTACTTCAAAAACACCAAAAAATCTTGTAAAATTGAAAAAAAAAAACAAAAAGAATTAGAAAACCAAAGTTAGTATAATCGCAATTACGAAAGTGCCCAGTGTTCTACCAACATAGTTAATGACTGGCATGCTACGATATCGAGATGTCGAGATCCATTACTTAGGTATCACAACTTCAGATAAGATTATTTCCGAATTCAAGAATCTTGAAACACTGGTACCTTTACAGAATCACTGCGGATAATACATAGAGTCAGCCCTTAAATTTATTGCTCCCATTACAGGCCACACCCCGTATACTGATACACGGTGTTTTTTTAACCGTCTTTGAGCCGTAGTCCAGTTAATGTATACATTACAAAGAACTTATATATTTTATTTTTATTTTTTGGATCAATATTAATTTTAATCATCCAGGCGAGTGACCGCAGTGACCGCTAGCCGTCATCTTATGTAGATAGGTACGAACTCTAACCGGTAGAATGAACTTCGCGCCGCCATTTTTCAAAATACTTTATACATAATGACAACATGATCAATAATTTGACCTAAGAAATAATCTATCAGTTATAAGTTCCTAAGTGTAACCGCACGCGTTTTTTTTTCTCTAGTTTTTCTTATGACATGATTCGCTGGTCATAGTGGTGAGACTATGCAGAATGCACACAGCTTCGACCCATTTAAAATGCATATTCAAATTTCGCAGATAATGTTTCTGCCTCTTCGATATTCTAGAGTAAAATATTATCCGCAAACGAGCTATAATCTGTGTACATACGTAGAGTCGACGTTAAAGAGATGATTACATTATTCACTTTATTGCATTGGAAAAGTGTAAAAGGGTAAACATATCTTTGACATCGGCTATCATCATCATCCTTTTAGCGTTTTAATTCCGGTTGTGCCCCTAGCGGAGCCCGGGGTCCGCTTTGACAAGATTTGGCATAGGCACTAGTTTTACGAAAGTGACTGCCATCTGACCTTGGAAGGTGACCTTGGAGGTCTGGGTTGGAACCCAGACGGAAAACTAAACTTTATTGGGATTAGACAGGTTCCTCACTATGTTTTCCTTCACCGAAAAGCTAACGGTTAATATTCCGTCCATAAGTTCCGAAAATCTCATTGGGACAAGCCAGGATTCGAACCCACGACCGCTGCTTGGCAGCCGCATGCCTGAACCACAAAACTGCCATAGCTTATCTTTGATATTGACTGGTCGATGGTAGAATTTTGATTTGTAAAAGTGCCATTAGGTACTTGCAGAATAAAGAATCATTTATTTCATTTCCTGTACCTATAGAAAAAGATAGCTTGAAGATATTCGCTAAGATTTTACAGATAAGAGTTCAAGAAAGTTCTCGGAAGATGAACTGAATGTCTCAGAAGAAGAAGGGGCATGCGTCACAAAAGTTAAACGTACAAAGGTTTGCTACGCTTAGTAAAGGATATGAAGCACCAGTATCCATAAAACAAAAGTAAGTTGAATATCGAGTATAACGTTTGAACTGAAAAATGCAGTAAGTAAAAACATGTTGTAAAACGCTGTTGTCCACGTTAATCCCCTAGCCTGATCCCCCAGGGGAAAAAAACGGTTAGGTTGTTAGTTGAACTGCGACCCTACAGCGCGCGAGCCGAGCGAGCGAAGCGAGCGTGACGCGGTAGCGTCCGGCGAAGCGCCATAACCGAACATTATCATTTTTTCCTAGTTGAATATAAAATAATTGCCGCTAATTCCCCTGGGGGATCAGGCTAGGGGATTAACGTGGATAACGTGTTTAAAACTGAATTTAAGTTTTTTTTTATTTAAATAAGTAAAATGAATCAAAAATGGGAATTTTTAACTAGAATCTGAATCTTGTTTGTATTTAAGTAAAAACGCAGAATGTTAAAATAAACAGAAAGTAATATTTAACGAAGCATTAACTGAATATTTAAGCAATCATAACAATGAATTGATAAATATAAGTTTCGGTAGGTTTTCCTGTGAGCTACACAGACAAGCCAACTTATTGCTGTCAGCCCAACATAGAACTACTCAACTCGCCGACCCTGGGAGCCAGAGATATCATTGTCGTTCGCCAACTTTCTACAACCTAGTTCTATGCATTAAATAATATGCCAAGTATAAAAAAACTAGATGATGGAATTATTTTATGTCAGGTTAGTTCAAGACGGTGCATAGTTTATAGCAGTATTACTAAAGATAACAGCACTGCGACCTGGTGCTCTAAACATAGGACTACAAGTTCTCACCCTAAACGTATGTATATACCTTCTCCGTTCCATTGTAGGTAAAACATACAAAAAATGTAATACAGTACTAATTACTCGATATTCGATAAGCCGTCCAATAGTTTCGGAAATATTGGTCTAGAATTGAACAAATAAGAGGCGACTATGAATTCAATTGAAAATAGATTATATGACGTAATTCCTAATCAATAAAATCGAACTTGCATCCACATGATCTTAAATATTCCTTGTCAATCACGTTATTCTTCCTCCCAAGTATCGATAAAGGGTTAACTATGCCTTTAACTCTTTAATATTAAATTCAAATTACTGCTTAAAACACTAAAGTAAAATATTTTCACGAAATTCCTTTGTAACATCTGGAAGTTAAATTTGAAATTGTTAATGTTCATTGAACAAAATAAATTGGGTGAAGTTCGCGAGATAAAAGGGATTTACTTATGAAGAACATCAAATAAGACCCCGTTCGTATGACCTAAAGTTAATAAATAACAATTATCAAGTTTAGAACTAAATATTTGCGGGCCAAGGGAATATCAACTATGCGATTGATGGCTCCGATTGCAAATAAGTAAACCCTGTGTGTGTGTTGGAGTAGTATTGCGTAAGTGACCACAAATAATTTAAAACTAAGATACGGTTTGTTTTTAGGGTTCCGGATTTTAAGGTCCGTGAACACGAGCCAGGACTTTTATTATAGTCGGAAAATGGATAAGAACTCTTATTGCCAATTGAATGTTGACAATTTGTCCATTTCAAATATTGAACTCATTGTATGTTCCAAGAATACATTTTCACTTCTCTGTCAGATTGCAGTGAGTCACACCAGACTGACAACAAGCAACTTGGTGGTCACGTAATGCCTAAACGTAGTGGGAGTGTTGCATAAATTCTCCTTCATCATCATCACCATATCAGCCGAAAGACCTCCACTGCTGGACATATGCCTCCCCTTATTTAAATTCTCCTTATAGCGGTACTATTTATTATTTCATAGTATGGCAAACAGGATGACAAATATACCTACATAATATAACATACATAAGCACTAAGAGTATAAATTAACATTAAGGCACTCAGCCACTTGATGGCTTCCTCGCGGTACTATCAAAAACCTTTACAGATGAGAAGACTCCAGCCAATAAATATAATAGGTACGAGTATATATATATACGACCCTTTTATCACAGGCACGAAAGCGTGTGCTTAGATATTTTGTACAGATAAAAATGTTTCTTGTGGCCTATAGGCATACGCCTACGGGTATTTGGTGGTTACTTGAATAAGTTGATATTTATCACATGGGTTCTGGTTGAATAAAGTAAGATAGTAATTAAATAAATAAATAAATACAAATAAATATTAGGGACAATCTTACACAAATCGACCTAGTCCCATAGTAAGCTCAATAAGGCTTGTGTTATGGGTACTATCTAGACAACGATATAATTTAATAAATATAAATATACGAGCCGCTGTGTAGGCTGGTACGGCATAATCTGTATCAAACGACAACCAGCCTCCCAGAGCGTGGTCGGCTCCTAGTCGTTGCTGAGTGGGAATCAGGGCAGTGGCTCCAAGTTCTGCCTTCATCACCGATCGGAACGCTCCTGGACAATTGTACATTCCGCATTTCTGTCGCTCTCCGCCTGGGCGTGACCTGCGTTGCCCCTCACCGTTGTCGCTGCGGTGACCCGGTTGACCAGCTGGGTCACCACGGATTGTCCTGCAGCAGAAGTGCAGGGCGTGCCCCCCGTCATGCGAATTTAAACGACGACATTTGTCAGGCCCTAGCCAGTGCTGGAACGCCGGTTATTTTAGAACCAACCGGCCCTTCCCGTGATGACGGAAAGAGACCCGACGGCATGACCCTCGTGCCGTGGAAGATGCGACATGTTCCGATACTGTAGCGCTGTCTCATCTCCACGGCACCGCCGTAAAGGCTGGTTCTGCGGCAAATTCGGCGGAACTCCTCAAGCGGCGCAAGTACACAGCCATCAGTAGTGGCTACCTTTTTGCGCCGTTTGGGGTTGAGACTATGGGATCGTGGGGGGAAAGCGCCCATAAACTTTTCAAGGAGTGTTCCAAACGCCTGGTAAAGGTGACGCGTGACCAGAAGGCTGGATCATATCTGGCACAGCGGATCAGCATTGCCATACAACGTGGCAATGCTGCCAGCTTTCTGGGCACGCTGCCCTCAGAAGGTGATTTGGGCCAATTTTTTCATTTATAATTATTTTAATCCTAGTTTCTAATTTAGTGTTTAATTTTTAATTTAAGGTATATTATGTTTTTTTTTGTTTTTACACCATTTAATAGATATTATTAGTAGTTTCTGTTCCACTAAAACAAATTGACAATGTTTTCGGTGGTACCAATGAAAATGCACAAAATAAAACAAATGCAAAAAATGAACATTCGTTTCACAATATTGTTTAAAGAGAGTGGGATACGAGTAATTTTGCATTATTATATTTCTTTTACCACAGAACAAACACGTCTGGGACAGATGTTTTCTTAAATCAAACCGTAATGAAGAGGGCCACAGAGTACACAAAATAGCCCCGAGGCAAATGAAATTCGCTCACTGACATTAGCTTGGTAGAAAATGTATTGCCGTCATAATAATATTTACCTAAGCGCGGTGCATTACAAATAAAAAAAATCTGTTGGTTTATCTCAGTATAGTGTGGGTTGGAAAACAAAACTGATGTATTTATTTACACTGTAATATCGGAATCTAAATTCCATATTTAATTACTAATAACCCCCGGTTTTTCAAAGATCCGATAGACCTTATTTCGATGAGAATGCCCAAATGCTAACTGAGTTACTAAAATTGTATCTATTTGACCTCGCGCAATTTTGATAAAACCGGGCCTAAGACTCTTTATTTATTTTCCATTTTAGGAAAAATTGTTAACTGATTGTTAGGTTAGATTGTTTATAAACGAAACAACCTTGACGTTATGTTGCTCAAAGGTTTTTTTCAATACACAAACTATGGTTTTGTTCAGTCACTGACATAAATAGGTTGACGATCATGAATATGAACCGCCGGTGAATATAGAAACGGATCAATGGTCAAAGGAAAAAGGTCCTAGTACTCGACGTTGCGCTAGTGTATGGCTGGGCACAGGCACTTAATGCCAAGGGATTACGGACGTTTACCTTATGTAGTCATAGAATAGGCTACTGCTGACCTGGTGAGTCACATCTTTAACGTTCTCTCTTCTCAGCAGCTTGAGAGACAGAAAACAATTACTAGTCGGTTTTAAGTTACGACCGTAAGCTTGTTTGCCAGTGACGTGGTATAAAAAAAAAGTTCATCGTAAAAATATATTAGGGACGAGTACTAAAGTAGTGACTAGTGAAGTATCTCTATCAATCTTGCTGAATGTTATGTGAATAAGTATTCATTATATCAAAAGAAATCTAGGTTGAGCATATATTTATTTTTGACCAAATATTTTCTAATGATTATGCTGTCGTTGATTTGTCTTTAATTTAGCAACCCAGTAGTGGAACGGTTTCTTTGAAAAAAATACGTTGCCTACCCGAGGCATACAAAAGTATCCTGAGTAAGGGACAAAAACAAGAATAATATTTGTAATTCGTTAGAATCTTCCTTAGGTTTTGCTGAAACCTAATACAGTACGTTCGTTTTTCATTCGCCAGCAACCTTAATATTCACAAACGTAGCATTAACCCTGCATTATTTACGCCACAAGAACCTATCTCTTCTAAAAATCCGCGTTTTACTTTTTAAAACGGGCGTTTATCCACGAGACGCGTCCCAGGGGGCAGCGGCTCATGCAGTATTCATAAACACATAAAGCCTCCTACACACGATATGACCCGATAAAATCTTAGATAAATGACAGGCTATTGTTTTGATGACGACTTAATGCGTGCCGTGCTTAGGCGCCTTTTAAAGGAATGTGTTTCTTGAGTTGGGGTTATTTCTTTTACGCAGAGTTCGTGTACTAGGTAGTTCGCAGTAGTAAACCAAGGCCTCAGTCTGAGGCTACCGCGAAGTTTGAAAATCGATTTTTGAATACTTATCGCTCGAATAAAAGTGAGATCTTCATTCGGACCTCAATCTTCGGATTTCGTAGTGAACATTATAATACCTGGTATACATTATAATATGTCTTTGCGGCAGAACCACACAAACTTGAGATTTATTTACTTTATTTATTCATTTGCATCAGGCATCAAAGGTATATTTACAAATACCTTACATAACTACTAACACACATCATCATCATCATTATCATATCAGCCGAAAGACGTCCACTGCTGGACATAGGCCTCCCCCAAAGAGTGCCAGTGACCGGTCCTGCGCCACCCGCATCCAGCGGACTCCCGCAACCTTTACCAGGTCATCAGTCCACCTTGTCGGGGGCCTACCCACGCCGCGCCTTCCGGTACGTGGTCGCCACTCGAGAACCTTTCCTCCCCAACGGCCATTGGTTCTACGTGCTATGTGCCCCGCCCACTGCCACTTAAGCCGCTGCCCAGCCGAGTCGGATTCGACGATTGAACTCTTTCTCGAAGTTGGACCTACCTAACTGGATAGTCTGTCCTAGGTATACATAATCATCTACAACTTAGAGCGTAAAGTGTCCGATTGTAATGGGAGTTGGTACTACATGGGCATTTGACATGATCTCCGTCTTATCCATGTTCATTCTTAGACCAACTCGCTCGGAAGCTTTACTGAGGTCATCGAGCATTGTACTTAAGTCCTCCATGGTCTCAGCCAAGACTACTATATCGTCAGCAAACCGATGGTGAGTGATGTACTCGCCGTTGATGTTGATGCCTAGCCTTCTCCAGTCCTGAGTCTTGAAACCGTTCTCCAGTGCAGCGGTGAACAGTTTTGGAGAAATAACATCTCCTTGCCTGACTCCCCGCTGCAGCGGAATAGGTTTCGAGTTCTGGTCCTGGAGTCGGACTGGCATAGTGGCGTTCTCGTACAAATACTTCAGCACTTCGATATAGCGATAGTCAACTTGGCACCGCTGGAGAGACTGTAGTACAGCCCAGGTTTTCAATCGAATCGAAGGCTTTCTCGTAGTCCACGAACGCTTAAGCAGAGAGGCAGGTTATACTCCTCGGTCTGCTGTATAACCTGACGAAGCGTGTGGATGTGGTCTACGGTACTAAAGCCTCTTCGGAAACCGGCTTGTTCGTGGGGAGTCATCTAGCCTGCGTACGAGACGATTTGTAATGACCCTCGAAAACAGCTTATAGACATGGCACAGAAGTGAGATGAGTCTGTAGTTCTTCTGCAGAGTGTTGTCACCCTTTTTGAAGAACAGCACCACCACCCCTCCGTTCCATGCCTTTGGAGTTCTCCCTTCCAGTAAGACGGAAGGACGGACGGACGGACTAACACACATATCTATATACAAAACTATAACATAATAACATCGATTGCCCCACCACTAGGTCCGGATGTTTTTGAAATCATAACAAACATCGGCTAATATTTAATTGTTTTGGAAGCTTGACCGTGTTTTTTGGAATGACAGGTCCATTTTTAACGTTTACCGGCCTGCAACGTGTCGTTGATGCAACCCGCCTTAAATCTCTTGGCCTTTTTTCAGATGGCGGTGACTCGTTACAATATATAGAATTGACTGGTTTTTTGTAAACCATTCTAGTTATTTTATTTTACTTATCAGCGATGCGATCAGTTATTTTAGTGTTCAAATTGACTCCACCATTCCGTGTAAAACAGCTTAACGCATGTTCCATTGGGAAACTTTTGCCGTGTGTTCGCGACAAATACCTGTGCTACATTTCCTTTTGCACGTCAAAAAGCTGCCACTATTCGTATGAATTGATCCGTCAAACCTACACTGGTGGAATTCACAAAAGGTTGTATTGAAACTACAATTGTTGTCGACTTTTTAGAGTTCTTTTAAAAACGGATACCCGTAGGCGAACGTTTTGTCCGACGAGTTTTTTATTAAAGCGAAAGTAAATATTGTTTCTCTGTCAGTTTATTGATTTGGAGTTTTTGTCTATTATGACTGTATGTGATCGCTTGCCATGTGACAGTATTTCCTATATTATAAAGACTTCCATATATATATACATGACTGCTGAGGGTGCCGAGTTAATGTTAGGTAAGTATATTTGTATTTATTGACACAGAAATGTTTAAATAACTGCTAAGTTTATAATGACCGTCTGACTCATAGTATAATTTCATTAGCTTTTTCCAACACCGCAAAACGATTTAACTGAAACACTCAGCAAATTTAATCGTGTTTTTAATCACGAGGCTTGGATCATCAATCATCGACGTAAGGAGCAAAACCTGTAACGATACATCATAGTGGTAATTACCCCGACTAGAGTTTCACTGCAAGACTTGTACTTGAAGTTTGAAACGTCGTAGGCGACATCAATTTTCCACCGAGATAAGACGTTTTGTGAAAAGGGAAATGGCAAAGGCTAGCTTTTGTGCAAGTAATTGATGTGTTCAAGGCTATGTTTCGGTTCGGCTGAGGTGAAACTTTGGTCTGCTGTCACTGTGCTACTCGTAGTTAGTATATTTGTTTTTGAAAACAGTGAGGTGTATGATAAGGAATGTTAAGCGGGTGTCGAAACATAAAAAAATGACTAAAATAATAAGCCCGATTTTATAAATATCCGTTAGGCCTTATTTCGGTCAGTAATCTCAAAATATGTACCTACTGAGTTACTGGATCTGACATTTGGCAACGCATCTTTATAAAACCGGGCCTTAACCGACTAGGACTAAAACCAAATCAATTAAGTTTAATTATATGCGACATAATCCAAAATAATGTCACTCAAAATTGAAGTTTACGACTGGCTTACACAGCCTCTGCTTTCCTGACCACCTTAACCTTAATTAGTCGGATTTCTTGCGCCATTCCCAATGGATTTATGGCTCAAGCAGGCCTAGGGTTTAATAATAAGTCACATTGCTCAACTGCTGTGTCGTATTTTAAGGGAGGTCTGATTTAATGTCACTCTCAGCATGGCGCTTAGTTTATTGTCCGTTTTAAGGACTGAGAGTACTGAATTGTCCAAAATTAAATAAAAACTATGCAAGATTAAATGGAATCGAAAAGTCATTTAGAATTAGTTTTCTATTTGATAAAACTAAGGATAAATTGGACCAACCAGCGCTAAGGCTGAGGTTAAACGTCAATTTCGTAATATTTAATCTTGGAAAAATAAGTTTTTCGTGTTTGTTGAATTGATACAAACTGCGGTAACTTTACACACACTTTAATACCGCCTTGAAAATATTGATTAATAATTTTGTGAAACCGTTTTTCCAATACCACGAAGATGGCAAGCAATCGTGACTCCACAACTACTGTTGTGACTACAAGCGCGTAGCCAACCTGTTATTGATTTAAATTTTCGTTGTCTCGATAACAAGAAACAAATACACGGGTCCGCACACGATACAGCACCACTTTGGGAGCTCTGTAATCTCACCATCAGCAACACAACACCTCATACTTACAGAGCAAGTAGTTGTGTTATTATTTGTTAAGAAATAAATAATAACTATAACACGTACAGAAATGCCTTGGTTTTCTTTCCAATTTGATTAACTTATAAGTACTTAATACATGTAGGTAAATCACCATCGAAACAGGGCCACGTTTGTAAATGTGTAGTATCGAAATATATATTATGTATGTGCAAGTAGTTTAAATAACACATTCTAAGTGATTAACGTTGTGGAATGGAATTTAACTGCCTTGTTCAGATTTTTCAATGCAGGATCTTTATGTTGAAGGACTACTTGAAATGCATTGTATAAGATATCTGCTGTATCCCCGGCCGCGATTCTCCCCTGTTATGAGAAAGGCTGCGGGATAATGAAAATGAATTGCGCTGTCTGCAGTCCATGCCTTCAGTTTTAGAGAGAAGAACATTGTCACTTCTTACTGACGTCACGGCATTATGTGATCTTGGATGTGTAAAGCAGCGGTTTCTGTGGTTTCGCCAGTGTGTTAAAAAGCTCCGGCTAAGGCATGGAACAAAATACATTCTATCTTGATCCATTATATATATATATACTGGTGAAAAAAATCGGCTGTCTTTGTTGTTATATTTTAAAAAGCGAAACGAAATAATGCATACGCAGACAAGGAACAAAATTATGAACTCTTTGTACCGACCTCGAAGCCGTAAAATGATTTTAAAAGGAATGTTATTCACATTTCTTATCTACAATCATCTCCCAGATAACTTTAAATCACTCACAGCCAACAAACTTAAACATTGTCTCACGAATTGGCTCCTGGACAGATGTTTTTACAGCGTAAAAATGTATCTCGAGTGCAAATAGGTTTAAGATTTGACATTTGTTAGTTATTCAATGCCTCTTTATCATATTTATATTTTATTCAATGCCTCCTTGTGTTTGTTTGTACCATTTATTAATTTATTGTCATTATTAACTGTATTGTGACATTCGTTATTTTATTTTTATTTTTTGAATCAATAACTAAATAATCTGCATGCAGGATGGATGGTGAGGTGTGCGTGTGATGGTGAGGTAATGGTGAGGTAGGGCACAGCGAAATGTCATCCCGCTCGAATTTGGAGCAGCCCAACTGGGGAAGTACCTCCGCCTTTTTTTTATTGTTAAATCTTTATTTATTTAACGAGGGTTTTACAAATTACCTCCGCCTTGCAGAAGACCACAGCCATAATAACACTACTACTTGCTCTGTAGTAGTGTTGTGTTCCTGGAGGTGAGCAAGGTCTCCAGAGCTCCCGAGGATGCGTTGTGTTGAGAGAGAGGGAATCTGTTCCTTCAGCTGTCAACAAGGCGAATCCTCAAACATATCAAGGGTCGGCAACGCCCATGTTACTCCTTTGGAGTTGCATGCGTCTATAGGCTGCGTGTCTGCTTACCATCAGGCGGGCCGTAAGCTTGTTTGCCACCGTCGTTGTATAAAAAAAAAATGATACACCGAACTTGAAAATATTGTACACCATCCTTAAACTCTATTCAGCAAATAAACGATTTGTATTTTGTATTAATATTATTATGAATTTGTTAAATATGATTAGGTACTCTAAATTAATAAAGAAAATAAAAAAAACAATTGAAGCGACAGCTACGGTGTTGATTACAAAAAGTGAACGATATTTCGAATGTACATAGTACAGTGTAGCGTAGGCAATTTTTAAATTATGTTTATACTGTTTGTTGGCTTTTTGTATTTAAAAAAAATGTAGGTACCTGCTGTCGTGATGAATTGTTATCTTGTCATATATTATAATGACTATAATAATGATGCGCAATCAGTGTATATTCGGTAAACACAAAGCAGCAACAAAACCTGAACCGAGCATAATCAAGCGAAAAGTTTCTTCTCTCTAAGTCAGACGCCAGCGTTACTCGTACTTTGGAATTAGCGAATTTTTCACTCAGCTCCTTAATGTGATTCATCTTAGTTTAAACTTGAATTTATTGCACTCGCAGAAACTGATTAAATCTATTGTGCTAAAGTTTTTGTTACGCGAAACTAGCTAGGCGTTCATAGATCGTGCTGGGGGGCGAGCCCCTTAAAGTAGTGGACAAGTTTTATTTAAGTTAAGTTTACCCTTTTTAAAGCATGTGGTCAAACATTTTACACGTGTAGCCTGTGGGCGAGATTTACTTAGAGGGCCTACAATATCCTGCGTGTTCAGTACAACAACATCCTCAGAATGCTGTTGAAGCTGCCAAAGCACTGCAGTGCATCGGGCATATTTGCAGAGGCCCAGGTGGATGACTTTTTTTGCTATTCGGCGGAAAAGAATAGCCTCACTGCTAAAGCGGATGCGAGGCAGCAGCAACAGTTATACTGAGGGTACCCGCCGCCTTGACTACCAGCTCACCAAGTATTGGGTTGAAGTGGTCATTGGTAGGGCCAAGTAGGTAATAAAATAATCACTACTTGCCTTTCGTCCTATTTACAGTACCCAAAATTAAATTAAACTGAACGTATAATTTAAGTCCCAATTGTTACTAACACTATTATGGATCTCGGTCTGAAATAATTTATTATTTTGTTACCCCTAATTGGTATTCCCAACCATATTTTATTGATAAAAAAAATCTGTGCGTCACGGAAAACCCCCGTTTTAAAAAAAAATATATGTTTAGATATTGAGTGGTTTCTCCGAATCGGTAAACTTAAGTGGCAGTGGGCGGGGCACATAGCATGTAGAACCGATGGCCGTTGGGGCGGAAAGGTTCTCGAGTGGCGACCACGTACCGAAAGGCGCGCCGTGGGTAGGCCCCCCCACAAGGTGGACTGATGACCTGATAAAGGTTGCGGGAGTCCGCTGGATGCGGGTGGCGCAGGACCGGTCACTTTGGCACTCTTTGGGGGAGGCCTATGTCCCGATGATGATGATGATGATTGAGTGGTTTTATGTTCTTGACAAATAACAAGTGATATTTTTGTGATTACTTTAGAATATCAGTGTTATTTAGAAGTTTCAAAGTGGAAAATATTATATAGGTAGGTACTTCTGACCGCTACAGAAATTTATTTTGCAACATGTGGGAAATATTTTACTGCTGACCGTTAATTAATCCAAGTTTGCCATACCTAATGCAAAATTTCATAATATACTGCTCGTAAAACGAAAATACAAATACAAATACATGTTCTCTTCAGACAATGAGGAATCAAAGGAAAGCTTTGAATAGCTGTGGAACAGCCAAATTTGGATAAACTTAGCCCTGCTGAGGAGATGGACGATACTTTAAAAGTAAAGCTCTGCAGCAGGGGTATCTGTACTTTTAAATTTACGCCCATAGGTTAAAAGCCAGATATCCATGAGTCTGAAGGACGATATTTCTCACGTGGTTTTCTTTTATGAAAATAAACAAATGCATAAAACCTAAGTATAGTGTCTTAAGAGGGGGCGTATCGCCAGGGAAAAATCAGAAATCACCCGCGCGCCCCGTACCTGCCGCGCTGATGCGTCTATTGCTGCCCCGCTCCTTCTCGCATAGTATATGCCCCGACAGTCAGATGAAACATGATGAATACCTATAGATAATTATAATAAGTGGAAAGAAAGACAAAATCTGTAAGTACCTATATTTGAAGATATAATTTTCGCTAGTAGGTAAGTCAGAGTTTCGAGAGCTATAACTGAAATATGACATTCCGTTTTTTTACTAAATCACGTAAGGGTTGTAATTTAGCATAATAATGTCTCGTAAAAGGCTAAAGCAAAAAAACAGCTATAATCGAATTTAAACTTTTGTGAGACATCTAAAATACTACTAATAAATCCACGGTTAAAAAATTAACGTATTAAATGTCACGGCAGGCGACATGTTTCGAACTCTTCGGGAGTTCTTCTTCAAAACAAACATCGAAAACACTAATCCTGAAGAACTCCCGAAGAGTTCGAAACATGTCGCCTGTCGCGTCATTTAATACGTGAATTTATTAGTAGCATTAAAAAAAACTGTAATTTATTATGAAAACTTCGATCATGTTTATGAAAGCCAGATTTTCAGGCCACTGTGTGGCGGCCAAATTTTTCAATTCTGACCCCGTGTAATGGTCTCTCACGGGATAAGTGACAGGATAGAGCGTCCGTCACTGGCTGACACCGTTTGAACGAACGAAGAACGAGACGATGCCCCTATCTTGTCACTTATCGAGTGATAAGGCCGACCATGATACGGGGTCTGATCTCGGATTCGTACTTGGAGACAATGGAGACGCTTTGGCCCTTTAGTTATCAATTTTGAACATACTCGTATTAAAGAAAAACTGCAAAATTGTGTTCACTTTTTTTAATATAAAAATGTCCAACTTCGCAGGCAACAATTCGGGTGCAGACTCGAAAATTATTATTACTCCAAAAGAAAGAAGGCAAAAAAATATGCATAGTGACGAAAATCCCATTCAGATATCTCAAAGAATTACGAAGCTACAACCGTTTTAATATTGCTTGTTAGAGAGAGAAAACGCAAACGGTGTGTGACGTCACATTACAGGATGCTGCCGGCAGGCCGCGTCGACGGCGTCGCCGACCACGATGCGCGCGGCACGTTGCCGTCTTCTGTGACGTCACATTCTTCCAGCGTCATCGTTTCATATCAATTTGCGTTTTGCGAAAAAGGGACAGAACACATCCCTTCTTAAAACTTTGGACACTTATAACTTCGTGATTATTTAACCTTTTGCGTTGATTTTTTCTCCATTTAACTAAATTTTTTATCCTTCTTCGAGAAAATATCACATTATTTTATTTAGTGTCTACGCCCCTATTGTTGGAATCTAAAAGCGTCACCCGGGATGACTTTAAAGAAAATCAATGTCAATAATTACACGGTTCACCCACGTATTAAACGTCACTACGGGCGACATGTTTCGAACTCTTCGGGAGTTCTTATTCAGGATTGAGTGTTTTCGCGGCGGTGTCGCTTGAATCAAGACAAGATTCAAGCGACCTCGCCGCGAAAACACTCACTTTATAGAGTACAAATTACTTTAATTACCCAAGGATTACCACTACCTACATTTTGTTGCTTAAAAAACCACCGGAGCTATAACTGAAATATGGCCTTCCGTTTTTTTGCTAAATCACGTAAGGGTTGTGAGCTAGCATAATAATGGCTAGTAAAAGCCTAAAGCAAAAAAAAGCTATAAGTAATCGAATTTAAACTTTTGTGAGACATGTCTAAAATACTACTAATAATTCCACGGTTAAATTCACGCATTAAATGTCACAACAGGCGACATGTTTCGAACTTTTCGGGAGTTCTTCTTCAAAACAAACATCGAAAACACTCATCCTGAAGAAGAACTCCCGAAGTGTTCAAAACATGTCGCCTGTCGTGTCGTTTAATACGTGAATTTAACCGTGAATTTATTAGTAGCATTAAAAAAAACTATAATATATTATGAAAACTTCGATCATGTCTATGAAACTCAGATTTTCAGGCCACTACTGTGTGGCAGCCAAATTTTTCAATTCTGATCTCGGATTCGTACTTGGAGACAATGGAGACGCTTTGGCCGTTTAGTTATCAATTTTGAACATATTAAAGAAAAAGTGCATAATTATGTTCACTTTTTTAATATCAAAATGTCCAAGTTCGCAGGAAATTGTTAGAATCTGCACTCGATAACCCTAAAAGCGACACCCGTGATGACTTTAAAGAAAAACAATGTCAATAATGTCACTACGGGCGACATGTTCCGAACTCTTCGGAAGTTCTTCTTCAGGATGAGTGTTTTCGCGGCGGTGTCGCTTGAATCACGACAAGATTCAAGCGACACCGCCGCGAAAACACTCATCCTTAAGAAGAATTCCAGAAGAGTTCGAAACATGTCGCCCGTAGTGACATTTAATACGTGAGTTGAACCGTGTAATTATTAGTACTGTTTCAACACGTCTCACGAAAGTTTAAATTCGAAAAGCAATGTCCGCCATCTTGGAATTCAAAATGGACATCATTTCTAGAATCTTCACCCTCGAGAAGCCTGCCAATGTATGTTGTTCTTTAAAAAAACGCGCATATTAATTTACAACGAATGTAACCACGAAATAATGCGACCACTTTTTGAAATATTTCTGACTATGAATTCGTATTTAGACCTCTCAGACATCGATTTTGAACATAACCGGATTTATTCTCAACTAGCGATCCGCTCCGGCTTTGCACGGATACTATATTATACATATAAACCTTCTTGAATCACTCGATCTATTAAAAAAAACCGCATCAAAATCCGTTGCGTAGTTTTAAAGATCTAAGCATACATAGGGACAGACAGCGGGAAGCGACTTTGTTTTATACTATGTAGTGATAGTGATAGTGATAATCTTTCATAAAATAAATACACGATCGACAGAAAAATGTTCGTCTAGTTTTGCAAGTACTGCACAAATTATTCTAAGAAGCCGGTCACCGGCCGATTGCTGCGTAATCTTATAGTTGTATTTTGAACTTTAAGATCTATATGTTAAGGTCGACTTTTAAATATATTATTTCAAAATGTAGCAAAATATCTACTGGAATGTAATGATACGTTCATTCACTGGACGAATATACTGGGTCACAATATTATTGAAATAATTATCAGAGATCGGAAATTCGGGAGCTTTTATACCTAAACCTAGCAAAATCCCGGAAAAAGCGAAGCAAGTATGGAGTCGGCTTCTTAAAAATAATATTTTAATTATTTAAGTTCCGGGATTGTATAAAGCATTATGTAAAGCCTACCTTTTTTTTAGGTTATGACTATTTTCAGCGATTTTTGTCAACATACACGTTGGTAAACAGTTTTAACGACATACATTAGACAAGGACGGAAATGCAAAAATACCACGTGTGTCGCTGTAGGTTGATTACCTATTCACTTTTGTGTGGCTATGTACATTTGTTTTAATTTATGATTTAACAGAGATACTTACGTTTGTACCATTATTTTTAATAAAAGTTACAAAACAATTTTGGTTTGATGTTATCTAACTGTTAGTTAAATGAATATGTGAATTAAATAATATTTTGTAAATCTAAAATAGTTTATTTAAATACTTTAATACGTATGTGTTCATGTTATCCTAATTTTCGGTATTCCGGGAAATCCCTGGAAATTTAATAGTAAAATTTAATTGAGTCCGCCTCCATGCTACTCAACAACAACGCGGTGTAGGTACTGGGGCCGAAGTTTAGGTATAAAAGCTCCCGAATTTCCGATCTCTAATAATTATGTTCATCGTGCTGTCGTGAGAGCACAGAACGTAGTCCTCTCGTCTCAGCGGAGCGATTACGACTGACTCCGCCCGCGAACGGCAACAAAAGATATACAGAACCGCACGAAACACGCGACGGGAGAAAGGGTATCGCGCTAAATAAAAAAGGCCTATACGCCAAATACGTTTCACCTCAATAAGTCTGAAAAGGGACTACATAAAAATACCCCGCTAGTACTTTCATTAGGTAATGTGAAAAGCTATTATACACTCAACTTTTACTTAATTTATATGCACGGGAACCTCACACTATTGAAATTGAGTAAAAATAAGACATGTTTTGGCGGTTCTTTTCTATCGAGGCAATTTTGGTTTTGTATGGTTTTGTTCAGACGATTCAATTGCAAATATGATGTAGTTTTGGTGTGTTCTTTTTCCTGGCATTCGCTTTAGTTTGTCATAGGTAAATATTCAATCTAAGAACCCCGATTTCGCGGAGCGCCCCCTCTTAATACTTTATACCTGCATAAACAATATGCGGACATTTCTACCATCCTATTCCATTTTCCCGCCATGCCTAATAAATGGTTAAAGTTCAAATATATACATACGGTAATAAAAAATCAAAATTGATCATTGTAGTGTAGTTTTGCAATCACGAGTGATAAAAGTACATTATTGATATGAAAACCGGGTAGCTGACTTCGAACCGGTCATATGTAAAAATAAAATGTTATCGAGGTTTGAATGTCAGTTTTGCCCCTACTCACCCCATTTTACGGTACTTTGTATTTTTATCATCGACTTTCAAGTTCTCTAATATACGTGCGAAGTAAAAGTCCACTTTCAAAATGTTTTTTTTTTACATTTATATATTTTTTTCTTTTTTATTTAAACTTTATTGCACAAATATAAAAATAAAAGTACAATTGGCGGACTTAATACCTTAAGGCATTCTCTACCAGTCAACCATTGGGCTAAACAGAAACTAGTGGTGCAGGATCCTATATCGATATTATATCGATGTACAATAGGCAGTATTCTACTTGGGTTGTCGAAGTAATGTCCCCTATTTCGTGTCCAAGTAATTCTTATTTTGAAAGACAAATTACGGTGGAAATATTCGTATGACATGCAGTGGGGCCAGCACAACTGGTGCCGCGCCGCGACGCGAGTCGAGAAAGATCTGCCCTCCTTTTTCTAACTTGCACGGTGCGAGTGAGACAAGTGACGCTCAATCACGCGCGAAGCAAATGAGCAGCAAGTTGTGATATACTTGGTCTCACAGTTTGAAAATCGCGCTCCAATTTTAGTGTTTTGGATTTAAAAAAACAGAGATGTTCTCTGTTTTTTTTAAATATCTGCGTAATATCAACGTTGTTTAACCAGATTATGGCTATTAGCCGAACCAACATATGAAAAAAGTTAGACGTTCAAGTATTTACTTTACTCAAGATTACCATAAGTATAATTTCCACAATCGCTAGAAACTTGAGTGTCATCCGCGTAACGCGCAACCTTTGTCATTATCATAACCTATTATGCTCATTTAAGGGCGCCAGCTGGAAGGGTTACATAACATACGGGCTGCGAGTTTGGGCGGATGCGCTCCGTTTGAAACGCTGATTTATAAAACAGTATGCGAGTTCAAACATTTGATGTACTGATGTTAAAAGGAAAAAATGAATTCGCGTTAAAAAAAAAATGTCCGTCACTTCACTTGTTCCAATTTTTGTGTGTTTCGGTTAGTGAAGGTATTGTAGCTACTATATTTTTTTAACAGATCCGAAATTTGATTTAATTTAACCTATTTCAGATTTCGCCACGCTAACAAAAGAAAATAATTTATATCGTTGTTTCAACCCTTTTTTGACTGCTTATACATTTTTTGTCCCCCCTGACCTGTAACCAAGTAATGAGTGAAAGTTAGATTCTTAGCCATGCAATACTTTAACAATTTTAGCACTCGTTGGCTGTTGCTCAGTGACGCCGTGTTAATAAACTTAAATGGATAGGAACATAACAAATTTTAGACTTTAATTTATAGTTTTAGCAAGTATATAGTCATTTTTTTAAATAAAGGAAAAATTTAATGCTCCGAGCCGGATTCGAACCGGCGACCACAGGCATTCATGGCCCGTCGCTACTAACCAACTGAGCTATCGGAACAATCCGGTTCGGGCACCAAATTCTTCAATCAGTTCCTCTTCCTACCTACAATGCCTTAGGGAGGCGTGTAGCGACATCTACCAGAAGCTTAGGCCGGTTCAAATCCGGCTCGGAGCATAAAATTTTTCAATTTTTCCTTTATTAAAAAAAATGTATAATTTCGTTAGCAGCGTAACTGCTTAATACAAAATTAATTAAGTAGATATATAGTCGTCACCTAATGTCAAATGAGGTCTGAAATTAAGGCACCGTAGGTCCAGCGAAGTTAAGTGAACAGTTTTTGAAACAATATAATACGTCTGTTTACAATATGGTTTCAAAAAAATACTTACTAATCTTGACGCTTTTTTGCAGCGAGATCAATGATTCGAAACATGACTAAGCAATTTACGCTCGATAGAAAAAAATCACGAACATAGTTCTAAAATACACTTAAAATATTCGTAACAAATTATGCAGAAAAGCTAAAAATATTAAAATTGCTTCTGAAAATCGGCAATATCATGTTTGAGAGAACTCAGTGATTAGATTACTTTTTATTATCATATACACTACAAGTAAATAGCAGCCAAAGTAGCCAAATAATATATATCGTCACATCCTTCCTCTTACAGTAATTAAGACGTGTACTGAAATATTTGGCTACTTTCACTGCTAATAACTATATTATTATGATGTTAACTGAACAGAAAGTTAGATTTCGTTCAGGTTTTTTTGAAAAACAGCACGATTAGTTCAGCGTGCAGTCTCGGTTAGCGCGCCGTGTTCAAATTTGAGGCCCCGTAGCGCGCACATGTTTATCCAATTTGGCGTTGTCTGGAAAGTTGCGAGCTCGCAACACGTGTGCCGTTCAAATTAGAGATTCATATTAATTTACGGATTACAGTGACAGTGCTGTGGCGCCAGTAGTTGCTAAGACGGCCGAGTTTCACTAAAGTTGCTAGTGTATTAGGGGGTTTAGTGCGCGTTTGTTTGGCTGTACGGCTCGGCTTAAGCGTTCAGTCAAAGCCAATTAGGGAGTTTATATTGTATCTTTAGTAAGGATTTATTCCGAAACATTAGGGAAAATTCAGACTTACAAAACATTTATATTATATGTAACTAAAAAAAACATTTAAAAAGGTCCGAAAATCAATTAAGGGAAAGAAATAGCGCTAAAGAAAATGGTCTTGAATGATCATTGTCATCATCGTCCACCTATGTTTATACGTGCTAGGCTTTTTAGTCAATGAAGTCTAAATTAATGCGAATTGGTAATTTGTATTTAAAATCACAGTATCAATCATTTAAATCATAAATTCCAAAATCACTAAATTTTCCTTAAATTTTATCGACTGAAATTAATTGAATTGTAAAACTGCAAAAAGATTGAGCTGACTGATTGACTGACAGTTTAAATCTATCAAAGACCCCCGGTTTATTAAAGATCTATTAACCCAAATCTCTGATATTTTTTTAAAGCTCATTGTATACATATTTTGCATCACTTACCGACATATGCTCAAAATATTTATTTAAACCGTGTGTAGGTGTCCGGTTGATACAAGTAAGGATATAGTTACACCATCGAAGTTTATAAGCACATTTCTAGACACTAACACTATTAAGAGCGGTACTAGTTACCCAAATAACATCATTTCAGCATTAGTATAAGTAGGGTGTTACATAGTATAAGAGGTAGCTGCGTCTGCTGCTGGCACTATTAGGTACTTACTAAGATGTCTGAGTTTCACTAAACTTGCTCTTGTACTTATTAGGAGGCTTAGTTTTAGTCTAGCTATAGTTGATTAAGTGTAAGTATTGTTTGAATAACCATGATATATTTATATGTGCGATACATAGTTTAAGTGAAGTGACTGTCGCATAGATAGGAGATTAATTATTTTTATATTTTTTTGGCTATTAATATATTATGCGTGGCTAAATAGAGAGACATGTCGAGATTTCTTAGAGCCTTTTTATTTCGGTACTTAGAAGAAAAATGTTTGATTTGATTTCATCAATATATATAAATCATAACGAAGCTCCCACAGAACCGAGTTAAATATGCCAAATATTAGAAAATAAGCTTCAACCAACTTTAAAGACGCATTTTTTAACAAGTACATGCAGATGCAGTCTATTCTCTCGTCTCTGTTTATTTTTGTACCTTACTAAATGTATGCCTGAGGTTCCACCTGCTTTTTATCACGCGGTAGCATATAAATATATATACACAAAACACAACCACGTACAGACACACACTTTGCACCTTCAAACAGGCACGGAACATGCCGTCTTTGAGCGCGCGGACAATATCCCTCTGCATTGAAATGCTATGCAGTGACAACCCTAATTGGAATGCAAGCCGTGGGTTTCGGCGAAATAAGTCATTTCCTCCGAGGGGACATGGCAGACGCAAATAAATTTATCTCGACTACCAGCGAAGGTTCTATTAAGCGCCCAGATAAATATTAAGTGCGTTAACGTTTGAGAATCCTTATTTGGATTGGAATAATATTAAGAATAAATACGACTCCACGCTCTTGTCATATTTTTCGGACCGTTACGAGTGTATGCGTTATGACATTTGCATGCCTAATGCTCTGTCTGATAATCACTATATTTCATATTAATGTTTAAAAAAGTATACAAGAACCTGAAAATTACTTATAAGGATAAACAAAGCTTGAGAACGTTTATGACTAATACTAATATTTAAATTGTGGTTTAACTTAACTACTTATATTATTATATTGTTGCCATAATCTTAGTCATAATGACGTTAACATAGCTAACAATATTTTAAAAAGAAGACGATTATAATTTTCACCTGTTATCAAAGCAATATCTAGTACTAAATTAGATTAAATGTAATAGCTGAAGGTGTGTTGGCAAGTGGTCAGCATATAAGAGCTAATGGATGGCGTAGTTAAAGCTAGCATGGGTCTGTCCCTGATTGCGAATTACATATTGGCAATGCACACTCACTGTTATCTGAGTGATGTACATAAACCCTCAAACTTAAACATTTATTTGTGACAAACAACTACATAAGGTGAGTCGGGGCAAGAGTAACATCGGGGGAAGAGGGTCAAAAGCTTCTCCAGCTAATTCAATTGAATTGAGCGCCTTTTTGTACCGTTGGTAAAACAGACAGGCGTGTATTCGTTCCATCATCATATCATAGATGTCTCTTTCACATGCCATATTGAAACAAAAAGCGGTTTATTTTGAATGGTACGACTTGTGATAAGTGGAAGTGCACGTGTATAATTCAAAAGCGGTTTTGTGTGATTTATGGCTGTTCATTCGGATTTGTTTGTTGGTGAGTCGAATATTTATAGTTTATTTCTTATTTACATCGTTATTTTCTGTAATTCCTATCGATTATACGTTTTTATCAAGACAATAAAATTTTAACCTCAAATTATTTAAGTGGGGCAAGAGTGCCAGTTCAGTCCGGGAGAAGAGAGTCATAAGCTACTCTTACCCCATGTCAGGGCGGTCAAACCTTTTATAAATTGTAATTTTTATTACAAATTGGCACTGTTTAATTCAGGCATGTGCGACGTGCGTATGCGATTTTTCGACATTTGAGGATGCGGATGTTACCCAACATCGTTTCAAGCACTCAAAAACATAAATAATCAACCATATCGTGACACTATTAAAATTACGAACAAAACAAATAAAAAACACTAGAAAAAAACGCTTTTTTAAATGCGCTTAAAAACAAAAAAAAACTGGATCGTTCAAGTTGTCTCTATTTCTGGGCTGAAGTGTAAACTATGTGCTTTTAATTATAATATTTGATTGTAAAAGCGTGGGGCGCTGGAACAGGAAATAATTTTTGTATAACTTGCTGAGAAATCAAGTTAAGCGACTTTAAACGTTAAACGTTATGCTCTTGTGCGACCTCATGCCGCCAGGAAGTTAGTATTAGAATTTGTTTACAAGAAAGTGTGTCCTGTTCCAGCGCCCCACGCTTTTACAATCAAATATTATAATTAAAAGCACATAGTTTACACTTCAGCTCAGAAATAGGCAACTTGAACGATCCATAATTATTTATTTTATTTTTAAGTGTTTTTATAAAAGCGTGTTTTTCTAGTGTTTTTTAAACTTTTAATTTATTTTATACTTTTTAGTCTTTGATATAACTTGCTGAGAAATCAAATTAGGCGACTTTTAAACGTTATGCTCAGGCATTACTTTTAAAAGGCTAAGTTTAAAAACGACATGTTTCCCATACAAACGTTCAACTCTTTTTTAACCCCTTTAGGGGATGAAATTTAATAACAACGCTAAATCATTTGTTTTGCTTTTTAGTAAGAAACCTTCATACAATGATTCAAGTCTGTAACTTTCCAAATGAACGATTTCCATACAACGGTTCGACCCCTATTTCACCCCTTACCTACTTGTGATTTAAGCTAAGTAGAATTTATAAATAGTGTGCCTGCCTAACTACTACTAGGTACTGTGATACCTACTCGTAAATAGTATAGTTTTCAAAGTGTAATAAAAAATTCAAAGCATTATTTTTTTATTTAAGTGTTAGGTGGTTTGTCACCCCCCTGATAACGCTTACTATGATACTCTTGCCCCAGAATATGTATAAACGCAGTTTCTCAGAATTTTGAAGAGTTTTTCAACTTATTAAGGTATTAATTATCTTGACAGCGTCTACCAACTGTGTTACTAAATACGTAAATCCACTGGAGCTAACCTAGTTCAAGTTAGGGACTTACGATACTCTTACCCCAGTCATGGGGCAAGAGGAACAGTCATGCCGATTTTTATTTTTTTACAAAAAAGTGCATGTTTTAAAAGGTTCTTTGCTTGATAAGTGGTTTCAATTAAAAATATATAAAATTTAGTTATATGTTATCGCTTTATTATACGAATTAATGCAATAATAAGATCACAAACACTATTTGAATCTAACTTTTAAAAAAGTATGACACTCTTGCCCCGACTCACCTTACCAAAAATGAAAGAAATAAATTTATTTATTTAATTGTATGGAAAATTATTAGAGACCAATCAGAGTAAAGCTTTGAGGTTGTTAAGCCAGGCAGCTATGTCAAGTGTCTGAGCGTGCAGATCTTCAGCAGGTCCAGGGTAGGAGTGAAGAGGACAGCGCCGGAAGATGTGCTCAGTGGTTTGATCTTCCTCTCCGCACTCGCAAAGTGGAGAATCCTTCCACCCCCACTTATAATGGAAGGCATTGCAGCGTCCATGCCCATCTGTTCAGACAGTACCAAAGTTTGCGAGAGAGATCGTACCCTTTTGGTTTTATTGTTGGGTCAGTGAGGTGGACATCTTTCCCTGCCGTGATTGAAGCCCATTCAGCGTTCCGCCTCTCTGTGATATTGAAGCCAATGAAACTTTGGACTTTAACACAGGGTGGATTTCGGGATTTTAACCGATGAGGGGCAGGGTAACAAAATTCTGAGTGGGCAGGCAAGATGGGATTTTTCGAAATGTTCTCGGCTTCTCTCTGCAACGCCTGCACGCGGCGAAGGTGGGGTGGAGCAATATGACGTAATATCGGCAACCAGTGGGTGGGTGTAGATTTGATGGTGCCGGAGATGCATCGCATAGGTTCATTTAACTTCGCGTCTACTTTATTGGTGTGTGCACTTTGGAGCCATATTGGAGCGCAGTATTCTTGAACGAGTAGACAAGCGCGTTGCCAGATGTGCGCAAACAGTCCGCAGAGGCTCCACAGCTGGTGCCGCAGATTATTCCTCGTACCGATTTTCTGCGAGAGTTTGGTCAGGTGTTCTCTGAATGTCAACGTCACTCCTAGGTATTTTGGGTTAGGATTGTACCTCAGTGCTTCGCCATTCAGGATTATACTTTGTTTGTGACTGGCCATTTTGCTATTCAGGTGGAAGCACAATATTTCTGTCTTGCTCGAATTTGGTTAAAATCTCCACGCGCTGAGATATGCTGAAAGGGATCTTAAATATGTCTGGGCTCCAGATTAAAAATCTTTTCTCTGGGTTATGAGTGCAATGTCATCAGTGTAAATGAACTTGGTGGAGTCTGTATGCGGGAGGTCGGAGATATACAAGTTAAATAGTATAGGAGCTAAGACTGAGCCTTGAGGGAGCCCCAAAGAGGCCTTTTGCTGCCCAAAAAAACCTCAAACATCCTTAATGAAAGCATATTAGAGATAAGGTCGCCTAGTTCCCTGCTTGGTATTACCGACAGCAACTTGTGGATCAAGCCATGTCTCCAGACTACAGTCTGGTCTATGATACAATAGGCAGCGGTTAGGTCGATAAATACTGCGCTAGATTTGAGGCGTTTCTGGAATCCAAGTTCTATATGGTTCGTGACAGTTGATCAACGCAGTTCCTGCCTCTTCTTTGTTATTCCATTTCAAAACTGTAGGGAAATGCTACAAAATAAACGTCTGCTTAGCAAAAAACAAGAGCTAGAAAATAGCAATTCTGTCAGACAGCATCACGTTTCAGCCGACAAATGCCCACGAGAGTCAGAAAGCATCGATTCATTAAGACGTCTCGCGACGGATCCTTTTATCCGTGCGCCATGCAGGCATGAGACCACGCTCGTTACACGTCATTAAGCGATACTTTACGGCAGACGGCCCTCGAGACTGCCTACACCCCCCCTTGCATGTTCGTCGCGTGCGGAGATGTTCACGCACTGGATGTGGTTATAGTTTTGTAAAAAATGGGGAGGAGAAGGTCAAGACAAATGTATCTAATGAAAATTTAAGGGGGTGAAAGAACTTTATTTAAGGAAAAAGATATGCAAGACACATTGTTCAAAATGTGGTTTTGTACTTAAAATAACACACCACGGTACAATGTACAGTTTCGATAGGCAACCGGAGAGTAGAGTACTTATATTACTATAGGCTTGTCAGAAATACATTTTAGACAAGCCGGTGGGAATCGGCTTGTATGGGCGCTCCGCCATCGCCATTGCTACGGTGTACATATAACATCTTACTTCTTTCTAACATAGTTATGGTTTTGAAAATAGTCTTGCTTGACTAACAATAAGTTCAGAATAACTTTATTAATGTAAATAAAATTAGAGCAAGTTTACGAACGTAACAAGGTTGAGAGTTCGTGAGAGGTGAAAAAATCCATCAGCCGATGAATCCGATGATACGACCTACCTAAATTATATTGTCCCAAGCTTTCATAAAATTAATACTTTAAAAAGTAATAAGATGTCAGCAAATTGAGCAACTAGGTTTGGATGCAAGTTTGCCCCAAAAATGAGCGAGCAGTCTTGTCTGATAAAAATTAAACTGGTTTAAAATCCACATCTAGTCTCCATAACTCTCTCCCCTAACGTGATTTTTGTCAGACTACCGAATGTATGGTAAATTTAATAAAATTCCGCCTGAAGCGCATTCGTACTCGTTAAATACTGTGTCGTATTAATTAACCCCAACTTAAACGGTAAGTACCACGCCGGGCATGGAGTCATTAAAATTATATTCGGTTGACTTTAGATGCAAATTCAATGGGGCTGTACTTCGGCCTTCATAATGAAACCTTCAGTAGATGTAACACCATAATATTTTACCTATTTGCGTACCTACAAATTTACCGTGTAGCGGTTCTTTATAGATTGTCCAGGATGGAGTTTACGCATTCACAATAGCTCATAATGATAACAACACTAAGTAATATTTTAAGAATAAAGTTGGTATTTTACAACTGACGCATTTTCCTTAATCCCTTTACAAAGTAATCCATTTCCCTTACAACGTGGCTATCGTAGCCAAATTTGCCAGTTCACTATTATTGTTTGAGATTTATTTTAATTTTTTTAGCGAGATTTACATTGATGTATAGAATAAAATTAAACTTCCTATTAAAATGTCGTGTTCCGGTCAATGTCTCAGTTACCCAATATAGAGGAGAGATGTACTATCGCTATACGCTCGCGGATTATTCCGTCCTCAATGTTAAAAACAAGGGGACATTATTCATAGTTTGATGACAATTCTGGTTTTAAAATAATTCCGTCCCGTTCCAATTGCGAATCCCGGACGGAAAACATGGTCGTGTGTACTACTTATACAGCGTGTATTTTTAATATTACCTCAAATTGTAACCCGAGGCAGGTGTAAGGGCTATGATCCGATATTGCAAGAATTTTTTCTTAATTACCAACTTTTTTTTCCCTATAAAATAATTCAGCACGCTATGGATCACTACTTTATCTTACTGACGTGACGTCACAACTGTCACAAGTGACCCGCTTCTTCCATGTGCAAATGAGTGTACGCAATACATTGCTGCTCGATAAATTTTCTAAAAATTATTACGCTTTGGTAGTTAAGCTTAAGATTAACTTAAAAATTTCTTGCAATATCGGTTCATAGCCCTAACACCTAGCTACCTCCGTTTACCATTTGAGGTAATATTAAAAATACACGCAGTATATTATCTCAAATATGCAACGAAGCGCATCACAAGTACTATGCCAACAAAAGTAGCGTACAAACCAAACTGACTCCAAGCCTCATCAAAAATGACTCTGAGATAAAAGAAAACATTATAAAGCAATGATTTAATCACGATTCTACGTGCCTGGCATAATCTCGTTATCTCCTGCGCCACTCGCCTCGGCTTGACTTTCGTGAATTCGCATACCTACTTAATTAATTAACTTTTTTTGTGAATGTTTCGGTTTTTTGTCATAGGCAGGTGAACCGAGGAACTTTGTTGTTATAAACAAAAGCAGAGTTTTCGTTTGTTTTCTGCGTTTTGTGGCATTAAGTATTGTTTGTTTTTACATAACGTTTGATGACCTAGTATGCCTACTTTTCATGAATAAAATTTCCATACTATACTAGATACTAGTAGGTACAAATATTATTTTAGTTTTGAAACTGATTTCTTAGTAAAAATCAACAAGTATCTACATACATATTTGTTACATATCCACCGTTACCCTATTTGAACAATCATTTATTTTAAATCATTCATTTTTATATACAGTTCAATTACATACATTATTTTGTCAAGAGGACGCCCATTTTCTAGGATATTACTAGTAATGCTTAAAAATATGATCTGAGCGAGGTCGGTGATTATTGCTAGTCGGTTACTTAATAACTCCGAAATACATTAAATTCTGATAAATATGTAGGTTGTACAATATTTTTATCATCATCACCCAAATATATTATACAACCTTGTAGACATAGGTTGTAACATCCCACGAGACACTATCTATTACAATAGCTAATTTACCTATAAAATACCTGTGTATTTGCCTGAAGCCTCAAAGCCTCTTACACCGAGGGATGCTAAATATTTAACAAATTGGTTTTCAAGGTAAGTTAGGGCGCCCTGACCACACCCTCTCAACGGCGGAAGCTTGTAAGGAGCTCCGCAGGTATTGCGCACCTTTGGGGATTTACTTTTGAAACGTTCGGGTTGATGACACCTGATATTACACCTGACATTTAGATCAGGAATTGTTGTGATGCTTTTTGCTATTTGAGGAATGTTATCAAAACAAAAATAATACCATTTAACCCTATAACTAGATCATCATACAACTGAACTGTTCAAGTAAAAAGCGACTTTGAAATATAGTCCTAACTATTCTACGGATTTATCGAGAAGAACGTTACAATTTAACATAAGAGCGCATGACTTCCGTGTTTGGTATAGGGTTATGAATTATCAAATTGTTGTGTCAATAGTAAGTTATAATCAATAACTGTACCTATAGAAACCTGTAATTCGAAGAAAGATACTTATCTTGGTCCGGAACAAGAAGGTTCTTATGATCCACGGCAGGTGTTGAACCTTCTGGTGCTCAATTTAGTATTTTATTCTTATTACTTATCAGTATTCATTAAAATAAATATAAAAAATTAACTACTAAAACAGGTGACAAAATTAACAGATATTGTGCCGCTAATCACAGGATTATTTTAATAAGTAATTATAGAATTAGCTAATTTCCCTCAGATTCAGTTCTAGGTTGCTCAATGGACACCATACAATAAGATTATGTACTCAAACAAAAGCAAATATCATTCGTTTACTTTTGGCTATTAATGAATTGTAACTTTATTTGAATCAAATGTAACATGACATTTTATTGCAATTTATTTCTTTTTGACGATCATCATATGAATTTATATGTACATTAAGCTTGCTTTAATTTATATCGTAATTGTATATTTTGAAATTAAGAAATCTAAATCTAAACATATTAAAAACAAAAGCATCGAATGCGCATTGTTTATCGGCAGAGCCCGTAAGAGTACACTCGTATGCGGCATCCGAGCAAAATTACACCAAATCGTCTGAATTATTAAAAAGTTTAACCAAAGGGCTTGCTTAACATACTAGTGCGGCAATGTTTGGTTTTCTCCCGTGGCACGTTGAAGACTTAGTTTGTTTCAAACTACAGCGGAGTTAACAAATGATGCTTGTATGAATAAAGAGAAAAAGAAGACAACTGTTACAGCCTCACTTTTTTTTAACAAACGTTCGTGTTGTCGCGAAAGCCTGTCAAAACAAAATGAAGTTTTCAGAAGGTTAAATGTACAACATAATAAATAATAAACCATCGCTTATAACTGATTTTTCATCACACTTGCTAGAAAAGGGCTTCATAATGCGCAGACATACAGAGCTGTAATAGCCTGTGTTACGCCCACGGGCGTAATGGTTTTTTTCTTAAATTGTATCTGTCACTCATGCGGCAGTTACAAAGCAAAGAGGTTTTATATCAAATACGATGTCTCAAAACGTATTTATAAATAAATTTAAACTTAAAAAACTACTTAAACATGTTTAACTGAATTAGTTACAGATTTAAGATGTAGTTATTTAGTGTCTATGTAAAATGTTTTTAAGTATTTTGAAATCGTGGCTGTATACCGAAGGGTCTTTGCCATACGCGCCTCACGTCAAATTCAACAAAATGGACGACTGACATGATGCAGTGTTTATTACGATTTGTATTCATTTCATCTAAAATGTATTTGTTTCCTCGCAAATGTGATGAAAAACATTGTGTATAACACGGGCGTAAGAATATTTCAAACTCGAGTCATCAAAAGCCCTCCGCCTTCGGCGTCGGGCTTCTGATAGACACTCGTGTTCGCAATATTCCATTTCCGCCCCTCGTTAAACAATGTACTATTACATGCGATCTATTCCACTAAGATTTAATATCCGTGATTGTATATGGGCAGTGTGATAGCTCTCTATCGGATGAGAGCGATATTTAATTTAACGTTATCCTTTGTGATTGATTTAATCCGCCTTTTAAGTATTAACTTTACGTATTACTTATTGAAATTCGATCACGCGTTTCCTCCCATTCGAGACAAATACATAATCAATTCCAAATCAGTACGTTTATCGAAAAGACACCCTTATCATTATTAACTTGAACAATTAGTGTTGACTGTTGTTTCTTGGCCATCGAACCACACTCGCACCATCAAATCGTCTAACTTTGCCCACCGGAAACTGAATCTTTAATACTTCTTATGAGTAATAATACCGATTTATGGCACTCATATAAAGGTTTTAGCTGTCTAGTTTTGTCCTTCGTGATTTTTAGACCAGTGGTATTACCTGAAGGGCAAAGTTGAAAAGTTTGACAGCTTATCTCCTGGCCGTTGTCTGGACCTTTTTAGGACTTATCCTAGAAATCACCTTGACCTATACCACACATAAGCAAAACAAAACAACCTCCTGTCCTCATTTCAATAAGTTCACCTAAATGTCGTCCTAAGCCGAGAAGGGCGAGTAATTTACGTACTGCGCACCTTAGGCGGGTTGTAATTAATTTCCAAGGGATTACGGTACAAATGCTGGGATAAAGGAACGTCGGACCGACGTTTTTAAGCAGGACAATGCCCCGGTAATTAGAATGCTTCTAGAATCCTTGTACAGGATTTCGGTTTGTCGCTGGGAATTAAATGAACACCCCAAGCAGCACGATGTATATGGCTTATAATAATTCCACTTAATACAGCGACTGCATTACCTACCTGTGAGTAGAATAAAAGGAACTTTCAAATTATTTGATCGTAGCAACTGAAATATATGTCTCTGTCAGTTCGATGGCATGTATCCCACGGTGGTGAGTTAATTCACTTCTTCACTTTTTTGTCCTTCATGTCGTTTTCGGGTAGCAAATAAAATATTTCTGGAAACGCAGCATGCAGATTTAAGTTACGTTTAAAAAATATATAACATACTTAGTTAAGAAAACAACAAACAAATAAAACTAAAACTAAGTTAAGTTACTTATTCATTAACCCCCTTATTCGGATAACTTAAAATGGCTCTGCTAAATAAAATGTGGTTTGTCCCTTTCTTACGAACACAAATGTCAAAGTCACAGACAAAAACAAACGAATTTTAACGGCATTTTAGTTAAAATAGGCTTGTAGAACATTTATATAAATACGGCCGTGAATCATTAGTGTGGATAACAATAGGTATACTATTACTATTACTCAAATTATATATTAATTTTGGGTATATTGCACAGAAAAAAATATTGAAAAAATAACCATACAAAGCTCACTACGCTTTGTGCAATAAAAATAATGCCCTTGAAATAAAATTAGTTCTCTTTCATCATCATCATATCAGCCGAAAGACGTCCACTGCTGGACATAGTCCTCCCCCAAAGAGTGCCAAAGCGACCGGTCCTGCGCCACCCGCATCCAGCGGACTCCCGCAACCTTTACCAGGTCATCAGTCCACTTTGTCGGGGGCCTACCCACGCCGCGTTAGTTCTCTTTATCTATATTCTATTTGAATAGTATTTAAATAAAACAATAGGCACTGAACGCGAGCAACGCTTTATTCTTCTAACGCCTCACCTACATCCGAGTTCAAAATGGTACTAGAATAAAAACGCCACTACATTCAATTCAAACAAATCTGTCGTAGACGTCACACTCGCAAGTTTTCACGAGGCACGAAAGCTTTCTCCACCTATCCACTATACAAACAAGAACGCCCACAAAAACGTTTCTATGCAAATAGGGGCAAATAAACCGGGTGCGAGTCGTCGGAATACAGAGATAGGAATCTATGGAAGAGGTGCGCTTAGTACATACTAGTAAGTTGTAAAGACTGCCAATTTCTACACAATGTCGTGTGCCTTTAAATACATGAGCCTGCTGTAGCTAGACGAACGAGCGAGCGAAGCGGACGTTGTTTTGTGCTTCAGCTTGGGCCGAAAATCATTTGTCTGTCTGTCCTCCTGTTTGCCTCTAAAGGTCGCATTTCTCAACCGATTCCCGTGGATTTTTGTGAGCAAGTTTGTTAATCATAAAAAAAAAGTTGTCATACGCATTTTTGAAAAATATTTTTTTGTAAAGCTACTAATTTTATTATAGCCAAGTCTTTGTACTATTATTTTACATGACAATTAGATATCTGATCATCATATGAATAGCGTACCTTTGAACTCGATGAACAAACTCCTAATTTTAGATAGCGGCAATCTGTTAAACAAAAGCCATACGAAATAATATTATAGAGCTCTAAAAACAGAGATTTGCCTGGCGTTCATGTCGGATATTAATTATTCATCCCTCTCTCACTTACTTAAATATATAACTAGCTGCCCACGACTTCGTCCGCGTGGAACTCGTTTATATAATAGGTCCTTACAAACTTTGGGCCCCTATTTCACCGCCTTAGACGATGATTCCTTGAATAAAAAGTATTATAATATATGCTAATCCACCTATGTATACAAAAATAAATTTTAATCCACTTAGCCGTTTTTGCGTGATTGAGGTCGAAACTTTCGCATTCATAATATTAGTAGGATTTGCAAAAAATCCATAGACACGGCTCGCTTGACAGACTCTAGAAGGCATTTTAAGTTTAATGAATAAGGTATATAGGATAGCTTTATCCCGGGTCCACGTAAACGAAGTCACGAGCGGAAGATAGTTATTGAATAAAGCTGGCCAAGATCGAGTCGGACTTACGCAGCGGTGAAACGCGTCGGGTGGGCTGCGGCAACCCCATGGCCCCCACTGAAAGATTTTCGTATTTCTTTCCATTGGAGCCTCGGAGACGCAATTGTAACTCAGACTTTTTAAATAGGAGTTCGAAGATTTTTTTCTCATTTAGTTAGGCTGCCGGGCTGCGTACCTTTGAACATGTTAATACTTACGCAATTTCAAATCATTTTTAAAACGGATATTAACAATAATATAATATTCATGAAAGTCTCAAAGAAACATTATTGATGCTTGCATTAAGCATAATTATGATACAATTTCAGTTTGATAGAGGTCGCTGATGTTGGTTTTCGATTTACGCTATCTAGAGAGCTTAATTTTAGTCCGATTTCAGCTCGATAGATGCCGCTTATATTATGTTTTCAATATTTTATAGACCAATGAAAATAATATACCAAAAAGTATTAAATGGGTTTTATTTGTTTCAAAAATTATGAAAGAAACACTAATTTACCTTTAAATGTATGTATATTGTCATAATGTAACACCGCTAGCTTGGCGCAACAGAAGTGACCACTACTAACGCCATCCAGTGGCGAGTAAAGTAACTACATTAGGTATCCAATATTCCCCTAGATGGCGGTGGCGTCGAAATAGAACGCGCTAACGTTTGTTCGACGTAGAATATGTAACTAGGATTATGGATTTTCACAATGTATCTTCCTTCCTTGGATTATTCCAGTGCCGACGGACTCCCGGCTCACTAGATTAACTCCTGCCTTTTACTGTGTGATGCAGACGGTTCCCGGACCATCACGCCAGTAATCGGTATTTATACTACCGATCAAGTGTACGTAGTAAATAAAAGGTATCTACCTTACACTGCGGTTTCACTCACGTCTCCCCCCGCTCCTACGGCATCTTACAATACAATATTTCTGTAACTTTGCAAACAGAACATTTTATCAGTCCATATTGTAATTAAATTTGGCCCAGGTTGGGGTCGTGCGGGACTAAAACAAATAAATTAAAAACGATAAGACTGCATGAATGCATTTAAATCCACAACCGTCGATGTTGTTCTTAATGTTCAAGCTTTGTTTTTTCCTGGGAGCGAGTATTACTCGGCTTTGATACTACGAAAAATCAATTTCTATACAAGATGAAACGAAAAACCAATAACTGATCGTTTGCCAAAGAAAAAACCGGCGAAGTGCGTGTCGGGCCACGCGCAGTGTAGAGTTCCGTAGTTGCCTGTCTGTCATAGTTACATCGACCTCCGATGCGGTTGCGTCGGCCGAATTTGTACGAAAATTGGGCTTTCCAATTCACATTAAGTTGGTCGACTATTAATCGGTAACTACTTATGCCTACTTGTCCGTGATAGTTTTCCTTTTAAATTCATTATATGTACTACTACTACGATTTTTTTCACATCCCCAGTAGTAGCCATTTAGCCAGCAGGGAGGGGGGGACACGTGACTCGAACAAACATTAGGGCTTTAAAGCCCAATATCTCGCAAACTAATAACTGAATTGAAAAATGGTTTTAGGAAACCCATTATATTTTTAAACCAAGGGTTTAATAAGAAAAAAAAAATACAGCACCGCTTTAGGTGTAGGAAAAAAAAAAAAAGATTTTATTGTACTGTTTTGTTAACGTGATGGATTTATATACCCATGCCGAATTACAGTTTTCTAGTAGGAATAGTTACTGAGCTAAGCCGAAGACGGACGGACAGACGGACATGGTGAAACTATAAGGGTTCCTTGTTGACTACGGAACCCTAAAAAACAAAATAAACAAAATAAAATTAAATATTGCTGGTTTAATAGTATCGTATAAGACCGGTAACGCCATCTTTTATGGAGTTCTTTAATCTGGATTTCTACATACAAACTTTCAAGCAAGTTTTTCATTTTTGACCACCTTAGGGTATGAATTTTCAAAAACACTGAAATATTTCTTTTATTTCTTTAAAGAACCTTTTTACGAAGTTTCAAGTCTTTACCTTAAAAAAATCAATGAATTCCCATACCTTTTTTCAACCCATAAATTATATCTATAAAAACGCTACGCCATCTCCTATTCTGAGGTCTACACTACAATATTTGAAAGTTTCACCAAAATCGGTTCAGTACTTTTTGCTAAAACTTGCCACGAACAATATATTTGTTGTCATCGCCGCCACGCGGCGTCCACTTGACATCAAAAGATGGCGCTGTTACGTATGTATACACGACTTTATCCGATTGGTTATTCTCAAACGGAGTTTAGACGCCGACAAAAATCTGGAAAATGACGCGCTATTGAAGTTTTAAATATCTGTTGTATAAAAACAATGTGCTTCAATGTTTCCTTATTATGTCTCACTTTCACATTTATAATATCACTGTGACTAGCTTCCGCCCGAGGGAGATAAATAGTTGCGCCTATATCGATTATCGTCGCGTTAGATAGAACACGTCAGTGATAAAATAATAACGTAACCAGTAGACTCGAGCTGTTTCCAGTAAAGCTATGGCTCGGTCTGGCAGTTCCTCCCGTGAGATCGCATTTTCGGCGTCGTTTTATTCGCGACGCATGCTTGATTCACACTATACATATTTATGATGACTCCTGCTTCGGTAACAGGGAAAAGGAATTTTATGGTCTCTTAGATAGGTGACCGGAGTGGGCGTGCGGTATTTGGTCTCTAAATAGGTTAAGTGATTTATTTATTTAGTGATGAAAGTGACTGGGAAGGTTGAATGATACACGGTTGTCGTCTAACCGTAGCGGCTCTGAAGTCGCAACATTTTTGGTTTTGGCACTTTAGCGTTAGAATATCGCCTTGCTGGAATATTACTCCAAGATAGTTTACAAATACGCGCTGGAATTAAGTTTCTATGATCTAACTGCGTACCCTTCGAAGATTTACCTGACGTACGTAAGTACGAAACGTTACGCAATCCACCAAATTGTTTGATAAGTTGAAACTTCCTTTAAAAAAATCGAAGGTCAATGAATTATTTATATTTATATCTATTTGAACCGCAAATTATGACTTTTATAGTACGACGTCGAAATTTGCAAGACTGCAACGTAGCCCTCGCACGACTGAGAGTGAGTACAGACAGAATATGTTGTTTAATCACACAAAATGCGCAATCACTGGTTCGCCGCACTGCACTAATTGTACCCATTGTGTATTGTTTGATTTTTAATCTGGCACTGTTGGTAAACTTTGTCATTGATTATTCATTAAATGCAATTGACAACAATACATAAGTATAAATGTATAACTTTTTTTATAAGCTTATATTTAAATCACTGTTTGTATAGAAAATGTTACGATGCTACCGCACTACTCAGACCAAGAGCATGAGATGAATGGTGTTATGTTGACAATATTTAAAGATTGTTATTTTCAAATGTAGGTACTTATTTAAATGACATCACACTGCAGCATGCATACTATTCTCTGCGTGGATTTAAAAAACAGAAAAGTACTTACCTATACCTCAAATGGTCAAATAATTTTTCATGTGTTCATTGGCAAGTAAATAATTTATTCCGTTTTCTCAAATGCAATGAAAAATACTACATACTGGGGTGTCCCATAAGTAAAGAGACAATATAAATTTATTTTTTTAAATAAGACAACACATTAAATTAAATTAGTTACATGTAATAATAATTAAAATTTATAATAAAATTACACATTTTATATCAAATTTGCACCAACGACGCCTTTGTACCCTATTTTTCTCAAATTTATTGCTGCTCGCCGCATGACAGCTTTTCCTGACCTTGCTGCCACTTTTTTTGCCAATCTGGTCCACCGATGTTTGAAAGCTGTCAATGATTTGGGCTTATCTGTTCGCTTTTTATATTCTTTCTTGCACAATGCCCAAAACATTTCAATTCCTCGCGCTTGGGGTACATTTGGAGCATTATTACGCTTGAGTATATATTCAATCCCTGTGGACTCCAAGTACTGGGTGACTTCTGACGCGTAGTGACAAGTCGCCATGTCCGGCCAAAACACAACGTCTTCCTTGCGATGATGTTTGTTTATAAACGGAATCAATCGTTTAATTATGCACTCTTTGAGATAAACTTTTGAGTTCATGGATCCAGTACAAATATAAGGTTCAGATATATTGCCGTTTTGGTCAATCGCTTGCCAAACGAGATATTTGTTAAAAAATTTTGCCTTTGGCAAGACCCTTTCCGTGTAATCCACAGCCTCTCGAGTGGTAGTGTGGAAATATTGCTTGCCAGGCACATCGCTCGGGTCCACCGGTACATATGTCTCATCATCAATAATAAGCACTTTTTTCAATGTTTTCGCGTAGACTTTACGACATCCTTTTTTAGCACGCACCTCCTGGTCTTTGATGTATTTGGGAGCAGATAACTTTGCATAGGCTTTCATGTTTAGGTCCTGTATTTTAATTCTAGATACACTAGACTTGGATATTTTTAATTTATCCGCCACAGCTCTGACCGATACCGAAGGAGTCTGTATAAACGCCCTTTTTATTTTACCTAAGTTTCGAGCCGTCGAAACTACACGCGGTCTTCCCGGTAGGCTTTTGAAATTTTGCTCTTCTGTTTCTTCAAAACGTTTTATTATTCGATATAAGCTCGTTCTTCTCGCCCCCTCTTGTGTAAAATGGTGTATTGTGTCTATTTTGCCGTGAGACTCATAATAATGAATAACTCGCTTCGCGAATTGTTCATGTTCAGCTCGTTTCATTTTTGAAAATTGTATAAAACCAATACGCAAATACCGAATAATTTGACAGATTTGCTTATGATAGTCGCCATGACAGTTATTTTTCTTTTTTTGAAAAATCTGTTTTCGGCCAGTGCGACATTAAAAAGTTGTCTCTTTACTTCTGGGACACCCTTTATATAAATCATTTTATTTCAAAAATATCCCTCAAATTTTCGCACAAATATTTTTTACCCCGTTAGCGCATTACAAATGTTGTCAATTACAAATCCCAAATTCGAAACGTATGGTTGCCAGTCTATTCTAACATTTTCACATTCGGCTCAAGAAGTTCGCAAGCCTCGGCAACTTTCTGGAAGCACACAATCTTCCCCAGGCAAGTTGCGATTGATTGAACAAACTATCGACGCCGACTTGCTAACTATCCGACTTATACTGACTGCGTTATCCAAAATGTTTAGACGACTGGCAGAATATTGATTATTCGTATTTGATGAATCTAGTTAAAGTGAAGTTTGATCTTAGTTACTTGCAAGGAGCATTTGTATGTCAAAAACGATTTGGGCCCAGGTTTACAAGGAGTTTGTTGGACCAAAATGTCCGATCATATTTTGGTAACACAATAGATTTTTTGACCGATAAAAGGTCAACCGGATCTTTATAGAATCGGGGGTTAGTCGTTATTGTTAGGGGATGACCCTGTTAAATATTATGGAAAAACCAAAATAGTTAAGAGTTATATTAAATAATAGCGTGTATCTACTGCGAGAAAGATCCTCGTCGTTTGGCACAGATACTTCATTCTATGAGTACGCTATCAAGCCTGTATAGAGGTATTTACCTCTAAATATGTTAAACATCACAGTTTTTATTTAGTGAATTAGATATAAGACTATGAGACAGTCAAACTACAGAACAGCATTTTAAAATCATCCACCTTTTCCACGAATACACCGGTAGAAGTGGCCACTGGAGTAGACGCCAGTGAACATAGTTTGGTTCTAATTTAACGTGAACAAAGCAAAAACACGGAGGTGAATTTAGACATTCCGCTGCGAACTAGCCGTGTGCAGAATTCTCACGAATTTCCGTAAGCGCGCTAAACGCCGACCGAACAAAATGTTGCGCAAAGGTACTGCATATTCCGCGTGTGTTTTGTTTAGGCCAGGTGCAATTCTAATTGTTTTAATGTCTGTTCGTGACATTATGCCAGCCACACAGCCCATCTGCCGATATATCTATGATAAAGCGAGATTTTATCATGTCGAATACAAATTATGCTTGCCCGTCAGTTATGCAGTATTTACGTTTCAACTAATGAAAATGAAAAATGAAAAAAGTTTATTGTATATAATACATACCACTGCCGTTGCAACAAAAAACGGAAAAATTCACTAAAAGTTACTGTACATTCATAAATTGGATTTTGTTCAGTATTTTAAGACTCAAAAAAATTGGATTCTTGAAAATACTACGTATCAAGAAAAAAAAAGTATTTTGTAACCACTAACTAGAATTAAGGGTAACCATGAAAAAAGAACGGAACTTTAAAAAGGAGAACATATTAAGCCGTATAGATTTTAGCTTAATTATTCTTGAGCTCCAATGTAAAAGACAAAGAACCAGTGTGATTGCCATGTGGCTAACTGGAAACTGCCTGAAATTACGGTAACAATGCCTTCCGCTCGCGACATTTTCACAAATTTACTGAATTTAGAGAGAGAAAAGATAAAAGTAGACTTGGTACACTATGGCAGGCTTTTGTTTTAAAAGTTTCAACGAATAGCTTTGGGTGAGCATTGTTTATGAGCTAAGTGTTATTTTTACTGTTTCTGCAGTTGAATTAAATTTGCAACAAGAATTTAAAAGGAAACAAAATAATCTTAAACATACAAATATGAATGAAAACTAAAATTAAGAACAGTAGATCTGATGCTCCTACGTTAATTTACATTGAAAAACGTATCGCTGAAAAGCGATATCCGACGAAATTTCGATGAAAATAGTAAAAAACTTAACATTGCCTAAATATAAATAATATGTTGAATAATATGTTGTTAATAATATAAATATGTATAATATGTTGTATGTTGTATTGTAATCTCTGCACCACCTACTACATAATCTAGTTTTATCTCTTTCTCCGATACCCAAAGGTTGTCTGGAAGAGATCGCTCTTCAGCGATAAGACCGCCTGTTGTCTACCTCTACCTACATGTTATTGTATTGTTTCTCTTTTTAACTGCTTTGTTTGTGTGAGGTGTGCAATAAAGAGTATTTGTATTGTATTGTATTGTATGTTCCAAAAATGTTTTTTTACATAAAACACTTCCACTTTCATAAAATAATAATAAAACCAAAAGAGCAACTCGTACAAAAAATAAAATAAGAGCGTGACTGTAGACAAGCCATAAAATATGTTGGCATTACACAAATTTCAGAATAATTGAACCGACGGCAGGCCTAAGCAAACAAGAGTTAGTTGGGTACTGGCTAAAGTCCTACTGAGCCTTTATTTATACGCACGTAATATATAACGTGAATGTATGTGTATACTTACGAAAAAAAAATCTTCTTCGTCGATAAACCTGCTCGATTCGTCAATATCTATTTATCTACATATTAAGCGCGTATCTACCCACTGTCGAGTATAGGCCTATTATTTACCAGGCCGCTGGCCAATATGCTAATGAGTAAATTAGATTAAGAAGAATAATAAATAAAATGAGGTAACAGTTTAAATAAGTTGCTGACACAATTTTCACATAATGCTTTTATTCCTGACTGTACTTGTTTGCACAGTCATCAACATTCTCGATTATTAAGAGGATTCTAGTGAACCCAAAGACGATGGATTTATGTTGAGAGTTTATATCAATGGGCAACTTCGGTCTCCATAATTAGACCGGCTTTATAGTACTATGATATTGCATAACCATCGAAATTGTACAAGAGTATACAACTTTAACTCGATCTGACTTCGGGAACTCGGTCAAAGACCAGAATGATTTGACCTAAGCAAACTAACCACCTTACTAACATACATGCACTTAAATATAAGCATGTGAAAAATCGTTTCTACTGAATGGTAAAGGAACTAAGACATCGAAGAAAAAAAAAACTGAGGAGGTAAAGAAAATATTACCTAATATCGTAAAGAGAGCACTGTTCCATAGATTTTAGAGGTAAGCGTACCTATCAAAATCTTGGTATATATTATGATAATTGTTATAAAGTAAGGAGGAAAAGTTAAATGTGTGCCCCCACACCAACCTAATCATATATTTAAGTGTTCGCCCAAGGATAATAGTGTATTTAAACAGCCCAATAACGCGACATTCTCGGATTCCGCGAAAGCACGCCTCAGCACTATTCAAATACAGCCTAAATTTGTCCCGGGTAAGTGGGCCGAAAGTTGGGAAAAGGTCGTGCTGAAAGCGTTTATTCTCAACATTATTCGGCAATGGAACTCAGTAATAGCTACCCGACAGTACGAAAAGTACACCTTTGGGCAGCTATCTTCCTATCTTGCTTAGAAAACAGTGAAATTTGCATTCTTATAAGAAGAGTAAAACATTCAATACATAGTTGCCTGTGTGGGAGTCATATTTGTATGCAAGCGGAGCATTGTGTTTGGTTGTCGCTTTTAAGCGCGTTGTACATTTTGATTCGCGAGACTCGTGCGTTGTACTGGCTGTTTGAGATATTCTTTAACTTAACATTCTATTTCAGTTGTGCCATTACGCTGCTACGAAAGTATCTGGGTAGAATATGTATAGAAGTTGTTTAGTTTTAAACACATTACAAGTTTTTGTCTTAAGTACTTTTTTTATTTGAGTCAGGCAATTTTTATTTGGCCATTACAGACTAACATACATATCAATATATGTATGAGATGACGGTGGCAAACAAGCATACGGCCTGCCTGATGGTAATCAGACACTGTTGCCAAGTAGACGCTTGCGACTCCAGAAGAATCGCAATCGCGCTGCCGACCCTTAATTGATATGTGGATTCGTTGTGCCAGCTAGAGACTGCTCCGATATGTAAATGTTTTGGAATTGCAACGCGTCATATGAATGAATGAATGATATCTTTATTTCGTGTAACCATGTACACATATTTTATTAGTAGAACTTACAAAACTAAGGGGTTAGTTGGTACCTGTATCTAAACTTACATTTAAAACAAAACAACACTGACAGGGGAGTGCAATCCCTCGCAGTGCGACATGTAGCGACGGTCAACTCTGTCCGCTATCATGCGCAGAATGCTGGTGGGACTGCGGCGCACCCGGCGCACCAGGCATGCGGCGCGCGCACGGATGCTCGTATAGAAACAATCCACGCGCGCCACCACGAACATCCCTGATGCGCTACAGACACGAGGCAGTCCCATCAACACCCGGAACGCATTATTATAGTGGACCCTAAGGGCCCCATACGCCCGTTGCGTATATACTGCGCCCACAGATTGCAGGTATAGAGGGAGGTGCAAAACGCCCTGAGTAACCTGTAACTTTCACCTTTTGGAGCACCTTGCAAATCTGCGGGCGATCATATTCGCCCGGACAGACAGTGCCCTTCGTTCACTTTCCATGTCCAGGTCATGTTTGAGGTCTCGCGATCACATGTCCCAAGTACTTGAAATGGTCCACTTTATACATAGGGGTACCATTGAGGCAAACGGCAGGAATTTCCACTGTATTATTACGAGCGCACTCAAACACCATGAACTGGCTCTTAGCAACATTATATTTAAGGCCATGATTCGTTGCATACATTTCACAAATTTTCAGCAGCTTACGCAGCCACACACCGACGCGCTCAGTCAGCAACGCCATGTCGTCCGCGTAGCGTCATAATAACTAGTATATTTTTCGGATTGCATGGAAATTGAATTCGAATACCTAAATTAAAAATAAATGTTAAAAACCGGCCAAGTGCGTGTAGGGCCACGCGCAGTGTAGGGTTCCGTAGTTGCCTGTCTGTCTTAGTTACATCGACGTGCGGTGCGGTTGCGTCGGCCGAATTTGTACGAAAATCGGCCTTTCCAAGTACACATTAAATTGGTCGACTATTACTCGGTAATTACTTATGCCCAACTTGTCCGTGATAGTTTTCCTTTTAAATTCATTATATTATGTACTACTACCACGATTTTTTCAAATCCCCAGTAGTAGCCATTTAGCCGGCAGGGGGAGGGACACATGACTCGAACAAAAATTAGGGCTTTACAGCCCAATATCTCGCAAACTAATCACTGATTTGAAAAGGGTTCCTTGATGACTGCGGAACCCTAAAAATGGTTCTAGGAAACCTTAAATAATATTTTTGAACGAGCTATCCAACGATAACCCACATCAAGGGTTTTAACGAGAAAAAAAAAACACATCCCCCCTTTAGGTGTAAAAAAATATATTTTTCAAGATTTTATTATACTGTTTTGTCGGCGTGATTAATTTATATACACATGCCGAATTACAGTTTTCTAGTTGTAATGGTTACTGAGCTAAGCCGAAGACGGACAGACAGACGGACGGACATGGCGAAACTATAAGGGTTCCTTGTTGACTACGGAACCCTAAAAAGGTAAAATTAAAACACACTGATGACAGAATGTTTCAGAAAATTAAATCATTTTGAAAGAAAGAGTGGATATTTAAACTGCAGTTACCTAATAATAATTATTATTTTATTTTTCTGCCAGAGACTTCTAGCGTTGTTTTATTTAAATCATTGTTATTTCAGCAGAACTGTTAACCAAAAAAATTTCAATTCAATTAGAGATTTCTCAAAGACAATGTAGCCAATTTGGCTTATCCATTGCCGTTTTATTTGTTTCGCCGAGTTTTAGAGCAAAACAAAGGGTAGCCGAGATAAAATAAACAGTTTCTTGGACGCCGAGAAGTATTAGCTAAGATTTCGTAATTAAGACTGGGAGCATCTGCGTCTTCCTTCTGTTAATACTCATAAATTGCTAGAAGTGTATGTTTGTACAACGTACATGAAATAATTTCCTCTGGAATTCTTCGCTTTTGTGTCTCTTTGATACCTACTTTTTTGGTATTCGGTATTTAAATAGACTTTTACTTTGTCTACTTCTACTTTATATGACTTCAGTGCACTTTGAACATCAAGAGTTTTTCGTCGGCGATATCACCAGTTTCCATAAAAGTAAACCTCGTCTGATAAAAGTGGTTAGCTGCTCCGGCTCTACTCAAGCGATTACAATATTATTTATACCATTGTGAGGGATATTTATATGCTAATTATGGCCATGATTTTTTTATCAATTAATGTGATTCGTTTTTTTATTATATATTTTTAACTGAAAGCTGTTTTGTATGGAGTTACGAATTGCTTAGAAAAAAACGGCAATTTTAGGCACAATTCAATGACTTTTGTATTGAAATCTTAGAAAATCGAACTTAAATTTACCCGGGACTAATTATTCTGTTTCTTTTGCTATTTCCAATGTATAAATCAATAAATAATGTTATAAGTGTATATACATTTTTTTTACATATCAGAAATTTTTACGTTTAACGAAAGAGTCATTCTTGACACCTATTAAATCATAATAATATTTACTCAATCAACACGATTTATACGTGAAAAAACCGTCGAGATTCGTAATTAGCAGCACCTAAAAAAACGAATTGTTTTTTAACAAATACTGTTTATAAAATGACAGCACATATGGAGTCTCAATTACTGATTTTCATGAGTGATGGTTAGGCTTCGACGCTTCGAAGTAAAAAATAAATAAAATAAAAACTAAGCGTTTTCTAAAAATATATTTACAGCACTTCAATAAGTACTTAAATATCCCTCACAATGGTATAAATAATATTGTAATCGCTTGAGTAGAGTCGGAGCAGCTAACAACTTTCGGAACAGCCCTGGTATATCAACTATGTGTATAAATGACACAATCATTTATTATGACCGAGTTGAAGTTTGTCTGTAACTTATATGACGTTCGGCGTTAAAAAGATTAAAATTTGATTTTTAATAGTAAGTTATGATTAGATATAAATAAGTGAAAAAACTAACCGATAATAAAATCATTTTTCAGTTATCAGTAAGTCACTGCGCTAGCATCGAGACAAACCAAACGGTTTAATGATACTATTTTAATGTATTTACACATTTTTTGTATAAGTTTCTCAATAATAAGAATAATAAAACTTTTTAAGTGTGTGTACTCGTAAATTTGTAGAAGTTAGCTACTTATGGCCAAGTTACTGATTTAAATTGTAAGTAATAATGATTTAATATAGTAATATATATTAAATATTATAGTTATTAGTGTGCACGACGCACCGCCTTCAATAGCGCGTAGCGCCTGCGCGTGGCTATCCTCGCTCGACGCGCAGCGTTGTCCCGCGCTGGGGCGACTTCGTTGCGCTGTCTGAGTGCTTCGTCATACACAAAAAGCAGCGACGTATGCCACTCTACAGTCACTAACAGAACTACACGCAGGAACGACTCGGAACAGTATCCTGGCGGCCCACCCGATAATACATATTTGAACTTTAATGATGACTTTCTTTATAACTTATTTATACTCCCTAACACTGCCCTGAATACTTTCCTAACTTTCCTATCACTTTCCCTATTTACTTTCCTATGCACTCATTCTCATTAGTTGCTTCCTTGTCAAGAGGACTCGGCTAACACAAATTGCTTGTTGGCCCTTGGCCCTTGGTTTTTGGGCTCGTTTATATTCTAAAATTACTCCACAAAATAGTGAGTTCGAGCCCGGTGTGATCGGGATTGCCGGTTTTGTGGTTGAACAAAATGTTATATAATTGATTGGCTGTGACGTAATTCCACGCCCATTTTAATTATAATTTTTCGTCAGCTCCAATTATTTCTATTATTCTTATTGGATTCAATTCTTGTTTACATGTAATCCCGTGACTCTGGAGGACGTCTTAAGAAAATGTTGCGTCCGATAATATGTTGACGAACGGCGAAAGTTCCTTTATTTGGAGCTCGGTTTTTACATAGTTTTGTTAACTTTATTAATATAAAACAATTACCCTGTTAGTACTAAAAGTCTCTTTTACAATAAGAACTGTTTATGGCCTATCTGGCGATATAATTACTATACTTGTACTATAAGAGGTTACAAAATGGTTGCGCTGATAGCTTGGCATGATAAGTAAAATTACGTAGTATAAATACTCAATTACACTTTTAGTATGGGATATTTTTAGCCCAATCAGCACGCGGCGGGTCACGTGTGGTGCCTCGCCATGTTTCGGTCAAGCCGGCGAGGTATACTCGATACAAGGTGGCTTCCGTTATGGTCAAGCCTCTAAGATTTACTCGAATTAAAAGCTTTGAAACATGTATTTGGCCTATATGCCTTGGGTATTTACCTATTTCAACTATAGGGATGCTAGCTGTGTTTATTTATTACCTAATACAACTTACATTGACATGCGTTTATTTATTCTGTTATTTTTTCCTAACATGTATTACCAGTTACAATGTGTTACAGTACGATTACTGTTAGTTAACCACTGACAGATAGTTTGCCTTCATTTAATTTTCAACTTTAATTTCATACAAATAAAGCAATTTTCAGAATACTGTTACCCAAGTCTACCGATTTAGAAATAACTACTTAATTTGTATGAGGTTAAAGTTGAAAATTAAATGAAGGCAAACTATCTGTCAGTGGTAAACCCTAAATAATTCTACTGTATGTTATTTGACCTAGTAAATGGGATTCTATCTTGGGTTCTCTTTATCTACTTATACAATCTAGGTGCGTATGTACTAGACATTTGTTTGGTTTTGACTTCTAGGTGTGGTCTTGCTCGTCTGTCGTTGACAATTAGTAATAATTTGTCTGTGACTTCGACCGCGTGAACTTCCATATCAATCCCCAATTTCATCCCGTTCGGTATATAAGTTTCGAGATATAATATGTGTATTTTAATCCAGGTAATAAATTATAAATGTGTCTAATTGCATTTATAACCGTTCAGCATTTTTTGCCTGATTCAGTAACAAACGTCCAAACTTCCACATTTAGAGGTATAAACAATATATTATTTTGTAGAAGGATCTGTTAAAATTCATCAATAGAAATGTATTTGACTATAACAGAGATTTACCATTAATGTTGCTCATTAAAATTCCCTGCCCCTGAAAGGAAAAAAGTGTCCAATAAATAATTATACCGCATGTACTGTTGCGAAATCTTATAAATAATATAAGAGACGAGAAATAGGAACAGACCCTTGAAAATGTGTATGCAAGTTACAAGCGATTCACTCAAATGATAGGCAATAGTGTATACATTAATATCATCCTTCTAAGCGTTATTTCCGGTTGTGCCCCTAAAGGAGGCAGGGGTCCGCTTTGACACGTTATCCCAACATTTCGCATATACAAGTTTGACGAAAGCGACTGCCATCTGACCTTCCAAAGGAAAATCTAGACCTTATTGGGATTGGACCGGTTTCCTTACGATGATTTCCTTCACCAAAAAGCTAACGGTAAATATTCCGTACATAAGTTCCGAAACACTTATTGGTACGAACTGGGATTCGAAGTATTCGAACCGACGACTGCCGCTTGATAGCCGCATGCGTGAACCACTAGGATACCGTAGCTCTTAAGCACATTTATATATAATGTTCAATACTTTGTCAGTAAAAATATCGTAATGTGGTACGTTTTTGATTCAAGCCTTGGTTAATTGTTATCCTTCTCCACCTTTTGCATTTTTTTTTTGTCAGTTGTGCTGTACTCGGTAGTTTCATATATACTTTAAAAACAAATGTTTTATCAGTATGCTTATCTTTTATCTACAATTCCAATGATTTAAAATTACTCCTTTTAATCGTCAGGGGCTCCATTTAGCAACAAATAATTGAATTTCATTGTCAGTCTAAACCTTCATGTCGTGCTTGGCTAATATGATGCTTACGCTAGAAGGACCCCATATAGACATACTTAGGTTTAACACAATAAATGGGTATAACAAAAGCGGTTTAACACACCGCATTACACAAATGTTTTTTTGCAATCTCAACTCAAACTGACCCTAAATAAATAAAAAAAGACCGGGTTGCAATCCGGGAGTGCCGGCAGAAGTGAAAACTGAATAACATTGTAACAGTTTTGACGTGACCTGTCTTGAATCTCACGTCTTACGAGTCTTACGGTTCCGTGACCTGTGGCAAGTTTAACAATTTTTCCCCATCACAAAAAGTGCACAGCGCCGCTCAAGAAGTTTTCACTTCAAAAATAACATCGCTTATAACTTGCCTCGTACCCGGAGAGTGCCGTGCCGTATACCGCATAAATATTGTATGAAGAGACTGTGCGGGGCAGACATTGGGCAGTAAACGGTGTTTTATAGGATAACTTTTATTGTTTAGCTCTCTAAGACGCAATGAAATTTTATTTATTCTGTTTCTATTGTTTATGGGTTAGATTTTCTTGCACGTTACGTTTATTTTGGTAGATGAGATGAGACACTATAAATATGTAGACCATAGACGCTATAATACTTGGGGAGGAGTAAGTATACACTTATAAAGGCACTCTGAAATATATCGATTCCAGTTATGTAGGTAATTTAATTTTGTGAAGGGATGATAATGTGAATAGTATTTGCTATTAACTGTGCCTTCGTCATCTTCGAAATTTTACAGTAGTTCGTTCACTTTTAAGGCTATTCGACTGTGGAACTCTCTCCCTCTTGATATAAGACAAGCTAAATCTATCGGTAAATTCAAATCTCTTCTTAAAGAACATTATTTGTCTCTCCCCTAACCCTGATTGTCTTACTATTATTATTATTGGCTGACTGTTTATGTATTATATTTATATATTTTTATTTGTGTTATTTGTATATATGTATGATTGTGTATGTATGTTTATATATAGAGCTATTTATGTACGTGTATTGATATAATTATTTTGATTTTTGGCTTATTATAATCTCTGCACCACCTACTACATAATCTAGTTTTATCTCTTTCTCCGATACCCAAAGGTTGTCTGGAAGAGATCGCTCTTCAGCGATAAGACCGAATGTTGTCTACCTCTACCTACATGTTATTGTATTGTTTCTCTTTTTAACTGCTTTGTTTGTGTGAGGTGTGCAATAAAGAGTATTTGTATTGTATTGTATTGTAAATAACGAAACGAAATATATGTATAAATATTTGTATCGCATTGTATTGCATATCTTGAGTATAATCATAATCAAAAAGGTTTAGTTTAATTCGATTGCTACCATTTGAGATCTTGTATTCTTTGTAGCAGCAATATTTTAAAAGATATTTGTAGCTGGCTTGATTTCGGAAAATATCATCGCAAATAAAACCCATTTACAACCTTCTTACAAGCCTTTATTTAGTTCCACCTGACCCGATGTTTGGCATCAAATCTTGCAAGTTAAATTTGACCCACTTCCCGGTGACCGATTGAGCTGAAATTTGGGATATAAGTATAGTTTGGATTTCAATTTAATATTATGGTACTTTCGACCTGATCTGATGATGGAGACAGAAGATGGCCATGGGAATTTAGTACTTAACCGACGTAACCTCGTTGAGTTTGGGCTCGTTAGAATCGTCTCAATGTGTAGTTGATGTATACCATAGAAAAGTACAGTTGGCAATAAAAGCTTGTAGCAAAAATGAACATTTTTGACAGAAACATGTCACCGTTATGTTTATCTATTGGGATTTTCAAAAGTATTTGCTACTTTCATTAAGTCATCAATCGTAGGCTAGTAAACACGTTCACTGCCAGGAACCCGCCTAGCGGGCGCCTACGCCTTAGCCGCTGTCCGCCACATACGAGGAAAACCATGGGATCGGCTACGAGCGTAGCGCGTAGTGTTTTTTGGCAGTGGGTTTGACTCTTTTAAGTACTAAACCATAAAAACAACATACTTAACTTGTTTGTTATTAAATTATTTGAATAATGTTTTCTTTTCTAACTGTGAAAAACCTTGTCCGTTTTCAGCCAATTACGTTTGAAAACGTCCATTATATTTATTCGTAGCGCAGAAATGCTCCGACAATACAAAAATATAGTCTTATTTTAACGTGCATTTTTCGAGCAGTTGAAATTTCCTATTTCAATGTTAACATTTAACTGTGAGTGACAGCACTGACAAAAATAATGACCGTACAGTGTAGGTATAGTCGAAGTCAAACAGATGTTTACATTATTCGCCCTATTACAATGGAATAAGGCACAAAAGTGTAAACATATCTTTGACGTCGATTATTCACTGAATACGGCAAAGTTGCGCTGTTACAACCGGTAAGTACCCACATTTTTAGGGTTCCGTAGCCAAATGGCAAAAAACGGAACCCTTTTATAGATTCGTCATGTCACAGGCATTTTACTCGAAAACTATAAGGTGTATTTCAATAAAAAATTGAGGATAGGTGTATTTTGTTAACCGCTACATAGTTTTGTAATTAAATTACAAAAAAAAAATTGTTTTAGCTCCATAAATAAAACTGAAATTCAAAAAAAATTTTTTCATTGCAAGCCCACGTGTGGCACATCAATCGATAGGCCTTTAAAAATAAATATAAGGTTTCTTAGCAATTTTATTGATTAAGTGAATATAGTCGGAGATAATCGCCTCGAAAGTCACTAAAACTGTGTCCCCCCCCCCCCCCCCCCCTCTAATTTTTGAACCGTGTATTTTAATAATATGAAAAAAATCAGGCTCTTTAAATTCTTTCAGCGAAAATTGTTTCGAACAAGATCGGTTCAAAGGTTTTTGAGATATTTCAAAAAAAACTGCCTTCCATAAAGAAAATGACGTAAGTGCCATAAGATTTCAGTAACGATACGACCTTTTTTAAAGGCATGGAACCCTCGTTGTGCGTGGTCCGACACGCACTTGGCCGCTTTTTTAATCTGTGCTGCTGATTTTTCGACAGTAGCAATCCTGCTTTTGTAAGCTACGGTAGTTTTCGGTGAAGGAAAACATCGTGAGGAAACCGGTCTAATCCCAATAAGGTCTAGTTTTCCCTCTGGGTTGGAACGTCAGATGGCAGTCGCTTTCGTAAAACTAGTGCCTATACCGAATCTTGCCTATGCACAATCGGAAATAAAGCTAGGAGGACTGATCAATCCTGCTTTTGTGACAATCAATATGGGGCTGATGGCATTGAAATCACTATAAAAGTCAGAAAGTACTTAACAGTTTTTTTTATTTTATTGCATGAGATTCAATGGTCCTTAACGTAGCAATGAGATCTTACGATTTTTCTCTATCACGTAATTCTGACTACAACTTTTAATTGACTTTTGGATGAAAAATAATGTGACTGTCTACTGCCTTTTTCTCGAATCTGTATAAACAGCTATATGTCGTGAGTGTGTTCTGTAACTCAAGTGTTGTCTTCGCACAGCAATCTTACTAGCCCAGCACGACAGTGCACCACTGTTCAACTCGTTCAGAATATATCTGTTTATATCCGGAGTGCGACATGCTGCCACGGACACCCTGATGCATTACCCTGTAGCGACCGTTGACCCAATGAGCCCTCAGCTATTTAAACCAGAAGCGACGACTCATTCGTATTTTTAAATTGTGTGACGCGTCAGCAGTTGACGATTAAACAAATGAATGTTGCAAAAATAAACAAGCTTTTATGAAGTTACTTTTTTTACTGCAGGCAGGGGCGTGATTCGTGTTTGCTTTTTTAATATAGGCAGCTTTGAAGCATGGTTTTAATAGATACATAAACTGACGCAAAAGTTTCAGGCGTTTAATTCTTATATCAACCCTAAGGATGGAGAGAGAGATATTATATTGTTGTGATACTTTGCTAACCCATGATGTTCCACAACACACTTAAACCCCATGGGAAGAAAAGAGGTATTGCTATTCTAACACCACACGGGATTCTATATTTTTTAATTTCTTTTAGGTCTTGATATCACATTTTAACCCCCGACGAAAGAGAGGGGTGTTGTAAGTTTAACGTGTCTGTTTGTGTATCTGTGTATCTGTCTGTGGTATCGTAGCTCCCAAACGGATTGATCGATTTGAATGCGGTGTTTTTTGTGTCATAGATAATTTTATCATGAGTGTTCTTAGCCATGATTTATGAAAATCTGTTCAGCTGTTTTTGAGATATTGTACTTTGAAATGAAAATCTCGGGGGTTTTCCACTTTTCTAAATTGTAGTTATTACTTAATTAGAAAATCATTCATCCCTACCCGCTCTATTTACCCCGTTCTTCATTTTAGCGTTTCATTTGGAAGGAACTCAGGGTCCAGTAACTAGCGAATCCAACAATTTGGCGTAGACAATTGTTTTTGTGGAATGAATGGCTAATTCATTCTTACAATAGAATATTATTAATTCTTAGGTTACCCCATAAGGGAAATTAAACACCATTGGTATAAAGCTTTGTCAAGTAAGGGTAAAAAATAACTGACTGCGGTTTAACGTTGCTTAACACATTCACTGCCAAGAATCGATACGCGCTACGCTCGTAGCCGATCCCGTGGTTTTCCTCGTATGTAGCGAACAGCGACTACGGCGTAGGCACCCGCGAGGCGGGTTCCTGTCAGTGAAAGTGTTAACCACCGGACCGTAGCCAGTCCACAGTTCCCCTAGGCTATAACGCTTTACAAACCTCTTTATTCTCTAGCCTGTCAGTCAGAATTTAAATTTTCTGCACAAGACCTCGCCAACTCTCGCGAACGCGGCATCTTCTAGCCAATCAATACTCACCCTAGCCGAGATAACCAAGTCTTCCACCCTTAGGGTCCTTCTCCTTTCGACCGTGTAACGCGATTTAAAATTCGAATTTCAAAACTATATGGACAAACTCACACGCTTTGATGGAGCTATAGACCGTGTTATGTGAGTGTTATTTTTCTATTCAATATCATTCTTTTCAAATATTATACTAGAAATAAGCTACATGGAGACTTTTAGGGGGCGTAAAGCTGTGTCAAGTGTCATTGAAAATTGAACGTCAACGTGGCGTCAAAATGATTTCTTGTCATCTTTCTTAAACGGACCAATCAACAATCGTTAGCCTATATCATTAGAAAGAGACTTCCGATAGTATTATAGTATTATATAGTAGTCCGATAGTATTATATAGTAGTCTTAAATTGTTATGCAATGGGCCCCATATCACATATTTAGCTAAATCACTAGAAGCCACGCCACGCTACTCGCGGTCGTGTTGAAAACAGCCCGCGCCTTTTGATAATACGCCCGAAACAGCCAGTCATAAAGCAAAAAGCGCACGTAGTGAGAATGTTTTTGTAGCAATTTATCCGGGATCACCTGGGGGCACGGGGGTCATCAATCCATGGCCCGGCGGGCTAGTTTGCCAGTTCCGGCCTTTATTGTACAGCTGAGGCTTTAGGATAGTTTTCCGCCCTAGCTTGCTAAGTTTGGTTAGGTTTTAAGTTTTTCAAAGTGATAAAATAGGGTGACCCTGTCACGATCGTGTAATTTTAGTAAGTATATTTATTTTATTAAGAATAAAATTTTACATAACGAGTCACATGAATAACTCAAGTACTTGTCTGAACTTTACTATTGAAATATAATTATTTTCTGTTACTGTGTTGTGAAATAAAACGATTTGAAAGGATTTTATCGCATACCTATACCGCGTTAATACATTGTTTTATTTAATGAGTAATAATCACGGAAACCGAAGACAATATTACTGTTTCCATTGTAATCTTATCTGTACTGAACACTGGAATAACACTCCCTTTACATAAACGTGATTACTAAATATAAAATACTAAAATTACTCATACAAAGCAAATCAAAAGCTTCAATACTACTAATTTATTACACGCAATACAATGTACGCACGAACACAGAGCGTTCACTTTGCGAGCCGATAGACATAGTGATGTATACGTAATTAAAAGCGCCCAGTCTCGGACTATTAAATGCAGACGCCGTTCCGTTGAGCGTTTATTTCCTTAGATGCCAAGGACTGGCTGACAGACGTCTGAAATTTCAGATAGTCCACTTGTATTTATTGTCGTTATTTTGTTGTCGTATGAATTGTAATGTATGTATGTGAAGTGTGAAGCTACGGAAAACATCGTGAGGAAACCGGTCTAATCTCAATAAGGTCTAGTTTTCCTCCAGGTTGGAAGGTCAGACGACAGTAGCTTTCGTTAAACTAGTGCTTACGCCAAAATTAGCCGGATTAGGTGCCAAAGCCTAAAGAGGATGATGAAAGCAATAAAATGAGATAAAGTCCAAAGGCGAGCCCCTATTACCTTTCGGGGATCTGCGATCCCTTTAAGTAATCTCTTCCAGCTTTCCGGGACATATTAAAAAAGTACGCTTCTAGCCTGCCGACCTGTGAACTGAATAATTAAAACGGAAAGTCTAAGAACAGCACGAGTTGATTTGATAAATACATTGGTACATACAGGTTTTACTTCCAGCCTTTTGGCACATTTTGGCATTATTTATAAAGTACATAGGTACCACTACTATTTGAAAAACGGCTCGTGTTCGATATTGCCCCGCAAACGATATACCCTTTACTAAATTAATTACGTAATCTAGCTTAAGTTTAGTTATGTGGTAATTTTCTGGCAGTTAGATGATAAGTGTTCTTTCTGCAATTACAGTATGTCTGCATTTATCGTTGTATACCTATCTGTAATTGCGATGACTATGTTGCTAATGGAAGTGGTTTCTTTAATGAACCAGTTTGGCGTAAAACTGGCGTGACCCTTTACTTGTATTTCAATTTTAAGTTTGCTACTGTGTAACGTTTTATATGTAAGAGTTCGACGATAAAATAATAATAACTAATTTACGGTCGGGGGTCGCTTTATCATCATAATTGTTGTTTCGATCTTGAATTGCAATTATTAAGACATTACGAGAGCAAGGGAAAAGTGGATAGGTTTGTTGTTATTGTAACGCAATCCCGTTTAATGTTTTATAAGACTAAGTAGCGGAGGTAATACCAAACCGATGAAAATTTAATATACGATTTTAGTCTTATATACTTTTTGTATGTTAAAAAGAGTTTTATAAGAACAATTCGCCTATAATATTGACGACCGCTTTAGCCTAGTTGGAAGTAACCCTGCCTATGAAGCAAGAGGTCCTGGGTTCAAATCCCGGTAAGGGCATTTATTTGTGTGATGAGCATGAATATTTGTTCCTGAGTCATGGATGTTTTCTATGTATTTAAGTATTTATTATATAGCTTATATAGATAAATAAATACTTAGCCATAGTACAGTCGAGTTCATAAATATATGTACACTTTTTTACCTAATCGAACGCGTTTGCATACTAATTGTTAGCGGCCGCATTCGAGTTGGTAAAAAAGTGTACATATATTGGAGAACTCGACTGTACAAGCTTTATAGTAGTAGCTGTATAGTAGTAGGTCGATATGTGTAAGATTGTCAGCAAATATTTATATAATTAATATTATATTTTAAGTTACAAATAACACGAGAAATAAAAAATATTAAAAACATTTAAAACATCATGATCACCAACCCTTATCTGTCTGGAAAAACTCGTCGACTCTTTAGTACGGTTCTCTTTTATTTACCTTCGACAGTGGCTCGTCAAATTGTCATAATATATTTCACAACAAATAAGATGGAGAAACAAATAAAAGCAAGTGAAAGAACCTTCTTTTAAAGGTTTTTCGCAAATTTGTCTATTTCGCAATACTTTGCTGTCGTAAGAAATGCTTAGGGAATAATGAGGGCATCTGTTAAAGTAAATAGAATACGAACAGTATCCATCCGGGATTCGCTGTACACCTCTTTCCAAAAGCCTCACATGAAGATAGATCAAAATAAAACGCCATAAGCAACAACGATGGGTCATTTAACATTGAATCTTAAGATTTAAGCTTTGCGTCGTATTTCGAATAGGTGAATTTAAAGATTATACGGAAATTTTAGTCAAATGTAGGTGTTACTCTGGAGCTTTATTACAATTTAAGCGATGTAACAAATTGTAAAACGTGCGGACGTGTGTATTCCAGCCACGTATGTACTTTGCTTGGTACCTTCTTTCATCCTTTGTCGGAGGCTGTCATGAGAGACCCTTCGTTTTGCTACGGAATTGGTTTAACAATGAACCTTGAATAGTTTATAAACAGACCTAGAATACAGCGGGTTGTTAAGTTCTTCATTATCTTGGTTGTGTTGTTTGATGGAGAAAAAAGCCATATTCATATTATTCATATTGATTTATTTGGTTTTAAAAAGGATTCATTGTCAAGTCGATGCTATACAATGAAATTACTGGCCGAGTTATAAAATAAATATTTATAAATGAGTAGTACAGGAAAAAATAGCAAAATCAATGTAAATTAAAAATAAATGAATAATTTGTTTGTGTTCCAAGTAAGTCAATGAATAAATAAATTACAGGCTTATGTGTTGTTACGTCGTTTTGGAGTTGGGTTGTTCACCTGCCTTTCACTCTCGATGGGTGAACCACTCGATTAGCATAGAGCACAAAAAAATCTTGAAATTCAGTAACGGAATAGTAGGCCTTTCAGATTAGCGTCGCTTTGAGTTTTAGATCAAAGCCAAGACTCGTCCGCGTGTCCTTATAAGCTGCTGCTATTTTATTATACATCTTTGGCCCCAAGACGTCTAAATTTTGCGCTGTTCTTTTAAGACGATATTTTGGGGACTCCATTTCATTTTGCCGCCCGTCCCGGAAACGATTGCTTGATCACTTATAAATTTATGCAAAAGCGAAAAAAGGCAAACACATTAAACGATTTCCTTGAAACAGGATTCATAGTAAGAAAAAATGATTCAAGAGAAAACGAAGCCACTTTACCGAAGAATTTCCTTTGCGCTAAAACTACCCCATAAGAGTTCCAAATTAGTTCAATTCCACTCCAAGCTTGCCCGACCGCAACATGTCCCTTAAGATAAGTATTAAAAATATAAGAGACTGATAAAGCTCATCGTTAGGGAATATGGAGCGAGTCCCTCGCGAGTCCGACGGCCCGGGATATTTCACGGTATTTTAACAATTTTAACGAGCCGCCATATTTACTTCAATGCACGGCTCCTTCTGAGATGTACCTTTAATCCTGTAGGCACCTATTATGCTTGGGAGTTACTTGAAATATCAGTATGCAGTGACATTATTCTTAATGTCTTGCAGTCAAATAGTTTTATTTTTATCGGTTCCACGTATCTACTCGTCAATTTTAAAATTGCCTTACTTTCATGATAATAATCGTTTTATTAAATTAAAAACATTGAAATATTTTTAGGTCGTAAACTTGAGTGTGAACGCTAGGAGGATGATGAAAATTGAGTGTGCCAGTAGTTCTACAATGATTACTTTTACTAATACCTACTTTGCGTTTATCCCGGTGTTCAAAGTTACGTTTTACACTTTTGTTTAATTTTGTTAACTCTTTTTTATCTGAATTTCGAAACTTTTATTGCTATGCTTTGTTTATGTGGTAAAGTTTTGGAAAGACGTTTGTCGAGAAGAATAGAGAAGATATTTTCCATAATCGTCTATGCAAATTAAGTTACCTGTTTAACAAATCTCTAGAATTTTCTAGAACTACTACTTTGCTTGAAAATTCGCTTTATATTCCGATAACCAGTAAAACGCGTTCAATTTTGAAAAAAAAAGATATATCAATTTAGCTCTACAAAGCGAGAGGGGCAGAAAATAGCAAAGCGAACGACTGAGCGAAGTAATTTATCAGAATAACGAGCTTTTAGAATCTCCTTTAGGTGACACTCGGTTCATTTATTTTTTTCTCATACATTTCTCGATCACATACGGAGTATTACTCTGCGTCTTTTAAAACGTTATCGCTGCCTTGTCTCAGAGAGGGAACTATTAGTCAAGTGAAGGTGAATACTTACGAGTATATGGACTAGAGGTTTCTTTATTTAGGATTATTTTACGGGGGTTGCTATTGAATTGAAATTTATGAAACCGATTTTGCTGTTTAGGATAATGTAACTAGGAGCATTACAATCAGCAATCTTGAAACAGCCCACAAGTAAAATAGTTGGTTTAGTGTAGGACTGCCTTGTTGTCCACCTTTACCTACATTTTTGTTTTGTTATTCTTTGTAACTATCGTTTGTGCAATAAAGAGTATTTGTATTGTTTAGTTACCTACTTTGACCACTTAACGTGCTATATAAATACGATTATCTCGATACAGCTTCTATTCCAATGACAGTACTATGTACTATGCGGATAATTATGTTAATTGAATGTTAGATTTTAATGAATATTTGCACGTCTACACCGGTTGAATATATTATATTATACCAAATATAATACTGTGACATCCCTTTGTACTATATTTTATGCAAATAAATTATATTTGATTTGAATTGACAATATATAAGAAGTGGAGTGATTAAATCAAGAAATGATGATTGACTGATATTTACGACCCACTTTTCTCAATGTCAGTAGCTTTGTGAAGAACGGTAGGCATTTGTGAAAACTTGGTTATCAAAAGCTGACTCCATGCCGTTTTGTGTTATGAAAAAAGAAACAAAATTATGAAGCGGTTGAAATCGCTACTTCCTTAAGAAAGATATTAAACTTCAATCGTACTTAAATATTTATTCATGCAAGTGAGACCGTAACTTTCCCTGAAAGGATTCGGATGAAATTATAATAATCTCTCCAAAGAAGCTGCGGAATTGAAAGTATGGATCAGACGGAATTAAGCATTAGCATTTATATTCAGATTTTCAAGTTAAAGTTACTTATCGTTGTTTAGCTTTCTGGGTGTTCTTGAGTTTTGAAACTTATACATTTAATAATTACCGTGGTGTAGAGATACAAATGGAATTGTTTTTAAGATTCGGAGACGTTTGGCGGTCCGAATTCGGTTAAATTGTAATTGGACTGAGTCTTTGAAACAAAGTAATTACCGTTATTTGTACTGGCAATAAGTTTGTATTTAAAGACGAACTAAATTGATTATGCGTGTAAGTTTATAAGTTTTATAACAAATCATATTATTTAGAATACGTGTTCAAAATTAGACAGACTTTATATATTGCGGTTAGGTTGTTCGCAGTAATAAAATAAGATATACATTTTGGAATCGAAAATAAATCATACAAGCACTTTGGCAACATCCACCTTTTATTACCAATTAATTCTTCATAAAAACACTTCATAACAACATTTTCAGTTTCATCTACCAACCAAATTATAACAACCTACGCTTTATTTTTAAGACTGGAACAGAAAGTAAAGTCATCATTATCATTGAATGTAATTATAACTTTCTTTCACCGTCCCTCCGTCCCTTTCTAAATTAATCCCAGCGAGTTATCCCTTAAATAATGCTTACCTATATTATTTTTCATTGTAACTCGCGTCACATCGCAAGGGTCTGTCCCAATTCGGGGCACAATTAAACGTAAACATTAATTCCATTGACCCCCCCTCGCCTTATTTCCCTTTTGCTTATTCAGCGCAGGCAGGTCGCGTGTTGCTGGAAGAGACCGAGTGTGGAAACTTCAGGTAAACAGCGCGGACTTAGATCTCATTGGTAGGGTTAGTAGTTAAATGGTTTTACGATACTCGGTGAAGTGCACAACGAGTAGCTCTGCTAATGATTAAATCTAGATAGTTTGACTTTAATTTTGAATTAAATTACGAAGGTAATACTAAATGCCAATATAAAAACTATCCTATGTCCTTCCCCAATACTCAAACTATCTTTATACCAATTTTCATCCAAATCGGTTCAGCGGTTTAAGCGTGAAGAGGTAACAGACAGACAGACAGACAGACACACTTTCGCATTTATTCTATTACTAGCCGTTGCCCGCGACTTCGTCTGCGTAGAACTTGTTATCGTCTTAGAAATATATTGCTATTAAATTATGTAAGGCGCAAGCTTAATTATCGCTGTCCCAAACACACTTCTACCATCTAAAGGGATGATTTCCGGGATACAAACTCCTATATCCTTCAAAGGGTCTCAAATTATCTGTACGGAAAATTTCATCTAAATCCGTTCAGGGGGCTAGCACTAATGACGCCGCGCCGCGACGCGAGTGGAGAAAGATCTACCCTCCTCTTTCTAATTTAAAGGTGTGAGTGAGACAGGACACGCTCAGTCGCACGCGAAGCGACTTGTCAAGAAGTTGTGTTAGACGTACAGGGATTAAGCCTAAAAGGTAACAGTGCGATGAGTTCGTTAGTTTAAATTGCTAAATCTAAATTGAAAACTCCGTTATTACAAACATAAATATCTTAATAATCATCAACAGACGTTTCTCTTTCTGAAACATATTTGTTTTGTCTACTAAGCTAGATTACTGGAATTTTTTCCCGAAATACGTCCAGTAGTTTTATTTACGTTAGTCCGGGCTACCTGTATAGTTTTGAAAGCAAAATTATCTTATGCTCCATTTAACTGTGAGAATACATAATTTTCACTAACCAAAATAAACTTTTTAATTCAACAAAATAATCCGCAGGTTTAATCAATCATTACGGTTGTGGGAGAATCGCAGTTCTAACCTAACCTGACCTACATTTCTGGTAGCTGTTCGATTCTGTAAGGGTCGTGGTTTTAACTTTACCTATCGTACTTTTTTGGTAAGTTGGATTACCTATTTTGACTAATAAATGGCTTACCATATAGTATGACCGAAGAATTCCCTTAATTCGTAAATTACTTGTTCTTCATACATACTTCCAACACCTTTTATCCTCCCTAGAGGATACATTTTAAAAAACGCTGTAATTTATCCGAAGTTACAGTTTCCTTACTTTAAAATTGTCTCGTTCCCCGTACAAATTCCAACTAATTTTAGGCCCTTTAGGGGATGAGTATCTTTTAACCCCCGTATGGAATCAATTTCAAACAGTCTAAAACAGAAGTTACAAATGTCTTACCTTAAAAATGTCTTGCTCTCCATACAAACTTTGAACCCCCTTAAGGGATGAAATAAAAAAAAACACTAATGTTTTCTGATTTTTAAACAGAGTCTAAACCCGAAGTGACAAATTTCTTACTTCAAAAAAGGTCTTGCTCTCTATACAACCTTCAAACCCCCTTTGAACCCTTTAGGGAATGACTAAAATGAACGCTGAAATCGTTTTCTAATCTTTAAACAAACAGTCCAAAATATAAGTAAAAAATATCTTACTTTAAAAATATCTTGCTCTGCGTATAAACTTTGAACCCCCCCCCCCCCCTATAAAGCCCGTTGGGGGATGAATTAAAAAACACGTTGAAATTTATGTTTTAGTTTTAAACAAACCATCTAAAATCGAAGTAACGAATGTTTGAATTCAAAATTATCTTGATCTATTCGAACCGCCTTTAAACACTCTTGGATGAATGAAAAAACAATGCTGAAATCTGTTTTGTGGTCTCTTACTTTAAAAAATACTTTTCCCTCCATACAAACCATACAAACTTTGTAACCCCTTTTAACCCTTATAGGGCATGAATAAAAAAAAAGTCTGACATCAGTTTTGTAGCCTTTTAACATACATGCTAAGACTGACATTACAAAATTCTTATTATATTTCCTTGTTCTCCATATTAACCCGTAATCCCGTTTTAACCCCCTTAGGAGTGGAACTTTTTCAAAACGCTGAGTGTTTTTTTATTCTTATAAGTAACCTTTCTACAACGTTTCAAGTCTCTAGCTCAGAAAAAGTGTTTCTCATCCTAATCCTGCATATCTGTTTAACCCCCTTAGGGAAGGATTTTTCTAAAACGCTGAAAGAACTTACTGTTTTTGTATTCTAATAAGTAATATTTTTACAACGTTTCAAATCTATACCTCGAAAAAAGTGTTTCCCATACAAACCTTACACCCCTTAGGGGTGGAATTTTTTAAAACGCTGGAAGTACTATTTTTTGTATGCTAATAAGTAACCTTTCGATAAAGTTTCCAGTTTCTAGCTCAAAAGAAAAAGTTTCCCTCATACAAAACTTGCACCCCTATTTAACCTCTTTAGGGGTGGAATTTTCTAAAACGCTGACAGTTCTTTTATTATATTCTAATAGGTAATCTTTCTAAAAAGTTTCAAGTTTCTAGCGCAAAAAATAAAGTATCCCCCATACAAACTTTGCCCCGATATTTTACCCCCTTAGAGGTGGCGTTTTCAAAAACGCTTAATTTTTTTTTGTATTCAGATAAGTAATCTGTTTACAAAGTTTCAAGTTTCTAGCTCAAAAGGAAAAGTTTCCCTCATACAAACTTTGTATCCCTAAAACTTTGACAGTGATTTTTTTGTATTCTAATAAGTAATCTTTCTACAATGTTTCAAGTTTCTAGCTCAAAAAATAAAGTTCCCTCCATACATACTTTGTACCCCTATTTAACCCCTTTAAGGGTGGAATTTTCTAAAACGCAGAGTTTTTTATTTCTATTTTAATAAGTTATCTTTCTACAAAGTTTCAAGTCTCTAGTTCAAAATATAATGTTTCCCCCATACAAACATTGCACCCCTATTTAACCCCCTTAGGGGTGAAATTTTCTAAAACGCTGAAAGTACTTTTTTGTATCTAAATAAGTAATCTTCTTACAAAGTTTCATGTTTCTAATTCAAAAAATTATGTTTCCCCCATACAAACTTTGCACCCCCATTTAACCCCCTTAAGGATAAAATTTCCAAAAATCCCGTCTTAGCCCTAGCCTACGTCATAAAAGGAAGTTCTGGTGTAAATTTCAAGTTTCTAGCCCCAGTAGTTTCGGCTGTGCGGTGATGAATCAGTCAGGAAGTCTTCTTTTATATATATAGATAGATAGTATAGTATATAGTATAGTATGGATATGATATAGGGTCGATTCACAAGTCTATGAAGTTAATGACAGTTTCATACATTTTCCGCGCCAGCTCTCGTGAATCGACCTGTACTTTACTTACCTTATATTTTCCTTTTATTTCGTCGCTGATTGGGCACTAAACTACTACTTACAGCGCAAAGTCTGTGTTTATCCGTTGTTATTATTTAGAATTTGGTTTGGACCGATATAATATGTACATTATTTTGAACACATTATGTCTTTGCGACATCGTCAACTAGATTTTTTCTTCGCGCCGGCCAGGCGTACGACCCTTGCAAGAAGGTCGAATTATACAGTTTTTTCATCTACGTAACAAAATATTAATAAAAGACTGGACTTCTTCATTTTTGCGGTTGTATTTCCGCAATTTAACCAACTTTATCCGCTCTAAAAACGGACAACTGCGAGTCGTACTCGCCCACCAACGGTTCCGTACAAAATTACAAATGTATACTTTTCTGATTTTTCCCTGTACTTGTAGTATAAGGCGATATTGCTTGCCAAATTTCATAGTTCTAGTCAACGGAAAGTATCCTATAAATTTTGATTCCCATCAAAGCATCGATATACGTTTTTTGCGGCATAAACGGCCGTTTCTTTTTTTCGTTAATTTAGACGTTTGATTTTTTCACAGCTGAAACGGATTGTAGACCTGCGGGTCGATCATGTAACGCATTGTACGATCATTAGGTAGATCTAAATGTCAAATTTCTATGAAATAATTACAGTTGGACTGTCCTAACGCGCGTTGGGAACGTTACGTGATTACCCCTCTGAGTAATTTTAACTCGATACCTCCAGGGGTTCCCGAGATAAAGGGTTTGGATAGATAGACAGACGGCATAAAAGGCTGTATCTTTTTTTAAATGTTAACTTAGTAGTTGGATGTTTTCACAGCTTCAAGGGACTGTTAGACCTGAGTATATGGTATTAAATTTCATGTCGATACCTCCAGGCGTTCCCGAGATACAGGGCCTTGACAGACAGACAGACGGACAAAAAAGTAAATAAGGGTTCCGTTTTTTCCTTTTGAGTTACGGAACCCTAAAAATATTAACTTAATAAAATAGAAATAATTGAATAATAATTTATTGGAGATAATATTCATTATGAATAATCAATCCAATTTCAATGCATACGGAAGATAGTAAAATAAAATAGTGATGCCAATGCACACTGCACTGCCATCTCGTAACAAGCGCCACCACACATAAGAGTAACGCAACACTTCATTAATGGGCCGAATTAATTGGCAGAGCCGTCTTACTGTCCCGACGAGGGAAGCATTGGGGGCCGTGTGTCGCTGTAAATTGCCTACAATAAAATTGGAGCATCTTCGTTTGATTCATACTGGAAGAGGCTTGGGCGTCTGTTTCTCATATTTACATGGTATATACATGGTATATTTAAATACGATGATCAGGTAAAATACCCATTATTCCAGAAAAGTAGAGTGCTTGATTGAAGCAGTCTAATTTGGGAAGTACTCCACCATACATGAGACCGCCTCCATAATAACACCACTATTTGCTCGGTAGGTGTTATTTGAAGTTGTGCTTTTGGTGGATGCATTCGTCTCTAGCTATCAATACAACGAATCCTACCTCCGGTCATCAACGCGCTTGTCATTTGTATAACCGACTTCAAAAATGGAGGAAGTTCTTAATTCTTCTTAAGGGTTTTACTTGTTTTTAGGGTTCCGTAACTCAAAAGGAAAAAACGGAACCCTTATAGGATCACTTTGTTGTCCGTCTGTCTGTCTGTCAAGACCCTTTATCTTGGGAACGCGTAAAGGTATCGAGTTGAAATGAAAACGACACTCTCAATGGAATCAAAATTTATAGGGGTACTTTTCCTTGAACTAGAACTTCGAAATTTGGCAAGGAATATCGTCTTATACCTACTACAAGTACAGGGAAAAATTTGTAATGAACTCATAAAAAAACATAGTCTTTATTTAAAGTACGTAATCAATCATCGATGTATGAGGAAATTTGTACGTTCGTTCACCCAGGGTTCGGTGAGCGAGTCCGACTCGCACTTGTCCCATTTTTTTTGTATGTTCCCCGATTGGGTACATATTGGCTCACATAAACTTGATGTGTCGATATTTTCTAGTAATACCGCTTTGTAATCATAATCATCACTCTTCATAATTTTTTACTTCCTTCCTTTTATGTTCCTACACTACAACTATCATCGGAACTCATAACGAACAGTTTTCATAAAATGTTTCTGCATAATGTCATTACTAAGAACAGACTTGAACTCATAATTTGGTTTTACATAACAGTTTCCTTCATAATGGACATATATCATAATTTTGTTAGTCCTAATATCATAAATCATAACTAAGAATATAACCAGTTAATATTTTTTTGCAAACACGTTTTTCCGCTCTTTTATAATAAAAAATAACCTCGTAGACGAAACTTCTAACCTATCCTCGATCCGAGTCGGTTTTGCCACTAAGTCCCTGTTCCCTATTGCCTACTTGAACTTATACACCACTATCTTGGCATTAGTTGATCTCAGAGAGAAGTTTATTCATACAAAATTTTCGCAATAACTACTAGTATGTATAGAAATAAAAATGATATTAAACTATATTGCTAAAAACCATTATGATATAAAAGTATATAAACATAGATAGCAGTACAGAGATCCTTATGTTGAATAACATTATGAATATAGACATTTCGGAGTTACGATAGTTATTAGCAAAAATAAAATATGTATAATGATAAAATTGTATGAGAAAATTTTTCGGAAATCCAATAATCGAAGCTGCAATTTTATATGAACTTTGGCGCACTCTGCCAGGCTCATAACAATCCGACCTCGCTACGCTCGGCCGTCTATATGTACTTGGCCGGCAACCCCTTACTTCCAGGCCTCTGTAGTAATGTACTATTGCAATTAAGTCATCGATAGTATTTATTAATGGAAATGGCATATTAATATGTCACCCTACCCTGTGGCACTTACACTAAACTCGTATTCATTATGAGTCCATAAATTTATTAACTAACCTCCATTAGTGCATGTAATATTAATTTACTACAAAATTCGTAAATTACAAATGAAAAAGCTATGAACTTTGCCATGGCCTCAATTGCAGCACCGCTAATTCGATTTGAGATTGTTTTGAATTGGTTTGGTGACGTACGAAATTAGAATGAGCGCTTCCGTGCTTTGGAAGGCACGCTAAGAAGTTGATCCTGGCTGCTGTCTATGACAGTAGTCGTTAAGCCGAGTTAGAGGCCTTCGGACGGCTTAAGAACTTCTAACAGTCGAGTTGCCCACTCATTTGACAAAGGGGGGACAACTGTTACTCGCGTCCGCAGGAGCTACCTACCACAACCCTGCACGTGTCCCCTGGGCGGTACTAAAGAGTGACAAACTTTAAAGGCCAAAATAATGTATGCCATACGATTAAATAAATAAATATCTCAAAACCGGCTGACCCGTTTTTGTTGAAACGTAGCTAAGAACCATCTCGACCACGTCAGCTTTCAGACAAAAACCGCATTATAATCGGTCCATTCGTTTAGGAGCTAGGATGCCACAGCCAGACACACACACATGTCAAACGTACAACACCCCTCTTTTTGCGTCGCAGGTTAAAACATCCGTATTATTCGTACCTATAAAAAACAAGGAGGCGGCTATAACTATAGTCTGTTCAAAATATCTTGGTGCGGGTGACACTTGACTTACCGTTTCGTTTCCTCAAAAAATGTTGCTGCGGTCTAAATATATGGAAGAGAAATATTTCAGTTGCAGCTTGTATATATTATGACTGGCGTAAAATATTTGAACATAAAGAACTATGTTATACGAAATAAATTTGACTTACCACATTTTTATTATCAATTAATACAATTCAAAAGTAAACGTAATATGCATGTAACGAAACATCAGAGACTCGTTTAGTGATGGGACATTTTTGATCTTGAGTATATCGGTACTTTTTAATTGCTTAGTAATGAACATTCTTGTAAATTCCGTATATCCTTAATACCTGATTATAAATTGGAGAAGCGCAAATAAAAATACAATAAATTAAACCACCTAAATAAAACAAATTGACACTGTAAATCGAAAAGATGATTTCTAATTTGTTGCTTTGATTAATTTATTATAAACACCATTTTGATGTGAATTAGTGAAATTTTAGGAAAAGGAAAAAGAAAACGTGTTGCATACAAGGTACTAGGCCACTAGCACCCGTACTTACTGAAAATTTCACATCTACCCACAAATTACAGAAAAAGGCTAAGGCCCTAATAAATTGAACAAACATCAATATATCCGATCTCTTGTCATTTTCGTACTTGAGTAAGAAAGGGATGGAGCCATGTTATCTAACAGGTCTTCATAAGTTATATTTTTTTTTCAATTCCATTAAACATTTATTCATGAACAATACAATGATTGTGTTTGAAATTTGTACATACCTACACTTAATAATAGAAGTAAATACTATAAGTATCAAGTACATCATTTTCACAGATACTTAGTTACAACTAGTTTTTTAATCTTGTGCAAATATTTCTTTAATACTATAAAAACACCCCATCAACAAATGCATTGTCTCCGTTTTCTCGCTCGCACGATGTATCTCGCTCTCCCAGGCACAAATGTATGTCGCCACAAAAGAAGTATCTCTACTAGCTTAGCCTAATAATCGGTTTCATGATGACAGTCGTTGTTATATACAATTGATATTTTAATTGATTAGGTACTTTTATCGACTCAAGTTTCGATAGTTTCACCTCTCTAGTCTGAGATTTTCGCAGCTGTCACCCGCACCAAGCTATTTTGAACAGTCTGTAGATGAGAAGAGCAGCATAGTTCGTTAGTTCCACCAACAAGAGGGAGTATATACATATATATATAATGTAACTAACGAAGTAACGACGCTCTTACCCCCCCTACCTACCTACAAATTGGTCAATTTAGTCCGGCGGGGTAGTCGCGTAAGTTTTTGAACTACTGGGTCTAGATATTTTAACGCATTTTAGAAACGTTACGCAGTTTGGTCGCCTTCTTGATTCCCACCGGCTTGCCTAAAATTTCTTGCTACTGGTATACTCGTATTTACCAAACTCGTAAATCATCAAGAAACAGCCCTTTTCCTTGCTCCGGGTTGTCTAGTGGAAATTCTTACGCGCCGCCACCGGCATGTATTGTGGGACCTTCACAGAGGAGGCATTAAAAACAATTCCGACAAGACTCAATATCCGGTGTTTTCGTAGCCATACATGCTCCCTTATAATGCGCTAGATTTGAAGTTATATTATTTGTATGTATGTCAGTTACCAGGTATTTTCTATGGCCAATAGAAAATACCAAAAATACCTGTTTGTTGCCTGAAAATTAATCATGTTTTTTTTATATCTCCAAGAAATACTGAGGTAAATAAATATACCTGTTCAATTTAGTGGTTCGGGAACAGACACCTCTGCTTATCTTAGGAAATGGGGTAAATTCAGCCACGTTACAAGTTTTCTGTGAAACGTGTATGAGATAAGCTCCTGTTTCCCCTGAACAAGTTTCCGAGTATGCAAATACTAATATTTTGCGTTATACAACTAGAATTTACGATACTAATTCCGCGTTTGCAGATTAAAGTTAATAAGTTTTCTACAGGAAGATAACGCAGTACTTGCAACCAGCGACTTCAGAAAAAATGGATATGGAGTTAAAGTGTCTGTCTCAGTTTTAAGTTTTGCTAACAATTTATCGAATAAATATAATGATTACGTAGCCTAGAGCGTACTTCTATATGACACTACTAATGAAATTGCTTAAACTCAAATGATATTAATATCAATCAATCAATTGTTTATTTGTTACCGATATACGTCCCACTGTTGGGCACAGGCCTCCTCTCATGGATGAGAAGGAACAGGCACTATTCCCCACCCTGGCCCAGTGCGGGTTGGGAACCTAACATACGCCTTTGAATTTCTTCGCAGATATATGCAGGTTTCTTCACGATGTTTTTCCTTCACCGAAAAGCTTAACGTTAAGATCGAATGATATATTATATATTCTGTACATAAGTTCCGAAGAACTCATTGGTACGATACGATTGACTGCAACCCACGGCCGCCGTTTGACAGCCGCATGCCTGAACCACTAGGCTACCATAGGAGTCAATAATATAAATATTTTTTTTTTTAATAAAGATCAAGTTATTTTCATTAGGACTTATATAGACCCTTAAAATTGAGCATTGTACGCGCGTCAGCTAGATCTAAATGCAGTGATCAGTGGTTATCCTTTAAATATTTTCAGGAATAATTTAAAATAAGCGATTAATTTCACAAGGTCTTGAAGTAGACTCCTAGTATCTTTGAAAATGTTCCTAATTAATTTTCAGGCTACGCAAACTTGCCCGTAGCTCTAATATTGATAAATCGCCGCAATCTAAGTAATTCAGAAATAAGCTTTAAATTTAGGATCTGTAGAAACGATGACGGACACCATTCGGATTATCTCTTTCGCATCGCAATTGCATTTTAATATATGTTTGAAAAAAAAAAATTTGGGGATAAAAAATTCTTACATAAATCAGCCTAAGTAGTCCCAAACAAAATGAACTTCGTATCATACTACGTCATACAGGTGTATTGATAAAATTTTCGCCTTATCCTAACCACTCACTTGCTTGTGGCAACCACAGTTGCCAATTTCGCAGACTCCTAAACTGATGGTGGCAACTCCGTCCTGCTTATTGTACTTGCAGTAATCATCATTTTTGTGTTTTTTACTTTTTTGCAAAAATGACATACCAAGGAGATAATATATACGTAAAAAATATATTATAAGATTTTTCTTATTAACAACATGTTTTTTATTTAACATAAAACGCGGTACTTGCAGCAAATTTTTTTGTAAGATGTTTCTCTCTTGTAGTGGTGCAATAAAGAGTATTTATTTATTATTATTATTACTTGCACTTAAATGATAAATGGATCACACGTGTCGGTGTGTTGACAAACTGCGCCATGACCTACTGCAGTGGTCATTTGCGGTTGCATTAAATGCCATAACACGATGATATGATGCATGGGTTGACTGACCCACCTACGTTATTTATTTATTTATTTATTTATTTATTTATTGAAAAACAGGTTACATAACATTACAGTTTACACCAATGCGTCATGAACCGAACAATATTTATTTTGACGGCGAAACGGCGTGGCCCCGTTGTTCCGACATCTCGGGTGTTGGATTTGGTAGGTTGCCCCGGAACCGACGAAACACGACACCTTTCGGCCAGAAATCAGCACACGCGATGGTCTCCTGGAGCGGCCGCGGCACGCGCACTACAAACGAGGTGAAGTGCACGTAGTGGCGCGAATGCAACTGGAACACCCTCAGCGAGTAGCCGGATTTCTGGCGAACATACTGCGTCACTTCTTCAGCGGTGGCAGTGTGATGCAGGCGCGACACGTACAGCGCCTTGCTCGGTGTGGAGACCCGCAGACCACAACCGACCGGTTCTGCAGTACCACACTGACTCTTGCGTGTCTTACGCTTTCTTGACACCGTTGTGAAACCCTCCTTGTCCACACTGGTGCGAGGGGTTTCCTCTTTTGGAGGATCCCGAACTTCACGCGCTTTTGAGGGCGCGGCTTTCCGGCGGGCTGGAACAGGCTCACCAGCAGAAACGACGTCAGCAAAACGACGACGTGGTTTTGATGAAGCGTTGACGGGAGGCCCCGCGAGGAGCCTCCCTGAAAATGTCAATGCGTTTTGATGCTCTTTTTGCAAGATCCTACTGATTTGACCCGCGTTTGTGCTAAAAAAAAGGAATGGATTTAGGCTTATCGCTAAACAAACGAAACTTAGACGAAGATATTAGTTTAGCGGAATGACTGCAATTACTTGAAAACAGGCGTGAAACACTATCTTTACACAATCCTACTGATTCGAGCCGCATTTTATGTTATAATAAATATAAATAAAAAATCTTTATTTCAGACCCAACGATCCATAGTATGTTAGTAACAGACGACTAAAAACTAAATTAGGTTAGTAACAGTAGGCAAAAAACAATATACCTACCATTTTTAAATGATAAATTGGGCAACGCCCTTAATCTGTCCAACCAAGAAAGATGAAATTGGACAGTTAAATCATGACGCTATTGCTTGTAGAATGCTGTTGTCGCTTGTTCTCACCCTGCTTAAGGGGAGGCCTTGATTTGAGTCGTACACGCCCCCTAGACAGAGACACGCTGATGCCTTCCGCCCACGAAAAAAAGAGATTTAACACTCTTCGGGAATCGCTGTTTTGGACAAATTTCGATAAAATACCTAACTTAGTGAAGGTTTATTAAAATTTCATAAAGTGAGATTTTAGATGAGATAAAATACTATAGCATTTACTTGATTGTGTCGTAAAATAATGTATCGTTTGAGTAGGCTGAGTAAAAAAAGGAAAATGCAGACCCAACTTTGTTTTTTTTTTTCATCGAGAAAATTTTAAGCATATCCATAAAACCAGATGAACAATCATTATAGTCAGGAATCATATATCTGAATAACAGACCTTATTGTTTCTTAATCTAGCAGAACGGCGTTTCAAAGCACGCGATAATTTCCAATGCACCGCCTTAATAGCGAGGCTATCTTTTCGTTATAGTCAAGTTTGTATGTTTTGGGTTATCCTCGGAACCGCTTATCCGATTGCAAAAAATCGTTTATCTGCGTGTGAGTTTACGGTTGGTGATAGGGAATTAAATTTTTGCCTGCGTTCATTGCAATAAGCGGGGGCAGCTAGGTATTGGGCAGGCGTAGGTTCCTCATGATAGCAAAACTTACGGATTTTGACAAAACTTTTCCCCTGTAGCTCTGAACATGTATGTATGTCTGAACATTGGAATAGCAGATTTAATTTATAGCAATAACTTAATGATAAGTATGAGAGTTCAAATCAGACATTGCTAGCGATCGTCAAAAACGGACCATACTAATGTGACGTCATGACTTGGGAGTCCCGTCTAACGATTCTGTGGAGAAACTGTGTCGTATGATTGTGTGTAACATAATCGTTTTATTTTTCTATTTTACATACCCAGCTTTAAATTTAGGCACTTGTGGATAAAAAAACTAATTTTCGGAAACAGCAAGAAATTCTTGTATTTTTTTATTTCGTTTTTTATTTAATATGCTTACGAGTACATACACTTTGCGGTAATTATTTGATTATTGACTATTTATATTAAAGGCAGTATATTTATTATATACATGATACAACATGATATACTATCTAAATACAATAAACAATCAACCAAATCACTCCGCTGCGCTCGAGTCGTTCTCAAGATATAGTCTACAACAATTTTGAAACACAATATGACATGACTTATCTGTTTACATTTAAATGACACTGGTTCCACTATCACGTTTTCCACACATTAATTCTACACAACAAACATCATTGATTCCGTGATTGAACATGATCCGATAAATTGCCATGTCATTTATACCCACACTGGTATAAGTAAGATAACAAACAAACCCAGATGGTATTTATTTCCCAGCAGTATGATAATATGTTGCGTACGTTTTGTACCTATAGAGGATTTATTCGTAGAATAGGCCAAAGATACCAACAACCCATTTTACCTTAAACTTTTTGCTCTATAATCATTTAGGTACTTACTTTTGAAGATGGAGCGAATAATTTACTTTAAAAGCCAAGCCATGAGAACATTTCCACATTCCTTTTCCAATTTACCACAAGTTATTGAGTTATAATAGATAATACCAAAATCACGACACGCGTGCCTAATATAATTGAGAAGTTCCCTCATCCAACTGGATTTTTTTAAAAAAGGGACCAGCATCTGGAAGCTTACAATCACAAAAAAAAAATTACGAATCGGTTCATCAATGACGGAGTTCTGAGGTAACAAATATACAAAAAAAAAAAGACTGTCCTTATTTTTGAAGTCGGTTAAAAATTAAGTAACTACATACGTATTTACACTCACTTACGCCGCTGGCTCAGCGACCCGAAGTGGATCTTGGCCTCCGATACGAGTTGTCGTCAGCGCGCCCTGCGGCGCTACCACGAAAAACGAAACTCGAAGTTCGTGTACATGCATCCCTGTCACTCGAGTATTGTGAGTGCGATAGAGATGGAAATACCCGAACTTCGAATTTCGGAGTTCATGGTTATAGCGCTGTTCTCTGCGATCTGCTGCCACTTTTCTGCGTGCAGTACTTGTACTATTATCTATTCTGTGGTGCAGGGCGCGGAGGTCTTTCTCAACCTCGTCCTTCCAACGATATCTAGGCCGACCAACCGGTCTATTGTTATGTATGACACTTGATGATTTTCATCACTTGATTATTTAAATAAAATTGAAATGTAATACCACTATAAGACATAAAAAAGCTGTCAATTTATTTATCAATTTAAATACATTTTCAACTTATGTGTCAAACAGTGCAACGGTTTACATTATTAAAAATATTATGGCGTTTGCTTTTTCACCGTCCACCAGCATCAATATCAGATATGTACGCGCGCTTGGAACTAGACATACCTAGTCATCGTACCAATTCAATCTTGCGGGCTCCGTTTTGCATCTAAATACTAATTATATTATATTGCTATGATATTCAATAATCGCGTCTTCATATCAGATTCCTAGGCTCATTACGGCTTATCCCCATGAACCAATTATTATATTAATCTCCCTCCCTACATAGCTGCAATAGCTGCATCCATGTCCGTCTCGGCTGGGCCTGGGCTCTTAAGTATTGCTAGTGATTGCTCTAGTTTATTGCTTAGCAGGATTTAATGCAAAGATATCCTTCAATACCACCCATACTTGGGTAAGGCCGTTCTTTCTTGTTCCTGATTAAGCAGTTTAGATCGTCTACATTTTAATCAATTCCAGTGTGTTACGAATATTAGTAATCCATTTATATGGCTAATTGGCGTAACACACTGGAAGAGATTAAAATGTAGACGATTTAAACTGCTTAATCAGGAACAAGAAATAACGGCCTTACCCACTTACATTATAAATTCGAAAGGGTGTCCGTGTCTGTGTCTGTTACCTCTTCACGCTTACACTGCTGAACCGATTTAGACGAATAGAGACAGTTTGACTCCTGGGGAAGGACAAAGGACAGTTTTTATCCCATTATCATCCCCTAAGGAGATGAAATGGGGGGTGAAAGTTTGTATGGAGCTACGATATAAAAGAGATCCACGCGAACGGAGTCGCGGGCAGAAGGTAGTGATTTTATTAAACCAGAAACAAGTTTATTATACAAAAATGGCTGTATTAAGCAGTTTGATATTATGTGTTGTAATTAGGGTAAGGATAAAGACTATATACAAAGAGTTATATACAGTTACAGAGTTACATTACGCTATTAGTACCAACCCGGTGGCAACAATGCGCTGAAATGGCTGGTACTATTAGGTGAAACAATGTCTTCCAATGTAACATGTACAATTTAATTGAATTAATGATGGGCTGAGGGCCTAGGATACTTTGCGAGAATTAACAATTATATAACCAGTCCTTGTGACAATCAAACTATGTCACAATTAATTCAAGGTCGATCACGTAACGCACTGTACATACGTACGTTAGATAGATCTAAATGTCAATTTTTATATAGACATGACAGTTGGATCTACCTAACGCGCGTTCGAAACGTTACGTGATTACCCCTCTGCCATAAATTGTACACGTCAAAGGATCATTCTCAAAAACCTCAATTATGAAAGTACTTTATCGATATAGTCATTGTATCACTCTATTTTTGAGCGCAATCGAAGTGACGACCCTTTTAGCAAACTGTAGATACAAATATATTGACTAACACACGAACGGAAATAAATTATGTAGCATTCGTTTGTCTTCCATACAAAATCTTGATCGCCATGCCCCGAAGACGGCATCGCGAATTCATACAAGCCCTATTGCGATTCAAACCGCGTGTGCGATACGAGATCGATAAGCGAAACGACCCCGGGCACTTGAAAAAAGTGACGTTTGCTCCACTTGGTACCGGGGAAATTCGAATAAATAAACAAATTCTTGACACTTAGATCATTCCCTCCTAAAGGGGTACACTACATAAATACGAAAAACTAAATCCCGAAAGTCGGAATCACGAATTTCTAAATACCGATTTTCATAATTCCGAATGTTTTAAAACTCCTAATATAACTATTCCGATTCTTCATGAATCCGATTTTTATAAATCTGAAATTTCAAAAGGTCTAACGGTTACAATTCCGAATTTCAATACCCCGAATAATTAGAAGTCCTACTGAATACTAATCCGAAATATCCATAATACGAATTCCGATTATTAAAATACCGCTTTTTCAAAAATCCGATTATCATTACACCGACCTAAAATATATAAACCCGACTAAACAAAAGTCCGAAACATCAGAATTACGAATTCCTGTTACTAACAACTATTAAATAAATAATTAATAATAATTAAAACAAACCCCAACGTCTAAGATTGGTTACAACGTACACTCTTTCATAGACTACAGTTTTGTAGATATTCGTTTCACATAAAATTATTCGCATATTATCATTTCGCAGAATACTTAGATTTTATAAATGTATAAATCATTGATTGTTGTTACAAGTAAAACTTAACCATTCAATATAACTCATACTATTTCGTTTATGTTAATTTTATTACCAATACAACAGTTTTATAGAATCTGGTTTATAATAAAATGATTGTTCATACTATCAATGTATCGAATTAACATTGCGCGGAATACTGACTTTGTAGAAATTTTAATCATAGATTGTTGTTGCAAAAATAATTACATGTTTAGTTATTAATTTGATTGAATTACAAAGCATTAACCTTACGAACCTACCTTCTTATAATATGAAATTATATATATACTAATATATAATAATATGCCGCCAGTATTATGGGGACTTTTAAACCAGGAACGGCTAGGGGCGTTTAGAGTTAGAATTAGGTAATTTGTGGTTTTAATGTTGTAATATTGTAAACTTGTTTATTTTAATAATATAATATAGGTATAATGCTGTTATATCTCGTGAGCATAATGCTCGTAAAATTATTTTGACCTAACCTAAACCTAACCTAACCGCCATTCACCCCGCTTCACGGGGTGCCTATTTCCGCTCTAAGGTCCGCTCGAATTAAAAATCCGAATTGCTGAATTCCTACGAAATAAAATTCCGATTATAAAAAACACTATTATCTAATTATCAAATTTTGATAATCGGAATACTAACTGCGAAGTGTCATTGGCCCGAAAAACAGTATTCCGATTATCAAATTAGATAAAAAAATTTGATAGTCGGGTGGGGTGTATAGGGCCTATTGATGGTTGATGGAATCTAAATGAAACGGGTTATTGGGTTAAAATGATGAACTAGTGGCTGGGCTATTGGATGAAACATCGGACGCCTGCCTAATAAAACTGTCTCACTTTTTATCTCTGGCAGACGGTGACTCGCCAACTGCTAGATGGGCCCCTATTAATAGCGACATTAAAAATGGCCTAAGGGCAACAGCGGTCAGAGAGCTGGGGGGGAGAGAGGTGGCACTGGACTTTAAACATATAGCCAACTCGCCACTTAGGTGTCCACATCTACCCTCGAGCAACAGCTCTTGCGACTCCACTCTGGACGGCCAGTAAAGGCAAGCCAGAGGCAGGGGGCCTGTCCAACCATCCACCCGGTCGGCTCAACCTGACCACAGGACACCCCCAGGAGCACTCAGGTAGGTAGGGTCGCTACTCCCTAACAGCCCGCCACAAGCTGCCTTACGTTGACTGATTGCACCAGAAATCTGGTGGGCGATGGGGCCGTCACATCCCTACGCCCTTATTATTATTATTATGTCTAAGGAATTATAAAATTCGGAGTTTTAAAAATCGGAATTAGCAAATTCGGAATAAAAAAAATCGGAGTATTTGGATGTTCCCCTTCTAAAGCGTTCTATACACCTATCAATTTGTCACAACAACCGCCTTCAAAGTCAATTAATTTAATGTTTGCTGTATCTTTCCATCTGATAGCTACGTATTTAGGTTGTTGTGTCGAAACTGTATAATGGCCTTCAAGTTGGAAGCAGGGTGCGTTTACGGACAAAGTCTTCCTAATTTCGCATGAAATTTAGTCAACATGTGTGGTTATTTTGGGCTGTGTGTCTAATGAAAGATAAACTGTCAAGTAAACTTACGCATGTAGTAAAGTCACAAACATCTTTACAGGGATTATATTGTATTGGTTGCTACATTTTAAATAGCCGTGGATGTCTGTTATCTTATGATTCTCATAAAAAGGTTTTTTTTATAGTTTTCTAAAATATTTAGTAGTGTACGTGATCAGGAAAAAACATTCGGGCAAATGATTCCATAATTCGCTATCTACTTACAGAGTGAATAAATAGCTCATAATTATTTTGACGTAAGATCAAAGGGGTAATCACGTAACGCTTTGAACGCGCGTTAGGACAGTCCAACTGTCAGATTTCCATATAAAAATTGACATTTAGATCTACCTTACGTTCGTACTATGCGTTACATGATCGACCTGCTTGCAGTACACTGCTAAATAAAATATAAATTTAATAAAGCTGGTTTTTTTATTTTTTTATTTATACTACAAAGATAGCAATCAGCATTGCCTGCTAATAAGCAGCCACCGAAGCCTATGGACGCTTGCGTTCCAGATATGTTGACAAACATTAATTTAGTTTTTATAAATATTTACATAAATCTTTTGTATTATCCCTCAATTCTGCACCTTGTCTACATTTAAGTACTAGATACTATGCATTATATGACTATATGTATAACACCGCAGGGTAATTTTACAGATACTCGTACCTATATTGAAAATAAATAAAAACCAAGAGGAAAAACCTAAAAGTGAGATTCACCGCTTTGTTATTCAACTGGCGAAGCTTTGTCATTGAAAAAAGAATACACAGTCTTACTCGTGCTGGCGGAAGTGATAAAAAGGGATAAAATATGATAAGCAGCGTGGACGGCGTTGGATAATTCCGATCCTAATGGGGTAAATACGCGGTGTTGTGAAAATAAAAACGGAGTTTTCTTTGACAACTTTTAACGACAGGTTCCGCTGTAATAGCATCTTTTACTTCCACTACGAGTAAAGTAATAGCAAGTTGCAAAACTGCTGTTTAAGCGCAGTTACTATTTTTAATTACTTTATTAATCGTATGGCATACTTTATTTTGGCCTTTAATTCTATGAAACTAAGATTCGGTGTGGATTTTTTTTAATGTCGTTATTATTAAATGGTCATATCTAGATTAGTCTTTACATAATCATTGAAATTATTGACTCATAACTAGAGAATACTGAATTTATTTTAAGTATGTTATTTTTGGGACATAATATTTATGAAAAACCATTACATCACACCTTTTCATTTCAGGTCAGTCGTCTAAATCAATATTTTATATTCATTTCTCACTGACACCTCTGAAAAATAAAGTGTTGTAAGAGTGGTCCAATGACAAGCATTCAATTTTGTGAAACGAAAACAGCTAGACCTGTCACAGAAGTGCTTTAGAGTTCCGCACGTGAATAGCAAAAATCATTATCCTGCTTTATAACACCAACAAGAGATAGGCTATGTTACAAATTAGTGAGCGACCGATATATCCTTGCTTTAGACCTTTTACTTGGCAAATAAAAAAAACTTGAGTTCAAGTTTGCAACATGGAAAAAGAAAGTAAATTTTGTGTAGTACTTTACAATGCGCATTTAATGGTTGAAAATAACATGGTTAAAATAATATGTTTACCGCATGTTTTTCTCATGTGTGATAATTGATAAGATACCTTCTTATTTCAATAAGTCAATTACTTAAAACTATAACTGTATCAAACAATATATCCAGGACGCATTATAAAAAACAAACTGCGATCAATTGCCAGCCGTTCGCTCCAGATTATTTAATAATTTACAGTTATTTTGATTTTTAGTTAGCAGTAGCGAAACTCTTCGAAAAATAAACTTTTTTCGTTTATTTAAGATTATCGATTCATATGATGGCAAAATAACTCACATCACTATAAAGTCGTTGCTATTAGTGTTTTGAATAACATTCACAATGAATTTTATGACGTAAGGAGTTTAATTTTGGTTTATACTATTAATTATAATTACCCTATATTAGCACTATTTAAATAGTAGGCTGTATCGTTCCAATGAAATAAGCATTTAAAATTATGGCAGCAACATTTATTGTCTTGGATGAGTTTGAAGAGACCAGGTTGGTGTCTATATTTTTTTTAATACGACGGAACCCAAACACTATTTTTAACGTGAATTTTGCGACTCTCCCTCGCCCAATCAGACATGAAACCAAACGATTTGACGTTTCCAATGACAATAGAAATAATTGGGTGGAACCCTCGACCCAGTCACTTGTCATGTACAGAGTTCTGATGTTACAGTCCGGGGCGCAGGTTAATAACTGAAAATTCATGCTTTGAGCTCTTGGATACATTTAAACCAAAAATAACATCTGTTACTGCGAGTTCTACTTCAAGAAAATAAAAATACTACTTCTATTTAGTGCAGGCGTTTATGCTTTTAATTCAAAGTACATAATCTCACGTCTGTATTCCTAAAGGGGCAGGCAGGGCACAGGAAAAAATATTTTCTGCCACTTTTAGCAATTGTGTGTGAAGTTTAAATACGCTACTTACCTTAAACTAAACGCTTAAAATGTATTAGGTATCTTTTTACTATGATTTACTTTTTAGTTATATCCAGTACTGTTGTCATCGTGCTCAATAGAATATGCCGAAAACGTTGCAAACTTTGTTAGTACGTATATTCAACCATATTTCATAAAAAATAACTAAACTTGAAAATTACATTTTTATATACGAAATATCAATAATAAAGCGTATCCAGTCAATATTTGTGGACATCACCATCCCCACTGCGAGAACCTCATGAAGGCCTAAAACTACAAACTCAGTAAGTACCTTCAGTTGGCTCCCGAAGTAACCGCCATTCCCATCGTCCCGATAAACGTTTCTGCTTACAATCATAAAACGAAGAGTCTCGATCTCCAAAAGTCTCTTGAGATGTTGTTGTTGAAGAAAGTCCTCCTAAATAGTGCAGACGCCTAAAAGAAACCCAACGCTAAGAGAAGAAAGAATAAGAAATTATTAAATTAAGCTTTTTATAAAAAGCTAGCGTAAGATATAAAATAAGTGAAGCGTGTCAATCGTTATTGGATCAAGCATATTTGCTAACTATTGTTGCGATGGTACAGACGAAGGAGGTTCCGTACAAACTCATCTTTACCAGAGATGGTTACAAACAGAGACACCACCAAAGCATACCTAGATTATTCCAGAAATATTAGAATTCGCCTACGGTGGTGCCGTAAAAATTTCATAAAAATGCAAATTCGCTCAACGTATTGCCCTGAGACGGCACTTACTGTTCCTTCATTAAATGTAAATTATACATCGCCTCTCGTTGGCTGCTCCTAGGTATTATTATGTAAGTAGGACTTCAGTCTTCGTTTAACTGGTAACATGACATCACACTTAATGGATAGTGACAGTTGGAATTCTGCAGGAATGTGTAATGTATATATTATTATGATTGGGATTTACAAGCAAGCTCCATGCCGGAATTCATTGTATCTCTTTTCTGTATTTTAGTGTATGCCGCGTGAATGTATGTACTACACTTTACAAACGTATATATTTATGTATTTTGTTTACAAACGGGTATTACTAAATTAACTTGTGTTTACTTATAAAGGGTCGCATAGCGAGAGTTTCCTACGAAAAAATCTAAGGGACTCCCAAGTATCGGGCATAAAGGTTGGCGAGGATAAATTAATTGCCCAGTAGGATACGATGCGCGCGCGCGGCCAATCTCCCTAATGGCAGATTCTTTCTTCGCTAATCGCCTCGCAGCTCTCGCATCCTTGTACAGTTCTGGTGAATACTCATTGTAAACAAACTCTATTCGATTTCATCGAACTGGCGCTATTTTAACGCGTAATGCCTTATCCATCGAAGCGCGCGCACGCGCAAAATATTAAACCGATTCCATATCACCATTACCTACAATATTTATTTTCTAAAGTATATACAAGATGATAACCAACATTAACTAAATTAAACTAAAACTAAGTTAAATCTAAAAAAAGGCCCTCGAGGCATTGTACCGAGGATGCTGGCGGCATTTCCTCGCTGAATTGCAATGCTGATGCGTTGTGCGAGAAAGCCGCCAGCTCTTCGGCCGGTTGGTTCAGTTACGTTATGTCAACCAGACGTTTCGCGATTTCCGCAAATAACTTTTGCGCACTGGGACCCCACGGACCAAAGGTCTCGACGCCAAATGGTACAAAGTTGTACTCTCTGCCGAGGTCTCTATTTTTGATGCGTTTCAGATTTTCGGCATTTTCCGCATTTTCCGCTGCTGCACCCGCTTTAGAAGTAGTCCGTTGGAATTAGGACGGTGCCAGTGTGTCTACACAGGTAGCATCCCACAAAAGCATCCGTCCCAAGCCCCAAGGAACAAGAGACACTCCATCAGGTCTTTTGTTATCATCTCTGACAATGCCAGGTGGCTCAAGAAGAGCAAGCACATTGATGGGGCAAGAGACCGGCGGATTATGTCATTAAGAGTCGCATGTCTTGAAAAGTAGCCTGCACTTTTTTGACAACATAAATAGACAACTAATACGAGAGAGAAAGAGAAATAGAGAGAGAAAGAGAGAGAGAGAGAGAGAGAAATAATGTTCCATACCAACTTTGAAACAAAATAAAATAATACTAAACGAAATTAAAAAAAACATGTGTATAAACATGGTTGCTACGAGTACATTCCGTCTTTGTTGTAGTGTGTAATTCACTCATTGAGTAGCAGATGCTTAGCCAATATGACATGCAACAACAACAAAGTCATCAGCAGTTAATTACCCCTGACGCCTTGAATCATACCAGTTCTCAAATTATAAGACGAAGTCTTTGCATTGTGACAAAAGTACAGTGAGTCGCGCGAACCAACTTGAACAGGTTGTGTGCTGATTTTGTATACGCGTAGTTAAAGTGTAATAGGTACCACAGTGACACGATTTCGGTACAGTGATGCCCTCTTTTACTTGCCAAAATGCTTTGAAATTTATATCATTAGATTTTTATTTCATTTTCGAAGTTGGGTAGTGTTTTAAACGTATTTCTTGCTAAATAACACTTGATTGTTTTCCTCAACGTTATTCCTAAGTTATCCTTGAGATAGAGCCACGCCAGTTACCTCAAAGCGGACACAAACCGTATGATCCAGTGAATATGGGTATTTTTGCTTTGGCATGGTGAATTATCAACTGGTTTTACCGGCAACACTGGTATAAAACGAATTAAGTGTACTATATACATATGTATTCTGCGAATTATTATAGTCAATATTCCGACCAGGACAGACATAATTTTGAGTAAAACTCGTTTTCGGTGTGGTTACGCATTTTTGAATTCGAGTGTTTTTTGAGATGTCATCTAGTTTCCCAGGTACGTATCATTTAAAAATGTTATACAACAAAAGCAGGGACAAATTATTACCAAGCATTGGTATTCATAGTTAACGTTGTAACGTATTATTACTACTGGCCTATTTACCATCTCTTGCTCATCACTGTCAATAATGAAAGTAATTTTATCGGTTTGCAAATTATTCAAGTTTAATGTTTTTTTGTAGTAGTAGTGTGTCATTATACTTAATTTGTTTCTAATTTTTACGAGTCAGCGGCTAATGCGTGTAATTTTTGAGGTACTATTTTATGAACCCTGATGACTAGTTTAATTAAACAACCACTAGAATGACACATTTGAAATACACATACCTTCATGTCCTCCTACAGCGTAAATACCCACTGACATAATGAGCAATAATATTGCAACGAATTCATATTATTATAATTGTAGAAGTTACTTTAATTAGGTCGCTTGTGAGCATTGTTTTGAAAACATTTGTACGCACTGTTTTTCAGAAAAGGTTAGATAGATAATTATGTATGTGATTAAAACCACCAAAAATGTACGCATTCATATGTAGTGTATTGATTAGTGAAATGACTTAGATAATATTCTTCTTCTTCTGTTTATTTAAGAGCTAAGCTCTTGTCGGTATAGCTTAAAGTAGGCCCTCCATCTACTCCGATCCCAGGCAACCTCTTTGAGATCTCGATACGACCTAACATAAACTCTTTTTTTGAGCTGCTCTATGTAGTTTATTCTAGGACTTCCTCTTCTTCGCTTCCTCTCTATCTTTCCTTCAATTATATTGAGTATGAACTTGTCATGTCGTATGAGGTACCCTATCATCGTCCCTCTTCTATTTTCTAAGTTTATAATTAACTGCCTGGTTTGCCTCACTCTACTCAGCACTATAGAATAACTCATTGATCTTCATTATTTTATTGGTATTACAATACCGTGTTATTTTTTTGCAATGCTGACCTTTTCGGTTTTGATTATTTACCCAGAAGCCGATGCAGAAGCTGGTCTATCTAGCATGCATGAGGTGGATTGTGTGCCACTGCTACCAGTGGGGAGCTCGCTTCGGGTCCTCTTACCAAATGAGCAAAGCAGTCGGTAAGTACTTAGAAAGTGTGAACGCGTGAACACGTTAAAAGATAGCCTTAATTTTAGTCATATTTTGCATACAATAAATACCTATTGAAAACAATGTGGGAACACACACAGTATCTAAACCAGAGCCCGGGCCTACCTTCTTTTCTTCAAAAGTTACAGCCTGAGGGAAAGCGGTGGAGTGTCATTTCAACTTAATAAGCATTTTAATGTTTCGTTCAATCTCAAGAGTTCGTATAATAATATTGTTTGGTCAGTTCCAAACTAGATAGAAGTTTTAAGGTTATTGCAAGACGAATAAAAAAAGCTTATATATCTAGGACCGAGCAAACCATTAAATTGTCGTCAATCAGATATGCAGTTTAATTCAAAATATGTAATAAATAAACATTTACGTTACTTTTTGTAGGCCACATTTTAAAGAATCACCAATTCAGAAAAGTATCTACAGAACTGACAGCACACGACGCATCAGTGATGCGGCAGAAGTTTACCAATGCCAAAGAAAATACGACATCTTGACCACACCTAGGCCGCGCTTTAACACACTCAACGATTCCGCTACTGATGAGATCCGCAGGTTTGTAAATTCAGCGATTCAATTTTTTTATTTTTTTTTACTTTTGCTCAAAACTAGTCTTCTTATCTTGTCTTGTAATAAATTTAGTCGGTTATTTTCGTGCCATTTCCCCATGTTTCAAATCTCTACCGTAAAATGGGGTGAGTAGGGTTCGCGGGGAGAGTTGGGTTATGAATAGGGAGCGAAGGGATGAAAGGGGATGAGATGGGATTTTAAGGCTACTGCTACAAAAATAATGTATTCCATAAAGGATATGATACAGAGAAAGAATATAATGGAAAAATAAACCATCTTCGTCTGTAGCCCCCGACATCCATTAAGTATATTCTTTCTCTGTATCATATCGTTTATAAAATGATCGGGGTAACTTCCTCGTTAAAAATAACACGAAAACAAAAATATTTAATTAAATAATTTGTTTCGTGATTAAGGGTATAATGAATTCTATATTAAAATGGAGCTATAGTTATACTCATAATAAAAAAAAATCGATCCAACAATCTTCCAAAATCACCTTTGTATGAATACCCATCTCACCCCAATTACGAGGGACTACGGGGTGAGGTGGGATTTCCTGTTTATCGTCAAAGTTATGAAATGGAACTACCCAAAATAAAATAAAAACTAAAATACAAACGTCCGGAACACTTATCATATACACCATTCAGTTTGCATATGTAAAAATAAAATTTTATCGAGGTTTGAATGTCAGTTTTGCCCCTACTCGCCCCATTTTACGGTATCTGCATTTCTTCCATAGTTCCACACTAGTTCTTCTTGCATATCATAGATGTTCTCTATGACACTGGCCAACTAGCATAAATGGTAAGCCACCGTTGCCTATGGGCGATTGCGATTCCAGAAGAATCACAAGGGCGTCGACGATGTTTATTGATTTAAGGATTTGTTGTGTTGATAGCTAGAGACGAACGCGATTCCTCACTTCCAACACAACACATCCTCGAAGCTCTGGCGACCTTCCTTACCACCAGGAACATAACACCACATACCTACAGAGCAAGTAGTGTCGTTATTATGGCTGCGGTCTTCTGTAAGGAGGAGGTTCCTCAGATGGGCTGCTCGAAATATAAACGAGATAACATACCGCTGTGCCTTACTAAAATAAATTAATAAGATAAAAAAACTGATGACTATTATATTTAAAATTACGCTTACTTTGTCTGAACTGTGATCTTATCTAAATTTTGTAATAATTTCAGGCTTCGTGAGAGATTAGACACTCGGCTACACGAAGCTGCGGCAGCTCAAGACTTAGTTGAAATTAAGCGCCTTTTAGCTGCTGGAGTCTCACCCGCCACGCTCGACCACTCCGGGCTGACGCCTTTACACCTGTGTATACTACACAAACTTATTAAACCATTTGAAGTAAGTAAAATGATTGTAACTGCTCCCTTTAAATCTAAAAGTTTGCTGACATGTAGCTGTATTTTTAATGCAGCACTAATCGAATCGCATTGATTTTTGATTCCATATCAGTATTATATTATACCTACAGCAAACGTCTGCAATTTAGTCTGATACCCCTTGTCTTATTTTAAGTAATCAATGTTAATAAAATTAAGGTAACAAGATGAATACCGAAAAAAAGTAAGCAAGAAAAGGTGAGTAGAAATAGGAATATAACATTATTATATATGTCAATAAGATATTACGTATGAGTATTTTTCTCTGAAGGTACTGTTGCAACACGAAGAAAGTGCTAACGTCAGGGATGCACGTGGATTATCGGTCCTGCACGTGGCTGTTTTACACCGCTGGTTACCTGGTGTGGATTCTGCGCTGGCGGCAGGGGCTGATGTCGCAGCACTATGTGATGTCAGTAAAGCCTTCGTATCTCACACATTGTCCCTTGAGAGGTACCAGCATGTTTCATACCAGGACTTCGTTCTTGCAGTACGTATTTTACTTTTATTCGTATTTTAAATTAATATTCGAATAGTCTGAAATATCATGCACTAGATTTTTTAATGCAATAACATATTTGAAAACATCTCTTAATTACAGTTTGTACAAACACCGATCCAGTTAGCAACAAAAGTTGGGGATTTAACAATGCTGGTTAAAATGTTAAACGTTGCTGAACAAATTGGAGTGGTAAATTGTTTTAACAAAAAAGGACAAACTCCTCTTTACACAGCCATTATGAATGGAAATTTAGAGGCCGTTGATGTTCTTCTAAAAAAAGGAGCTACCGTGGATAAGGTCTCAAAAAAAAAAGAGACCGCTTTGCATATTGCTGTGCGAAAACCCAAAATTCTAAAATATTTGCTTGATAATACTAACTGTCCAAGCTTGTTTAGCGACTATGGTTACGCACCAGTTCATATAGCTGCTTATAGTAACCAACGAGAGTCAGTTAAATTACTTTTGAACAAATTTATCAATATTGAGTTAAAAACTGTGACATTAAAAACTGATAAAGAAGAAAAATGGGTATCAGGAGGTATGACAGCTTTACATCTAGCTGCGCAATATTTTAGCAACGAAACAGCTGAGGTTTTACTAGAAATGGGTGCTAATCCAAATGAAGTCGATGATCTTGGAAATACTCCTCTACACATAGCAGCTAAATCTATTAATAGGACTATGTCTGAGTTACTTTTGCGCAATGGCGCTGTATTGTCTGCTAAGGATCAGGATGGAAACTCTGCTCTCCGAATAATAGCTACGAAATTTCATGATGCTCTAAGCTTTTTCGAGCCGGTTTTCGATGAATTCGTCGGCACTAAGGGTTTATATCCCATGGGAACAACCGTAGTATGTGTCAATTATGAAGTGCTTTCGAGAAGCGACGATTCAAGACAGATAAAGGCCATAGAGGAATTTGTGAGATGTGGACTACGAAAAATACTTATGCATCCATTTATTGAAAGTTTATTATATTTAAAGTGGAGACAACTTTTGCCGGTATTTTATGTTTTGATAATGGCATATGCGTTATTCCTAGTTTCGTTTAATATTTTTGTAGTAAATGTTTTTTATTGCAAGGATAATATTTTAAACATATCAAATATTACTGATATTTCTGCAAATCACACGAAAAAGTCTGGAGAGCTGCCTTGGTTTGAAATGTACGATAAATGGTACTATCTTTTGCTGGCACTGATATATATTTCAATCGGATTGTTAGTTTTACAGGTGAGGATTATTTTTTCCAAATCAATAAGTCAATAATGTTAATAATGTTTTCTATGTACATTATGTAACTATTATTAATATACCTACCCATAACATACGTAATATTTTTATTACGTCTTACCAACACAGCCTTACTCAGAATAAAACTAGGTTGGTATGTGTGAGATTGACTCCAAAAATGTTTCTAATATCTATTTTACTATTGTAGCAAATAAAATCGAATAGCCGCGCAAAATTATAACAAACTGTGTTCCTTCTTATTGTTGCAGGAATCATTTTACATTTATTTAAAAAGGTTGCGCTACTTTGAGAGTTTGGAATCGTGGGTAAAACTAGTTGGTCTCATCCTGGCTGCCTGTCTGCCACTCATTGTGCATAATGTAGAGATGAAGGCTTGGCAACGTCACCTCGCTTGCGCCTCGCTGCTGCTAGTCTGGCTGCAAGCGATGTTCTTGATGTCCCGGTTTCCTGGGTGGGGATACTACGTCCTCATGTTCGGGAAAGTAGCGATTAATATGTTTAAGGTTGGTAATTCAGTAAACTAAGCAGGATGTAAAAGTAAATTAAAGTATCTTCGTTGTCTCTATTGCTGCTTATGGTCTCGCCTGGTTGTATTAAATACATTGCATATTGAGTGACAACGTTTGCATATTTCAGGTTTTCATCACTTCGATATGTTTGGTGATTGGATTTGCCTTTTGTTTTATGATACAATTTCAATCTGAACCTCCGTTCGATGGTCCAATCTCTGCAGTTGTCAAAACATTAATCATGATGTCATCAGAGTTTGATTATGAAGACCTATTCGGCAAAGAACATGATAAACAACTTCAACACTCAAGAACAATCGTTCGTTTGCTATTTTTGATATTTGTCATCTTCGTTGCGATAGTATTGGTGAATTTTATGATAGCAGTCGCTGTTAGCGATACCAATAACCTAAACATAGCAGGCAATATAAGTAGACTGGAGAAACAAGTAGATCTACTCTGCTCTTTAGATGTTTTAGTCAACTGGGGACCATTATCCAACATGTGCATAAATAAGTATGGTGGTAAAAGATATCACAAGAAAATGTATAACTCAATTAAAGCGAACAGGACCTGGTTTGTTGAGTGCTCTTCCTCTGTTGAAATGTACCCTCAGGTTCTACCATCAGCACTGTACAAAGCTATCATAGATATAGCAAGAAAGAAAGATGAGTGTAACCTGAAAATAGATTTGAAAAACCACTCCAAATCTAAAATAGATGCTTTACATGATGCTTTTATAGGAACTTATGACAAAGATCAAGTAAAAGAAAGCAGTCCAAAGTCAATGCGCGAAATTATTTTGAAACAGAATGAGAAAATTAATCAATTATCATCAGATATAGCCCACATTAAAGCGATGTTAGAAGAATTGATTGCCAGTCAAGTTCTTACTGAAAAGCATTAGTGTGTAATTATATGATGATGAGAACAAATACCCAATGCAAAATTATAACGAACTGAAGAATTGAAAATATTTTACACGTATGGTGAAGATATACGTAGTTATAATAAGTTGAGAAGTGCCACATTATTTAAAGAGCTCTCATATCAATTTAATTTATAAATGTTTTATAGTTTGTTCAAATAAATACCGACCCGGTAGTATTACCCCCGGCAAATGAGTAATTGTCACAATAGAATGAGGTAAGAAGATAAAACATTGAAAACAATTTCAGCTAGGAAAGTTTTTTTTTCGTTTAGTTTAAATACAATGTATTAAAATATAATGAAAACAGGTCACGCATGTCGAACGTTTCTCGATATAAAATACGCGAGTGACCTGTTTTCATTATATTTGAATATGTCTGATTCTCACGGGAGTTTTTTATATAAAATACAATGTAGTTCACAAAACGGCATCGTTAAACCATTATTGGATGCATGATTCCATAGCTACTATACTATAAACATGCAAAGGTACTAAAAGCACACTCAATACACTACCTGTATTACAGGACCCAAGGATCCAATTATAAGGGAATCTCATATAATGTGATGTGATATTAACGCAATTTCGAATAATAGTAATTACATCTAACTTACTTATTTGGTAAACGCTTTAACATTTCTTTAAGAAACTTTGCAACTAGTATACCATAATAGTGTACCATATAATGGTTAAAGAAACAAATTATTGCGATTTCCCAGCGTTGAAGCTATAAATTTAGGCAAGCTAAGAGACCGAGATCTGAAAAATTAAATGACTTAATTTCGAAATTTTCTTTTTATTTTTAGGTAAATACAGCATACATCGTAAATAACCCAATGAAGGGTACTTCCGCTTGAGAAAATGGATTCTCGCCTCAAGTATTAGAACAAAATGTCGTGTCGTATAAAATACGTCGCAGCGTCCACCGTGCGACGCGGGTTTATTGACTTGCATTCTGCTCGGTGTCGCAGGAAGCTGCATGCTATCATAGTGCTTAATATCAAACCAGTATGTCGGTTGAAATTGTGATTTCCTTTTTTTATTGATCATCTCACTATTTAATTGACTTTCTAATAAAAAAATGCGAGATGCTATTCTTGTAAAACAACAATGTGTCCAGACCTTCTGAACGTCTTTCAAGTATTTTACAAATAAATTTTGACATAACATAAATATTAAGTGGTTTTTTATGCTTAACAGTATTAAGAGTATTTAATTATCAATTGCTTTCATAATCAATCTGAGCAAGAAAAGCTAATGTCTTTTTACCCGACTGCCAAAGGAGAGGAGGGTTATGTTTTTCGAGCGTATGTATGTATGTGACCTTATTCTTTGGCACGCCCTGCAGCCTAATCCGTTTGACGGATTTTGACATATGAGGTGTCGTTGGATTTCTCTTATTCGTGGGAGTGACATAGACTATAAAATTTGAAAAAACCAGTTCTGTTTTTTGAAAAATCTTTTAATTTCACTTGTTATATTTAAATACTTTTATGGTTTTAATAATAAAATGCTACTAAACATAGATAAATAAATAATATTTACTCGGGGTGAACATCTACTTTGTATTGTACTAATTTGCAAAATTATTGCAATTTGTACTTTTGAAAACCAACTACTTTATTACAGGTTCCCGTTTATGTGAAATCGCGGATACAATGACAACAGCAAATAACAAGTAGAAGCAAACAACAGGCGGTCTTATCGCTAAAGAGCTATTAATATACTCATGCTTTATTCTCTTTCTTATTGCATTTAAAACGATGTAAATTGCCGAGCACCATTCAAAATCTTCACGACGTTCTTGTAGTTCCCTGCACTTATATACATTAGACTATACTTACTCATACTCGGGGCCTTCAGAAGATCTGACGATTACGACGATTAACACCTGACGTTATGGCGCGGCTCCTGATCCTGAATTGCACTTATAATTTTTATTGCATAAAACTATACACACATACACGCCACGCCATACGATTAAATAAATACATTAGAATAAAAAAAACTGTGGATGAAGTCAGATGTTATTTTCATTACAAACAATTACTTTACTGAATCAAAGTTACAAGCTTTTGTTTGTTTTTGTCACAGAATCTCAAAAGTTAACGTTTGGTACCTCAACGACGGAAGTCTGGGTGGTAATGCTAGTTCAGTCATGAACGACCTTTCGACCATAGTAAGTAAATTTAAATTAATTGGATTGGAATTAAATACAAACAAGTGTGAACTTTTCATCAATGCTGACACACCAAACCAATCACAAATTCAACAAAATATCGAGAATATCTGTCCCGGCATCAAAATTTTGCATAAGAACTCACTTCACCTCCTAGGTGCATCTGTTTTAGAGGAATCAATTCCGGATTTCATTAACTCCAAAGTTAATCGTTTCTCTGAATTTTCGAACCGTTTACCTACTTGAAATTAATGCCCATATGACCATTTGCATCCTCCGATTTTGCATGTTTGTTCCGAAATTCTCATATGCTATGCGCTGCAGCCCCCTTTGGAAATTTAAATATTATTCCGAATCCATAGACTCCATGCTTCATCTTCAGCCCCAAAATATCATTAACGTCAAAATCAACTATAGACAATTCCTACGCCCCACTCTACCAATCTGATTCAGAGATCTTGGTATCCGTCAAATTTCCAGCGTTGCCCAGCCCGCGTTCCTTTCCTCGGCAAATAGTACGCGCACCCTCGTAGGTAAAATCCTTAGACCATCACTACGTGATTTCGAGGTGACGTACTTGTCTGAGGCAGAGGACGCGTGGAAGATGGCCTGCCCGGCAGTGGACTTGCCAAATAACAAAAATATTCAAAAGATCTGGGACCAACCTATTTGTAAGCAAATGCACTCCCATATGTTGGACTCCTGCTCCAGCAGCCAAGAAAAAGCAAGACTACTGGCTGTGTCAGAAAGGGAGGCCAGCTCATGGCTTCCATGCGTCCCTCTACAAATTACGGGACACTCCTTGACTGCAACACTCTGAGATTGGCTGTCGGTCCACGCCTTGGGGCCGACATTGTTTCTCCACATCGTTACCCCTGCGGAACCTTGGTGGGATGCCTGGGATACCATGGCCTATCTTGCGCAAAAAATGCTGGACGCCTGTCTCGCCACGCTAGCCTCAATGATATCATCCCTCGGGCCTTCGTCAGCGCCAACAGTACGGCTGTACTGGAACCGCCGGGGTTGGCGCGGGACGACGGCAAGAGGCCAGACGGTATGACCCTAGTGCCTTGGAAACTGGGACGGCCCCTTATATGGGACGCCACATGCGTAGACACCCTGTCGCCGTCCCACCTTAGCACAAAAATCTCTGAGAGCAGGCGGGGCAGCTGCAGCGGCCGAGGCAGCAAAATGCCGCAAATACATTGGCCTCACAGACCGGCGTGTTTTTGCGGCTTTTGCTGTCGAAACACTCGGACCCTGGAGCCCAGGCGCTCATCAATTATTAGGCCAAGTATCAAAAAAATTGGTCAGAGTATCTGGCGGAGACCATAGGGCTGGCTCGTTTCTTGCCCAACGGATCGGCATAGCTATCCAAAGGGGGAACGCAGTTAGTCTTATGGGAACCCTTCCGCAGATATCCGACCTTCGGAACCTTCTTTAAATTAATTTTTATTTTATTAATATTAGGTTACTTTAGTCTATTTAAGTTTTTTGTTGTTTTCGAATGAATGTTATAATATAGGTAGTAATTATTAAAAAAGTCAGTAGGTACATATTTTTAAATTGAAAGTTGAAATGCTTCACAAATTCCGTATAAGTAGATCCGCTTTGACCAACATTGGGACTGGTACCGTACCTACTGATTTAAAACAGTTTGCTGTGATCAGAATGGCGGACTAGGCAAATGTCACGGGCGTGAGAGCTTTCTCATTCACGTGTTACGTAGACAATAAATAATACAATACACGAAGAGAATCTGGGTTATTTTGTCAGCGCATGCGATCTAATTTGTAACCTACTGGCAAACTTTTTCCTAACACTTCAGTTTTCTTTACCCATGTTTTAAGTGTTGTTATCTTGTTTTTTTTGTTGGACGTGTGCGTGTGCGTTGACGGTGGCAAACAATCATAAGCCCTGCTTGATGGTTAACAGACACCGTCGTCCGTGGACGCTTACGACACCAGAAGAATCATAAACGCGCTGCCCACCCGTTATTGATATGAGGATTCATTTGTGTTGGTAGCGAGAGCACATATTTACATAAACTATAATGTTAGTTCAACAATTTTCCAGTCAAAGCTTTTTGTACAGTTCTTCAAGGCCTTATCTTTGCGGCTGGTCCAAGCAACTGGAGACCCCAGAGCTGGCGCTTACCTCTCGCAACGAATTTCCATTGCGATTCAGAGAGGTAATGCTGCCAGCGTAATGGGGTCCATGCCATAGTCTGACCTCCTAGAGGCGGCGTTCTTTTTATAACTTCCCTTTGTATGCTTTCGTTTATAGTTATATAGTGTTTATAATTGTTTTTTATTGTTCTTGTTATATTTTTCCTATTAATCTGTGACTTAAAATTATAATTAAATATAATATATACAACATCCGAATTAAGTTTTTTGTACAGATATTCATATCTATTCCGAATTAAACTCGTTAGCCGGACAAAAAACTTCAACGTTCCTAGAACAACGGCACGTGGCTCTAACTAACGTAGACTGAATTCGTTAAACGCCAACTAACCGGATCCGAACTTTAATCCGTTTAGCGTCCCGGCAATTAACCGGGCCAGGTGGGGACGTGTGGTAAATAAGCTAACGGAATAACGTACTTTGTTTACGAGTATTTGTCTAGATTGTTGAGTTTGGCGACGCTGGACGTGACCGTCGGGACGTGATGGCTTGAATTGGGGCGCAGAAGAATGAGCATTTGTGGCAGGAATTATTGCCAAGGGGGAGTATCGGCTCTGTAAATTGACACCAGCTCTGTAAGGCATACAACTGTACATAGCAAGGCACCGAACACGTTAGCTGCCGGTGTTTTAGTGTTTTGTAGTATGTATATTGAAATATCAAGGTTTTTAAAATAGCATATCGCTAATTGTTAACGTTTTAATTATTATGTGCAACTACTCGTACTAATAAAAAGTTGTTAATATCGATATACTTTTCGTTTTAATTTGGGCCTTGATACTTTAACTGTAGCTTTAGTCACTATTAGAGTAAAGTATTTATTAGGGGTGCGCCAAAGTTCATATAGAACTGCAAGTCCGAATATTAGATTTCCGAAAATTTGTCTCATACAATTTTATCTCATAATGATCACTATTCATAATTATTTGTGCTAATAACTATCGTAACTCCTAATTGCCTATATTCATAATGTGATTCAACATAAGTATATTTGTTAGTACTATCTATGTTTATATACTTTTATATCATAACGATTTTAAGCAATATAATAATATCAAGTAGGCAGTAGGGAACAGGGACTTAGTGGCAAAACCGACTCGGATCGCGGATAGGTTAGAAGACGGAAGCGGGAGCTGCTTTCGTCTTCGAGGTTATTTTTTTTTATAAAAGAGCGGAAAAACTTGTTTGCAAAAAAATATTAAATACACTCGAATACGAGTTGAAGTATGTTCTTAGTTATGATATTAGGACTAAGACAATCGTGATATATTATGTCCATTATGAAGGAAACTGTTATGAAAAAACAAAATATGAGTTCAAGTCTGTTCTTAGTAATGACATTATGAAGAAACATTTTATGAAAACTGTTAATTATGAGTTCTGATGATAGTAACAGAAATTGAGGAACATAAAAGGTAGGAAAAAAAAATTATGAAGAGTGATGATTATGATTACAAAGCGGTAATACTAGAGAAAATCGACACATCAAGTTTTTATGAGCCAATATGGACCCATTTAATAGACATGGCCTTTTTATTTCAAAGCGTTTGTGGCACGTCGCTAAGCAATGGTATTGGCTATGTTGGTACCGGTGGTTCTTTAGATAAGATCCATGCTAGAAACCGGATTCGGACTATGACTTGTCGGTTTTTTACCTTTTCACGATTGAACCGCTGAAACGATTTATATAAAATGAGGTATGGAGATAGCTTGCTATTTTGAACTCTCATCTCGTCAAAATATTAGCCTTAGCAAACGGTACCCATATATTGGTATACATAATAAACATGAGCAAGGATAAATTAGGTATGACAAAGTAGGTAAACTGACTTATTAGTCAAACTTACTGCATTATAGTCCTTTGTACTGCTTAATCCACTCAATAATTCATCTTCATTAACACGCGACCATTATCCCATCTAACACAACAGATGTTTGTTAAATGTGCACAACACACACAAAACTAATAATTTTAATCCAGACACGGCGTCTGCCACGAACATTCTGTCCTCGTTTCATAAACTTAAAGCTACTTTATTATTCTATCTTCATTTTAATGAAAATACGCTCGAAACGCCTGCAGGAATAAGCCGTGGGTAATGAAAGAGATGACGTTTAACACATAAAGGAACGCAGCGAACTAGCATCGGTCTAAATTTTAATCACTATGTGCTGGATGCGCGTTACCACCGGGGAGCCTGGTGCGACTCTTATGAGAGTTTTAACAAGATTTGCACGTGATTGTGCTATAAAAGAGATTTGCGACAAATGTGGGAATAAGTGGGATAATTACCTTTAGTGCTGAGCATTTACTATTAAAACCCAAAATGTTTGCGATCGAGTTTACGTACTACAATGGTACATAACCTGTGCAGTTTGTTAATTACCTACCCATAAAGAAATAAATAAGCGAATAATTTAAGGATAAAATGTACACCAGGTTTTTGCCCAGCAGTGGACACTGGGCTCATAATATAATAATAATAAAAAGTATAGCGGTCAACAACATAATATATGTACATAGAAAAACCCAAATCAAAATTTTTAATTAAATTTGAATTCTGTTTTACATATAATGAAGGATTAGACTTAGACGTAACTTTATGATGTTATAAATCATTCAAATGGAAACATCCAAATTTTGATCGAAAGGCCAACTGTCGTGTTGAACAAAGTGCTGTTAGATTGGAAGCCATTAAAGTTAGTTCGACAAATCTTTAAGTTTGATCCGCAAACGATCCATCTACCGGCTTAAGACAACCAATGGTGTGTGCCTTTGATAGTTAGAATCTTGTAGTGGAGTTGCAAAGAGCAGAAGATTTTGGATGGTATATTTAAGAATCAAAGATTGAAGCTCGTAGATACATGATGACGTTTTAATGTAAATTGACTTAAGTATCGAGAGCGTCTTAAATCAAACCCAAGATACAATGAGCTCTTATGTGACAAAAGCAGAAAAAATAACTACCGAAAGTTTACAGCTTACACGACTCATACGTACCCCAAAAGAGAGCGCCTCGTCCTACAATTTTGCGGCCGCAGATCCATGCGTCACTAATAAACTCTTCAGGCCAAACTAGGAGACGGCGTCATAAATCCACCATTAATACCTAGCCGCCGGCCACGTTGCCCCAATTTGTTCCAATTCCAAAGTTTGGGCAAACTTTGTTGGGAACTTTGCATGATTCCCGTGATTAAATCGATTTTGGATTGCCGGTAAACGGGATTCCGAAACTGCCGATTCGTCGTTAGAATTGAATGGCACCAAAAGTTTGCGGGCGTAAAATTTTAGCTTCCGACTTTATTCTGATTTGGGGAGTTTTTGGTGCGGCGGCCGGTTATGAATTTCGTGACGGTAAAATACATGACAGGAATTTTATCCGGCGGTCGAGAGAATAATGGTGACTGTAGATCAGCAGTGGACCTGTTTCAAAATCTTTGTGAGAAATTTCATTAGAAAAAAGACGGGAAGTCAAGTATTGGAAGAATGCACTTCCCACAAACCTAAACCAGACACACATCTTTCAAACTTAACGCGGAGCAAGGGCTTTGTAAAGACATTGGCCAAGTTATCTTCAGTTGAGATGTACTCCAACTGAATTAGCCCTTCATTGACGCAATGGCGGATGAAATTGTATCGAATGTCGATATGCTTCGTCCGCCTGTGGGCAACAGGATTGTTAGCCAATGTGATGGCGCTCTGGTTGTCAACAAACACCTTGACTCTCTGAGAACCCTCACTTTTGACTACTTGTCTCACTAACCTCTGAAGATATACTGCTTCCTTGGATGCTTCCGATAAAGCAACGTATTCACTCACAGTAGAAGAAAGTGAGACGCATTTCTGCTTTCTGCACTCCCAGGATATCATATTCGGTCCCACTTTAAACATGAATCCAGAAAACGACTTTCTGTCTTTTATGTCGCCTCCCCAGTCAGCGTCTACGTAACCTGTAATTAAATAATTGTTACGTTCACCTTTCGACTTTCGAAACGTAAGGCCTAAGTCCCACGTTCCTTTAATGTAACGTAAACGCTTAGCCGCCTTCATGTGTACAGTCCGGCAACATGAATTATATTGAGCTAAGAAGCTCACTGCTGTGGAGATGTCGGGTCTCGTGTTGCAGGCTACGAGACGATGCGAAGGTTGATACACCTTCACCATCCAATTCCTTTATCAGCTTCGGGCAGTCGGACTTCTTGTGACCTTTCTTTCCACATTTAAAGCACTTGAGCTTTAATACTGAATGCTGAGCTTGTTTCTTTGCTACTAATGCCGAGTTGACAGACGAGGAATCATTCGAAGAGCTCTGAGCGCAGTCTTCTTGTAAAAGCTTTTGCCGAACATTTTCGGAGGTAAGTTTCATTCCTGAGTGCTCTAGTGCCATCCGTAACGGACGATAAACATCAGGCAAACCTCTCAAAAGTACCACAGCAACCAAATCGTCATCGAAGCCGTGATTAATTTCCTTTAGCTTTTGAGCGTGACTCATGACAGCAGCTACATAATCATGCATCGAACGGTGATTCTCCAGCTTCTCATCCAAGAGAGAGTTCATCAGAGTTATGCGTCTATTAATACCTGTATCTTCGAAAATGGCTGCCAACGCATCCCACACTTCTTTCGCATGAGAAAGATTCTGTACATACGGATAGAGATGAGTGTCCAGGTGTGGAGATATTATTGTAAATGCCTCTTGATCCTTCTCTATCTGTGAAGCATCATCTTTCTTCGGAAGTGTTGACGTAAATGTAAAACATTTTTCGCGAACTAGTAGCAATTTCATTGCGAATTTCCATGACGAAAAATCTTCTAGTCCGGTCAACTTGGCAACAGAAAATTAGGTATTCTGGGCCCATAACCTTTTAATATATACACTATAATTAGAGTCGCAGTGTCTTGGAGTAATATTTATTCTGAGGTAAAACAGCTGATTGACGGTTGATTGTACATAGTAACCACAAAAACAAGATAGGTAGCATAGCAACCATCTACTTAACAGAAATCATGTAGACCTAATTTTATTAAACACCGTATTCTTACCCTTACCTCCATGTACATTTTTGAAGTATGTAAGTTTGAAAGAAAACATAGACACCTATATATAGGTGCCTATGTTTTCTGACAAACTTACATATATACACCATTAATAGATAACACATCTAAATAAGCTCAAATTATCTTACACCAACTTAAAAATAGTTTCATCTAGCCCACACCATATGACAATTAGAATATATAATCACCTACCAAATACCTTAAGAAACCTTCAGAAAACAAACTTATTTGCTAAACATTTTTTTATTTTATTTATTTATTTCTATAAAAAAAGTATGGTACATTTTAGGCTTAAATTAGGTTCGCCAAACTTACGTTTAACGACGAAATGAGGCACTCATTTTCAACGTTAGTACCTTGATCTAAATTACATGATTAACTTATAAAATCAAAAAAAAACATCAAAAACTTATTTAAAAACATATCTAATACAAAAGTGTTACTATAGTTCATCGGATTATTTTAAAGACGCATTACTATAATATAAATAGTTTATAAAGTAGAAATTATCTTATTGTTTCATTATGTACAAATTAGTAGTAATAATTACCATTCCGTTGTTCATGAACCTTGGCAAGTCTGTGTTGGTTGAAATGTTATTTTAAGTATCTTTCCCACGATAGGAAATCTAAGTGAAAGATAAAGATAGACATATTATTATATTACGGCATTTCAACTGGAATACGTTTGATGGACGTTCATGAATAAGGATAATAGGTAGTAAGTATTAATTTTACCCCTCTCATATGTTTGCAGTGCCCTTGCAGGGCGTCACATGTATACTTTTATTGTTTTCACCATCTGTAACCTGTAATGTGACACGCAATAAACATTTCTATTCTATTCTATTCGAAATTAGGAAAAATGGATGACGTTTGCTCGCCTCTTGAAGATATTAAGTTCAATAATAAAAACTGTGTAAACTAAGTATTTTAAAGTTTACATTATCTATATATATATAAAAGAAGACTTCCTGACTGATTGATCACCGCACAGCCGAATCTACTGGGACTAGAAACTTGAAATTTACACAAAAACTTTATTTTATGACGTAGGCAAGGGATAAGACGGGATTTTTGGAAATTCCATCCATAAGGGGGTTAAATGGCGGTGCAAAGTTTGTATGGCGGAAACTTTTTTATTTGAACTAGAGACTTGAAATTTTGTAGAAAGATTACTAATTAAGATACAAAAAAAGTACTTTCAGCGTTTTAGAAAATTCCAGCTCTAAAGGGGTTAAATAGGGGTGCAATGTTTGTATGAGGGAAACATTATTTTCTGACTAGAGACTTGAACATTTGTAGAAAAATAACTTATAAGAAAACTAAAAAAGTACTTTCTGCATTTTAGAAAATTTCACCTTTAAGTAGGTTAAATAGGGGTGCAAAGTTTGTATGGAGGGAACTTTATTTTTTGAGCTAGAAACTTGAAACTTTGTAGAAAGATTACTTACTTAAATACAAAATAATGGTTGTTGGCGTTTTAGAAAATTCCACCCCAAAGGGGGTTAAATAGGGATGCAAAGTTTGTATGAGGGAAACTTTTCCTTTCGAGCTAGAAACTTGAAGCTTTGTACAGATTAATTATTTGAACACAAAAAAATAACTTTAAGCGTTTTGGAAAAATCTACCCCTAAGGAGGTTAAAAAGGGGTGAATAGTTTGTATGGGGAAAACTTTGTGTTTTAGCTAGAGACATACAATTTTGTAGAAAGATTACTAATTAAAATATAAACGAGTACTTCCAGCGTTTAGGAAACGTCTATCCCAAAGGGGGTTAAAAAACACTCTTTTTTGAGTTTGAGACTTAAAACGTTGTATAGAGATTTCTTATCAGAACAAAAAAAAAGTTCTTTCAGCATTTTGGAAAAGGGGATTAAAGCGGGATTCAAGGTTTATATGGAGACCAAGAAAATGTTATAGTAAGAGATTTGTAACTTCGGTCTTAGCCTGTAAGTTAAAATACTACAAAACTGATTTTAGAGTTTTTTTGAAATTCATCCCCTATAGGGATAAAAGGGGGTTCAAAGTTTGTAAAGAGAGCAAGACATTTATAAAGTATGAGATTTGTAACTTCTGTTTTAGACTGTTTGAAATTGATTCCATAAGGGGTTAAAAACGTCCATCCCCTAAATGGGCTAAAAGGAGTTGGATGTTTGTACGGGGAACAAGACAATTTTAAAGTAAGGGATCTGTAACTCCAGTTGAAGACTAGCCCCTTTATCCATAAAACTTAAAATGCCTCTGCTAAATAAAATGTGATTTAATCCTTTCTTACGAACACAATTGTCAAAGTGACGGATAAGGACAAACGAATTTTAACGCCATTTTAGGTCATACATGCTATAATAGCTTCCGCCCGCAACTTCATCTGCGTGGATCCGGGGTAAAAACTATCCTATATTTTAATCGAGGCTATTATTTATCTTCATGCAAAATTTCATCAATATCGGTTAAGCCGTTTAAACGTGATTGAGTAACAAACATCTAAACATCCAAACTTTCGCATTTATAATATTATTAAGATAGTCAGCCATTTATTAGTCAAAACAAAATACATAATCTGACTGCTAGCAGAAACCGAACAGCTACAAGAAATGCAGGTTAGGTTAAGTTAGAACTGCGATGCTCCCAGAACCGAAAAGAAGGTAATGTTTTGATTAAACCTGCAGATTATTTTTTTAATTTAAAAAGTTCATTTTGGATAATCAAATAATTTATTCTCTAACATCTGATGAGATGGAAAGTTCTACGTCTTTTAGCATTAGATAAGTTTGCTTTCAAAACTATACAGGTCGCCCGGAATAACGTAAGTAAAACTGCTGGACGGAGATAGGCAAAAACTTCCAGCAATGTAGCTTTCTTTAATACATTATGAAAAAATATACAATTTAAGCAGAAACGTCTGTGGTGATATTTATGATTCTAAAAACGGAGTTCTTTATTTAAATTTAGCAATTTAAACTAATGATCTCATCGCACTGTTGCCTTTTACGCTTAATCCCTAAACGGATTTAGATGAAATTTTTCGTACTGATAATTTGAGACCCTTCTTGGAAGGATATAGGATAGTTTTATCACGGAGATCTTCCCTTAAAATGGTAGAACTTTGTTTGGGTCGGCGATAACTAAGGTTCCGCCTACAATAATTGCATAGCAATCATTTTTCTAAGACGGTTACAAGTTCTACGCGGACGAAGTCGCGGGCAACAGCTAGTTATATTATATTTTATGTAGGTACTTCCAGCTTATTTGTGATGTCTTGTTAGTTTGATATAATTTGAAATAAACGTTACCGTTAGACTGGGTTGGCTTTGAATCGAGGGGCGACTTAGATAAAAACGTTTTATTTCCTTAATTAATTTTATTATATTTACGTAACTTGGGGCAGTGTAGATAACAGTATACTATCTTAAACGATATGATACAGAGAAAGAATATAATGGAAAAATAAACCATATTCACGGAAACAAAAATATTTTAATTAAATAATTTGTTTCGTGATAAGGGTATTTAGTATAAGTACTATCTTGTTCTTTACTAGATTACATCTATTTAATTTTAAATAGTACTACCTTTCTACTTCATTATATGTGATCAAGGAGCCCCACTTTATTCTAAAGTAAATCTAGACTATTAAAACCTGAAATCAGATCTTTTAAATATCATTTTAGCTGAGACGCAAGTGACTGTAACAAAAATAAACTTGTTTCTATGATATGGCCTCATATATTAACACATAATTATATCGTTATCATGCAGTAAGTTCATCACTAGCTATCAACACAACGAATCCTCCAAACCAATACAGCGACGCGCATGTGATTTTTCTGGAATTGCAAGCGTACTCACGTTTTGCACTGTCGTAGTATTTAAAAAAATAAGTGTATTTAATCATTGTCCATTAAAATCATTTTTCCACGTTCAGTTTTTACCTACTTACAAACTAGTGGCAGAGTACTAACGTAGTGCTCGCAAATTAAAATCTACTTCAACGACCTGCTAATAAAAGATGTGTCGGTTAACTTTGTCTGCCAAGTTTGGGATAACGTACTATTCAGTCAAGTCTGAACCTTGAAGGAACAGTTCTGCAGACTCCTGTATGTCAGAGTGTTACACTAGCGCATTATGAACGCAGAAAAGAATTAAATTCCTCGGTTGTGAGTCAGTGCCAGTGTCAGTCTAGGATTGTTACCATTTGACATCCGAAATGACATGATAACATGTATTTATAAAATACCCAAGACCAGCGGCAGGGTATTCGTGTAATTTTACAAACGAACGTTAGCATATTTAAAGGCAAAAACGTCCGTTCTATATGTTATAAAGCTTGTTAGAAAAGTTATGTTGTTAAGGACTGCTAGAACTCGTTCCTTAAAGTATAATAAGTTCCGCGGACGAAGTAATACTTACTTGGTCTAGTAGTACTTCAGCGCTTTGATGAGTGCTATATTAATACAAACTGATTGAAACATAATTTCTCTTAATTATAGAGCAATAACTTACATTTAGAAATACGTTACCCGTTTCCATGGAATGCCATATGGAGTATGTCACTAAAGAATACTAATAACATTACAACGTTAAAAAACGCCAGTGCAATCAGAGCAAGCGTCACGTATGGACCGCTCTCTACAATTCACTTATCTGGCTGCCGAGCTCCTGCGGATCCCAAGTGGGAGCCATAGAACGTGAGACTTTTGCACTAACTTTTCGAACCAACTTTATTTGTCCGACCGAATGAAGTGCGAGATGCTTTTGATTTCAAATTTGGAATCGTGTATTTTTTGTACAAATGGCAAAGTGCCAATATCTTACAATGTATTTCATTGAAAGAAACATACAAGGTCGTGTCTTGGCAATTTTCTTGATTTAGCGAGCGAAGCGGACGTGGTCCGCTTCAGCTTGGCCAAAAATGTATTTGGTATGTCATGCGTCTGTGTCCGGCTGTTCTCCTTCTCACAGGTCGCATTTCTTAACCGATTCTCATGAAATTTTGTAATCAGGTTCAATATCGATGTAGTTTCTTTGACAATTCAGTTTACGTAATTTTTTTTTTTGACTGAGCACTGAGCCACTATTTCATTGGTTTTTGTTAACCCTTGCCTTTAGCTTATGCAAATGTAGGAAAATAATGTCAATTATAATATCGGCAATGCGTTGCGTTCAATAAATTCTGTAAATATGGAATTCAAGTTAATTTAAAAAAACTTTTTCAAGGTCGACCAACCAACAGAGGTATCGGGAATATTGCTCAAACCAATAAAATGTTCAATGGATTCACTCTTTATTGCACATTGTATGGACTATCTAATTTCATTGTCAATCGTATCACACACTTCGTTTTAAAACACAAAAATATAAATGCCATTTGCAAACAAAATGTCATCTCAGAAAAGGCGCGTTGCTCAAACTCATTATTTCTTTTCCCCCGAAGGTAAGTTAGCTGCAACATTAGTTTGCTAGCTCCCATTCCAAAAGTGGTAATATTTCCCGGCGATAAATTTTAAATGCCCCATTTTACGTGCACTTTCTCTTAGTTTGTTAGATTATGGTTGGAATTTATTGCCACGTCTGTTATAACTTAATGACAGACGTCTGGTTTTAAGGCATTTGCGGTGATTTCCGACATTGTATAACAATACAGTTATGTGCTTCATGATCGACCTCGACTCACCTATTATGATTTCTTACTTTAACTTGACCCTCAGATTCGTACCAACAATGTGTGATTCGAAGTCAGAGTTACGCTGGTTCTGAGGCGAGTCGTATCAGTAAGCACTGTGAATACCGACCTAGGACATTGTACCTTTTCTTTGTCAAGCAGCGTTTTCAGTTATTTCAAACCGTCGATAATCAACTAGTCCGTTAAAATCTGAATGTATGACAAGTTTGACAGTTTTCTATGGTTTAATGATTACTGGCCTGTAAAATTGTAATTTATTCCACCCGCCTTACTTTTACAACAATTTGTTCAAATGACGACGCTTGTTGGTTTAATTGTGAACGTCAAATTAACAGTTTCATAAACGAGTTATGTATATTAATCTTATCTTTTTTTTACGACAATACTATGAAGTCTTGATAAGCTCCTGTACTGGCCTCGTACATTTACTATTATTTACTATTTATTTACATTCTTTTCTATGTTACGCTTATGTACCTAATCCTAAAAAAAAATATATGTTAAATGGCTAAAGAATTCGTCACTCCACATTTGCGATCTCTATTTGAGCCGCGCGTAAGCCTGACATATGTTTACGATGCACACTAACCGTAAATTCAGTTTATAACGACTGTAAAAACGTGTTTAAAATTTACGTCAAACCGTACCACCACTTTAAAAATGCTCGTAGCGACGGTTGATCAAACGGTTCTGAATGTTTTATCGAATATTTTATGTTAAAATATTTATGAATATTTTTAGTGGTTTGTTTGTACTGTAAATTTAATGCAGTATTTGAATGTTTTTTTACTACGACTGGTTTATCAGAGGCCTGGAGTGTTTCATTTTCACTTGAATAGAATCCTTTGAACAGGCAACTTCCCTGCGTGGATACTTATTACAATTCACTTTAGGAGAATCTATGTATGTCTCACCTGCAATTATGCAAAGTTGTTACGAATTTTGAAGTCAAATTATACTAGAGCCGAATAGTGAGGTGACCCGAGAGAGGTTGTCTATCGCAAAACAGATTTACAGAGACGCGCATTTGGGTAGTTTCCTCGAGTTAGGGGGGTAATCTACCAATATTTTATATTTTTTTCATATATACGACTAAGGTCCGAATCCCGGCTCGTACTAAAGAGTTTTTCGGAACTTATACCTACGGAATATTTACCGTTAGCTTTTTGGTGAGGAAAACATCGTGAGGAAACCGGTCTAATCCCAATAAGGTCTAGTTTTCCCTCTGGGTTAGAAGGTCAGATGGCAGTCGCTTTTGTAAAAATAGTGCCTATACCAAATTTTGTGATTAGGTGTCATAGCGGACCCCGGGCTGCTTTAGGGCTCAACCGGGAATAACGCTAAGAGGATGATGATGAAAGGACTAAGGTGTATGTATGTATGTGTGATGGATGTATGTGTGTATTTTTTGCACAGGTTGCATAAAAGGGAACGACAGTTTTATAACTAAACATTCACTCACAGATTTTTAAACATTCAAACTTCTGGATCCTGGAGATATCGATTGTGCCAAAACTGATAAGTACATCTCTTGGTGTCGGAAAATTAGTACTTAAAAAAAACATGGAGTTTCCCTCTCGCAAAACAGATCGCTGATTGGCCATTTGTGACTCGTTGTTTATTTTTCAGGTTGACAGTTTCGTTTGGAAACGTTCTGACGACTGCAGTTTTTTTTTAATGTTATGTCCTCAAGTGAGAACCGGGGGATCCAGGAGGTTAAGAATAAACACGTTTGTTTCTTGTCATCCCGTATGGTGTCCGAATGTTCATACAGTACGCATATTTATTTAAAAGTTGTGTAATGCTTCAATCGCAATTTAATATCAGTCGTTAATCAAAACTTTGTTGTATTTCTTTTGATGCATTCGTTGAAAATGTTTGATTTAACAATCCACATATCCACCGAGTTCTCATTAAAATAAGCGTTATAATAATTAAATACTTCATAAGAATGATAAATAATTAATGCCCGATTCCACGGGATCAACATGAACGCATTGGGTGAGGGCCTCTGAAAAATGTTCCTTTTGATGTAAACTTTTCCTTTGATATAACTTTAGGCAGAGACAGATTTCCTCTCCATTAGACAAATTGTTTTAAAAAGTTTACCATTTGGGAAGTCGGAGTTCGAACAATGAGAACGCTTGTCTTTTAAGCGTCAGTTACTGTGTTATTTAATATATTTAGAGTCCATATTTTTTCTTTTGGGTCACTGATTTCAGCGCGCAAGCTACATATGTCTATAAGCTACATACATACAAAGATATACAAAGTGGCTTGGGAAAGAGTAATGACATCGTTTAGCATAGAAAATTATTAAATTACAAAAAAATGCGTTTTTTTATGTATACGTTTAAATAAATTATTAAATAAAATGCAATTGGTCCTTTTATGGGAAGTATTTTCATATTATAAATAGATAATTAGGTACATTGAAATATTGACAATTGTATTCTATATGTGTATTTTAAAACGAAAACGTTTTTATACAATATTTATTTTATGTTACTGTGTATTTTTGTAGTTTATTGTCGTAATAGTTTATAGATAAGTTATTAGAAAGAAAAAAAAAAGTGGCGCTCAATAAATAAACTTACATACACCGTTGGCGCAATAGAGCAAATACAAACCTTAACTGAAAGACTGAGGGTTGCTTTGTCAGCGCATGCCACCTTTAGGTGTTCTTAGCGTTCAAAGGGTTAACGATCCAGGTGGCCTAGACAAGGTTACAATCGACAAGCGCTAACGGCAATAGAAACTATAATGTATGGGAATGACAGATGTTATCGAAAAGTGTTTCGTTGGCATCTGTCATTCCCCTACATTTTATCAGTTTCTATTGGCGTTAGCGCTTGTCGATTGTAACCTTGTCTACGGCCCCAGTACTACCATTACATATAGATTAGTCACATAAACATAAAACAGATAAATATTCATCATCTGTTCGTGTGCTTGTCGGCTTACGTACGGTCAGTGACATGTATACATGAACCATTGAGCCGAAAACATCACACTCCTTTTCGTGTTAAAGCGAGTCCTCTGATAACCTTGTAGTAAAACAAATTCTTCCAAATATCAACAGTGAACACAGAAGATTAGTCTATCAAAATACCACCACACTTTCCCAAAGCTAATAGACGCTAGTGCTACATCGATTTATAACAAATTGAACAAACAACGTTATCATCTCGTGCACAAAATGAAAAGCCGAGTTATCTCGGGGTCCGGCCCCGTTCCCTCCGGCAATAATAACTTTGAGTGATGACCCACGATTTGTTGCGCCCGTCCTTGGTCGTTACTGGATCTTTTCAGTTTTTATTCCCTCTACGATGTTTCATCTCTTGATTGTCTGTTGTATTAAGACGGTACGTGACGCTATCATGTGTTTTTGATATTTTTTATCCCTCTTCCTCGCCTTCACCGTACTCACATATGGTTAGGACGCGAATCCTTGCAGAATACATTTGCTTCATTACTTGCTTTTGAAATTACGTTTTTTTAGGATTTTTTTTATGAAAAACTGGCAAATAAGTATTACAACCGAAATTCAATAAACAGATTACAGGTATTAATATAATATGATAAAATATAATTTAATACCTACTCCTATTTGTAACAACACAAAAGTAAAATTAGGACCATTAACACACAAACAAGTTTTGCAGCAATTTTTTAAGATATATAGGCGAATATAGGAATGAATAGGTACCTCTAATTAACTATAAAAAAAAATTAAGGGTTTTACTCTTGACACGTTTTAATGTATAAAATAGGTACACTTGCAATCAATATTATGCCCTTGTATTAAAAGTAGTTAACTTTAAAAATAACGACCATAAAAAAACTAAATACATAAGACTTGTGGTAAAATAAACAGATGGCGTTCATATTTTGCTCACACCAACCTGATTAACACACGAGTTGGTGTACGGGTCCATGTGAAAGGTACATCTCGCATCCCAACTTGATTTAAAAGTTTTTCGCGTTCGCTCCTACAAATCACCCCGCCGCGCGTGGAATTGAGCGCAGGTAACAATAAAAATCTAATTCAAATGTGAAACAGAAGATCCAGATTGATCCCCTGAACGCGTTGTTGCAAATCCGTTGCGCTCGTAAAGAAAATTGTGTAATATATCAGCGTGTTAATACCGCTTGAAGGAACCCGTTCATCAGCTCAAGTCCTGTAATAATATCTTTAAGGAATTTTACTTTTACCTCTTTTCGTCTTTCTTCGTCTTAGCGGAGGTACGTTAGCAGGTGTGGTGCCATGGAGTATCTAATTTACGTTACGGGGAGAAAATATTTATTTTTAATTGCATTAAACTGCAACTTCTTTTAACTTTAGAGCACGGTCAGCAACAATAAATCTAAAATCTATTGCAAACTCGCAAAGAGGTAGTGTACAACTTGCCGGAAATATCTGCGAACCTCATTACCTGCGAACGCAGGTAACGATTATAAGCCAGGTTGTTTACTAGAAAGTATTCAAGATATTTCTTTACACCTACAATTGCTAGAGTGGCACTGAAAATATATTGCCAAGTTCTCTGCCTACCCTTGGTAACATGTTTCTTTTTTAATACCACGTCAGTGGCAAATAAGCTTACGGCCCACCTGACCAGTGGTTACCGTAGCCTATGAACGCTTGCAACAACAGGGGTGTTACAGAGGCGTTACCGACCCTTTAAGAATTAATACACTCCTTTTTTGAAGAAGTACTTAGTCCCTCGGGAAAACCGCAGGAAGCTCATTCCACAATCGGAGCGTTCGAGGGAGGAAATGTCTCTGATACCAATAAATATAATTGTGTAATATACCCGGCCGTAGCACGCGGCCATTTAGGGTCCAAGGTGTGAGGATGAATGCCCTGCCGACGGCGAACGGTGCGGTGGTAGAAAGCAGCCGTAGGCATCATTTAAACACGTAAATGAAGTTACGTATGTAAGATCCTTATTTCTCCTTGCACGAGACTTTTACATCATACGTATTTTACATTCACCTAACTTTTTGTGTAACGTTATTGTTCCCATTCTAAACAATCCTCGCGGCCGATATCACGAGGGTTCTGAAAATTCAATTTCGATACGCTGCCTGGGACTGACGCAATGTACGTTTTATAGAGTTTAATACCGAGCAGATACAACGACATTAATACGATATCGCGCCGAAATAGGATCGACATTTTGTGCGCAACGGTTTGTTAGCTTTTGTGTAGAATTAAATTTGCATGTAGAATGTTATGTAAGAATGTGGAATTCAATCGCATACACACTAATTTGCAAATAGGTAGCATATCATCAAAAAATTACAGTATTATTAAATCATGATGTATGTATGAAATCATTCTCAAGGGAGATTACTACATTAACTAGAATGTACTAGGTTTGTCCGCGCTGTATGAATAAGATGTGTATGCTTACATGAGTTCTACATTGTTTTTAGTAAATAACTAATACGACGTTTAGTACCTATTCATACATATTGCAGGCACATTTAACGTTATGTGTATCCAGGGCATCAGTAAAAGTTTAGTTTCTTTCTTAGTGGTATTTTAGGCGTTCTGTTTTTTATTTCTTAATTTTGCGTGATTAGCGATTCACAGATATGAAAGCCTACATGTTCAAATGAATTCAAAATTTGGGTACGTCAAATGTCAATCGCCCTTCAAACCACAGTGGCACAATGGAAACCAACCCGCAATATTACCGTACGTTGCAAATGTCAGGGGTTCGCGTTATGGCGTTTTTACCATAACATCCCGTATTTGGGGGTACGAGCCAATAAAATTTACATTCGTCTAAACAGGTTTGGGACAACAAATTGATAAATGGAGTGGCTGTTCTTTGGAATCTAAAATTGGGAAATTGTGCTTTAAGGAACATTTCTCCCTTGCTTGTATTTTACTGAAACAGTTTTTTTTGTGCTAATAAAAGTGGATATAATTTGCAGTTTTCCTTGGCAAAAGTTTAAGGGTGTGATTTGAATACGAGAAAGCATAATTTAGCATCTACTTGTATGTGCAACAATCTTCTTTTTCATATACTTTAACACAGATTCTTTATACACCAAAATTTTTAAAAAAGGTTACCTACCTGCTTTAGGAGTTTAATAAACGCACTAGGTAGGGTTCAACTTCTTACTTTGTTTCCTTTGTATATGGTGACTGGTGACGCATAGGTACCTACAGGCGAATCGCAGCGGTAGGCACTGTAAGGAAATTATAAATATTTTGTTCTATTAATATAACTACCATGGGCGTGGGGAATTATTGACTGATTATTTCTTAAAGTATAAGGTGCAATTGTTATTATAAAACAGCCAAACTACTACTCGATCGCGATAAGTTTGGGAATGGAAATGTCAATTTTGCCATACCATACACTAAATAAAATAATCGTTAATGAAGTATTCTCTTGAAAAACTATTAAGAATGTAGTCAAATGGAGAAAAAAACAACGCAGGATGTTAAATAATTACAAAGTTATAAATGTCCAAAGTTTAAAGAGGAAGTATGTTCTGTCCCTTTTCCGCAAAACGCACCTTAATAATTATGAAACGATTGTTATTTACTATGACGCTCGCAGATCGTGACGTCACGATCTGCGAGCGTCTTGTCTCTAACAGGCAATATTAAAACGGTTGTAGCTTCGTAATTCTTTGAGATATCTGAATTGGATTTTCGTCACTAGGCATATTTTTTGCATTCTTTCTTTTGGATTTATAATAAATTTTGAGTCTACACTCGTATAGGTGTACGCGGGATTGGTTTCCGCAACTCGACGTCATAATAGCGCCTATTTTGCGTATGGGTTATTGGCACTACTGTTATTCGTGCCAACCCAGTCTACACTCGTATTACTTACGTCAAAGTTTTAAAAAATTGACAGTAAAAATCAAGTTAAGACCTCAACCTTGGTAAGTACGCCAACTTGTTATTATTATTGTCTAATCTACCTTAGCGAGTCATACAGATTAAGTAAAATAAAACTCGTCTTTTCTGTGGTTAAAAGTTAAGGGCTTCCGTCCATATAAAAAACGTTTTGATTGCATGAAATCATGCAAGACGAGACGCCGTTTATGCGGAATAAGAGTCCAGCCAAAAATTTGCTGTATTACCCTTTGCCAACTTTCCACTGCGAGCGGAACGAGCTCCGTACGGAGTCCGTTTAACTCGCAATGGCGAATGGCATATAAGTGCTTCCACTGAATAAGAGCAGACTTATATGCAATTCGCCATTGCGAGTTTAACGGACTCCGTACGGAGCTCGTTCCGCTCCCAGTGGAAAGTGGGGATTTAACTTTGGTAACCACTTTGGGTCCACAAAAAAGACGCGCACCTAAATCTCTGTTTGTTCAAAGAGGTTCGAAAATGATGCCACTGTTGTTCGCCATTACTATTATATTGAGTCAGACACAACTATCTTCTATAAAACTTTTATAAAATCAAATAAATAGTAGGTACTGGCCACAGGTCATCATCGCCGGGAAAATCTTAATACCGCCATCCAGGAATCAACCCGAACGGTACAGCGCCATCTAGCGGCCTACTCGATGAACTTATGTAGAATGACACACGGCTGATTAACCCTAGTACGCTTTTTCTTCTAAAACATACTCGTATTCCGTGTGCTTTGTATGGGGATACATCGTTACTGATACAGCCTTAGGCATACCCTACGTCAAATTGTTTATTTATTTCTTCTTTGGACCTTCTCTTCACCGAGCGAACTAGACTCATCCAAAACAGACAAGTCAGCCGATACTTTGTGAACGCACGTGCCAGCCCTCTTCAATTTGCGAGTCACAAATTGAATTTGATCCAACACTATTCCACTCGTTTATCTCAATCCCGGGACAAAGCGAGGCGCAACTATTGATGAACTGTCCTCTATAACGTATGGATAACATAAATAACCTGCATCATTCATGTTCTTAGTGGAGTCGTTAATCCATGCTCAACATACTTATATTTATCTTCATGCTGGAAAGAGATCGGGAATACTTTTACATATAGGAATAGAATAGAATAGAATAACATTTAATCATGACAACAACACATACACGCACATAAATCAAAATACAAAATAGAAGACAACATTGCCACGAAACTGTTATTTTATACTTATAGAAAAATTCCGTGAGTATCAGACATCCACACTAATATTATAAATGCGAAAAGTGTTGGTGTCTGTCGGTCTATCTCTTACCTCTTCACACATAACCCGCTGAATCGATTTAGATGAAATTTGGTATAGAGATCGGTAAGGATACTAGGAGGCTGGTTTTTATCCTCTGAGGCGGTAATATAGGGGTCAAAGTTTGTTTGGAGCTACCATGTAAATGAGTCGCGGGCAGAAGTATTGAAATAAAATGAAAACGGGTCACTCACGTCGTTAAGGTCGGAAATCACTCGCGTTACTTAAGTTTTCTGGTAGACCTAAATATTTTTGAGTACTTGTCAAACTCATCGACGAAAACCGCTAACGTATTCGCATTAATTTCCGTAGGCAATTGGCGGGGGGGATGACCTCTTTGATGTCGTCAAATTAAATGAAAACAAAGTAAATAAAATAAAATAAGATATAGAACACATTGTAAAGTAAAACACATAATTAAACAAAACGGCATAACACTGTGAGAAAGGAGAGAAAAGATAAAATAAGTCCCAACATTGTTACAGAAAACATTATATTATTTACTGCGCTTTTCAGTAATAACTCTCGTTACAGTTAGTTATTATTGAAAGCAATCAAGCATGCTCAGAAATTAATGAGCTTTTAAAAAAACACGGTGGAATTGCTCATAATTGTTCGCAAATAACTAGTTCCAGGCAGTATACTTTTAATTGAGTATGCTGCAGATAATTGGATCATTCGCCCCGGTAATGATATGGTAAACGAATAATCCAGTATTTGCATTTATTTGGAGTGTATAGTAAGAATTTTTAACGGAAATTGCGATTGGGGGGTTAACCTGATTCGATTAATCGCGCACAAATAGATAGATATATAAATGCTTTATTCTTTTCCACAACATACCTACATGGTAAAAAACACAGAAATAGTTAAAAAAATCAAAGAGACGCAGCTTAGAACTAAATACGATATCAATGTATTGCGCCGCTCGATTCACGCGCGATTTCCTAAACCAAAATATCCTCCATTTTGACGACCGCTTTAGCCTAGTTGGTAGTGACCCTGACTACGCAGCAAGATATCCTCGGCTGTCCCAAATCAAAACCTAGTTTAGCATTTAGCAAAATTTTACAGGTGAGGCAAATAAACACTTTGTTAAAAAATTCAGACGCAGAGACCTTTTTCACACAAGACTTGTTTACATATAGATAAGTATAACATGCCTTACAAGACGAATTAGTCAAACTTTTATGTGTATTTTTACAAGTTTTATGTGCCTTAATAACGAATGTGTGTGACGGTGTTATGTCAATTACAATATAAAAAGCTAGCAAGTGGTCTTACTAACTTTATGTATTGGTCCTTTTTGAGGGTTAATTTTAGATCCCTAACATAAAACCTAGCAAAAGCCTTAGGTATTAGGAAGTCGGATTAGGATTTTTATTTGTTTTAACGGAAAATTTGTATTATTGCAATCTAGTATAGGTATACATTATTCAGGAATTACTGAATACCAGCTTTTGCCCGCGACTTTGCCGCGTAAACTTTCATCTTTTCTGTGTTTGCTAAATTTAACGCAAATCTATATAGGCGTTTTAGCGTGATTCAGTGACAAACATACAAATATCCGAACTTTCACATTTATAGTAGGTATTTGTAAAAATAGTAGGGTCATAATAAAACAAAAATATTAAAAAAGAGTTTATTAATCAAGAATCAAGCATTGACGAGAAGTAGACGATTGTGGTTGCGTATCATGATTGCTCTTACATTTTCTTATGCCAAAATAAACGTTTTTACCCAAACCCGAATAATTTCCTAAGAGCTCTCTCTCGTACATGTATGCCTTTTAAACATGTGTTAACCTTGTAAAATGTGCGGCAGGGAGTCAATCGGTTTGTAAAGTGTGGTTTCATATTGAATTTACACTTGGCACACGTGCTCGTATCTACGCACGCCATGCTGATAGAATGAGATGTGTACAAACGCAAAGCTATTATGAAACTGATATGTCGAGTCTCCCAGCGTAGTAATCAGTAATTGACATATTTCAAACACAGGTAATAGATCATTATCCAATATTAAAATTCCTTCTGTGCAAATCAGTGCAAAGAAAAGAAAAGACGACAATCATAGCATTTACTTAGGATTTTTTAAAATTATAATCTTCTTTTTCATAAAGTCAATAGATTCGCGTCTACGGCGTGCTACGACGTTAGCGCCCGCGCAGGTAGCCCATCTATCTCCTGAGAATTATATTATAATATTATCGCCTGCTACGATGGCTGGCGACTCGCCGATACATAGATCGAACTCTGAGGCGGACCTAGATAGACAAGGCGCACATCACCTTACAACGACGCCGCCGAACTATGTATCAATGCGACACAAAAGAAAACGGGATGACGAGCCGGGTACTGATTTAACACAGTTTAAGGACGAAATGAGATCTATGATTCAGTCCCTAATGGAAAATCAACACCAACAACTCTCTGAAATAAGGAAAAACACACAAACACTAAAAGAAATTCAAGATACGAATCGAAACATAGAAAGTTCGATCGAGTTCCTATCCTCACAAAACGAGGAGTCGAGGAAAAAAATAGACCTTTTAGAAAAACAAGCCGCCGAGGACAAGAAGCAAATTATAGTCCTGGAAGACAAGCTCGAGGACCTCGCTAAAAATTGCCGTAAATCAAATCTTGAGCTGAAAAATGTGCCCAAAAAGGCCGATGAAACTAAATCCGATCTCATAGAGATTGTACTAAATCTGTCGAAAACTATAAAATATACCATGTCAAAATCCGACATCAACGACGTATATCGGACACGCGGAAGGCAAGACCGCTCACAATCTACCCCTATTGTGATTGAAACGTCATCCACCATTATAAAAAACGATGTACTTCGTTTGACAAAAGTATTTAACACTTCCAGTGGTCAAAGTTTACGAGCGAAACACCTAGGACTTCGTACTTCGGAAGAGACCCCTGTGTATGTGTCCGAGCAACTGACCCCAAAAGCAGCCCGCCTGTATTTCTTGGCCCGCGAACTCAAGCGCCAGAAGGCTTTTAAATACTGTTGGACGGCGTACGGAAGTGTATATTTAAGAAAAGAAGACAATTCGAAAGTTATTCTCGTTAATAGTGAAACACAAATAACGCAGCTTTCCAGCTCAACCTGACTAGGCTGGCTGCAAATTATGATAAGTATTATTATTTGTCTTTCTCTAATCCCACTGCGCTTAGATTACCTCTTTGCTGCCCCGGGCCGTGATGCCTCGCGTTGGTGCCGTTGTAGTATCGGTGCCGTCGCGGTCCCGCGCGGGCAGGGGCAGGCAGAGGCGGCGGAACTTTGTTCTCGTAATAATAATGAGAGGTATATAAAAGTAAACAATGAATACTTGTATGAGCAGTACAAAGTCTCTTACCGCCCCGGAAATGTACGCTGTTGTAATTTAGTTAAGCCGGCTAGGTCTGTACTGATATTTGTTTTTTTCCTGGTTTATTTCATTCATTCCACACACACACACACAATTCACATGTACACAAATCACTCACACTCTAACATGCGCCTAATTACTAAGAGACATACAATTCTGAACCTTACGTTAAGAATAATATTTTCATGCACTGAGCTATACTTAAAGAAACATCTACCACGGTTTTTAAACCCTTGTATATTGTATAACAACTATGGCTTGTAATAGTAATATCTTAAATGAAATTGACGACTTTGAGACTTCGTTTTCTGTTCAGTGTGATCTTCAGGATCTCAAAAAATATGTGCCCGTGGCGAGTTCTAACCTAACAATAGTGTCACAAAATATCAGGAGTGTTTATCGAAATATTGACGATTTCATGTTGACTCTTTCTGAGCTGGAGTATGAGGTCGATGTTTTAATTCTAACAGAGTGTCGTATTAACCCCAGTATACCCATACCCCCCCTAAACAAATACTCGCTCTTAGAAACTAGATATAATCAAAACCAGAATGATGGTGTAGTAGTGTATACAAAAATGAGCCTAAACGCTAAATTACAAGAAATAAAAATAGATAATTCTACTTGTATTCAGATTATTACTGACGCCTGTACTATCCTAGGTATTTACCGATCACCATCGAATCTTAGCGCTCAAAATTTTAATAACTCTTTAAACAGCCATCTTGAAAATATTCATACATCTAATATAATAATAACTGGTGACATTAACATTAACCTCATCCCCAGACAGAATGAGTCAGCTTATGAGAATCAAAACAGAGAACAGTACTTAAATATGCTGTCTTTTCATGGGATCCAACCTGGACACATGTTTCCAACTAGACTAACGAACTGCCTGGACCACTTTATGTTGAAAATAAATACTTGTAAATCCACGGCTCTCTGTGCAGTTCTAAACACCTCAATTACAGATCACCTAACAATATTTTTGTCGTTAACAAATAATAAATTAAAAGAACCCACCCAAAAAAAACATACCACTGTGAAATACGAAAATGCTATAAAAAACCTTTTAGATGAAAACCTTGAACTTCTCCTTTTTTGTAGTGATCCAGGATTTGTGACTGACCAACTAATACTAAAGTTAAGTAAATCCCTTGAAAAGAGCAAAATAATAAAATCTATACCTAAAACCCAGCGAACCTTAAAGCCATGGATGACACAAGGTTTACTCCGGTGTATAAGAAATCGCAATAGACTACAACTTAAAGTACGATCAGAGCCATATAATGAGGTCCTCAAGGTCACATACAAAAGATATCGAAACTACTGCAATAATTTACTAAAAAAGATTAAGCGTAATTACGAACGAGATGTGCTAACAAAAAACTCTAAAAATTCAAAAAAACTATGGAAAACTCTTAAAGAGATTACTCATTACAAGTCCACTAAAACTTCAAACTTAAAATTATTAAACACTAAATCATCTCCCGATGATTCAGTCAATTACGTTAACAGCTTCTTTGGTAATGTGGGCAAATCTCTAGCTGAAGATATTATTAATAATGACGCAGATGAAGCTCAAGATCCATTATCAAATATCCCTGAATTCACAAATAGCTCTTTTGGTCTTTTAGACACGGACTCTCATGAAGTACATGGTATTATCATGGGCTTAAGATCAGACAGTGCCCCTGGGTGGGACGGTATCCCCACAAAGTTTCTTAAACTGACGGTCACTCTGGTTGCTCCTGTAATTAGTCACTTGGCTAACCTATGTTTCAGAGACGGGACATTCCCAACACCGCTTAAACAATCCCTAGTAACACCGGTGCACAAGAGTGGTGAGATGGACGATGTAAACAACTACAGACCTATATCGGTCTTACCAGCTATTTCTAAAGTTATAGAAAAATTAATTAACAATCGCTTGATTTCATACCTAAACAAATTTAACATTTTATCAGATCAACAGTTCGGTTTCCGTAAATCTAAATCAACTGAAGATGCAATAATAGAACTAACTACATTAATAGCTGATAAGACCGATAAAGGTAAAAAATGTCTTGCTGTTTTTCTAGATTTGAAGAAAGCGTTTGACACCGTCTGTCTCCCCACTCTTATTCGCAAGATGGAGAGGGTCGGAATTAGGGGAATGCCGCTAAACTTACTGAGTGACTACCTGCAAGGGCGAACCCAAAAAATTAAGATAGGCGATTATGTGAGCCAAGATGTTGATGTAACTTTTGGCGTCCCCCAGGGATCGGTCCTAGGGCCTACATTGTTCTTACTGTATATTAATGACCTGACAAACCTTAAAATAGAGTGTGGTTATACTTTGTCTTATGCTGATGACACTGTCATAGTCTTTGATGGACCAACTTGGGAGGCTGTGTTTGAAAGAGCGGAAACTGGTCTTAGAAGAGTGTGCTCTTGGCTAAAACAAAATCTATTAACCCTTAATGTAAATAAAACCAATTATATATGTTTTGCCAAGTATATCAGTTCACAACCAAGCAATAATCTTAACCTAAAAATTCACAAATGTATAACTTCAGACCATACTTTATGTAACTGTATGGATATTACCAAAGTCAACTCCACAAAATATCTAGGTGTAATGCTGGACCAGCGCATGTCATGGTATACACATACTGAATATGTGAATACTAGAATTCGTAAACTAATCTGGATATTCAAAAAGCTTAGACATATTACAACTAAAAAACTATTAAATCAACTATATATTACCCTAGCACAATCCGTAATGTCTTATTGTATACCAGTATGGGGTGGTTCAGCAAAAACCAACTTCTTGAAAGTTGAACGAGGGCAACGTTGTCTCCTGAAAGTTATGTATTCAAAACCTTTTAGATTTCCTACAAAAGACATCTATCAATTAAGTGATCTACTATCAATGAGGAAGTTATACATACTCAGTGTAACAATGAGACTACACAAAAAACTAACCTTTAATCCTACACTTTTAACCCGTAGACGAAAACACAATGTTGCACCGGTCCCAACAACTAAGTCTACATTCGCCAAGCGACAATATGCAGTTCAATCAGCATATTTATATAATACATTAAATAAAACGTTAAGTATTTATCCATTGCTACTTTACAAATGTAAAACTACTTTGACAGAATGGCTTAAAACTCTTAGTTATGAAGAGACTGAGGACTTAGTATATCGAGTTGTGTAATGAGTAACTTTCAGTTTTGTTAAGTATAAGAAAGGTGTATTAAATAATAAGATATAAGGTAATAGATTAAATATATACATACCTTATTTGTCGAGTCATTATAAGGTATATATTAAATAAATACCTTATAATGACTCGACGTCCAAACTTCATGTACGAGTATACCATTATACACACACACGCGCGCGCACAAAATCACACACACACACACACACACACACACACACACACACACACACACACACACACACACACACATCGCTTACCTTTTAGTAGATTAAATCTGTTATTATTTCTTAATTAAATATTGTTTTTTCATAAACCATTTGTTGTTATGGAAGAGCGGGGTTTCCTGATACAGGTATTCCATACTTAATAGGAAGCCCCAACCTTGTAATCTGATATCATCAACGATTTATCGAGCTCACCCCCATGTCAGAGCCTGGCCAGGATTTCAAGCGGCGGCGGCAGCGACAGTGGTGCGCCATACATGTGAGCAAGAGATCAGGATCTCGCATCTCGCTCCCTCCTATGGTGCAGTGCCACTGCCGCTTTATGTCGTGGTGTAGGTCGTCCCTGTCACACTGGTAATAGCCCCCTCACATTGGGCCACTAGTCGCGGTCACTAGTTGCGGTCGAGTGCTATCATCATACATTTTGTATTGCATCGGCGCACGCCGGGCGTTTGGTGGCTGCGTACGAGCCACAAGCTGCGGGAGTCGCTCGCGCACGCGATTGATTGACTGAAATTGGCCTAATGTGCCGCCGAGTGGTCGCGTTTAGTGGCAGCCACTACTGGCTGCTGGCTGTAATGTACGGGCACTCTAAAGTGTGGCATTGGGTTAGCGAGATAGTTAAAATTCAAAACATAAGTGTTTGATCGACCCCTCGATCGTTAAAAATTCTCGAAATATCCAACAATCAATATTTATAAGCCGCTCTTCCACCAAATTTAAAATGTTAAGCCAATCCCGAACGACTTTTTAACCGTAGTTAATCTTTTTATCGTTAATGTATTAAAACCTCTTGGAGGTAAGCTCATGGGATAATTTTTTTTTTGGTTAAATTGCATTTATCCATCGACATTTCAATGGGTATTTCGTGATTGATGTGTAATGCGCAGAAGTGGAAATAAAATAATAAAATAATATTGCGCAAATATATTAAACAGGTAAGGGAATTTGGGCGACATCAGTAAGCTCAAAGTAAAGTACGAAATACTGCATACAGATTCCCTCGGGCCAAAGGCGTAAATGGGCAAAGGTAGACCAAAATATAAACACTTTTTAACACTTTATCAATAAAGTAGCGTTTAGATGTTGTTAATCACTTCGTCCACTCTCATAATATATTTTATCATTCATATTTGTATTTGATAGTAACTCAAAAATCTCTTCACATCGACTCTATTCTTAATTGACGAACAACATATTTTTGAATGGATAATCCAACTGCTAATCCAACATTTCCGAACGTACGGCACATGAAAGTGATGCAAAATGCACTCCCAGCCCAGCAGTTCCAAAACGGTTGCGGTGGAAAACTTCCCGCGTGTGAATTATTATGCAAATTGTATTAATTACACATAGTTCTAGCTCGACAGTTTGTAAATTAATTCTTCAGGTCCCATGTTCTACCGGATAATGTGAGTCATTTTATTATTTGTGATTATTATGAACACATCGCGCATTTACCAGTTACGTGAAAGGATCAGGATTATGCCGTTTGAGTTTAAAAATGATCCACCAGAACTGTGCCAGGTAGCGGAGCGGACTGTGAAATGCACCAATAGCGTTGCTAGGCTCGATCACGCATTTGTTCCCATTGGTGGTTTTTTTCTTCGCCTAATGCTCCGTCGATCTTGCACGGCTCTGTTGAATACTACTACTAATACTCCTCCTCTGGCGCAGCGACCCAAAGTGGGTATTGGCCTCCAACACGACTGCTCGCCACTGATCCCGGTCCTGTACAGTTCCCCGCCAGTCGCCAGCTTGGAGCTCGCGCAGATCCGCATTCACCACATCCGCCCATCGATATCTAGGCCGACCGACCGGGCGGCGTCCTGTCGGTTTTCCCTCGTAAGCTCTTTTCACCGCCCGTTCGCCTCCCATCCGCTCAAGATGACCGAGCCACCGAAGCCTTTGCGCCTTCTTCACGCCAATGATATTAGGTTCAGCTACTATTTTTTCAATTTCGGCGTTTTTGTGGATCCTCCAGCTGCCGTCGTCTCTCTCTCTGTTGAATACTCACCCTAAATCTGGGGTCTATGATTTTAATATGCAACATGCATTCCAAAAAATCTTAAAACTTTTAAGTCTACTTTCATCGACGACAGTTAACATTGCACCATGAATTGAAACAAAGTAACAGAAATATGCGAACTTATGTCGAGGGCGCAAGATGTAAGAAAGTTTTATATGATGACTTTCTTGAAAGAAAGACCGTTGATCTAACTTCGTTTTTGCACATTATTCTCATGTACCACTGCAACACCACAAAAGGTTTGTGTACCTACATTGGACAGGACCCGTATCATGGATGCTATCCTGTTTGATAAAGGAAAAAAAAAATATCACAATCATACTCACTGCATGCGGGAAGTTATTCGCCGTATAAATACTAATTTGCATGGGTCTATAGGGACTAATTTAAACGAGCCTTAACACGACCGGTTGGTCTCGACTACCGAATAAGTAATCGTTTCTCTAATATGTCCAGGACGAGCGAAATATTTAGAGACTTGGTTTCGGAATGATCTCTAGTTTCGTAATATGTCTGAGATACGGCCATTTTTAAGAATTGACGTGGCAAAGGATGTGATTGCAAACACAGAGAAGTAAACATGAAAGCGCTCAAAGCCTTACGGTTTGAGTCTACATCGATCTGACGAGTTACGACAACAGTGGTCGTGTCAGTTTAGTTATGGGTGACCGCTTTATGAGCTTTTAAAAGCACGTTGACACACGGTGCAGTTGCTAAGTCAAGTCCCCTGGGCCTCGGAGTGGCTAAAGAACGAATTAAAGTCAAGTTCACTAGACATAATATGCTGAGAACGAAACTGACCTAATTCAAAAAAGTCGATTCGTGGCAAATCGCAAAAATGTGATCGACTTGCAAGCTTGTCCATGTTTGAACTCGCATAATTTTTTTCTTAATTAATGTATTTTAGAAATAATCTTTGTTTTACTTTAATTGATTCTTCCTTGTTCCATTGCCGTTAAATAATTTTGATTAGTTATAAACAAACATTGTCAAAAATGGCTTTCTAAAAAATATTCATAATTAAGTCACTATATGATTAAGTATGATGATGTATGGCTTGTATCATTTCAAAATAGGTCTGTTTAAAATTAAAAGTGATATAATAATCGTCGAGATAACTCATAAAGTGTCAGTTTACTTGTAAGTTAATATTAAAACTTCATATTAAAAATCACTTATATTTTTTTACTTTTATTAAAAATCAGTCTTTTTATCTTTAACAGAGTTAATTTTTGGTACTAAAATTGTCAGTTTAGTCTATAAAGTAGCGAACATGAAAAAACTAGGTCTTAAACCTTCAAAAATTTAATGTTTAACTTCTCTTAATCACAATTTGAACTGGAATCTGGTAACAATTATAAGAATAGGTCAACAGACTTCATATCTAGTAACAAAATAGACAGTTTAGTCTAACTAAAAAGTAAGGAAAACAAAAAAGTAGGCCTTTCCAACCTTAAAAAATTCAAATAAAATGTTTAAATCTCTCTTAATCATAAGTAATTGCACATAACTCTGACAACGATCATACAAAATAAGTTTTAAACCTATCTAAAAATCAATAAAAACATAAGTACTTTTTAGGATGCTCCGTTTGAAATAGTAAATACAAATAAGGTCCTTATAAAAACAAAGAAATAAATCTTCTAAAGCTAATTAGGAATCATTTTTCACCATTCACAAGTAAATAACAATAGTTATAAACTAAACAGGTCATAAACTTTTATCACAAGGTTTGCTTATATACCTATACCTACAAACAATTATAAAAGCTAGCATAGTAGTGAGGTATTAAGTTTTTCTTAACTAAATCTTTGAGATCCTTTTTCTTATTATCCTTTAACGCAATTGCCTGCTGATAAAGGGATTCCATTTGTATGTCGCAAGTAATTATCATTTTTTTTCTCTTATTTCGCATGTTAATTGTAGAAAATTCCGTTTCCGTATAGGAAGTTTTATAATGAAACAGGAATTCCTCATTTTTGACAAATTTTAGAACTTTTATGTCGTTCCACTTCACCGCCTCCTTATTTAAATTCTCATTAAAGTTATATGCCCACTGTTCTTGCAGTTTTTTAAGGTTTTTAAAAAACTGATGATGCAGTTCTTTGACTGTAAAGGGTTTACCAGATTTTCGAGCACTTTTAATTAATGTGATGTACTGATGTGGTGTGTATATTGGTCCAGCTTTTTCGTTTTTTTTTTATTTCTTTCTCAATCAAACTGTGCACATTATCTGCCTCATTCTGAGTGTGACCTTTTATTAAATACTTATGAGTAATAGTTGCTATATTGGGAAAATAGGCTACCGCATATGAATATAAACTGGTTATGAATTTATTTTTGTTCTGTCCAGCGCAATTATCAGAGTAAAATGTAATGTGTAACATTACATCGGAGTGTTTATTGGTTAAAAAATTCAGGTAGTCGAATAGAGGGATCCCCTTCATTGGCATAATTTTTTTTAGACTAATATAGTTTCGCATAATGGATTTGGCATAATTTCTATTGGCATAATAATACTGTCGCATAATAATACTTTGGCCTACTACTTTGTTTGGCATACTATGGTTTTAGAATAATTTTACTTGGACTAATTTGTATTCGACTAATACTCATTATGCATACTATTGTATGGGCTAATAATTATTTATCATATCTGTTTTGAAGCTTTTATGCGATCCAATAGAGAACCCCCAGATGCTGACCACGACATGCTCAGACATGACGGACCGGGAGCCAATAATGCACGGCCCAATAATGTACAGCCTGATAATCCGCGTCCACTTACTCTACTCGGATTATTGGGTCATGCATTATCAGCCCGGACAAAAGGGGCTTCCAATTATTGCCCCGGACCAAGTTTGCTCAGGGTGATAATGCACGGCCCAATAATGTACAGCCTGATAATTCGCGTCCACTTTTTGTGGACGCGGATTATTGGGTCGTGCATTATCAGGGTGGACAAAAATACTTGTCATAAGCGAACTCTGTCTTACGTTGGTTAGGTTAGGGGTCACTTGTGTCCCTCAGACCAGAAATAGACACCCCGCGCAGCGGGGTGGCGTCGACTCGTTGGAGATTATTAGTCCGCACAGATGAGCGTCCTAGAAGTAATAATGCACAGCCCAATAATCCGCGTCCATACTGTAAATGGATTAGCAGGCTGTACAGTATTGGGCCGTACATTATAATTTTTTTTTTAGGACACAATTTTTATGCGTTTTGTAATGATGCCAAGTAATTATTATGTCTTTTTGTATTTATGCTATCTGATGTTAGTCTTTGTGATGATTATGCTATTTTCGTTTATTCTTTTTAATTTTATGCCTAAAAATGTATGCCATAACATGATTAGGCTTAACGCTAATTCGGCTTTAAAAAATTATGCGATATTATATTATTCCAAATGATTTTATGCGATCCAATAGAGAACCTCGAATAGACATGAACCAATTTCATTGGCCTCCCTTTGCCCTTGTGTTTCGTCCCAGAAAAAACAATACACATTGTCGTAAGCCGAGTTTTCTTGCTCGCTAAGGGCTGTTAATTCAGTAATCGTAAAATCAAGACAATTGATTTTAGATGAGTAGTAAAAGTAGGCTGGACTGGGACATAACATTACAGACTGTAAATCATACACAGCACAGATATGATTTGCATTAATACTGGCACGATCTAGTAGTTTCTCTTGACGGCACAAATCTTTCTCAATTAGGTGTTTGTCATAATTGGCTTTCAATGACTGTTTTAAATCTGGCAGAGCAATCTGGTAAGACAAACATGTTTCGCATCTGTCTTTTTTGGGCTGAAAGAATCCAATATTGAAGTCTTTTTGAATGTATTTATATACATCCAATAAGGACATGCAGGTAAATTGTTGTCTTTTTGTTTTTGGTTAAAATCTCTCCATAAATCTTTAATAGTCTTACTGTCAGAAATGTATTCTTTACTTGTTAATGCTCTAAGGTAATGCGATTCAATTCGCGGTATTGAATTAATGTGCTCTTTTATCTTCCGCAGAAGGTCCTGATCTATGGTTTTCCTATTTACGTGTTTCCCACGTTGATCGGATTCCACGGTACCATGCACGTTAGTTTTTTTTTTCACTGTCCTAATTTGCCGATCAGAAATGTCCAAAGTATTAATAAAGTACTTCTTACATACACGAATTTTGCCATCATTAACTGTAAAATAAAATGCGTTATTAGGCATTCGTGGTTTTTCAGAATTTGTGTATTTATATTTGGGATTTATTGCCGTAATACAAGCCCTTATATAAGCACGTTGCACTTCTAAATCAGGTAAATTCCAATAATTTTCGAACAACGATGATCTGTCAGCATCTCCAATGTTATCTGAACATTTTAGTCTGCAACTACAAACTGGCTTCATGTTTCGTGCTGGTATTACCTTTTTTGATTTAGAAACCGATTTATAGGCTTGACCGCTGTTTCGTAATTTTTTAGCCATGTTTTGTTTCCATGCACTTCCATTTCTTTTCCGTTTTCTGGATTTCTTGGTATTCGATTGCTCCTCTACATCTTCCACCAAAGGGACGTCATTGTCAACTTTAGGTGAAGAACAACTTGAAGTTGACGAAGATCTTGAAGCCGGTATTAAGCAATTATTCCTATTTACACCTAAAAAGGTTGGGTCATTGTCGCTCAAGTCTACATCACTTTCGTCGGTATTTATTGGAGAGGCATGATAATTTGGCTTACAAACCGCTGCTGCTCGCCGTCCCACATCAGTACTAGGAACTGGAGCACAAGTGTTTGATTTGTTGGAACTTGATGAACTGGAAGTACTCGATGACGAGGTGCTGCCAGACGACGAACTACTGCTTGATGATGAGCTACTAGAACTTGAACATCTAGTACGTGGGCTTTTTAAATGAGGTACGTCATTTACTACACTCTGGTCTGCGTTATTTTCGGCAGTAGATTCGCATACCTAAAATATACAAAGGAAAGTGATAATTTTGATACTTCGTCTGTGTAATTTACTGTTAGTGGACACCTCAATAATCATAGACTTACATCTGAAGATCTAATCTGTAACAAATTAGTCCAGTTCTGTTTTTGGTCACGTGGTGGTGTATCCTCTATTATGGACGGACTGGAGGGCACGTTCTCTTTGTCAATTTGCTGAAAATAAATTTACGTAACAAATTGAACGTAGGTATTTAAATTGTAATTAAACAGAAAAATTGTTATAATAGTAAAAATAAAGTAACTGACCTCATTTTGTTTGTGATTGGTCACCATTTGGAGTATGTGGTCAGCTCTTTTCTTCATTTTAATTTAAGATTTAAGTGACCTTTATTTACCTCAGTTGTTTACTAAAACATAATAAAAAGACACATTACCAAATGAGCATTTAACGATTATTATTAATTACATCAAATACAGACCTATCGTCAAATAAGTACAAAAAAGTATATAAACGATCAATATTAAAGAGGCACTTTCTTAATAATACCACAATCTCATCCGCAATGTTTAATACTAATACGACTCAAAGACAAATGTTTCACTAAATCAAATACATGCAGCAGTACTAAAGTGACACAATTACAACTTGGGTCTCTTTAGTATCAAATATAATTGTGTGAACTTACCGTATAATCACTACTGTAGGGACTCATTCGGTTTTAGATCACTTTTAAAATTACTATAACACGTGTTGTCGGTACCACCCGTGACGTAACACTAAAGTGGGCGCTGTCGTTCTGGCGGCAGGTGCGGGAGGCGGTACACGAAAAAGAGACTAACAATATCGCTCTGCGCTTTTCTAACTAGAAAAGGGCTGTTTCAAACTATCCACGTTGTAAAGTATGCTTTTAAAGGTCTTTCTGTATAATTAACTCAATTTTGTGAATTTTCGTGTTGGGTCACTTTCGTTCTCAACATGCGATATCTTACTCCAATAAAGTCTATTTGTTCTCGGGTAGTCGCTTCTGTAAAAACGAATACCTAGCCAGTGTGGGATTATAAACAACCACAATCGAAGAAACAGGGTAGCGAAAATGATGAACATGTGTTGTGACTGTATGAATCTTAGGTGCACGAATTGTCACCTCAACTTAATTGACGAACTCCTAGAGGAAAATTCTACTTATCGTGTAAGTCGTCTTGTTCCTGGTTCGTAAAGTCATCAGCGATCGTGAAGATACTGCTGGCAAAGGATTTTAATAGATCATGATAGATGACTAACAAGTCAGTATGGGACAACTCACCTCTAAAGGGTATCTTTTACCATCACGAGGATAATGGGCTTATATGTTTTTTGGAACAATAAACCTCATCATCATATACAGGATATTGATTTTGCACGATTCTCACATAAAGTCCCGTTTAGTAACTATAAAATATCAGCCAAAAGTCGGCCATTGCTGGACATAGACCTCTCCCAAAGAGTGCCACATTACAATAAATCAGTAAGAATATATTTTAATGTGAGTTTCTAAAGTAGCATACATGCAAGGACAACTAGTTTAGAAAATTCAAGAGACGTCAACGAAATGAAAACCCATTTATTTCCCAATGTGGTCGCATTTCCATGGCGCGGTAAATCCGCGCCACGTGGGCCGCCGCAAAACTGCTTTTTGATAGACAGCCGCGGCCGGCACCGACGTTTAATGCGCGTGTCGGGAACAGTGAAGAATTTTTCATTTAAACCCCGTTTTGTGATTAATTATAGTGGTTTTTTGGTTGGATCGGTCTGACGCAATTGAAACAATTGTTTTATTTTCATTACTGCACTTGCTTCGGTTTCATAGGTTTCGTAACTAGTTTATTGGGTTTCAATTATTTTGATTAAAATGCGTATAGCTATTTGTTTAAAATTGTTATTAAAACATGTTGCATTGCATGATGGTTACTTGACGTTTTTTGTTCTACCTGAGTGTTCCTTGATACATTTAAAGAGGTTTAACATTCGATGACATACTTAATTATGTTGGACCTTACACATTTTGGACGAAAATGGGTTGTCCTATAATTTGTCCCCTATTATTATTTCTCATATTTATTTGTAATCCTGAATGTTATTAAAAATATTCCAAAGTTTGGATAAATTTGAAGCCGAATCTCACTCAGCTCTTCGTTTACAAGACGATGCATTGTCAATCCACCTTTAGAGAACTACGCGAGCTGCTCCGTTGTTCCTTTGTTTATCAAGCGCAACCCACTCCGTCGGCCTTTAGCCAGGGTCCCGTCAGAAACTCGCTTCGTCAACCCTTTCGCCTTACAGACGCACTCATGTCGTTTTGGCCTCGTGCGCTCTTCAAACTAAGGACCAGGTTCCACGGCTTTCATATACACTCTAAAGGTACACTCGACCAGACAACGTGGACGTGTAGTATTTATTTTGAATTATAGGGGTCTTAAAGGACAAAACCTTAGGACACCAAACTTAGGATTATTGATGACTAGCTTCTGCCCGCGACTTCTTACATACTTTCGCCCCCTTAGACGATGTTTCCCGGAATAAAAAATATTATATACTCGTATGTTAATCCAGGTTATACAATACACTATATGTATACCGAAATTAATTTTAATCCGTTAAGCCGTTTTTGCGTGATTGAGGTCCAAACTTTAGCATTCATATCATAATATTAGTTGGATTTGTAAAAAATCCAGGGACACGACTCACTTGACAGACAGCAGGCATTTTAAGTTTAATGAATAAGGTTAATTCACGATTTTCGCTACGGTGGTAGAATTGTACGAAAAATGAAAATCCTACTAATATTATAAATGCGAAAGTTTGGATGGTTGGATGTTTGGATGTTAGGATGTTTGGATGTTTGGATGTTTGGATGTTTGGATGTTTAGATGTTTAGAAGCTTAGATGTTTGGATGTTTGTTGCTCAATGACGCTTAAAAGGCTCAACCGATTTGGATGAAAATTTGCACCAAGATCGTTTATAGCCCGGATTAAAATATAGGATGATAGCATTATCCCGGGTCCACGCAAACGATGTCGCGGGCGGAAGCTAGTTATTCAATAAGTGATAAAACTGGCCAAGATCGAGTCGGACTTACGCAGCGGGAAGGTGGGCTGGGGGTTTAGACGGCGACCCCATGGCTCTCGCTGTAAGATTTTCGTATTTCGCTCCATTGGGGCCTCGGAGACACAATAAATTGTAACCCAGACTTTTTTAAATAGAAGTTCGAAGTTATATTTCTCGTTTAGTAGGCTGCCGGGCTGCGTGCTTTTGAACGTATTAATACTTACGGAAGTTCAGATTGTTTTTACAACGGATATTAACAATATTTCATGATTATGAGTCACAAATTCTATGAAAAAGAAACATTATTAATGCTTGAATTATAAATTGGTAGCACCATCATCTATCGAGCATAATTTTGGTACAATTTGAGCTCGATAGAATTTCTATTATTTATATTTTTGTTATTTTTTAGACCAATATAAATAATGTACCAAAAAGTATTAAATATAGGTTTTATTTGATTCTAAAATTATTAAAGAAACATTAATCTAACTGTAAATGTATGTATCATGTCATACAATACTTCTGTAACTTCGCAAACATAATATTTTATAAGTCCATATTGTAGTTAAGTTTGGCCCAGGTTGGGGTCGTGTTGGACTAAATGCGGCATAAATTAAAAACGATAAGACTGTATGAATGCATTCAAATCCACAACCGTCGATGTTGCTCTTAATGCTTAAAATTGGTTTTCATCTTGTGTTTCATTAAGGAACCTTTTCACGAAGTTTCAAGTCTCTATCTTAAAAAATAAATAAATTCCCATACAATTTTCCAAGCCTTATATCACTGTCTGAAGATATTATATCAAAAAAAAGGCCGCGCTTTGTCCTATTTTGAGGTCTAAACTACAATATTAGAAAGTGGCATCAAATTCGGTTCAGTAGTTTTTGCTAGAATTTGCCCCCAAAATCATACTGGATGTCATCGCCGCCACGCGACGTCCACTTGATAACAAAAGATGGCGCAGTTGCGTATACACGACTTTATCCAATCGATTAGTCTCAAATTTGGTCTGCGAGTCACCTGAACTCCATGAAACTTTTTTATACGTTTCAAATGGTTTGACGGAGTTTAGACACCGACAAAAAACTGGAAAATTGGCGATGTTCTGCATCGCGCTATTGAAGTTTTTAATTTATGTTGCATAAATACAATTTCCTTCGGAGTCTCCTTATTATGTCTCTCTGACAACATTAACGAATTTTCACATTTATAATATCAGTGAGATGAGATTATGTAAAAAATACTAGGACTAAAATATTATAGGGCCCCCAATACGTTATGGAAAAAATAAATATGCTATTGAACGTTATGAAGGGTATATTACGAAATTACTGTTTTGTCAAGTGACTTTACTTTACGTTTCGATAGTTATCTGTCATATGTCCATTGGTCTCGAGAAAATCAAAAGAGCGGATGCCTATCAACGGGTTCTTCTGTTGCATATTTTTCGAACTACCCGCATTTTCAATTTTAATGAAACTGTTCACTTACGTCATTAAGGTCGAAAATCACTCGACATGTTTCGTACCGATACGCGCTTCTTAGTCATGAGCGCCTGCGATGACAGCGCGCTTTGCGTTCCCCCGCCTTTGGATAATACTCTATGATGCCCACACATATAACCCTTATGATAACCGGCGATTAGAACTACCTACGGACCAAAATGCGAACGATGCATAATTTAACAAATTACTGATTTTTTTTAATAAGAAATAATAAAGTTTTGTGTCTACTTTCTGTGTGTCTGCGAAAGTTTTAAATATTAATTATGTTTAATTGGTAAAAACCTAATACTACTAATGCTAAATAATACTAATTTTTAGGGAGACCCTCTCGTCTTTAGAAAAACCATAAACACTACAAAGAAATGCCCGTTTGCTGCTTTTTTTTATTCATGTTACCTCGTCTGATGTCATATTTCTGTTTTAATATGATAAATTAGACTACATAACGTTACTATGCGACACCCTTAACCTTTTTCTAAACGTCGTCTGAAGTACAATAAAACAAAGCCAAATACATTGCCTTAGACTGATACTGAAATGTGCTTACAGCTACGTCGAAGAAAAAAGCGTAAAGCTATAACAATGCTCGACGGGAATCTTATTCAATTTGACTGAAGAGACAAACTGTTCGGTTTGAAAGGCATTGTGTACCTTCTTCACCTCAACCGCCGTGTCCGGGGTTCCTTAGCCAACTAGCGATATTTATTTTCCAATGTTTTTTTTATTCCCCAGGTATTCATCTTTAGTTTAACAGTGCCAGCTTTTTAGCAGTTATCAATAGATTTTATTTTTCAAATTTTTATTGTTATCGATATTGCTATATTTTTAGTATTTATTATTAGGTACTTAACCTGTTGAATTATTTTTGTAAAAATCGCTTAAGATGATGATTGAAGATTTAATATTTTACCTATACGAAATAAAAGAGAAAGTATTTGTGAAAATAATTTTCAATACCAGTTGATTCACATGTTATTTATCTACATAATTATGTATATAGTACAATTAGTTTTTTTTTGTAGACCAAGTCAACATCTTGTGGAATTGTGTGACATGACGCCGTAGGAAAACCACGCCACTTTGCGTGTGAACGCTTCTACGTAAATTATTTCAATTCCATGCGGTCTATCAATGAGACTTTTAGTTAAACGTCAAGCACCAAATGTACATCAAGTACAAATCTCGCAACATCAGCAAATTTGTTACACCCCTTAACCACACTATAACGGAACCCGTTACCCAAACAGCGAAACTCAAACTTTTTTTATTCCACTTCTCCTGAACAATAGTTTCATTCAATCCGCTTTTCGACATTAAACATGCAAGGCACGTTCCGCCGCCTCTACAAGCAAGTTTCGTGTCGCGCGCTTCGTAGCAGCGGGAGCGGGAGCGGTTTGCGAATTTCACTCTTTGCCAATTTGTTTCGCCGAAAGTTTTTGTCCATGCGCGGAATTGAGATGCGTTGCACGTGGCGACACGGCAGCCATTTATTTGCAAGGTATAGATGACTCAAAGGAGTGAAACGCAATAATTCTAGTCTTACAATTGGCGAGTGCAGAGGATTGGTGCGGTAAATCAATTTCAGAACCACGAGTGACAGCACCTAGTGAACTTAGTAGGCAAACTTTAGTAAGACGGATGGTATTCATGAGTTTATTTGTATAAGAGAGAACCGGTCCCCTTGTGGGTAGGTATATGATCCTACACGTACGCCCAGATATATATATTTTTGACTATCTTCTGCTTGCGACTCCGTCCGCGTGCAACTCGTTTATATCTTAGCTCCATATAAACTTTCACCTCCATTTAACCGCCTCAGGGGATGATTTCCGGGATAAAAACTATCCTATGTCTTTCCCCGGGATTCATTTCAAACTATCTCTATTTCAAAATCGAAATCGGTTCAGCGGTTTAAGCGTGCAGAGTTAACAGACAGACAGAACAGACAGACAGACAGACGGACCGACAGACACACTATTGCATTTATAATAACTTTTTTTATTTTATACAACGACGGTGGCAAACAAGCGTACGGCCCGCCTAATGTTAAGCGGACATCGCAGCCTAGTCGCATGCAACTCCAAAGGAGTAACGTGGGCGTTGCCGACCCTTGATATGTTGTATACTTGTGATTGTGATAGTTATTATTCACGTTAAATTAAAAATTCATTGTTATCGAGCATATTTTTTACAACCAGCTTAAGCAACATGGCCTCAATATTCGCAAGCAATTCCGTCTGGCACAGATAAATCCTCAAAATGCGCTGTTTGTCTTCATACTTGGTCGTTTGCAACTCATACATATGGTGGTCGATTCTCCGTGATTACCACATAAGGCATGAATTTGCGATTCAATTAAATCCTACAGCCTTGTGACATGAAGGAACTGTATGTGTAAAATATATGATTAATAAGTAGTTTAGTATTCTCATAGCAAACATTTGTTATTTGTAGCTACACTCGATAGCAAACAACACGTAAAAACTGTACCTACTCAATAACATTATGAAAAGGAAGATGAGATAAAAAAGTAAAGATAAGTCGAAATATATTCTTGAGTAATAGTCTGTCAATCATGACTTCGAGTCGTCTAAGGAAATCAAGAGGCTGACAATGGACACAGGAGAGTGGCAGCGACTCCACTGACAACAGCAATGCTGAAACTGCTGATGACAACGAGGATGCAGTGGCGGAGCGCCCATACAAGCAGATTCCCACCGGCTCGCCTAAAATTAATTATTAGGCAACATAAATTGACACATACATAGATTCACGACTTTATACCCAAAAGGGTAGGCGAGCACATGAAACTTATGTTCCAATGCCACTTTTAGCATAAATGTGGGTATGAAAATTCGACATAATGTGATATCGCAGTGATAGGTTGCCAGCCGATCGCCCACAACACACTTCATCCCTGCTCCCTTAGTCAACTTTTACGACAACCACGGGAAGAAAGGGGGGGTGAAATTCTAACCCAACACCACACGGGGCACTTTTTAAGCAAGCATAGAGTTATATACTTACATAGGAACTCTAAACTCTTTCATAACTTTTTTGTTTCGGGTTGCCCATCGAAAACATTCACGCGACGCCAATTTTATTCGGTTAGTGCATTTCAGTTTTCTTTTATATTGGTATTTCCAATATCTGTAAAGGAACTAATGAAGTAAAATATTTTATCTACGCACATAAATCATTAGTGCTCTAAAATGCGTTCAGAAACCGTAGGAAATGACCAGCATTATTACAACCAATTTTACTATAAGAACTTTCTTGTCTGTGGTAATAGGTAAAATCTGTACTGTAATGTTATTACAGTACAGATTTTTGTAAGGTTATGAGTTTAAATTTGGAACAGCTATCAAAACTCAAATGGGTCTCTATTCTAATATCCATAGATATTAAAACAGTTATCGATGCGAAACGTCAATTCAGTATGTTTTTTAATATAAACCGCACGACATTTGATCAAGAGTGACATGAGAATAGGGACTTTCATTCGTTTGATTATGATTTAAAAAAACATTCGTCTTGACGTAGGATCGAATTGCCGCCATTACTGTTGTCATTTCTTTGTTGGTTTTTGCTGTTACGAAAGTAGAATTGTGAAAAGTTGTTTGTAATTCACATTTTAGTTGAAAATATGAGTAGTAGTGACTCCGAAAACGATATGCACACTCCGCCGGATATCGTAAATGCAACCACGATTGCAACAAAGATATTTTACAGGTAGCACTATAGTAGCAATGCGGGTCATTTTCCTACGGCTTCCGAACCCATCTTAGAGTACTTATGATATGTGTGTAGATAAAGTAGTGTATGCAACTGTACATAATTTAGCCTTAAAACACTCGTGTGATCCTATTATGAAACTCGCTGGCGCTCGTTTCATAAAACCACACTCGTATTTTAAGGACTCTGATTATGTATCAGTTGCATAAACTACTATTGTAGCTTAATATTGTTCAAGTGTAGGTGTAATGGTTTTTGCGATGCAATGCAGTGAAAGGTTTTTATTTGTAACCCATTCACCGCCGCGCTACGTTCGAAGCGACGCCGGAGTCCGTAGCAGCCAGCATTTCTATTGCGATTGGCGCTAAATGGATAATAGGAAATTACAAAAAAATAAAATTGCAACACATAATATCCTAACTTCTACACAATTAAACTATACACCTGGAAACTTGTCTAGTAGTATATTAAAAAAAAAACAAATTACGGTTTCGTAATTTTTCTTATCTAAATATAGTGATTAAATTCGTCCATTACGCCACTCTTATCAATTAATCACCGCAGTTAATTCTATTAAAGAATGAATGTGATCGTTTATCGGCTCCTCGGTCATTTGTCAAGCACCCCAAGCAACGGTCACACCACTTAGATATAGAATTAATTTCATTATTTAGGCGCACACTGCTCAATTGCCGCACTGCCTACTTTCAAATTAAACACGGAATGAGATTCAATTATATGCTTTGTGTTACATGTCGGTCGCGTTCTTTAATTCATGATCCATTTCGCAAAAACAATCTTTGGATTCCTACAAAATATGACAGGGTTGTCAACCGTAAATGGGTTCCAAATTAACCCACCTGTTACTAGCGAGCGTGTTCCAGTTTATGACTGTACTACGGTCAATACTTGTAAAGGGTATTTCATTAAGAGCGCTCGAACATTGAACTGTAATAAAATAACCTGTGTAGCTGATATTGCAACAATTTTCATATTATTTCAAAGTACATTTGATGACATTATTTATGAAATATAATCTATTAAAAGCGAAAATATCTCGAAATATCAGAAGACGATTTATTAAGACCTACCGGAGAATAGTGCTGTACGGAAGCGAGACGTGGACTCTAACCCAGCGTGATAGAGGGACCGAACGCATTTGAAATGTGGGCATGGCGAAGGATAGAAGGCAAAGATGGAAGGTATTAGTTGTACAGACAGAAGGACAAACGAAGAGGTTCTAAATTTGATAGGAGTAAGAAGATGTCTACTAAAAACACCTGATTAGACATGACAATTACATGAAAACTATAATTGAAGGAAAGATAGAAGGAAGGAGAGGCAGGGGAAGACCAAGACGTGCGTTTATAGACCAAGCTAAAGAGAAAATTAATGTAATGTCGTATCAAGAGCACAAAACAGTGGCAGAGAGAAGAACCGAGTGGCGATTACTATACCGACAAGAGCCCGGCTCTTAAGTTTATGATGATGATGAAGCCAAATGGCCGCCGGTGTATTCTGGTGGACGGATTTTGGGCGACATTTTTGCATAAATGGGGCTTAATTTCGTGAAGAACGCGGGTTATGTTGGTTTCAGAGCAGCAATTGTCTGTGGTTAGTCTGCATAAACAAGAGATTTGTCCGTGACACGATCACACGATTTTGGGGGCCAGTTTATGTTGCCACCACTTGATATGCCGAAACCCCTCGAACTTCACAATAGTGGTCTTTTTTTCATCCAATAAATTAAATGTAACCCGTGCAGTTAACAATTTCTACGCGATGTTGAAGTGTATAGCGTTCCATGATGAAATGTCACGATTCAATTTATACTTGACAACTATTGCTTTTCCAAGATGGCCGCTATACGCTGGCAAAGTTCGAGCGTGCCTATTGAAAAACCGTAAGGGTCAAAATCACCATCAAAATTATTTTCTGCCATATAGGTAATACAGCTTGCATAATATCTCACATGTCCTAACGGTCCTAGAAATAGAGTCATGTTAGATATTTATACTCCCTATGTTGTGAAAGATATTGATGCTGGTGGCTGTACTGATGGGTCGTAGAAAAAGGACACTTATTTAATTGTGATAATCATTGTGATAATTATATTGTAATCCTATCAGTACAGGACTTGCATCCACTAGTAAATCAACCAGGAGTTCGATACCATACCATGTCAATATCAAAAACAGATTATGAAACATAAGTGATATCTTTTCCAATAGTTCCCCGAATATACCCTGCACATGTGCTGTAATCGATATCAATAAATACACATAAAAAACCCGTTTGATAGTATACCTACACGCACCTATGGTCTCGGTAAAATCCTATGCGTGCAGGATTCTAAATTCATATCGCTGAAACATTCGGATTCAACACTCGAGTTCGAGATAAAATATACCTTATGGCATCACAATTAGTCTGGGAATTGCTTGGAAAACATTGAACATCGTTGATTACATAATTGATGAATAACGTTACGTTCCTCGTATTACCAAATGCTGAATCCAAAAGTGGTTATCTATTTTTTAATTCCATTGTGATACAAAATCTGTAACTAAAATAGGTGGTGGTTTTACATTTCAATCAGTAATTTGTAATATTGAAGCGTTTAGTTTAAGACTTAATGAATTGCACTTATAAAAACGTAAATATTCATTTAACATGTCGATAAGTGCTTTAGAAAATAATCTCCTTAATTCTTTTAGGCACGTAATTCCGGCAGACTACCTAGATAGCGTAAAGTAAATAAATAAATAAATTAATCATTATTTGCGGACACTCTTACACAAACTAAGCAAAGCTTGTACTATGGGTACTAGACGACGATAAACATACTTATATAGAGAAATAAATACTTAAATACATAGAAAACATCCATGACTGAGGAACAAAATTCGTGCTCATCACACAAATAAATGCAAGAATAAGCTGCAGAATATTATTGTTAATGTACTGGCTGCCTGGTCTTTGACCAGTGTGTGTTGCCAGTAATGACGTATGGCACGGAAACGTGGTCGCTTACTATGAGCCTCATAAGAAGGCTCAAAGTCACCCAAAGGGCAATCAATGGAGAGGGCTATGTTGGGAATTTCTTTGCGCACCGCATCAGAAATGAGGCTATCCGCAGCAGAACCAAGGTAACCGATATAGCCCTCCGAATCGCTAAATTTAAGTGGCAGTGGGCGGGACACATTGCACGTAGAACCGATGGCCTTTGGGGCGGAAAGGTTCTCGAGTGGCAACCACGTACCGGAAGGCACAGCGTGGGTAGGCGATTGATGACCTGGTCAAGGTGGACTGATGACCTGGTAAAGGTCGCGGGAGTCCGATGGATGCGGGTGGCGCAGGACCGGTTGTTGTGGCACTCTTTGGGGGAGGCCTTTGTCCAGCAGTGGACGTCATTTTTCTGATATGATGATGATGATGATGATGATGATGATGATGATGACTGGCTACCACATAAATCGCGTCTTTGCAACACAATACCAGCTGGTAAGTTTTTAAGAAAAAAAGCAATAGATCAAGCGTGCGGATTTCATACCTAACAAAAGTTAAGAAATTAGCGCAGTTAAATATATTGATCACAGTTAAGGTAGCCCGTCGATTTTTTCTAATAATGTTTTTATTGATTGTATGATTAAATAAAAGCCTTTGACTATCACAGGAATCTTTTCAAAAGGTATAAGGTTGATGTACTGAGTGTTGAAGGCAACACCTCTTGTTAACGCCCTCTCTTTCACCGGCCATTAGTCATTGTCACGCATATCATCCATACTTTTTCCACTTTCAAACTCCTTTCGCATATCATCTGCACTATGGCCTGTATGTAAAATTTTAAATTATGACATGTAAAAATATCTGTCAATACGCATGACAAATTGATATCAATTGGAAATAAATAAAACGTTTTTTAACTAAGTACGCGATATTACCATAACTTGTGCACTCAAGAAGAACAATAACCAGTGTCCCTTGAATTGCAAAGAATGCAAGCGGCGGCCGCCCGAAAACCTCGGCTCGGAACATCAGGTACGGCAGGCTTTCATTAAGTTAATTTTGTTTACAGACCAATTCGTCCCTTTCGGCCTACGGTCTTCTACCGCGCGGTTCTTGTTCTTCCCCGCGATACCACCTGTAGAGGTGATCTTATGCAGGGTTGGTCGAATTAGATGCATTGGAATATTTATTTTAGTCTATTAAGATTATCCATCATCATGTGCTCCTTTAAAACATACCTACTAATAAGTTCCTTTAAAATCCACACAATAACAAATATTTTCTACAAATGCACAATCAAAATGTTTCACTAAAATCGAGATTCCAAAAGGCAATTTTAGTATAACATTTATACCAAGGCTTAAAAATGTCCAGTGAAAAATAATTTTATTCATAGATATTTCGTCGTATTTGACTCCGGTAGATGTTAGGACAGGTGTCGTTTAAAGCTCGGTCCGACACGGTTTCTGCTTTAATTTTAAATGTGTGCAACGAAAATGAGAATCAACTTTTTCGATAAGTATAGTTATTTTCCCTTCGAAATATATTTGTGGTGAGTTGGCATAAAGCTAGCACGACTCATATCTACCTTCAAACCTTGGTGTCTATTTTTAGATGACATTTCTTTAGATTATCTGTTCTTTATCGTGTTCTTACAGCAGCTGCCCAGAGGTTCACCGAATCGTTGCTGGATATGTGTCTCCTTATAAAGAAACTTTCGTAGATATACAGGAATGACGAATATATGGAAGTTTGCCTTTGCATCTGCCATATACGCGCGCCGTAATCCCATAACCGTATCTTTAGAACCTAATTCGGGAACCTGACGAGTGCCATGCTCCTAATAGTTTATTTATATGGTGGTGCGGCCTGTGCCTGTGAATTATACAGAGCTTAAATATTTTTTTTATTTTTTATTACCGTAATTAGTAAGTTGTTTTCTTGATGGGTAGAGTGTTGAAAAGCACCTCAAACTTTCTGAAAGTCATTAGTAATATTTACAGGTCAAAATTGCCGAATCAAATGATGAACTTAAAACTAAACAATAAGTTCCAAATAATCCAAATCCTGAAAATCCAAGAATTCTTGGAAATGTTCCCGGGATTGCAACACAACTAAACCTAAGATGGGTTAATACTTTTACCAAAATTAAACTGTTTACACTTATCGTCGCGTATCCTCGTCGATCGCATGCCGACCGTCCATTTGTAATGCTTAGCCCAATATACGCACGTGGGCACGTCCACCGGATCAATTACGCGCTGGTCACGCAGTCTGTGTTACACTTTTAATTGCATGTTAGTGAAAATATGTATAATACGTAGAATGCTCTCGAAAGGGCAATAGGTAGAACATTTAGATATTACAATGCTCGACAGAGCTCATGTTAGATTTACACCTAGCCTTCAGAGGCTTCTAAGAGCGAGATAATTGAGAAATAGGTATTTGTAAAATGTATTGCTGTCGCGTTAACCTTAAGCCTCCCCACGCAGAGCGTGATAGAGACAACTGCAGCTTGGACCGAAAACACCTATTAAAAGTACACAAAATCAACGTTTCGTAGTTCCCTGATTTCTTCACCGAAACTTGACCTATTTAACTATTTATTTAATCAAAAATTAAAGAAAGGCTTTGGCCGCGTTCCTGTTTTCCTTTTGAAGTGGATACTTCTTTGCTCGCGTTCATGTATAGGGGTACAGTTCAAAATGTATCACGTGACTTCTGGAATAACTTTTTGTAGAGAAGCCTAATCTGATTTCAAATAATTGTTTGTTACATGTTGTAATCCTTCTTTATTTGCCATTAGTTGTTAATCACAAAATGTTATTTAGTTTATGTGGCGGACATGAAAATAATGCTGAAATGACCGCCATTTTCAATGTATCGCGAGTCAAATGAGCTACGTCAGTCAATGTTGCCATAATATACCGATTTATCTGTACTTATACAGATTTTAGTGAATAATTCAGATATATATTTTACGGGTACTTACACCATAATAGCAGGCTTGGCCGGTTTTTTTTTATTTGGGTTCCATAGCCAACAAAGAAGTATCCACTTAAACTTAATTAACGGTTGTATCTCCGACATAACCCGCTTCTTTTTTAAAATAATCTAGTCAAAATTGTTTTCTGGATTCTGGCATTTTTCTTAGGATTTTGAATATTAATATCTCTTTTAAGAATAAATTGATGAAAAAAAGGAAAAGATAGGAACATGTCAAATGTCACTAGTAGCCATGGATTTATGGAAAAAAATATATTGCTCCACTGCCATTATCCAGGGAGAAAACAGGGCACTACGGTTCTATGGAAAAACGGCCCTTGTGTTTCCTCTTAAGATGTTGATGTAGCTATTTTAACCAAAGACTTCCCAAAGTATCCGTTGGCTAACTTTCAAAGCCTTTTCAGAGATGGTTTTAATACTTAGTTTTGTGATACCCAGAACTCCAAAAAAAATGACATCCCCACTTTAGGTGTAGGGGCGGTACCCTAAAAAAAATTTTTTTTTCAACATTTTATTCTACTGTTTTGTCGGCGCGATTGATTTATATGCCCATGCTGAAATACAGTTTTCTATTATTAAGGGTTACTGAGACTGAGCTAAGCCGATAACGGACAAACGGACGGACATGGCGAAACTATCAGGGTTCCTTGTTGACTACGGAACCCTAAAAGAGTAAGGTCAGGGTGGCCAAAGCCGTCAGCGGGGCATTTCCGTCAAACGGCGTTTGTGGCTATTCAAACAACAGTACGCGCTTACTGACTCGATCGGTAAAACAGAGAGAAGATTTTATACCCGCAGTCAAAAACATATGGCGCTGTCTAGCCAGTGAACGGATAAACCCCGCTTTCAAAGTTTGGTTGCGCTCTGAACTCGAATGCGAGTGTAGTGTGCTGCTGTGTTTCGTGACGGTGCGATGAAAAGATGTACTTTTAGGGCTTAGTAAATGCGTTTGTTATATAGTTCGATATTCATGTTTGATGGTAGTTTTATTAATTTTCAATTATAATCTGTTGGTGAGAAACTATGGATGGTTAAATATTGGTACTAACGAAATTATCGAGTAGACAAATCCGTCAATTGTGAAACGGGCAAAACCGTCATGTGCCGGCATTTCCCCATTTCATATATTGCCAACCTTTTTGATTTGACTTAGTTAAATAATAAAATAAAAATAAATCAGCCTATATACGTCCGACTGCTGGGCACAGGCCTCCTCTCACGGATGAGAGGGAACGGGCAGTAGTCCCCACGCGGGCCCAGTGCGGGTTGGGGACTTCACATACACCTTTGAATTTCTTCTTGGATGCATGCAGGTTTCCTCACGATGTTTTACCTTTTACCGAAAAGCCAACGGTAAATATCAAACGATATTCCGTACATAAGTTCCGAAAAACTCATTGGTACGAGCCGGGATTCGAACCCACGACTGCCGTTTGACAGCCGCATGCATGAACCGCTAGGCTACCGTAGCTTAGTAATAACTATGGTAGCGTAGCTTAGTAGTAGCGTAGCGTAGTTAAATTTGAAATTAAAAATTTGAAATTAAAAATATTATCGCGCCCATAATAACAATGAGTTGGCCACTGTAATGGATCTTACTCAACAGTGGCGCCATCTGGTGAACACAAAAACAGTAGCCCATTATTTTAAAAACATGATGTCAGTTGACGGATTTTCCCTAGGGTTTGGGAATTTGTTTTAAAAGGTTTACTACTCCTGATTATAAAAATAGGCCGGAATTGCCCTAAAAAAATACTTTTGGCAATAAAATCTAAAATAAACCTTAAATTGAGTTCGCTAAAGTTTAGTTTCGATTAACAGTTCAGTGGTATTTGTTCACTTGACGTATATGTTTGTAATACGTCACGATACAAGAAAAATCGTTGGTTGACGGAATAGCCCCAAACCGTCGGGAAAATCCGTCAACTGACATGTTTTAAAAAGAAAAACATATTTAAATACCCAGCAATACTAGCAATTTAATATGAGTAAATTTGTATAGTTAAATAAATGCCCAATCTATTACAGTGATCAGGTTTATTAAAAAGTAAATATCCTCTTAGTTATGACCAGCCAAAGTGAACTTATCAAAAAGTATGACGGAAATGCCCTCATTGACCTTACTCTTAAAGTTTAATCATAATGAATACAACTTTGTTTTAATATTTACTTTTAGGGTGTATCCATATCCATATGTCATTATTGTCATAAGAATAGCTCAACCTTTCCGAGCTCGGTGACATCTGTTACTTTTTTATGTAAGTACTAACCAAAGTTAATACCTACATAAAAAGCGTCCATCAGTCAACTTATTTTCTTTATGTCTTTCATGTTGTATGCTGAAGTTGTACCATCCACGCTGTAGTTAACGGTTTTCGGGTCGGTACCGTGAATTGTATGTACTCACTAATTTGATTTGTTTTCCGATTCTCTACAGTTGTCTGGAAGGAATCGCTATTAAGTGGTAAGATCTCATGTTGCTTGCCTCGACTTGAATTTATTATATTCGGTTTATTTTTTGTATTTTATTTTGTAGGGCTTTTGACTGCAAATCCGAGCCAGTGACGTCTTTATTTTCGGAGATTTTATTGATGTTCTCTTCGGAGACTTAGCTATCATCCTAGTAAATGTGAGTTTCCACAGGTAGTTGTTCGATATAATATTATATATTTCGGGCAAGAATGATGTATCTCAGACCTTTAATTTCCATGAAAAGGGCGAAGATCGAACGCGAAACCATTTCTTACAATTTGCAGCTTTGACCCGGCGGCACTTGGTGCTGGGTAAAATATACCACACGTTCATACTCGAAATTCTAAGTAGGTACTAACAAATTGTTTGGTAATACGCACCGCCAATACTAATATGTAGACATGCAAGGCGACAGTGACTTTTTATTGGAAACAAACGTCCCAGTGCATGCCACAAAGGTGAACAAGCATAAGAACCTTTACCTTATAGATCTAATTATAACCTGGTTGACTATAAATACTATAAGTACCTACTTACCGTTACGGCCCAGGAGAAAAATCTATTTAAAATAAAAATACGCAAACCGTGTTCCTAATATTTAAACATGGAATTAGCCTTGCTATACTTGTGTGACTTCTTGGATTGTTGCAAATTAATAATAACATTTTCATTGAATTAATGACAACCGACATACCACCTAAGTACTATTATTCTGTAGCCAGTATTTATTTTATTATCAGTATTTAAATGCCTAGAGCAATTATCGCTAGAATACTACTAATAAATCCATGGTTGGACTCACTAGAGGAAACACAAGGGCCGTTTTTCCATAGAAAGAAAGAAAGAAAGAAGACATTTATTCACTACGCAAAAGACACACAGAGACAAAGGGAGGCACATAGAAACGTAGTCCCCTGTTTTCTCCCTGGATAAATTCAGTAGAGCAAACATTTTTTTTCCATAAATCTATGGCTAGTATTGACATGTTCCTATGTTTTCCTTTTTTTTCATAAATTTATTCTTAAAATAACCTTCAAGAACCTAAGAAAAATGCCAGATTTTCCGCTGTGTTCAAACATCCAGAAAACAATTTTGAATAGATTATTTAAAAAAAAGGAAAACATAGGAACACGGTCAAAGCCTTTCTTTGAATAGTTAAATAGGTCAAGTTTTGGAGAAGAAATCAGGGGACTATGAAACGGATTTTATGTACTTTTAATAGTTATTTTCGGTCCAAAGTTGCAGTTGTCTCTATCGCGCTCTGCGGGGGGAGGCTTGAGGTTGGCGCGACAGCAATACATTTTATAAATACCTATTTCTCAATTATCTCGCCGTTAGTGTTTCCTCTTACCGTAACCGGATTTATTTTAGACATGTTTCACGAAAGTTTAATTCATTATTTAGTGGTCATCAGATTTAATGGTATGTTAAATTAACAATCTAGAAGAAAGTAGGAACTACCACAGACATATTTTCGTTGCCGATGGTCTTATAGGTACTCACACACTCATCACAGACGAAGGTATGTAATAATCTCAGCAGCTCTCTCTATGATGTATTTGTTACCGAATATTTGGTCTTTAGCTTATCACAATTCCTACAAATCCAGCAGAGTTGGGTTAGCCGTCGGCCGACAGGCTTGTCGCAGGCGATTATGCCGCGGCACGCGCACGGACGCGAACTATGGCCACACTCTATTTGCCGAGCTACAGACTTCATGGTTATGATCCCGATGTCGGCAGAAATAACAGTCCGTATCTGTTGGCTTGAAAAAATGGGGTTCGAAATGTGATTGCTGACAACTTCAGCGCAGGCCAGCTAATGGAGTAGCCTTTGTTTACGTACAGTCAAGTTAATTCATTCAGTTCCTGAAGGTTCAAGTATCTGAGCAGGTTCTTTTGACAAGAAAGTCGTGTTTTTGATGAGTTTGTGCTTATAAAGAGCCACTGTAGCCGGGCGGTGCGGCACGCGATTTTCAATCGCAATCTGGAGGTCCTGGGTTCGAACATCGGCTATTAGCAGTGGGTCTTTTCAAAAGCTTATGTATGAAATATCATTTGATATTTAACTGGCGCTTTTCGGTGAAGGAAAACATCGTGAGGAAACCAGTCTAATCCCAATAAGGTTTAGTTTAACCCCACTCCCCTCTGGGTTGGAACTGTTGGAAGGTCAGGTGGCAGTTGCTTTCGTAACTAGTGCCTATGCGATTAAGTGCCAAAACGGACACCGGGCTCCTTTAGGCCAAAACCAGGAATAACGCTAAGAGGATAATGATGTCCGTGCACATATTTTGAACTCCTGAACAAGCGACAAGTTCGCAGACGGAAATAACTAAGTTGCACTTCGCTTCGCGAATGCAAAGCAACCAGAAAAAAATACTATCTAATCATATAATTTTATGACAGGTACACTCGTCGAGGTTGCGACAAATAACTGAACTGTAAACAATACAACAAAGATATTGCAAAATGGAATAGGTAAAATCTTACACCGTTTCTTCCTAGAAAGCTTTCTTAGAGCACTTCAACTGTGGTAAAGATGCAAATCGAATCCGTTTAAATAAGCTCTGTGCAAAATAAAACATAACAACCTTTTATATTGCAAACCTTATTACTTCAAAACGAACCAACGAATCCTTTCAGGACCACAAGCAATGCTTATTACAACAAAAGGCAGAAATTGGACGGCATAACAAAGACATTAAGTCAAAGAACGCGGACATTATGCCCGCAATGATTCGACCCGACGGTTCTGCCGTCCGGTCTGATCAACGCACCCACCAACGTTTTTTTACACAACGTTTCCTTCCCAACTCTGGCCCGTAATTGCCCATTTCGGTGACTTGAATGAAGTATTTGCATGTTTAGATTTAGTGTTCGATTTAGGGGGAGCGCTGTCGTTTTTTGGATAAATTGCTCAAGGGAACGAGAAATGTAAAGGAAAAGCCCAACCGATATTTCAAATTGGAAGCCTATGTTGGTTAAATGTAATTTTTTCATAATACTTAGTAAAATGATATTTCTTCAAAACCAATGTTACTAATGTTTAAATCTAACCTAATTTATGCAATAAACTTGTGGCCGACAACTCGCTGCTTAGCAGTGTCGACGAGGTGACGCGAATCACACCATGCAATCACCTCACAGTCACCTAAGACGTGAACGCTCCGAGACAGAACTCGGAGAGCCCACCAATGACGACCTATGGGCACGACTACCGAGTTGTAAGCTCGTGTTCCTAACGTACCGTACGTGCCTATCACTGCCCTTATAATATTCCTATACTTGATTGACTTATACTTTTGTTCACATTAGCTGCTTTCTTCTCGGAAGACTCGACTTGACACAATTTGCAATGAGCAAGAGCCCGGTATTTATACTAAATTATCAATGAAACAAAGCTATCTTTTATCTCACAGTAAATTAGGGCTTTTCACGCCCTTTTCCCTAGGAAAGACTCTATGGCCCAGATTAGTCCCAAGTGGATTAATCTTGTTACAATTGAAATACATGTGTCTAGTTAAACTGGCCTTGCCTTGACGTCTTACAATATTTCGCGTCTGATACATTTGATTTTAACTTGAGATATTAAACATTGAAGCAGCGCTATTTTGATATGAAACCTTTTTCCTAAGCTCACGTTAAGTTTATATAATCACTATTATGAATCTACTTATGTGCATACAATAATCAGTAAATAAGAGCGCATTTTGTTCGTCATTTTAGTAGTTAAACTTTAACCGTACGGTTAGTGGTTACAGCGTGGTCGCTTTAGATGACGAGAATCGATAAGCCGAAATTACGTAATCAAATTAAATTATTATTTTTGATATTAAAATTATAGCCAATTATGAGTATTGCTCTCTTTGTTGTTGTTGCTGTCCTTTTCCGGCGCGCGGTCTCCACCCTCGGTCGATCCTGGCCGATACAGTCGATTTCTAAGGACTGGTGCTCTCTTTTTTGTTGCTGTCCTTATCTGGCGCGCGGTCGTCACCTTTGGTAGAGCCCGGCCGATATAATCGATTTCTAAGGACTTTAAAACGTCATTTCTGCTTATTTACATAGGTTATTTACTTTTATTATATACTTGAGACCTAGCTTTTATTATTATATACTTGCTATCAGAATTTTATAAGTCATAACTCTGCGATTTTATTTATTGAGTGTATTTTACTTTACATACTTATGATTTTCATATGGGATTTAAGCTAGGAGGTTGGGTAAATAAGTGCTAACTTGGAATCTTATTTATTTACTTGTACATTTTAACGACTTATATGCTAGACACCGTCGCTCACAAAACTGAACATGGAAAAAATAGTAATGATTTAGATCCCATTATTATACAAACCTCACTGTCCGAATTGCAAAGCAATCCGAAAAAACTCATCGCAAACTCTGTTATTCAAACGAAGCCGGCTAAATGGGCATTAAAAGTGATAAAATATCTATTTAGCTTTTCGCTGCGGACGTTTTCCCCGTTCTGGGGAAATGTGTTTCCTTCCCATCAACGTTTGGCGACGCCGTAATTGCGCTTTATGCTTCTGAGATAAAGAGTGATAAGTTTTTTTTCTGGTTTATCGCGCAATCAGTGATTTCCATGTGCTTTGAGAGTTTTGGTCCGTATTACTGGGTTTCACGTAAAGTTTTGTACATAAGGTTAACCTGAAATGTGTATGTAACATTTATAATTATATTTAATAATGATTTAATTTATATTCATTTTGTACTAAAATAGATACAATTACAATATAGATAAGGCACCGATTAATCATTAAAAGTATACACTTCTACTTATAACTAAAATAAAGGATCTCCCCGCGGCATGGTGGCGAAGATGCTGGCGGCATTTCCCCGCTGTATCGCAATACTAATGCGTTGAGCGAGGAAGCCGCCAGCTCTTCGGTCCCCGATGGTGTCGGCTAATTTTTTTGAAAGTTCCTTGAAGAGATTGAGGGCGCTGGGACCCCACGGACCAAGGGTCTCGACGCCGAATGGAACAAATCAGTATTCGGCGCCGAGACTCCTATATATTTGTTAACTTTTGCCTTTAATTATATTAAATTGTCTAATTGCATTATACTAAATTCAACTTTTTGAACGAGCGTTACGATAAATCAACTGTCATTTTCCCATATAAAAAAACCGGCCCAGTGCGAGTCGGACTCGCCCAACGAGAGTTCCGTACTTAATTACAAATGTATATAGTTTTCTGATTTTTCCCTGTTTTCAGATTTTTCACTCGTGGTAATGGTAAGCCAGTACTTAAGCTGTCTAGCTGGTCTAAATAGTTTAGTTTAGTTTAGTTTATTTAATCTCATTATATAAATTTCACATAAGTACAGGTTATCTTATATTAGTTTTCATATAGCGATCGTTTACAAAAATACGCAATTTACTATTTGATTATATTATAGGTACACAATGGAAAGCATGTCAATTTAAGATTAAATAAATAATAATGAAAAATATTAATACGGTCATACCTAGATACATGTAGGTACTATTCATTGCAATAGCCTAAATAAAAATAAAAAATAAATCATGTCGTAAAAAATAATTATGAATAATACAAATTGCAGTACAAGTGGTACATATCAATAACCTTAAAAGATTTAGTAATGTCAACTCTTAATACCTACTAATAAATAATAAAAACTAATATGTCAAAAAATAAGATTAGCAAATTCACAATTATATTACTAGTCTATTTCTTAATTTCTATGAATTCGTTTACGGAGTAGAATGACTTCTTCAATAAGTGGTTTTTAAGTTTGCGTTTAAATGTTCCGTCGCAGCACTCGGTCTTTATCTCATCGGGCAGGTGCTCATAATATGTTGGTCCAATGATACGCGGATTTCTTTCGTGCAGAACTGTGCGACGCGGCACCGTCCGAAGTTTTCCCGTGCTGCGGAGGCACTTGCCCATAACTTCCACTCGCTTAAACTCAGCTAGATGTCTCCGCGTGAACATAATGATCTCGTAGAGGTAGTGGGAGTAGTGTGTCATAATCCTGTGTTCCACAAACAACTCTTTGCACGACTGTCGCTGATTCAAGCCAAGCATAACACGCACTGCTCGTTTTTGCATAAGCATGACTCTGCCAGCGTCAGTCGAGTTCCCCCACAGGATTACGCCGTATGTCATAAGCGAATGGAAGTGGGCAAAGTATGCTTGCCTCAGCGCATCACAAGAAATCAACGGTTTGAGTTTGCGTAAGGCAAATACCGCACCGCCCAGCCTATCACACAGAGAATCAACGTGTGGTTTCCAACTCAAAGTTGGGTCCAAAGTGAAGCCTAAGAATTTGCATTTATCACTCATTGGAATGTTGCACTGCATGTTGGTATTTGATGGGCACCTACCCGAGAAAAGCATGATGTTCGATTTAGTCACGTTTAGTACGAGTCCGTTTGCCGAGAACCATCCCTTCAGCTGATCACATGCCGTATTGATCTTTTCGTTCAGTTGAGCGTACGTACGCGCACTCACTACTACTGTGGTGTCATCGGCAAACAGAACGACTTCACCTTCCGTTATGGCGGATGGTAAGTCGTTTATAAACGCTAAAAATAGGGTATTTCCTAGTGCTGATCCCTGAGGAATCCCGATCGTCACGCTACCGCTGCTTGATCTCATTCTTTTTCCGTTTGATACCACCTCCACTGTCTGAGTACGGTTTGACAAAAACGATTTTAAAAGGTCACTAATACGTCCTTGCAGTCCATAGCACCTAAGCTTCTTTATTAGTAGCTCGTGATTTATGACGTCGAAAGCCTTCGATAAGTCGCAAAAGATTCCAGCTGTTTTTTGCTTCTCGTCGATGCTGGTAGTGAGGCTGTTGATAAGTTTATATGCTGCCGTTGTCGTGGACATTTGCTTCCTATAGGCAAACTGTCGGTCAGTCAGTAAGTCAGTCTCGAGGTGTTTCATTAGATGTTGTGAACAAATGGACTCTATAATTTTAGAAATGTTGGGTACTATCGAAATTGGCCTATAATTATCAACGCATGTTCTGTCTCCCTTACTCTTATACACCGGGTACACCCGCGTGCACTTGAGTACGTCAGGGTAGATACCTTCTGAGAACATCTCGTTTATTAAATCTACTATTATTATAGACAGTACAGGCCAAACCGATTTTAGTATATTTACCGACATGTCATATATGTCTAGGGTATTGCGACTTTTGTACATGGATTTAAGAATGCGATCAAGGTCGGCAAGCGTGACGGCGGGTAACTCAACAGGGGAGACGTTGTCAGCTTGTATGTGGTCACTTAAACATCGCATCACAAGCGGCTCATTTATACCTATATTTAATTTTGACGCAGCACTCAGAAAATGCATATTTGGGTGGTCAGGAATGTCCGTTTGAGAAACCGGTTTTGAGTGGTAATCATTTAAATTAATGTCCTTCCTGTCCTGTCTTGCTGAAGTTTCTTCCCTAATGATTTCCCATATTTCTTTTGAGGGATTTTGGCTATCTCTCAATCGTTTTTCGGTATGTTTCCGTCTAGCCTCTAGAACTGTGCGTTTGATTAAATCAGAGTAGTACTTTATGCGATATAAAATATCTTTGTCATTCGGGTATTGTTGCCTAAAGTGGGTAAGGTCATTAAAATTATTCATATATTCTGTGATCTCGTCAGTCATCCACGGAACGTTTGGTTTCTTTTTCAATTGTTGTCTTTTAATAGGAAAATGAATGTCAATATAGTATAGTGTATATGTTAAAATATGAAATAATTTACTGAATTTAGTGTTTATGTCAATGTCATTTCTATGTATAAAATTCCAATTATAATTTTCGAGGTCACAATAAAATGAGAAAAGTGAATCATTATTAATTAGTCTACGCTCAATAAAAGCGTTCGATTCCTCGCAATGCGAACGTTTCACCGATAACGTAAACAACTGCGCTTTATGGTCACTTATAGGTGTTTCTAGCGGTGCAGCGGTGACGTCACAGGGCTGAGGTACTATACCACAGTCGAGGGAGGTGGAACAATCCGCGCACACACGGGTCGGAAACCCAACTATGTTCGCGCAGTTATAGGTGGCGGCACGTAAGTCTAGCGGTGAACGAATCGTGGAGGGGATAGCTGCGCATAGGTACTGTCGCAAACGCAATTGTCATCACTACAAGTTGATTACAATAATCCTTACTAATAAAAAACTTTGTCTTTGTTTGTCCTTCTTTTATATCTAAGGTAGTTCGTTTAAACTAGTCTCATCACTAATATTAGGGAGGTAAAAATAAAGTTATATATTTTTTTACAATTTTTATTAAAAAACATGAATCAGAATCTGACAGGGGTAGCACGCCTTCTACTAAACTGCCGTATGCCTGGCCGGTACAAGGCCGTTTTCTTGATGAGGGTCCAGGCTCAGGGCTGCTTCGGTCATCGTTATCATTAGCATCATCATTATCAGAATCGTCAGAATCATCTTCGGAACTGTCTTCATTGACGCAAATAACAAATGGCCTATGCTGTTCTTTTTTGAATTTTCCGTAACTCACTGACTTCATATTTTCCGTCTTAATAACTTCTGCAGTTTGTTTCATCATGTTTAAATCCACAGTGCCGCTGTCCAAGTGACTGAGCAACATATTCGTAGTTTCGTCAATCTGACTTTTAATATGTTTCAAGGAATCAATTCATTCATTACTTTCTGTCTTTAAAAAAGAATGCACGTCATATACCATTTTCCGTGCCTGTCTTCTCAAAACAGTATTTCTTCTAGGCATATTTACTGTTTAAAATCACAAATAAACACTCACTTAATTAAAACAGTCAATAAAAAACAAACTCAAACTTAACAAAACGACGACGGTAATAACAATTTAGAACGCAACTGTATAACCAGAAGTGAGCGGGGCGTCGTATCGGTGCGCGGGACGGAATACGACTGGAGAGCCAATAAGCGCTCACGCACGCCCCCGCGCGTCCCCTTCACTCCCCCGTAATACCTTATTTTCGACTTCTGCGCAGGAACGGTCAGCGCTAGACTTACGCGCCGCTACCTATATAACTACTTAAAATGTCAATCAGTTTTCTTTTCAGGTTGTTTTCAGTGAGGAAGTCAACATTCAGGTCGCCTACCAATATAAACCTCTTATTTTCTGAAGTCACTTTACTCAGTAAGAGATCAAGTCTATTTATAAATATGTCAAAATCGCCCTTACCAGTACGATATGTCGCGATTATAATAATATTATGATTTATAATTTCAATGGATGTCAATTCGAAATGATATTGAACAGCAACACTTTGTAGGTCGTTGCTCTGTTTATACCGAATATCGCTCCGTATGTACAGCGCCACACCGCCGTGTGCTATGCGCCCACGGCAGTACGCGTTAGCCAGTTCATAGTTGCATAACCTCACTTGTTCAATTTCATTTCTTTTGCACCAAATCTCGCTACAAGCTAATACGTCGGGCTTTTCAGTATCTAGTAAAACATTTAATAATCCAGTTTTACCGCAAATGGACCTTACATTCTGGTGAATTATTCTAAAAACCGAAGACTTCGCTAGCGTGGTGGCCGGCCGCCGCTGCTCGCGTTGTAGTTTTTTGATTCGACGACGTTGAAGATTCTGACTGCTACACCGTCTGGCCAGTGTTTCTTGCTACGTAGTATTCCTACTTTACTCGCCGGTACATCAATCTTGAATGACGAATAATGACCCCTCGTTACCATGCTGGATTTAACGTGTTTAACTACATCATCAGACGTGGTTTCTGCACTCAAGTTGAAGACATGTAGGCTAATGGCACGAGGTGCTGCTGCACGAAAGCCTTGGTGCCGCTCCGCTGAAACCAGGGCTATCTGCGCAGGTGGAGGGACACGCACTGCTGCGATATCAACTGGAGGTGCTACCTGTACATGATGCCCTGCAGTGGTTCGATTAGCGGGCCCTGCTAGCACGGAGGGCTCTGGGAACGTCGCGCCTGCCGCCTGGGTAGCCGACCCATCTTCTGCATCTGGTGATTTCAGTGGATCTGCCGCAATAGCTTCAGACTGCATCTTGCGATGGGGACGAGATCTGAGACTTTTTTTTCCACTGGCAGTGTCAATGAGCGTGGAGGAGTGGATATTTCCTGTACTGCTGGGCATATAGTGTCTTCGTTTTGGATGGCATGTGTGGTGTTGACAATATATGTTGGTCCGCTAGGGCTAGAGTCATACTGTGAGACGTTATTCAGTGTTCTACATGTGTGCAAGTGTTGTTCTGATGTGTTTAGAACATTGGACTCATGTAAATCAAGGTCAGTTGATCTAATTTTCAGTGTTTTCAGTATATCTAGGTTTATCTCTTTCTGCTTAATGAGTTCTCTTTGTTGAATTTCGATTATATCACATGTATTGTCAAATTTTTGTTTCATTTCTAGTATCACACTTTTCAAATTTAAAATAACGTCAACTAACCTGTTGTTGTCATTAGAGTTTTCCTTTATTTTAGGCTTTGTAGGAGCCATTTTCACAACTTTAATGCACTGTCAGGCGTTTACAGTAAATATTTATTAACCAGTATATGTTTTATTTGGTAATTCAAAATAATAAAATTAAAAATATGCGAGCGATACAAAACAGCTGCTTAGAGGCGACAGTGGCGCCACACTTTTAGATAGACAATATTTAATAGACAAATTTTAGAATAGACAGACTTTCAGATGTACTCTTTGAGTAATTGATTCCATGTATTAAAACAAAAACATACAACTCAAGATATAAAACATACTTGTAGTAAGACGATATTACTCGCCGAATTTAACAGTTTCTAGGTCAACGGAAAGTACCCTATAAATTTTGATTCCCTTGAATGTCGAAATATACTACAGGACGGCATAAACGGCCGTATCTCTTTTAACATTAACTTAGAAGTTGGATTTTTTCACAGCGTCGAGGGCCTGTTAACCTGAGTATATGGTTTTATTTTCAACTCGATACCTCCAGGCATTCCCGAGACAAAGGGTATTGACAGACAGACAGACGGACAACAAGTGATCGTATAAGGGTTCCGTTTTTTCCTTTTGATGGTACGCAACGCTAAAACTGACATTTAGATCTACCTAACGTAGGCACAAAATTTGACGCAATGGACCCGCAGATGATTAGATATAGTACATTGTTTAACGAGGGGCGGAAGTGGAATATTGCGAACAAGAGTCTATAAGAAGCTTTTGATGACTCGCGTTTGCAATATTCTTACGCCCGTGTTATACACAATGTTTTTCATCACATTTGCGAGGAAACAAATACATTTTAGATGAAATTAATACAAATCGTAATAAAAACTTCAACATGTCAGTTTGTCAGTAGTCCATTTTGTTGAATTTGACGTGAGGCGCGTATGGCAAAGACCCTTCGGTATACAGCCACGATTTGAAAACACTTAAAAACATTTTACATAGACACTAAATAACTACATATTAAATCTGTAAATAATTCAGTTAAACATGTTTAAGTCGTTTTTTAAGTTTACATTTATTTATAAATACGTTTTCAGACATCGTATTTGATATAAAACCTCTTTGCTCTGTAACTGCCCCATGAGTGACAGATACAATTTAAGAAAAAAACCATTACGCCCGTGGACGTAACACAGGCTATTACAGCTCTGTATGTCTGCACATTATGAAGCCCTTTTCGAGCAAGTGTGATGAAAAGATTATTTATTTCATGATAAAAAATGACATTCCAGATTTGCATACAATACATGTCAAAAAATTAAGATTTTTAATCATGGTCGTCAAAAACAGAGAAAAGTTAAGATATAATATCAAGACAATGTCAACAAAATGTAAGACCACTAACAAGGAAATAAAAAAAAAAAACAACCAAAAGCAAAAGAACACAAATATTATATCAACCTCATAGGAATCGACATGCTTTACAATATTTAGTGCATCAGAAAATACGTGACACAATACATTTATTGTCAAATCATATTCATACAAATTTAAATAGGTAACAATAATAATTTAACATGTCAAGTCAAGACTCATATATACTCTTTAACTGAGTATAATTAATTCTACTAATATTATAAATGCGAAAGTTTAGATGTTTGGATGTTTGTTACTCAATCACGCTTAAACGGCTCAACCGATAGCTAAATTTTGCACGAAGATAGTTTATAGCCTGGATTAAAATATAGGATAGTTTTTATCCCGGGTCCACGCAGACGAAGTCGCGGGCGGAAGCTAGTATTCCAATAAAAGGTATCTAAGGCGGCGTCTAAATGCTTCGTCAGATGGTTCCTATCTAAGATCAGCGAATGTATGCATAGTAAGAAATAAAAAATATTGTTTTTGGAGATTCACAACACGACAACTTCAAATACATCGGGTCCGTTGCAGTTAACAATAAAGGTGAAGAAAATTTGTTAAAGTGAGACGAAGAAAACCTCGATCGTACTTGGAAGAATTTTCTTAGGTTAAATTACACATTCATTCCCAAGAGTCTACAGTCTCAAAGTAAACTCATTTAGACAACATGTTTTCTCAAGTATTCAAAGCCAATGTGGTTAGATTAGATTACTGATTCAATTTGAAGGGAGTATTTTCTTGATATTATTTTTATGCAGTAATGATTTATATGTGTTTATATTAAATCTATGCTTATACAGCTTAAATGTACGCGTTATGAAGATGTATTCATACGAGTAACAGGGTATGATCTCTTGTTCCAAATTTTATGAGGGGGGGAAATTTAAAGTTTAGTTACTAGGTCCAGTGGGGTATCATATGAGTCGTTGAGTATCATTGAGTTGGACATTTTAAAACAGTTTTTCTTTTTACTCTACATTGGTAAAATTTTGATTTATGAAGGAAAATGTTAAAAAAAAATACCATTCCCCCCCCCTTATCTTCGTAGTTATACAAGCGAATAATTTGAAATTATTTCTTGTCATTAAGATAAACGTAAATATTACTGGAAAAGTATAACTTCTTCTGTATCTAGCGTATTTTTTGTTTTGTTTGGTTTTTGAGGAGGGGGCAACAAAAAAAAATCAACTATTAGGTGAAGTGGGGTATCATATGAAAGGGCTTGAGTTCCACTTTTTGAAACAGTTTTTTTTTCTACATTGGTAAAATTTCGATCTCTGAAGGAATATGTAAAAAAAAATACCATTCCCCCCCCCCTTATCTCCGAAGTTATCTAAGCGAAAAATTTGATATATTTACTTGTGATTATTATACATAAATATTACTGGAAAAGTATAACTTTTTCCATAGGTATCTAGCTTATTTTTTGTTTTATTTTCAAAAATCATTTCCTGGTTAAAATTTCAATTTAATCAACTTTATAAGTATTTTTTGTTTTGAAATTCCTATAAGACTAATAGAAGTATTTTCTTTCAAATAAAAATAAAAAAGAAATCGGATCACGTGATAAACAATAATCGCTAAAACACCAACATACGTACTAAGCTGATTGACCTTGCACGTTAGTACCAAATGAGGCCGATAGATGGCGCTGACCCCATTCCTACTTCGCGCTGTTAAGATTTTTCTAGAATTAATGGGGTCGAGACGGGTATATTTCAATAGCAGGTCTAAAAAAAGATCGCGATTCAATTGTCTTGGTAGTTTGATTTGATGGTCTTGGTGTAAAAGTTATTCGTTGTTTGAAATTGAATTATGTTGTGTTGGGTTAAAATAAGTAATTTAATTGATTATAACAAATATTGGGACATTTAATTCACCTTGAGTTAATTGATAGTTTGTACAGAACCCTCGGTGCGCGAGTCAGACTCGCACTTGTTTGCATTGTACCCACTCTTAAAAGGGAAATAAATAAAATTAGGGATGGGAGGAATAGTCAATTAAAGATATCCAGAATTAAATAAATAGTGTAGATAAAGAATAGAGAACTAATTATTGAAGAATCACACAAAAAGAGACAACTTAATCACAGCTGTGTACCTAATCACAGAACCGGATCAAGCAAATTATTTTATTTACATATTCAATCATTTTAATTATAAAAAAAATAATACATTTACCCCGTTATTGATAGGTAAACCTTTGCTTACCAAAATATGATTAGTCGCTTTCTCACAATAGGATTGATTAACGTTTAGATATGTATAAGACCTTTACCAGATCATCAGTCGACCTTGTGAGGGGGGGTCTACCCACGCTGCACCTTCCGGTACATAGTTACCACTCAAGAACCCGCTGGATGCGGGTGGCGCAGGACCAGTCATTGTGGTACTCTTTGGGGGAGGCCTATGTACAGCAGTGGACATCTTTCAAATGATATGATAATGATGATGTATAAGATTTACACTGCAAGTAGACTTCAAAGGCTCATTCACGTACCTCAGTTCATCCATTATAAAACGCCACGGAAAAGTTAAAAAGAAAAGTTATGATTAAGGGTACAATATCTGAAGCAGTGAAACTGGAAAATGGCTTTGTTCAAAGTCCGAGTATAGAAAACGGAGGAGAGTTTAATGAGAGCATCTAAGCTTTAAAAGAAAGTCAAGTAACCACGAGAACGCCGGTCTCACCTGCGACCGGGAAAGTTGCCATGTTAATTACGAACACCGCTCCGGCAGTATATGGGGTGAAAACAGTAGGAAAAGTTCAAAATTGACATAGAATCCTACTAATATTATAAATGCGAAAGTTTGGATGTTTGGATATCTAGATAATTGGAAGTTTGTCACTAAATCACGCTTAAACGGCTCAACCTCTCTCTCAACCACACAAATTTAGAGCCTGGCTATAGGATACTTTTGATCCCGGGTCCACGCAGACGAAGTCGCGGGTGGAAGCTAGTTTAGAATAACATCAGAAAAGAATAGCATATTATAGTATAGAATATATAGAGTATTCGATATAATAACCGCACATGAGGTATCAGCACAGCAGATAGTTATAAAGCTTCCTTATTTATTTAGCATTTCCAAAATATTTGAAATATAATGTCAAAAACATTTAACAATGGACATGAAAGTGATCATAATGGTCATGGTCGAAATAAATTTACTGTATATTAATTTATCGTTTGCAAATTATTTCAAATATGTCTGAAATATGGCGATAAAAGTGATACTTACAAAATTTCTGTAAATATTTAAACCGTAAAATACGTCCCATTGGCGTCATTTTTATTTTCCAGTTAATATGAAAACATTCGCAGCCACGTGGCACCCGAGTGTGTATTCGCGTCGGCATCAAACTACTAATATAACAATATTTCGGTAAGTTGAAAATCAAAATCAGTGTCTTTTGCTAAACTGGCAAATTTTGAGTCTTGTTAAACTTTTATGATAATTGGCTTACATAATGAATGACCTAATCTCAAGTATATAATATAGCAATTAGTAACTCCACCATTTACGGATACGTTTGGTTATGCAGAATTTTTCAAACTGTTTACTGCGGAGTACCCAGGAGGGTAATGAAGGCGAAAGTGCATTCCTCTGTACATTATACAGACCGACCAGAGCACCAACAGATCCGATTTATATGGTGTTACTACACGTTCGGGAGCCTTAGGTAAGTTGGACGCGTCATTTGTTGGTTATGTTCCATACGTTATTGTTGGTAAAAGTGCTTTGGGGCTTTGTGGTTGTTAACTTTTAATTAAGTATAGTTTTAGGAGTTATGTTTATGCAATGGACTTTAAGATGAAGTATTCGACATTCATAATGTGTGGCTAGGCGCAACGCAATGTAGCAACATTATGCTAAGGGTGACCACAAGCGCTGTGCGAGGTAAAATCTACCATAAGGATTGCTGGCTCCGCTCACGCACTCTTCTTATTGGTGGTTTTTTCGTCGCACAGCTCTAGTGGATACTTACCCCAATATTGTATGAAATATACCACGATGAGTAAATTGACTGAAGATTGAACTTAACTTATTTAATTTATTTTGCGCGCTTGTAAATGCACCAAACCTGTGTGTACCCCATAGTACCTATGTCCCTGTGTGCCAGAACTTGAGCGCACAATAAATATCAAACCAATATCAATTGCTTAGGTTTGTCCAAATAGTTACCCAGGCGGCTCGTCGCTGACTGCTGCTGCTACCACAGATGAAATACTAGTTCCTTATTTAGTTTTTAATTTTTCCCCATCACAAAAAGTGCACAGCGCCGCTAAAGAAACAACGAAACTCCCATTTTGTGTTTCTAACTGAACACATTAGATCCGACCACGTGCAGTCCACAGCCGACCGCACCATATAAATTTAAAGCTCGCTTACACTTCACGACCAAGCCTCGAATAAAAGAGGCAACCGTATGGAAATGACCGGTACGGGCTAACTGCCGGAACGCGCGGCACATAAACTGAAAGCGCCGCCCGCATCCGGTCCGCGTCCGGTTGTATTTCGTATTTATAGACGAGTACGATACCGCTTTATGGACATGTTTATCTTCACACCTGAGATTGTGCCAAAATGTGGACGAAGTCGTATTTTGAATTATTTTTATCTCGGTTTGAGGCTACTTCTGACTTAGCATTGTATCCCATGTATCTGACAAAGATTTATGAGTAATATTCATAAGTTGGGTTGTACAATCCTTTAGGCTGGATTCGGACAAACACCAAGAAGGATCTGAGGCTAGTCTCCGAATAAACTCTATTACAATTTGGTCGGATTGTTTATACATTATTATTCAGCCAAAAAAGATGCAATTGTTTATATACGAGTATGGGTGATCTTTATTATGTCGTCATGTCTTTGGTTTTATTTAATTTACTCGGTGTTTCCACTGTAGACTTTTTTTATACCTCTCTGTCGCCCATCTCGTCTCTCAGTCACTTTCTTCCTTTCGTTTCAGTTTTAATCGTTGTAGTCACTTCTTTACCTTATAAGATAAACGTCTTAGTCCAGAAGGGCAACCATGTAACGTTTCGAACGCGCGTCAGGTAGATCCAACTGAAATTTAAACGCGGGAAGTGGGTCAAATTTAACTTGCAAGATTTGATTACAGACAACGGGAAACTAAATAAAAGCTTGTAAAAATAGTGGATAACTTCTATTCCGAAAATGAATGAAAGAGAAAAAGAGCATCAGCAACATGAAGTAATGACGCAGCGCGCGAATTTTTTTTTTTCCCTTTGTAAATCGAAAAAATACGGTGAAGAATCTCCAACGTTAACAAATGACAGCGCGCGATTCCTGCGTCTTCCATTCCACCGGCGTCCGCGCCGTCTCACCGCGGTACGTGGACGCGTCAAAACACGATGATATATTATATAAACGAGCCCTGTGGCTTGCTGCCAGACCTATCGGCGGATTGGGACACAGTGCTTTAAAGATAGCATATTATGAAGATAAACAGTATAATCTTGTGTAACACCCCCCTTAAAAATGTATTTCGTCTGTGAGTTGACGTAGGCTATGTTTCTTATTTTTTTATAAAAATGGCATACGAATGAAGATTAACGAAACAATGTTTTCACTACTAAAATGTTTGACAGATGTTTATGATACCTAATGTCGGTACCAAGCTAACTTTGTGAAGTGGATACTTAGGGCTTATACGTTTCTATCACGCGCCGTCGACGCGCGTTCCCCTACTACTATCCACTAGGTATTAGTGAAAAAACGCAGTCTGCATAGGCTGTTACAATTTTCCTATTTTAGTGACTTTCATTGTAAACTTGAGATAATTTGAGTTGGCTGAACTGCATCAAAGTAGTCCATTTAAAAGCCAGTTTACCGTCCTAGGTATAAGATTCTAATTCCAATGACCGTCTTATAAAAAGTGGACCACATTAAATAATCTCAACCATACTTATGTAATTTCGATTAGCAGCACTAAAATATTGATGCAAAATTATCTACTACACATTGCAAAGGTTTCTAAAATAATATGTTTTACTGAAATGTGTGGAACAAAATTCTAGTCTTATTAGTTAGTCTTCATCGGAAACCTACTGATACGCAGTGACACCAACTGCAAGATCATTTCCTTAAACCGTTCCATTACTTCATTGTGCTGCCAAAAACATCTAATCCTATGCCAATGACATGTTGTCTGTGACCGTGATATTTTCAAACGGCATAGGTGCAGGTCGCGGGAGTCCGCTGGATGCGGGTGGCGCAGGACCGGTCATTGTGGCACTCTTTGGAGGAGGCCTATGTCCAGCAGTGGACGTCTTTCGGCTGATATGATGATGATAATGATGACAGGTATAGTGAACAGCTACAGTGATACTTAATAGTGAATGTGGAACAAGGATATATAGCAGCTTAATAAAATCATCTGTGTGTCCCAAATTTTAGATCCAAGCATAAATCCTTTAGCGAATTGAGAGTATTACGCCCCTGCGATGTGTACAGTTTTGGCGCGCATCTCCCTTGTAATTCATAGATAAATTGAACAGATAGACGATATGGCATCGGCAGACGTTGCGTATGAAACTGTTTTAATAAAAAAGTTTTATTTTACTTTCTTAACGAAACAAATTATTTAGGTATTAAATATATTTTTTCGTGTTATTTTTAACGATGAAGTTACCCGGATCTTATTTTAAACTATATGACACAGAGAGAAAAATAAACCATCTTCGTCTGTAGCCCCCGACAGGACTCGAACCTGCGATCCCTCTATTGCCGGTAGAGTTTTTTAAGGTTCTCTATTGGATCGCATAAAATCATTTGGAATAATATAATAACGCATAATTTTTTATAGCCGAATTAGCGTTAAGCCTAATCATGTTATGGCATAAATTTTTAGGCATAAAATTAAAAAGAATAAACGAAAATAGCATAATCATCACAAAGACTAACATCAGATAGCATAAATACAAAAAGACATAATAATTACTTGGCATCATTACAAAACGCATAAAAATTGTGTCCTAAAAAATAAAATCATGCATTACACAAAGCAATGAAAGCATAATGCACGGCCCAATAATGTACAGCCTGATAATCCATGTACATTGGGACGGTCATCTGTGCGGACTAATAATCTCCAGCGAGTCGACGCCACCCCGCTGCGCGGGGTGTCTATTTCTGGTCTGAGGAACACAAGTGAACCCTAACCTAACCGACCTAAGACAGAGTTCGCTTATGACAAGCCATTTTTATCCGCCCTGATAATGCACGACCCAATAATCCGCGTCCACGAAAAGTGTAAATGCATTGTAACAACGAAATTGAGTTTTAGTCATTTAGAAAACTGAAATTATGGATAAGAAATTATGGATAATGACAGATATACCAAATAATTATTAGCCCAAACAATAGTATGCGTAATATGTATTCGGCCAATACAGATTAGTTCAACTGAAATTATGCTATTAGCGTAGTATGCCAAACAAAGTAGTAGGCCAAAGTATTATTATGCGACAGTATTATTATGCCAATAGAAATTATGCCAAATCAATTATGCGAAACTATATTAGTCTAAAAAAAATTATGCCAATGAAGAGGATCCCGTTTTTTAACCACTAAGCTACGACGACAGTGACTGAACATCGCGTATCTTTCAACCATATTCCTGCTACGAATAGCGACCTCTCTGTGTAGGTACTCTTGAAAGACTAACAGCCTTAGGACCACTCTAATGGGCGAGCTATGCGCTCGCTCCATTCTAATCGAACCACATCAGGTAGTTTCTGATTAACGAGAGAGATGGCGCTGATGTACATTATACCACAGATTAAAGAATACAAGTACAGATACCCAATCTCATAGAGCAAAAGCGTACCGTCCTAATGTAGGCAATTCTGTATACAATTTTAGTCCCGTAGCTACACCAGTAGATGCAGTATCCGAGCTACCACGGCTATGACGCTGTCAGCCTTTAGTAATACATTGAGATATCACCAGATGGCGTTGACTTCCCGGGCAACAAATAGGGTATTTTTGATTTTTTCGATATAAAAGTAGTATTTTAGAGACAATATTACACATCACACAAAAATATACATAACCAAATGCTTAGAGCCTGTGGTTCCATAGAACTTTCGCGACCCGTGATGGCGCCATCTAGTGACAGTACCTAATAATACGTAGCAAGCTTGAAAGCTCACTCGTATAGTACGAGTTACATGGATTTAGTATCAATTTTATTGCATTTACTAAACTTATAAAATATACCTTTATTGTATGTGCGGAAGTATGTTTGGGATATAATTAAGGTACGTTGAATTTATTAAGGTGTAAAAATCATTCTATCTTCACGATTACTGGTTCAAATGTTTCGCTCGCTACCTGTGTCGCCATCTATGAGTTCTTTTTAGTATCAATTATACGTTGTTCTAGTTGGGAGGCCATGATTATACTTTCTTGACGAAACAAATTATTTATTAAATTTATTTGTTTCGTGTTATTTTTAACGAGGAAGTTCACAGGTTCGAGTCCTGTCGGGAGCTACAGACGAAGATGGTTTATTTTTCCATTATATTCTTTCTCTCTGTGTCATATAGTTTAAAGTTTTATTTTCTTGTCTCGAGAGCGACGCGTGTCAGGTCAGCCGTAAAGAGTGTTTTCATAAAAGTTTTATTTCCTACCAGTGGATTAGTTTCGTAGAACCATGTGTTTACTTTTATAAGGTAAACGTCCGAGTGCTCGACTCTGTACTAGTATTTGGCATGGGCACTCTACTCTGGGCATTTTGTTTCACTTCTCAGAAATACATTGCTGCACGTACACGTACCTATATTCTCTATTTTATTTACTCTACGGGCCTTAGATCCTTTAACATATGACTACTGACTATGTTTCTGTATCATCCTTTAACCTATGTTGGACGAATATTATTATTTTTTTTACCTTATCAACTTTATACCTAAAAATAAAATAAATATATCCTTTACTATTAAACGAGCAATATTTGTATCATATATTTGCATTCACGTTCTCGAAAACGGCTCTAACGATTTCGATGAAATTTGGAATATAGCGGTTTATGGGGGCGAAAAATCGATCTAGGTGTCATGTCTGAGAAAATTTGTTTTCTTCGTGTTTTCCCTGTTTTCAACCGAGCCGAGCGCGGTCGCCCAGGGAGTATTAGGTTAAATGGGGTATAATCAAAACCAACTGAACCGATTTTGTTGAAACGTAGCTAAGCACCATCTCAATAAAATCAGCTTTTGGACAAAAAAATACGCATTCAAATCGGTACATTCATTTCAGCGCTTCGATTCCACAGACAGACACAGACACGTCCAACTTATATCACCCCTATTTTTGCGACGGTGGTTAAACATTACAAAAAGAATGATATGATTTCCTAATTTCCAAACCGAGTCGCATGAAAATTCAACAGTTCCATGAACGCGCTTTAATCCCAAAGTCAAACCAAGTCAGCAACACGACGTCGCGTCGTAAACTATAACTATCAATGACACCTCTGACACTCGTGAGTCCTTCAAAGTAAAATTCCTCCGTAGCAATTTAAAGTTTAGCTCTACGGGGAGCGAACTTAAATCGGTTCGTTTATCGATGACTCACGAACGATTACCCCAACATTTTTGCCAACGAAACATCTTAAGCGGATAAGACGTTTAGGGGACATAAGACGTTCTGGAGATAGGATACATATTGATCTTCTATCGGACCACCTAGCGGAATAATGCTGATACTCCACTCTTTTGCGGTTTACGTAGCGTATTTATGTATACGAAGTAAACTTATAAAGCAAACTAGCATATAAGCAATTACTTACGCTTAAGCATAACCCATTCAGGATTTTTCGAGCTACGTGGAATTTTAAAATAACTCGTTTATTTCAATATGGTGAACCTAATACTTATTGTTGCTGTTGTTTAACTTTTTTTATACACACACACATTAGTCAACCACCACTTAACCAACTCAATCAAGCATCATTACACAAAAACAAACTCTCGTACCCCTATAACTAAAAAATAGCACTCATTTATCCTCAATGGTACCTTTTCACCTATTGGTCACATATCACATAAACTTAGGTAGGTACCCCGATTATTTTGTTTTGTTATACCAATACTATTTCATGCACTACCTACCTTGCACGCAAACTACCGGTATTCAATTTATAATCCTCTCAAAAATATGTACCGAAACCTTAATCCACCGAACATGAGAGCGATGGGACATATACATAAGAAATTGTATGGACCAAAATTTTTACACTTGACTGAACACTGTCAATTTCGGGTTTCGCTTACAACACAACACCATTACCAAAATAAAATGTAGGAATACCGCGAAAATATCGAGGAATTGAGGAAGATTTTGTTTTTATGAATACCCGTATTAGTTCCTGATTTAAATGCAGTGTTTATAATATTAAAATGAAACAATAGACCGTCCGGATACTTAACTGCACGTTGAATACTAGCAATGGTTCCTCGAGCAGTTATCTTTATTCTAACCGTAAACATTTAGCAGGCGCTTCGCTGCTGTTGCAGTTGCTTTCTACGAGCGAACGCGAACGGCTGCAGAAATGTGTTTCGATTATTTTAATTGTATTTTCATTCAGTTTCAGTCGAGTAAATAAGGCATGCATTAAACCAGTTTTTCTTATTTTTTACCCATAGTTACCTATCCCTTATTTATTTATTTATTGAGTGATTCAGTATCTTCAAAGAAACTAGGCCCATACGACATGTCTTAAGCTTCAAGCAGCATTTAATATGGGTGTAGACTCGAAAATTATTATTACTCCAAAAGAAAGAAGGCAAAAAAATATGCCTAGTGACGAAGATCCCATTCAGATATCTCAAAGAATTACAAAGCTACAACCGTTTTAATATTGCTTGTTAGAGAGAGAAAACGCAAACAGTGTGTGACGTCACATTACAGGATGCTGCCGGGGGGCCGCGTCGACGGCGGTGCCGAACACGATGGTCACGGCACAATGCCGTCTCTAGTGACGTCACAATCTTCCAGCGTCATCGCTTCATATGAAGTTGCGTTTTGCGAAAAAGGGTCATACCCCTTCTTAAAACTTTGGACACTTATAACTTCGTGGTTATTTTACCTTTTACGTTGATTTTTTCTCCATTTGACTACATTTTTAATCCGTTTACGAGAAAATATGACATTATTGATTATTTTATTTCGTGTCTACACCCCTATTTAAAACTACACCTGGATCAATTTCTTGGGAAAATAAACACACGCTACGATACTATATGTGTGTATTATAGCTCTGTGTGTGACGAGCTTTGATTGGTAATTTAAGTTTTCAGTGTCTGGAAACTCGCACGAGTACTTCCACTTCCGTAGCAATTAAGTATGTGAGGTCACATAGGGCAAGTATCCCCCACGCAACGGAGACAAATGTCTATCGTACAGCGGGAATGAAAATGGTCTCCAGACTGGACTGTGCGAAATTTATTTGCAATAAAATAATATTCGCTACTTTGGGGGTGAAATTAATGAGTTTGCCTACACTGTCTTTGAATCACCTCCTGAAGCACTGGTTTCAAGAAGCAAAAGAAATTGAGGGTTCAACTAGTAGAACAGCTACCTATATATCAAGTACGAAAGCTCAGAGCTGAAACCGTAGGGTCATTATGAAAATAAAAGAAGAACTGAACACGCACTCACTCCTTTATCAAAACTATATATGCTAGACTATGGTATAACACATACCATAGTAGAACGAGCGAGCGAAGCGAACGAAGTTCTATGCTTCAGCTTGGGCCGAAAATCGTTTCGTCGTTTGAATCGTTTGTGTTTGTGTGTCGTGTGTTTGTTTGTTTGTTTGTCCGTCCCGCTGTCCCGCTGTTTTCCTCAAAAGGTCATATTTAACAACCGATTCTCATGAAATTTTGTAAGCAGGTTCCTTAATTATATAGTTTTTTTTTTAAACATGTTCGCGAGTTCTGAAGGTCACAGATCCTACAGTCTAGCATGTGCGGCTTGTAGTTACGTACACAAATTATAAAATTCAAATGACTTTAAAGAACTATAATGTAAATGCAAAGCTCGTAATATCCAGAATAGTGTCTCATTTTCTATAAGTATCTTGCCTCCAGCTCAGATTTCTCTTTGTTCTCAAAAAACTTCATATCATGGATGTAAATGCAAAGAGACTGGTGTTACTGCCGTCTGTTTGTCTTAATGCGACTCGTCTCAAGATGTTATCGTTCCATATAATTGAATTCTGTCCGCCCGTCTCACAGCTTTGCTATTCACAACTTCATTCACCTCACCTCACCACTCAATACTAGTACGAGTACCTATATGTTAAAGGTGTATGTGACTACAATCAAACGCTATACCTTAAACAAATTTATTTATCTAAAATTATATTTGTCTCAAAAAGTTTCAAATTGATTATTTTGTTTTAACTTACATATTGTAATCCTATCGAACTATTAACAAAATTTTCTCGAACAAAATTTAGAGTAGACTATTTAACGACAAAGGTCATAATATTTTTTTTTGTATTTATTGCAGTCGTTTTGTTACCATCACGCAGCGGCATAGCGGAAATCATGCATACGGCTATGCATGATTTCCACTATGGTGTATAATATTAGTGAATTTTCTACAAAATTAAAATCCTACTTGATTACTCGACCATTTTAGAACTTGACAAAATATTTTGATAAATTGTATAAATAGATTATTGGTGTACATAGATTAGTATTATGACATTTTAAATTAGAATTTATATTTTGCATGCCAAACTATGGCGGAACATGCCCTCATGTAAATTAATTCTACTGACATGTACCTACATTTATAACACCTGTGTATGTGTTGCAAAATAAATCATTTCATTTCATTTCAAGAATAGGATTTATTAAGTTCTAGAGCATGTTGTTATTTAGTTGCAATCAAACGAACTTTATTTTTATTTTAATGCCGCAATTCATAATCTTCTTCTTCTTAGACGATCCCTCATGACTGAGGGATCCTTGCAGTTCGGTTCCTCGTTAAATAGACTGCATAGGAAAGACTGCATTTTGCAGCCCTCTTATCTACATCAGCCCAGCGCCCTGGAATCCTTTCCCTAGCGCGTTTGCTTTCCACAGAACCAAGAATTATTTGTTTCTCTAGATCATGCCTAGATGAACGCATGATATGTCCAAAGAAAAAAAGAATCCTTTTCTGGCAGATGGCCAAGAGTCGTCAATTCGTAATACCAACGCGTAATCAGAGGTTTATTAACTAACACTGGTTCGGCTGAGGTGAGGTGAGGTCACGGTGAGCTAAAGCGTTGTAAAGATGTCCTCGCGCGGTACGTTGCTATGAAATATTTGATAGGCGTCTTCGATATCGAGCCAGCAAGCACGAAGGTTTATGTCGACTGTTAAATTGGTTTTGTAATCCACGCGATTTGATACTCATTTGTCTCGATCAGCATAATTGGATTAAAGGTCCAAGGAAAATGACCGTTTCACTTATTATAGAGGTACATCAACATCATATAATTAAGATAAAATAATAGAAGAATTACAGAATTTATATTTATGGCTACCTACACGAAAAATATACATTAAATTGGTCTTTTAATAACGACGTCACTTGACAGTTAACAAACCTTATTTTTATAAGATTCTAATCACAAGAAAACAAAGTACCGTGGTCGCTAGTAACATCGCGTATCTATATTACATATTGGGATTAAAAACTAGCTAGGTCCTGCTCAATACAAGTTACAAATATGTAAATGTCAGAAAGTTACATTGTCAGTCTACCATTTGACATATTTCTGTTTAATAAATAATAGTGAGACAGAATAATTTCGGACGGCAATAAAAGCCGATTTGACTGGCCTTTTAGATGCATTATATAATGCGCATAATACACCACAAGGTGGACTGATGACTTGGTAATGGTCGCAAGAGTACGTTGGATGCGGGTAGCGCAGGACCGGTCACTTTGGCACTTTTGGCCTATGTGTCTTAGTTATCTAATTACTTATACAGTTTTTTTTGTAGAGTCATGTTTCCAAAAAAAAAAGACACAGAGCCACGTATAGTATAGAATATAGGGGGGATGGTCCTTCGAACCGGATGTCACTACTGAAGTGAAATGTACAGGAAATATCTAACCAGCCACAGCAGTTGAAAAAAGTAACGTACCGTCACTCTCTCGAAAGTCTTAGACCACCCATGCCAATGCCAAATACCTACTTGGCATTGGCCAGGTATTGTTCTGTTTAATAAATAATAGTGAGCCAGAATAATTTCGGACGGCAATAAAACGGCTTTTAGATGCATTATATAATGCGCATAGTGAAATCCCATCAATCGATCTAGGAATAATGCTGAACGAAATTAATTGTTAATACTGATCCAAAATAGTTTAGGCTGTTAAGTCATAATGCCAAAACCAAACGAATTTATTATACAGTACAGTACAGTACTGAAAGTTGATTTGAATAGAATATAATAGAATAACATTTATACATGACAACGCCACATACATGCACATTAATCAAAATATAAAATAGAAGACAACATTGCCACGAAACGGTTCCATCTCAGCGTTGTGCTGGCCTGGTAGCCAGCGCTGGTCTTCCGATGAAACCATCCGGTGATTCCAAGGCGTAACACACACTTTACAATCGCACAAAATAATAATAATAATATTAATGAGCAGAACCTATGCTCCAGGTTTGAAGTGTAAAATGTCATAACGCCGGCGGCCCTTGAACAGATTACCGGGATCTGGCGCACCGCAGACTCACCTCTCGACAACCTCACAGCCGCTCAGACGTGTTGCTCCATTGTCGCACCGTGCGTGCGACTGTTTGTGAGGCCCACTTAACGAGTTGGCGAGTCACCGCCTGCCTTTTCACAATTTTGAGACTTATTGTCACGGCAGGTGTCCGCTAGTCTTCTCCCATAACCCATTGTCCAGACCACCCACCATTCAACCCAATAACCCATGACCTTAGATTCCATCGCAGCACAGTGTTGCACTGCAATAGTCTTTGCACCTGGCGGGGACCATCACCGGGTGTATCATGCTGTGCGCTCGGAGATGGTAACTGCCATGTGTATCCCTCGCTTTATATTATATTTGTTTTAAAGGGCCTCTGCGCTGTTGGCTTCGGCCCCACGCATGCCTTCCAAAAGTCCGGGACCCCATGGTCCTGAGATATGGAAAAAAAAAAAATATATATATTAATAAAAATATATATAAAACAAAAACAATACCGTAAAGACAAACCGTATATACCGTAAAAAGGCTTTTACGTGCGTTATATCACGCATGTGATGTGGACGTACTTATATAAATAAATAAATATCATGCGCATAGTCAGATCAGATCCCATTCATCGATCTAGAATTAATGCAGAAAAAAAAAACAAAATGATATTTATGTGCATCAGAGCGCCATAATCGGTCCATGATTTTTAAAACTAGCGTAAAGGTAGGTTGCCCGGGAATGAATATATCCAAACGGAACGCCACGCGCCGATGCGCTATCCAAGTAAAACAGTGCTAGATGTCAAAATTCGACGCTGGAACATCAGTTAACTTCAGCGGCCATCCATTTGGACGCATCCAATTGTCACCGAGACAAATGGCAGGCTACTGAATGTCGAAACAACACATGACCACATGAGCAAGTGACAGATATGTGGTACAACCGTGAGTGTAGTAAATTTATTACATCTATACCGAGGCTCAGCTTAACACTACATTTTACTCTTACTTCCGACTTGGTACTTAACTATCGTCAGGATAATAGAAAATTACTACAGAGACCAGCAGGTCGATAACGTAACGCTTTGTACGCACTTTTTATATGGAAAAATAACTGTTAAATTGTCCTAACGCGCGTTCAATACCTAAATTATGTATATTGCTTTTTTCAAAAATAAAATTCAGTTTTCCACTTCATGAACTTTTTGTACAAATTTCTCTCCTTGGACTTAAGTGGAAGTAAATTACTACTCTTTTAAATAAGGAGACGTGCAATCTATGTCGCAATCTGATTCATCGGAACTCATTTATAGCAATTTTATTTCTTACTTAAGAGGAAACAAAGGCCGAGATAATTGAGAAATAGGTATTTGTAAAATGTATTGCTATCGCGCAGTGCCTGATCAAGCGAGCGCGAGCGCGATAGAGACAACTGCAGCTTGGGCCGAAAATACCTATTAAAAGTAAATGAAATCAACGTTTCGTAGTCCCCTGATTACTTCTACAAAACTTGACCTATTTAACTACTAAAAATAAGGAAAACATAGGAACATGTCAATAGTAGCCATAGATTTATGGAAAAAAAATATTGCTCTACTGCCATTATCCAGGGAGAAAACAGGGGACTACGTTTGTATGGAAAAAAGGCCTTTGTGTTTCCTCTTAAATATTTTATTTCAATGAATGTCTTCATCCTTTCAAAATTTTAATTGATATAATGCCACTTCGCCAATAGAATAAATACGTACATTTCGTATTCGTTTTATGTATATTGTGAATATTTTATTTTATTCTTCTTTTTCTCCTGTTAGTATCGAATTCCTAATTCATAATTAGTAGATACCGAAATAGTAAAAAACACGATTGAGCTGAATTTTCCGCCATTTTATATAGTGCAATACAACTGCGATACTGACTGCGGCAACCTCTATGGTACCTCCTTTTTTAATGGACCCTCACTGCCAACAACCTCCTTAGCTTAACTTTGATAAAAAAATAGTTCTACTTTTAAATATTATTATTATGTTATGGGATTCACATACTAACTTCCTGGACAGTTTTGCGTTTCGATCACGAGATCTAAGGCTCTAGTATAAGTTTTACCGAAAGAAAACTTTACGATCGCGTTTGCGTTTTACCTTAATTTGTATGGGATTTGACAGCTAAACGCGAACGCGGTCGTAACGTTTTTTTTCGGTAAAACTTATACTAGAGCCTCTGGAGTCACTTTCGGATACTATCTTCACAGACGTTAAGGGAACATTTCTATTTATGAGACAAACTCATTCGGTGGCAATTAATTTTCACGGACCACTATAAGCATTTCAAACCTAATTTTCATATAAATATTACAATGTTATTCGTTTCTCAAAAAATCCTGAATGTAGTACCTGTACTATTGCATGACCACTGCACATGGGACGCGTTTTTGATGTCTTTAATTGTAAAGTAAGTAAAGTAAGTAAAGTAAATTTATTGTTCAAAACACATACATTTTAACATTTTGTGCCTTAGAGACTGTGTTAGCTTTCGCTGTGTTACAGTCCCCAGAGGAAAATTGTATATGTGTATCTTGGTGCATTCGCGATTCTACGAAGCTAAAGGTCCTGGGTTCGAATCCCGGTAAGGGCAAATATTTGTGTGATGAGCATGAGTATTTGTTTCTGAGTCATGGAAGTTTTCTATGTATTTGAGTATTTATATTATATTATGTATATCGTCGTCTAGTACCCATAACACAAGCCTTAATGAGCTTACTATGGGACTAGGTCGATTTGTGTAAGATTTGTTTATTTATTTATTTATTCGCTCTTTTTAGTTTTAATCTACACCCAAGTGAGTGTAAATAAAACGTATTCTTATTACGTACGCCGTTGAAATGAAATTGTCTATCGCAAACTGGAGCCTGTTTGCATGCTAAACCTGACTAGTCGTGCGTGAAATGAAACAAAAGCCTTTCGCTGGCTATTCTTACGGTCAAAGGATCCTATTTCAGGGCAAGAGAGCACTCCTTTGACTCTGTAGAAACGGTCGGATCACGTTAAAGCATTTCATCGCAGATTAAGACTAGGAACCTATGGAAATCGAGGTCGTGTTCTAGAATCCTTGAAGTGTAGATTGGTAGGTTGGTACATATAAATCATGCTATTTAATATGGGACACATTTGTAAGTTCGCAAGCGAAAATTATGTACGGAATACAATTAAATATTTACCGTTACATTTTCTGTCGAGGAACTGTCCTAACCTGCATATATATACTGACGTCTTTGGAGAAACTAGAAGGTATACAAAAAAAAATCCCCAATCCACGTTGGGCTAGCATTAGAGACTACTACACGGTTAGAACAAGACGGCGACCAAGATCTCTCGAGCTCTCTCGCACAGCCCGCACTATCCGTCTCTCTCTTATTAGAAAACTTAGAAAGCGACGGATAGTGCGAGAGAGTTCGAGAGAGAGAGAGAGAGAGAGCATGCCGTCTTGTGGTAACTATGTAGCCCATATTATTTATCATCTATGAGAAAAGGCCTGTGCCGTGATTTGATGATGATATCGTTTTTCAAATATCAAATGCTGTACATAAACATAATAACCAGATAACCTTTCTACAGGACCGGGGCAAGAGTAGTACCTAAGCAAAAAAGGCACGTCACAGTTAAGTTTTTCCTATAACACTCGGTACATCTTTAGCCTACGTTTATCTACAAATAAAATATTTCACCGCATTTCCTCACGTCCCAAATCCAATATGGCGGTGTTTCAATGTCAACAGCTGTGTTTGTTGACGCGTTACTTACGGCCTACCAGTAGGTCTATCCGACTCAAAGTATTGAATTGTTATCTGATTTACACTTTTTGCTGTTTTTTTTTTTACTCGTTCTGACGCCTGAAGGGTATGCACCAGGATGGCTATCACAGGACGGCCCGCGAGCTGTATCGCGGCGAGATAGACTATTCGTCTCTTTCTAGCTCTGCTTAGAAAGAGAGGGATAGTCTAGTTATGTCACCGCGACCCGCGACACACCTTGCGGCCTCGCAGGTCGTTCTGTGATAGCTGTGTAGAACTGCGCGGGGTAGCGGAGCGGTGTGCAAAATATCTACCAATAGGAAGAGACGCGTGATCATGGCTAGCAACTTTATTGGTGGATTTAATCCTCGCACAACGCACCTTTATAGTGTTAACAGACGATCGAACGGTCCTGCGGACCGAGAGGGACACAGCTATCTGACAGAATCAGAGAGTCGTAGAGAGTCGTCCGCCGGACCGTTCGATCGTCTGTTAACACTATTATCTCGCACGGCTGTGGTGGATACGCACCGTTATGATGGGTCCAGACGGCTCACACTAATCGCGGTTCAGCAAGCTGCTTACGTGTTGTATCTACAGATTATTTCATACGTGTCAACGTGAAATAAAAAATCAGAGCTGATTTTTATAAAATCGATCCGTATCCGTATTAGTCGTTCGTAAAATGATAAAATAAATACGTTCGTCTTTATCGGTCGATCACAAACAGATTGCCCCCCCAATACATTTGATGAACATTTATGAATACGGCGAATATAAGGCTTAGCATAAAAGCAAGCTCGCACCACAAAATTGATTTAAAACCAATACGTGTAGTTCGATAGATCCTCCTGCCGAGGAAATGTTTTACGCTCCTTCCAGTCTTGTGAGGGTTTGTCGTAAAATGATGGAAAAGCAAAGGTATATAAATGAATAAGTATACGCTTCATATATTCACTGATATTGTTCCTATGTAAAGAGTATTATAGTAACAAAATCTTAAATGCTTTTTGATTATTAATAAGGAAATAAAAGAAAACATCAGATTTGACTTTGGACAATTTGGACATATAAATTATTCAAACCACAAATAAAAGAGCCACCGTGCCTTACTCATACCTATATAACACTTATTTTCGTGGAATAACCTGAAAATTAGACAAAATATAAACTAGTGGGTACGCAATGAAAAGGCATGGGCCACTTCGTAGATTGAGCGATTTTTACAGATTTTTACTTGTCAACATAACTAAATAAATTAATGAAAAATAAATATGAGAAGACAATCTCACACAAATTCAAAAACCGAACTAGCCCCATAGTAAGCTCAATGAGGCTTCTGTTATGGGTACAGTCTGCGTCATATAGTTAGTAGCAGCCAGAGCAGCCAAATATTTCGTAACACACCCTTATTCTTACAGTAATAAAGACGTGTACCGAAATATTTGGCTACCTTCGCTGCTACTAACTATATGACGCTGACTGTACTAAATCGGATTTTTAATTAGGCGAACTAACTTCACAGTTCATTGCACACGAATGTTGCCACAGTTTCGCTAGTGCTGTTAATATCGATACATAAAAAAACAGTTCATAAAAGAGGTTTAGTAAAGCAGTTTGTATACTAGTGTTGTTATCATTCTTGTTACTTGTGTAAAAGTTATTTAAATAATAGCTTGATAGATTTGGTTTCTGAAGTTCTTTGAGCTATTATTGTATTATTTGCCAATATACGAACAAGTTGTATATAGGCTGATCCACCATCCGTGTCACTGGAAGGCAGCTGAGAGACTAATTATATTTCTTTCTTACGTTAGTTTCAGTATAAACATATAGATGAGTATTTTCGGCGTTTCTACTACTGACACGGTTGGTGGAAGGACTATGCAAGGTAGGTTCCTACTTTATGAATTCAAATTCCTATTTAAAATTGTAAAAATAAATATGTAGACATATTTACAGTTTAAATAGGGATTCTGGTAAAGTTATTAACATAAAATAGATTTATTATTCAACAATGTATAGGTACAAGATGTATACGTTGTACATCGTGAGGAAACCGGTCTAATCCCAATAAGGTCTAGTTTTCCCTCTGGGTTGGGAGGTCAGATGGCAGTCGCTTTCGTAAAACTAGTGCCTATGCCGAATCATGGGATTAGGTGTCAAAGCGGACCCAGGGCTTCTTTAGGGGCACAACCGGGAATAACGCTAGGAGGATGATGAATGTAGGTATACAAGATGTCTAAAATATGATTATTTTCTAATTAAATAAAACCTTTTCCATACTTTAGTATGATTACTTGATAAAATACAATTTGAATCAGATTTATAATAGGTACAACGTTATATCGACATATTTGTATCGACATAAACCTATCACTAATTATTTTTTCCTATGTGTGACAACATTTTCAGCTGTCAAGTTAGCTCGCCTAATTAAAAATCCGATTATAGTAGACGATGATTATATATATAACACGGCAAAACCTTCGCCGCGGGGTCGCTACTGTCGCTAGCGCACTGGCCGGCGATAAAGAAAAATTTTCAATTTTCAAGGCCGTGTTTTGTTTTCTCCTTGCAGAATTTTTCACTAGCGTACACGCATTCATTAACCGACTTCTTTATAAAATAAATTTTATGTGTAATTATCATAAAACTTAATGATTTATATCGAGATTACCTCTGCTCGTAAATAGTGTATATATAGTTCATGCATATTAGGGCTGCCACTTATGCAGGTATGTTTTGTTTATAAGTTGTGTTCTGCATATATTTTTTGTTATTCCCAATCCAAGCCTCATTTGGACGACCGGTTAGCCTAGTGGGTAGTGACGCTGCCTACGAAGCTGAAGGTCCTGGGTTCGAATCTCGGTAAGGGCAAATATTTGTGTGATGAGCATGAATATTTGTTTCTGAGTCATGGAAGTTTTCTATGTAATATCGTCGTCTAGTACCCATAACACAAGCCTTACTGAGCTTACTATGGGACTAGGTCGATTTGTGTAAGTGTCCCCTAATATTTATTTATTTAGCCATCACTGGCCTAAACCTTATAAGGCTCGTTTGGGTTTGAACATGTAGTAACAAAAAGGATTGCTTCCAGCCAATGCCTGTTTAATCTTCAAACCGCTACTACTGACCGCTGCTCGGCTGCTGCTTATACTTTCGTCTGCGCCGCTGCCTCCAAGCTACCTGAAGGTGTGCTCGAGACCTACCCAGCCCAGCGGGAACTCCGAAGCTATCTAGAACCTGCGGCTATCACCTTCCAGACTACGGCCGTCTCTACTATTCAGGTCAGTGACCTTTAGGTAGAATATGCTCCGTTCTGATTGAATAATTTACCCATTCTATAAATAATTATTATTCTGATAGTGGCTTCTGGGCTGTGAGAGCCCTTATACATATATTCACATACTAATACTTTATTTTATTATAAAAAAAAAATGTACATAAACTATTAGTTTTATGTCTTACCCGCTGGCTAGCCGGGCTACATTGGCGCCCAAAGGGTTATTCAGTCAGTACGTGGGTCTTAAGGACTTGGATTGGGTTATGTACTATGTAAATACTATACATGTTTGGACATAACCAGGTTTAATTTTATCGTGTAATTTTGTGTATTTTGTTTTCCTTTGTGTATAGGTTACGTTGTATATGTTTACTTTGCAGCTTGCATTTCATCTTTATGCACAACTTAGCTTCCGCCCGCGACTTCGTCTGCGCGGACCCGGGATAAAAACTACCCTACATTTTAATCCAGGCTATAAACTATCCTTTTGCAAATTTTCATCCAAACCAGTTCAGCCATTTAAGCGTGATTGAGTAAGTAACAAACATCCAAACATCTAAACATCCAAACATCACACTTCGGCATTTATAATAAAATAAATAAATAAATAAATATTAGGGGACAATCTTACACAAATCGATCTAGTCCCATAGTAAGCTCAATAAGGCTTGTGTTATGGGTACTAGACGACGATATATTGAATAGATAGAAATACTTAAATACATAGAAAACATCCAAGACTCAGAAACAAATATTCATGCTCATCACACAAATATTTGCCCTTACCGGTGTTCGAACCCAGGACCTTCAGCTTCGTAGGCAGCGTCACTACCCACTAGACTAACCGGTCGTCATAATATTATAGTAAGATTTAAGTGTGGGTTAGTGTGTTTGTATGTTCTGTTAATAGTTTATTATTGCTCTCTTTGTACTCCGGTCATTCTAGTTTGTTGATATGGAGTTTTCCCGTGTTAATGTAAATATGTTAAATAAGTCTGAACTTATTTATGATATAATTATCCGTCATGAAAAGCCGCTCGATACGGTTGTAGAGCCGAGTCAACAGTTAAAACATAAACTCGCAGTCCCAAATTTCACACGTCACTACAATTTCACACAATCACCTGCAGTAAGTTTATGAGTTAGCAAAAATATGCACTCTCAATATATTTCACACTAGTAGGAAGGTCCGACCAATATGAAATCGAGGTATTTAAATTTTTGAGTATGTTAAGAGTTTCGAATCAAATAGCAAATGAGACTGGGTATTAGCTACATTATACTCACTATAATTGAAAAATAAATCCAGTTTAATAACTTTAATTTTATCGACGCCGGTTTCAATTCACCGCACTTAAATACCAGACAAATTAAAAATGGAATTCCTTATTCAAATAAAAGCGCGTGTCAGTGACAGGACTCCTTACATGGGCTGGTTAATTTGTGCGCGCACGGCGTAAATCACGAGCGTGCGCATCCCGCCCCGCGGCGCATGCGCGATGACGAAGAGGGGGAACTGTAGACAGTAGTTAATTTTTTGTGTCGATTTGTATGAAGGATATTACATTTTGATAGACCTAAAAGAGGTTTACTTTTTGTAGGTGACTGTATGTCGTCCACGTTCTAGACTATCAAACAAGTAAATTATACCCCTGGGGGCCTAGACAAGATTACAATCGACAAGCGCTAACGCGAATAGAAAACTAATAAAATGTATGGGAATGGCAGATGTTAACGAAAAGTGTTTCGTCGGCATCTGTCATTCCCATACATTTTATTATTTTCTATTAGCGTTAGCGCTTGTCGATTGTAACCTTGTCTACGGCCCCTGAAATAAAACATAGGTACTCCATGTAGCCTAGATTGATCAACAAATTAAACCTTAGCCTAGTTAAGGGCAAAATACATTAATTCGCTTAGTAATCAATCTCAATTTACCCGTTGGTGGTCAGTGGTCAGTCCATTCCCTTTCTTCTCGTGGATGCCGTAAGAGTCGACAAGTAGGGTTGAAGTATGTTGTGCCATGCATATCTCGTTTTCTATTATTTTAACTTCCAAATGCTAGAAATGGTACTGACAATTAAATTAACTGCCTACCCCTTTTGGAAATTCAGGCGTGAGTTTATGTTTGTGTGGATGATTCTTTATATTCATGGCATTCATTCTTGACTTATTTTAATTTTGGCACTTGCCTCTGCGAGGGCCAACACTGTTAGGCATAAATCTTCAACTAGCGTTGAAACCCCACTCTTTGTCAATAAGCTGATTTATTTATTCTCATTTGCTGCTCGCACGCGCCTCACCTATATTTCATTGTGAACACTTTTGATGGCGCGCCGCGCTGTTTGCAGAATTGATTCTAAATGCTGATACTTTAGGGAGATTGGGGTATTTATCAATAAATAAGGTTGATTGATCTAATTGCCGATGTGGATAAGTGGTGCCAATCTACGGACAGAGGAAATTATTGCTGTTTTTAAATTGGGTTTTAATTTATGATTTTCAATTATAGCTTGAACACGGTCAAGTAACTTTTTGAGTAACTTAAGTGTAGGAGTTTGAGTTTTAAACCAAACAGAAAATTAAAAGCAAAACTGCATACGTTTTTACAATAAAATACCTACTGAAATTGTTAATTTACCGTACAGTAAATTTAAGTCTCATGTTAAGAGTAATTTGCTAAGCAAGGCGTATTATACTGTCAACGATTTCTTAAACGACAAAAATGCCTTTAAGCCAGTAGTAGTCTGATTCTATTAGGAATATACCTAAATACATGTAATCATTATAAGTACATACCTACCTGAAATAACTGTACCGTTTTATGTAAGAAGAGAGCACGTAATGCTGTTTCTCGCCGAACAAGTCGCTTAATCTTTGCTATTATTAATGTCCGGTGGCTTGAATATGTCATGCTCGCTTAAAGGGCTTTGCTTACGGTGGCGTCGTTGATCGGGTCGCCACCTTCCCTAACATATGGTTGAGGGAGGCGATGGCTGAGATATGCGTCATACTCGTGATCGGGTGCTGTTTGTGGAGTCCGGACTGTTCATGCTTGCAAGGGCATAGTACCTAATTAACTACTTAAATACTAGTGTTATTATTATTATTATCGTATTGACGAGAGACATAATTCTGATCTTGACACGTTTTATTGTTATTGACCCTGTACATCTCTGACAATATAACATTAATGTTCCTTTTTTGTTTTGACGCTTAGAGACCGTATACATCTCTTAGAATATTAGAATAATTATTAATTGTATTTGGACGCTCAGAGACCTTATACATCTCCGGAATACTGAATAATATCATTAACTTCTGTTAATGCTGGATACAGATCTTATATCGAATGTAATGGTCATATTTTGCAATTTTGTTTTGTTATATTAACTTAGTGACATTTAGTTTGTTAACCTTTTATATATCATTTTAAATGATTATTGTGTAAGATTACTATTTTATTGTAAATTACCGTTTGACATGTAAAAGTGCCCTTGTGGCCTATTTGCAGAATAAATAATTGATTGATTGATTGATTAAAATCATTGTGTCAATAAAAAACATAAAGATATGTTTATCTGTAGATGGTTATAGTTTACAAATTACATTACTGGTGGTTGAACTGAAAATAGGTAGTTTATCAGACCTCAATACATTATTTTATAGAGAGAGTAATTGCATCGATATTTTATCTTTCGCATAATCTTGTGGTTTTGTCTCGGGTCGATATTCCTACTAATAGTAATAATTAGTAATAGATTATGTACATGGCATATTTAGCGTCTTAGTAAACAATAAAACAGTTTAAAGTTTCTTAAATTCGTGTAGAAAATGTTGCAGCTTTTGAATGAATGAATGAATGAATGAATGGTTTATTCATAATGAATATATGGTACATAAGGTCTTAAATATCTATACATGTTTCTTCCCATAATATATTCAGCCAGGTCAGGCATATGAAAACTTAGGTCAGTGATTTGATCACTCAGTCTATAGACCGGGATAAAATTACATTTAAATTAAGTACATCACATAATTATTGCATACTAGATCTAATGTGTTTAAGGCATTACACACCGTAAAACATGTGGAGTTCGGTTCTAATTAGGGTAAGAATACCAAGACCGGTATCTATGAGAAGTTATTTAAAAAAGAAAACTAAAACATAAACATTGCAGTAGCTTACAGCATATTATATCTCTTGTCATGCACTTAACTTTGGTTGCGAGTTTGATTCGAATACCTTCGTATTTGAAACAAATTATAGAAGTGTAGGTGAGGGAACTTGTTACATACAGGGTGAATTTTTAATGAGTGTCCAAATTCAAGTACATAAGATTCCTCAGCAAAAATTATAAAATACGTGTTTTTTTGTTTCATATCATTCAGTACGAAAATTGTAATTGGTGCTTAAAGTTATCCCAAAAAAACCTTACCGCGCGGGCACCTCAGCGGGTAATAAGGTTTGCACACGGCACGCCTTCCCCTCCTCCGCCCCCGTCCCGCTCCGCGCGGTACTGAATCCGGAGTAACCACGCTGTACGGATAATTCATTTGGGATACACAATTTATAATTAAAAATACCTACCAGATTTTTTTTCTAAAATGGAGTCTACTAATGAATGAGTCTACAAATGCCTACAAAAAATTAAGACACTCATTAAAAATTCACCCTGTATAAATGACGTAACAATATTTGAAAAACTCCAGTAATATTTTTTTAGTAGGCATGATAGTTTGGACCATAGCTTTGTGTAATTTTGACCAAAATGACCAGAATTGACGGTATTCATGTCTTTATTTTTGAAACAGAGAAATCTAAGAATTCCTTGTTACTGTGAATAGTTACACGCTTCAAGCATTGTATCTTCGTTAATTCGAGGACAATACTGTAAAGCAACAAAGATAAATCACCCTTATAATTGCCACCGAAACCGTTTCAGATTATGCGGCCAAAAATGCTGACACAAGCACAGCTCACGGGTTATTCTGGTGGTAGAAAGAACAGCATTGATTTCGTCTATTATTGTATGGCCTTTAATTATTAAATTCATTTGAGAACTACACCACAATCGTCATTATAAAAATACTCAGAATTACAATCAATAAATAACGAATCATAAACGTCGTATTATTCATGTTGTATTGTATCTCCCGATAGTAGATAATCTTCAGCATACAAATTTCGATTATAGAGTTGCAATTGTAAAAAAATACACCTAACTTACTACTATTACACTTACTTTTTATTGTTTAGTCAACAGCAGAAGTACCTACGTTAACTTTTTTTTTTACCTTGTCGCTATGTAATAAGGGGCAAAAGTGTTAACTTCCTGAAGCTGTTACCAAACCAAACCCGATGTGAAAATATTATCTTAATTAAATAGAATGAAGAAGAAAGCTGCAAGGTTAATTCAAGTACGATTTGTTTGAACTGAACAAGAAAAATGAATGAGTCAGCTACAGTTGTCCAAATGACTGAATGATCATGAATCTCAATAGTTAATAAGCAAGTGAAACATTATTACATAATCACCAAAATTTAGGCATAGATTAAGCAATAGGAAGCAGGAGTCAAGTAAGTAAATCATTATTAACGAACACCAATTTATTGGAACCCAAGTTACTAGTCTTAGGGCCTGTTTCACAATCTCCAGTTAAACATATCCGTCAGATAAATGTTGGCTGTCACTTTTCTTTTATATGACGGGAGAAAAGGATAGCAATATTTTTTACTGGGTTACTCAAAACCAATTAATTATACGAAATGTTAAAAGTCTCAACTGGGAAACATATTTATACATCATATTAGCCATTAATATCGTGCCCAGCAAAGGATGAACCAGTACGTTGTGTAGGTATTAAATGCAAATTACAACCAAATAGGCAGGGTAAAGTATAATTGGTCTTGGATAGTGCACTATAACAACGTACAAGCCATTCTTTAAACACAGAAATAATATGAAAACACTCAAAATAAAGCAAGAGAAATAAATTCAGTACCTACTTAACTTAGTTCACTGGTCACCACTCAAAAACTGCCTCTAAAACTGTCAGAAACTGCTTTTATACAAAGCGCCATTATTCCCCCACTTACTTTGTGGCGGTGTAAGTAAAACACTATATATCCGGCACTTCCGGTTTTCATAATAATAAAATTCAGAACATATAATTAAGCCACTTAATGTTAATAATTTAAACATAATTTAAGGGGATTAAGAAGGGTTTAATTAAAACCAATTCGATTAAACAGTATTTAAATCTGACTTTCAATCTGGTAGTTGTTGTCACGTGATGCAAATTTAGGTTACTTTGACAGTATGAACTTTGTTGGTACCGACACAAACATGAGAATAAAATGAGAAGATAACGGCCAATGGTAAGTGTAATTACAATTTATATTCCTTATCTAATAAACACATGAGCAAAGAAAAAATACAGATTATTCATTTATTATACTAGAGTGCCAGAGAGGTTAATCAACATTATTCATTTATATCCTGAAATGCATTATTTGACCTATTACTAACCTTAACTGATATTAATAAATTTAGATCATAGTGGAAAATTGAAAAATTGTTCGCCACGAGCGGGATTTGAACCCACAACCTCTGGAATCCGTCCATCGCGTAGTGGAAGGGATTGAAAGATCCGTCGCCATTAGCGGATCCACGGTAGCTCAATTGGCAGAGCGATGGACGGATTCCAGAGGTTGTGGGTTCAAATCCCGCTCGTGGCGAATAAATTTTCAATTTTCCACTATGATCTAAATTTGGAATTTCGTTAGCGGACGTTTCTGCTTAATAAACAAATACTGTTAAAATGGGGTAGCGCATTGTTACTTACGATTCTCAATGTAACTTGAGACGTTGGTGCCGTTTCAGAAGTTGTAATAACTTCGCGGTAGATGACGCTACGGGCCTCCCTAAGGTGTAAATACAATAGTGGAAGGCATTGAAAGATTCGTTGCCATTAGCGGACTTACGGTAGCTCAACTAGTAGAGCGATGGACGGATTCCAGAGGTTGTGGGTTGAAATCCCGCTCGTGGCGAATGATTTTTCAATTTTCGACTATGATCGAAATTTGGAATTTCGTTAACGGACGTTTCTGCTTAATAAACAAATAATTATTTATTTATTTATTTTAGGATTGCCAACAGAGTTCACAATGTTACATTTTATGTGGAAACATCAAGTACTTATATATGTCTAATTGTGACCCTAATAATAGGCAACCACGGCACGCGTTACAATTTTTGCGTTAATGCACTAAACTATCTAGGCTTAAAACTAAATCAGTCAGACCATGGTTCAAGGTTCAACAACAGATCCCTGATTTTGCATTTGAATTAATAACATTTAAAAAAATACAGGAGTGACAAACCACGATACATTTTTATCATAAAATATGTAGATACACCTACGTAATTTAAATTCGTTAGATAATATAGAAAATTATATTTTATACGCTATAAAATCCGCCAATTATTTTATTTAACGATGAGAATCAGCCGCAGTAAATGAACACTACATTAATTATTTACCAACCATAGGACAACTCACCAACACAGAACTTTAAGACTCATTTTTTCCACCCCGAATAACCCTTCAGCTGCATATATTTCAGCCCGGTATAACAGTATGTCAACGCCATTCCGTTAAGCCCAGTTATGGGCTGTTATAATTTTAACCTGTATTATTTTATATTCAGCCATTATCGGCTTAAGCCGCGTATTTATACTCTCCACATGTATTAACACGTTTGCTTTAGTCGTATCATTTGTTTTACTTTGTCCTATGGTAAATTTATTTTTGTTTTTAACGGTAACGGTAATTTACGAGTGTAATGTTTATGTGGTGGTGTAAATATTTGGCTGGTGGGTATTTGGGCATGTACTTTAGGTAACAAAAAGCATGTGTTCTCTGATGTAGAGGTATGTATTGTAGACAAATTAAAAAAGTCACATAGAAAAGCAGACGAAAGTATACATACCTGTATGTGTATGTTCCTAGAGCGAATAATAATAGTCTGATTCACAAAAGTTCCTCAAACCATTTTTGAATATTGTATTATATTTGTTGAGTTTTCTGAATAAGGGAGGAAAAATCGTCATAACTACCTAATTATTCGGATACAGAATTGACGTGAATTATAGCGGTTGACATGAGTATGAAGACTGAATAAAGCTTTATTCAGTTTTTACCGTTGTTTATTACATTTTCACACTTCGTGATGGTCGAGAACCCTTTGGGTTTTTGAATGAAAATGAACACTTCAAAGCAAAAACGAAATATTTTATCAACTAAAATATTAAACCACTATTATTTCTCGTATTCATGACTACGCAATCCTATTAAAACTTACTGTACGAGTTAAACTGAACAGAATTTACTTGTTTAAATGTCGGGTCGGGCATAAATCATATGACACCTGCAGAGTAATTGCGGAAATTTTCGTGCGAGCGTAAGAATATAATTATCTGACATGATTAAAATGAAAGCTTGTAAAAAGGAGATGGTTTAACGTGATTCGTGCGCTATAGTTACATTTTATAAAAGATGTCGGGAGCATTTAATTTAAATAGCCTACTGGTTGAAAAAAGTCTTAACGCAACAGTCGGACTTTACAAAGCGCAGTTGTATAAAAAATAAAATTTGAATTAAATTATATTTCTTATCTTTTGTTACAAAAAAGAAATATTTTAATACTTGCCCTAAATCTCACCTAATTATCCCGAGACCGATTTGATTTTGACAAGATCGTAACTAACTAATACAATGAAAGCAATTATAGCCTTGTCACATTTGATCCGAGAGGATGAAAATAATTACGCTGATACAATATTAATAACAGTGAATGAGGAAGGAATTCTGTCTCTTGCCGAGACAAATGTAGTATTAATGAGTGCGTCGCTTGCTGACTGCCCGCAGGTGTTTGAAGAACAGAGGCTGCGGTAAAAACAGGTATTCTATTCATAAATTTTCGTTTCACTGTAAAAATGGACGGTACGTTTATTAGGCTATTGATAAAATAGTTGTCAGACTTGCTGTTTTGTATCCTCATTGTAATTGTAGGAATAATCAATAAAAATATATGTGACGGTACGAGTTGATACAAATAGGGCGAGATGATACATTTGGAGCGAGTTGCTATATTTGGGACAGTTTGATTCATTTGGAGTGGGTTGGTTCATATTTGGGACGGGTTGATTCATTTGGAGTGAGTCGATAAGTTTGGGGCAAATTAAAACAACGTTTAATAATTTGCGATCGCTTTGGTTTTGTATGTAAAATAATGTCATCTATACCTCCGTTCAGAAAATTACAAAATAAAATACTATTAGCTTTACATATAAAATGGTGATAAAAATGGATAGCTCTCTGTCTCCCACGCTACTCTGCAGCTACCGGCGTCCGGCGCGGGCAACGCGCGTGTGACGTTTAATTTTGTTTGGAAATGATTGATGAAGCCGTTCGTTTTCATACTTTTGTGCAGGAATCATTTGATCCGGCGACGATGACTACGGGGCGAATTGATATTCCATATTCCTGCCGTCCCATAATAGACCGTGCTTTAAATAACATCGAGTTTCCAATTGATAAAAGAAGCTTAGTTTGCACACGTCTTTATAGTGGTGGTGGTTAGTGGGTAGTGACGCTGCCTACCAAGCTTAAGGTCCTAGATTTGAATCCCGGTAAGGGCAAATATTTGTGTGACGAGCATGAATATTTGTTTCTGAGTTTTGAATGTTTTCTATATATTCAATATTTATATCTTTTTTTTTGTACTGTGGTAAAGTGTAGTATGATTGAAAGAAATATAAAGAGAACAATAAAAATATCAATAGGTTATGACTATAAACAAAGTCATAAAAAAAGGAAGTTATAAAAAGAACACCGCCTCTAGGATGTCAGACTGCGGCATGGACCCCATTACGCTGGCAGCATTACCTCTCTGAATCGCAATGGAAATTCGTTGCGAGAGGTAAGCGCCAGCTCTGGGGTCTCCAGTTGCTTGGACCAGCCGCGAAGACAAGGCCTTGAAGAAAATGTCTCATATCTAGTAATATAGATCCCAACAAAAACATTACATGTAAAGTGATGCCAAGACTCCATACCTCATACAGCTTTCAGCGTGAAAAAGATATCAGATCGCAATTAGCGCCAAGCTTCCTACTCCACACGGCGTAACTCTACCACTACCAGCCACGCTCTACAAATTCTACATCTTGGCTAAAAAGTATAGCTTTGTTGGGCACATCCCGGTCGCCGCATAGACTTTCACGCCGAATGAATGTATGATGATATTAATAAGTGACGTGTCTATAAATCTACAAATTCAAAAATTAGATATAAAACAGATGCTTCCATACACGTTTCTCACAAAGAACACAATAAGAAAATTAAATACTACTCTTTAGCTTACTTAGTCTATAGCTTTACAAGTTTGTGCACAAGTTACTGAGAATACACAAGAACAGGTGTAGGTACAAATTATTGAGAACTAGATACTAGCAGGTGAACGTTGTGACAGTACCAATTATTTATTATTTATTTATTTATTTCTTGATCAAGAGATTTGAAATAGATGCTCTGAAGTGGGCGCGAGATTTTAAGATAAGGTCGATTTCATTGAAATTTCTATTGTAGTGGTTACATAGTCTATATATGGGTGCACGTTATCCGGCGTTGGTCTTAGTTTTAGGGAGACTAAAGAGGTGTTTGGACCTCGTTGATTTGCTACGAGCGCGTAAATAGAGTTTCGACAAGAGTTGTGGCAATATCATGGCCTCTGACATCATACCGCCTCCGCAAATGAATTTACAATACAATTAAAATCATTGATTTTAACCATTTCAAGAAGTTTCAATAGATCAATATTACCGGCTTGCTATGCGGGTGTCATTTCGTCGCGTCACATTGTCACTGGCAGCCGAAATGGGCCAATATTGACTTAATGCCGGCACATACGGGCACGTCCATCTAGCTGTACATTAAACTTTGACATTCATGTCGATGGCTATTTAAAATTATATCGATAACATTAATGGTCAATGAGCGTGACATGTGTTGTTTATGTGACTATTATTTTTGTCATCATCATACATCGGGGTTTTTGGAGCGGGAATGATTTGAGAAAGAGTAGAGATAAACAGATATGTTAGTCTAAGAAAATATCTTATTATGCCTAATGAATAACTACCTCTCTGTGAGTTGTATACAATCTGTGACAAAGTTTTATTTTAATTTCCGTAAAAGTCTTATAACTTATAAGGTAACAATTAAAATAACTTTAATTAATTACCTGCTGTAAATTGAATAGTTGACACGATTTTCAGAATAAACTATTAATATTTTTTCTATATTTGGGACAGTTAATCTACGGCGTCTTGCTGTAAATATCCATTTCAAGGAGCTAAATGATCTTTCCACGTCGACAGTTGTAATAGGTGCATATTTAAATTTTTTGTAGGAATCAATTGATGCACGAGAAGTTTGAGATTGAAGTTCTATTTATTTGCCTTGTACCAACTCATTTATAATTTTTAGTGTGCTATAGCCAGAATTCTTCTTTAACACCAACTTCAGTTTATCATAAATCTGTTTTCCTTTTACGCTCATGTTTAATTTGGAAACATCTCTATAGGTTTCATGAACTATTTTTAAACTATCGCTGATGGACAGCTTCGCATCCTGTAGTTTTTTAATAGCATTTGGGATAGTCATCAAATGATTTGCTATGAAATTTAAGTCGCTTTTTATATTTGCATTTCCAAACGCTCTTTTTGCCTTTCTAATACTCTGGGCTTCGGTGGGACTGAATGTATTTAGAACACGTTTCACTTCATCGTAATGTTTGCTGTAATACGTTGCAGCTCCTATCCAGGTTCCCCACCGAATAATTGTTGGTCGAGGTGGTAAAGGCACTCCGGGGAGCATTTCTTTAAACTTTTGTATTCTTTTAGGAGATTTCAAAAATGTCTTCTTAACATTTGCGATTAAATCATTCACATCTGGATAAAGTTTTCTTACTACATAGTTCAGCCACTCTATTTAAACCATGAGCCAAACATGTGACGTGCAAAAGATTGGGAAAAATACATTTTAAATTTCTTCCAGCCTTTAGCATGTAGCCCACACCGTCAGTTAAAAGTAAAAGTACTTTATTGTGATTATTATGGTTAGCACCCCATAATTCATCAGAGCACTTGTGACCGTATTGGATATTGATACATTGTTCGTGCTGTCTAACCGTTTACTGGATATCAAGTGTTGAGTGCCAATGTGATCATCACGTAATGCTCCCACTATTACGTTAGCTATTTGACGACCATAATCATCCGTGGTTTCGTCAACACTCACATATATATATTCATTTTTTAGCTCGCTCCGTATTTTATTCATTTTTTCATCGTAAGCTTTATTTAAATATTCCCGTCGCAGTTGACATTCCGAAGGAACTTTTGCAGTTTTTCCAAATTTACCGGTAACACAATTTTCGATAAAATCTTTAAATATCGGATTGTTTACCTGCGTCCATGGTATATTACAGCCCACAACAAATTTCAAGAGCTCACTATTGAAATCATATTTCATACCTGTATGTTTATTAGATGCGACATGTCGCGTTACACTAGATTTCGTTTGAGCGAAGCTCACATTGCACTTGGTGCAAAATAATAAAGAATCTCGAACCTCTATCTCTGGATTATTTTCTATCCACGAACGCATAAACTCGTAACGAGTTTTTTTTCTCGGAGGCATATTTGTGTTGACTGATTATTTACAGTTTTTTAAAATACAATTGCATATAAGTTTATCTACTAGACAAGCAAGGGTAACGGTTGACAATAGGTGTCTAATACAATGTCAATCTTGACGCTCGATATCTATGAAGCATTTTCTTATAAATGAATAGACTTAACTGAAGAGGTTGATAATGAATGACCAATATAAAATATGTACCTATATGTATGATTAATCTTTATTTATTTTTCAATCAATTATTCATTCGGTAGAAACCTACTAGGGTACGATCTGTTTTTAAGTAAATACCTACTCTTTGGCTAATGTCAAACGTTCCCGCTAAGAAAACCCCGATGTATGGTCATCATGTTGGTAATACTATGACGTTTTTCATCGATTTTTAAAATGATTGAAATGAAGTCACAGACCAGTAAACCTATAGACGTCGCTTAGTCGGGCGACCCCCTCTGCCACACATACGGTGAATTCACTCTATATTTGAGACACCGGACCAATCACTTACGCGCGCGGCCTTGAATGCACCAATCACAGCGCACTAGACGTCCCCCGCGCCCCGCAAGTATGGCAGCTTTGTTTGTTAGTAAATATTAGGCTAAGCGGGGTCTTTAGGATATATGGTCTGTGAATGAAGTGCGTCGAAATATCGGTGACTATAACTAGGTTTATAGTCATCACGTTTCATCCCTGAGAGTGAATTTTCCCATTGGTATGACCGTGTTAATATTACCTATCAAGATTAATAGTCAAAAACCGGGCAAATGAAGCCTTTATTACTTCATCTAACCTTAAATTTACATCTTAATGTTTCATGTTGACCCACCTTCAGTACTCATGATGAAAATTAAGTTATTTTACTTCGAATAGCTCGAACTAAAGTCATTATCAACAATAAGGCAGCGTTAAGAATCATCATTAATAATGCAACGATAAATCCAATTTTCCCATAATATTTACGGTGAACGAAAAAACATATTAACCGACGTGACCCTAATTGAGCGAGACTGACAATACAACCGCTAACGACCGGACAAACAGACACCGTGAATTACATGTCAAAACATACCGCTATCACTATTAACTTGTACTGTGGGAAAGTCAACAATGTTTTGTCGGTAGCCTCATCTGATTTGTCTGTGTTGATCTTGAGACACTAAAAATGCTGGGTCCACAAAGCACTTGGGGATAAATATTACAGCGATTATTGTTTGAAACTTTTCATTTATTAAAAAATATATAACAAAAATTTATTGGCAGACAATAAATAATGAAATAATAATAAATAAATACGAGGGGACAATCTTAAACAAATAGAATACATTGACCACTTAAATACAAAGAAAACATCCAAGGCTCAGAAGTATGCTGATCACACAAATATTTATTTGGATAACTTAAATTAGTTTCTACAATAGTGGTTGAGGCCCCTAGGAGGTTTTCATGCACCTGTATCAGGAGGTCTCGCTCTTCCAATAAACAATACATTTTAGTATTTTTTTAGACTATTTGTAAGTAATTATGAACAATTTTGTAAATTACAACACAACATAATATAATTATAGTTTAATTTTGTACTTATCTAAAATCTTGTGCTAATTAAAAAACATTTATTACACTTAATATACAGCCTGGAAATCTAATACGAGCAAAGAATTAAACCAGACATAGGGTTTAATACCGTAATCATTAATTACTGGGACTTTTTAAGATACACTTAATAGAAAGCCTGTAATTAATTTTTCAAAAATTACCGAGCAGCAATGTAACGCAAACGTAGCCGTCCAAATACTTGACAAGTAACTGTCAACGAGCCTTAACTTGAATATTTTGCGTTACATTGCGGGCTGAATTATTTTGTATGGTTAATTTTTTCGTTGTAATTTTAGACAAAAGGTATCTAAATAAACTTCTTACGTCCTGTACTAACCACCATTTAAAGATTTGCTCGTATTAGATTTCCACGCTGTATAATAAAAAACAACCTAAACTCGGAAACAAATATTCTTGATCATCATACGAATAAATGCCCTTACCGGGAACCTTGTATTCGAACCCGCGACCACCGGTTTCGTAGGCAGGGTAAATTCCGACTACATTTAATTCCTACATTACTTTCCATTCCTGTTAGGCCAATGTAACTGTGATTATACTTTGTGTAGAACACAGAATGAAGAAAAAACCACTACACATTCTTAAAAGTCTCGACTTTTAAAAACAAACTAATAATGAAACCTCAGTGCAGTGATCATACGTTTCCCGGATTTTTTTTATTGGGCCTGTTTCAATTTATCGTAAATTAATTCAAAGAAATTTGGAACCAGTTAAAAAAAGCTGTATTCATTTCAAGCCTCTCTGTCATAATCATTTGATACACCATTTAGCGTGTGAACTTAAATTTTATTAATTATTTCTAGACCTCTGTCTGTAAGTACCTACTTACTCCGAAACATGCCAAAGTAAAGTAGTAATCACTAAACTTTTTGATGACCTCAAACTTCTCTACTTCCGAGTATCACACTCTTGTTCATTTGTACAGTTTCGGCACTTAATTAATTAGAAAAGTGCCCGATGATATTCTGAAGTCATCGTCCAACCGAATAAAGCACACATCATCAAACTATTCGAGAGACTTCTCCGAAACAGCTCTTAATAATTTCTCGGTAGCTATACAATATTTGATATTTTAACTACACGCTGCGCTGACCCTAATTCTGATATCCTAGTAGAATAAAGGCTAAAGTTTATTCGTAGAACGAAGGTGGATCACCCGTTTCTTCACTAGGTCTTAATCTCGTTTGATACAAACACTCTGTGGGAAGACAAATGTGTCAGCGGGTGTCTAAATACAGAAAAAGTTCTTCAATAATGCGCCAACATACTCATTCAAAACGATTTTGTTTCTAAATTATGTTTTTATTGGTGATACTTATTTCGAATCTATTGAAAATATTAGTATACATATAGTTTTGACTCGTTTTTTTTTGGATAAAATCAGAAAAACCGTATGTGCTTAATTTAATCAATGTATTGGCAAAAAAATATTTGTAACACTTGTCTACAACCGTGTCACGTTTAGTATGCGTAATGAATGAATAACACAAAAAGGCCAGGAATTTTATAAATAATTAATTACTTACACAATTGCTCTACGTCTATCCCGACTTAAAAAGCAACCAACCTGAAATTTTAGTCTTTACATAAACATAATAACCTATTGCTATTCAGCAAAGATTTCCTTTTAGATATCTTTGAACAAATTGCTTATAGCATTAATATTGTTGATTTGTGACTGTTTTGTTCTAGCCCTGCATGTTTGTGATTATTCTAGTAGCTAATAAGCAAACTTATCCTATGATTGTATTCGCTTTGCAATATTGTTCTAGTAAACAATCGAAACGATATGGGCTTTCATGTTGCTGGTAACAATTTCATTTCAACATCAGCCTTATCAAGTTCATACACAATTGGATATACGCTAACACAAGCGGTGCATCGATCGAAACGATTCACGTGTCATTGCAGTATATCAGAACCGCGTTCTGTATAAGGGCTTTCAATTATTATGAATATCAAAGAATCTGTGTTAACATCGGATAAGGTTGTCCTAAATATATTTAAAGTGAAAGTCCTGATGTCGAGTGTTACATTTACTATATTAAAGCCAGTAACAGTAAATGTGTCATCAATTAAACGGATTAAAAATGAATGAACTGGTAGATTGAACAATGAATCCACTTAAATCCTTTTCACCGAATTAATAGGCACCTTGATCTTCGTGTGAGGTATCTTTTTTATATTAAACAACAATATATACAATTAAATAAACGCCGCTTTAGTGGCAATAAATTTGATCCGGCCAATGAAAATACGGGGTAAAAACAAATAATGAAATTACTTAATGCGGTCGTGACATGGGTCACGATTTCACTTTGCAAGTAATCAGAAGCCAAATGATATTCGCGGCGTCGGAGAGTTTTTTTAATTTGATATAATTTGGTGTTTATCTTCTCAGCGGTCGTGTTTGAAGAAAAAGTTAAATGATACCTAATAATATATTTAGTCTCCATTTAAATTTATATTGGAATTTTAATTTGTCCCCAACTACTACTACTCCGCCCAGTAAGGCGTGAAGAGGTTTGTATGTACTTCGATAAGTTTGTAATTATAGCTGAAGTAATTTATGCGATAATGTATGTATGTATTGACATCATCGTCATTTTCAACTATCGATATTTTATAGTACCTAGTTACGGAAACGGATTCAAGTTCTTGACTTGATCCTGACTGATTTTACTAGTCTCATTCTCAGCATTCGTCTGGACCAAATTTACTGAAGTTCCAAATAAAATGTAGGTAAATTAATTCTACTCTAATGTCTATGATAAGGTACCCTGTTAACCGACTGTGATAATTATTTAGAATTTTTCGCCATCATTCTTGCTCCATGCCAAATTTAAGGTTTTAGCATGAAAAGATAGACATACTAAGTAACTTTTCTATCTATAATATACTCCACTCATCGTTTGAACCCCACTGCGCTTTCTTTAGCTTGTTTATTTTGACATCTCAAACAATTTTACGAGCTCCATGCTCCCACTGTCTCCAGCTAACCAATTCGCTTGCATTTTTTATTTACTTCCAACCACACACATAAACTGAATTTGTTATTTTTATTGTCAACTACTTAGCAATTCAAGGCGAACATTTGGACAAAATACTGTTGAATGGCAATAACGTTTTTCAATGTAGACGGAGAGCGTATTTAAAGTAGTTTTTACTTTGAATCGTAATGATAAAAAACTTCTGACACAAACCATTAGGTTAATATTTTCAAGGATTATAATTTTTAGATTCAATAATTTGATAGCAGTTGGTTGTTACCAAGAATGAATCGGTTAGTGTAATCAAATAATCTCAAAAGCAATGTAAATTATTTACTTGAAAAAAAAAAGTTTTAATCGACTTCAATCCAGTACTTACTTACCGTGTTTTATTCGCCAACAAACTGTCTTGCAGTTTGGCGAAGTTGTATGTTTGTGCAATGTAACAAAGTTTTTGGAAATAAATAAATAAATAAATAAATAAAAACCTTTGGTAAGTAAAAGCCACATGAACATTTCCAAATTTCCTTTCCACTTTACCACATGAACGGTTTTCCGAGTGTAAATTATGCGTTGATTATTACAGAAAACAAACCAAACTGCCGTATATGGGCCGATAATATTTGAGGAGTTTCGTTGATTCATCAAGAATCTCAGAATCACCTTTGGCACTTCATTAGTTGCTATTTCAACGAAATCATATCAGAATCTGTGACGTACTTTATAGTTTTGAGTACATCATTGGGGAGTTCCAGGAGACATCTGTGGTCTTCATCATCAATTCCACTTCAACTAATTTGTGATTTCCGGATGTAAATACGCATGTTATAATAGAACATACCGAAAGTACTACACGCGAGCCTCCTATATTTAAGGAATTCCCTTAATTTTTCATGGTTCTATCATCTAACTGGAGTTTTGATAACAATGGGGCCAACCGGGAAGCAAATACTTTTACATAAAAAAAAACAAATCGGCTCATAAATGACGGAGTTTTGAGGTAACACACATAAAAAACAACCTACAACTGAATTGAGAACCTCCCCGTTTTTAGGGTTCCGTAGCCAAATGGCAAAAAATTCGTCATGTCTGTCTGTCTGTCTGTCTGTCCGTCCGTATGTCACGGGCATTTTACTCGAAAACTATAACGTGTATTTCAATAAAATTTTGAGAATAGGTGTATTTTGTTAGCCCCTACATAGTTTTGTAATTAAATTACTAAAAAAATTTTTTTTACTGGTACATACATAACACTGAAAGTCTAAAAAAAAAAATCATTGCAAGCCCACGTGTGGCACATCAATCGATAGGCCTTTCAAAATAAATATAAGGTTTTTCAGCATTTTTTTTGGTTAAGTAAATAGAGTTGGAGATAATCGCCCTGAAAGTCACTAAAATTGTGTCCCCCCTCTAATTTTTTGAACTGTGTATTGTAAAAATATGAATAAAATCATGGACATAGGGCTTATTAAGCTCTTTCAGCGAAAAGTGTTTTGAACCAGATCCGTTTAAAGGTTTTTGAAATATTTCTAAAGAACTGCCTTCCTTAAAGAAAAGGACGTAAGTGCCCTAAGATTTCAGTAACGATACGACCTTTTTAATAGGCACGGAACCCTTCGTTGTGCGTGGTCCGACACGCACTTGGCCGCTTTTTTAAAAGTCTGTTAAATACACTCAGAGGCAATGAAAACGGGTCACTTCCCATGGATTACTTTACAAAGTGACCCGTTTTCATTGCCTCTGAGGTAGCGTACCTTCATAGTTCACATTGGAAATTACACTCAGAGCAATGAAAACGGGTCACTTTGTAAAGTAATCCATGTACTATAAAGTTTCAATAAAGATATAGGTACTAGTGGTTCTGTGCCTTGTTAGTAGTGGATCTGCCTTTAAAAACGTTTTTTTTAAACATATTTACCGAACCTGCTCACAAAATTTAATGAGAATCGATAGATAAACCTCAGCTGGACAGCCGGACAGCCGAACTAGTGAAAGCATTTTGGCCCAAGCTGAAACGGAGACGTTCGCTTCGTTCGGTCATTCTATTAAGTAGATATATTTATTTTACTCCCTTCAAAATTATTGAACTAGCCCAACTAAACTGTATTACCGCAAGCCAACAAAACGCCAAATTACAATTTTCAAATGCAATCCATTAGCTTAAAGGCAGATGCGCTATTCTACAACGAGTACACAATTATGTCAACTATGACGAATGGGCTCGTGACGTGAACAATGCCAGCTCGATGAGAATCGCCCACGTTATAGGACTTAATACTATTAATACTGTAGAACACTCGGGAACCACGTTCCGCAAATAACGTGCGCGATATTAGGCTACGCTACAATAATTCTACTAATAATCTTGCATTAAATAAATGTTGCAGATTCTAGTTTTGTTTATAATTGTAGAAGGGTTTACAGACATAGACATCTCAATGGGAATATACTTTATCGCATAACTATGTTGGCTCAGTGATCCAAAAAGGGTTCTTGGTCTCGGAAACGTGATTACGCCACTTATCCTTGTAGTGTATGCCACTACACATAAATACAAATGAGGGTAGCATTCGTGATCAGCCGAACTGGGAGCGCTTGACACTTCTCATCGAGCTGCTGCGGAGTATTTATTTAATCGTATGGCATACATTATTTTGGCCTTTAAAGTTTGTCACTCTTTAGTACTACCCAGGGGACACGTGCAGGATTGTGGTGGGTAGCTCCCGCGGACGCGAGTAACAGTTGTCCCCCCTTTGTCAAGTGAGTGGGCAACTCGACTGTTAGAAATTCTTAAGCCGCCCGAAGGCATCTAACTCGGCTTAACGACTACTGTCATACACAGCACCGATGATCAACTGCTTAGCGTGCCTTCCAAAGCACGGTAACGCTCATTTAGAATGAAGAATGTAGTCCATCCCTAAGAGCTATTCCGTATAAGTTAATTCAATATATTTTAAAATTTTCAAAAACTTTGAGGATAACCTTTACTTAGAACGCTACGAAATAACATTTTACAGACATAAGTACCTCATTATTATTAGTATACGATAAAGATAGACACTATTATGTAGAAAATAGATAAATACTTACTTGAAATTCCTTCTAGACTTGCACGGTGCGTCACAATCGCCCTTTAACGACGCTGCATGCAGTTTAATGCATAATGCGATCACTGCTCCTGACCTGAGTCGCCTGTGTAATATGGATGCATAATTATATAAAAGTCAGTTACTGTCATCAAGTATTTTTTTTTCAATGTTTGTTACCTCAGAACTCCGTCATTGATGAGCCGATTCGAAAATTTTTTTTTTTGTTTGTAAGTATATGCATCCAGGTGGGTCCCATTTAAAAAAAAAATTAGTTGGATGATGGGATCCATGAGGAATTGAGAGAACTCCTCAATTATATTAGGCACGCGTGTAGTGATTTTGGTATTTTCTATTTTACTCGTGTATTTACATCCGGAAATCATAAATTTGGTGGAGTGGAACTGATGATGAAGACCACAGATGACTTATGGAATTCCTCAATTATGTACTTAAAGTACAAAAGCACGTCACAGATTCTGATAAGATTCCGTTGAAATAGCAGCTAATGAAGTACCAAAGGTGATCCTTGTGGAATCGACGGAAGTCCTCAAATATTATCGGGCCACATACAGCGATTGGATTTTTTTCTCTAATAAACAACGCATTTGCTCTAGGAAATCAGTTCATGTGGTAAATTGGAAAATAAATGTGGAAATGTTCTCGTGGCTTGGCGGAGTACTAAATTGAAGTCGGTTAAAACTTTGTTTTTAAAGTAAATTATTAAGATCTCCTTTAAATACAGTATCCATTTTCGAAACATCCTTTACGTTGGTTGGTATTATTTAAAGGTGAATCTAAGAACACATATAAGATAGAGATGTTATATTTACGTTATGCCCGGATTTATTATTTCGGTGGCTTCAATCCGCCATTATAATTTTATGTGCGGATTATGCCGAGTCGTAAAAAAGGTTTTTACGATACTATAAATACGCCGAGTATGAATCGTCCGTAGGGTATCAATAAGTTTCTAAACGGAACAAGTATTTATCGAAGGACTTTATTGTTGTACAGGTTTTATAATCAGACAATTAAGAAAGAAAACACGGAACTAATAAAAGGAAGGTAGTTTTTGTTAAATGGTGCACTTATTGTTTGAATGTTTTTACGATATTTACTGGATTTACTTAATATCTATCCGCGTTTAGAATGGGTTTGGAGATGAAAGTTTTGCCCTATAAATACGTCACAGTTTATATGATACCGATAGTTATTATATTCTCAAACTCGTCGCAGTCGTATAAATAAATACTGTTAGCGAATCTTCTGTCTATCTGCGATGAGTGATTGTAAATTTAGTTGACTTGAAAAAGCATGAATTGGATAAATGTTGATGCAGACTACTTAGTGCAAAAAACATCAACGACAAAAGTTATTTTTTACAGGTTTAATTACTTCATCAAATACTTCTTTAGTCTTGATACGCAACAATGGAGATAGTTTTGTTTAGTTTATTTCAATTTCTTTCATGACAACCTACTCTAAAAAATCAAATTTATTAACTACGGTTCTACGTGCTATGCTACTTAAGTTTAACTGACTCGACCTTCTTACCTTGGTTCTGCTGCCGGTAGCCTCGCTTCTGATGTGATCACGCAGAGAAACTCCCAGCATACTTGAATGCATTCCCCAGCAATTCTGAGTAAGAAGCACTTAGTCAGGTACTTATGCAGATCTCGGGGTAAAACCTTTGCCCAGCAGTGCTATGAGAAACTTAATAGATAGACTCTAAAGAAATCATTATGCCGATCTAAAATGATGTAACAATGAATTCAATGAACTTAAATTTAAGTAACAAAATATGAACGCCATAAAACATTAGGAACTATGTGAAACTGCCGCAGCAAGTTATTTAAATTTCATCTCCATAGTTCATATTTCAATAGGAATCCCATTATTAACATGCCACTGTGGGAGCAGATATCGTCAGTATGGATAAAAGTCATTTTCGGTGCAGTGGTCGTAAATCTGTGGCTTAGAACTGGATCGTAGGATCGGATCAAGACAGATGTTCTTTCTCTAGTGCTTTATTTATTATATAATCGAGCAAGAAATGAAGGAAAGAATTAGAATCAGATCTCCATAGAAAATGACCTCTTCGCATTGCTGGTGAAGTGGTGAATAATAACAATACATTCAGCACGAAAATACAGGACAGGTTCTTTATTGCCCTCTCTACTTTGTATTTTAACTTTGTATTTCACTGGGTCAACAATCACGTAACGTTTCTTACGCACGTGAAGACAGTTTAACTGTCATTTTTCCATAATACAATTTGATATTTAGATCAACATTACGTGCGTACGGTCAGCGTCATATAGTTAGTAGCAGCCAGAGTAGCCAAATACAAAGCCAAATAAATTCTTACAGTAATAAAGTAGTGTACCGAAATATTTGGCCACCTTGGCTGCTACTAACTATATGGCGCTGACTATACAATGCGTTACGTGATCGTCTTGCAGATTTCTTCAGTTAAATTCCAGGTCTACGAGTAAGTGGCTATTTAAGTGACAAAAACCCAATCAATTTTTTTGCGCTTTAATGTACATTTCAAAATAGTGAAGCATCCCAATATTTTACCATTGATATTTTCAATTGAATGAAGTGATAAAAAATCAATGCATGCAATTCATGCGATCGGAATCCCATGGGCAAATAAATTAGTATCTCGTAGGTTTATATAAATATATTTATAATACCGACATAAATCATTACATGTATCGAGATACTAGGTAAATCCTATCCTATACTATTAAACGAGCAATATTTGTACATATATTTGAAATCACGTTCTCAAAAACGGCTCTAACGATTTCAATGAAATTTGGAAAAATGGAAAAATCGATCTAGCTTGGTCTCGTGTCTGGGTAAATTCGTTTTCTCCGTTTTCTTTTCTCTATTGTCAACCGAGCAGAGCTCGGTCGCCCAGGGGCTTGTATTAAAACAAGAAACAGAAAGAAAAAATGCTCAACTAATAAAGGTCCCAATATCTCCCAACAATAAAACAAACAATCAACTGACCCAAAGTTAATTTCCTCATTCAACTTGTATTTATAGTTTAGCTGACATTAATCACTTCGTGAATTAATTTTATCAATTCAATACTATCGCCCCATTCAATTCAACTTAATTAATTACACGATATTAAAATAAGATTCAAATTATCATTTTGCTCTTAAATATCGCTCCAATTACCTTACCTATCTCACTGTATTTATCAAATACCTCACCGATCGACAAGTTAACATAGCTGCAGTCGATTCTACACTGTAAGTGATTTCCTTTAGAGTTAAATTTTGATTGTCAAATTAACTGGACCGTAAAGAATGGTCTGACAGAGGTACATTATCTTAGTTTGTTGGACGGAAAACTTTATAACTCTCGCAACGAGATTTATTGTAATGAAATCGCACTCGATAGTATTTTCCTGTGAGCGAATAATACGAATCGTAAATAGGTCGGTTTGGGTTAATAAATACTCGAGTTTGTCGTGGGAGTAACATGCCTTGATTAGGGTTACGATTCGAAGCCCAAACTGATACATATTTACGTAATATCTAATAATGTGTATTATCCGGTTTAAGAATCACTTCGATGCACTGCTAGGTGGGCGACGAAAAAATTAAATGAACTAAATCGTACCTAAATAAAAAAAAATACTTATTATAAGGTATACGAGCTACTTGAAGTATTTGATCAATAACTACTGGTGGGAGGCACCAGCCACACTGGGATACGTGGAAGAATAAAGAGAAAACCTATGCTCCGAAATGAATTATATAATAATATTATATCATCTTCCGAAGGTTTTTTTGTGGTTGTTATAAGTAGGGTGAAATCCCCTAAAATTATGAACATTACGCAATAACTTTACTCCTATAAATTTACGGTTCTTACAATTTTACTGTGATATAGATATTACAAGCTATAAATTGTCATTAGGCACGACCACTTAGTATTCTTAATGCCAACGAAACTAGTAGTCCAAGGTCCCGTGTAAGTCCTTAATAAATTGTGCACACACTTTCCAACTTATTTACCTTCCTTCGACAACTCTGATACTTAATTTCCCGATAGTGGTTACTTCAGAACAATTTATAGACCTTCATAGTAATTGCTAAGATATTAAGCCATTTATCATTTTTACTCTGTTCAGGGATAAGTTCCAAGTTGGTAAGTTACTCTAGCCAAGTTATGTTAAGCTTTGCTAAGTTTTTGTCTCGGGGGTGCCATTTTAGTGGGAAGTTGTATCAGACTTTATACTGATGAATTAAATCACTCACAGTCATATTTCTTTGTAAGAGCTAAGATAAATAAAAACGTTGTGATTACTTAAATGTAAATGTACAATAAATATTTTTTTTCGTAAAAAAGGTAGCGTATGTCACCCGGAGCGTAATTTCGAATCGATTGATAAAGTAAGTACCTACTTCATTCATAAGAATCGGTTCAGTATCTAAAACGCTACGGTGGAACACACGTAAATACAAACATAGACTGCTTCAGGGGGTTCGCTTTCCAAACAAAACGTTATTTGACATTCGCAGGCTAACGGCGTGATATTTTAAGAAACTTTTGTAACAAACGTTCATAAATTTGGGTTTCATTTGCGCGAAATTCCCCCTTTCCGAGAATAAACATTTATAAAGTAGAATAATTTGAGAAATTAGTTTGGGACGTGACATTTTGGGAAAACTATTTATCCCAAATTATTCTAGTTTATACATGTTTATTCTAGGAAAGGGGGAATTTCGCGCAAATGGAAAGCCAATTTATGAAAGTTAGTTACATAAGTTTCTTAAAATATCACTCCGTTTGTCTGCTAACGTCAATTAACGTTTTATATGTAAGCGACCTTAAATAATATCCCTTCTTTTCGTGTCTACCGTAGTTAGGCAAAAATAAGTAATCCAATCCATATCTTTACCTACCCAATACCATGACAATCTTTCTCCCACTACTGACCACACAACTTTTTCCACAGAAGATACGAAATGCTCTGTAAACCCACGCTAGCTCAGTGCGGGTAGGAGGTTACAACATGTACACCTTAATTAACTGGTATAAATCTTCACCTACAGTATGGCTAACGTAAACGGCCTAGCTGACATATGTAATGTCAATGTAACCCAATTCAGTCGGGAGTCGAACCAGGAGTGCACAAATCACGTCTTTTTATTAGATTTCGGAGAATTTATCGCGCTGTCGAATGCAACGAACGCATGAACGCATCATGTTGCGAGCGACATCCGTGGGCTCGAGATACTTTTTATGCTAACAACAAGCATATTGCCTGCGTCATGGTAAGCAGATGCCTAAGCCTATGAACGCTTGCAACCTATGTAGGTAGGTATGTACTGTTTTTTTTAGGGTTCCGTACCCAAATGTATATACGGGACCCTATTACTAAGGCTACGCTGTCCGTCCGTCCGTCCGTCTGTCCGTCTGTCACCATGCTGTATCTCATGAACCATGATTTTTACACAGTTAAAATTTTCACAGATGATGTATTTCTATTATAACAACAAATGGGTAAGACCGCGAATTTTGACCAATGTGACATAGAACTAACATAAAAAAAATACGTGACGTTACCATAAAACGTAACATAAGGTGTTATTAAGCTTAGATAATACTGGTAATTATTCGCAAAAAAATACATGATTTAAAAAAAAACGTTTTTATTGACTAAATACAAATAAAGTATTTTAACGTAATCAACAACGCTTCGCTCGCTCGTTCGATGAATAGTGCCGTCCGCGTGGAACTCGTTTATATCGTAACTCTTGCAGCGAAAAAGGCTGCATGACCGCTGATCTGCGCCTCTGCGGTTACACACTAGCTAGAACTGGCAGTCGTTAAGTCTGGCTAGTTTGAATTTCGAATGCCGGATCGCGGCTGGTCAGGGCAGTTCTTCCGTGTCAGTTGAGAAAATTCTCCAGGGAAGTGAGTCGATGAAGCGGATCAGCAAAGTTTTATTGCTATTAAATTGACCTTTACTTTGATTAAATTGAGTTAAGTTAGAGCCAGTGACCTGCGTTCACCAGCCATTTTTCTGCCCTGCTTTTGCTGAAGGACAAAAACATCCGCCACCAGCTCCTGCCGTGTGTGCTGTCGGAGTTCTGTCGTTGTGAAAGCCGTGCTTATATGCCCGGTACAGACACTCGCGAGAAGTCTCGCCGAGAAGTCTTGTGTCTCGTTCTCTCGAGATACGAGAGAACGAGACGCAAGACGGCGAGAAAGCGATCACGTTCACGCTTCTCGGCTTTCCCTTGTGTCTCTCTCTTGTTAACCGTTTTCTGTCAATCTAATAATAAAAGGTATAATAATAAAACATATTAAACTCTGAATTTTGTTCCTATTAAACAGTTCTGGCGTACAACAAATATACCTTTAAAATATTCATATGATAGCTTATTAGTTATTTTGGCCAAATTTGCAGTAAAATGTATTTTACAATGCATGTGCTCGAAAAGAGCGTTTTCCAAGCAACAAAATCGTGCGGAAAGTGCCACTTTTTCGCACTAGTGCTTTTTACTTTTCAATTTTTTTTTAATTTTCAAGTCGGTCGTCAGCCCGACACAGAGTTTTTATTACTCGAGAAAAGTTTTACAAATATTTCAATTACACGTTTTCTTTCATACAAAAGGTACATAAATACTAATAATGTATAAAATGATTTATTAATCTTTTTGAATTTTGAATTTGGTCAATAAATAATTTAAAATATTCACTTAATGTGTTTGGCTGAACGCATATCTTTCTTATGCCTTTTGCAATACGACAGTATGGCGACTTGCACTTGCGCAATGCGCATATGTTGACCGCGCATGTATCTAAAAAGCCCGCCATTGTTGTGATTGTTGTTTACTTTGGAGTTATTTTATATAAATATGTTAAAAATGTGGAGTGAAAGTGAGTAATCAATAATAATAATGATTTATTGCGTTTCAATAGTGCCAATAATAATGATTTATTGCGTTTCAATAGTATGCTTCTTAGAACTACGACGGTACAGCGTCTTTTTAAATTGATTTACTCAAAATTAATTTTGTACCAAAACCACAATACAATGGCTTTAACTTTTAAGTGAATAAGCTTGATAGCAAAAGATGTGGAGAAGTTGTTAAATGCAGTTCCAGATAATAAGTAGGTACAATCTACCTAGGTTCTTCCATTTTAACCTATCTATTTTAAACCGACATTTCAACATTTACTATATTTCCTCACACAAGGCATAGTAAAACGTTGTATGATACACGCGCGTAAAGATGATTTCCGACTCGTGTCGAATTATACATTCGCTCGCTTCCCTCGCTCATGTATAAAAATGACACTCGTCGGAAATCACCTACTTTCCACACTTGTAGCATAAATAACTATTATGAAGCGTCACACCTGACCGCACTGAACAAGCACATTTTATGTTTTGATAATTTATCGAAGTTTCAACTGAATTTATCGTCAATACTTAAAGTTTTATAACCCCTCGAACCTTTCGAACGAATCTTAACGATCGCTATTTTATTTATTTGAAAAAAAAAAGTGTTAATTTTTACAGCCATTTTTTATTTCCTTGAAATTGATGGCGTCAAACTGCCACAGCATGTGTGACATGATCGTGACGTTAAATTTATGTCCCATTTTTCAAACGCCGTGACAATATGTGAAAAAGTACTTGAACGTTATTATTGGTTTTAGACCGGCATTGACAATGTGTTCTATTATTATTTTTTTCGTTATTATATCTCAAACTCAACGAATTGCCCTAACAACGTGTTCTAGTAGGTAATAACTGCGGCGCTACCACTAAAATCTAGACTCGTGTATTTATTTCTATCTATATCGCTCGAGTGAGCGGTAAGATTACAATCAAATATAATTAACAAAATATAATTTAAATCGGTAAAAGATATCAGACTTGAAAGTTTCAATTAAAAATATTTATTTTTCGTCCTAGAGTAAAATAAAAAAAACCCAACGGCTTTTTTCTAATATTATAGCTGATCCCACAATTATGAGAAATCCAACGACACCTCATAATATAATAATATGCCAAAATCCATCAAGCCGTTACGACTCTAGAAGTGAGGTTTTGGATATTGAAGCGAAAATTGTTGTTAAGCGAACTTTAAATCGTTATCCCAAAAATATTAAAGAAACCCAATCAATTTTGAAATACCTATTCAATAACGTATTCATTCAATGATACTCCACACGACATGGTTCGTTGACTTATTTTTTTTTGAAGTGAAAACTTCTTTAGCGGCGCTGTGCACTTTATGTGACGGGGAAAAATTGAAAAACTCGCCTTAGGTCACGTGTCCGTAAGATGTCACGTGACCGTAAGACTCGACAGATTGAAAATTCGTAAGACGGACACGTGACCTGATCGAAAAACTGTTACAATGTCACTGAGTTTTCACTTCAGCCGGCACTCCGTATAGTGTGGTGCAGTGCAACCCAGTCGTTTTTTTTTGACAATATGGCGTCTGGTGGCCGCCATTTTGAATTTTGATTACTGTCTTATCTTCAGTGACACCCGCAAGATTAAAAGGAATCGATTAAAATATGATTTATTAAAATCGACACACGCGTTTGATCTCGAGAGTACCTCAAAGGAACAGACATGCATACATACATAGACTGGTAAACACAGCCTCCTTTGCGTCGCGCAGTTGGGTAAAATAATATTACAACGGTGTACTTAAACGAAGTAATTGACCTACGCGATTTTCCATACAACGGTTAGTACGAATACAATGTTGTGACGTCATAATAATATGTTAGTACTCTCGTATGAGCCGTTTCGGCTGTCGCCAGCGAGGGTCCGCCTTTAACACAATTTTTGTCTATTTATGTGCTCTAATTGTATATAGTCCCAAACAAACATGTGGTCTACTCAGAAAACTGGTACGAATGGAATCGTCGTTCTAAGAATTATCTCAGTAATATTTTTTACTTCGCGCTAAATTTCTATGAATGCTTCCTGCCGCCTGTGGTTGCCGCGGGATGTGGGAAGCGGTAAGTACTGCATGCGCACCGCCAGCGTAATGTGCAAATATAATACGACAGTAAACCGAAAAGTAAGAAAATATGTGTGACATCTCCATCAGTAAACTCTCGATGAAGTAAAACAACGCAAACAGATTCCGTCCCGCCAGAATACGAAAATGTTTTGTAATATTCAGATGTACACAATAATTAAATTGAATGCATCAGTAAAGTTATGTTTGCATGCTATTCAAAATAATATGAAAGACAAATCGACGGGTAATAAAATGTTATATTTTTCCAATAACATTTCTACTAATTTTGGCAACCTACCAAGAAGGTGGATTGCAAAAGAAAATTACATAGTTAAGAGCCTGTGTGTAACGACAGATTACCGATCCTACATTTTTATTATTATTATATTTATTTAATAAGAAAGAAACAATAATACAACATAAACAAGTACAGGGTCCCGCAAAACCGTTTGCACAGTTTGACTGTGGGATCGAGCAGTCTCAGTCATTTTATATGGGTAGCTTTCGTTACACAATGGAGAAAAGTTAAAGCATAGATTAGGTTAAGGTCCTTAACTATGTACAATTTTTTGCAACTCACCCATATATTTTCGAAAAGGTAAAGGTCGCGGAATTCGGCTAGAGGCGGGTGGCGTAGGACCGGTCCCTTTGGCACTCTTTGGGGGATGCCTATGTCTAGCAGTAGACGTCTTTTGGCTATTATGATGGTGATGATGATACCTTTTTCGTTTAGTTACTAGGTATCATAAATACCAAATACAAGTACAATTAACCATGTTAAATTCGAACCAAATATGCTCCCTCTCATTATGTTTCAGTTTTACGAAAACTCGAAGTGAAATATATCTAGGTACTGCGTTGTTGCAGCAAAATGAACGTGCAAAGCGGATCGAAGATTAACGCTGATGAAAGGGATGTTACGTTTCTAATCCAGGCTTCCGGAGTGGAAAATAATTTCCATGGTTCGGGATTGTTTGCAATCCTATTTTGCGTAATTATTTTAAATGGGCGAAGTCGTAATGACATTGTTTTAATTACAGTCACATGCACGAAAACCTGGAAATGTTCCACAAGTTCATCATCATCGTCATCATATCAGCCGAAAGACGTCCACGCCTGGACATAGGCCTCCCCCAAAGAGTGCAAGAGTGCCAAAGCGCGCGCCCTGCTCCTGCGCCACCCGCATCCAGCGGACTCCCGCAACCTTTACCAGGTCATCAGTCCACCACACACACACAAACACCACACGTTCCACAAGTTATTGAAGCTATATTCGTTATTCTTCACAGTTCTATTTTTTCACAAAAGAGTTCGTCTGTTCGTAATATTACGTACCAACGGGATTCGAAATGTTTCGCTGTCCTTTTTATACTTCTAATAACGAATCTACTGACACGTGTAACAGTATTACAAACGCGTTGTGTAAAACTGAGAACTGTGCAGAATGACTAAAGTGCCCAATGGCTGATGTAAAGAATTGTAGCCTTTAAATTGTATTTGCCTTGTTTTATGTTGCTTTCGAAGCCAGTAAGATACATCCCCGAAGGACTCATACGTTTCCAAATAAGCCAGTAGAAGTTGAGTTCTAGAAACACCTCACACGCTGCTAACATATTGCTAAAGTTTAAATTTACAAAAATCGAATAATATGATGTGTATAAAACTTCTGATTTTAACAATCTGATATGCGATATATTTTTGACCAGCTCTTTAAACACTATAGTTGCCACTTTTATTACCCAACTGCCGAAGGAGGGTTGTTTTTTTAAATCATAGCTTGTTAGAAATTTCTTGTGTGAAATATGATTACATTTTAGATAATCCACTTGTTCCTTTAAAGTAGCAACGGGTTTCATGTAATCATTTTGACTTCTAACCTCGCTCGCAGAAACTAAATAATATTAAACTGCAACCCGCCACCAGAGCCATTTTATAAAACCGATCCACAAAGTGAAATATATCGAACGACTCCAAGTTTAAATTTTGCTTTTCTAGCAATTTCTTTCTGTTAGCAAGGCGAGGTTTTCACTAGTTGTGGAAAGTTGCAACTGCGGGTTTTGATTTTGTTTATTTTAATAAGTTTTACAGTACTTTGTTGTTCACTATGAGTTGTGTTGTTTGAAATCATCATGCTTTATAATATTATGTTTTTTTGTACGAGATACTAGAATCTCCAAGGCTAAGATTAGCAATTTAATTCGGTTATCCACAAGTTTGCGGCAAATATTCTTATTCCACACTTTATGATATACTCCGGTTATATAATCGTGTAAGTCCTTAAGAAACCAGAAAACAAACTAAAATCAGTCACAGTTAAGTTCATACTAATTTGTAAAGCAAAGCTTGCCACTCACGGAACTTTTACGCAGCACAAAGGCACTGATAAGGCATGCCACACACGCGCCGCAGCCTGAACACTTTGACCACTTAATTCAATGAGCCGGTCACTGGGCCCGCACCGGATTCACTAACGTGGATTAACTGGTTTGGGATACAAATGCGGTTTTCAGTTCTTTGGCTGCAGTGATTATGGTAAAAAAGCGGCCAAGTGCGTGTCGGGCCACGCGCAGGGTAGGGTTCCGTAGTTGCCCGTCTGTCACAGAATGCGGACTTAAAAGGGGCTTTTGGGGTTTATATTATAGCTTACCGTCGTAAATAATCTTAAATATTAGAAACTACATAAACTAATCGAAAAATAGTTTTAGAAAACCCATAATATTTTTGAATAAGCTATCCAACGATACCACACTACCTATACGTTTAACGAGAAAAAAAATACATCACAAATTTACATGTAGTAAAATTTTTTTTCAGGATTTTATTCTACTATTTTGTCGGCGTGGTTGGCTTATATACCCACGCTGAATTGCAGTTTTCTAGTTGTAAGGGTTACTGAGCTAAGCCGAAGACTGACAGACAGACAGACAGACGGACGGATAGGCGAAACTATAAGGGTTCCTTGTTGACTACGGAACCCTAAAAAGTAAGAAAAAATAAAACACACTTTGCATCGAACGTAGAAGTGCATGCGGAAAAATACTAAACCGAGTCGAAATCATTAAATGCAACGTGTTCCAAACGGCAACATCAAGCCGAATACGGGGGTGATAACAAGTTATAACAGTTTAAAAAAAAATGCTAAACAAGCATTTGGCGTGAAATGGTAAGCAGCTTGAGACTCCAGAGTAGCCTACTCGTACAGCTCATTTATTTATTTAATCGTATGGTATACATTATTTTGGCCTTTAAAGTTTGTCACTCTTTAGTACCACCCTGGGGACACGTGCAGGGTTGTGGTAGGTAGCTCCCGCGGACGCGAGTAACAGTTGTCCCCCCTTTGTCAAGTGAGTGGGCAACTCGACTATTAGAAGTTCTTATGCCGCCCGAAGGCCTCTAACTCGGCTTAACGACTACTGTCATAGACAGCAGCTGGGATCAACTGCTTAGCGTGCCTTCCAAAGCACGGAAGCACTCATTTATATTAACCACTCAAACATCAGGCGGTCACCCATCCAAAGACTGACCGCTGCCATCTTTGCTTAAACTGCGTTATCGTTTCCGAATCGCAGGCGCCGCTAGTAGTCCAGGCAATGAACTGACAACTTGTATGGAAAAAATGTCAATTTTGGAAATAATTTATAATAGCTTATTTTTTATGTATAACGGATATATGATCAATTAAATAGTTACCCAGCGACAAAATCCGACAAAATTTCAGACATCGAAAAAATGATAAGTTAACTGGCTTCTAAAAAGTCAGTAAAAATATTAATACTTAAATGTTTTTGTCTTTATTTTGGTTCATTTACATTTGCTCTATAATATTCAAGATAAATCGTACAGAAAAAGATAATGCATGCTTCATTTAAATCTACATAATTACTTCCGGGTGGAAAGTTTGTCGGATTCTTGACTAAATCATCTTAGAATAACATTTCCAAATGAAATCAACAAAAAAAATGCTATACTAAATTAATGTTTTTCACAACCGTATTTTGCCTGGAGTATAGGCTATGAGCACAACAGCTCATTGCCGACCCTTTATTGATTTGAGAATGACTTATGTTCAAAATGAGAGATAAAATGTTTCTTTCCCTTACTCTTAACCGGTGCATTTTGGTAGCGCTGGCAACCTCACTCGCCAACAGGAACACAAAACCACATATCTATAGCCAAAAACAGAAAGGTACATTGAGCTTCTTCTTTGTACACAAACTGCAAATACCAATAAAAGTACGTATTATTTTAATAACGTGATACCCCAGCTTCGCACGTCATATCATTCTGCAGCTACATTAAAACGCTTCAACACATTTTTCAGCATTTTCATAAAGGGGAGAATGTTCTAGTTGCAGGTAGTTGCTGGATAAAGCATATTAAAACAAGCTCCGGATGGGTATGCCAACAATCCCTGTATTAGTTGCTTAGCCGATACTGTAGGTTCGCGTGTCATACTCGCATAAAAAAGTTATCAACAAGTGGCTCTAAATTGAACGAGATTTACAAAAAAATATGTGGTAGGTATGCCAAATTCTAAAATTCAAATTACATAAGATAATTGCCATTTATTGTTTAAAGCCCTTCTTGTCTGTTATAGCAGTGACCGTGTCCATGACATATTAAATATTAGTGATACAAACAAAACAAATTAACTTTAAGTAGCTCTTATTTTTTCTCAGTATTATTTGAATACTTACCGATCTTATTTTGATTGGTTTGAACATCATCATCATATTGTACGTTTTATGTCGATTCTAGCTTCCGCCCGCGACTTCGGCTGCATGGACCCGGGATAAAAACTATCCTATATTTTAACACAGGCATTAAACTATCTTCGTGCAAAACGTTATCCAAATGGGTCGAGCCGTTTAAGCGTGATTGAGTAGCAAACATCCAAACATCTAAACATCCAAACTTTTGTATTTATTTATAATATTAGTAGGATTAAAATGTCTCTGTTACTTATTATCAGTTGGTGCAGCGTAATGTTAACGGAATTGGTATAGACAATATCAATCAAAATTGTTAATGAAGGTTAATATTAACGTTATTAACGCTAATTAAGCATTAGGATTGAAATTCTTTATACCAATTCCGTTAATAACATTACGCTGCACCAATAACTACAACTTAGGAAAGTTGAGAAACCCCCGACATTTTCATTTTAAAGTCCAATATCTCAAAAACGGCTGAACTGATAAAATTATCTATGACACAAAAAAAGTAAACAAAAATCAGTTCATCCGTTTGGGAGCTAAGATAACACAGACAGATACACAGCCAGACACGTTAAACTTATAACTCTTTGCATCGGGGGTTAAAAAATCTACAAAAGTTACGATCACTGCTTATTACAGTTATTATGTTAAATAACAAATGTAAGTAAGTACTCGTATCACGTTAAAAATACATTTTGATGTAAATAGAAATATCAGCATTTTTAATGTATGAATTAATAATAAAATCATGCATACTGTTTATAAAAAGTGTATAAAATGAGGTGCGTATATAAGTCATTATTGTCTTTGTCAGATATAAGTTGCTTATCATAGTTCAATACCAAATAAATTACAATTAGTGAATGAATATTTTCTTATACGTTATAGTACATTACGTACCTAGGCCGGTGAATTCGTGAACGCATATTTATGGCCCTCACCTTCGGTTCGGGCCACAAACACCTGCGATCTGGGGCTTTACGAATTACCGCCCGTGGTGAGTACACAATTTTACGTCTTCACCTGGCCTCAATGCAAGTTTTACCGTACGCGCAGCATGCGGTATAACTCGCATTATGGCCAGGGGTGACGTAATAGTACATTGTTTAACGAGGGGCGTAAGTGGAATATTGCGAACAAGAGTCTATCAGAAGCCCGACGCCGAAGGCGGAGGGCTTTTGATGACTCGAGTTTGCAATATTTTTACGCCCGTGTTATACACAATGTTTTTCATCACATTTGCGAGGAAACAAATACATTTTAGATGAAATGAATACAAATCGTAATAAAAACTGCAACATGTCGGTCGTCCATTTTATAGAATTTGACGTGAGGCGCGTATGGCAAAGACCCTTCGGTATACAGCCACGATTTGAAAACACTTAAAAACATTTTACATAGACACTAAATAACTACATATTAAATCTGTAAATAATTCAGTTAAACATGTTTAAGTAGTTTTTTAATTTTAAATCTATTTATAAATACGTTTTCAGACATCGTATTTGATATAAAACCTCTTTGCTTTGTAGCTGCCGCATGAGTGACAGATACAATTTAAGAAAAAAAACCATTACGCCCGTGGGCGCGCCCGGGCGTAACACAGGCTATTACAGCTCTGTATGTCTGCGCATTATGAAGCCCTTTTCGAGCAAGTGTGATGAATACGTTATTGTTGTTCATAAAGTTATAAATAACAAGAGTAAGGGACATCACATAATTTTTACAATACGTAGGAGTTGACGACAGTTGCGCTGTTTTCCATGTATGGCGTGTTTTAATATTCAAATAGTCTTCATTTAATGCACGTTGTATGTTGAGTGATATGAAATAACTTAACAATATTTTCATGACGTTACGGCACTGTAAGTATTGCAGCGTAAAAAGGCTGCATGTTTATGTGTTTACGTCCTTATTTTCTTCTATTTATACCGAACTGGCCGTTTGCTCTTTTCGTTCCATTTTTGAAATCTTGAACTTGAAGTGAAAATCGATCACTCAAAATGTGAATTTTTCCATGTGATTGGAATGAAAACCGCTTTTATTGATAAATTTGGGTTTAATCCAGTTTATTTAGTTTATTTGTGACCAGTTGTTATGTCAGTCACTTAGATTCTGTGCCCTATGTGTACAGTTATTTCCTGAATGCTGCGTGTTGCGCGCTAGTATAGAGAACCGCCTTTAACATCTGCGGTACCCCGTGGGACAACTGCGCCCATGCTGCAATTGTGGTAGCGCTCCCGGCTTACGACCCCGCCGACGCATAACCATCGGGTTACCTGGCTCGTAATTCCGCCTGCCAGTCGGGCGTGCACCGACACGAAGCAACCACGAGTTTCCCGTCGCCGAAGAACGGCGAGGCTGCTTCACGGCGCGACATCGGATGCCTCCTTTGTTACATTCCACGTCCAAATGCGCGACTCTCTGTTTTAACTCTATCCGGAAGCACGTCGGCGGACGACCGTTTTAGTTTTTATTCATAGCTAGTACGTAGTTTGTAGTACTTCCCCGGCCTTTCGCTCTATAGGTTAGTGTTCGTGACGAAAGATACCATAATATATATCTTTCAATTCTTAAGTGCAATTCACTCGCCATATCACCTTCACCCGCACACGACCATCGTCGTCTCGACTCACCTTCTTTTCACCCGCTCACCACCATCGTCGTCACTATTCATTTTTTTCACCCACGACGTCACCGTTACGTCACTGATCACATCAGTGATTGTGTAAATAGGTCGATACTGTTCCAGGGTTTGAGTATTTTTTTTTGTCTTTTTTTGATGAGTTACCGTTACTTTTCATTTAAGTTAAATAAATGAGTTACTGATACTTTTCATTTAAGTTAAATAAATTATTTATTTAAGTGGCAGTTACTAGTTTTTTTATGCTACAAATTGGCGCCCGAACAAATATTATTATTATTATTATTATTTTTCCTTTTTTTTTTTTGCTGGGAAGATGGTGACCTACAATGGGTCAGTGATTTTTATTTTTGTTTCTTAAGTGCTGTTTATGGTTTTTAAGAGTATTTGCTGATCCCTCTTACTGTTCGTCGGTAACTTTTGGCGTTGGTAGTCGACCAGGTCCCTGACTTTAGTTATTTTAGGAAGCTAGTGTTGTCCCGTTTAGCCGAGATGGTGGGTGACACACCCGAACCCGCTATAATGGAGACACCTCGGCGCTCATCTAACCCTTTTCACGCTCCCTCTCCGCGCGTATTAGAGCCTCAAGCCTCGCCATTGACCACATCTTCAGCTTCTTTGCACGACTTAGATCCACAAGCTGACGTCGAAGGCTCACGGCCGCCTACCTTTCCACGCGTCCCTAAACCCTCTCCTGTTTTCGAATACATGCCACCCAAAGGGGAGTCCTTGTCCAAGTGGAACCTAACTTACTCCGGAAGGACTTGCGTTCGAGAATTTTTCGCACGAGTGGAGGAGGAGGGCATAGCGCGCGAGTTAACTCCAGCTTACGTCGTTCGGCGTTTTCACGAGCTTCTCACGGATGGGGCCCTGAAGTACTTTCGTTCCCTTCGAGAACCGGGCCTTTCATATGCGGTTCTTAAAGCGGCGTTCATCCGGACTTTTGACATCTCCGACTACGATTTTAAGGTTGAGCGGCAGCTTCGCGCCCTCCATCAAACTGAAAGCCAATCAGTTGTGGATTTCGTCATTGAAATAAGAGATCTCAACGCCAAGTTGCGGACTCCTATCCCTGAGGACGATCTTTTTACTATCGTCAAGTACGGTCTGCAACCCCGCTACCACGCATGTCTGGCGACGAATATAATAAGGGATATTGACGCACTTCTTGAGGTGGCTCTGAATTTCGAAACGTTCTCCGAGCCACCATCGGCAATGATCGCCGCTCCCGTAGGAGTGGATCTTTCATCGACGGTCTGTTTGAAGTGTAAGGCAACGGGTCATCTCTTTCGTTTTTGTCCCAACGTCTCCGAACCAGTATGTTTCAAGTGTAACCGTGTCGGCGTGATTACACGCGATTGTGCGCAATGCAATCCCTCTTCTTCAAAAAACTAGATAGTGGTACACCTGCAGGTCCAGAGGTGCTACCACTTGTTGTTGTTAAGTCAACAGACAACCGGCTTTTTATCGAAATTTCCGTTGCTGGGAGCAACGTTAAGGCGTTATTAGACTCTGGTGCTCAGGCTTCTCTTATCGACATTGCACTTTTGAACAGCCTGGGCATTTCTTATTCTTCTGACATTCAGCCGTCCGTGGTGTCGGCTGACAACTCTCCTATTAGGATTTTGGGAGGTGTCGATTTACCGGTTTGTTTTAATGGATCTTTTATTACTCATCCCTGCCTAGTTGGCAGTGGTCTTCCAACGCAATTGATTCTAGGTATTGAATTTTGGGATTCCTATGGCTTAACGGATATTTTGAGTCAGGCCTTTAGGAGCAACCCGGTCGGCAAACTTTTTGTGCCGGTTAGGCATCAGCCTAGTGATCAACCGCGTCGTGTTTGCGAGTCTCGTTATATCCATCCTCGTCGTGTCTTGTCGCCTGAGCAGGAAACCATGCTTCAAGCCGCTATTGGGTGTTTTGAGGAGATCTCCTCGGATAATATTGGCTTAGGGTGTACCTCGTGGTTGTCGCACCAAATAGAGACCGTTGGTCCGCCAATCCGCCAGCGCTACTACCCTCTATCACCAGTTAAGCTCAAGACTCTGAACGAAGAAGTTGACAAGATGTTGGAAATGGGAGTCATACGCCCGTCCCGTTCGCCTTGGGCCAGTCCTGTCGTGATGGTCACCAAAAAGGATGGCAGCGTTCGTTTCTGCGTTGACAGCAGGAAGCTAAACAGCGTCACTGTTCGCGATTCATACCCTCTTCCTCGGATCCAGGACATCCTAGATAATCTTCGGGGTGCCAGGTATATGACTTCGCTGGATTTCAGGAGTGCCTTTTGGCAAATTCCTTTAGCTGACAAGGCGAGCTGTGAGAAAACTGCTTTTATCGTACCACAGCGCGGTTTATTCGAATTCGTGCGTTTACCGTTTGGATTAACTAATGCTGCGTCAGAAATGCAGCGTTTGACAGATCTCGTTGTCAATTTCGAGTTCACGCCTGAATCTGATGATTTTGTCTTTGGGTACGTTGATGACCTTATTCTCGTGTCACGTGATTTCGAAAGTCATATACGCCTTATTCGTAGAGTTCGGGATCGGTTAAGGGAAGCTGGTCTTTCCGTGAACCTTAAGAAGTGCGAGTTTTGCAAATCAGAACTCAGATATCTCGGGTATGTGGTGAACGAGCAAGGTTTGCAAACTGATCCCAAGAAGCTTGAAGCTATTAGCGACTACCCAACCCCTGTCACGGCGAAGGGCTTACGCGCGTTTATCGGCATGTGCTCTTATTACCGCCGATTCGTGGATAATTTCTCTACCATAATAGCTCCATTGACTAAATTGATCGGTAAAAAGAAAGGTCGTGACCGTATTGATTGGGATGTTGGCGCTGAGATGGCGTTCAATAGGTTGAAGGAGGTTCTGCTGAATGCACCAGTGGTGGCTTGCCCTGATTTTACTAAACCGTTCATTTTGCAGTGCGACGCAAGTCAAGTTGGCCTTGGTTCAGTTTTGGCTCAAGAATTTGACGGCGCGGAACGTCCGGTCGCGTATTATTCTCGTCTGTTCACGAAGCCAGAGAGGAACTATAGTACAACCGAACGCGAGCTCTTGGCGGTCCTTGACTCTATTAAGCATTTCCGGGGTTACCTTGATTGCGCAAGGTTTAACATCGTTACAGATCATATTGCGTTGAAGTGGTTGATAACTCTCGATAATCCATCGGGTCGGTTAGCCCGGTGGGCGACTATCATTTCTCAGTACAATTTCGAGATTGAACATCGCAAAGGTGTCTTGAACGTTGTTCCGGACGCTCTCTCCCGGCGGCAAGTGGGTTTGATCTCCTTCGTGCGAGGCGTAGATCCCACACCAGATCCCTGGTACGAGAGGGTCTACAACGGTGTCACGGACTCCCCGCGCATATTTCAGGCGTACGCAATACGCGACGGCGTGCTTTTACGCAGGATGGCAGTTGAGAATCCGTTAGCCACGAATTCTTGGAGGGTCGTTCTCCCATCCACAAAAGTCCGCGAGGCCATTGCGGAAGTTCATGAACGATTCCCGAACGTTCATCCTGGTATTATGAAGACTTATTTGAAATTGAGAGAGCTCTACTATTGGCCTTACATGTTTCGCGATGTTTCTCAAGTGTTGTCTGAATGCAGTATCTGTAAAGCTTTCAAAATAGCTAACACGCGACCCCGCGGTCAGCGTTTGTACCCTAGAGCCGTCGCGGCTCCTATGGATTTGTTGTCCATCGATCTGATCGGTCCATTGCCAGTAGCCTATTACGGTTTCCGTTACATATTAACAATGGTCGACGTTTTCGACGTTCGACGTTCGACGTTCTCAAGAAGGTGGATGCTAGGACTATCTCTACCGCGTTGGAGTCTGAGGTTATACTCCGGTATGGTTCTCCGTCCAATATTCTATGCGATAACGCTACTGTTTTTCGGAGTGCAGGGTTTGTTGATTTTCTCACCTCTTACGACATACCCCCTCCATGTTTCACTCCCTACTACTCTCCAAACGCTAATGTTGTAGAGCGATACAACCAAAGCGTTATCACGACGTTAAGCATATTGGTCGCAGACGATAATCGTAGTTGGGCGAGACAACTTGCTAAGGTTTCGTTATACCTTAATTCTTGCATCAATCTGGCAACTTCCTACTCTCCAAACTTTCTGATGTATGGTCGGGAAGTGTCCGCGGCTCGCGAGCGCGTTGGTACCCAGCCTGAGGACCCTAGTTTGGGCCTGAGTCGGGGTGAACGTGCAGAAAACCTACGGACCTTACAGGAAGTTTACGCCAGAGTTGCGGATGCCATGGTCCAAGCTTTCCATAGAAACGCTAGGAAGTACAACACAGGAAGGACAGCAGTCATGCTTCGCGTAGGCGAAGTGGTCTGGCGTCGTAATTTTCAACGGAGGACTGTGGATAACGATAGGGGTGGCAAGTTCGCACCCCGTTTTACTGCATGCCGTGTTATCCGCGCCATATCACCTCAAGTTTACGAATTAGCTGATCTAGATTCCCCTCACGTGGGAACATACCACATTAAAGACATTTTAAAATAACAACCCAGTAAATTGCTCCGTATATCCATATATTGGTACATATTGCTTTCAAAATCCTAAAAGGCGCAACGTCCGTCTGGCATTTATTTGGCTACTCTATTTGTAAATTTTTCGTCGTCTTCTTAGCTCAATGTTCGTCCTCAGCCTGCCCCGGTCGATGTACTGGACCGCGTCACATAGGTCAGCGCGGAGTAGTGTTTGTATCCCGCACGTCGTGAGCATGTTTTTTTTTTTTTTTTAACTTTCGATCGCGTCATTGTCGTCTGACCGCTATTCCTTATTTCCCGCCACCTGTCGTCGTTAGCGCCCTGGGCCGCGTCATCACGATCAGCGCGATCAGGTAATTGTTCCGAGTTTCCTTTTTCTGTGCCGGGTCGGTTGTAATGTGTGTGGTTTAGTTTTTAGGAAATGTTTTTTTTTTGGCGCTGTTCGGTTTCATCCGATAGTTCCTTCTTTGTTGGCGTTTTGCTTATACGTGATTATTTTGTATTGCTGGTCGGTTTGTACCATCAGCAAAGTGTTCCACTGCAATTGCTCCTCATATCCGGTGCGATATTTCACGGAGTTCCCGATTGTTCAATTTTTTCCCCTTTGCAAATTTCTTACTCAGTCGTTTCTCAGTTTTTAGGGCTGTCAAGAATCCTGTCGGTTTGTGGTCGTCCGTTTTTTATGTTTTCCTTTCTTTCTTTGGTAGGGGGATATCTGCAGCGTAAAAAGGCTGCATGTTTATGTGTTTACGTCCTTATTTTCTTCTTTTTATACCGAACTGGCCGTTTGCTCTTTTCGTTCCATTTTTGAAATCTTGAACTTGAAGTGAAAATCGATCACTCAAAATGTGAATTTTTCCATGTGATTGGAATGAAAACCGCTTTTATTGATAAATTTGGGTTTAATCCAGTTTATTTAGTTTATTTGTGACCAGTTGTTATGTCAGTCACTTAGATTCTGTGCCCTATGTGTACAGTTATTTCCTGAATGCTGCGTGTTGCGCGCTAGTATAGAGAACCGCCTTTAACATCTGCGGTACCCCGTGGGACAACTGCGCCCATGCTGCAATTGTGGTAGCGCTCCCGGCTTACGACCCCGCCGACGCATAACCATCGGGTTACCTGGCTCGTAATTCCGCCTGCCAGTCGGGCGTGCACCGACACGAAGCAACCACGAGTTTCCCGTCGCCGAAGAACGGCGAGGCTGCTTCACGGCGCGTCATCGGATGCCTCCTTTGTTACATTCCACGTCCAAATGCGCGACTCTCTGTTTTAACTCTATCCGGAAGCACGTCGGCGGACGACCGTTTTAGTTTTTATTCATAGCTAGTACGTAGTTTGTAGTACTTCCCCGGCCTTTCGCTCTATAGGTTAGTGTTCGTGACGAAAGATACCATAATATATATCTTTCAATTCTTAAGTGCAATTCACTCGCCATATCACCTTCACCCGCACACGACCATCGTCGTCTCGACTCACCTTCTTTTCACCCGCTCACCACCATCGTCGTCACTATTCATTTTTTTCACCCACGACGTCACCGTTACGTCACTGATCACATCAGTGATTGTGTAAATAGGTCGATACTGTTCCAGGGTTTGAGTATTTTTTTTTGTCTTTTTTTGATGAGTTACCGTTACTTTTCATTTAAGTTAAATAAATGAGTTACTGATACTTTTCATTTAAGTTAAATAAATTATTTATTTAAGTGGCAGTTACTAGTTTTTTTATGCTACAGTATGTTTTATTTTTTGGTAAAACAATTTTACTGTCATTTCTTATTACTGTACTGTCAGTTGCTTATAAATATTGATAGAAAAGAGCTTTAAATTAAGTCACTCAGATTCAGATTCAGATTCAGATTTTTATTCATTAAATACATTATTTTACATGTCAAATTGAGTAGGTAGGTACATACGTTTTATACATGTCAAGGTAGGTGGTGGTGTCACTGGTGGTACTTTTTTGAAATTGAAGTAAGCTTAGAACGATTTATCTTTAACATCAATAAAGTCCGCTGCCGACTAGATATTCAAAAAAATGCGCTTTCTATTCAGCAATGTTTTGCTGCTCTAGCTATATGTACTTTCAGATGAGATATATCTTAAGTATATTTTCAACATTTATCCAAATAGCCTCCAAGGTTAGCTACAAATACCAACAACGAATTCCTTTTAACATTCCATAACGTAACTTTTTCCACTGAATCTCCAATTTGTCACATAAATTCGAGAAACCTGGAGGTTTTATAAAAAAAAACGGAAAAATTTACGACACCAAACGACTGCAACTATCCTCAAACGTAACTGGAACCGTAAACAACGGTGTTACGGTGACCCAATTCGGTTCAGACACGAGGTAATCCATCAAGCGACGTCCGAACTCCGAATACAATTATGAACTTAGTTCATGTCGCTGTACACAGTGTCATGTTCTGTCCTGTGATGATTAATTATTGTTAAATTTCTGATGATAGTAATGAGGTGCTAAGTTTTAATGAAGATTTTATTTAGGGAAATATGATTGAATTGGTAACAGGAAGTGAGTGTTAAGATAATGTAAGTAAATAATAATAATCCGGATTGTAAACACCCAATAGAATATATGCAATAAATATATATATAATAATATATTTACTGGGCTGATGTATTTAACACGGCAACTTTTTAATGCGATACAATTACGATACAATCGCGACGAGGTATCGGTATCTATCTATGGCGAGTGCCACGACAAATTGATAGTAATTTTCATATTCATATTAATTTAATCGTTGAAACCATGGTATTTTTAGGCTTCCGTACCTCAAAAGGAAAAAAACGGAACACTTATAGGATCAGTTTGTTGTCCGTCTGTCTGTATGTAAAGGCCCTTTATCTCAACAACGCGTAAAGGTATCCAGTTGAAATTAAACTCAGGTCTACAGTTCCTTGAAGGTGTGAAAAATCAAACTTCTAAGTTAACGTAAAAAAAGATACGGCCGTTTATGTCGCAAAAATTGTATTTTATGCAACTGTTTTATAACTAGGGTCTTAAAACGCGAGTGACGTCGTGAGTTGCGATGCGAGCCTTGGCGAGCATCGCAATTAAAGACGCCACGAGCGTTTTAAGACCAAGTTATACACCGTTGCATACATTATTAATAACGAATAGTTATCATATATCGTCTTTTAATGTTGAACTGGAAACTGGTGGGAAATTAGAAATATGACACATTGACACCGCTTGTTTATGGTCTGTTTTGTTTTTTAATTTCCTTGCACTTGCCATCCGAACCAAAGTGAATCCGGATCGGTTTATATTTATAAATAAAACCAATAATTGGTAAAATATGTGTATTAACACACATTGCATGACCTTTATTTTTATTTTAGTAAATAATTTATGTTCTACATATTATGTTTGATAGTAAATAAAAAACTTTTTAATCATTTGCTTATGAAGTTGGTACCACTGCAACATAGCGGCCGATTAAAAAAAAGTTAGATGATTTGACATCGTGGTAAACAGTGCTTTTATGAAAAATGTATGAATCATAAAAGTACACTAAACAGTGCGTTTATGGGCTAATAGAGCATAGAGTTTTTCGACGACTTATTATAAGCGTCATTGTATTTGAGCTAAAGCCTATATAAATGACAGATAACGGTGCAGGAGTAGAGAAACGTATTTTTCGACACTCTCAAAGGAATTAAATTTATACTTTCAGTTGACCTAGAACTATGAAATTTGGTAAGTAATATCGTCTTATACGGAAAAATATACAAATATAGGGATAAATCAGAAAACTATACATTTTTATTTAAGATCGGAGCCCTCGTTGGAGTCCGACTCGCATTTGTTTGGTTTTTTTAAAGTGAAACGCGCATTTGTATTGCTTCATAATGTTGCCGTGTATAACCGCTCTTACCGAAATCTCGCCATAGGCAAGCCAGTATAAGCCGTGCCTCCAATGACGCGTAGTTGTTGTGAATCTCTAGGACGACGAGATAATGAATTCGCATCTAGTTAATACAGAAAGTTAAAAGAATCTGGACACTGTTTTTTTTCACGCCGTTGAAAAGTCCCGATAAAAAACTTACAACTCTAAAAAACGGCAGCGCAGTTTGAAACGTCGACTGCAGTGAAGCGGGCGGCTATCTCAATATCGAGGATTGTGAGCAAACGCTGGTTTAGCAGCACTAACTAGATATTGGCTAGTCTGATATGGGTCGGAGGATTATACTACTGCGGGAATACATTTACGCAGAGCTAGGGGAATTTGCTAGAAGGGGAATTTTCCATTTATGCAGATTCTGATAGCAGGCTACTATTTCCCTTGTTCCCTTTAATAATAGTCACTGGGTATGATGAGTTCATTAGGGCATGGCTCAATTCAAAATATTAAGTCTATTGAAGGCATACGCGCTGCTATGCATGATGATAAAAACCTAGGTCTTAAATATTACTATAGTTAGTATGTGATGTGGGTTAATTTTATAGTCTTTTACTATAGACAATATAAATATCCCGCTGATTGAGAAACTGAGGTTTTTCTGATTTATTTGATAGGTATTATTTCTTCAGACCCAAAACAAAATACTTCACTTGTAATGTCACTAAAAGGTGGGCTGAGTAAGACAGACACAAACCTAGCTTAGACGTTCATATTATCCACGGTTATCCAATCCGAATTTATGCTATATTACTTGGAAGCTTCTTCTGCCTCTAACATGAAATGATAAAAATATAACCTAATAATTTGATTCGGTTATACTTGTACAAACTTGAGCAAACTACGCCTACGCCACCCGCAGCCAGCGGACTCCCATCTCAACTATAGGTACTTCATTTAAGTAATTTAATGTCAAAGTAAAATGATTATGTAACATTATAACATATTTCTATGCATCTTCCATTACCTCTACATGCTTGTATCATGCAAGTTCCCGTGACGCGCAACGCTGACTCGGCGTATCGGTACCGCCAGAAACAATATTTTAGCGGTTTAAAAGTATAAAGCGAGATACAGTGCTACCATTCCAAGGAAAACGAAGTTACAACACTCTTTTAAGAGGTTCATTATTTTCTACGAAAGCTCTGATTCTGTTGTTAAAGCTCCGTGGAGGAAAATTATTAAAAAAAAAATCTTACTTAAACTTAACGTATCCAATATCCAGTTGGTAGCAATATTATATGCCCTTGTATAACGTCAAGCAGTAAAAAGGAATAAATCAAGAGTCGTAAACAGTAGTTATGTCACTCTAGACATCTAAAACTGCTTAAAGTGTTTTTTATCTAAACACTGTATTTTTGTGTTGTACAATGCTTTTTGAGAAGCTAAAAGTAATAATTTCGACAATATAAACCAGCTGTTCTGTAAAAAACGACACAGTTAATGCCCCAGTACAGCTTTGTGTATGTATTTACTCTCTTAATCATCAGTTATAAAGTCTTCAGCTGTTAATGAACTGGTTGAAAGTTTCATTTTTAGCCTAAATGGATATTGAGAAGCGTGAAGAGGTAACAAACAAACAAACAGACAGACAGATATACTATCGCATTTATAATATTAGTATGGATATCTGGCCAGCCAATGTACCAAGGCGATTCACATATCATGCTTCTATCAATACGGCCAAAAGTAATGGAACGGATGATTCTGTTTCTGAGTACATTATAAGATTTATAAGTGGATTTCAATCATTCATTACTGTTTTTACTATATCAATGTTCTATATAGAAGTGGTAACTATTAACCTACACTTGGCTCCAGAAAGTATTTTTGCTAGTTGACTATTTCAATACACTTGATGAAAATAGATTGCTTAATCTTCATTCAAAGCCTAAATTATATTGAGTAAGGTGAATTTACTAGTTACGTTGGGCACACAAATGAAATCAATTTTCAATCCCATTTATGACTTACCTATGGATAAGCCGGCGAAGCGAAGTAACTTTAGAAGTTAATTTTCCAGTACGTAATTCTAATAAGTTATTCATATTGACGCTTAAAGCCACGCTATTTCCACGCTTATGACAATAAACATATGGTTGTAAAAAGCATATCACACTCACTTTCAAAGTCAAACCGACGTGGGTAAATACACATGTGATTACATTTAAAACGCTCCAAGCCTTCTCTAATGAAGCGGCACGATTATGAATGTTAGTATCAGCTACTAATGTAGTGGGTTCATTATAACAAGATCCATTTCCCCTCCCTTTGTGTTAGTTCGAACAATCGACTGCGGGGCCATCAGCGGTACCATTACAGGTCTCATCGAGCTGGCTGCTATTAAATGGAATGGCAATATTTCAAATCACGGTGAAAACAATCGGTAAATATTAAAGAGTTAACTGATATTCCTTTACGCCTCTCCACTGCTCTGATTTATTTGAGATGCATCGACCTCATGAATATTTTTATGATCGATACAATTCATTTCAAATTCTTCAAGATTTCTTTAAATTAAAATTCCATTTTATTTTTTAAGCTCATTAACGTTTGAATGCCTTTACAAGATGTTGTTTACTATTGGAAGAAGAAAATAAATTGCACTTCGATATATCTTTCAAGCTAGGGTGTAATTTATAAATTGGTATTCCTTTGGTAAAGAATTCCGTACTTCTGAACTTCGTGTTGTTGTTGGAGAAAATAGAAAATTTTAACACTTAACAATCTTATTTATTATCAACGTAGTCAGCTATTTCACAGTGAAAGTGAGCTTAACCTGAATTTACAGCTCAATAAATAGTGCTTACCAACTAATAACTAAGAGGGCATGACAGAACGAGATTATTTCTTCCAATATTCGCTTTCACAGACTCCCCTAGTCCCTTGAGATACAAGTGTGACTCGAATACATATGTGTACCTATACCGATGTGTCAAGGTACGTGTCAGAGGGAGCGGTGACACCGTCGACAGGCACGTTGGCCAGGGGTCATGGAGGGACATAAAATAGCAGGGATTTTTGGTGTCGTATCTGTCCGACATAAATTTAATCCAACTTGTAGGCTGTATTTCAGAGGGATACTTAAGGTCTGTTTTACGGAAGAAAAGGTTTATTGCTGGCACATTTAATGCTTGCGTGTGTTTGGATGTTAACAATCTACACGAATCCCATTTATTACACTCAGTACAAAAAATGCTGATCGATCCATGTCAAATGTTTTATTACCTACCAAAGAAAATAAGGATTTCCCCTTATCGCTTCTAGTAGTACCTATAGTAAGTCAGTACAAGCAACAGACAGCACGAGAACGATTCAATTCAATACAATACAAATACTCTTTATTCCACACCTCACACAGATAAAGCATTTACAACTACAACAACCTATTTATCCATTAAACATTATTTTATAAAACCAACCTTATATTCTACAAAATAACGTTGTAATTAAAATTTCGAAGATCACGTCTATCATGGGACGGCCGCCACATAGTCTCGATTTTTCTCGCACTATGCCTCTTGTTCTAAGTGTTCTAATAAGAGAGAGACGGATAGTGCGAGAAAAATCGAGAGAGCTCGCGCGCCGTCGCGTGATAGCCGTGCAGGGACACGGGTTATCGCTGTTCGACAAATGATGCCTCGTCCTGCACGGTAAATACATGGCTACCGTTCTAAATGAAAACAAACGTACAGTCAGCGTCATTTAGTTAGTAGCAGCCAGAGTAGCCAAATATTTCGTAACACACCCTTATTCTTACAGTAAGAAAGACGTGTACCGAAATTTTGGCTACTTTGGCTGCTACTAAGTATATGACGCTGACTGTACCTATGTTCCTATCAATCCTGTATAGGAAGAATGGAGGATACTACTCTTGGACTTGGCAAGGCAGCATGTAACAAGGGAGTGTATGTAGACACGATGATGATAATTGATTTTATTAGAGAGATAATTTAACATATACAAATAAGATATACTTTATTTTATTTTTGGCATTTATTTGTTTTTGGTACCTGTTTTTCATCTAGTTACTTTTTGCACTCGGATTACAACTAAGTACCTAATGAACCTATAATTATGTTTTCTTCTTAACCCCGACGCAAACCAGGGGTGTTATAAGTTTAACCTTTGTATGTACAGATATGTTTGTATGCAGCTTCCAAACGGACCGATGAAAGTGCGTTATTTTTTAATCGTATGTCTTGTTCTACAATGCGTTTAATTATGATTTTGTGTCGGGGTTGTTTTAAATTTTTATTTCAGTAGGTATTTAATTCGATTCCGCTGGTCTGGTTTTTTTTCAAATATTATTAACGTAGTAATGAAAACGGCAAGGCCTATAACCTAACTAACCTGTTAATTACAAGAGGCATCAACACCGTATTCAAATGCTGCAATTAAACGTTATGGCCATTCGGCTGGGGCAAAAACGATAAGACTATTTTTAGGTTTACAGTGTTTACACCAGTCAACAATACAGTAAAGTTCAGCATAAATCGTTATTTTTATAAGAATTATGCAAAACGAAGGATTATAAAAGGATCCAAGTCCGAAGAAAATAATTTAAAGCGATTTTTTTTTCTTTAGTACATTCATAAAACTAATAATACATTTCGTTAAACAGAAACGTATCCTTTTAATCCTATCGGGTTTGTATCGACATCGCATTCGTGAACGGTTATTAACTTCAATACCAAAGAGCAATTATAGGAGGGAAGGTTATTTTATATTGGGACGTAGCGAGCTAGATCCCACCCGGGTACAAAAACCGTTCCTCATGCTGATATGTAAATTTAATGTATATGCGATTCGCAACCTATTTGGGATTATTTCTCAACTCACTCCAGTATAACTTAGCCCACCAAAAACAAAAATGCGAAAATGGGAGCCAAGTTCAATATTAAGAATATGCGTTGTTGTCAACTTCGCCGACAAAAGAATTGAGATCTAAATGGGTGCCAAGTCCAGTAGATAATCCTAAATTAAAATGTAAGTATTCTTAAGAACATACAATTTCTTATTTTTTCTAATACAACAGTATTTGCTATATAAAAGTATAACTTCTTAAATTCTAACAGTCGAATTATTTACACATGGCAGATAACTTAGGATAAACTAATGCTCCCTAGCTGGATGCCAAATTTCAACTTTCTAGGTCACCTGGAAGTGGGTTTGGTTTTTGATCTATCCGTCAGCTAATAACTCTCTATCTAAGTCAGTGATAAAAATGCCGACATTTAGACGTTAATATCTCAATAACCATTTTACCTGTATATATGAAATTTCGGATTCTAGTTATTCTAAGGGGATTTAAAACATATACCAAATTTCATGTTTCTATGTTAAATAAATTTTGAATTATTGAGGAGTCAAAAGTGGCTCCAAATGGTTCGTGTAAATATACTGAACTGGAGACGCAGCAAAACGGTTCCTCTTCGCTTTGAACTTGGCTGGACACGCTACCACGTCGTAAATCATCGTAAATTAAAATGTACTGCGAAATATATAGAGAAAGCCGAAAAAAACCGTGGTCATATTCCAGCAAGAAAATATTATATGAAATGTGTTTGCACGTTGGCCGCTCTGTAATCTGCATATTTCGTGGAATATCATTTGATATTGAAAACTAGACCTTATTGGGATTAGACCGGTTTCCTAGACCTTATTGGGATTAGACCGGTTTCCTCAATATGGTTTCCTTCACCGAAAAGCTACTGTTAAATTTTAACAGTAGCTTTTCGGTGAAGGAAACCATATTGAGGAAACCGGTCTAATCCCAATAAGGTCTAGTTTTCCCTCTGTATTGAAAGGTCAGATGGCAGTTACTTTCTTAAAACTAGAATCTACGCCAAATCTTGGGATAAGGTGCCAAAGAGCTCCTGAAGGGAACTACCGGGAAAAACGGTAGAAGGATGATGAATTCAGTTTGTAACTTATTAGTACAATTTAAAAAACCTCCGTTGATTAGACTTCTGACGTAAAATTTAACGGATCGGAGCAATAATGGCGCCTGCGCTCCCCACTGTCTATTACGGCCTATAAAACAAAGTCAAATTATAAAGTTTGTGCAAATTGCGCGCTTTACGCTGGCCCTCGGGCTGCACTACCGTGTGAGACACACGGTCGGCCAGGATCAACAGCTCTAATCGATAAAACAAGAACATTTGGGTCGTACTCAGACAAAAATAACATAAAAAGCAATTCGTTTTTATGCAATTTAAACGTATTAATAACAAAAATAATTATGAGTTAAATAATACACGTATAAAAGGGTAAAGCATTAGCATAATATTCGTTGTAATACGAATTTCTAGTTTCGATTTTCGTGGTAGCATTCGGCAAAATCGTTTTGTAAACAATTAGCCAATTGTGAAACGGTTCTGACCGGCGCCGTCTTTGGCGTTAAGTAGTTATTGTATCTTATTTGTATAAATAATCACATAATATATTTACCTGTCTAATGCGTAAATAAATGTTCTGCTTCTTCTGACGTTTTTCGGTTTACTTCAAATATTGTACTTACATGCCAAGTTTTCCAAAAACTTGTCATCAAATAAGTAATTTACGGTATTAATACCGTCAATAGTATTTATCTCAAAATTCAATAGCAATATGTTCACCGCACCGCCAAGTACCCAATACCCATCGCGTAACTGTACTAGAATTTTATAGCGATTAGATCTAAGTCAATGTTTGGCCGGAGATAACAAACGGTTGGAAACTTCACAGTTTACTGTTGACTGGTTAAGTGAGAGCAAAACAAGCCTGATAAATGTAAATAACAGCTTGTTTAAACTTCCGTTTATATAATAAATCTCCTATAATCGTCACCTTTAGACCAGGCCTTCCACGTTTTATGGATGACTAGGTTTATGGTACTAGGCACTTTAACAGTTTAAAACTTTCTTTTCGCTTAGCGGGTTAGTTTTAAGTGTATGAAGATTATACCTAATTTCAATACGTTAGAATTTTAATGAACAAATTTGTCTACATTTCTTCGTTTATCTAGGATATCAAAAGAAAATATTGTACTAGTTTTACTTATTTCGACCGTTAAGTGTGCTTTTCAAACACAGGAATACTTTTTTTTGCGTTTCATACTGGTTTTCCTTGAAATCGCATTTTGATTTACGAACGTATTTTCTATAATTATATGGAATAGGTGTTGTGCGTAGGCCTTTTATTTGAGACTTCTTGTCCCTAATTCCTAACTCACTATGAATGAATACATACTCGTACTTGAATTTATGAAATACAAAGATAATATACTTGAAATAAATAAGTTATTCTCTTTTTTGAGATAGGTACTATACGTGTGATGTTGCCCGTGATATGCCGAGAAGACATTTATTAAGCGACATGTATTTTTTAAAGTTTTTGACAGTTTTTCTAGCTTTTATTATTAACTTGCTACTTCTAGTTAGTATTTTGTGGATTTCATAATCGATATAAACCAGTGGCATTTATGGTCATCGGGACCCTCTTAAAAAGTACCTAGTTTATGTATGTGCAAAAAAAAGTACATTAGGCAATAAAAGCTTAAGTACTAAAATTTTTATTTTGGCAGAAACTTTCCTTTACTGTCTTTGACGAAATGTTTTACAGTTTGTAAAGTTCTTGGTTTCGGTAACTTTTAAATTAACGCCGTAAATGACGAGACTCAAAAGTAAATATGTATAATTATAGAGTCAAAGTTAACTCCTGGGAGATTCGCAGGAAATTTTGAAACGTCGGGTAGTCTAAGTAATATTCTACTTTCTAGTTATCAAGACAGGATGCGTCAGGGTAGGTAGTTTTATCAAAACGTATGATTGTAAATGCATCATAAGTTGTCAAAGTTAAAAGACGAAATGACTAAAAAATATTTTACCTTATCTTACCTCGTTAAAAAAGTCATAACTTCTCATTCAGGAAACAATGAAAAAATAATTAAAGGACATAAAAAGGTATAACCCCACCAATGCAAAGAGGAAGATTTTATCGCTTAGAAATAAAAAAGTTAAATATTATACCTAACGTCAGTTTGGATTGCAAAAATTAAATTGCGAATGTCAGTATTCTGTTTTATAAAATAGATGCGTCCCGCTCAGTTACAGCGGGCCAGACATCATTAGGTTAATTGAATTGCTGATGGTATCGTCCGAGGATGGATAAAGCTTATCAAACGTATCTGTCGCAGCGAGATCAATCGACTGCCTCGTTACTGCTTCGCTACCGAATCAGGGCCCGAAGATCAGTCTATTACTGAATTCGATATTTGATTTCGATTATTTTTCTTTTTTTTTCCTGCCAGCCAGTCTTATTTATCTTTCTTATCCTTCTCTACACTTATAATAGGTAACAGCTAGGCTTCGCTTTATCTGCGTTTAATTTTCCAATGTTCTGTATTTAAATTATAGAGATACAAAAGATCGTTAACTTTTATAAGTCTATTGGGATAGGTTTGGTCTTTCGTTTGCCGGTGTATATTGCCAGTAGTTAAAATTTTACGAGAGGTCAATTTCATTACAGCTATTACTGGAAACTACCGGTCAGTGAACTTTGGACATTAAACAAAGTTTGCAAAGCCATAATGTTGTAAATGTGAATAATTTTGTTCGTATAGGTACCTATATTTGAAAATCTATACCTTTTCTTCGGACTAATTTCCGCGGGAGCATCGTGGCAACGTTTAATAATTGTAATTTTTTATTTCGTTTATGTCGATTTATTGTTATAGTTTGTCATTATCATCAAATAAAAAATATTACATACCGTAAGGACGACAGAAGTGAAGTGTTGAACCATGGAGCTCGATGCTAATAGAAATAAACCAAATTTTAAATCTTGTAATCAGAAAGCCTAAATAATTTTAAAAAAGAAAAGTTCTCAAAGAACTTCTCAACGTTAAAATAAGTTTGTTTAAAGAAAGTAAAATCTGTTATCATGCTCATTATCATACTCATTATTTATTCACAATAAAATAATACAATGTCAACATTATACGTATTAAAGTAAGCTTACATACCCCAATAAACAAACTAGCCTTATAAAATTAAATCTATAAGAACTAAACTCTCATACTGGTTATCAAATGGCATTCATTATGCCAATGTACCTTTTAACGGCTCATTATAAGAAGATTTGGCTAATATTACCTTTATTCTTATAATTTGGCTATAGAGGCTAGTTACAATGGTTTTTAGCTGTATAATATTCAAAGCCGTGTAAAGGCTTTTAATATGGCCAATTATTCTTATAAAAGTAATGCACAAGGTAACTATAATGCTTCTTTACTCATAAGAGCATTTTATAAGATGTCTTTCCAACAAACAAATTATAGCATTTGATATGGCCTTTACAAGTATTAAAGCAATCCATATTCACTTATATAATAATTATAAGCGCATTATTCTCTATAGTGTTATTTTAAAAGGATTTACATAACTAGATTCGCCATTTATTGGAAAGTGCAGGAGATGTGAATTGATTACGGAGTTACGAAACGAATCACGAAATGATGAATGATACCGAATTATCAGCCAGTGGTTCCGTAGAGGATCATTTTATGGAACATGAGTAATAAACAGAACAGAAAACATATCATCATCATTTCAGCCGAAAGACGTCCACTGCTGGACCTAGGCCTCCCCCAAAGAATGCCACAATGACCGGTCCTGCGCCACACGCATCCAGCAGACTCCCGCGACCTTTAACAGGTCATCAGTCCACCATGTGGGGGGCCTACCCACGCTGCGCCTTCCGGTACATGGTCACCACTCGAGAACCTTTCCGCCCCAACGGCCATCGGTTCTACGTGCAATGAAAACATTTAAGTAATGCAAAACATTCATTATTTAAATAATAACAACTAATACCTAGAAGCACTTGCTAAGTCGACTGTACGGGATTTCACTTATGAGAAAGGAACCCTAACGACAGCAACTAAGCAACACCTGTTGCTATTATAAAGCTCTTACTCTTATAGAGTATTTGTAGACGATGTGAGAATTGCTTTTGCTCTTATAATGGCCTTTTATAAAACATGACAAAATAATTTACCACATTTTTAGCACAAAACTGCCTAAAGGGCGCGTTGATAACACAAGGCATCGCATTCACTTTCACCATGAATTTGAATTTCCACACAGTTTTCACTATAAATAAGCACATATTCGGGTATCAATAACTTGCCGTTGTCTTGCCAATAATTGTTCACATTTTTTTTGTAAAAGTAATACAAAAATGTGTTAGAAAGGGCCAAAGGCTTTATAAGAGCATTTGTTTTGCCGTTATAAGTTTTACTCCCTTGAATCTGACGTTAACAAAACGCGTATAAGGGCGATCACGGGTATAAAAGATCGACAAAATATGACATCGCATTGATAGGTTACTAGCCCATCGCCCACAACACAAAGTTTTAAAGTAAGCTTAGGTTAAAATAAGCGTAATGATGTAAGAAAGTCAATAGTGATGATCCTTATATTGCATGTATACTAAACATCGAATTGGTTATAATATGCTAACCCTAACGCATCGCATCTGATTTCAATTTAGTGAAACAAGCCCGCTTTAATCTAAACTCTTCGCTAGAACCACATACATTGAGTTCAATATAAATGCAAACTCATGAATCACCGATGAGACAGCGAGCGACTCCAATCATAACGACGTTTTTAATATCCAATGTGGTTTGTCAGCCCGCATCAAAGCGGTAAGTAGGGTTCATACCCCCGTCAAGCTGACCTCACTTCACATCGCGATCTTTTTCATTCGATCAGCCCTGATCAGCCAATATTAACTCTTGAGGCACCCATCTGATTTGCATGAAACTTATTAAATTTTTAAATAAACTGGGCCAAGATGTTGACCTGGATTGGCGAATAAAGGTATTTGGGACGGAGATAAATGATATAAGGGCCTCCATTTTGCAACGCTCACATGTTTTTGGCTAAGCTTTGCGCTAAGGCACGGGGGTGCGCAAAAATATCGCGCCGGGTCAAATATCATTTCAATTAGTGAAAAAATAGTTTTAAAATCTGGCCCAAGGGCTGTAGTTCTTTCATTTGAAAATAAGTCAGAATCTTAAATAAAACGGGCTGTGCTGCATTGGATAGTTTTATTAGCAATACGTACTTACAGATAGAATTAAAAGTGTATGATGCAATTAGCCTGTTATATACTTAATGTGATTCGAGCTTTTATGGCCATTACATTTTTCACATCATCACAAAATGAGTTATCCTCTTGTTGGAAGAGAATTTTCCATTTCATTCTCGCATAATACGCCAACTTTAAGACTTATTTTTCATAAAACATAGCGCAAGTGTTAAAATGACTGTGTAATCAACATAACATAACACAAGCCTTAATGAGCTTACTATGGGACTAGGTCGATTTGTGTAAGATTGTCCCCTAATATTTATTTATTTATTTATTTATTTATGTATTTATACTAACGTTTTTTTTTCTTTTTTGGGACATAGCTCATATTACTGCATATCACGAAAATGGGGGAAATCCCCAAAAAACGAAATGAATGAAACTTTGGGTGTTTCGCGTTCGTCCGATCGGTCGATCGGTCAATCGGCCCAATGGGATTTTTTTGTAACCCTTTCAAAGAGGAAAAAAGTATCACTGGACCGATTGATCGTTCGAACGATCGGGCGAACGGGAAACACCAGCGGCGCTACCACGAACTTCGAAAGTCGAAGTTCGTAATACATGCATCCCTGTCACTCGATTGTGGGAGTGCGATAGAGATGGACATACCCGAACTTCGACTTTCGTAGTTCGTGGTAGCGCCGCAGAAACTTAGGGAGCAATCTTTTTGCAGCAGGATAAAAGATAAAATCACCATAACAACTTGAAATTACAAAAGGCGACTGTAGTTAACCAAAATGGGTATTCTTAATAACGGATTGTATGATAAGGTGCGTAATAAGTCAACTTTTACCTCCCATCAGAGTTTAAATGTTGCAAACCATAAAACACTCTCATCACGGGACTCCATAAAAGCGTTCGTTACTTGGCCTGCACCCCTCCCTCCATTATCATAAAATTACTCGGTTTCACTTTCTTTTGATGTGTCGTAAAAAATGAAAATACATGGGCACACACTCACGAGTCTATTTTGATTATACACATAGGTATATAATGTGGTTTTAAATTGATGGACATGAAAAGATCAGAAATTGTAAAAAATAAGACCATTCTACATTAATCATTTTCAATTATTTATACCTTTTGATAATATACAATTTTTAATAAGGCGTATATATAGGTACCGTGTAGATAATAACTTAACAAAATTAAATTAAAACTCAGTTAAATCTCAAAAGGTCCTCGAGGCAAAGTACCGAGGATGCTGGCGGCATTACCCCGTTTTGTTAATTATATGACGGTAAGTAATGTAATGTTGATGCTATTTCTTACAGAAAAAATACCAGCCAGTGTGACATAATCGCTAGTAGAATAGGTATGCCAAATGTTTAAGTTCACTCTCTCCTCAAACTCACTAAACTTACAAATTAATAACCATATTTCACTCTACAAATATGAAATCTTTGGGGTAAATCCGGCTCAAAGCCATACGTCAATGGTGTCGAAATCCTACGATATATATATCCGCGGGCCGGTATATCAGCTGCGATGTGTCATTTGTCAGGAGTTCCATTTTGGAACGTACTAGAGATGTATACTTAATTTTTTTATTGGAATCTTATGAGCTTGAGCGTTTTTAACTGCGTGCATAGACAAAGTATGAGAGTGATAGCGCACTAATTAATTATATTCCAATTTATCTGATGCGAAGCGTATTTCAGAATGAAACCCAAGCATGTTTCAGTTACCTACTTAAGGTGGTTCGATTTCCATACACAACGTTATTTGACATTCGCATCAGGCTAACGGCGTGATATTTTAAGAAACTTATTGTATAGTATTCCGGCACATACATATACCCTTATATGAAAATCGCACCCCTGAATCACTTAAGATATGCGCGAATCTGTACTTCACCGAGAACTTACTGATATTGCCTAGGTTTTCCAGTTATTGTCTAGAAACATAGAGATATTGTTAGCACTTGTTACCTTTGCGCATGTTATATATTGCGCGGATGAAGTGTGGTACGCAATACGCATGCAGTATCGCATTCATACCGCCCCACTTCCACTCTTCCGCGCCTATGAGGCCCCGTATCATGGTCGGCCTTAGCACGCGATAAGTGACAAGATAGAGCGTCAGTCTCGTTCTATCGAACGGTGTCAGCCAGTGACGGACGCTCGATCTTGTCACTTATCGCGTGATAAGGCCGACCATGATACGGGGTCTGGAAGCGGTAATTTCATTATAGCTGTAGTGACTGCGTATTGACCGACGATATCTTTAATAGACGTAAATACTTAAAATACATCCCATCCTACTAATAATTTATAAATGCGAAAGTTTGGATGTTTAGATGTTTGGATTTTTGTTACTCAGTTACGCTTATAGGGCTGAACCGATTAAGATGAAATTTAGCATTAAGATAGGACTGGATTAACATATAACTTTTTATCCCGGGTCCACGCAGACGAAGTCGCGGGCGGGCGCTAGTGAAAAATAATCGAATTTAAACTGTCGTCAGAGATGTATAAAATAATTCTAGAAGAACTCCCGAAGAGTTCGAAACATGTCGCCAAAAATGATTAGGATATTTTTTTACATAGAAATTTGCCAAAATTTAGAAACAAATAAACGCTCATCACATAAATTGTTTTGCCCTCACCGGGATTTGAACCCAGGGGCGTAGGCTAAATCGGTAGTTAACCATCACAGTCAGTCACGGTGACCATAATTTTCCTTTGTGATTTGTGATTACACCGGCGGTATGTCAAATTCTGTTATTCGTAGTGCTATAAGCCATACACAGACGACGAAGTGATATTTAGAGGTGAATCAAGTACAAAATGTTACTCTACCGGCTGCAAGTAAAAATAGTTCCTTAGTAAACATAACCACAGCTTAATATTCTACCGGATAAGATCCAAATACATTATTGGGTCGTTAGTAAACTTAAAGCACAGCTTAATATTCTACTGAATAAGATACAAGGACCTCATTAAACCAACAAAATAAATCAAACAACAAAACAATATGACATTTCAAATACAATCATTATCTCAAAACAATAGTATCTAAACCATAATCCAGTCAATGCTTGCAATCTAAATTTACTAAGCAAATGGTCTAACTAGCCGCAGGCTGTTCGGAATTGCGACCTTTTCGCATAAACCGATCCTTTATCATGCTCCTACAAAGTTCAAAGTGGATAGCGGCATAAGTGGAGTTATAACTTTGTCGCTCTCATGCCGGCTATTGTAACACTAGATATGCGTCTAATATGAGCTATTAACTTCCCTGCAGATGGAACACTAAGATACGATATAACGTTCGAGATGGGTGTAACGATATTTGGGAGTAGTGGGCAAATTAGAGAACACGTACATATTGTAACTCCACGATTTGTTTTTCGGGTCGAACAAGCTTAATGGCAGTTCCAAACTCCAAAAGGGTCACCCATAAATTCATTGTATTGGAGAAATTTGGTCGGAGTTTTAAAAGTTTGGTGACATGAGGTTGTTTTGCGTAGCCAACGCCTTGACTATAACGAGCTATGGGTTTAATATAGCTTGATATAATGATCGATTGCGTAACGTTTCGTACGTACGTTTGGTAGATGTAATGGTATTTTCTCTACGTGGCTCGGCCCGAAAGAAGTTGCCGCCTGGTTGTGCAGGGGATAGTGGAAAAGATCTCCATCTCCGCGATGGACGGGCCAAGTAAAGACCCGCTCTTAATGGCCCCCTACACGCGTGCGCGAAGAAGGCAACCGTGAGGGACAAATGGCGGCGTAAACACGCAAAATGAATGCGACTGCTCTGTCAAGTCAAGAGTATGACGACCAAGAACTAGCAATCTAACGCTCGTTTAAAAGGTTACGCAATTACCTCTCAGCATAATCTAATTCAGACACCCAACTGAAATAATTTCCTATGACCGTAGTGAATCCTTGAAAAACGCAATATTAACACACTTTTTTTCTTATTTTATAATATTACTATATTATAACTTTCTAACGACTAGACCTTAATTAACTTAAGGGAATATCTTAAAATTAACACTGCTTGTTGCTGAGTCAGGTAATATTTTGGACACTTGAACCAACTACATAATATTATAGGACCTTAGTAAATAAATAAATAAATATTATGGGACAATCTTACACAAATCACACGACTATATATTTCATAGATATAAATACATAGAAAACATCCAAGACTCCGAAACGAATATTCATGCTTATCAGTCTCATCACACAAATATTTGCCCTTACCGAGGTTCGAACCCAAGACTTCCCACAAGCTTCGTAGACAACGTCACTACCCATAGTCTTACCGGTCGTCTACGTACTAAGTGGTTAAATAGTGAAAAGAAGTTAGAGTTGGCACGTAATTACGTCTCCCCTGATTCATTTCATGTTTGAACCGTTAAGTAGACTGAATTATAGGTGCCGGTAAAGTCCAATTAAGAAGATCGCCGGCCCCAGTGGTTGGAACGACGAAGAATGTTGGCGAAAGGGGATCTGAAGGCAATCACCGGTTCCTGGGCAATGCGTGACGTATTGTCTATATGATTAATTGTCTGTGAAGAGTTGATATCAGGTTATTTTTCAAGTAGGCATGTTGTACACTATAAAATGCACGGATGCCTTGAATTAAGCTTAAAAGTACCAGTGGGAAGGAAAGAAACATAACTTTAAACGAATTGTTTTTTGGAGTCACAAATGAGCAGATTATTTTCTCCTACAGAACGTGACGCGATTTCACTTTAAAAATAATCGCTAATAGTCTTACCGAGACATTTGAAATACCCATCGTAGAATCTAATTTAACTGACCGGTTCTCCCACAAAAATCGTGTTGAAAGTAAATATGAATTGTGTTCGTAAATGGATCGTAAAATGGAGACCGAATAAATGAGGGTACCTATCAAAGTTAGGTAAATTATACGTAGTCCGAAGTACGGTAGCTAAGTATCATCATCATCACTATCCTGGCCGATTTCGACCACGGCGACTGGAATAAAAGGCTAACTGGAGCGTCGTTCGTGAGCTCGCAGGTGACTTAGGGTAGTTAAGTATACTAAAGTAAAATTGGCCAAACTAAATTACAGTTTCGATATTTGCTTTTGTAGCTGTGTGGAGGCGTTTATGTTCCTCCACAATAGCTGTTGCCTTCGTTTCATTGCACCCTTGGTCCTCAGTTTATATTTTCAAAATATACTGCAGCAACGCTTCATCAAAATGACTAACTTGGATAAGCAAATAAGTTCAGTTACGTCCTTCTTGTATAACAGTAGGATATTCCCAGTTTTAGTGACGTAATAAAGGGGCAGAAAGCCTACTTCCTCGGCCAAGACACAATTTGTACCAGAAACAAGGGGTGCAGTAAACCATAACACTCATAAAGGGAAAGTGTCGCAAAGTACACAATGCGACATACAATCGGTGCCAATAAAAGTAGCACGGTGACACCCCTAGCAATAAGCAGGAGAAATAGCGCGGAAACCTAGGGGAAACAGTATTAATACTTATGGTTAATTGTAGCGGGGCTGAGGGCCGGTAAAATGCTGCAAGAACATTGAGACAAGATAGCGCCGCAAATTGTATTCGTTTCTTTATAACAATAAATAACTATGTAGCCATTTTTTCGCCTCACGCAGGAAGGTGAAAAAAATTACTTACACATTATTTTTGTTTAAATTTTCACTGCATTTATGGGTACCTACCATACTGGGCGCGATTTAGGTTTGAGGTAGTTCATCGACCTTAACTATATATGATGTGTTCAAATTAAGTATTAATTTTATCTACGTATACTACAACGTCCAACCAACTTTATTTGCTTGTAAAAATTCCTAAGTGGACCATTTAATACGTAATAGGAATTAAAACATAAACATGTCTGAAAAGCCAAGAAAGCTCCGATTTAATCACGAATTGCCAGATCTTCTTACCTTTTATATTATTTTCTTACGTTATGAACAGAAACACATTTGCATAATTTCATGGTCATCATCATCAGTCGTTCTCTCAATGCTGAGAATCGTGAAATCATATCCTATACTTGCTGACCAGACTCCACAGGCTCACAGAAAAGAGAATCGTAATGAAGTCGCATGTACATTTTAGCGGCCCGGCGCGGAGGGTGACTCTGACCTCCCTCTCGACTCTCGAGACGTGTTCGGACACAATAATTACCCTCCGAGGTGAGATGCACGCAGTTCATTAAAGCGCGTGTGATGCCGATTGAAATCTTAACGCCTTGCCACTGGCTTAGCTGCTGGTGGGCCGAAATTAAGAAATTAATATGTCGGTTTCAAAAGTATCTGCGTTGACAAAATAAGCAAGATTGTCTATGCTTAAAAAGACTAAACGTGAAATTCCATTTTTGTTTGCTTCCTAATGAATTGTAAGTTTTATTAGCCGTCTACAGTCACGAGTAGAAGTAGCTACGCGTACGGAGAGGTCGATCTACATATTTTTTTTTATAAGGAAGAGCTTGTTGATATAATTTACAGCCCTTCGCCCGGGTAGCTACTTTAACTTCTGGCAGTTATTACTTTATGCTAGGTATTATGGGATAAGCCATCAATGTGATGTTAATTGTTGTAAATCTTTGTTCTGTTTAACAAACCTTGTACCCAGATTTTTCACTTTAACATGACTTATTACAGAGAAAATGATTAAAATAATAGATATTTACTTATTAAAAATATATGTTTTTTAACACACAATGATATAACTTCTAGTACAAGACGTACAAGTTTTATCCTTGATTAATTTGTATTACACTCACAACTTGATTTTAATCTCTTTGACACATCGCTCTAAACTACATGAGTGTTTGTTAAACAGAAACATCATACCAGCAACACGTAAACGGTTATAAATGGCCATTTTAACATAATTTTTCATAATAAAATGCCTAACGTAAACAAAGCATTCGTAGAATGTGCCCTTTCTGAATAACAAATAGTTGTGGCGCAATATGTTTCAATTTCAGAAGAACTAAGCAAACGGCAGAGGGGGAGGCACTCGGTGTTATTAGTTGTATTGTAAGTGTCATGTGTAGATATTAGGCTAAAGACGTGACTGCGGACTCATTTCTCTAAGAGTTTGTTATTTTTACCCTTACGAGAGATGTCTGGCGTAGGCTGGGTTTCCAAAGCGTTTTAGGAGATGTTTATAGCAGTGGTTGTGTGACTTGTGTGTTTGCGAATTGTTTGTATCCTTTAGGCTTTTAATGGTATTATTTTTCGCTTAAGTATACACGTGCTACCGTTTTACCCAAAAAATAGAAGTTTTTAATGAAAAGATTTCATCTTTAAGAGTCCGGAACTGATAACTTATTTATTAGACATGATGAAACTTTGAATAATAATAAATATTAGGGGACAATCTTACACAAATCGACCTAGTCCCATAAGTAAGACTTGTGTTTTGGGTACTAGACGACGATATATATAATAAATATAAATACTTAAATACATAGAAACCTTCCATGACTCAGAAACAGATATTCATGCTCAATAATCGTAATTGTTTTCAGAATGTAAAAAGAGTTGGTACAAGTTGTTCTAAGTTGACTTGCTATTGAAAGTATCTCTATTATAGCATGAACTTTTTATGTATTTCGATTAAACATTTTTTATTTACTAGGCAGCAACTTTAGACCCGTGTTGTGATTGATCAGACTTCATACATTTTGGACGATCACAAAACAAAAGAGAAATATAAGAGAAGAAATAGGTAAATTAAAAGAACGTCTTAATTCACTTGCGGGAGTAGCATGGTTGCCATTTCATTATCGCTGTGGATAAGATCCTTCTCGTTGCGCCAAGTATGCACCGGCACCCGACCCGCACCGGCTCGCCTCAAGCGGTTAGTATTCTTTATATGGATTTGTATGGGTATGCGCTCACTACATCAACTCCATAGTGTATAGTGCATAGTAGGCGGTGCGGGTCGGGTGCCGGGTGGCTCTATTGAGCTGTGACCTTAAGTGATAAAATGGCAACCATGCTACGCTTACTGCATCCGCTGCGTCGCAGCACATGTCCCGCGGACGCGTTGACGAAAATACCCTAGGTAGAGGGTGTGGAGTACTTTCTCCATTAAAAGAAACTAATTATTGCATATACAATCAATGTTACAGATATGTATACTCAACCTGCAGGTCGATCACGTAACGCATTGTACGTACGTTAGGTAGAACTAAATATCAATATTTTTATGGAAAAATGACAGTTGGAATGTCCTAACGCGCGTTGGAAACGTTACGTGATTACCCCTCTATCGCAATAGAATAAGGTAATAATGTACTTAAAAACCAAAGTTTCAACCGACTTCAATTCAGTTTTCTGCCAAACACACTTCCTTGCAACTTTACCACATGAACATTGATTATTACAGAAAAAAAAACAAATCGCTGTATGTGGGCCGATAATGTTTGAGGAGTTCCATCGATTCATCAAGAAAGGTGATTCTGAGACCTTTGGCACTTCTTTAGTTGTTATTTCAACGGAATCATATCAGAATCTGTGACGTACTTTTATAGATTTAAGTAAATCATTGGGGAGTTCCAGGAGACATCTGTGGTCTTCATCATCAGTTCCACTTCACCACATTTGTGATTTCCGGGTGTAAATATACGAGTTATAATAGCAAATACCAATATTACTACACGCGTGCCTTACTAATATATTTGAGGAGTTCCCTCAATTTCTCATCGATCCCATCATCCAACTGGATTTTTGAACAAAATGGGACCAATCTGAAAGCATATACTTCCAAACAAAAAATAAATAGTACGAATCGGTTCATAAATGAAGGAGTTCTGAGGTAACAAACATTAAAAATAATAATGATACTTTTTTTAAAGTCGGTTAAAAAAGGTGACATGTTTGACGTAACTACAGGTACGTTATTATACTTTTCTCAAAAATAGGCCGCAATGTGAACATAACTCGCTACATATTGGAAGGTAAAGTGTAGGTATAGTTTAAGGTCAGATCTAAGAAAAAAAATAAAAAAACATTGCGGGCCGCCTGGAATGTTGTATATAAATTCCTTTATTTGTCGAGTACCAATTTTTTTTAAAGTAGAAACTGGCATATAAAAGACGGCCCAGCTCGTATTCAGCCAATTCAACTCGTATTTTTCTGTTGCAAACACGACGTTTTTGTATGTGTCTCAAAAAGTTTCCGTTTTTTTGGTGGAAAAATACACTTGCGATTCTGTTTGAAAAAAAAAACGGCGGGAAATCGTAAATATTTTCACGTTGTGCAACGATATTTAAAGTTTATATAAATTTAGTATTTTTTATTCCCCCATTTTTGAGAAAAGCACTATATTAGCCTCAGCCGGAATGGCAATTGCAGGCTTCGTATTATAATTAAATGGACTCGCAAGCTCGTCCGTTTAAACAAATACTCAGCCTGCGATTGCCTCCTTCCCGGCCACGGCAATAATGTACTATTCAGGTGTTGAAAAGTATGAAAAAAGCTCGAGAGAGCTCGTTCATGTAAATAGCTATATAAATAAATTACTGTTCGTCCTATAACTACACTGATTGCAGAGGGGTGAAAAACAAGCACTTATATTTTCAAAAGGAAAAGCAAATTCCTCTTCATTATTATTAAAAACCACTTCAAAGCACACAATCGCATCCCTCCTTCCCAATAATTGGTACCACTAACAACTGAACATGCCTTCATTGTTTCCGATCAAAACGACTAACAATGGAAAATTTAAAAATAATCGAAGGGGTGCTGTATGGGGTCCTATTTCAATTCTTTTTATGGCATAATATGCCGAGTTGTTTTGCTAAAGCAGCCATCAGAGACGTGCTAGCATGTTAAATTGTAAGAGGGAGAATATTGCCCTTCCTTATCATTCTACAATAATTGAAAAGGGAGAGATGCCTTTTTTATAAGTCACTATCGACATGCTAGTGCCTCTATCCGCCTAATAACCGCTAGAGGGTAGGGCAGAGCCCTTTTAGTGCTATCACCTGATCGAATTATCATACATTATCCGAATTATTGTCGAGTGAATTGGTCGTTATAAAGTAATGTAGTTTGTTTAAATACAGCTTTCCGTTAGTAGCGCGGGAGGCATTTTAAAAAGAGGGGACCAGTAATTTATTGCGAGGAATGATAAATTTCCTTAATGGATATTTTTCATTTTTTCGATGTTCTGTTTAGTTTCTTTTACTTGGTTTAGTTTTTCTATGCAGACGCGCTTCTTTTTAAAAGGTTATTAGGCGACATTTAAGCGCTGTGTGCTATATTTGTTTAGATGCAGAAAAGTCAGCGAGTAACCTTCAGGAATCACCAAATATTTCTTAATTTATATTTTTTATTTGCTTTTTGAATTATTGTTATGTTTTGTCATTTATATTACAAATGCTTTATTACTGATCATAAACATCAGTAATAAGATTATAGGTTTTAAGTAACATAACATGAACTAAATGTATAGTCACCTCATGTAGAAGAGCGGTATCTCTTAATACAAGTATCTAGAATAGAATAGGGCCGGCAACGCCCATGTTACTCCTTTGGGGTTGCATGCGTCTATAAGCTGCGGTGTCCGCTTACCATCAGGCGGGCCGTACGCTTGTTTACCACCGTCATTGTATAAATAAAAAAAAACTTAAAAACGGAGCACCGTTTATTGTACAACATTTCTGATACTGAATAAACTGTTTTTTTATGTAATTTAATGTTGAAAATATACCACAGTTCACCGGTATTATTGACACTGAGATCAAAGCTGAAATAACAATTTAAACGCACATAATAGCGTAGACCATGAATCGAACTCCATTAGGACGGGGTCTATGCTGCCGGATTAATCCCAGGGCTTCTAGCTAGTGTATCGATGTTATTACTGCAGCTGATCACAATTTGTTTTCATAGGTATTATGTTTGCCCTTAACGCTGTTATTTCAAATTCCTTGGTATACAATACACTGCGATTATATAATAACATGAATATCCCCCCACCATGGAAACTGAATACAAAAGATATAAATAATCAAACTATGAAGATCTTATACCTAACACTGAAGTAAAACAAACATCACAAAACATTTAAGCCCCATAACGAACTCGGTCCCAGTAAAACTTGCAGCCGTTTTAAATGTCACTATTTTTATCGCAAAGAAAAACGCAACAGTTCTATCACGAGCGAAGAAAAAGGATAACAATTTATCAGTTGCGTAAATATGCTAAGTAACGCGTATAAAAGAATCGCGCCGTCCCCGCTTCCTGCTGTAATGGATTACGCGTCTAGACGGGAGACAAAGACACGAGGCGGAGCGGTAGCGGAAAGCGGTTATTTTACCAAGGATAAATATGAACTTGAGAAAGTAACGTATCGAGTGAAATCATTGATATCTATACTAATATTATAAAGAGGAAAAGTCTGTGCAATTGTAGCTTCGTAAGATTATGAGTTTGTTTGTTTTGGGTGATCTCCGGTATCGCTAATCCGATTAAAAAAATCTTTCACCTACGTTTAGAATGGACTTACGGGATAGCTATAGGATATAATTTATCCTACGGGCAAACTCCTGCGTTCTTTGCGATACGAGGGCAAACCCGCGAGGGCAGCTTCGGATTGATAAAGTTTTATTATAACACCATTGTATCAATTCTGAAGTACATTATCGGACCTTCAACCAAAATATTTTATTATGGTCATTATTTTTTGATCTAAAGTTAGACCAGTGCTACAAAATGCCGAAGCCGAAATAGTGAATCCCAATTTGAAGCAGGGTTGTATTGTAATTGGGTAAATAGTAAAATAACTAAATCAGAAATCAATGATGAATTACATCTTCCTGGTGGCGAGAGCCCTAGTTTTGAGATATCTCGTTATATTTATGAATACATTGTCTCTTCAGCCAGTTCAGGAATAGAACGATTTGTCTAGTTTTATGAGCCTTAACAAAAACGCTTAACGCAGCAGAATAAAACAGAATAAACGTGTTAGTAAACACAATTACCATTTAAAGGGGCTAAAAAATCACAAAGAAGTTAACTCCATTTAAAAGCAGCTACGCTATGCGTGCGGGCAACAAGATTGATAGTGGGTTCACATGGCAGCGTCGCCTTGAGCGAAGGCTGCCCTTCTGATGACTTCACTAACGGTTATATATGGCCAGGCTTTCCTCTGATCCCCGAAATCTGCCCTCGAAATTTGGAATCGGGTTTTCGAACTTATAATGTTTTAGGACAGTGAGCCAATGGGCTCCGATCCTGTTTGACTCAACGGAGTCAAACTATCTGCAATATGATTCGTGCGTTATTGCACTTATTATTGTATGAAATGTTTGTAAAAGCATTCCAGGGGTGTCAGTTTTAAACATGAATTAGTTCATCAAAATGTCAACACGTACTAGTCTCCAGTATTGAATGTGTCTGCTAAGGTCTGTTCAATTCAACGGAGTAACATGACGTTTTATGTGTTGTCAGTTTTTTACATCTCTTAAATAGTGATGTGCTACAACCGATAATTACCGAAAGTTTTTAAGGGATAGGTTATATATTTATGTTTAGACAAGTCCTTATAAAGTTTACGCATTATTTTATTTATTCCGTAACGGTACCTAGGTACCTATATTATTGTAAAGAACTGGTTAAAGCACGGCTATCACTGGCCGCCCCGCGAACGAACGCTTAGAAACAGACGGATAGTAAGAAGCCACTGTTTCCGAGCGGTGAGGCGACTTTCAATCTAGAGGTCGTGGGTTCGAACCCCGGCTCGTACCACTAGATTAAAAAAAAAACTCTTGTACGTAATATCATTTGATGTACTTACAATGAGTTTTCGGTGAAGGAAAACATCGTGAAGAAACCGGTCTAATCCCAATAAGGTCTAGTTTCTCCTCTGGATCGGAAGGTCAGATTGTAGTCGCATCGTATAACCCGGTTACAATATCTGTGGACCAGGCGTCGATGACGTCACGTCGGCGCTCTGGTACGGTGCGCAAGGCGCGCGGGGCGAGTGCGGGTAGGTAAAAGAGAAGGGGGAGGGGCTTCACATTCCAGCGAGGTCCACAGGTATTGTAACAGAGTTGTAAAACTAGTGCCTACGCTAAATCTTGGGATGAGGTGCCAAGGCCGACCCGACCCGGGTTCGTTTGAGTGCTACCAGAAAAAACGATGAGGAAGAGACAGTCTATGTCGCCGCGACGCTGCTCGCGGGCCGCCCATTGACTGAATTGCTCCCCACTTCCGCATTAAACAGACAATAAAGTAAAAAAAAAAAGTTTCTGTGAAACCCTATTGCATTGCATTTTTTCCGTCGCGGATGAAATTCTGTTGCGTGTGGCCGGGTCGTCGGAATTTGGTTATGGAACCGCCCGTGTGCGGCGGACCTAAAATACCTTGTTATATTTTATAAAACTTTATTATGAGAATTATTGAGAATTAAATTAGAAAACCGTAATCATAAAGCACCGCACTGTTTGTAATAAGCGGATATAATATTTGTCGTGTTTAACATTTCTAACCGTCATTTTATTCCGTTTGAATAATTGAACAGATGTTAGGTATATTTGTAAATCGAGCGAGCAGTTTAGTTATTCTACTACGAGTCGTAGGTATTTATTTAATAATGGATTTGGCATCTAGTTGTTACAGTATTTGTTGTTTTCAAAATAAGTTTTACTATGTAATTTCGTTTCAATTAGAAATCGGTTTGTAAAAGGTACGATGCTTTTAACATTCTATCCATTATCTATTTAAATATTTACTGCTAACAAGTATAACTAACTTGTAACTCGGCACGTTGCGGAGACGTTAAAAACTCCTTAACAAAATTCACGAACAATTTAGTTTCTAAAGCAAATAATTTAAATTTTACAGACGGTACACGTACAAAAGACAAAGTTAAAGCACCTCGCACACGCAGAGAAAATGTTAAACTACAAAGAAAATAAGCAATGAACTTGCACGTAGTAATCAAGTGCAGTCTGCCTTGTTGCGAACTTTACATAGGAATTACCAAGTTAAAAACGGTATTTTATTGAGAACTTTCTCGAATGGTCTTTTGGAACGTCTAGCGAGCGCCTTATGAAAGTTATATTGCACTCAACCCTTTGTTTTATTAGAAATATTTCTTCATTCTGAATGCGAGTTTATACACTTTTTATGTAGGTAGGTACCTCTACGTAAAGGATTTATAAACGTACTAGCTTCTGCCCGCGACTCCGTCCGCGTGGAACTTGTTTATATCGTAGCTCCATACGAACTTTCACCCCCCACTTCATCCCCTTGGGGGATGATTTCCGGGATAAAAACTATCCTATGTCCTTCCCCAGAACTCAAACTATCTCTATACCAAATTTAATCCAAATCGGTTCAGCGGTTTAAGCGTGAAGAGGTAACAGACAGACAGACAGACAGACAGACAGACAGACAGACAGACAGACACACCTTCGCATTTATAATACTAGCTTCTGCCCGCGACTCCGTCCGCGTGGAACTCGTAAAGTACTTTATATCGCAGCTACATACAAACTTTCACCCCCCCATTTCAATCCCTTAGGGGATGATTTCGGGGATAAAAACTATCTTATGTCCTTCCCCGGGACTCAAACTATCTCGATACCAAATTTCATCGCAATCGGTTCAGCGGTTTAAGTGTGAAGAGGTAACAGACAGACAGACGGACAGACAGACACACTTTCGCATTTATAATATTATATATTTATATATTTATTATATAGTCATATATAGTTATAGTAATCTAGTAATATAGTATAGTATAGTATGGATAGTATGGATATTAGTATGGATGGATAGTATATATAGTATATAGTATGGATTGAGTAACTCCTGATAAAGTATTTTTGGCTCAAGTACGTAGATACATGCTTATACTAACATTCATTGTGCAGGTGGTTTCAAATGAAGCTGTCCGTAATCGTAGTTACGTCCGTTAAAATCTGATTGTATAGGAGGATTGAAAGTTTTCATGGGAATGCAGCTGCCGTCGCCATATTTTATTTAACGTTTACCAGCAAAGAGTTGTTGATTATTTTTTACAAAGAATATATGAACGAGTAGTGCCACACTACCATGGCTCAACCGCGCTCGTGAGATAAAACAACTATAGATTTTTTTTTTGAGTTTGAGTAATCGAGCTCAAATGTATATTATATATATATCGCTAAATAACTCTTAAAATCTAAGATTGTGAAACAAGTGAGGTATAGTTATATCTCAGTTGCGTCGTAGGCGAAACCACCGGCAGACGGGACGTGGTCGGCATGCTTTCACAGCTCGTTTGCGAAGAATTGGCGTGTTATAGAAATGAAAGGTGATTTTAGATTGCACACGTAGACTAGCCGATGTTGATGATAGACTAGCATGGACTTTCTGATAAATCTTTACTAATATTATAAATGCGAAAGTGTGTGTGTTTGTATGTTTGTCCTTCTTTCACGTCGCAACGGAGCGTCGTATTGATCTGATTTTTTGTATGGAGATAGTTTAGAAGCTGGAGAGTGACTAGGCTTCTTTTTCCAGCGGGAAAACATCAAATTCCCACGGGAAATTTCAATATGTTACGTTTTCCTATAACCACGCGGGCGAAGCCGCGGGCATCAGCTAGTTTTTAAATAAATAGACATTAAACATAAGCTTAGTCCGAAACCATTTTGATTATTTATACACCCAGCTATCTTTAAGTGATTGTTATCAAAGTAATCAATTACAATTAAACAATAGGAGAAAGGGGAGGGTGGAATGAAACTTACGTAAAAAGTATTCATAGACAGTTGAAGTCAAAACAAATAAAGTGAAATCACGATGAAACAAATATGCTTGAAACGACTTTTGCATAAGACTTCGAGCGACTAGTGTGGTAACGCCCCTAAAATATGTGCTAAGGATGTAAATATTCTTCCATGGTGCATATTGAGCCATAGCCAGCAGGGCCGCGGTTTTCAACATCCAAATATTAAGCTAGCCCCACACTGCCAATTTCGACGTTCGTTCTTCATAGAGCAGCAGCCACAATATTGTTTAAACCTGCCACGATCCACCAGACAGCACTCGCCAACCGCGATGGTTGTTTCGCACTGAATTATCTGCAGGTTAGTACGTTGCTAGATTAATAAGCTTGCTTTTATGATCACGATGGAAAATGAGAAATGGTATTATTGAATTTAATTTTTTGAGTGTATTATTAAGTATTACCCGTCATATTTACGTCATGAAAACAGCTAATAAGGGTAAGTAAAATAGCTATTGACTCTGCTCCCTACGTCCGAAAGCTTATTGTTAAATTTTCAAACTTTATTAAAAATCTTTTTGTCTTAAAAGTTTTAGTTCAATTCCCTGGGCGACCGAGCTCAGCTCGGGTGAAAATATGGAGGTAACGAATATTTCCAGAGATGGGACCTAGCTAGATCAATTTCTCACCCCCGTAAACCTCGATATTCCAAATTTCATCGAAATCGTTAGAGCCGTTTCCGAGAATGTGATTGCAAATATATATAGGTATAGGCATACATAGAAATATTGTTCGTTTAATAGTATAGGATAATTTGAACAGTTGAAGGTATATTATGTCTAATAATAAGTTTTTTTGAATCGCACGTTGGCCACGGAAGTGAGTGTACCGTGTCATCGCGGCTTATCGCGTCTCTGTCACTGGCCGTCGCATCGAGCCGCCGCCGTGGCGATTCAAATGCAATCCCATAAAAACATTCCATGTAAAAACGAGGCCAAGCCTCGAAACTCTTCTACCGTAAAAAGTTGTGAGATATTTCGTAGAGCCAAGTCTCAGGTATTCTTTTTTATTTATTTAGCCTTTTATTCTGAAACATTGGTTTATCTTAAAATTACTCTTACTACTAACACATCTTATAATATATCCCTTATTTCAGTGTGCCTTTTGGCAAAGGCCTCCTCCAATGACTTCCACTGACTTCTATCTTGCGCAACCCTTCTCCAGTTAGGCCCCGCCGTTAGTTTTAAATCTTCTTCCCATTTCATGATCGGTCTCCCTCGACTTCTCTTGCCGTCTCTTGGGTACCATTCGGTTAATGCTTTACTCCATTTTTCTTTAGGGTCTCGTAACATGTGGCCAGGTATTCTTCTTAATCTTTATTTTGTAGGTTATTGTGTTACCAATACATACAAATTATGAATGCAGTCCCATTCTTGGTTTTTATTTTTTTGTTCCATTCATTGCAAATGTAACTTTGTAGTCCTTTATAATTATATGCGATAGATATTATTTATGCATTTGGTGTATCTAGAAAACTGGACCGAAAATGCAAAATATTTTAGTTTTTTCTTGGTTTATACACTAAACACTAATTGTAGGTACTCTAAATTTGAAGCTTCTGTGTCTGCTAGAAGTGCCATAGAGTTTTGATGGTCGGACAGTCAGTCAGTCAGCCAGTCAGTGAGTGAGTGACAAAATCGAGAAACTTTGACTAGTTATAACTTTTATTTATTTTCATTTTATTTACTTAAACTACTGCTTCAAATGAAATTTTACATGTACCGTGTTTATGCAATGCCTGCTTGGTTACTGAAAATTCAGGCTTCTAGTGTTATCCACAACGAAGGGGTCGAAAATGGTTCAGGCCATGCTTAGAGAAAAGGATGGTACGGCCGTGCCACTGTTTTGCTCGACTTGGCGGGGGCACTGCCGTGTGTCCCCAGATATGAATTTAAAAATAGACCACGTGATTGTTTTTCAACTTTGATAACCGTTCGAATAGCAAAATTGTGGAAATTGATTTAGAATACAAATGATTTGAATTTAGAAAAAATATGAGCAAACTCTAGTATAAAAAATATAATTTTACTATTTTTAGTTTCGAGATAGTATAAATGGGACAAAAAGGAAATGGAACCAAATGGGAGTTGGAAATGTATTAGATTTAGGAGAATTGACTATTACCAATTTTCCTTAATTCTAATAATTCGAGTATGTATAAGCTGGAACAACAGGTAGTTCGAAAAATCGCTCCTGAAAAGATATACGGTGCGGAGACGTTAATGATTTCCTAGGTCATATTTTCGTATTAGCAATAACTCACTTGGCCCGAAAAAAGATTCGTAAGAAAGTTGTTACGTAAACGCGAAACATTTGCCCATAAATTGTTTAAGAGCAAAACTTTGATCCTGTTGCGAGTCGTAAATTAGTACCTGGACCCATTAACGTGAACTCTGTTTACTTTTGATCGTAAAAAATATACCTACACATTGACTTAAGTGAAGAAACGGCGCATCTACATGGGTACCTATTTTAATGTTACTAGAAATGTATGATACTTACGAGTAGATGCGTAAACAAATTCTCTTCTAGCGACCTAGCTAGGTGACCGTGATGAAGGCACGACTTTCAAAATTTGATCACTGTAGCATTCAATGTTTTTCTCATATATCCAATGAAATATTGACGTTGTGTTCTTCATAATGGGCTTTCGAAGTGTCACGTTTCGGGCGCAGCGAGACGAGAGATCCGTAATGGCATTGGAGGCCTAGGCCTACAAGATGGTCTTTTTTTTTTTATATTCTACAATTTGTGGCACAGGATCACGGCGTTCAGCCATTTGATTTCTTGGAGTTTTTTAATTTATTTCTATGCATGTTTGAGAAAAGCACTAAACATACCTCGGCGTGAAAAGGGGTTGCCAGCCTCGTAACTATCCGACCTCGCTACGCTCGGCCGTCTATATATACTCGGCCGGCAACGTAATAATGTACTATTGTGGAAATTCTTATTAGTTAAAACTACATAGTAAGTAACTAGTGAGGAAACCGGTCTAAATATAAAAAAGCGTTTAAAAACACATTTTCCTGTGATTGTAGATACAGGGTTCCATAGCGATAAATTGTTCCTTACATCCGTTTCTTTCATTAGTAGGAGCAGTTAGTAAGCTTCCATTAGTAAGTACTATTAATTTAAGCAGTAAAACGGATTCTGATTTTTAGACAGATATTAATCCCAATAAGGTCTAGTTTTCCCTCGGGGTTAGAAGGTCAGATGCCAGTCGCTTTCGTAAAACTAGTGCCTATGCTAAATATTGGGATTAGGTGTCTAAGCGGACTCCGGGCTCGTTTAGGACGCAACCGGGAATGATGGTGGAGGTTCACCATCATTTCATAAAAAACGTTTCATAAATGATCATTTTATAAACAACGATTCACAAACTATTCATTTCACTAACCTATCATTCCTGAAAATGCTTATACTATAAATAATTATTTGACAAATATTAATTTAGCAAATGTTACACTTTAAAATAACATTGAATGTTAAATTGTCATTTTAAAAATGATCATTTACCAAATAAATCGTTTATAAAATAGGTAATTTTACAAATCGTCGATTGATAAATGATTGTTTCATAAAAGTAAATAAAATATCTGTCATATCACGGTATCTAGATCGGACTGGCCAAGAAACATTCCTGTAGTAAATTTATAAAAAAGTATAGTATTTAAACAAAAACCGGTTTGGCGCTTCGCCGGCCGCTGCCGCGACACGCTCGCTTCGCTCGCTAGGCTCGCGCGCTGTAGGGTCGCAGTTCACCTAACAGTCGTCCTCGCTTCGCTCGTCGTACACTCACTTGCATTAAAATAGAATAGATGGGTAATCCACCTGTTATGTCAGCACATATTTTTTTAATAATAAATAATAATAAATAAATAAATATTAGGGGACAATCTTACACAAATCGACCTAGTCCCATAGTAAGCTCATTAAGGCTTGTGTTATGGGTACTAGACGATATTAAGACCTAAAAGTTGTTTTTTAGGCTAGGAATGATACCTTAGTTGCTAAACACTTTTAGACTTATCCGTGTGCTCATAAACTATACTTGTGGTTTAAAACTTTATCAAGACGATCAATGATTTATTAAATAAGGTATTTGCCAAACAATTCATTTTCTTAAACGTTATTTTACTATACGTTCGTTACCTTGCCAATTGTCACGAATAATAAATGAGTAATTTGTCAAACAATGATTTATAATATGATGTTTTTTCAATTAAATGATTCGTTTAATGAACTCTTTGTAAAACAATATACTACGACTAATTTTTTAATCGTTAGTTTGCCAAACGTTGTTTATAAAATGAATATTTATGAAACGTTTTTTATGAAATGATCGGATACCATGCTGGGAAGATGATGAGTCAATGGGTTAAAAAATGTAGATACTTCAGAACGTATAGTTGACATTTTTAAACGTAACCTGTAAGTTACTGGTACTTTAGTGGCCCAGGGTTCAAATCCCGGTAAGCACAAATATTTGTGTGCAGGAGCACAATGACGTTACTTTTTCTTGGATGCTTTCTGTGTTTATCGTGTATGTACGAGTATATCGTTAAATGGTGTCCGCTTGAAAATTCAAATATGCAATATTTTTGGGAGCAAGCACACCAGAGCTGATACTTTGGTACTTAATAAAATGAAAACATCAAAATTCAAGGTAATTTAACAGCAAATTAGAAAGTTTGCCACCTAATTCATTACCACCCCATCCCCCTAAGTAATAGTGAAATAAACTTAAGCAGTTGGCCAGGCGAGACGGATTACCGTGCATTAAGCACCGTTCCCTAGCCGGATTAGAGTGTTTGTCACCGGAGTTTTAGTGAAAGCCGGTTAGTGAAATCATAGAAATCGATGCACACTAACGTTTTGAATGTAACACGAATTTTTTATCGAACGAGCGAGGAAAGCGAACGAAGTTCTATGCTTCAGCTTGGGCCGACGGTGTCCGGTGTCCGGTGTCCGATGTCCCGCTGTCTTTGTTGGTCGCATTTCTTAAGCGATTCTCGTAAAATTTTGAGAGCAGGGGACCGGTTTTTGGCTTTCGAGCGCCCGAAATCAAAAGCAAGCGGTAGAAAATATTCGCACAAGAAAATTTGACACAATTTTTTTCGCATGAACCCAATAATAGCTATATTAGAAATCATCACTCGAAAGCTAGTGATTGGCTATCGATACTTTCGCGTTTCGTTGTATGCAAAAAGTAGATAATTACCGGTTTTTCTGAATTTTCAACATCACTATCACTACATCGCTACATAGATAGTATAAAACAAAGTCGCTTCCCGCTGTCAGTTCCTATGTATGCTTAGATCTTTAAAATACGCAACGGATTTTGATGCGGTTTTTTTTAATAGATAGAGTGATTCAAGAGGAAGGTTTATATGTATAATATAGTACCCGTGCGAAGCCGGGGCGGGTCGCTAGTACCTAATATAGAGAATAGTACTTTATTGGAAGTTGTGTATCTATAATATATCTATTTTAGAAGTAGTTTAGACCCTCGCTCAGGGTCATTCCTGAGGCAAAGGTTGTCCATCGCGATTCAACGGGGTAATGCCGCGAGCGTGATGGGCACCTTTGCCTCTGGGGGTCGCGGCGGGAGCTATTAGCTTATTTAAGTTAGTTTCTTTTTTTTTTTTTAAAACTTTAGTTGTGATTGTATTTATCCAATAAACTTTTATTCCTTATTAAATATAGTAAATTAATTAATTTTAAAATTATGCGTTTCATAACAGAAAAAACAAAAGTAAGTAATGAGTAACAGTAAACGAAACACTTATTTTCCCGCCAATCGACTAACGATATTGGTTTTCAACCACAAAATTCGACAAGAAATTAAATATACCCACACAATATGTACACCAGCCAATCACTTAGCATCGAATCAATATATTTTATTTAAATATATCTATCTTTTAAATTAATAGTCAGTCCAAAACTAAATAGTTAGGTAGGTACGTAAGTGAAGTGTACAATTTTTCTACCGATTAAATTGAAAACAAGTGGTCAATAAATACCACTCGTTTTAAAATTTTCTATCGCTCTAATTTCAAAATTAGCATTTCATCGTTTTTGACCGTTTTGGAGTGTAAGAGTCGAGCGCGTCAAAAATCGGTCCCCCGGTTCGTTAATTAACCATTAATTATTATTTTTATTGGGTTAGTTTAGTGGATAACGGTAATCATAAAAGTTATATCGACGGTCATTCACAACATAGGTACGAAATGGATTATAAATTCCTAATTGACATTTTTAATGTCAGTTGAACAATGGCCAGTTTTTGTCCAGTCAGTTTTTCGCGAATTCTACAGTTCACAGAGGCACTAGTAAATAAACTAGTGAAGCTAGACCAATGTACATTGAGAAGCGACTCGACATTAGCCTCCTCTTTCTAATAAGGGTTAGCACGAGAGAGATGAAAGTCATTCTGTCCCGCTACTGGCGATTTGGCTGCCAGTTATGCTAGCCACCTTGCGAATATGAATAGAACCAAGCAACTAGATTCAAAACTTAAATGTTGAGTCTATTGCTCGTCATTAACAAAACTGAAATGAGCGCCAGATATCGCAGCACATTTAAGATTGAGTAAATATATGTGAATCGTGTTGGTCCATGTTTAAGCGCAATTGTGTAAGTGAAAATTACTGATATAGAAATGGAAAAGGAAATAAATAAAACATAAATATTTGAGGAAAATCTTACACAAATCGACCTTGTCCCAAAGCAAAGCTTGTACCACGGGTACTAGACGACGATATATATACTTAGCAACATCCTCCTAGCGTTATTCCCGGTTGTGCCCCTAAAGCAGCCCGAGGTTCGCTTTGACACCTAATCCCAAAATTTGTTATAGGTACTAATTTTACGAAAGCAACTGCCATCTGACCTTTTAACACAGAGGGAAAACTAGACCTTATTGGGATTACACCGGTTTCCGAAAAACTGACGGTAAATATTCCGAATATAAGTTCCGCAAAACTCATTGGTTCGTACCAATTGGGATTCGAACCCACAACTCCCGCTTGGCAGCTGCATGCCTGAACCACTAGGCTACCGTAGCTTACTTATATACGTACTAATATAGATAAATACATACCTAAAATTCATAGAAAACATCCAATAAAGGTCCCTACCGGGATGCGAACCCGGGACCTCTGGCTTCGCAGGTAGGCTCACTACCAACTGGCCTACAGACAGAGGTCGTCCAAAATAAATTAAAATTAAATCGTTAGTTATCAGAATAACGTAAATATACTATAGGTACAGTGACACGGGCCAAAAAATCAACAAAAATTGCGTTATAGTGAAACTTGGTCATATCGGATCTGCGTGTATTTTTACGAATTCATTTGTACCTACGTAAAATGAAAAACCGGAACTAACAAAATGAAAAAAAAAAAAACATCGTACTTATTTAAACCACAGTGGGGACGAAGCCATTTAATTTTAATCTCCGAACCATAAAGACCCGTTTTGCGAAATAGACTCTTATAAACTCTCGGGATACTAAGTCGTATTCCAATAGTGTATAAGAGTTTTTTATAACATCCGTATATTATAACATTCTGTTAACTTCTTTAAGTATTGAACAAATGCAAAATATTTCAGTTCGCATACTTTAATGGAAGTACAGTGCACACCATAATTTATTCTCACATTTACGAGACAAGCTCAGTCCGCTCGCCTTTCTACACAATTAAATTTAATTAATTCGAATAGTTTTGCGAGTCGTACGCGCTAATGGGTCCTACACGCTGACGTTGGCTCTTATTGACAGAGTGGTAAGGTTCAAATCGTTTACGTTTTCTACCGGGACAATAGTTGTAAATGCGCTTAGTAAAATGGGGTTTTGATTGCTTGATAACATCAAATTGAACGTATAAAAACAAATTAACATTGGATGCAATAAGTGTCTTCGATATGCCTCTTTTTCTTTTTTCGTACGCCTTAATGTTAATTATAAAATTCTTATCAAGGATCATTTCAATAATATTCTAATTACTATTATTTTCTCCCATTACTGCAACGCACTTATATTGCGAAAGTCGTCACTTGCTATAGTTATAATGCATTATGTGTTCACCTGTAACTGAGATGGCGCAATTAAATTAAAACAATACTCAATATTTAATTATTTTGTGTTTAATGATTACGATTGTTTTGATGATTCCTTATAATGCAATAAAATAAAATATTGTCACCTGGACACTATTCTTAATTAATGGCACTTCAAGTGTTTGACAACACTTAACTCGAATCCGTACCACTGTGTTACGCTGTTCAACATTGGTGCCATAAAATGAAATAATGCCACGATTAAGACCTTTTAAACCAGATATGTCTCAACTGTACATATTATACACCAAAGGGACAGCATATGAACCCAGAAATCAATTTCCTTAAATACATTTTGAAAACGCTGTATTTACCGGTAAAGACGTTTTATTATGTACAGTCAGCGTCACGCGTCGCCATACATGTACTCTACAGGTTGTTCAAAAATATCTGAACATGCACTCTATGGCTTTGACAATAAAGTCGTGTTTAGATGTTTCTGAACACCTTGACCGCTCAGATATATGTGATGGCGACTGTACTGTAATTATGATTCGTTACTTTAAAAACAATTTTCGAGTACTGCCAATCATCCATTTAGGATTCGGAAAAGTAATCTAAATTTATACGTGATGCCTGCAATAAACAATAATCATGTAACGCAATAATTTTCAAAGAGATTATGGAGCAAGAAAGCAATTCCTGTCTAACGTTGGGGGATGAAAACTCAATTAGTCCTGTACAGTAACATCTGGCTGGTCTGAGTGAACTTATCGGTCGGGTTGTTTCAAGAAATGTCTCTGAGATTTCAGTCCGAGTTATTTGGAGATTCTTTTTAATGGTGGTAGTCCTTTGAAATTGTTACATAAATCTGTTACCTACGTAACTTAATGCTATAAGGACGATCATATAACTTTTCTAAAGCGCATGTCGAGGGAATTTTCATTAAAATAAACAGATTTCAGTTACACAGATTATGTGTACGATAATATGTCAAATTAACCATGTATATTTGATATAAAATTACTTACAGCATTTTGGCCCTAGTACTTTTTCATACCTACCTACTTATAAGTAATATAGTACACTGTTAGACTGTTACATATACTTACTATTGCTTGATGGCAATATGTACATCAGTGGTGACGGTGACATATGACCTTGACCTTCCTATCTTTGACCTTGACTGTACTAGAACTTTATTTCTGACTCCAAATTTTCCGGAAATAAAGAAAACTGATTTCCGGAAAAAAAATACCCAGAAATAAAGTTCTAGTACCTACTAGTCTACTAGTCGCCATCAAAGATACATATGTCACCGTAAGATTGCGAACACCGTCAGTTTATAAACATAATATATACATACAACAACACTACCAGTAGGTATATGATCTTACTCGCGATATTATAAGCTGTGGAAAAATTGTGAACTTCCAAAACAGTTAATTAAAAAATTTGTTCATTAGTTTATAGTCTATATCAAATCCTTAAATTGTGACCTGAGGGGCAATCATCTAATGTTTCCAACGCGCGTTTGGATAGTCCAACTGTATTTTTTCATATAATAATTGTCATTAAGATCTACCCACAGATATAGATATAGACTAGATAACTTAAACACCTCAATCTGTATGAAAACCGACCGAGTCACCTTTTTCTGCCTAATGTGACGTCACACGGGCGAATTAGTGATCTGAATTCCCCGTTGTCCGCGCAAAATCGATTCTGCAATAAGGAATTTTCTTAATATTCACGGATAACCTGCTAACACAACAAACGCGCGCGGAATGTAAGTCGGAGTGCCAAGTGGAGTCCGAATTCGGACACGCGAAGTACATGCTTTTGCGTGATCTATGTATATCTATATCTGTGGATCTACCTAACGATCTACAATGCGTTACGTAATCGACCTGCAGAGATCAAATTAGCATGCTACGGAACGCCGAATCAAAGACTAGGTAGGTTAGGTTAGTTGGTTAGCTTCATTTACCCGCAGGGCAACCCAGCCAGAAATAGAAGACAACTGAGACAACACAAACATTTATCAGCTAATTAGAACGAAATGAGGTCGTGAATATTATACATATCTATGATCTCCAACTGCACTAATTTCCATACCTGCTTATAACATTATTCTCAAATGTGCAAGCTGCACCGCCACCGACTGTTTTTCCAACGTTAAAACCCACACACGGCGCCGAGGAAATTTATTTTCGACTGTCATTAAAAATACCTGCGCGTTTCGCTAAACCTGGTTTGTGATTTCGTTTAAAGCGAGATTCCACGATAATATTTTTAATTTACTATGTATTTCGCATCTGAGGCTCTAGTATAAGTTTTACCGAAACAAAACTTTACGATCGCGTTTGCGTTTTACCCTCAATTTGTATGGGATTTGACAGCTTAACGCGAACGCGGTCGTAACGTTTTGTTTCGGTAAAACTTATACTAGAGCCTCTGATAATGACTCGGTTGAGTGTTCTTTTTACCGGTCGTAACGTGGATGAAATAGTTGAGGTTTGCGCTGACTGAAGTTGTTCAGCATTTAGTAAATAATGGAGAACGTACCTATTTTCTAACTCGACATTTATTGAACTTTTCTTGTGGCTTACCATTACTTCCTTGGCCGAATCCAACACCTAGAAATTGATTAGCAGAAACTTTGTCACCTAAGTAGGCAATTTTATTTTACAGATTTCTGATTATGCGAAAATAATATTTTATATGCTTCATTTTTATTGATTTTGCATTATGTATTTCGTAGACAATCATTTTGAAGATTATATTAATGAAAGAAAATGCACTTCAGGTAATTTCATTTTACGAAAACTTTTTTGTAGAAAACGTTAGTTCATTTAAAACAAATTGATATTTACCATGAAATTAAATTCGTCTTAAATATTTTGTGTAGGTATATAGCACGGGGATACCGAATTAGTTGCTTCGAATACCAGTGTATGACCTAAGTATACCGACAGCGTCACTTATTGAAAACTTCAGTTGTCAAAGTAATATTTATATTTGTAACAATTATATTAAGGCAGATCTCTAGGAATAATATAGGTACCGTAAAACGGGGTGAGTAGGATCAAAACTGACATTCAAACCTCGATAACATTTTAATTTTACATGTGCAAACTGAATGGTGTATTATAAGTGTTCCGGACGTTTGTATTTTAGTTTTTATTTTATTTTGGGTAGTTCCATTTCATAACTTTGACGATAAACAGGAAATCCTATCTCACCCCGTAGTCCCTCGTAATTGGGGTGAGAAGGGATTTCATACAAAGGTGATTTTGGAAAATTGTTGGATCGATTTTTTATTATTATGAGTATTACTAAATTACTATAGCTCCATTTTAAATTGGAATACATTATTTTTGTAGCAGTAGCCGTAAAATTCCATCTCACCCCCCTTTCATCCCTTCTCTCCCCATTCATAACCCAACTCTCCCCGCAAACCCTACTCACCCCATTTTACGGTACTGCTTGTGTTGTGATTTGAGCAACAAAAAAACTACGCGTAATATTTACTAGAACAAATATAACTAAATTGAAGTAAAAATTAAAATACTAGACACCGTCCCCTGGTCGCCCATTGGTACAAATGTCCATAAGATGCTGGCGGCGTTTCCTCGCTGCGCAGCAATATTGCTAAAGCCTTTGGGCGAGAAACGCGCTAACTCTTAAGGCGATGCATCGGAAATTATCGCGTGTTTTGAAACGCCGTTCTGACTAGATTAAGAAACAATAAGGTCTGATTTTCAGATATATGATTCTTGACTATACAATTGTTTATCTGATTTAATCCGTACATGATTGCCTAAAATTTACTCGAAAGAAAAAAAACCCAAAGTTGGATCTTTATTTTTCTTTTTGTAGTCAGCTTACTCAAACAATACATTATTTTACGACACAATCAAGTTAATACTATAGTATTTTATCTAATCTAAAATCTCACCTAATGAAATATAAATAAAACCATTGAGTTAGGTATTTATCAAAAGTACAAAAAAGGCATTCCCGAAGAGTGTTGCATGTCTTTTTCTCGTGCGTGGAAGGGATAGGCGTGTCTCTGTCAAGGGGGCGTGGTCGACTCGAATCAAGGCATCCTCTTGACGGGATCACAGGAAATACGAATGAGCTTTTTTAAATGACTGAAAACCCTAACCGTCTCGACCGCAAACGGACGAAAATATTGTTATCAACTAAACACAATCCCACTAAAAACATTACATGTAAAGTGATGCCAAGACTCCGTAGCTCATACAGCTTTCAGCGTGAAAAAGATATCAGATCGCAATTAGCGCCAAGCTTCCTACTCCACACGGCGTAACTCTACCACTACCAGTCACGCTCTACAAATTCTATATCTTGGCTAAAAAGTAGGTATAGCTTTGTTGGGCACATCCCGGTCGCCGCTTAGACTCTCGCGCCGAATGAATTTATGATGATATCTATACTTTTTAGCCAAGATATAGAATTTGTAGAGCAAGGCTGGTAGTGGTAGAGTTACGCCGTGTGGAGTAGGAAGCTTGGCGCTAATTGCGATCTGATATCTTTTTCACGCTGAAAGCTGTATGAGCTACGGAGTCTTGGCATCACTTTACATGTAATGTTTTTAGTGGGATCTCATTCCTTTTTGTAAGGCAATTTCTAAAGAAGTGAATGAGAAAACCCATACATTCTACCATCCCCTAATTTAAAGGGTATTATATTATTTATAACAAGGAGTCCCTACATAAATTTTCAAACCCCTAGCATCAAAATTTGCGGAAGTCTCATACAAACTTTCACCCCCTAGTTTAAGGGGTTGCTGGGGTAAAAAATTCAAGTTTTAAGATTTTTTCGTTGTTTGTATACTATTACTAGCTTACATACCAAATTTCAGCTTTCTAGGACTTCAGGAAGAACCTTAAGAAAATTGATGATCATCAGTGAGTCAGTGACGAAATCGGGGTATTTTAGATATCAATAAAATCTAAAATATAAGAGCTATGCAATTGAAACTTTATAGTTTTAATAAGTCAACCACTAACATCATATCCCGAAAATTTTGTTTATCTGGTATAATCCGAACCCAAGTTAAGAAGGTTCAAAAATACGACGAAGTGCTTCGAGAAAAGGTAGGTAGTGCCCAAGGGCTTCGCTTGGCTCGTCTTGGCGGGGGCACTCCCGTGCCCCCAGATTACAGGATTGTATTACTACAGGAGATTGTAGTTAAACTTTTAAACAACTTTAAATCAGATTCTCATCCAAAAGCATTTCAAAAACCGCTCTACTCTCATTCGCAAACACTGCAGCAAAATTGGAAAGCATACAGTCAGAACGTATTAGTGGGGTGCAGCGGCGTAAAATTGAACCATGTGTGATATGGTTTATTCATGATACCGACGCAGTTGCAATTGTGTTGGCCTGTAATTCGCATTTCAATTCTGATAGCCCTTGACATTTTGCGAGTTGCGGACGCGTTTGTGTGTAGCTTATATTTCTACAGAAGACTGCTGTTAGAGGGTTTTGTACGATTTTTTGGCCATTGGCGATATTTCTAACTGCTACGCAAAATTGTGTCAACGAAATAAAAAATGACACAAAAATCTTAGATTTTTTATCGTAAACCAAGCTATTATTATTTTACCCCTTATTATTATTATTTATTTATTTATTAATTAAGAAAGAAACAATAATACAACATGAACAAGTACAGGGTCCCGCAAAACCGTTTGCAGAGTTTGACTGTGGGATCGAGCAGTCTCTACTCTCTTCTATTTACATATAATATTTATCTATAAGTACTATTTATCTACGTCTACATATAGGTACAATAATTATCTTATACATTTGACAAGGTAACTACGCAGCTTTTTACCAAGATTAGCTTTATTGGCTATTATTATTACGTATATAAGTTAGCTGTAGGTTGTAACTTCTTAGTAATAATTTAAAAATCCTTTTTTATTGGCTGTATACGAGTACCGCAATATGCCAAAATATAAACCGCAAACGTTATAAAGTACCCAAATTTATTTCACACATGATTCCTACCAAACGAGAGAAATAAGATTTAGGATTAAGACAAGTGGAGCTCCCGTCCCAAGTGAAGCAAAATTAAATAAATAAATATAAGTAAAGCCCCAACAGAAGCTCGGCGAAAACATAAAAATGTTACCTCAAAAATTCTGTCAACGCTCCCGAGTCCCTGAACCTGTCTCATATATCACGAGGATTTATTTTCACCTACGTTTCTCGATTTCAGGGTATGGTAACACCTTAATTTAATATTAAATTTTGCTCCCTACACGCTTTTCTGTACAAGAGAGCAGATGTCCTTGGTTTCGTTTTGTTATTCATGTTTTGCTCCAAGTAAATCTTAATGCTGAATTCAAGATAGTCTCCAGTAAAGTGGAGCACCATTTGTAAGTAGTGGTCCGCATAGAATATGTAGGGTATCAAGCTGGTTTAATCTTGGAAAACTTGGAACCTGAGCTGGTAGTTCGAGTTTAGAATTAAAGATTTCTATTCATCAACTTACAGTTGAAATTTGTTTTAAAACCAGGGGAGAATAAAAGGAAACAAAAAGTAATTAAGTTTATTAAATGTCACCCCTATAAGTTATTAGCCGTCGATAACAATAACTAATCGGTGGGTATGAATCCCCTAAGTTAACAATAGACCAAACTTCACAATGTCAATGTTAGGCAATAAGTCGTTATGTTTACGATTATTGTTTATCTTATCCCTTCAACACATCCATTCATATTTAATACGTTTCCTTTCCCAGGCTCGCACGTTGATTACGCGGTGCTATCTCAAATGCGGCGTTACAACTTCAAGCAATTACCACCCTTAAAAGGGCAGGAGAAAGGACTAAATTTGCATGTGCGAATGTAAATTAAGAGTTTTGGAAGGCGACATTATAGTCACAATGGTAGACGCCCACGGAAGGGAGAATTATGATGTGGCCATTAAATGTGCTTGAAACAGCTTCGACTAAGGAGATTCCATCTCATGGAAACCGTGATAAGCCACATAACTCTTTTCCTTTAGGTACTTAAGTTCAGCTTATTATACTAGACTTAACTACTGTGCTTCAATAATACAACAAGTCTCTTTGCCTCCGAAACTAGAGCACGCCACTTAGTTATTTAGCTATTATTTTCATATTTTTTGTCGCTTCTCTCTTGACTGAGATTGTTACACGCCAGAAATCCAGGATCTCTGTCTAATAATTACCTTCGCCGATATTCTTGTGCAAAATTTACGGGATACACCGCGCTATGAGACGGTGCATCGCCTATGAAATATGCAGACCAGGTTAACTGTTTCTGAGATAAGTACCTAGATTGATTACACGAGGAGACGGGAAATGTGCTTGACGTGAGGTTTTATAAAAGAAGAAACAAATAGATATAAAACAATTTGTGATGACCTGATGACAAGGTAATGCGATTGAACGAAATTTTTTTTTTGTTAGTTTAATCAAAACAGAAATTCAAATCAAAAAAATAATTAGAGAAGCTAAACAGAAATATATTTCAAATAGTAATTATATAATACCTAATCTGTTTTGCCTAATCTTGTTATGATCTCTGTTATTTGTGGTGCAATAAATAATGTTATTATTATTATATAAGGAATTCTGCAAAGAAACGATGACAGAATTGCGTTAATAATAATAAAATTGCTTCTCCTAAGAGGAATTCATCTGGTTACCTTAGTGGCCCCAAAAACTTAAGATGCAGCGCTTAAGGCGACGCATAAATTTAAACGCCTGAAGAATCTACTGCAGTCGGGTGTTCGTAGGGATTATTTAAAAGCTTGAAACTGTACCGCGGACGAAACCCATATGACTCGGAACACAATAAAATAAATGTTTAGCGTCAACCAGGACTAAGAGTGAACTTTATCAATCAGACTGAAATAGTGGTGCAGTGTGATCGATTATGGATCACGGATACGGATCATGCTAAAAGTAACTATACAACGTGTTAATAAAATAACGCAAAACCTGAAAACAGTTTGTTCAGAATCGAGCATAGAATGCGAAAAAAATAAAAAATAAAATTTTTGACAAGATTTATTTTTTACATTTGTATGGAGTGTTAGCCGACTGGGGCGACCTGCTCCATACAAATGTAAAAAATAAATCGCGTCAAAAAATTTATTTTTTATTTTTTTCGCATTCTACTCTCGATTCTGAACAAACTGTTTTCAGGTTTTGCGTTATTTTATTAACACGTTGTATATTATAATTGATTGTGATTTTTTCTTGTCATTTTTAAATCCATTCTAGACATTGATTTTTCGACTAAAGTGACGTAATAATTTTAGGTAAACAAATAGTAATGTCGATATTTTTCTCAGTAATGTCGATCTGTCGGTTGACTACCTTTTAAACAAAAGATTTTTTTGTAAATTGATGCTCTGTTTTTTGTATTATTTGCTTAGAATGATCAAATATCTACCTATAGCACTTATCAGGTAATGATCTGAAATACTGAAATTTAAATTAAGTCTTTATTTCGGTTTTCAGTTAACATAAATACCTAAAGTCAGTCGTAAGCAACGAGACCGCACAAATAAATTCCAACAGTACTTGAACCCAAACATCGATATGCGGCTTAACCATTTCACACAGAATTAAACATGAATAACTCATCAGATAACACAAATAATTTTAGCGTTTGACAAAACAAACATTCGCACGCTCTACTGCATCACATTTATTATAATTTCTCTACGGGAATTTCGTCCAGGATACGAAGATCCTTTTTTAGTTTCCTACTCTCTCCTTGAGATTCTTGTGAGGGATATGAAGGAAAGAGAAGGGTGGCTCTGGTTACGCTGGTGGGTGTATTCTCAAGGCGCTTCGAGTTGTCACAGTCATTATTCTGTTCCGAGCGACTGCTGCGATAGTATCGCGCAGCCGGCCTGTCACTCAATGTAAATATTAAGCGTTCACACACGAAAACCACTGCTTTTATCGGAAGCGATGATGGCTGCACTTACTTATGATCTACTCAAGCTAATCAAATGGTTGGCTATGATCATGACTCGCTTTTACAATATCGGTGTAGGTACGCTTACTAAATTGATTGAATTCAAATCTAAATGCATAGGGTCACCTGAGAACAGTATGTATCTTGGTGAAAAATCTGTGTCTTCTGACCGTGCCCAGATAATGGGACTCGGGCTGATGATGTCTAAAATTCCATTTTTGAGATTCAGTTGAAAACGTGTAAATAACATTGAATGTATAAATTTAGGCAAAAAATGCCCCAATTTAATTGCATTGAATTTATAAAATTAGTTTTAAACTCGCACTTTGCCAGTGTTTATTGATTGTGCATATAGGTAACTCCTACAGTATGTACCTAATAGCTATAATATACTACCACTGATACGATCTGAAGATGTTGTTTTTTGAGTCATTTTAAAAATATCCCAAACCGCTATTTAAATATCCGTCCGAGTAGGCATTTAAGATGTTTCATAATTTTTCAAACATGAAATCATGGATCTTTCAAATACTTAAAATCAAGTCTAACGGAAAATCAAAAGTGGAAAAAAACTAATAAAAATATTTTGAAAGTCCGTTGAAAAAACAATGGCAATGTAAGTAATAATAAGGTGAGTAATCATTTCTAGCTAAACGACCAAAGCCATAAATGGTTCCAATAGGTAAAACAAAATTCTACGGCATTCAGTCCCATCAATTCCAAAACTCCATTAGTTTTCTGGTGTTAAAGGATTTAAAACTTAGTAAAGCGTAAAATTCAATATTGTAAAAGGAAAAACGCAGTGCATTTTAATCAAAATGGCATTAGTATAATCGCATAGGAATGTGTATAATGCTCCCGGTGACATACACACAAGTTGTTCGTCACGCTTACCCTATTTTTTGCCTGCATATTTGTTGCAGTTTAGCTTTGAGCTTATTGTTTTTTGTAGAATATGTTATTAATAAGTACAGTTAAATTTAAAGGCTCGTTTTTCTGATGTAATTAAAATAACTATCATTAATCCTGTGAAATAGTTTCTTTTTCATGGTCAAATATCTGAAGTGACGATTGACGATTCCGCGTTGTAGTTAATCTGACCGATATTTAATTTAATTGACACATGCTTAATAAGTTTGTGTGTAACTTTTTTTTTATTACAATTTTTTGTTCATTACTAACCTTTTTTGCCGTATTTGCTGTATACAGAACCTCTTAAAGGGTGTTGTGAAGAGATACTTTAATTGAAGTTTCTTTAATTTAGAAAAATGATGGTAATAGATAAGCTTAAGGCCTGTTGTACACTTGTAAGTTCTTACGTAAGTTCAGTACAAATACTGCTCACGTAAGTCGTCTGTAAGCAATATTTGTACTGAACTTACGTAAGTAACTTACAGGTGTAAGGGCCACCTAACGTAAGATTAAACGGAATTTTGAAAGTTTTGAAGTATCATATCAAAAAATCTATTGCGTTTGTTAGACAGACGTCACTGCGGTGTGTGAGAACAGTTAAGCGAGGGTGGCACGTGGCCGATACTATCGGCATAAGCCGCAAAGGGTGCTCTGCCTTTATAATATTTGTATAATTTATATATTTAAAAAACCCCGTTGCAGATATTACTACCTATTAACTACGCCGCGGCATCGTCTTTCGTCACTTCAGACATTTGAAAATGCAAAATAAAATATTTCTTTAAAAATGTAATTTATAATGTTGCAATAATGCTGATAATGATTCTTTATCTTAAAACACAAATGCAAACTCAAAGAACGAAGATAAAAGTTTATACCTACCACCTAGAAAGAGTTCAACCAAATGTATAATTAACTAACAACTAAGGCTCATAAAAGTCAGTTTACGCATGAACATTTTATTTTTTGTACCAGATCAATCTGTGTTTAATAAATAAATGATTAAAGAATGAATCGAAATGCTTTTTTTTATTGAGTACGTAAACACATTACCAAAAACTGATTATTTTCTTTTTTTACATGCTAATAAATACAAATACTTATGCCAAACTACAGTGCGTTTTGTTGTCAGACAATGCTCTTAATTATTTTTACAATTTTCTACTAAGTATTACTTATGCTAGAACAAAAGAATCAGTTTAAGTTACTTAGGATAGCTTAATTTCATTTTTTATACTTCGGCACAAAACACAGCGACAGATTAATATTCTAAATGTTAATTTCAATTTGAAAACAATATGCTGATACGGGCGGGCGTGAGTCCAAGCTTAGTGATGAAAACGAAAAAAAAAACATTAATAATCCGACAACGGCTGTTTGACAGAATCGGCGTTTCGAAAGAGGGTTTTAATCAGAGTTACAAATTCAATTTACCCCGTTTGGCCGATAGGGTAGGTATCGGCATAATTTGCATAGTTGTTGTAAACATGGGTCAGTCCTGCATAAACCGAGCCGATGACAGCTCGCTCCTCAAATGCAAATGTAAGTCGATTTCCTAGGACTGCTGGAAGTGTTAAATCAAATCATTATTTTGCAATCGGAGGCCGTAAACGACAACGGATGAAACATTTTTTTTTGTTAAGTTTAGGGCACCGGGGCAAAGTTGTTGCAAAAATTATATACATTTAAGATATTATACATTTAAGATTTAATAAACTATGTATTGTGAAGCTTATATTTTCTATGCCTTTAGGTCCAATTTTGTGGAAACAGGAGGGACATTTTTCGTATATAGACCCTCATATTAAACACAAAACAGATAAATCACGGGTAGCTCTTCCATGTTTCGTTGATACCGCACACTTTGGCAGATGAGTTTAGTCCTTAGACACTCTATAGTTACAAGCCATGCACGTTTTCCTGTGAGATTTGCTAAACTGACACCGCAGTCTGCTGTCGCATGGTGCAAATGACAAGGAAAGTGCATGAATCATGTTGCTCACGATGTCTTCCTCCTACAATGTTACAGTAGAAATGGGTCAGGTCCTGTTTGAGCAATTCTTATCCAACTCAATTTTTATCCTGTAGCCGCCCAAAGGCATATTCAAAGGCCTTCTCCCCTTCAATATAATTAATACCTTATAAATTTGGAGGAGAGTTGCATTTGTTTTGTATCGATCGATTTTAAAACACAATAAACTCTACTCTATTTACTATTATACTGCACATTCCAATTTCTTTGCCAATCTAGAGGGTTAAGCAATCTTCAAAATGTATATTTTTTATTAGTGTTAAGCAACACTGCTCAACTTTTTGCTAACTTACTTTCGTGACTGGAAATTAATTAAATTAAGAAACAATCAACTATCATGTCATGACTAACAAAGTCTGAAGATATTACCACTCAACCAAAATTCTGGGCGCATCTATAGCAAAACAAAATTGTAGGTATAAAAACAAATGCAGTTGGATTTGATGCTCTCATTGACAAGGCTTTTTTTGAACTATGAAACCTATAAACATACTACATGGAAGATGCACGAGTACAGAACGCCTCGTTAAGAACAGTATTATACGCATACGGAAACCGTAAAAATCACTAGCTTTTTGTACCGTGCTGATTGCGCCGCGGTGCCTCCATTATGCAGGGGTTGAAAAGAATATATATGAGAAAAATCAGAACTTGGGTAGTCTTCAAATCTAGAACATTGTAGAAATCAGACATATTCTTTGGATTGGCTTAATGTTATTCGTGCATATTAAATTATAAAAAAAATATGAAATAGATTGAAGTATTAATATTGGTTCGAATCAATGTACGAGTATGCACTTCAATCGCAAATGTAATCATAATGCTATTATAGAGTTCATACACATAATAACTAACAATAGTTGGTTACGCTACCTGCAGTGTGCATCGCAGAACTCGACACACACTCAAATTAATTACCCTTTGAAGTATAGTTCGGGCACTTTCATCATCAGAACCTAGTGAACGCCTCTGGCTGCCCATTACTTTAAGTTTACTAACGCCATGGCGTAAGCTGTTATGTTGATAATTTGTATTTACAAATTAATAAATGAATAAATTGCAGAATTGTGCAAACATACATCAATTAATTAAATACGTGGAATTCTTCGTCTTCGTAGATATGACTGGCTTTTACTGACCTTTTACTTTTAGTCACCGCCCGTCCATCCAACTACGCCGGCTAATGATTCCAGTCAAACGTACTCCTTTACATCAAGCGCGGAAATTCAGGTGAACATGTCTAATCTAACTTGGTCTGCCATGATCCGTTCAATATCCCTTGGTGGAACTAATCTCCATAGATTAGGAGACGCGGGGGAGGTCAGGGAAGACTGGCAAGCCAGGGTGTCGGCTGGCTTTGTGTCCATAATCAGATGCACTTCGATTATTGAAAGTTGAGAACCGAGTGACAATTCAATTGTTTGAGTTAATTATGTTTGGATGTTTAAAGTTTGTGAGGACTTCCGAAAGTTCCCCTTCTTTGTGTTTATTTAAAAGGTTAATTTGACGGTGATTTTTTGACGTTGACTCAAATATTACTTATACTACGGTAGCCTAGTGGTTCAGGCATGCGACTGTGAAGTGGTGGTCGTGGGTTCGAATCCCGGCTCGTATCGTACCAATGAGGTTACGGAACTTATGTAAATACGTCCGTATTCACCGTTAGTTTTTCGGTGAAGGAAAACATCGAGAGGAAACCGATCTAATCCCAGTAAGGTCTAGTTTTCCCTCTGGGTTGGAAGGTCAGTTGGTTGTCGCTTTCGTCAAACTAACGCTAGAATGATGATTCAAATTTGACCTATACAAAAGTACCTATCGTCTCATGTAATACCTTATAAGAAAACTGTTCTTCGGTCGTTATCGTTTATATATGTTTATTTTTTCCTTCGATGCCGATAAAATAAAATATATCTAGATCTAAAATCATGGAGTTTTTTAGTGATCATTAAACCACTGAAGTCACCAGAGATTTTATTTCTCCGGCCGCCATTAACAATCAAGTATCGAAACGTATACTTTAAAATCAATAAAAACACCCAACTTGAAAATTGATTTAAAAACGATTCGTTGAAAACCGCTTGATATAGGAGATCGTAACTGGCCGATAGCCGGACTGTAGAAATCATTCACAAATCTATCAGAGCAATCAAACAAAACGACATGACTATTGACTACTTACACAAAGTCACACCCCCACAGAGGCAAAGTTGAACACACATCCGTGTTGTACCACAGAGACACAGCTGTGAAATAACAGTAAAGCAAACAAGTTTGACTTGGAGTGATATGCTGAACCTAGGAGTTAGATGGACAAAGTTTGAAGCTTGCACTAAAGAAGTTTTGAGCGACCTGTTAATTGCGTTTGTCAAATAACTTCACGTGTCAACTTGAAGTTATAACAATTAACTAAATATCATTTAATTTTTAGATTTTTGGTACTTATTACATTTTTATTCACTTCCCTTGACTTTCGTTTTAAGTATAGAAAAAATATATATATATATTGAAATGATAAAATAAAAAATAATTGTAATGAGTTAAAACCGAGATTTTTTATAAACGAAATAAAAAAAAAATCTGAATTCTTTTTATTTCAAAAATAGGAAAATATGTTTTTCGCGTTCACGTGCATCTACTGCCGTTTCACCGCTGCGGCATAGACTGGTCGATGAGGATTAAGCCGAAAGGTCTGAACTGAATAAACAATGTGACGACCGGCACCCTCGCGTACACGTAGCGTTAATGTAAAAACGGACTGTATTATTTATTTACATGTACGGAATGCTATGCGGCAATGTCCTACTGCGTAGCTCTGTAATGTGGTTTAATGTTTAGGCTGACTTGGTTTGCATCCCTTGCGGGTCTTACTTGCGATGACTTTATTTCATGCTAGGGCGCGAAACGGACTGGTTATTGACTGGAACATTAAGAGTCCGCAGTAAGCTCGGTAGATTTTCACCTCCCCATACAAACGGAGTTTCGTTCTCATTTTAAAACCACGTGTTGGATTGTGACGAAACTTTGCATACCTACTCGTATACAATGACATGAGGTATATCTATGTCTGTAATTAGTTTATATGGTTCCAGTTTATAAAACAAACGAAATACAGCAAAAACAAGTTTTATATGAAAAACTTACACTGTATTTTTTTTTTGTAAATTCACTGTATTTTTTTTACTATGGTATCTGAAGCTACATACGTAAACTAATTAGTTAATTACAGACCTGGATATACCTCATGTCACTGTACATGCAGTTTCGTTACAATCCAACACGTAGTTTTAAAATGAGAGCGTAACTACGTTTGTATGGAAAACTTTGTATATCGTGGAGTGCCGTATGTTGCCGGTTCATGAGGGGGTATTGCTGTTGTTGGCTTTAGAGAAGTTCAATAAAGACGAATTTAAAATCTATATAAGTCACTCTACAGTAACAAAATCCCCAAAATATATAATGATATACCGTATGATATAATGAAAGAATGTAACACATTTAGAATGTTTACTTTAAAGGGGTTTATCTTAGAAAAAATTAAATCTAAATTGGAAATGTAGTCTAAGTACAGTGATTATGTGTGATTATGGACAAAATTATGTAACTAAAGTAACTAGCTAAGCCTACCCTACGCCTATTTTTTTTTGTAAGGGAGTCCGTCTGCCAACAAACTGTCCTGCAGTTTGGCAGACGTAAATGCTGTTATACAAGGGTTGTTTAAGTGAATATTTTTTTCTTCTTCTTCTTCTTCTTCTTCGAGCTTACTGCGGACTCTTAAGCAGTAGTTTACTAAATACGCAGCATGCATCTAGGCAATGAACGCCGCTTAATAACTTGACGGGGCGTAATCTGTATGCGGTATTTTCAACTTTACCGAGACCTTACTGGTGTCGGTCAGTTTTCCTTCACGGTATGCAAGAAATATATTATTACAGTTAAAATATAATAGTGTGGCCGACGCGTCGCCTCGCGTCCCGAAGGGCGACTATGTGCGCCGGCTGAGTGGGGTGGTACGCCTAGAGCGGTGGCGTACGCCACTCACCAGCCACGTAACAGCGTCTGCCAGCAGGGACGACCCTGCTGCAGCTCACGACAGCTCTCAGACACGACTCCCGGGATGTAAGGCTGGAGCCCTTGGAGTGCCCGGAGATTTCCCTAACAGAGGGTAAAATAAAAAAAAAATGTTTTTATAAAGTTGGTGACGTGATTGCCACGTTGCAGAATTTTATTGAGCAAGCAAATAAAGATTAATAAGAATGCCTGAGACTTGGCTCTACGAAATATCTCACAACTTTTTACGGTGAAAGAGTTTCGAGACTTGGCCTCTTTTTTACATGGAATGTTTTTTTATGGGATCTCACTTCTTTTTGTAGGTTAATGTGTTAGCCAGACATACAAACTATGAATGTAGGCCCATCCTTGCTTTTGAATTTTCCTATTCACTGCAAATGTAACTTTGTAATGTAATCCTATATATTTGTATAGGATTACAAAGTAATGTATACAGTTGGTGTATCTAGAAAACTAGGTTGAAATTGCAATTTTTTATAGTTTCCCCTTTATGTGGCCATTAAACCCTAACTCTGTACCAAATTTCAGCTCTCTGAGTTTATGGGAAGTACCAGTTCTATTTTGATGATCATGAATGAGTGAGTGTCATAAATGCGAAACTTTGCTTTCGCTTAAGTTCGGAACTGGATGACCTACAGACTAGAAAATTTTGGATTTTAAGTATGTGATTATAGGTTACTGGATGACGAAAATTTCTGCGTTCTGGTCTTATCCAGAGGTTCTCAAATAGGGGCCTGAAAATGCGGCGAAATGGTTCCAGTAAAGGATGGTACGGCAGTGTTTACTTCGCGCTCGACTTGGCGGGGGCACTGCTGTGCCCCCAGACCACTCGGCTCTACGGAACTTATAGCACAACAATAATTACACTCTCTTATACTTACATTTATTTATAAATTATAGTACGATCAACGAAGATCCGAAATTGACGCCCAGAAATTATACCGGGACTTAAAAAAACGGCTCTTCGTGCACACGACTGACCATAGGGCTTAGGCTTGTTCCTCGGCCGAAGAATTGGCATCGCCATTCAGCGAGGAAACGTAGCCAGCCTTATGGACACCCTACCGCAGAGCGCCGACCTGGGGGACTATTTATATTGTAGGCAATTTGTAAATATGTAACTTTTAGTTGTTATTTTATTTCTGTAGTAGTTTTTAAGTTGTTATGTCTATTTGATTCATGTTTCAGGTGTATCTATAGTTAAATGTGAATTATTTTAGCGCAAAACTAACATTACTGCCAATATTTTTACAAAAACAGCATAGGTGACGAAGTTATTTTTCATATTATTGAAGAGATGACCGAATATTCATCATGTCATTGACTTAATTGCCTAGGTGCTCCAGTATCCAGAATGAAAACTAATTTGCTCACTTAATCAATTTTCTTTTTATTTTCCCTCGACGCAAAAACTAAACTCGCACATTAAGATTGATGGGCATTCGTCTCCGTATAGAGGTCGAGGTTATAGAAAGGTCAAGGTTTAAAGGACAAATTTTCATGAGTTAATAATAGATGAACTGGCTGACCTTGATGTTGTGTTATTAATTTTCACCAATTTCCCTCTGAGAACGGTGTTCTTAAAATAATACAAAGATTGTTATGTTGTTAAGGAAATAAGCTGTGCGTTATTGTTTTATTAATAAGGAGGTTTATGTTGTGCAAGCATTATGCAAATTATCATTCAGGAAAGTAGTTGGTGGTACTTTATATTGATTTAAACTTTAACGATTCTCACACATTATTTATACTAAACGGGACTTAATCGCGTATACTACGCCCGGGAGACCTCAGTGAGGTAAATAAATAAGTTAATTATACGCGTTTAAGTCCCGTTTAGTATAAATAATGGTGGTACTTTGAGTATAAAAACGGCTATTTTTTTTTTTTCACTTGAACACGTTCTTAGCGATTTTGTAAACTTACTTGTAAGACACACGCAATATGACAGACTGCAGGAAATATGGTTTCCTTCCTGCGACACCAATAAATGAACGAAGATAGGTACTCCGTTCTCGTGAGTTAACAAAAACATTGAACTGCTGATGATGATGGATGTCGTCACCGCCGTCCGCTCTGAATGTGGCAACACCCGCAGCCCCGCCCTGGAACCGCCGTGATCAGCCTGCCTCCCTGATCTAGCTGAGATAGATAATTCGTGCCATCATGCGCCGCCCCTCGTCTTCCAACGCTCGCGCCGCTTAATTGATATTGGTTTTTGAAATGAAACCAATATGATTTTTGACTTCTAATTATTCGATTGATATTACTTTCTGGAGTAGGTTGAGTAACTCCGGCAACCGTATTTTGAAGACTATTTCGGAAAACTTATGTAGCCCTATACTGTACTATAATGTACTGGACTTAAGCAGGCATGACTTACAATATACAGCTATAACTGACTTTTTTACTAGGGACTAGTCATTTTTATGATGCAAGTATTGTAAATTTACAAAGTTTTAATAATTATTATTGTTTTTTTTCTTTTTGTGTCTGCAAATCTGCAATTAACTGATTTTGTTTTATTCTTATTTTATTTATTTATAACAAGAATTTGTTTTAAGCTAACATGACCAGAGAAGCTAACTATATCTAATATTATAACCTAAAAAACGAATTACATTTCTGCGCCGCCGGAATGAATAAATTTATGTTTAAAAAAATAAAGATGTCGTTCATGCTCTCTCTGCCTGGTGGCGCGGTTGCAGCGCGCGGGCATGTCCGAATGATGTGACGTTTGACAGCGCGCTAAAGAGTAGCCCTGTATGTCCGGGGCATTGGCCCCACACGCCAAATTGGTTGCTGTTTTAGCCAGATGTAAGATGCTATTTCACCAAATATGTACCCTAAAATGCTACAAGTTTTCGAGAAACAAAATATGACTTTCATTTTATTTTATCTAAACTACTGAACAGATTTTGTAAGGAACTTATACCCATTATGTGGATAGTTAAGATGTATTATTAAAAAAAAAATAACCCTCAATTGTCTCTTTATATATTGAAATATTCACTTAATAATTTTTTACTTAAAAAAAATATTTCCGAGATACTCACTAATTTTGGTTATTTTATGTAAGTACAACTAATATTATATTTTTATTTTTCTCAAAAACCATCACTTTGATCAACAGGGTAAAAATGCCGTGTGTATGTGAACATGAACAGATCCGGGAATTCCATATCGACCGCCGGCCGCTGTGTACGAATTTCAATTTAGAACGCGAATTGTTAAAGAGGATGGATACAGGGCTAAACGATTTGATTCATGATGATTTGATATTGAATATTGAATTTAATAAAACATGTTCTTTTTGCGTGAATACAGACATACTTACGTTTAGCAGTGGACGGACTATGTCAGATGATTCTTACTATGACAACTTAATTCTGAATCAGTTATAAATAATAAATAAATAATAAATAAATATTAGTGGACAATCTTACACAAATCGACCTAGTCCCATAGTAAACTCATTAGGCTTGTGTTATGGGTACTAGACGACGATATATATAATAGATATAAATACTTAAATACATAGAAAACTTCCATGACTCAGAAACAAACATTCATGCTCATCACACAAATATTTGCCCTTACCGGGATTCGAACCCAGGACCTTCAGCTTCGTAGGCAGCGTCACTACCCACTAGGCTAACCGGTCGTCGAAATCTGAATCAGTTATAATAGATATTACAAGCTTTGAGGCATTAAGCTTGCTGGTTTTATCGATCTTATTGCGATTCAAAGGTTTTTCGCTTAGAGGTAGTAGCTGCCTACATACCTAGGTATAACATAAACATAAACACATCACTGTACGCCGTTGTTATTAGAACATAGTTACATGTTGAAACGTGGTTACATTATGTTTGCTTACACAAGGCATCATAACAAGTCAATTACGAAACAATACGGTAAACGTAAACACGATATTACACATTATATCGTCTCTCGCGCGAGTACAGAACTGATATTTACAACGCCATTTCCATGAGGCAACCAGTTCAAGTCTGGCGTATGATAACGCGTACTTCTCACGAATCACGAGGTCAACAGATACTAGGGGTGAGTGGGTTAAGTGAGGCTAAAATGTTCGTGAATCGCGCAGCAGAACGTCGTGTAAATCGGAGATTTACGCATGTAATAAATCAGTCAGGGTAAGCCAGCCAATACGTTACGGGAGACCGCTGCCTGTCGCTGCATGCAACTTGGTAAAAATACCTATCTGTGCCAGTGGTGTCAGGGGCCTGGTTTGAGGTGACAAAATGGGATATCCCCGTCATGGCATTAGGATATCCGCACTTTCGTGCGTTCGTCTTAGAGATCTCCCCGTTTATCAATGGCAACCACTCAAGCGATTTTTACCAGTATATAAGCATGCACGTTAACGATAGGCAAAGGCGGCTTGGCTTTCGTTCTTTGAAACACGCGGGCGACGCCACGCGGGCACCTCGATCAAGTGGAATATACCACCCATTATGGTGTTATTACCTTGGAAGTTAATTGTTGAACAACAGACAAAAAAAATGTACTTGTAAACTGTTAAGTTGACTCTCAATGGCATTTCATCGAAGTTCTTATTACAAAATGCATTAGTATGGTCTGACTGAGCAGCATATCATATCATATTGCCTGATATTACACTTAGGCAAACAAATAGGTTTATGGATGCAGATGCTAAGATAATAAGTTTCTGCCAAATAATCATTTTTGGTACACTTTTTTATTGCCAACTGTACTTTTTGTATACCGTCATCCCTAATTGAGCCGATTCTAACAAACCCAATATCAACGGGGTTACGTTGGTTAAGTACTGAATTCCCATGACCACCTACTGTCTTCATCATCATATCAGCTCGATGGTACCATAATATTAAATTGTCATCCAAACTATGTTTATACCCAAAATTTCAGCTCAATCGGTTAAGGTTAACTGAAAATTCAGTTCCAAGATCTGTCCTACACTTAACAAACTAAGAAACAAACGAACAGGTCAAGTTAAATAAAAGCTTGTAAAAAGCATATTTACGTCATCCGAAAAAAAAATAAGACGACTCCTTGAACTGCTCTAGTACAAAGAAAGAAATAAATAACAAAACGTATCCCGTTTTATCTTAATAGGCATAATATAACAGAACACGGCCCCTACTACCTACCAACACGCGTGCTTCTATTCCGCTACAAGGAACCGCACTCCCCAGCTCATTACGTTCTGAGAGCATGATATTTACACTTATATTTTGACGTTACAACATGGGGTAGTCCGCATAAACGTATGAGACTGTCCGAAACATGTGAAAGACTTTAGCATCGGACAGTCTCATAAGTTTTCCGTGTCATGACCAATTGATGTTACTATAGACACATGAGTTAGGGGTAACACCATTCTACGGTATCTATCTTATCCCTATCGAAAAATATCTTCTTATTTATAAGAAACATGAAGTGCCCAAAACACGTAACTCAAATTTTTTTTTATGATGTTTTGACTTACTACTGTATCCCCAAATACCTGAGATGGTCTAACGATCGTTACTGTTAAGACGCTGTCAACACCAAAATGCCCTTGAGGATCACACTGTCTATTTGCATCGGAGTAAACGAGAGCGAGTATTACCGGGCGGCCCGGTTTTTGAAGATAATATTACATAAATATTGAAATAAAGAAAGGGTGGATTATTTGTGAAATATGACTTGCTAGCGGTTTAGGTATGAATATATTGACTTCATGTTTTTAATTGCAGACCCATACGTCAAAAAAATAAAGACATAGAACCGTTTAATGTGATTTTAAGACCAATCTTTGCAATAATTTTCTATCGAGCCGATTTCGTCCAATTATGTATCGAGCTCGTCCACGGTCTTTGAAATATGGTGAATTTTAACATATATTTTATTTGATGTGCTATAACAAATAGTTTTTCTTTAAAAACTTCTTAAATAACATCAATTTCACCAAATTAAGTCTTGTCAGCCTCTTAAGTAACCTTAATGCTCATAAAATAAGTGTGCCAATCTGCTGTACCTTGCAGTTACATGAGTTGTACGCTCATCTACCTTCTACCCGCGGGGTCCAACTACATCAGTTACGTTGAGGGTAGCCATGGTGTTCCTGACCTTTGATTAAATTACAGTTAATTCATTACTGAAACTATTTAACTCGATGCCATTGCCCCAAATACTTTTTTTAAATTGAACAATTGTTGCAGCAGCACCTGACCTCCATATAATTAATTTATTCAACACCATATGTTTGTACATATACATATAACTATGTATATACTCGCCATGCGAGAAAAAATGTTTGTTAGGGTAATTAATAAATCTAATATCATCATCCTCCTAGCGTTGTTCCCGGTCATGCACCTTAAGGAGTTCCGGGTCCGCTTTGACACCTAATCCCAAGATTTGGCATAGGCACTAGTTTTACGAAAGCGACTGCCATCTGACCTCCGACCCTGAGGGAAAACTAGGCCTTATTGGTATTAGACCGGTTTCCTCACGATGTTTTCCTTCACCTAAAAGCTAACGGTAAATATTCCGTACATAAGTTCCGAAAAACTCATTGGTAGTTGGTACGAGCCGGGATTCGAACCCACGACCGCCGCTTGACAGCCGCATGTATGCCTGAACCACTGGGCTACCGTAGCTTAATAAATGTAATAAATGTAGTTAATTATATTTATTTTAGTATAAATTAATTTATCGAATAATAGGTATTTGGTGTAACGGCAACAATATTATACACTTGTTACACGAAGTATCAAGTTATCTTAAAAACGGTTGATATGTTTGACAAACCTTTGTAATTACGGATAACTTTCCAAAATATTTTCAGATTGCGTTAATTTAACATATTGACATGACAACATTTGTATGTCTCGGTTATCATGGAAAACTGCTATACAGAAATAAAACAAGTTATGTTAAATTAATCTTTAAAATATATTAGGGCATAAAAACTGTTATTGCACGGTTTAAGAAGGAAATTATGTGTATTAATGTTTGGTATCGATACTAACGAGTATTTCAAAAAACCAATTTTATTTCAACTTCAATGTCTATTTCCCAAAAACATGGTTTAGGGAGTAACATCAATTTGTCATGACACGGCAGTGCTGTAGGTTGTTATTAGAGCATTTAATAACATTCAAAAATAGCACTTTTTTATTTTTATGAGTACAAAGGAATATTACGAGTAGATATTTCATTGCATTCCCGTTCTGTGAAATTGTGATCATAATACTCCAGGCAAAATACGGTTTTGAAAAACATTAATTTATAATAGCGTTTTTTTTGTTGATTTCATTTGAAAATGTTATTCTAAGATGATTTAGTCAAGAATCCGACAAACTTTCCACCCGGAAGTAATTATGTAGATTTAAATGAAGCATGCTTTTTTTTTTTTGTACGATTTATCTTAAATATTATAGAGCAAATGTAAATGAACCAAAATAAAGACAAAAACATTTATTAATATTTTTACTGACTTTTTAGAAGCCAGTTAACTTATTATTTTTTCGATGTCTGAAATTTTGTCGGATTTTGTCGCTGGGTAACTATTTAATTGATAATATATCCGTTATACATAAAAAACATTACATACACATATTATACATACAATATTACATTATCCCAAGAATTTGCGTAGGCACTAGTTTTTCCGTTCGTCTGACTACATTATGTCTATGCACCAAAAACAACTAATCACTTGTAACGTAGCCATCATGTCGTGCCGCATAGCGTCCAAAATCGTTCTTATGGACGCTATGCGGCACGGTCGATACCGAAATCAAACGAATAAATATAAATAACTCCGTGTGGCAACTGCGTTGCTTACAATAACTCGTAAAAGTTATTATTGTAATGCATAAGTTAGTAATAAACGGAAGACTTACCAAACTAAAAAGTTAACGGTCTAGTATATTGAGAAGACAGACTTTGAAGTTATGTTATAATAATAATAATAACCATTTATTTCAGGCAACTAACGCCCATAGTTACATATACCTGCGTCAGTGAGGAGCTTAACACCTGCGTAGAAAGTTATTAAATTAATAACGCAGAATTTTGACACCAATAAAGTCAAAACTGTTGTTAAGATTTATTAGTTTTCTTTTAATTAAGATTTGAAACCAAAACTATACAACATTAAATTAATGAATCTGCTGAAAAAACACTTCACCCTGATTTCAATTACTTTCATCTTGGTATAGTGAGAAGACAAGGGTTTAAAGCAAAAGTTGTAATTTTAATAACAAGACAAAGAAATTCTAATTGCTATTAAACTCTGAGAAAAATCTAAGCAATTTAAACGATTTGTTTTCTAAGTTCAAATACCTATTCGCTCCGTTTCGCAACCTTTTAAGAACTTTGACCTAAGCCAAGCGTCAATTCAAGTTGCCTTAACCTTTTTTTTAATTGAATATGTATTTGTATGTGCTAATACGAGTATAATACGTTATGTTCACTGTGCAATCATTAGTAATTAATAATAATTAGGGGTAGTGGATCTGTAGACCAGTTTAGTGATTTTTTATCACTTGTAGATCGATTATCATGTGAATAAAATATATTGCATCCCACACCAGTACTCGCCCCGTCTTCCACTGTAACAGAGTCATCCGAATAAAACTTTTTCCATCATCTCTCAAAAGACTACCGTTCGGTTCCAGTATTGCTGGCATGGTCAAGATGTGTCTTGATTCGTCAATGAGCGTGCCATTGGGACAGTTGTGATCTCTTTCATGGCTAATGTAGCAGCTGCAGACTTATTTCAGTACGAACACAAAGTGCTTAAACCACGCTTAAACAGCTTAAAGTACCCTACAATACGTGCTGCAATCGAAAATCCATATCAATCTAACAATCCATTACATATCCGATATAAAGTCACGAATCGACGATAAAGGTAACGCATCGAATGCGTTTAATGGTAATTAGTATGGCCGTTGTACTTCCACGAATGGCCGTCGTGTGGAGCGTGTGTGGTGGGGTCAATAATAACATAAAAACCGTATAGTTAGTTACATTTAAAATGTGTTTCATTATAATATGTTTAACAACCTCGCTAAACTTAAGTGGCAGTGGGCGGGGCACATAGCACGTAGAACCGATGGCCGTTGGGGCGGAAAGGTTCTCGAGTGGCGACCACGTACCGGAAGGCGCGGCGTGGGGCCTACCCACGTACAGATTGTTTACTGGATACCTACATTTCAATGAAAGCTGCCTGAGGGATGATCACCTAACTTTTTGAACGCGCGTTACGACATATCAACTGCCATTTTCCCGTACAAAAAGTGACATTTAGATTTACCTGACGCGCGGAAGTGGGGCGGTACGAATGCAATACTGCATCGTACGGTATAACATTGCGCGAATATTATACTAACAGTATATACCAACAAGTAAGGGAACCAAGCGGACTTTAGTATGCTCTTGGTAAAGTTTAAAATACCGCATATCTATTTCGCTTTATAGAACTCGAAGTTTACGTAATAGAAAATAAGGTCCCGTAACTAATAACAAAGCAAATTACGGTCCTGCATTATCGGAAAATATATTCATATATTGCAGTGGAAATCACGTGAATATTGTTAATGTATACTCACTATTCTCACCATTGGTGCCAAAATTTTGTGACAATTTAGTCGCTACCAATTGAAACATCAGCAAGTCGGTTCTCCATGGGAAATGGACCTGATTACAAAGGGAGATTGCATCATTATCGGGCTTATTTTGGCAGCTGATTAGCCAGATCCCGATGGAGTTAATCAGAACTATCGGATCCCACTTGCGTAATTAGTTGCTGTGTACAGATCTGTGCATTTTGATGCGATCGGGATTTCATTGTTGGCCGGTTTTAATGTTAACACGTTTTCTATAAAAGCAATTAATATGCCTGTAGGTATTGTATTAGAAACAGTTTGATAGTGTTGGTTTCTGATTCCGTTTGTTTTTTTGCAGCACAATACAAAGCCTAGATACAGCCTCTGAGATTTAGAATGGCAGTTGGGTCTATATTACTCTTTCGCTTGCTCTTACACGTTCTTATGGCAAAATAAACGATTTCCGAATACTTTTCGAAGAGCTTTCAGAGTGAACTAGGTCGATACATATTATATTATTATTGCTTAGGAGTGTTTATGTACAGGTATGAGTGTTTCTATATATACATTCGTTCGCGGTCTGGACGCCAGCGGGCAGCGGAGCGACGAGTGGAAGTTCATACATTCGAGCGACTACAATGTATGTGCAGCCGCTCGTCACCCCGCTGCCCGCTGGTCTCTATACTCCGCAGCCTTCCTGACAGCCCGAGTCCCGTGGTGCTGCACGCGTCACCTATCCATAAAAAAAAACCTCGAAATTATGAAATGCCTTCGTCCAGTATTCAACCAAATTGTATGCAAGTAGTTAACCAAATAGGTACTTTCTTTCTTATAGGTTTTGTATCGGCGCCATGCTTGACACATCATACCTACTGAAATAAAACTGGAATTCTTAGTTTGATGAAAGGTCAAACTGAGCCTTCCAGTTTTATTTCAGTCTTCAGATTACGAAGTCCTTGACCATGACTTGACTAGCCTGAAGGTCAATGGGGTACGCACGTCTAAAGAAATCTCACCCGCGTGCGTTTTTAATTCGGATCGATCGGTAAGAAACTTACCTCGAGGTCACTACAGTTTTAATGCCTGTTAATACGGAACTATCTCTAATTTCAAAATATTTATAATGTACGTTAATGTACTTTGATTACCATACTTTTAAAAGGGTCTTGTTAAACTTCAACCAACCAATCGCCTTCCTCATCATCAGTATCACAGCCTGTAATCGCCCACTGTTGAGCATACCTACGCCTCTCTTCGGGTACGCCACTTAATCCGTTCCCGTGCTAGTTTCATCCAGGAATGACCCGTGGTCGTTTTTACGTCGTCAGCCCATCGAGCTGGTGGACAACCAAGGCTTCTTTTTCCTCTAAGTGGCCACCAATCTGTTCACGTTTTGGTCCACCTCTCGTCACGCTGCCTGCCTGAATGTCCTGCCCAACTCTATTTGAGTTTGGTTATGACTTCTGCCGTGCCACGTCAGATCTGAATATTCCCCAGTCGGTTTGTAGCTTAATGCCGAGCATGGCGCGCTTCATTGCTCTCTGTGCTACCCGTAGCCTTGCTATTATGAAAATGGAAATAATGGCAAAATAATAAATTTTGAAATCTTTTTTCCTCGTGTAGCGTCGGGTTAGAATAGCACCACCCATTAAAACACACAATTGGTACAAATAGCGCTGAAATAGTTATTTATGATACAAGTGTGGAAAGTAGGTGATTTCCGACGAGTGTCATTTTTATACATGAGCGAGTGAAGCGAGCGAATGTATAATTCGACACGAGTCGGAAATCATCTTTACGCGCGTGTATCATACAACGTTTTACTATGCCTTGTGTGAGGAAATATATTAAATGGTGAAATGTCGGTTTAAAATAGATAGGTTAAAATTGAAGAAGAGGTAGATTGTCAGGTACCTACTTATTATCTGGAACTGCATTTAACAACTTCTCCACATCTTTTGCTGTCAAGCTTATTCACTTAAAAGTTAAATCCATTGTATTGTGGTTTTGGAACAAAATTAATTTTGAGTAACTCAATATATTTAACAACAAAAAGACACTGTACCGTCGTAGTTCTAAGAAACATACTGACACTATTGAAACGCAATACCTAAATCATTATTATTATTGATTACTCACTTTCACTCGATATTTTTAACTTATTTACATAAAATAACTCCAAAGTAAACAACAATCACAACAATGGCGGGCTTTTTAGTTTTAAATACATGCGCGGTCAACATATGCGCAATGCGCATGTGCAAGTCGCCATACTGTCGTATCGCAAAAGGCAAAAGAAAGATGCTTTCAGCCAAACACATTAAGTGAATATTTAAAATCAATTAATTTATTGACCAAATTCAAAATTCATAAAGATTAATAAATCATTTTATACATTATTAGTATTTATGTACCTTTTATATTGAAAGAAAACGTGTAATTGAAATATTTGTAAAACTTTTCTCGAGTAATAAAAACTCTTTGCGTCGGGCTGACGACGGACGTAAAAATTAAAAAAAATTGAAAAGTAAAAAGCACTAGTGCGAAAAAGTGGCACTTTCCGCACGATTTGGGTGCTTGGAAAACGCTCTTTTCGAGCACATGTGTTGTAAAATAAATTTCATGTGCTTTGCCTATCCCTTCTGGGAAAACAGGTGTGTAATATACATACTTCTAACGTAAGTGTATTGACTGGTGACCGAAGAGCTGGCGGCTTTCTCGGTCAACGCATCAGCATTGCGATTCAGCGAGGAAATGCCGTCAGCATCCTCGGTGCAATGCCTCGAGGGCCTGTTTTAGATTTAGCTTAGTTTTAATTTAGTTCAGTTAATGTTAATTATCATCTTGTATGTTCCTTAGAAAATAAGTGAATTATTGGATTGTATTGACTATTTCAATACCATGAAATAGGTATGCCGAGGACAAAACCCATTATGTTGCCGGATTAATAATATTAAGAAGGAAAAATGTCGAGTAGAATCTGATGGAGAATGTATATATAATAAATGATTGTGAAGAGTCAGCATCGTATAGTTAGTAGCAGCCAAAGTAACCAAATATTTCGGTACACGTCTTTTTTACTGTAAGAGTAGGGTTATGTTAGTATATATTTAGCTACTTTGGCTGCTACTAACTATCACTAGCTGCCCGCGCGGCTTCGCCCGTGTGTTGCAAAGAACGCAGGCAAGCTGCAGGATATTATAGCCACTCAGAAAGTTCAATTTACACGCAGGTGAAAGATTTTTTAAATAAGACAAGCGGTTTCAAAGATTAAACTTATTACATACAACCTTACAAAGCTACAATATGTCGCTGTTGTCCACTAGAATTCCCTAGCCTGATCCCCCAGGAGAAAAAAAATTATCAAAATTATTATTTTTTTCATTTTAATTATTTTATATTTTTCATAGCCTAAGGTCCGACGACGAGCAAAGCGAGGAGGAGTGTTAGGTGAACTGCAACCCTACAGCGCGCGAGCCGAGCGAGCGAAGCGAGCGTGACGCGGTAGCGTCCGGCGAAGCGCCATGAAGAACCTTATAATTTTTTCCTAGTTGAATATCAAATAATTGCCGCTAGGTTCCATTGGGTGATCGGGGTCAGGTGAATAACGTGAATATGTCGGACTTGTCCTCTTTATAATATTATTAAATAGGTATCTACAGATAAAAATAGTATCTGTAATGGTACCTAAAATCTTAACAGAAACTTAGCATTAGGTATATCCAAAACTTAAGTTTTTGTTAACACGACAATGAGCACTATGAGCAGATAGAAAAAAAAATACAGCAAACCAGCTCGAAGCATTCAACGACTTCCATATCAGTAGCGCTGAGTTCATCGACCTGCGCATTGATATGAGAATGTGAAATAAAAGAAATCAATAGCATAACAAAGAAATGAAGCCTTCCATTGCTACGCTAATAAGGGCGTTCGCCCGCCGTAATCACTCCCACACACCTAGATTCGATGTAATATGTTTCATTGAATTTTATTTCAGAATATACGTCACTCAGGAAAAGCGTCTCTTCTTCTCTCTCTTCTTCTTCTTATTTAAGAGTAAGGCTCTTGTCGGTGGAGTTATTTCCAACTTATTCAACACTAGCTTCTGCCCGCGACTCCGTCCGCGTGGAAATCGTTTATATCGCAGCTCCATACAAACTTCAACCCCCCATTTCATCCCCTTAGGAGGTGATTTCCAGGATGAAAACTATCATTTGTCCTTCCCCGGGATTCAAACTATGTCCATACCAAATTTTATCGTAATCGGTTCAGCGGTTTAAGCGTGAAGAGGTAACAGACAGACAGACAGACAGACAGACACACTTTCGCATTTATAATATTAGTCAGATAGTCAGATATTAGTATGGATTCCGCCTTTCTTTTTATTTCTCTATACGATTAAGCGTTTATTTCTTTACTTTATTTGCTTCATGTAAGATTTCCTCGGTCTTCCCCTTTTCCTTTTCCCTTCTATTTTTCCCTGTATTATTGTTTTCACCCAGTCATTGTGTCGTCACATAATATGTCCTATAATTTTTCCTCTCCTGTTTAAATAAAGTGAAAAGTTTGTTAGGAAAAGCGTAAATGGCTTAAATTATTTATTGTCTATGTATGCGCGTTCTCATAAATACGTATCAATGCAATATGTTGACAAACGTATGTGTGCCTATTTCACACCAAAAGTCACTTTGTAGAAGTATCAGTGCTTTAAATTTCTTATAAATTTATAGTAAAATTAATTGTTCATTGTAAAAGTGAAGTGCAGATTAAAGGCAACTCAAGTAAATATCCCAGCTTAATAGTTATGAACCTAGAAATACTTAATTAAGTTTAAGATTCGGAAGGTAACGGTGTAAAAGTCAAAATTTCTTGTTTCCGTTTCCGCACTGATGGCAGTATTTTCAATCTTGCACGACTGAAGGCTCACACGAAGGTCTCTCATGCCACTGTCACAGAGATAATGTACGCAGAAGATCTGTGTTTTGTGGCGGATTCTCCGAACGGTCTACAAACTCTTGCGACGAGTCTCAATGAATCCTATCAACAGTTAGGCCTAAAAATGAGTGTTACAAAAACCGAAGTCATGGGGTTAGAAATACTAGCGGCCGTTAAGAGGCTGACAAGACCTAATTTGGTGAAATTGATGTTATTTAAGCAGTTTTTTAAGAAAAACTATTTGTTCTAGCACATCAAATAAAATATATGTTAATATTCACCATATTTCAAAGACCGTGAACGGGCTCGATACATAATTGGTCTTAAAATGATTTTAAACGGTTCTATGTCTTTATTTGTTTGACGTATAGGTCTGCAATTAAAAACATGAAGTCAACATATTCATACCTAAACCGCTAACGAGTCATATTTCACAAATAATCCACTTGTTTTTTTCAATATTTATGTAATATTATCTTCATAAACCGGGCCGTAACACTCGCTCTCGTTTACTCCGATACAAATAGACAATGTGCAGCGCTCAAATCAAATCAAATCCTCAAGGGCATTTTTGTGTTGACAGCGTCTTAACATCAAACTCTTGGGAGAATTCGCGTCAATGTGTTCCGGTCACACAACATATAGTTCCAGACCAAGGTCTCTGTGTGCAAGGCAAAAGTTCTGCCCAATTTCCTATATCATAGGTTGCATCTCAAATGCCTGCGTGACATAATTAACATCTCTTGGTCTGACCGTGTCAGAAACACGGAAGTTCTACGCCGTGCTAATGTCAGCGGTATTAACGCCTATCTAATGGGTAGGCAGCTTCGATGGTCTGGTCATATCTCCCGCATGGCCGAAGAACGAGTGGCATATTTAATTCAGAACTGCAGGACGGCAAGCGAAAACAGGGCAGCCAGCTTCTGCGCTAATTATTTATTTATTTAATCTTTATTGTAATCGGATTTTATATTTATTTATGTACAAAAGGCAGACTTAATGCCGTAAGCATTCTCTACCAGTCAACCTTTGGGCAAAGCAGACAAATTGTGGGCGGTGCAACTACAGATATAAACACACGCAACTTACGTAATAAATAACAACAATAGACAAATCAATAAAAATACACAGATAAAATACTTGCGTAAAGATCTGGAAGCTGGTCGGAGACTGTCGGATTTTAACGCGTAGACCGTTCCAGAGGCGAGCGACTTGAATGGTAAACGAATTGGACATGAAGTCAGCTATAAAGATGCAGCGCCACATGCGGAGATGTGATATTGAACCATCGCGCTGAGAGATTTTGGCTCAAGATCGGTCAAAGTGGAGGCGCATGCAGTGAAGGTTAATGAGTAAGCCTTCGAAGAACGAAGACGTAACGTACTCGACGCTAAGTGCGATGAGTTAAAGACTCGGCCACCTGCGGGCATTCACTATAATTTTGTCGGAGGGATGCTGACCTGTAGGAAATGTGGTCGCACATTCTCTGCAAAGATTGGCCACGTCACCTGAGAGCTCACGAACGACGCTCCAGCATACGCAATAAAAGACACAAATGTCATCGTCATACCTTTCCTATATATATATATTGTAATATACCTATATATATTGTAAACAAAATAGTCTACCCACATTTATGTAGGTATTAGAATAAAACTGTCAGTATCCTCGTAAAATACGGATAAAGTGATAAAGCTGATAAAGGCTGTTACCACTGTAGGTACTCGTATGTACATATTATGCATGTTGTTACCAGCACACTTAAAATTAAGTTTTTATATTTTAAAGAGTGTTTTATTCGCCAACAAACTGTCTTGCAGTTTGGCGAAGTTGTATGTTTGTGCAATGTAACAAAGTTTTTGGAAAAAAAAAAAAAAAAAAAAAAGTTACCCTTTTTTTCGTGGTCAAAATACGCCAGAATAGTGATGATGAGTACAACGTAGACAATTAGCGGTGACACCATGAAAGAAAATGGCTTTGTCTTCTCTTTGTGCCTAGTACACGGAGAAGTGAGTTCGTTCTGGAAAAATGATTCGCCCTATACCGGGTTCGATTGCTGGTTTGCTTCGCTAGTGTGTGCGTTGTTGGAACTATTCTCTTTGCTTTATCATCTATCAACAGTGCACCTAATTAAAGTGGTGTTACATTAACAACTAAAGAAGTTGCACAAAAGTTTATTTAAAACGTGATTAACAGATGTCATACGAAAAACAGTTACTCAAATTTCTCTAATGGATAAGAAAATAAAGAATATTTTTATATATTTTCAAGAGTAAAAAGTAAAACAATAAAAATATCATTATAAGAAATGCAGCAAAAGCTCGAAGTGCATAAGTTGAAATTGCTTCCAAAGTTAAGTTTCAGTGAAATACGGGGGTGATAAAAAAGTTGCAACCATAATATTTGAGGTTGTACAATGTCCGTCTGATACCTTTTTGTGGACCGACAAAAAGATGTAAAAAATATTTTTTTTTAATACTAAAAGATTTTTATTCCAGAAGAAGCTTTCATAGAAGCGGCTAGCAGAGGAACTCGTAATAACGATGATCTTACACTAATGTACCTAAAAACCTAAATTATTAATGAAAAATCCCACTTTCAAGCCAAACATACGGACACGTAAAAGTACTCAGCGCGGGCGGTAACGTAGAAAGCCTTAGATCTTATATTTATCGCTCTTGTAAATGTCAAATACCTACCACCTGAGAAATTCCTTGTTTTACCGCCTTAGCTAAGTAATGTGCACAGTGAGTGGTCCAATACTACATATAGATAAGCAATATGTCTCAACTGTTAAACATTAAGATGTCAAACATCAGGGCGTCTATCTTATAAATAGTAAACAGTTAACAGACGCAAAATAAATTAAAGAAAAAAGTGCAAATCTCTGTTTTTAGATTTACAAACAACAGTCATGAAACCTCCCAATAGACATCGTTTAAGATAATATAATTACAACAATGTCAGATTCGCAAACAATCTAATGCTTCCCATAAATATCTCCAATCAGGAAAATTTAATTAGAGCTAAATGCAAAGTAAACTTGAGGTAGTAGATAACTCAACAGTAGGTTTTTCTTAAACAAGGGATCTTGATCCAATTAGCGAACTTGGCGAGCCAAATCACAAAGAGACTGTTTTTCGCAAAGAGGAAGTAAATACACAGATAGGACATATTCTCAATTGTAAATAATTTAGTTGAATACTGAAAACTGTCTGTCGAAATCAGAAATGGAGAGACTTCCATAACATAAGCGATATTTTGTCTGTGGAGGCCTGGTAGTGTAGTGGTGGTTGACCATGCAGCATTGATATAAATCGAATTATTCAAATATTGAAATAACCGTAAAGAACTGTTAGTTAATGATAATACGCATAAGATTTTAGACTAGGTTAGGTTAGGTTAGTTTCTAATCCGACACGTAAGGTTATAAACTGACGGTTAACATAGTTTATATTTATAATATTAAGTGTAATAATAAACTGATGATGTTAACAATTTTACAGTGAACTATTTAAATTTCACAAGATAACTAAATAGACGTCGAAAAAAGTAAGATAAGTTATATTATTTATGATCGCACACTTGACTCTCAAAATGGTCTGACAATAGCTTGCGATTGTGTTCCCAAGTAGGACAGATGCAATGCTCCGTTACCAACACAGTATACTCCAGGCAAAATACGGTTTTGAAAAACATTAATTTATAAAAGCGTTTTTTTTGTTGATTTCATTTGAAAATGTTATTCTAAGATGATTTAGTCAAGAATCCGACAAACTTTCTACCCGGAAGTAATTATGTAGATTTAAATGAAGCATGCATTATCTTTTTTTGTACGATTTATCTTGAATATTATAGAGCAAATGTAAATGAACCAAAATAAAGACAAAAACATTTATTAATATTTTTACTGACTTTTCAGAAGCCAGTTAACTTATCATTTTTTCGATGTCTGAAGTATTGTCGGATTTTGCCGCTGGGTAACTATTTAATTGATAATATATCCGTTATACATAAAAAACAAGCTATTATAAATTATTTCCAAAATTGACATTTTTTCCATACAAGTTGTCAGTTCATTGCCTGGACTAGTACGGCTATTTAGTAGCATGTTTGTTCAAGCTTTTAAGGCTCGGTTGTTTCGAATCGTCGACAATCCTATGTTACGTCCGTTAATATCGGTTTGTATCGGAAGTTTGACAGCTCTCTATGAGATAACAGCTGCCGGCGCCATATTTAAAGATTACCGGTCAGTAAAGAGTGGGCGATGTAACCCGTCCTAAAGATTAACGTAACATACCTACATAAACATTGCACAAAGATAAAATAATCTAGTATTCAAAAAACTAAAACTCAGCACCTTGCGCAGTCTGCGTCTAGTCAAAGTAGGCGTTCCGAATCCTGCAGGTCAATCACGTAACGCATTGTACGCGTGTCAGATTAGATCTAAATGTCACTTTCAGGGTTCCGTAAGTACCTCAAAAGGAAAAAACGGAACCCTTATAGGATCACTTTGTTGTCCATCCGTCCGTCTGTCAAGACCCTTTTTCTCAGGAACGCGTGAAGGTATCAAGCTAAAAAGCCAACGCAATCAAAAGATACAGCCGTTTATGCCGCAAATTTCCGCAAATTTTCAAAACTCGCAAGGGAGTCAAAACCTGCAGGGTACTTCCCGTGAACTCAGAATCTTGAAATTTGGTACGAAGCAACGTCTTATAGCACAGATAAAGGAAAAATTGCGAAAACCGTAAATTTTACGGAACCCTCAGTGCGCGAGTCCGACTCGCACTTGGCCGGTTTTTTATATGGAAATGTGACAGTTGGTCTGTGCTAACGCGCGTTGGAAACGTTATGTAATTACCCGTCCGGACTAAATTTTGAAATAAATATTGTAATAGACAGGCATCAAAATAAATAACTTATTTGTACTATTAAGAGAACATTGTTGACTACAAAGTTTTTCTTACATCACGAGACAACATTCGAAGAGATATATCTACTTACAAATCTCCCTCAATTACTATTCTGTGTGGAAATGAGACAATCGTCTCGAGAACCGACTGGAACATCAATTATTCAACAACAGTTCATTTGGGATGTTGCTTTTGCGTCGCTAGCATTCATCGCCCGTATTTCTTACCCTTGGTAGAACAAAGTCCCATATAACTATGTAGGTCAGAGGCACGTGAGACGTTATGGTTCCAAGGAAGCAATGACTTAAGTAACAAGACTATACGTCAGATTTATCATGATTGGATAAGGATTCAGTAGAGCGGTCGTAATATCGATGTGCATTTAAGTGTAGCCCTTTGACTTACATTGCCGCTTAGGTTAAATAAACTTATCGCGCTATGAATCTTGTAGTATGATACAGCTTTCAGCAGTACAGTGCAGGCATTGTAAGGCTACTTTTAGCAACTTTGTAGTTATCGGAGCGTAACTCAACGCTGTTGTGAGCAGGCTGCATGGGTTTCTAAGATCACTCATAGTGAAAGTAGTAATAAATAATGTATTATTTATTATATTGCAGCATGTATAGTCATGCACCAGCATTCATATCTGCCATCACAAAACGGGCAAAAATATCTGACGCGTCCCAACGGCCCTAGAGAGCCCTACCTAAAAGAGTCGAGTCAGATATTTATGCGCGCTTTGTTGTCGCAGATATTGATGCTGGTGACTGTACCTATGAACAGAAAGCCTATAATGACCACGTTTGTATGATTGTGGCGAAAAGTTTACAATAAACTGCAATTGAACACAACCTAACTTGGCGGGATTTTTATCTACGGCGATATTCGACAACCCACCCATAAACGTGTGAGTCGATCCTCTAAAATAGTACCATTAAAAACAACCTATAGCAAAAAAATATTATTATTAACTCAAGAATACTTGATCCCCAAAATGTATAATGAGAGTCCTATGTTACTAGATAACCCTAAATTAAAAATAGGTAGCTTGAAAGAAATATTTAAACAAATATTATTAGATAAATTCGATAACTCCATAAAACAGCAGCAGTAAGTAAGTATAAGTTAAATTAGTATTACATTGTATTAAAGATTAATTACAGTCACAGTGCCTCTGGCCACATGTGTATTGTGACAAGTCGTTAGTTTAATTAGTTATTTATATAAAAAAACAGCATTAAAAACAAGGTAGTTAATAAGCACCGTTGTACTCCTGTCCCGCCAGTGGCTCAGTCATCTTATTTGCACTTAATGGAAAATATTTTATGAGTTATGAATGGGCTACGTTGGGATGGTAGTACAGTGCAATCTCTATGTATACCTACATACTTTTGTCATTGTCATAAAACGAGCGAGCTCATCGCCAACAAACTGCTCCGCAGTTTGGCGAAATGTTGTATTTACGGTACACATATTTTATATTTTCATGTTAAAATAAATAAATAAAAGAAACTAACGATTGATATTACAATACGAATAAGCTCAAAATAAATAAACCAGTAATGCTCATCTATAAAGATATATCATGTATATATGTCCAGTATATACAATTGGCCCCATTTCGTCCTACAAAATGTTCGATGAATCGGTGGATTTTTTTAGGAAATCTGTATGAAAAGTGGCTTGAAGCTGCAGATACAGTAAAAAAATAGAACGTCCGCTAAACTAGTTCCAGAGACAGCCGTCGAACAAGCCGACAGTTGTTCGATAATTGAACGAGAACAATTAGCTATGGAGTAATATTCGCGTCAGGATTGCGATGAGATTAGTGCCAGTTAAACATTTTACTGCGAACTGTTTTGCAGAACACACCCAGATTCAATATTTTAATAGACGGTCCAATCATCTAAATTGGGGCACGATTGTCTTTTCTATGACCAATGAGCAGGTAATGTGAACATTATCACTCTCGTGGTTGCTTTTTGTACTTTTTTAGGGTTCCGTACCTGAAAAAGAAAAAACGGAATCCATAGGATCACTTTGTTCTCCGTCGGTCTGTCTGTCTGTCTGTCTGTCAAGACCCTTTATCTTGGGAACGCGTGGAGGTATCGAGTTGAAATTAAAACACGCAGTCCCTTTAACGCATTTAAATTATTTTTTGCCGCAAAAAACGTATATTTCGACACTCTCAAGGGAACCAAAATTTACACCCCATTGGGCTAGAACTATGAAATTTAGCAAGTAATATACTACAATTATTGGAAAAAAACTGGAAACCTTACATTTTAAGTACGGAACGCACGGTCAGCGAGTCTGGTCAGATTTTTTTGTTGTTAGTCAATGGCTTTCCAAGTATGTGGCTATGTTTATTAGGCATGTCAGCAACATGGTAACTTCTGGGTTATTAGTTCCGCGTTTCTACCGTCTCTCTTTCGTGGCCGAATTTTTTGAAATGAATATTTTTTAGATATATCCGCGACTTAAACAGTAAATATTACCTGCAGGTCGATCACGCGTTGTACGTACAGACGTTAGGTATATCTAAATGTCAATTTTTATATGAGAAACTGACAGTTGGACTGTCCTTACGCGCGTTTTAAACGTTACATGATTACCCGTCGGTAGTACGAACCCTGCTACATGTCCTCTTCGACTTACTTACCTTAAATGCGGTTCGAATAGCAAAGAAAAACATGACTTCGCCGGCAAAGTCTCGTTTCTTAAATGTCATATTACTGTCATGTATTGGACTGTTATTCATGGGTTTAAATGCGCCTGGTTTCAGGTATACCTACGAATACGTTGACAGTCTGTTGATAATTGAACGGGAGCAATTAGTCGCGAAGTGGTTAATATCCGCCTCAAAGCGACGCGCTTCGACTATAGCAGCGATATATAATGCTGTAGTACAAGACAGCGGAAATTATGATCTCACAAACCGAATGAATCGTTAATTTTTAATGATTAATAGGTAATTTTTTATTGAAAAGAAGTTTCTTAAATAATGTTTCAGGAGGTCATAATAATACACATGATAGTGTTGAGATATCGAATGGAAGACGCATTTGCAAAAAACAATTACATATGCAAAATTATTGGTACCAAGTAGCATACGGGGCTCGGGTCCCTTCAGATATACAGGAATAGATTGAAATAACCCCATGAGGTGCCGGGATTAAATTTCACCACTCTTGACCTTCCCCGTCGACTAAGGGAATAGGGTTGAAGTGTGTTGTGGGCGATGGGCTAGCGACCTGTCACTGCAATATCACATTTTGACCATCTTTTAGCCTATAATTGCTAATTTCACGTGCTCTGCCTACCTCATTGGAGTACAGTTGGAGAATATGTATATACATTAAATTCAGGTAAATGATCATAGAATAGCTACATATATATACTAAAAATCAAAATATCAACTTTCTTTTTCTTGACATTTAGCTCACGCCATAGATGACACAATAGGATTTACAATATTTAAAACGTACGCGCAGTGTCTGCTAGAAAGCTTTAAAAAAACATTATATTTAAAAATATTCTAAAAATAACGATATACATACTTTCCACAAAACTGCGACTAATATACACAATATAACACCAATTTATTATTGAATTCGTAGTCTTTATTATTGAATACGTAGTAGAAAGTTACTTTTGGGATGACTATCCTGATGTTATAAAATTGGCAACGTGACGGTTTCTGGAAAAGCAATCCCGGAACTGTCAATTACGGTAATATCTCGCTATAAAACATGAAAACAGTCGAACTGGACTACTGGAGCCGTCAGACGCCTTGTCAGTTGTTCGATAATTGGACGAGAACAATTAACCGTGGAGTGGTTAATGTCCGCCTTCAGGGCTGCGTCGGGTATTGCACCTCTGTGCAAACATTGAACATAACGAAAATATTGCAGACTGTAGGCAAAAGCAATGGAGACGGATACATTTTTGTGTCGAATTTTGAACAACATTTACCGATTTTCAATGCTTTTGTTACTCTGTTCCGCGATTTATTCAGAATCAGTTATCTCTTATACTTTCAACATCTTTTCACCCAACCATATAAAGGATGATTACGCCGGTAATCATCCTAAGATAATCCATAAGAAGTCTCCTCTAAATATTTTTCTGCGAGACTCAAATTATTTCCACGCCAAATTTCATATGACTCGGCTAATCCGACCACCGAACCGTTTCTTTTAGGGTTAGTTCATACAATTTTTACATTTAACCTCCGACAGTCCTGATTCCAGTTTGGTCACATCCGGTTTTATAACTGAAAAACTCACGTTATCCACGTTAATCACCTGACCTCGATCACCCAGGGGAAGTAGCGGCAATTATTTTATATTCAACTAGGAAAAAAATATAATAAAATGATATAATGTTCGGTTATGGCGCTTCGCCGGACGCTGCCGCGTCACGCTCGCTTCGCTCGCTCGGCTCGGGCGCTGTAGGGTCACAGCTCACCTAACACCCTAACCGTTTTGTTTCCCTGGGGGACCAGGCTAGGGGATTAACGTGGATAACAGCGAAACACTCAAGTACTTAAATCCCTGCTTGTGTTGAGTTGTGCCCTGCCTGAATAAATCATTTGTACCACATACAATAAGTGATTTAAAGTGTTTTACCTATTTATAGTAGTTTAACGATGAAAATGTTATAAACAGAAACAGGCAAGTAGGTAGGTAGGTAGTGACTAGTACAGACTTAGGGCGAGTTGCACTAACTTACGATTAACGTCAAATATGGTGCCGGCAGCTGTAATTCCATAGAAACTTGTCAAACTTTCCATACATTTAGATTTTAACGAACACCGCTTACAGACGGTTTGGTGCAACCCACCCTTATTGGAAGATAATTACAAAACAGAAACGTTTTAGTATGTATTTTTAGTACTTACATATAATTTAGTTTTTGACACGGGTACCCTATTAATTTTGTTTCAAGTGAGGTCGGCTATATCGCTCGATAGAATTACGAAAAGCCCTTACAATACTTTTCAACTACAGGCATTGAATTTGCAGAAGTACCCGTGTTGTCAGCCACCTGAACACCCTTGTCAAGGTCCCTGTTGAATTTAATAAGTCTCCATATTTGCGAAAACATTTTTATGTTTGTAAATATATATTATTTATTTACTTAAATAACGTTGAGAACTTATTCAATAAAGTGTGCCTTGTTGATAGCAGTTGGTCAGATAAAAAATATTTGTGATATTATTTAAAGACTAGCAGCCCGGTCCCATGTTTCGTACGAAAACAGTAGTACATATGAAATTAATGCTTAAATTACCACACTTATTTCGTCGCGTTGAAATCGGTGTTTGTTATATGCAGGGGGTGTGTAATGATGGGTATAAAAATAAATAATATACTGTCATTCACTATAACAACATTTGATATATTTTCAAGGTATATAATCACTCATTGTATATACTAAACGTTGGTAATAATTTCAAAATATATATGTTTATTTTGTATAATTATCATCAGGTATAACACTTATTTTGTATAATCATTATATGGTATAATGCTTATGTTATATACAAGTTATATATCATAAACTATCAAGTAGAATAATATTTTATTATCAACAGAAAATGTAGCAAACATAACGTTTGCAAATTGTACTATGTAAGTATATATTAGGTAGTAAAAAAGTGTTCGGTTCTGGCGCTTCGCCGGCCGCTGCCGCGGCAAGCTCGCTTCGCTCGCTCGGCTCGCACGCTGTAGGGTCGCGGTTCAACCTAACACTCATCCTCGCTTCGCTCGTCGTCGTACCTACACCGACCTGCCTAAGAGTCTACCAAAAAATATTATGCTGACTGTGCATTAGAAGAAATTAGCATTATATCATTTGTTAATTATAGGAAATATGCATTATATTTAAAGTATGTTATATTAAATGTTATTACATCAAATGATCATTACATAAGATGATAATTATAGTGTTGTTCTATGACTCAAGAATTATATGAAAAGAGTGTTATTGCGACTAATATTATTTCAAACATTTTTATAGGCATCGTTACACACCCATATGCAGCACTATGTCAACGGACTTTGATATATGTAAATATGACGACTTAATTGTAGTTTAGTCTACATTATACCAGAATCCCCATTTAGTGTGACTACATTTGCGAATGTCTAAAAATATTTTCACGATTATATTAAAACACCTACAGCGTAATAGTATGTCAGTGACAACCCTACGCGGCATGGTGGAGTCCCTTAGCAATCGGGTCTCAGTATTATTGAGTGTAAATCGATTTGGAGATGTAAACCCTGATGAGATGTCTCGGGCTGTCATCGATCTTAACAAAACGTATGTTTGTATGCGATGCGGTGTCGTGGTTGAGAATTGTTCGTTTCCTGCTAGGTACGAGTATTAAGACAGGGTTTGAAATACGTATGTGTAAAGTACATCAAGTACATGTAGAGAGAGATACTCGTATATCAGTTTCACTGATTAAGAGTCCGCAGTAAGCTCGGCAGAATTTCACCTTCCCATACAAACGGAGTTTCATTCTCATTTTTAAACTACGTGTTGGATTGTGACGAAACTTTGCATATACAATGACATGAGGTATATCTATGTCTGTAATTAGTTTATATGGTTCCAGTTTATAAAACAAACGAAATACAGCAAAAACAAGTTTTGTATGAAAAACTTAAATTCGCTGTATTTTTTTACTATGGTATCTGAAGCTACATAAACTAATTAGGTACAGACCTGGATATACGTCATGTCATTGTACATGCAAAGTTTCGTTACAATCCAACGCTTAGTTTTAAAATGAGAGCGTAACTACGTTTGTATGGAGAATCGAGCTTACTGCGGACTCTTAAGATGGTAACGTAAACAAAATTTTCAATCAGTCTTAGAAATCTCGTTACAAGACAACTTTATATTCTTCTTCGTCTGCCTGTTAGCGTGCAAGTTTCCTGGGATTTTCTTACCTCATTGACTTTACTTGAAATGAGCGTTCAGATAACTCCGATGTACTTATAAATTGTAAATGACTTGCTTTCGAAATGTAGAGTTCAACTAGTAGCACTGACAGTTCCATAAATGTTGTTAGCATAAACTCCAGCGTCGGCCAACAACCTGCTAGCTCATATGTTTGCTTTCCGTAAAATCTAGATTGAGATCAAGCGAGATAATGGATATATTGTCATTCAGCGCGAGCCCTTGAGACGATTGTCCTAATTCTTTAACTCTTGCTTAGCCCATTGCTAAATGAACGAAGTATATCTGGAACTTGTAAAAACTGCTCCTATTCTTGCATGCTCGTTAATCGAGTGCTTGAAAGTTCATTTAACATTGTAACTTCCACTAACTATTCCAGTACAACTTAAGATCTTAAAACATTAATTTAAACTGAACAAAAACTCTTGGCAGAGCACGTAAAGTCACAAAAAAGCAATAACCCGGGGTTATCTCGAGAGGAGGTTTAACTTATGCGATTTTTCATAACTTTAAGCGAGCAGATCTGTAGTGACCCGCTCGAAAGTTGCACGTAGCAAGCGTTTGTAAAAAAGCCCTTTTCCCATTTAATTTTATGGCGAGGGCGGCAAAGCGCTTCTCGCATCCTCTGTCCGTCTTTTATTGTTTGTATTTTTTCACAACTCGACAGGGACGTAGTAAAAAAGGAATAACCGTTGTTAACGTTTGGTACATGGCAAAGCTAGTTCGGAAGCCGGGGAATGGCCGGGCCTTTGCTGTTCAATTGCAAGCAATTAAAACGTTGCGTATGTTTGCCAAAAATTATGTTAAGAATGCATTATTTGAAGTTATTTTTATGACTTGTGTAGTTCGTGCATTTTAAACATTACTTGAGGAAGATTTCAGTTAGTATAGCATACTTTTACGCGTAGGTTGGTACGAGTAGGTGTTGTTACTTCTCCATTGACTTTATTGAATGACCATATTGAGTTCATATCATGAGGCGGCTGAAGCTGACATTGGCCGGTTTTTTTCTATAGGTACTGTATCGGAGAATTGGAAAAGAACCCACCATACGGTAGCTTAAACTCGTGGCTACGCGGTAACGTAGTGTAGTCGATCCTTAATGTTATTAAAATTTGTTATATGTAAAAAAACTACTAATGGATACTTAACTGACGACAAAAAGTTAGTAGGTACACCTTGTATTGAATATCTATAGAATATCCATACAAAGAGTCCCCAGTTTTATGCTCTTGAGTCTACGTATACCTATCAAACAGAATAAACGAAAATGTAGAAAACATGCACACCTTTTTTCAGCCGCCAAATGCCCACTCTCTCGTCACATTTTGGGAAATGGTTGCAGGAAAGCTTCCATTTTTAAACAAATGAATTTATGATACAGATCCGTTTGGAATATGTGTGCCTCCGTGACGCGCAAATCGTCAGCTAAAATGGGAAAATAAATCCGTGTTTCGTTTAAAAAACCTAATGTCAGAGATTTAGATGTTATTAAATCATGAATGGACCGGACCGCGTGTGATTTTTGTAAACAATCGGGTTACAGAGTTTGGATTCGAAAATAAAAACAAAAAAGTATTGATGTGTACCGAAATCAGGGGAGTCGTACATGTTACAACTGCTAACAAATTATAAACAAGTTTTAATTAAAAGTAACACCTGAGCTAGCGTTTTCCAGTTGCCTATTTTTTTTTTCCTCTCGCTTTCCCACAATAATTATTGCTTAGTTATTCCCTTTTGATCCAATGTAGGGTAAGGACCAAATTTTTGTCCAGTAGTTAGCCTAGTCAATTGGTAGTAGTTAAAAAGTTCCGTTGTGACACGAAAATTAGCCATACAATTCTATGGTTAATTTTCGTGTCACAACGGTTGTCATTTTATATCCGGCTAAAATAAAACAGCCGGTTAGGTATGGTAGGCCGGTATGTATACCAACAAGTTCCACTTAAAATTATATTCCTTTATGAACAAGCCTAACCGGCTGTTTTATTTTAGCCGGATATAAAAGTACAACAAATATTTGCACAAATATATACAGCAGCTGAAAACCTAAAGAAGTTAACTTTTAAAATTTTAATCTTGTTCACCGTTTAGAACATACAAAATCTTCCATCCATCAACCACCTGAACAGGCCGGATACCGCCCAGGCCTCTCCACCGCTAATCATCTACATGCCCTAAACCAAATAATAGAGAAGTGCCAAGAGCACAACATACCGGTCTAGCTTGCATTTGTTGATTACTCGAAAGCATTCGACAGCCTTTCTCAAACTTCCATTTTCACAGCTTTACACAGTCAGGATATAGACCCTGGTTACATTCAACTCATCACTGCCATCTACCTACATAAATATCCGCAGTAAAACTACAATCTTCTGGCACATCTTTCGATATTCAAAACGGAGTCAAGCAGGGAGATCCGTTGTCGTCGAAGCTCATAACTATAGAACACGTTTTCCGGAAACTTATGCCGAGTTGGAGGGATAAGGGCTTAGTCGTAGGAAAAAGAAGATCTTCGATTTGCCGATGACATCGTCCTGTTCTCTTCAACTGCTTCCGAGCTACAAACTATGCTACAAGATCTAAGCAACGCAAGCCTCGAGGTTGGACTGGCGGTGAATATGTCAAAGACCAAGCTCATGAGGGTTCAGAGAGAATCTATAGCATACGTCCATGAGTACCTTTATTTGGGTCAACTAGTTTCCTTCCAGGCGTGACAAGAGAAGGAAGTCGAAAGACGGACTGAAAACGCCTGGAGGAGCTATTGGTCCATGAACCATCTAATGAAGGGTGATCTCCAACTATCACTCAAGCGGAGACTCATGGACATGTGTATACTAACGATCTTCACCTACGGTGCGCAGACTTGGGGACCGATTTTTGACTTTCGAGCGCTCGAAAATCAAATAAAAGTAAATAGGTTTGTAGTGTCAAAATGGCAGGCACTTACTTTCTACCAATATAATTTAATACGAGTGGTCAATACCACTCGTTTTCAAAATTTTCTATCGCTATTTCAAAATAGCATTTCATAATTTTTGTCAGTTTTCGAGTGAAAGAGTCGAGCGCTCGAAAGTCAAAAATCGGTCCCCTGGTCTTTGACAGTATCTCAGAAGTCTAAACTCGGGGTTTGCCAGCGAGCTATGGAGTGCAGCATATTATGGGTAAAATTAATGGATCGTATCCGGAACACCACACTGCGCTCCAAGACCCAAATATTAGACGAAGCTCGGAAAACGGGTAGTTTGAAGTGGGACTGGGCTGGTCATGGCAGCCGCATGCCGAGTGAACTTTGGGCCAAGATTGCAACTGACTGGCAGGCCGACAGCTCAAATGGAGACGCGGCAGACCTCGTCGGCGATGGCGGGACGAGCTAGACTCCTTTTTAAAGAATTGGCTAGAGTAGAGACTGCTCAGGAACGCGAAGTCTGGAAACGGAGGGGGGGAGACCTTTGCTTAGTTGTGGGACACAACAGGCTCTTAATAATAATAATAATAGGCAAACTGGTGTTTCAAGTGTGGTTTATACCTAAATTACCTACATAAGTCAATAATCTGTTGCCAAAGACTTAGTCCAGACCGTTTTACAATTGCGAGAGCAATTTCACGTGCCTCAAAATTGCCGGTTTCTCGTGACTTATTGAAGTGCGCGTCGATTAGCGAAGCGAGCGAAGATAATACGCCGTGCAGACCACCTGAGAAGGTCTGAATAGCTCACAATAACAATAGGGCAGTCAGAGACAGTTGGCTCCTAAACGGCTCGACATCCTGAATCTTGCCCTCGAATATAAGTTCTGAGTACCTGCCACACCAGACTTTGCAGCCACTAAAATCTATACCATGAAAATTGCGTCTCCATTTAGTTGCTAAAACTCAATTTAAAGTTATTTCCCATACGGTCTTTTACCACAAGAGAAGCCTGACTAAGACGACAGACTGACAGTGGTGGTAAGCAACTAGTTGTAGATTTTCTCACTAAAGAAACGTACAAATAGATGTACATTTCGTGTAAATGAAAAAGATACATCTACGAGTATTGCATTGAAAAGAATCAAGCTCAAGGAGATTCGAAAGATATTCGGCTTTAATTGATTTATTTGTTGATCGTATCTGTTGTCCATAAAGTTTGAAATTAAAATGTCGGGGTTATTCAACTATTCTAAATTGTTATTAGAAGATATTCACCAATTATTACCTTCGCAATGAGGGTCGACTTCAAGGAAAAATCCATCACAGCATTAAATTCCACGGTAAACGCGGTTCCAACCTGTGGTTTACGACCTACGTCAATTACACGGGATTAAGTCATACCGGAGCAGGTCTAGCGGAAAATAGATAAATCGTTCGGTTAATCCAAACCAACCATTTACTGTGCGCATTGATTATTAAAAGTGCCGGGTGCGTAGAACTACGACACTCTTTGGTTTAAAACAAGAAAACAGTAAGAATGTACTAGTTTCAAGTGTTTTAAAGCTTTTCCTTGGGCGCTTAGTACATTAGCAGTTAGTTCGTTAGGCCACCTGTGAGATCGCGAGCAATGCAATTATGCGGTGCTAAACTGAAAGTGCCTATAAAGATACGTCTCGGCAATGATTATACTACTTCTTATTACCGAGACAATTACAAAGCCCTTAGAATATTACCACAGTATAGAAGAATAATACAGTAGTTAATCAGAGGCCGTTTAGGAGCGTTCGTTACCTACTTTCGCTCGATGCGCAGGGCTGTGTCACGTTTCTGGCTTAGCATACCTATAATACTAATTTTGCTTTTAAGTATCCAAAGTTACTTAATAGACAATATTGTATACACAAAGTAATAATATTATAGATAGCTAGGTATGTTTTTAGTTTCCCACATCATCGAATATTTTAATACCACTATACTATAGGTACCTACCTAAAATATTTCCTAGTAAGTATAATAGTTGCTAAACTGCACTAGGTTGGTAGGTGCTTAGTTTCAAGCCTATTCGGCTCCTTTTGATATCGTGGCACTGGCGGCTCACCGTCTTCATACCTACGCTGCCCCCTCAAGGAGAAAAACCATAAGTGACAATTTTTGTCAAAGAGTTTTTAACAGTCTCGGACTCGGGGAAAAAAATGTGATTTTTCTATCTCACACGGGTTTGGATATCTCTAAAAAACTAGGATTTAGACAAGCATAAGTTCATGACATTTTGTTGAATTTACTTCTTGTTCGAAGTAGAAAAGTAATAACTTCGTGTTCATAGGCAAAACAGCACTAAGTAACCGCCTATGTTTTTAAGTCTTTGTCTTGGATGTGTGCCTATATGTTTTATCATAAGAAGAAAAAGCATATTGTCAAATTACTAAGTTAAAAATAATTAAAATGAAACATATGCTACATCTTGATAGTTCGAGATCAATATTAAAACGTTGAGCAATTAAATAAACCACAAGTGCCATTTTGTGCTTTTTCAAGTTCCTAGATCACATAGTAATAGAAGCATAGAATAGAATAGAATAGAATGTCATGTATTGCGTATCACAGGTAGTTCAATACAGATCTTACAAATAGGTCAGTTCTCTGTGACATGTCTTACGACGTACAATAATTTAATAATAATAATAATTAACGATTTCATGCAAAAATTCAAATAACAAATATAATCTATTACTTATGTCAAACAATCACATACATTAATATCAAATTGTACTACAGTAGAAATGTCAGTCTCATAAATAAAAAAACAAAATTTAAAATATGTGAGTACTTGTGTTGTTTTTTCTTAGATTCTATAGTGCAAAGTTAACATTCAACAACATAAGTGCGCACTTGTGTTGTTCTTTCTCTGAAACGATTTTGCCTTATGTTTTTTTTGAGAAGCAGAACCTTTTTTTCTTAATATCTAATTCAAATAAAATATTATTAACAAAATTAAGTTGCATGAAGAAGCAGCAAAGCGCCGCAAATATGCGGGCCTGACAAACTGCTACATATTTGCGGCCTTCGCTGTAGAAACTCTCGGACCGTGGAGTTTGGATGCCCACCGTCTTTATAAAGAAATTTAGAAAAAATTGGCGATATTACCATTGCGATTGATTGGCGATTGACCATAGGGCTGGCTACTTCCTCGGCCAACGGATTGGAATTGAAACTCAACGAGGAAATGTGGCCAGCCCTATGGGCACCCTTCCGAGGAGCAGCGACCTCGGAGAGTGCATGTATACTAGTAGTTAAGTAGTTTTAAGTGTTAGCGTTAAGTTTTATATTTGTGTGTGTGTGTATATCTCATTTTGCTTAATAAGTTGCATGAAAATTCTACAATTTATCTTGATTTATAAAAACAAGTTTCAGCTTTGTACTTTAAAATAAAACCAATTGAACGGAAGTGTAAAGTTTTTTGGATTTATCTCCAAACATACTTTTTGTCACTTATGGTTTTTCTCCTTGAGGGGGCAGTACGAGGCGGCTTCCTTTGACGTAGCGAGTGAGAGCGAGCGAACACGGCAACAGTGCGGCTCCGACTGAAGCATTCTCCATCATTCCCGAAGACTGTGTGTGCGTGCGTACCGAACATGTGTGCAGCCGTGCGATGTACCTTTGTTCGAAGTTTATTTACTGTTCCTATACTGTGATATTACCGAACATGCGTAAATACCATCATCACAAGTTAGTAAAAGTATAATATCAAACACTAAAAATCAAAGTTCAGATAGTTATAATAAACAGAGGTCACAAAAAAAAGGTTTGATTGCAAAAAAAGGATAATGGCATGCTCTTTGTATTCTGTGTAACTATTACTGAATAGTTTTGTACAGTTTTCTTTCACTTAGGTGAACTTACCTACACCAATCAAGAGGTTTCTGACATTGTTTTTTCAGCAAGCAGGCATTGCCCATAACATTTTGTAAGTTCATTATCCAATGGCGACTTCTTCGTATTGTTTTTATCATGCGATAAACAGGACCCTAATAAAGCCCACAGGTCATCCCCAAAATCCCTGGCTTCAAAGATCTCACATTTTTATATATCCATGTTAGCTTTCTCTTGCACGCAAAATAGACACATTTAAAAAAACTTGCGTAAACATCATCATCAGTCGTGACATCATGTCCTTATTCTTGATGATCAGACTTCTCCATAGGCTCCTCCTAAGTTGCGTTATGATACTGAATCACATGAATTATAACATGCAGGTTTTTTAAAGTCAGCTAATAAGGTATTTATATGCTAATGTCGCTGCATGTGTATTGAACTTAACCGAGTTTACGACTAATTATTACTTAGCTATCTCCAACACATTAGGTGCGGGCTGGCGTCATAAAACGCGGTATCTTCCACACTTTCCGGTTATAAACGCGACTGTGGGAAAGCGGGAATAAATTTGTGGTCTCCGACGATATTCATGGCGTATTTTATTCAGAATTGCTTATGTTTTGCCGTAATTTGTGGGTTTGGTTTCCTTACAGAGAAGGATGTAAGTTCAGTTATTGTTCTTTGTTTTGAACATCAACGTCTCACATCAGTATTGTGTCCCATACAGAAGCCAGAACTAGGTACTCAGAAATAAGCGACCCACGAATTTAACATGAAGTTGCTCTTAACAAGACTAAGAGTCAATTCTATCAAATAAGAAGAACGTTAATTTAAGATTAGTGTACTGAATTTTGTACTTCTGAGTCCTTTTTACAGTTCGAATTGGGTCTAGATTATAATTTAAATTAGTCCGTACTTGCCTCTTTACCTCAAGGCTTGAACAGTTAAACAATTACACACATTGCCATAACAATTACAGCATTGAGTGGCGTAAAACTATCCTGTTCCAAAGTCATAACATTTTAAACAAATCGTTGCTTACTGTAAACTATGCTAAAATACAAGCGTACCTAAAATCATAAACCAGCTAGCCGCAACGCAAAGTCAATTTGGCAAATGCTGCACATCTCTCTTTACGGTCGGTATGCTCTACGTCGCCTCGTATGACCAGCACGTCATTCTAAAATGCAGTAAAAGCTATTATACATCGTATGTACATAATACCTTATTTGTTGACGGGGCAAAATGGGCGCTTTATGCATTGTTTTACGGCGTTGCGAACATTATGGGACATCCGACTAATCGGAAAGCGTGTACTTTATAGTACGTAGCTGTCAATATAGTGGTCCAATAAATCGCACTTCCTTTCATGAATTGCTAAGAAATATATACACGACAGTTAATTATGCAAACAATATGCTCGATTCTAATAATTGTTTTGAAGATTCTGGTGGGACAAAAGGTATGTCAATGTTCGAGTGAAACTCGATGATTAATCTCGCCTTAACGCACGCTCAATCAATTTAAGTTATGTATAATAAATATAAATAATAAATCAACATGCCCCCAAATCATAGTATACCTAAACTAAGAGTATCTTAAAATAAAAGAGTTTTATAAATTAACGCAAATGCTATTCTGTATTTTCCACCCCTTTTTTCTATCCTTATTTTACTCCTAAGTATAAATAAAAATCAAAACCCGCAATTTAAAAAAGATTCCCTCTGGGAGGCCCTTAAGAGAGGCTGTCCATAAACGAATCTGTATCTGTAACTGGCCGCTTTGCAGGCCAAACAGGGCAACAAAACAAAAAAAAATTAAAAAGGATATTTCTTAGGTAAATGGTTAGTTGTGTTGGACTTACATGAAGCGACTGAAGTCTCATTTATTTGTTTTCGCCAAGTCAAAACGTCTCAACCTGTTCCGAGTTCAGATCTTGTAATTCTGAAGATTTTTCAACCTACTAAACAGCAACAGTACAAGAGATCAATTTGGTTCGTCACTTCGTACTGCAATGTTGTTTCTATGTTACGTACACTGGTTTTGATACGTTAGTTCGACGTGCATGGAAACGAGCGCGTGAATCATTAAAATCATATTGCGACGCGAAGTGACAAACTCAATTGACCTCCAGGCACGACCCGGGCGGTCGGCATGAAAATAAAAGTTAATTAGGACGCAGGTAAACAACGGAAACCCGCATCGCTTAACCGCAGCGTTCTTAAAAGACGTATGTGCTTAAACTTGTAACATTCATAGGACTTTATACTTACGCTTGGACCGTAAACTGGCTGTGAACAAGGGCGTAAGTGAGCATAAGGATATCATGAATATACGGCGCGGCGTTAATTTTAACAAGTTAACGGACTTGTGCTTTCTGACAGAAGGCAGTAAATAAGGCGTTTTATTCGGTAGCGGTTACTGTTTTTAGTTGAATAAAATATGCATAAAAATTGACACTGCACTGAATAAAATACTAAACAGTAGTTAGGTTTATTTGGTACACACCAAACAATCTGATGAAGAGTTTATGCGCTTAAGTTATTTTAGTAGCATACAAACAGTTTAAACAAAGTAGGTATACTCATTTTACTTCTCCATAGTGCATGTTACGCTTAGAATATATACTTAACGCACTTTCAGAGTGATCACTTGACAGTTTTGCTACCATCAGTACATTTAAACTCTAATAAAGCAAGTCTAAAAAACATATTTCAGTGCAAAAAGAGCAACACGATCAAATTATTCACGCAGTTATTTATGTTCCCGTCCATAACCAAATTACGGCAACAAAACTCATTATCCAACTTCAAAGGGAGCTAATAGAAAATATTTCAAAGAGAGTACTGCAAAATATACGTACATTCCGTAGGGAATGTGTCTAAGATTTATCTTTGCGCTGAAAAATGGTTGGTGCCGCGTGATTAAGCGTTGTGAGAGCACGTAACTCATCGACGCGATAATTGTGAAGGCTGTGTGTGCGAAGAAGGTTTTTTAATTTGTTTCTTAAGTTGGTAATAGGTTGGTAAATCAGTTTTAGTACGCATTGTTGTTTTTCGCAACTAGGTGAGCTTTTAAAAAGTTCACTTAACTTTGTTTTATTTGCTTCAAATAAATACTAATTTGCCGGGTATTGTGAATCTACACATGAGTTAGTTAACATGTTCTTTGTTCATGTAACCAAAGCTTTCATATTGGAATTCAGTGGAATTAATAACCAGGTTTTGCTTTTCAGGGAGAGCCCGTCTAGTACAAGCATGCAATTAAAAATAATCTAAATTCCTTATTTTGTAAGATACACTTTGTCTATAATCTATGCAATGTTTTTTAAAATGCGTGAATCGCGCTTTATGCTAACCATGCAGGCCTTGCCTACTTTCCAAATATAATTATGATCTTATATGATCTCAAATTATTGTGAGCTGTCTTAACTGACCGTGAACTGGCAGTATCACAGTAGGTACTTCCACAGTAAACCTCCAGCTGAAAATACACAAAACCACAGAGGTTACAAACGTTTGACTATCATTCGAATCTAACAAGCTGTGCTCTGCGGTCTCAATACATAGACCACAAATAGAGGGGAAGGTTTAGCCTTAAGGTTGCTGGGCACCATTCCCAGTTAGAAGTGATGTCAGAACTTACGTGGCTTATTCCCACTTCAAAAATAAACAAGAAATAACAGAGAAATTAGAGAGAAGTTAGGGCACTAGGTCGCGCAATGGAATACAAGAAAAAAACTTTCGTAACGCATTCCTATATAGTACAGCAACGGGGCCGGAAAAGTACCAATATACAGGCGTGATATTACCTGCGTTATTTTTATGTACCTACCTACTTTTTATTCCTTTGTGTAGCCGCTTCTCAGTCCGCTGTTCGCGTTGGAAACGAAGGCTTACAGCACTTCATTATATTAAATTCAATGTTAGATCTAAGTATAAATCATTATATCAGCCGAAATACGTCCACTGCTGGACATAGACCTCCCCCAAAGAGTGCTACAATGATCAGACCTGCGCCACCCGCATCCAGCGGACTGCCGCGACCTTTACCAGAGGGGTAATCACGTAACGTTTCAAACGCGCGTTAGGACAATTCATCTGTAATTTTTCCGTATCTAAATTGTCATTTATGTAGATCTACCTAACGTACGTACAATGTGTTACGTGATCGACCTGAAGGTCATCAGTCCACCTTGTGGAGTTATATGAATGAGAATAATAAAATATTTTCCTATTGTTAAAACTAACACGAATTGTAATAAAATGCAATTACCTGATCCGGTTGAAAATAATCCATTCCCGCGCATGCAACGGATACGGTGGTAAACGCCGGGATATCAATTCCCTAAGCTGTCTGGGCGCATTCCGATCGATACCAACAATGTTGGTTAATCTTACTGAGATAGCACTGACTAAGTATCCCGCGTTTTCCTGACTGAATGCTTCATTACTAACTGAGTGGCCGTAAATATAATGGTACTTACTTGCGTAATCTTGGTAAACCTTCGTTTAAAATTCGAATACCGCCCTAGTGCTTTCAGTGTTAGTTCTTGCGTAAAATTGGTTTGTGGTTATGAAATTAATTTATTGGTGGAATAGTTTGACATGTAAAAGAGCTAGCATAAGCCTATTTACAGAATAAATACTTTGATTTGATTTGATTTGACATATATATATTTATTATTGGACTACTAGCTAGAGAATTCGATTTAGTTCCATGGTAATCTTACAGGTGCCAGAATTGTATCAAATTAAATGGTATGTTTTCGTCTATGATAATTATGATATTGAACAACAATATTCGATTATGAAGATGTGTAGGTATATATGCTTGGGTAAGATGAATAACATTTTATTACTTGTCGTTGTGGATAAGACATGTGCTCCTCTCGTACTCGCATACTTGTCAAAATGTGACGGATGTCTTATCGACAGCGATAAGCGATAGGTAGCATGGCAATTAACCAAGTTAAGTTGAATTTTGACATTGAATAGGGTATTAATTCGATATATTATGTTGAGTTAGATTTTATGAATGGGTGCTAACTACCAGCTATTTTATTATTATTATAGGTTTGTCGTAGGATACTCGACCGTGTTTTTTTTTAATGTTAGGTGTTAGTAACTAAACGTGTACCTCGAATACCTATTCAAGTGGACCTCCACTTCCGCGTTTAGCGGGGTGGAATCGGTATGCGGTATTTCTTACGTCACCGAGAGAATACTAAAGTCACCCAGATTTACTTGCTTGTCGGTATACTGGCAATAACACATTTGCGCCGCAGTATTACATTGCGCGGAAGCGTGGCGATACTCATGCATTCGTGCCGGCCCTCTCCTGCACTTCACAGACATATGGCAGGCAGCTTACTTATACCGCACTGACTCCACACCGCCATATGCGGATGTAACCTCAGGGTGTCGAAATAAAAAGGCAGATATAATTTTCGGATTTATTAATTTAGAATCCACGTTTGTAAACAGATTTGTAAACGTACATCATAAGGTCTGTATTAAAAAAATATAAATATGGCTACAAAAAAGTACTATTACAGTAGTATATGGCTAACACAAATGAAATGAAGATGTAATGTACAGCTTAAGTATCAGTAATCACAAGTCTTAAAACAACTCCTAGTGCAGTCAGCGTCGTATAGTTGGTAGCAGCCAGAGTAGCCAAATATATTGTAACACACCCTTATTCTTACAGTAATAAAGACGTGTAACGAAATATTTGGCTACTTACTTTGGCTGCTACTAACGATATGATGCTGACTGTACCCAACGAGTGGATATCCACATTTTCTACCTGAGCATTTGAAACGTAATTCGATTATAAATAAATTACTTTATAACATTTAATTTTCAATAAAGATTGAATTATTGAATATACAATCATTGCCAAAGAAATATATTCTATCTATAATATACAAGTAACAAACATTTATCTATATACACTTAATAGTTCGGACTAGTTCACAATTGTAGTCAAAAAGTGCATTTAAGGAGATTTTTACAAAATTTACAAAAGGGAACACCGCTGGCAGTCGGGAGTGTTCACTTATTAGTTGCTTTGCACGGCGACTGGCTAGTTAACTTTTTTTTGGATAGGCACTACTTACTCCAATACACTGGGAAATACAAACAAATTAGAACATAAGTATTAGTGTAGAGAACTGCTGATCTGGCACTGGCATCGTCAATTGGACGAAAGCTCCGAATTAAATAAAGATGAAACACCTACGGCATGACGAACGGAAACAATTCGGTGTTCGCATTACAGGACAAGGTTCTGTTTCACTTTTATGGAGGGCATCTGTAGAATCTCTAAAACAAGTCAGATTTTCAACCAGCAGTAAAACTATACTTGTCATTTTACGAGGCGAGCCAGTCGCCAGTGTGAAAGTCATAAAATACGACGAATGACAAAAACATGTTGGAAGCTTTGGGTGAAATTCAAAATTTCACACAAGGACACCTACAACTATTCTGTACATGCGGACATCCGCATAAAGCTCTCTTAAAAAATTACAAAAAGTTTCAACATACAATAATTAGCCTATCTACTAACTTTATTTACAATTATTGCTATCGAAATGTTGCGCTTACAACGCCCCAGTCAACTAACTGGCTTATTGCCTCGTCTAGAAATTATAATTCATCCATGTATGAGTACGAGACACGGCAGGAGTGCAGGCTACATATAAGGTAGGAGCTCACCTTGCTTTGAGATGTGCTAGTCCCGGGAATATTATCTACAGTTCCTGGTTTGTATGGGAAATAGGGATTATTCCCGGGAACTAGACATCACCAGGCATGCATGCAACCCATATTCCTTACATCCGCACTCTTGCCCTTTCGCATGCTGCACATATTTTACTCTGTTCAAAAAAACATTAATATAAGCAGAGACACAGTATTTCAAGCATCTTTTAGAAACCATTTTTAATGGTACCTACGAGTATATGAAAATGTATTGTCATAATGAAATTTAAATGTGAGTTTTGAACAGAGTTTATGAAAATAACGCTTAAAAGCAACTTAAAATAAAATTGGCTTCGTTATGATATGCTTTTAACTTTAGTAAAGGAATGATATTATTAATACAAGACATTTTAAAACATCATTTTAAATAAAGATCAATATTAGACGATTTACAATAACAAGATTTCAAAGACTAAGCCATTGTAATTATCTAGAAATAAACGAAATGCTATTTCAAAGAAATCAATTCTGTGTAAACAGTGGTTTACTTCCCAGTTGTTTCATCATTAGGGTATGAAATTGATTCCTGAAAACATTATTAATAAAATAATATAATTATTATATCACTAATAATATTTAGAGCCAGAGAAATTGCTTTTAGTTCCAACATAACATCAAATATTACAGTAGGCTCTATATCCATACACAATAAGATTGAAGAGAAGTTTTTAAAGCTGACCAGACAGAACCATCAGTCTTATTTTGGAACAAACACCTCTAAATCTTTTGATGCCATGATTCAAAGTCTGTCTGTATTTTACATACCTACTTCAAAGCTCTTTGCAGCCGTCCTACCAGTATAATCGGCCAGCTCTCATTATGAAAACGACCTTGTTGATAAGGAAATGTCTAAAACGTCCACGGTAACCCCCACTGCCCCCTAGCAAGCATGTTCGATATACCTTTCTCATTGTCCTCATCTAATGCGCGATAACCGGCGCGTAAAATTCGAACGAGGTGGAAGGTACGAGAGAAGTACTGATGCACTTGTGATGTGGCACGGTAGACTGCCGGCGCCTTATTCGTAGTGTGTTTCGGAAGGTTCTGCTTCTTGGGCGGGGCTGGGGGGTGCGGGCGGCAGCGCGGCCTGCGCTCGCGCCCGCGCCAGTGCCTAGGCGAGCGCGGGCGCGGCGGGCCTCGCTCAGGGACGATGAGGATGTGCCGAACTCAACGAAGAACTACTCACACCTGAATCGCTGCTCTTCTCCGATGCGCAAGGCTCCCCACCGGCCACGAATTTAACCACGTTAAGTCTGTGGTCCGATTCGCATGTATCATCCCGGCCGCCACCTGGTAATCCGACGCTGCGGTTCGCGATTCGTTCCGTGTTCGTACCAGGGTAGCGTTCGATTCTGTCGCATTCAGCGTCGTCGGGTTGTCGGCGCCGGACGGAACGCTTGGCCTGTGGGGCCGGCTCTGGTGGCCGATGTGACGGTTCATCTGATCTGTGGACGAGGGGAGACGTCCGGACCCTTACTCCGCCAACGCCGACGCCTGCTTCGTAGCACCCAGAGTCCCGGGGAAACTGGCGACGACCAAACGGCGAATCGCCGCCTTCGGAACTCGAGCCACCGCCCTCTCCTTCACAATCACCTTCGCCACCTAAGACCAACAAAAATAATCCTTTATCACTAAATGACACACGAATAACCACGTAGAATTAAAAACTTTTTTTCGTATATATGAACTTACATTCGAGTTGGTGCAGCAGTTGTACAGCAGCAAGAATGCGAGTGCGGTGCTCAGGGGTCATTATTCCTAAGTAATCGAGATCGGATGGCTCAATTTCCTTAAACAGCTCTATATCTTCATATCCATTTCTTGCAAAGGCAACTGTGTATTCCGGTAAGTCTATTCTCCTCAACAATTCTTCAACAGTCCTTGGTCGTGTTTCCCAAAGCCTCTCCCGACTTTTGCACCATTTTGATGACCTCGATCGCATCGTTTCTCTGTCTGATAAAACTTCAACGTGTGCGAATTTAAAGTTGCCCACCGTGTTATTTAAAACACCTCGCCAGATTCCAGATGCGTTCATGTTGATTACTTCGATGATGTCCCCTTTCTGTCAACAAATAATAATTCGAGTTTATGTATGTTTCCCAGCGCTATGCTGTACTTAATTGGATCCACAATTTGCATACTATCTTACCTTGTATCTCAAAGCATCTTTGTCGTAAATATTGGGCACGAAATCGACGAGCGCCCGCGCCCGACACAGCATTTGCGGCGCAAGTAAGCTCCGCCCGGCCGGACTTAATTCTATATTTTCTTCTGCCGAGAGAGATGAGTGATTACTACCGGCTCGAACCAATGCTTGTGTGCCTGGACATAAACAGTTTACACTTAGGCATAAACTTTAATGACATGTTTATTACCACGACATTGAAAACAGAAATACCTGTAGGTACATCTTTGTAAGACTGTGAATAGCAGGACAACGTTAAATTAATTTTCAGGAAGACATGTAAGTGCGATTAGTAACGAGTTAAATGCTATGCAGGACATGGAACTAACACTTAACTACCTATTTACAAGATCATTATTATCTGTAAGTAATACATGGGGAGTTATTGGTACAAAGAAAGGAAAGACAAACTTATTTACAAAAAACATTTATATTAACACAGACAAAAAACTCAATAAATCCACTCACTACTGCCAGATCCGCTGGGAAGACTTTCAAAGGAACTATTAGAACAAGGGAAGGCTTGGTCGGCGCTCGTCCTTCGGTCGGCGCCCTCCGGTCCGGTCTCTAGTCGTAATCTTGAAATTTTTCTTTGGACGTCTTGCCTAAGACCTCGCACCTTTCCTGCAAGGTTGGACACCCCCTCACACTCTTCTGCTGACTGAAATGATTTAAAGATACTATATAGATGGAAGAAGGGCTTGCAAGTCAAAAGCCATATGCGATTGTTCAGCCAATTTATTGCTTTTTATATGCCAAATTATCTAAAAATAATTTTATTTGTATTTTCTATCAAGCGCAGAAAAGAGCAGTCTTATTATACCTGATGCACGGTGGCTATATGTTGTGAATCAGTTTCGCTTTCTTGATCTTCGTAATCCGAAGAGGCAGGCGATAGTGGGTCACCTATCCGATATCCTGACATTTGTCTGTAGCCTCTTCTCGAATCCATTTCTGACCTAGTGGAGTCCAGTGATATTCCAGACAGCCTTGAACCTATAGACTGGATGTCGGACGCTGCATAATCCCCACTTTCGCGGTCCCTTGCTGTTCGTAACGGGATCACCGTTGTCGGGTAGGGTCCGCTTTGTGGAATTATTAATCCCCGTCGAGGGGCTCTTGCTAGGCTTATGTCGCCGGCGGTTCTCAGAGATATCACGCCTTCACCTCTCGGCTCATTGCGGAGATTGAGAGTGAAGCAAACACGACCATTTTGAAACGAGGCTGCCGGAGCTCCGCCGCCCATGAGAAAGTCTTCGGGGTCGCTCTCGTACGGGGGTTCGTCATACCAGTGCCCTCGGCCAGACAGACCTCTCGCCTCGTCGTCGTACATATACGTGTCGTCTGCAAACGAGCTCGTTATTAGACAATTCCAGCATGGCAGCCTTCAATAGCGCAAATAAAAAACGTGCGAACATAATTTGCGAAAAAATTTACCGTAAAATGACCATCCGTAGGTGGCGTAAAGTGGCGGAATCACTGACAACACTGCTCTTAAAGCTGTGTACGAACATCGGAAAGCCGTGCGTGGTTTGATGCAAAACATTTTTAAAACACATGCATTCAGAATTTTATTTTAACGCAAATTAAATGTCTGATGGATGAAGGTGAGTTTTATAACTGCCGCTTTTGATGCGGGGCGTTATAATTATGTAATTTGTTTGCCTATTTTATGGCTTTTTGTTTTGTTGATTGAAACATGATGTTTATTAATCATTTGCTCCGTCAAATAGGAACTAAACAAAAATGACCGATGGACGATGCACAACAAAAGCACACAGTACATAAGATGAAAAATATAAATATTTAAAACTTATAGTAAAATAAGCCGCAGATAAATACTGAATAACAAATTTTACATAAAAATCGACACCGTGCAAGCAACATGCGATATGTTTAAAATAGACAGTGACTCTTTAAACAAATATTATGTAACGAATACAAAAAAAGCATTAATAACATGACTAAAGAAAGACCAGAATATTTATACATATTGTACAGTCAAGTTCTCCAATATCTATACAGACAACCTTTCAAAAATATCTACACATGTGTCTTATGTCAGTAACAATAGTCTCTGTAAAGATATTTTTTAATTCTTCTGTGTAGATATTGGAGAACTCGACTGTACATATATTCTTGGTTTTGTAAATAAATTGGTAATAAGTTCATCTTGATATTGAAACTGTTAAATGTTATTATTTTGTCAAAGTGAACTGAAATATTGTTTTTATAAGTATGTATAGCAAAATGTTATGATATTTGACATTTATATAACGAAGTGTGGGAGCATATATTTAATAACAATAATAATAATTACACCAGATAATGTCAATAATAATTAAAAAGGTAGTGATGTCCCGACATACCTCCAAAAGGTCCTCTAACGCCATCGCGACCCATGTTCATCAGACCATGTCTAATATCCCTTAAAATCTGGAACAATACACATACTTATCAATGTAAAAAACATTATGTATTTAATTTGAAAACTTTTCAACTCAACACGAGACGTTAAAGACTTTCAAAAAGAAAATAAGCTTTCTTACTCCATAATTCGAGAATTTACGGAGTGACTTTAGCAAAACTGAAAGTCATGTATTACTAGGCTTTAAGGTGATAAATGACGAAAAAGTTTCCAAAGAGGCTTTACAAATAATATTCAATAAGTCGTAAATAAAACAGTAAAGAGAAATCAATGTGAAAACAAAAATAAATTTGAATACTTCTGAAGAGTATTAATAGTTTGAAAAGATAGCACAAAGTAAAACAGATCGATATCCAATCGTGTACAACTCAATTCGTATAGAGATACTGACTTCCAGTTCAATAAAAAAATTAATAACCGACATCATACCAATCGTCGTACCATGTACCCCAAATTCATGCGGCAACAGTTTATGGCGGCAGTAAAATTTCAATGTTCGATATTCCAAAGTACCAGGGTCCCATAGTTTTACGAGAGTTCTAAATGTGCTGAGCAAGGGCTTCCGAAGTTTCGTAGGGAAGCGATACAACTGCCTCTAATAGGCTTAGCTTGAGATTAGGGCACGATTAGCCCACGGTTCGGTTCGCGCGTCGAATGTTCGAGACACTTGAAGATTACATGTTAGTGCGACTCTCACATCAGATTATGTTGTGGATGTGTGCGTGATAAGTTGGGATGGTAACGGCCTTTTGGTGTAATGCTAGTGAAAACAGTAGGTACTATACGGAATATGTTTTATAGAGAGACAGGCTCATACACAGTAATGTTGGTTACACGGGGTAAATTCTAGTAAGACTACTAGAAGTTAGAGGTAAGACTTTAAAATTTAATTCAAAATAAATTAAAAGAAAATTGAATGTGATTAAATGGAAAGCATTTTTCCCAAAGAACTATGACATCATTAAATCCTAAAAGAAATTACCTCTTCTTGTTCTCTTGCTAACTTGTCTTTTTTCTTCATTGCTTCCTGAACTTTTAACTGTAACAAAGGATAGAGAGCTCATTAACTTCATGAAGTATTAATCGTTCTTTTTTGTAATAAGTTTAAATTCTCGTATAAAGTTAATCTAAGTAGACATATATATATTAATATTGTTCATATTGCAGCAAACATATAAACAGTCAGCTAGATCATATATGACGTCGTCTCTTAATATCATAATGTACAATTTTATTATGCTCTCTAAAAATTATGAGAAAAATGTAATAAATCATCAAATAATTACAGCATAAAGGCACAAGATAGGAGCGTCGTCTCGTTCTGTCGAACGGTGTCAGCCAGTGACGGACGCTCTATCCTGTCACTTATCGTGTGATAAAGCCGACCAAGATACGGGGTCTGAGCTGGTATGCGACGCGATATTTGATAGAAGAAAACATATCCCCTACATTGTTGTGTCTGCCATTCTGGGCCGCTATTAGACTTTAAAAAAATTACAAGTCCCCTTAATGGCCTTGTTTTAAATTTCCTTTTGACAGGTAGAGAGATGGAAAGTGATAGCCCTATAACATGCTGAGGACATATCACATTTTTCAATTCAAATAGCGCGCCTAATTTTGAATGACAGGGACATGTCCTCTTTTTCAAATATCGCGTATGGAATACCGACGCTTACGTCATGCCTTAAAAAGTAGTTGTTTCGTCATTTCTAAATCAAGTACTCATCTTACAAAGTAAACAATTTTGTAATATTAAAAAAAATATACAAACATCATGCACTCATGCTAAAGTAAAAGTGCAACTTAACGTAACATACCCGGTGCAACCTAAACAGTGCAAATCGGATGCGTGCTGTGATTTAAAAATCAGGCATTAGGTAAGTATAAATACCGATACATTGCAATGGTTGTAGTATTTTTTGACGTAGTAAAAGACCAGAATTGTCATTTAAAATAATTAAATTCATTTTATCGACTGCTACTATTGTTACTTAAGTATTTGTTTCATTTTTGAGACAAGGAACCCATGAGGAAATGCGAGAAAATGATTAACCAAAAATAAATGAAATTGATCCACCTCCAATTCTTTTGGGCATGCCGAATAAAAATGTTCCAAAAACACATTGTATATATGTAATTTTGAATTTTGAATGTCAGTTAACACTCTGTTGGCAAATAATAATAAAATATTACGTATTTATGATATTACATACATAAAATTTGCATACACAAATATTAATTTCAGATATCAAAAGTTTATTAAGACCAGAGGGGTAGTCAGTCACGTAACGTTTTGAACGCGCGTTAGTACAGTCCAACTGTCAGTTTTCCATATAAAAATTGTCATTTAGATCTACCTAACGTGCGTACAATGCGTTACGTCGACCCGCTGACCAGATTTTATGAATAAATAACATAAAGCGTAAGTAGCAAGATATAAAATTGTATTCTTAATTATAAGAAGCAGGGAAAAAGAGAGCCTTAGCCAAGTTATAAAAGGTGGTTATTGAAAAGCTTAATAGAAGGCATATAAAATAATAAATAAATAAATAATAAATAAATAAATATTAAGGGACAATCTTACACAAATCGACCTAGCCCCAAACTAAGCAAAGCTTGTACTATGGGTACTAGACGACGATAAACATACCTATATAGATAAATAAATACTTAAATACATAGAAAAACATCCATGACTCAGGAACAAATATTCGTGCTCATCACACAAATAAATGCCCTTACCGGGATTCGAACCCAGGACCTCTTGCTTCGTAGGCAGGGTCACTACCAACTAGGCTAAAGTGGTCGTCAAAACAAACACACACACACACGTATTACATAAACTACACACAAATATTTTGCCACTCAGAGGATAACCGACTACAGCCGTTTTCCACTTTCAGAATTTTAACAGACAAGATCTCATGATCAATTACTCTTATTATTTTTCACACTTCAAGAAGTATAGTTTGTATGTGTGCTCAATATGTATCAAATAGTGCACACACGTACAAAGTTTCTTAAACAAAAGCGAATGTCCTTTTCTATACTTGTCTGCCAAAATCCGTAAGTAGGAAAAGCTAATGAGCTCACCCTATGAATAGTTTCTTCAAAGGTGTTGGGTTGGGCGGCACTCATTTGAAAGAAGCGGAGGCGATCATAATCTCGCGGGTCTACCATGGACCGCAGTGCTGTGTCGGGGCCTGGTCCGAGACCCAGCCCACTTTGCAGCACGCTGTCCGGGGTGTCGACCTGGGGAAACGGGTTAACAATGCTGAAACAACCAATGATGGACAATTCGGGAGCAAACTCCGCGAGGTAGCAGGTAGCTGTTAAGAAATTAGTTATATTAGTAGTATTACTAAACGGGATGAGGCATCCGATAAGTTTCATAAACACAAAAACACCAAAATACATAAAACTTTAGTTCTTTTCCAAAACGAATACAGAAGAACGTCCTGATTGCTAAATCAAGGCTAATGAAAGTGAGCGAAGAGAAAGTCCTAATAATAAAATCAACATTAATGCTGAAGTAGATGAAAATGATCATTTATCACGTCCTCGACTAGTCATTTTTCTTAAACAGGATCCTCTAATACGCTGGAAACTTTCTTGAGAGGATGAAACTTTTTTACAAATCACGGTCGTTCCGCTCGTATGATAAATTACATTGACCGAGAGCCTTATCGAGAAAGCTTTTACATTTATAAATTATGTAATGAAGTTTCGGGACGCCTCTGTGAATTTCAGTAGCAGTCTATATACATATAAAGTCTGTGTTAAGTCTATACGAGAAAATATTCTAATAATACCTAAATAGAAGCATCCGGCTACTAAAATCAATAAGTAAGCTTCTTGGTATTTTAGTAATAATACCAAGAATATACTACCAAGTAATAGTTACTACTTATAATTGTAAGTCAAATAAAATACGCAATATGTAACTTTACTTTGAAAAATCCCGTGTTTAACCTAACTAAACTTATAATCAAAACGAAGTAAATTATCCGGGGCGGGATTTTTCAAAGTAAAGTAAGTAGTAACTTTACTTTGAAAAATCCCGTGTTTAATCTAACTAAACTTTTAATCAAAATGAAGTAAATTATCCACCCTTACATATTGCGTAGTTTATTTGTCTTACAATTATAAGTAGGTATTAACTTAATTTCAAACATCAACTCATCCATATTTCATACAAAAACAGTTTAATGATAACGAGTGCAATAACATTCGTTGTCAACTATCGACAATACGATACGAACATTAGCATACTCGTACACAAGGAGCCACTTGCTAGGGCTGGAGTTGATTCATTTGGCCGAATGACCCAGGCAACGTATCGACTTTTAAGTACTTGAACCAAATTACTTCTTCAAGGAACAATTTTGGGGAGCAATTTTTAAAAGAGCTTTAACATATTCTACTTATGTAAAAAGCTTTGGTTTCGGAATGCTAAGCAATATTTTATTTATTTAATCTTTATTGTACAAAGCAAGAACTTGTCGTACAAAAGGCGGACTTAAAGCCATTAAGCATTCTCTACCTTACCTGCCTACCTTAAGCTGTATTGAAATGTTACATGTCACCGTAGCAGTATATGTTTGTATAATCGCTGAATGCTAACAATATTAAAAAATATATATATCTAGCAATTGGAAAAAAAATGTCGGCGAAATTAAGCTTGTGCCGATTGGACGCGGAATTAGAAACTAGGACCAAATACAGTCAAATAGACAAAAACATTTCATTTATCATCTACACTTAAGCGTGGAGCAGCTAAGAATATCTACATCACAATGAGGCTATGTATGGACGAATCAATTTATCATACAGGGCACAAAGCTCGCCCATTAACTTCGCGTTTGATAAGGGAGTAATGCGAATAGCCGACAATAGGCCTATAATGTGACAACCCTAAATTCGAACCTTTCTGAATTTATTGCGCCCTTATCAAATTCACACTCTTAAATTTTAAAATGTCATTTCTGACAAAGGCCTCTTTTACTTAAAGGAACTGAAAATCGAGTGTCTTTACGACTTAGCTTTATATTTTGTATCATCGAAGGCCATTTTCAGGTCCTCAGTGACTCCATTGTTTGATGTTATAAATCGTAACGTAAATAAAGACAATATCAAATTATGTAAGGACTACATAAACATAGTAATCGGTAACCAAAATTACAAACTGAACTAACAATATTTTTTTTAAAATTCATAAATAAACACGCAACCCAATAGTGGCTTATTAGTGCAAAATTAATTGTGTTAGCAAATCAGAAGAATGTACATATTGCCAATAAATTCCAACCTCAATTAAAACCTTTACCAATCTACGAGTATTTTAGTATTGAGAGAGAGGAATCGATATGATTGGTAAAAGGCTCGAGGAAGGTCAAAGTGTCGTCCAGCTGAGCCGAGAAGAAGAATATGTATAGGAATAGGTAGTAGGTAGGCATTCGCTAGAGCTATATGATTTATTTGCTTAATCAAAGATAACAAAATACTATTTATTTGTTTACTAAATAAAACCCGTTCAGTTAGCTATCAGCTTTATCATGATCTTTCATTCCATAATTGTCATTTCGCGTGTCTTCTAAATTCCAATTAGTATCGCTTGACATATTGACAACAACTATTTCAAAGGAGAAATCTTTATCGAGCTACATATTTCAATCGTGACGCCCAAAAATAAAATTGAAAATGCTTATTTACGTAGGTAATATATTATAATGTAGCTACTAAAAAATACTGTAAATGCAATCAAAACTATTTATTTAAATGTGTACTGTCTACTAGATAGTGTCATGTTGACAAAGTTTAACAAAGAAGATAAAACTGTAAGTATTATTGAACCAAGACCTAGACTCTCTTGAGATTTCGCACGAGATTATTCGTCGAAAATATAATCTTACTGGAAAACATGCCTTCGCGAGAGTACTGTCGACAACAGCATGATGAACGAGCTGCGGAAAAAGTTTCAAAAACTTTATATATATGTAAGGATAAACAACTAAACAGTTCTAGCTAGAAGTCTATTTGGTTTGTTACATCTCTTTGTTTTGAGAAAAAAACTCTTTCAAAAACCATGCATCAAAGTCAACCACAATGTATAGTCGGTTGTCTAAATTGATGTCTACAAAACTGTTCCAATGTTATCTAATAATGCAACATGCAACTTAATCTTATCGATACATGTAAATGTTTACGAGCGACATAATGCTACCAAAAGCTACTATAGTCTCTGGCAATAACATTTTATAGCCGATATTCAGAGTCAGCAGAAACATAATGTATAGTAGTAGTGCAATAATGGCGGTAAGGATACGCTACGGCAAGGTGCCAACATTGCAGTGAAGTATAAGTCAAATAGTTTCGTCGTAGCAGTAAAAGCGTAATAAAATTGTTAAGACATTATATTATTCCGACTATCAAAAGGCTGTTTAACCTAGTTTAGAGTTGGTTAGATTGTAAATATTTTGTTATTGCCTATTCTAACACTATGAACATACTCGTAGTTTATACCGATTAAAGTGGAAGTTTGCACACTTGGTTAAGTGCTAGTAGAAAAGTGAGTTCGCTAACCAATACGATTCCCATTAAATAGTCAATACCGCTTTCCGAAATAGAGCCCTGAGGGGTAATTACGTAATTTCTCAACTTCTTGAACTCAACTGTAATTTTCCCGTACAAAAAATTACATTTATTTCTACCTGACGTACAAAGCCTTACGCAATCGACCAATTGTAATACAAGGAATGCATTCTGATGATGTATTTGGTGAGTTTAAATATAAGTTAAAGTATACATTTATTACATGATTGCTATAAAACCCGTTCCCTAACAATAATAATTTGATATGCTTAATATTAGTACCTATATAATCGTGGCTCACCATACGAAGTAACATATTGACGAACTCTGTAGCCTAGTTGGTAGTGACCCTGCCTACGAAGCCGGAGGTCCCGGGTTCGAATCCCGGTAAGGACATTTATTTGTGTGATGAGCATAAATATTTGTTCCAGAGTCATGGATGTTTTCTATGTATTTAAGTAATTATTTATCTATATAAGTATGTATATCGTCGTCTAGTACCCATAGTACTGCTAAGCTTTGTTTAGTTTGGGACTAGGTCGATTTGTGTAAGATTGTCCCCAAATATTTATTTATTTATTTATTTATATGATATGGGAAAATATTATGTATCATCATATTCTCGCAATTGTTCTAGCTCAAGCAGAAAACTCCAAGAATTTTGTGCTGAGTAATCCATATAAACGATACAATTAATACCGAACACTCGTAAAGCGATTATACGTCGTAATGTAATTTAGCTTCCATCATTATGCTGTATCTATCTGTCATTATCTCGGCGTCATAAACATTACGCTGGTTAACAAGCTAATTCGAATGAGAGCTTCAGACTTCAATCGGTATAAGTTACGGTTCACTCAGAAATTCGACTAGGTCTGATACTACAGCTGTTAGTGGATATACAATAACTTGAGAGGGAAAATTATTACAACTTGGTTAACGTGAAAATGTATTTGCTATAGCAAACACACACCGAGACACAACATATAGATTCTCGATTTCTGAGTTCCGTAGTAGCTAAAAAAACTTATTCGATGGAGGGGTAGAGTGGTGGAGGGAACTTCAAAACCTGTAACTGATGGAGGAAATAGAAATAGCCCACTTTGGTGAGCGTCAGATCCAACGATAGGTTTTCAAAAATAACCTGAAAGCTTCTTAGCAAATAGAAGGAAATATCTACGCTCCAGAAGATGAGCACGTTGCCTCTAACTTTTTATCTAACTTCTTTAACAAAATAATGAAGCTAAGATTACTCTCCTAATTGACTCATTTCATCATTTATCAAAATAACAACTGTTTAATGATTAACCCCCTTTTCATAAAACTTAAAATGTCTCTACTAAATAAAATGTGCTTTGTCCCTTTCTGACGAACACAAATGTCAAAGTGACAGATGAAGACAAATGAATATTAACGCCATTTTAGTTAAAATTGTTTATGAAAACGGCCGTAAGTCCGTACATCCGAAAATTAAGCTAGCATCTATCTATAATCGAATCTGTTGTTTTTCGTGCACTGCTTGTAATTGTAAATGACAACACAATCGATATACCTTTCTAAAACGCCAGATTGAATGTAGGTTCAGCAAACGTAAGGAACAAACGAAGCAATTCTAAGTCACGCAACTCATCTCGACGGAATTAAGTGCTTCATTTTTCCACGTCCGCGTTATATTTATTAATCTTTAGCCACGTCACCGCATGCCTTTTGAGAAATGACGGCTGCCAAAGCTAAGTCGGTTGAGCCAAGGCAAGGTTGAGTTATGGTAGTTTGTACAAGGGGCTGAAGGCCATTAGGGCACGGGCCTAATCCTTATCGCGCAAGTTGCACTTAGGATTAGCCCTGTCAAGTTTTTTGGCTATTGGCAGTGTCCAGCTTTGATTAGGGGCGCTTTTGTAGGCGAAAGAATTCTTGATGTGACAATTTTTTGTTACAATTTGTTTAGCTTTTTCTTCGTTTTTATGAGTAAATTTTACTTTTTCGGTTTCTTAAACTTTATTGCACAGTAATATAGCTAACTAACTAGTTATAGCTAACTTAAATGCCTTATGGCATATATATTTTATACACGGCAGAAAATTCGGATGCATTCACGGATATGGATTAGTAGTACTTAACCATTTTGTAGAAACAAACAACATTCATGAAAATGAACAAAAGTTTTACAGACTACCTGCAAAGTAGATAGAAAATTTTATCTAACGAAAATAAGCAAAAAACGAAAGCGAAACCGAACGTCAAAGGCCAACATTAAAATCACTGCTGATTCTAGACGTAGTCCTAAATCTACAATAGTTAGCCTCAGGTTATTTCAGGTTTTACGTATGTAATCAATTACTCGTAATATTGTTCAAGGCAAATCGTAACGGAATTTACAAAGAAATAATCGCCAGGAATAACACGAAGTGTGGTTAGTTTTTAATTAATCAAGATAATTTGTCGACCGCTTAAGCCTAGTTGGCAGTGACACTGCCTACGAAGGAAGAGATCCTGGGTTCGAATCCCGGCAAGGGCATATATTTGTGTGATGAGCACGAATATTTGTTCCTAAGTCATGGATGTCTTCTATGTATTTAAGTAATTATTTTATCTATAATATATACGTATGTTTATCGTCGTCTAGTACCCTACAAGCTTTGCTTAGTTTGATCGTCGATCGATGTGTATAAGATTGTCCGAAAATGTTTATTTATTTATTTAATCTGCTAACGTAGACATTTATAAAAAATTACACACCGAATATCAATGCAAAAATATAGGTATATTAAGTTTGTTTTTCTAACCAAAATAGCGCTTCATTCTACGGCTATAAAATCGCGATAATAACTACACTTTCAGTGCAACTTCATCGCAACCGCTCATATTTGCCGCGACAAAAAAATACACTGGCGTGCATTATTTAAGCACGCATTACATTCACACGAGCTGCAAGCTGCAGACTGTTCCGGTGCAAACCCGTATACTGTACACTGTAGTGTGGGTATATTATTTATAATGATTTCCTATCATTTCGGAATAGTTGCATTCCAGTGTTTAAAACAACAGAGTCGTGGTGTTTTGAATTCTTAATGCGCCGTCTTTAACAGTTTCTATAATGGATTCATAAGTGAGTTATAAATCTACGGTTAGGTTAGGTTAGTTAGGTTCATAATAATAATTATTCTTTTTCCGGCTTCTGTCTCAATATCGCAATGTATGAATATATAAGAAGAACTTCCAGGGAGGTTTATTTGACTAATTCACTCGATAGAATAATGTTAGCAGAGCGAGCGTGGAGCGAATGCTCGAATACATCGAAATCAATTTGGAATGTGAAACGTACGTGTCAGACTGACAGGGTTGACAAGATATTGATTTAAAGGTAACTAAATTAAGTAATTATATGCGATTTAGTCCCGTTTCGTAAATATAATGTTGTCAGGGTTGACACGGTCTTCAATTTAATGCCCTGCACACTCTCTTCTATGAGCGCTGAGCTTACATATCAAACCATGCGCGCGAAACCATGATATCATGTGTCAGTTGGATCGCTGAATGTACGAGTAGGAACATTCCCGAAACTTTATTCAGTTCTCGTTTTAAAGGCCCGTTCCGGACGAGCCTGTGCGTCATACTAATTGCTGGCAGTACATGTCAAAGGGCGACCGGCGTCGGGCCGGATGCACACAATACGGATGGGGGTGTATACTATGTGAAAATGGGGGGAAAGACGGTACATGTCTGGAGGCCGGCTGTTAATGAGTGTCTAAATTCACGGTTTTTATTTTGGGTTTATGCGGTAAGTGCGGGTTCACGTGGAAAATGGATAATGCATGTCGACATCTGTATGGTGCCGTCAATTCTGGCTTTTTTATAAAAAAAAAGTCTACAAAAAAGTTCCTTCCTTCATATCTATCTAGGTAGACACTGTAATACGTGTACGTGTAGATTACTGGAAGAGAAGAGAAACTAAAAGTTCAAGATAATTTCGCTTTTGTTAATTATATCTTCTTCTTTGGTTGTATTCTTACCGTCTAGTTTATATTATTACTATGTTTGTAAAATAAAGACTATATCTATACGAGTTTGTCCACAAGGGAACCAGGGTAGAAAAAATAGGTATGATAAATGTTTCATCAACAAAACTCGGGCTTAGTGGTAGCTGTTACTTCATGGTTCTTATCAACTTTGTAATATTATCATTCAGAAGTACTTGTAAGTATATTCACCTTATTTCTTTTATCGTCTTGGAGCCAAAGCTCACTTAAAGTATCCAAAACGTACTAATCATTCGTGAAAAAAATATGTATTAGGTAAGTTTTTAGTAGTAAAAGGTAATTAAGTTTGAAAAATCCTGTATGGCGCGCGGTGCGAAGTTCATTCACCCGGTTAGAGTTTCTACCTATCTACATAAGATGGCGGCTAGCAGTCACTGCGGTCACTCGGCTGGATGATTAAAATTAATATTAATACAACAAAAAACAATATTAATAGGTACATTAAAAAAAACAAAAAAATATATTTTTTTAAGTGCTTTGTAATGTACATTAACTGGGCTTCGGCTCTATGACGGTTAACAAAACATCCTGTATAATGTGAGATAATTTGAACCTTGGCGAAATTTTTACGGCATTTACATGAGTTTTAATTTTACCCGGTGTGTGAAAAAGGTTTCTTCACTATACTGGTAGTTTGGGATACCACGTTCTCCGGAACATAAGTTTTTAGATTATCAGTTACTAGCTAGTAACAGTAGTAGTGTAGTAGTAGTAGTGTAGCAAGCTATAATATAAAACTGATAATCTAAAATCGCCTAAACTATTTTACAGAGAAATTGCAATTATTTGATTATCTCCTAGGAGTATATTCAAAATCAATATTAACTGCTGCTTTTCTGCAGGTTAAATAGACGCGTGTCCAAAGTGCTGTGCTGTGTAGCTTGACTCCCCTAATGAACGAAAATAATAATCTTAATAAGAACTACATAATATTGTTACATAAGAATAAGAAATATTTATTTCAAAAAAACACGTTACACGGAATACAATTGTCATTGGGTCCTGAGCTAGGACTCCCTGTGTTACAGGACCCAGTAGAGTGCAAGCTTACAATATTATTTAACATGTCTTCTTGCACGACTGACAATTTATAACTATCAAGAATTAACTTACCCGCTGTGGTGGTAGGATCTGCCGTGGACTGTGGGTGTGCTTGGGAGAACAGGACCCGTGCTTCTCTTTCCTATGAGACTTGAGACCGCGCAGGAGTCGAGAGAACGTGGTCACTTTCTTCTTGGCGGTGCCTAGGCAGTTGTCTGCGGAAGAGACTGTTTTTTTTCTGGTTATAATGGGCTCTTTTGTGGCGTTATTATATCAAACATAAGATCATCATCGTCAGCCTATACGCGATACGTCTCATCGCTGGGTACAGGCCTCGTGAATGTGAGGATATAAAACACAAAACATACATCTGTATAAAATCTGTGTGTAATTAGACAGTTTTTTTTTAAGAATGATATTTTTTTATTTATCTATGTGTCTTGTCTATCTATTAGACATACAGAATTTCAAAAAGTACTGAAATATACTTGTACAATAGTATTGTAAAATACTCACCACTTGGTGGAAATTCGTAGAAATAAGCCGACCGTGGACTCAAACAACTGTAACAAAAGAAAAAGACGCGTTACAACCAGTATACGAGTACATGAAGATCATAATAATCATTCACTCTTGACACTGGGGCCAATTCTTTAAATACGAATGTTGATTAACAATAGAACAATTAGAAAAAAAACATAAATAAATACAGCAGGTACAAAAGAACTAACATTACAGAAAAACTGGTACGAAAGGCGGTCTTAACGTATACTTAAAATTCTGTGTTGAATTCATGTAATTATACCAATACAGGTCGTGTAGAAAATGCAAAATGAGGTTGCTGGATAGGCAAAAATGGTTTGCGGAATTCGAGGGAAATATTTGGTACCAGTAATTAACGTCGCTAATGATGATTGTGGCGGCGGCAGGAAATTGAATTGGAACAAATGATTGATGCTTTTCATAAATAGACAACGAAGGTAGGCTATATTTGATACTTATTACTTTGATAATATTTTTGAAGTCTACATAGAGAGTGTATTCTATAAAACTGTTTTTCAGGGGGAATTCCGTTCCGTCTATTTTATTTAAACATGCACTGAAATCCAGGGCTGTGGCTTGCCGTAGCCTAAATTGATTACATACTATATAAGGTGGATTCTCATCATTGTTAAAAATTGTAGTTTCTTTTTTTTAATGGTGTAGTTTTGAATGGACGTATTTTTATCAACATAAGTGCATCTCATTCTAAATAATATACGAACAGGTTTATTAACCGTTCTAAAAAACAACAGCGAGAACACTAGTTCTGATTACCACATAGGTCTTCTGAAATGATTTACATTGACGTAAAGCTATCGCAAAATCAATTTAATAACTATGAATACATTTTAGCACACATTATTATATTCCCAAAGTCCAAAGATGCGTGTATGTACAGAATATGTTACTGTAAGATGTACGTGAGGAGAAAAGCTCGTTTGTTTAGGATGCTAGTAGCGACTAGCGAGAATTTATTTACGCTAGTAGAAAACTCAATCTTACTTTGTCTTACGTTTGTGCCATGTTTTACTGAGCTGAGATACGAAAGTTAAGCTTCCACCTTTTTTAAAGCTAAACAAATACAATAAATACATTTAAATTGACAGCCGCCAGCATTATGCTAAAATCAATATGCAGTGCACCCACAGTTTTGCATGCCCTTGATAGCACTTATTCTGGAATATTTACCCCATTTGTACAGTCTAAAAATATGTATCCAATTTCTAACTTTATTCCACCGACATACACATGCACGTACGTAAACGTACGCATATATATAGATGTAACTGTACATAATGTTGTGTTGGAAAAATACTGGCACCATTTATTTGAACAGCATTTGAAGAGACGTGTAGTATCGTTCGAAGAGCAATACAATTCATGTATAAAATTATAGGGAATACCTGTTTGAGAAGCTGTAAAAATGCACATGGAGGAGTATATAGTTAATTTAGATCTCTTGTAGGATAGGTATCTAAATAAACCATGTTGCTCCTCCAATGAGAAATAATAATTTGATAAGCGGCGCATCAGAAACCATATCAATTCCACAAGCTAAATAAGACTTTTAAATCGATTAAGTCTAACAAAGTAAACCGGTTCTGGACCAGTCCCATGGCGAGTAACAGACGTAACGAACCATTGCGTTTATGCAGGCACTTAGATAAATCCTGTGGAGCGAAATGACTTGCGCAGCGCGAGTTTCTAGCGGCGAGCGAAGTTAATTTGTCATTTTTGGTGGGGTAAAACTGATAATTGATGATATTACTAAACACATTACGTACAAAAATAGATAATGTAGTGGAGAATTGCGGAAACACAAAAGCTAATCCGCAATTTCTAGCAGTTAACTGACTCCAACCGTGCAACATAAAAAAGTACTCGTTATTGGGGATATTTTTGTTTAGCAGGAAAGTAAATTGACTCGTCTTTTTTATGTTCTATTTTAACTTATTACATACGCTAGTTGCTTTGCATTGAGCCCCTAAATTCAAATGGAACTTACCGCGTTACATTACACTGCAATTACCGACAACACTGATCTTATCCCAGCCCGTTACTTACACCTCGACTACTTGCCGTACGTCGCTATCGTCTTGTTAGTGTAACTCCCGCGACTGTGTGAACTGAGAAATGACTAGCGCAAACTAAACAATTTATTATAATACTTTAGATAGTTTAGATAATTGAAAAGTCATGGACAAATTAGAATGAGAGATATTTAAGTACCTACTAAAAACCAATTCATATAGAATAGTGTCCACTAACCAAATACAATGGTCCAGCAGAGGACTTATTTTTTTTACGGGTGCAGCTGTTAAACCCTACCCTGCTACCTGGCAGAATTTAAATTTAGGTATAAAAGCAGTGTATTTTTTTTATTGCCTTACGTTAAATAAATAGATATGGAATATGAATACTAGTTTAAAAGATGGTGGAAATAATCGAAGCAATAGAGGTGAATGTACCAACAGTAGTATCCCAACATACTTGAACTAACTGAGAGCGAAGTAATTCATTTATAAACATCAACATTGTAAGCACAAACTTCTTTTACGTACAAACATCAGTTGGTATAGGTAAAATACTCAAGTTAAGCCCCTGTTTTATGTAGTTATGGACTGTTCAAATATGTATTTGTTTTGTTTGTGTAACTTTTAAATTTGTAATGTCTATTCGAACAGTTCTCAATTCAAGAGGGGCCTTTCTTAAGTTTTTACCCATAGAACAGAAAGCAATTTCACATAACGTAAAGCTATCAAATCTAAATGTGAACAATATTGTTAATGTCTAAATTGAATTAGTCGCTACAACTACTGCATATATATCTTTAGATGTTTATTGGATTCGAGTGACTGGAACAAGTAACTAATCAACTAATGAGTGAACAACGCGTGCATAGACAAGTGACTGACTAATTGTAGTGCTAATTGGTATCAGTTGATACACGAATTACGCGGTGTTGGGTGATTCAATTATTGGGATTTTCAAATCGTGCGAACGAAGTATCTATCTAAAGCTGATCGATATGAAAATGATTAAGCTCCGAATTAGAGCAATTTATTTCAATCGAAATTTCAACAGTATTTAAAATTTTAACAGTAATGGTATTTTTACAAGTAGTCATTGCCACGTCTACTGGAGGAACGACTACATTTCACGACTATATCAAAATGTTTCTAAGAATTTTAAGCACTTCTTGATCTATAGGATACAAATTGAAAATGTGGTGTTGCAACATATTTAAATAATCACCCGTCCAAATCAGCTCAAAATGAACCCGCATCTTTTCTTCCCATTATTTAAAATATCATAATTATGCAAATCAAATTTCCGAATTATGTTAATAACGCAAGAGAACATACTTTTTCACGTCTGCAGTTCTTGTTAATTGTTGAAAACACGATTTGTATAATTTGAAACCGGTTTTACATAAGTTAGGGACCGAAATGAGACGAATTAAAGCTAAGCATTCATACCTAGTGTTTAACTCCACAGTTCTGAATATGAATGCGGGCCTTAATGAATGAATTAAATTCACGCATTTCGTTGACGGTCTGAATCTGAGCCGATACACAATTTAATTAAACTACTCATGAAAAGTATAATTAAGTTAGATACTGTTTTCCCCATTTTGGTTGCTGTTGTCAAATAAAAAAAACGTTTTCGCTGGTGAGTCCCGCAAATTATTAGTCTAAGGTACAATAGCTAAAACGAAGTAACCCATCATCATTCATTTTATTGTAATTTTATTGTCGACCGTCCATCTTTTTAAAATTAATAATCCGTTTTTTTCAAGTCGATTTCATAGCGTATATTGCGTATGAATCAAATGTCAAGTCATTATTATGGCTGAAATAATTTACATAAACCCGTATTCAAAAAAATATATCAGCGTATTAAAGTTAACAAAACGGACTTGGAAGTTGCTAGCAATGCCAGATGTTCCCTTCACAATCTCCCGAGTGTTTTTCATCTAACGTTTTCCAGTAAATCTGTATCCTTATCATCCAACCAAAATCAAAGAGCTTTAATGGTTGCAAACGATATGCGATTTAAGGAGCCTTTCCGTAAGTCGTAAAGTCGCAAGTCTCTTGTAATGACAGCGCCGCTTGGTTTCTTTTGCCTGGATTTGCAGTTTTGTCTCAGCATGAATCGTAATTTCTGTGTTAATACACTGCTGAGCACAGTGTTTTTGGAATATCGCCGGGCACCAAGTTTTACGCAAAGATGAGCCCATATGCTATACGCAGGCTGGGTAATTTTATTTAAAGACTTTAGCCGAGTTTCTTCTGGCTTCTACTCAAATACGAGTTGCGGAATGTTGGAGGCACTTTAAGAAAGTTAATTTTGTTTCAAGAAATATCTCTTTGCTTGTTTTGAGACAGAAGTTAGCGTCTACATATGTTAATATGGCTAGAGATAAACATCATATGAATATATTCGAATATATAAATCAAGTGATATCGCATTAAAAAACTTAATTGACTATTAAATACTTTACCATATTCAAGTCATTAAAACACGTCATAAACTTTTTCTATTAATTATAAATCACCCAACCCACATGTACCACCGCCGAAAACATAAAATAAACAATATTTTAACGACTAGAAAACATCTATGTTCACCATGGCCGATTTTACGATGTAATTCATTAGTTAGGCTAGCTGAAGATCTAATTAGCATTGGACATGGTGGCGTAGGCGGCGTCGTGACATCGGCAGTTGTAGATTTCCTTACGAACAAGTTTATGGTGTACAAACTACGATAGGAATACAGCGTTTACGTGGAATGGCTGGCTTTTCGAAATTAAGCACGAGCTGTGTTCAGTGGGCGATAACAATTGGAACACTTCAGCGAGCTTGTTCTCGCGTGTTCTGTTTTAGGTGGTGATAGAAATTGTCCTGAACTGGTGACGTATTTATCCCAGGATTTTCGGGTTAGCCTAGGGCCACGTAGGTACTAACTTATTCCTTGGCTAAGTCAAAGGAAACGAGCCCCGAAAACTAGCCTGATGCACTTCGGCTGTCAGTACAAAAACTTTACCTGATGGCGAGAAAATGGGCAGCTGCATGATGTAGATGTAGTTTCTCCATGACCTTGTACCTACTTCCTTTATACCTACACATATTTTTTCTGTAAGATGGCAGCAGTCATTAGGATCTAAATCTGTCAACAATCTCGTCAAGCTTCGACGGTGAACGTGGCCTGATAGACAGGCCGATTGCTGCCGTGCCATAGCGATAGTAGACACATAATTATTTGTGTGTAATACGTACAAAAGCTTCTAAAACCAAATCATACAAATTTTGCTGAACATTAAGACAGCGAAAGACACAAACCGCCAACACATTAAAGTGCCCAAACACTGTGAGCGTCCAACTTAAAAAATGTGCCCACATAAGCATATAAAACCGGTTTAACGTTTATCACCGTTTGAGTTAACTTAAACTATTCAGGGTCCAGAGCTTCTGTCGCCAATCGAATGTCTGATTTCAATTTAGATTAGCCTTTAAACATGCAGCGTAAAAGCTTATCTAACAAGTACACCTGTTAAAGTCAAAATAATTTATGGCCGGCCCCATGGCATTCTCGTTAAATTGCCAATGGATATAATCTGACCGCGAATTTCCATAGTCGTTGTATAGAGTCGTATCGCGCATTGTCTCTTTCTCTCTATTGTTATTTTATTTGCGAAAAGTTTATAAAACCGATTTAAATAGACCGCCTGTCCGTAAAATTATAATATCTATCGTCAGACGGCTTTTATCTTTGCGGACTTCAGTTTTCGATTTATTCAAGTCTAAAACAGTTTTACAAGTATTTGACATTAGAATACTTTTGAAGCAATTGTGATTTTTAAATGCTAAATGTATCAAACTTGAATTTTATCGTTATTGATTGCAATACAAATCTTTTGTCTTGGCGTGTTCTATGCTAATTTTAAGATATTCGTAAACATTGATATCCTAAGTTTATAATTGAAGTCTTTTATGATTTTTCTGATACAGTTTTTGACGTTTTGACTCAGTGTCGCACAATTGATTATCAGCAAAATCCATTAGTTAAGTACTTTTTCGTTTCCGGTGATATTGAAGCACTATCAATATTATCAAACAAGAAAAAACTTTCAATGCATGATAGTATGAATAAATACTTAATTTTTAAGACGTATGATTTTTTTTACACGTTGTAAAGTAATTACAACAGGTGTACTGTTGTAATAACTTTACTCCACAACAGTACAAGGCCAATAGATGTTGACTCAGCTCTGATACTTCAAGTGCTGGCTGTGCGGCTGTTGCCGCAACAAGGTTTTTTTTTTCACGAACACCCCGTACCCGTAGTCGTTCTCGTCATCCTTGTATTTCAGGCAGCTGGAGCGTACACTTAAGATCAGTCGACATTGTCTCACCTATGATAGTGCTTCGGGTAGTGTGGGCTGCGCTAGCAGCAGCTTATAAGTATTCTAAGATTAATCGACGTTAACTCACCTCTGATAGTTATGCTCCTAATCGTGGATTAGCGGCTTTGTGGGATGCACTAGCAGCAACTGCTTCTGCAGCTACTGCCGCTACAGGATCTGCTTCCCGAACACCCCGAAGTCTCGTCATCCTTGTCCTTTAGGTAGCTAGAGCTAGTATGTACACCTAACATCAGTCGACGTTGACTCATCTCTGATAGGTATGCTGCTAGTTGTGGATGAGGAGCCGCATGGGCTGCTCCTGCTGCTGCATTAATAAACCTAAGATCATTTGACGTTAACTCACCTCTCATAAGTATGCTGCTAGTTGTGGATGAGCAGCTGCGTGGGCTGCGCTATTAGCAGAAGCTTATGCTGCTGCATTGTATCCTAAGCTTAATCAACGTTAACTCACCTCTGGTAGTTATGCTGCTAGTTGTGGATGAGGAGCTGCGTGGGCTGCTCCTGCTACTGCATTGATAAACCTATGGATCAGTGGACGTTAACTGACCTCTGATAGGTATGCTGCTAGTTGTGGATGAGCAGCTGCGTGGGCTGCGCTAGCAGCAGCTTATGCTGCTGCATTTGTATCCTAAGCTTAATAAACGTAAAGTCACCTCTGGTAGTTATGCTGCTGGTTGTGGATGTGGATTAGCAGAAGCTTATGCTGCTGCATTTGTATCCTAAGCTTAATAAACGTTAACTCACCTCTGGTAGTTATGCTGCTGGTTGTGGATGAGCGGCTGCGTGGGCTGCGCTAGCAACAGCTGTTTTTGCTGCTGCTGCCGCTGCAGCATCTGCTTCCCGAACACTCCGTACCCGAAGCCGTAGATCTCGTCCTCCTCCTTGTCCGTAAGGCAGCTGGACGGCTGTTGACCATAAGACTAAATTGGTATGTTATAAAGTACTAGGTTAGATGCGTGGGTGATTAGGTTAGTGAAGGAAATGGGGTTTCTATAATTTCATTAGCCATACAATGTATTATCAAACCATGAATAGAGTGGGAGGTTTCGCCATATAAATACGTCTCCGTTAATAAGATTGATAACCAGGCAACGTAAATTTTATACCATTTTTGGTGAATCATCCAGCGTGGTTGCGTTAACGGAGTTGGTAAAGATAGACAATATCAATCTAAATTATTAATTAAGGTCAATATTAATGTTATTTATTAACGCTATTTAAGCATTACGATAGAAATTGTTTATACCAATTCCGTTAACAACACTACGCCGCACTGAAAATGCTATAAAATTCACGATGTCTGCTGATAACTGACAGCTATTCCAATCTCAAACTCATCGCGGACCAATAATAGTGTATACAATGTCCTTTATTGTAGATAAGAAAGTTTTCACTAGTTTTTATGAAATTAATTCGACTTACGTAAGAGTAAATTTTTATATATTTATTTATATCAACCTTGATTTAATGAAACCAGAAAAAATACGACTAAATAAACGACGTTTCAAAGACAAATGACACTTATAACAAATTCATTAGTGATAGATTAACGGCTTATGAAATTATAGCATGCACAAACACTCAAAAGACTAGAGTTACATAATAATGGACAAAATTGGTTTGTTATACAGTGTGTGGATTTCATAAGAACATATATTATAAAGATTGAAAGTATAAGCCCTAAAGAACGTAAACCACCCGTACGTATACCAAAAACGTATACCAGCTCTAGTTCAAAAAAAAAACAAGTTTTTTTACATACAAATTAATTCAGCAAGCAATGTATCGGTAACAAAGCTAACAACTGACACAAACATTTGAAACTAGCTGTGCCTCTCTGAAATGTCAAATAAATGTTAGCAGTACATAGCTGGGCCCGTATCGTGGTCGGCCTTATCACGCGATAAGTGACAAGATAGATCGTCAGTTTCGTTCTATCGAACGGTGTCAGCCAGTGACGAACGCTCTATCTTGTCACTTATCGCGTGATAAGGACGACCATAACACGGGGTCAGGTCGACAAAAAAAATCTCTCCGATAGAAAAGGTAATTGTTATATTTATTCGATAAAACGGTTCAAAGCTATAGTTACTTAAAATGTATGTTCTAATGGATTTCACACACCTGTATATATACACAGATACTCCATAAGAGCTGGAGTGCGGAGATGAAATGGTCAGCGAAGGGAAAACTAGGGCTGGCGAGAAATACTCTTGATTACAGAAAATATAAGTGAAATTGTATAATAGGTTGGACTTGTTTATAATTTTTTTTGACTTGTAATAAAACTATTTTTATTTAATGAAGTGTTATTACCAATATTTATGTGTAATACCATAATTTACCAACCAATTGTACAATTTTAGAAAGACTAGATTTTACTCTGAAATTTTACATGTACCTATTCAATTATGCAATTTCAAGCTGTGAATTATCCGGGGTTTCGTATAATTGGTACAGCGACATATGTATAATAAGGATAATTTTATATTTATTTATTTATCGTATGGCATAATATTTCTCTACTTAATTAAATGTTTATGATGTTAGATTTAAGGTAAGCAACCGCATCCGTCGAGAGAGTCATAATATAGATAATATAGAGTTATATAATATAGATAGAAATGTAACTTACAAAAACTGGATATGTTTTACTAAACGGTTTATTTATTTAATGGTATGCCGATAGTCGGCAATATAAAACTCTATTATCATTACTACATAGTATAAAACCAAGTCGCTTCCCGCTGTCTGTCCCTATGTATCTTTAAAACTACGCAACGGATTTTGATGCGGTTTTTTTCACGTTATCCACGTTAATCCCCTAGCCTGATCCCCCAGGGGAATTAGCGGCAATTATTTTATATTCAACTAGGAAAAAATGATAATGTTCGGTTATGGCGCTTCGCTGGACGCTACCGCGTCACGCTCGCTTCGCTCGCTCGGCTCGCGCGCTGTAGGGTCGCAGTTCAACTAACAACCTAACCGTTTTTTTCCCCTGGGGGATCAGGCTAGGGGATTAACGTGGACAACAGCGTTTTTTTAATAGATAAAGTGAATCAAGAGGAAGGTTTATATATACAATATAATACCCGTGCGAAGCCGGGGCGGGTCGGTAGTAAGATATATAAGGCAAATAAACGATTCATAGAAATGCATCGCTCATTCAGATATAACTGTAGACCTTGAGTTTAGGCTATATGGAAACCCTATTAAAGGACCACTAGGTCTCTTACTCTAACAAACGAAAGGTCCCATGCAGCTCATATTTATCTATAGTTACAACATAAGAACTTAACACTCACCGAGTATTTTCCTGGCACATAAATCGGTTGTGACAGTGACGTGGTGAGATTGTTCAACGCGAGAGACCCCGGGCTGGCCAGGGGCGGGGTCTGCGGGGTGCCGGGCCCCCCCAGCACCCTCATGCGAGGGGACATCTCTTCCCATTCGTGTCGCCGGAGCTCCTCCAGGTGGTCCAGGACGTCTCCGTAATGGGTGGAAAATAGGTCTGCGTAGCGAGATGCCAAACCTTCTAGGTAACCTCGGTCTCCATCCTGGAAAAAAAGAACACAGTTAAAAACACACTCTTAGTGCTTTTAATAGTTATACCTACTACTTATTGGAAACAAAAAAAACAGTGTTTATACATTGACCTTTAACCTACAGCGCATATACATATTCATACAACACTAAAAGTTAGTTATTCCAATAGAAATAACGAGCTATTTCTGAAGTCGGGCAGAGTTGCATGCACAATTTGTTTTGTTTATTTTTGTATCACAATGCTAAATGTAATTGAGGAGAACTAAATAAAAGGACGACTATGGCATCGAGTTAAAAGTTTGTATTAAGTAACCATGTTAACATTTCACATTTAATTAATAATTCCTCAACATGGATTTCAGTTGTTCTCATGAAGTTTTGACCGAATTACCCAAGAATTCAAGTCATTATTACTAACACGGAGAAATTAACAAACTGTAAAAAGTCAGTAATTAGCAATACCTAGAGACATATTTGGTTGAAATAATTCCTTCCTTCCACGTAATTTCCGTTGGAAACCCGAAAAAAGGGGCAAAACGTTAAGGGAGGCAATTAAGGATCAGGGTCTGAATTATAGGAGGGATTTTAAAATTGAGAAGGTTTGACTGGTCATAATGAACTCGTCGGCTTAACTAAATACACGAATGTTTTACAAAATTCTCGATTACACGTCAAATAAAAAAGTGTTGGCAATAAATAAAAAATAACCCGTCATTTCATTTAATTGGCCGGACAGGATTGCATAGAACGCTTTTTTACTGAAACTAAACACCTACGCCTGCCCAATTAAAAGAGCAATAACCGCGCCCAGCGCGCCCTAATAAGAAAATGCTACACTCTTGGTACACAAATTAAAACAAATATGAATCGAGCGAACGAATTGACCGCAAGGGAAAGCCGCAAAGAAACAAAATAAACAGTAGAAATAATCTCAGCGCAAACGAACTCTTTCATTAAGACTAGGGAACCGAAGACGTGGACTGCGGGCGAATAACTCCCGGTCCCCGGATAAACATTGCTTCCGTGGAAATATTTCGGTTTGCGCCTTCATCTGAGATGCTTGCGTAAATAAACTGAGAAATATTAAAAATATTTAGGCCGGCGATTTTCATTCCGCTTTAGTTATAATGAGTTTGATAGCCAAAGCCGGCGGCGAAATAAGTTTTGTGTATAAGATTAAAACATATGAAGCTTTTTTTACAAATTACAAGTATTATCAGTGACCTTTGTGCGCAAGAATGCAAACGCAGGAGAGAAGACATGAGGGAAAATGAATGTGGTTCGAGTCACTAGCTGCGAGATTATTTTCAGCTACACCTCAAGTTGAGGAATGATTCTAATGCAATTAATTGTTCGCTAGCGAAGTACATGAAAAAGATGGGTCTCACCTCATATCATTTTATTATCATTACGTTCACGGTTACTGTTATATCCGCATTGTTCTCGGCGTCGAGTCTGCGTCAAGTGAAAATAGAATCGCAAATGCATCAATGGGGAACCGCACTTGGAATTCAACCAGCGGCCGCACATCGAGTCAAAGATGGCCGGGGGTTTATTTCCATTTTTAAATGAGAGCGGCTGAGAGCTTTGTCGGCTTGGAGTTTGTGCTCTGCGTTTTAAGTGGATTAAATCGCTCCACGCTCGTAAAACCGACAAGTGCTCGAGCTAAGAATTAAAGTAACGGTTCGACTTTTGCATGAGAAAGTGCTCGCGGGACCTCGCTTCGCACTCACTCCGCGCAATTTGATGCGGCAAGGGCTTATTGTTTTGGTGGAAATCCAGTTTGATTGAAAGCTTAGCTGAGAGCAGTTGCTTTGTGAATACTCGATGAAAGAAGTCCGCCTACATTTTGTTTATAGAAGGCTTCTGGGATGTCTGGTACGGTCACGGACTTTAATTGTTGAGCCATTTAGAGCTCACTTTATACTGCACACTTCATAGCTTAATTATTAAAAACCAAAATGAGTTGAGACCTAAATGGCTCAACAATTAAAGTCCTTGACCGTACTTGATGCCTGTTGCTATCCTTTGTGGAACCTTAATAATCAAAAGTTGAAAATGTGCTAAGAATTTCTCTAAAAATATCAACCTGAATCAGACACCGTAAAAATATCAATAAATAGTCCATAACGCTTAGAAGCAAGACACGGTATATCTGCTCTTGAATTTTAATGGTATATTTAGACCACGTCCAGTCGTATGGCGAATAGAAACGAGTTCATTGGATGGTCTGCCAACGACAGCTGGAATGTTTACGAAAAACAAACCGAAGAAGAAAGGCAATTCAAGCGAAACAATAAAACCCAATGTCGCTGTTCGATTTCATCTAAATAGTTCCAATGGCTTTGAAATAGAAGTGTCAGTTGGGAACATTCGACTAGTTAGCTGTTCCGTATAAAGTGCAAAGTTGAACAATAATACTTAACCTGATGCTAAAAGACCAATCGGTAAAATAGCTCCAAACAAAGTGTCACTGGAAAAAGTAACATCCGCGAAATGTGACTCGCTTCAGAAGACCGTTTCTCCAAATGGTTTTTAATTAACCATACCTTTGTTACAAATTGGGCAATATCACTCGGGATTGACAGCTGTTTCATATTTCGCATTCAGCATCCTTCCATCCATCCAGCAAATTATATTACAACAAGGAAGACAATTTTCAAGTATCTCGCGGAAAGAATCAGAGCGGCGAAATAATCGATTCTGGCGGCGATGGGGCCCCGAAATGTCCGTCTGCGCCATCGAACTTTACTTTAAAATGAGTATAAATTGCAAAACTTTGGAATTATTTGCGTCTCGCTTCCATGGCAATTTACTCCGTTTTTCCTGAGTTTCATTATAACAAGTTTAATTGAAGACCGCGTCCGGTACATAAATTTAAACTTTTGCCGTGCATTTAAATCTGCTTACGGTAGTTAGTTGTTCACGAATTAATGGCGGGTAAATGAGTTTCGAGTCCACTTTAACTATTTAACATCATAAATAGGACTAGTTAGTTGTTAATACTCTACGTTTATTAAGTCTTCATAGTTATATCATACTAAACTGAACTTTATATAGAGGTTCTATTAAAACTGGAATAAAAAACATTTAACGCTATTTTTAAAACGAAAGTCGTATCCGTCGAGATAGTTCGTAGCTTTAATTGTTGGGTCGGTAGTGTTTTCTTATTCATTAATATTTTTAAATAAAGCTTAATTTATTCGATTTGGGCTTTAGCTAGTTAACGACAGGGGTAGACAACTAGACAATCATTACCAGTTAATATCACTAATGATTTCAAATATCACTTCAATATAAATATATGTATATATATACATATATATATATATATATACATATATATATATATATATATATGTATTATAATCAGTAGTCACAGTAATTGATGAGTGCTTTAGTAAGGGGATGCCTTTATTCGATTTGATTCGTTAAAGCACGAAAGAGTGATCTATACAAATAATAAATAAACAATAATTTTGCTATAGATAGAATACTAACTGACCGGTCTAATCCCAATAAGTTCTAGTTTTCCCTCTGGGTTGGAAGGTCATATGTCAGTAGCTTTCGTAAAATTTCTAGTTTTCCCTCTGGGTTGGAAGGTCATATGGCAGTAGCTTTCGTAAAACTAGTGCCTATGCCAAATTCAGGGATTAGTTGTCAAAACTGACCCCAGGCTCGTTTAGGGCACAGCCGGTAATAACGCTAGGAGGATGATGAGATAAAACGCTTACTTTCTGAGTATCGAAAATTACTAGATAATAAACAAACTTGTGTGTTTTTGGTTTAATTAATTTCCAGAAAACTTATGATGTTAGAAAGTCTCAATAATAAACGATATGATACAGAGAAAGAATATAATGGAAAAATAAACCATCTTCGTCTGTAGCCCCCGACAGGATTCGAACCTGCGACCTTTCTATTAACGCTAGACTGCTCTACCAACTGAGCTACGAGGACAGTGACGCAAGTTGTAAATTTTTCCACTATATTCCCGCTAAGACTAGCGCCCTCTCTGTATCGAGTTATAGACTTGTTTCACAGTCTTGGCACCACTCTAATGGGCGAGCTGTGCGCTCGCTCCATTCTAATCGAACCACATCAGGTAGTTTCGGACTTAGCGAGAGAGATGGCGCTGGTGTACATTATACCCTTTTCACGAAACAAATTATTTAATTGAATATTTTTGTTTCGTGTTATTTTTTAACGAGGAAGTTACCCCGATCATTTTATAAACGATATGATACAGAGAAAGAATATAATGGAAAAATAAACCATCTTCGTCTGTAGCCCCCGATAGGATTCGAACCTGCGACCTTTCTATTAACGCTAGACTGCTCTACCAACTGAGCTACGAGGACAGTGACGCAAGTTGTAAATTTTTCCACTATATTCCCGCTAAGACTAGCGCCCTCTCTGTATCGAGTTATAGACTTGTTTCACAGTCTTGGCACCACTCTAATGGGCGAGCTGTGCGCTCGCTCCATTCTAATCGAACCACATCAGGTAGTTTCGGACTTAGCGTAGCGGGGCTACAGACGAAGATGGTTTATTTTTCCATTATATTCTTTCTCTGTATCATATCGTTTATAAAATGATCGGGGTAACTTCCTCGTTAAAAAATAACACGAAACAAAAATTTTCAATTAAATAATTTGTTTCGTGAAAAGGGTATAATGTACACCAGCGCCATCTCTCTCGCTAAGTCCGAAACTACCTGATGTGGTTCGATTAGAATGGAGCGAGCGCACAGCTCGCCCATTAGAGTGGTGCCAAGACTGTGAAACAAGTCTATAACTCGATACAGAGAGGGCGCTAGTCTTAGCGGGAATATAGTGGAAAAATTTACAACTTGCGTCACTGTCCTCGTAGCTCAGTTGGTAGAGCAGTCTAGCGTTAATAGAAAGGTCGCAGGTTCGAATCCTGTCGGGGGCTACAGACGAAGATGGTTTATTTTTCCATTATATTCTTTCTCTGTATCATATCGTTTATAAAATGATCGGGGTAACTTCCCCGTTAAAAAATAACACGAAACAAAAATATTCAATTAAATAATTTGTTTCGTGAAAAGGGTATAGTCTCAATAATGATATAGTTTCGAACTTTTGAAACTTTGCCAACGATAGGATAACCAATTTACATTTCTTGCTAAAAGTAGCAACAAGTTACTTCACACAAAATGTTTAATGTAAATGTATTTTCTGTACTCTTTCAGAAATACAAGGGCTGCCTTTTAAGTTTTAAGTTGTGTCGTTTGAAATAAGTATAGACAATCTAATAGATCATTACCAGTTATTGATTTTCAAAGAGTTCTCCGCGATATTTAATACACTATTAGATCCGATCCAGTTTTTAAAACATTTATTTCACTCCGAAGTTGGGGTAGTCAAAATGGGCGATTTGTATTGTATACGTCAACAGCTCCTTCGGGTGTGCTGAAACGTTGACCACAAAGACTTTGTTAATTTTGGGGAACGTAAAAAAATCGTTAGGTCTCAAGTCAGGGCTGTAAGGCGGGGGTGATCTAAATTTTCGACATTTTGGCTGCTCAAAAACGTCTTTATTTGGCGGGCGGTGTGCGAGCTTGCATTGTCATGGTGCAGTATCATACGAAGTCTCGAGTTGTTTTTTCGAAACTCTGTGATGACTTGTGGCAAAAAAACAGTCATATACCAGTCAGCGTTAACCGTCTTGCGATCTTCTAGTACAATCGTGGCGACGTGACCACCCTTTGCCACAAACGCGGGAACCATTATTTTTAAGCGCTCCGTGACTTTGGTCGGTTTTGGCTCATCTTGGAAGACCGAGACAGTTGACGGTTGCTTGGAATCTGGGTCGTAAGTATATATCCAAGACTCCCATGTCATAAACGTGTTTTGACTCTCCTCGGTTGAATCGCTGTAGAGTTTTGCGACACCATCTGACTAGGGTTGAAAAAACCCGGAAAAATTCCCGTTTTTTTCTAAAAGCTATGTTTTTTTAAGTTTTATTCGGAAAAAAACAATGTCACTTAGTTTGTATATTTTTCCGAAAAAAACAAAAAAATCGGAATAAACGGAAAAAAACGCACTTTGAAAAGAACTTGTGAATTTTTTTCCATTTATAATTAATCCATAGTTTAGGTAACTACACTAACTACACCTCCTTAGTTATGTGTTTTATTATCTAAATTTAACGTTCGTACAGAACCGCAAAGAATTTTGCATACAACCTATGCATTTAGCCGCATATATGTTGGATCCCAGATTCCATAAATCGGTCTTCACCGAATATGAAATGTTAACTGACAGTGAGTTTTTGAAAATGGCACAATATTTGACAAAATTAGCGGACTGTATGCACATTAATACCTGTGACTTAATGGGTCAGTTTGCTGAATACCAAGCAAAAGGCGGTTTCTGGGTCAACGAATTCATATGGCAGCCTGTAATGACCATAAGTCCACTGAATTGGTGGAGAGGATTGTGTGCAACAAAACTTCTATCAACTATTGCCGTGAGGTTACTTAGTGTCCCTCCGACATCTGCCGCATCAGAGAGGAACTGGTCGTTGTTTGGTCGCACTCACACCAAGGATAGAAACCGGCTTTTGCCAGAACGGCTGAATAAACTGATTTATATTAGATCTAATTTGCACTTGCAAATTAATTCTTCCAGTGTCGACGACGTCAACGATTCGGGTATGGTAGAGTTAGATGATGGCAGTGACAGTGATTAATAAATATGGTAATTAATATAAAAATTTCGATTCTTTCCCTAAAAAACTGAAAAATACGGAAAAAAACGAAAATTTCAAAACGTCCTGAAAAAAACGATTTGATTTTTTCGAGAATTTTCAACCCTACATCTGACACGGGCTGTTTTTTGGTTGTCGCTAAGTAAATGCGAGTTTTTCGTGCAGGATTTTTTGGATAGTAGTCCCGAAAATGTCCACAGATGCCTCTATTTCACGGTATGTCACATGACGATCTCCGACGATAAGCTGCCGCACGGCGACGACATTCTCTTGCGTCATGGCGGTATTTGGACGAGCTTTGCGTTACTTGTCACTGAGGCTAGAGTGCCCATGTTGAAAAACTAAATACCATCGTTCTACAGTCCGAAGACATGGTGCTGCATCACTAAACACAGAAGTGATCTCCTCAAAGCACAGAAGTCGCGTTAATCTCCATTGAAAGTTGTAGCAAATTATCGCACGCATATTTTTTTTTGATATTTCCATTTTTAGAAGAATTCTAATTTGAAGAATTAATTGTTTTCGAATTCTACATTTTAAAAGATGAAAACGCCATATGTTTTTTTTTTAATAATCGCGAGAGGTTTGCATACGACACAACCTTATGTAAAGGCAGCCCTCGTATACACCTAAAGGTATTTAACTAAAATGCTATACACAATGATTTACGCTTTCGTTTTAGAACTTCAGTGAACCGTTAATATATTAAACATGATACAGTATTTATTGCTCAGGTTCCTCTTTGCGACAATAAGAAATGCGAAAGTGCCTTTTATGTAGCAATTTAAATGTTAATAAGATATAACAGCAAGCCGGGGGGATGTCAGTAAAAAGCAACAGTGAGTATTCTCGTACCATGATTAATGCACATAATGATTTTAATATTACATTAACGTACCGGTTTGGATATTTATGGACGTCTATATACTTCAAGGATTAGCGTTTAAGGCTCTTCAATATTTTTCATCACACTTGCTCGAAAAGGGCTTCATAATGCGCAGACATACAGAGCTGTAATAGCCTGTGTTACGCCCACGGGCGTAATGGTTTTTTTCTTAAATTGTATCTGTCACTCATGGGGCAGTTACAGAGCAAAGAGGTTTTATATCAAATACGATGTCTGAAAACGTATTTATAAATAAATTTAAACTTAAAAAACTACTTAAACATGTTTAACTGAATTATTTACAGATTTAATATGTAGTTATTTAGTGTCTATGTAAAATGTTTTTAAGTGTTTTCAAATCGTGGCTGTATACCGAAGGGTCTTTGCCATACGCGCCTCACGTCAAATTCAACAAAATGGACGACTGACATTTTGAAGTTTTTATTACGATTTGTATTAATTTCATCTAAAATGTATTTGTTTCCTCGCAAATGTGATGAAAAACATTGTGTATAACACGGGCGTAAGAATATTGCAAACGCGAGTCATCAAAAGCCCTCCGCCTTCGGCGTCGGGCTTCTGATAGACTCTTGTTCGCAATATTCCACTTCCGCCCCTCGTTAAACAATGTACATACCTGGCCATAAAGTATTAATTACCGCGCGCTAACCTGCGATCTGAGACAAGTAATGTACTGTAAGTACCTATAACCGAATTCAACCAGATAGGAATAAGAATTTAATATGAGGTTAATCGTCATAATTGTATGGACTAATCTTAGCATAAGGACATGCCACACACACATGGACATAACTCTTATGGACACTTAAATTTCGTAATTTTTATGCAATCAAGCAAAGGAACGGAATGATCAACGTACCTACAAGTTTGGAAGGAACCCTCGGTGCGCGAGTCTGACTCGCATTTGACCGGTTTTTTTTTACAAATTCCAAACACCAAACCACATTAACCACATTATACTTAAACCAAAACACTCTACTAAAAAAAAAATTAATCATTTAACAAATTTATCAAAATATGGTTTTCCCTCAAATACAAGCTTTGCAACTATACACTAAATCAACGGCTACTTAAGGGGATCCCATGCTCCAATGACCTTCGATCTGAATCCCTTAGTTTTCTAATGTGTTTTGTAGCTTATTATATTAACAACAACGGCTTTAAGGCGCCGTAGGTTCATGGTCATCTCTCCCTCTCACTGAGCATACGCGTGAGCGAGATGGAAGTGCGTGTTCGGAAGCGCCGATGTCATGTATTTTAATTTATATTTTTTGGCCGTTTAAATAAATAAAAAAAGCAATCACTGAGTTCTCTCAAACATGATATTGCCGATTTTTATTAGAAGCAATTATAATATTTTTAGCTTTTGTGCATAATTTGTTACGAATATATTAAGTGTATTGTAGACCTATGTTATTGATTTATTTCTATCGAGCGAAAATTGTTTAATCATGTTTTGAATCACTGATCTCGCTGCAGAAAAGCCTCAAAATTCGTATTTTTTTGAAACCATATGATTATACTTAAACATACGCAGTAGATTGTGTTTCAAAAACTCTGTTCGCTTAACTTCGCTGAACCTACGGCGCCTTAAGCAATATAGTATCCCATACTTACTTCAAAGTTGTTTTCGAGGCCAAAAAACTGGTTTTCTGGACATAACTTTTGAGTTAATTAGTTTTAAATGAAAACCCTAGACACGTTTTTAGAAGCGTCAAATCTTTCACGTCAATAGAGATACTTAATAAGTGCTTTTTAGACTGTGTTTAAAAAAATCATACAAAATAAAGTATTCGTTTCTTTCAAAATCCGGTAGACAAAAATGGAGATATAAGATTGAAGAACCGATAGCAGTTTGACTTATAATTGTATCTGTAGTGCAAAAGTAGGAGATACGATTCAAAACTTGTCAAAAATCGATGAAAACCTCGGGTAGCCCCTTAACAATTTATGCTCATCATGAACAGATGCAACTATTAAGGCTATGTCATAAAACAGGTCCCGGACGCTTTATTGTAAGTAGATGGCACATCATGTCACAAAGAAGGCCGTAAACGTGTAAGTAGTGTTCGGGGACAATTATTATCACCTCAACTTTATGGGTTGTCGTTGGCAATAACGTTGTAACGGTTGTTGATGGATAATACCTATTGTTTACAATTTTACATGGGGCATTCAGATCAAAACAAGTACTGACGGTTTTGTCGTAAAGTTACATGTGGTAAGTAATTAAATATGATACTTTGTCATTATTATTGACAGCTAATTATAATACATTTCAGAAGTAATGGTTTTTTTTTTTTTTGTACAACGGCGGTGGCAAACAAGCGTACGGACCACCTGATGGTAAGCGGATACCGCAGCCTATAGACGCATGCAACTCCAAAGGAGTAACATGGCCGTTGCCGACCCTTGATATAATTGAGGATTCGCTGAGCTTAAGGAACAAATTCCATCGCTCTCAACATAACACATCCTCGGGAGCTCTGGCGACCTTGCTCATGCCAATGCTTACTCAAAAAAAATCATGTCTGTTGTATGGGAGCCCCACTCCGACTCGCACTTGGCCAGTTTTTTTGTACTTGTTGTTATAGCGGCAACAGAAAATACATCATCTGTGAAAATTTCAACTGTCTAACTACCACGGTTCATGAGATTCAGACGGACAGAGTCTTAGTAATAGGGTCCCGTTATTACCCTTTGGGTACGGAACCCTAAAAACCACTATATATGTACTATATATACATATAAAGAAAAGAAAGAAAGAAAGAAAGAAAAGCATTTATTTATGACAAACACAGAGAGAAATAGTAAATAAAAAATATAACGAACACTGTTTGCCACAAAAGGGCCACAGCTCAGCATGAAGCTGGCAAAGCCAGCGCTGTTCTTCCGTTGTGGCCCAGGTGCATGCCCCAGCTCGCCGACGACGCGGCTATACTAGCCGTTTAGTAACATGTTTGAGAATTACTTTAATTTCAAAATATATATATTTTTTAACAATATTATTGAATGTATGCAAACAAAAAGTAAAAAAATAAATGTGCGTGCATACTACAATTAAACTATTCTTAATAAATATATGTATTAAAAAACTAAAATGTTACTGAAACGTATACTTCGCCTGTATCTTGCGCTGTCTCCGGTCTCTAATTTCATGCTAAACACCCAACAAGGCCGGCCCATTACATGCACCTTACGTACCATTGCGCGTCTAGTTACGCCGGTGACACTCCTAGTCCGTCTGACGCTGTACCATTATACCCATTGTGTTCGAGTTCGTTGAACTGGTACTGCGTTAATTAAGGTTCTTCGGTGGGATTAAGAACTATTATAAGACCGTGTGTAAACTCGCTCTTTATAAATATGAACGATAAGGACAACCAGACACGTAAGCTGCAGTCCCGACAGGTGAATTGATTGACGGTAGAGTTCCTGGAGGTAAACGAATCAAATCGAGTTATACTCGTACTTACTTCGGCTGAGGTTAAGAATTAGAAAAATACTTTGATACAGGGCTCTGGAAATATTTCAGTAACACGTAATAGAACATCAGATATTTCTGACATCCTATAATTATTATTATATAATTACAGCTTTTAAGGACAACTTCTGAACACGATAGGATCCCTTTTAAATGTTTTGTATGAGTATGGTTATCTTGTTCAAAATATAATTAATAATAACGACCTCTAAAACGATTAAATTGCCTACGGGTAAAAGTAAATTATTTTTTACAGTGACTTGTAAACTTTACAAGAGCTTTAGGGTGTTATTACGAAGCGCATAACGTCATTTAATGCCAGAAAGTATAACGTCGTAGGTGCCTTCACAATCATAGACGCTTACTGCAGTTAATCAGAAGAAGACTACTATAAAATAGATACTAGTTTCAATACATTGAGTAAGACACAAGTCATAGGAGTTACTATGAGACATACATCCTTTCTTAGCTAGTAAAAGATAGCTTAACTATCCCGGAAGTAAAACCATTAGCCGCTCACATAAAATCATTCACGCGTGTTTACTTTGCGGGAATGTTAGTTAAAAGTTAACCGTTATGGCGATAAGGTAACAGTTAATGCAACAGTTTAACTTTGGGATCACAAAACCACTATGTATTAATTTTAATTAGCGTACCTATACATTTAAAAGATGTCGTAATACGTATTAGCAAACAACGAATATCATCAAATTAAGAAAACCTCCAACTGAAATGAATTACACATTTAAAGTTCCAGACGATGGGGCGAATAAAGTTGGCGATCCATAGTACCTAATTAAACCAACACATTCTAGCTTAAAAACTACGATTTGGTTTAAGAGTATTTTTTTAACAAAGTCGAACCGAATTAAATAGCAGTTTAGAATTTCTAAATCGATTTAATTCAGTAGCTTCTATCCGAATAGCAAATACTATTAAGAGATCACGAGTCTAAAATAGCGTGGTCGCGACGCCAGGAAACAAGAAATGCAAGAATACAATGGCCAATGTGGCGCTAAAGAAAACCAACATTAGGGTCCGATAATGGAACGAAGAATTTCGAATAAGTATAAAATAAAATGAAAATTATTACTATTAGTATAATTGTGTTCAGTCAGTATCATATAGGTACTTAGAAGCAGCCAAAGCAGTTAAATATTTCGGTACACGTCTTAATTACTAAGTATAAGAGTAAGGATGTGTTACGATATATTAGGCTACTTTGGCTGCTATTAACTATACGCTGATTACTGTACCTGTTATGGATCTACATATTTAGGTACTTATTTGTTACAAAACAGTCGTAAGTAATTATTAAAGCTTTATGAATAGGCTTTGACAAAAATATGAAAAAATACTAAGACTATGTTCAATTGAATAAGGTACATTGTAATACGATAAAACTTCATAACGAACATTATTTTAATCAAAATGACTATATGTAGGTATACTTACGCTTAAATGAAATAAGAAACTGTATTTGGTGAAACAAAAAGGCGTACTTTAAATTTGAATTTGTGTTTTTATATAGTTTTGTCACGGAAACTTTTTTCATCTAAATCCCAACTGGGCTGAATGCAACTTTCATTGCCAGTTATTTATTTGGACTTGTGGTTTTCCCCGCAGAGTTCAGATGTTAAGAAGTGGTTATATTTATGCTATTGCTTATGATAGGTATGTGACGTACAAAATTACTTTTTTTGTATTTAAGAACAATGCTCACAAGAAAAAAAGGTGAGTTACATTTTGTTCAACATGAAAGGCTAAAATGTCTAACCAATTTATTTATGAAGCAGTATCATGCAGTTATTAAACCAATACATTTAGATTTAACAAAAGATACCAAATTGACTCCGCAGTGCAATCTCATCCGATCCCGTTCACTTAGAGCGACCGAAATAGCCCCGCCGTGCAAAACAAATGCACAATGAGTGTTCCGCGTGCCAAGTGCCAACGGCGGATTTATGTTCCGTCACCTGCGTCGCAGCCTCATTCATGGCCAGTTAGACCTAGCTAACTCAATGAATAGCTACTACCGCGGAAAGGCTCACAAATTGGTGTTGGAACCATTTTGCCATCCTGCCTACAAGGTTGCAGTATCCACAAACCAGCAGGGAATGTATACAAAAAACAGGGTTGTTCAAGCGCAGAGAAAGAGCAAAAAAACTTGAAACACAACATAATTTTCAGAGTTGCAAGAACCCTTATGGCAAATACCAATGATTTTTCATTTAATGTAGTGCGAGGCAGACATGATAAGCGAAGTCGCGGCCAAGTTTACTAATCTTTATTTTAATTGATCTTTATATAGTCATAGCATTTATTTATAGGTGCACGTAATATTGTATGTACTATGTATTAATACGCAAGCACATTGTTAACATTAGCTATTGCTATTGCTTTTATTCATAAACCTTATTAGGTTTATGAATAAAATTTATTATTATCTTCTTCTTCTTCTTATAGGAAATTAAACTTATATATGTAGCAACGATGCAAATGCGATAATTACCCGCTCACCTTTGCCCGCTACGACCGTTGTGCAAAACAAATGCACTATAAACAGCGAATACTCAGTTCCTGCACTAAATGTACGTCCCCGTCAGGTGTCCGCTCTGGACGGGCCTCATTCAGGCTAGTTAGGTTTAACCAGCTTAAGGCTTGAAATGCTAACTTAGAACAGCTGCGTTGAAACTGTTGTGAATTAGTAGGTTTTTATAGATGTGGCGGTAAATTTCCCGTGACATTATGTCGGCGTTGCTTTTCCAGTGTACCATGAAAATGAATGCGAGTGGGAATTAAAGGTAGCTTAATAAGTGGCAGAATTAAAAACGTCGCAGTACACAAATATATGGCGCACAAGACAATGGGGAGGGCAATAATCATGCGTTAAATAAATATTTTTCGAAACGTGTAAAGGATGGTGTATGTTACCTACCTAACAAAGAAATTTTATAAGTAGGTAAATAGGTAATTTTAAGATAATAAAGGGTTACCGGTCGATTAGATGTCATTCATCGTGTAAAATTTCTCGCTTAAAATGCATGCAATTAAAATGTTACTGAGCGCAAGCCAGTAAATAAGCTATTAATCTCTTTTATACGTCATGTAGCCGCCGACGAGTAACGAAAATTAATCGTGTCAGGCCAGTTTTATTGAAAACTTATTCAATTATAATCCTCTTATGTAGGTAAATTATTTATCAACGGGTTTAGTAGTATTTTATGCAACTGTTGTATAAGTAGGGTCTTAAAACGCGAGTGGCGTGAGTTGCGATGCGAGCCTTGGCGAGCATCGCAATTAAAGACGCCACGAGAGTATTAAGACCAAGTTATACACCGTTGCATACAATACTTTTTCTACGACTAATTCTAAATAAATAGCATTTGACTTTTTCCGATAGTTCTATTACTACTCACGCAATTTCTTCAGCGGTGCAGTTATTTTCTTTTTCGTCCATTTTAAGAGGAACGTACACAGTTTTCTTCACTTCACAAACACGAATAAAATCTTAATAAGATATTAATAACGAATAGTTATCATATTTATTTCGTCTTTTAATTTTGAATTGGAACTTTGGTGGGAAATTACAAATATGACACATTGACACCTCTTGTTTATGGTCTGTTTTGTTTTTAATTTCCTTGAACTTGCCACCCGAACCAAACTGAATCCGGATCCGAACCGAACCGAATAGGATCGGTTTATATTTATAAATAATACCAATAATTGGTAAAATATGTGTACACCCAATACATGATCATTTATTTTTATTTTAGTAAATAATTTATGTTCTACAAATGTTTGATAGTAAAACTTTTTATTTCGAAAAATTTGCTTATGAAGTTGGTACCACTGCAATATGGCGGCCGATTGAAAAAAAGTTAGATGATTTGACATCGTGGTAACAGTGCTTTTATGAAAAATGTATGAACCATAAAAGTACACTAAACAGTGCGTTTATGGGCCATAGAGCATAGAGTTTTTCGACGACTTATTATGGGTGTCATTGTATTTGAGCTAGAGCCTATATAAATAAATGACAGATAACGGTACAGGAGTAGAAAAACAATTTTATTGCGTACCTACTACAAAATACAAACTGGATCTCCATATAATTTCATTTAGTTAAATAAATTTAAAAAATAGAACATTTCACGAACTACTTATAGTCAATGTTCAATTTTTGATGAAAGAAAGTGCAGTCGAATCCAATAATTAATAAAAAACAACAGCCATTAAATTACATTCAATTATTTGGTCTTAAATTCAGGTTCCAATGTTTTTGTACCACGATCATCAATAGGTAATTTACAAACATAAAAAGCTAAGCAGAAGATATGTTCCTCTTTACTATCTCATATTATGAGCTTAAAATGTATGCAAGCAATTAATATTGTATCACAAGTCAGTAAATAAGCTATTCATCTCCATTACTTGATGTTTGCCGGCGACTGAGACGCCGCGACGAGTATCAATCCAGTCCAGTCCTTGACCAATAATGCTAACTAATGCACTGTAGAACACGATTTTATTAGCTAGGTTTTCCTTTATGTAAAGTGTCTGTCAGGTGAAAACGTTTAGTTAGTTTGTCTTGGTCTTAGATTATGATAAAATTATGGAAAACATTCCAGCGATTGAACTGCTGTTATTATTCGCAACAATTAGAAAATACAGATGTGGAGTGTGACGACTTTTAGTTGAACTAACTACTCATCCTATCAGTCAGCTACAGTGTTAGTCACATGTATATGCCAACATTCTCATCCTTTTCTTCAAAACTACCTACAACAGGTTCAGATTTCTATGGCACTTTTTACTTACTTTTAAGTTTCCATCCAAGCTGGTACCGAATTAACAGAAGCGATTTCAATATCTAATAAGTAAGTTGAGGAAAAATTGGAAATGCAGATAACTTGCACGTTGTATAGAGACTAGAGTTTCGGCAGTCCTCAAGGACGTTTTTTATGGACGAAGGTTCCAATGGTGGACATTACATTGCGGTGCAGCTATAATATATGTATATTATACAGCATGAATTCAAAGGTTAATGTATCGTATAAAATGTAATGTATCACTTATTTTTAAATACTTACGAGTATTACATACAGAAAGTGATATATTCACGTTATTATCCATATATTACACGTTACTTAAAGCAGACGCAAACAGTATAATGACCCTATGCATTCAGTAAAAAAATGTCCCTTTTGTATTTGTAATCTTAATCAATAATTATTGATTACTGCACTAGTTGATAACTCGTTTCTAAGCATTTCTAATGAAGACAAAGATAAAATGTACATTTTTGACGAAAAGTTCATAATTGTGTGTCAGCTGGCGGACTGATATTGATTATTCTTTTGCTAACTTTATCAATTAAAGACTAAACTGCGAAAAAGGGTCAGAAATTTCAACTTTTTTAATCATGTAATATTGAAGGATGAGTTTCATAAATATTTTTAAAATGAAGAATTATTGAAACATAAACATGCTCACCTTTTAAAAATGATTATGCTCTAACTATAATGATAATAGTTATATCCCATTCAATATACTGCTTAGTAATTTACTCTAACTGTGAAAGCTACTAAAACCATATGAAGTAAATCTTAACACGTCATATGATTTATGCTCAATGAAACATTATTCTGCTAGTGCACTTCGAAAGACACGCAGTCCCAGTTATTTTCGTACTCGATCCGAGACGCCATTTGCAAGTGCCTCAACAATAACCAATGTACGACATCGAGGATTAATAAAATATTGAAAATCGTGGAGGTTGATATTTGAAAATAGAACCGGAGTAAATGCGGTAAAGTACTTGGGGAGGATATGTGGAATCTAACAAATGTATCGAACGGATATTGAGTTTCGATGTCGTAGACGTTGCGTGTCTGCAGTATTCTATCGGTAATAAAATAATACTCCCCGTACAGTATTATGCGAGCAACGCCATCTTTTATATTGCCGAGACACTTTCTTGGGAGCGAGATTACGTCGCTAGAGGAAATTTAATATTTAAAATAACTTGCGTTACTCGCGCGTTCTCATATTGACGCTGGGAATATGAGTAGAAATAGATTTTGAGAATGCATTTTGAATGTTGCTAAATGATAATATTTTTTTCTAGAGACATTTAAATACTCTCCTACATTCTGATGAAACTGTAGCGGTACTGCACAAATGATCACAGTCTAAGACCACATAACTTTAATATTTACTTCTACACTAAGACTACGATCTGTTATATCCAACATGAGATATGTATTATAGGTACAAGACAATCCATCGATTGGAGATTGAACTCACAAAACCCGGTTGAACAAACAATACGAACAGATTTATTTACATCAAGTGTCCGTTTAATAGCCTTACCTATTCCAACCGATCAAAATGTATTTAAATCACGACGTGAATTTAAACGATCGAGTCAACGATTTGACAATGATGAATTATTCCCCTAAACAGTTGAGGCACGAACAATATTCACATGCATTTTAATATGAAGGTGGGCGTGTGATTGTATCACTGGTGTAATAACAGTGTTGTGAAATAACACTGACTCGGAACACGCGGTAGGATTTAATGTATATTTGAAGAATATATACGACCATCCTGCTGTGAAGAGAACTGTAGCATTGCGTGACTCATGTATAGGGATAGGAGACATTCAGGATACTTGTGTAGCTATCAAACAGCTGGATAGGAAGGCTGTGATTTTAATACACTTAGTATTTACTCAGCCAAATAAATTAGGAAGAGTAAAAGGAATTAAATAGTAAGTACTAGCTTCCGCCCGCGACTTGGTCTGCGTGGACCCGGGATTAAAACTATCTTATATTTAATTCCAGGTTTTAAACTATTTTCTTGCAAAATTTCATCCAAATCGGTAGAGCTGTGTAAGCGTGATTGAATAGTTAGTTAGTTAGTTTTACTGGGCTTTTTTCCGCAAGTCGACATCCAGTGTGCCTATTTTGCGTGAATCGGTGGGGTAGCGCTACTCTAACCACCCCAGCTCCTCCAGGAAGTTTGTGAGTGCCTTGGTGTTGCTGACTGCGTTCAATAGTGTGTCCGGAGACCCTAGGTGTTTTTTCCTGTATACTTCTACCTGCTTACAGTCCAGTAGAATGTGTTTAGTTGTTTCTTCTGCTTCCATGCACGCTCTGCACATGGGGCTGTCTGTGATACCTAAGTTATAGAGGTGTCTGTTCAGAGTGTTATGTCCTGTTATTATTCCAACTATCTTGCGTAGTTGGCTTCTCTGTGTCCTCAGTAGTGCGGTTGTAAGTTTGTTGTCGCGTTTCGACAAAATCTCTTTAGTCTGTCTGCATGTGTCTATCTCCTCCCAGTATCTTTGGTGTAGGTCTTTGGTGTATAGGTCCAGTTGATTGTATATGTAGCTTTGTGGCAGGGGCATAATTGGCTCCGGTCCGTATGCCGTTGTTTCTGAGCCTTTTCTGGCCAGTTCATCCGCTGCATCGTTTCCTCTTGAGCCACTGTGCCCCTTGATCCATTGTATAGTAACGTTGTTTTTATCTGCGCACACCTCTGTGAGGATTTGGTGGCATTCGTATATCAAGCTAGATGTGATGCTATCACTGCTCAGTGCTTGTAGTACCGATTTACTGTCAGACAGTATCCGTATGTTTGTATTCTCGACTTGTCGTCTTTTTATGGCATTGCAGGCTTCAATTATCCCTACGCATTCAGCTTGGAATACTTTGTTATGTTCACCTAGTGGTTTGGCTATTGTATGTTTAAGTCCTCTGAGAACACACCACATCCCGTTCCCGTGTTCGTTTTTGACCCATCTGTAAAAATTCTAAGGTCTGTTTGGTTTAGCCCCTCTCTCGAGTCTTCTGTTAGTGATATACCATAGTCTTTCCTGAAGACTGGAGTTCTTGGTATTTTGTCGATTGAAGCCTCCATGATAGGGAGGCTTGTGATCAGTCTGTTATGGATCTTTGTGTGGGGTGTGTTTAGTTTTGTCCATAGGTTGAGGCTTTTTAGGCGTATTGCCGTCGCAGCCGCTTCCTTCAGTATATGCATGTGTAAAGGTAGGAGTCCTGTGTAAAGGTAGGCGCGTGATTGAATAACAAACATCCAAACTTTCGCATTTATGATATTAGTAGGATATTTTGATGTCGTGTATTTGATGAAGATGACAGTAAAGAAAGGAACTTTACTCACATTTTGACGGAAAAAATGCTGCTGTTGAGTATTTTCTGTATACTTAGACAAGACGCGCGTAAATATAATGGTTGTAGCATCTGAGCGAATATTGTGTTAATAAATGTTCGTGATTAAGAATGTTCGTAGAAAAACGGATGTTGCAGACATTCGCATTCGCATCCAGGGATGTTCCGCATCATATTCGACATCCGCTTCCGCATTCGCATCCGCAAAAGTCGATGCGGAGTTTTTGCGGATGCAAATGTCGTACAAGTTGCGAAAAGAAAGGGGCCAAAGCTGCGCGAACCGCGCGCGTGTTAGGTGTTTTCGTCATTAGTCAATCAAAATCTTCGTTTCGATTATATAATCTGACGATTCTCCGCATTCGCTCAAGTGATGCGTTCGGTTTGCAACGATTGTAAATAAGTCGCAACATATGGACGGTTTTTGTTTATGCGCTGATGTGAGCCTCCCAATATCCGCATTCGTGGATGTCTCAAGAATCGCATCCACAACATCCCTGTTCTAGACTACGAATGACATGACGCTTTATGATCGCAGCCCTTTTCAAAGTTCGATTCTTAGTTCTAAAATACCTGCATTTTTTTTCGTCTGTCATGTCTACTTATACAGACTGACTTCTTTTTTTATATATAATGCCAGTTCCTGAAAGTACATTATTATTTCATTTTAATGATACGGGCATTTATTTATCTATTTATATATTTGCCACACTTACACAACTATTTTTACAGGAGCTAACCCCAAGACCTTTTATAAAACTGGAATGTCTGTCTCTTTAACTTGAGTTTTTATTAATAACATTGCACTCTAGCTTCCTTAGATTATAAATCTCTTAGTATCTTTCTACCCACAATGCACCGTCCAATTTTTATTTTCCAAGAAATTGAAGATCTATGTTATTGTTAGCATCAGACATCAATGTTTCCTGCAGCGGATAAATGGTTTGCTTGCAATACGAGTAAAAATAGACTTTAACACTATTCCCTTGCGTTTCTTCTGTCAGAGTGTGGCCAGATCGCAGGCGTACGATGTTACCCATAAAGCACATTGCATAAACTAAAATATTTGAATATTGCACGTGGGAAGGGCAACCGACGCGTGCTACACATCTCGCCGAAGCCGACCGTACACGCTCGTAAATATCCACGACCGTATACTTTACAACCGACGTCGAAACTTTGTCACCAGTAAAATACATCGATAAAACTGACATTGAATTGCTACGACATACGAGTCAAATCGAATTCAAAGTCACGTTATTTTTGTCTATAGGTTTAGTGCGTGTACGCAGAATAGAAGATTCGATTTCAATAATATTGTCTCATTTTAAAAGCACACAGTGTGTTCGCACTAATATCTGGAGGTAGGTAAACCAGAATTGACGGGCCATCATTAATTTTGAAATTTCTAATAAATAATGGTTGTTCTATTTTTAAAACGTCCAATCTGTCAACGGTTGAGCGCGCATGTTGTGCGACGACGAATGGTTGCAAACGATACCTACATCTGTTGTCTATTTCGAGATTTGTCTCCGCCGACAGTCTGCGCCGGAACTTGAGAGACAACTCTTTTTTGAGACACGAAAATGTTTATGATGAAAGAAAATAACATAACTGTCAGTTGGGACTTTATCAGCTTCACTCCACATTATGTTCACGTTTGGAATATTTCTTATATCAAAGGAGCATTTATCGAATATATTTTAGGTACTTACGCTTACAAAGAGATGCCGATTTTGCTAAAATATCTACTTAGTTCTAATCTATCCCAAATACATTTAAATACCGTAGGCGTTACGAGAATAGAAGCGAAATGATCATGTTATAAAACAAATTGTATTTCCAGCTTGTCAGTCCCCTACTCTTTGCTTACTTATCGCGGGGCTTTGTGCTGAACGCATTAAGCTAATTTGAATGGCTGTTTAAAGGGAGGTTTGAATTCTTTTCTTTAGCGGTTGCTGATTGTGGGAGCCGACTGCATGCGCTGCATTCTTGTCGCACTCGGAGACAGGGATATTCCAGCTAAAGAGGACGTAAAGGCCAATGTAATTGCCATGTACGCATATAATGAGCATACATAGCTGTCAGCTTTTGGGACCCAAAAAGGAACTAAAGAAAATTGACAGGGTTCTTTGAACTTACTTAAATCAGCACATGAAAATTTATAATTAAATCTGCCCTTATGTGATGACGGATACTCCGATGTGTTGAAGCATGAAACTCTCAGTACATCATTTCTAAAGTTGTGTAAAACGGAAGTACTGTGTCTCTTTCTCGAATCTTTTTTTATGCTTGAAAGCGTCACACACAAATTCGCAATACGGCTCCGATTTGAATACGTCGTAAAATACTTCCCAAACTTTGATTCAGCCGATTGTAATCGCGCATTTGTAGTGCAGACAAATTTAATGAGCTCAGTTACATCCGTGCTGTATTTTACTTTTTTTTATTCAGACTAAAAAGCAATTACGGAGATCAGTTTTAAATTCTTTATGAGCACGACAAAATAACGGTTGTATTTAAAACGATATTCGATCGTCTCAAGTTACACGATTGCCGTTTTGAGAACTAAAAATAAACCTTAATGTATACTTCAGTATCACCTCGGGTTTGTCTCATTAATTACACCCTTGATCGCAAGGTTTGATCCTAACGTTCAAATGACCCATTTTTTCCACTAAACGAAACCAGATAAGGCCATCTCTGGCTGTCCTCACATTAGTTAATGAGCTACTATTCAAGAAATACCTTCTTTAAAAGCTAAAAGATAAGGTTCAAATCGTATTTAGTTGTCTTTTGATGTGACGAATGTCCCAAGAAGAAGCGCCGTGGGCGAAACAAGTGACAAACGATCCGCTCTGTCGGGAGTGATAAAGTACTGATTATATTACACTGCATTTTGCCTTCATAATTAATTGACATCGGTTATCTAAGCCGCTTTACGGTCCCACTGACTTTAATTACTAACCGGGCGGTTTGATAATAATTCATAATGTTACTTAGGTTTATAACGGATTTTATGAGAGTGTGACTAAGAGTGCCTGGGTTCATTGGTTTGTGTCACGTAATGTTTCTCAGAAATTACATTATGCCACTTCAGTCACTTGCTTGACGAAAATATTGCGCTAAATTCAATTCGGGAAATTAACACGACAGTCTCTTGTTTACAACATTTATAAATGCTACAATAAAGTGCGTTTCAGAAGCATTATTGCCAGTAATGGTGGAAATGAAAAAGGCAATTTAAAGCTTTCATCGCTTGAAAACGTGCATGGTGCAGGGATTTCTTTTTTATCACTTTATTATTTTATTACAAGCGCGAATTGGCTCTCGTTTCACGGTATACTTTTCAACGGGTTGCCGGGTAATAAATTCTACAACTTTACCTACATTTTACAGCGTTTTAAATCGTGTTTATATCGAGGCCCTTGCAAAGGCCAATTTATTAGTAGCATCAAACCAAAACGGTAAAACGCAGTTGATCTTGCCAAAATTATCTCATGGTAACTCTAGTCCAAAACAACAATATCCACAAGACGCTACTACCTGTAAATGATTTTAGCAAAACGAACAGTTTAAAGCTTTAGTGGGTAAATAAAAATATATATGTAGAGAGCCCAACAGTGGGATACCCAAATAGGCAAGAAATAAATATTCATGTTGATTTAGTGTTTCAATATTGATGTGCCATTTCTGAACGGCAACATCCATCTAATGTAGTTAGTTGCAATAAAAATACCCCCTTTCGAAAACAAGGTTGATTAATGCAGACGGCAACGAACGGAGAGAAACCAAGGTACGACCTGCAAGTCCTGCAACTTAACGAATGCATGCCTGTAGCTCACGCCGCATTAATATTAGCCGCAATGGTATTTGTTGTTGCCACTCCGGTGCTTACGCTTCGTACTTTAACGATGTATTCATTTATCGTTTACGTTATTTTGGAATTCTTTTCGTATAGTGTTTGTTACACGCGCTCTACTAAGATCGTGATGTAAACAAAAGAAGTTGGTATGCATTCGTGTTGTTGAAAACAGATTTGTTTTGATATGAATGACATTCGTTTTGATTTTATGCGACGGCTTGATAGCACCAATTACATTAGTCTTGAAGATTTAAGAGATTCGCGCCCTCGAATTAAATACGGCTTCGTATTTTAACGATGTATTCATTTATAGTTTACGTTATTTTGGAATTATTTTCGTATTGTATTTGTTACACGCGCTTTGATAAGATCGTGATGTAAACAAAAGAAGTTGGTATGCATTCGTGTTGTTGAAAACAGATTTGTTTTGATATGAATGACATTCGTTTTGATTTTATGCGACGGCTTGACAGCACCAATTACATTAGTCTTGAAGTCTTAAGAGATTCGCGCCCTCGAATTAAATACGATAGTTTTATAACTGAGCTCTTAATGAAGTCAAGAACAAATCCCCATTATATAACTCCACACTCCCGCAGAACGTTTGATGTGACACACGTATAAAATTTGTCGAGTTCCAACGCCATACGTCGACAAAAAGCGTAAACAACCTAAAATAACGAGCGAAATGATCGTTTACCGAAATAGGTGGTTATTCTTATACCACGGTTAATTGCTGCTTTTTTCTCGGGCCCGGATTCCGTAATTTGTCTTCTCAGAAATGAGTCGCGTCGTCGGTTTCGTGAGACATGTAGATGTCACTGGTTTTTTTTTGTGCACCCCTCGTCCGGCGTAAATTACGCTTTAGTAGAACACCCCGGGGAAACGTTAGACGGGTTCCGTAATTACTGTTTTAACTGTTCAGCCAGAAATGTCAAACGTTAGATACTTATTTCGGTTGAAATTGCCCACCATTCTGTTTTTTGTGGGTTTGTCGCGTGATTATAAAAATTAAAGGCGCAATTTGTTTATAAGTTTTATTGGAACTTCAAACTTAATAAGGACATGAAATGTTACGTATTTTTAAACAAAGATGTTTGTTATGTTAATATATTTTGTAACATATTTACCCCGAGAGAGCTGCACATTTTTGTACAAGTACCGTGAAACCTTTTACACACAGGTCACGCAAAATTGAAACTTATTTCAATGGCGTAAAGATATTGTTCTCACTGTAGGAATTCGAAAATTATTTATTTGTTTAGTAGGCTGGTGTTTTTACGAATGCAGCTCTCAATTCAATATTTCATATTCGCGGTACATTTTAAAGCAGATTAAAAACTTTAAATTTCCGACGGAGGGTTTAAAATACATTATGTCTGTACCATCTGAATAATTGAAATCGAAAACCGAGCGGCACTGCGGTCTCATTCTGAGCAATGCAATCAATACTTCTACGTCTGATGCAAAACGCTGTAAGTAAAAAAATACACGTACGAGGAACGGAGGGTCGAGGTTTGTGGTTTAATCGGGTTGAGAAAGGGAATTATTATGACGTCCTTTACGACTTCTCTCCAGAAAAAAAGTACAACGATAGACGTTTGGAGGAGCTTTGTGGTTGATGGAAATAAAGGAATCATTTAACTCCCCGGCTTGGTTGCGTTTTTGGTTTTTTAATTTAGAACCCTGTTGTTAAGTATATAAGTTAGTTTTGGTATTGGCACATAGGTATACCTACGCTACGCGTTAATGTCACGTGCATGACGTGCAGCCGCTACTCTAGGATCATATTTGTGGTTCAGACATTTTAGTATTACGTGCGACGTTATTCCACGAACTTTGACGTGAGCGTGACATAGGACCTTATTCTCCGTACTTATAGTTTGACGTGCACAATGTGGTTGCGTTTTACGATCGGCCCAAAGATTTACGCTTGCCGCGTACTTTATATACGCACGGCTTATGATATTTACGATTACGGTCATGCATATTTAAGGGTTGGATACACGGATAAATAAATGTTTTGATCGAACTCATTGTGGGTACCAGGTACTAAATGGAATCTAGAAATGCTTGTTATTTAAGGGTTCCGTATTTTGAGGAAAAGGGGGGTATTGCAATTGGCACAACCAACTGCCATGTTGTTAGAGGCGCATAACACACTATCATTAGTTTGTGATGAAATTTGAAGTAGGCATAAAGTAGGAGCAAATGAACAAAAGATCCCACTGGGTCGAAGTGAATCCGAAAGGGCCCTCATCTACATAAGATAAGATAAGATCATCAGTTTCTCTCGCGTTGTACTAATTAGAAAATGAGTTTTTCTTATGGCTTTGTTCTAATCGAACCCCATTGAGTAGGTACTCGTAGATTTCAATATTATATACCTGATATATTTTTATTGATTACGTAGGTGCACCGTAGGTAAGTAACTAGGTAGTAGGTAGGTATAATTAATTCGAAATCTCACTATTTTCACATTAGAAGCTCGGTATTACTTTACATTCGACTATAAATATTACTTTTTAACCTCAGATCACACCTCAAACCACTAACTAATACTGCGCTGAGTTTACCTAGGGTATCGTGATTCGTGAACTTGACACTAGGTCTCCCGGTCTAGCCTCACCCTTACCCCGTGAAATGGCGTCCGTGACCCCGCTCATGCGGTATCCGCAGTACACAGATTACGAGGAGTAAGAAATTAATTAATAGAGTCAATCATAAAATGATGATACTCAGATACTAAGTAATTTAGCTTAAGACTACCCTTATACGACACCAACTTAAGTTTTACTATACTACATATAATAAAGTACCTAGGTAAGTAAAGGTTTTTTAAAACACACGAAATTGCTTCTTTACCTTAACTATGTTTTTATTGTTTAATAAAATAAAATAAACATTTCTTAGACAGGTCATAATAAAATAAACTTTAGAATGCACAGCTGTAACAATAAATAAAAATATAGTATGAAAAACGAGTAAATTCAAGTAATAATATAGTTTCACGCCAAAGAGAAGACATAAAACAGTGTTTAAAATTTAATGGACCGTATTTTGTTTCACGACAAGCCTATACGTTTTATGACATTTATTTTATGATTTTATAATGTTGGATACTATTTTATAGACGTAAAGCTACTGAGGTCAATATCTGACAAGATAGTAATACTTAGCTACATTTTATTCGGAAAGGTTTTTACTAATTCGGTAGCGGTTGAAGTATTTTTCTATGTCGTAGGTACCTACACAGCTAGAATTCTATTTGTATTAAATGACAAAAGAAGACACCCCTACTATGTCGATTTTGTTTAGTTGTACAGGCGAACGCAGGGATATCCTTATGACATGCTGGGGGCTGGTAATATTTTGAGAGTCGAATACTGCTTCAGGTATTCTTACCTCTTATATGTGTGCACAATATATATACATATTATATTTTGTGCACAAACAGGACCTTGACGCCACGTAAACGTGGTGTTTCATGCATCTATGTATGTATACATACGCGATTCGTTCGCATGGAATTCGTCAGTAGTAGCTCCGGTCATCTCACATTAGGTCACATTACTTGAATTAAAATAACATTGATCTTTTTTTAATCAAGTATAGTATGCCCATGTGTACAAGATTTCTCACGTTGTTTGCCTTCACCAAAATGTTAATGATAATTATCACATGGCAATCATTGGTTACGAGCCGGGATTCGAATCCACGACCGCCGTTTGACAGACGCACCGCCTGAAGCACTAGGCTACTGTAGCTCACTTGTCCCATTTCTCTGATCCTCAACACGGCTTCAGTTCATGGCTTGCTCCAGTTTCACGGCTCGTTTCAGTCGAAGTCCCCGCAATAAAGTGAACACCCGAGCGTTTCAATCTATTTGGTTGAGCACGTTTTCATGTCTAGATCGGATCCAGTTTGAACTGGTTTTGATGCATAATAAATTGGGAATGCCAAAGGTTCTCCGAGTTGGTTTCACCAAAAATATACAGGTTTTTGACTTTCTATTGACTTGAAAGAAAACATTCGATGCCAATAATTATGCAACAGGATTGCCTTCAATAGTAATAGTAATGTAGATACTGCTACCATAATTATTTTGCATTAAATACTATGCGTAATATAGGGGACGAGATCGGAACGCTGCAAGAGTGTATTCCAGAGGGGTGATGACGTAAACGTAACGTAACGACCTGACGCGTGTACAGTTCGTTACGTGATCGACCTGCTATTCTCATTGAAAAATTGTTTATTTTACCCTAGAAAAAAAACAGTCGGATTGCAAGTAAATATATAATGTCTGGGGGCACGGTAGTGCCCCCGCCAAGTCAAGCAAAACAGCGGCACTGCCGTACCATCCTTTTCTCGAAGCATGTTTAGGCCATTTTCGACCCCCCTATAACTTCGTTGTGGATAAAACTAGAAGCCTGAATTTTCAGTAACCAAGCACGCATTGTATAAACACGATATATTTGAAATTTAATTCAATTTGAACCAGTAGTTTAATAATTATAATTTGTCACTCACTGACTCACCGATCATCAATAGTCTAAGGCACTTCTAGCAGACATAAAAGCTTCAAATGTAGAAAGAAAAAAGTCATTAGTGTATAAATCAAGGGAAAACTAAAAAAAAATGCTATTACAGTCCAGTTTTCTAGATACATCAACTGCATAAATTTGTACATCAAATAAAACTAAAATAAAACTTTGTAATCTACACTAATCAAAATAATATTATAAAGAGGAAAAGATTTGATTGTTTGTTTGTGTGTTTGTATTGAATAGGCTCCGAAACTACTGGACCGAATTGAAAAAATCTTTTACCATTAGAAGCCGACTCTATCCCTGATGAACATAGGCTACTTTTTACCGCAGGAAAATGCTTCATTCCTACGGGAAAGCCGGGCCGGGCAGCTAGTCCCATATAAACATATAGGCTTACAAAGTTATATTGGCAGTGAATGGAACAAAAAATTAAAAAGCAAGTATGGGACTGCATTCATAATTTGTATGTACCTATTGATAACACAACCTACAAAAAGAAGTGAGATCCCATGAAAAACATTCCATGTAATAAAGACGCCAAGTCTCGAAACTCTTCCACCGTAAAAAGTGGAAGAGTTTCGAGACTTGGCCTCTTTTTAACATTGCAAATGTGTATTCGTTCACTTATCCAAATCCCGTTAGCAGTTTCAGAATTTCTGTTGAAAGAATGAATTACAAGGATCGATTGTTTTAACAATTTAAACCGTCAGAAATCGTAAGTTGCGTAGGGTAGGTAAGTACGTTAAAATGTGTTAGTTTGGGAGATTAGACAGTTCTATATGGTATGAGAGCTGCTGGCGCCACAATTCTTTTTACCGATAAGTGTGGTGGTCGGTGCAACCCGGCCAATGCCAAAATGAAACTGTACAGTGTATACACACCCGTGTATTGTGTTTCTTTCAGCACCAATGCTTATTATTTAGACTATTTCATTCACGAGTCTTCGAGCGAACTTAATCTCGCCGCTGGCAATGCCATGCATAAGAAAGAGGTACCAACCCTCTTGTCTCGCAATCTTAGACAATGCTCGTTCGTGATTCAAAGCGCTAGGTAAAATAACATCTAGTTTAAATTCAGTGCTCATTAATAATTCAATTTGCTTTGTCACAAGCAACATGTGTAGCGATTACAGCGTTTCGCACGGTAAGTATGATACATATTAAAACTGAACATAAAGATTGAACAAGAAGCTAAGACGTCGTGAACTCACATAACCATCTGCAAACATACTTAAAGTCCGCAGTAAGCTCGATTCTCCATACAAACGTAGTTACGCTCTCATTTTAAAACTACGTGTTGGATTGTAACGAAACTTTGTATATACAATGACATGAGGTGTATCTATGTCTGTAATTAGTGTATGTAGCTTCAGATACCATACTAAAAAAAAATACAGCGAATTTAAGTTTTTCATACAAAACTTGTTTTTGCTGTATTTCGTTTGTTTTATAAACTGGAACCATATTAACTAATTACAGATATAGATATACTTCATGTCCTTGTATATGCAAAGTTTCTTCACAATCCAACACACAGTTGTAAAATGAGAGCGTAACTACGTTTGTATGGGAAGGTGAAATTCGCCCGAGTTTACTGCGGACTCTTAATAATTATAAAAACCGGTTTACCACGGTTTTACGGTTGTATAATGTAAACGGGAATAATTTTTGATATGTAGGTAATCTTGTTTTAGTTTCTTCATTATGAGTAAAACTATTTTCTAAGATACAGCTAGTTGGCACAGCTAGCATAAGATATACATATTCGGTGGTTTCCTAATTTATCGTCACAAGCGTGTTTTAACACTTTGAACTCACGGCCTGACAGACGATCGTCAATGCCTGATTCTGGTAACATATGTACCAAGTTGTTATTTAGACTTTTGTATGTATACAAAATGATGTAAGTATATCTAATATATGCAAACTACACATATCCCGTCGGCACAATTTAATTTGACAGCGGATAAACTCGTATATAATAGGCATGATGCCTCATGTTCAAATTGATAACGTAGTGATGCTAAATGGATAGTAAACCATCAAATTATCGTAATAAAGTATAAATTATAAAATATAATTAAAATCATAAAAAGATATGAACCTTGAAAGTTTAGAAAAAAATATGCATTTTTTTTTATTGTCGAAGAGTAAACTAAAAGCTACCAATATAATCCTTACGCTTTCCTAGAAACAAAATTGTATGACAACTATGTACTTAAACGCAGTATTTCGCGACCGAAACAACAATTTACCTGATTTTCCATACTACGATTAGTACAAATATACAAATGTGACGTCACACTTGTATAGACACACAGTATGAAGCGTTTTGCGCTGCTGCCAGCGAGGTCAATCTTTATATCAATTTTTTAGGTATTTCTTTTCTTTAATTGTAGTTGCTCCCATCCCATACAAACATTTGTTCCTCTCCAAAAGCTGGTTCGAATGACGTCACAAAAAAATCTTAGTCATCATCCCTATTCTCTCAGTCTACCCGATTAATCACGAGCGATTGGGGTCGTGATGTATTTTATTAAGTACATTTTAGTAATATTAGTATACCCGACAAAATCCGCTTAAATCGTTTCATTTAATGACAAATAATCGCAAACACCGAAGATAATAATGTAGATGACAATCAATTAATATAAAACGTTACCAAAATAACTTGAGCTCTAATTATATTTCTCACATTGAACTTCTTCAATTGGTATATTACGACTATTGGAAGTCGGTGCAAGTGCAATGTCAGGAAAATATCTTATTACCGATGTGTGTGTGGTTATACAGCATTCTAAGAAACATTATAATGTTATCTTTATGTCTCCGAACATGAAACGTACATTGTAATTCAAAACCAACCGCCAAGTATAATAGTAAAGCGCCATGCAGTGCCATAAATTGCAAATTCGTTGAAAACTACTTACGTCGGATCTTTGTACGATTATCTTTGATGTTACCAGCTCCAAAAAGTTAATTTTGTACATGCTTCTAGTACTTGAACCATGAATTATTGCGGTAATTTCAAGTGGTCGCTCTGTTTAGTTTAGATTATCTCGAAACGCATTAAGTATAAATAAAAAGCAATTAGGATTAGAAGATAAAGCGAACTGAATGCGGGTAAAACAAACCCTGGCGACGAAGTAAATGAAATGCTTCAATGACATAGTAATGTGAAAATCTTGGGATGAAATCTACTTTTGTGGGCAGCAAAGATGAGATTTTTTCAATGTTGTACTTGGTTACTTTTCAAAAAAATAAAACTTCACGTATTATAAAAAATGTAAAGATGTTGTAAATTTTACTATCGAGTCGTAAGGGCTTGCAATAAAATAATCAATTTTACCTTCATGTATGTATCTCTTCCATTTTTTATATTTTTTATAAAATAACAAGCACTCATATTTTTTGCCTATTTTCTGTTAAAAACGAATAAGTAGTTTAACTATAAACATTATTGCCGGAAGGTGCACCATTGATACAACGATGTAAATATAGGTATCCACGATATTTTTTTTACAAAAACAAGTGACACTACAATGTTAAGTTTTAGTCGTTCCCTCATAAGGTTACAATTTTAGTTTAATTAAGTGTATTTATATTCGAAAGTAATTTAAAACGGATACTGCAGGTAAACTGCGGTGAACGATGTCCAACTAGTTATTACAGGACATAAACACAGGGTGCTGTGTGTAATAATAACACACGCTGACGTTTCACATAATATATGCTCCTATCGATAGGTAATGGAAGTGTACATTGATCGGTACCGGTGACATCCACGGGAGTTTTAATTTTGACAAGATTTTATTATTAGTACCTAGTACCTAAATTTGAATAGGTCTGTCTTGTCATTAAGGTGTATTGACAGCGTGAACTTACCAAAGTAACGTTTTTCAGACTACATTACTTAATTACAAAACATGTTTATGTTTTTATTGTTTTGTTTCGTCAATTACAACAAGATGTAACTTTTCGAACGCACATTATGTCTCATCATCATCATAGGCCTTTACGTCTATTTCAGACGATTTAAACATTCCTATGGAGACACCGTTTTTGGTGACTGTGAAGACCGATACGAGACCGGCATGGTCTTCCACATTTCTGGCAAACAAAATTCATGCTCTGGTCTCTGGTCCCAGTCTGTTGTCTACGCAACCTTCTATTGGCTAGTGTCTCGAACCAGATTTCATCGCACAAAGCTCTACCGTCCACAACGCGTTTGCGCCATTGATCTCTGTCGTCGGCAAGCTTTTCCCAGGCCTTACAGTCAATGTTAAAAGTAGCCATGTCTCGCTTAGCGCAGTCCTTGAAACGCAACATCGGTCTCCCAACGTTTCTCTTGGCGTTTGCTACTGCACCAAGCAAGACACGACGAGGTATTCTAGATGGTTCCATCCGGTGCACATGCCCCAGCCACCGCAAGCGTCTCTGTTTGAGAAGAGCGGTCAGACTGGGCAGCTGTGCCATGTTCAGAACCCTCTGATTCGTCACTTTGTCCTTCCAAGTAATGCCTAAGATGTTACGTAGACATCGCATGTGAAAAGTGTTAAGTCGTCGCTCTTGCTTTGCATACGTCGTCCAGGTTTCGGCACCGTACAAAAGTATGCTCAGAACGCATGTTTGGTAAACTATCACTTTGGTTCTGATGGTAAGATGTCTATTGCACCATACTCTTGTGCGCAGCCTCCCAAACATTGTCGCCGCCTTGCCGATACGAATATCGATCTCTGCGTCAAGTGAGAGATTGTTCGACACGGTCGACCCGAGGTAGCAAAACTTATCAACGACTTCTAGGGCTGTACCATCCACTAGTATAATTGGTGTTTCCGCACTACCCTGCACTAAAACTATCGTCTTTTTGACATTTATGGTCATACAGAACAAAGAACACGCCCGGGAAAACTTGTCCATGATATTCTGGAGCTCGAGAGCAGAGTTCGCCACAAACGCTGCGTCATCAGCAAACAAGAGACTGTCGACAAAGAAGTCCTCTCGATGTTTTCTTGATTTGAGGAGCGCGATATTAAATAACTTCCCGTCAACCCTTGTATGCAGATGCACTCCCTGTTGGCTGTCACCAAAAGCCATTTTGAGAAGAAGTGAAAAGAAAATACCAAACAGGGTAGGAGCCAAAACGCAGCCCTGGCGAACACCTCTTCGCATTACAAACTTCTGAGAGGTTTTACCGTCATATACAACAACACCGTTCATGTCTTCATGATATGATTTGACGAGACTTAAAAGTTTCGGTGGGCATCCAATGCACTCAAGCGCCGTATATAGTCCCTCTCTGCTGACAGTGTCAAAAGCCTTGTTAAGGTCTACAAAGGCTACAAACAGAGGTGTGTTCTGCTCTCTGCACTTTTCCTGCAACTGACGAAGTGAGAAAACCATATCCACCGTGGAACGCTGGGGGCGAAAACCACATTGTGACTCCGGATATACGCGATTAGCAAGTTTTTGGAGTTTTTCAAGTAGCACACGTCCAAATAACTTACCCACTATGCTCAAAAGGGAAATCCCGCGGTAGTTGTTACAATCGCCGCGGTCTCCTTTCCCTTTATATAATGTAATGATGTTAGCGTCACGCATATCCTGAGGAACGCGTCCCGCGGCCCAGCATTTACACAGTAGATTGTGCAGAACGGGTGTCACGCACTCAAGTTTGACCACCTCAGCCTGCGTGCCATCGTTGCCGGGACTCTTGCCGCTCTTAAGCTGCTTGACTGCTTTCACGAATTCCTGTATAGTGGGCAAGGCATCTAGTTCCGTCCAAGTAGCTAGTTTGGGCATACCTTGGGCAGCCTCTAGGTGGATATCGACTGGACAAGAATAGAGACCTGTATAATGTTCAACCCAACGTTCCAGTTGACGGAGGGTGTCGGTAATTACAGAGCCATTCGCTTCCTTAATTGGTGCAGTCTTTTTCGGCGAAGGGCCTAGTGCCTGTTTAATGCCTGAATAAACACCGCTAAAGTTCCCAGTATCGGCGCACAACTGTATGCTACGACAAACACCGGCCCAATGAGCGTTGGCGTAATGTCGCACGTTACGTTGTAGGACTGCATTCGCAGATTGCAGCTTTTCACGTGTATCAACACTGGGATACATCCGATTTAAAAGAGCAGCTTCACGTTTCGAATCTAGCAAAGGCTGGAGGTGTTCCAAATTTTCGACAAACCAGTCTTGACACTTTGCTTTTTGGTACCCGAAGGCTTTACCCGCTGTATTCGTAAGAAGTTCGTTGACACGACTCCATTCATCAGATACTGAGGCGTTAATGTCCCAGGAAGTAGTTTCGTTTTTCACCATATCTGCAAATTGCTGGACCAGTTCATCGTTCCTAGTTTTAAGAATGTCAATCTTTCTCTTACCAGGTTGTCGGGATGAATGGATCTTTTTGTGGATGATGGCTACACGTGCTACTACTAGGGAGTGGTCGGTGTTACATTCAGCACTGTGGAATGTACGCGTGTGGAGAGTTTCGCGGAGGTGTTTTTTCCTGGAAATAATCAAGTCAAGTTGATGCCAATGGCCAGAACGTGGATGTTTCCAGGATACCTTATGTGCCTGCTTTCCTTTAAAGTAGGTATTGGTCACACAAAGAAGATGTTCGGAGCAGAACTGTAACAAGCGATCGCCGTTTTCGTTAATCTTGCCCACACCATGTAGACCAATACAATCGGACCATGCAGCGGTATCCTGACCAACCCGGGCGTTAAAATCGCCCAGTATGTAAAGATGGTCGGAAGAATTTACCCCGCGAACTGTATCGGGTAGCTGTTCATAAAACTGATCCTTGAATTCTGCAGGCGATGGTAATGTTGGTGCATAGGCAGATATTAATGATACATACCCACAGCTGGTGTGTACGCGCAGCAGCATAATGCGTTCCGAAATACCTTGAGGACTCTCTATAGTGGATAGTAAGTCGTTTCGAACCGCAAACCCAACACCATGCTCGCGCGTAGCGGATATGGCTTTGCCTTTCCAGAAAAAAGTAAATAAATCCTCTCGCAATGAGCCTTCTTCTGGGAGCCTGGTCTCCTGAAGGGCGCAAACTGCAATATTGAGCCTGGCCAATTCTACATCAATCACAGCAGTTTTACGCAGTTCTTGTGCGCAATCTGAGCTTCCACTGGCGTCCGGGAAGCCTGTCCTCATTGTGCGGACATTCCATGTTGCAAGGCGCATGGATTGGCGGTGCAGATCCGATTTTTTAATGATGTGTTTTTTTGTATTGGCAGGTGTGGTAGGTAACGGCGCCAGTTATCTAGTTTTAGACTAGTGCTTCCTACACCCCAAAGAAGCAAACCAGCACCGAGACGGACCAGTACCTGACTGACTGGGGGCTGCCCAGCTTAAAGCGGGCGGTAACTGGTCAGTGGGCCTACGATGGACCCTCCCACTGTCGAAAGTGAAGTGATTTTAAATGTGTGGAAAAAAACACGGGAAGTGACAGTCTACCGGTTATAAGTGTGGGTAAATAGACGTAAACTCAGGCGCCAGGGGTCACATTATGTCTATATTTGTAATAATCATCATACATGGTCAACTGAAACAATTAATTTAAATAAATAATTAATATATTGAATTACTATTTTCATTAAACCGACAAAAAAAATCTGCTATCGACATCGGTTATTAATCAGGATTATGTCGCTTGCGGAAAATAATATGTCTTTTATAAGGCAGAAAAATGGTAAAAAGATGCCAATTATTGCCTTCAATTTCGGCTCGTGCGGAATACCTATGTATGACACTGCTTAAGACATTGCCTAATGTGTGCAACTTATGAACAAATTATGAACAATAGTATACTAATTGCCTAATTACAACCTGGACACCACGGAATATATCACTGTATAAAGAGTTTTCATACGCTATTAGTAACAATAAGCTAATATAGTACCTTGCTAAACAAACGTCATAGTAGACCTTGCGACACGCGGAAAAGTTATCGCAACCTACAAAAATCGCAAATACCTTTATTTCCCAGGAAAAAGACCTTTCTGATACTATAAAGAACTTTACAAGAACACCAGGTATCCGTAATAAAAATAAAAATAAATAGCACTGGCTAGACACATTTACCATTAAATATTAATCTAAGTGAGCGAGACGGGTAGATTATCAATAAAATGTTTAGTGTGAAGTGGGAGCGAGACAGGATATCTGCAATATTCAGGTTAAACTTGGCAGACACCTAAGCTGCAACCTTATCTATATTTTACCGTTTCAACGGAAACGATATGAAATATAAAACAAGCAAAAACTGGAACACAGGAATACGTTGACTGTTTCTATTTATTTTTTTAAACTGTTTACTAGGTACGTCATCTACCCCTTTATTAGAAAAATAATTTATTGTAGGTAGGTACTCATTGTTTATAATATCCTATATTGAGTTTTTCTTTTCATAATATTGATACGGTTGCTAAAAAGAAGGATTAGCAGATTTTAGGTTAATCCTAATAAAAATGAGAATGCACGTCACTGTCAATCATATTTTTGTATGTATTTCAGAACTTAATGGCCTATTTGGTGATTCTTTTGCTAAGCTGCCTAAAAACCGGGCAGATTTTATCTTGTGCTAATGACGACATTGTATTGTATATTCATGTTTCAAAAACTAAAGCATACTTCTATCCGACAGAACAATACCACGTTAAACTCGTTAAAGAGATCCAATCACAGAAAACTACTGATAACCCAATTATATAAAAAAAAAACAAATATTATGACTCCATTACACTTCTAGTGACGATGAACAACGCTCCCGAATGTTTTGGCGCGGCCCAGTAATACCCGAACTGTAATGCCGATCCGAACTCAGCGGCATCCGTGCCAAATCTCTTTAAGTTGTTTCCCGAGTCTACATCTGTAGGCATTTTGTTACCTATGGACTTTTATGAGGATATTTGTTGAAATAACGGCCTTTATTATGATTAAGTACCGAACTAGTTGGTAAAAATTCCTTTTTAGGAGTTTACTGGCATTTTACTTAATTGAAGAGAAGCGAAAGTATTTGAAAATAAGTAAACTATTTTTAATCGAACTGCAGTCCACGATGCATTATTTGCAGTGCGGTTCATAGTGCGATCTGTCAAATAAAGTTCTGCACCGCATCAAAAGCAGTGACCGTTAGAGGTATCTTGTACTTTTTTTATAAAATAATTTAACTGAAACGTCTAAACTGAACCGCTAATTGCACTAATAATTATGCAAATTTTGAGCCAATTCACTTAACTGTTTAAATGTTTAGACGAGCACTGGCCATTTGCACTCGCAAAACAATAACATTAAACGAGCAATAATCGTAACAGATTCAAAAATCGATTCTAACGTTCCTCATTCAAATAATTCGCTAGGAACCAGTCTTATTGCCTCAAACTGGCAGGAACTCCTGCCAAATTGCTCTCCGTTGCCTTCCTCGCGTCATTTACGCTGTGCCTAGAGAATGAATGGTACAAAATGTGAGTGCTAGCGAGGATATACTGGGAACTGAATGAGATAGTTTTCATAAATCTGTACTAATTTGAGTAGTAGTAAGATAAAAATGTTATAACATTTGACTTAGAGTTTCCATAGAAGGTACTGGAAAAGGATTAATTACGGATTCGCTAGTTTAAAAAAATATGAGAAATTTTATTCGTAACAACAAGAAGGTCTACTGACTTTTAACATCACTTTATTCTGAAAAATCTTTTACTGATAAGTACACATCAACTGAACAGGAAAAAAAAATACGATGATTCGATGATTTAAAATCCCAACTGCTTATCTACTGAAATATTAAAGGCTATGGTGATCCAACATGATTAAATAATGTTGTATAACATAGTGTAAAAAAGGATAACGATATACAACACTATAAAACCTTCATAACCTCTGTGTGGGAGCACTTTTAGTCGGGATAAAGGTTTACAATTATAACAATACATCACACATCTAGATATATTGTGCAATAATTAACAGAATTATTCTGGTAAAAACTAACCTTTAATCTGAATCTGAAAATAATGCACTCCTTTTTTGATTAGGAAGATATTCGTGTAAAAAGCAAGTAATACAACATAATACAACCATTTTTCTTTACCGAAAGTAAACTACCATAGTGGGTAATAATTACAATTACAGGTAGGTATTGCCATTTAAAAAAAATGTTTGTGTACACCACCTACAATGAATGAACACAGCGCAAATGGACTATAATCATATTTGAGGTCGCTGCTTGGAATTCATTTGACAGGATTTGTTGATTGCGGGGCTGTTACGCGGTTTTAATGGGGACAGGATAGTTGTTGCTACAGAATTTACATACGTAATTGTGACTTCAATTATATTATTAAGAATAAATACGATAAATAGGTTTGGAAATAATTCATAATATTAATTCAATTCGATCCAATTAGAAGCGAATGCTTTCTAAGCCACTTTAGAAGAAACCGAAGCATATTTATTTTATTTTTTCATTTAAACTTTCTTGTACAAAATACAGAAATGTACAAATGGTGAGTTTAATGCCAAATGGCATTCTCTACCAGCTAACAGAGCTGGGCTAAACAGAGATTTATAACAAGTGCAAGAAAAAAGTATGATAATTTCTGTTACGAATACGAACACGCGAAGAGAAATAAATAAACAAATGTAATATAAGATACATACAAATGAATGAATGATCTAGAAGTGTGATGTATATCATATCGGGCTTGTATCTTGTATGTGTGTCTGTAATATTTAAAGAGCTAATAGATTTTATATCGGGTCATGTAGGCTATACAAAATAGAAAATCTAAAAACTGAAACATTTAATAGGTAATTGATACGATTCTACAGCAGTATTTATACCATTTAAACATGCAGTCGAATCTAGAGAATATAATTAAGCCTAAATGTTTAACTTATTATACTCGATACAATATTGCAAGCCGATAAATCGGGGACATTACAAAAGTACTGGATGCAATTAAATTTCTCCGATTCAATAAACGACTCAATCATCATAGTACAATAATCAGCTTTCAGAAACTTCGCCGACATATAAAACTGTCATTTACCGCGATTAAACTTCCTCTTTCAATTATAAAAATAAAAGACAATCGCTGTCACACTAATTGTCCGTGGTTTCGTAATTAGTGAAGACATTCAAGGACGGAATCACCCACAATAGGCCCGGATGTTCGCTCCATCACCGTTTCCTCCATGATTTTATCGAAATACTCTCGACTTTCTTCTCATTCTCACAAATGGGATTGCGGAGTGGTGGAATAGGACGGTCGATATTCTAATCGTAATTCACGCTAAGCAGGTGGTTAATTAAATCGGAACGATTTGACAGAATTGAACGTGAAATGAATCGATTCGGTATCGATTGAAATTGTGAATTTCCGTTGGGGTTTTAATTAAAGCTGTTGAAGGCTTGTTCTGTGTTTATTAATTCAGCTCGCGCTTGTTCGCGGCCGTTTTGTTGAAATTGTTAGAATATTTTTTTGCGAATTACTTCGTAAATAAATTTAGTAAGTCGTAAAATTTTCATGAATACGTCGACCTTTTTATGTACCTAACAAAAAATATGGCTACCACACTTTCACGGACTTTATTACCTTATCTTAAACTTAAAGAAAGTGTTTCAGTGTTTACGAATTATTTGTGTTTGTGTTTTAGTAATTTGGTATACTTATACAGTCAGCTGACTGTACTCAAGTTAGTGTTGGTAATTTAAGGTTTAAAACATGTTTTAAGACCAATAATATCTTGTAACTTAGCAAAATAAATTATTATGCTCGCATTTGCAGCCTTAGAGCCGCCAACTAAAGCTAGACCAACAGTTTGCGAGTCCCAAGAGGCTCGAACCTCTGCGCAGTTATACCGCAAGTTTATGTGTCGGAACTAGGTTTTATCAGCCTCTTACTTCTTTTAGTTGGAGAGTTCCTTCTCCCTACCTACCCATTTCGCTTCTTACATTATGTTACTAGTTATTAAATCATGTCTTCGTTGGTGTTTACAGCAAGTTTAAGTGGTGGCTACTAGTTATATTTTCCTTTTTAACTTTACTAATGGAATTGTGGCCTACTGTGGTTAATACACAAATTATTCCATTTAGGATTTGAGATGTATATTGCTTGTACATATAAAACGTAAATAAATTACTCAGGAACACTAAATATTACCTACTTACTCAGCTTGTAGTCTTAGTCGTCTATCATAAGTGAATAATTATTCTGGCGTTTAAGCCTGTAGGTAGTGTAATCTGTACGTACCTGAAATCAAATAGAAATAATTATAAATTAATGGATATATTCATGGAAATAGCACTGTAAATGGATTACACGCTTAAATGTACTTTAGGTAAGAGAGTTACAGGAGTATTCATCCTGAGATTGACTTAGAAGGCCTCCAAATTTGTGGGGGTGTTTTATACTTTGTATGTAAATTGTATTTTATGTAACGCATTTTAGTAAGCTTTATTGGATTCTTCAATAAAAGGTATAAGTTTTGGTCTCTAATTAATGGACACTTTCACTTATTCATCAACTTAAGTACTCATTAAATAGATAAAATTAAAGTTTGTACCAAATTTCAGGTCAATCGGACAACAGGAAGGGGGTAAAATATCAGTTACAAGATTTGACCCATGAGAGTCGAAATAAATAAAACCGTTTAGTAATATTTTCGTTCGGCGTTTTCAGAGTTTGAGCATGTACATGCTCAAACTCTGAAAACGCCTAACGAAATATTACTACAAAACATGTAGATATTAATACGTAAGCATATAAGCAAATAATGTTTAAGAGCTTCGTCAATTATTCGTGCCCGATCCTAAGTATCAGAGAGATCTCTTTGATGTCGCTGCATAACAAAAGGGATAGTTGTGCGCCTTTGGCTAGTAGGTACGCATGTTTGTGGTGCAAAGGACAGGACATTGGCTGGTTACATTAATTAATTATTGATATAACTAATACATGATTCCTTAGAGGGATATTAGTTTAGATTTATGTGTATAGTACAGTAACCAGCAATAACATTACTTAAAGTTTTCATGGTATCTAACGTCTCTACAAATAGCGTCGAGGCAGTTATTTTGCGCAACCAGGATGCTTAGAAGGCTGTTCTAATTCTTCAGTTGTCTATTTTAGTACTCGAGCTATTTTCCGAATAATATGTGTATATATCTGTTGATTAATAAGTATTTATTAATGTCATTCATTAGTCATAAACGTCCACCACTTTTATTTTAGTTCCATCAGTTTGCAGTTGTCACTTTGAAATACATGTTTTTGAGAAATAAATAACCGTAAGTACGTTTATCCAACAGAGCCTAGTACTTAAGAGTTTTTACAAATAAAAGTACTCTATCAATCCTTGCATTTGGACCACTATAATAGTGATTAACTGCCTGATTTCAGCAGGATCAATGCGGCATCAAAGAGATTGCGAAGAATGGGTGCCCCGGGCAATCTCTTCTGACATTGCGACTATAACGTACTTATATCAGTCATTATATTGTATTATTATAGAATATTACTTTTAGGATACGTAACTAAATGGTTATTATTCATATATCAAAACAATAGTTACAAAACTTTCTTCTTTTTTAGTAAATGAAACTAACTTAACAAAACTATAATTATATCAATAAGTCATATAACTTAATCAGTTTTAAAAGTTTTTCTCTTTTCCGTGCAATGAAAATGAAATTTAAACATGTGCAGTCCTTTTTTCAAAATTTTCCTATTATTTAATTGTGTTTACAAGTATGTTACAAGTATCCATACCATTCTACCACACGCCATGGTCGGGCAACCGTCACTTCTAGTACGTAATTATCCTGTTGTATATATCATCTTCTTAGTTTCTAATAAGTATTAAATAAATAAATAGATATTACGGGTCAATCTTACACAAATCGACCTAGTCCCAAACTAAGCAAAGCTTGTACTATGGGTACTAGACGACGAATAGCATACTTATATAGATAAATAAATACTTAAATACATAGAAAACATCAATGACTCGGGAACAAATACTCGTGCTCATCACACAAATAAATGCCCTTACCGGGATTCGAACTCAGGACCTCTTGTTTCGTAGGCAGGGTCACTACCAACTAGGCTAAAGCGGTCATCGTATTGGAGTTATAATTTCAACAGTTCTATTCGCTAATAGTAAATGGATAGGCTAATTTATATGAACTTTAATAAACACATAAGTTTCAATTTCTTTAGTCATCACTATAATAATTATTATGAATCACATACTATAACTTACTGAGGTCGTGAACCTTATAGACCTAGAAACGGTTCCGAACAAAAACGAACCAGTTTTTATAACAAAAATAAACTTGACATTCTATATTTATTCGTTTGGATGAGAAGAGCAAGTTTCTTTGTTATTTAAGTTTTTTTGTTGGATAAGTACTTACTCCAAACACGGAGGACTTAAATTAAGATAAAATATATTTCCCAAGTTTGCCTTTATGACTGAAGACCATTCCAGACATTCATTAATTGCAAGTATGTATGTACGTATTTAATACGGAAATTAATCACCATACATAGACCATCCAGTAATTCTGTTTGTCGCTTACCCAATATATCGGTCGTTGACCTTTACAGAATTATAGTTAGTGTCACACATGTACTCGAAACGCAAAGGGCGTGAAATCACTTGGCGCGAACATCGATATGCAATTTGCCATCGGAAATAGAACGTGATCACACTTAGCGTGTCACCAAACCTTATGTCTCGGGGCTTCAGTCAAAACTTCGCTGTCTCTGTCGTACTATTCGGTAATGCCTAGGAGTGAATTATACCACGTGATATGGCGAAGACTCAAGTGTAGCTGTGCAATGATTAAAACCAGATCCGGTTTACTATACAGTGTGTGGCCTGTAACAGGGGCAAATATTTAAAAGGACGCTTCCTTAGAGCATCTGTAGTAAGTGTAGTAACCCCCTTGTGTCCAATTATTTATATATTTTTTTATATTCGGAGTACTTAATGTTGATCTAAAGTTATGACCGTCAAGGTATGTTTCTTGGCACCACGAGATCATAGCACAGCAGTCAATGCAGATGTTGAGGTAACATCATATACACGACTTTTCGCACCAACTGTCAGGTTGCACAATTTTCTCAACTATAGACCTGGTGAAAGCGTATAACCAAATAGCCGTGAATCCTGAGGACATTTCGAAGACTTCGATCCTGACTCCATTCGGCTTATCTGAGTTCCCGTTTATGACGTTCGGATTAAGAAACGCCGCCCAGACCTTCCAGATGTTCATAGACGAGGTAGGTACTGGACTTCTGCTATGGTTACCTTGATGACATCCTGGTATTTTCGTCATCCTTAGAGCAATATAAGAGTCATCTTCGTCAACTGTTCGAGCGATTGACACAATACGGCGTCTGGATCAACATTTCCAAGTGCTTGTTAAATGTCCGAAGTTAAATTCCTGGAATACCATGTGACAGCATCAAGTGCCAAGCCTTTGGAATCCAAAGTTCAAGCCATCCAGGATTACGCCGTACTGAAAACTGTTAAGGAGCTCAGGTGATTCCTGGGCATGATTAACATCTACCGACGATTCGTACCCAATGCTGCTCACCTTCAGGCACCACTTCACTCCATTCTGTCAGGACCTAAAGTCAAAGGGTCACATCCAGTAAACATGACTCCAGAATTGCTACAGGCTTTTGAAAACTGCAAGTCCTCGTTGTCTAAAGCAACACTTCTAGCTCATCCGGATCCAACTGCTCAGCTCGCAATCTTCACTGACGCTTCTGACACTTCTATAGGCGCAGTCCTTCAACAGCTAGTTGGCGACATCTGGAGACCATTGGCTTTCTATTCTCATAAGCTCACCACACCACAGAAGAAGTACAGCCCGTACGACAGAGAGCTTCTAGCAGTGTACGAGGCCATCAGGTACTTTCGTCATATGGTAGAAGCCAGAGTCTTCGTTACATACACTGACCACAAGCCACTTACCTTCGCTTTTTCCACGAACCGAGATAAATGCTCACCAAGGCAATTCCGATACCTGAACTTTATCTCGCAGTTCACAACCCATCTTCGTTACTTACCCGGCTCTCACAACGTTGTCGCTGACGCCTTATAGCGCGTCGAGGATGTTACAGCCACCTTCGACAATCAGGGTCTTGCACGATCTCAGGAAACTGACCCAGAGCTGCAAGATCTGATCCTCCACGGCTCGTCACTCAAACTGAAGAAGTTGCCTTCACATGAAGGTACCTCGACAGTCTTCTGCGACACATCTACTGGACAACCTCGTCCCTATATCACGCCAGAGTTCCGGAAGCAAGTTTTTGAACAACTCCATCAACTTCATCATCCAGGAAGGTCAGCTACAGTGCGACTGGCCACGGAAAGATTCATATGGCCAGGGATTCGCCGAGACTGTAGAGAGTGGGAAAGGCAGTGCTTCATACCATCTCACCACTTTCCACCTTCACCACTCCATCCTTGAGGTTCGCTCGTATTCATCTCGATCTCGTAGGGCCCTTAACCCCTTCTTCTAATTACAGGTACTGCCTCACCGTCATCGACCGATTCACGCGATGGCCTGAGGTGTTTCCTCTCACATACATCACAGCTGAGTCCTGCGCTTCTGCCCTCGTGTCTGGCTGGTTTGCCAGGTTTGGATGTCCGCTTCGTGTGACCACGGATCGTGGTCGGCAGTTTGAGAGCCAGCTCTTCAAAGCTGTCACCTCCATGGTAGGTGCGTGCCCCCAGCTTCCAACGGCATGATTGAAAGACTCCATCGCCAGCTCAAATCAGCTATCATGCACAACATCCACTTGGACAGAAGCCCTGCCCCTCATTCTCTTAGGTATTCGAAGCGCCGTAAAGGAAGATCTTCAGACGACTCCAGCCGAACTAGTCTACGGCGAGACACTTCATTTACCTGGCCAGTTCCTGTCACCACAAGACGACTTCAAAGTGGCAAATGTTACCGAGTACGCCACATGTCTACGCTCTCATATGGCCAAACTAACACCGATACTTGAATCGTGGCATACCTCAGCTTCGCCATTTTACATTCCGAAGAGTTTAGAAACCTGTTCGCATGTTTTCCTACGAATTGACAGACTACGACATTCACTCGAGTCACCGTTCGAGGGACCGTACAAAGTCATCAAGAGACAGGCAAAGTTTTACACAGTTGACATTAAAGGAAAACGGAACACTGTGTCTATTGACAGGCTAAAACTTGCAAACATTCTACGAGACTCATCATCGTCCGATACACAGAACAGCGGCCCGAAACTAGAGATCGAGACTCGGACGAGAAGCGGCCGGCTGGTGAGGTTCAGCAGACTTCGACCGTAGTCACGGTCTGGCCAGGGGGAACATGTAGCGACCTGCTCGGCCGCCACGGTGCTAATACCGCGCGCCTGCGCGCTGCAGCGATCCATTGCCGTGCAACGTAGTCAACAGGCCTGTCATTGCCCTGCTACCTCTTCTGACGGCCGTTTACGATTCAAATCTCAATCTTTTGTGTTTTATGTAATGCGTATATTAGTTTGTGAATAGTTAGTTATGTAAATAAACACATTTACTCTGTACATAAAGTCTCGGCGTTATCCATCTTAGTCTTAGGTAGATGTGACGCTACGCACTTACCTATAAGTCTATTAAAATATATTTTTGTGATTATTTTTTTTTATTTGTTATTTTTAGTGTTTTTTAAATTAAAAAAACTACTTGTGTCACCCCAGAAGAGTAAAAAATACCAGTGAACTCACTTTAAAAGAGAAAGATTTTTTTTTCTTTTCAATTATCACCACCTTGAAATAATTGCTCACAAGCTCAATAGTCTACCGTTTTATTTTTACTCCTATTCCAGGCCACACCCTATATTTACCAACCAAATATTGTACCGATTTGCTTTTATTGCATTTCTACGTTTGTTACGTAATACGAGTATATGGAAGAAGTGTTTGAGAAAAACAGGTTTGTAATAGTATATTACTGCAGAGCCCATAAGTAAGCACTTATGGTCGAAGCGTGTATAGTGCTTTTCTCAAAAATAAAACAATGTTTGAATAAAAGTTAGAATAAAAAATATATTGGTACAGTCACCAGCATTAGTATATGCCATAACAAAGGCAGTAGAAGTAAAAACTTGAATAATTTTAATTTTCCAAAAAAATATAAAGAACAAAATAAAAAGGAAAAAAAGGACAAAAAAAAACAAAAAAAAAAGTTCGTCTTACATCAAACTATTCCCCCCCCCCCCCCCCCCCAGCCTCGACCCGAATCTCTCCCCATCCTACCTCCTACGCATCTGACGTCATAAATGTTCTATATTTAAATATTATGATATGTAATGGGATTTCATACTTAGGTACTTACTGGACACTCTTGTTCTATACTATTTAAATATTATGATATGTGATGGGATTTCATACTTACTTACTGTACACTTCTAAAAATTGTCCAGGATGAATCACTTTCGGAGACTATCTGCACAGATGTTATGGGAACATTTCGTACTATTTTTGAGAAAATAAATTATAATCTTACTAGCGGGCCGCGTGGCTCCGTCCCCGTATAACAAAGAAGCTCTGACTTTCTTTGTAAACGCGGAGCCACGGGGTGCAATAAGTATAGCCTATTTCCATCCCGAAGCTCTATTCTATACATTGATTATTGATTAAAGAAATACATATTGAAAATTGGTGAGATTTTTGGATGAGTATGTAGATTACAACCGCACAATTTTTAAATTGGTGTAGATAGAAGGGTCATTTCGCTGGTTACGCGACCAACTTCGGTTAGCGATCACCTGAAGAAGAAGGTTTTTTCAATTGAAGATAAAATCAATTCTACACACCCTATTGAGACAATGACTTGTACATGCATTTTTTTGTTGTTTTAGAATAGAAATCTACTAAAAAACCGAGAAAATATCCTTTCAGTTCACCAACTCAGCTTAAGTGGTCGCCCACCGGCACATGAAATTAGGTGGTCGCTAACCGGCGAAATGACTAGCCAAAAAAACGGTACCTACAATTTATACTTATCATCCTCCAAGTGTTATTCCCGGTTGTGCCACCCCAGAAGAGGGAGCTCGGGGTCTGTTTTGACACCTAATCCCAAGATTTGGCATAGGCGAAAGCGACTGCCATCTGACCTTCCAACCCAGAGGGAAAACTAAACCTTCTTTTACTTTTCTCACGATGTTTTCCTTCACCGAAAAGCTAACGGTAAATATTCCTCACATAAGTTCCGAAAAACTAATTAGTACGAGCCGGGATTCGAACCCACGACCGCCGCTAGACAGCCGCATGCCTGAACCACTAAGCTACCGTAGTGTACAGTCACTACTTGCCAGAAATTTTACAAATTGCTAAACAACTTCGTTACATTCACGGTATTAGGGTGAATATTCTGATAATATATTTTTAATGTTCTATCTATTTCTAATTTGCTACTTGCTTGTGCTTTTACATTAAATAAAAAAAAAATATTATGTCAATAGTCACGCTATATGTGATAAAAATATGTAACTGCACTAAAAAAGACGAGCAAAAGTGACACGTCAGGGTACTTCTGCCACGACTGTGCGTGTGAATGGTAACACCTATATTAAAAGCCCATTAAACAAAAAAGCATCAAAATTACGACCAATTTTATATCAGAAACGCATCAGTCACCCCACAAACGTAATTGAGCCCATTTCACTATAGTAACGTATAATGCGTCCCCTAGCGCAAGTCACCACGTCTCATTAAATAAGAAAAGATTAGAACCAATTTCAGAATTATCTTCCAGCAATATAATTACCTTAAGTTTTTTACTTTAAAGTGTAGGGACATAAAATATTTTGACGTGTCGATAAGAGCAAAGGGGCCGCAACACGGGTTATCTTATCGGCCGTGTTGCGCCGCTAATGACCTGCCCACTTCCGAAAGAAAACAACAACTTCATTACAAAATTGACTTTTTACCTTTCCATTAATGACTTCTGTTCACATGACCATCGTTCGTTTTTGGGCAATCTAGTGCGGAAGGAAATAGTTTTTTTGTTCTATGCCGCTGATGTAGCAACAGACTGGTACGGTTTTTGAGTGTTTAATTTGATGAATTAGTTCTATGGGCCCCAACCCGCACTGGGCTAGCGTGGGGGCTACTGCCCATTCCCTCTCATCCATTACAGGAGGCCTGAGCCCAGCAGTGGGACGTATATAGACTTATGATGATAATGATGATGAGATTGATGAGCATAATGTTGAGTTCTATATGGCTACAATATTCCGAAGCAAGAGCCATTCAAATAGGCTCACTTTGAAAAGAAAAGTAGGTATCCGTTTACGTTGCTCTTGACTATTTCTTATTGACCTACCCGTCTTAGTCTATATCTCAAGGGACTATGTCCACCATTGTTCTCTGTATGAAGTCTAATTTAAGTTTTCTTTTAGCGGTATAACTTCAATATATTGCTTCGAAAACATTATTGAAAATAGACACAATTTAAAACTAATTAGCTAAAACAAATTCCACTATTTTCTATTCTTATCGCCAAATTAAAACTATTTATACACCCCTTAGCTTAGACCACAAACGCCCAACCCTAACTAAGCCCACGTTACTTAATCTAAAAACGCACATCTATCCTCGGATCAGACGTCGGACCGCTCTGACGTCGGGATTAACTTCGCTATAAATGGATATCCACCCACCGCCATAATAAAAGGTAAGCGGGCATTCCTTCATTCCATTATCATAACCTCATAAAAACTAGAGACAGTGCTGCGATGTATTTTTATAATGCAGTTTAAGACTGAAAAACGGTATCAAGGCATAAAAAAGTAAGGAACAATTAAGTGACTGCCAATCGTGATCGAAGGCATTTCGATGCTTCGCGCATACAAATATACGCGTTTTAGTTATGTTTTGTTCTACCATGAGAACTAGCAGATATGCCTGCGCGATGATTATTATTAGTTTGTCTCATGAAATAAAATAAAGTATTGTTTAGTTTTTTTATATGTATATAATAAATATTGACTAACAGAAACTAGACATGGTTAAATGATTATGTCGTGACTCGTATCCTTAGAATGACTACGACTTTTCAAAACTGACGAACCTTTCGTTCCGCGACAAAACGACACATGGAATTACTTGTGCTGCCAATATGATGGACAATTACAAAGCGCAAGCGTTGTTGCGTATGCATTAATTGACATTATGTACCTCGTATTGATTCGTTTGTCGTGGACGCCGAACGATGCAAGCACACTTACCCTTTCGAGTGTTTATAATTTTTCGCACTTCATCGGTAAATGCGTTTAATTACTTATACGCAATATTATTACAATGCCACCCATATCTTAAGCGCTTACTTGTATAAATGAGACTACACTGTCCTTACGGAATCGTACAATAAATCAGGCTACCAGTTGCTTTGTAATTTGGAAGCACCGCGTTTGCTTTATCTACCATTATAATCCCTTTGTCATGTGCATCGAGTATTACAATTGCAGTCTTGGCGCAGGTACTCATTTAAGGACCGCCCGTGTGCGGTTTAGTATAATTATGTGTCTGCCAAGAGCGCGGTCTACGCTATACGCATTGCGGCAATTTGATATTCGTGCATCGCTATTTTTAAAACGTGTTAGTAATTTATCAAGAAAAAAAAAATATAACTTTTCTGTACTATCTAGGCTGTCAGAAAAGTTGAAAAAGATGATCTGTAAAGGATTTAATTTTAGAAAGATTTTTTTTGGCTTATTCAACTTTTAAGTACTCATTCTGAATAGGATCGTGCGTAAGTCAAGTCCGCTGGCTTTTGTAAATTAATACCTCTAGAGCTTCGTTTGCTTCGCAATATACCTAGGTATATAATTAAGTTCGAGATCCTTGCAGTTAACATATATTATGTTTTACAATTAAAACACATTGAATGCACGTGGTCGGTATTTTATCAGCAGTGAATCTGCTTAGAGCTCGCAGCTCTATTATTGATGGTAAGTTTTCCGTTTTACTACTTATATTTTATTGGTTCGCGTGTGTGATCGTATGACGATTTTACATTGAAATAGATATGCTGTTTATGTATTCAGTAGGTACAGTCATGCATAGCATGTTTATAGTTTAGGGCTTTCGGAAATTAGCCATAGTTCGATATGTTTCACGAAAAATAACTAGATATATTAAAGTGGGGACTTCTATGTATACATGTGTCATTCTGATTTTGAAAGGGAAAGTTATAAAAGTAAAATACATGTATGTCCTCGTCTGTCAAATATCACGGATCGAACACAGGCCAATAATATAATTTTACAGTCAATATTTTTCATGAAACATATCGAATTATGGCTAATTTCCGATAGCTCTTCACTATGTACATACAATTAACTGATGTACCTACTGAATAAATAAACAGCATATCTATTTCAAAGTAACATCGTAATGCGATCACATACGCGAACCAATAAAACATAGTAAAACGGAAAACTTACCATCAATAATAGAGCTGCGAGCTCTAAGCAGATTCACGACCGTACGTAAGGCGGTCGCCTGACATGTGATTTATTCCTTTATCTTTGAACGGGCCGGATTTTACCGGAGATAACTCTGCACCAACGTAAATCAAATACCATCCTCTTTAAAACAGGCGTATGTAACTAGAGTACCCAAAAACTTATACAACGTTGTTCTCCCATTGCATAAAAACGTATTCCGAATGCCACATGTCCGTGTGGACCTCAGGTCGCATAGGACTATGTTCGACGAAGGTCTTAGGATGATTGTAGGAGCGATGAAATCGTAATGCAGCTAGCAATCTCTGTATCGGTATGCGGCTTTCTGTTTCGGACCTTTTTATTCGATTTGGAATGTTTATTAGGGTATTGGGTAAGCGTGTTGATGGGTGCAGTGTGAATCGGTTAAAGGTTTTAATTGTAGCTTGTTGCTAAAATGCATTGTGACCTTAAAGCGGTGAGAGTAGTTTAATAACCTAGTACGATAAATTTTATGCATACATTTAAATTTAACTAGAAATACCAAATAATTATTATAGTATTTGAGTGATTTGTTTTAGTCACGTACACATAAACTAACGGTCTTCTTCAACAAGTGGCCGAAGGAATCTCTGGGCGAAAGAGCCAGCTCGTCCGGCGAGTATGTAAATCATAACGCTTGTACATAAACACTTCTAGGCAACACCATATGTTCATGATTGAGCGCGTTCCCTCGATTGCCCCGTGTGTCCATAAACACTGCCTTAAATTGATAAACCACAAAACCTTGAAAAATTCACATTTATTTTTCTTAACATTTGTCAAAGTATGGGCTCATTTATGGACGCATTTAAACTCACGCGGGGAGATATGCGTGTATGAAAACGCGCACGCTTGTGCATAAACGCACTTTTAAATACACCTTTGCCGCTGTCTTCGCATTTGCAGCTTTATTGCGCAGGCCGCGCCAGCGGGCAGCGGGGTGACGAACGTGCGTTCATAGATGAACTCAATCAAATGTATGAACTGCCGCTAGTTGCTCCGCTACCCGCTAGCGTCCAGCCTGAAACCTTACTATAAGCGAGGGCATAATATTTAATGGAGAGTAGAATTTAGAATGGTTAATGTATTAGTTGATTCGTAGCATTAATTACCTAAGACGTCACATTATACCTCAATTATAGGTAGATATATGTCACAAAGCAAGCTGGATTTACATGCATTGAATATGCATGACTGTAACGTGGACACAAATCTACTGCTAACTGTAAAATCCTCTACACCTTGCTACTATCAACCTAGCTTTATTTCGCTAACTGATCTAATAAAAGCCTTATAACAATTTTAATAACTGTATTAAATCCCAAACGGCGGTCACGAAAGGAGTAAGCTTATAATTTAGTCATAAAACGGCAATTAGAATACACTTTACTGCACTAATAAATCTTTTAATCTCACACGATATCAGAAAACGCGCCGCTAGGCTTAGGAGCATTAATTTATTATATTAATTAGAGAATTCTTCACACTTTTTACTGAATCAAGCGTTTAGAAACTGGTGTTCTGTCGTATCGGAATCTCATGTTATATTGCGTTTTTAATCCATCCAATTCGAATAACTTCACTCATTAACTTGTAACAGACAGTTAAAGACGTATTCTTCCGTTCGTGTATTATGCGAAGGAATGTTTATGTTCGATTTTCATAAACAGACCGATTTTTACCACTATAATAATTGACAAGTTCTCTCTCTCTATTATGTGTTTATTAAACTTATAATATGATAATAATTCACTGGCGCATTAAGTACATGGCACTGTGACAACTGAATGCACATATAAAAGAAAAAGGTAATAACTTGATATATGAATATGACTCATAACCTAGCTCCTGTCTTTTTTTATATGAACGACATTGAATGTAGACGCCCTTCTTTTTATGACTACTCGGTATGGATTTTATAAGCCCTCAAGAGTTGCAATAAAGAAAGACACTCCACTACAAACGAATTGAATGAGTACATTGTAAAATGTACATACCTACACTTAGGATGTGTCTAATTAACTCATGAAGAGTTTTTTTTTATACAACAACGGTGGCAAACAAGCGTACGGCCCGCCTGATGGTAAGCGGGCACCGCAGCCTATAGACGCATGCAACTCCAAAGGAGTAACATGGGCGTTGCCGACCCTTGATATGTTTGAGGATTCGCCGCGTTGACAGCTGAAGGAACAAATTCCCTCGCTCTCAACACAACGCATCCTCGGCAAGAGTTAATTACTTCGTGGAAGCATTAATATCTTTGACGTTCAATTTCGCGGTAATGGCATTTTGACACATTGACATTTAGATTTAAGACAAAATAGTGCTGTGCCGCAAACTTATGATCTCATCTCACAGAATTCTGGGACAAACCAAATAAAACCTTTGTGTAAGCATATACAGAAAGATGAAAAAGAATTTGTCAATACAAATATACTTTGTGAGTCCCGTAAGTGATATCATGTTGACTACCATTGTAGGAGGGCCGGGTAACCTGTTTGCTCTTGCTACACTCAGATTGGTAATAAGATGCGACACATGTATTATCCCGATTAAAGCCCCTCAGAAAAGGGGCTTAAGTATAGTGATGTCTTTATGTCCCCGCGATATCTGACACGATATGGTAATCTCGTAATTATCTTGAATGTAGATAATTCATGCATTAGATTCTTGCAAGGCGAGATTGAAGTGCAGTGGGAGCGTTAAAGATGAAAAAGTGTAAAATTTTCATACATCTTTAATTAGGTGTCAAATTTTACACTGCTTTTAAAACCAAGGGCAGTAGGTATCTGTACTAATTAGTTTCGACAGCATAAACATATTTAACTATACTCAGTAACTTTTGTTGATAACCTTCATCAAAAATTCCATGAGTTATATTTTTTTCTATTCACTACTTTGTTACGTTTTTATGACCCTCGTCGATCTAAATTGATTTTCTAATATTTTCATCACTATGAACAATATTTTTTCATCAAATCCGACTCGACATCGAGTCGATAATTTGGCAGGAGCGCAACACTCGCCGATGATTGATCGCCGGCCTCCCCGTAAGCCTGTCAAGACGAAGAATAACATTGTTAGGGCTCTTGTAAACGTCTCACTGCCGCGAAATCCTCTTAAGACGTGCCTTCCCTCTATGGAAATAAAAACGAAATTGTGGCGCTATTCGACGAGCATCGATGGTTTGATGGCCGTTGAGATTTTCACGGATTTTCCGTCCAACAGGTTTTTTGTACGAATGGGTTTATGTATTAAAATTAAACGATGACATATCAGCGCTAAAATACTGTCACTCTTTTTACAATCATAAACACTCGCAGTACCCGACTTTCAGGCGTTTATGCTATTGAACAATACATTACGTTTGTAGTTTTAAATATTTTGTAGAATTTCATCAAAACAATTACTGTCACCGACCGACAACCAGGATAGATTCTATTCCCAAATTTATCAATTAAACTTTGACTTTCAACCTCATAAATCCGTAGACTAGTTTAATAAACTAAACACTTTTTTTTGTTTGACACTCTACCGTCGCCCGATAAACATTGGAAACTATAATGCAATAAAACTTCCCATAATCGTTTAGCATAATGATTCACTATGATCTCGTAATGGCCGCATGAATAGGACGGAAGCCATATGCGTGTTATAAGTATAAAGGGACCACCAGCCACGGCGGGTGACTTCAAAGGAGACGGAGTCCTTTCGGTACAGTTCGTGTCAAACACGAAAAATGATATGGATGGAGTTGAGCGAAAGGGTAGAAAGGTGTTTGTGATTTTGAGTGGTCCAGAATACAGGGTGAAATTTAATTCGTGATATAAAATAAAAAAAATGAGAATCAATCTATGATTCTGAGACACTTTTATTAGCAAAATGTATGAACTACTGGCCTTTTTTTGGCATAATACAAACTTGGTCTACTGGACCAATGAAACCGAATAAATATGAACAGCTGTTTTTTTTTGGCATACTAATAAGTATAAAGTTACTATAGTTAAAGAATACCATAGTAAAAGTGGTTTAGAATCATGAATAGATTCACATTTTGCTATTTTGTATTACGAATTAAATTTTACCCTGTTATTTGTGTGTCAGACTAAAAGCGTTGCTAATTCAAGTTGTTTAGTGTGTTCTTTAAGTTAAAACAATTTATTAATATTGTTGAGACATTGTGAAAGACTAATATTCAATAAGATAATCTATTCCCGCTACACAAATTTATTGGAAATATATCGAGAGTGGCCTGATTTTTACGAGTAAATGGACATAGAGAGAGATACACATAAAGATTTACAGGCTTTGACAGCGTTTGACATGTTTTTATTTATTTCAATATTATTCATTTCTAAGGTAAACAAACCCCAGCACAAAGTTTACTTGACGACTCCTAATTTGATCCAAATCGCATTCCCAACCACAGCCGTAGAACATTATTCGTACGCAATTACGTTTTACAGCCCTTATCGACTTTATATTTAAGTGCCATTGCAATAAATGCGCCGGCAGTGCGACTTTACTAAAGCTCTACATAGAGTCAGTCACATTACGGTCCAATTATACTCGTATCAGGATCAAAGCGAGCCAACAGGTAGTGAGTTCTGGAGACTCTTAGTCATAAAAGCATACATTACGCGAAGTCTACCAGTGCGCGATCTTACCTGAAACAAAAAGCAATACAATAAAATATTATTGATGTAACAGTACAAGATTACGAAGTAAAAATTGTAAGACAATAAATAAAAAAATAAAATCAACCGTCAAATATGAGTATTTTTTCTGCAACTTGACTTAATGATATTATCAGTAATTTAAATTGAAAATGATCATCAAACTCCAAACTAGCGCGTGGTTTGTCAAAGCCAGTATAATGAATGATTGCAATCACAGGTAATTTTATAACGACACTAATTATTAAACGCTGAAACGAACGGAAATGGTACCGACGACGAATTGACTAATTGTTCAATTAGGTGGAGATAAATATGATTTGAAAGCGGTACACAGAAAATGAGAAATCAATGGACAATGCCTCATAATTTAGAATAGGGGAGGCCGAGGTAAATTGATTCTGCAAGTAGGTTGATGTTGAACTGCAGGCACTGTTGTCAGACTTGAAAGTACAGGCAGGAAAAGGCTGTGATTACAAGCCTTTATTTAACTTACTCTGTTCGAATGTAAGTCTGTAACTTACATACTTACATCATCAAAACTCGCTAACAATTTTTCAGCCACTAGCCGGAAACCCATTGAGCTAAAATTATGTATAGAACTATGTAAGCTGATCTGATGATGAAAACAGAAGGTGGCCAAAGCAACTCCTAAACTACATAATCCTCTTGTCGTTTGGCTCATGAGTAACCCTCTCATCGAGTAGTCAATGTTTGTGAAAAAAATACAGTCGGCAAAAAGCTCGTCAGTATAAAAGCTAGTATTGAGTATTCAAAGCAATAAACTAAACAGGATTTCAACTATAATCTTGACAATATTCAGTTGCATTCCGTTCTACTTTCCCGTGAAATATTTTTAGATATCTGTCACTCTATTATACGCATTAAGGAATGGAGCAGACAGAAAGTGGTCTTACATTAGGATGATTAGATAATATACAATTCATTTTAAAACGCGTCATGGATATACGATGATGACATTCAAACAATTTTTCCGAACTCAATTTTTCTTTACAGGTTATAGACCTGAACCTACGTATAAATTTAATGAACGTTAAATTATTTAATAATATCATATGTATGGTTATTCTTATAAGTATCATCACTAAGTTAAAAGACAGTTCGATCATTAGTGGGCAAGATTTTAAGCGAAAGCTGCGTGACATAGTATTTCTCCTGACGAAGACATGAAGACATGCTCTCGATTTTTCTCGCACTATATCTCTTGTTCTAATAAGAATGAGACGGATAGAGCGAGAAAAATCGAGAGAGCTCGCGCGCCGTCGCATGATAGCCGTGCAGAGTGCATGCAGAACTGCATGTGTACCGCCCCGCTTTCGTGCCACCCGCGCCTAGCATGGATCACTCATTAAAATATAGGCGCGCAGTAAAAACTCTGTACTGACTTGATACAGTACCTACACCTTAGCTCACTAATACCCCACTGACTCTGCACCGCCAAGTGAGGTGGCCTAAGTGTTCGTGACCTAGACAAACCTAATAAACTGCCAGTTACTAAATGCCACTTAGTATTAATTAAATTTGATTTATCTAAAGAACCTTCCCGACTAGGTAAACCACGCAGCAATAGCTCGCGTGCTGTCACGGGATATTTGTAGTGGCCGAAGGCCGAGTATTGAATTGTCAGTGATATCAAGATGTTGCCGGGAATGGGCTGGGCTAGGTATCAAAGGACACCGCCGTTTACTTTTAAGGTTATAACGCGGGTCATTAAACTTAGGAACGTATCTTTTTAATAGACTTTTGTGAGATATACATAAGCGTTTTACAGCAAAAGTTTCGTATACACACATCTACACACATACATCTGTCAATCAGAAACCAGTGAATATAATTTAAGATTACATTAGTATTCTCAATTCTGTTTAAGCAAAATCCCTTCTTCGTTTAGTGAAGATTAATGATTGATAAGTGATTGCAATCACAACTTTTTCTGAAGGGAAACAGGTAAATAATAATAAATAAATATTAGGGGACAATCTTACACAAATCGACCTAGTCCCATAGTAAGCTCAGTAAGGCTTGTGTTATGGGTACTAGACGACGATATATATAATGGATATAAATACTTAAATACATAGAAAACTTCCATGACTGAGAAACAAATATTCATGCTCATCACACAAATATTTGCCCTTACTGGGATTCGAACCCAGGACCTTCAGCTTCGTAGGCAGCGTCACTGCCCACTAGGCTAACCGGTCGCCAAGAGTGATAGTGAAGTGATTACGAAGAACAATGTTAATGCAAGACAGCACTGCAGCAGAAAGTTCTAGTTACTTGACGTTTACCACAAACAACAAACAGTACTGGGAGAAGTTGTGTAATAACAAAACGCAGCCGACGAGTGAGATAGAGAAAGACACCTATAGTTTTACTTTTATCAGACACTGTCATATATTAGTTTAAAAAATCACGCATAAACAAGATTAAAAACAAATTACACACACGTATTTCCGAAAGTCAACTCGTGACGGAAAATAAAACAAATATGGTGGCGTTCGAGATAATTCCGCTTGTAACGGCCATGTTACGCATGCAAATTGAACTTGCACCGGCACGCAGCTTTTAGGGATCCCTTGGCAAGCAAACAACCCCTCCCCTTTCCAGGTTCCAAACATTACATACGTACATCATATGTGACTGACATGTATTATTAAAATGTATATTAAATTACTTCAATAATAACCCAATATCAGCGGCAGCGATTCCAGATTTTACGTCACACATGTGCGGAAACTCCCAGTTACTGGCCAGGAAACGTACAATTTTGCACGCACTACGGGCGGTAATTAAGAGAGCCTTAGATCGCCTTTATCTTCGTCAAATAGCTGCAATCTGAGACAACCACTACCACCTTAGGTGAGTAGGTAATATTATTTTGGAGCATGAACGATTATGAATGTTTCAGCAATATTTTTGTACAAATATATACTGTATCAATGAGTAACAAAAATTATCAGACCCTAAACTATAATCGTTGCACTAAGTGAACCCAAATACAATTTGAGAAGAAAGGACGCAAAATACACTCTCTACACATAAAACCCTTACTCAGCAGCAGCCAAAACCGCGTGTTTAAAAAAGCGACTTACGTATACATTTTAATGTGAGAAGTTCTCAGCGAGTCTGTTCTCAGTGAGAAGACTGGTATAATGTTGTCCATTTCTAAAGGCACAGTAGGTACATTGTATCCAGACGGCGCCAATCAGTTTCATACCGAACCCTTAATTTTCCGAGACCGTACTCTGAACTGAACTGACCAATTTCATTTTAATTCGGTTACAGTTACTTACAGCACTTTTCGCAAACTCCGTTATAACACACCCAATTACGAACGGTTTCGATTTCGATACCCGATGCGATTCTACAATTAGGTACTTTATGAGTTGGGCGGGAATATACACTAGTGGTATGGTGGCTCTGTGAGCTGTAAAACTCGCTGTCTTCCTTCGGATTTTTTTAATATTTAGATAAAAATACCTGCATAATTAATTCAACCTGCTCACATAATTTCACGAGAATCGATTGGAAAATGTGGCCTGAAGAGGAGAACAGCCGGACTGCCGGAGATACGAAAGAATTGAGGCCCAACCTGAAACGGAGAACTTCGTTCGCTACGCTCGCTCGTTCAATTAAAAGCTTCCGATTCTAATGACATGGCGGGTTTTGTGACATAGCGGTGATATCACAGGCGACGATCTGTTAATTAAGCCAAAACATTAAAGATATGTGAAGTCCCCAACCCGCACTGGGCCAGCGCGGGGACTACTGCCCGTTCCCTCTCATCCATGAGACGAGGCCTGATCTTAGCAGTGGGACGAATACGGCTCTAGTCACTGAAGAATAAGCATTATTTCATAACAAAAAAAACAATCAGTAGGTAGGTATACAACAGGTAGGTTTCGCATTATAATGTGGCATGCATTGGGCAACAACTGGGACCTATTTTTATGCAATTATGTTAGATTGTATGTCATAGTTCGCGTTGCGCGTCTTAAATAGTACATTACTACGGAGGCCGGGAAGTAAGGGGTTGCCGGCCGAGTACACATAGGCCTAGCGTAGCGAAGTCGGATAGTTATGAGGCTGGCAACCCCTTTTCACGCCGAGGTATGTATAGTGCTTTTCTCAAACATGCAATGAAATATATAAAAAACAACTCCAAGAAATCAAACTTTAATTTTCATGGCTGAACGCCGTGATGCTGTGCCTCAAATTGTGGAATGGAAATTAAAAAAAACCATCTTGCAGGCCTCCAATTTTGTATGAAATGCCATTACGGATCTCTCGTCTCGCTGCGCCCGAAACGTGACACTTCGAAGCCCATGAAGAACACAACGTCATTATTTCATTGCATGTTTGAGAAAAAAATATTGTATACTTCTAATCATCTGAAACTTATTTGTTTCTGTGGGGCGTATCTTTAAGTTCTTTCGTTTTAGAAATATTCAATCACAGGATGTTACAATAATATAATACGTATGACATGTTTAATATGACAAGGTACTCCTAATATTTTACTTAAAAAGTCTCGTTCCTTAAATATCTGGAGTATACAAACTATCAGGAGGTTGAAATATTTATCTATAGAGCCCGAGGGCCGCGATCAGATAGGTCAATTAAACAAAAGAGTATACTCACTGATAGTTATACTCAAAAGAGTATACTCACTGATAGTTATACTCAAAAGAGTATAGGTACTATCAGATGATGAGTACATGCCTCGGATATCGCTTTTGTTTCATCTGTCATTCCAATTATGAAAGATGGTATATCCCTTTAATCCCTCGGACGTCACATTTTGTCATCTCGAATTCAGTCCCTGGGCCTGCATTCGATCCGCAACATTAGAGTCAGAGAAACATGACCCCAATGGCATGTCTTTCTTACAATGGTTTAAGACATTTATAAGATATACATAAATCACTTACCGAGAAAACAATAATTTTGCTTAAATCTAAGTAGGAGAGGGTAGCATGCAAAATGGTAACCACCAAGTACAAAAGGCGCGTGCTACCTAGCAACACCAACAAGCGCAATGCAACAAATAAATAGAGGCCGGTTAAACAGTACTACTCTTGTGACCACTGGTTAATTCTCGGGTACATATAGTTAACTAGCAAGTATGTTTTTTTTTATATATACAAAATGAGAATGACAGAGACAGCAAAGTCGGTATATGTCCTTTTCTGTCAAATATTGCGGATAGAATGTCTACCGGGCCTGCCGGTCGATTGCGTGACGTTTCGTACCTACGTAAAGTAGATCTAACTGTAATTTTATGTTTGAGAAAATGACTGTCGAGTAGTCCAAACTCCAGACGCTCGTTTAAAAACTTAAGTTTACCCCTATAACCACATCATCCGATTTCGATAAGCTGAGACAAAAAAATCTACCAATGTATTTTCCTAACAACATTACGCGCATCCTGCAGTGCATATCGACTTAATGCCTACACGGATTTCTCAGGTACTGTTTGTAGCACGGCGGCGAACCACAAACCGCGAAAGTACACAAAGTAACGAGAACACTCCGTGTAAATAAACAACAAACTCTGCATATCTAAAGGCTTAGTACTGGGAACTCGGCGCATATTTGATAAATACATTAACTTAAGGTACCAACACTGAAATTCTGCGTGTGAGTGCTGTTGGGAGAAGTAATTAAAATATTATAACCTGGGATTCCATATAAGTACCGAACATTAGTTTTTTAACGAACTAATTCGTCTAAGTGTGTTCGTTTGTCTAGGATATCAAAGGGAAACATTGTACTTTTTTAACCTATTTTGACCATTAACTGGTTTTAACAACACTACTGATGTTGTTGCGTTTCAAAATGGATTTCCTGGAAGTCGCACGGTTTTTCTAATGTTATATGGAATAGGGTACCTATATAGTAATCGTATTTACACATTAATTCCCGCAACAAGAAGGCGATATGTCCGCAAACAGGTAATGTTTTTATAAAAACCAAAATCAAAAGACCTTTGAACAATGGTAGATAGGTTGAGATCAACACTAACGTCTTCCGTCTACTGCGAAATAGATTTTGACCATCGAGATTTTCGGAAAAGATCAAAAGACCTGTCCATTTTACCGTCTGTAGATTAAATAACCCTCCTCTCTTTCGGGCAGTCGGGTAAAAAGTGGATTGTCATTTTACAAAATAAATAAATGTCGCCTGTGCCTTTCGTGTTCGAACTACATAATTATCTTTACTCGCATATCGCTGCGTGTCGGTTGCTGAAGCCTATTCTTATAAATACTGGTTCCCAATAAAACAAACAAGTAAGGCGTGTTTTATATTATCTTTCATAGCTTTTATAGTCGAGGCAACAATGAAATATCTATCTATACAGGTAGTTCGTCCGACCATTACGTTATGGAACCCGATAGATATGATAGTCAATACTATCAGATTTTTTAAGCACTTTATTGTAAGTACACATTGTATGTTAAGGAAGGTATATTGCAAGTCCAACTATCCATTAATTAACATTTAAATATACTCGTACATACAATCGTTATTTTTTGTCGAACAAAATACAATAGAAAAATGTCATTTTAATACAAGCATTCAACTAACATACATTCTTATGTTACTTGCTTTCAAAAATATTGGTCGGTTAAAATGCGTGCGTAAATTCCTACCAGGGACCCATAAAACGCCGATACACGGTCGCACTCCCAACTTGATTGTAACTTAGAGCTACCTTGCATTCAGAGAAAAACAAAACAAGTGCCAACACACGCTTTAATTGGCAATCTTGTAGCTGTATCAAACTCGTATCGCTTTCCGTTGATAACTGTAATAGCGACCTTATGGTGCGTAGATAAAGTTTATATTGAATTATTTAAAGACGACATGGGGTTTAGAATAAGAAGTAGTATTGCAGACATTGCAGTGCTTGTACGCGCTTCTGAGAAGGCGGCCGGTTATCCAGAAACAATGTTCGCGTATAGCGCGTTAGAGAAGAAATGCTTATTTAATTTGTAATAAAACGGTTTGGTCGTGTTTCTTAACTAGCCATGTGTCGAGTTCGTGTTATAAGGAAAATTGGAGCTATTAATACGCGAAACAAAGAGATAGTTATTATCACCAAATTCTTTTGTTTAGATCTAGAGATAGATTTATTATGTTTGAACGCCGTTTGTAATTGTTGCATATTTATTCCTTGAAAATTCTAAATCTCAGCAAACATATACCCTAGAGTATCAACATAAAATATGTTTTGATAGCGATGCAAACTATCTACAGAACTGTTCTCAAATTAATACTATAATCCGCTAACATTTTCAATTCAAAGACATGAATCCTTTTGTTGGAATTAGCACCCGGCTTGATTTTTCACCATGGACGGCTGCGGAGCTTAACTACGGGAAATCCACCAAAAAAGAAGCGATGAAAAACATCGCTCGCTTCGCTCGGCGTCGCGGAATTGCGGCGAACAAAAGGCGAATACGACGCGTTTAATCCTGTCCGGTCGCCATTTCGACGGTTCGGAGAAGAAAATTGAATTTGTTATGGATGTTTGAGTGACGTGTTATTTCGCGTGGCGAAGGCGCGATCCAATCAGTCGGCGTCGTCGGAGCAGTCTATGTACGAGTATTGAACGTCTCTGATAAAGTGAAAATGCAGTTTTCTGTTTCGATACCTATGTAAACGTTTTTAGGGTTCTGTAGTCAACAAGGAACCCTTATAGTTTCGCCATGTCCGTTTGGCCGTCCGTCCGTCCATCCGTCTTTGGCTTAGCTCTGTAACCATTACTACTAGAAAACTGTAATTCAGCATGGGTATATAAATCAATCACGCCGACAAAACAGATGAATAAAATCTTGTTTTTTTTTTCGTTTAACCCATAGTGTGGGGTATCGTTATTAATATATTTCTTAAAACGATTTTTCAAATAAGTGATTCGTTTGCGAGATATTGGGCTTTAAAGCCCAAATTTTTGTTCGAGTCATGTGTCCCCCCCCTTACCCCTGCCGGCTAAATGGCTGCTACTGGGAATGTGAAAAAAATCGTGGCAATAGTGCATATAATGAATTTAAAAGGAAAACTATCACGGCTACGCCGCATAACTAGTTACCGAGTAATAGTCGACCAACTTAAAATGTACTTAGAAAGGCCAACTTTCGTACAAATTCGGCCGACGCGCGCGTGTTGATGTAACTAAGAAAGACAGGCAACTACGGAACTCTACACCCCGACGCGCACTTGGCCGATTTTTTTTTTAAATCATGGTAGTAGCTATAGCCGGCGTGAATGCAATCTGATATCGCAAACATTTTGATTGAATGCTATTAGGTACTCCCTCGATTTCTTCCAGTGATTAATAAAACTTCTTTTTGTGTCGTTCAGGTGGCATTAGTGTTCTTTCGATTTGATCTAGTGAAGCAAGTTAAACTGTACAGTTAACTATTTAATAGTACATTGTTTAACGAGGGGCGGAAGTGGAATATTGCGAACAAGAGTCTATCAGAAGTATTTTGATGACTCGTGTTTGCAATATTCTTACGCCCCCCGTGTTATACACAATGTTTTTCATCACATTTGCGAGGAAACAAATACATTTTAGATGAAATGAATACAAATCGTAATAATCACTGCATCATGTCAGTCGTCCATTTTGTTGAATTTGACGTGAGGCGCGTATGGATGGCAAAGACCCTTCGGTATACAGCCACGATTTGAAAACACTTAAAAACATTTTACATAGACACTAAATAACTACATATTAAATCTGTAAATAATTCAGTTAAACATGTTTAAGTAGTTTTTTAAGTTTAAATTATTTATAAATACGTTTTGAGACATCGTATTTGATATAAAACCTCTTTGCTTTGTAACTGCCGCATGAGTGACAGATACAATTTAAGAAAAAAACCATTACGCCCGTGGGCGTAACACAGGCTATTACAGCTCTGTATGTCTGCATTATGAAGCCCTTTTCGAGCAAGTGTGATGAAAATAATATTAAAACTCAATACAAAATGTATAATCCATTAATGGAATTAGTCCGTAGCTGTCCTAATTATTCAATAAACCCAGCTATACTTACATATAATCCTCAAAATATCCTTAAACCTAGAACCCACGTACATTATTGTTAACCGCAGAGAATTCCCTATTCCCTAAAGTAAACAGCTTTAATATTACAAGTAGTTTCAGAGGCTTCTATTCTGCGTTAATGAGTCATTAGCTGAAGCACTTAGGTCAGTAAAGGGACGAACTTTGACGACCCCCTGGGACGTTGCTGTCTTCGTCAGTCTGAAAAGTCATATGTGTATTACAGCTTTAACTTCACATACACGTTTCATGGTTGTTTTGTAATCTGGTCGGCTAAATCACTTAAACTAGGTAGCTCTGTGAGCTGAAGAATTCGCAAGCCCGTGTTTAAAAAAATAATGTTCATATTTCGCAAATGTGACTCGGCAAAAAACATCTGTATAATTAACGAACCTACTCACAAAACTTCACGAGAATCGGTTGAGAATTGCGACCTGTAGAGAACAGACAGACGTCTGGACATACAAGTGATTTTCGGCTAAGCTGAAGCATAGAACTCCGTTCGCTTCTCTCCCTCGTTCGAATAGAACTTCGTTCGCTTCGCTCCCTCGTTCGAAAAACCAGTGTCGGCATACTTTTAGCCGAAAATTTTAGGTCGATCGATGCCTTGCGAGAAAAAGTGGCGTCAGATTAAAGGACGTCTCGGTGATTTGTCTTCATAGACTTTAATGCTGCTGTCACATGCGCGCAATACGCTTTGAAATACGGGAGGTATTATTCAAAATTACTGAAAAAAAAAATATAGGGCATGCAAAAATGGGTCTAAATACAATAAATACGACTTGAATTAAAATCCATCTTGATTTCATTGGGTAAAAACAATCAAACGCCGACAAAAGAGGGCGCGATATTCACATTCGAAAAACAATAGTTGTTCTCATACCATTATTTAATACAGGCTTCCCGCGAAGGTAAATAGAAAGGCGGGGTCAAAAGGGGTGGTACGAAAACAACCAGCTGGAAAAAAAAGTCGCATGACCCTAAAGGTAATGTATTACTTAGGACCTTTCAATAGATCAGGTAGTACATTGCAAGCTAATTGGTTAGAATATGCATGAAGTATAGCGTTAGTTGTGTTTCACGCGTATGTAAATGAAACTACTTCTGTGTGAGTGATGGTGACGGTTTTATGGGGACCGTTGGTCTAGAAAAGGGTTTTTATATTACCAGCAGGATCGTTCTTACTAAATAAATCAATATGAAATATGTCTCTCCAGTAAATCGCGATATAAGTTTAATTGCTAGGTATGTGATATTTATTTATTGAATAATAAAGTTGCATACTTAATGATCCACCACATTATACCAAAGCGTTTCATTGATTCCATACTAAAACTACTATCTAAAGACTAACTTAAATCTCCAAGGTACCTGTCTTTGATATGATTTGATATTACAGAACATCTTATGATAGTAAAGATAAACAAAGAAACAATCCAATAAATAACATCCGTAACCCACTTTAATGCAATATAGAAAATAAAGAGGATAATCCATTTACCCGACCCGCTGGCTTATTAGAATTTCATCAATAGAGATTTTTATCTCGCCATCCATTTTCCTTGATTCTGTTGTGCATGTCCGCCAAAAATGAAAGGAACGCTGATGCAAACCTTTTATTATTCAAGCTCAGAAGAGAATGTGGAATATTGCTTCAAAGTGAAAAGGTGTTAAGAATGTATAAAGCTCATACATAGTTACTACATTCACGAGGAGAAAAAATCTGAATCGAAAACGTCGAAAATCAACGCGATCCTGCAGAGCTCTAACAAACTTTCAAGCGAAGAGATTAAAAAGCCGTCTTTCCAAACGGGTGATTTAAAAAATGAAACTGGTTTGATCCGCAGTGATTTACATAAAAGTTGTTTAAATGTTAATCTGCCCGGCTAAAGGATTATGACGTGCCCTCTGACGCGGGGTGCGTCTGCACTTTCATAATTTACTTTTCTACTTGAGAAACCCCCCCTACTTTTATTCTAATCTAGTTACTAGAGTATTCCAAACGCAATCGCTGAAATTCACGTCGCCGTTGAGACTATTTTCTCACTTTTGTAATCTAATCCCTATTTTTATTTCTATTTACTTGTGTAGTATTAGAAATAAATCCTCAGAAATTCACCTCAATTTCGGCATTAACATCGAGGTTTTTAAAGTTGCATTCAAATCATCAATCGTAGTTTTATTTATGACAAACACTAAATCTATATTTTTGTGCCAGTGCCTATTATTTAGTTATTATGCTAGGTTTCATATAATATATAAACGCATCAGACAGTCCAAATAAAATTATACTACAATTTAATAAGTATTGCACGTGCATCAATTGTGATGTTAATATCACACATATTAATAAGCTACAAAGCAGTTTGGAAGCACGTTATAATTATGATAATAATCTTGTTTGCTTATAATTGTATACAATTTCATCAGCTCCATGCTTATTAGCATAACTTAATTCATTAAATAAACGTCGAATTACTGGTGACTCCACCGGATACTGTTTTTGAATAATCTATGGATGCATTTATGAAGATGTCACGAGAACTGTCACGTATACAATTATTATTAATGTGTTTATAATCATGGAGAGATAATCAGTTTTAACCGCAATGATAATGTCTATTATGTAGGCTATAATCGCCATCAAATATATATTTACACTTCAGGGTAATGAATTATATATGAACATGCAATTTAACTACTCGACAATAGAGTGGTGTTCAGTTATTTGTAAGCCTTGTTCACTCTTATCTTGTGGCGACTGTACTTACCTTATACAATTAGCTCATAAAAATATCGTTTAGTTGAAAAAACATCATGTTATACCACCAACTCAGTAAAATCAAACCCCCTTATTCATAAAACTTAAAATGCCTCTGCTAAATAAAATGTGCTTTGTCCTTTTCTTACGAACACAAATGTCAAAGTGACAGATAAGTACAAACGAATTTTAACGGCATTTTAGTTAAAACAGGCTTGTAGAACGTTTATGAATACGGCCGTAGGTATATTATGGCTTCTGGTTATTTGAAGTCATCAACGTGCAATATTAGGACGATAGACACATAGACAGGATAAATTTAATATCCTTTCAAAATCATCGTGATTTAGTATATTACCTACTTATACACTTCTTCAAATTTTTATTTCACAGTAGTTGAACATTTTGCAACCGACAATTTCAAAGCCTATTTTTAATCCAATGCACTTAAGCCATTATAAACGCATTGGGTACATGTATTCCATACGCGACTGAGTCACGCGAGCTACTTACATATAATGAAATATTAAGAACACTAAATTACGGTGATCTCAGTCAAATTATGGCAGGCAGCGAACACCGCGTTTTCATGTAATTGGAACCCACTCGTTTGGAATAAGTTACTGGAGGTCGCTGTTTACGAAGGAATATATAAAAAATTAAGTAGGTACTTACCTCTTGTATTTAATGTAAAATAATTGTAAGAAAAGAAAAACAAATAAAACTAAAACTGAAGGTATTCAATTTGGAAAGAAACTGAATTTCCAGTAATCAGTGCAACCCTATAATTTGCGCACCTACAAACAATGATGGAATATAATTTAAAAGGGGTAGATACGCTGACTATACAAAATTTCGTGTTTAAAAATGGCCACCACAACTGACATCTGAGACACGTTTACACGTGTCCATTGACGACACGAAACTGAGGCAACTTCGTGCAATTGACTGAGTTTTAGTGTGCCACTTTTGGAGCGCTTATAAGCTATCTATCTCTATTTATAATTACATCATTGCCCACAAACATTACAAAGTTAACGGAATGTTTTCTGCGATATACTCGTATTATGTATTTTTTTCTCTGCTACCGTACGTAAAACTATTGGTTTTTATTATGTTACCTAATCTTTTGGTTTCCATATGACGATACTTTAAAAAAATCATGTTCCAGGCTAAAACAGAGTATAAAATCAAACAGGGACTTGAAATTAAAAATTCTACGCTCTGTGAGCTGTAGCACTCACGAGCCTGTCTTTAAAAAAATGAGAATCGGTTGAGAAATAAGACCTGTAGAGGAGAACAGCGGGACAGACACCGGTCACCAGACACAGACAAATGATTTTCGGCCAAAGCCGAAGCGAAGAATTTTGCTCGCTTCGCTCGCTCGTTCCATAACTTTTGTTTTCGAAGTATGGAGGGACTCACTGGCTGGTTACAATATTTATTATTAACTTGTGTTATACACTAGGTGCTCGCACAGCTCCAACTGCGTATTACAAAGAACGCAAGCGAAAGCGCGCGGATAACATATAGCCTACGTCCATGCCGAAGTCCATTTTATAGACTCGTGAAATATTTTGGTCACAAACTACTTACTTATGACGTCACAACGTTAGTATAAAGTACATGTATCGTTGCGTTGTATGGAAAATCAGGAAAATTGTTGTTTAGGTCGTGAAATACTGCGTTTAAGTACATAGTTGTCGTACAATTTTGTTTCTATAAAAGCTAAGGATTCTATTGGTAACTTTAAATTTACTCTTGGACAATAAAAAAAATGCATATTTTTTCTAAACTTTCAAGGTTCATATCTCTTTACGATTTTAATTATATTTTATCATTTATACTTTATTACGATAATTTGATGGTTTACTATCCATTAAGCATCACTACGTTATCAATTTGAACATGAGGCACCATGCCTATTATTGATAGTCTGATCAGACAGTGATCTTTCCGCCGATGTCTCTAAACTCGTACCAGAGATCTCACAAGGATGCAGCTACATGTCTGTAATGATGATGATGTTGCCAAATAAATAATGACCCTGTCGCAGCCATTCGCGGTGATGGATGGAAGTTAGCTGTCAACTGATGATGTCCTTTCCTGTCATTTTCTGTTCTGAACCGAACAAAAAGGGGCTTGTAATGGCTTAACAACATGTTATTCGAATTGTTTTTCATTTGTGAACGCTCTTTTGCGAATGAATGCAGTGCTGACGTTTGTTAATTTTAAGTCATCATATTCGTCACATGTGAGATAAGAATGATAGTATGTAGATTATTGTACCTTGGTCTTTTACTAGCTACTACTTTTCAGTGCCGTCGTCTGATAATCATTTGTATTTAAATACGCTTTACCAGTTTCTAATTGTGTAACTATGAAAAATATTACTTGACATAACAATTTTAATTATGCGTATCACTATTTCTCCAAATAGACTCACCGTAGTCTACGATACCCAAAAATGTGATTGCTTGTCTCTCTCGACTTACCAACTACCAATAGAAACCCGCTTTCTCAGCTAACCGATAAGGATAACTACTAAGTTCAAAGCAACGAGAGGAGTAATTCATAACTTTCATTTCAATCTCGACCCGCTGACCTCTGGTAGCCACAATAGCGTGAATAGTATGCCCTGTGGATACGCATGGATTCTGAACCACTAGGTCATCATATACTAGAGTGGAGTTACATAAAAGTCCGCTGTTCGTTAGCTGAGTGGCGCAGGTTAGATCATTTTGGCAACAGTAGACGTCTTTCGGCTGACATGATAATGATGATAATATATACGTTCGTTTAAAAACAGGTTTTTTGTTTCTGCCGATGGTACCAACGTTGATAAACTTATTAAACAGTTAGTTAGTTTGTTGTGAGAGTTGTATGTAAAATCCAGTAAATTGTTTCGCTGGTGAAATACTGCGTATAGGTTGGAGTTGTCCTACAATTGTGTTTCTATAAAAGCGTAAGGATTCTATTGGTAGCTTTAAATTTACTCTTGGACAATAAAAAATATGCATATTTTTTCTAAACGTTCAAGGTACCTGTGAAACGACAGCTGTTACAGAAAGCTTATTATACTGTAAAGGAATTCGTAGAAAATAAGGATGCATTTATGTTAAAATAGAATATATATATAAATATATAGTTATAAGATGACATGTAAAAGAGCTAGCATAAGCCTATTTACAGAATAAATACTTTGATTTGATTTGATTTGATTTGACAGTCAGCATCAAAAGTAACTGCGCAAACAAAGACGTCAAAAGTCTGTATTAAAAGGGAATAAGAGCTTTTGACGTCTTCGATTGCGCAGTTACTTTTGATGCTGACTGTACATATATTTTTTATGGTATTCTTTATATTTTGTAATTTATACTTTATTATAATAATTTGATGGTTTACAATCCATTTGGTAACTACGTTATCAATTTGTAATGTACTGAAATGGCAGAAGCCAACATACTACTACACAGCGAAATAGACCTTTCTAAAGATAGACAATGGAGCAACACTACGTTGTCAATTTTAACATGAGTCTACAACACTATTATAAAATATATAAGCATGATCTTGTATAAAACCAATCAAAGGTAAGCATCCATGCTCTGAATTAGTTTTATAAAATTTGGGCAAACAACACCATCCATCAAAACCTAATGCACAACCAAATACGCTTAAACTTTACGCCACGAAAAAAGTCCACTACTTGAATTGTTTATTTTAAGGAGAGCAGTAAACGGAGCCAAAAAATCTTCGGCTAGGAGCCAAGGAGAAAGTTAACACAAATAAATGTGTTTGTACTGCTAATGGGCGAAAACATTACCTTCGGCGAAACTGCAGCCGGCTTTACTTTTTAATCTTCTTAACTGTAGGTTTTCGTTTATTGGTACCCAAGTGGCAATGGGAGATACGTAAATTACCCATAATGATGTTTTTCCGAGTTGCATTACACGTCGCTTTTGTTTTGCAATAAATAATAAAGCTTCTGCATATTCTATTACAATAATAACGTTGTGTAATGTTAAAATTGTATGTAAAAGCTAAAAAACCACTGTGAGTGTTTTAACTTTTTTTTTCTGTGAAATCAAAGCGCCAATTCTTGGAATGTAACGAGCTCATTATTTGAGAATTAAAACGTGTCATTAGTATAAAAAGAGCACTTAGAAGCTTCATTTGGCACGGGTACTTTCGTTTTTGGTTAGCTTAAGGTTTGGCACCCATGTTGAAATGTTGCTTGTCGAATATAGTATATTGTACGTACGTACAGTCAAATTCGAAAATATATGTGTCGGCGGCAGATCGTTAAATACGCCAGATCACGAAATTCCTAGGCATATCGTGAAACGGCGCCATTTCATGATATGCCTAAAAGTCGGCTAGGCTTATCACGATGTGCCTGATAAACAATACGGCAGATCGATTAGAGCAACGCATTCGTCGATATTCCTAGCTCTATACCGGGCACATCGTAAAATAGTTTCTTTCTTGGCCACTGGTGGCGCTGCACATGCGATGGCGGCCGTTTTTGTTGGGGGCTAATAATCAGGGCGGACAAAAATGGTTTGTCATAAGCGAACTCTGTCTTAGGTCGGTTAGGTTAGGGTTCACTTGTGTCCCTCAGACCAGAAATAGACACCCCGCGCAGCGGGGTGGCGTCGACTCGCTGGAGATTATCAGTCCGCACTTCTTATTTTTTTTAATTTACCTAATTCAATTTTGGACACCCTACTTACGTATAACGGTGAGTATTGAACGATATGCCGGCGTTTCATGATATGCCTAGGAATTTCATGATCAGCCTAAACGTCACTGGCTTGGCCAAATCATGAAATGCCGGCGTTTCATGATATGCCTAGGAATTTCATGATCTGCCTAAACGTCATTAGACAAATCGTTAAACGTTAAGTTTTGAACGATATGGCGGATGTCCTTTAGCCAAATCATGAAATGGCGCCGTTTCACGATATGCCTAGGAATTTCGTGATCTGGCGGATTTTACGATCGGCCGCCGACATATGCACGAACAAAGAGCTCGAAAAGTTGAAAACACGACTCTATTGTCAAGGGTATAGGGTTAGTTGCTCAGATATTTTTAAATATTTGGGAACGTACATATATTTATGAACTCGTATTCCTATTAAGCAAAACAAATTTTGAGCAAGTAACAGATTCGCGCCATCGAAAACTGACTCTACGTCAGGGTTAATTTATTTTGTAAAAGACACCCACGAGTTTTATAATGTCATAACTTATTTGTACCAGTAACTATGTAACAGTTGTTTTTGTCTGATACAAAAGTGTAGTTGGTTCGCTGAATAAATGGTCCTTCTTGATTAGAACTACGACATCGATATTGTATGTTTTTTCCTCAAACGCTCATAAGCCACCTGAGGTTTGAGTTTATTATTTACTAGCTGCCCATACAAACTTATACCTAAATTCCGCTGGATGCGGGTGGCGCAGGAGCGGTCATTGTGACACTCTTTGGGGGAGGCCTATGCCCAGCAGTGGACATCTTTCGTCTGATATGATGATCATGAAGAGATATTAATTCACTATAATCAAAATTACAAAAGTACATATCTAACTATTAATAATACTTCTAGTTTGAAATGGGTCAGAGGAGTACTAGAGCTTATTATCGTCGTTTATATTTAGTGGAGGTGAGACTATAAAACTACTCAATAATATAAATATCTTAGTGTATAACTATCTTATTTGTTTAAACTAATTAAATATTTTATCTAAAACAGCAGTCTAATATGTGAAATTAGTAAACTAAATTTCAATCTCGCTGCTTCGCTCTTAGTTGGGAGTAAAATACGGTTTGCCTCCTGTTAGTTTGGATTTATTTACTTCAAGCAAAGTCAGAGGTCAGCAGTAGATTGTTTAATTTCGTGTTCTCCCTTGAATTACGAAAACGGATTGAAATATTACCCCGAGATTAAATTTGCAAGGTACTAGGAAACTTATTATAATACAAAGGCTGCCTTAGGTTTCAAGTTTTAGCGCCTTGTTAGTACCAAAGTATCAACGTTTAATATTAAAATTCTGAATTTACTTGTCATAAATGAAAAACAATAGCAATTTATTTCTGTTTCTAATGTATGTATGTATGTAAATACTTTATTGTACACAAGAGACAGGTAAGAATACAGACAAAAAAAAAGTTAAATCGGTACAAAGGCGAACTTATCCCTGTAAGGGATCTCTTCCAGTTAACCTTCAGTTCTAATCACTTTAACGGCGGTTTTGAAATTTTTGTAAGATATGTTATTAGTTATTTTATAAGTTAGGAGAATATACTTCAATTTATGCAATTATTACTCATTACACTTAGTAAATAAAACGGTAAGTAGACCGATTTTATTGCGTAAATTGTGTATAACATAAATCCCGACGTATCGAATTCTTTCTGCCGGGATGTATTTATAGGTACAGTCAGCATCATATAGTTAGTAGCAGCCAAAGTAGCCAAATATATCGGAACACGTCTCTATTACTATAGGAATAAGGAAGTGTGACGATATATTTGGCTACTTTGGCTGCTACTAACTATGTGATGCTGACTGTACAGTCAATGTCAAAAGTAGGTAAGTGACCAAATCATTATTTCAAAAGTTGTTCTAGCATGACGCCCCAGATATAACAAGTATATTGTAAGTTTTAACTGACTAATTAATAAGTCAGAAGAAAATGATCATAATACACGAAACTGAATGACAAATAAATAATTCAAAGCGTAATATAGCGTTATGTCATAACTATCTCTGTACTGGAAACTTGGATGAATTACACATTTCTTCCAAGTGTCAAGTGACGTCGAAAAGATAGTCTAAATTTCAAATTCAAACTGTCGAAATGAGAACTCGGCATTAAAAAACGATTTAATATTATAAATATTTCCCAAAAATCAAGCCCATGTGTATAATAGGAACTTATTTCAACCTTTGACGGACACGAGCGATGTTATAATTGCTTCGCGTGTTTGTCGGACGAACATAACCGAGATTAACCGAACATCTGACTTGTATTCCGAGGTGATCTTGCGCGGTCATGCAGTCCCAAAAACTCGTATTTTATATACTTATAATCAGTTTCATTTGAAACACTCAATAAAGGCTAGCTGTTTGAAAGGCATGTCACTTAGTTTTCAAGATTCGAAATTCATGTGATCACTTACGTCACACATTACGAGTTAATTTACTTCTGATAAACTACATTTAAATAGGCGGTAACATATATTGGGACCGTATTTCATCAGTTACTTTTGCTGTTGACTGTACATTAATATGAGCGATAAAATCTGTTCAAATTGTAAAGTTTTATGAATATTAATATAGGATATTTCACTTGTTCTTAAATACTTTTTTCCCGTTTACAAAAAAATCCACATGCATTCTTAACCCAATCCCGTTACCTAATCCACAAAAAGCAATTTACGGATAATAAATTGCTATAAATTTTCACACGTAATTTACTGAACGTCAACAACTCATACAAAATCTGCCAAAACTTTCTCGCAATATAATTTGATACCGCGAAGTTACGAACAAGGGGTTAGCATTGGAAGAGGGCAAAAACTTGAATCCGTTGCCATGACAACGCGGAAACTAAGAATTTGCCGCTGACGGCGGTAATGGTCAGGCGCAGTTTGGAGTTAGTAGCAAACTAGTTTTTTACCGACTGATTTTTCTAATGATCGACCGGATGCCGCTAATGAAAGCGGAATGCGATGATCTACGGATCATGATCTTGTATACGAAGTTCATTTTTTGTGCTCAACCAAAGGTCATGGAGTAAATTCTGATGCGCGATAAATTTGTAATGTAATTGTATGTATTATTTTCGTTACCTACTGGAACCACATCTTTATACAAAATACTAAGCAGAGCTTATTTAGTACAAGAATAATAATTGTCGGTAAAATAAACATTTCATCATAATATTGCATTGTCACGCGATTTGCATATTCGTGCAAAATTTATGCTCAATCGGAAACCGGGAAGTGGATCATTGCAAAATTTGATTACAGACAACGGACAGGTGAAAGTAAATGAAAGCTTGTAAAAAGATCATTCACAAAAGCCATACAGCTGTTAATCAAAAGCGAAGCAAGAGGAGAACTACTAACAAAAAATCAAAATTTAAATGCAGATTTTTAAACCAATTGACGTATTGAAATGCATCACGAATCCTACTTTGAAGTCGAAATTTTATATTCCCTCTCTAACAACGAGCTAGCACGAACGCTGTCATTCGATTTACTTCCCCAATAAGGCAAGAAAACGCCGTATAGCAAAACATCTCATCAAAATTTTGTGCCGCTAAAATGAAACGGCGTAATACCAAGGTGTTCCCCTAGCATATACGACCTTCTTTACAAGCACTACAGAATAAGCCACGGATAACGTCTAGACATGACAAAAAACATTCTGCTGGCCTAATGACAAGTACGACGAAGTCATAAAGCTGATTTTAGGATATCCAGCCTTCTCCTTAAATGGGTGTACGTACGTGCTTTGCAAATCAAGTGTGTTCAAGAGCGGATGGGAGTTGTATGAAAAATCGAGACGAGGGTGACACAATAAGCGAAGGGGGTAGGTGTAATCGGAAATGCGTAGGGCCTTGCGCGCCGAAAGTGAGAACTGAACGTGGCGCTTTAAAACAAACACGTCTGCTGAACTGGTATTCACAACACTAACCTACAACCCGTCTAAGTCATTTCAGTGTAAGTTTGACCTACGACTCCGCATAGTTTTGTTCGGATCCTAGGGACAAGCTACATAGGAGCCAGAGACGTGAGTTGAAGCGAGCGAGTTGTGAATTGCATAGCCAGTTGGCAGCCTAGTCAAGTGTAGGTACATTTATAGAAATGTGAGTACAATACCTGGCTTGACAGTTGGAAGGAAAAGAAGCGCAGATTTACGGTAACGAATTTGTAAATTTATGTCACATCTGAACACGCTCTATGTTCATGATGCGTCCAAATAGTTTTCACAGTCAGTTTTTTAATAAGATCCTGATACGCAGAGTTAAGGATTTGTATGTATGATAATGCCATTTAGGTATCAGGTTACCGTAACGCTATCAAAAACTTAAATGCATAATTTTAATTCTGATCAAGGAACAACCGGTACGAATAAGGCTTATACCTCCTCGCAACATCCGGTCAATTTCAGACTATTCGAAGATCAAAGAGTGGAAAGGGACACCCAAACATGGAAGTCTATAAAGTTAACCACCACAAATAACCAATAGCATACTTTCTTCAGCCAATCTGACCATACGCGGCGAGCGATTATGATTATCTTTGGTTTCGTAATTTTTAATTAAAATTTCACTACACCCATCTCACAAATGAATATCACTTTACCAATTATAAAATGCTGATGTTTATCGAAAGCATATAAAATGTATGAATCGCCATTAATTTTAAAGTTTACGGTAAGTGAAAATTTTCACGACAGCCACACCAGCACGACCAATTCGTATAAATAAAGTTTCTTTAACAATAACATACTTTCAAACTCGCATGTTAAAATATTTTTCCGCTGGAAAAATATGAAACAATAATATATGAGAAAAATAAAAAACTGATAACATCTGATTTTTTTTAATCTCTTAACCGACAATTACTAGAAGTGCCATTTCAATTTTAATTTCATGTGCTCTGCCAACCCCTTATGAGAAAAAGAACGTCAGTTTATGTACGTTTGTTCTTTATATGTACCTACAGTAACACTCGTAGTCACGATTCTTTTCCCCGTCTTTGAATCAACAAAATCGAACCTCCAATGATTTATTCATAAAATAATAAAGCACTATTTGCATGATCGATGTTAATTTCTCTTTCAAGCTTCGATCGATGCGAGCCATCAATCTCGTTGGTCGTAGAAAGTGGTTGTAATAAGTGTTTGGCTTGTACTTGAAATAACCTCTTGTGTTTAAAGTGAACTTGAAATATTTTTTGTTATTAACATTTGATAAGTAAGCAGTGAGATAAGCCTTCACACGTCTAAGTTAGTGGCAGCTTGTCATAGTAATAGCTAGAAATAAAAGGTAACCATGTCGATAGGTAGTAGATAACATTTCAGATTTTTAGAATTATAACTAATAACATTATTTTTCTCATCATCAAACTTCCTTCCAGAATGACGTAATGTAATGAGATTGCAAAGTTTACCCTTTGAAACGGCATAAAAACCCCACGAGTTGAGGACTTTCCGGTAACGCTTACGAAAGCCACAATTTCACCCCAACGCAGAAAATGGATGGAAAATTTTACACCCCATTTTAGGGCCGGTGTAAATTCACCCCCGTAACAGCTAATGAATTACCCTGTCAATAATGTCAAAGCAAACGCCAGCTGTCAAATCTGAAGTGCACGGATTGAAGGGTAGGGTACTCGCACTTCACGAAGGCGCCTACCTTGGTCCTTGTTGCTATGCTGGTAGGGTCTAATTTAATGTACTATCGGCTGCAATAATGCATGGACACCTTACGGCCTAGTTTCGCTTGAATGGTTTGACGTCTTCAACTCACATAGTTGCACGTTGTGTGCAATAAATAAACTAGATGGCGTTCTTGGCGATGGTATTTGAACATCGCGGAACATAAGCCAATTTACTATAAATTTACACCTATTATCACCAGAAGTATTCTCCTAATAGTGTAATTATACTAATTATTAGCAAATACCAATTTACAATAGCTTTATTTAAGTGTGATACAACTGATATGTGAATGCTATATTTCCACTAGTAATTAAAATGATGCGACAGCCCAGTGGATTGAGACATGTGCTATAAACTCGGCAGCCAAGATCGATCGAAGATCGATTCCCTGTTAATGGTAGAATAAGTTATGTTTTTGCTTTTTTATAGTTTTGTATTTCTAGATAGAAGTTTTTTAGATATAAATAAAAATCGTTTAATGAAATAAAATATTAATAACTTAAATAATTAAGACAGCTTTTTTTGTTTTTATTGTGTTTATTTCGTTAACTACAGTACTGCTAACGCAGTTTTTTAATAGAACTTAGTAATAGTTACTTAGCAACTTTTCTAACATTTAATTAAGGTGATAGCTTAAGTTTCATTTCCGAAAATTGGAAAAAGATTGAAGCTATACCCCCAATAAATATAACATTAACAATTATTAACTTAAGGCCGGGTTATCTAACATTCAAATCAATCGAACGGATTTAGATGTTAATTGACATACTTATACATATATATATCTATACCTATGTGAGCGTTCAAATAATGAAAACTGTTATTGATTTTTTAATAATGATAATAATATTATTCGGACTTTCACGGTTACTTACACTAGTTAGAACTTATGATTATATAGTTAATAATAAGTAATAATAACTCACAATCACATTTCGAATAGTAAAGCGATAAAAAAAATGCAAACATCATACCTACTAAGCAATGTTTTTGTTTTTAATTTGTCTAGCATAACCCGGCCTTTTCCTAAAACATAATGTATAAATCTAAATGTAAACTGCACTGCACTGTTTGGTCGGCTTCTTCACCTTCTCCATGTTAGGAACTACGCGAACATTATCATACGTATTATTACGATATCATAAACTTAAACGGCCGTGTTCACTGGATTTAAAACACTTCACAATCATTTAAATTCTATAGCGTAAATTACAACCGTGCCGTTTTCTGTGCATCTGTTAGCAACGGCGAACTGTGTCTTCAACTCTTCACTTGCGTGGAAGTGGCTTATCGGTTATAAGCAACTTTCTTCGTAGGTCATCACCATTCACCATAGCTGCACGCTGAATAATGGTATGATTGAGACCTGATCTACTAGATCCTTCCTTTTGTGCCCATAAAACAACCGTTTTTTCGCTGTAACAACAGTATTACATAATAACAACAATGTAAGATACGAGTAGGTAATTAGATTAAGTATCATTAATATTACAAAACATGTAAAAACTACTTACGTTTATACATTATATTAAATAACAATTAACTGTGATCTTTTAAAGATCAATCGATAACTCATTGCTATATTAGTAAGGAAAGGAATCAATTGGTAAACGGCTAACGAATGAATACGAAGTGAGTGTAATAAAAAAGATTACGGTAGTTATATGTCATCTATCTACCTTCTTCAATTATTATACTAAACGTAGTCGTAATGGATATCTGTAGGTATAAAAAAACAAACTGATGATTAATTTCAATCTACCATCCAAATGGCAAATGGCCCAGTGGCAAATAGACTGCAGTTTAAAGTCGACCTGAGAATTCGGGTTCAAACCCGCGGCCGCGTCCAGCCAAATTATGTTTTTGTAATTTATTCGATGTTTGGAGTTCGCTCTTAGTGCAAAACACTAACAAGAAGAAGAAAATTTAATAATACCTCCACGAAGGTGTGTTGTTAAAAACAAAAAATCGGGAATGCGTTAAAGTTGACTCGATAAATATACAAAAATAGTAGGTGGTGGTTATCCAAGTAAATAGAAATTTCGAAGACGCGGACGAAAACAATTTTTATTTCATTAAAAATCAGCTAACAACGCCATCTAGTGAAATCTCGCTTAACTTTTGAGGCTTACATTTACATCTATAATAATACTACACGTTGTGCTCATAGATGGCGTAGGATTCGGCGGACAAGCGAAACTGTTTCTGAATTGACCATGGACTTTTGCTGTCTAGTGTACCTGTCTTCATATACGCAGTCTTATGCCTTGTGAAGTTAAAAATCACTGACTTGATCAAATTCAACATTTAACTGGATCTCTTAAAGTCGAATTTAGAAGCAGAACCAATTCACCTACATTTTTAGGTACTATTATTTGATTAATCACAAGTTGTAATGTGTCGATTGCGTGCGTTTAGATGGACTAATGATTTGCTTTCATACGAATGGATTTTATTTACCCGCCGCAAATAGAATGTCGTAAATAACTGTGACTCATTAAATAAATTATGTTTTTAATCTGATAATGTGACCCACTTCTTCCACACAATTTAAGTCTGTTGTATAAAATCGGATGACCTTATTTTTATAGGGTAACTGAAGTAGTTAATACTCTATACAGTGAAACTTGGATAAGTGGGACCTGGATAAGTGAGAAAGTTGAGAAACCTCCATAGCTAGAACTCATGCCGAGATCCCGACACTAGCACCGAATTACCATTTTGTGTAGGCTGCTGGGTCTTCCTATTAATTAAAACATCATTTTTTACCAAGAACTGTATTTCATTGTTATATTTTGATAAACAATACACGGTATTCCGAGTTTTCTACATTTTTTTATAGGTTTGTTTTATTGACGTCAATTTTTCTAATCTCATTCTTTTATTTCATTTATTTGTGTTTTTGGTTTGATCGTGTATAATTGAGACAGCGAGTGTATTTTACCTCTTTTACTGAGACTTTATTTTAAGGAATACTTTTGCTAAATTGTTTTCTTTGACCAATTTTACCTCTATAACTGAGATAACGACAATTTATTAGGTACCTCTCTAACTCTGCTCTTTATTGCTGACAGTTTTGTGTACTAATTCGTAGTCTTCCCACAAATTCCGCACTTGAGTGATTGGGCCTTAAAAAATGTCCTTAAGTCGCTCCCAAGAGACAAACTTAAATGACAGATTTCTTGAATTGTCGTACATTCTGTCAAAGCGAACCTCGGGCTCCTTTAGGGCATCAACGGCAAAATCACAGCTGTATAACTGAAATAACCTCTTAGCTCACCTCTGAGATGGAACCCTCTGTAAATGAAACAGATATTTATTTATACCTGGATATCTGAGACACTGGGTAAGTGGAATACCTCTATAAGCAAATTCGCCGGTCCCTTAGTCCTATTTATCCAGGTTTCACTCTAATTGAAGAAACTTTTTTATATTTTGAAGTAAGTACCTACCTACCTGTACATATAATATTGTGTTTAAAAATGGAAGCCACCATTCCTTAGAAATTGTACGTAGTTTCAGTAGGTATCCTGTATTTAACTGAATAAGGAGATACCCACAACCATCAATTTCGCTGATTTCTCAAAGGAACGCTTTATTTCTGGTGAAGGAATAGAAATGCGGTTTTGTAATAGTTGATTGTTCTATTCTTATTCCCCCTCACTTTCTTCCAGAGTAGATTTCACTGCATTATCTATGCTAACTGTATTTGCATACTATCGAATGTGTGAAGTTCTATACTCACATATGTAAATACTTTTGTATGTTCATTATTTTCCAAGAGACAAATGTCATTGGAAATAGGTAAAACTATAGATGTCATCAGTTGATAGGTAAAATTTTATATTGCCTGTAGGCATATTGATTAGTCGGTTTGTAAAAATAACTAATAACATTTTTCGAAAATTTGTTCATTGTAGTGTGTGTTGTTTAATATTTCCGTAGTTTTATAAATTTAGTTTGATAAATAATAATTAGCATTGTCACTGGCCGGTTCTTTATTTTTTTTTCGCTTTGGTTGTTACCTTTCAATGATGGTTAAACGGAAAGAATATGTCTAATCACTCTTTTTAATAAGCTTATTAAAAAAGTGAAATGTCTCAAAATGAAGCTAAGAGCTCGCACTAAACGTATTGTAGTCTCATTTTCAATAACCTGACTAGACACTTTCCGTGTACCCTTCAAATATATTTTATCGGTGTTAGTCGTATGTGACGACGTTTTATGAGAAAATATCCTACATTTCCAAGTAGCAGGTCCTAAGCGGTCCTCAGGCAAGCGTAAACCGATTTGCCGGTCGAAGGACTTGCGGAGGGCGCCACATGTTGCTTGTCCACACACATTTACATATCAAAGCACGGTCTAACTCTCAATTACCAGGTAACATTCGATGCAATATATTCCTTTACGTAACCCAAGCAAACATTAAAGTTAATTGTGCTGACATTACAGGTGTTTGCTTTACACGGGGGAATTGGAGTTGTTTTAAGTTTGTGCGCTTGTATTGTTGAAGTAAAGTACAATTGGTACGAGTTTTCTATTGAGACAGGTATATTTTACCTTTAGATATATCTAATATATGCATATGACGAATGCATCAAAATAAGGATCAAGTAATTTTTTTGTAAAGCCTAATTTTCGATTATATATAATAGAGGGAAAGCTAACAAAGTTACAGAATGCCATGACAAATAATCGCATTCGTCACCGTAGTTATAGCACGTAATATCATGGTCACATATGTTGTGAAAAAGAGACGAATGTTCAATTGTATTAAGCCTTTATATACATATTATGCCCGCACGTATGATGACAACGCACGACGGCAACGACGATCAACAAACCAGGTTCGAATGATAACATTTTTCAAAACTACTTGATGGAATTTTTTGGCATCATATTATTATGTTTATATCCCAATATACATCCACTAATATTATAAATGCGAAAGTTTGGATGTTTGTTACTCAATCACACTTCGACATTTAGATGAAATTTTGCACGAAGATAGTTTATAGCTTGGATTCAAATCTACGATCGTTTTTATCCCGGGTCCATGCAGACCAAGTCGAGCAAACCAGCGGCACGGCCGTACGTACCATCCTTTTCTAGAAGCAGTTCAGGCCATTTTCGACCCCCCTATAACTTCGTTGTGGATAAAACTAGAAGCCTGCATGAATTTTCAGTAACCAAGCAGGCAGGTATGTTTCAAAGTCATTACATATGAACCAGTAGTTTAAGAATTATAACTAGTCAAAATTTCTTAATTTTGTCAGACACTGACTGACTGACTGACTGACTGACCGATCATCAAAACTCTAAGGCACTTCTAGTAGACATACGAGTAGAAGCTTCAAATTTAGAATACAATTAGTGTTTAGTGTATCTAGGAAAACCTAGGCGAAAGTTGGTATGGGGCTACGATATAAACGAGTTTCACGAGGACGAAGTCGCGGAGAGAAACATGTGTACTTATAGTAAATGTTGCAAATTCCATCTCATTCCAAATTGAACAATATGATGGAGAGTGACCGAACCGGAAAACCTCACAAGCGAGATATCGGCCAGTTTAAGTAGAACGGTGGACATAAATCAATTGAAACGTCCAAGCATGCAGGCAGCACGCTACACTTCACCAGGTCAGCCATCAACAACACAGACTAGACTATACAGACGCGATACGTGACTAGTCGTTTGAAATTCGAAAATAAATAAGAAAAAGGACAAACCACAAGGCAAGGCGGGTTCTAACAATCTGGAGTTGAACGTTGGCCACGAATCAGTGCGCAGTTACAATAAAGCTGCATCCAGCACTCGCGTGCTTGCAACAGATAGAAAAAAACTGACAACCTAAACCTAATTGTCAGTAAGTATTACAAAAACCACTAACCAGGAATGAAGTAGCAAAAAGGGGAAGTGGTGGAAAACGCGTACCTGGTTCAAACGTAGCGCTGGGTGCAAGATGTTAAGGCTGCCGGTCTTACGCACTTTTCTTCTTAACACTTCTGCGCTGATGTACCGATTTAATGATAACGATGGGTACGATAGGTAAAAAATGGTTTGTTCGAAGCCTTTGGCGAGTGTCGGAATGGAGATAGTACTCGACATTGACCGACCTGAATCGTATCTAGAGCTGAATGGTGTAATTGTTCTAGTGCCCGACACTGCCCTAATAGTTGGCACCTTAATGCATTATAAAAAAGTTGAAAACTATGAATGGGTGATGGATGGAGTTTCAACTATTGGAATAAGGTGTCGATTAGGACGTTTATATTAACTACAGATTATTATTAAGGATAACCACACAAACGTAAAAATCGTACACTTTTTCCACTGCGAATCAGAGAGATAAAATAAAATGAATCAGAAGAAAGGTACCTCAAGCGAGACTTCAAACCGTCAACAGGCAGAAGTTGGCTGGCTGGCCATGAATCAGTGCACACGACCGCACATGCAACCGCCTGGCACGGTGCCCACTAGCTAGTCTAGTAAGTCTAGTCTAGGCCTAAAACTGACTGGCTACATAAACGAGATACGCAACTAATCGCCTATAAGGCGGTTTTGGGGTAAGCTACCCGATCCGATAGCAGTGCCGAGTCTTAAGGGATTCAAGACATTTCATCATTAAAATTGGCTGCCTAAAGAATCAGATTGTACAGAATTTCACAGAACCGTTCGTACAATGAATATGAATGGTATTATAACGAATACGCTCCGCGCCTATGGTGTGATGTCCACGATATTACTTAATCCACGGATGCATGAAGCTTAAGCACTCAGACATTATACATAGCGATGAGCTGATGAGATTTATTAATTTCTTTAGGGTGGTACATATGCTTTATCACGATGTTTTATGATTTTTTCATTCTAGTATGATCGTATTTATGAACAATTGAACATGTTTAAAAAAAGGCAGGTAGGGATTACTGATGTCTGAAAACTTGCTATCCATCTTGCACTTAAGTAATTAAACAGATTGCTTAATTTACAACTAATCTCGCTTTTAATAAACGATATTTAAAAATGTTATAAAATGTGATAATGCAACAAAAAAAAACTAATTTCTCCGCTTTCCTTAAGTAAAGAATTTATCGTCTGGGAGAGACCCAATCTCATAACGTCAACTGAAGTTGAAATCGTCGTTGGTATCTCGAAGGTAAATGCAGCGTAGCCGACCTGGATAGTCCAACTTAGGTAAGCACCCAAGTTTGACGCGTCTACATTATACCATTAAGTTAATCTATGGGCACTGTATCGCGTTCATTTCCAGAAACTTGGTGGAGTTGGGTTTGCCAGTGTTGATTAAATTAACTAGAACTGCTTTGGAACAAGAAGGAGTTCTTTTTAATAAACTTTCTAGTAAATGTTATCTTATTATTTTTTTAAATAAAAGAACACTTTCATTCTTGAAGGAAATATAATGCATAATAAATAATAATGGATACCTACTCAAGAGCAATGAAAACTGATATTTTCTAAGAAATTTATTTACAAAATGTTGACATTTCTCGAAAAAGTTGTATTTATTCAAGGTTGGCTGGAATACGTCCTTCCACAGAATATTCCGAAACATTAGCCAGGCAGGGTTTATTTTGTAGGTACATAATATAAAAGTCACGTAGATTGAGTAAACAAAATTCTAATTTCCTGTGGCCGTTTGTGCTGATTAAATCCATCCAAAAATTAGGTTTTATAGCCCTTAACTTTGGCAATATCCACAGAAGGGGCGAGAGCCGATATAGTCCAGTCAATGAACTGACAACTTGTATGGAAGAAAAAAACAATTTTGGAAATAATTTATAATAGCTCTAGATCTTTTCTGTGTAACGGATAAATTATCAATGAAATAGTTACCCAGCGACAGAATCCGACAAAATTTCAGATATCAAAAAAATTATAAATTAACTAGCTTCTGAAAAGTCAGAAAAAATGTTAATAAATATTTTTGTCTTTATTTTGGTTCATTTACATTTGCTTTATAATGTTCAAGTTAAATCATACAAAAAAAGACAATGCATGCTTCATTTAAATCTACATAATTACTTCCGGGTGGAAAGTTTGCCGGAATCTTAGAATAACATTTTAAAATGAAATCAACAAAAAAAATGTTTCATAAATTAATGTTTTTCAAAACCGTATTTTGCCTGGAGTACTAAATAACCTAATCTAAATCTCTGTATGACCCTAAACGCAATATTGATCGTACCAGGCGCAGGACACTCCGCGATTTACGTTCATCGCTACAAGTACATGCCGGAACCCCAATATTGGGGTCTATTCAGTGGCTGCCACGCTGTGCATCGCACCGCACGCGCGCGCACGCTTACGTAAATATATCGCAAGTGAACGGTGCCGCATTCGTCTGCTTGTGTTTTGCATTGATGCTATTGAAATGAATAAAAAGACAGCGAGAAGATATTGTATCGCAGCGGGTTGCAGAAATAATGATAAAAATACGAATCACGCGTTTTTCTATTCGTTGCGTTGCATGGTAACGTAACGCATTCGTTGCATTGTTTTATTTTATTAAACCTTTTTTTTTTTCAATAAAGCAACAAGATTTTGCATACTGGGGGTTGCAGCAAAGCCAATAAAATGTGGCCTGGCGGTCTTGGTGTATTCAATTTGTCCAAATAGTGACATTCATTATGTTAATAAATAATGAAATAATGTATATAATGTACTTATGTAGAATATACCCACATTTATTGCTACCTATATTGAATGCAACCAATAAATGGGCAATACATTATTATATATGTTTAGTCGTTGTCACTGTTGTCAGCCCTCACTATCGGAGACGCGGCGAGTGAGCCAATTCATTTTCACCGTTCGTACACAGCCTTAACGTTCCGTTTGGCTTGCGCTGGAGGCGACGACGCCAGAGAGCCATAAATCATAATGTTTTGGCTGAGAAAAAAGCGGCTTTTGTAAAGATCAAAGGGGTGTCCCTTCTGTACTTGTACTATTATCTATTCTGTGATCGTACTATTGATATAAGAAGTAAATAGTACGAATATTCAGTCCCAAGTCACAAAAAGTAAAGAACATTGTAGAGAATTTATAACCAATATACATTACATTTACACGTTAAATTTTACATTATTCAAATGAAAGGTTTCGTCCATCGCGGTTTATTTATTTATTTGGCGATAAAGATTTCCATACAAAGAAGCCTAAATGAAATCCTCAATTTGAGAACGAATTGTGTAAAGGATTAATCGTGGATTAATCGTGCTCTAAAAGGAGTAATCAGATTTAATTTATTCAATTAACAAATCTGCTGATGATAATTTCAAAGGTTTAAAGTGATTATGTTATTCAAATGTATAATCCTCCAATCGAAAATTAGACCTTTGACAGGGAACTGATACCTAAAATTTACTCGAGAGCGAATGTCACCCGTAAAGTTAGCCGCATCCATATTTGGAGACAGTTTTATAATGATACCGAGATAACTCTTTGATAAACACTTGGCGAACAAATTGATTAAATGATAATTAATATGTCAAGAGAAATTAACATAATGTGAATATGATTTAGATAACAAAGGTTTTACGTATTTAATTTATAGGCTATAATATAAATAGAGCCCGTATTTTGTTATTACAAATCTATTTCGGAGTAGGTACTAAAGAATTCAGGGCACTTGTCTTGTTTCGAAGCAAAAATAACGAATAATGGCAACGCACTGGAAGAAGCAAAGCTATTTTAGGTCCGTTTGGGCGAATTATTCCAGAGGGGCTCCTAAACTAACCAACTTCGGCGGAGTGTGTGTATTTCTTGGAAAAGTTCTCTTTCGTAATTTATTCGTTCTCCAAAGCAGTGCATCACCGAAGACTGCAGCCTGTGAGTGGGCGGCTCCCACCATTGTGACAAAATAATGTCTCCTACATAACCTTCTTCTCGCCCGCTTCCTCAAACCGAAACACGTCTTACTGCTTTAAAAATAAATGCTAAAACTGTACAACAAAACTCACCAGATGGTACGCTACGATAACGCTGAATAATCAACGCTTAAAACGTCTGGAAAAGGAAGATACAGTAATGTAATATGAATAACAAAACGACAGAGATATATTCCTATTTAATTCTTATTATTTGCGACTAACAATAATGTATAAATTATAGAACGAGCAGTTAATACGATAAATCTTACAGCTGACGGAGGAAATATTAAAAGAACAAGGGTGAAATTCGTGTAGCACGAGGAGCGAGCGCTTCAATCTCTTTGGTAAGGGGCTTATCTTTGACTGAATAGGCAAATTCTGACAGCTCATATGAATTCGCTTTGATCGAATCTATCGCTTCTCGAAGACAGAACCGATACTGTAACTTTTTGACAAATTGTGATCGAGTCACGTTGTTTCTGGGTGATATCCGTGCGAGTTGCGACGGGGGATAAGTCACTTATACGTGCAGAATATATTATATACGTGGAATTGAGCGATTGTAATGGAAAATTACGTAGAATCAAAAATATTTTTTGGGTACCAGTCTTATATAAACATAATAACTGATATTTAGTTGAAACAAAGGGATTAAATCAAATTATTTCTAGTATTTGAAAAAAATATCTGTTTTAATCAGGAAGGTCAATACCGAAACACAGAATAGCTTTTACTGCAAATTGGAACAGAGTAAGTAAAAATGACACATACATATTAGTCATGTTGATGGCATAAAATAAAAATAACTTCATTGAACCATCATGATAGACCAAATGAAACCGTTTCAGTAACCCAAGATTATTAAACAAAATATGTAATAAATAAAATAAATATTTTAGGGACACAAATCGACCTAGTCCCAAACTAAGCAAAGCTTGTACTATGGATACGTGACGACGATTTTTGTACATAATTGATAAACCAATCCATAAAACGCTCATTCGAACCTGTCGAAAGACGATCAAGAGTTTCGCGGTCGACTCGCCCAGGTCCAATTTTCCAGAAGACCGCGTTCACCAACTGATGCGCCCTGACGCGGCGACAGTCGCGATTAATTACTTCGCAACTCGGGCTTCGCGACTTGTGTTACAGCGTTTTTGCATTTCGGCAAGGTGGTCGATGGCAGACAGTTCGATGGTTCCGCTTTCGCGATTTTTAGGACACATACTCCGGTGAACGGTGTTTTGTTACAAGTTTTAGGCGCACTAGAGATCTACTCTACTTCAGGTCTGGTTTTATAAAGAATTGTTTGACTTCTGTCAGATCAAATTTCAGTAGCTCGGTAAATTAGTTTGACATTACTTACCAATCTTGGTCTAACAGATATTTATAATTTATAACACAGAGGAACAGTAATATTTTATTCACTTATGTACCTACAAATTTTATTAAAGGAAATTCTGTTACCTTCGATAGTGGATCAAAGTCTAAATAATTAAATTATGTTTACGTGATCACGAGACTTTCTTCTGACAATTAAGCAACTAAAATATGCAAATATTAACACCAAAAACCCAAAACAGTAAACAAGTCTGACAGAGGCATACACGTCATTTAATGAGGTGAGATAAAAAAGCGCCTTCCCGACACCTTTCTGTTGAAACAATAGTCGGAATTCGGATTAGACGTAGTAGTGACCGTGAGAAGCTCCCTAACCACAATGCTCGTGACGTATCCACAAACCACAAAGAGTAGGTAATCTAATACACAAAGCTCAGCGACACTGGCTTTCATGGGCGCAAATCTCGTATTACACAACCAACTTTAACTTGCAGCTCTAAAAACTTAAACTATTCAACTATAAACTGACTTGGCTGCAGTAAAGAAGTGCTACACAGCTATTTGACGGTAGTAGTATTGTGGCCATCGTTGCTCGTATTCATACACGTAGATTGCTTTTTTGTTCAAACGCGTTCGAACAAAAAATGTTGTATAAAACCGCACTTTGTAGGTGGCTATCGGGTACGGTGGAGTACTAATGCGCAAGAATTGAATCGGCCAAATTGAAAAACTTGTTAGTTGCTTTTTAAAAACTTTCTCGGATTAAAGACACGGAAAATTTTTATGCGCGTGTCTGTTTCTTTCTCTCTCGGATCCTATGGATATATGTAGGTGATAGTTATGTCCTAGGGTAAGAGAAATTGTTTATATAGTATTGATTTGGTACTCATGACCACCATTTCATTTCATTTCATTTATTCCTTGATAAAACATAGTTTTACATGTCAATTTTTGTCAAGATCTTAAATAACAGTTATACATAATATTACAACATTTAGGACTAACGGAACATTAACGGAATAATAAGAGTATCATCATATGTTTGAGTACTACTCAATAATGCGCGTGGAATAAGCAAAGAGTCTTTACTATACGTTTATTCCAATTCAAGATTTCTCGCCGCATATTCAGCACCGCCAACGGAAATGTTGTCGCTGTTATTAAAATGTGTTTCCACACTATTGAATAGAATTTGCCCCCGCAGAATGGCTCTTGTATCGCCATTTACATAATTAAGTTCTCGCCCGAAGAGCCTTTAGATGTTCGGTTAATAACTCCTTCTTGTTACATACATGAATATTCGATTGCTCATTCCACTACCGAGATGATTTATTGAACTAGCTTAGATATATGCTCACATCAGACCGGTTCACAGAAAAGTAATAGCTAGTTTGTTTATTTTAAAGCAGAGCGTATTTCTCAACCAAATAAAGCGTTCTTCGAATAAAAGTAAGCAAGGTGTTATGTGAATTACAATAAGATAAGAAACGGAGCAACGAAAGAAGCTGGGGATAAGGAAAATGTGAGTTACCTTGAGGCTCTCAGTGATTTAGCTGCAAATACGAAATAAACTTCGGATTACTTATCTTATATAGAACTGAAAGAAGGGATTAACGAATTATAAAGGTCTAGGCACCGAAATAACATCTCAAAATCAGAAGTAACAAGACAGAAGCTAATTACCATCCCGTGATTACAAAGCGCAGAAGCCGAAACAACTCATGCCTAGAATTATAGTAAAACAATCGGCGAGCTCAATCGAGAAGCGAGTTCACAAGAAAAGCCTGGTCTGCTTTAATATGCGCCTCACAATGGTAAGGGGCCGAGTTTTGAAGAGGTAAGTCCTTGTGAAGGTACTTTATCTTGCCACAAGCCTTGGAGGGTCGCACAGAGGATGCGATTAAAAGTCTTAATCTTAAAAGCACACGAGTGGCTGCCGTGGTCACTTGTGTTTAACTCTTTTTACTTCACACGGATGTCTTTCAACGAGCAATGCTTTTTTAAGTTGTATTTGATAATTAAAAACTCACTTGACACGTAATGAAATATAAATGAAGCAATACGTGGATGTTCATATTTAATGAAATCAAATATTAAGGCACATACATTAATTACATTACACATATTGATATTATGAAGAAAGCAAGGAGCTTGCGTAATACCTCGGAATTAGGCCGCGCGGTTTCAACTAAGGGTGCCCGGTAGATCGCTAACGTCTCTAGATGAAATAATTCACCCGGGGGAGCATTCAAAATAAATTTTGGAATGGTCAAGACAACAATGAGAGATTAAAGGGAAGTTTCCGCGAATGAAGGTTCGCAGAAAAAGGGTGCTATGAAATACAGCAATTCTGCTATATAACTTAGTAATCTTAAGACTTCTAATTAAGAAATATGCTGTATTAAAAAAGCTCACGTTACTTAACTACGACGACTAACCTTATGTCTCAGTCGTTAAATGCCGAGAAGTAAGAATATAATAACGCAATGCAAATAAGAATGAAGAAAATAATAACTTGACATTTCATTTTGAACCAAAGAGCTGCAGCCCCGTCCGACTCATTAAGGCAAACAAGGCGGAAGTCGACTTACTCCAATTTGCAATAGTCTTAGTTCACAATAAATTTTAATGAACCCGTTAGAACGAACGCACTGTGACTATTGTCGGCCGTGCAATAAATATTGCTTTCAACTGGGCTTCTTGAGCCAGAATAATTAAGGAGATAAGCCACGATAAACGGGCGAATTTAACTTTAGGCACGGCTTCAGACGCTGTTATACTAATACTTTAAACTCTAAGTGATTTTACGAGGCAATAAATACTCGAATCTTTTGGATCCTGTATCAAAGATATAATTTAAGACTTATGAAAGAGATAAAGGAGATAAAGTTAGAAAGTTTGCATACTATCATTAAATTTGCTTGTGTATTTAGGCTACAAGTTCACGCTGGGTCAATATTTGCCCATTCGTTACGATTACCTGCAGTCCGTTTTATTTACTTGGCAAATTGTTCTATTTTATAGTTCGTTAATTTGAGTGGTTGTGCGTACCTAATCATTTGCATTCAAAGCTACCTACTTGTATTTTGCAATGCCTTGTTAATGTTTCGTAGTTGGAATTTACGAACGCTTATAATTATAATAGACGTTGGGACAATTTATGGTGATCGTTGGAGTATTTGTTCCTAGTTGCCTTTGCGCACTTGATGTGATAGAAAGCTGGCACTGACAGGGATTTATTGGCAAGTCTCGACTTCGGTAGTAAACCGAGAGCTTTGTTAGTACACACTTACACAACGCCTTGTGAATTGATTGGAATGTTGAAGATAGGTATATTTTCGTCATCTGCTGCGTCCTCCACTATATCTTTTGTTATTACTATGAATTTGTAGCGTTGGTTTTGATTTTGTGGGTATCTGTGAAAATTTTCATTCCATTTATTTATTACAACTGATACCCTGATAACTGATATATTACCGAAATTTTCACATACATAGAAAAGATAAAAGTCACTTCTTTCAATGTCGTATCTGTCTCGTAAAACCTTCGTTAACATGACCAATCACTAACGAAGCTCAGAGCCTACGCAAACAAAAAAGGCACGGTCACAATATATCCGTACCGGCGAAGCGCAAAATTGAAATGGTCCAATTTGCATAGTTATTATAAACACGAGTTGGGCAATTCAAGGGGGACAGAGACGGATGCTGTTCACACTTGAACAAAAAGAGAACAATGACCGACCCCTATGACAGGCATGAAGCCAATTTAATTAGACCTACGTAACTGCAATGCTTGCTACACAAAATCAGATATTCATAGGTCAACGTGTTCGGTGGATATGCTAGCTAGTGTAATGTATGATCGATTACAAAAATAATTGCTGTGATTAACATTCGTAATTTTAATTCCAGGTTCAAATTAACCTTGTTTCATTATGGAAGCTTTTGGCTCTAAACCAATTGGTTCAAATAACTTCCGTACAATTGTAATGAGCGTCCTCATGATCATGATATAATTATAATATTTATAATACGGGTGTATGTAGACTCAAAATGTATATTATTACTCCAAAAGAAAGAAGGTAAAAAAATATGCCTAGTAACGAATATCCCATTCAGATATCTCAATGAATTACGTTTTAAGCTTGTTAGAGAGAGGAAACGGTCGCAGATCATGACGTCACGATCTGCGAGCGTCATAGTAAATGACAATCGTTTCATATGAAGGTGCGTTTTGCGGAAAAGGGGCCGAATATACCCCCTCTAAACTTTGGACACTCATAACTTTGTGATCATTTCATCCCCTGCTTTACTTTTTTGCCATTTGACAATATTTTTAATACTTTTTCAGGAAAATTCAACATTATTGGTTATTTTATTTGGTGTCTACACACCTATTGAATGTTAGATTACTTTAAACACTATCCCCAAATAAAACTCCAAGGACAAACTTAATCAATCTGCGTACTACTTACGTATTATCCAATTCATTACCTATTCAAATTAATACATCCTTTCCCAACTAAAAGCAAATAATGATCCTGCTGTTACAGTTCATTTGTAATTGTTTTTTGAATGTACCGTTCTCCCGCATATCCGATATGTGTGGATAGCTTATTGCTTAAATAAACCCCGTTCAATAATTCAAAACTGTTCTGTTGCAAGCTGATTAAGTCCGGTTACAAACAGTTCTCGTTTGAACAAAACGAACTCTGCTGATTTGGCCAGTCGTAAAAAGGCGAACCTAAGCCTTATTACAGAACCCATTAACGGGACTCCAATACGTACGGAACCCTCGTCTTGAGACTATAAACACAACCCGCTTTATCACGCAGATCCACGTGACGGTACCTCAAAGGTTGGTTGCGTAGGCTAAGAGCTAGGTGCATTTGATAAATACTTTCAAAAAAAAAACATGTGCGTTAAGGGCAAAAAAGTAATAATGCATAGGTAAGATCAAATCTTGCGCCTTATTTGATCGACTTAACGAATCCTGCTAAAATTTTCCGGAAGTATCCGTGAAGCCATCCTTCAAGTCAGTCGGATAGACACTTAGGTGGCTATAAGAACGTTTATTAATCATGATAAACCAGTATTAGGACTCGTTTGAATGGTCTCGAGAAGTTGTTTATTGTTAAAGTACAGTCAATAGTAAAAAGGTTACCACAAATTGACAGAAACTCAAATGGAAGCATATTTTTTAACCTTCTATTATACCCCCATTATCTACGTGTACACTACACATAAGTACTGGATTCTATAGGAAAAATATTATTTTACTAACTCAATTTTCGCTAGAAATGTTTATTCAAAAAAAACATCTGTTAACTAAGTTTGTAATTTAATTATCTCTGTTTGTATTTTTTGTACAATTTTTAAATAAAAATATAGTAAGTACTTTATTGATTTCATAAAAACATATTATATATACACAATGACTTACAACTAAAATATGATATTTACAAATTTCCTTTTTGTATTTCATATTCCTATGAGACAAAGTACCTTCTTTGAATATTTTTTTAGCCAAATTCGGTTCACGTGATAAAAAATATGTCGTCGTAAAACAAACCTCCTAGGTTGCAAGTTAATGGTACCAAAATTTACCTTCTGATAGGTGGCGCTGCCGTCATGACGGTAACTTTTACTAAGTGCTGTTCAGAATTAATGAGGTCTCGACGCGTATGGTACAAGTGGTAATTTTGTACAGAACCCTCTGTGCGCGAGTTAGACTCGAACTGGACCGGTTTTTTTCTAATTTCTGAACTCGAAACAAGCTCCTGGCCTAACTGGAGCAAATTCCAGAGCGATCGATTCGGATTACGTCCCGCCGACGATGGTCTGAATAAACAATGTGACGGGACCGCCGCCTTTTAACGAATCCCCTGCATGCGTGATTATTTATGTCCTTTCCGTGTCGCTACAGTTTCCGAATAAAACGGCCTTGACTGCATTCTGGGAATGATTGTGTTTTTAAAAGAAATGGAACAGATTTCTCATTAATTAAATAGGGTTTGCTATCGGAAGTTACTAGTTACAGTCTCATCCCCGGCATGCGTGCTTATTTATGTCCTTTCCGTGTCGCTACAGTTTCCGAATAAAACGGCCTTGACTCCATTCTGGGATTGATTGTGTTTTTAAAATAAATGGAACAGATTTGTCATTAATTAAATAGGGTTTGCTATCGGAAGTTACTAGTTACAGTCTCATCCCCGGCATGCGTGCTTATTTATGTCCTTTCCGTGTCGCTACAGTTTCCGAATAAAACGGCCTTGACTCCATTCTGGGATTGATTGTGTTTTTAAAAGAAATGGAACAGATTTGTCATTAATTAAATAGGGTTTGCTATCGGAAGTTACTAGTTACAGTCTCATCCCCGGCATGCGTGCTTATTTATGTCCTTTCCGTGTCGCCACAGTTTCCGAATAAAACGGCCTTGACTCCATTCTGGGATTGATTGTGTTTTTAAAAGGAATGGAACAGATTTGTCATTAATTAAATAGGGTTTGCTATCGGAAGTTACTAGTTACAGTCTCATCCCCGGTATGCGTGCTTATTTATGTTCTTTCCGTGTCGCTACAGTTTCCGAATAAAACGGCCTTGGCTGCATTTTGGGAATGTTTCTATATTTAAAAGAAATGGAACAGATTTGTCATTAATAAAATAGGGTTTGCTATCGGAAGTTACTAGTTACATTCTTCGAGGTCATAATAGGGTAAAAATAAAAGTCTTAACGATTTGCTCTAATGTTTTATATGAAAAAGTGCTTATTTAAATTCGTTGGATAGCCAGAAATATGTTTAGCACCAGTATCAATACTAAATTTTATTACGATAATTAAACTATACAGGATATTAAGCCTATTGTAATTCACAAAAACACACCCACAAACACACAACAAACTGGGGACACTGGCAGTAAAAAAGCGTTTATCGGTAATAGACGTTGTAAAGCGGCAGTATTTTTTGTCGTGTTGTAGTTAAATGAAAGGGAATTGCGTGACTGTCCAATTATACCTGTCACTTTGAACCGTTCACAGTATACTGAATCATACACTCCGTAATTGAATCTCATCGAATTAGTATAAATATCAACACAAATAAAGCGAAAATTCTCACCATTCTTAATTCGAAAAACAAATCAGACGCGATAACGATCTTCAACTGTCACAGAAAGTAAAAAAATATATACGCACTGTCAGGTTTTGTTTTCATTTGCCTAATGTTCCTAGACAATGATGGATCTGCGGTGACGGTCCTCTTCTTTGAATCCGCCAGAGATGAAAGGTTAAGGGTCTGTCTAGTGATATAATACTTTCAAGCCGCGTTGTTCTAGAATAGTATTTTTACTATATATTTATTAGTATTATTTATCTATGAACTGAAAATATTGAAATGTAAGTACTTGAATTAGAGTATTACATTATAGGTATTATAGGTAGAGAAGTATGGTAAATACATATATACCAACATAGCCATATTATAAAGTCGATGTACTTTGTAACCAGGATATCTTTCCCTGGAAGAGGTATAATGTGAGAGTGGGGAGTGCCATACCCCTTTCAGACCCGTAAAACAACACCCTGCTAACGCAAAATGAAGTATATTGACATATGATTTTGATTTGACAATTAAATGTAATAAACCCGCACGATTGTATTGGCCGGGTCTGAAAGAGATAAATAAATAAATATAATGAGACAATCAAACACTAAAAACACACATCAGCTGAAGAGAAGTAAGTACACATTATTTGTTACAAAACTAAAAAACTACCTGTTGTTACAAGCTTTTTACACCATCAAAGAATATATGAACATGTAACTTAGAAATCACTAATACCTAGGTTACCCTAAAAAAACCTATGATGGCAATGAACATTGTTTATTTAAGGAAGTATTTTATATTTTTATTCTATAGGTTAAGTTAACTATATTTGCTTTGCCCTAACAGGGTTCATGCTGTACTCTATACCCCTGTATCTTGTAATACCATGATTTGTTAATAATAAATGAATTAAACTCGATAAGAATTTTGTTATGGAAAGTAGACGACGATTTATTTAGTATTCAGATATTTAAATAAAGGGCAAACATCCAAGACTCAGACACCAGTAGGAGTCAAAACTCATCACACAAATATTTGCCCTTATTGGGATTTGAACCCACGCCCGTCAGCTACGCAGGCCTACCAACCTACTAGGTTGAGCCAGTTGTCAATGTGTTTTACGCGAACAATATAGAGGGCATTGCTAATGTGTTACTATAAGCATCAGTATTTAGAAAAAAAGGTTTACCTTTGATTTACTGAGACTGCAATCAATTTCAACAACACTGTATTATTCCTTTGTACTTACAAACATGATGATTGAAATTGATGCTTACCTGTAAAAACAAAAACACAACGTTATTGTTATAGTCACAATAAACAGCACGTGTGTAATTTGGGTCGCAACCCTAAGGATAGTGCTACTATCTAACAAAGGCTCCAGTCAAACAAATTTGAATCTTAAACGTATGAAGCTTAGGCGCTTAACCTACACAAAGACCTTAAGTGGAGTGGCACTATCTAACGACATCAATTGTCAAAGGAGTTTGAATCCTAATTCAACAGGCATAAGGTCTTAATATGTGATAGTGTGCAAATAGAGGGGGACCGTATCAGTTGACATGTACAGATATTTTGACGGTATGTGTATTGAACATGCGTGCTACCTCCTGGTTTGGCCAGATGCTAGATTAGGAAAGTGACATATTTTCGACGCGTCACAACATTTTTATCCTTACGGTGAGATAAAAAACAAAATTTGCATCAGAGCAACTGTGTTATTTTTAGCTGTTACATTAATGAAGCAATATGGGATTGGTATTTAATTTCGAAAGGTTTTATATAGTACATCGACATTTTGTTGTAGTGTTTTGTCCTTGAAGAGAAGAGATTTAAACCAGTGTGACTGTTGACAGCTTTATTATTAATGTAATCTTTTTATATTATGCTGGCGCCGCAGATTCAGCTTATAAGTTAACTTAACGGTTTACTTAAACTTTTACACACCTATATTTTATCGAATAAATTTTACAAAAATATCATTACCAACAACAATTTACAAAGATATAAAACAAGATAAAGCAGTAAGTGATACTGAAGTAACATTATATTATAAATGGCTCACGCAAAGTATCCGGTTACCTATTAAAATATTGACATAGAGAGATAGCGGCCATTTATTAAATGGAAAACGGGAATTATTTATACGTTTACCCGTAACGAGCATTAATCTTTATAATTCACTTGTTTTATTTGAAATTATTCTACAAACAAAAGAGTGTTAACTAAATGAACTATACATACAAAGTTAGAATAGCCTTATATTGGATAGTTAAAACACTTGACTTAAACATCACTAAAGTGATGTGAGTGATGTTTAAGTCAAGTCTAATCTGTCGGTTTTGTTACTATCCGTAACTATCCGTTTAAGGGACATAGATACATTAATTAATATGCCCAGTTGGCTTTGCACTATGCATTTGTAACTGCGCGTGTGACCCTCGCTGTGACCTCTTAGGTCCGGCGGACACGTACACACGTGTTTGCCACCATCGTGTTACAAATGGACATAGCATTTGTGTAAGTTTAGATTCGTAGGTATAAATAAACAAAAAGCAGCCTCTTAGACTATAAACAACAACAACCCTATTTTCAAAATAGCCTAAAATATCTCATGACGCTGACACGCCTCACAATAGATATTCCAACACAATCACACGATAAACAGGAATAAAATCACCACAGCCAGTGTTAAGGAATCAGTAACGAATCCGACTTTACTAGGGAGACTATTCGAATGCGTTCGATATCCTAATATCGGCATTAAGTACATCTTTTCGGCCGATCGTAGAGATCGGGCACAGTATTATCGCTCAGCGAATGGGGTCTACACGGCTGCGTAATAATTCCTCATCCGGATGCGTCAGTTTATATGACTTTCGTAGTACGTATTTGGTATTCCTTACGATTAAGGTAACTTCTGACTGTAATGTGAGTGCGCTACGTGACACGATGATTTTATGGAAACTATCAGCACTTATTCTAGCAGTTTTTTTCAAGTCTGTGTTTTTCCTATTAACCCAGCATCTAGGACTCAATTAATGTTAATAAGCAGGTAAAGTTCATACCACCGGATCGTGCCAGGGAGCACGGCAAGGGCATTATCACCTTCTTGTTAAATTTACAGCGAGCTGAGCTTTAAGCTCAGAACCTAGCTGTACAAAACTTAGTGTAATAATTACAACTCTCATATTGACTACCCACTAAGGGCCAATAATCGTAGACTGCTACATATTCCAAAACATTTTCCTAAAGCTATTTTTGAAAACTTGTTTACCTGTTATTTTTATAAAAAGAGACAAAATTTATCTTTAGTACCTAAAATAAGTATTTTAAAGGAAAACTATGTAATTATCCATTCTCTAATATCCTTTTTAAAATAAAGACATTTTACCTAAAGTACGAGTACGATTCTGCATTCAAAAATATTTTATCTCATCCAAATCAACTTTCAAGGGTTGCTTCCTATAGTTTTCCTGCCTTAAGAACCTTAGTCAACAAGTACAATGCTTTTAAATTATTAGAAATATCGTTAAAACTAAAGTAAAACACTACAACCAAACCGTAAACCCTAAAAAGAAGTATAGTATACCTTGAACCATATTCCCCAGACATTAGTTCCCGAATACATACATATGTACAATTTATATACGTGGTTGTATCATAAAAATACAAGGAAACTCTCACCGGCCCCACTGGGCCGCTATCACCGCCTCGCATACGTTTTTCCTAGGAGATTCACAACTTGTTAAAACTCACCAATCATGTCAAGCACATCTTGACCCCGAGACTCGTAACTGTGCGTGACCGCAGGACGGATCTAATACTGGTTCAACTGATGAGGTGAGTAAGTAGGCTTTGTGAATTCTAGCTCCGGTATCTCCGGACGTAACACATCTATGAAATCAACTTCTCTGGCCGCTTTTTACTCTGTTTCTTGCGATAGCCCGAGCGTTTTGCAATTCAAACGCCCCCGGGTGACTCCGGGGAACGAGCCTTGTCAGGAATACGGATGATGGTCATGTTGACTAGATACTACATACATAGTTGCTTAGTTTTTATTACATGTGTGACATTTTATTATTATATCGTCTAAGTAACACGCGATTCGGAGAAATTTGTAACGTACAAGAGAATGTTATCGTAATTACCTACCGACAATAAGGTTTTTTGTTTGTCAAATTAAATATGTATTTTGCACTTCAAAATTGATTCACGGTACAATCTGTGCGCTTGAGCCTTGCCGTGCCCTGCAGGTCGATCATGTAACTCATTGTACGTACGTTAGGTAGATCTACAATTCTACATGTCAAATTGTATATGGAACAATGACATTCAAAACTGCCATAACGCGCGTACGAAACGTTACGTGATGCTCCCCCGGGTCGACGACGGAACATATAACCTGACTAAATGAATTGTTCGTTACAGTCCCATATTTCGCAGCTTAATTATTGTCATTCTGTTTCCTTCGCGATTTTGAAGACCGTTACCGATTTACGGCCGGCGCATGGTCAAATGTGTCTCCAATTCTCCATACATTTACACTGAGTGTAAATCATCCTTTAAAAGAATATTTTATTACCTAAAGCGAACTTGGTAAACTAAGCAGGTATTCACAACATTTACTGACAGCTCACACGAGGCGTAAACCAGTGTATGTTTGACCTACGGTTACATGAAGTTGTTACGTATTTCAGTGTCAAGTCGAGGCAAGTTGTAAATCGCACAGCTGAGCTAAAAGTAAATGGCCAAATAGGGACGGAAAAGCGAGATCGGACAGTGTGAAGGATGATATAAGTGTCAAGGGAGTGAACTCTGACAGGACGAAGGGTAGGGATCAATAAAAGAATATACATGCCTCGCGAAGATTAGAAGGGGATGCTACCAATGACGATGTAACTATTCAAAGTTATGCAGTAACTATTTTGCTCGTGTGTGTGCAAGAAAATACAAGCCATCATCATTACCATCATATTACAGTCGTAGTATAGGTAAATAGTAGTCAAACTCTTTAATGTACACAATAATAAAAGTAAAATTCGGTACAGTTCAGGATTAAACGAATGCTCACACGGTTAGAATCTCTTATAAATTCACTAAGGACGATATGTTTCGAAACTATCACAGGTAACTTGAGGACGAGTGTCCGTGCGTCCATCGTGGTCAAGAGTCACGATAGTTTAAATTCATTATGATTAGTCAGTTTTTGTCAGGAGTTATGATGCCGTTATTTTTAAACAGAAAAGTGTAAAATGTTGCTATTTTAAATTGAGGAAGCAGGAGAGGATAGGGAGAGTCATGTAGAATATCAAAACAATGAATGAATTCACAAAATATCACAATCTGTAAAAAACAATCCCGAACGGCGCCTCATTACGCCACTAGAATGACAAAGCCTACGTCAGTTTGAAATTCAAAGTAACGTTCACGCAACAAAAACCTTCGACGCTTTATAAAACAAATAACTATAAAACATGAGCTGCTAGGCCGTAAAGGCGCCATATTTCAGCCTGTTTTAAAGCCTAACGACGTATCAAAACTTGGTACCATACACCGAAGTTTGGCCATTAGTGTAAAATATGTGCTCATCTAGTGTAAAGCCTGCTGTACACACTGGGCCAACGTTGGCGCGGAGCAGAATGCAGCTATGCGTTAGAGGAAGAGGGCTTTATTTCGTTCTCATGCGTTTGCATAGCTGCATCCTGCTCACGCGCCAACGTTGGCCCAATGTATACAGCCGGCATAAGAAGTAATACTATGTCAAAGTATACTTATTCTGGTGGTAGAACTACAGTTGAGACGCAGTAAAGCATGGAACTAATACAAAAAAAGTACGTAAGTATGTCAACAAATAATCATAATATTCAAGAGTGTCGTATGTTCAGTATGAAATGATTTTAAAGCATACTTTAAAGATATTTTTGATTAAAATGTCGTAAAATTTATAAATTTGAACGCTTCAGCCGTAAAAGAATCGCGCTTCAATAGGTAGCGTGTTTATTTTCATATCGCGTGTATGTATGATGTTCCGCGGCCCTTTGTATGGACTTTCGCCGTTATTTATAAAACCGGAATCAACCCAATATCGCGCAATATTTTACTTCTATAAAACGAATTTCTATTTAATTAAGCGTATAAATCTGACAAAGTTCCAGTTATTTTTTCCATTCGAGTTTTCAAGTATGCCTTTCAAAACATTAAATCTCTTAAAGCGTGGTCCCTTAGGGTTCCGTGACATGGTTGCTAGGGGTCCAAGGCCAGTTCGTTTACTCTTAACGTAGGTACGTAGGTACACACGAAAAATTTGATTTATTTCAACACTTTCTTCAACCTAGGTTCGCGGTATTTTTGAGATTCTGAAAGTGGTCCTCCACACCTAACAAAAGTTTAAGAACCACTGCAATGTAGCACTAAAAAATATTGAATTAGATGTGTTCTGAGTGAGATTTTCGATAAGTTCCTACAATCGTCTTCGGTTATCATTACAGCAAATTGCTATTAAAATAGTAAGGATAACGGATTCTCTAAAACAAACACAACTTCTTACCCTATACCCGCAATACCTTGCAAAATTTCAATTTTATTTTTATTTTTATTATATTTGTAATTATTCCCGTGTGGTGTCCGGTTAGAATAGCACCTCCCCCTTTCTTCCTGTGCGTGTCGTAATAGTCGACTAAGGGAGCAGGGTTGAAGTGTGTTGTGGGCGATGGGCTAGCAACCTGTCACTGCGATATCACATTTTTGTCGAGCTTTTATACCCACGTATATGCTAAAAGTGGCACTGGAACACAAGTTTCATGTGCTCTGCCTACCCCTTTAGGGATAAAGGCGTGAATGTATGAATGTATGTATGTAATTATTCATTGATTATATTTTTTTACCTGTACTCGTAATTACCATCAATTGCATTATATTTTCATAAAGCTTTAAATTTATTTTTCTACCTACCTCATGTTTGGTACGCCCATTGGCAAGACAGAATGATCACAAAATATATTTATTAACTCTATCTTACAGCCTACCCATGTCCTACAGTAAAAAAACTTCCCGATTCTGAAATACCCGCATATACCTTTTTCGTTCTATAGAGGGTAATAATTTGTCTAACTTAATTGTTACTAGAACTTGTCGGAATCCAAAAACATTATTAATAATAATAATAAATACTCTTTATTGCACCACGACACCAAAGAAACAACTTACAAAAAAAATACTTAATAAAGAATGGTAACAACAGGCGGTCTTATCGCTTTAAAGCGATCTCTTCCAGAAAACCTTTGTACAGCAGGAAACATTTAAACTAATAGAATTTTAAATACGTAGTGCAGAATTCATCAAGAACAGCATACTAACACATCAATCTATCAAATATAAGGGAACATTTTGTGTAAGTATTACTCAAGGTCCCATAAAATAAAACATTCATAAATGTATGACTACCTGATTAACTGTACCGAGTTACTTTACTTGATGTAGATAAGGCAGACTTTATAATTTAACGGCATTAAAAATTGTAATAGAGTTCGTACGGACAGACAGCCGGAAACGGCGGCGAGGCTTTGAACTGTCGTGCGATAGGTGTATCCACCTTTCAGACACGCAATTAGTACTAGGCTACCATGCCCATATAGAAGTCCACTTTAAAGTTGATTTGAATAATATAATTATGTTTATTTAGCCTTAGACGGTAATTCATTTGGCGGTCAATTTCACAGCGATAGTACAACCAGAGTCAAAAGACACACACAAACATAGTCTGTTCAGGGTTTTCTTTTGTGGTGTGGTAGATAGTTTTATGAAATTTTATATTTATTTCATGCGTTACTTTAGTCGCAATTAAATCTGACTTTCTCCGTCCAAAATCATCAATGAACGTAGACTCCCCTATGATATATTATCCTAAGTAAAATTAAAGTGATAAAGAATCCAGCTTTTCATTGTTGATTTAACATAGTGTTGTGAAATGCGTGATCAAATAACTTGGTCAGAGGTTTGACTAGAAAAGGAGGTGAAAAGGGCCGACGTAGGAAAACCTAGAGGTCGACGCCCGGTTCATCGACCCACATACCGATGGAGGAATGAAGTAGAGAAATACCTGCAGAAAACTAGGAGGAGATTGCACAAGCCAGGGAGTGCTGGCGTAGCCAACAACTCGTACCGAAAGCCAAAATCCACTTCGAGTCGCTGAGCCAGTGCAGTAAGTAAATTAGTAGGTACGAGTAGGTAAGTTATGCTACCAAGTATTTATCTATAACGACGCGCGTCTCGGCGAACTAACGCGCTATGTATATATTGCGCACCCAACTTAGCACGTAACTAACAGTTTGTTCTCTACTTTACAGCTTATTACAATTCTCTTCAACTGTCGTAGTAAAATTATAATGGATACCCGGAAGCCTTCGTAAGGTGTTTAGTGCGCTGATAGGCGCACCGTTCCTTTTATCACGTAGTTATTAATTAATAACTCTTAGTTATTTTTCATGAGAACCTTTGGATACTAGGCAACTTTATGGGTGAGGTAAAACCTCTTTATACTAAGTAAGGTATCCGTCGAGGACAAAGTACAACAGCGCAAACGAACAAATGTAGTTAAACTTGAATGACTACACTCAAGAGAAAAAACAAACGAATTGTACCTTATACCCGCTTTTTATGTTCATGAGTTTATTTAAGCAAAAAAAAAATATAGATAGCAGATTGTAAAATGCTTTTTTTAAAGTACCTAACTTATTATTTGTTACCTTACCTACAACAGACGCTGCCTCTAAATTTCTTATGTAATTATCTATAACTGGCTTTAATTCCCAATTGAATAAAGAACAAAACGTTATGTGTATACTCAAAAACGTGTATCCACAAAAATTCGCTTCACACACGTCTATAAAAAAATAAATTCCTCGCAAAGATCACGAGTGCTAATTGGTAGTACAAGTATGTAGGGATCATAATAATAAAGTGGGTTTATGATAGATAGTCCCAATTTATGGTGTAAATTAATGGCAAGTCGTAACTGAAACTATGCCACCGACGTATAACTGACATGTGATAATAAACAATATATATACCTATTCCATATGAGCGGTTAATGCCTTGTTTACTCACAGGCGACGCGTGCGCCGGCGAAACACGCGTGTTATCAGTTGACTATGGAAACTCTCACGCCGGTACATCGCCTACCTAGCAACTCCTAAGTAACGCCATAATGTTTGTGTTTGGGCAGGATCCCACTGTCAATTTGGCACCAAACGAAGTATATCTATGGTAACCTCCTGTGGAGGTCTAGCAAGGGCTGTACAACGTATCGCACACAATGACGTTTCACATGTACGTTCCGTTTTACGTATTAACAACATAATTTCATTGATCGCACACCGTTATAAGAATTTAAATTTTACAACATCTTGCTAACATGACGAAAGAAGTAATCCCATTGCAAAACTGTTTTTTTTTTTTTTTTTTTGTAAAAACTTAACCTGACTTCCTGACTTTTGTATTCTATTATTATCATATCATATTATTAGTTCCAAAATTTGATGATCATTTTGATAACATACACAGCAACTAAAATAGTTATGATTGTGCATGTTCAGTTATGTGGCACGTTAACAACTCTATCTCACTCTATGATTGTCTATTACAAAAAAATAACAGCTGACGTCATCACTTAGACAGTGGACATGGTTGAGGGAGGCGATGGCCGAGTTATGCGTCATACTCGTGATCGGGTGCTGTTTGTGGAGTCCGGACTGTTCGTGCTTGCAAGGGCATAGTACTTAACTACTGAAATACTAGTGTTATTATTATTATTATCGAATTGACGAGAGACATCATTCTGATCTTGACACGTTTTATTGTTATTGACCCTGTACAATATTACAATCTTCTCTGTCTGACAATATTACATTAATGTTCCTTTTTTTTGTTTTGATGCCTAGAGACCGTATACATCTCTAAGAACATTAGAATAATTATTAATTGTATTTGGACGTTCAGAGACCCTATACATCTCTGGAATACTGAATATCATTAACTTCTTGTTAATGCTGATACAGACCTTATATATATCGAATCCAATGGTCATATTTTGCAATTTTGTTTTGTTTTCATTTAGTGACATTTAGTTTGTTACCGGTTATATCGGTCCGGTCTGCAAATTTTAAATGATTATTGTGTCAGATTTATTATTATTTTATCGTAAATTACCGTTTGACATGTAAAAGTGCCCTTGTGGCCTATTTGCAGAACAAATAATTGATTTTGTTTTTTTATTATTGGTACTACTATTCATTATTCTCTGGTTCGGGTGACTTCTGACGCAGGGCACACTTCGCCTGTCCATAAACGTGACCTTACTTACACTTGTATCACTACTATCCGTGTTTTCGTGATTTTCAAAATATAAGTATTATTTATTTATTTATTTATTTAAATCAGGCAACGAGGCCCATTTTACAAATACCTTAAAGACTAACATACATATCTATATAAACTTATTAATAACTACAAAACACACAATTACTGCAATTTCGTGGTTTCAGGTAACTGACCTTTAATTTAAACCTAAAATTAACTGAAAATTTAAGATTGCAATTCAAATGTTAACTATTTCGTTATCCAAGTCCCCGAGCAGTTTTACTTCAGTCACATCTATGACTGATAGCTAAAACTTGGAATGACAGAATAATCCACGAAATCTAATTCGTCATTGCCATTTCGGGAACTTTAAATGGAGTTCATGTAACTCTTGCTCAAAGCGGTAGTGACAGAAGTTAGCGGAAGTTCTTCAAAGGGCCCGATTGGTCGCGAACCCGGAGATAAGAAAACACATTCCTTATTGAGTATTCGAATTATCTCGACTCTGTTGACACAGTTGCGTTTCGGGGGTTTGGTACGAGTTCATCAGAGTTAGCGGGTCGAGACGAGATGCTGTTTATGCAATGAACTATTGACGGCTAGCGCAAGTGTTAGCGACGCGAAAAAAGTCTTTTACCTGGTGATTTTATGCTTCTAAAATACCTGTTAATTAAATGAAATAAGGTGAGTCGGGGCAAGAGTAACATCGGGGGAAGAGGGTCAAAAGCTTCTCCAGCTAATTCTTTTAACAGGCGCCTAGTCTGTTTTACCGACGGTACAAAAAGGCGCTCAATTCAAAAGAATTAGCTGGAGAAGCTTTTGGCCCTCTTCCCCCAATGTTACTCTTGCCCCGACTCACCTTACATGAATTTGCCGTAATAGCACTTTTACAAGTCAAAATTCAACCAGCGTTTCTCAAAAAGAAGACCACTGTTAAGAAGAAACGCCGAAACAAAGATAACCGTCAGTGATTTTTTGCCAAAAATAATCTTATGTCAATGATAGTACTTCATCATCATCAGCCGAAAGACGTCCACTGCTGGACATTGGCCTCCCCCAAAGAGTGCCAAAGTGACCGGTCCTGCGCCACCCGCATCCAGCGGTCATCAGTCCACCTTTCGGGGGGTCTACCCACGCCGTGCCGTCCGGTACGTGGTCGCCACTCGAGAACCTTTCCGCCCCAACGGCCATCAGTTCTACGAGCTATGTGCCCCGCCCACTGCCACGTAAGTTTAGCGATTCGGAGGGCTAAATCGGTTACCTTGGTTCTGCTGCGGATCATGCAGAGAAACTCCCAACATAGCCCTCTCCATTGCCCTTTTGGTGACTTTGAGCCTTCTTATGAGGCCCATAGGAAGCGACCACGTTTCAGTGCCATATGTCATCACTGGCAACACACACTAGTCAAAGACTCTCGTCTTGAGACTTATTATTAGATAGTACTTAGATAGAACTTAACCTACTCAAAATAAGTCAAACTGAATATGAATACAAAGAAAATAAAAAAAACATAATGCGTTGTTCTAAAAGAAAACGGTCCGAAACTGTGTTACATAATAAAAGGCAGAGATTAAAAAAAAAACGATAAGAATAGAAATGTGACTATGAACTATTCCTAGGGTAAGCTTTCTTGTAGGAACTGTCATCTAGCTCCCCATGCGTGATACTGATATTAATGATTTGCACTCGGCATGACATCCTATTTGACTAAGTTTTTTACATGTAAGCTTATTATTACAAAATAATGTATATTTAAAAAAGTTAAAAGATTTACACTTTAAAAAACACCGCACGCTTCGCGGCTTTTCAATGTGTAGAGGTTTTTCTCCTTTCTCGCGCTCTTAAAAACCCGTAGGTACACTAATGTGACATCCATTTTGTGAATCTATTTTTATTTTTCACTGCAACCTTGTGATCAAATTAAAGAAAATATTACACTTATTTATGGTATAACTTACTATAGGTTAAGACAGTGCTTTGCAGATTGTATCGTAGTATGTGTTACACAAATAAACATTACAATAAATAGTTTTGATGAAATAAAATGTAGCTTAAAGCCCGTCACAGACTTAGCTATAATATAATTAATATACCAAAGTACATGTTATAGCTACTCAGCTAGTTATAGCTGAAATATATCGTATGATGCTTTGGTATAAATATAATATTCTGGTATATTCATATAATCATAGTTGTCTGCGACGGGCGTAATTAGCCCTTTTAGTTTGGAACCCGCCCGTAACTTGTGACTCGCACGCCACGTTCCATAAGCAGCCATATCGGCAGCGCCGTAGTATTTACCCGGCTCTGATTTGTGCTATAACAATGAAGGGTGAAGCCGCCACCGTAAACCTCTCCCAACTAATTGCTATTGATTGTTTTACAAGCATTCGGAAAAAGTGTTTTTACTAGGGTTAACGTGGATTCGTAAATGGAAGAGATAGTTGACTGTGGTAGAAGATTGTGATGTTGATTTACAGGTTATTAACATGCTCCAAATCTTTAACCGTGCGCGCTGTTAAGTTGTGGAATGAGTTGCCTTTGTTACCGAGACAGTCCGCGGTATGTTGCGTCACTAAGTTAATTTGAAGAAGTAGATGTTGCTTTCCAATGACTTTTGAATTGGTTGAATATGGTATTAGTTTATTTATTGTATATTTGTATTTATAGTGTGTATTATACTGGGTGATTTCAGGGGTCATGATCTGGAATGATTAAAAGCGAATTTAGAGTTAATCTCAATTAACTCACAGTTAACTTTTAATTAGCTGGTTTTCTGCGATTTCGTGGTTCGTCCCATGGGAAAAGTTGTTCAGTATCATCTTATTCGCTTTTGGTAATTCCAGATCATGACCCCGAAATCACCCAGTATATTATATTATATACTCGTATATATTTACCTGTTATTGTGTACAATAAAGTGCTTAAGTACATACATGTACATACATGAACCTTAACCACCACCCCAACCGTGACGTCGAAAACAAATAATTCAGCAAAGCATATACACACGAAAGATTGATGTCTTAAAGGACCCGTTTGTTTGACTCCATTTAACATATCTTACTTTTGAAATATATCTCGCCGTTTTCCCACAATTATTTACGCTCAGCGTGTGCGAGGCGTCACTCTACAACAAATATGACATTCATCGTCAATTGATATTTGATAAATGTATAGCAGCACTTGACCAAGAGTTGTAGTAAGTGGCGATCACAATACAAAGATCAGTCAGTAATGGTGGCAGTGATATAAGAAACGGCCCGGAACAGACATTATCCGAATAATAACAACACGTTTAACACACGTGCGGCTCGCTTTTACACTATAGATAGTAGTCCTATTATAATTCTAGGCATATAAAGGAAGTTTACCGGAGTCTGTATTTTGATAGTAAGCATGGGTTGTATGCACCCAAAGGCTACCAATCACTGCAACTCTCTTACCCCCGTGTTGAAGGACCAACACACGTTTCCACTTAAACCATGATAATGCTAACCGACTGGATAATTTAATAAAATATTTATATTAATCCATGCCAGCTGATAAGCGATATCCGTGACAATCCAATAGATAGCGGGTATTTGCCAACTAGATAAGGCAAGTTAAATTCGAAATAAGGAATAGGCATAGTTAAGTAGTGACTTTGAATAATTACTGCAGCCTTATCTTATTTTCTAGTAAATCCATCGCCATTCGCATTTACATATATTTCCTTCATACAACTACCCTCTTTTTATTTTAGTAGATAGGTACTCACATAATTATATTTACGAACAAATTAAATATACAAGTGCTAGCTAAAGCGGATATTTAACAGTACCTAGAAGAGTGTGTATAATATACAAAACAAACTCTTTCTTCTTCATTGGTCTTGACAGATTATTGGTTGGTTTATAAAGAAACTCGTACTTATTGTACGAGTATTGTACTTATAATATAGCAATTTTTTTTGGTTGTAATCAACGTAGAATGGGTTTCATCTTTTGTTACCATAGTTACCATTATCATTTACGGGCAACAGTACAAAATAACTAGATCAAACTAGTAACAAGTCTAATATTTCAGTAACAGATCCACATACATTAGTAACGTGGAACTGCCCTTGTTTCCGTATGAAAACAATTCGTCAAAGACTGAAACAGCCCTACTTTCGTTCACAAGGAAAAATGGGAGCCCAAACAAGCGAGCAACGAGTTAGGTAGTAACAAAAATCCAACAAAGGATGATTAACGATTTTCCACCCCAGGCTCATTCAAGCAGCGCCGATATTGAATCCGTTAGACGGCGTAAAAATGAAAGTTTTCCTCCTTTTCTTTTGCTTACGTTTCTAACATACGGTTATTGCGCTCAGCCAGGTAGTTGCCGTCCTACGGTACGTTTTTCACAAAACGCACCGCACCACCAACTCGCACCTGGATGTCACTACTGACCACGATGCTTCATCTACAGTGCAATTCTCCAAGGGACTAGGGAGGGTTTTTGAAGAACGGTACCCTAAACTCTAGAGGCGTTTAAAGGTCAGCAACAGCAGCATGAGAGTCCCCAAAACAGCTGTACCTATACTTGATTGCCACCGACGGCGTATAAAAAAACTTCTTAGTGTAGCAGGGAGCACATTACACAAAGATGCTTAACCTCTTCTCTAAATATCATCATTAAACAAAACCAAATTTTACCCGATGTGTACGAAAAATGGCTTTTATTTTCTTGAAAGAAACTCCTATCCACAAGTACAATGAACCTCGGAAATTGTTAAACAAACTTCGTGCACGTGTGTACGTAACAACAAACTCGCATTCGTGACACAACTACTATAGCAGTTTTTCCCTAGTTAGTTTTGAGTAGTTCAAAATGAATGACGGTCATTTGAACGAAGTGACAAGGAACGCCAAGTTAATGATTTCCACGGCACGTGATTCTAATGATGTTGTTTCATGTTTTAATGACTGCAGTTTTGATAGTGTAGACGGGATATGAGTAACTGAAAGTGAATTTGTTATTTCAAATGGTGAGTGATTGTTTGAGAAACATTATAAGACTGGGATTTATCATACCGGAGTGTTGGTAATAAGTCAGCATGCGGTTAATTTGTTTTAATAAACGATTTGTTGTTACTTATGAGAGAGTGCTTTTATCCTTAGTGTCGGCAGGGCAAGCGAAAAAGTAAGTAAATTATTACATTGATATGCAAGAGTTGCCGATGTTACTTCCGTCGGGAACCTATCTGTAACTATTCTTCAGCGAGTTTCATATATCTCTAAAGTAATCTTAAAATCGCCTGTTGACAGTAAATGACGCCTATGGGTTTCTCAGTGATGAGTCTCTTTATAAACTCTTTCGTCGTATTTTGATACGAGAACTCGCTTGTACTAGTTCTACCAATTAAACTTCACAAAAAGTAGCGAATAAGCATAAGTACTATACCTACGTTTGGCAACGTTTCAGAATCCAACAATTTATAACCCCGGCTAACTTGAAATAACTTTGTTGAACAAGTTCCATACTTATTCAACGTATGATCGATCTCATCGTGTATGCTCGTCGAGATGAGTTCTCATTATTTTTATTCTAGAACACAACCTTGTGGGAAATCAATGGAGTGAATGTTAAGTGGCTCATCTGTCCTTTGCTGCGGTCTCATTGGGGTTCAAGTTACTTACAGAACAAAACAAAATTAGCTCTCCATATTAAGTTTCGCAAAAGAATAATACGGCAGGTGTACAGACTTCACCTGGCTAGCACATGTTCAAGGCGCTTTAAGTTAATTATAATTCAAGTTAAATTTAGAACCTAGAGAGAATTAAGTGCACGTTCTGACTCTAAATAAGATTTAAGTTATTGCGAAAATTTAAATAAATTCCACGGCTAAAGTCCTAGCCGAGAACGGTATTTCATATTAAGCGGTGAATCTTTTTATTCTTTGTACGGTAATTTTCTCTCATGACACTGTGGTTGCCTTAGTACAAAAAATATTGTAATAACATAGACTAGAGTCGGTATATCTATGGTTCTCATACAGTAAAAACGAATGTTCTTTTATATAAGAAAAAAATACAGCTAGTTTATTATCTGTTTTTATCATTTGCACGAAATACAGATATTCAGTTATACCGAGAAACCGAGATGCTATCACTTGAGATTGAGTTGAAATAAGACTTTAATATCATGAATACTAGGAATATCGGCAATGTCTGCGCCCTTAAATGAATGAACAACAAATATCACAAACATACGCAGGTAGGTCCCTGATTTATAAGCTTACCTACTATCCACTAAACTATATAATTTTGATTAATCCTCGAACTCCATCTTCGGGTCATAAATATAACACCACAGATTCATTTCCTTCCGTACCTAAAACCGACCAGTAAATAAAACAACAATTTTATCACGAAACTTTCTTAAAAGGCAAGTTTTCTACCCTGAATTAATATTATATTAGGTACGGAGGTATTTCAGTACGCCAGATAAGGGTCTTAGTGGATTCTCTAAGCCGATTATAAGGAACTGAGATTTCATCGATTTGTCGATAATTCTGCTTTGAGTCAGTGTAAATCACACCTTTATCGCTTGTTGCCGATGCAAATAATGCTGGTTTAATGTTCGTCGGTAAACAGATTTGATGATGGTAGTCGATATTATCTAATTAGTGTACCTTTGTGATTAAAAATATAATTTGCAAGCGAAGGCCGATGTTATAAACCATTTCATTACGTTGTATCCGTCGATAACCATCGTATTTATATTTACATTGACAGATGCATTAAATTCGACTTTGACTTTAAAAACACAAAATAGAATTAAATGGAGTTCTCGTGGATTAAACTATAAAAAACTGGAATCGCGTTTGATGCTAATAATAACGGAATTTAAACTACAAAATAAATACTACCTTTATAATAATCTTTTTAAATTCCCTTTAATGCACTCTTTTCCGAACACATGTCAGCTAACACCTTGTTGTTAAGCTAATTTTTGCAATGGCCGTTGCACCTCCAGTATGTCTCTTAATCCAGCAGTAACTGTTCAACAACAAAACTCATTACTCCACGTTCGTGGGCACCTGCTAGTTTCCTGGCGAGCTTGTGTTGGGCGGCAGTCCCAGGCGAAAGCGCTAGCGGTTACCGGTTAGCTTGTGGAATCTCTCAATTTTAGCGCTCAAATAATGGGTATGTTACTTACATTGCTTTACTTCCATCTTTATAGAAATATCTAACCGTGCATAGGGCAGACTTAATGCTACGGGGAATCCTCAACCAGTCAAAACACAGTGAATTGCCGGCGGAACAACTAACAGCAGAAATCTAAATTGGTAAGCTGACATTAGGAAATGGTATACCTAATACCTAAATACATATTACACGTATGCAATATTCATAGAATCAATACAGCAACTGTTAAATATGAGTGTTGTTTATCATATTTTTTCAGTGTTGTTAAGTGCAGAAGAAAGAAGAAAGATGCCGCAAACCGCGTATTTAACCTATTTGTGGCTAAGAATAAAGGCATAATAATTCTAGTGTCGGGACTTGGAGCAATTCCGCCCCTATATTATATTATTATATATTATATTATTATTTTATTATTTGGCACTCTTTGGGGGAGGCCTATGTCCAGCAGTGGACGTCTTTCGGCTGATATGATGATGATGATGATGATTATATTATACCTACACTACTTTATAGATTTTCAATATGACCGAGGAATCGCCTTGTAAATTGTGATTTAGGCTCATGATAATTTGTATATTGTATTTTGATTACATTTTTGCACGGCGCAAACATAACTTGCATTCGTCCGATCCAGCATAAAAAATCTCCAGTAACTGATTAAAAATTGCTAGCAATTTTTTACAAATAAACGAAATACCGATTCCGCTCATAAATCTGTACGATTTAACGGGCAACATGATACGTTTGTTTGTCCCGGTTAATTAATAATTCCGGTATCCTTACACTCTCCCACGTAAGTTCACCGCTTGCCCCATCTCATTACTTGGCTTAGGAGATTAGCAAGCGAGGGCAACTTGTCCGGTTTACTGTAAGGATAAGCTCCAAATCCCACGGGAAACTTTACCTTGGACTGAGGATTTTTAATTATGTCATTAAAGTGACCCAAGCTTCGTGCGTGCAACTCGTTAAACACCCGAAGCGCTTTGTGTAATTTATAGGGAAATTTGCGTGTGCATGGGGGTATGTGTTCTGATTCGAGTTGTTTGTTGGTTGTCCTTTGCCCCTTTTTGGTAACTTAAGGAGTTTGGACTTACCTGTTGTAGTAATCATCTAACTCTTGTGCATAATATGCGAGTATGCTTGCGATTTTATGAAAGTCAAAGTCATAAATAGCTGCGGCCTTTTGTCTAAACTGCCTCAGAACTAGTCACGAAGAAACACAGGACGTGACGTCCCGAATTTAGTGAGAACAAAATAGAGATAAATATGAAAATAATAAATGTCTGACAAATTCATTTTTTTGGTGTGTGTATATGCCGTGTATATGGCGAAACTTACAAACAAACAGTGCTTGTTAAATAAAACTTTGTTATGATATTAATTGATGACTTCTTAGCTAGTGCTACGCCATGGTCTGTACCAAGCTACCAACTAATATTCGTATGTAACGAAAACTCGGTGTAACACTTTTCCATGACATCGCGTAAAGCCCAGTTCTTTTTTTTTGAGCGGTTCTTTGCAGCATCGCTGGGGGCTTTCACTGCTCGTCTTGTCTGGCTTGTGAGTAGGCGCCACTATAGGGCTACTCGACAGCCGAGTAAAGCGACGTGAATTAACTACCTCTCTATAGTCCGACCGCTTCACACAGTCCTCGCCTGCGCGGCGCGCGGGGGGTATAACCGGCGCCCGCATTTGTATAGTTAGTTTGTGAACATTTGAAGTCACCCAAAGGGCAAAGGATAGAGCTATGCTGGGAGATTCTCAGCGTGATCGCATCTGAAATGAGGCTATCCGCAACAGAACCAAGGCAACCGTATAGCCCTTCGAATCGTTAAACTTAAGTGGCAGTGGGCAGGGCACAATGGACGTAGAACCGATGACCGTTATGGCGGAAAAGTTACCCCGTGATGAACAGGCGGCAGGCGCATCGTCGGTAGACTCCAGAAGGTGGACTGATGACCTGGTAAAGGTCGCGGGAGTCTGATGGATGTGGGTGGCGCAGGACCGGTCATTTTTGGACTAAAAGGGGAGGCCTATGTCCAGCAGTGGACGTATTTCGACTAATATGATGATGAACATTTGAATACATTCGTCATGTATGAAATCTCACTTAATTAAAAGCAATACAAAACAAATACTCTTTATTGCACACCTCACACAAACAAAGCAGTTAAAAAGAGAAACAATACAATAACATGCAATACGCGTCCATCGATTTTATAAAAAAAAACACACACACTTAGAAGATCCGTATATAAATTATCGAGCGTTCTGTTCAAACAGAATCCCGGGCTAGTGTAATTTTCCGATGAAATCATGTCCGCAAACAATTAAGTGTGCCACGGATAGATTGTCTGTCCCTAGACGATCATACGGACCGAGGAATGCTAGCCGTACCCACAATACGGAAACACACGGAGGTCGGACCATTGCGTGACCGCTGCGATAAAAAAACTTAATCGGGGCGTTTGCTACAAATGTAACAACATAAAGGGCATACCTAATATGACACGGGCACGATAGTCTCCAAAGAGTAGAAAATATTGAATAGCAAACTAGCTCAGGCCCGAGACTCCGTCCGCGTGGAACTCGTTTGTATCGTAGCTGCATACAAACTTTCACCACCCATTTCACCCCCTTAGGGGATGATTTCCGGGACAAAACTATCCTATGTCTATCCCCGGGAATCAAACTATATTATGCTCGTATACCAAATTTCATCTAAATCGATTTAGTGGTTTAAGAGGTTCGCGAGCGTAGCGTAGTAACGGGTGATCTATCACGATGATTCGCAATGAGGAAAGGGAGATTGTTTCTGGTTTGATTTTAGTAACACTTCATCAATATCCAGATTAACACCTTTTACTTTGTTAGGTATAAAAGGTAACATCAACGAAGCTCGAACCTCAAAACGGCGTTTTTTGTGATTTTTTGATAAAACGCCGCGCGCCTCGTCCTCATTAAGCCCCGTTGTGCTCTCGAGGGTCAACTAAAAGCAGTTTATCTGACATCATACTACAATCCCGGTAATTGAGCGGGCATTGACGAGCCAATGTTTGTTTGGTTAATGGTTTAAACGCACTTAGAATAAGTGGGATTTCTAAACGAATATTGCGGCAATGCAATTTCGCTCGCCGCTCCGTCCTATTAGATAGGATGGTCATAAAATCGGAAGACTAATAGACGTTTAAGCGAGGGCGTAGTAACACTAATAACCTTTCATTTTAGAACTTTCAAGAAATGTTTACTAGTCATAATTAAAATTTCGTACGTTGTAATACTTAGGGAGAAATTATAATGCATCTATATCCTTTGTCTTAAAAGATTTATGTGAATTAAGTTAAATAATCGAATTGGAACATAAAATGCCGTGTTTAATAACATGTTTCGCAAGAACTTTTCCAGATGTCAGGGTATAAAGGAAAGTTCGTAAAGTCGTTTTTCATTAACAACATTCCAAATTTTCCCGCGTATTCAAACTTATCGAATAATTTTCGATCAAAAATCCATAAAAAATCTTCAAACTTCTACAAGTTCTCTTATTGGAATGTCACCTAGTTTCTGTAACTGGAAATCGATTGTACTTATTTCAGTTTGCCAAGTGAAGTCGTTTTGTCATGCACGCGACAAAATATTTAGTCAACCGAGCGCGATTACAGACATGCGACGTGCAAAGCATTTCTACTTAATTCACTCCAAATCCTTAGTTTATTTCCTTTTTGAGTCATGGAATTACAGGCACTTTTTAAAAATGACGGGAATGTACAGGGGAATGTAAAGCATTGTAGGTACACTATCGTGTATAAATATAAGTGATGCTTTGAAACCGCCCTTTTCGAATTAATGTAGACAGAGTCAAGATGATTATTTGTATTGGCATAGCAAAACGGAAAATGCGACTAGGGTTTAGATACTTTTTCTAAAACATAATTGTAATAAAAAAAAGGAATTATATTGTCTACCTTTGCTGTAATTTTCAGAAAAATGAAGCTGATTGTAAAGAGAAAGTCTCTCATAAGATCAGCAGATACGGTCCTGGCACGAGTCCAAATTGGAACTTAATACGATATCCTGAAAAGAAAACCAATTACTTGTACATGCCAAGTAATGATTGCAAAAACAGTTGCGAATCTTCCTGCTGCGCTGTAGGCAAACTCCAAGCTATTGTGATCAAAACCGAAAACAGTGTTGCATTGTTAAGATAATTTTACGCATGACAGTGTTTTATCCGGCAGGATTTTTCGGCGCTAAAACAAAAAACTGACAAAAAAATAACAAAAATCGGCTACCCTGTTTAATTTAGCGGGGGTTGTCCACAAAAACGTTTATTCCGTTGGGCTTTTTGTTGACCGAACCTAACAACATAGGAATGCATTGTTCCCGTTACTGCCCCAGCCTCCGGGAGTAGCCGTAAAAAGCCGATATTCTCTCCCGGCCTGACTCAGTCGGTTTATTGGACGCGTCACTCAACAATCCAGGCCAATGACTCACGTAGATAAGATTGCAAAGTGTCTTTATTATAGACTTAAATACAGAAAAATAACAATTTTATCACCTCTATTCCAGCACAATAAACTCGTTGAGCTGTCGCCCTAATCTAGCTGTTTACTAAGTTTTTCCACTCTATCCAAGTGCAAAGACAAAAACTATCCTGGAGATTCAATTCATTAAATAAATTGAAGACAAGGATTTTAACTTGGCAAAAAGTTAGCTTCAAATGGGGGAATCTTTATTCCATTTTCGCCCTAATCAATTTCAAGCAAACTAAGCGAAAGTTTCAATTCGGCAGCCATTTGGAGTTTTCGGATCGAGTGGAGCGTATCGGGACCAGGCCTTTAAAACGTTATAAAATGAACCGGAATTATAACGGTATATTCCGTTAGTGTTCGAAAATTACGTTATAACAAAATCAATATTCTCCATAACGATATAAATACCGTAACAGAATGAATAACCGAACGATATATAATAACGTTATAATATCGTTTTAAAATGCGAGCCGCGCGCTACGGCTGCGCCGTTGCCGCTCTGTGCCAATGCCAACATGCCACCACGTGGGCCGTAGCGCGACGTGCGACGTTGCCGTTATGTTGTTCTAGCTTCTAAATCTTATTAATGCTTGTTTACCTCGATCATTTGCAAATTGGTTGTGAATTGTGAATATTTGGTTGGTTGCGACGATAAATGGCGGAATAAAAATGGGACGCAGGAAACGCAACGCTGTCCACAGATTCGTGGACTTGCTCATAAATTAAAAGAAAGAGTGCCAATCTTAATAGCCCCTAGGTATACACTATTACAATATGTAAGAGGGTCAATATTTTTTTATGTTAATTGTTTGTCTCTGCATTAAATCGCACTATTCCAAACAAGCCCTATGACCGACGGTGTTGCCGTGAGCAAAAAATTATGCATAGGTATGTTGGTATGTGCTTTTGTTCATTAATCGTAATAAAATTAAAATATACTTTTAGTTTCCGACATTTTATTTTATTTTTGATTTAGAGCCATTCCGAAAACGCCAAGTTAAATAAAATCTGAATATGAAACCAAAGAATGTGTGAATTTTTGATTTCGGTTCTTCGCCATAATCTGTCTAGATAGGCTCGCGATAGATAGGGGAGACCAAGGACGATTGGTACACATAAATATGTATCGATCCTCCTTTTCTTACGATTCATCCTCCTTTTCTAATTAATCCTTAGTCACTAAATATTTATATAAATAACTAGCTGTTGCCAGCGACTTCGTTCGCGTGGAACTTGTTATGGTCTTAGTGTTGGGTTTTGCGGGACCCTGTACTTGTTTATGTTGTATTATTGTTTCTTTCTTATTAAATAAATAAATAAATAAATAAATAATAAAAAAAAATTATTGCTATTAAATTATGTTCGGTGCAAGCTATTTATCGCTGTCCCAAACACACTTCTACCATCTTAAAGATATACAAAAACTATCCTATATCCTTCCAAGGGTCTCAAATTATCTGTACGGGAAATTTCATCTAAATCCGTTCAGGGATTAGACCTACGTAAAAGGTAACAGTGCGATGAGTTCGTTAGTTTAAATTGTAAAATCTAAATTGAAAACTTCGTTTTTACAAACATAAATATCTTAAGAATCATCAACAGACGTTTTCATACAGTATTAAAGAAAAATATATTTTATATGTCTACTAAGCTACATTACTGTTATAATAATAAGTACCCAATGTTGATTAAATCTATTCGATTCTGGGAGCATCGCAGTTCTAACCTAACCTATCCTACATTTCTGGTAACTGTTAAAATCTGTAAGTCTTACTTTAAAAAAGGTCTTGCTCTCTATACAACCTTCAAACCTTTTAACTCTCTTAGGGGATGAATAAAAAAAACGCTGAAATCGTTTTCTAATCATTAAACAAACGGTCCATAACCTAAGTAATAAATATATTATTTTAAAAATATCTTGCTCTTCGTATAAATTTTGAAACCCCTAGAAACCCTCTTGGGGGATGAATTTCAAACACATTGAAATGTATTTTTTAGTTTTAAACAAACCGTCTAAAATCGTAGTTACACTAATGTTTTACTTTAAAATTGTCTTGACCCTATACGGCCTTCGAATCCCCTTTAAACACTCTTAGGTGATGAATAAAAAAATCTACTAATCTGCTCTCTCCATTTTAAGACCAAAATTAAAAAATCTTACTTAAAAATACTTTTCCCTCCATATAAACTTTAAAGCCCCATTAACGCCTATAGGGGATGAATTGAAAAAAAACTCTGAAATCAGTTTTGTTGTCTTTTAACATACAGACTAAGACTGACATTAGAAATATCTTACTATATTTTATTGCTCTCCATATAAACCTTGAATACCGTTTTAACACTTTTAACCCCTTTTTCCAAGACGATGAAAGGATTTTTTTTTTCTAATAAGTAATCGTACCACAAAATTGCTCATCTCTAGCTCAAAAAAAATGTTTCTCATCCTAATCTTGCATAAGTACCTTTTTAACCCCCTTAGGGATGGAATTTTCTAACACGTTAAAAGTACTAACTGTTTTTTTATTCTAATAAGTAATCTTTCTACAACGTTTCAAATCTCAAGCTCAAAAAAAGTGTTTCTCATACAAACCTTTCACCCCTATTTAACCCCCTTAGTGGGTTTTTGGGGTCCTTTTTTGTATTGTATTTATTAATTTTTCTACAAAGTTTGAAGAGTCTAGCTCAAAAAATAAAGTTCCCTCCATACAAACTTTGCACCTATATTTAACCGCCTTAGGGATGAAATTTTCTAAAACACAAAAAGTACTTTTTTATATTCTAATAAGTAATCTTTCTACAAAGTTTCAAGTCTCTAGTTCAAAAAATAATGTTTCCCCCATACAAACATTGCACCCCTGTCCCCTACTGTCCCTTAGGAGTGAAATTTTCTAAAACGCTGCAAGAACTTTTTATGCATCTTAATAAGTAATCTTCCTACAAAGTTTCAAGTCTCTAGTTAAAAAAAAAAGTTTCCCTCATACAAACTTTGCACCCCTATTTAACCCCCTTAGGGATGGGATTTCCAAAAATTCCATCTTTTCCCTTCTTTTTAGTCCCAGTAGTTTCGGCTGTGCGTTGATGAATTAGTCAGGAAGTCTTCTTTTACATATCGACGCTTATCTAAAACAAGTCAGTATCGCGAAATAATCCGTTTTGCTACTAAGTATAAGACTAGACGCAGAACACGGTAAAGTTTATCGTGACTAAGACTCCCGTGTTCTAATTCAAAAAAATTCCACCGTGGCAGCATTGTGCCGTTATGCCATTGGTGGGGTGTCGACGTCATTTTATCTGGAAGACCGTCCGTAGGCCAGATGAGCCATAGCGATCGACGCCGTCACCACGTTTTTTTGTTGACTACCGGCACATCCCCAAATAATTCGTTAAAACACATCAATTTGTTTGTACAACAGCGGCATTACGCGAAATAGCTCAGTGGAACACTAGCGAATTTTTTTGCAATATAGGATTATTCATGGATGGGACACTTTCCGTTAAACAGTAAGTACCGATGTTTTGACTTAACCACAAATAAACGAGTATTCACGAAAATAATGAAAGTTGGCTTGTTCATGTAAGCAAAATAAGCCCCTATACTACATAAGATTTACTTCATTATTGGTATACTATACGAATTTGGACTATGTTCATCATAAATATGCATTTAGTTTCTCGATTCAAAACGAGAAAAGCCACTATAAATAGATAAGCAGGACGATGATAAACTTATTAAAATGTTACATGTAATGCAAAAAAGGTATTTGCTCGGTTGTATTTATATCAATTAAAATAATAATATACAACACAAGCCTTATTGAGCTTAACTATGGGCCTAGTTCGATTTGTGTAAGATTAACCTCTAATATTTACTTATTTTGTAATATCAAAAAATATAAGTATAAGATACATAGCTACTACATGCTCCATGTACATGGGGACTTCAATTACTCGTGTGCGTCTTATGCGATCACTCGGAGGCTGTCCGTCTGTCACAGCCAGATTTTTGTATAAAAAGTGGTATAATAACAATAATTATTATATTTTTATGATGGACACTATTTAAGGGTTTGTCCTGCCTCTCTTTCGTGGCTGAATTTGTGTCAAAGATTCAGTAACTCATTCAGTTGACTATATTATACTTTGGTTATAGAAATAAACACGCGAACTGGAAAAAATATCCGAAATCTGCTTTGGTTTTGCTGCGGGTAGCCTCATTTCTGATACGATCGCGCAGAGAAACTCCCAGCATAGCCCCCTCCATTGCCCTTTGGGTGACCCCGAGAGCTTTCAGCTGGAAGTTCCAGCTGAAAGCTCTCGGGGTCACAGTTGCAGGCTGGAACTCCAAAACCGTTTCAATTGCCTAGGTTTTGTGGAACCTGTCCGTGCCACTGGGTCTATGTTCTTCGAGGCCCAGCGGGCCATCAGAACTAAAAGGCTCTCTAGCTCCACTCAGAAGCTCATGAAGGAAAGGAGTGAAATGATTCTGCAGTCTTCAAACGATGCGACTTTATTTATACCGGCAGCTAAATAAACAGATCTCCAAGCCCCTTACCCGCGATCTGCGCCAATTCACTACGAACCGTATTGAAGAGGCCATCGAGCGAAATAAGGGCTCTAATGTGTTCGCACGAGATTCGATCGAGTCTATTGGGCAGAGCCAGCTCGCAAGGTAAAAAATTGAGGACTGGAGAGTCGTTTTTTTCCAAACCTGAGCTTTTGAGTGAGTGCGTTTTTACACGTCATACATATCGTATACACGTCAACTCGCAGACCCGAAGTTGGTCTGGCGGAAGACCCTAGCTAGACCAACCCGACAGTTTACCGACGACATCCCGGACATCAGCCTGTACGAGATTAAAATGGCTCTGAAACAGCTTAAGAACAGCAGGGCACCCGGTGAAGACGGAATTACAGCCAAACTCATGACGGCGGGTAGAAAACCGATCCTTACGACCCTTCAGAAGTTGTTCGACACCGTCCTACTGGAAGGGAGAACGTCAAAGGCGTGGAACAGAGGTAAGGGGTGCTGTTCTTCAAAAAGGGGAACAAAACCCTGCTGAAGAATTACCGACCCATCTCACTTCTGAGCCATGCTTACAAGCTAATTTCAAGAGTCATTACGAATCGCCTCGCACGCAGGCTTAGTGACTTCCAGCCTCCCGAAAAAGCCGGTTTTTGAAGAGGTTTTAGTACCGTTGACCACATTCATACGCTCCGCCAGGTTATACAGAAGACTGGAAAGTAAAACTTGCCTCTCTGCTTAGCCTTCGTGGAGAAAGCTTTCGATTCGATCGAAACCTGAGCTGTACTACAGTCTCTCCAGCGGTGAAAAGTAGACTGCCGCTATATCGAAGTACTGAAGTGTTTGTACGAGAACGTCACTATGTCAGTCCGACTCCAGGGTCGGAGCTTGAAACGTATTCCGCTACAGCGGCCTGTTAGGCAAGTGAATGTTATTTCCCCAAAACTGTACACCGCTGCAATGGAGGACGTTTTCAAGACTAGACTGGAGAAGGCTAGGCATCAACATCAACGGCGAGTACATCAATCACCTTTGGTTTGCTGATGATATAGTAGTCTCTGAGACCATGGAGGACTTGAGTACTATGCTCGATGACTTCAGTAAAGCCTCCGAGCGAGTTAATCTAAGGATGAACATGGATAAGACAAAGATCATGTCAATCGGACACTTTCAAGACTTCTTCAGACTGCCAAGTTAGATAGGTCCGTCCAACTTTGAGTAAGAGTCCGATTTGGCTGGGTAGCATTCAGGAACCTACGGCACATCTTTTCGCCCAATACTTCGCAATGTCTCAAGACGAGTCTTTGACCAGTGTGTGTTGCCACTACCTCACTGTGTGATGACGTATGACACGGAAACGTAGACGGTTACCTCATAAGAAGGCTCAAAGTCACCCAAAGAGCAATGGAGAGGGCTATGCTGGGAGTTTCTCTGCGCAATCGCATCAGAAATGAGGCTACCGCAGCAAAACCAAGGTAACCGATATAGCCCTCCAAATAGCTTAAGTGACAATGGGCTGGGCACATTGCACGTAGAACCAATGGCCGTTGGGGCGGAAAGGTTCTCGAGATTTGACCACGTCCCGGATGGCGCAGCGTAGCTAGGCCCCCCACGAGGTTCAAAGATTTCAAAGATTCAAAGATTTTTATTTTGCTCGGAATGCAGTTACATAGTTCTTAAAAATACAACATAATCGTCCAGTGCATTCAGCCTACGTGCAGGCGTGCAAAACATTTTTATGGAGCCTTTAAGTCCGAAATAATAATCCGAAATTTTATCTTTGAATCTTCGAATCTTTAAAAAAGAGTTACTATTTTACATCTATAGTACAAGTGTTGCAAACTAAACTATACCGTTATTGTCTATATAGTTTAAGTATTATTGTGATGTATGTCGTTTAAGGCCATTATTGTCCATATTAAAAAAAAAAAAATTGTGAAACAAAACAAAATAAGTCAGTATTCTTTTAATATTGTATATATACGCTTGTCTTAAAGACGAATAGTACACTATTATTCATAAGAAAAAAATATTTTTTTGAATTATTTTCTATTGAGACGTTAGTACACATAAAAACTAATCCTAAGTATGTAAATATCGTGTCACAACTCTAAATTGTAGTACATTTTTGAGTTTTTTTTGTGTAGTTTTTTGTTGTTTTATTTTTATTTTATTGGGTTTAAATAACTGGATGACAGAGGAAACTGTGACTAAGAGAAGATTTTAAATTGGTTATCTTAATAAAAAAATATAACAATATCTTTTTTGTGTTTTTTTTAAACCTCTGCCCTGAAAAAACACAGTTTTTGAGATACAGAGTTGTTTTAGATAAGCATCGATATATAGATAAATCAAATTTTTCATTCTCTCCACCTCATTTTAAGCATCTTAGCTGACCATCCATCCGTAATGTGCGTGCTGGTGCCATGAGACCGGTTTAATTTATTTAAACTTTGTGACACAATACAAAAAAAAGTATATATGGTGGACTTAATGCCATAAGGCATTCTCTACCAGTCAACCAACGGGCTAAGCAGAAACATGCAGGCATTTAAATTATTAATAATTTACCATGTTATAATATAACAATGCCATTAATATCTGGGGGCACGGCAGTGCCCCGCCAAGTCGAGCGCGAAGCAAACACTGCCGTACCATCCTTTACTGGAACCATTTCGCCACATTTTCAGGCCCCTATTTGAGAACCTCTGGATAAGACCAGAATGCAGAAATTTTCGTCATCCAGTAAGCTATAATCACATACTTAAAATCCAAAATTTAAGTCTGTAGGTCATTTAGTTCCGAAGTTAAGCGAAAGCAAAGTTTCGCATTTATGACACTCACTCACTCATGATCATCAAAATAGAACTAGTACTTCCCATAAACTCAGAGAGCTGAAATTTGGTACAGAGTTAGGGTTTAATGGCCACATAAAGGGAAAACTATAAAAAATTGCTATTTGAACCCAGTTTTCTAGATACACCAACTGTATACATTACTTTGTAATCTTATACAAATATATAGGATTACAAAGTTACATTTGCAGTGAATGGGAAAATTCAAAAGCAAGAATGGGCCTGCATTTATAGTTTGTATGTATGGATAACACATTAACCTACAAAAAGAAGTGAGATTCCATAAAAACACTCCATGTAAAAAAGAGGCCAAGTCTCCAAACTCGTCCACCGTAAAAAGTTGTGAGATATTACGTAGAGCCAAGTCTTAGGCATTCTTTAATCTTTATTTGCTTGCTAAATAAAATTCTGTAACTTGGCAATCACACAACTTTCCTGCATTAATGGATTTCTGCATACCTAAAGCTATGTAGTATTGTGTGATTGCCAAGTCACAAAATTTTATTTAGCAAGCAAATAAAGATAAAAGAATGCCTGAGACTTGGCTCTACGAAATATCTCACAACTTTTTACGGTGGAAGAGTTTCGAGACTTGACCTCTTTTTTACATGGCATTTTTTTTATGGGATGATGCATTTCCGATTAATGAGGCACAGAGTAGCTAAGGACAATCTGATTTGAAAATTATTAGTCAGGATATTCGTATCAGGCTACAACCTGCGCCGACAAGCCGAGCAAATCGAAAAATTCTGTATTTTACTATGACGTCGTGCACTCTAACAAACAACCTACGTTACGTAATCACATCGCTTACATTGCACGAGTAGGGTATACTGAATGCGAGAAAGGGGTAGCCTATAACGTTATTACATTATTATATCGGTTAAAAAAGTATCGGTTTTATATTAATGGTTTAGATTTATAACGTTATAATGGATATCGCTATACAGCGCGTCAAATATCGTTTTTGAGTATAGCGGTTTTAGGAATAATAACGTTATAAATGATAGCGCTATACGAAAATAGCGCTATTTAAAGGCCTGATCGGGACCTCATAAAGTGCTTGTTTTTGTGTATTAACCCCAAAAATCGACTAGCGTTTGTTATTGACTGCTTTCTCTGACCCGATTTCGTTTATAATTTTGTCTTTAGGCGATATCTTTTATTATTTCCTTGTCCCAATGTCTGCTGCTTTATTCGGTTCGCTATTTAAATTTATCCTAAAATGCGATGACAGATCGGTGTCTCAAATTAGGATTTATAACCAGATCAGACACGTCAACTTTTTTCCAGGGTTTTCTGTAAAATCGACACCAATGTAGTTATATTGTTTTGTAAACATCCCTTCAATGAATAGGCTTCACAGAAAAAAATCTTCATTAGGTACTACATTAAAGGCGAAAATACAGTTGTGCATTTTTGCAATAATATTCCTATTAACATAATAAACAAGGCAATTAGGTATCTTAATCAGCCGCCGCAAATTGCGCCCGAACAACGCAAACGTACTAAAAATTACACGAAATTCGACACGACATTTCCAATTTTGTTTTCTCGAACTAATCAGAACAGGTCGATAAACAAATTGTAACTAAAGACGGGCAAAAAAGGTCACAATTTACAGGTGTATAATAAATTTGGATAATCATGGGCAGGTTTAGGTTCCCGCTGGGTCCGTTGGGTCGAGGCGCCTTTCTTGACGGATATATAAACATAAAAAGATGTCTGTGTGTCTGCCCACGCGGGCTGTTAAACTTGGCCGGTTTATCGTTTCATTCACGGCTATAATAGCTAGAGAGCCTGACCTCTGGAGGTGAATCGGGGCTCCGAATCTCAGACTTGACCGGCTGATTGTTGACTGGGGATTCACTTTATGGTAGCACAATTAGAAACTGTGCGGTTCATGTCAAGTTGGCAGGTAATATGCTTATGTAAGCACAAAATGAGAAGTAACAAAAAAGATCTCGTTTAACAAAGTAAGAGAACCTTATATGCACTTAGAGGGTTTGACACGCATCGTTAAATGTTACTTGACGCTTAACGACGCCCGCCGTCGCGGTGGTCGTCAAAATTATTATGCATTTATAATATTACGCGTAGGAGTTATCTTTGATTCGATTATCATGCAAATCCTACTGAGCATTTTCAAAAACATGGCCAATTTAATAGAATAATAAATTAAATGTAAATCTTCATGAATAAGTTTTTTAAAAAACATGCCTGACCCATTGTTCCTGGCAAGCTATCATTATATACCGATTTCGGGAGTAATCATTAAATTTGATCCAGTTCAGTGGTTGGGTTGGACCGATTGAGGGTTAATATGAAAATAATAACCTTCGATTACCCCTCATTATAAGCGCAACATAATTTGCTCCCCTGACGCGTTCAGGATACTGCTATAAGTACGTAATTACATAAAACGAGTCGGTATATTACGGAGTTGATTGGAATTAATCAGTTCAAACATTTTAATTTTACATCTTTCATAGAGTACCAATTACGTTTTCGTAGTATTTGCTTTAATGGTAACCACCAAGAAGAAGAAAAAATTACGCAAGCTTGCTATACTTGATTGCAAGTAAAGACATGTCAATTAATTTAAAAATACTGGTGAATAAACATTAAGGCCCACTATTAAACTAAATGCTATCCGTGCCAAGACATTTTATTTCTTTTAGCCAGGCTGCGAGGAAGTTTATGTCCCGCATTTAATTAACTCTTTAAGTAAGCAGGTTATAATTTTCGCGCTGGGTGGGCTGTGGGGAGTAAACAAAGGAATAAACCTTGAAAAACATGTTTAAAGTGTGTTGAGAGACATAGAAAGACATTAAAACAAAGAAAGAAATAAAAACACTTTAACACAAATCGACCTAGTTCCAAACTAAACCAAGCTTGAACGGTGAGTACTTACTACATAGTTATACACAGAGCTAGTAATGATAATTCGAAAAATGGAATAGATACCAAACATCATTCTAGGGTCAGGAACACATATTCGTCCGGGACCCTGGCTTCGTGAACATGGTACTTAAAGGCCAAAAAAGTCGCCGAACGTGTTTTGCAAATTATATGTTACTGTTAAGACATTAAAACAGGCTAAAGAACAACGAGGGGCTAGAAAGCTATAAAGATTGTCAGTGTCAATAGTTTCATACAGGAGTTTCTATAAGTGAGGTCCCAGTGCGATTCGAAAAGCGATATTAAAAACCCCTGTATAATGGAACTGTAGGAATTGACATTATAAATGAAGAGTATCTATATTCTTAGAGTCTGGCACATGTACTCGTTACCAGGTATATTAGTAAACTATGAGTTTTCGTTATTAGATAAAGAGTGTTAACCTAATTTTAATATTAATATGCAATATCTAACACGTTCTCAAAATATAGCCTAACTGAAGCAACAATAGCGTAGCCTACTGACGGTTTACAAACTCTAAACATTTAGCCTAACTGGATAATTGGTACAGCTACAGTTAACGGCCAAAAGTCAAAACTGTATGTGGTCAAAATGTTTAAACCGTCGACGTAAAATTTAAACTAACGTGGATGTGGAGTGTGAAACGGTGTGCAAATGAAAAATTCCGGCCATGTTCATGATATTCCTGGCAATTTGTGTCGGACCAGTGAGGCACATTTTACCAATTTAAAAAGTTTTTTAGCAAAACAATTTATTCAACTAGTATTAGTTAAAAATCTATCTTCGGATGTTATGTTGATAAAACTGTCAACAAAACTAGCATTGATGTTTAACAAACTGGTAATTATAATGAGGAAAAGTCTGTGAGATTGTAGCTTTGCAAGTTTATTTACATGCATACATACATACATACATACATTACATTTTTATCCCTAAAAGGGGTAGGCAGAGCACATGAAACTTGTATTTGTACAAAAGTTTATTTGTCTGTATGCAATGGGTAATCTACAGAAATACTACTCCGATTTCAAAAATGATTTCACCCGCGTATAGAATGGACTTTCTGAAAGAACATATGCTTGTCTTATCTCGTAGGTTTGCCTGCGTTCTGTGCAATACAGTATTATATTTATATATAATTATCTAACACACATTTACTTGCTTTATTTTATTTTTATTTGGCACATTTTATGACGTGGGACTAAAGCACTTTGGTAGATTTAACACTGACATAGACAACCCTATCATGACGTGGCTGGCATATCAATTGCAATTGCACACATTAACTGGTTAGCTGACCAGTGGATGTGACTAATAACAAACACAGTGGTTTGTTAATTTCAACGAAACCTGTTCACAAGCTGCCATACTCGAGTAAATTAGAAATTACAAATCGCCTGTCCAATATTAACTCGCAGTGTACCTAGTGATGTGCCGTTCCCAGGAATATTCCCTAGGTGGGAATAGGGACAAGGGAATATTGAAATTGTGTAGGTATGTTTAGGGCCCCCCCACATTACGGCGTCTTGTGAACGTTTTTCGTACAAAATTGTGCGTTGCGTCGACGCGGCGGTGACGCAACGCACAATTTTGTACGAAAAACGTTCACAAGACGCCGTAATGTGGGGGGGGCCTTATATATCTTGCCATCAGGGTTTTTTACCAAGACATTAACCAGTGTAATTTATCCGCAAAAGTTAATTCCCAATGTTCCTGGGAATATTCCCCGGAACAATGGGAATATTCCCGGGAACAATGAGAATATTCCCAGTTACTGGGAATATTCCCCCAGCCGAAAAAAAACAAATTTTACAACAGTACTTCTGCAGGTAACAAAAACGATACAAAGTTAATGAAAAAATCACAATAAAATATGTACGAATGCAAAATATGAAAATATTCACATATTAAATGCTAATTGAGATAAAAGGTCAGAATTTGTAATTGTTGTTGGCAATATTCATTTTAATTACTTTAATTACAACTTTAATTTTCCTAATTTGTATTTCAATATTCCCCTGTTTGGGGAATATTCCCGGGAAATTCCCATACGGGAATATTCTCCGGCACATCACTAAGTGTACCTAACTGCGTATTTGTACTCGGTGGTGTGGTCTGACTAAGAGCGGGCCATTAGAGCTCTAAATCATAAACCGTTTGTGTAATTACTAAGCTAATGTTTTCAAGGCTCTTATTAGCATATAACTACAACTTAGAAAGGTTGAAAAACCCCCGACATTTTCATTTCAAAGTCGAATATCTCAAAAACAGCTGAACAGATTTTCATGAAACATGGCTAAGAACACTCGGGATAAAAATATCTATGACACAAAAAAAACCGCATTTAAATCGGTCCATCCGTTTGGGAGCTACGTTACCACAGACAGATACACAGATACACAGACACGTTAAACTTATAACACCCCTCTTTTTGCGTCGGGGGTTAAAAAGGATTTTGAAGTTGCGCAATTTTCCTAATGTCACCTCGCTTTTTCTTCTTTTTATAAAAGACTGGCCAGTGATTGACCCTAATAGTCTCGACGACAGAGCCTTTATACTTATACTTGGAGCAGCCCAACTGGGGAATTAATAACAGTTTACAGAAGACCGCTCGGCTCCTCTCCTTCTGCGGTCTCTGCGTGCCATCTAGTTGGCCGGCCGCTTGCTTACCAAGTTGCCAGCGTAGGTAAGCAAGATCTATGAAAGCTTTTTAATCTTCGCGAACAATTTCACGCCTATTTGGTAAAAGAAAGAAATAAAAAAAAAAGAAAGAAAGAAGACATTTTATTCCATACACAAGACACACAGAGACAAAGGGAGTAGACATACAATACAATTGACAAATATTGTGTGTCTTCGCGGCAGTGAATCGGTCGCTGTCTCAGCATTATGCCCAGGTGTCAGAACACCTACAGCGCTGATTTTCAGACAGCACCGTACGTGACCCACGGAACGTCATTTTAAAAGTTTCTGTATGACCCCATACTTTAAAAAGTGAAGTTTATTTGATGTACCATGTCGTCATGCACGTGTTCCCTGGGTGGTACTAAAGAGTGACAAACTTTAAAGGCCAAAATAATGTATGCCATACGATTCAATAATTATAAATCATAAGAATGTTACCAAAAAGGTACCAACATCATAATTTATTGTGTAAATACACAAAGACATAAGACTTTAGAAAACCACATAAGACGCTGAAACAAGGACTTGCTCGTAAACCACCTGTTCACAAACACACTTTCTATATAGGGAACCTCTTACATTATTTGATTGGAGGCTTTATAGATAAATCCCCAGGAACGACTTGAACGCCACTGGTTTTTTGTAAACAAATTTGGGTATGATGTTAGTCAGATAATCATAATTTTAAGATGGAATATCCAGAATGCATTACTCTCCTCTGCGTAGTTCCGGCATAAAAGCAGCAATGCTGAGTCGGCTCCATTTCGCGGATGTGTCTTGAAAATAATAGTAGATTGTATGACAAGGGTCTATAATAAGCCATATCACCACGAGATGGTTATTTTCCCGAGCGAAGTGAGGGAAAATTGTTCGAGTGGTAATAAAGCAATATTACCAGACCAGAGTTATACACTATACTTTTCTGCGAGAAAATAGTGAAAACAAAGATTATCCTTCCACAATCCATACTAATATTATAAATGCGAAAGTGCATGTGTTTGTTTGTTTGTATGTTTGTCCGTCTTTCACGGCAAACCGGAGCGACGAATTGACGTGATTTTTTAAGTGGAGTTAGTTGAAGGGATGGAGAGTAACATAGGATAGTTTTTATCCCCGTAATCATCCCCTACGGGAGTGAAATGGGGGGTAAAAGTTTGTATGGAGCTGCGATATAAACGAGTTCCACGCGGACGGAGTCGCGGGCAGAAGCTAGTCAATAATAAATTCCACAGCGAAAAGATTGTTCAATTTGGCGGCATTTTCTTAATAAACAGTTTTGACGCAGATATAAAATATTGACACCAAGAATAAGCGCTAGGTACTTACCGTATGTAGGCGCGTGCAAACGGCCGAGCACGGCGGACAGCATACGTTGCGCAAGATAAAGCGAGATAGACACACGACAGTCTATCCCGCTCAATCTAACAGCTTATGTCATGTATGCAGTCAACCACGCTAGACCGTTTGGACGCGGCTACAGACTGTCAAAGGCGTTTTTTTTTTATAATTGTGATTTAAGAATAAAAAACACCTAGTGTTTGAAATGAATTCTGTTTCTTGATTAGTCTTTTAATAACTAATTGTATTCTCGTTAGCTGATAGAAAATACAAATGGGTTTTTAAAGAGTTGTGATTGGGGGATTTAAGTCGGTGAAGTTTTGATTGGTCAAATGAAAATGTTTTAAAAACCTATATAAATACGTAAACACTGTACTACTTAAGCCTCGCTTGCTAAGCCTAATAAAAAAAAAATATAAGAAAATAGCATTATATGATGATGAGGATAGCATTCGTTCATAACATACACTCAGAGGCAATGAAAACGGGTCACTTCCCATGGATTACTTTACAAAGTGACCCGTTTTCATTGCTCCTGAGTGTAACTCCCAATGTGAACTATAAAGGTACGCTACCTCAGAGGCAATGAAAACGGGTCACTTTGTAAAGTAATCCATGGGAAGTGACCCGTTTTCATTGCCTCTGAGTGTAGTATATAAAAGTATATCTAATTCGGATTGGAATATACAATATTGAAATGATTGTGGTGATTTTGTGACTAAGACAAGATCATATCGAATTTTAACGGCACATAGGCAAAACAGGTTTGTTGAACGGCCATTTAGTTAAAATTGAACCCCCAACATATAAATAGCTAGAGTGAATACAACGGTAGTTAAACATTACGGCTTTGTCCGCTGTACAAATGTTTCCTTTTGTATTGTTCTTTTAGTAAATAACTAATTTAAAAAAATATATTAATTCACTTTTCATACAAATATAACGGTTCAACATCTGCGCAATATTTCGTTCTCTAGTTTTAGGAGCGTTCGTCTTCCATTGACGGCTTACATTATTATTATTAAAGCTTTATTTATTCAGTGCAGTATTTATTTTACATTTCAAATGTGGTATTAGTTTTGTTAGTAAGTACAATTAGTTTAGTTGGATGTAATTATATTATTTTTAAACTATATAAATAAAAGAGAGTGGTTAGTTTTATTTGTTAGTGTGTGTTTCTACACTGATCCCGATTGGGTAAAAGCCTCCTCCATTCCCTTCCATATATCTCTATCTATAGCTTTTCCTTTCCAGTTTTTGCCAGCTATTTCGGTGATGTCATCGGCCCACCGTTTATATGGTCTTCCCCTTGTTCTTTTTCCTACTGGTCCCAGCCATTTGGTAGTTTGTATGGTCCATCTTTTGTCTTTTAGTCTGGATATATGACCAGACCACTGCCATTTTAGACGTAGAGTTTGTTTCAGAGCGTCCACAATCATTGTTCTTTTCCTTATTTCCTCATTTCTGACTTCGTGAATTCTCCTGAGCTTTAACATGCTCCTTTCCATAGCATGTTGACATGAGTTCATTTTATTTTTTACTTTATTAGTGAAAGTCCATGTTTGGCAACCATATGTCAGACTAGGCAGGATACATGTGTCCATAATAACTTTTTTTAGTTTTGGGTGCTATGTCCCCTTAAGTACTTCTTTCTGGGTCCAGTATTTTCTCCATGTGCAGTTTATCCTTCGGTCCACTTCTTCTTCATTGCTTTTTAGACTGAATGATACTTGTTTACCGAGGTAGACATAGCTTGTTACATATTCAACTTGGTTGCCACCGATTTTTATAGGATGAGCGTGCGCATTTGTCATGACTTTGGTTTTGTTTGTATTCATATATAAGCCGAGTCACTTGCTCTTGCTTGCCAGGGTTTGCATCATTTGTTCAAGGTTCTTGGCGGATTCTGCAAAAATAACAATGTCATCTGCAAACCTCAGGTGGCTCAGATGTTTGCCAGTTATCCAGAGTCCTTGTTCATCCCAGCTGATTTCTTTGAAGATACCTTCTAGCACTGCTATAAATAGTTTTGGAGATATGGGGTCTCCTTGCCTTACTCCTCTCCTTATTGGTATTTCTTTTCCTGTGCTTTCCAGTCTTACTCTGCTAATACTTTGTTTGTAGACATTACGGATGATCTATATATATAAACGTAAAAGTCCTGACTGACTGACTCATCAACGCCCAGCCCAAACCGTTGAACTTAGAAAGCTGATTTTTTCACAATAGGTGCTTTACATAACGTAAGTACCCACTAAGAAGCGATTTTTGAAAATTTCACCCCTAAAGAGGTTAAATAGGGGTGCAAAGTTTGTATGGGGAAAACTTTAGTTTTTGAGCTAGAGACTTCAAACTTTGTAGAAAGATTACTTATTAAAATACAAATAAAGTCATTTCAGCGTTTTGGAAAATTCTACCCCTAAAGGGGTTAAAAAGGGGTTGAAAGTCTGTATGGGATTGGAGTAAAACTTTAAGTGAGAGACTTGCCACTTTGTGTATGGACTCCTTATTACAATACAAGAAAAGTAATTTTAGGGTTTTGGAAAAGCCCACCCCTAAGTAGGTTAAATAGGGGTGAAAAGTTTGTATGGGGGAAACTCTTTTTGTGACCTACAAAATTAAAACTTATCAGAATCCAAAAAAAGTCATTGTGTTTTGGAAAAATACAACCCATAAGGGGGTTAATATATTTTTTGTACCTTTAGTTATTTGTATGTACGGAGTGCCCCCCTCAATTATTTTTTTACAATTAACTTACAAAAATTAGTAGTGGCACACAAAACAAAATAAAAATTAGGTACCGTAAAACGGGGTGAGTAGGTTTCGCGGGGAGAGGTGGTGGCTTATGAATGGGGTGATAAGGTTTGAGAGGGGGGTGAGCAGGAATTTTAAGGCTACTGCTACAAAATGAATGTATTCCAATTTAAAATGGAGCTATAGTAATAACGCATAATAAAAAAAATCGATCCAACAATCTTCAAAAATCACCTTTGTATGAAAAACCATCTTAGTCTAAATATATAAAAAAGAAACTGACTGACATATCAACGCACAGCCCAAACCGCTGGTTCTAGAGATTCCAAATTTGACACGTAGGTTCCTTATAAGGCCTAGAAGAGCACTAAGAAAGGATTTTTCAAAATTCAATCCCTAAGGGGGTGATATGGAGGTCCAAAGTTTGTATCGGGGGAAACATTATTTGTTGAACTAGAGACATGAAACTTAGTAGGAAGATTACTTATTACAATACAAAAAAAGTACTTTCAGCGTTTTTGCAAATTCTACCCCTAAGTGGGTGGTGGGTGGGTTAAATAGGGGTGCAAAGTTGACATATCAACGCACAGCCCAAACCGCTGGTTCTAGAGATTCTTAATTTGGCACGTAGGTTCCTTATAAGATCTAGGGGAGCACTACGAAAGGGTTTTAACAAAATTCATTCCCTAAGGGAGTGAAATGGGGGTCAAAAGTTTGTATGGGTAAACATTATTTTTTGAACTAGAGACTTGAAACTTTGTTGGAAGATTACTTATTAGGATAGAAAAAAAATACTTTCAGCGTTTTGGAAAACTCCACCCCCAAGAGGGTTAAATAGGGGTGCAAAGTTTGTATCCGAAACTACTGATACTAGAAACTTGAAATTTACACCAGAACTTCCTTTTATGACGCAGGCAAGGGATAAGACGGGATTTCTGGAAATTCCATGCCTAAGGGGGTTAAATAGGGGTGCAAAGTTTGTATGAGAGAAACACTTTTTTTTTAACTAGAAACTTGAAACTTTGTAGAAAAATTACTTATTAGAATACAAAAAAGGACTGTCAGAGTTTTAGAAAATTCCACCCCTAATGGGGTTAAATAGGGGTGCAAAGTTTGTATGAGTGAACTTTATTTTTTGAGCTAGAAACTTGAAACTTAGTAGAAAAATTACTTATTAGAATACAAAAAAGAACTGTCAGCGTTTTAGAAAATTCCACCCCTAAGGGGGTTAATAACTAAGGGTGCAAAGTTTGTATCTGAAACTACTGGGATTAGAAACTTGAAATTTACACTAGAACTTCCTTTTATGACGTAGGTAAGACGGGATTTTGTATCTGAAACTACTGGGATTAGAAACTTGAAATTTACACTAGAACTTCCTTTTATGACGTAGGTTAGACGGGATTTTTGGAAATTCCAACCCTAAAGGAGTTAAATAGGGGTCCAAAGTTTGTATGAGAGAAAAAAAAATTTTTGAACTACAGACTTGAAACTTTGTAGGAAGATTACTTATTAAGATACAGAAAAGTACTTAAGGCGTTTTAGAAAATTCTTCCCCTAAGGGGGTTAAATAGGGGTGCCAAGTTTGTATGGGGGAAACATTATTCTTTGAGCTAGAAACTTGAAACTTTGTAGAAAGATTACTTAATACAATACAAATAAAGTACTTTCTGCGTTTTGAAAATTCTACCCCTAAGGGGATTAAATAGGAGTGCAGAGTTTGTATGAGGGAACTTTATTTTTAGAGCTAGAATCTTGAAACTTTGTAGAAAAATTACTTATTAGAATACAAAAAAGAACTGTCAGCGTTTTAGAAAATTCCACCCCTAAGGGGGTTAAATAGGGGTGCAAAGTTTGTACGAGGGAACTTTATTTTTTGAGCTAGAAACTTCCTTTTATGACGTAGGCAAAGGATTAGACGGGATTTTTGGAAATTCCATTCCTGAAGGGGTTAAATAGGGGTGCAAAGTTTGTATGAGAGAAACATTAATTGATGAACTAGAGACTTGAAACTTTGTAGGAAGATTACTTATTAAGATACAAAAAAGTACTTTAGTTAGTACCATTCACGCGTTTATTCCCAAAAGGGGTAGGCAGAGCACATGAAACTTATGTTCCAGCGCCACTTTTAGCATAAATGTGGGTATATTGCAGTGATAGGTTGTTACCCCATCGCCCACAACACACTTCAACCCTGCTCCCTTAGTCGACTTTCACGACACCCATGGGAAGAAAGGGGGTGGTGAAATTCTACCCTACACCACACGGGAATAAAAATAAAAGGAAATAAAAAATAATTTACTATAACGGGTTTTGACGAATGGTCATTCATAAGGGAAGTAAGTCAGTAAGTAGGCCGTTGCCGGCGTAACAATTCAACAGTTATTGCAAAATTACACTTACTACGCGGGCGAAGCCGCGGGCAAAAGCTAGTATTAATATATGCTTGGTGAACGCCGCAGGATTTAAGCGCCTTCCAGATTGAGTTGTGAGTTATGCTATCAAAGGCCTTTGTGTAGTCTACAAAACCAATATATAGATGTCGATTAAATTCTTTGTACTTTTCTAGTATTTGTTGTATTGTATGTATATGATCTATGGTTGAATATCCAGCACGAAATCCTGCCTGTTCTAACGGCTGGTTGGCATCAATTTTCTGTGTTATACGGGTCAACATTATGGATGTGAAGAGTTTGTATATGCTGGATAGTAGGCTGATTGGCCTATAGTTGCCAATGTCTAGTGGGTCTCCTTTTTTGTAAAGTAAAACTATATCTGACACACACCACTGTTTGGGCACCTCTTCAGTCTTTAGTATATCATTAAAAAGTTGTGTCAAGTATGGCAGTAGGATAGGTATGCTTAGTTTTAATGTTTCGTTGTTGATGTGGTCTGGTCCGGGGCTCTTGTCTGTTTTAAGATTTTTGACATGTCGTAGTATTTCTTGTTCCATAATGGGTTCTATGTTGCTTTTAGACTTTTCTTCCCAGTATTTGTATTCTTCCTCTTCTATTCCGTCGGGCTCTTTGTACAATTCCTTGTAGAAGTCAGTAGCGAGGTGTATGACGTCTTCTCTTGTTCTGGTTTCTTCATGTCCTTTTTTGAGTTTTTGTATCCAGTCTTTGTGTGTAGTTAATTCTTTAGTTGCCCGTTTGCTGCTTCTATACTTGGTTAAGTTTTGTTCAATAATCCTTCTTCTATGGTCACTGTAGTCTTGCCGTGCTGCTTTGCTGGTTGCTTTAAATAGATTTTTTAGTTCTTCTTTCATTTCCTTTGTTTTGTTTTTATTTTGGATCAATTTTGAGCGCTTGCTAATCAAATCTATTGTTGTTTTCTTAAGTATTTGGGTCTCCTTTGTTAAATTGGTTGTGGTTGTTGGTAAGCTGTTTTTGATATTGGCTTCCAGATTGTCATAGTATATTTGTACATTGGTAATATTTGTGGGCATTTCTTCTTTAAGTTTTTCTTCTAAGTTTTTGATGTATGTTTGTTTTTCGTAGTGTCGATTTTGTTTTATAGCATCGTCTGGTTTTTTTTTGTGTTTCTAATATGAAGGTTGATCTCAGCAGTCTATGGTCCGATGGGAAGGATACATTGTTCAATACTTCTATATTAGTTATGTTTTTCGGTTTGTTGCACATTATAAAGTCGATTTCATTTTTTGTATTGTGGTCCGGAGACTCCCATGTCCATCTACGACTTGGTTTATTTTTGAAAAAGGTATTCATTATGGATAGTTTTTGTTCGTAGGCATATTGTATTAGTGTATTGCCTCTTTCGTTGCGTTTTCCATACCCAAATTTGCCTAAAATTAAGTTTTCATCTTGTTGTGGTTGGGACGGCTTACATAGGCACAATAAATAATATCTCTAACACAATTCAACAAAATTTCCTTCGATGTATAATTACTACATGTTTCGGCGACATGTATAGCACTAGAAAATTTCATCAGTAAAACCATCGCACCGCACCCTTCTCAAAACTCAAAACCAACATTTGTGACCAACATCGATTTGACACCAAATATTGACTCAAAGAACTGTTATTCCAATCAGTCGCTTGTCAATTTCAGCTCAAGAGCAATCGATGGTGCCTACGCCATCGATAAACTAATAACAAAGAGGTACTCAAGGCCTGGAATGGCAACACCTACACGTTTAGTAAATCCAGTGGCCATTAGTACCGTGATTATGTATGCAGGCTTGCCAGGAGCGATAACACTGGTAGCTGTTTATGCTTCGCAATTTGTGGTAGGCAACATGTACACATATCTAAGGTTAGTTAACGTTATCATTAGAATTAAAAATGTTTCTTTAATAAAAACTTTCAATTACCAAATCTTTCGTCTTCTAAGTTGGCATGCCTGTATGTATATACGCATAACAGCGTGGTAATTTGTTTTGTGAATTCGTTGATTGAAAGTATTGATGTTGACAGAACACATGCAACGAATTTGTTTAGTAAATCATCACCATGTGATTATTGTTGTAAAAAAAAGTTCAATAATTAAATTCGTTTTCATTATGGACGAATCTATATGAAATTCTTTATTATTATTTGACTTACAAGCACGTGAGTTTTAGTAATATAATGTATACAAGGAATACATTTTTTTTGTTAATTAATCAGCGTTGAGTCCAATCATTTGGATAGTTCAGCTCATCTCAAATGAACGGACGAGTAAGCAAATATTTCCAATAAGCTCATCTTTAAATAAAAAAATGCACTCTGGGTTTAATTTTAATAGCATTGCTCTCAGATTACTTTCTGGAAATTTTATTTTTATATCCGTTTCTTGTAGTAGTACTATTAGTATGTTTGGATGATATTTATTGAAATCATTTCGATATGTAGCTATCTATACTGATAGCAATGAAAATAATGATGCATAGAATTTGTATATTGGATGCAAATGTTCTTTGCTCTCGGAATAATGTCTCACAAATAAAGAAAGTATAGGAATTGCATTGGCTACATTTACATAAATGTCTAAACTTAATCAAGCAGACAGTCCAAATTGCATAGACGGAAATTCGATTTCCAAAATCCAATTCAGAGGAACCCCTTGACCTTACAATCACGGATGCTAATCTTCCCAGCGAGCTCAAGTGCAAATCTACTGAAGTTTGCCGACTTTAGGTCTCCGTTGTGTGGCGAGCAAACAGGCAAACATGCTGGGCAAACTCAGCGCTGCACCTGACGAAGCCCGTTCGAAACATCCTGGGATATTGATGTCGGTTTACTTTACGAGACTATGCAAAATGCAGTAGCTATAAATAATAAGAGAAGAGATAAAGATGATTTAGCTGTAAGTAATAAGATCTCACTCATCGTCAGATTTATGAGACATAATTTTGCTCATAATGATTTCTAGGATCTAAACTCAAGCTTACGCAAACAAACATTTTTCTTAGTATTCAGACGATAATGCAAAAATAGTTTTTAATTGCATCAAATCATGGAGCAACAGCATTTCATTTCATTACGAACGAATGCCCAACTAAAACAATAATTAGTTATTTACGATACAAGTGCCGAAAATAGGAACTCCCTACGGTCGTGTTTTAATTTATCACCACTCGTTGCTAATTACCTATTCGCACGTGTATCGTACAACGTTTTACTTTACATATGGCTCTTTAAAGTTTCGACATATGCACGAAAAGTGCTCTATTCTGCACTAGTGCGGGAAAGTAGCACCATATGTACTGTAAAATATATTAAACGTGCGGGAATTACTTTTTACAATACAAGTAAAATTACAATGCGTGCCTCCCATAAAACGCAAAGCGGCCAAGACGGAGCTTAGGCCAACTGCGTGACTCCGCACACATTTCATTACAAAGCAACCGAACAGGTACAAGCCAGAGTTAATATTGCGCCCCGTTTCTGAGTAAACAACAATACTGTATGGAAACACAAAATTTATTAAACCAAACATTAGTACGTACACCGACATATGTTGTTATATTGAATACAAATTGGCTTTCGAAACGTATTAAATTACTTACATCAAATGTTTTGAATACGAAAAATAGACGGACTGAAGATAATGATAACATAATATTTCAAATTTATGATTCTGTAACAAAAGCAGTTATTCATATGTCAAACAGCCTCGTGTAACACGAAGATTATTACGGTGTTAGGGTTCAAGAATTGGAGGCTTTCATATTTTAATTTTCTTTATGTAAATAACCGAGTAGCGCGCCCACGCACTTAACAATGGAGATAAAATGTGACTTTACCTCTTTTTGGATTCAATTATTTTACATCAATTAACCTTTAATGGCGTTTTCTACATTTACATTCCGAAAGTGATTCTAAACCGTAATAGATAGAATTATGTTTTTCTAGTAGCGGAGAAGTGAATGTATAGCATGTTACATAAAGATAGTCAGACCACGTTTTTTAGTGATTAAAACAGCCTCTAATGGCGATGTGTTTTTTACCGGTAAAATATGAGTGGCATTTAAGCCGTTATAAATCGATATCGGTGTGTGCAGACATGACATAAAAGAAGCCGTTTATACCTACCGTATGCTAAATAGGTATTATTTATGTAGTTCACGAATGAAGGCGATAAAGCAGATAAAACTAAATTCGTGACTATCTAAACGCGTGTTTTTTTTCATCGGTGGAAACTGGAAAGACGTTTAGCATATTGATGTTGCTTGCATATGCGCTAACTTGCTGATCATGCTGTGTGCACTTGCCTTGGATGTCATGCTAGTCTATAGTCTATAATAAAGAACCATTGTATCTCATAATGTATGATGTCTGTAAAGTGTGCCTAATAAATAAATATTAATAAATACGAGTACGAGAGTAATTTGTACCATAATTTGGATTTTATTAAGTTGTTGGTATAGTCTATCCGACGGTGTAAGAGCTAAAAGTAATATAAGTATAAGCCATAAATATAAGCTAATTAGTCATCTATTGTAAAATGAGCATAAGTGATTTCTCACATATCCTAAAAGCTAACGTAGTTGTTTGTGTTAAGGTTCAATTTCAAATGACATGACTAAAATTGCAAATGCAATAACAAACATTAGAGGGTAGGGCTGCAACAATCGGGAAATTTCCACCAAAAGGGTTTGTTAGATTGCATCTTAGCATGGCATATTCCAATCTTAACGAATATGAGAAAAATTACATAAAAATCGTAAGTTTATTTTACTTATAAAGGAGATCATTTATTTTTGCAGATGAAACGGAATATTTGAATAGGTACTGTACTATACATGACATTATATTTATTGTAATATTTAGATCACGTTACCTCGACCTAGCCTGAATATAATTTTTATTAAAGTCATAAGTATATCATTTAATTATTTCAATTGTATTATTTTTACTCTATTGTTACATTTTTGACAACCTTATGCAGAAGTTAGGATGTCTTTTGTTCAAGAAACATAAAAAGCATTTAAAACTTTAACAGAAAGGTTTTGGGTCGAATCTCACTTCGTCGTATTACTACTTATCACCTTTCGAAATAAAAATGCCATTATAATAAGTTTTATGGCTTTTAGCTCTTACACCGCCGGATCAACTATACGTATAATCACATTAAAATTGTGGAAATTGCGTCTCACTTTAGGGATACCCATAACATTCGCAATTCCTGCTGGAAAACTAGGAAACCATTTTTTTTTTTAACGAAAATGCCACTGCATTATTCAACTTCATATCGGATGTTGTTAGTAATCAATCAGTTTGTCACACGAGCTTAAATTTATTTGTCCAACGCCGTTAGCTTTTTCTGTCTTAACAATGGGGATATAAATGAATTGTCCTATGAATAGATCGAAAATCGAACCAAAGCCGCATCCACAGGCGTTAATGTCCGCGTAAGCCGTTACATCCGCACACCCCTCTATAAAATTAGCAACAGAGGAAGTAATGGATCATAATGGGCTCGCGCAAATGATCGGTTACGGTAACGTGTGGGAGAGATTGATCTATTTTACAGTCACTGTGACCGTGTCCTTAGATTTATGATTCGATTGTTAAATTTATTAGAAAGTCACCCTCTGCAATCGAGTTTTCACCAGTTTTAGATTTGCAACACACGATCGTCAGCACTTATTGACTGGGCTATGTGAATTTTATGTAAAATGACAAATTCGTGACATATATTTTGATTAGCTTCGTTCTTGATAATGATATTATCGATTTAGATAAGTAACATTGTGATTATGACAATGATATCGATAATTTCTCCGAAAACAAACGGATGAAATATTAAAACGAAATGTAGCAACTTCCACGTCTGAACGGATTCTGTTACATTTCAAACACGTCCGTCAGAAAAACGGATGTTGCAAGCACAATAGAAGCCAACAAAACATAAATATTGGCCTATTAGTCGGAACTGGCGATATCGATACCAGTGATATGTCAGTGCTTTGTGCTCAGTTCCGCCGGTAATCGTTATACAAAATTGCCTGTAGACAAAAAATCTATGACTGAGGTAATTGTTCGGCCTGTGAACGGATGAAAGGGATTCTCCCAGGTAGCCGTGGGGGAGGCACAATGTGCTACAAGTTGATAGTGAGCTTTAAAATCCAACAGCGACAGCACGTCCCATTAATAACGGTGAAATTGATACAAATGGGGACGCTAATGGTATCAACGCCACATTTATTGTAATGGAATCTGTTAAATAGCTCGGCTACTATTCAAATAATTAAGACTGCAAAGGCTTGCGAAATTTGTCCTTGATAAACAGATCTTAAAAGTGTACACAAAGTTTACCAGGTAAATATTTACTGGAGTCTTGTTGGCGAGCGATACCCACCCGGTCGGGAGTTTGTAATGCCAGTGGCTTTCTTAGGTGCGTTTTTTACCATCGAGCCGACGTGCGTCTGTTCAATGTGGATTCTTGGCGCACTCGAGCCCGAACAGGTTTCAATATGGGGACCGAAAACCGGTAAAAAACACCGCAGGTAATTACGGTAGGCTCATCGCTTCACAGTACCAATACGTAATTGTATGGGTTTAATTGAAAATTCAAATCTCAAGAGTAAAAAGTGAAGCGTGAGACTTTATTGCGAGTTTTTATGGTTAAAAGGATGGAGTCGTTTATTTCAAGAGAGCGGGTGATCTTGAATAATGCAGTTAAGGCCAGGAATTCGAATTGATGTGATTAATCTCGTTTTTATCTACATGATCATTTTTTGCTAAGTAATACACTGATGTGTCTATTTGGCATTTGCGCATTTTGCAAGTTTCTTAGACTTGTTTTTCCTAGAATATGTATTCCTTATAGGTTACAATGTGCAGTCCATTGTGGCCAGCGTTTTCCCCGCTTGTTAGCGACATTATTAGAAATGGCGCATTGTGTACAAGGTTGGAAACAAAGAAGTCCCGTGAGCTGAAAAATGCGTTTTCGCAGAAGGTTAGGTCTAAGCATTGAAACCAGATTTTTACGAGTATGTAAAACGTTGCAGTTTTCAGTAAAGATACTCTATTTTGCAACGAAGAACGACACACATCTATATTTGGAAGTTCCCTATGAAAGAAAAACTACTACTTGAGCTGTTCTCAGAATTGCATGAAATGCCTTTGGGTGCACTTAGGTATAAGATAGCGCGATGGAGTATATGAGTCAGTTTCATAACTCCACACACGTAATGCTGACAAATACTGGGTACGATTTAAACGACGCATAAGGGCGTGCCCTCGACGTTAATATGCCGCCCTCTTAATCACTACCCAGCCGAATAATTAATAACACCTCAATTAAAATATCAACTCAACGCTTCCGCCCATGTGAAACAGACGGCTCCCGCGATATTATACTTATTACTTAAACTATTTGTAACGGGAATATTTTGTTTCGGAAGAAAGTTGCAGTGATATAGGTAGTCATATATAGGTAAGTACTAATTGTACAGCTTGTCACTTTGCAGAGAAGACAGTCGCTTTTTGAAGCTAAGTACCTAAGCAAATCTGATCTGTATTATTTGTATTGGTATTTTCGTTTTCTTAGACGTTTGTTTTCAAATGCGAAAAATATTTTGTATGTAAGTACATAAATAAATACGCTAGGATCGTTTTATCATTTTAGTTGTAGATACTTTCTACTAACATTTGTTAGGATACCAACTCCCCACCTTTTTTAAGCGAAAAAAGTAAGTTGAAAAAAGCTCACCTCCGCGTCCGACTTTTGCATAAAATGTTAAGTAAAGTAGGTTCGAGACGAGAAGTTCGTGTGTTTATGATACCTGTAGCTCAAGAGCTCTTTATTTGCCTACTTTCCTGGAACAATTTAACTTTTTTCTAGTATCGGAATGTTAATGGGATTTTCAGTGAAGTAATTTCATTCTTTCATGGGTTCACTTGATTAACTATCGCAACATGTATGTAGATAAATATCAAGACCGAGACAGGACACTGTCCCGTTGGCGTTAAGAATAATTTAAAAATAAGGAAATTTGTGATCAGCTGATTAGTAACATCAGTCATCCTCATCCATCAGGCGCCGATTCCGAAAGAATCTTGCCAGAAATTGAAACCAAAAAACTTGTTGTTTTGTTAGAGCAGCATAACTAAAAACATGGAGAAATTGTACAATTTCTCCTAGATGACGCAACTGAACAGATTAATAAACTACCCAATGGAGACTTCACAGGAACGTTAACGACTACTAATTTGCATTTCAGTTTATTTCGAACCGAGATCTTCATTTTGCGAGAGAACAAGTCGTTCTGCTAATTAACGCCTCAAGGAGCTAAAACAGGTTGTGCGATTTATCGTAAAACCCAATTTAGAGCCGGGAGGCACGCGATTACAATCTTCTCACGACAGGAAGGCGCGCAAACTCCTCATCTCGAGGGAAATCACGCACGCAACAAACTTTATGGCAACACGTCCCGAGAAGCGATCCGCCCGGGGCGGGCGAAGACGGCCCGTACCACACACAGACTTATTCAAAAGAAATAGCACGCTGGCAGTGCCTCTACACGGCCTCATTCGATATTTAAGACACTCACTAGGACTACACACGTGTGACTTTAATTCGGTACCACTGTCACAGAACACCGCGAGAAGCACTGCCGCAACTACAGACACTGACCGTGGTAGAGTACGGCTGCAAGCTCAGGCGGATGCCGTCCTGTGCGAGCCGCTCGCGGAGCAAACGCTTCAGCTGAATGCGAGGAATCTTCACCAACTCGGCCTTTCCTTCCTCGTACTCGTCGGCGTACTTCGCCGGTTCCACTACAGCCGAGGCCTGCTCCTTTCTGGATTCCTCCTCGCACCTACAGGGGTCCCGAGCGGCAGCCGCTTCCTCCAAAGTGAAGTAAACAGCCGCTGCACCCTCCTCTCTCAAACTTCTAACAGAGTGCAGCAGGCGCTGACGGTGGGTCGGGTTCAGGACGCCGATGGCGTCCAGATCGGGCTCCCCGACCTGTTTGCATATTTCTAAGTCATCATAACCATTGTCTATAAAACTTTCCGCGTACTGGCCCAAGTGGAGCGATCGCAACCACTCGATCACGATGTTGCCGCTCGTGGACGAGGCCATCGCGTCAAGGCGCGGGTCGCATCGAGACGAGCTCGCGTCGCGGCGTTCGGCGAGAAACTGACGGCCAAGCTTCCCTTCCCCCTTTCCCTTCGAACCGCGGTCGCCGCCCCTGTAGTCCTTCGTACTTTTGCTTTTTTGACATTTTGTAGCATAATCGTTTCATTCCGACGAGGTGCGTTGCTCCACGTGATGCTATCCCTGTTTACATTTTTTCCATTCAGACGCAAACAATTTAATTTTATTTGACATCAATTTGTGAAGCTTGAAATTGGTGTTTATATCACACGATATTAATGATACTTATAAGAATATTCATTTGTAAACGGATGTGACAAAAAATGATTCTAAAGTCAAAATTACTCTAACAGTGGGAGGTGGGCGACGGAGTGATTTATACGTGGATTTATTCAAATAATAGTAATACCCGAGGCGCCTCTGATATATTCGTTTTAACTCTTTTGATTATGTATGTGTATTTTTAAACGCCAATTAAAAACGTAATTAATCATGTCAATGTATATTTTAGTCTCGATAGTCTCGATTACCAATCGCCTGTGATTCGTAGCGTAATTTTCTTTTAAATACGTAGGTAATCAAGGGGTCGCATAGGATTCTACTGCGCGCCTTTCTGTGTTCGGTATATTTTCAAGTGTTTACGTGACACCTGGCCATTAAGTGGCACTTACTGCCCGCTTGCCTTCAGTTCGGGCGTACATTCCTGCGATCTGAGTATTTTTTTGTTTTACGGCCCTTGGTGATTAATTTACTATTATCGAGTTCACAGTAATAACTGGATTTTTTATTTAATCCACACTGACATACTCGTAGCCGATTTACTACTTTTGCTCACATTTTATTTCTTGTTATTGTTATTACTTAATTCTCGATATAACTCAAATGTGTAATCCTGAGATTGTTTTTATTTCTTATTTCTATAGTTATTTTGATTATGTTTGTATAATTGTATTTGAACGCATTTAATTATTTTTATTTTTGGACCATGTTTGTTAAATAAACGTTAAATAATACATCATATTAAATAATATCAGATAAAGAGGAGGAATTTAATGTTCTATGATGGGTAATCCACAGCCGTCTTCGCATTAATTATGTTTTATTGCAAATAAATGGTTTGAATGATTGATTGAGGAGGTAGAGGTAAAATGGGAGGTGGAAATTGAGCCAAGGCGGGCATGGCTAGTGATGTTCCTATTATAACTTTATTCCCACATTAAAGAGTTAGTGTCAAAGGAGTTCCTTCTGGTGTTATTTAAATGAAAGCCAAGTCGGGCATAAGCTGGGAACATTTGTTAAGCCTCGCCCGCGTACCTGTTTTATCTCATTTTGGCGGCACTTGAAGTTTCCGCACACAATAGGCCCCGGTCTTATGCGGGTAGTTTTACTAATTAACCTTCTCCTGGATAAGGGTTTAAGTTGTTTATTTACTTTGTGTTAGACATCAGTTTTAAGATTATTGATCGTATTGTTAAAGATCACGATTAGGATTACGTAAACAGCCATTTAGGTCACTGTCAATTTCGGCAATGAGGAATAGAATTAAGATTAGTCTATCTATGTATATACAACTTTGACATTTTAATCTCAGATCAAGTCCTTAACTCTGCTTGACATTAAATGATGCTACAATTTTGCCGTCATAAAATGTATACACAACACAATACACATTAGAAAAGCATTTTACGATTAAAACTTTCATAGAGATAATTTTGTCGAAAACACGAATAATTTTATATGTAGAGTTCTTGCCAAGGCACATAAATTTAACAAAAAAAAACAATATGATTTCAACGGGATAGCATATAATATAAATCGTCCTTATCGTTTATTTTAAACGTCGGTGAAATACTTATTGAAATCGAATGACTAATTTGTAGAATTGCATAAGTAGAAGGTATAGATTTCTTGAATGCTGTGTAAGCTCGTATGACGATTACTGAACTGGGATAACTCAAAGCGGTAAGCCAAACATTAATTGGTTAGTTGCATTAAAAACAAACCTAAAGTAAGAATAAATAATTTAACTAAAATAATGTCCCTCGCTCTTAACTTTGTTAAGTTGATAGCTTGGAGAGGTACAACCACAGTAAAATGTCACCCACGCAGTCTCAAGTGCTATCGATTTTACCCTCGCGAGTGGAATAATCATGCCAGTTGAGACTCTCAACTGGCATGATTATTCCACTCGCGAGGGTAAAATCGATAGCAAAACTCGTTTAAACTTTTAAAAACGTTCCTTCTTCGAAAGCCATAATCATTGTCAGGAGTTTAGGACTAAACTTCAGTAACTAAAGTTCATGATTTTGCAACTACAATACGTTATTTGACTGAAATATTCAAAACAGGATATTTTTATGAAACATCGTATTGCAGTAACAAGTGGCGTTGTTGGCGTCGTAGGGGCTAATGACTTCACGGTTTTTTTAATGGCCAAGTAGCCATAAGAGTTGTATATTTTACCAGTATTAACTGGGAAAATATCAAATTACAACTTATAGTATTTTTTACTGTTATCTTATTTAAATCATTCGAGCAGTTAAATTAAACAAATATCAATTCCATCCGATAACCAGCTGTGCGTTCTACGTGTCACTTTGCTACTCTCTGAAACAAGTACATTAAATAGAGATTAAGAACAAAATAAAAAGATAAATAATGTATAGAACCTGAAGTAAGCGCGAGCGGAGATGACTTTATGCTGCAATATATTTATCTCAACTATGTTGCAGAATAGATTCATGACCGAAACAGAAAGACTGCATTCCAACTGCAGGTCGAATAACTGCATGCTGACTGCTATACATAACTATACATTATGGTAATGATATAGGTACCGTATTTTGGTCCAGACGCACTTTTAGATGCCTACAGTCCTACATATGAACAACATACTAAGCTAAAAAACTAAATTTCATACAATGTTTAATTGAAAAGTGACCATACGAGATAGAGTCAGTAACAACACAATGTAAGTACGGATCCTACTCCACACACTAATAGAGCTACTAGCAAACTCAAAACTATTTATAATGAACCAGAATATATACCTATATAAAAATCAGATATTTCACTGACCACACAAATCAATGACTAGTTTGCATGCGAAGAAAAATAGAGAAGCAATTTGATTTTCCAAATCTGCACCGCACTGGACGTATCCAAGTTTCAAATGAGTGCAGCGTTGCTATTCGCAAAACAGGATTTTGCAGGGCAGAGCTCAAAACACGAGCGCATTCCGAGAAAATATGAGTTGCAGTAGGAACCCAAATTGAATTACATGATAAGCGGAGAGGTTATCACTTTCGTTATCCCAGCGTGCAGGTACGCTAGATTAGCCTGACCTACTTATCTGGTTACGCAGCTGGGAATGTTCTGGAAGAGACAACTGAATAGAGAACGTTTAAAGCTGAATAAGGATAGAATTATGTATTAAGATGGAGTTAGTGTAATTTACGGACCACACTTTATTCGGTCAATTCTATGTGTTTGGTTTACTTTTGACTTCCACAATACAGGCTTAGCCTAGGGTGGCGTCATCGACTTTGCATTGTTTGTACTGAATCTTTCTAGTAATCAAATTTTACTTTACTTTAATTAGCAGTGAGGGTTTTATATCCGTATTTTATCCTATATCCATTGTAATCCCAACTCATAAACCAGAGGGGTAATCACGTGACGTTACCAGTCCAGTCCAACTGTCATTTTTCCCGCGTTACGTAATCGACCTGCAGGTAGCTAAATATTATTTAGTGGCATACAAAGTTTATAATTATAAACGACAAGTACAATACTAAATTGGGCCACAGGCCTTTTACGTAAACATGAGTCTAACTGAGAATTTTTCCTTTTTAATTCAGTTACAAAGAACTGTAAATCGACATCCATCGATCGATGAACTGGACCATTCTTGTCAATTACCTCGAAAGCGTAGTAGAGTAGGTACAATCCAAACGGCGTCATTTCCAGTCGCAGTCCAAAATCAATTGAATTTCCACCGGAGATAGCGGGCCGCTCCGTGAAATTGTGCTAGTCTGCATTTTAATAATGCTGTTGATATCAAGTGATGTATCCTTTATAGTATGAATATTTAGCTCTGGCTTTGATAACGGAACCCAGCGCCAAGTTCTATTAAAATTTTGTTAATATTCTCTCACTTTGAATGTTATGAGTAGGTTTCTCCTGGTAATATAATTGTGTATGTATAGCTATTAATGGGTTACCTAATTCCAGAGCTGGGTACCGTTAATCAAATAGTTAACTTAGTTAATCGTTAATAAAATTTATACTTCGTTTAACATTAATGCGTTAAGTTTCGGACGACTTAACGGAAGTGAACGCTAATCTTTAACCGTTAATTCGGGGTAGCAGTTGCACTTTAATACGTCGTCCCATTAGTCAACCTGCTAAAATAATGGTAAGAGATATTTAGGTAGGATATGAAAAACAGAGTATGTGACGATAATAACTGTTCCACAAATAAAAAAAAAGTCACACAAAGTGCACTGACATAGCAAATGAAGCGTCATAAACATGAAACTTTTGGCAAATCGAATATACTTGATTAACGGATTCATGGAAGGTTAACGGAAGTTAATGAGTCCGTTAACAATTTTTTAAGTTAACTTTAAAGTTGATCCCTTACTCAAAAGGTTAACTTCGTTAATTAACGTTTAACGGATTTACGGTATTGTGCCCAGCTCTGCCTAATTCTCGTATTTCACCTAACCATACAATTACATGTCGAGGAGTAATAGCACTGAAAGCTTGCCATGCGCTGTATCAAATCACGTCTTACGGCCGTATTCATAAACGTCCTACAAGCCTGTTTTAACTAAAATGGCGATAAAATTCGTTTGTTCTTATCTGTCACTTTGACATGTGTGTTCGTAAGAAAGGGACAAAGCACATTTTATTTACAAGAGGCATTTTAAGTTTTATGAATAAAGGAGTTAGGGTTTCCTCTTCATTTTAACGCCGATTGTAGGAAAAAGTGGATATCTGATAAACACATATATAAAATGAAAGAATACGGAACATGGGCTCGGCTAATACACTTTTGAAGGCTTCTCTGGTCTTATCGGGAAACCACTTATGTTATCTCTGCTGCAAGGAGCGGCTTGGTGGGAAAATAAGGGGTACCGATACAGCGTAGCTATCGTGCCCAGTGGTACCTTTTCTATGTTTGCATTGTATTTTTTTTGTTTTGCATCGTGTTCACGAAGTCCGGGCGTAGCACAGTTGCCATTTTATGGCTCATCGGTGTCGATAGGACATGCGTCACTCTCGCACTCGCATCTTGTCGGAACGTGACAGATGTTTTATCCATATCGATAGGTAAGTGATAAAATGGTAACATGCTACGCCCGCTGTTAATCTTTAAATATTATAACTTGCACAATGTATGATTGGTCACAAAGTGTGAAAAAAAACCCGGCCAAGTGCGAGTCGGACTCGCGCACGAAAGGTTGCGTACCATCCATAAGTACTAATATTATAAATGCGAAAGTGTATGTCCGCGGCGGGGTGTATGTGCGGTGTGTTTGTCCGTCTTTCAAGGCAAAACGGAGCGACAAATTGACGTGATTTTTTAAGTGGAGATAGTTGAAGGGATGGAGAGTAACATAGGATAGTTTTTATCCCCGTAATCATCCCCTAAGGGGGTAAAATGGGGGTGTATAAGTTTGTATGGAGCTGCAATATAAACGAGTTCCACGCGGACGGAGTCGCGGGCAGAAGCTAGTTATCTATAAAAACGGCAAAAAAATTATGTCTGTTGTATGGGAGGCCCACTCGGACTCGCACTTGGCCGGTTTTTTAGTATTTGTTGTTATAGAGGCAACAGAAATACATCATCAGAGATCAGAAATTCGGGAGCTTTTATACCTACCTAACTTCGGCCCCAGTACGTACACCGCGTTGTTGTTGAGTAGCATGGAGGCGGACTCAATTTAATTTTACTAATAAATTTCCAGGGATTTCCCGGAATACCGAAAATTAGGATAACATGAACACATACGTATTAAAGTATTTAAATAAACTATTTTAGTTGTTCCTATTTACAAAATATTATTTAATTCACATATTCATTTAACTAACAGTTACATAACATCAAACCAGAATTGTTTTGTAACTTTTATTAAAAAGAATGGTACAAAAAGTAAGTATCTCTGTTAAATCAATAAATTAAAACAAATGTACATAGCCACACAAAAGTGAATAGTTAATCAACCTACAGCGACACACGTGGTATTTTTGAATTTCCGTCCTTGTCTAATGTATGTCGTAAAACTGTTTACCAACGTGTATGTTGACAATAATCGCTGAAAATAGTCATAACCAAAAAAAAATGGTAGGCTTTTCATGATGCTATACAATCCCGGAACTTAAATAATTAAAATATTCTTTTTAAGAAGCTGACTCCATACTTGCTTCGCTTTTTCCGGGATTTTGCTAGGTTTAAGTATAAAAGCTCCCGAATTTCCGATCTCTGTACATCATCTGTGGAAATTTCAACTGTCTAACTATCACAGTACATGAGATACACGCTTGTGACCGACGGATAGATAGACAGACAGACTGTGGAGCCTTAGTAATAGGGTCCCGTTTTTACCCTTTAGGTACGGAACCCTAAAAATGCTGATGGACGATGTATCGGTGAAAGATTACTTTGACATTCTGATTCGTAACTACAGTACTTAACAGCATACTATAAAACAATAAATAAAGAGGAAAATTAAATTTGTAGTAAGTAATTATTTTCTGGTTAACATTTCCAATGTTTTCCAGATAAGGATACCTAATGTTCTAAACCAAGTAATAAATTTTATATACGCCACCACCTACACTCTGAATACACTTTTTTGCAAATTTCCATAAAGATGTTTCAAAATAAACGCAATGCAAACACTGGGCATAGCACTTTACTGTGGTTTTATCGTATTTGAAGGGTAAGTACCACTGCGGCGAGTGTATTTTATAGCGTTTATGAAGAAAAGTTGAATTAGGAACACAATGCCGACAATTTGATATATTTGTAAGGATAAAGCGAACGCAATGTTTACTACCTAACCTAACAAGAATGACGCGTCCGAATTATCCACATCCACATTACGAATAGTCGTATGGGTCAACCCTGCAAGGCAGTGGAAGAGTCAGAGCTCTTTCCCACTGACGTCCAGTTTTTTGCGGGATACAGTTTTCTGCAGGATTCCGTTTTAGTAGTATACGTGCTTATATATAGTAACGTACACACGAGCATTCTGTTTGCGGGATACTGCACGCATACTACAGAAAACTGGATCCTGCAGAAAACCGTACCCGCACAAGTTGGACGTCAGTGGGAAACAGCTCTCACGTCACGACCAACCACCTTCGAGTCGCAGCTTCTACGCCAGGCAAGCATGGCGAATACAGCAAAATATTTCATCATTTTTTACGCTTACGCTACTTACGTAGATCTAAATCAGACTTTGATTTTAAATTTAGTACAATAAACTAAAGCAAGAGAAATCAGAGCCTGCAATAATGCACGGTGACATTTTCGTAGACATCCTTTTTAAATAAATAAATAAATAATAAAACATCTTTATTTCGAAGAACAGACTTCATAGTTGTTAGTAACAAAAGAGAACGAAACAAATAAATTAAACTTAAAGCTAAAGGTTAGTGCTTATGGAGACATTTGATTTTAAGACTACCTATTTAATTTTCAGTACGGGCTCGTTGCTACCCCTTGGCCAAATAAAAGGGGTAGCCTTTTATTTGGCCAACCCAATGAGCGAGAGTTGGGCTATCATATTTGTCAGCCATAACATTCAGAATACTGTTGGGACTGCTTCTCACTCGACCTAGTAGAGATACTATTTTCTTGCGGATGATTGCCGGAAAACTGTCCGTTTATAAATAGGTCGTAAAATAAAAATCACAAAGCTAAGTTCCAAAGAATAAAGCTTTTCTTGAAATAACATGTCACTCGAAATCAAGTAAATAGCAAATCCGAGAGACGACATCAACAAATCTTGTTGTAACTATCCCAGAATCGTACTATATTTCGTTTTACGTCCAATTTCCATACGCACTCGGCGTGAAGAAGTTAATGGGGCACAATATTGCGAGAGCCGACCGCCGAAACCGTTTTAAAAGAATTGTAAGTTTCCCCCAGATTGGGCCGAGGAGGATATTATAAAAATGCGAGGCCTTGTTATACGTTAGCCAATTTTAGTGCTTTGGCTCACTAATATAATATCAGCGCTTTTTAAATGGTATTGGATTACATAAACTGAAGACAAAGCATAATAACGACTTTTCAGAGTATGTTGTGTCGATAGGGAGTCAAGAGAAAACGAATGAGTTTACATAAAATGCAGGAACTCACTGGAAATGCACTTAGGTATGTTTACCTAACAATACTACTTTAAAATATTTTGAATTCGTCAGGGCTATCCCTTTGTTCAGGTAAACTTAATTATAATATTTATAATTATTTATTTTGTATTTACTCATTTAAAACAACAACTTTAGGTAAGAATACAGGAAACATATACAGATGCAACCTTTTCTTACTTCAGCTATATATAGTCATGAGTAAGTATAGCTGTCTCACGCGCGTCCACATAGTTACAAAGCCACTATCTCACACAAAGGGCCACCATGGACTTAACCAAAATACCCCTTCAACATCAATTACGCCCTCACACCCGCCATCGAAACTTCATCACGCCACAAACGGCGGCTAAAATAATTTATTTCCCCGTTGATTTCTTGAAAAACCCTCATTCTGTCCTAATATATCCTTCCGAAAATCAGTGGTGCCCTCAGGATGTAGACAAATGCTCGTCCCGCACCGTCTTGACACTTTTGCCGGGCTACAGAGCGAGTAATGACCTCGTCCCTTTCAACTATTTGTGTGTCCATTTGGGTCAATTGGACCTTCAAGAACTCTGCATGTTCCCGCGAACTAGCAGAGAGTTAAAAGCTTTTTTGCCCTCGGCTAAGTATTGAGCCTGTCGCTGAATGCCTATTGTTTGTTTGTTGCCTAAATTGGTTAAGTAGTCCATTATGTGGAGACGATATTGTGTGCTTAAGTATAAACATGGTGAGTGAATTTTGACCGCACCCAAGACGGTTTGTTGATACGGTAGATGACAGAATTGACAGACGAAAGGCTGAGGCAAGGTATTTACGATATCGGTGACGCAATATTGTGTTTACAGGGACTTCATTGGCGCTTCAAATTATTTGTTGTTTGTAAGCTAGAAATAAGAAATAAATTAGGAAGACCGCCATTAACAATACCTTGAAGAACGGTTTAGCCTCGTGGGTTAGTTAGACCTAGGTTTAAATCCCGGTAAGGTAAGGGGAAATGTGTGTGTTGTGTTATGCGTGCAGTATACTAGTATTGACTCCGATTCCCGCGAATATTAGTCATTAAATAAAACTATTTGAAAGGATTTTACTGCGTAAGGAAGGAATAGTAGATTGTGTCACAAGGGAGCAAAATGCCATATTTACGGCGAGGGCGTAGATTGAATCCCGAATGAAGCGAAGGATTCCAGAATAGAATCCCGAACGTAGTGAGGGATTCTAACGTGGAATCCTGAGCGTAGTGAGGGATTCAAGTGTTCACGCCCAAGATGGAAATAATTTTGCTTCCGTGTGACTCATACTGCTTTTCACATCACTTATGAGGATAATGAAATATGTCAGTAATAAAACACATGTATTTACACTTACTAAAAGTTTATTTATTTATAGCCTCATATGTAAAAACATGCTGCTGCATTCCAATATTGTGGTATTTTAATACGTTTCGTAATATTTTATAAGACAAAAAATATATGCAAGTAATCGATTATAAAAAATAAGTAATCGATTATGTGTATATTAATTTCATGTATTCGTTGGGATATATTTTTTTACTCTGGCAACAATATGTCCTGGAACAGAAAAGTGCCACTTTGATCCCTCCTAGCAGGGAAGAAAAAGCCCTTATCCGAATAGGTGATGTGAAAATGTACTTTCCATCATCTCATCTACACTATTGAGACCTATAATTTAGTGAAGCTTTCGGAGTTATCACGAGAATCTACTAAGGCAAATTTTGGAAACATAGTTATTATCACTTATTAATTTAAATTTCTAAAGGTATATATGATTGGAGGTATACCTTTAGGACTTGAATACTCTGTATCATACTAAGTATTGCGGTACGGCAGTATTGATTCATTTTTCTTAATATGTACCTACTTTATGATTACGTATTGGTTGGTGTTTATTTACTTTCACTTTCATATTCATGAAATAAGTTTCTTACCTGTAGCCCATGATTAAATTCAACGAACACACCTCTGAATTTACTTGTGTAAACACATTCCTACCCACACCAAACAAATTACCAAAACAAATTGTATGTAAAGTTGCCAGCTCGGAGTTCTCAAGTTGGATACAAGTTTCTCTAATAAGTTGCGAACTCCAAGTCGTATACAGACGTTGCACTTACGTCATGTATCGGCATCTTAGAGTAAGGATTCCTGCAGAGACGCTATTTTTGCTCCTACCACCGTAAAGGACATCAAGGCAAGATTGAGATCCTAAAATTATGAACTTCTTTTGAAATGGCTGGCGGCTCACCATAAAATGACCTACTTATTTTGGGCGGGTAATATTTCCCACAACCACATTGTAACCCGATTGCAAAAACAAAAAATGTGGAACTATGACAAAGACAACAAATGATATATCGCTATGTCACACTTAATGAGATTTTTATACGACAATCTCGCACGGTAGCGGGTAGTGGTATCTGCAAAACAGCAAGTCTAGCAAAACAGCGGCACGGCCGTACCATCCTTTTCTCGAAGCAGTTCAGGCCATTTTCGACACCCCTATAACTTCGTTGTGGAATTAAAAGCCTGAATTTTCAGTAACCAAGCAAGCATTGTATGAACACGGTATATTTCAAATTTCATTGAATTTGAACCAGTTGTTTAAGAATTATAACTAGTCAAATTTTAAACGATATGATACAGAGAAAGAATATAATGGAAAAACAAACCATCTTCGTCTGTAGCCCCCGACAGGATTCGAACCTTGAGACCTTTCTATTAACGTCCATTAGAGTGGTGCCAAGGCTGTGAAACAATTCTAGAACACGATACAGAGAGGGCGCTAGTCTTACCGGGAATGTAATTGAAAAATATACAACTTCCGTCACTGTCCTCGTAGCTCAGTTGGTAGAGCAGTCTAGCGTTAATAGAAAGGTCGCAGGTTCGAATCCTGTCGGGGGCTACAGACAAAGATTGTTTGTTTTTCCATTATATTCTTTCTCTGTATCATATCGTTTATAAAATGATCGGGGTAACTTCCTCGTTAAAAATAACACGAAAACAAAAATATTTAATTAAATAATTTATTTCGTGATAAGGGTATTTAGTCAAATTTTCTTAATTTTGTCACTCAGACCGATCATCAAAACTCTAAGGCACTTCTAGACATAGAAGCTTCAAATTTAGAATACCATTAGTGTTTAGTGTATAAATCAAGGGAAAACTAAAATATTTTGGAATTTTGGTCCAGTTTTCTAGATACACAAACTGCATAAATAATGATTTATAAGAATGAACGGCTGGTTTGGCGGTGCATTAAATTGTTATATAAAGAATTGTATAATTGTGGAACAATAAATAAAATAAGTACAAAAAAAAGTGAGATCCCATAAAAATCATTACATGTAAAAAAGAGGCAAAGTCTCGAAACTCTTCCACCGAAAAAAGTTGTGAGATATTTCGCAGAGCCAAGTCTCAGGCATTCTTATTAATCTTTATTTGCTTGCTAAATAAAATTTTGTTGACTTGGCAATCTATTTCCTTATAAGAATCACTGAATGATTTTTTATACAGCATGCTACTTTGATTTTTCATAAATTTCACTTCTACAAGATTTGATAGCATTATAGGATCCATTCGTACTTTTTTCTTCTTTTCCCAAACGTGTTTGTCTTCAGAAGTTACTTCAATCACCTGATTTTGTCTACGACTCGTCAGGAGGCAATATTTGTAATCTTCAAAATCATATATATTTTTGACCCTTTTAAAGTTTCTTTCAATGTTTCCATGAACTGCACTCATATGAGTGTGACCCTTGGCCAAAAACTTAAGTGTAATAGATTCAATGTCATAACATTTACAATCGTGGCAAGTGCTGTAAAAAAAACCAATTTTTTTTTTTTGTGCACAACAATTGTCTACCCAAAAAATTAAACGCTTTACGTCCCTCTCACTCAGAATAAACTTGTAAATGGCATCAACCATATCTTTTCCATCTCTTCCTCCAGTTGCTTCATGCCATACTAAACATTTAGAGCCTTCTTTACTATCTTTACTTAAGCCACAAAACATTAAATTAAAACCTTATCATTCTATTGGTGAAAAAGCAGTCCTTAACTTAATATACTGTTACACTACGCTAAAGTCAAGTATCTTAATATTGATACAAAGCTAAAAACAACCAAGTTGCCAAACCAATCATAAATCAAGTATAAAGAAAGAAAGAAAGATATATTTATTCACAAACACACAGGACACACATATTAAATAATAAAATAAACAAGAAAAGCACATAAAACATGAAAAAAAGTGTGTCTCTGCGGCAGTGAACCGGACACTGGCTCAGCATTATGCTGAGGTGTCAAGACACCTACAGTATGTTGCGTTTGTGATGCTTAAATATATATATAGTTTTGACGGAGGAATATCAACTCAAAACTAGTCAAAAAGAGCGTGGAGCCCCTTAAGTTATATAATAGATCGACAGTGTATGGCCTCAGCACGTCTATCCGGGCCCATGGGCCACGACATAGTCTCGATTTTTCTCGCACTATACCTCTTGGTCTAAGTGTTCTAATAAGAGAGAGACGGATAGTGCGACAAAAATCGAGAGAGCTCGCGCGCCGTCGCGTGATAGCCGTGCAGGTCGATCAGCAAAGATTTGATCATTCCTCATCATCACACCACCGCTTTTCGAGGTAGTTTTAAGTACACGGCAACTAAATGCTGGAATAACATACCTCCACCACTCAAATTTATAAACAACCTGAATATGTTTAAACTACGATTAAAGCTACACCTCCTCCATATACGAAAAGCTCTACCTCCGGGCGGTCTCCTGCCCTCGTATATTTATGCCTACTTATAATATAATTATGTGTCATTTTAAATTACATTTTCTAGGTATTTTATTATATTATTAGCAATAATATATACCTAAGTCTAATTTGGACACTGTATGTTTAAAACGATGCGACAACGACGTATATACGATGAATAAAGTTTATCTATGTCTATATTCCTATTCGCATCATATATAGTTTTTTTTATCGATTCAATTTCTCAATATTTTTTGCAATAATTTAATTTAATAACAAAGTTTTAACCGACTTCAATTTAGTACTCCGCCAAGCCACGAGAACATTTCTTTTCCAATTTACCACATGAACTGATTTACGAAAGCAAATGCGTTGATTATTAGAAGGGGTCGAAGTTGCACCACGTCCGTAGGAATTACCCACCGCTACCCTACACGTGACCCCTGAGTGGTGCTAAAAGTGCAACAACCTGGCAACCGTACTGTCTTTTCGAAGATCTCACGGTTCTAAATACACTAAATTGCCATACGATAAATAAATAAATTAGAGAAAAAAACCCAATGCTGTATGTGGCCCGATAATATTTGAGGACTTCCGTTGATTCCACAAGGATCACCTTTGGGACTTCATTAGTTGCTATTTCAACGGAATGTTATCAGAATCTGTGACGTACTTTTGTACTTTTAAGTACATAATTGAGGAATTCCATAAGTCATCTGTGGTCTTCATCATCAATTCCACTCCACCAAATTTATGATTTCCGGGTGTAAATACACGAGGTATAATAGAAAATACCAAAATCACTACACGCGTGCCTAATATAATTGAGGAGTTCCCTCAATTCCTAATGGATCCCAACATCAAAATGAATTTAAAAAAAAATGACGAAACTTGCGCTGTGGATCTTGATGGTATGTAGTGGTTCAGTTTTATTCTTTTTTGTGTTTGTTTTTCCTGAATAAATAGATTATATTAAACAACTGAAAACAGGATTTAAAAAAATGGGACCCACCTGGAAGCATATACTTATAAACAAAAAAATAAATTTACGAATCGGCTCATCAATGACGGAGTTCTGAGGTAACAAACATAGAAAAAAAAAAATATATAACCGAATAGACCTCCTCCTTTTTTTTTAAGTCAGTTAAAAATACAGGATCACGAGTTCTATAATAGCGCACAGAGCCACTAGAACATTAAGGTTCAAAAGTGGTAGACCACATTCTTGGCTGACTGTACCTACGCGTGATAGATACGAGGGGTCTGCGTCACAATTTTCGACTATTCTTAACCCTTATGAGTCAGCCAGCGAGTCTGTATACATACGACATGCGTAATATGAGATCATACCAAAATTGCCGACAATTTTATGCAAATACAATTATCAAACTTACTCGCAATGTATTGTCTATTAGTCAAAGATGCTGATAACTCGATATTATTTAGACAACTACAGGTCACAAATGTAATTAAGGACAAACGTTTCGGGTGACTTAATGACTTACATATGGTTTTAGCTCAACGTATTTACTAAAGTTATCATTGCACTTGCACTTTAGATAAGGCACATCGCACCTTTAGAACGGAACTGACCTAACTCAAATTAACGTCATATTGAGTTAAATATACAATCGCCATCAGATATATCGGAGCGGCCAAGGTGCTCACAAATATCTGAACACGTCTCTAATGCCCTGACAATAGAGACGTGTTCAGATATTTGTGAGCACTTTGGCCGCTCCGATATATCTGATGGCGTTTTTACACAGATCGACTCTAAACGACCTATTGCGACTAAAAATATTTACTTGCGTTTTCCCAAAAAGTTGTGTTTTTGAATTAGGTCGGTACCGTTCTAAAGGTGCGACATATTACTGCTACATTTATGATTTTAAGTTCATACGACGATTGAAGACCGGTTAGCCTAGTAGGTAGTGACGCTGCCTACGAAGCTGAAGGTCCTGGGTTCGAATCCCGGTAAGGGCAAATATTTGTGTGATGAGCATCATGATGAAGTTTTCTATATATTTTATATCTAATATATATATCTTCGTCTAGTACCCATAACACAAGCCTTATAATGAGCTTACTATGGTAGGTAGATTTGTGTAAGATTGTCCCCTAATATTGATTATTATTATTATTATTATATGATGATGATGTATTCCTGTAATCCCTCATTAGCATATTGCTCGCAGAAGAGTTGTCCATTTTACACGATCTTCTCTCAGCGAAACCAATTCAGCCAGCCGCTTTCTCAACTGGTCGTCTCCATGTAAGTATTCCGAGGAAGACCCATCTTCTGCCAGTAAATTGCCAGCGGAGACCGTGCTCGGACAAGTGGTTATCCGACCATCGAAGCGCGTGTCCAATCCATCGCCATTTCCGTTCCAGGATTTCTTGGCTTATAGGCTCATTTACCACAGTCTCATGTCGTTTGGGGCCAGAATACTCCAAAAATGCGCCATGTTTGATGCAAAGAAAGGAAGAACTTTAAGCAAAAGCTATTCTTCAATATTTTCATACAACGTAGCAACAATCTTGATAGTTTAAGTTTAAGTCTTGCAAAACTGAAAAGTTAAGTATAACGGCTTAAAGTTTAAATCTAGGATTAGAAGGATATCCGCGTTGTGTCATAAGGGGTGTTCTGAAAGCCAGCCATTTAATTTAATATGAAATTTCTCGGTCGGGAATTTTACGAGAAAGGGTAGAAGGTTAAAATAGAATGAGATTACGTAATTGGAACAAAATCTCGAGGCCACGTTAATCTTTCGTTTACGACGCTATTTTTGGCAGGACTGAAAATAAACATTATTGTTTATATTTAAAAGGAATTAAATTTAAACGATTTTTTTTTTGACAAAACGACAGAAAAATAACCTTTGTGTTTCCGAAAGTTGTTGTTGACCCAGGTGTCTATTTTGGGTAGTTAGTAAGAATGCAACTTGAATGATTAATTATCCTATTATGTATATTACTAGCTGCCCGACCCGTCTTCGCGCGTATTACCCGTTTTCCCGTAGGAATGAAGCATTTTCCCGCGGTAAAAAGTAGCCTATGTTCATCAGGGATAATGTAGCCCATTAAGTAATGCCCATTACTACGAATGAATACTAGTTTACTTTTTGTTACAGTGAACAGGTTTTATTTATTTATTTATATTAAGAATATAAACTACGAGTAAGTCCACATCAAACTAACGTATATCTTAGAGTATGGTTTACTACCTACTTTACCGTAACTACATAAAAGCCGTGACCTTACTAAGCTAAGGTCTAAGTTTTAATCGCCCTAATGAATAATATACATACACTTTTAGGTACACGGGTTAAGTAAGGAAAAGGTCGTACATTACTTTTAAAGGACATTTTGTTTGTTCGAAGACTAAAATGGGAGAAAGGACTTTTTTTTAACCGCCGACGCAAAAAGAGGGGTGTTATAAGTTTCTCGTATCTGTGTTATCGGTGTGTCTATCTGTGGAATCGTAGCTCCTAAACGAATAGACCGAATTTAATGCGTTTTTTTGGCCAAAAGCTGACGTGATCAAGATAGTTCTCAGCTACCTTTCAACAAAATCGGATCAGCCGGTTTTGACATATTTGTTATAGTTTGAAATGAAAATGTCGGGAATTTTTCAACTTTTCCAAGTTGTTCGTTATTAAACCTACACGGTGTCACAAATATGGTGGCGAAACATAAGGTGTTAATTGAGTTTGTATTCTGACTAGAAATAAGAAAATGATTTTTTGACGCCGAAAAACCCTTTTTCGCAATGGTGGTTCCTCAAAATTTGATAAAAAAAAAGGATTTAAGGGTTGCACAGACATATTCAACACTTTCTGTCAAGTGAAGTGAACATCGTCGAACGTTGAACAAATAGCATGAAATTGACATTTATTTCAGTAATTTATCTAAGTGAAGTGGCCAGTCAAGAAGTTCCATTCCATGAGATTCCATTCCGTAATATTTTTGAACAAGCTATTTAACGATACCACACAACAGTGTATGGGTTTAACGACCGAAACAACAAACACTTAAACTTTGAAATGTTTTATACTTAGCTCTAGTCCAAGATTATTAGCACCTTTTATAGTTTAATATTTTTGCTAAACTTAACAAAAAAAAGCAAGAGAAATCTGAGGACGTAACAATGAGTAGGTAAGTAATTAATTAAAAAAAATAACCCGCAATCTTGTTCACACAATGCTACAAATAGTAACTAATGTCAATAGAATTACATTTAATGGCCGGCCGAATAAATTTTAAAGAAATTATGATTCCTTCTACTTTTTTATACAATGCATTACAGAATTGCTCTTCCACAACCTTCACCATTCCGTCGATCTTAGCAGCAACTAAGTCGAGGGTTCGGATTTATTCTGGCAAACGAGAGTAGTTAGAGAGCGTCGCTCGGATCGGATCGGCCGGGATTTGGGCGAAAATTGCCCAAATGAAAGCTCAATGAACGTGTCACGACGAGTCGCCGGGCACATTTGTCCGTGTCCGGGATTGTCCGCATTGCCGTACTCTAGTGATGGCGGCATTTTATTCACATGCTCAATTTTAAATTTTAATTATTTATTATGATGATTTTATTATAATTTATAAAAACTTACAAAATAGTTTATACAGTTTTATAATTATAATAAATAAGATTTGTATAATTTAATTACCGTATTACCTACAAAGCACGTTGCTCGCAGAACCGATGGCCGTTGGGGCGGAAAGGTTCTCGAGTGGCGACCACGTACCGGAAGGCGCAGCGTGGGTAGGCCCCCACAAGGTGGACTGACGACCTGGTAAAGGTCGCGGGAGTCCGCTGGATGCGGGTGGCACAGGACCGGTCATTGTGGCACTCTTTGGAGGAGGCCTATGTCCAGCAGTGGACGTCTTTCGGCGGTTTATGATGATGATGATGATTACAAAGCAATAATGTACAAATTGTAAATTATATCTTCCACGCCGATTTTGGCTGTAGATGTGTGTCAAGATGTATTTGTGTGAATTTTTACATGAAACCAAATTGAGAACGCAATCAAATGGAATCAATTGAACTTAGTGTCGTAAAGAATAAGCATAAAAAGTTCAAAAACTGTACCCCGACTACTAAAAATGTTTTCTTTTTAACCCCCGACGCAAAGAGAGGGGTGTTATAAGTTTAACGTTTATCGTATATCTGTGTATCTGTCTGTGGTATCGTAGCTCCCAAACGGATGGAGCGATTTGAATGCGGTTTTTTTCGTGTCTTAGATAATTTTATCTTGAGTGTTCGTAGCCATGTTTCACGAAAATCTGTTTACTCGTTTTTGATATATATTAGACTTTGAAATGAAAATGTCGGAGGTTTTTCAACTTTTCTAAGTTGTAGTTATTTCTTGAAAAAGGTAGCTTATGTCACCCAGAGCGTAATTTCGAATCGATTGATACGTCATTCATCAAAATCGGTTTAGTAACGTAAACGCTACGGTGGAATACGTAAATACAAACATACACTTTAAAAAACCCCTTCCTTTCGGCTCTGCCGTAGTCGCGCCAAAAAAACGGACATCTATGCACAGTTTATTTTCTTTAATTTGTATCCAGATTGAACTCCTACTATCAACCAAACCTTAACCAATCCCCATACCAAGAATCAACTGAAAGAATAACTGAAATAATAAAAATATACCGATTCGATAGCAACTTATTGATAACTACACTACATATAGTTATGCACCATGAAGTTACTAGAGCACTGACTGCTTTTCGTGCCTCCGTCATTGCATGGGAGTGCATAAAAATACGTCGAATCGATAGTAAACTAAACATTGATGTTTGCACCATGACGTCACTAGAGCCCCGACCAAGGGGTGATATGTTAGGTCATAAGAGGACGGGCTATCAGTGCTGCCGTCATTAGGATAAGAATTCAAAAATATATCGACTCGATAGCAAATCAAATTATCGATATATGCACAGTGACGTCACTAAAGCCCCGACCTAGGGGTCGGTTAGGTCATCAGAGGACGGCTATCCGTGCCTCCCGTCATTACATAGGAGTGCATAAAAATTACACACAGTTAGCGGGATCTGAACCTTTGAGGCTAAGCAAATGTGCCCGATTGGGGACGCAGTCAAAGTTAGGCAATGGATTGAGTTTGCGAGGGAATATAAAATGTTGTTTTTATTTAACTTGACCTGTTTTATTCCGTTTTGGGCAAAATAGATTTTGAACTAGTTCTTAGACTACATTCACAGCATACTAAGTGGGTGTAACTGGCGTCAAATACATATTATTTTTACCCTGGACCTTGATTCATTGTAATCATCTGGCCCACGGGCCCAATTATAAGTCATCATCATCATCATCATCATATCAGCCGAAAGACGTCCACTGCTGGACATAGGCCTCCCCCAAAGAGTACCAAAGTGACCGGTCCTGCGCCACCTGCATCCAGCGGACTCCCGTGACCTTTACCAGGTCATCAGTCCACCTTGTGGACTTATAAGTAATTCTCTTAAATGATTTAAATAATTTTCAGTTGAAAACGTTGAAATGCAGTTGAAAGTTTTGTTTCAGTCGTATGTTACACAAACGCTATATCATCCTAAGGGATGATATAGCGTTTTTTTATACGTATGTTCTTATACGTATTTAACCATCTATAAGTAGTAAGTATTCGATAATGCTGTTTATAAAACCATTCCAATGAATAATCACTCATATCATTAGGTGCCTTGTTGAAGTGTTGGTTCTAAAGGTCCTATTGTACTCAAAATTGATATCAGTGAATTATATATTGGGCATAAAACACCCTAAATTAGTCTAAGGATAAAATGTAGCAGTCCATCCCCAAAGTCCACTCAACCTACATACACTGGCGAAAGATTTTTGAAATCGGATTAATAGATACGGATTTTACCATTTCTACATATTAACTTAAAACGACTCCTTTCCATAGAACAAGCGCATATTTTTTTTGACGTTGGCTGACAATCCTTATAACACTACTTTTTAGTCCTATGCAACAGGACTAAAAAGTAGTTACGTACCTAGGGCGGTGAATTCGTGAATGGCCCAGATCGCAGGTGTTTGTGGCCCGAAGGTGAGAGCCATAAATATGCGAACTGGGGCTTTACGAATTACCACCCGTGGTGAGTACACAATTTTACGTCTTCACCTGGCCACAATGCAAATTTCACCGTACGCGCAGCGTGCAGTAAAACTCGCATTATGGCCAGGGGTGACGTAAAAGATATTATTATACGTCAGTGATAACAATACCACTTTTTACAAAATCAGCGTCGTTCAAATCTCTTTGATGTGCCATCCCTTTCGATCGCGGCCTGCTATTCGGGACACGTACTCTTATAATCATGTTCGAGCCCTAGCACTGTTTGATAAAGTCTCGTGTCTCATACGAAAAATGACGTGAGTTCTTTTACATACTTATGTTTAAAATATGGAATTGTTATTCCACTGACATGCCGGGGCTTATTGAGCGTTTAATCTTTTTGCGTTTTCGTTCTTTCAAATGTGACAAGACTGTTATTAACATAGACTTCATCGTAATGATTGACAAGTTAGGTGCTGTACAAGGATACATACACCTAACCGTGCCTTAAATATAAGGATCGATTTTTCTCCTCCAACTGCTTTAATTTATCTTTATTTATTTATTTTTATTTATTTGGGGGATCAACTGCATTACAGGAAAATAATACAAAGCTTAGTAGCTAATAACAAAGCCAGTTATAGATGTCCACCGAAATACAGTAAATGAAAAAAGAACGTAACTTTAAATACCAATAATTAACTTTAAATACTATTTTTGATGAAAGTCATCTAACGCTGAATTTCCGCTAATCAAAAGTTGAAAACGAAAAATGTTTAGTCCCATAGTCACAGGGTGCGCATTCTCGAATAGGAAAGTAATTGTATAAAATTAATGATATTTTTATTAATTAATGCGAAATCTACGAGCTAAGAATATTATTATATTTAGTCTGAGTGCGAAATATGAATTAAACGATATTTAATTATTATGAGCAGAATACCTTCCAGCCATAATGTAAAACATGCAACAATGCCTAATTGTTCATAAATCCGGTTTACCCCGTAGTCGAAATAAATCTGTTAGTCGTTAATAAATAATACGACAGTACGCGGGAAATAACAAATCAACTTACGCAATCTGATTTCATACAAAATTCATATACGTAATCTACAGTGTATATGTAATCTACAGTGACTGCTGCCAAGTAAAAATAGCAAGTTGGTTGTGGTTTGTGGAAACGATTCGAAAACATCAAGTTTATATTTTTAGCAATTTAACTTTTACTTCTTTGTTGCTTTGTGTTGGTCTAAAAATAATTATCATACTTCTTTACCGACGACTGTTTAGCCTGCAGGTAATTGTGTCACTTTTTGAACATTCGGACATATCAACTGTACTTTTTGGATGCTGAAAGTGACAGTTGATGTGCCTTAACGGTCGTTCGTACACTATTTATACTACAATAATTATTATAATGCGAAAGTAACTCTGTGTGTCTGTTCCCTTTACACGTTTAACACTTTCACTGCCACGAACCCGCCTAGCGGATACTACATAAGAGAAGAGGCGGCCAAGTGCGTGTCGGACCATGCATAACGAGGGTTCCATGCCTATTAAAAATCGTCGTATCGTTACTGAAATCTTATGGCTCTTACATCCTTTTCTTTAAGGAAGCCAGTTTTTTAGGAATATCTCAGAAACCTTTGATCCGATCTTGTTCAAAACAATTTCCGCTGAAAGAATTTAATATGTCCATGATTTTTTTCATATTTTTAAAATACACGGTTCAAAAATTAGAGGGGGGACACAATTTTAGTGACTTTCGGGTCGATTATCTCCGACTCAATTCACTTAATCAAAAAAAATGCTGAGAAATCTTATATTTATTTTGAAAGGCCTATCGATTGATGTGCCACACGTGGGCTTGCAATGACAAAAAAACATTTTTGACTTTCAGTTTTATGTATGGAGAGCACCCCTAAATATTTTTTTTTTGTAATTTAATTACAAAACTATGTAGCGGGTAACAAAATACACCTATCCTCGAAATTTTATTCAAATACATCTTATAGTTTTCTAGTAAAATGCCTGTGACATACGGACGGACAGACAGACAGACAGACAGACATGACGAATCTATAAGGGTTCCGTTTTTTGCCATTTGGCTATGGAACCCTAAAAACCACGGGGTCGGCTACGAGCGTAGCGCGTAGCGGTTCTGGGCATCGAATGTGTTAAACCGCTAAAAAAAATGAGCACCGTTTGGGGTTGAGACTAAGGGACCGTGGGGGGGGGGGGGGGGGAAGCGCCCATGAACTATTCAAGGAGTGTTCCAAACGCCTGGTAGAGGTGACGCGTGACCAGAAAGCTGGATCATATCTGGCACAGCGGATCAGCATTGCCATACAACGTGCCAATGCTGCCAGCCTTCTGGGCATGCTGCCCTCAGAAGGTGCTTTGGGCCAATTTTTCAATTTTAAATTATTTTAATCCTAGTTTCTAATTTAGTGTTTAGTATTTTACACAATATATACTTAGAGGACATAATATCATCGTCTAGTAGTTTCATCGTAGAAGCCATGTGATGACTGTTTTTTTTTTCTTGATTTGTTTTACTAAAAAATTTACATTATTTGTATTCAATTGTGACGTATGTTATGCGTAAGTATTTAATTAAAATAAATACCTTAGTTCGGAACTTCAACAAGAAAAACGACTCAATAGTTAACACTTTCACTGCCGGCAGCCCGCCTAGCCCTACGGCGTAGGCGCCCTTCCGCTACTTAGCGGGAAAACCACGGGATCGGCTACGATTGCAGCGCGTAGCAATTCTTGGCAGTCAACATAAGTAACGTTACTCAACATCGTAGCCCGTAGTAGGTATTTCCCGCTATTTTAATAAAATTCGTTCGTATAGACTTTGGACCTAATAATACACAGAGATGGACTTATTCCATCTTGAAAAGTTCGTCAAGGCTCATACACTTATGTAAGTGTGTACAGTCAGCAACATATGTAGCTGTAGCTAGGCGTACGAAGTGATCTACATTCGTCTTTATTATACAGGAATAAAAACTTGCATAGATAGTTTTGTGCACCTCATCCATGTCGCTACTTTTGCTGCTGACTGTTCATACTAGTTCATAAGGTTAGCTACGGTTCCGTGTTGATTAGTTTATTTTTTATTTTAACAGCTCACTGAAATGCTTTTCACCGTGAAACAATAGCTTGCACTGTTTTCACTAACACGCATTTGCGTGACGCCGAATTTTTATATTTCGCATCCGTATTCAGCCTCTCGCTCCACTAACCTTATTTGTTTCTTCACATATCGCTTTCTGCTGACGGTGTAATGGAAAATAATCCCTATTCTAAAACCCTTAGAGTTCACCGTAGCTGCGATTTACGATTGGTAGACTAAAACCTTTATTGCGAAGTGTCACGGAACGATCCAGGTGTGAAATGCTTTTACATGGAAAACAGAGAACTGCTTGACGCGTAAGACTTATAAGCAGCAAAGAAACCCCGTATAATCTTAGGATACACATATTGAAAACAAGGGTATTATGAAGCTTATTGCAATGTCTCAAGGGTGGTTTTGCAAGTTTAGAGCAGGTGGGATGAAGGTGGTCTGTAAGGTGGCGTAACGACTCCCGTAGCAATTTCATAATGACGCTATTACATGCGATTATGGCGTTCTCGAGTTAATTACATAATTAAATAGCCTTTTTTGACGGTGGTACGGTTAGATTTTTTACAGATATTAAGACAGCACTAAAATGTTGCTTTTTTATGGCTGGAGGAAAACTTAACTCAGGGTAATACTGCGGAAATATAGCGGCTAACGGAAAACATTACTGTTCACGGGAGGTAACTATTTTTGTGGAAATTTTATATTATTTGTGCACACTGAGGATGCTTTTTTTCATAGCAAATCGAGGAATTAGCTTACGCGAATAAAGTTTTTGTATCCTTTTCATTCTTCTTTAGTCTTTATAAGAGATACCAAGAATGTCAATTTGTCTATTGCAAAGTTAATCAGAAACAGTAAAATAGCTCGGTCTGTGTGCAGTGGAACTTGCATTGTCAAAAGATGGTGGTTATTTTATCACAAACTTATCGTTGACTGAACGTTATTATGGATGTATTATCCACATCGACATGTGATCAAGTGGCAACGTTCTTAACGTAGGCCCGGAAAAGTAATGTAAATAAAAATTATTCTTGCAGAATGTTTGGAGATATTTTTTAGTGTCAATCATATCAGATATCTTTGCAATCTATACGTAATCCGATGGTTATGCTTTACAGTCGATAGATAATTATGCTAGTCATTTGTTACATAATTTTGATTTTGTGGACAATCGGTTATTTTTACTGCGCCTGAACCGATACTTATGCTGTTACAGGCAAACGATTATTATGCCGGCTGTAAACCATACATAATTTTACCGGCTCTGTATCGTCACATAAGTATACCTTGAATTGATAATCAGATATTTTTGCGGCGTTGCTCATAGTCATATATTTATGCTGGTGACTGTACCTACATTAAGATATGTGCCACAATTGTATGGGAACAAATACACGATTCGATTACCTACTCGTGATTGGTCTCGATGCAACACAATCGCAAAGTTAGCCCTGATTTTGCGTTTTGGATATGTCGTCGACTAAAAACCTGTACCATCTTATTGCTGTTCAATGTTTACTATTTATTATTGTAACGTTTTATTCCTTATTATATGTGAGATAAACAAGTGGGCCCATTTTCTTTAATAAAGATGAATCAGTCAAATTATACATATAACTACAAAATAACACTCAAAGTAGCGTGTACTCTCGCGTCACCCCTCCTCCGCCCGCAATCCGCAGTCGGCCGCCGAGCTTCATCGGATGCACACGTGTACTACGTTAACGCGCCATTTGCCATATACAAAAACATAACATAATTATAAGTGATTGTAATGGGGAAAAAGAAAAAAAAGTCTTCCTCAAAGAGGAGCTACAAAAAGCAGAAGCTAATGAACCTCCATGGGTAAGCGAATTTTGACTACTGTTATCACTGATACTTATTTGATTTTAAAATCGACTGTACATTAGGCATAATGGCAGATAATTTGTAATCTTATATTATACGTACACTTCATCCTAGTAGCATTTTAAGTTGGCCCCACGTTGGGCCATTGATCACCAAGTTGGCCCAACGAAATGCCAACGAAAATGCTACTAGGCAGTGCGAAGATATATGTGTAAAATACATTACTTATAAGCATAAATGGCAATCGAAGGGCCACCCAGCGGGGCTAGCACATCTGTCGTCTCCACGAGACGCGAGACGAAGAATATTACCCTCTTCTTTCTAATTTGCTGAGTGCGAGTGAGATAGCAGCAGTCGCTGAGTTGCGCTGACCTCGTCGGTCGGCGACGGCGCAAGGCAGATAAGTACATATTAAAACATACTTTAACGTGTTCGGTGGAAATTCAAAGTCTAATCTATGTCTAATCTAATCAATCTAATCAATGATGATGCTAGATGCTTCTGTAGTTAACTCTATTATGAATAATGTACTCATACTATTTTTGAGTCTATAGATAGACCTTTTGACTTGTAAAAGTCCCCTCGTGGCCTATTTGCTGAATAAATATATTGAATTTTGAATCGCACAGAATAACTTGAAAAGTATCATCATATAAGCCGAAAGACGTCCACTGCTGGACATAGGCCTCCCCCAAAGAGTGCCAAAGTGACCGGTCCGGCGCCCGCATCCGGCGGACTCCAGCAACCTTGACCAGGTCATCAGTCCACCTTGCACCTTCCGGTACGTGGTCGCTACTCGAGAACCTTTCCTCCTCAACGACCATCGGTTCTATTCTACGTGCTATGTGCTCCGCTCCGTTAACCGTAACGTTACCTTAGTTCTGCTGCGGATAGCCTCATTTCTGATGCGATCACGCAGAGAAACTCCCAACATAGCCCTTTCCATAGCCCTTTGGGTGACTTTGAAAAGTATAATTGAGACAATTAGGCCACACACACGAATGAAGATCAAATTTTAGTTATAAAGACTAACAACACACCATCGTTCGCAATGACCTCCGTCCGCGTCCAAGGCCATAACCCGAAATTCAGTATACCTCTATGACCCGCTGAGACAGCTCGCGCCCGCGCCTCGCCCGCTTAGGTACGTACGTAACCTAAGGCGGTCGTCACACTGTTCTGCATCTCCGGACGGAGCTACAAATTTCGCCGGACGGAGGTGCGGTGCAGTGTGCCGTAGGTACCATACGGAATTTATGTACAAACTGAGGTACTTGCATAAAACAAGAAACTCACCTCCGCCCGGAGTAGCGGCGCAGTGTGACATCCACCTAAGATATCCATGAGTGTTTATAGATGGCGCTCTCTTGCGCCTGTTGATGTATGCCCAATGCCTAAACTTGGCTCAACACCTCATTCTCTTTGCTCCTCATAAAGCTCGCATCACACTGGCGCGGCCTGCCTGCGGTGGTCAGACAGTAGTATACTTGTCATTAGGTGTCAAATTTACTATTGACCGGTGGCACCGCAGGCCGCGCCAGTGTGACTCAGGCCTTATAAATTAGTTTTTAGGATTACGTACCTCAAAAGGAAAAATCGGAACGCTTATCCGCTCACTCGATTTCGGATTTTAAAAAAGGTAGCCTAAATTGCTTGAAATTTTTCTTTATCAAAGAAGCACATACTTCGCTTGGCAACCATAGTTGCCACCATCAGTTTAGAGGTGAGCGAAATTGGCAACTGTGGTTGCCACAAGCAAGTGAGTGGTTATAGGATCACTTTGTTCGGTCTGTCTGTCAAGACCCTTTATCTTAAGAACTCGTGGAGGTATCGAGTTGAAATTAAAACCATATACTCAAGTCTACAGTCCCTTTGAAGCTGTGAAAAAGTCAAACTTCCAAGTTAATGTAAAAAAAAGATACGGCTCTTTATGCCGCAAAAAACGTATAGTTTGACACTCAAGGGAATCAAAATTTATAGGGTACTTTCCGTTGACCTAGAACTATGAAATTTGGCAAGCAATATCGCCTTAAACTACAAGTACCTACAGATAAAAAAATTAAAACAATATCTACTTTGTAACTAAGTACGGACGGTTCGCGAGTCCGACTTGCACTTGTCCGGTTTTTTTATACCAAGACATTTACAAACAAGCAAACATGCATTCGGGGCAGGCTATGCAGGCAGGCCTCCTGATAGTAAGGAGACACTGAAGCCTATGGGCATTGCTACTCCAGTGGACTAAGATTTTGAGGATTATAATAATAAGACATCTTGACGTCAATAGCGTTATAATTTCCTACACTATTTAGATGTCCGGATGACCGGCTCTTATCCTCTACTGAGGCTCTAGTATAAGTTTTAACTTTTATCGAAACAAAACTTTACGATCGCGTTTGCGTTTTACCCTCAATTTGTATGGGATCTGAGGCTGTAGTATAAGTTTTGCCGAAACAAACCGTTACGACCGCGTTTGCGTTTAGCTGTCAAATCCCATACTAATTGAGGGTAAAACGCAAACGCGATCGTAAAGTTTTGTTTCGGTAAAACTTATACTAGAGCTTCTGACAGCTAAACGCGAATGCGGTCGTAACGTTTTGTTTCGGTAAAACTTATACTAGAGCCTCAGGTCGCATTTCACAACCGATTCTCGTGAAATTTTGTGAGCAGGTTCGAAATATATATTTGCCGATTATATTTTTGTAAATTAAAAATAAAAAAGATTTGCGATTTCTTTCTCGCACACGGAGCCACTACTTTATTATTTATTGGCAGCATTGCCGGCAGCCGAAGCGAAGGATCTTCGGCTGCCGGCATTAGGCGGCTTAGGTATTCCTGGGACAAATTAATAGTAACATCCTGGTAACATCAAGTCCGGTTTGCATTGACTGTTTTTATTGATCCTTTCCACGCTTAGTTGAATTTTGCTGCGCCATTGTTATCTAGTTCGAGTGATATTAGGGTTAATTTCCGCCAGGTGAAGCTAGTGAAGCGTGTTAACATTTTAAAATGTCATGGCTTCCGCCGAAAAGTACTGGGCCGTAACGTAAGGTGTGAGTGTGACGCAAAATCGATAATTTGAAGACTTCAGATATCCTATAAAAGATAATAAACATAGAAGGTACACAAAATTGGGCTTACACGGTAGAAGCGTCACACTTGAAGTCTGTTTTATAGGTAGAACACAAAAAACCTGCTTCATTAGGCGCCATAAAATAACTGAAATTTATCAGTCTAGTTGTACTGTACTGACCTAATTGAACAAGCGAGCGAAGCGACCAAAATCCTCCCTTTCAGCTTGGGTCAACATTGTTTCGTATGTCCTGATGTTCGGCTGTCCCGCTTTGTCCTCTACAGGCCGCATTTCCCATCCGATCCCAGTGAAATGTTGTGAGCAGGTTAACTAATATATATTTTTTGTCTTTTAAGTTTTTCCTTTTTTTTTCACATAGAGCTATAGTAGTAAATATTTGTCTGTAAACGTTTTAAATTTCAGCTAGGCAAATATATTATCAAAACAATTCCCAAACAAAGACTGAAAATAAAACAAAACACTAAAACACCTGATAACAATTTAAAGGCCCCATAAGTGTGAAATGGCATTTCACAACTGCCAGTCATGGGACATTATTTGCCAATCAATCCGCTCTGTAACACCTAATGTTACCCTCTAATATCCATCTCGAATAAACAAATATATCCCCAAAGTTGGAGGACATAGAGTTGTGAATTGTGTGAAGTGGAAAATACATTAGAGTGACAGTGGAAATAATTCGTCTCCCGCGAATGCGATCTTGCTCGGGATCGCAGCGGAATCTCAATGAGATCAATGAGTCGGATTTGCCCTTGTAGAGTTACAGTGTTTTAATACGATTCACACTTGACCCGCCGCCGCGAAACGCATAGTAGCGCAGCGAACGTAACGCGATCACTTTATATTATGTAAAATGTTGAATTGGGCGATTTTGTCATTTTGCAAATGCTGATGCTACTGGGTATTTTTCAATATCACTAGAATTCTATCAAAAAGGCCCGCTTTTAGTAGAAGGCTCTTTTACACAACTGTCCAAACAAAAGGACTGTACTTAATGTTTTTTGACCTTGAGTCAAGGTAAAAAATCATTACATTATCCATTCATTATCCTTGAAAGATCCAGCAGCTACTGTTCACACCACCTAGGGATCGAATTTCAATTATCTCCATCTCTCGAATGATGTGTGCTTTTAACACGTTCACTGCCAAGAATCGCTACGCGCTACGCTCGTAGTGGATCCCGTGGTTTTCCTCGTATGTAGCGGAAAGCGACTACGGCGTAGGCGCTAGGTGGGTTCCTGGCAGTGAAAGTGTTTACGATCGTTCTTCAATTTTGATAGGTTGATGAGATTCAGCTAAGCTAAGGTAAGTCTCAGTTACGCAATTCATATGCTCCACCCAAATCAACAATGGGAGATCATACGGAGAATACAATTACAATACAATTTTTTTACAATCGCACGAAACGCTTTAACTGTTAACCTACGTCATTTATTTTTTATTCCCGCTTGTTTCGAAAGTTTAGTAAGTATAAGTAAAAAAGACGTATATTACAAGTTTTAGCAAGTGAATCGCTGCAATTGACACACACGACTGTTTTTATTGTTTTGGATTCCGCGCATTAAGTGTGAATCGTACTTTACAGCGAGCGCTTTGGTTTGGCTGTGTACTCGTGTGTGGCAGTTACAGTGCTAGCCTGTTGTAAATGTGAAGCAGTTACAATGTTTCACTGTAGCTATTTGCCTTAGATACGTTGTCGACTTCACTCCAACTACAAGTAAAAGGTAAGTTAAAGCGATTTACAAATGCAAAACGCATTAGTTGAGCTACGGCGCTGTAAACGGTATTGGTAAACGATTAGTTTGCCTACGCCGAGGTAAAGTTTGTTTAACTAGCAAACTTCTATATCCGACCCCGATGTCTTGTTTTTATGTCCAACGAATTAGGAGGAAGATCACAATAATGGTGTATGTTGTAAAGTGTGAAGCGACTTTTTTAGGAAGTATGTTTAAGTAAGTATTAGTCACTTTCAATGTTTTATTATTATTTCGGTAATAAGGTTTGATGGGCTACGAGGAGCACCGGAAAATAATATTGAACGTTTTAGGGATATTCAATTTAAAATTATAGGAATATTGGACTTATGGGATAGGTACTGATCTCTTACCCCGATGAAAAACCCTGTTCCTTTTATCACACTTAACATTGATAACAATTTCTAAATGTGGATAAGTCAAGACTAATTTAATAAATTATTTTTTCTAAGCAATATGGAAGCTTCATTTAATTAAGAAGAACTCATTGAAGTAAACTTTATTTGTATTTCCAGAAAAGGTCTATTGTAGTCTATACTTCGTCGACTACAGTAACGTGGGTATAGTATAGGTTGTGGTTGTGCCAGACCACGAGTTAAGGACCAGTGACACAAGTCTGTAACGTGTTCCTTGACTGAACAAAGATTTATATTCCTGTCAAGTCCTGTTCCTCTCAAAGTGCGGATGTTCGTGGAAACAGGCTACAAATTCTCTTCATACGTGTCAAGTCAATGAGAAGATATTGTGATTCGATTGGAGCACAGAGGATCGTGTCATGTAAAAGAAATGTATTCAAAAATATTGTGTTTGAAAATTATTCAAAGAGGTAACTGTACATCGGCAGTGTAGAAAATGTACTGCTGCTGTACGTCAGCTATGTGAAATTTGTAGTAGCCTGGTTAGTATTATAATATGTGGTTAATAATTATAACTAAATTAGGCGTTATTGTTCGATCGACCACGCGTCTAAGCACTTGATAGAGGTCATAGAGGAATTTCCTTTCGCAAACTCGTCGGATGTGGGTCGGGGATGGCCTTCCAGGTTTTCATGGCCCTGATGGCCGCGTATAATGCCCATCGTTGTGTTACGAAAAAAAAATTAAGGCTGAAATGGTTTTAGTAATTTTATCCTCAAACGAAGTACGGCAGCGATGATGTTTATCGTTAGGTCAACCGACCACAAAACGGTACCTGGTTCTTACACGTTTAGATGAGTTGACTGATGTACCGTTTATTGAATGTAAACGTGATATTTTCTTAATTTTAATCGATAAATAGCGTAACGAAAAGCCATCTGCGTTCGCGTAACACACGTTGCATTATTTTGCCGCGTTCGGCATTTAAAATATGTAAATTTTCAAACAAAGTATGCTTTCAGTCCCAAAGTTGCCGGCAGCATTTCCTTGCTGCCGGCAACATTGCCAGCCTTTCCAATATTTTTTCCAATGTCCGCGCAACGGCTCGTCACTAGACAATCCCTACACGATGAACCATCGAGTATTTATACATATTTAGCCCATTTTAATTTTTGTGCACACTGTCAGAGCCATGGAAGTCACTAGGTAGTAGGTACTTGCGTAGGTAGGTGTTTGCAATTATAAATAAAACGCTAATGTAATCCATACTATCGATATTAATATTATAAATGCGAAAGTTTGTCTGTCTGTCTGTATGTCTATTACCACTTCACATTTAAACAACCGAACCATTTTAGACGAAATTTGGTAAAGAGATTTTATCCCGGAAATCATCCAGAAGGGGAAGAAATGCGGGGTGAAAGTTTGTATGTAGCTACGATATAAACGAGTTCCACGCGGACGGAGTCGCGGGCAGCAGCTAACTAGTGCTGAATAAAATAAGTTATCATTATGCGTATCTTTCAAACTATGCATACTGACGAGTAAAATTCTAAATAAAGCGTAGTATAACTTTTTGTACTCACCTTTTGCACGTGTTTAGTAGGGAGCTTTTTGAGAAAGCGAATAAAACGGAGCACAAACTTTCACATTACGTACACGTTAATTGAAAACACCAATTCTTCTTATTATCTTCTTTTTAAAAAAGCGTCGTTGTTCGGTAGTTTGGCCAGTCGTCAATAATGCAGTCAACGTCGGAAGCCCCGCTTAAGAAGCAAGGCGTCCACCGCTGACTGCATCCCCGACGAAAGCAAAAATCACCAATTAACAACAATAAAATAATATACAATACATTCAGACAGGCGGTAATACCTTGACAAGCAAAACTGTCATCTCCGTCGAAAGCGCATGCGATCAGCGGCCAGCATGTAAAGAGGTTTCATACCGCGTCAGCCACAGCTATCTATACAGCTAATTTCAGGTTGTAGGCAGATTTTTAAATTGCGTCTACCAGTTGGAAGCAAAGGGAAATTGTTTCCCGCTTCGCTGAACTCCGCCACACGGGATATGAAGGCAAATGATGTGGGTAATGTCTCGAGCTGGCGACGTAAGGAAAACGTTGTCTTTACTTAAACGTTGCGTTTTGGCTGAACATTTTCTGGATCACAAATAAAAGCGACATTAGTAAGAGATTAGACGTCAAGCAAATCAGTTTAGGTCAATTGAAAGGCAAGCGGCTCAAGGTGGCTAGAAGATAGTCTCACCCTGTTAAGAAGTCGTTTGGGGGCAGTATGCACTATGCAGTCCATATCGACCGGTCCCAATTAAAAGAGTCGGATCTGCGTGGCGGCGTGGGTCATTAAAAACCCAAAATTTTAAAACCACATTCCCAATTTTCGTTTTCCTCAATATCTTCAGTAAAAACCGATATAAGAATGTCGGATCTTAGAACAGATTAGAAGAAGAAGAAGATAGACTTAGAAGTAAAGATTTTTTTAAATAGTAAAGTTGTGATTATTTCATGATTTGCCAACTACTCTGACTGTGTAAAGCTCGCCAAAACACCCAATTTCCTAAATATATACATTTCGTTGCACCTTTAATTTATTTCCCCAAACAAATATAATAACAAACAACGAAGGGAACTTTGTTTCATATAAAAAAATATTGCTCGACATAATGTTATGGTTCGTTCCCCCTGTATGCCTTAGGGCATAATATTATTATAAAAAGCAGGACCCCTATACGAAGTCGATTCCTGCACCTTGCACGGAAGTTATATTTGGTTGTAAGATAGTTTTCTTTACGGAGATAGTACACTATGATGCTAGTGCGGAAAGTATGTCATTACGTGAAGAATGTCATTTCCGCACGTGTATCGAACGACGTTTTTTAATACAGTTGCGAAAAAATAAGAAAAACAACAAGTACTTAAGGAATTCAAAACTTTTATATTATTTTCATCACACTTGCTTGCTCGTCAATTATTACTTACGAGCGTACAGAGCAGTTATAGCCGTTTTACCTCCCACGGGCTGTTAAGTTTAGTTTTAAAATGTAGAACCCACTCATACTTCACTTCGGACTGTACTCCAGGCAAAATACGGTTTCGCCAAACATTAATTTATAATAGCCTGTGTTTTTTTTCTCCGTCATAAATACATATTTTAAGATACTCTATTTACGAATCTTACAAACTTTCGACCCGAAAGTAGGTATAAAAAAATAATGTCAAATATACGCCGATTTTATTAATTAAAATTAATAATAGTTGTCTATAATCGTCAACACAACAATATTATTGTCTTTAACCTGTAAACAATGAAATCCGACATTTTTTTTACATGTAAAATCAATATATTAACAAAATGCATGGCTTGGGTGACAGGTGACAGAAGTTGGTAGAAAAAAATTGTAATAAGTAGTACTTTGATTTGATTCTCATAAAAATAATTGATGAACCTATTTTGCTAAAAATCGTATAGATTTTTGTTTAGAATTGCATATAAATACATTTACTCCAATAAACTATCGGTAAATATATTTATAGGACCAAATTGTATCCAAATTTAATTTAACTATATAGATTATTAAAGTAGTACACGAATCCTACAGAAAAAAGGTTTATGTAAAGCATAATACACATTTGAATAGTCCTGTTTAATTCTACAATTGAACTTGCGCTCTTTCCGCGTGTGTTAACGATCACATTCGCTCGCAACGGCGGCACGCAACGAGTCCTTTTCTGTGACGCGAAGTAGATAGATACCTACATTACCTACGCAGATTATTTGTAATCATTTATATCGTCTTCGACGATGTACTAGTAAGAGAATGCGACTTTCACGGTGTAATAATGGCGTAAGCGGGAAACGCGCTAACAATTAATGAAATTTATAAACATATTTTAGTGAAAACATGCCAAGAATTTAGTAGGTACATTTCTATGTTTGGTGTCTCAATGCTTCATAATTATTTACTGATAAATGTCATCATTATAAAACAGTGACGACAATTTTAACAGGTGATTTCCTACTTAAAGTAGTTAATTTCCCACTTAATCTGCGTAGGTAGTACACAGACCACTTAACCTAGGTTAAGTCGTCTGTGAGTTTGTAGTACAAGATCCATCTGCACATCATTGTAGTAACGGAAGTAGGTACTTAATTATTGGAATGGGTAAGAAAGAACACGCTGCTAAAATACTGCTTAGCTGCTATAGCTATACAGAGTGGAAAAACCTATGGGCCCTGAAAGAAAACCACCGTAAATCCATAACATCAGTGGCGTGCACCACATAAAGGCAGAAAGACACTGCCTGCCCTACTCAAATCTGTGATATTGTTTTACCCAAAGGGTAAAAACGGGACCCTATTACTAAGGCTCCGCTGTCTGTCTGTCTGTCTGTCTGTCTGTCTGTCTGTCCGTCTATTGTAGGTAGTTTGGGCTAATTTGGTTTATTTTTACTAATCATATGTTTAATCTTGGTGAAAATTTAAAGTCAGGCATTAATATATGTACAAAAAAAGGGCATAAATATCTGTGTACGCCTCTATGTCAGTTTTTATCCTTACTCTGGTACAAATATTAATATCCCTGACTGGTAAATTCGATTTTCAGCTACGTTACGCGTGTATCGACTCGATAAAAATGCAATACTTGAGTACCATTTGGTATTGGTATTCGATGGTTATTCTCGCCAGTTCCCACCAATTTGCTAACACTAGTAACGGCTGTGAATTGTTTCCTATGGAACTGGACTGAGAAAAGTAACCCTAAGTAAAACCATTATTGTCCGCTTATCTAACTTTTTAAATTTGCTTACTAATATTAAACTGACAAAGGAAAAATTACATACTGCCAACCACCACTAGACTCTGTTCTGTAAGCAAACTTGTGACATAAAAAAAAAACGATGGTACTATACCTATGTGCGGTTAAACATAGTGCTCGAACGGCTTGTTTAAATGGCATGTTTAAAAAATAAAAAGGCAGCAAATTACCTATTATTTAATTGATTACCTTGTATTTATTTTTATTTTAATATTTCCTCACATCGTTTGAGAAACGCACTATACAATCCTCGGCCGGAACATGGATTGCTGGACTCGTTGTATCCGGTTTACCCCAATCTCGTCTACTCCAGGCAAAATACGGTTTTGAAAAACATTAATTTAGCGTTTTTTATAATAGCGTTTTTTTTTGTTGATTTCATTTGAAAATGTTATTCTAAGATGATTTGATCAAGAATCCGACAAACTTTCCACTCGGAAGTAATTATGTAGATTTCAATGAAGCATGCATTATCTTTTTTTGTACGATTTATCTTGAATATTATAGAGCAAATGTAAATGAACCAAAATGAAGACAAAAACATTTATTAATATTTTTACTGACTTTTTAGAAGAACTTATCATTTTTTCGATGTCTGAAATTTTGTCGGATTTTGTCGCTGGGTAACTATTTAGTTGATAATATATCCGTTATACATAAAAAATAAGCTATTATAAATTATTTCCAAAATTGACATTTTTTCCATACAAGTTGTCAGTTCATTGCCTGGACTAGTCCAGCAATCCCTTACTACTAGTCCAGCAATCCCTTACTTCACTGCCTCTGCAGTAATGTACTATTATTCAAAATAACACACGTATAGTCTGGCCAGGGAAAGATGAGCCTATATTGTTTGCATATTTAGCAAGTAACCAAGTAAGAAAATCTCAATGAGAACAACGTTTACGTTTACACATTCCTATATGACTATGACGTAAGAAGTTTCATTATATTTTGCAAAAATGCTTCACAAGACGACGTTTGGGATGAAATGGGTAACTCTGGGTAGGTTGGGTAAACACCATCTCTAGGCAGGGTGTTCTTTAAATAAATCGATACTAAATAATTACAACATTTGGTTTATCAAGTTATTTCTTCCGACCTGACCCTTACTTATACAGTACATATGTAAATATTAAGTAGTAAAAAAGTGTTCGGTTCTGGCGCTTCGCCGGCCGCTGCCACGGCACGCTACGCTCGCTCGGCTCGCGCGATGTAGGGTCGCAAACTCGCAGTTCACCTAAAACTCCTCCTCGCTTCGCTCGTCGTCGTACCTACACCGACCTCCCTTAGTCTCTGTAAAACTACTTTGAATTTCATTCAAAATGAACATTTGACTAAACGTATGAAATGCGGAAAGTAATGCTGGATAAGTCAAAAATTGGCTATGAAACAAAAGTTGTAACAAAGCTCAAAAGACTGTAGTGGTAAAAGTTTTTCGGACAACTGACACATTTGGATAACATCAAATGGTAAATGTAAAAGTAATGAATTGTATATTCGGAGAAGTCATAAAAATACGAAAAGTTTTCGGACAAAAGATATTCGGTCAATATATTTTAGTGATTGCGATAGTAAATTGTAATTCAAATGTAATTCGGGCTAAAAGTAGGTAAATTAAATTTAAATAGTGTTTAATTCATGATAATGAGAGCGAGAGAATGAGCTGTCTTAAGGGTTTCCCTTCAGGTTCCATAGATTTTTTCACCCTGTATATTATCTAACGTGTAATATTGGGCATAATAAAAATCAAATAATAGGTAAGGGTATAAATCTCTCTAGTTTACTATTTTAACGAATTTTGCTCTATTACAATTACTACACGCCCACAATCTGTCTGCTTTGCGCAAAGGTTGACTGGTAGAGAATGCTTACGGCATTAAGTCCGCCTCTTGTACGATAAGTTGTCCTTAGTGCAATAAAGATGAAATATATAAATAAAACTGAACCAAAAAAGAAATTAATGTAAACAAAGCAAGCATCTTCCTCTAGTCTTAAAAAGTCCATCACAAACTACATAATATACACGTGTGCACAATCTTTGAAGTCCCTTTTTCCAACTTCCACTACCTACGTCAAAGTTCAAAGTTAAATTGCATAGGTATCTTCATCCGACGCTCGTCAGTGTCACTCATTGATAAATAAATAAAAATACTTAAATATTTTCATAATTCGTTTCACAACGAGTATATTAAAATTTAACTAACTACTATCAACAACTAGATCTTAGACGCGTTAGATGGTTTCGCGAATCGCTGCGATTCGTGCGGTACCTACCTACCTACCTACCTAGTATGTAGTACCTACGCGGCGAGCGGGCGGCCGGCCAATCACGTTAGCTCTGCGGCTCGCGCGCGGCATTTTTAAACCTATTTTAACAGGTGTTTGTAATAACATTACTTGCAACCGATTTTATAAGGGGATTCGTACATTATTCGATGAAAAATAGCTTATAATGAAAATCCCAAAAGTAACTGATCAATTTGCATTTTTTTAAATAGTTAAACAGCATTTAACCCCTAAAATCCACCCTCCGTTGTTGTTTAGTGTGCGATTCGTTTCTAATGTTTGTGTCCACTACATTCATCAAAGAATGTAGGAACCTACAGCCAATTATTATTTTTGGACACGGAAATATGGTAAATGAATAAAATGTTAGGGATCTACTAAATAGAAATGTAATATTCGGAAACATTTTTTGCCTGATTTATCATCAAACTTATAGAGGAAATATTAATTTATCAAAACAAAGAATAAAAAATGAGTTAATTTTTTTTTCCGATTTTACAGGAATTTATAAATTTTCAATTATTTATTAAAATATCTAAATCACAAATATTTTGTCGGATTTAGTCTCGTCGTTATTAATACAATTATAATTTATCTGTTACGCAGAAAAAAAAAGCTATTATAAATTATTTCCATTTCGCCATACTAGCTGACCCTATTTTGCCTGGAGTACTGAGGATGTTTCCAATCAGCCAAGGTGTATTTCATATCTTCAAAAGTTTGCTACAACCAACTTTTAATATGTATAAACATCTTTATATTAAATTTGACTGCAATTTAATGTTTAGCAGAATTAATTACAGATTTAATATGTAGTTATTTAGTGTCTATGTAAAATGTTTTTAAGTGTTTTCAAATTCTGGCTGTATACCGAAGGGTCTTTGCCATACGCGCCTCACGTCAAATTCAACAAAATGGACAACTGACATGTTGACATTATTACGATTTGTATTAATTTCATCTAAAATGTATTTGGTTCCTCGCAAATGTGATTGTACTAATAATACATAACACGGGCGTCCACTTACGCCCCTCGTTAAACAATGTACTATAATTCTGTAACATCATTCTAATACAGTTGAAAAATAATGAAGTTGTACAAAAATATTTTTTTTTAATACAGTTCTATCTTATTTATTTTTTATTGACATAATAATTAATGGTTTAATTTGAACAATTATTGAGTGGGAAAAGTGAAAAGCACTAGTTCACGAAAACCAACTTTACGCATGCTAAACAGCTAAGTAAAGTAGCACTTTTTGAGCAACTGTATTAAAAAATATCATTCAGTTTCATATAATTTTCACTTGTGTATCTGTCCTGTGTGTTTGTTAATAAATGTATCTTCAAAAAAAAAAAACGGACGCAGTACACATATGATCAGAAACACACTTGAAAAAAAAAGCAATGTCAGTAATAGTAATACGTAGTCATAATTATCAATACACTAAAACAACAGAGCAAGGTAGAACTCAATATAAGCCTTGAAATTCCATCTTATTAGTTTAATGTAAGTATAACTCGTAAATAAAAATACATCAAGGTATTCTATTCGTACTTGCACCGTTTGTTAAGGGACAGAATGCAAACTTTCTCGTTACTATTTCACGGAAAAATGTCTTCTGAAGTGTCAATACACTGTGCAAAACTGGAGTTAAAATTCAATCCTGCTTGAGAGCGATTCCTAAAATTGAAACACAAATTTTTGATATCCGGTCACATTTGGGACTCGAACTTATGAATTGTTTATTTTGCCTCTTAGGTTTAAATAATGTAGGAATCTTTTGATACCTATTGAAGAAAAACTATTATTTCACCGCATTCAAAAGCTTGTAAAAACGTGATCGTTGATACAGAGGTAATTTTCAGAATCCTGATTAAAGTCGCCTATTATAAATTTGTTCTGAAAATGAGACCAGAACTCTAAAGATATTTAACTTTTTTCTTATAAAACCGTCCTTAATCTCGATTAGTCCCACCAGCTAAGCAATGTCTCATAAGAGAAATTTATTATTAACGTAGAGTACCCTCATTTCAGAGACGACGTGTTGCGCTTCAGAAATTCAATTACTCGCCTCCTCCTTATTGCGGGCGCCAGCTATAATGGATACTCTGTGTCCGTGCATTGAAAAATGCAGATGCTCTAGCAAGTCTATGATGAAACATGTTCAGCGTGCACCTTGAGATTTGCTGAAGTTAAATTACTTGCAAGTTATATCTCGTAGATGGGGGAGACAAGGGGAATATTTTTTTGCTAAATGATTACTTAAGTAGTTATTTGTGGTTTATAAGTAGTGTAACCAACGCACAGCTTTGGGTCAGTACAACCATAGGAACATATGTAAGTTTGTCGAAACGGATATGATTGTAAATTAAAATTTAAGCAAATCATATCATACTTTTCCTGCTGTTCAATTTTGAGCCCAATGTAATAGAAATGACCTTCCAGCCAAAATGGTCAACCTAATTAAAACGAGTAGGCTCAGACCAATTTCACCTTCAAAATTTAAAAATATAAGGTAATAATAATAAGGACGGGACTTAATTGACGTAACAATTTTTTTATTATTGCTTATCAACCTTTTTTTCAATTGCCAAATAACGGGCCTTGAGATAACTTTTCGCTAAAAGTATTAACTTATTAATCTAACAAAAGACAGCTCATAATTTTTGTAATATTCTCATGTTATTTTTTAAGCAAACTATGACTTCGTAGTACTTGCTTCAATTATTTTCCTGAATAAAGAAAATACCAGCGTTCCTTAAGATTAAAAGTAGTAACTCATAAATAATGTAGGAACGAGAGCGGTACAGCACAAATCGAATACCAGCGCAACATTATCTTCTGCTTCACCGTCACTTGGGCTGCTGCATAATTTATTAAAATCTTATTAAAAACTGTCAGCGAACAAAAAAGGAGCGCGGCATTATGAAAGCCTTTATTATGTCCAAGTTCAGATTTCGTTGTTTCAAGTTTTTTAATTAAGTAAGGCTGAGGTCGGTTTATTTAAAAGTTTGATCGATGTAATCGGAATTGATGCTGTGTTTATATTAGCTTTATTACGCGATCGGTTTTGTTCGGATAATTATTGATATTGATACGCGACGTAACAAAACTGTTTGATTACATAGTATCGTTTTTGATACCCTTTGAATTCAGATATTAGCGGGCTTCTTAAAATATAATATTAATTGCATAAAGATAAGATAACTCTTCGCTAGAATATTTGACTCGCCGTCTCTGTTCAATCTATGTTACCAATTCTTGAGATAAAAAAAAATTGAATACCCGTCCAAAAATGTGTTTGAGAACTGTAATGACACAGGGTAAACTCACTGAAAGGTACCTAGACACGAAGCTTCAGTATGTTTTTAAGTCGGAGGCGCATGAGATATCACTATCACTATCACTACATAGTATAAAACAAAGTCGCTTCCCGCTGTCTGTTCCTATGTATGCTTAGATTTTTAAAACTACGCCACGGATTTTGATGCAGTTTTTTTAATAGATAGTGATCAAAAGGAAGGTTTATTATGTAGAATATATTACCCGTGCGAAGCCGGGGCGGGTCGTTTTCTATAAGTCATATAAACAGTGTTAAAGGTGTCATAGCGGACCCTGGGCTCGTTTTGGGCACTGTCGGGAATAACGCTATGAGGATCATGATATAAACTGATTTGAAATGTTTATCACAATTTTATTTGCTAAATGTTTCAGACATATCTGTCTACGTATAATGTTCAATATTAACAGTGTTCTAGTTTAATAGATAGTCCACGACTGTTAAAACTAAAGCATCTATTTCAGATATTTTGTGACAGATATAAAAAAAGGGTTTTAAAAGTAAATTCACAAATTATTTGAAGCAAAAAGACTACATTATTTATAATTTTTGTATAAGTAAGTTCAAAAAAGAGAGACAAGAGTTTTTACATTGTACGATAGGACACTTTTTTTTTCTAAACATCCAAAAACTAAAAACTTTGAAGGCAAAAGCACACTCTTATATTTATATACATAAATGTGTTCACTGTATACACTCAAATTGGTAATGTCAAGTACTAATTTAAAAAAAACGTGTTAAGGGATACTCATTTCGCACAAAATAACAGGAAAAAAACATATTTTAAGGGTTAGTCATTTTACGATATAATAAATATTTAAGTTCAAGAACACTTAAATTTACTGCCTAAGTCCTGAAAATTAAACCGTTGTATATACATTAAATCACGATATAAGAAACTTTTTTTATACTTACCTATAATGGCTCTTTGTCAAAATTGGGTTATAGAAAATTACTAAGTAGTTAAAAAGTTCAACATAAATAGTATTGTGTTATTCTTATTAAAATACGGCGATCTATCAAGCAATAAGCTTCTGAAATAAATGTGTTTTCCAAAGTATTTGAAGAAAGTTGTTCAATTGACTCGTATTTGGATCGATTTTATGGATGGACGGGTAAAATATATTATACATAGGTACATGAAGTGTAAAAATATGTAGGTATCGATTTATTTTCTATTTTTTTTATATTTTGAATTTATTGGCACTTGAATATGTACCGAAACCTTGGTACGCTGGCATTAGCTTAGCGCTGGGACATACTCGTATTTATATGCACAAGTTGTATAGCGCACTTTTAGAGTACGTAGTTGCTCACCCTGAACCACGCCAAAGAGGACTATTCTTATAAAATATTGCTCCTATACTTGAGCCCGGAATGGTGGTACAGCCACGTATAGTGCGGCGCCACGTCGGTGTAAACGACATAGTGAGCCGGGTCGCACTCCGTGTGGCCGACGGAGACAGCGCACTTTTAGAGTTCGTAGCTGAACCACGTTAAAGAGGACTATTCTTATAAAATATTGCTCCTATACTTGAGCCCGGAATGGTGGTACAGCTACGTATAGTGCGGCGCCACGTCGGTGTAAACGACATAGTGAGCCGGGTCGCACTCCGTGTGGCCGACGGAGATAGCGCACTTTTAGAGTTCGTAGCAGAACCACGTTAAAGAGGACTATTCTTATAAAATATTGCTCCTATACTTGAGCCCGGAATGGTGGTACCGCTACGTATAGTGCGGCGCCACGTCGGTGTAAACGACATAGTGAGCCGGGTCGCACTCCGTGTGGCCGACGGAGACAGCGCACTTTTAGAGTTCGTAGCTGAACCACGTTAAAGAGGACTATTCTTATAAAATATTGCTCTTATACTTGAGCCCGGAATGGTGGTACAGCTACGTATAGTGCGGCGCCACGTCGGTGTAAATGACAAAGTGAGCCGGGTCGCACTCCGTGTGGCCGACGGAGACAGCGCACTTTTAGAGTTCGTAGCTGAACCACGTTAAAGAGGACTATTCTTATAAAATATTGCTCCTATACTTGAGCCCGGAATGGTGGTACAGCCACGTATAGTGCGGCGCTACATCAGTGTAGACGACGTAGTGGGCCGGGTCGCACTCTGTGTGGCCGACAGAGGAGGCGCACTTGGAGAGCACGCCACGTAGCAAGTAGCTGATTTTGTGATCGCTCTGGAGCACGCCGAGGACGAGGCCACCGCCGCTGTCGCCGTTGCGGGGGTTTATTCCTGTGTGAGAAAACTAATTAAGCCTTGGAACAGAAATAAAACAAATTCAACTATCTTACTACTATGAACTAACTACTAGAATGGAGGTATTCCATTAACGAGTAGATGCGGGAAACGTTGTAATATAGGCAAAAAAAGATGATTTGCTTAACTGCCGATTGTTTGCCGCCCTTGCCGGTGGAACAGCAGTTTAAGGAGTGACGTCTATTCCAGCTTTACAAAACAATCAAAAACAAACGTGTCAAAAGTCGAGCTGCTAGAATTCTAAAGCTAAACTGCGATTAGGGATCTAAGAAAATTTGGTTCCGGATTCGAATAGTTCCGAATGTCCATTCGCATACTTTGAGCATTCAATAATGAAAATGCACATGAAATACGTAACGACTTCAATCGAAAGTTTAATCTAACCGTTGAAGTAAACGTAAGGTAAACGTCCGAGTGCTCGACGCTGTACTAGTATATGACATGGCCACTCTATGTCAAAGCAATATGGGTTTAATTCGAACAAAGAGGATTTTTCTTCATTCAAATGTAAGCCGTGTTACCTTGACATAGAGTGCCCATGCCATAAACTAGTACAGCGCCGAGCACTCGGACGTTTACCTTGTGTTTTATCATTTTCGTAATTTTCAACGCAGTGTTTACAACGTTCGCACGTGTGTGAAAATCTACGCAAGCCGCGCCTTAATCGTAAACAACAACTGGGCCATTCTCAACAAAAACGTTTCGGCGTTTCAGCTGCTGCCCTTACCCGTCTCTATAATTTATTGTCTGTGACCGATACTTAATTGCAATAACAATCAGGGGAAAAAGGTGCAACTTGTGTTACAGCAGAGTAATTACGTTACTTTAAGAACGAACGTTATATCAACTGTCATCTTCACCTACGAAAATGCGTTCGTAAAAATTAGAAACTGAAATTGATCACACAAAAACAGCGTTAAGAATGTTTTATTTCCCTGAGAATCACCCAACTATCCGAAACATTTACCAGAAGTCGGTCCATAACCGGCGCAGAAGCTGAACTCGTTTATGAGGTTCCTGTAGACAGCTGGCGAGTACGATACACACGTGGAGTCGTTCTGAATCATGGTGTATGCGGAGCGGAGGACGTCCGATGGTCGGTTGAACTCTGTGTATCCAAAACCTACGACCTGGAAGAGGAGTTTATTATCTAGATGCAGCTTGCAAAGTTTCCCAATTAGTTGGACATTCAACAATGCCCTCCTGCAATGACCGGTTGGTTCTGTACTTGTTGTCACCTGTTACTTCAAGTATTGTCAAACAAAAATGCTGTGTGGTTAAACACCACCATGTACTGAAGGAGACTTATTTACGGTTTCAACGGAATTCAGAAACTTGTATACAAACCAGCTCATGGAAAATTTTGACAAAAGAGTGCGTACGTCCCAAAAAGCCGCGAAGGCTAATAATTTGTCCCATGCGTTACTTCATAACCCTATACTTACTGTGTTATTTATAATTCAGTTACAAAATAAAAAAGTTTTGGGACACCCTATGCCAACAGGCGAGATCTGCTGTGCAAAAATGTTGCTCACTTTAGTTCACAGGCGTTTTACACAAGTACTCACCGTTGCCTGTTTCCCGACCAAGTCTTCTTTATCGTACACCGGCCCCCACAGACACACGGGCTGCACGTACGCCGTGTACCGAAACCTGTTCACTTTGATGATGGCCAGGTCTGAGGTGGCTAAGCTGTCCGTGTAACCTGGGTGAAGCACTATGCGTTGAGCCTAGAAAATGGAAATTATATTCTGTGTTATTTAACACTGTCAGTGCCAGGAACCCACTAGGTGGGAACTGTGTTGTTGACAGTGAATGTGAGGGAAAATTGGAGTTCGCTAAATAAACACGATAAGAAATGGTCTTTTTATCAGCTTGGCATCCGATTCAATACACATTTTGTGTTTCATGCGCCGAACTAGAAATGTTTGGATTTCCAAAGATTCCAATTATTTTTGTGTACTACATATATATCTACTTGTTTATTCTCATCCGTTGTGCAAACTTTCAGCTATATTTTTTCCTGAGACCTTATGATTTGGAAAGCGCAACTCTTTTAAGTACAGTCAGCATCATAAACATGATTCTATACATTAGGTTGTTATTCCTAAGAGATAAGGTCAAACGTTGTACAAATGTTTATAATGCTAACTGTACACATTATTTTAAGAAGTTTTTTTTGAGATTCCATAGTTATGCTATACTGCTTTACCAACTGAACTTTTTTAACTGCCCAAAAGAAGGCACTTTCATACATTAGGTAAACTTTTTTCTTACTTTGAACTAAACATGACCTCCGTGGTCGTAACTATTATTAACCTGTGGGTAGGAATCATTCCTTAGCTCACAAAATAATCAGAAATCTCATTCCAGATTAGATGCTCGTTAAATCTTGAGATAACAGTAGATGTGATATTATTACCTTTTACTTACAATAATGAGATTTCTATTTGTTTTGACATTCATTGAAAGTTGGTACGACCTTTTTGACTTATTGGGTTTTACTTTACACCATTAAATAATTATTTATAATAGCTGCGGGCTTTGAGTAAGTAATTCAAAACTGTGTTGATACTCCAGGCAAAATACGGTTTTGAAAAACATTAATTTATAATAGCGTTTTTTTTGTTGATTTCATTTGAAAATGTTATTCTAAGATGATTTAGTCAAGAATCCGACAAACTTTCCACCCGGAAGTAATTATGTAGATTTAAATGAAGCATGCATTATCTTTTTTTGTACGATTTATCTTGAATATTATAGAGCAAATGTAAATGAACCAAAATAAAGACAAAAACCTTTATTAATATTTTTACTGGCTTTTTAGAAGCCAGTTAACTTATCATTTTTTCGATGTCTGAAATTTTGTCGGATTCTGTCGCTGGGTAACTATTTAATTGATAATATATCCGTTAATACATAAAAAATAAGCTATTATAAATTATTTCCAAAATTTACATTTTTTCCATACAAGTTGTCAGTTCATTGCCTGGACTATGAATACAACAATACAGTTTTTAATTACTTACTTATCGTGGATCCGGGGTGGTCAATCATCATATAATCAACCCAAGCATAGCATAAGATCTAATTAACGAGATAATTTTTTTCCGCGAAATCAATCCTTAATTTGTAAACTAACTAACTACAAAGACCACGGGACCCACGCCCACGTGGCCACGGCATAAAATATAGCAATTCAGAATACTGTTTTCATAGATTACCCCCTCAATTCATACTTACAAAGCTACGTCACAGACTTTTCGTCTTAGTAATTTAAGTATAGATGAATATATACTCACTTCTAAAGCCTGTCTGCCTATCTGGTTGTAGTCCGTGTGGTTGTTCACGCCCGCGAGGAGCACCACCAACCGCGCCTCGATCAGAACACCGGCTTTGCTCACACAGTGTCCAGCTGAACCAGAACAAATAAGCCATTCATCATTCTCCTAGCAATTAGCATTATTCCCGATTGTGCCCTAAGAACCTGGGGTCCGCTTTGACACCTAATCCAAGATTTGGGATAGGTACTAGTTATACGAAAGCCATCTGACCTTCCAACCCAGAGGGAAAACTAGACCTTATTGGGATTACACCATTTCCTTCACTGAAAAGCTAACGGTAAATATTCTGTACACAATTTCCGAAAAACTCATTGGTAGGAACCGGGATACGCTTGACATCCGCATACCTGAACCACTAGGCTACCGTAGCTAGGTTAGCATAATTATCATTTTACAGCATATAAAGAGACTTTTTAATTGGTTAACGAATGAAGACTAGACTTCATTCGAATCTCTCACAGACATGCTGGAATTCTGCGAGCTCTACAAAAATAGTGCTTATGTGAATACGAATTTGGTTATTTTTCGGTAGTATCTAACCGTATTCGATATTTTATTAGCTTAACAATTTGTATTATTAAGATACACAATTATCTTATTTAAATAGGTATACATAAAGGTTTAAAGCATGGCACAGTGAATAGTCTCACGCTATATGTATTCTTTAAAATATTCAAGGATTTTGTTTTATTGAATGGTATTACTATTAGAAATAACTACCCAATAATATTCGTAGGCATAGTTTAGATAGAATGCAATGGTCTTGCTCTCTTTGTAATTTCAAATCGGACCATAAACTTTAGGAAAGATTACGAACACGGTACTTGCATAAATTTATATTACCTACTGAGGCTCTAGCACGATAGGTTTAATCGTCACGTTTTAAGTGACGTTTCAGTACATTTTCGCAGTAAAACGTGACCATAAAACCTATCGCGCTAGCTGGGCTGATTGTATAAAGTAAATATCAAAAGAAGTTTTATGTAGTTTGATTTTATTTCTTTATGAGACGATACCTGTCAGAACAGCGGTACTGGAAATAATACTGCCGCCGCACTCGTATCTCGTGGCCTCACTGTTCGGGGACTTCTTCAGTAATGCCACGTGCCACGGCCAGTCACCCGCCAAGGCTTCGGTCCTCACTGAGGTCAGTTCGGCGTGTTCCAGTGATCTCCGGCCACATACGTGTTTGTAGCTCTCTTGATTTGTTGTGCGGTTAAGAGATTCAATGGTCTGCGCTGCCTAGAGAAATAAGTATTACTCATACTCATAGTCATTTATTATTTAAGGTTGGCCATAGCAATTCAGCGCGGCAATGCGGTTAGTGTTATGGGCACCTTTGCACCTGGAATGACGCGGGGCGGGCTATTCGATACTTAGTTATTTTTTGACTTTGTAGGTATTTAATTTTAGTTTAAGGTATTGTGTTGTATTCTTCTGGTTTAAATAACTGTTACCAGATTGATATAATATAGTCCAGTCAATGAACTGACAACTTGTATGGAAAAAATTACAATTTTGGATATTTATTAATAAAATATAAAATTTTACATGTCAAAAATAGATATGGATGAGATAAAGACAACGACAGTGACTTGACAACACAAACTGGGTTGAAATTCGGTGTTCTAAATCTTATTACATTATCAAAGTATTAACATAATATATTGATATAGGGTTGTAATTGAAACTATTTCATTTACGGGGATAAGACAACAGCGTGCAAGTCGGCTCATTTTGAGTAAAAAATCACCGATTGTATAGATTGGAACTTGTATTTTAAAACTAAGTCAGAAAAGCAAACGTCATATTTTCTACCAAACAAGTGTCATTTTTAATGGAGAATTGTGACTTTCATTTTCATTAAAATTTCAAACGACCCCTTGGTTATCATTACGGAAGCTGTTGTTTTTCCATAAAAAACAGGGGCGTATTACAATAACACTTCGTTACCAGACTTGAAGTAGATAAGGAAATGTTAGTGGTGACGTATAATTTCAAAATCGTGGCACTTTTTGTTACTGCTCAAAAAGGAAGGAATCAAATTGGAAACAACTGACGATCAAATTTTCTCTCCCATTAGTCGCCGTTTCTGCGTCGTACCATTTTGTACTCTGTCGTTTCAGACGTGGAGCCTATTACTGTGCAGCTTACCTTTATAGCGTCGTTACAAAGCGTGGCATTGTTCAGCGAGAACTTCGTTACTGTTGGTACTTGGGTGCCATTATCAGCCAATCTCAGGTAAAAGAAATATTGTTTCGGGAGCGTTCCCTTGGGCCGCAGGATGAAGTGGTGCCAATCATCTCTCACAGACATGCTGGAATTCTGGGAGCTCTACAAAAATAGTGCTTATGTGAATACGAATTTAGTTCTATTTTGGTAGTACATTAACAGTATTCAATCTTTTATCAGATCATGATCCGAAATGCTTAAAAGCGAATAAGGTGATAATACTGAACAACTTTTCCCATGGTCTTAATTGGCTGTTTTCTTTCTGATTAACATCCCAATGTTCGACACCTTAATTCCAATCATTGACATCCTGTTGTTTACCCGCTAACGATTATTTGTAAAGTTTGATTATGTTACATAAATATTTATCCTTTTCATTCGTTACTAGTTGCCCATATTAAATATAAAATGTACTCTTTACATTACTTAAAAAAAACAATACTTTGTGAACAATGATATGATTGATATGTCTATTCAGATTCAAGAAGTCTAAGCACTAAGGCATAACCAAGTTCTGAGGGGTGATCACGTAACATTTCAAAGGCGCGTTAGGACAATTCAAGTGTCATTTTCCCATACAAAGGTGACATTTAGATCTACCTGACGTACGTAATTTGCGTTACGTGATCTACCTACTGATATTCTTGCTACTAGAAATGTTATGTTAATGGATAGACTTACCCCATACAACTCAACTTGCCGCTCAAATTCAATGTCAATTTCCACCTCAGTCAGATGAGGGTACAACTCGAAATACACTGAACCTTTCCACACCGTCGTTGTGACTTTGTCAAACTGAATCACGCCTAACCCACACGGATCGTACCTCGTCAAAACTGAGCCTTGTATAGCCATGGATTCTACTTCGAATAATGATAATGCTACACATACTAATATTTTAAAGAGATTCATTTTTTGAGTATTTATTTCTACTAATATTGATTGTGACAATTTCGGCCGAACACTGAAATAACACGGTAAAGATGTTCGTTTTAAATCAGTAGACGTTATCAAAGCGGCCTATACAGTGTGTCCTAATTTCACTTTGAATATTCTACAGCGAACGACGTCGCACTTGTCTTAAGAACAATTGTGGTCAAATGAATGAAACGCGCTCTTTTAAGTGAAAGTTTTCAGTGACTCATATTCAAGACAAGTGTTGCAAAAATTGTCTTTGTTAGAACTACTTGTAGGGTTATTTTATTGGGTCAGTTTAAGCATGAATTAGTCATGATGACGAATTATTCACAGGCGAATTATGTGCCTGGTCTGGTTGAGGTGGCTAGCCTACTGACCCGGACGGTTATTATACAATCTTCAGATGGTGTGAACAGGTGTATGGCAAATTAGCGCAGCTTTGAGTGCTTCTTGTTTACATTAAACATTGTTTTACTGTCGTTTTCGTTTACAATTAATGTATTGTTTATCATTGAGAAAATATGTGCGCTATAAATACGTCACTTTCTATTTTTATTTTTGTTATTTTATTTTATTTTTAATGAAAAATATGGACTGTATTTAAATAAGGTATATAATAGATAACCATTTCTATATTGGCGTTTTTCGCAGATAATATTCAATTTCATTATTTTATATTGATGATTTAAAACTAATATGAAAATGCATCATGCTGTATCTGTAAAGTATGATATCGTATACCGAGTGAGACAAGGGGGTATCTTCCAACAACCTATATAGTTAGATATGTCATTCTTCCACCGAGGCTGCGATATGTCAGTACAATGAACAGATGACCCTATTTGTTCTTGACCTAAGCTTCTATGAATTCCCATTATCATTGCCAGTTGTTTTATATTTATTGCTTTATCAAAAAATAACAAGCTACGAAGTTTTTTTATCAACAACTTGACTATATCCTCGTCACTATTCTTCATAATTAAAATAAGGTAAACATCACAAAATTTGACAAATTAATTCCAATATTTCGATACCCGCCCCGCTTGCATACTTTATATTGTTATGCATCAAGGTAGAATGTGACACACAGTGTCGAGCACTGACACAGTTACCTTACGTCAGCTAATTAAAATGTTTTTGAATTCTAGTATGTTTTTAAATACGAACGTTGAAAACCTACACTGAAATTTAGGTGTACTCCGTAAGCCCACCCCAATACATTTACGTCTCATGACAACATTTATTCCTTTAACCGTAGAGAGAGTAAACCTAGGTCAGCCAAAGTTGGCCACCTTCCGGCCATTTCAGGGCTGAGGTTAGGTTAAGACTTAGGTTTGTTCTCGCTACGATTAAAGGGCTAAATGATGCCTCATGTCTCGTACTGTTGTCACATGCCGTAAATATACAAATTTTGACCGGAAGTCAAGAATTTTCCAACTTTATGCCAATTTTAGGTGCGAAAATCTTCTGGTTTTTTCTCAGCACAACTTTCTCGACCTGCTGCTCTACATTTTATCGTGTTGTCATGAGACGTAAGCGTATTGGGAGTGGACTTACAGACTACTACCAGTCCTGTAAATGTATTGAATTTGAATTATTCACGCGTTATTCGAGCTTGGTGCACGTAGAGGCAAAGCCTGCGTGAGTAACATAACCCCGATCTAAGTTTTGCAATTACATTTATATAACTAACAAAACAGAACAAAGAGAACTAACTAAAAGGTAGCTCCACTAAAGTACATTATTAAACCAACTACTGCTAAATATTCAGAACTTAACACTCCAACCGACGCCGCTACGTAAATAGCAAACAAAATCGCCACCAATCCAATCTAACTTCTATTCAATCAGAGCAATTCATTTGCAACAATATAGGGTTACACTAACTGTAGGTTCATGCAAATAGACGTTTTGTGACTTCACACGCTTTTAGCTTTATTACTTCCACTTTATTTATGCGCTTTTCCTGGCGGTTGCTCGTAATTCTTGGTATTACTCCGCATTTCCTTCGAGAAATAACGCTTTTTAACAAGTCTTAGCGGCCAAGGAATGTTTATTGCTCGCTAAAGTAGTAGGGCAATATCGCATTAGCAAATAGTACGGGAAACGGTTAGACTAGAAAAGTAAAGTAAAGGAGCGACCACACTAGTGCGTAACGCTGCATATACGCGTTGACGTGTCGAATGCGTCACGTATTCTTCATACATTTTGCTGCGTTTACGGTGCGTTAGCGTATTTTGAGCAGCGGTGTGGTCGCTCCTTAAACTTAGTTACGTTATTTAGCTTTTCCTATCGTCCCAGAGCTTGATACTTTCTCTTCATTCACAAGATCTTAATACACAGATTATTAGGCATTGAGGTCACATATTGGGACGTTTGCCTTACGTAAATATGATGCTCTATTGGTTCAGCTCTTTCACATTTTGATATGAAACGCGCGCTCCATCAAATATGTTTACTCGGTGAGCATGTAAGCGAGCGCGGAAAAACCATTGAATCAAAGTCTTGAAACTGAGAACGTTTTCTCTGAATCACGTCATTTCTTGATGCATTATAAGAAACAATCGCTCCTCCTGCAAATGCTTTTCAACGGAAAAAGAAACTTGAAACTTAATTTAGCAATACATACGTATATTTTTTTTCAGTTTCATACCCCATCCTATTCTATGATTTACCATCTGTCAATCAGTGCATTGCGTCCGCTTTGCACCATGTTTGATTATGCACTTTACGCCTTGATAAGGTGAATGTCCAAATATTCGACGTTGAACTAGTGTATGACGTGAGCTCTTAATTTATGTCAAAATCCTCTTAGTTCGAATTTAACCCATATTGCATTGACATAAAGTGCCCACGTCATACACTAGTGCAACGTCAAAGACTAGGACGTTTACCTTACCTACTCCTAGCGTTATTCCCGGTTGCCCGGGGTCCGCTTTGACACCTAATCCCAAGACTTGGCATAGGCACTAGCTTTACGAAAGCGACTGCCATCTGACCTTCCAACCCAAAGGGAAAACTAGACCTTATTGGTATTAGACCGGTTTCCTCACGACGCTTCTCTTCACCGAAAAGCTAATGGTAAATATCAAATGATATTCCATACCTTAGTTACTATTCATACATGATTTCAATAAGTATATCAAAAACGCGTTCTGGGATGGCGTTTTTGGAGTATCACTCCAAACTGCCTGTACCTATTACCAAATATGGCAATTGTATAATATGTACTCGTATTTATCATAATGAGGTAGGAAACTGGCACACCAAACATAATTGCACGCCGACCCACGCCCTAGCAAACCGAATCGCTCTACGAATAAAATGTTATGATTATGGAATCGTATTGCCCTATATTTTATAAAGATCTTTTTCTTTATGAGAAATACGAATCATTCGGTAGGTAATGAATTATTAGATAATCTGAGTCCATAAGTAAATGTCTTTATTAATGAAATTACTAATTCCGGTTTGATATAATAACACAAACATTTGGCCTTAATCACATCTTAAATTATTGTTTAAAAAATAAAACAGCGGAAAGTGTTGATATCCCTATTTTATGTCGGAGACGTCACATTTTGTTTAGTCCACTTGGGTTCCTGACATCTGAAGTTTTCATTGTTTAAGGACCATAGTTAAATATTCCCCAATCCGCTCTGGGCTAGCCTGGGGATTTCTGGCCATACCCTCTCATTCATGAAAGGAGGCCTGTGCCCAGCAGTGGGACGTACATAGGCTGATGACGATAAAGCACCAGAGCTCCGCTACCCTGACAACGTAATTCTTTATTTTTAAAGCGGTCTAAATTGTCATCTGCCCACTTAATTTCAATCCGTAGGTATTCAGGTTTCAGGTTAAACTAATTTAATTACTGACTCGCACATTCATTGTATTGAGTTCAGTGAGACAATATTTGCGAAATGAATACATTTCAACGTAAGGGTCCCGACGGGCTGAACCGAGTACAAAGCATACCAACCGCGCCGAATCCGAGGTTAAATTAACGCGATATACTTTTAAGGATTACAAATATGCCCAAAATTTCCCTTTCACAAAGCTTTAGCCTGAACGCATACTTTGGGGGACAAAAAATATTGAGCAAAATGTGGTTTGACTATATCCGAGGTACTTATTCTACACAATAGCCAGATGTGGTTTGTTGTGAAATGTATTTTTGTTGAACGTTTAATTGCTTTCGTCGTTTAATTTAACAAAACATGTCTCATACTTCTATGTCCGTTTAAATGAGCGGCTTTATAATGCATCCGTCGCATACTAACAACATACATGCGAAAGTATACCTGAATGTTATAATATAACCACGTGCATAAATAGCATTATGAAAATAAAAATCGTATAACATACAATTTAGTATGAAGGAAGTGAAGATAAGTACAGCGGCAGTTTCAATCACGCAGAAGGACATGAAAACATTGGTTATGCCAGAAATCATCACCATCAGAGTAGGTTATACTTACCTATTTATAATTTGATTTATAAAACATTTTAATTTGACCAATCAAAACAGATCACCGTATTAAATCCACCAATCACAACTCTTTAATAGTACATTACGTGAAATTAGTGTGAATTCGTGAATGTCCCAGACCATAGGTGTTTGTGGCCCGAACCTTCGGTTCGGGCCATAAATATGCGATCTGGGGCTTTACGAATTACCGCCCGTGGTGAGTACGTCTTCACCTGACCACAATGCGAGTTTTACCGTACGCGCAGCGTGCAGTAAAACTCGCATTATGGCCAGGTGTGACGTAAAAAAACATTTGTATTTGCTATCAACTAACCAGAATACAGCTAGATTTTAAATTGACCCATCAGGAAACAGAATTCATTTTAAACATGAGGTGTTTATTATTCCCTAATTCAAAATCATAAAAAAAATAAACGCCTCTGACCGTCTATAGCCGCGTCCAAACGTTCAAGCGTGGTTGACTGCATACATGGCATAAACTATGAATATTGAGCGGGATAGACTGAAAAACCTTTCCGCCGTGGTATTTGTTTTTTTTTTTGTTTTTTTTTTTTGATTGTGGATGGATAATCTTTGTTTTTACTATTTTCTCGCAGTCGAAGTGAAAAGTAGAGTCTATAACTCTGGTCTAAAAGCCATATTATCCCTCGAACTATTTTAAAAGCCATATTACCATCTCCTGGTATATGGCTTATTTTAGACCCTAAACACAATACGAATAATACAGGTATTACTTATATTACTCTTTTTTACGTTACATACATAGCCTTCTATTCCAAACATTAGTTTGTATAAAAAGTTTAAAAAAAACTTGCCTATATAAAATCTCTTACTTCGGTGTGCCTATTGGCAAAGGCCTCCTCCAACTCCTTAAGGGCTGTTACTTTTACTCTTAATCATATTATGTAAAAAAATCTAAATTTTCGCTTGGTAAACTTTGGAGATAATGGCGGGATGGTATTTTTATTACATTTTCCACCATAAATCAAAATTTAACCAATGAAGAAAAAAATACGGGTTTTGAAGGTACGCAAGCGCTGTCATATGATACCCCACATTATCTATTAAGAGGGGGCGTACAGCCAGGGAAAAATCAGAAATCACCCGCGCGCCCCGTACCTGCCGCGCTGATGCGTCTATTGCTGCCCCGCTCCTTCTCGCATAGTATATGCCCCGACAGTCAGATGAAACATGATGAATACCTATCGATAATTATAATAAGTGGAAAGAAAGACAAAATATGTAAGTACCTATATTTGAAGATATATTTTTCGCTAGTAATTCAGAGTTTCGAGAGCTATAACTGAAATATGACCTTCCGTTTTTTTACTAAATCACGTAAGGGTTTAAATTTAGCATAATAATGTCTCGTAAAAGGCTAAAGCAAAAAAACAGCTATAATCGAATTTAAACTTTTGTGAGACATATCTAAAATACAACTAATAAATCCACGGTTAAAAAATTAACGTATTAAATGTCACGGCAGGCGACATGTTTCGAACTCTTCGGGAGTTCTTCTTCAAAACAAACATCGAAAACACTAATCCTGAAGAAGAACTCCCGAAGAGTTCGAAACATGTCGCCTGTCGCGTCATTTAATACGTGAATTAAAAATATTAGTAGCATTAAAAAAAAACTGTAATTTATTATGAAAACTTCGATCATGTTTATGAAAGCCAGATTTTCAGGTCACTGTGTGTCGGCCAAATTTTTCAATTCTGACCCCGTGTCATGGTCGGCCTTATCACGCGATAAGTGACAGGATAGAGCGTCCGTCACTGGCTGACACCGTTTGATAGAACGAGACGATGCCCCTATCTTGTCACTTATCGAGTGATAAGGCCGACCATGATACGGGGTCTGATCTCGGTTTCGTACTTGGAGACAATGGAGACGCTTTGGCCCTTTAGTTATCAATTTTGAACATACTCGTATAAAAGAAAAACTGCAAAATTGTGTTCACTTTTTTTAATATAAAAATGTCCAACTTCGCAAGCAATAATTCGGGTGCAGACTCGAAAATTATTATTACTCCAAAAGAAAGAAGGCAAAAAAATATGCATAGTGACGAAAATCCCATTCAGATATCTCAAAGAATTACGAAGCTACAACCGTTTTAATATTGCTTGTTAGAGAGAGAAAACGCAAACGGTGTTTGACGTCACATTACAGGATGCTACCGGCAGGCCGCGTCGACGGCGTCGCCGACCACGATGCGCGCGGCACGTTGCCGTCTTCTGTGACGTCACATTCTTCCAGCGTCATCGTTTCATATGAAGTTGCGTTTTGCGAAAAAGGGACAGAACACATCCCTTCTTAAAACTTTGGACACTAATTATAACTTCGTGATTATTTAACCTTTTGCGTTGATTTTTTCTCCATTTGACTAAATTTTTTATCCTTCTTCGAGAAAATATCACATTATTTTATTTAGTGTCTACGCCCCTATTGTTGGAATCTAAAAGTGTCACCCGTGATGACTTTAAAGAAAAACAATGTCAGTAATTACACGGTTCACCCACGTATTAAACGTCACTACGGGCGACATGTTTCGAACTCTTCGGGAGTTCTTATTCAGGATTGAGTGTTTTCGCGGCGGTGTCGCTTGAATCACGACAAGATTCAAGCGACACCGCCGCGAAAACACTCACTTTATAGAGTACAAATTACTTTAATTACCCAAGGAATACCACTACCTACATTTTGTTGCTTAAAAAACCACCGGAGCTATAACTGAAATATGGCCTTCCGTTTTTTTACTAAATCACGTAAGGGTTGTAAGCTAGCATAATAATGGCTAGTAAAAGCCTAAAGCAAAAAAAAGCTATAATCGAATTTAAACTTTGGTGAGACATGTCTAAAATACTACTAATAAATCCACGGTTAAATTCACGCATTAAATGTCACAACAGGCGACATGTTTCTAACTTTTCGGGAGTTCTTCTTCAAAACAAGCATCGAAAACACTCATCCTGAAGAAGAACTCCCGAAGAGTTCAAAACATGTCGCCTGTCGTGTCGTTTAATACGTGAATTTAACCGTGAATTTATTAGTAGCATTAAAAAAAACTATAATATAAATTATGAAAACTTCGATCATGTCTATGAAAGTCAGATTTTCAGGCCACCACTGTGTGGCGGCCAAATTTTTCAATTCTGATCTCGGATTCGTACTTGGAGACAATGGAGACGCTTTGGCCCTTTAGTTATCAATTTTGAACATATTAAAGAAAAAGTGCATAATTATGTTCACTTTTTTAATATCAAAATGTCCAAGTTCGCAGGCAATAATTGTTGGAATCTGCACTCTCGATAACCCTAAAAGCGACACCCGTGATGACTTTAAAGAAAAACAATGTCAATAATGTCACTACGGGCGACATGTTCCGAACTCTTCGGAAGTTCTTCTTCAGGATGAGTGTTTTCGCGGCGGTGTCGCTTGAATCACGACAAGATTCAAGCGACACCACCGCGAAAACACTCATCCTTAAGAAGAATTCCCGAAGAGTTCGAAACATGTCGCCCGTAGTGACATTTAATACGTGAGTTGAACCGTGTAATTATTAGTACTGTTTCAACACGTCTCACGAAAGTTTAAATTCGAAAAGCAATGTCCGCCATCTTGGAATTCAAAATGGACATCATTTCTAGAATCTTCACCCTCGAGAAGCCTGCCAATGTATGTTGTTCTTTAAAAAAAACGCGCATATTAATTTACAACGAATATTTCAAAAATTTTAAATAATGCGACCACTTTTTGAAATATTTCTGACTATGAATTCGTATTTAGACCTCTCAGACATCGATTTTGAACATAACCAGATTTATTCTCAACTAGCGATCCGCTCCGGCTTCGCACGGATACTATATTATACATATAAACCTTCTTCTTGAATCACTCTATCTATTAATAAAAACCGCATCAAAATCCGTTGCGTAGTTTTAAAGATCTAAGCATACATAGGGTAGACAGCGGGAAGCGACTTTGTTTTATACTATGTAGTGATAGTGATAGTGATAATCTTTCATAAAGTAAATGTCACGATTGACAGAAAAATGTTCGTCTAGTTTTGCATGTACTGCACAAATTATTCTAAGAAGCCGGTCACCGGCCGATTGCTGCGTAATCTTATAGTTGTATTTTGAACTTTAAGATCTATATGTTAAGGTCGACTTTTAAATATATTATTTCAAAAAGTAGCAAAATATCTACTGGAATGTCTGATACGTTCATTCAGTGGACGAATATACTGGGTCACAATATTATTGAAATAATTATGTTCATCGTGCTGTCGTGAGAGCACAGAACGTAGTCCTCTCGTCTCAGCGGAGCGATTGCGACTGACTCCGCCCGCGAGCGAACGGCAACAAAAGATATACAGAACCGCACGAAACACGCGACGGGAGAAAGGGTATCGCGCTAAATAAAAAAGGCCTATAAGCCAAATACGTTTCACCTCAATAAGTCTGAAAAGGGACTACATAAAAATACCCCGCTAGTACTTTCATTAGGTAATGTGAAAAGCTATTATACACTCAACTTTTACTTAATTTATATGCACTGGAACCTCACACTATTGAAATTGAGTAAAAATAAGACATGTTTTGGCGGTTCTTTTCTATCGAGGCAATTTTGGTTTTGTATGGTTTTGTTCAGACGATTCAATTGCAAATATGATGTAGTTTTGGTATGTTCTTTTTCCTGGCATTCGCTTTAGTTTGTCATAGGTAAATATTCAATCTAAGGACCCCGATTTCGCGGAGCGCCCCCTCTTAACTAGACTTTGGGTCTTTCGTCGGGGACGCAGTCAGCGGTGGACGCCTTGCTTCTTAAGCGGAGCTTCTGACTCTGATGGCATTATTGACGACTGACCAAACTACCGAACATCGTCGCTTAATAAGCAAACTTGACATTGGCAAAATCATCTTAACTTAGATGGAAGCCTTGAGACAAGTTTGAATTTTTAACCCCCCTTCATATTCGTCATTTTCACAGAAAATAAAAATGTATATTAGGTACAATTTTTCATTTACCACACACGTATGTTAGCCTTCTTTACAACTGTTCCAAATTGATAGCAAAAGTATTACCTGAGATGTTAAACGTTGTGACAGACGAACAGCGTAGGGTTCGTCATGTCTGTCCGTCTGTCTCTGTCCGTCCGTATGTCACAGGCATTTTACTCGAAAACTATAAAGTGTAATTGAGTAAAATATTGAAGATAGGTGTATTTTGTTAGCCGCTACTTACATAGTTTTGTAATTAAATTACAAAAAAAAAAATTTAAGGGGTGCACTCCATACATAAAACTGAAAGTCAAAAAACATTTTTTCATTGCAAGCACACGTGTGGCACATCAATCGATAGGCCTTTTAAAATAAATATAAGGTTTCTCAGCATTTTTTTTTATTAAGTGAATAGAGTCGGAGATAATCGCCCCGAAAGTCACTAAAATTGTGTCCCCCCCTCCCCCCTCCTCTAATTTTTCAACCGTGTATTTTAAAAATATATAAAAAAAACAATCGAGGATATAGGGCTTATTAAATTCTTTCAGCGAAAATTGTTTTGAACAAGATAGGTTCAAAGGTTTTTGAGATATTTCTAAAAAGAAAAGGACGTAAGCGACATAAGATTTCAGTAACGATACGACCTTTTTAATAGGCACGGAACCCTTCGTTGTGCGTGGTCCGACACGCACTTGGCCGCTTTTTTTTTTCACTTTTTTGGTACGGAACCCTAATAAAGACACGTCACTTTCGCTTAACGCCGCCGTTCCGATCCCGTCTCACTAGCAAAACCCGAATGTCATATGGCTTTTATTTGGAATACCAAACTAGACTAATATGTAGGTACAGCACGCTCATTCATTTTCTATGAATGAATGAATGAAGACAAACACCTGGAAGACCACTTAACCTATTGTTAAAATACACATTAAAATGTACACTATTTTTATTTTTAAACACATGAATAACGAATACCCGATAAATGATTAAGTTCATTAAAAAAAGTAAAACACAAACATGGTCAACATTTAAAAAATAATATCCCAGATCATTTAAAATATTCAAAAGAGTATTCTATGAAGCCGTCCTCAATGCCCATTAACAATAGAGGCAATCTAGCTAATCATCATGCGAGCCATAACCATAGTGGCCAAGAGCCATTCACCCGAAGAGGATCGCTAGTGGCTGGTGCTCGAGTGCAAGCTCGAGGATTAACCCACTAAGGTAATTAGAGAACACAATTAATGTGCCTCATTAGGAAACAATAGCGTTCATGTGGAAAATGCTTATGGTCAACACGATATGGATATTACTGGGCAGATATCGTACAGATACTCTTAGTGGTAATAACGATGTCTTGACGATCTAAATCGTAGACTATTGAAGTAATAAGAGTATAATACACTACGTCTGCTGTACATGGCAATGGCTGACTCTGTAATCAATTATGGCATATCAAGCTATGGCAGAACTTACAAAACACATTTAAGACAGATCTACAATTTACAAATAAGACTTCTAAAAGCCATAGTCCCACTGAAAATTAAGCATAAATATAGACACAACTCCACAAAATTATTTCAGTACTGTAGAGTCTTAAATGTGTTTGACAAGGTAAAACTGGCTGTGATACTGGAATACAAGGATACGATAGGGAGACTAGATACTTATAATAGACCGTCCAATCTTAGAAATTTACCCAATGAGCCCTATTTTAAAATACCAAAGAAAACCAATGAATATGGCAAGCGGGTATGGACCTCTTACCTACCGTATATACTGAACAGCGTCCCTAGACATATCATAGACGACATGAAAGAAAAACCTGAAGGCATCAAAAATACCACTAAGAAGGCACTTATTAATATAGCTTAAATATAACGATAATAAATAAATATTTAAGTAATATATTATAACATAATATAAATGTTGAAAATGTTTAGATACTAACATAACATAGATAAGCACCTAACATCATTACCGCACTCCTTAGTTAAGCAAAATCTTAAAATGTAAAGATTACTTTAACTAAGTCTGTAAACAATTTATTCTTTTTTTTCTGAAAATAAACAGTTTAAATTTTTTTATTTTTTTTTATTTTTTATTCACCAACAAGTCAAAAAATTTAATAATAACCAAACACGCACCAACAATGTTTACAAATATTTGTGAAATTACCTACCTATAACGGCGCGCAAATCTTTTTTTTTTATGAAGTTCTCGCAGTGCGCGCGCAGGTGTTAAAGCCAGACTTAGATGAAATCTCTAAACAGCCAATACAAAATAAAATAAGTAGTTACGTTTTAAAATGTTATCTGTTAAATTCATGTAAAATGAATAGTTTTACTAAATTAAACGTTTCTAAGTCATATCCAAAAAGAAATAGTCAATTAATTAACAAATAGGATTTAATGTGTTTAGTCAAGTAAGAATCCATTAGTGGAGAATTAAAAAAAACGCTGTACATTCTGTACAACCCGATTAATTTAAGAATGCATCGTGTTCATGCATACATCTTGCTGCAAGGTGCCAACGTGGCTTTATCGGGATATAACCACAACGGGATATAAACATCTCACACGCGAGTGTCGTAATGCTATAAAACACGCGTGTTTAATACCCAGGATTATGAGCCTAAAAGCGACATAATAAGAGGTACGTTAGGAGCAATGTGTTGAAAATAAAGTTATAACATAGCAGTTCGTTGCATTATAAAAAAAAAACTTTGTTCCATTAATCTTATTTCAAAACTTATGTTAGAAAAGGTAAGCAAATCCATTAAAAACAGTATTTAATTGCTACAACATTGACCGAACGTTTTATTTACTTTATTTACACGATTCTTTGTTTGGTGTTTAAATTAATCTTTGTTTTATATTCAACATCTTCTTAACTAATCCAAAACAGTCGATCGTATAATGGGCCCAAAGCCGAGAAACTAAACTAGTAAAATCCAAGGCAAAGTCTCAACGAAAGCACTTTTATTAATGAGTAACTATTCCGAAGCTGGCACATAAGTAAAGGGCAACCGAGCGAAAAAATGTACCAAAAGGGGCATGAAATAAAAATATTCGTACCGTTAGGCCTTCGTAGTAGAATCTGTTTCACAAAGTGCCTGTTGCTCGCGCCGTATATTTCTTTAACACTATGGCTCTCAAAGAGAGCGCGCCGTAGCGTGAAACGTTCTATACGAGATCCGTACTCGTGTGGCATTAGTTTTCTTTTTATATCATTAGAAACGCGTTGGTATAAATGTTTTGTATGCTAGGATAATAATCTAGATAGCGTTGAATATTATTATATACCCTCAGATTTATTATGTTTGTGCTTCTGCCTTTATCCGACCTGCGTGATGTTGCGCCGCAGTCCTAACTTTACTGAAGGTTTGAAGGAAGAAGGGTTTGTTTGACACCCATCAATCGAAGCATATGTTACGGGCACCCCTTGAAACGTCACGGCCAGATCATCAGCGTGTGGTCAAATAAAAGACGATACAAGACGCTGACTCGTGACACGTATTGAGTATTACGAGTAACTAGTTAGCATTATATAATAAGTCATCATACATATAAAAAGTATAGAAAATATAATAGAAGTAACAATTAAAAGTAACTTAAAAATGAACTACCTAAAGCTAAAAAAAAACGAAATTTAGTTTTACGGACTAACTTTATTTTTATGTATAATCGACGAAAACTTAATACAACGTTCTTACTTAATAAATTAATCAAACAAACACGCCATTAAAAACAACTCATTACTTTCATGAAAGTTTCAACTGTGTTTATGTCATACAGAGTGTACCAAAAATAAGGTGTGAACCGATCAAGGGCATAACAGGCATATCGTGTTTTGATAAGAAAAAACTAAAAGAAAGGCGGCGCTTTTTTTGAGGCGTTTTTGAAGTGAAAACTTCTTTAGCGGCGCTGTGCACTTTTGTGATGGGGATAAATTGATAAACTCGCCACAGATTTCGTAAGGTGAGATTCGAGAGAGGTCACGTGACTTTGGGGGGAGGGCGTGAGATGGGGGGGGGGGGGGGTTGACGGTCGGGGGGAGGGGGGATTTTTTTTTAATACTGATAATTAAAGCAATTCGCAAGTCTTTACTTCTGCCGGCACTCCCGGAGTGCAACCCGGTCTTTTTTTTTTGTACATTTGTATGGAGCAGGTCGCCTCAGTCGGCCAACGCTCCATATAAATGTAAAAGAAAAACGCGTAAAAATAAATCTTTTAGTTGTTTCTTATCAGAACACGATACCTGGTTATGCCCTTGATCGGTTCACACCCCATTTTTAGTACACTCTGTATAATGTCACATATCATACTCCTAGTGTTTAATACCATTTAAGGTACTAATTGAAACTATTGGTAACATTATTCGACCTGGAAATGAAGCTGTTCGTTTAACTGCAAATATAATTGCAAGGCACTTACTTATAACTTTATTAAGAGGAACAGGATTTAGTACCTATGCTTTTATTTGGAATACCAAACTAGACTAATATGTAGGTACAGCACGCTCATTCATTTTCTATGAATGAATGAATGAAGACAAACACCTGGAAGACCACTTAACCTATTGTTAAAATACACATTAAAATGTACACTATTTTTATTTTTAAACACATGAATAACGAATACCCGATAAATGATTAAGTTCATTAAAAAAAGTAAAACACAAACATGGTCAACATTTAAAAAATAATATCCCAGATCATTTAAAATATTCAAAAGAGTATTCTATGAAGCCGTCCTCAATGCCCATTAACAATAGAGGCAATCTAGCTAATCATCATGCGAGCCATAACCATAGTGGCCAAGAGCCATTCACCCGAAGAGGATCGCTAGTGGCTGGTGCTCGAGTGCAAGCTCGAGGATTAACCCACTAAGGTAATTAGAGAACACAATTAATGTGCCTCATTAGGAAACAATAGCGTTCATGTGGAAAATGCTTATGGTCAACACGATATGGATATTACTGGGCAGATATCGTACAGATACTCTTAGTGGTAATAACGATGTCTTGACGATCTAAATCGTAGACTATTGAAGTAATAAGAGTATAATACACTACGTCTGCTGTACATGGCAATGGCTGACTCTGTAATCAATTATGGCATATCAAGCTATGGCAGAACTTACAAAACACATTTAAGACAGATCTACAATTTACAAATAAGACTTCTAAAAGCCATAGTCCCACTGAAAATTAAGCATAAATATAGACACAACTCCACAAAATTATTTCAGTACTGTAGAGTCTTAAATGTGTTTGACAAGGTAAAACTGGCTGTGATACTGGAATACAAGGATACGATAGGGAGACTAGATACTTATAATAGACCGTCCAATCTTAGAAATTTACCCAATGAGCCCTATTTTAAAATACCAAAGAAAACCAATGAATATGGCAAGCGGGTATGGACCTCTTACCTACCGTATATACTGAACAGCGTCCCTAGACATATCATAGACGACATGAAAGAAAAACCTGAAGGCATCAAAAATACCACTAAGAAGGCACTTATTAATATAGCTTAAATATAACGATAATAAATAAATATTTAAGTAATATATTATAACATAATATAAATGTTGAAAATGTTTAGATACTAACATAACATAGATAAGCACCTAACATCATTACCGCACTCCTTAGTTAAGCAAAATCTTAAAATGTAAAGATTACTTTAACTAAGTCTGTAAACAATTTATTCTTTTTTTTCTGAAAATAAACAGTTTAAATTTTTTTATTTTTTTTTATTTTTTATTCACCAACAAGTCAAAAAATTTAATAATAACCAAACACGCACCAACAATGTTTACAAATATTTGTGAAATTACCTACCTATAACGGCGCGCAAATCTTTTTTTTTTATGAAGTTCTCGCAGTGCGCGCGCAGGTGTTAAAGCCAGACTTAGATGAAATCTCTAAACAGCCAATACAAAATAAAATAAGTAGTTACGTTTTAAAATGTTATCTGTTAAATTCATGTAAAATGAATAGTTTTACTAAATTAAACGTTTCTAAGTCATATCCAAAAAGAAATAGTCAATTAATTAACAAATAGGATTTAATGTGTTTAGTCAAGTAAGAATCCATTAGTGGAGAATTAAAAAAAACGCTGTACATTCTGTACAACCCGATTAATTTAAGAATGCATCGTGTTCATGCATACATCTTGCTGCAAGGTGCCAACGTGGCTTTATCGGGATATAACCACAACGGGATATAAACATCTCACACGCGAGTGTCGTAATGCTATAAAACACGCGTGTTTAATACCCAGGATTATGAGCCTAAAAGCGACATAATAAGAGGTACGTTAGGAGCAATGTGTTGAAAATAAAGTTATAACATAGCAGTTCGTTGCATTATAAAAAAAAAACTTTGTTCCATTAATCTTATTTCAAAACTTATGTTAGAAAAGGTAAGCAAATCCATTAAAAACAGTATTTAATTGCTACAACATTGACCGAACGTTTTATTTACTTTATTTACACGATTCTTTGTTTGGTGTTTAAATTAATCTTTGTTTTATATTCAACATCTTCTTAACTAATCCAAAACAGTCGATCGTATAATGGGCCCAAAGCCGAGAAACTAAACTAGTAAAATCCAAGGCAAAGTCTCAACGAAAGCACTTTTATTAATGAGTAACTATTCCGAAGCTGGCACATAAGTAAAGGGCAACCGAGCGAAAAAATGTACCAAAAGGGGCATGAAATAAAAATATTCGTACCGTTAGGCCTTCGTAGTAGAATCTGTTTCACAAAGTGCCTGTTGCTCGCGCCGTATATTTCTTTAACACTATGGCTCTCAAAGAGAGCGCGCCGTAGCGTGAAACGTTCTATACGAGATCCGTACTCGTGTGGCATTAGTTTTCTTTTTATATCATTAGAAACGCGTTGGTATAAATGTTTTGTATGCTAGGATAATAATCTAGATAGCGTTGAATATTATTATATACCCTCAGATTTATTATGTTTGTGCTTCTGCCTTTATCCGACCTGCGTGATGTTGCGCCGCAGTCCTAACTTTACTGAAGGTTTGAAGGAAGAAGGGTTTGTTTGACACCCATCAATCGAAGCATATGTTACGGGCACCCCTTGAAACGTCACGGCCAGATCATCAGCGTGTGGTCAAATAAAAGACGATACAAGACGCTGACTCGTGACACGTATTGAGTATTACGAGTAACTAGTTAGCATTATATAATAAGTCATCATACATATAAAAAGTATAGAAAATATAATAGAAGTAACAATTAAAAGTAACTTAAAAATGAACTACCTAAAGCTAAAAAAAAACGAAATTTAGTTTTACGGACTAACTTTATTTTTATGTATAATCGACGAAAACTTAATACAACGTTCTTACTTAATAAATTAATCAAACAAACACGCCATTAAAAACAACTCATTACTTTCATGAAAGTTTCAACTGCCGTAACTGCATTAAAAACTTTGTAATTAATTCCTTTAAAATTACCGCTATCCGTCGTCATTAGGCCCTAATTCCCATTAGCCGAGCTGCTTTTATGTTAGCAAATATTTATAGCCCGATGCAAAAGGCGAAGATTAGTCTTGCCAAGACAAACGATCCCGTTCTACTTACTTTCTTACATGACAAAGACGAAACTTTGCCGAGTCGACGTTTCAGAAATATTTCTGTTGTGTAAGTTTAATCTCGAGTACCGACATCGCGAAATCGCGCCTTTAATCCCGCCTGTGACGACTTTACTCGTCTCGCAAATTGTTCCTTGTTTTCGTGCCGCTGTTTAGGGTACGTAATCTCCGAAAAATATTTTTTAGTTAGGGACTGAAAAAGTAAGTGTCAGAAAGAGCTAAATCGTTTATGTTCGCCTTCGTGAAGCTTGATGAACCGTTCAGGCGTTTAGTCTCGAGTCTTGGATTATATTTTGTTATGTTTTTAGAATTTTTGTACACTATGTTGTTGGCAGGATTTTGTATTATCTCTGTTCTTCGGAAAAATATTTAGAACGTTTGCAATGGGCCGACCTGTGCAGATGGATTGAAATACTGTAACATAACTTACTTAAATTACTTATAATATATACCTTAATAGTTATCCTTACTAATATTATAAATGCGAAAGTGTGTGTGTTTGTATGTTTGTCCTTCTTTCACGTCGCAACGAAGCGTCGTATTGATGTGATTTTTTGTATGGAGATTTTTGACTTTCGAGCGCTCGACTCTTTCACTCGAAAACTGTCAAAAATGATGAAATGCTATTTTGAAATGACGATAGAAACTTTAAAAACGAGCGGTATTGACCATTCGTATTCAATTCTATCGGTAGAAAGTAAGTGCCTGTGATTATGAAACTACAAGAGCATTTACTTTTATTAAATTTTCGAGCGATCGAAAGTCGAAAATCGGTCCCATGGAGAGTGACATATGCTACTTTTTCCAGCGGGCTAACATGTAATTCCCACGGGAAAATTCAATATGTTACATTTTCCTATAACCACGCGGGCGAAGCCGCGGGCATCAGCTAGTGATAACATATTAATGCACTACCTAATGTTAAATAACGTTACACACATTGTACCATTCTCAAAGTTTCAGGTCAATCAGCCGAATAAAGTATAATCAACCCACGATAGCAACAATGAACAAAGCCCCTAATTCATATAATTTTCTTGTCTCTCACTTTAATTAAATAATCATTCGGTAATCGATCCGCGTGTTCCGGGGAAGATCTGGAATGAGTGTGGTGCGGATCGCGGATGTAGAGCCAACTAGATGTCGTAATTTCATATAAGGAGCTCGATACATTGGCTAAGAAGCGAAAAATTACTTGACCGACAAGAGCTGAAGACTTTATATCACAAGTGCTATCATTTTTAATGATGTCAGTGAAGTTTAGTTAATGGATAACTACCCTTGGCAATGCACATTATTCTAGTGTGTAGGTACTGTATTTTAGTAACGGTTAAATTATGGTTCTGATTCTGACTTGACAATCAACATGAATTACATCAAAATGGACGAACGATATTTTCGCAATTCATTTGGAGCCGTCCGTTTTTACGTAATATGTTCACGCTTAGAACTTAAACTTTTAAAGTTTTATGACGCTATCACTTTTGTACTTTAAATTGTCTTTGTCATACAATTGCAAGCTTTTGGTTGAAAATAACATAACTTTAATACTGCCAAGTTCTGAAACTCTATCCCCCTGTCGTCCGTCAATTAACCGAAGGCGTTGAGAAAGTCCTTAATAGCAGCTTTACTGATCTAAAGCGTTAACAGCTGGCAAACTGCGTGCACGCTCAAATAGATCTTAATTGGCGTGGCGCGACACAAATCATCGCTAGACCAATTATGTCTGAGCGCGCAGAGTGAAAACAACTCTGTAGTTTTTTTTTGATGTTTTTACAAGCTTTATATTAACTTGCCCTGTTAGTATGTTAGTATGGGACAAATCGTGCAAGTTAAAGACCCACTTCCCGGTAACCGATTGAAGACCTTTTTTATAGAAGAAGATTACGCTGTAAAAAAACGATACATCATTGTATGCGAAGTCGTTATATATCTACTATATCTGCCAGACCAATCAATGTGGTAGCCCCTCTCGCATGGTACCGAAATTATACAATTCCTCCTGGATTATACTGTTGATTTTCGTCATAAAAAAAGAAGCATATACCCTATTGTACATTGTGACGGCACTTGACAGACATAAACGCGACTATGACATATCGGTGTCAGTCGCGTCTACACTAATAATCTTTATAATCTTTTCACTTCGAGTTTGTTTTGTGTCGATGGGCGTTGATAATGGTGTGTACGCCGTGGGATTCCGTTATTTAATTGGCTCGACTAATTTGTATTTATTTCAATTTGTACAATCGCGTTACATCAAAGGGTAATTAAACCGCGTCACAGTTACTGCCTTTGATCATAACCGTGTAGGTATTTGGTGCGTTTCCGCACTGTGATGTCGGTGTTGTGCGAAGGTGTTAATAGTTAAATATGTTATGTGATTTAACATCTAATGTGTGGAAGTGTCAAGGTGGATTAGAGCTTTTAATAATATGAAGCGCTGTTAACAACATGCAGACAGAACTCAAGAACATGATAGTGGGTATATACACGTGTGTATGGTAATCCGTTGAAAGTTAAGAGTTACTGCATTTGTATTGTTCGTCGGTGCCCTCCCATCTACTCGTCTTTGAGATTAAAAACATGTAAGGTAAAAACGTCCTAGTCCTCGACGTTGCACTAGTGTATGGCATGAGCACTTTATGTCAAAGTGACATGGCTTAAATTCGAATGAAGGAAAATCCTCTTAGTTCGAATTTAACCCATATTGCTTTGATTTAAAGTGCCTATGTCATACAGAGTGTACCAAAAATAAGGTGTGAACCGATCAAGGGCATAACAGGCATATCGTGTTTTGATAAGAAAAAACTAAAAGAAAGGCGGCGCTTTTTTTGAGGCGTTTTTGAAGTGAAAACTTCTTTAGCGGCGCTGTGCACTTTTGTGATGGGGATAAATTGATAAACTCGCCACAGATTTCGTAAGGTGAGATTCGAGAGAGGTCACGTGACTTTGGGGGGAGGGCGTGAGATGGGGGGGGGGGGGTTGACGGTCGGGGGGAGGGGGGATTTTTTTTTAATACTGATAATTAAAGCAATTCGCAAGTCTTTACTTCTGCCGGCACTCCCGGAGTGCAACCCGGTCTTTTTTTTTTGTACATTTGTATGGAGCAGGTCGCCTCAGTCGGCCAACGCTCCATATAAATGTAAAAGAAAAACGCGTAAAAATAAATCTTTTAGTTGTTTCTTATCAGAACACGATACCTGGTTATGCCCTTGATCGGTTCACACCCCATTTTTAGTACACTCTGTATAATGTCACATATCATACTCCTAGTGTTTAATACCATTTAAGGTACTAATTGAAACTATTGGTAACATTATTCGACCTGGAAATGAAGCTGTTCGTTTAACTGCAAATATAATTGCAAGGCACTTACTTATAACTTTATTAAGAGGAACAGGATTTAGTACCTACCTATAGCTTCTTATTTTGAAATCCTATTAGTTGTACACTAGTGTAATAATAGTAGTGTGTTTTAGGTGAGGTAGGGCACAGCGAAATGTCATCCCGCTCGAATGTGTTGTGTTCCTGGAGGTGAGCAAGGTCGCCAGAGATCCCGAGGATGCGTTGTGTTGAGAGCGAGGGAATTTTTCCCTTCAGCTGTCAACACGGCGAATCCTCAAACATATCAAGGGTCGGCAACGCCCATGTAACTCCTTTGGAGTTGCATGCGTCTATAGGCTGCGGTGTCCGCTTACCATCAGGTGGGCCGTACGCTTGTTTGCCACCGTCGTTGTATAAAAAAATAAAAAAATATATACTAGTGCCACGTCGAGGACTAGGCCGTTTACCTTACATATACATGCGTACAGTCAATGACTTTAATTGTTGAGCACAGAACTTGTTGAGCCATTTAGGTGTCTACTAATTTTGCTTTTTTAATAGTTAAACTTTGAAGTGTCGAGTATAAAATGGCTCAACAATTAAAGTCCGTGACCATACCTTGGTCAACTTTTGAAATGTGTTGAAAATCTAAAATTTTATTTCATCTTGCAGACCACTTGATCTCTTGATTATTGTAAGTTTTTTGTCGCAAAAAAATCGTATACTTACGATATATATGTACCTACTTAAATGGAATTTTAAGTAACACAATCTGTCGCAATTCTGGTGCATAATGTAGGTAAAAATGCATTCCATTTGCCTCACTCATAACTCAACCCTACGTGAGTCAAGCTATTTAGATAATATGCACTTAAGATACTTGCGGCCCTCTACTAAATGAAGTCATCCCCTGATTCATACCGTTGTAATAATATCCTAACTTGTATTCTTACGTCATTAAACAAAATGAGACGTAAAATTTGCCTACAACTTACTAGTGTCTAACTACCTACATATCGCTTAAATGGAAGATTGGATGAATCAAGTTAAATTAACTCTTATTGCCATGGTGTAAGAGCTACGCGTATACTATTTTCCTAAAGTACCCATGCCAAACGCCATAATTTGATGCACTTTTCACATTTGGTCTCCCTCTTTGAAAACTGGACCCTTTTATGCATAAGTTTATAACGCAGAAAATGGCCTGACCACCCCACCAATAAAACAAAGTACCTACCTACAATGTTTCCCTTTTAAAGTTCAGGCCTGTATTCTGAAACAATCGTTTCAATACGCACTCAATTTTTTTACCAGTGCTTTCGGCTATTCAGTAATTCATTGCTTATGCAATAAACTCAATAGTTTATAATCATACACATAAGCACATACTCGTATAAACACTTAGGACTTAGTTTTAATTATTAAGCTCCGGAGAATTTTAGGCAGTTCAGGTAGGCTCGATTACCTACCTATTTAAATAGATCACCGTAATTTACGTATTCAGCCTCCATCGCCATGCCCGAGTTTAACATGCGACTGCAGAAAAGAAGACTGGATAGTACGATCGTATTTTGTGAGTAGAGTGTCACCTGAGACAGACTGACATCTCGTATTTTTGCGTGGAACGTGCGAACACACTCCGACACCGGTTAGCTGCCTCCGAAATCCCATCAGAATTATTTGAATGCGAGTGCCCAATTCAAAATTAAAATAACATAATATGTTATGTCGGTTAAGGGGTTACCCGAGGTTTTCATCGATTTTTGACGAGTTTTGAATCGTATCTCCTACTTTTGCACTACAGATGAGAAAAAAAAAAATCAAACGGTTATCGGTTCTTCAACCTTTTATCTCCATTTTTGTCTACCGGATTTTGAAAGAAATGAATACGTAATTTTTATTGATTTTTTAAACATTGTCTAACAAACACTTATTTCGTATCTCTATTGACGTGAAAGATCTAACATATACGAAATCTACATATTTGGGTTCGTCTATGACGTCTCTAAAAACGTGTCTAGGGTTTTCATTTTAAACTAATTAACACAAAAGTTATGGCCAGAAACCAGTTTTTTGGCCTAAAATTGTTCAACTTTGATGCCAAATATCTCGAAAACAATTCACTTTGAAGTAAATATGGGATACTATATTGCTTAAAGCCGTTGTTCTTAATATAATAAGCTACTAAAAACATTAAAAAACTAAGGTCACTCAACCACGAGAGGAGGGCTGTGTCCAGCGGTAGGACGCAAGTAGCCTGAGTATGAGACTAGACGAGACAAGTATAAAAAAAAATGTTTATTGCCTCGAACTTAAAACAAACGAAAACAATAATAATTTAATATGAACAATGGAAACGTAGTTTGTGTCTAGTGTGTGTGTAGTGCAGTGTGCAAGTGTCTAGGCAATGGGTATCAGTATCAGCGTTTGCTGAACAGAGTCCAGCGCTGATTTTCAGACTGATCCCTTTTATAAACTAAAGTAAAAATTAAACTAAAACTAAACAATCGGCTACCTTTGCAAGCTTTGCTCGCGCGAGTGTGTGTGTGCGTGTGTATGTATGTGTGTGTGCGGTATCTTCTATACGGATTTACTATTAATCATCATCCTCCTAGCGATTTCCCGGTTGTGCCCCAAAGGAGCCCGGGGTCCGCTTTGACACCTAATCCCAAGATTTGGCGTAGGCACTAGTTTTACGAAAGCGACTGCCATCTGACCTTCTAACCCAGAGGGAAAACTAGACCTGGGACCTGGGCTGGGATATACTATTAATAAAGAAACAAAAAGAAATAAAATCTTACAATTGTCTTTATTTATTTATGATCTTATTTATTTCTTTGGGCGCATATTTTGTAATTCCAGAAAGTGTGCTTTAACAAGTTTTTTGAATTTTAGCAAGGGCATTGGGTTTCTTAGTGTGATGGTGGCAGATCATTCCAAATTTTTGATAGCATACTTGAAACCGCCCCTGAAAAATTTGGTCTTATGTTGAGGTATCAGTAAATTTTGTCTGTAACTTCTAAGTACCCTAACCTGTATCCACTTTAATTTTTCGAATAGGTACGGAGGTCTTTGGCATTCAACAATTTTGCGTAGTGTAAACGCCAAATGCAGGTTCCTTCGATTTCACATGTTTAATATATTCTAATATTAAGGTGGGGAGTAATGTGATCTCGTCGGTTTATACACTCAGAGGCAATGAAAACGGGTCACTTCCCATGGATTACTTTACAAAGTGACCCGTTTTCAATGCCTCTGAGGTAGCGTACCTTCATAGTTCACATTGGGAATTACACTCAGAGGCAATGAAAACGGGTCACTTTGTAAAGTAATCCATGGGAAGTGACCCGTTTTCATTGCCTCTGAGTGTATTATAGCAGAAGCGTGTGCAAGCATTCTGTACTCGCTGTATCTCCTTTACTGTTTTGGGCCATAAACGATGTCGGTATAATTAAACGGAGATAATACTAGCGCCTCAACGAGTATTTCTCTCACTTTTACTGACAGATACTTTCTGAAACCGTACAACATCTTGAGGCGGTAGAACGCATTTCGTATCTTCGTGTTAACGTGCTGCTCAAATCTCGGTTCTCCATCCATGATTAGGCTTAGGTTTTAAGCGTGTGGTACTAGTGGCACCGGCTACAATCCCACATATTTATATGTAGATACTTCGGGCTTTTCGTTAATAATCTTATGCCTCTGCCATTTACTACCCATTATCATAAATTGAGACTTTGATGGGTTCAGCACAAGATATTTTTTTGCCGACTAAACCGCTATTGTATTTAGGTCCTGGTTTATCTTGCCCAGAGCTAGACTACTTCTTGTGGTTTGAAAGAGTAGTAGACCTGCGTGTCATCTGCGTATAAATGTATCTCGCAATATTCCAATTGTTTTACTAGGTCAGAATGTAGTATGTAGCTACTTAAAACGTTTATTATCAGTAACTATAAAAGTTTAATCTATCAACACCTGATTAGGTTAATCATAGAACTCAATAGAAGCAGTCTTAGCTACTCCACGTATTTGTTTTATACAACGCATCAGTCTTACATCCTTATAAGCGGATAATTACGATACCCCAAAGCGGGAGCAGACAAAAGGGTAGCGTCACAGAGCCATTTGTTATTTATAGTCAATTTGCGTCCCAGACTGCCACCGTTCGTTAGTGGCGGCCCGTGATAAACTTATTATATACGGCCACCAGCACACCGTGCTGCAAGGTGATATCAAACCTGATTTTGGGCAGAACTTCACCGGAATCACGCCATATGTGATTATTCTGAACGTTGCATAACTCTTTCGTCAATATGAAGTAAGGAGAATGCTTCGAAAATCCCGAGAGCTGAAGGCACAAGAAACCCGTAGTAAGACCGGCCTAATGTGCTCGTAAGTGACAAGGAGAAACAGATGATGGAGCACTTACTGTGTGGTTATCAGATGACACTCATGTCTGACGGAAAGTGAACGACTTTGGTATTGGTTACATAGATCCAAAACTTACCAAACCAAGACAAAAGAGTGTTACCGTTGTTGAGACTAGTGCCCATTGTCATACTCACCGTTGATGATCATCTGGAGGCTTACTTGCAGTTTGAATAATAAAGTTTTTGATTATGGAGATAGCGGAATAAGTCTTTCAATGGGTGTAAATAGCGGGCAATTTTATTTAACGTCATATATATCTTGATGCCCAAGGCTCCAAATAGATAGAGAAAAAATACTGGTAGTCGCGGACAAGATCTTAAACGTACAAAATCTGTTGGCAGAATAATTGGATTAGTGGTGCTCCCCGAGAACGGCATATTAGAGATGTGTTGTTTTCGGGAATATTTGGAGAACGGCACGTCAGTATTTGTGACACATATGATACCAATCATGTTCTTTAATAAAAAAATCTGAATCTCTAGTTCGTGGTTAAATCGATTTTGTAAGACGAGGCACCTTAAAAATTAATACCTACACGAGATATGGATAACACCGGTGTGAGTGCACCCCATTTACCCGGACACGTTCAGAATACCTATACGTTTCATAATTATTTGTTCGTTCGCCAGCCTATGAAATTATACAGCCTATGTTCTTTGTGCCGTTAAACAAAGGGCCAGTATGGTTTTCATGTTTTTAATATTTTATTAATCTACGTTTGTTGAAAACATGTTTGTTGGTGGTGACCGTAATTTCCCTTAAAGATTTCTTCATTCAAGGAATCAAGTGTATATATTTAACTTTTATTTAAGTAATAGTTCATCCAATGCATGTAGCATTATGGAGCTTCGGTTACAGTTGCAACTTCCATCAAATATATGGGTAAAGGGCCTAAAGGGGGTCGTATAAAAATAAGTATATCCATATGTAGCAGTTTAGCCGTTAACCAAACCCACGGAAGTTCCAAGAACGAAATCCATCACGCTAGTTTACTCAGTAATATCGGAACGTCTTGGTATCTTGTACTAGTAGAGCATGAGTATTACTGTCGTACAAACAGTCTTAATTGAGTTATATTACAACTGCACTTCCCAAAGTCTAGCCCGATAACTCTATTTATTAGAGAACAAGCCACCGAAACCTCCTTACTTTCTTACGTCAACTTCCCTAGCGTTAAGGTTCAATTTCCTTTGACGCCAGCGCCACACACTCATTGGCCGCAGTTCCGCACATCACACAGTAGAAGTTCAATAAGTAGCCCTAAGCACATTTCGCTGTTTGCGATTGACAAGATCCTGTTAATTCCAAGACAGAGTTGTACTATATTAATTAAATCTGTTTGCTTCTCAGGCTGTATTTGCTCCCGACTTAATTAACATCTGCTATATAGTGGTGGTTGGATTTGTGCTCAATAAGGGAATGTAATAATGTTAAATGTTATTGTGCAGTGTATACAGGATTCAAAATTAGACTAAAACAAATAATAATTACCTACTACAAAAATGCAAACTTATATTTATGAAAAGCAGAAATGCAAGGATTCCCTATTTTATTAACTTGATAACTATCAATCGACACTGACAATTAAGCCATACATTTCTGAGTTGTCATGAAATAATATAAGTATCTAAGTATCTCATTTTGTCTTGTCTGTTCGAAAATGTACCTGGCTCTAGGAATGTTACGTAATTTATTAGACGCTAGTTTCCACCCGCGACTTCGTCCGCGTGGACTCGAGATAAAAACTACCCTGTATTTTAATCCAGGCTATAAACTATCTTCGTGCAAAATTACATCCAAATCGGTTCAGCTGTTTAAGCGTTCCAAACTTACGCATTTATAATATTAGTAGGATAAGTATCTTCTAATAATACAACTTCAACCCCTTGTTTTAAGTCTCTAATTCACTACGTAGAACTATGTAACAATTACTTAACAATGTTTCTTGAAACTTACATAGATACTTTTTGAACTGAAAGGCAAAATATCCGATGGCATGCGTTATGAAGCATTGCTTATTTCACAATATTTATCAGGAATGTTACGCTGGTACATAGTTTTTTTCTTTCGATCCCCATTGCCTGCATGAAAACCTTACGCAGTCGTCTCGCAACCGTCAATCGAATGGCTAGCCGTATTAGCTTCTATCCGGACATACAAAAGTGTTGGCCCAAGCTGAAACGAATCACTTCGTTCGCTTCGCTCGTTCAATACCCTTACAGATCCTCCAACCAGTTTTTGTCACTAGGTGTATGCCCGACTGTCACTGGCAGTTTTTAATTTATACTCATATTACCATGAGTGTTCCACGATAAATAATAACTTAAATAAAAACAGGGCAAGTGCGAGTCGGACTCGCGCACGAAAGGTTCCGTACCATCTATAAAAACATTTTTTTTTAAAGTTTGTTGTATGGGAGGCCTCCTTAAATATATATATTTTTTTTTTAGTATTTGTTGTTACAGCAGCAAATGAAATAAATAATTTGTGAAAATTTCAACTGTCTAGCCATCGCGGTTCTTGATATCTTGATATGAAGCCTGAAAAAAAAAACGTTTATTGTATGGGGGCCCTCCTTAAATATTTATTTTATTTTGTTTTTAGTATTTGTTGTTATAGCGGCAACAGAAATACATAATCTGTGAAAATTTCAACTGTTTATTAGCTATCGCGGTTCTTGAGATACAGCCTGGCGACAGACAAAACGGCAAAAAAAACACGTTTGTTGTATTGGAGCCCCCCTTAAATATTTATTTTATTTTGTTTTTAGTATTTGTTGTTATAGCGGCAACGGAAATACATCACCTGTGAAAATTTCAACTGACTAGCTATCGCGGTTCTTCAGATACAGCCTGGTGACAGACAGACAGACGGACAGCGAAGTCTTAGTAATAGGGTCCCGTTTTTACCCTTTGGGTACGGAACCCTAAAAAGAAAAATACTTGCCCAAATAATGTCATATGAAACTTGGGCCCCTGTGTTCCTCAGATAAACTCGCATGCTCCCCGGCGACAAAGGAGAAGTTCCCAACTCAAGCGACTGAAAAATATTACCCAACTTAAGTTTAATCTCTTGAAACGTTGAAGGAAACAATTGTAAATACAAGTCTGCTTGGAGATGTCTGTTATGACCCGCTTTATGGGTTTAAAATGTTTATAGAAAGTTTGCCGAGGATTGGGAAAAACAAACGGCAAACAGACCAGTTTAGGAATTGAATCCTGAACCAGACCGATGGGCCGTTATTATTGACCGAGAGGTAAGCGAACCAAATTCTCCGCTTCAGCTTGGGCCAAAATACGGTATTTGACTAATGTGTTGTTTACACTTTGATTGGTGATTAGCGCGGGTTCACACATTTGCTGCAAGTGCGGGTAGCTTTTGTATGGACTCACACTAATCAATGTGTAAACAGGCCCCAATATCAAATGATCTTCTTTTTACGAAACGTCAAAAACGCTCCGTTAGTATGGAATTTGTAGGGATTACTTGCTTTCAATCGAACAACTTCGTCGTCCTTATTGTTAGTTTTATGATTTAAAAAAAGTCTTAAAATAGCAAACATAAGTAAACCATTTTTTTGTTGCTAATAAAACAACAGTTTATTTTGACTGTGGTCAAATACCCTATTCTTTCAATGTCAGGATGTACAGCTATTCTCATATATTCTTAGGAACAAAAATCGACTGCTTTGAACTTTTGTTGGAAGAACATTATGACGATCGAGTTCCTTGTGAAAATAAATAAACACTATGCACCTACATAGCTTTTCGCTTAGCTAAGATAGCGATACAACGTATAACATTTTACTTCAATAACAGTGAATATTTGAATGAAGAAATCATCATGGGAATAATAAAATTATGGTCACCACCAACAAACATGTGTTCAACAAACGCAGATTAATAAAATATTGTAATCATGAAAACCACAATGACCCTTTGTTTAGCGGCACAACGAACATAGGCCGTATAATTTCATTGGCTGGCGAATCCTACTAATATTATAAATGCGAAAGTTTAGATGTTTGGATGTTTAGATGTTTGGATATTTGTTACTCAATCACGCTTAAACGGCTTAACTGATTTGGATGAAATTTTGCACGAAAGTAGTTTATAGCCTGGATTACAATATAGGATAGTTTTTATCCCGGGTCCACGCAGACGAAGTCGCGGGCGGAAGCTAGTAAACAAATAATTATGAAACGTATAGGTCTTCTGAAACTAAGGGTGGTTTTGACGAAATCAGTACATTTCGGTGAAATACAGAAACGACTCGTACGTTTTCATTAAAAATGAATAGTAAAATACCGATCTAATGATAATAAAAGCAATAACTTTAGTTGCTGGCTGCGAATTTAGATTTTCTAACATATTCAACTGAATATACTCGCCCTGAACTCAAGACTACAAGTTCCTGAAGTAGTGTCTGATATCCAAATACGTAAAGCGCAACTCCATGCCGCTAAACTAACCCTAAAACTTAGACGGATTGGCCTAAGACTCCGTAAGCAGTTTCTGACAGGCTAATCGACGTCCGAACTTACCAAAGTCAGTATCCGCATAAGAATTCATGTGCATTGAAGTTTCCAAGCCAAGTCAGTAGACAGGTGGTAGACGTTACCGGAAAGGCAGTGGGCTAATAAATCACTGGGCTACTTGGTATTGGCTCAGGATCGCCGATACGCCAGGCAACTGATTAATGTGCTAGATTTGACCGCACGGGGGATTTATAGGGAAAAATGCTATCTCTAAATAACTTGAGTTGATTATGTGGTCAGGGGACTTGGCTATTACTTTTGTGAGGTTGATTTGGTTTAATGTATTATTTTTCATTTGGCGTTTGCGATTCTTATGATCTTGATTCTTTTCGCTTGTGTTTTACAGTCTCTTATACGTTGCAAAACTTCCTTAAGTACATGATCATGTACTTATACATCACGACTTGAGTATCTGTGCTTTGAAGTGACTAAATACTGCTTATGGTTGGTCGCAGGTTGCAATATGCAGCACGCACCAACAACGCTAAATTTATTCATTTTATTTGCACTTTCGGCAACTCAGTTAACAAGGAGTGATATCGATATTTCAGAAATGTACCAAACCAAATTTAGTACATTCATTAATTTTAGACTGACTCTACTAGTGCATTTAAGTAAAATTGAAATTAGTGGAACGTTGGATTCGGTACGTATGTGAGTTAGATGTAAATACACTCGCGGTCAAAGAAACCGGGTCAGTGACGAAAACCTCAATATTTTGTAAATCGTTGGTCGTATCTGCATGAAACTAACTCTGTTTTATAGAGAATTTAATATCCTTCTAAATCCAACCTTCAATGACCTACTTAGTAACTGGAAAAAGGTTTAATTGAAAAAAAAGACCAATTAGGTACTTATTTGAAATTGCGTTCGTTTTACTTTTGCTTGTTTTTAAGCAATTGTTTTCAATCTGACAAAGAACTATGATAAAAGGCTGTCATTGTTTTATTTTGTGGTCATTCTTGAATGTCTATCATGCCGCTAACACGAGATGAATGTACTCGTATGATCACTATGTTAGAAGAAGGAAGAAGTCAGAGGTATACAGCGAGAAGAACAGGTGTGTCACTTTCTACAGTGCAGCGAGTCCTCCAACGTTACCTACAAACTGGGCAGAACCTTAGAAGACCAGGAACCGGCAAAACAAGATGTACTACAGCTAGAGAAGATCGATTTATTGTTACAACCATGCTCCGAAATCGGCACCTCACAGCAGTTGAAGTGAAAAATCAGCTTTTAGAGACCCGAAGGGACGGCATCAGCGAGCGGACTGTCAGGCGGCGGCTCAAAGAAGCAAATTTGACCCCACATAGGCCGGCCAATGGCCCAAAACTTAAAAGAATACATCGAACAGCAAGACGACTTTATGCCCGCGATCACAGATACTGGGGTGACGAAGATTGGGCAAGAATTTTGTTTGCCGATGAATCCAGATTTATGCTCTATGCAAATGACGGGCGGCAAAGAGTTTACAGACGGCCTGGTGAACGTTTTATTCCAGCATGTTTTGAGGAAAAAGTGGCGTTCGGCGGTGGGTCAGTCATGGTTTGGGCTGGAATCTCTTCAGAGAGTCGCTCGGAGTTAGTTTTAATAGAAAATGGATCATTAACGAGTGCAAGATATGTAGAAGAGATTCTTAATGAGCATGTCGGCCCATACTTAATTAATATGGGTGGAAATTCTATGTTAATGCATGACAACGCCAGGCCACACACAGCTCAAATTGTCAGAGATTATTTTTTGGAGGTTGGTATCAACTGTATGAACTGGCCCTCGAGGAGTCCGGACTTAAATCCGATTGAGCATGTATGGGACGAGCTTGGGAGGCGTGTAAGAGCTCGAAACCCCGCCCCAGCTACACTTAGAGACCTGAAACAGGCGTTAGTGGAAGAATGGGACAATATCCCGCAAGAACGCATAAAGAACTTAATAAACAGCATGCCGAATCGTCTAGAAGCTGTAAGAAGAGCCCGAGGAGGCAATACGAAGTATTAATTTTTATTTTTTGTGTTGTATGTGAAGTACCTACTGCTTATTTTTGTACGTAAAATTGGTTGATTTTTTGTTTCCTGAAATGAATGAATTTTATTAAACATAAGAATTACGATTCCACCATTTGATGTTATTTAATTCAGTATAAAATTATCTACAATATGCAGTTTAGTTCATGTCCCTAGCTTTATTATTTTAGGAGATATTACAGATTTTCGTACTGACCCGGTTTCTTTGACCGCGAGTGTAAATAAACTTCCTCCAAGTCTTGTACTGAGTGCGAATACATCACGTCACAAAGTATGGATACTTTGAATCTTATTCCTTAAGAGGCTGACAAGACCTAGTTTAGTTTTATTAAGAAAAACTATTTGTTCTAGCACATCAAATAAATAATATGTTAATATTCACCATATTTCAAAGACCGTGGACGGGCTCGATACATAATATCAGTCGATATGGAGAGGGAACGCAGGGCTCTCGCTGTGCGGTGTAATATCGACGCTCGACGCTTTGCGCGTTGTTCGAGAGAGGTATAGGTGACCCTATTTAAAGCCTTTTGCCAATGCCTATTTAAAACCTTTGGAATAGGTACACCAGACACTCATTCAACGCGCTAAGGGTGCAGTACAATAATGCCTTTCGTATTCTGCTGAAATTGCCACGTTTCTGCAGTGCGAAGGGCATGTTCACCGATGCGAGAGTTCCTGACTTCTTCGCCATTTTAAGAACAAGGTCTGCGGCCTTCAGGGCGAGACTCTTAGCCTCCAAAAATGAAATATTGTCACTAGTGGCCCAGGATCACAGTGACGAATTTAATAACTACTGGCGCAAACTGCACAGGTCTGAGAACGGCCAAATATAGTGTAGTACTATGTGTGAGTGTTTTATTTAGGTGTTTTAGTAAGTAGGTTTTAATCATATTTTTACTGTATTTTGCTTTTACTTTGCTGTACATTTTATGGGTGTCTTGCCTGTCCAATAAAGAATTATTATTATTATTATAATTGGACGAAATCGGCTCGATAGAAAATAATTGCAAAGATTGGTCTTCAAATCACATTAAACGGTTCTATGTCTTTATTTTTTTGACGTATGGGTCTGCAATTTGACGACCGCTTTAGCCTAGTTGGTAGTGACCCTGCCTACGAAGCAAGAGGTCCTGGGTTCGAATCCCGGTAAGGGCATTTATTTGTGTGATGAGCACGAATATTTGTTCCTGAGTCATGGATGCTTTCTATGTATTTAAGTATTTATTTATCTATATAAGTATATTTATCGTCGTCTAGTACCTATAGTACAAGCTTTGCTTAGTTTGGGACTAAGTCGATTTGTGTAAGATTGTCCACTAATATTTATTTATTTATTTATTTAATTAAAAACATGAAGTCAACATATTCATACCTAAACCGCTAACGAGTCATATTTCACAAATAATCCACCCTTTTTTTTTTCAATATTTATGTAATATTATCTTCAAAAACCGGGCCGCCCTGGGGACGATTTTTGACTTTCGAGCGCTCGAAAATCAAATAAAAGTATATACGTTTGTACCAATAGAATTAATTACGAGTGGTCAATACCACTCATTTTTCAATTTTCTATCGCTATTTCAAAGTCTTCGAGTGAAAGAGTCGAGCGCTCGAAAGTCAAAAATCGGTCCCCAGTAACACTCGCTCTCGTTTACTCCGATACAAATAGACAGTGTGCGCGCTATCCAAAATCCTCAATAGCATTTTGGTGTTGACAGCATCTTAAACACAAGTTCTAAAACGCAAGACGTATACGAATGAGTTCTTCGTCACAAGGAAATTACAATAAAAACCGTCAATCAAGATCTGTGCTCGATAAGACCGAAGATCGAGTACCTACTGCGCAAATCCCGAATACGCTTTAAAACTTTCATGAGTTTCCGATGATCGGTCTTAAAGTAAAGAATAAATAACGGTAGGTAAATGTGTTATAATTGGGTTGTTATTTTTGATCATCAATAAAGAACCTAAGACCTATAAATCAATATTACATAATATTCCTCGTATTATCAATGAGGCTATGATCGTAACAAATAAACTGTTTAGGACGGGATATTGTGTTGTGAACTGTTTAGGACTTAGATGCATGTTCTTTAGTATATAAAGAATACTGTACTTTACGAACGCGAGTTATTGTTTGTACAAACACAATGAGAATAACAAAAACAGCTAAGCTCGCTTTCCGCCTTCAGTCGGCGATATTGAAAGGATTATTTTTTCTTCTGTAAGTACATCAATGTTTGTTTGTTCTCCAAATAAATAAAATAAAATACTAAGTGCGTTTTTAATATGGTGAAAAGATCGACATAATAGAATAAAAATGCTTAATGCAGGATGATATTTTTTAAAATTTGTATTACTCAGTCCTACGAATTAACTACAAAGGAAACAATGACTCAGACTAGCACGAGCCCATTTGTTACAATTTCACATCAAAACAAACGAAGCTCGCAGATGAACAGCTACAGGGTCCTCTTAATTAGTGACGTCATCAAATCTGCTCTTAATTGAGTGTATCCAACGTGAAGACGAGACGGCGACAACTTAAAAATACATTTTCATTTATCCAAGAGAGAATTAGCTACGCCTCACTGCTCTGCGACATTGCCTGGATTTTCTTCGCCTCCTTCTTCTGTTTTATGACAAATGCCTGCTTGTATCGCATTTCGTACGTTTGTTTTTGTTTTTACGCTCTTTAGATGTCATAAATGGATGCGCTTTGGAAAATATTTCAGCTTGATAACTCGTTTTACGTTCAGGATTGAAGTCAAAGAGGGAATGATTCTTATACGAGCGAGAATTTTATTTAGAAAACAAATGTGTGCCATCCTAGCAGTTTGTGAAGCACTAGATGCGGAATCCTTTGCTAAGTGACCTAGATTTGTTATAAATAGATACAATCCAATAGTCCAAGTCACCGTCAATAAATCTTAGTAATAAGCGGAATTTTCCGGCTTTAATTAAAACTCATTCATTTTCTTTCAGCGTAGGATCAGCAGATTAATTAGTGACATGAAGACCTTATTCGCTTCTATTGTGTCATTGTGCACAATCTCATTGTTGGCGCATCATTGTGCCGACTGTACTCTTGACGAATCAACTTATATCGGCTGCTTGTTATGGCAATCTCGTATCTCCATTCAACACTGTTGTAAAAGCGACTTTGGATGTAAAGCAATATGATTCACATGCCAAACAACGTGAACGTGAGATATAATGTTGTGAAAGAAATTCGCTAATATTCTCTGTAAAACGTACAATAAAGAAACGTTGTTCAGGCAATCGCCTACAATGAAAACAGCCTTTTGATTCTTGACCATTTAAACGTAAACAACGAGTTTATGGCGGCGTAAAAAGCCAATTTACTGGAGAATTTGTCCTCTCATATAATTCCATCAATGGGAACTGGTTGTAAGCCATATTTAGTTCGGATTCAGAAACGAGGATGAATATAAAAATAATGCCTTATACCTTTATACTTTAGATTTGTTGTTGTATAGGTCCGTGGTTAAAATACTGTTACTTTCCGAATATTGATTGATGTACAAGGAGTACAAAACAACTCTGAAAACAGGAGACTATTACTTTTTTCCATCTACGTTAATTTATTGAACATCCTCTTCGATGATTTGTATGTATATCCCAGATACATATGCATGAAATTCGGCCCATTGACCAAGGTCGTCTTGTTTACGTGCTTATACCTACTTTCCAAACAACTGATTTTATTACTTTCCTTATTCAGAAACAATAATGTTTATTTGTTATCCAAGGCTGCAAAGCGTAGATTGTGGTACTTACATAACGTCTATTGGGAAGAACTGGATACGATTAACATGCCAGTCATTTATGGTTTTGGTTATTTTCAATTTAAATGATGCATTTTGAGTGATCGATGGAGTTGTATTTATCAATCGTAAATCATCAATTTTATCATATTTTATTGAACCACCTATCTAATAGCAGCGTAATATCGTAGATTAAATAACGCAGATTCTAGATACAATGGGTATAATAGCTATTAGATATTAGTTAATCATTTACGTAGCTCTTTCACATAATCTATTATGCCATGAATGAAGCCCTTAAAAACCATATAAATCTTTTGAGCCATATTTTAACCCAAATAGAGTTTTCTAATATATTCCGACAGTCTCACCCTAAGCCCGCATGCAGGAAATATAGGCAGCGATAAGGAAATCGTCGATATAGCTGTCCACTGCCCGTTCTCGTTGATTTGTGTTATTTGTTTTAATATTATTGCAAAGCATTTTGTATCATTGATGCGGATAACTGTATCGTTTTGTTTGTCGTGCCTTTCAGGATTGAGGCTTTCTTTATTGTGCTTGAGAAAGTTATTTGCTATTTAGCTATGAAGATATGTTTTTATGATAACTCGTTTGTATGTGCCTTGCATATTTTACCTCTTTGTTTTGTCTTTGGTTACACGCTCAGGCGGCATGTGAGGTGTATGATGCAATATCTAATAATCTTATGAAATGCAACATTGTAGTAATAAACTTGAATGCTGAATAGCCTAGCATCTGGTGTACGCTCGTGTAAACCCAATAACCATTTAAGTGCATTAACGATAAGAATCTAGAATCGTTAAACCTATGTAAGTGCTTACTCTCACGCGATACAAGCACAGTATATAAACCCCTGTTTTCCCTGAATAAAGATCCATTATAACACCGAGCTTCGTTGTATTATTTACTCCTCTACTGTCTACGCCACATGGCGACCTTGCCAGAGGACTGCTCCAGGCAGTCCCTAGCCTAGCCTAGCCAGCTTAGGCCAGCCAGACTACTACTGCAGCGCATCGACTACAAACCAAGCACCAGCAGCCAGTCCACGACCCACGCCACGCCGCGCAAAGTACGAAGATCATGGGCAGCCAGTGCGACAAGACGCAGCAACAAAAAGAAGAGGTCATCATCGCGCAAAACGGAGCAGGCAACAACGCGCAGCCAACGCAGACCGACTTCGGGCCCACCAACTATTCAACAAACTACATTACCATAACAATTTTGGTATTGGTAGCCATCGGGTGCAGCTACGTCATTTGGAAAAAGGTACACAAATGCCTTACTAAGAAGATCGAGCGTCAAGCGGTAGCAGCGGTAATGCGTCAGCCGAACGCCGCATAAAGAAAAAAGAAGATCGTCGAAACCCAACATCGTCCCAGAAGAAGAACACAAGCCACGGTACTTTTTAAAATATCACTTACCTTATAGTCATACATTTTGTTTTATAGTAGTTTACACTCATTTTCATGCACTGTCTAAAATGAATTATGTCCGAAATTCAAAAAATATTTGAGAAATTAATTAAATTAAGTGAAGATATAAGAAAATTAGGACCACAACGTAGAGCAGAACAACTCGGACTAGACAAACTTGCGAAAGTAAATAGCTTATACCAAGAATACGAAAAATATATTCAAATAAATAGCGAAAAAGTAGCAAAATCCGAGATATCATTGCAAGACAGTCAAATAATACAGTCATATTATCAAAAAATAGAAGAAATATACAGTAAAACAATTTCATATTACAAAATAAAAGAAAAAACCGACATAATAATGGCTTCCAAGGACAATTTCGACCTAAAGACTGCGGTATCGTTATTACCAACAATGGACGGAACCGAAACCGTCACTAACCAGTTAATCGACGCAATAGAACTATACGAAACAATGCTACAACAAGATAGCATAAAAATGTTGATAAATTTCGTATTAAAAACTAGATTAACACAAAGCGCAAAGTTAAGATTATCGCAAAGTTACGACACAATAAATGATTTAGTGGCCGATATGAAAACGCATTTGCTAACAAAAAAATCCGCGACAGCAATTCAAACTAAATTAATAGCTTCGAGACAGGGAGGCAGGTCAATTGAGCAGTACGGCCGCGAGTTAGAAGACCTCCTAGTCAACCTGACAATATCCCAAGCAAATAACAACCCTGAGGCATACAAAATCTTAAAGCCAATAAATGAGAAAACCGCGATAAATAAATTTGCCGACGGATTACGCAACGAAAACCTAAGCACTATAATCGCAGCGCACAATTACAACTCGCTAAAAGACGCGATTCAAGGGGCAAAAGATCAGGAAGTCTCTATGACTCCCGCGTCGACAAGTCAAGGTCACGTAATGCACATACGTAAGGGACCGTATCCTTACAAAAAGCCCTTCGGAGGCAACTACCAAGAACGCTACCCACATCAGCAGCGTCCAATTCAAAATACATACGTGAAAAACCGAATAAACACGCCGCGATATAGAGTAAGAGGTACGCATAGGGCGAGGTACCCATTTCACGGTCGGGGCCGTCGACAATATCATGCACGCAACAATCGACACCAAATAAATGTAGCAGAACAAACGAACAACAATGAAAACGAAAAGCAGTTTTTTCGTGCCTAAAAATCACATTTTATCATACAATAATTTAAATTCAGTACAGTTCGAAATAAAAGGCAAAACATATAATTGGTTAATCGACACGGGCGCGTCCCTCAGCGCAGTAAAACGCGACATTGCAATATCAACCGGAAAACAAATTACACAGAAATATACATGCATAAATGGAATAGGAGGAAAAATAACGTCTTACGGAACAATTGATTTAAATTTAAAAAATATAACAAAACATACTTTTGAACACACATTCCATGTTTTCCACAATTTACCATTACAAGTAGATGGAATAATAGGTCAAGACTTTTTAATAAAATATAAATGCCTAATAGATTTTGAAAAAGAAATAATCACATTAAATTATAACAACCAAATATATGATATACCATTAAATATACAGATGAAAAATAACCAAAGCATAAATTCTAATCAAATAACATTGCCAGCACGAAGTGAGTCTATAATAAAAATTTCAACAAATTATTTAGACGATTGCGTAATATTATCAAGTGAAATCGGCGACGGAATTTTTGTCGCCAATACACTAACTAAAAATGTAAATGGAAAAATAACTGTTAGGGTGTTAAACACACGAAACGAAGATATAAAATTAAAAGAATTTACCCCACAAATAAGACCATTACAGGAATATAAGTGTTTATCATTTGATCAATGCGAAAAAGACGCAAAACGAGTAAAATTATTATTTTCACTACTAAAAATGGAAAACTTACATACCGAAGAAAGAACTTCCATTGCAAATATCTGTGCAAAATTTGCCGACATTTTTCATTTACCGGGCGATTTATTAAATACAACAAATTTATATCAACAAGAAATACATTTAAAACCGAACGCATCGCCGGTATATACTAAACCATATCGATTACCCCACTCACAACGACCAGAAATACAAAAACAAATAGAACAAATGCTAGAAAACGATATTATCGAAGAATCACAGTCGGAATGGGCAAGTCCATTACTCCTTGTTCCCAAAAAATCAGATTCAAATGGAGAAAAAAAATGGAGAATAGTAATAGACTACAGAAAGGTCAACGAAGTCATCGAAAATGACAAATTTCCTTTGCCAAACATTACCGAAATATTAGATTCGTTATCGGGTGCAATGTACTTCACCACCCTAGATTTAAATCAAGGATATTATCAAATCAAACTCAACCCTACAAGTAGGCATTACACAGCTTTTATTGCAGATAAACATTATCAAATGAAAAGACTCCCAATGGGGCTCAAAACATCCCCAAATGCGTTAGTAGAGCAATGACTATAGCTATGTCAGGTTTAAATTATATGAAATGTATCGTATATTTAGATGACATCATTGTCATGGGCAGAAGTTTAGAAAAACACAATAAAAATTTAATAGACGTATTTACGAGACTACGCAAAGTGAACTTCAGATTAAATCCTTTAAAATGTAATTTCTTAAAAAAGGAAATATTGTACTTAGGACATGTAGTAACACCGGAAGGCATAAAACCGGATCCAGAGAAAATTTCAGTAGTTCAAAATTATCCTATACCAAAAAACGCTGACGAGGTCAGACGTTTCGTAGCATTCGTAAATTATTACAGAAAATTTATACCACTCTTTTCGGAAATTACACAACCTTTAAATCATTTATTAAAGAAAAATATAGAATTGAATTGGACTAACCAATGCCAAAAGGCATTCGAGACATTAAGAACAGCGATAATAAACCCGCCAATACTACAATATCCCGACTTCTCAACTGATAACGAGTTCGTGATACACACGGACGCCTCGGGCATAGCTATAGGATGTTTATTATCAAATAAAAATGGATTACCAGTAGCTTACGCAAGCAGACCATTAAATACAGCAGAAAAACTTTATCCAACATCAGATAAAGAATTATTAGCGATTGTATGGGCAGTAAAATATTTTCGACCATATTTATATGGCCGCAAGTTCAGAATTATCACAGACCACCGCCCACTAATATATTTATTTGGCATGAATAATCCATCGAGCAGGCTCACCAAGTTTCGATTGTGTTTAGAGGAATACGATTTTGTAGTAGAATATTTGAAAGGAAAAGATAATGTAGCGGCCGACGCATTGTCTAGGATTGAAATAACAAGCGAAGAACTAAAGAGTATGATACCACAAGTAATAACAGTAATGACTCGAGCACAAACAAAACGAATGGAAGCGAAAAAACAGCCAACCGATTCCAAAAATAAAGTTTCCAACCACGACTGGACTGATCATCCAAAAATGGTGGAAATCCTAAAAAAGCCAAATAACATGCCAGAATTAAGTTTAGATGAACAAGATTATTATAAAACACTGGAACACGCAGATTGTATAACCAGTACAAATAATGAGATAATATACTCGCCATCCTCACTGACATTGTGTCCCAAAGCTTATTGTCGACCGCGATCGAAACGAGACTTTCCCGCGGGGGCATTAAGCACATTTTGCAAGGCACAAGGAATAACAGAGGTATGCATACTATATAATAAAATTAATAAAGACACCGCGCGTATTATTAAAGAACTAGCTCAATATATGCATAAGCACAATGCAGGGTCCGGACCCCGATTATGTATAATTAAAGGTGTAACGAAAATAAGTGATAAGGATGACAGGCGCGTAATATTAAATGATTTCCATATTTTACCAACAAGTGGCCATGCAGGCATTCGAAGAATGACCAACAACGTTAAACGGTACTATTATTGGCCGGGAATGGATAATGACATACATAAATTTGTACAACGATGTGATAAGTGTCAAAAACAAAAATATCACACGAACACAAAACAGCCACTCTGTATAACGAGTACGGCAACAACAGCTTTTGACAAATTGTTTTTAGATTTAGTGGGACCTCTGACAAAAGATGCCAACGGATATTGTTATATATTAACGCTGCAATGCGAGCTAACAAAATATGTCGAGGCCTATCCATTATTAAATAAAGAGACAGACACAGTCGCGCGATCATTTGTTGACAATTTTATACTACGTTATGGAATTCCCCGAGAAATCGGCACGGACAGAGGAACAGAATTCATTTCGTCAACTATGCGCGAGGTTTGTCAACTATTGAAAATCAACCAATTGCAATCGACCGCTTACCACCATGAAAGTTTAGGTGCGTTAGAAAATTCACATAAATCATTAGGAGCATATCTTAGAATACAGACCAACAACCAGGCTCACCAGTGGTCAGATTGGTTGCAATATTGGTGTTTTTCATATAATACTTCAGTACATACTTCAACGAAATACACACCATACGAATTGGTTTTTGGTAAACTATGCCATATACCAGGAAATATTATAGGTCAAGTAGACCCAATATATAATTTTAATTCATATGCGATAGAACTTAAGTATAGGTTACAAAAATCCCAAGAGGATGCTAGAGATAATTTGATAAATTCAAAACAAATTAGAAAAATAAGCTATGATAAAAATATTAACCCAATTAACTATAGCGTAGGAGATTTAATATTAGTAAAAAAGGAAGATCTTGACAAAATGACTACCTTATACACGGGACCATATAGTGTCATTCAAGACCAAGGTGAAAATGTCAAAATATTAATGTCAGGAAAAGAATACATTGTCCATAAAAACAGAACAAAACGCTATTACTTTTAATAATAATACTTTACTTTTTATATAGTTATTGTAAAAACCTAGCCTAAGATGAAAACGGAATAAAGAATAATAATAATAAAAAAAAAAACTTAAAATAATAATAATTAGAATAAATCATAACTATATTTACCGTAGGATAAGAGAATAACAAAAAAAAAAACACTTACCAGTAGAAACAGCAGACAACACACTAAACACACACAATTAAAAGAAAACACGAACATAAAAAAAAACCTACAAACTAAACCACCCTTTATCCCCCCCGCTCCCCCACTATAACCGTTCACCGAAGGCCGTGCACCGGTCAAATACCGCGCTAAGGACCGGGTCAACAATGATGTTTACTAGCGACATGATTCCACAAGACTGAACAATAATCACCCATAACGCCACCCATCAAGCCAGTCATAGACCACCCAAGAAAAAGTAACAAAAGCCGAAACTAGAAACCTATATCATTAAATATCAACAATAAAAGTCATCAAAAGCTAAATCCCTCAAGCACAAAAGATAAACAATGTATCATTACAATCGCAAGCTTAACGGAAACACAATCTCACGCCATATACGGAACACATACAGTAACACAAGTACACTTTGTCAACTACACAAAATAGAAGATAAGAAATTCTTAGTATTAAGCATTATATATAAGTTAGTTTTAAGCCAAAAATATGTATCCACATTTTTGTCTAAAAAAAAAACCGTGGACGTGAGGTGTATGATGCAATATCTAATAATCTTATGAAATGCAACATTGTAGTAATAAACTTGAATGCTGAATAGCCTAGCATCTGGTGTACGCTCGTGTAAACCCAATAACCATTTAAGTGCATTAACGATAAGAATCTAGAATCGTTAAACCTATGTAAGTGCTTACTCTCACGCGATACAAGCACAGTATATAAACCCCTGTTTTCCCTGAATAAAGATCCATTATAACACCGAGCTTCGTTGTATTATTTACTCCTCTACTGTCTACGCCACACATGGCTCCCAATGGTCCAGGACACCATTGTTCCATGAGTGGCAAAAATAAACAATACAGATATTTATTACATCGGACATGTAATCAGTTTTTTTTTTCAAACTCTATTATTAGTTTGGTAGCAAAAGCAAATGTAATTCCATTACCGAGATAGACCAAACAATATATTTTTTTAATCTTAGTCAAAACAGTAAATTTAGTCGATTTTTATACTTACATCATGGTCACAGTATTCATTTTAATACATATGCTATGTGACATGTTGACCAAATTTTATAAAATGGTGTTTGTTTATAATAATAATTTGTAGAATAGCTATTAGAGATGGGCCGACTACGGGTTTGGCCGACTAGCCGACTAGCCGACTAGTCGGCCGCCTAGAAGGCCGACTAGTCGGCTAGGCCGATTGTGGACTTCGGCTAAGTTCGGGTGCAATCGGGAAACTTCGTTTCGGTTTGCCGTCGCGCTGTCTCAGCTGTCTGCATGCGCTCAAAGTACCAAATGTGATATTAACTCTGTATTTGAGTAAAATATAAAACGAATGGTAAAAAATGGCAGTTGGATTGGAATGGAAATGGATTTTATGTCTCGTTTTCCTGTGATCCATAACTCTAACTACTCATGGTCTCTGATTCACTAGCCTAAAAGCCTAGCGTCTAAGCGTCGCGCCATTTTACTACCAATCCTAAGATTAGTTGGCAGTTGTCCGATTCATGTAACAGCCAATAAAACAGGCTTTTGATACCCCATTCATCTAAGCCGAGAACAAATAAACGTCTGCACCCAACGCATCTTTGACTCCAGCCGGCTACTGAATAGGCGCTCGATCGAGCTGATGACGCCAAGCGTAAAATGAGTTGTGCGCTCCACCAGCCCGCCACGTCCTGTAAACATCCATTGTCTCTCGTGAAATGTACCAGGATTCTTTTCGGAAATTGCAAACGTCTTCTAGCTACTGTAAACTTGTTTTCATTAATATTGGCCACTGTCCAATATTTTCGAGTCGGTGCGTTTGGACGCGCGTTTACGTCGGTAATGTATTGGTGGTATACACTAGGACGTGATCCGGTTGCACGGGAATTTGTAGGGTTTGTTAGTAGTATTGTCTGGAATTTGCATGGTTCTGTATTTGAATGCATTCGGAGCCTAATGATAGTATACAATTAGATAGTGAAAAATTGAATTCCAAAGAGCGGTCCCGGCAATCTAAGAACATGGCAAATGTATAAATATATAAGTTATAACCTAACGTCAGAATGAACATTTCAGGAGGGATTTGATTAAGACTATTTGTAAATAAAGGGTATAAAGGCACAGCTCTCAGCCGAGTTGGTGACTTATAGGAGCGTAAAAAGAACGAAACTCTTTTGTTTTTAATAATCGAAATTAATCATTTGCATTATTTGTTTTTATCAGACCCAGTCATGAGACTTTTACGAGCCATTGACTTTTCGTTGTTTACAGCGTTGGATATAATTGGCAATCAAACGTGAACATTTCATCGCTTCAAGGAATATAGACCCTTTCAGTCTTCAATGAAAGGAATCTTTTTATTGTTAAGTGATTCTACATCTGAGCCTCGCAGAACACTTTATATCTTTACAAGACTAAAAAAAAACCATGTAATATATACATAAACGAGCATACTTGCATGCACCTTATAATCCTTTCAATCATAAAACTCATTTTTGTAATGCTTTTTTTACCAGCCGGTCGATCACATAACGCATTGTACGTACGTTAGGAAGATAAATATAAAATTTTAACGACGGTTGTATTGTCCGAACGCGCGTTCGAAACGTTACGTGATTATCCCTCTGATGTAATAAGATTACATGATATGTGAATGTGGCACGTACGAAATAGAGAATTTATTTCCCTAGATAAGCGTTCGATATTACCTAACAGTGTTAGAATTTTACATCCAACGAGCAATTAGCAAAGTTTCCTCATAATTATGAACGAGATTCCACCTCATAAAGGATCTAATATTACGAAGTTGATGCATTAACTTGCAGCTATTTTCGCACCGTACGCGACAAAGTTCAGGTGTTAACCAGGTTTATAGCTCGACCCTAGTGGGGTGACCAGCAGATTACCTTTGCTGGGACATGAAAACCCTAATTACGTTGCTCTGATGAGTGCTTGAGAAATGGCGATACTCGTACTAGTGAGGGTTTTCATATGGCCCCGGTCCTTAAGATAAATAGTCTAGCACATGTTTATTTCATCGTATGGCATACATTATTTTGGCCTTTAAAGTTTGTCTCTCGTACCACCCAGGGAACACGTGCAGGGTTGTGGTAGGTAGCGCCTGCGGACGCGAGTAACAGTTGTCCCCCCTTGGTCAAGTGCACTGAGCACTGAGTTCAAGGATTGAAAGCAATTCCACGTTACACACAGCATTTTTTAAACTAAAAATGGGATTGCGTTTTACCTTCGTCTTAACTGGTGGAAAGCCCCATCATCACGCACACTTACAAAAAGCCTGCCCATACAGCAGTTCACACAGCATGCGACAGTTTTTTAATGCATCTAGCTAGTGTATGAGGTTGGTTCGAACGTTGTAATTTCAGCGTTTAATGCTCTGACATATTCATGTCTTACTCCACATTCGCCGTATGGATTATATATAAGATGCATGCCTAAGCTGCTGCAAGTCCGTTTATTTTCCAATAAATACGATAAATCTTACTTTACTCCACATACCAAAATTTGCTTTCTCTGTATCTCAGCCCAAGTAATTACAACGCACACTATTTCCTCGTGTCAAGTCGCATGTTCCCTTATAGTTTGATGTGGGATACGATATTAATGGGTTTCGATCTCGAAATAGACGTAATGGGGAGTCTGCAGAATCTGATGTTAAAGATGAAATTCTGTTAACTTATATGGAAGGACGATGGAAAGCGCTCGATGTTAAACCCCAAGATTTTAACATCATGTCTTACTTCTTTAGTGTCTGTATCTTCTTAAACACCTAATTGTACTAATTAAACTACTTAAAACGTATGGAAAAGCGGGACCGTGTCACCGCGGCCTGGCACTTTGAAAGTGAATTATGAATACAACGGCATGATACTCCCTGCTCGTTATTCATTTTGTGTACAAAGCTATCTATGCAAATGTGCTTCATTCCAGTTTGTTAGACTCGGCTGCCTTTGACCTCTTTATGACTATTTAACTATTGGAGTATTTTGGTTTAGTTATACAAGAATATGCCACATGATAGAAATTATTTGGGTTGAGGCTGTTTCGTAAGCAAACGCATATAGTGAATATAATACATCGAGTAGGTACCTGCTATTGTACGATCTACGCGATGTGTTAGACAGAAGTAGGGCGCGCAACACATCACATACAAATATGGTTTAAATATGTCGACTCAGAAAGACATTCTGTTTATTTATTAGAATTAAGATATAAATTATTGTTTCTTCTTTTATTTCAACATTAATTTAATATTGTTGTGACGTAAGGATTTCAATTGGATTTAAAATCAAATATTAACTTATTCAAGGCCAAACAACGCTACGTCATACCCGTAGCGCGTGGCGACTTTTTTCCACTTTGTAGGGGTAATCATTCGTAGATGCTTTAGTAATTGGCCTGTACCAGTTAGGAAAATAAATGTGGCTTTTATTATTTATTTATTTATTTAGTTATTTATACAAGGAATTCCAACAGCTATGAAATATTCGCTAAACTTTATAAATAGCAATACAGAGCCAATTATAGGAACTCGCAAATAGAAACTGAGTATAATAATATGTTACACAGTACACGCTATATGCTATTTCCTTCCTATTGACATAAATATGTGCGAGGTAAAATCCAACAAAATTAACAGAACCTAAAATTGTCCTGTGCTTGTCAAACCAATATTGAATTTGTAAATAAACCTATGAATCCAATGAATTCGCGCTAAGCGTCGTTAGTCCATTTGAATTATTGAATTATTGAATTAATAATTTATTTCAGACGTATGTCCATATGGGTTAGTATACATTGTGAACTTATGCTATTGTTAGTACATTCAAATATAATGTCAGAATTTAATTACACATAAAATAAAATAAAACATAAAAATCAAACATGAAATTCACCTATTTAGGGCTGGGATCTCGCATGAAGTCTGATGCATAGCCTGGTAAGTGGACAGTCTGGCCGGTTTGACAATGCGTTAAGGACGCCATTCGAACTGCCCCGCGTCCTGCGCACCAGCGAGGCAACGCGCTTACGCACGATGGCGTGAAAGCCATCCGTACGCGCCTCCGCAAACATGGCCGATGCGCTACAGTAACGCGGCAAACCCAATAGCATCCTGAACGCATTGTTGTACTGGACTCGCAGGGCGTTGAGGGTCCGCTGCGAGTAGCTGACCCACAGGCTGCACGTGTAAAAAGATTGACAGAAGGCTTTAAAGTAATCTTCACTTCTGTAGTACACCGTGCAAACCTGCGTGCCAGCATGTTACACCGTACCGCCAACGCCCTACGCTCCCTTTCCACGTCAACGTTATCCGACAACTCCTCCGTAACCCAGTGGCCCAGGTACTTAAACTTTGATACGCGGGTTAAGTTCGTACCACCCAGCACGACGGGCGGCACTGTATCAAGTTTGCTACCACGCGGATTGAACACAAGCAGTTCGCTCTTTTTTGCGTTGTACCGGAGCCCCTGGGTCTCGGCATAGTCCTCGCACACACTGACCAGCTTCCTGAGAGCACTGATCGATGGACTCAGCAGCACCATATCGTCAGCGTAACTAATATTATTGACACTGATTCCGTCAATCGAGCATCCGATTCCGGTACTGCTGAGTTCAACGATCAGCATGTTCATAAAAAGATTGAACAATTTGGGTGATGTCAAGCCCCCCTGCCTCACCCCGCACTTAAGCCGATACATGTCTGAGTGCGAGTCCGCCCACCTGACGTAATTGGTTTGGTTATTGTACCAGTATTTAAACATATTAATAACTTCGCCAGGTAGATCAGTCTCGCACTCCAGCTTGTTCCAGAGTACATCGTAGGCTACCAAATCGAAAGCCTTAGATAAGTCCAGGAAGCACGCATACACTGGCGTCCTCCTTTCAGTGTAGTATTGGACAGTTTGCTTGAGACACAACACCGCAGACTCTGTGGATAAACCGGTTTTGAAGCCAAATTGTGCATCGTGCAGATCAAGGTGCTTGTTTAGAATCCTGTCAAGCAAACTGTCCAATACCTTGGCGATTATGGTAGCCAGCGATATGGGCCTATAATTAGAAGTGTCCGCTACGTCACCGGTTCTGTTCTTCACGAGTGGCACGACTATCATTTTCATCAGTTCGTCTGGTAGGTAAGAGTGCCTGATGCAGAACGTGAAGAACATTGCCAGCACTCTTGGCAGGTGGGACCCCGCATGTTGCAGGTGCTCGATGCTCAGGCCATCGTGTCCTGGTGACTTACCTCTAACCATCGTATTTAAGACCGCTTTGACATCTTTGGCAGTAATATTGATTAGGGCTTGCCGTACACGACACCCAGCATCCAGCACCCGCCCCGCCCCGGGGCGCGTTGGGGGCTCGACTCTGAAAACATTCCGAAAATGATTGGCTATTTGCTGCGGCTCGCTCAGTCCATCAACACTAACTGGCCGGCCAGGCTCAGGACTAAGCCTTTTAGTACATTTCCAGAACTTACCAAAACTCTTACTAACATGATGTGAAGCTAACATGTCCATTTTAATTTGGTCCTGGTTATTTTGGCACCACTTTAACTTGGCTTTAAAGATTCTTCTCGTTTCTACCATATTAGTAAAGATAGGGCCTTGAGATGGTCTACCAAACGAAACCCACTCCCGAAAACCTATCCGAGCCATTTACCATCCGTTTTTTACCTTTATTCATCAACCTTTCGATGTAAACAATTTTACGTGTTGTGTATTAACTGGAATGGGAAGTCAATAACGGTATAATATTTTTCATCGAACGTTCTGAAAAAAATGTTAATTTTTGAATAGCTACTTTATATTTAACCAATATAATAAACATTTGTCTGTAATTTATATTGTCATTTTCATCGTGTAATTAATAAATCAAAATCTGAATCTGATAAACAATTTGAATGCAGTTTTCAAATATTGTCAAGTTCATTCTATAGTAATGAAACTTATATTCCGGTCAAAACGCATTGAATCTTTTTTTCTATTCGATTAATACATTTAATTTTTTGCAGTTTTTTCTTTCATATATCAGTAGTTGAATAAAAAAGTATTTGTATTTTCAGTTCATTTGTTTCCGACATATGCATTTCAGATTGAAACACACAGTAGGCATTCAGAATCTTCAAAGCCACCTCACTAAAACACCTTTCCCAGACATCCCACACTCATTACTTAGTCCTTTTCAAAAACCGACTATTTTCATATATGCAAGTGAAAAACTTGAACTTCGGACAAAAGACGCTCGCGTAAGAAAGTTTTAAAGACGTCCGAAGGAGGCCTCAATAGACTTGCGGCGGCAGAATCTGATACGATTCATTAGTGAAATGACCTTTTAATATTCAGGTATCTTTTGATTGGGAGTGTCAGTTGCACCCCCGGCCGGGCCTTTCATGGCGCGTCGGCTTTCACATGCCCCTCGAGTTTTTGACACTTTTGCGACTTTGACTTTTGGTCTTTGCTTTAATGTTACGCGTTGCTAATTAACATTTTTGGTGGAAATTTCACGTTTAGGGAGTTGTGGATTAGGCTTGCGCGCGCTAGGTCACTGAGCTCAAAACTAGTACAATCGCTCAAAGGTACAGTCAGCATCACATAGTTCAATTCAATTTTTTTTTTTTTAAATGGCTTCCATCTAAGTTAAGATGATTTCGCCAGTGTCAAGTTTGCTTATAAAGCGACGTTGTTCGGTAGTTTGGTCAGTCGTCAATAATGCAATCAGCGTCAGAAGCTCCGCTTGAGAAGCAAGGCGTCCACCGCTGACCGCATCCCCGACGAAAGACCATCACATAGTTAGTAGCAGCCAAAGTAGCCAAATATAGTTTTCAGTAAAAAATCCTAGGGTAATTGGCCCAACGTATTACGAGCGTCTACCCGCCAAATTGCGAACTGAACCATCTGACGAAACATTCAAACGTCAGCTGAGAATCTTTTTATTAGAACATCCATTGTATTCTGTATGTGAGTATATGGACATATAATATATTTGACATGGTTAATTTAATTTAATAATAATAATTACAATTTGTTAATATTCTAGTTTTTATTTTGCCGATCACTACGAGATATCAATATCAATATTTATATTCCTTATTTTGACTTTATCATTAATCATTTTGTAATATATGTCCATAATAATCTTGTATTGCACCTGTGACATTTCATTCAATTAATAATATTCATTATTTGACGATCATTAAATAAATTAGCTTAAAGTTAACTTATAATGTAAATTTATTTTATGAAATAAAGAAATAGAAATATAAATATATCGTAACACTTCCTTACTCCTACAGTAATAAAGACGTGTTCCGATATATTTGGCTACTTTGGCTGCTACTAACTATATGGTGCTGACCGGTCTTTTAGGTCTTTTAGTTCACTAGTACACTAAACGACGTCTGTTCATGCTCCTTAGACCGAATGAATTGAACCAGATATCGTTTTGCTGTCAGTGTCACTGCTCGCTCTTCCGCTCGGTTCTAGCTCCGGGTGAACTAAACGTACTAAAGAGCAGAAAGAGTTCGGTCTAGTACTGTGTCGGGAATTAGGTCTTTTTACTTTTTAGTTCTTAGCACAAGCCTATTGTGGATTTTTAATACTTAATCTATACTTCCATACTTATATTATAAATGCGAAAGTGTGTCTGTCTGTCTGTCTCTTACCTCTTCACGCTTAAACCGCTGAACCGATTTGGATGAAATTTGGTATAGAGATATTTGAATCCTGAGGAAGGACATAGGATAGTTTTTATTCCAGAAATCATCCCCCAAGGGGATGAAGTGGGGTGTGAAAGTTTGTATGTGGCTACGATATAAACTAGTTCCACGCGGACGGAGTCGCGGGCAGAAGCTAGTACTAAATATTTTTTATATGGAAAAATGACAGTTGGATCTACCTAACGCGCGTTCAAAACGTTAACTGGTTACCCCTCTGAATGAAGTTTTTTTAATCGAAAGTTTCATATGTATTTACGTCACACCTGGGGCCGTAGACAAGGTTACAATCGACAAGCGCTAACGCTAACGCTAACGAATAAAATGTATGGGAATGACAGATGCCGACGAAACACTTTTCGTTAACATCTGTCATTCCCATACATTTTATTAGTTAAGCGTTAGCGTTAGCGCTTGCCGATTGTAACCTTGTCTAGGCCCCCTGGCCATAATGCGAGTTATACCGCACGCTGCGCGTACGGTAAAACTCGCATTGTGGCCAAGTGAAGACGTAAAATTGTGTACTCACCACAAGCGGTAATTCGTAAAGCCCCAGATCGATTTATAACACCTGCAATCCCCATTCACGAATTCACCGCCCTAGGCACGTAATGTACTATTTTGATGAGTCTAATGTGTTTGAATGTTTGAACTTAGTTACATGACAGTGTTAATAAACATTTAAACGTGTGTGATTGTTACAGGCATGCAAAACTGATTATTGTATTACAGTCATTACATCATTGAGCATTATTATGAGACAGAAAATCCTGTAAAAAGTCGCTAAAGACAGCTATGGTCACCATCCATACTAATATTATAAATGCGAATGCTGATTTCTTCTCCAAAACTATTTAACATTTTTTTTATTAATAATTAAAGAAAGGCTTTGGCCGTGTTCCTACGTTTTCCTTTTTTTTAATAATCTAGTCAATTGTTTTCTGGATGTTTTAAACAGCGGAAAATCTGGCATTTTTTTTAGGTTTTTGAAGGTTAATCTCTTTTAAGAATTATGAAAAAAAGGAAAACATAGGAACATGTCAATTATTTATTTATCGTATGGCATTTTTTTTTGGTCACTGGATTACATATAAAATAATAATAAAATTGGCTAAAGATTTAGATTTGCCCTCTTCAAGTACTCTGTGGCGAGTGGAGTAAGACACTTGAGGTCCTCCATCCGTCCTGAAAATTTTGTTATTGGGCATTCCAGGACCATGTGGTTCACCGTCTGATCGGGGTTTCCACACACACACCGAGAGGAGTCGCACCAACCCCATTTATGCCAGTGGTGGGCGCAGTTTCCAACATGTCAATAGTAGCCATAGATTTATGGAAAAAAAAATTTTGCTCTACTGCCATTATCCAGGGAGAAAACAGGGGACTATGTTTGTATGGAAAAACGCCTTTGTGTTTCCTCTGGGATGATATAGCAATTTCCCTACATACATTTTGTGAAATTGGATTAGCACAGCATTACCACAGCCAGTTTTTTAACATCTTCGGTTTCGTAGACGTATTGTATGTGTCCTGTTACACGAAATAAATGTTTTTTTTTTTATTATTGTTGAAATGGTAACTGAAGGAACGCTGCCTACCAAAGCGAAATAACCGTTTTTCATTATTTTTTCTAAGGATTGTGATCATCTAAGCACAAAACACCTTTGAAGTTGTTATGGCCGGCATCAATATTTTCTAAATATATGAAACAGGGAAGAAAAATTAGCACCTTTTAATCTTTGTAGGGACCATATGACAAATGGACATGGTGGAAAGAAACAAATATGTAATATAAAACCACCGTTTATTTGCCCCGTGAATTCTATCAATTCATACTTTAGATTCAAAATAATATTTAAAAATTCCTGGAGGGTTTAGAATTATTTCGCATCGCACCCCTGGAGTTGCTCAAAGAGTTCTCCCGGGGGACGCGGGTCGTTCAAACGAACGGGAACCCTTGCACCGGGCTTGCCCTCTGCCACAAGCGCCAAGAATTTAGCGAATTAAGGGTAAGTACACATCACTTACTTGGCCGACATTAAAGACCGCTTGAATTCCCTGTCCAATGCCGTCTTTATAAGTCTTTTTGGCCAGAAGGGCACCACGGCGCACTTCTCATACAAATGTTTTTCGGTCCATATCGCTTAATTAGTCAATAACATGTTCATGTATTTTAAATAGCCAATCACACTTTCTAATTACCGCGAAATTTACAGAATTAATAAAATATCCATGAACAGTACTTTATTTTAGCGGTTTGCTCATACAAAATGAATAATGCAAAAATACGCTAAATATTTAATGTACAAAAATATTGCACGTATTTTTTGATGATTCGAGTCGAGTCCGAACTTGACATCAAAAAATATGCAAGTTTGGCTCGGGCCAATTCTACAATATTTAGTTAATTGCGCCTTTGCTGTTTAGTTAGTTGCTCACAATAATCACAATGTCTCTATGAGCGGCACCGTTTGCCGGCTAACGATCAGACCAGGCACAGGTATTTGTATGGAATTAATTTACCGCGCCAGCTATAAGCATATGACGATAAATATTTTTCCCTTATTGATGCATTGAAGCCTGCCTATTAGTATAGTATTTCACTATCAGTGTCGGAGCGAGCGTTATTAATTCAGAATAATTGATACAGATTACACAGTACAGATACCAACAAGGGGCTTTATTTTGCTCTCCGTAGGGACTTGGGTCCAAGTCTCAGTAAGCAGTAAGCTTCTGTCGGGGTAACGTGTTCAGAATGTATGTGTTTATGTATGTCGTAACTTTGTTTTAATTAGCACGTATCTTGTCCTATTAAGTATTATTAGATTTGGTTATTCTTATTAATGACAGGCAGCGCAGCTATGTTACCATAAGGACGCACCTCACACCCCCACCTCATTGCAAATAATAGGTACGTAGAAAGGAAGGGGGTGTTTTTTGGGTTAATGATTGATCTATGTATAGTTTTCCCGCTCGCCGCCATTAACTTGTTTCGCAGCCGCCATTACTAACGTATCTCTTGAATATTACAAAAGTGCAATTACGGTATCAACGGGTTGTAAATGCATAATGTGCCATCCAGTATTCAACGCATGTGTTCCATTATGCGTTTATGCATAAATTATGTTTGATAAATACTAGACGTGTTTTAATCACGAATGTAACATTTTGTTAATTAATGAAATCTCCTGTCGACACCCGCTTGCAACACAGACTTTCTATAAGCTGCATAATTGCACTACATACAGGGTAAACGTGCCATTGCTCGACTCTTGTCCAATACTTAGTTTGGCACAATAACCGGGGACGAGAACATTGGGACGTTTACCTTATGACCAGCAGCAGAAGCTACCAAGTTATGTCTAAAATTACTCTTAGTTATATTACTCAAGGAAATATTAGAACTTATTTACTAGTAAATATGTACCTAACTATAATAGTAATATTTAAAAATTCTTCCTTTTCCATTTTAATTAATTTCAGGAACTTATATAGAAAACGGATACGTGTGCGAATAATAGTGTGCATAGTGGGTGCATAAATTGGTACTTCAGCAAAATTTCATCAAAATCTGCGAAGTCTTATTTACCATTAGGTTCCACAAGTCATAATGTGGTCGTCAGTAGTTCCACTTGACTAGATTTCATGAAAATTAATAATTAAACTTAAGTCAAATTGAGCCTCCCACCTGGTGAAGTTGGTTAATAACATTTATTTTCATCTGCATGGGTACTTCCATACACGCTACGAAGATCGGATTAGAGAAAATACCACACGAAAATCTTATAATTTCCGCCAAACATATTAAAACTCCGATCATCCCAGATTAAGTGTACCTATGCATTAAAATATAAGAGATATTCCGAGATATTTCGAGATCGGTTTCCATTCTCGTAGCACAGTATCGGCAGAAGCATAATTTCCTGTGCTGAAATATTTATACTCGGTCCGAGGTACGAGCTACGCTGCTACGGCGTAGCAAAATCTACGGCGGTAGTGCCGAGGCGGCGGTTAGGGTGCGGGCGTAGCAATAAGCGAACAATATTATTTACCAATCACTTTTTTTGATATCATATCAATTTGATACCAATCTCATCTCAATATCAGTGTTTCTCACAAGGTGTTAGCTATGCGCATTCGAAAGAGGGCGTGAATCGGAAAATATCGCGTTCTTTGAAACGCCGTTCTGACTAGATTAGGAAACAATAAAATAAGGGATGATTTTCAGAAATAAGATTCTAGAATATATGGTTGTTTATCTTATTTAATCGATGGTAAGGTAAACGTCCGAGTGCTCGACGCTGTACTAGTATATGGCATGGGCACTCTATGTCAAAGTGACATGGCTTAAATTCGAATGAAGAAAAATCCTTTGACATAGATATTCTAAGATAAGTTAGGAGTGCTGTGTTATAACCCGCACCAATTATTTTTGCTGATGACAGTACTATTATATTTTCTGGAAAAACTGGTAAAACATATGAATCTGACATTTACAATACATTAATTAAAATAATAGAATGGCTAACTAATAATAATCTTAAACGAAATCTTGACAAAACTAATATCATGACATTTCAACAAAGAAACAAACCTGACAATTTATCTATGGCATATAAGGGACATAAAATCAATGAAACGGACGTAACAAAATTTTTAGGGCTTAGTATCGATAGTAAGTTGACATGGAAAAATCAAACTGACATTATATGTAAAAAATTAAGTAAATTTTCCTATGCGCTATACAATTTGCAAAGAATCGCAAATCAGTCATCGGCTTTAACTGCCTATCATGCCTTTGTAACATCCACTTTAAGGTATGGGATACTTTTCTGGGGAAATTCAACAAATAAGGAAAACGTATTTAAGGCTCAAAAAAAGGGTTTAAGGTCGATATGTGGCATTAAGCGATATGACACCTGCAAACCGTATTTTATAAAATTAAAAATACTTACATTACCTTGTTTGTATATTTACGAAATGGTCAATTTTGTAAACACTAATCGCCATCAGTTTAATAAATTTAAAAGTATACGTCTCCAGAACAAATTAAAATCGCAGTCAAGTCACACAGCACTACTACAAAAAACAATACTAGGGATGTCGCACAAAATATACAATAAGCTTCCACAGCACATCCTTGCAAACAATGGAAACGAAGTAGATTTTAACAGGAGTTTGAAGTTATTTCTTACGGAAAAAGCATATTATACGGTAACAGAATTTTTGACTGATGTATTTGATAAATATTGACATATCCTACACTCTTTCTTATTGTTATATCTCTTTTGACCTATTTAATTTAATTTAATTTAATGAATCAATTTATATTTCATGACATGTATTAAAATGACTACGAGTATCTATTACTTTTACTTACTATGTCAACAACCACCCAGACCAATATATTTGTACGCCGACAGGCATCACATAGTGATACGAAAGCTAATGTAACACCAAGGTGTACAAGGGTAGGTACAAGTACCTACATACCTATGTTGAACAAATAAGTCTTTGAATCTTGAATCTCAACATTTTCCTGGTATGTAGCTATAATCGTTCGTAGACTCGTGACAGACATTAACCCGTAAGGGCAATTTGCGTAATCAATATTACTTCGATTATAGATAATCAATTCTACTAGTTATTAGATATCCATTCCATAAAAAATATTTATAAACAAAGCGGAAAAACGTCGCATGCGGCTGCTATATACTTGAATACGTAATAACAGTAGTTATTAGGAGACAATCATACGAACTCAAACTAGGCCCATCGTGTTCAATAAGGCTTGTGTAATGGGTGCAAGACGACGATATGCTTAAAACATATAAATACATAGAAACCATTCAAGACTTAGTAACAAATGTTTATGGTCCTCACACAAACATTAACCCTTGTTTACCGGGACTCGAACCCACGGCCGTCAAAGGCTACTACTTCTTAGGTTTAACCAGTCGTCAATTAGACCATACAATTATATTTATAGGCCAAAAAAAATGCTCTTACGCGTTATCGTTAAACTTGCTTCACCACTTTCTAATTGTTACTTGGCCAAGTTGCATATGACAAGATACAAGTGACAAGTAAAGTACTAAATGATAGTCTTACGTAATTTTTAATCATCACTACATAGTCTGTGTCCCGCTGTCTGCCCCTATGTATGTATGTATGCTTAGATCTTTAAAACTACGCAACGGATTTTGAAGCGGTTTTTTTTAATAGATACAGTGATTCAAGAGGAAGGTTTATATGTATAATGTGCGCAGCCGGGGCGGGTCTCTAGTGAAAAATAAAATCTTGAGTAGTGCACGTTCATGTGAATATCTAAAAGAAATTGACAACCGAAAAACACTACCTTTCTCTGCCTGAGGATTTTTCAGGGGTACTTTATTATAACAACATAAACACGCCTGGTTTCTATCACTATACTCACAGGTTTAACATAAGACTACCTACCGTTCGGGCTATGGTAATAACTTTGCCGCTTTACCACCTTTTGTGTGCCATTTTAGGTAAATAGTGCGAACAAAATTATGGTGTGTTTTAATAAAACCAGGTATCCTTAGCCTTTATTGCATTTCTGCATAATTAAAGTATTTTCAAGGAGGGAGCGTGCTTTGTTTATTAATGAACTATAAATACAATTGGGCAATTAATGCATGTGTAATCCGATATCCATAATTTCGGCCAAAACACGAGTGTTTCGTCATAAAAGTGATATTTTCTGAAACCGTAACATGGCAATATTTATAAGCTTCGTATACAGCAGCCCTGTAGGTTAGGTTAGGTTAAGTATGTTATGCTGAAAATACGTTACGAACAGTAACTTGTCAATAATCAGGTTAAAGATACCAAACGAATCCAGCGCATCGATACTCAAATCCAGCTTACACCGGTTTTACGGTTCTTCCAGACTATAAAAAAGTTATGACATGTTTTACTGTACAAAAAACAAGGTAAAAGCCGGTAAAGTTGACAAGCTGTGTTTTACTACGAACACCGGGCGCTGTAAGAACCCATTAGGTATTTATGCAAATTCAGTGTTTTAGTACCGCGATATCGATTTATTCGTTTCCTAGAAGCTTTGAATGCAACCGGCAATAAATTATTGACATAATACTGGGAGTTTACCGCGTTTGGGGTTACATAACATACAGTATCGGTTTCATTTCAAAATTATTGCTGTAATGCATTTATTTTTTAAGTATACCAGATGTTGATTAATATTAACTAAATCAAATAAAAAAACTAAGTTAAATCTAAAAAAGGCCCCCGAGGCATTTAACTTAGGATGCTGGCGGCATTTCCTCTCTGGATTGCAATGCTGATTCGTTGCGCGATAAAGCCGCCAGCTCTTCGGTCACCAGTGACATTAATTATAATGTTACATGGGTTATTTTATCGGTATTATATATTCCGTAACTTTTCAAATGATCTGTTTTAGTTATTAAGTTTGTATGTGGCGTACACTACGTATCAATGAGTAAGTAAGTACCTTCCCACATTTTCTCTTAAATTTTTGCTCCGTAGCTGCTGCTTGAAGCTCAAATCTGTACTAACGTTTCAAATATGTAGCTTACAGTTACTACTGAGTAACCACTAACCCATTGTAACCTTTACGCACTAACAGTGTTACAGAACATATTCCTTCCCATTCTAAGACTAAAACAACTTATTTCCCGTGCGATACAGTAATGTAGTAGAGAGTACATGCCTATGGACTTAATGCCTTCTTCCACGGGATTCCGAACTATCATAGAGCCTTGATATTATATTTCATACAAAGCCTAACAGAAAGGCGTAAGCAAGTATGGAAATCATAGCAGTTACGTCCTTTCGAAAAAAACACGTAATACACACACGTGTGTACGTATAAATGATGTCTAGCGCTCACCGGCGAGCAAATATTGCGATAGACGGTCGCACCTTCCGAAAGTGATGCATGTTTTCCTGTGACGTAAAATGGTTTTAACGTTGTACTGGGTTTTACTTGCAATTTAATTTATCATTTTTGGCTTACATATAGCTTGTTTGTAGGGCTTGTTCCCCGAATGAGCTCAAATTCACTTCGTTTGCGTAAAATACAATATTCATTTAATCAATGACAAAAATATAATGTACCTACTTACTTACTACGTGGTGACGGCTGGCCGGAAATAATAAAATTGACAGTTCTATTGATGAACATGTCATGATGCAAGAATATATGACATTCATCCGCCATGCACATGCATGCATTCATATTAACAGCGTATATTAATGATATTAACAGCTACATTCAGTGTAAATTCAATTTCAAGAAAGGTGTGCATCTAAATACAAGGGCCGCAGACAAGAAAGATAAAGATTAAGTAGGTAAGTAAATACAAGTTCATTTGTAAATAAATAAATAAATAAATAAATATTAGGGGACAATCTTACACAAATCGACCTAGTCCCATAGTAAGCTCAGTAAGGTTTGTGTTATGGGTACTAGACGACGATATATATAATGGATATAAATACTTAAATACATAGAAAACTTCCATGACTCAGAAACAAATATTGATGCTCATCACACAAATATTTGCCCTTACCGGGATTCGAACCCAGGACCTTCAGCTTCGTAGGCAGCGCATAATAAAATATATTTGTAGTAAATATATTTTATTATGGCGAGAATTCCTGTTCTTGTAGGTATTATGTAAATTTATAGGTAGGTAGGTTCTCGAGTGGCGACCACGTACCGGAAGGCGCAGCGTGGGTAGGCCCCCCACAAGGTCGACTGATGACCTGGTAAAGGTCGCCGGAGTCCGCTGGATGAGGGTGGCGCAGGACCGGTCATTGTGGTACTCTTTGGAGGAGGCCTATGTCCAGTAGTGGACGTCTTTCGGCTGATATGATGATGATAGGTAGGTATATCAAGATCGTGGAACATATTCACGTAGATCTGACAAATAATAAAAAAGAAGTACACCCCAATAGTGATGATGATGAATTGATGATGTAGTCCCGGCCTATCTCGGCAACAGCGACTGACTTATGTAGCCAATCTTCTTCGTGAAGGTCCACGCACATTGCGGTAGTGCTGGGTTACTCACTCGTGAGGCACCTCATTTGTCATACTCATTTCATTAAATTGTCGCATCACTTCACGCTTGAAAAATGTACTACTTCATTCCTCACGAGGGACCGACTCGCTCCTCACTCGCTCGGTCATCACCTCGCGCTTCATTTATCCCTCAAACCTCAAAGCCCTCGAGCTCCGCGAGCTCTATCTTTCCCCCATCTACAATACAATATTGTTTGTAGTAGAGGAAGGTAATTAAGAGTATTGAACATGAAAGTAATTGGTGGTCTATTTGTACACTACACTTGAAAAATCCTTGTTTTTCTGCCGATAGATGCTATTTATTAGATGGTACACCTCATTTGAAATAGGACATTGTACAACCTCATTTTTGGAAATGTGGTGCTCATACAAACTCAATTTAATTTCATGTCCTACCCAACACTATTGCGGGTGACCACACTGCTTACATAATTATAATTCATTGCCGCAGGAGGTCTGTCTGGCTTTCAATGCATCGCGCTTCGAATCTAGCGCCGCTCGGTTTCAAAATCAAATACTTTTGATTTAACAATCTGTAGCGGCTCTGGTTTTTTGGCAGCCTCCTTCCCCACAGCGAGGGCTTCAGCACATCTTTATACCTAAGGAGTTGGTATTGTCATTGGTACGTTCGTATCAGTATTTCTGAATTTTTTCACCATGCCACGTCAGAAATATACTACTCACTGCACCTCCTCCAACCGATTCATATCAACATTGAGCTGACAGCGTAGATCAATCAAGTTGCGCCTTGAGACTCAAATTTGTCAAATGAATACCGCATTTCTATATAATATTAATAGTATTTCATCTTGTCACAAAGGAACAGAGTGCAAAAGTGTTAATATATATTTTTAGCGTCGATTGTGTCAACCCTGAACTCACTCATATCATATTATTACTTAGCTAAATTTCTTGATACCAATAGAATCAATTTTGGGAAGTAGCAAAATTGAAGACGCAAAGTATGAAATGTTGTTTATGTTAGCGTTCCTTGTGAATATGATTTTAATTCATATATCATGGTTTCAAATAAGGACAAATCGTACAATATGTTAATTAACAATTAAAGTACCTAGATAATTTAAAAATTAAGGTTTTTTGATACATTTAAAATCTTAAACACAGCACCCGAGGCCGTAAACACGACGGTTTAATTAATTCACCTCCACGCTATGCTCGCAGTGCAACGCCGTAATCCGTAGAAGTTTAACTCTATACGTAGCGAAAAGTACCTGTAGCTCTTTGACGCATGTGTGTCGTGAGTGGTGCTGCATGGCTTTACAACGCTTGTGATATAGCGTACATCTAGGGAACACGAAAATTGCGAAGAGTCATGTGCCAAGCATTATTATTCCGAAATTTCTAAATTCCGAACGCAATTTACCACTAAACGAAAATGTTGACGTTTAAAGTAATACATAAATGGGTTAGTTTTATATACTGAAGGAATAAAAAAAAACCGCGGAACATAGTTTTCGGAATTATGAAATTCGGAAAAAAATATGCTTTCGGATATAAATGACCTGTAAATACTTAACAAGAACTAATTACCTATTTACCTACCTAGTATGCCAGCTAAGTTCGTAGATGGATAAATACAGTTTATAGCAATAATTATTGAATCGCTAGATGACGCCACACGACTATGGAGTGAGGGCGACATGTGCGACTAACTTATTAGCATAGGTAACATAATTAAGAGGAAACACAAAGGCCGAGATAATTGAGAAATAGGTATTTGTAAAATGTATGCCTGATCAAGCGAGCGCGAGCGCGATAGAGACAACTGCAGCATGAACCGAAAATACCTATTAAAAGTAAATTAAATCAACGTTTCGTAGTCCCCTGGATTTCTTTTCCAAAACTTGACCTATTTAACTATTTTTTTTAATAATTAAAGAAAGGCTTTGGCCGTGTTCCTGTTTTCCTTTTTTTTAATAATCTAGTCAAAATTGTTTTCCGGATGTTTTAACACAGCGGAAAATCTGGCATTTTTTTTAAGTTTTTGAAGGATAATATCTCATTTAAGAATTAATTTATGAAAAAAAGGAAAACATAGGAACATGTCAATAGTAGCCATAGATTTATGGAAAAAAAATATTGCTCTACTGCCATTTTTCAGGGAGAAAACAAAGGACTACATTTGTATGGAAAAACGGCCTTTGTGTTTCCTCTTAAGAGTGAAGTTTACCTTTGGAATACTACGTACTCGTCCATACAAAAAAAGAAAACGTTTTTCCACTTCTAAACATTTTCCAATGTCAATGATTTTTTAGTACGTTATTGACACAATGAAAGACATGGTTTAGGCATTCCTTTTTTCAATATTTGCAATAAATTAAAAGGCATCAAATTTTTTTTAAAAGCGAAACCTATAGACCTCGCATTTATAATATTAGTACGGATATATATATATATATATACATATTTATATAATGCGAAAGTGTGTTTGTTTGTTTGTATGTTTGTCCGTCTTTCACGGCCAAACGGAGCGACGAATGGACGTGATTTTTTAAGTGGAGATAGTTGAAGGGATGGAGAGTAACATAGGATAGTTTTTATCCCCGTAATCATCCTCTAAGGGGGTGAGATGGGGGGGTAAAAGTTTGTATGGAGCTGCGATATAAACGAGTTCCACGCGGACGGAGTCGCGGGCAGAAGCTAGTAAGTTATAAATGAATGACACGGGGCCTCCGTCTCTTATTCTACTACCGATAAGATCCGTAAGCTCAAATTATAACGTAAACCACCTTGTCCTTCTCTAATCCGCCATTAGCCGTCGCCTTACTATGACTCTTCGGAATTGTGTAGTATAACGATATTTATCCTACGATTTAAACTATCTATCAGTCATTGCAATTTGCATAACAACATATTTGATAGTAGCCGGCGAGGCGGTCGTAACATCAACACCGTATCGTAAAATGGTGTAGTTACTATTTAACATATTCACAGCCAAGAATCGCTACGCGCTACGCTCGTAGCCGTTCCCTTCGTTTTTTCTCGAATGTAGCGGAAAGCGACTACGCCGTAGGCACCCGCTAGGCGGGTTCCTGGCAGTGAAAGTGTTAAATGTGAGTGGCTGTTTCATAGAAACTTAAAAATACTTACTATATTGGCCATAATTAGGCCTTTTGGCACTTAAATTAAAAACATTTCAATTGAAAAGACCCCTTACATATAAAAAATACGTTTAATCCTTCAGTCCTAGAAGTCTGAATGTGTCTGTTCTGGCAAGGTAATCACAAGTAAATGTCCCATCATTTGCTTCGAGCCAATGTAAACGGTACTGCAATAAACTTTCAGCTTAATTTCGACCGTAAGACTTTTACGATCAAATAGTTTTTGCCTGTAGCTTCGCACGAACTCTCATTATTTATGGGCAAAGTCCTCGACTTTATAGTTGTAGCATCCGAGTAGAAAACGAAGTAATACTAATAAAAATGTTACGTTTACATTTACAGCGTAAATCATAAAAGTTTCTGTACGGGGACAATGAAACCAAACTGTTCTTCGCTTTTTAATTCAAGATTGTTTTATTACTTTGCTTCGAAACGATGTACTTAGACGTATTGGAACCAACTGGAGCCCATCCAGGGCGGAAGTTTTCTTTATTCAAAAACTTCGAATATGTGTTGTAAACTTTTGCCTATTTTCTCCCGAATAACACACCACCTTTACACTTATTTGGTTTTGTTCTCAAATGCCACGGTTCAGGATCTCATGACAGAAATAAGATGGCTAAAATGGGAGCTACATGGTCCCATGAACGTTCTGTTCTTCTCTCCTGAGAATGAGATATAGTGCTAGAGCCAGCTACACTTTCACTGCGAGAAATCCCTTTTGCGGGCGGCGGCTATTCGCTTTCCGCTACTTACGAGGAAATCCACGGGATCGGCTACAATCGTAGCGCGTAGCGATTCTTGGCAGTGAATGTGTTAACACGTATGCTACGTCGGAGCTCGTACTAGTAGTTTGTACAAATAAGTTTCAGATATATCCAGCGCTATGCTGTCCAGTAAGCTTGCGTCATTCAAACCTAATGCTTCCCTGTAAAGATCTTTATAACATATCAGTAGTCGCAATGTTCAAAGAGCACATGCAGATAGCTTTACCACTCACTCGCCGATGAAGATTTTTTTTCGCGCAAAAATCGCAAACTCAGTTACGTCATTAAAGAAATTGCTTCACAGTATTCGCGTGAACACTTCGACTGGTTCAGCCCATTGAAAGCTATTTATTTATTCATTGGAGCGTGAACCGAGAGCTTGTTCCACTTGCAACCTATCAAGGACCTTATTTCTTCCTTACTTTGCTTGATTTTTTTACCAAGACGGGAAGCGATCATATTTACCTTATTTACTTTTATTGAAAGCCTTGATTGTGATTTTCAATTTGACGTGAAAGAAAAAGGCGGAATGCTGGTTCTGATTTCCCATTTACGTGGGTTTCACAAAACGAATTTTCCTTAAAATTAGATATCCATCGTATTGTAGATTAATTTTACGTCACTCTGGGCGGTAAGTGAGTTTTACCGCCCACGGGCGCAGCGGCAAATCTCACTTCACACCCAGGAAAAGACGTAAAATTGTGTACGCACCACGGGCGGTAATTTGTAAAGCCCTAGATCGCATATTTATGGCCCTAACCTTCGGTTCGGGCCACAAACACCTGCGATCTGGGCCATTCACGAATTCACCGCCCTACGTACGTAATGTACTATTTCAACACATTTGCTCGTAACGTACAGGTACTGGTACACATGCTGTTTAGCAGCATGCTTGTTTGAAAGTATAGAAGAATATAGAATATAAATATGCTACATACTAGCAACTTTGCACACATACATACTAACAACATGCTATTTGCTCGAAACTGCTTTCGTGCTACTAAAGAGCACGTACCTTACCTCTTATTATGTCGCTTTTAGGCTCATAATCCTGGGTATTAAACACGCGTGTTTTATAACATTACATCACTCGTGTGTTATGGTTATTTCCCGATTAAGTCACGTTGGCACCTTGCAGCAAGATATATGCATGAACGCGGTGCATTCTTAAATTAACCGGGTTGTACAGAAAGTACATCTTTTTTTTATTCTCGGCAAATGGATTCTTACTCGTCTAAATAAATTAAATCCTATTTGTTAATTAATTGAGTATTTCTTTTTGGATATGACATAGAAACGTTTTTTTTTGTAAAACTATGCACATTTATTAACATTTTACATGAATTAATAAACATAACATTTTAAAACGTAACAACCTATATATTTTATTTTGTATTGGCTGTTTAGAGATTTCATCTTGGTCTCGCTTTACACCTGCGCGCGCACTGCGCGAACTTCACGAAAAAATATTGTGGCTCGCCATTATAGTTAATTTCACAAATATTTGTAATATTGTTGGTGCGCGTTTGGTTATTTTTAAAAATGTTGACTTGTTGGTGAATAGAAAAGTAATAAATAGAATTGACGCCACTGAAAATTCTTGTCAATGTACCATATATTATGTGAGCAAAAACCTGTTGCAAATCAATTACTAAAGGAAATAAATGAGGAGCCTACTCGTATACTTAACATTTTCATTTTATGAAAAGGATTTTTTCCTCGCAAATGTGTTGAAAAACATTGTATGCAACGCGTGAGCTTTGATAATTACATCCTCGGCTCTCTTATCACGCTCACCTGCGGCTCGCGTGAACAATTCAGCCTCTGATGTAATTATCAATATACCTCACTTGTATCATAATGTATTAAATAATAGGTTAAACGCTAAATGGTGTTTCATATTTAGTTGGTTAAATTTTTCTGGGCCTGATTCATAACTTTTCTTAAACATCACCAGCCCGTTTTTCATTCATTTTTTATAAAGTTTTGGGAATTAAAACACCATCATTTAGTATCGGTCTTCAGTGTCATCACTTTGCATTCCTCTTGCATAGAAGAAATTGTCTTAGTTATTCATAGACCTACGAAATTTACCTTGCTACCTTATTCTCATTAAGTGAAATGTTTACATTTCTTTTGAGAAAATAAAAGTTCTTTAACCACATTCACAAAATATGCCAAAAAGTATACCACAGAAACACAAGGCATTGGGAAAATTGTAGATCGAGAATATACGGGAACGGAACAAATGACACTAAGAAAATGTGATTTTCGGAAATAATGGGCCTCACTCCCATAAAGAACGTGACACTATCAACGATCTATGGCATGTGTGTTGTTGTGTAAGATTGTCCCCTAATATATAATAATGTATTTTATGGCATGTGCCTTAGTTGCTTGCAGAACACTTAGCAACCTCAGTTAGCAACATTCTTGGCACTAAGGGGAACCCACAAAAACCGATTCGTCCAGATGGAAATGCTACGAAGTCTCGGGTCTGCATTGTGATGCGCTCAATTAGCAACGGTTAAATGTGGAGTGCGGCGCGTAATTGGTGAAGTCGAAAGTGCATTTCCACTTCGAGATGGCGTAAGTTACCTGGAGGATGGCGAGTTGTTTGGGATCGGGATTCTTCACAGCGCCGATGGAACGTCACCTTCAAATAAAATGATCTTACCAGGAACTGAATAGACTAGGCCAAAGTATGCTGAACATTTTCCTAGGGGATTCAGTGTGACGTGGTCCTTACTTTTGAAGTCTTAACGACCGTTGCATGTTTTATTTCACAAATGATAGTTTCATAAATTGATAAATGCAAAGACGTGAACATTTTGTGATACAAAAAAAACCGGCCAAGTGCGAGTCGGACTCGCGCACGGAGGGTTCCGTACCATTATCTACCTTAAATATTTATTTTATTTTGTTTTTAGTATTTGTTGTTATAGCGGCAACAGCAATACATCATCTGTGAAAATTTCAACTGTCTAGCTATCGCGGTTCTTGAGATACAGCCTGGTGACAGACAAAATGGCAAAAAAAAATCACGTTTGTTTTATGGGAGCCCACCTTAAATGTTTATTTTTTTTTGTTTTTCGTATTTGTTGTTATAGCGGCAACAGAAATACATCATCTGTGAAAATTTCAGCTGTCTAGCTATCGCGGTTCTTGAGATACAACCTGGTGAGAGACAGACGGACGGACAGCGAAGTCTTAGTAATAGGGTCCCGTTTTTACCCTTTGGGTACGGAACCCTAAAAATCGACACATATTGAAAAACGATTATTATTTTGCCCAAACTGTGCTAATAGGCAAACAAATGACGCATAAAAAGAACTACCATAGAAAAAGAAAAACAAAATCGCCCCCTTTTAATACATTGCACAAAAAATGGATATGTTTAGCATTACACGTCGGCATACAATTTTATACCTCATCTCCAGTTCCTCGCATCTGTATGATTTTTTTAAAGAAAATAGGGAAATTATTTGCCCTTTGAAGCTACTGCTCCTCCATTGCACACCCTACATTGCGTTAATTTCGCCATCCCTTCGCCCTTTGAACTGCTCAAGTCAATCGTGAAGCAGATCCCTTTGTTAAACATCACAAATGAAAGTCTCCGTTAAAACGTTTTAAGTAATCGGAATCCAGAAGTATTTTTAAGATTTGCAAAGATTCCGAAAGGCAAAATTGGAATTTTATCCGAGGAAATTAGATTCATTTCAGCTGTTTAAATGACGAACGTTCACTGATTGATTGGCCGGTGGACGTTTTGATTAAAGTGATTGAAAGTATTTGATTTGTGACTTTGATATCAGGATACCGGCTGGTATTTTTACCAAGTCAAAGCTAAGAGGTATACTTTGCAGGGAGATTGTTGGTTTATTTATACTTCAGTTTATTCTCAAAATATAATATTTCACTAGGAAACAGATGAAATAACCCACTGACAGAGCACTCGTAGAGCCAGAGTTTTCCGGCGAACAAAGATCTCTCGGGGTATATTTTAGTTTGTGATGTTAATTAGTTTTCCTTATCTACCTGAAGAAGATATCATGGTACAACATGAAAGCATTTTCACTTCAATTATAGTAGGGTCGCCAGAGCTCCCAAGAATGTGCTGTCTTTGGGAGTGAGTGACATGCATTTGTCTCTAGCTTTCAACACAACAAATCCTCAAATCAATAAAGGGTCGGCAACGCGTTTGGGATCTTCTGCAGCGATTTGAATAATGATTGGAATATAAATACAGTCACACAAAGTCGTCGGTGTCAAGACTAGTCCAAACTATCAAGATACTTTTGAGTAGTTTAGCAGTGTCAATATTGTTGCACCTACCTGGGGGCCTAGACAAGGTTACAATCGACAAGCGCTAACGCCAATAGAAACTAATAAAATGTATGGGAATTACAGATGTTAACGAAAAGTGTTTCGTCGGCATCTGTCATTCCCCTACATTTTATTCGTTTCTATTGTCGTTAGCGCTTGTCGATTGTAACCTTGTCTACGGCCCCTGGTGGGTACAGTCGACTACAAAGAGATGGATACGGCAAAAGTTACAAAAATATGTATACACGACTTTATTGCCTTCACAGTAAGGTCGTGTATACATATTTTTGTAACGTTGATCGTATCGATCTCTTTGTAGTCGACTGTACATGGACTAATCTTGTGATGCTACGAAAAGTTTAGATGAGAAACCGTCAAGGTTATAAGTATTCTGTACACGCGGGGAGACCTGTGGCCGATGCGCGCCGAATGCACCCCACAGCTACTTCCTTTGATACGGTTTAGCCACCCGGAATGTTACGCTTTTGTTACACATTACAACTCGTGCGGTGAAATATGATTTTCCCGCTTCGTTTGTTTGGAAGATTGAGGCGCATATGCCGAGCAAATCTGGAATTTTGGTATCAAGTTTATTTCACGGATGATTATAGAGGGGAGGGGAATATGTCCTACTTGTGCTGTACTGACATCTGAAGAACTTTTCATTTGACAAGACATAAAAATAGCTTCGAGTAGGTATACTTACTTGACATTTATTGAGAGCCGCCGACGCGATGCGTCATTTCTTCTTTTCAGGCGTCGTATTTTTCACATTGCTCTAGAATCCTAATATTTACCAAATAATCACTCAAAAGAGAAATGTGTATACTTTCAGAAAATATTAATTATGAGGCGCCCTAAAATGTATCGGGTTGCACCGCTGCCTTAAAACTGTACGAGTATGGAAAAGTTTAAGTTTTAGGACCGATACATTTCAGCCTTTAGAGTGGTAGTTACTACCCCGTTTGAAACGAGATATGGCGTAATATGCAACATGTCGCAACGTGCAACATTTTTTTTAGTATTAGGATTCAAGTCGCATTATTTGTGCTGTAAGCCCCGCTCCGTCTCAGCCAGGAGTACTGACACAAAGCCCTTTAAAACCCTACAACAGTCCGCAACAAGTGAATATCTGAACCTTCATTCCTCGCGCGGAATCGTGGGCACGTACAAATTGCAGTAGACTCTATCTAAGCCTATTTAATTTGCACTAAAGGACCCTTTAAATTCCCTTGCTCGTTTTAGCGGCGATTGTTGGCCTTGCACACTTATGTCGACTTATGTGTACGATCGTATGCAAGCGACTAGATATGGCAGTGACATACTTATATGACAATGAAATCACTTATTAGAGGAGACGACAGAAGATGGCGTAAATAAAAAAAGAATTTTACTTTCGTCTGTACTGTAACAATGTATCGTTTGATAATGTAATAGGTTCGTTATGTAGGCATGGTTGATCCCGGATAGACGTGGCAATATTTACATTATGGCTGTTGCTAATATATATAAAACCATTTAATTATGTTATTTCGACAGAACATGTAAGAAATGGCTATATAAAAGTAAAACATTTGACTGTTAAGGTCTCAGGCGCATGTGCAAGGTGCACCTTCATTATGAATTGTTATTGAATTAGATTTAGACGTATTTTCAAAAAATACTTAATAACACCTTGCGCTAATGCTATTACGTATCTAAAGCTACTTTCCGTAACCTATTCGTGACAAGATTCCTTACACTAGTAATTACTTGTTAAGCGACTGTTCCACACCCAACCCGCCTCCATGTCCATACTCGCCTCACTCGTTGGGCGGCATGGAACGTCTACTCGCCTCACTCGTTTGGCGGCATGGAACGTCTACTCGCCTCACTCGTTTGGCGGCATGGAACGTCCCGCTGACCTGCCCATGAATTAGGAATAGCCTCCTTAATTAACGCGTTTTACTCACAAAAGGCATAAACGCCAGTCATGTGGTGGAACTTCATCCCTTTCACAATCGGTCGTAGAATTATGACGTATAGTAGTCGTTGGATTTGCGGTCAATTTCAGCACCTCGACGGCTTTGCGGCGCTTTGAAGTCCTTTAGAGCAATTAATAAAGAAAAGCTTTGCAGTTTATGTGGAGTAAACTATTAGGGATTGTTCACCTTGGATTAATTTATATTTATTATTTAAAGCGTAGACGTAGATGCATGTTTTTCAATCGCCTTACTTAACGTAGCGGGAAAACTACTAAGTACGGGCGGCGCAGCATACGTGTTAACACATTCACTGCAAAGAATCGCTACGCGCTACTCTCGTAGTTGATCCCGTGGGTTTCCCCGTATGTAGGGAAAGCGACTACGGCGTAGGCGCCCGCTAGGCGGGTTCCTGGCGCAGTGAAAGAGTGAACCTGTATGTTTTTGAATAAAAAGTTGTTCCACATAATCATTTATACTAACTTAACCTATGTACCTTTACCTTTACGTATAGTATTTATGTAGCATCCTTTACCTGTAGTAATTTCTGTTCGCGGAAACAGCTTTCGGAAATTTTAAATTATTCTTTAGAATTTATGTGTGTTCCCGTTTTATTGACATTGATTTGTATTTTTGTTTTTGCGCTAAGCCATGATTCAATTCAATTTAAAAACAAGAATAAACAAACACAAGTTCGCTTTTAAAAAAACTTCACAACCAATTTAACGAACGAAAGCGTAAAGCTATTATGGGGCTACTTTTTCATATTCTTTGATTGTCGCCTTTCGGACGTTGCACCCCGATTCAAGGGGGGACGGCGACAGGCGAAGTGTTGATTGTCACTGTTTCATTTACATTACTCTTAAAAAAAAAATTAAATATTAGGGACACAATCTTACACAAATTGATCTGGTCGGTGACAAATATGCTTAACACTTTGACTGCCAGGAACCCCCTCCGCAGGCGCCTATGCCGTAGTCGCTTTGAACACACATTCACGGCCAAGAAACGGTACGCGCTACGCTCGTAGCCGATCCCGTGGTTTTCCTCGTATGTAGCGGAAAGCGACGACGGCATAGGCGCCCGCGGAGCGGGTGCCTGCCAGTCAAAGTGTTAATAGTTAATTATTTCTTAAATATATTGAAAGGATCCAAGCCTCAGGAACGCATTCGCGTTCATCACACAACCTATGGGGCTACCAACTATGCCAAATAGATGTCAAATTCTGTAACAGAGGACTATATGCGAAGATTTACACTTGGCAACAGTATTTCAATAGCTGGAGAACGGCGTCATACGTAACCAATGCCACAGGCCCTGGCTACTGAATTTGAGGTTTGCACACGCCAACTATTTCGTAGCGCTGCGCTCGTTGCTGATTTCCCGCTAAGTAGAGGAGAGCGCCTACGAACAGTGCGGCCGCTACGGTTATATTGTGATTCGCATTAGCTCGTAGAACCTTGCGTCTAGCGGAAACTTTGGCTTTGAGGCTGAGTGAGTGCAAGCGCATGCTTCATGCACAGTGGCAAGATTAATAATATACCTTTTTGTTATCAAAATTGAAGGAAGGACGAACTGGATAAAAAGAACATTGAACTACACAATTAAATACATTGTTTTCTTAACGTTCAAACGAAATAAATAAAATAAATAAATATTAGAGGGACAATTTTACAGAAATTGAATTAGCATAGCAATCCCAATAAAGCTTGTTTTATGGTTACTAGACGACGATATAATTAAAAATATAAGTTTCATAGAAAAATTCCGAGACTCGGAAACAAATATTCGTACTCATCACGCAACATTTTCCCATACCGGGATTCAGACATTCAGCTTCGTACGCAGCGTCGTTACCCACTAGGCTAACGGATCGTCAAACTGTTCGTAGAAACTGGTTTTAACGGATTAGCATACGATTACTGATGGTTTGAAGCAGCCGAGTCTCTTCGTCTGTGTAGCCTTTCTCCCATCTACTCGGGGTCGGCTCTCGTACTATGTGGTTGCCAGGAACTTCTATGCTGGATCGTGTGTGTAGATTTCTCATGCTTTTATTTTTCTTTGTATCCTTTGGCCATTTTACGGAAAGTTGTACGTACAAACGCCAACACAGGTAACTGACCATCCTGTATTTATATAGAACCTTATTACAATGCACAAAGTGCACGGATGGTCACTTAGCTGTTGTCGATAGTACACTCGACTTTTTTTTTAATTTTGATATAATCGGGTTTGCTACTCAGAATCGAAAGCACTTTCGAACCTAATAGGAGAAGAAAACTGTCCAAAATTTTAAATACAATTTTCGGTTTGCCGTTCCGTTACCACCTACAAACTTAGTATGGAAACGGTAACGGGATGGAATTAAAAATCTTGGGACACTTTTTTTCTCGTTTAATATTCGAAAGTACTTTCGATTCTGAGTAGAAAAAACCTGATTTTATTAAGAGTTTTAAGAAAAAGTCGACTGTTCAACTTTCCGTAAAGTGGCCCATTTACAAGCCCCTTCCAGTTAGAATGAATGCGTGTTTAACCCATTTACTGCCAAGAATTTTCTCGATAAGTAGCGAAAAGCGCCTGCGGTGTTCCGGGTCTTGGCAGTGAAAGTGTTAAGCACCCGAGTAAATGCTGAAAAACGCAATGTATGTTACCGTACGGCAAACCTATTCCACTCCCGCGCCAGCTCCTGAATGGGCCCTCGGTTTCGTAAATGGATTAGAACAATTTGTTAAAAGAAATTAGTCCGCCTCGTTTTAACGAATTTTCTTTTCGTACCATCCATTTCGGAATGTTATGTTGACTTGGCCGAAACATGTTTATTCATGACCGACATTTTGTTTCTCGGGAGAATTTTAATCGAGTAGCAGGAAAAAGTAATAATTGACTTTGTAATTAGTTTGGCCCTCTCATTTTTGTACTTTTATGGGGTCTTGTAATTGATTTTCATTGAGAAATCTGAGCGATACTTTTCCCAAGCACTGGTGGGGTAACGTTTTAAACCCGCGTTAAAAACGAGTACAAACGCACGATAAATGTATTAAATAATAATTAAGAAGCACTTGCTTGTGCGATATTGTTTTTAATTATCTAAGTTCCCTCTAACTGAAGGTATCGTTGGCGAGACAACCATAGAACAAAATTCCCTCCGGCTTATCTATTTTATGACAATTGTGCATTATTAAAGTAATGTCCTCATTCATAAACTACATTTGTGAGAAAAAGACAAACACATTTAGTTAATTCCAACAGCTTAGTGGGAAAACCATGGGATTCAGAGTGAATGTGTTTAAGGCTATTTTTCTACCATAATTATTATAAGGCTAGCTCCGGCTTGCCTACGAATATGGTTGACGCCACGCCACTGGAATGTGTGCTTCAACCATGTTTTCCTTTCTATTTTACATCGTTTCAGGGTTCACATGTTCAAACAGTTTACGTAGCTCGCTAAATAATCTAGCAGCAACGTCAAAAGCAACAAGTTAATTCGACCCGGGCACACTTCCACAGTGATAAAACCATTTCCTTCGGAAAGTAAGTAAAGTGTACGTTACAAGTTTGTCGACCGAACTCATTTTACGCTCCGTATAGCGCCAAAGATTGAATACAAGTTTGATATTTCCTGTGAATCGCAGCGAGTGCTATAAAACGAACATTACTGCGCCCAATCACCCGGCGAGGGTTTATGAAGACCCATTGTTACTTACATTGTTAATATATTATACTGACATTGTTTGAGTCATGTGAGGTGATTTGCTGTGAGACCATTACATGTTAAGAGATGCAGATATGCAACATAGGCAGGTGACGCTGTAGAGAAATTATTGTTTTGGTATGTTTGTCGTTACACATCCTGGTGATAGGTTGATTATTGAACTAGCGAGCGAATAAACGAACTTCTCCGTTTCAGCTGGGGCTTTACTATTTTCGTATTACCAGATCAGGGATGCCGTGGATGCGTTTTTTTTGACATCCGCGGGTGTGGATATTTGGGGGCACACATCCACGGATGCGGATACGGATGCGGATTTTGGAGTCAGACACTCAAAAAAGTAAATAAACAACGTCAAGTTTTTTTTTACTAATGGCGAAAATATCTAAAACTCGCGCAGCAAGCGTAAGCGCCGCGTTGGCTCCTTTCTTCTCGTGTATTACACTACCGCATCCGCAAAAACTCCACATCGATTATGGCGGATGCGGATGCGGATGCTGATGTTGAAATTTGTGCTGAACCTCCGCGGTTGCGGATGCCGACGCGAATGTCTGCTGTTGTCCCTGGACCAGATGTCCCACTGTCCGGAGCTACTATACTATACCTACTACAGGGGACCGATTTTTGACTTTCGAGCGCTCGATAAACAAATAAAAGTACATACGTTTGTAGTGTCAAAATGGCTGGCACTTACTTTCTACCAAAATAATTAATTACGAGTGGTCAATACCACTCGTTTTTCAATTTTCTATCGCTATTTCAAAATAGCATTTCATAAATTTTGTCAGTTTTCGAGTGAAAGAGTCGAGCGGTCGAAAGTCAAAAATCGGTCCCCTGGTCGCATTTCTCCGCATTTTTCATCCGATCCTCGTGAAATTTTGTGAGCGAATGCGACGAATGCGACGTGTAGCTGTAGAGGAGACCAGCATATCTGGACAGCCGGACATATCAAAGCATATTTGCCGAAGGCAAACTTGCTCCTTCCAATTACATTCTTAGTGTAATTTTTCCATATCTACCTACGTACCCTTCTAACGCCAGTCAGTTCTATTAATGCTTAGGGAACACATAACTTATAAAACTGCAGTGGTTGTCCCCCTCGAATGCGGATATCAAAATTAACTAATCAAAAGATAAACTTGAGAGTAAAACTGTAGGGCCAAATGCTTAGTGCGGATCCGTCCGTACTCCGTTGTTTTTTTGAATGTCAACTTATTGGTACTCTCCTGTCTCCTCCGAAATAATGTATTTAAACGAAACAAATGTTTTACTCAAAGATACTACAAATACTAATTATTATTATAACCTTCTTTCCGAAAATGTTTCTGATTCGCCTATATAAGATGTTTCAAGGTCGGCTTAATTATTTGTGATAAAATATTTTTGATTACACTGACATCTAACGTTTCGAGCTGGAACTAAAACGCGTGTAAAGCAAGACATAGATGGCAGAAACGGTCTACTATGTCATTGTTACAAGTATACTTTTATAGATGGCGCTGTGCTCAACGTTTGTAGCGACATCTATTGCAAGTTACAAAAACTGTCGTGGGCAAGACAGGCATGTCCGTGATGTAACAGTATGCCGTAATAGTTACGTAATGCGCCTATAGATAGCGCTGTAATCAGTTTTGTAAACAATAACAAACTTTACTACTACCTAATAGGGGTCACTGCTTTACTATTTGTTGTTATTATTAGATTTGTTTTGCTTTCACATTTTGTGAATGTTGTTTCTGAGGGTCAGTTGTATTTTTGCAGACGGCTTTATTATATAACTGGCTAGCTGTATGCAGTGTGTTGTAGTTTGTATTACAGCAATTATGATAATAAGCTTGACCTTTGCTCGAGTTACCTACTTGTAATAGGATTTCCTTGCTTTCTCATTCTCATTACTCATACAAAATTGAGGGTTTGTTTTCTATTTCTGGGACAAGAGAAACAAAATAGGTATTCATGGTGAAATTTTTATTTATTATTTCAATGAAAGATTACATTCCAACATTTCACTCTGTTAGAAATCTGTTAGGTATAACATTTGTGTTTTCTAATGCCAGATAACGAAATCAAATGGCTGAGTTGTACCTATTCTATTAGCTACAAACTTAACTCGTCACAATATCGGGCTCAATATGAGCTAAATACTTATATTCTCGGCTCTCGGTCCTTCCTTATTGTAATTGATCAGGGTAATTAAGGCAATTCAAACTCGATATGTTCTCATAACTTTTTTATTCTTCCTTCTAGTTTATGTATCACAGTAAGAACCGGGCGAGAATCTCAAAATTATACTACCATAACATGGAAGTAACGTAACTTTCAACAAACTAGGTCATCTTGTGAAATATTGAAAAAATATAGAGTGTCAATAATATCGGAAAATATTGAATTTGTGAATTGTAAGTCACGTTACGGTCTGATTGTACCATAAATTCAGTCTCGCTCACAACACTCATGAATGACAATAAAATACTGCATCAATCCGTAGCTGGTCATCACCGTATCGCCGCATGCTGACAGAGTATATATATACACACGCACACGTCTATATATAGCTCCACAAAACTATTTGATCGATGTCGCCTACGAACGATCGTGTCTACAATAAGTTAAATGAACTACAAAATGCCCTAAATAGTCAAAATTACATACGTTCAACAAGACATCGTTTACTTTTATCATAATTATTGGATTTTCGTCACTAGTATGCGCGACCGCATCTTCCTAATTCATTCATAGCTTTAAATTAATCATTTAACTAAAATTCTTTTAACTATCACTCATACTTGCACAACATTCGGAATTCTGCAACGGAACAACACTCACAAACAGTGTTCTAATACTTATTAATACAACTTCTAGGCTTTACATCACAATGTAGAGCTGAATGAAAGTAAATTTTAACATTGGTCATTAGAAATAATTGGTCTAAACGATATGTTCAAGAGATAAAAGGCTGTGCAGCCGTGCAGATGTTCTGACAAAGTTGATATTCGAGTAACGATATGCAATGTGAATTGACAACCGTATGGTTGAAGGCATCGCTTGAAGATCAGCGTTGAAGGTCCCTGCTTCAGTGCTGTGATTAATTGCTACAATAGTTGCTTCTAGGGCTAGTACACGTATATCTGCTTGAGCTGAGGTTTGAGCTCGGGAGGGATCGTGTACACTTCTTGTTCAGGTTTTTTCTTCACCAGACGCTTCCACCGGCCACCGATGTTCTTGCGGAGGCTACGGAAGCTCGCGCGCTCGTTACCAAGGGGCTGCATCAAGTTGTCCTGGAAGCAAAGAAAAGATGCCGTCAAGTTTCGATCATGTGGAGCGTGCTGACTGCCGAGTTTGTTGACCCAAGGATCGGTGCCCGATTTAGCGGTTCCGTTAGCGTCCCCGATGCATTTGCTGCATTCGCACCGGTATTGAAACCTCCAGCCGTTACACAATGCCTGTTATTTTAAGACGCGGTTGCTATCCGAGCAGACGTTTCAAAGAAGAAGGTCGTCCCGAGCATTATTGTTATTCGAGGGATCTTTTTTGTGTCTGGCTTCTATTATTTCGAGCCCGGCTTGGGATTTCAATTCTTTTTTTTTGGGATCGTACCGCCTCGATGACATTTAAAGCCGACGCGGCGTGGTCGGAGCTGGTTTAAAAATGTTCAATGTATTAAAGTCCGCAACTAGGAAGCATAGCAAAGTAAACGGAGGCCACACGAGAACGAGCCTTGAATACGCTAGGTATTACAAAGACACATTAGCATTCTCTATTTCCTGATGGGTCCGCGGATGTGTGTGGTCTTTACACACGCTCAGCACACATGAAATAACATCCAGTAGGTACAATGCACGATAGGAAGGTTTAAGTCAGGCCTCGAGACGGAGTTATTAGAGCGTAATATTGAGGTTAAATTGTTTGACGGTATTGCAATATTATTCATAGTACCTACACGTTTGCTAGCCTCGTCTGAACGGCAGACAACTACAAAGAAAGAAGGTCTAAGTGTTACAACACGCTTGCCTTGTACAGCTTTCTACATCACAAGCGTGTCCCGACATTTAAATTTGTTTAGCGCTAGGTAGTACCTACCGTGGCCGTGCTATTATAGCAACTCTCTCTCAGCCGGGGAGCGTGGGTCAGACCAGTCACGATTTCTATCGTGTCATAATGCAACGTTTTGCAGCATACAACTTTCCATTTGTTTTTAAACGTCGCCAAGGCAATATTGGGACTGGAATTGGGGGCGTGGGCAACGCGGAGCTCCAATTAGGTCAAGTGTAACGGTTGGAGTTGGTTTGTTATTATTTATAGATTATGTTAGCGTGTGGTAATAAGGAGTAACCGGTACCAACCTGATCATGAGGATAGACGTAAGGCGGAGGCAGCGGTGGGGGGAACTGCCACAGCGGCTGCTGGCGGAAGGCAAGCGGCTCGGGCGCAGGCGCCGGCGCCGCCTGCAACACCTCGGCGGGGTGCACCGAGGCAGAGTGCTCCTCTCGCTTCCTCAGCTTGCTGTGGACGATGCGAATCGCCATCATAGTACCGTTGTTTCCAACCATGGTACCAAATCCAAACGGTTCTTCGACGCAAGAACAACCCAAAACACTGGGCTGGATCACAGGTAACAAGTTCCAGTCGGACAGTCACAACATTGCTTCACAATCACTCACAGCCGTAACGCGTCACTAACAACTAAATTTAAATTAAATTATCACAAGGTTTAGAATTAATAGGGGGATATTGCACTATCACTGTTCGTAGGAACGTGCGGAGACCGCAGTACGCGAGCTGGTGCTGCGCGATGACTAGAATTATATCGTAAAGTTGGGCCGGCAGGTGCCTAGCAAAGCGCTCGCTCGTGCCAAACGACCTCTACGGAGTACTCCATGCGTCTGAGTTGAAGTGGAGGGGCGCGCGCGGCTTTTATAGACGCGCGCGTGACGCTGCGCGGACGGGACGGGGGGCGGGGTCTTCGCTTGACGATGTGGCTGGCCTTTTTCCGCGAAAAACTACGAACGGTTGCCCGCAAGCATAGGTATCTGACAAGAGGGTATCGTCTGTGACGCATCTAGGCGCAACGGTTGGGTTTTACGCTTCTACATGCTACAATCACCAGTTATATATTCGCACATTAATATTTATACGCAAATTTGTTTGTAATCGAAACGGTGCGAATTATCAGTATATATAGATACTACAGCTGTGAGTGACGATTGTACACAATGTTGTTGATATGAATGACCGAGCAAATGCTTTTGCGTCAAAGAACACTGAGTTCGTATTTGGTACCTAAAGAAAATATAAAAACAACACAATTTACAGAAACAATTATAAGTAATAATGAATAACATTCCAAGTTTTTGTGACACAAACGTTAAAATGACATCGACATGAAACAATAGTCTTAGGTAACACATTTCCTACCTATATTTCTAGGCACGTGTAACCACTTATCTACTTTCAAGCATGATTGCTTCGTGCCGTTACAACAATTAATAGTGAACGGTTATGAAAACTCAAAGAGTATACTTCCATTAAAATTGCTTTTAGCAAAGCAATCTTAGCTATCGATCGTTGAAACCAAATGAGAGTTCAATCATCGCAGCGTTTCACCATTAACCGAGTTCAAAGTCCACTGCATGGGATCTCGAACCCATATAAATATGCATACCAATATATATATACACTTCACGCACTGCTGGGCATATAGCTAGTAGACGCAGCAAATGCTATTATTGCATCTCTCTCCACCGACCCTTTGAATGCACGGACGGGACAGGGAGGTACGAATTTAGCGCTTTCGATTACAAAAGGCAAAGTAGGGCTGCAGGGCAAGGGAGAGCGAGGAGCAATGCCCTTAGCTAAGCAAAGCTTCGGGCTTTGACTCGTAGGTATAATGGCATATGGGATAAAAAACACAGGTAGTAAACCATTCAGTTACCCTTGAGACGTCTAGGGGGTATCAGGACGGCAACTAACCTCGACGTCCTGTGTATTGACAGTCTCCTCTGTTCGCAAACGAATATCATTCATAATAAATCAATGACAGATTGCGAAGATCAAATTCCATTATGCGTCTACGTGTCGTTATCTCTGATAAAATTACAGCTATGTCAAGGACCACATCCAGTCGATAGGTGTGCCGTCATTTTTGGCGCAGTTTTACTAAACTAAACTAAACTCTCTACACTTAATTGTTTTCAGTAGAATAACAAGACGAGTGACTCATGTTAATAGGTAATCAGTTACATTACGATTTTAAGATACAACGTTTTACGTATCATACGAACGTAAGTTTCAATATTAATTAAATAGCGCTGAAGCCTTGGCTGCTTGGCGCAATGTTAGGAGCGAATGTAAGTAAGTAGGTATAGGTATTCAATAAAACAACTAGGTACCCTAGTATTACAGAATCAAGTCATTTTCGTCATACATTGCGTCAAACGTAACACGTATCGGATAACATGGAAGCGATGCGCGCTTGTTTGTGTTTGGCATTGAGACCTCAATGAAATAATACCTTCATTGGCATGACACTATTTGTTTCGTCTGGTTGCCATGCCATTTTAACGGCCCTGGCGCTTGAAGGCGCCGTTGAATGCATTATACTTGTATATGACTGACAGGCAAAACTTTAATTTAACGATCCGAATGAACATAACTCGAAATGAAACTATACGAACAATAATATCCAACTGTATTAGGTAATAACTAATAATATTATATTAATAATTCTCGTAACAAGTAGCATGACCCGATACGATTCCTCCAAGCAATGTCAACTCATTAGGTATCAAATGAGATGTTTATTTTTTTAATTGTCATGATACAGATAAATTCGGAGTTACCATGCCGCATTTCTTGACCCCTTGAGTATTGCGTCAATGGGAGGCTATCAGCTTATAAACAAAATCGTTACACGTTTGACTACCTACCTACTAATGGACATTTATCACATACAGTAAGTAGTAAGCTTATAACAATAAAATAAAATTCGTAAAACAAATTGAATGAAAAGATTCTGGAGTGATGTAAGCACTAATTTATACAGTTACCAATAACAGTCAATACAAATTGATGAAATGATTATTAGTGTTCGATTTCCATTGACGTCAAAGTGTACTAGGGGCTCGTTTAAGACATAACTAACGTTTCATTCAGATCAAAAGGTTCAAATGCTTTGTTGAGAGGCGACCTACAAAGTCTCCGAGGCGAAACCTTTGTTGTTGGCGAAAGTTATTGTTTTTGAACACAACCAGACACTAAAAGAACGACCGGCAACTAGAATTACCTACCTGTTTAAAACCTTTGAAAACATTCCTACTTTTCCGTAAGATCTGACTATAGTTGGGTAAAAACTTTCGGAATGGCGTCATGAATAACCACTTCATAGATGCTCTTTAATAAGAAATTGTCCACTGCATTGGCGCCCGGAAATCTGTTCCTTAGCATACTCGAATATCGACATGACTCATCGGGTTCCCTGCTTACAAAACGGGTTGAACACCATTTGTTAACAAAGTTTAGTTTACGAATTGGTTCGTCGGTGTTTATAAAGCCGTCGCCATGTCAGTTATATAAACGTCGGAAGAAAGTCTCGCGCACCTGTACCACCTGTCTGTGTAGGTTAACACGTTTCTGATATATATAGGCAGAAGGTTATCGTGGTTAACCTCCATTTTGAGTGACCTTAAGATAATGCTTCGAAGATAAACTAACAGTCCGCTATTATAGCAATTATTTACCTTATACATAACGCCTATATTGTTCGTAGATCACTCTGCTTTCGCTTCCGTGTGTCGTGTTACAGACAGGTGACATAATAGCTAGCTACGACTGTTCAATCGATACGAGTAGCAGTAAAATGTTCATTTTAGCCCCAAGGTTTAAGGACAATGACAGGCTACTAAATTGGTGGTGGCTAAATTATATTTTAGCTCCAAGGTCTCAGACTACGAGGGTAGTCCCAAAAATATCCGACCTGACAAAAAAAAACAAAAGAAAATCTAAAACTTTTATTTTATTTTTCTACATAATCTCCTTTTAGTTCTATGCACTTGGCCCAGCGATGTTCGAAAGCTTCAACGCCTTGTTTGTAGTGAGATTTGTCGAGCTCGTCAAAATACCCATCAACCGCAGCCTCCACTTCATCATTGCTGGCAAATCTTTTACCACCAAGCCATTTTTTTAAATTTGGAAATAAAAAATAATCGGAAGGGGCCAAATCGGGCGAATAGGGTGCATGCGGAAGTAATTCGAACTTTAACTCGCGGATTTTAGCCATGGCCTTGGCACACGTGTGTACTGGTGCATTGTCATGGTGAAACAAAATTTTTTTTTTCGCCAGATGCGGTCGTTTTTCACAGTTTTTTTCACTCCATTGATGCAAAAGGTTAGCATAATACTCGCCATTGATAGTCTTTCCTTTCTGAAGATAATCTATGAAGATTATCCCACGGCAATCCCAAAAAACGGAGGCCATGACCTTTCCTGCTGATGTAACGGTTTTTGCCTTCTTTGGGGCCGGTTCTCCTCTTCGAGTCCATTGCTTAGACTGTTCTTTCGTCTCTGGTGTGTAATAATGCACCCACGTTTCATCCATAGTGATAAAACGCCGCAAAAACTCCGCTTTATTGTTGTGAAATATTGCCAAACACTCGGTCGAAATATCTTCGCGACGTCGTTTTTGTTCGTCTGTGAGCAATCGCGGCACCCACCTTGCGCACATCTTTTTCATATCCAAATTTTCAGTCAATATGCGATGTACAGCACTTTTTGAAATCCCTGCCATGTCTGCTAGCTCGCGTACTTTCAATCTACGGTCATCTAATACCATTTTGTAGATTTTTTTTACTGTTTCTGGCGTAGTCACTTCATTTGGTCGACCACATCGATGTTCATCTTCGCAACTAGAGCGACCGCGTTTAAACTCTGCCACCCAATATTTTACTGTTGTAAACGACGGAGCAGACTCCCCCAAAGTAGAATCTAGCTCCGCTTTAATAATAGTTGGACTAAAACCTTTCAAATGAAAGTATTGTATCACTTAACGATGGCCAATTTTCTCCATGTCTGAAAATTTGTTCACAGCGTCCACTATTGATGGCTACTAAACAAAAGACAAACGACGCTGCGTGTTCGAATTTCAAATTTAAACTTTTTAAAGTGCATTATTTTCAAAAAGAGTATTTACTCAAAATAAAAACCTCTTTAAGCGTGTCAGGTCGGGTACTTCTGGGACTGCCCTCGTACCTGTACTCTTAGTAGGTATGTCTAATCCAACTTAATTACCATGTTTAAATAGTCCGAGTATCGAATTCTACTTAAAATTAAGCAGTACGAGTACTTAAAATTCCTTGAATTAATTCGTTTTGGGAGGCGATGTCCGACCGGCCACGACCTTGCCCGCCGTTCGGTCACCGGCGAGTTCCCTCTACGTTAAAGTTTTTGCCAGTCTGAGTTGACTTATTCAGACTCCAATCTCTAAATGGCAGGCTATAAAATTAGATATCTTCGAACACGGACATAATTATAAATAGTTGTCGGGTTCTATTCTTTAGGATAAAATATAACTTGTACCTGTTATTTGCCTTAAAATTGTAAGATATGAATGACGCTTGAATGAAAAAAAAAAGGTACACCCCGACCGTTATTTTTTCTTTCTTTCAAGTCTGATTTGGCGTTTCTATTGGAAAAAATAATACAACGTGTACTTAATTAGAAAAAAAAACCAGTAAAACTTAATAGTAAAGTACTTACCTATTTACCTATTTTAAATAAATATTTGACAGTATTTCATAGATGAGTAGATGATGAATTCGCAAATAGGAATGTACAATACGAATTGAGGAATTATTACAATATCAAAACATATATGTACATATCTTCTGTATTATATTATTATACCTGTTTGCCTGTTCCATTATCTACATTACCAAAAGCAAATCTAAATATCTACCTAATGTAAATGAATAAGGGTTTCTGAACTTTAGTATTAACTATTTCCGTTAAATATACCTCTATTATATTTATTAATGCCCGAATAATTGATTATGAATAGCGCCAAAAGTACTGCGCTATCATGTTTCGTCTTGGCAATTCTGATACGGACAGTGTATAGGATTTCTACATAATAACAAAGGTTAGACCCGGGCTGTTATTCGCTACGCGCTAATGCGGCTCACCCCGCCGGTCACCCGTCACGAAACTATAGACCTCTATACATACGCTTAGTTACTACGCATCGCGGTGTCAAGATATATTTGTGGGTGAGCGTTGAGGTGAGCTTAAAACAAGTTACAGAATAGGGGGGCTGTACTGTGTTTAACCTATACAAGGTATCTATAGTGGTTTTCTGTAAACAAGGAGACTGGATTTAGGCCAATTGCGCGGGCTGCTCTGGCCGTCGGGCCTTGATGGGCGTTTGTAGTGCAGAAGTTTCACCACGCTGACAAAATTGCAAAGTCGTGACGACAATTTAGCGCGAAACAAAACATTACAAAATCCAAATGAAAACACAACACAGACTTAATCATTAAAAATTGCTTTGTCTAGTAGATTAAATACATCATAAAAAGGCAGGTGGCAACCAAGTGATTGTCCGTGAGCACTAAGACGTGAAACTCGAACAAAAGAAGCAGACTATCTGAGAAAATTACCATTTGGAGATCACAATGGATTAGGCGCTTTCACTAATACAATAGAAAAAGTTATCTAAGTGCGGGTTTCTATCTTTAGTGAGTAACTAACTATAAGGTGATTATTCGGATCATCTTTTGCCTAAATACAGCCGAAAATTTTACAGAACAAAGCCAAACAGAAACAGGTAGGCACCTAAACTGAACCGGATGACACGTTATCTAATCAATTTGCTAATAAGTAATAGGTTTAGGTAGGCACTAATAAGCATATGTAACGATCGAGTTGCACAGGTTATACTTAATAGTAATTAAATGGCAGTTACGTTAGCACGTACGAGATAAGTTGATATAATCGCCGTACCATTAGCCAGAATGTTGAGAATTACCCGCGCTCGAAGGGGTTGTGTCTGTCCCTTCCGCAGAGGCAGACGATGGTCTTGTCCGTGGACAGCACGATCAGGGAGTTGTGCTCCAGGATGACGCCGACCTCGCAGTTTTCCTCTTTGCACTTCATCGCCTCGGCGGCGATAGAAGCGAAGAGCATCGATAAACAGTTTGACACAGACACATCACACGAGCGCGATTTGGGCTAGGCTACGGGCGGTCTGGCGACCGCGGCAACGCGCCAACGATTTGGCGCGGCGGCGCAGACAGCCACCTCCGCGCTCGACACACGACCGAGCCAACGACGACTATTTGACTGCCGGAGCGACTGTCGGTGGCCACCGCTTCGCGCTGCGGTGGGTGGCGACTGCGAATGAATACACACCTCTCCCGTTAACTCATTGCTATGTTATGGGGACTCGACCCCGCACTGCGGAAGCCCCCTTTAATCAACTAAGGCATTACGGTATTTCGCTTAACAACTCTCGTTCACTTTTCACTTATCGCCGACATGGTAGAGTAGTTAAGTTCTGTTTAAGGATGACAAGCGTATCCTTTTGTTTTGGGTTACAACGTGCAGAACTATAGAAATCACTATCCATGAAAACCGAGCAAAAGTAAATGGATTGGTACATCGCAGGTAAACGAGCATCACTAATTTTGTACCATTGTTTCTTCGAAGGGGCATCCTTCAAACTTCAAGTGGTATCGTAAAAGACGGCTTTGTTATTCAGTTGTCGTGGCTTAACTGAAAACAGGCTGAACACCAACGGATGTCGGTCCGCGCGCATTCATACTTATAAATACCAAATCACAAGTCTGGAGACAATTGAACAATCATTGTATATGCAACACGGTAGTGTATTATTAACACCACCATATTATCAAATGGCGATGGGATTATAACTGCAAAGCCTGACGGCAGGTGCATTAAACATTCCAATATGCATCTGGAGACAGCATACCAAGTTTAGGATAAGGAGTTCATAGTCATACAGATGTCAGAGAAGAAAAAGATACCTGGGGTCCACGGATACCAAAATAGATACTGACTGAGCAGTTGATCTCCAACAAAGCTAACAAACAATATCGGTCAATGAGCCATTGACGTAATGGTGTAGTACATAGCTTCGCCATTGTGCAACAAATAAAGCTACAGTTACTTTATTATCGACAGATTAGATAAACTGAGCCATAATGGTTAGAAACCCAAAGTATGTAAATTACAGGTAATATGATACTACGTATGGATATGGCCTAAATGACGGCATAAGAATACCTACGATTAGTTTAAGCTTCGCTAGCCGGGCGAAGAGCTTAAATAGTTGTTTGTTATGAAAGGCTGCAAAGTTGTTGTTTGTTATGAAAGGCTGCAAAGTTGTTGTTTGTCGCAAGTGCTTGTATTGAAAGCCGAGCTATAATCCTGAGCATAGCGAGGCTTTCAAGGCACGGGACGCCAAACAACTTTGCTGTTGCTGCCGAGCGAAACACACAACTTTTCACCTCACCACCGCGAGGAAAATTGTAAATGTAATGGAAGTAATTTGGACCTTATACTCATTTTCAATAAAGGTTTGTTTACATCTCATAAAGATATAGCATTTTATAATTATTAAATGTAACATAAACATTTTTGCATCTTTAAATAACTCCACGCTTACCTACACTAAAAAAGTCAAAGTATAGTTGGGTACTCACGCACGGGTAAACTAAGGCTCAAATACGCTTATTTCACTTTTTCCGCCAAATTAGCAGGCATTAAAATTCATATAATGTATATCTTCTGCACTAAAATCTATAAATAACCACCATTATTTTGGTTTTACTGCGGCTTTAAATCAAAACAAAAGTAAATGTAGGTACATGAGGTTTTTCTTAAATTAACTTTTCAAACGGTGCGTTCCAAATTTGGAAAAAGCTAAATTTTTTGAAAAATAATACTACATTTTAAAATTATTTATTCGTATTGTATCCTTATAAGTCAGTCTAAATATTGATATTTCGTATGTAATTAAGAAAGAATAAATATTGTTAATTTAATTTTATCGAAATAATAACAATTAATTATTGGCAAACACCATCAGTTTCTGAACGCAGGATAATGACATCTCATTCTGTATAGAAAAAAGTTGGATCTGGCGATTGACCGTCACGTTCCAAATTCAAAAACTCTTTCCACGCTAGCGGATATTGGGCTTTTGGGCGCAGATTTTGAGCGATAAAGCAAGCCTTTTCGAGCCGGTGAGGTGAAAATTATATAAACTAGCTCTTATGGCCTTGTGATACAGACATGTGTAGATGATTTTGACCTCTTCGTATATATGCTTGACTGTTTTTGCTACTTCTCCTCTTCATTAAATAATTTGTTTCCTCAATTTATCTTTGCATCTTACGAAGATACCTACCCGTTAAAAACTCGCCCCTTCGATATCTATATTTATCAAAGTTCAGCGCTTTGAATCTGAACTAATAATATAACTTTAACGGTCGACCGTAGAGAATATCCACACATGACTAACCAACCTATTCATGCAGCTCTCATATTATGAATGCCAATCGAAGTTCCCCTGAGCCATGAGGTATTCTGAGCCGTGAGAACCGTAGGCGTGTCTTTGCCAGTCACGGTCCAGCGGTGACCATTATAGTGGCCTCCATGCAATTAATACCAATTATTTGCTATTATAGCAATTCATTTAATTTTTCACACTTAAACAGACACCTTAATGACATCCTTGTCAATAAAGTGTCCTCAAATGTCCACAGTAAATTGTATGCGTATTTTATAGGGCTCGGCAAGTTATTTTAAGCGATCATGACTCAGTTCAAGTTGAAATGTCGACACTAGCACTTACTTTCTACCTCGGGCCAGTGCACGCAATGTAATCGATACTGGTTCTATATTTAACCCAAGCACCTATATTTAACCACATTTGCAACAAATCTCGGAGTCTTTCAAGACCTTTTTATTCCTATCGCAAATGACCGGCAATTCTGTTCTGTACGTTTTTTGTCTGTTTTTCAACATCCTGTAATTTTGTTGTCTTTGGTAAGTAGCATGACATCAAAGCGCATGTTTTTCGTTGAGATTTGTTGGTTTCAGTGTTGGCAAAGGTAACGCGGTTGGAAAATTTTAATCGTTGGATTGGATCCCAGTACAAAGTGCAGTATAATGAGGACGCAGCAGACGGGAATAACCTAACTGTTTAAAATATGTTAAAACATATAGAATTATGTTAAAAGCATTAACCCCCCTATTCATAAAACTTAGAATGCCTCTGCTAAATAAAATATGCTTTGTCCCTTTCTAACGAACACAAATGTCAAAGTGGCAGATAAGGACAAACGAATTTTAACGCCATTTTAGTTAAAACAGGCTTGTAGAACGTTTATAAATGAATACGGCCGTAAGTATATAATACATAGATAATTAAGTAATTTGTGGTATGATAAAGTTACAAAAGCACTATTTACAAAGCTATTATATTTTCTTACACCCTAAAGCCACCGATATAGCCCTCCAAATCGCTAAACTTAAGTGGCAGTGGGCAAGGCACATAGCACGTTGAACCGATGGCCGTTGGGGCGGAAAGGTTCTCGAGTGGCGACCACGTAGGTACCGTAAGGCGCGGCGTGGAACTACTGGGGTGATGTTTGACCTAACTTGGACGTAAAATACGAACATATAATACACATACTTTTATCATGACTTCGTTATAAAGACGTGTACCGAAATATTTGGCTACCTTGGCTGCTACTAACTATATGACGCTGACTGTAGGTACTACGTATTTTAATTCCCATGGCACATTTCCTATCAGCGACTATAAACCTAGATTGCACACGGTACAAGTTGTCGCGATAACTTTATCGCAGGTAATGGAAAGAGGTCAAAATACATAACAACGTGGCCAGTGGGATTTATGATCAATGTGGGAATCGTAATGGCGAAACTATGAGGAAAATTACAATCATGTTACGAGCGGATTTTCCGAGCATTATCGGTTTTCCTGGTCAGACAGACACCCAGTTACTGGGTTCTCCAAACCATGATTTTTATTAGTTTTACCGCCATTTAAGTTTGTAAGTACCACATAAAAAAATACAACTGTTACTAGTAATCATTGTGTTGTCAACCTATCATGGTGTTTTTCTCATGGTAATTTTCAATTCGATTTATAACCTACTAGAGTAGGAAAGGCCTGAAGAATTTCCTAGAGTAAGTATGTTATTTTACTCATATCATTAATTCTTCACTTTTCGTGCATAGTAATATAATTTTCGAACTTTGGAAGGCAGTCGTTCTAAAAAGAGTTAAAAGGTTTCGGGAGGCTCGAGCGAGACCTTTTAACAGTCCAATTGCCGTCTCATAACAAATTCAAATCGGAATCGGCAAAATTCAAATAGCTATCAATCGAACACACATTGTAGTAATAAAAAAAGTTTAAAGATTCAGATGGCGAGTCAAACACAAGGCAGACACAAGCGAAATTTGTGGCGCACTAAAAGCACATTGTAAACGCTATGAACCGAAACAACGAGACGATTTTAAAACGCCTTGAGATTTCAAATACCGAGGAATTTGCGAATTTAAAAAAAACTAACGGCTTCCTGAGTGATTTAAGATTATCAAGAGCTTCCTATTTACAGTGAGAGTGTAGATTAAAATCTATACTCTATCTATACAAATATAATACAGAGGAAAAGGCTGTGAGATTGTTGCTTTGTAAGTGTGAATGTATAGGATAATCCCTGGAACTGCTCGACTGATTTCAAAAATGATTTCACCTGTGTAATGCCCGGGCGGCTATTAGATGTATACATCTACATAATGCGTCACACACATAGAGACAATTTGCAATATGTATATCTGTCATTCTATGATAAACTCGCTTTCGTGAGCCAAAACATACTGCGTGTATAGCTTGTTCAATTTATGATAGGTATAAAGTTTGTAACACTCCGAGATTTACCTAACAGTGATGTAAACCTTGACTTGGCTGTCCCATAGGCTGGTGAATTACATCAATCAAGGTTATATTGCTGAATCTCGCAAAGCGTCTCAAGAGCTCGACGTAAAGTATAATTGGATTCATCTCCCCATAAAAATGTGTGTTATGAGACTGAGCAATGTTACTACGTAAGAATTGTCTGGGAGAAGGTAAGGCTACGGTAGTGTAGGTACGTTATATATTTAGATAGGCCACTTAAACCCACACAGAGTGCGAAGTGGGTGGACTACTTTATTTCCAGCCTAAATGTCTGCAATGAAGTTAGCAAACTAACTACACGACCGTCCCTGTAAAGTTAACGATAAACTGTCGGTTTGTTACTATGGCTCGGACGATATATTATTATGCATCTAGAAGTGCAGTTATTATTTGAGCACGGTATTGGAACCGGCGCGTTTTTTAAGCGGATCTGTGGTAGTCTGAGTGCATGTACTTTACTTAGATCGTATTTAATACTTTCCGTTTCTGATAGCGTCAGATGCTATATTCATCATTTTTTATTTCGTGATCAAAGCCACCATAGCACGTCTTCTGATTAAGGTTTTTTGTTTGAGAATGAGTGACACAACCTTTTTTATTTAAATCTTCTGTACCAAAATCCAAAAGACAGTTATATATGCGATCACTTTCTGTCTGTCCGTCTGTCACGTGTTTTAAGCAAGTAATCCATTTTATATAAAAAATGACAAATAAGAGTAGACCGGGGATGATGTGATGATGCATTGTTATGACACTGCGCTGCGTTTATTACGCGTTACAGTTACATAGTAAGGTTGCAGACATTTGGCGCAGAACCAAAATAAAATGGCGGTCGGTATTACTAAATGAACTGGCTCGAGACGGCGGTTAGCTGTGATATTTTACTCTATTAGTATATTTAGAATGGCTAGAAATTAAATGATACTAGCCAAACAAACAGCAAACTCAATTAGGTAAGAAATCAAAATCATTGGCCGCAATTTCTTCTGTAGCTCGAAATGTCCTCCTTTTCCGTGTCAGCCGTTGCAGCAAATTTCTTATACAGGATGGAATATATTATAATATTCGTTACTTAACAGACGGTTACTTGGGCTTCTCACAAAGGAATATATTTCGTTGTTTATTAAATCGTATGGCGATCTGTAGAAAATATTTCGTTAAGTAGCTCACATTACATACACTTATTTATATGATTAGGAAGTGGGTTCCTTTAGATAGTTTAGATGCAACCTGGAAAAACGCTAGGCGGGTGACGAGGTAGTCCCCAGCAGTGAAAATTGCCACAACCTCCCGTTTAATATGCATACACAGCTCAGGTCCTTGACCTTCATTAAAACAACCACACCAATTATAAAACCGACATCTGGCAAACGAGTTCTCATATCCAATTGCGGAAATAACAATTAGCTACTGTTTGCGGGGAATGAAAACTAAAATAATCCAGTGACAACTGGCTAGGTCCAGCTTGGATCCAGCGCCATCTAGGGCTTCGGTTACAATTGCTCGTATGAGTTCTAATTGGTTACAAGGGCCTCTTTGCCCAATGTTGTATTGTTGTTGTTTCGTTTATGGCACACCTATAATTAACCCCAATTGTAGTTTTCAGCAACGTGTCTAGCACGTGATCAATTGATGATAAAGGCCCCCCCCCACACTACCGGCGTCTTGTGAACGTTCTCATACAAAATTGTGCGACGCGGCGTCGACGCAACGCACAATTTTGTATGAGACGTTCACAAGACGCCGGTAGTGTGGGGGGGCCCAAAAGGAGACAAAAGTGTAGAACGTTTCATAGAATCATACTTAATTTAAAACCTTCGTTATGATTGACTGTACTGTATGGAGGATTATTTATTATAACTCAATTTAAGATATCCATCCCATATCGTAAAAGCGGTTCAAAGCAAGTTGGTCACCTCCCGGCGACCTAAAGTCACCTTGCATCTAAATATTATTCATGTAAGTATATAAGTTATATATATATTGCTTAGACATAAAATAACACACACTAAGGCGATTCTCCCACTCACACAGCGACAGATTTTTTACACGCGCATTGCCGCGTCGGCAGTGTGTTGTACTAGGCGTGTTTTCTATAGAAATTGAGAATCTTGCTTACAATGGTAAAATCTGTAGCTCCGCGCACCGCGGCGGGACGCGGTGCAGTAGTGGGAGAATCGCCATAGACAATGAACTGCTACTAGGAAATTTTAAAGTTTTTATAATTATAATAGTAGCTATGGTTGCGATTATTTAATGTGGCCGACTGTTTAATTAGGATTTACCTTGGACGTTAAGGTTGCTTTTTGAATGGACTACTTTGATACAATTCGGCCTACTCAAATAATTAAAAGTTATACTAAGCACGGGTTTCCGGGTGGGAACTGAAACCATGACCTTACCTTTAGGATATACCTACGTTTTTTTTACGTTTATAGATCATAATTGCGTTGTATTTTATCTATCTGCGGTTAATTTCGTTGGCAACCGACGAAAAAACTCGTTAAACTAACCTTAATTTGCGTGAACAAATTTTCATTTGCATTTCGCTGCCAAGAAATTTAAAAACGTTTTAACAACTTTTAACGTTTGAGCATACAATTTAAATATAGGTCAGTGAAACTTTCTCTCTACAATGCACTTTAATATTTGCATAAATGAACAAGCTTATAGGTACTCACATTGTGTTCAGCACTTTCTTCAAATAACGCCTAAATACACACACGATTTCTATCGAAGTCATCGTTTTAATTAACAACACACTAACTAGTCAATTAGGTCAAACCTAAATTTGTCGACTGTAAATGGAAATAAATAAAATAATGCGATAAAACGCCTCTAATACGCAGGCAATGCCCGCACGCACAACTCTAATAATGAGCTGAGATTGTACCGAAACTACCCTCATTTGTATTTGTAAATTATACGCGGGTAGAAAAGTTTCTGGAACGTGCCAGTAAGTACTCGCTAATCGGGAAAATACTTAATGTCCGACATAAACTCGATCATGTTAGCTAGGCAGGTGTATGAACATGAGAACTGGGGTACTTTAATGTAAATGTCTCAGCGTTTTAATAGTGTTTACAGACGATCGAACGGTCCGGTGGACCAAAAGGGACGCTGGCACCGTTTACCATGAGAAATATGTTTATCTCTCTCATTCTTTATGTATTTACTGTAGATAGCTGTGTCCCTCTCGGCCGGCCAGATTTTTTGATCCTCTGTAAGCCCTATAATGATTGCCTTGAAATTGTGCTCGTGACGTTGAAATACCGGAGCTATCTCGTAAGTAGTATAAATATAAGTACTAACTTTTACATTGACTATTTACATTTCTATCTGTGTATCCTTAATGACATGTTCTTTGTAGGGTTGTGCTAAGTTTAAACCAAATAACTGAAACCCTTCGGTTAGTTTGTCTTGTTGTTTAGACCCGGATTTACTCTATTTGACTTGAAGGTTATTGAAAGGAACATGACTACTTGTTATATATATATATATATATGCTGTTATATATGTGCTGTAAATTTTGCGTAAGTATTTGGATTTATTCCGTTATTCATTAAATTTAAACCATGACCATTCTTGAGTGATTATCTTAACATTTAAGACTTGCTACTATTGGCGAGATGTTTCGAACTCATTGAGAGTTATTTCTGCATCAGGTTGAGTCACGGTTACTACTCGTAGCGTGAACCTGATGAAAGACTACCAACGAGTTCGAAACGTGTCACCAATGGTCACAATTATTTCGTATTTTTCTACTTTACGTTTATTAAGTAGGTATTCTTCTATTTAATGGTATGTAAACTTATCATGATAGATAACTGTTGTAAAAACAATACAAGATAACCGCTACGTGATTTAGGCGTTATCAATCACCACGACATTAAATTCTGGTTTAAACCCGTAATAATATAAAGGTTATGACGGGCATATTTTTTATTATCAGTGGTAAGGTAACTGAGGTGTCGGATGCCTAAACCCTTTTTTAGCACCATGTTTTTCCTGTAAAGGACGGTTTTTGCGTTCGGTTTTTGTCAGTCGATTTTTATTTAACACACAAGAAACATACAGTGCTTTAAAAATTTCTGGTTCTGTAGGTACTGATGTCACTGTAACCACGGACTTTACTCTTTTATATTAGGAGGAAATATTATAACTTCAAAGTGCAATGCGTGTTTCCGCGCTTACGTACGGACTAAGGCACTCATAACGCGCAATGTAGTATAGCTTTTGTCAATATTACAAGCGTTTCGTCATGATCTTAGTGCGGGTGTTTCGGGCAAGCCTTGGAGTGCTAAAGCACTTTAGATGATTTGACCGCTCTATTGCCTTGAGCTAATGATGTGTCTGGCTGTGTGTCACGAGAAGCCACTAGCATGCGTACATTACGTCATGTAGTTGATAAGCGGTAATGGATTTTGATAGTTAAAGAACATTAATTAATTTAATTAGCATTATATGTCGGACCGTATTATTCATATGCAAATGGCAAAATGTTAGTTAGATAATACGGACAATGAGACTAATAGCGCGAATATCGAAGTTAATTTTTACATCATTAAAATTTAATAAAAGACTTAATTCTCTTATCAACGAGGCTCGGTTTACAAGGTAAATTTTAAATATATAATAAGTACTATAATAGTATTTAAATGTTTAGGTACATATTCCAAAGAAATAAAACACAACTATCATATAAAAGTACCTTTTTAGGCACGGCACGTTGACATTGACCATATATATCTATACCTAATTCCATATAACATTAGAATGTTAACGGACAACTTGGTCTACGTTTTTCCGTTTATCTAGATCAGGGGTCGGCAACCCGCGGCCCGCGAGGCCCTTACTTGCGGCCCGCGAGCCTCCGTATCTGTTTTTTATGTTCAGAATTTTTCAACTGCCTGTTAAAGTTACCAAATATGAAGAAGCGCGGCCCGCGTCAATTTCGTTAGCGACTATAGGTATGACCCTTGGTTGCTAAAAGGTTGCCGACCCCTGATCTACAGTATCAAAGGGAAATATTGGACTATTTTACTTATTTCGACCATTAAGTGCTTATGAAACATAAGAATACTAAGTTTTTGGGTTTCAAAATGTTTTTCCTGGAAATTGTATATCAACGCACGATTTTACTAAAGTCTACTTCATGCAATATTCTCTTGCTTAACCCATTCCCAATTAACAAAATAAACTCTAGCCAACCTCGCGAACTCAGTAAGAGGTTCCATTTTAACGGAGCTGTTGCGTAACTGACCGTTACTTAAAACGCAAGTCTCTGTTGTTTCCCTACGGCTATGGGCATTATATTATATGGGACTATGGGTTTCTTAGAAAATCTGTTTTAAGAGTCCGTATACAGCCGTTAGCTGAATTCGCTAAACTTTTTGAGGTCATATCACATTAAATATTCGTTTACAGTACATATGGTGCTACTTTCCCGCACTAGTGCGGAAAGAGCACTTTCCGTGCATATGTTGAAACTTTAAAGAGCCATATGTACCGTAAAACGTTGTACGATACACGTGCGAATAGGTAATTCGCAACTCGTGTTGATTTAAAACACTCCCTTCGGACGACCGCAACGAGTGGTGATAAATTAAAACACGAGTTTTAATTTATCACCACTCGTTGCGAATTTCCTATTTTCGGCACTTGTATCGTAAATAACTATTTCCTACAGATTTTATTGTGTAATATGAAGGATCATTTCAATTCAAGTTGAATAAGTGGAATAGTACATTACTATAGAGGCCGGGAAACGAAGGGTTGCAGGCCAAGTACATATAGACATATAGGGATACGCGGCCGGCAACCCCGTTTCTCGCCGAGATTTGTATAGTGCTTTTCTCAAACTTGCAATTAAATAAAAATAAAAAGTAGTCAATTTGTTTTATAAATACTTAATACGTTTCTTCGTGCGCCGCCTGCACCGCCGCCGCCGCGCCGCCAGCTGGCCAGCGCCCCTTCCCTCCGTTTAAAAACAAAAGAAGGTTGCTTTACAGGCCTAGGTGTGTAAGGCTGTATGAAATCCCTTTACATATCATCTTCACTCATCGCACCGGATACGTAGTATTTCCGAACCTAATTTGAAGTAAGTCACGTCAACATTTCATTGCAAGTTTGAGAAAATGTTCTTTACATTTAGCTCTCAATTTACCATATTTTGGCTCAGTCTAACAGCTGTTTTCTGATTTTTCGCTCGGAGACGTGTAAAACGACTTAGATTTGAAGAACTATTTGATTTGAAACCGACATGAAACAAATAAATCTACTTACATATTATATTGATAGTCTTCTTAGGAATAAGTGGAAAACATTTTATAAGTTACATATTAAATTGTTGAGTAAAACCGTATTTCCATCCAACAACTTTTTAGTAAAAACACACGAAGAATCGCCACTATTTTTGGCCATTTACCACATTATTTCAAAAATATGAAACCATTATAAGAAACTCCATAAGTATTTATGCGTAGAAGTAAATTTTGCCATAAAAAATATTTCACATCACCCTAAAATTCGTAATAAAACACCGTGCACGGCGCTCGATTCGGCACTTTCGGCAGTCTCCGCCAAGCGGTTTCGAGGAAATGGTCACGTCCTCACGTTCGCTCGTCGATTTCAAGGTTACGTGCTAGCGGGAATTATAGCGCGACGAGACAGTTGATCATTCGGTAAGTAATGCTTTTTGTTACTTTTGACTTTTTATAAGAAATTGCATTTGTACTAACTATTAATGGAAATATTTTCATTGTACTACTAACATTTTTGAAGTGAAAACTTCTTTAGCGGCGCTGTGCACTTTTTGTGATGGGAAAAAAATATTAAACTCGCCACAGGTCACGTGACCGTAACATTCGTAAGACGTGAGATTCGAGACAGGTCACGTGACCGTAAGATGTCACGAAAAACTGTTACAATATCATAGAGTTTTCACTTCTGCCGGCACTCCCGGAGTGCAACCCGGTCTCTTTACCTATGTTGCATAGAAGGAAGTTCTTAATTAGTCTTCATGTTTTATCTATATATATTACTAGCGACCCGCCCCGGCTTCGCACGGGTACTATATTATACGTATAAACATTCCTCTTGAATCACTCCATCTATTACAAAAACCGCATCAAAATCCGTTGCGTACCTAGTTTTAAAGATCTAAGCATACATAGGGATTTTATTTATACAACTATGTAGTGATAAAACTCTTGCGTTACTAATCTATTGACAGACAGCGCACAGCCTAAACCGCTAACGATATAAGCATGAAATTTGGAACATAATTATATTCTTTACAGTACGTGGACGTGTACTAAGAAAGGATTTTTCGAAAAACCCCCCTTAAGGGGTGAAATAGGGGTCAAACCGTTGTATGGAAATCGTTCATTTAGAAAGTTATACACTTGAATTGAAGGTTTCTTACTAAACTCGCATGCAATGCAAGCTTATGCAATTTTACCTAACATCTGTTTCGATGACAGGTCAGTAATAATTGGTAATATTTGAAAAATTACTGCAACGGGAGTGATTTTACGGGTATCAGCTTTTTTTTTAAGGCTAAAGCTAAAATCGGCTGCCCCAGGAGTACCATCGGCTTTCCTCACAAAAAAATGACGCTATTTCTGCTTCTTCGAAATGAAATGAAATGAAATGAAATGATTTATTAAAATGCATGTGGAGATTGGGTTACAATTGCAGTTACACTTGCAGCTCTGATAGTCTCACCAAGCCCTACCTTTACAGGCGTCCATACATTTACAAACTACTAGCTACGTATTTAAAAATCTTATTAATACAAACATGTCAGATTTTAATATCAATATAAAATAATAAAATAATAGTGCAATACAGAATAACTTCTTCTGCACCTTTGATATAATTTCTGCAGTGTCATTCCACCACTTGTATAGAACTCACGCTTTTAAAGAGCATATCGTTTTGCATCTTGTAAGTCATTTATGACCTAATAGTGATAATATTTGTTGAAGCTGTTTCATTTTTCACTTTAGTTGTGGACGGACGGTGCAACATGTTTTATATCCATATCTTTTTATCGCCCATCTTTTCCTTGCTCAGATTCTTACTATTCATGTCGCTAAAGTAGTATACTATAAAACAATATTTATAAATTGATTGTTTTTATTATTTTAGATTCAAGTATGGCGCCTAAGAAGCCAAACCGTTCATTTGGTAAAGTGAAGAGAAAAAAAATATTTTGTGGCCCTAAAACATTATTGGGTTCGTCAAACAAGTAAGTACTTACATTAATTCTGAATTTGTAGTAATAACATAAATACATTATAATGAACGATACAGTTCTAAGTTACATGATATTTTATTTAAATACATATACAATATAAATATTACGAAACGAAAAAGTCAGATAAAATAAATAAATAAATAAATATTAGGGGACAATCTTACACAAATCGACCTAGTCCCATAGTAAGCTCATTAAGGCTTGTGTTATGGGTACTAGACGACGATATATATAATACATATAAATACATAGAAAACTTCCATGACTCAGAAACAAATATTCATGCTCATCACACAAATATTTACCCTTACTGGGATTCGAACCCAGGACCTTCAGCTTCGTAGGCAGCGTCACTACCCACTAGGCTAACCGGTCGCCAAAAACGATTAAAGTAAAGCAAACGATAAAACGGTTAAAGTATCAAACTACGCTACGCCGACCTAGCCGCCTCGCTCGACCCCCACTACAACACCTGCGCTGGCGCGCTCGGAGACGGGTAATAATGCCTAGAATCGAACTTTTTCCGGGTCGATACGGACTCTTAATTGGTGTTGACAGTTTAATTAAAGTGGCATGACGTGGAGTGAGTGAGGTGGCGCTCCGCGAAATCGTAGTTCTTAGATTGAATATTTACCTATCACAAACTAAAGCGAATGCCAGGAAAAAGAACTAACAAAAACTACATCAGACATCACATATCAATATATTTGTCGGAAAAAAACCATACAAAACCAAATATTTCTCGATAGAAAAAATGGCCAAAACATGTCTTATTTTTACCTAATTTCAATGGTGTGACGTTCCCGTGCCTATAATATACGTAAAACTTTTGTGTATAATAGCTTCTGATATTGCCTAATGATTTGCTGAGCGGTGTTTTTTTATGTAGACCCATTTCAGACTTATTGAGGTGAAACGTATTTGGCGTATGGGTCTTTTTTATTTCGCGCGATACCCTGTCTCCCGTCGCATGTGTCGCGTCGCGCGGCTTGGTATATCCGAGGGTGGGGCCACTGGGGCCAGTCGCGATTGCTCCATTGAGACGAGAGGACTGTTGTCGGTGCGCTCACGACAGCGAAGTGAATATAATTTTATTAACAAGTGTTTCCCAAATTAAATTGAAAGTGCACGCTATGGGTAATAAATGTATCACGAGAAAACGGCTTAACAAACGAAATCTGAAAAAGTTAAAACGTGAATTAATGGTGAAGTGTAAAAGGTGGTATGTATTTATTTAAATTACTTATAATCATTTATGATACGCAAATAATTATTAAAACCTTTTTTTAATACATTCTTATGTTGACTATGGTTCAAACTTTATAAAGTTCAAATTACAACGTCATCATTGCGCGGCGATCGACTTCGGTAAAATTATTTTATGTAGTACTTAAATGCCAAAATAGACGACGATTTTCTTTCGCGTTTGAGTCCTTATTGAAAGGCAAATTAATACAATATATTTATTTTCAGTATTGTTGCAGCAAAGGCAGCTAGTTGAAAGAGAAAGTGTTTCGTTGGATTCTGATCCGTACGCATTTTATTTTCGCTCATACACATATATAATCTTGTATGGTAGTACCGTAAAATCCCGTGACTTCGCCTGAGATACTTATCATCGCCAATTTTTATAAAAGTTGAAATTCCCGCCTAGTGTTTGTTTGTTTTTTTATGCATGGCAATATTCTTGCGTCAATTGTTTACGATCAGTGCCGTTTTTTCGTTGAAGCTGCAGCACGTGTTTTTTTTACCTTAGCGGAACTTTGCTATAAATAGTGGCAAAGAAGAGATAAAGGTAAGCTTTTTCTTGTATTATAATCTACAAAGAATGCTCTTTCTTATGGTATTATTATTTTTTACCTAAGTTATGTGTATACCTCTCAATCGATTAAAATGTAATTGATGTGATGTTCCGGTTTTTTTAATCGTACGGCTTACACTGTTATACTTTCCTCGATCGAAAAAAAAATCCAAAGTTACCTCTAAACAAGAAAATAAAACCTTAGTACGGCGTAAATACTTCACGGAAGGTCATCAGTTTTTTAATAATAACAAAACTACACGATGTCTTTGACGTATACGCTTCACATTTTCAAAATGTGGATTTGTTTAGCGATACAAAGGAAATAATTAAATTCGCGCACGTTCAGCCATTCTAGCCAGAGCCGCCGCGCTTCCCCCCTATCCGCTTTAGTCTTGCTTCGGCTGTCAGACGGGGAGATTGTGTCGCTTGACCTTATGCATTTGGAAAAGTAAAGACGAATTTTGTGTTGTTCACTATGGGAAACAAAGCAAGTCAATCAAGGAAGAGGAGAGGTTGGCGAAAAAAGAATGCTAAACGCTTGAATGAAGAATCAAAGTAAGTAAAACTCATATAACTACAACTAATAATATAAGCCTTGGGACTGTGCGCGGGTGACGGTTGTCGCTCTCGTTGAAAATTACAAAATTATTTTTATTACTTATTATTTTATTTATGGCCGTACTGTCCCTATTTCGATGGTTCTTTATTTTGTTGCTTATTTATTTATTGTTTAATGTACTAACAAGTGCAACTAGCAAGTGCGACAGAGAGGGAGATTCGTTTCGCGGTAGGCCCTCGGGTTCTATGCAGCAGTGTAATAAAATGAAAGAACTTGCTGCGCGTGATTTAATGTTATATGTATTAGTGAGAATTTCCAAAGACGAGCAAATTATCAGTAGCATTCTGCAACGCACGCGTGCTTGCACACAACACTTGCAATTTGCTGCGAAACAAAAGTAATCATCTTGCGGAACTTCAGCTTTGGCTACTTTGACATTATTAAAGCATACCAACGCTTTATTTGCAATACTAATACACATTATTGCAGGCCATTATCAAAGAAAACAAATGAAGGTTCCTATCACGAGGTGTACCTACCTTGTATTCAAGTAACTAAGTCGTCCCGGGCTACAGGGCGCAACACTTAGTAACACCTGGGAATTGCCAAAAAATTGGCATCTGTTACCAGTAAGTAACAACTTTGGTAGTAACAGAATTACCTAAACATTAAACTATCATCATCATATCGGCCGAAAGAAGTCCACTGCTGGACATAGGCCACCCCCAAAGAGTTAGTATTTCGTGCGGTTAAGTCCAATTGCAATGTGAAAATCGAACACCTCGGGTATTGCTTTTAGAGACAACTTTGTAATCATTAGACAGCACGCATACATAGTGGCATTCTTTGGACTCCCTGATTTCTCACTCGTGCTTTACATCGAGTCAACCGGTTATGTCAACGTTGAATAAAATCTCGTTCAGACGTGATAATCATGCATATTAACCGCCGCATGTTGATAAAATCGTTGAATCTGACAAAGCAATTCCTCAAGGTCTTGAAACAAGGCGAGTTTGCAGAAAAGAGAGTTTAATTTCTAGTTAATTTAATGGAATCGCTTGTCTCCGGTTGTCAATTTTGATTTACAATCCGGTTTCTGTAGAAATCGTGACGAGTCGAGTGCGGCTTTTTGGTTGAATAATGTCCCAAGTATTGTGGAAATTACTGGCTCCTACGCCTTTACTCTTTCGAGGGTACTGATTTTGCAAGAAGTGTCACTGTGACATGCTGTGATCAGCCGGAAGCGTTCAATTTATATGATATGGGCTTGACCATTGATGTAATATAAAAAACCGGCCAAGTGCGAATCAGACTCGCGCACCGAGGGTTCAGTACAAACCTGTAGGTATTTGATACCTCTCTGAATTTCAATTGAATACCTCTACGCGTTCATGAGGAAAGGGGTGGGGTAGTAACTCTAAAATTATTAAAAATATTTTTATTATATTTATGATGTAAGTAACTAAAAATTTACGGCTTTCGCAATTTTTCCTTTATTTGGCTATAAGACGTTGCTTTGTACCAAATTTCAAGATTCTGAGTTCACGGGAAGTAGGTATCAGGATACTGTAGGTTTTGATTCCCTTGCGAGTTTCGAAAATTTGAGAAATTTGCGGCATAAACAGCTGCATCTTTTGATTGCGTTGGCTTAGAAGTTTGATTTTTTTACAGCTCCAAGAGACAGTAGATCTGAGTATTTGGTATAAATTTTAGCTTGATACCTCCACGCGTTCCTGAGAAAAAGGCTCTTGACAAACGGACGGACGGACGGACGGACAAGAAAGTGATCCTATAAGGGTTCCGTTTTTTCCTTTTGGGGTACGGAACCCTAAAAAGAGGTAGATAGGTTATAAGCACTCCAAAAGTGGCACACTAAAACTCAGCCAATTGTATGACCTTGCCTCAATGTCTTGTCGTCAATTGACGTCTCAGCTGTCAGATTTGGTGGCCATTTTTAAACACGGAATTTCATATAGACAACGAAACTACCTCTTTTTTATATTACATCATTGGGCTTGACAATAACCCGGAACGTGCAGCTAGATTTCGTTTGAGACCAGTTCTCGATGGTTAGATCTTGCTAAGGCCCATGTATTATGCAATAGGTAACGAAATCGCGTGGTAACTACTAAAATTAACGTTACAATAAGAAATTTACAGGCAATGATTTAGTACATCCTTATTTAAGCACTCATTATATACTGTAGATAACGCGCAATCTATTTCTCTATTTCCTTGCATATATTTTGTTTAACTACCACATAAGACCGTATTATGCTCCTATTTTAAATTATAGAATGTTTTCAATGGCGCGTTAAGAATAGGTCATCAACACAACTACTATTAGAGCCTTATCACACTTGCGATTTGCGAGCGTGTTTTCTATACAATTATCAGTCGCGGCGAACACGCTGCGTGATCGCCTTCATACAAAATACGCTTGGAAATCGCAAGTGTGATAAGGCTCTTACATATACTAATATTTAAAATCATCTGCCGTTGCCCACTACAGATCAAAAAGGATTATCCGATAAAATAACATTCAGTCAGTTTAGAATGAAAACAATTACAAATATTTCTGTCAAACTGCCAATAGTGTAGATGATAGTTCCCATCGACTAAAATACTTGTACATTAAATCGCATTACATTGGAAAATCAGATCCAATACCTAATGATAAAGAAAGTCAGGTGCCTATAGAATCAGTAAAATGTACGAGTATGTAGGTAAAGCACGAAATACATTAATCAGTTGTCGAGTTTCGAGACATACATTTTACGATAAGCTACCCACGCTTACTAACAACTTATTCTGTTAGATCATCAGCTCTTCAGTAATACAAATAGATGTCACTGGAATTTTAATAGTTGAATCATTTATTATAATTTTGTTTTGTCACAGTGCAGCTAGAGATCTACGTAAAAGTGCCTCATGTCATGTAATATGCAATTATAAAATGTACAAGTGGTGCATAATTATAACTAGATAACAAAGATTTTAAAATTAAAACCTACGGTGCTGTTTATAAAATAAACACATTGCACTTAGAACTAATGGCCGTTGGGGCGGAAAGGTTCTTAATGGACTCATGACCGGTCATTGTGGCAGTCTTTGGGGGAAGCCTATGTCCAGCAGTGGACATCATACGACTGATATGATGATGCTGATTGTAAAATAGCATTTTCAGCATCACTAAGTACTACTAAAACCGCTAAGCTTCATTAAAACCGCGATGATACCAAATTTGGTTACGTGATCGACTGTATCCTACGACCTACTTGCAGATAACTACTAAACTCCGCGATATACTTACAGGAGTAAATCTTGCCGCGTAGTTTGAGGAAGACGTAATTTGGCACAAGTTTTATGTTCCTAATATGATTTACTTCCACCATCAATCACTCTAAATAGCTTCGTTTTTATCAAAATATTTACATTCAAAACGTCGGCTATTTAGCAAATATTAAACTAATTTTCTTGCTAGAAGCATTAAAATACAACGAACATATGTTTTTCTTTGAACCTGTCACTACTACCTAAATGGACTAGAATGAACTTCAACGTTTGTGTCACTTATAATAATTACTTACATTAAACATAACTGAGACAATGATCACACAATCATACCAGCGATAACGTTTATAAAATAATAATCATAATCAAAATTGAAAAGACAAGAACGTTCTCAGAACTTTGCCTCATTGCTGACCATTGTATCAGATCAGACAAGTGAGTTGTCAGCTTTCGTTGTCACAATTAAAACAAACAATTACTACTTATACTTATACTAAGTGTAGTCTCCTCAGTCTAGTAAGCCATAAAAAAAAGATAGTGTTTGAATCAACTAGCGCAGGTAGAAACCGAACCAAATAAAAACAAATGCAACCCGGTTCCAATTTCAAATTATTCAAATTCTAAATATTAAAAAGATAATCTTTATACCCGTCTCCGGCAGAGCCGAAAGGAAGGGATATGATTGTATTTACGAGTAGGTGTGTTCTACCGTAGCGTTTAAGATACTGAACCGATTTTAATGAATGAGGTATAAATCGAATCGAAATTCTGCTCCGGGTGACCTGTATGGAAACTGCTTTTTTTTTCAGTTAGTTTTCCGTTGTCGGGATACAGATTTTTGAACTGTTTAAGCTCGTTAGTATACTACCTTTAGGTATTGGGAGAATAAGGTTTAGTAAAAGAAGCATGACTTATTCATAACGTGTCAGACCTCGGTGTGAACGCGAAAAAATCTGCAACATTATTTTCCTGGTTGAATGAACCTGCGCTTGGGCAAGCGGAACACAGAGTTACCTCAAAGGCTCAATTGGCACACGACCCGATTCTTAAGTCTATCGAACCTGCCAATGTCAATAGCCAAAGCCGTTTCATTCAAAGTTTTTATGCGACAAATATCCACGAGCAGAGGTAGATGGTTGTAAAAGCATCTTTACGGGGTTAGTCCACATTAGAACAAAGTAAGGGACTGGCACATGAAAAGGGGGGGGGGGGGGTTAGGTTAGGAGTCTGACCATTGGATGACGGTACTGCGTTTTTATGGCTACTGTGATAGCCATTAAGTTCCCATATATGAAATCACTTCAACGAAAGCTGACATCTCACTCATGATATTACATGAATCATCAGTGCCTCGTAATGGCTGCATTATACATCGCTTACCTTCGAGTACTTATTAAACAAACAGTAGGCAGGGTCTGTCATTATTTATGACACCTGCACTGCTAGCATAATCACGTGTACGTCCGGCATAGACATATAGCATCATCCCTTTCGCACTTACGTACTTGGCATTGGTAGAATTAATGCTTTACGTCTGACATGAACACAATCATGCTATCGAGGCTGCAGGACTAGCAGGATTCGATTATGCGAGTCCAGGAGACCAATTCGATCAGACAGGAATAAATAATTAATCATTAAATGTCAAAATGGTATGGTAGTCCATATCATTGCATTTGGGAATAAAGTATATATTCTGATCTGGTCCGATTAACTATAGCTCTGTCATCAGCGATAAGAGCGGTTACACACTGCGATTTTTTGCAGCAACAAACGATGCAGTATCGCTACAGGGGGTCTAGCACAACTGACGCCGCGCCGCGACGCGAGTCGAGAAAGATCTACCCTCCTCTTTCTAATTTGCATGGTGCGAGTGAGACAGGAGGCGCTCAGTCGCGCGCAAAGCGACTTGTCAGCAAGTTGTGCTAGACGTGCAGCACGGCTATCACAGGACGGCCCGCGAGCTGTGTCGCGGCGACAGTCTATCCGTCTCCTTTTAAGCGTTCTAATTAGAAAGAAACGGGTGGTCTAGATACACTACCCGCCTTGCAGGTGATTTTGACAGGCGGCTAGAGTAGCGTAGCGTGTGAGTCGCGCGTTTGTGAAACGCGAGTTTGTATCGCTGCAAAAAGTCGCCACGTGGAACCGCTCTGAAGGGCTATTTACACGGTGCAACAACTCGCATGCGAGTTTTATTACATTGCGGGGTTTGATTGCATTCGTCGTGTATCGGTAGCATGCAGTCCCGCAATGTAATGAAAGTCGCATACGAGTTGCACCATGTAAATGGCCCTTTATAGGTAACATACTTGTTAGTCTATTTTATACTTACTTAATGGTGAGGGCGAGGAGCACGATAATTAGCCCAACCAGGGCCATGGCAATGACGACGCCACATATCATGTAATTCGCATCATTTGGGGCATCTGCGAACAAAATTATGTAGCATTAGTTTGCGGAGTGACTCATGGTGCTGAAAAAAACGAGATCTTTAGTCTATTCGAAGCTGTATAGAGAATGAAAATTATGTATTAGTCACCGGTATAAATTTTTCATTTTGAACCATGTTATATAGAAATTTATTACATTGTTGTAAAATTCTAAGTTTGTCAAATGATTTGCCATTTAGCTACAATTTCATTAATACGCTTTACATACATCGGACAAGGATAATATATTATTTCATTAACAAATTATTATTATATTTTTGCACAAAAATTCTAACTTCTTATGAACGTAATTATTTAATATCAAATTGTATTAGTACTTTAAAATAAATGTGGGAAATAAAACAAAAAAACCACAAAAATGTCCAGATTTCTATCACGAAAGCTTAGACAAGGAATATGGTAAGCTTGTATTTTTACGACCATTCAATATGAGTTTTATGTTTTTTTTTGATCAGGTCAAATTGCATCGAAGGTGTGTAAGATTATCATAAATATAATCATAAAGGGTAAGTATATGCTTATATCCACTACTATGAGTACTACACTAGTTTTTTTTTCAGTTCAACGATACCAAAATCGGAACGTGGTTTCACAGGAAGCTCAGATGGGCGGTAAGTACTTTTAAACTTTACTTGAAAATCGTTTGTTTGGAGAAGGATTCAGATTGGTAAAGGCAATGTGTCACTTTAGCCGCAGCCGCAGTTATTACGTGAGCGTGTGTGTGCGGCATCATTTTCACTCTTGAAACAAATCTATACATAGTTATGTGTTGTAAAATCCTACTATCCTACTAATATTGTAAATGCGAAAGTTTGGATGTTTGGATGTTTAGATGTCTGGCTCTGGATGTTTGTTCCTCAATCACGCTTAAACGTCTCAACCGATTTGGACGAAATTTTCCAGGAAGATAGTTTATAGCTTGGATTAAAACATAGGATATTACTTTTTGTCCCAATCGTCTATACGGATGTGTGATACGGGAGTTCACGCGAACGAAGTCGCGGGCAAATACTATAGTTCTGTATTATCCCCACTGTTCTGTATTGTACCAATCTCGAGGAAACGGTAACGGAGTAACGGGATTATTTGCATAGATATACTTTATGAACCAGTAAGTAAATAGGTTGCTTCTCAGACAAACTTTACCGATATTGCAGTGAAAATCTTGTGAAGGGGAATCTATACAACATAATTGTATACATAATTATTTCTCCCGTTCTATAAATAATGACGTTTTAACTTCTGAAATATCCTCGCCTCAATTTTTTTTATCACTGTCATAGCATGACTAAAGCCGCATTCACATTTCTCTGACGACGACGGCATCAGAGAAATGTGAACGCAACCATATTAAATGTATGAAACCGATACCGTTTCTGATGCGTCACAACACAACACGACAGACAAATGTGAATGCGGCTTAACTAGTAGTTGAGGAGGTCTGCATTTTTCTGATTCCTAAGTAGAAAGGTTTCATCACATTAAAAAAGGAAAACAACAGAATCGTTAACAGGGGCGCGCCTAACGGCACTCGTGCCACTTTGTGCCAATTGCACCGCCGCATCCTTAATTTGCGAACCGTATACAAATCGATACGGCGGGGAAGACCGGATCGATACGGGTACAAGACCGGCTACTGCAACGGTACAGTACTCGTGGTACTAACGTTAATGCATACTCGTTTGCAGATGATTTCAGATAGGCGATAGAATGTAGCGAGCAAAGAACGTAGGTACATAGTATCTGCCTCTATAACTAGCCTGAATACAAATGTGGTGCGAGAAAAGTACTTAGGTACTCTGTATCTGCCTCTATAATTAACCTGACAGGTGAATGTGGTGCGAGCAAAGAACGTAGGTATCCTGTATCTGCCTCTATAACTAGCCTGACTACTAATGTGGTGCCAGCAAAGTACGTAGGTACCCTGTATCTGCCTCTATAATTAGCCTGACAGGCGAATGTGGTGCTAGCAAAGAACATAGGTACCCAGTATCTGCCTCTATAACTAGCCTGACTACTAATGTGGTGCGAGCAAAGTACGTAGGTACCCAGTATCTACCTCTATAACTAACCTGACAGGCGAATGGGGTGCGAGCAAAGAACGTAGGTACCCAGTATCAGCCTCTCATCATTCGTTTTATCGACGACATCATAAGATTTAGGTACGTAATAATAAATGCACGCAAAACCAAGGTTACCCTTAACCCCTTCAGCAAGATACAATCGTTTTTTTAATTTATATTTTACCTTATAGTTTTACAAATATGTATTTAGAATATAATATTTGTTTGGTCTTACATTTTTTTTTATTGAATATATTATAACATGGAAGGAAAATACTATAATGCATTATATATTACAGTAGGTGGAATTCTTAGTAGGCACTGATAATTTAGAATAGAATAGAATAGAATGGCATTTATTCAGGCAACAACACATCATAAGTAATAAAAATAAAACACATTAACAAATACATCGAAAAAGTAGATCGGGATGTGGACCTGAAATGGCCTCCACTCAATTTCTATACTTATTGGACTTGATGGAATTTCCAGCGCGGTTTACCGTTAATTTTAATGAGTTAGCTAACATGTAGGTACTTACCTACCACACAATAATAAATACTTTCAGACTTTACAAAATATGTCCCCATTTGTTGAATACATGGATAGCAAGAATATTCAGAAAATAGGTTCACGCAGGGTAGGTATATATGTATACTATAGTATCTCGCATACTTATGTGGAACGTTGGAATTCTCTACAATACTTCAAGCGACAAACGAACCAAACTGGATGGAGGGATTGGAGGGCAATGAGGATATTTCAGAATGCATTTTTAGTTACCAGCAGACCAATCATGTTTAATCATTATCAATTTGCGTTGCTGTCAAAAAGACCTCTCGCCAATGCTACTAGCTGGTGATATAATACATTTTGAAAACCCCTCATTGCTTTGCCGTCACGATCCTCGACCAAGGAATCGATCGACTAAGAGGAAGATATAATTTAGGTACTTATTATAGTGACTTTATTTAGTAGGCAGATATTGGCAATGAATGCTAAGGGAAAACATCTGATAAGCGATGTCGTTGACCGGGAATGTTGGGCGTGACAAGTTTTCGAACGCGCGTTAAGGGGCTGACAAGACCTAATTTTGTTGAAATTGATGTTTTTAAGCAGTTTTTTAAGAAAAACTACTTGTTCTAGCACATCAAAAAAAATCCCCATATCACCATATTTCAAAGAGCGTGGACGGGCTCGATACATAATTGGACGAAATCGGCTCGATAGAAAATAATTGCAAAGATTGGTCTTAAAATCATCTTAAACGGTTCTATGTCTTTATTTTTTTGACGTATGGGTCTGCAATTAAATATATGAAGTCAACATATTCATACCTAAACCGCTAACGAGTCACATTTCTCAAATAATCCACACTTTTTTTTATTTCAATATTTATGCAATAATCTTCAAAAACCGGGCCGCCCAGTGATACTCGCTCTCGTTTACTCCGATACAAATAGACAGTGTGCGCGCTATCCCAAATCCTCAAGGCCATTTTGGTGTTGACAGCGCCTTAAGAAAAATTGACATTTAGATCTACCTACCTAAAGTACGTAGGTACAATGCGTTACGTGATCGACCCACAAGTCCCATAACTTTTCTCTCATAGCAATAACGGCCGTCTTGAAGTAATACATACATACATACATTCACGCCTTGAATGAAGTAATACTTGCTGTTAAGGCGTGCTTTTCCCGTAGGAGCCATAAGCGCATCAGTGTTTTGAATCCATCGGAAGAATAAAATAACATTTTTTTTTATTTGTAAATAAAACAGATGTCATCTGACAGATATGTGATCGATTTCAAAAACATGATTAAATCAACTTTGCTCGATAGAAAAAAATCCCAAAGTGACCCTTTTTTACAATAAATCAATCTCAGGGCTACAATACAAACTTTCTTGACTTGTTATTTACGTAAATGTATCGGTAATAAGATTATTTAGATGATTTCGATCAGTTTGTCTCGGTAACATCATCAAAGTAATTTATATGTTTAAATATCTACTAAATCCGCGAGGACGGACCTGCGTCACTGCGTCAGTGTGTTCCGCGCGGTCACGTGATCATACTATTTACGAATTGGCATAGCAACAATAGGAAACAAAGCATTTAAACGTAAGAAAAAGACCTCGAGTGCTTTAAAAAAATAAACAGAAAATTCTTACTAAAGAAAAGTGAAAAAGTAGGTAAGTAAATGTTAAATTTATACAGGGTGCCATCGGAGACGTAATCAGAAACCACTTTTTCAGACCTGGTAATTGATGGTCATTTCAACATAGTAGGAGTTACATGAAATTAAACGTTCTTTTTTTTTGGTAATTTAGTCCTAAATTAAATCGCTGATTCACCAAATGATGGTTACCCTATTTATTTAATCAAAACCTCTTTGGTTATCTTTCTTACGCATGTGAAACAAGTTTATCTTTGCTTCTCTTTCTTGGTTATAGGGTGACCACGCTGTTTAGAGGACATAATTTAATTTTAAAGATTGCATGATTAAGTTTAAATAATGCAACTAACCACCTTCATTCCTGTGTCATTGTAATCTCAGTTTAATGCTTAATTAAGTCTTGTCATTTCTGATTACGTCTCCGATGGCACCCTATATGTACATAGGCATAGGGTATTCGTAAATGTTACATTTTAGTTTGATGTCACGTAGAAGGTTGGTATCAGGTAGGTTTACGTCACACCTGCAAAAATTGTGTACTCACCACGGGCAGTAAAAAAGAAAACCCTCTACCGCATATTTACAACCCTCGCTTGCGGCTCGGGTCAAAAATACCTGCGATTTCGGGCTTTCTTTCTTTTACAGTCCTTGGTAAGTAATGTACTATTGTTGGTAATCAATACAAGGCAAGGCAACCACTGGCAAGGTACCTTTTGCCTGGGAATAAAACATGTGTCTCTAAATTTATTGTGCTAGCGCTAATGATGGGATGCGGGACTTTTGTAGTACCTAAACGTTATTATTACTCTTTACCGCCACATTGTTTATTTTCCTTGCACGTGAATCGTGGTGAGTGATTTCATGAGGTAACTCACACTACAATAATACAATTACCTACTCGTGACACGTTGGGTTTGAAAACTGGCCCGCTATTTTGTTACCTACTTGTTTTATGTTCACCTCAAAATGGGGCTTCTAGACGGGCTATACTTTTACGGAAATGTGTGGCCGGCAACTATGGGCGTCCCTCTCTTACCCACATGTTAAGAAAGAAAGAAAGAAAGAAAGAAGACATTTATTCACTACGCAAAAGACACACAGAGACAAAGGGAGTACAAATACAATACAATTTACACATAATGTGTGTGTCTTCGCGGCAGTGAATCGGTCGCTGTCTCAGCATTATGCCGAGGTGTCAGACAGACACCTACAGCGCTGATTTTCAGACAGCACCGTACGTGACCCACGGAACGCAACACAACATACCGCCGATACAAACGTATACACAAAATACATAAATAATTAATATACTAGTAAAATAAGTAACACAAGCACAATGGGATGAGAGACATGTGAAAAACGCGAAACGGTTGGGATGTTTAATAAAACAAAATGGATACAAATTAAATAAAGTGCTGGATGGGTTAGGGTTGGGATTTTTGGAGCGTCAACAAATAGCCCTTAAGCTGGCGCCTAAAGGTATAGGTTGCTAGACGCTCCTTGGATAGGTGGGGGGAGATCATTCCAACACTTGGACGCCGCGAACCTGAAGCTACCTCGAAACGCCGCGGTCCGATGCTTTGGCACCAGAATCATCGCCTTACACCTACGCGCACTTTTAGGCCATACAAGTCTACTCAGCAAATATGCTGGGACCCCAGATTGAACTATGCCAAAGAGAAGAGTGGCGAGGTGAAGCCGTCTGCGTGCAGGCATGTTCAGCAGACCAGCGGCGTTCAAGTAGGGAGTGATATGGGAGCGGGGTGGGACTCGGAAACAGAAACGAATGCATGCGTTTTGCACTCGTTGTATGAGCTTTTTTGTACGACCAGTAATGCAGCCAGCATAGACAACATCACAATAGTTTAATCTTGACAATATCAGCGATTCACAAAGGTTAACACGCAAATCAACACTTAAGTAATCGCGAACATTGTAAAGAACTTTAAGGCGGTAGAAGCAGTTACTCACAACTTTCAGTACGTGGTTCTCAAAGCGCAGCTTGCCGTCCATGAGGAGGGCAAGGTTAGTTGCTTCTACCACCCTCTCTATTGGTTCGCCCGTGTTAGACAGGGACACCAATAGTTGCCGGCCACATATTGCAGTGAAAATATAGCCCGTCTAGAAGCCGCAAGCGTAGGTAGGTCTTGATTGGTTAGGCGTGATGGGTGAGGTGAGATGAGACGCATGAGCGCGTAAAGAAAAACAGCCCGGCCCCGCTATTCTGTAACTTAGTTTAAGAGCAATGCCTAGCTGAGCAACTTTTCAAATCTAGAATTTTTGACGCAATGTTTCTGTCGCGCTGCTGTGGGCGGGAGGACCAATTCGTGCGATAAGGACAACTGCAGCTCAGACTAAAAATCCCACGCAAAAAACTCGAAAATCGAGGTTTCGCTCTCGACTGTTTCCTCCTCCAAAAGGCAACCAATCATTATAAAATTATGAAATTGTACGCAGAGCTAAAATGAATTTTGACCAATCACGAGGCTCGATTTACAGAAAGACATCAACGCGTTTTAAAAAAAGCGGTTGGCTGCACTTCGTTTCAGTAGGGCGATTTTCAATAGATACCAAGTTTGTTTAATAAATTATTATTTCCGTTGACTCGTAGAAAAAGTATTGTATACAATAGTTATATAATTAGCTTTTTAAGTCTCGTACCTTAATTAGGCCACTCAGCAAGCTCCGTGGCCTAAACGTGGTACTCGACTGAAAAAACATGCATTATACAGGGAGGAACATTTCCTTGGACTAAGCTGAAAGGACAGTGTTATATAAGTGACGTACAAACGATCTATTATAAATGTTAAGCTGGATTTAAAAGAAAAAAAAAACATAAAAATCGAAATATTTTATCTTAGTGACAACCCTAATACTATACATAGTTATTATTTTCATTTGAAATTGACACATGTCACAAGTCACAAGAAAAGTTCACATCCGATGTTCACGTCATTGAATCTGCTGGATAGGGTTGAAACATACAGTTTTTTTCACCAAAGTTTAACAAGTTGTATCTCGGTAACCGTTAGAAATATTAATATGGTTACTAGGTGAGAAGTAAAGCACTAAACCTGATCTATATCCCATTTGCTTAAAAGTCCATCGATCTGTTCCACCCAGTATAACGATTGCATAAAATACTATTGGTTCTATCGTGTATTATGCAGACCTTTGCTTCTAACAGATTTATGGCAAGGTAATTCATACAGCCAACGTAGCAATGAGTATAAATTACAACATGTTACAATACAGATGTATTATTAAAAACTAGCTTCCGCCCGCGACTTCGTCTGCGTGGAGCCGGGATAAAAACTATCCTTTGTCCAGGCTGTCTTCTTAAACAGCCAAACATCCAAACTTTCGCATTTATAATAATAGTAGGACTAAAACTTAAAAGATTTTTAATTATGTACTTATTTACAAAGCCGTGACTTGATATTTTACGTTTTTTTTTAAAGGCTCTGTGCTTTATGACGAGATAAGCCCAGGCCGTATCACGATATCGCGATGCCATATTCTAACACGTGTAATTATTTGTAGTTTAAAGGCACGATCAGCCCATGATACAGGACGCAACTATGCGTTAGACGGAGATTTACGTACTTCCATCGCATGCTAACGCATAACTGCGTGCTGCGTGCTTGTCCTGCGCCACGATGTCCCTGTAATTCTTAACTAGCAAAACAAGTAAATGGTACCCGATAACATTAAATTCGGTCGATAGTAAAAAAAGCATATGGCCTGATGGTAAGCGATCTCTGTAACCCAGCGAACGAAAAAAACCATAGAATGCAAGCTATGCAAATTTCTACCCAAACACGTGCCTAAAACCCGGTATGCGCATGTTCGAACTATAGTCCAGGCAATGAACTGACAACTTGTATGGAAAAAATGACAATTTTGGAAATAATTTTAAATAGCTTATTTTTTATGTATAACGGATATATTATCAATTAAATAGTTACCCAGCGACAGAGTCCGACAAAATTTCAGACATCGAAAGAATGATAAGTTAACTGGCTTCTAAAAAGTCAGTAAAGATATTAATAAATGTTTTTGTCTTTATTTTGGTTCATTTACATTTGCTCTATATTATAGCATGCATTATCTTTTTTTGTACGATTTATCTTGAATATTATTCAAGATAAATCGTACAAAAAAAGATAATGCATGCTTCATTTAAATCTACATAATTACTTCCGGGTGGAAAGTTTGTCGGATTCTTGACTAAATCATCTTAGAATAACATTTACAAATAAAATCAACAAAAAAAACGCTATTAATGTTTTTCAAAACCATATTTTGCCTGGAGTACTAAACGGCTGCCTGGCATCGTTTTGACACCCCGGCCCGATCCCCGCATAATTGCAATGGCACCCATTCTGTGGGGCCATTTTGCGGCGCTACTTAGTCTTCTATGGTTTTTTCGTTAGCTGCTGTAACCTATATGGAGGCGTGCAACTTCATGGCCGCTCCACACGATGGGCCATCCTGACCTGTAGTAGACATAAATATATCTTCCTCCCTTTAACGCATAGTTGCGTCCTGTATGATGGGTCGGGATGGCCCATCGTGCGGAGCGGCCATCAGGAGTGTCACCGACCTTCGTCACAGTATAATAAAGAGTACTACCGGCTTCGTACCACAAATCGGCCTGATCATACCTCGCCTTAACACAGGAATCTAGAAACCGTATTAATTCGTTTGATGACATAAATATCTTCACTGGATAATGCACCTATATTATAGTAGTTAATTTATTGAATTTATTTTGCGTAACTCACCAAGTCAATATTAATAACTTTAATGCCGGCTGATGTAATAATCCACATACTAATCTACCTACATAAATGCGGAAATATTGGCCTACCTATATCTGCTTCCATATTTGGATTTCCCTTGGCTTTAGATAATAAACGCCGTCGATTCAGTGCAAAATGCTGTAACTTGACATACTGTGAGGTGTTTACGGTAACATAGTATCTCCTGTATTTGTAGACAAGGCAGTTAATGACAAATCAGTTATGTTGGGAATGTCTACATGAAGTTGACATTGAGATTACATCATATCTATGCTACGGTTGTAATACTCGTACATAATATTATGTTATGACATGCCAGCAAACGGTAAGAAAAGCAAAACCTCTCTGTATTAAATTCCCAGTTACTTACCTACTAGGGGAAATATTGATAAATTACAAAAAGCCAAAAATCTATTTGAGGTTGCCATTCGTCTCGTGCTTAAAATGTTTTGATTTAATAACCCAAAGATCTTCGTTTTCTTTGTTCTTACCTTACTTTACGTAAATAACGTATTATTAAAAGAATGGTCTTTATTTTATCTTAAAATTGGCAGAAATTAATATTAAATACGCATAATAATTTAATAATATATCTACAGATTTAAAGGTAAGTGTTAACTTGGCGCTTAGAATAATCCTAAAGAGTTGATGCCTTCTCTTTCCACCGTGTAGCATCTCTTTCGTAAGAAGCGCCCCCCAGTTGGCGACTGATCGTTGTAAAGGACAGATGTTTGTCCCCCTTCGCGGACGGGATTGAGAATTAAAATAAATTAAACCCTCGCTAGTTCTGAGGAGGCATTTTCATTTTTGTTATACTTGTGGTATAAAAATGGGGAACAAAGCTAAGAAAAAAAACAAAAGAGCAAATATGAAGCGATTAAGAAAATACGGGAAATTGTTGAATATTATGAAAAACACATACAAGTAAGCACTTATATTTTTTTATTTTATCGGTAGTAAGTACCTACTCGTAACAGCATGTGTACTGTGCCTACTCGTACCTACTTGATTCGACCGACCACGCCGCCCCCTTGACAGAGACACGCTTATCCCTTCCGCGCACGAGAAAAAGAGATGTAAGACTCTTAGGGAATGGCTTTTTAGGACAAATTTCGATAAATACCTACCTTAGTGAAGTTTTATTTATATTTCATTAAGTGAGATTTTAGATGACATTATTTAACTTGATTCTGTCGTAAAATAATGTATTGTTTGAGTAGGCTGAGTAAAAAAAGGAAAACAAAGTCCCAACTTTGTTTTTTTTTTCTATCGAGGAAATTTTACGCAATCACGTATCGATTAAATCAGATAAACAATCATATAGTCAAGAACCATATATCTGAAAAATCAGACCTTATTGTTTCTTAATCTAGTCAGAACGGCGTTTCAAAGCACGCGATAGTTTCCAATTCATCCCCGCAGTAAAATACCAAATACCTTTTCGCGGCGGCGCAGCGGGATCATATAGATAGACATATAGTAGTCTCTTTCTCGCTCTTGTAGTCTTGTAGCTTCGTAACAAATATAAGCCTTGAGGTGTAAGTACGAAAGTTCACATTGTAAATAACATTCCTTTAACCGTTTGCTAAAATAATTTGAACTATTAGGTATTTAAAGAAATAAAATGAATGGCGTACCGTTTAAGACGATGCAATGGCGAGCAAACCAGTGAAGTCGAGGTGTTTTGTGCAAGTTGATTGATGAAAATACTTATTATAAACGTACTAATCTGGGAAGTCAATTTCCAGGACACAAATACACTTGTACGTTATAATTACGACTACTAACTAGTTATGCTTAAAGCCTGCGCCGGGGAAATTTCGAAATTATTATGTTCGTTTGATCCCTTGCTGTATGGTTATTACTAAAGCATAAGTTCTGCAATTTCTACATAATATATTTAAAGATTCACGCTATGAATTGTACACTTTAAAAACACATTTACTTAATTATTCTTTCCTCTCAAAAGAAAATAAATTCTTCAGGGAAGGTCATAAGTTTTTGGAAAATAACAAAACTGCATGTTGTCTATAACGTAACGTAACTTACTTACACTATATATTTAATAGAGAATAAATACCTACTTACTTAAATAAAAACTTTAAAAAAAAAGTTCGGGGCTGTAGTAGTTACATATAATGAATTTAAAAGGAAAACTATCAGGGCTAAGTAGGCATAACTATTTACCCAGTAATAGTCGACCAACTTAAAATGTAGGTACTTAGAAATGCCAACTTTCGTAAATATTCGGCCGACGCAATTTACTTTACGCACCATTTAATTAGCGCGCGCGTGTCGATGTAAATAAGACGATGCGTCGAGATGGTGATGCGTTTACGAAGATGCGTCGCCCGACACGCACTTGTCCGGTTTTTGTTGTTTAAATTTGGTAAATATTGGTAGCGCCCTCGCTGAAAGCATTCATGGCACCATTTGCCGCAAGTCTTTGCGTTTTATGTATAATGTATGTGTAATATAATATGTTTTATGTATATATTTCAACCTTGTGACTTAGAGGAGATGGTAGCTATTTATATGAGTTTTATTGTTACTTGCTTAATTTTATCTGGTCGGAGGATTGGTGGGTGGGCTTATACAATAGGAAACAGCCCATTGTTCACAAGATAAGCTTTCAAGTGCTAAACGGACAGCTTATATCATCTTAACTATACCTAGGCGATCGGCGCAGGGCTGCCGCTCGCTCTTACCTGTGTGCCTCACACACACAGACTTAATGCCATTGTCGCCAGAAGCTCGAAGCCCTCTTTAACTTATTCCAGTTTTCTGCCGTCTGGGCAGTATTCTAAGATTCCAAATTAAGCACACTTAATTTGAAGGCTTTAATCTATTTTCTGATGTGACTTATATTTGTCTAAACACAACATATAGTGTAATACGGATTTCAAAAGTGGCTCGCAGCAAATGCGACGTTGCGAGTTCGTTCGCGGCACAGCCACCCAATAGAGGAGTGCTCGCTGTTGCCAGGCGTTGTGTGCGATTTGCATTGCGTTCTACGACCTTGTGCCACGCGAAAGTGGTTGTTATAGCGTTTTTGTTATTAATTATTGTTTTGTTATTGATACTGTCAACAGAAGATTTTTAGGTACTTAGGTACCTTGTTATCGTTGTTGATATTGGACTTGGTGTTTTGCGTTGTCACATCGTGACGTAGGTGTATATAGGTCTACACGCGTGGTGATTCTGGACAATTCTCAAATATGGGCAATAAGCAGGGACGAAAACCACGTGTTTCAGTTAAGTTGAAGCGAAAACGTTTGGGCCAGCAAATTCGTGATAAAAGAACCGATGCGCGGTAAGTACAGTATCTTTACATTGTTACATGATTCCGGATGTAGGGGGGGGTTTCCGTGTTTTACACAAATCAATAAAATCAGTCAAACTAGTCTACGCTACGTCTAGCCTTGTATCATTAATACTTACCTTGTTATATTTTATATACTTATATATATAACCAAACTCAACGGCTTATGCTGATATTGCTGATACTGTCGTGCATGCACACGATTGTTGTCAAACGATATCAAGCTAATGGTCTTGAGATAAAACATAGATGGCGCGAATATCAATGTTTCTTTTGTTTAATTTTTAAGGTGTCTGTGGCATGGAGAAAAAGTAGCAGTAACCGCAAAAGAGTGTACTGGATACGGTAACTGCATTTTAGATGCGACCGTCCTTTTCTGAGGGACCGATCTGAAAACCAGCGCTGGGTACTTAAGCCTAGCACATGCTGATATCGGCTCCCATTGTCACACCAATGTTTACTAGATTGAAGTTAGATTGTATTATTTCTTTTGTTTTAACTTTATTTTTTTCTCTGTTTTTTGTTTCATAATTTATTTTAAGGGGCTACCCGAGGTTTTCATCGATTTTTGACAAGTTTTGAATCGTATCTCCTACTTTTGCACTACAGATAGAATTATAAATCAAACGGCTATCGGTTCTTCAATCTTTTATCTCCATTTTCGTCTACCGGATTTTGAAAGAAATGAATACTTCATTTTTTATGTTTTTTTTAAACGTTGTCTAAGGTGGTGGCAATTAAGACATTATTATTCTTAATACCTCAAACGTCTCAAGAGACATTTGGGGTAGGAAAACGTCCTTGAGACGTCTCTGGAGACGTCTGAAGACAGACAACCTGCGCCTAGCCTATTATTGAAGAAAATTGAACTGAATTTTTACTTGATGGATATTTCTTAAGGTAGAATCAGACGGTTCACTTTTTTTAATTTCCTTCTTTAATTTTGCATCTTTCACTCAAAGTGACCAGTCTGAACGAAAAGCAAAATAAAACATGAAAGAAAAATGAAGCATTCACTCGAGTGAACATTCATTCAAGTGTACCATCTACCTTTACGGATTGACAAATTGACCGTGCCTTTGCGAGTGGCGATCCTCATTATAGTCATTATCCAAGTAAGACGCTGCTTTATTGACTTATCGCCGACCATTTGACACCAATCACTGCATACTGGGGCTATTTTACGTATGTGACGCTACTATATGGATCTATTTGATATTTGTGGCGTATAAGTGGCACGTGTGGGAGCGAACTCACACGACAATTATCAACCTGATCCCATTACAATACGTTCAGTCCAATGGCGTCACTACTGTCATGGCGTCGGCTGATGACCCCTGGTCAGGTGTCTATATAGTGCACCACGTGGGGTCGTTGCACTCAAACAGGTTTTTTTTTTACATCCGATCCTTGGGATAGCGTAAAAAATTAGATGGAGCCCATAAAGGTTTTTTGCCGCATTTACGAGCGTGAGAGTAAAGGCTTGAGAATCTCGGCTCAGAGACTCCATTATTATGGTACTAAAAATAAATTTAAATTTCATACTAATGCCGACCATGTCAGTGCGGCTCTCACACTCACACACTTGGCTATGGCATATGCGAGGAAAAAGAAAAAAGCCGGCTGTACACATTGGGCCAACGTTGGCGCGTGAGTAGGATGCAGCTATGCGTTAGAAGGAGAACGCTATAATTCGATCTCATTAGTTTGCATAGCTGCATCCTGCTCACGCGCCAACGTTGGCCTAGTGTGTACAGCGGCCATAAAACAACATAGCCATAACCATGAAAATCGAATAGCACCGTCTCTATCGCACAGATCGCACTACACTCGAGTGAAAGAGATGCAGATACACGAACTGCGAGTTTCGATTTTCGTGGTAGCGCCGCAGGGTTCTATTATGAATTCAAGGCTGAAAAAATGCGTTTCGGTAGGTATGTATAGGTACTATGCATGTCCTCCGATTACATGTACTGTCCTTGTTTAATAATTACAAACGTGTAGTGTATTAACCATATTATGGAGTTAATACCTAATACTACTAACAAAATTCTAGTTCCGACAAAGAGTTCTGTTAATAAATGAAAAAGTGAAATAAAATTAACAGAAAGAGTCTAGTTTTTTTGTAATTTATGATGTTGAACAAGGATAAACCGTCCGTAAAACAAATAGTTACAAATAAACATCAAGTTTTGCTGCAAAGCAGAAGGAAAAATCACAAAATCGTGTTTCATGAACATTCATTAAAAAAAAAATCCGTTTCGGTTCCCAAATCTGAGATTATAATAATGTGTATGGTATGTACTCACTTATCGAAATTATTCGCCGACAATATAAATTTAACATATATTTTATACCGGCCCGGCCGCAACAACTGGCACGATTCTAATCTAATCTAAACTCGTCAATAGCGTAGAATCTCGTATTTGTACCCCTCGTTCCGCGGCAAAATTTTCATACATTTTCGATTACATTTGATCATAAAAATCAGGCATAAGTTAATGCCGTGCCAACAATGCCAGACTGCGCCGAGCGAAATGTGCCAAACAGGCAGTGGCCGTGAAGTAGATAACGTCAACAGTATTTGTTTAACCCATTTATAAACTATGCATTTAGCACTGTGAAGAATGTGTTAACAATTTCTCCATAGAAAAAACTTAAGATTATTAATATTTTACCCTACAAAACAAAATAAAGTTGGACCAAAACTGTAAAATCGTAAGCAGGCGTTAAGTGTTTTTTTATACTTTAACAGTGGAAGTCTATCCTGATTTTCAGTTCAAACGAAATATGAATGTTTATATTACAAATTGTCCGCATCAAATATTTAAATTATTGTCTTGTAATTAAGGTCCAGATTTATCAAAAGGCGCTTCAAATTCGCCATACATTTTCACTATGGCGGCCGCGCACCGATCTAATCTAAATACGCGTTCCCCGGCTTCCCCTACCCCGCGTTCTGTGGTTCAGTCGCCCGGGAGTGTTTAGAGTGAGTTCACGTCACTTTGCAGAACGATTAGAACGACCTACCAATCGTGTCGTCGTGTGCTCGTACGCAAACCGGCAAAGTATTTTTTTTTGAGTTTTTTCATTCATTATTCATTTCAAAATTGATTTGTTTCAGTAAAATGGGAAAACGTAAAGACAAATATTATATGATAAAAAGAAACAGCTCCAGATTCCAGAAGAAAGGGATACATCAAAAGTATGTTTAAATTAAATTATTTAGTAGTTAAATTGATTGCAATTAAATCTCTTAATGAACCGACTTCCAAAAAAAGAAGGATTTTTGTGAATATTTTCTGAGTACCTACTCGTAGATGGCTGGTTTTATTGTCTGTGTGTTTAATGGTCGTGGGGGTTTTGGTATTTTGTTAACATAATAACATTAATAACTTCATTTGAAGCTGGTCATTTTAGGGTATTTTATTTTGTATTTATTATTTGATGAACTGATAAATACAAAATAATATATTCGTGATTCACTTTCGAACGAGGTATCCTATGAACTATGTATGTAAGACATGCAGGAATGTATGTATATAATCCTGTATTGGACCGGTAAGGGTGTTTACGTAGGTATGTTTTGTGCTTGTCCAATGATCGTAATATACTCTACAACTGATCCGATGAAAATGGCTTTTCAGTATACATATTTTCGGAAAAGGTTACAAGTTAAAGTAGACACCATTATATAAAAACTAACTATGCCTGCGGTTTCACCCGCGTGAAATGGACAATTCACACACTATCTTTATAAATTATAGCCCATGTGTTATTCTGATGTATAACCTATATTATTGTCGTTTGATTAAAATCTATTCAGTAGATTTTGCGTGAAATAGTAACAAACATCCATACATACTCACAAACTTTCGCGTTTATAATATTAGTAAGGACTATTCCACACCAACTACTCTATTACTACTACTACTACTACTACTACTACTAGAAGTTTGCAGTGAACGTGACTGCTTCATAAATAAATACTTACCTACTAATCAAATTAGGTGACTGAAAAAAAATTTTAGATGAAAAATTGTCGAATTAAAATGCCCGTATGCGGCTCGGGATCAAAGTGTCAATGACGCTATCGAGGCGAAAAAAAATCATTTTTTGGAAAATAACCAAAGATGGAAATACGATTTTAAATAAAAAACACGATTGGTTCTTTCAAGCCCAAGCACAAAGAAAAACATGCATATTTGCTACAAATGTGGATATGAAGATAGAGTTGATAAGAATTATGATCCTCTTTGTCGCTCGAATATGCGAGTGCAACAGTGAGGCAGATAATATATCGTTTTCGGTTCGCAGTTCGGTGCGGTTGTATGAAACATAGGTTTTTCTGCCTTTTGTAGTTATGTAATTCCACACACGGGCGTAAGAATACTGCAAACCCGAGTCGTCAAAAGCCCTCCCCTCCGCCTTCGGCCTCGGACTTCTGATACTCTCGTTCGCAATATTCCTCTTACGCCCCTCGTTAAACAATATTATAGATCAATAGAATTTGTAAAATTATTACGTGGATGTACTTTACTACAGATAAATAACAGTTGTAGTATATAAAAGTAAATATCCTTACAGATAAACGTTTAAGTATACAGTTATAAATGTATACTTAAACAATCCAAAAAATATGCATAAATAAATATTTTTATATATAAGTACCTATATAGGTATTTATATTTTTACCAAGGTGGGTAAGGTAATACATACTTACATCTAGATATATTTGTTTTGAGTTATGTAGATGTGTATACATTACACACATAAATACTGAAAAGGAACTACTTACAAAATTACTTCATACTTATATACTTAATTAAGATTTATAATTTGCAGTCCAACATTCATAAAGTTCATTCATTCGAGTACGAGTTCAAAAGTCATTTTACAAGTATCTCCGCTTATTACAAGATAAATAACTATTATGTTTACCTAACCTAACACCTAATTAATTAAACAAAAATATTAGTTACGTTCTTCTGCGTTCGGCCGGCCGGTCAAGCTAGACACACTCGCCGTTGTGTGCGTTCACGCCTCACGCACGCATCTAGCGAAAAACCTAAACAGCGCCCGCGTCTTATGCCGGCTGTACACATTGGGCCAGTTGGCGCGTGAGCAGGATGCAGTTATGCAAACGCATGAGAACGAAATAAAGCCCTCTTCCTCTAACGCATAGCTGCATTCTGCTCTGCGCCAACGTTGGGCGCAGCCTTAACAGGAAATAATAATCTCACTTTATCCAGATTAAATACCTATATATTGCTGGTCACAAAATGCAAGAGACGCAGCCAGTTTCATAATAAAACTATGCCAGCATTATCCGATGATGTAATGTTACCAAATCATCTCACCACGTGCTATTATTCCGTATAGTAACAGAACAGGCGTATTCTGCAAAATTAACACTTTGTCTTCCACGTGTAACCTTCTTAGCGAAATAAATGCAAGTTGGCACTGATTCAGTTACACTTACGTAATGAATGTGCACTTGTTCTTGGATTACAAATCGATATTGGAACAACCTGTTCGATTATGTTCTTAGTTCCCAGAATGTATGAGTATGCAGGTCGACTAATTGTGTGTATGACTTATTTGTTTAAATTCAGCATCTTTCAGAAATGCTCTAAAGATAAAGGCAATGAAAAATGACATATAAAGATATGGGAAGAAAGTTCAACGAGATTCTATTTAGTCATAAAGATGTGAAACAGACAGCAGGGCTATCACAGCCCCCCTATTCTGTAACTTGTTTTAAGCTCACCTCAACGCTCTCCCACAAATATATCTTGACACCGCGATACGTAGTAACTAAGCGTAGGTAGAGGTCTAGTTTCGTGACGGGTGACCGGCGGGGTGTGTCGCGGCGACATAGACTATCCGTCTATTTCTAAGCGTTCTTATTAGAAAGAGGCGGTATGTCAGCGCGAAAAGCTCGCGGGCTGTCGCTGTTGTTGTGTTTGGAGCAACTAAGTATAAGGGATTCTAAGGCGATGCCTTGATTTGAGTCGAACACACCCCCTAGACAGAGACACACTGATGCCTTCCGCGCACGAGGAAAAGAGATGTAAAACTCTCCGGGAATGGCTTTTTGGACAAATTTCGATAAATACCTAACTTAGAGAAGTTTTATTTAAATTTCATAAGGTAAGATTTTAGATGAGATAAAATACTATAGTACCGTAAAATGCTGCAACTTTGCCATTTAAACTCAATTTTGCCTATTTCGTTTCAATTATGACCTCTCGAATTTGCTTAGTTTTTTCTTGTTTTTTACCATTTGGTAGGAATTTTCATTATTCTGGCAACACATATTTAATTTTTTACAATGGTAACTCCATTGTTGCTCCGCCAGTTACGCATCATACGTCGGAGTGAGTGGCAGCATTTTTTTAGTGTCTCGCAACTTTTGAACTTTTATCTACAAAAAAGGTGTTTTTTGAGAAGTGGTAACGTCCCAGGGTAAATAAAGACTGTCTATTTTCCGTAAGTTTAATATTTTCAAGAAAAGGACATGATTTCAGCATAATAACGTACTAGGCAATATTGGGCAGTGTTTTGGAAACTTGAATGACACAATTTTGCCTGGGTCTAGGGCTGTCACTAGCTGGGTTTTATAAATGTACAAAAAATAGTAAAAATAAGCCTGCTTAAATGAGTTTATTTATTACAAGCTTTTTATTAACTTGCAATGATTGTTGGTTTAAGTCAAATCTTGCAAGTCGATTTTCACCAACTTTCAGTGTGGGTAGATCTGCTGACAATGCAGTAATAAACTAACGTTAACAAAAAAAACTTAAAGGTACTTAAGTTATTTTTATTGTAATTACTTGCAAATTGTATATCTATTGTATTATAATTATGTTGTATGTTTGTCTTTTAGTTCAAGATTTGCAATAAATTTTTCAACCACTTATTAGCGACCAATTGAGGTGTTTAACGTACTTATGTAACTTGGGTGACAGTGCAATGTTTATGGTACCATCGAGATGGTCTGATAATGGAGACCGAAGATAGAAACTTCTAAACAACACATAATAAACCCACTGTGTTTAGGCTCGTTTGATTTGTCTTGCAGTTATCTTTCTTATCAAATGGGTTGTCAGGTCGATTACCTACAGTTGGAGTTTAAAGGTGATGGGTGATTAGAACTTTACAATGAAATAGAACTTTACACTATAATAATGCATTGTGAATTAGCAAAAAAGTGTAAAATAAAAATAAAAGACCGGGTTGCACTCCGGGAGTGCCGGCAGAAGTGAAAACTCAATAACATTGTAACAGTTTTTCGATCAGGTCACGTGACACCTTACGGTGTCACCCTAAAAATGAATTTGGCGCAAATTTATGAACGATTATCAATTATTTAGGCGTTATTCCGTTTAAAAAAAATAAGGAAAAAAATGGGTATTATTGTTTGTTGATTATTTTGTAACTAAAAATAAAAATATTTTATTTAAATAATGATCTTTTTTTGGCACAACCCTACAGTTAACAATATTTTTGTATAGAAAGTTTGTGGAACCTGCTACAACTTTACCTATTGCCTGTGAAAAAAAAAGTATTAAGCTTATGGCAATAATTTGACTGCCTGGGACAAGCCCAATGTCTCATGCACACGAGTAAATATTATTACAAATAGCAACACATTATTTATTGAGATATCCGCCTAGGCAAAGTTACGTCTTAGGTCTACAACTTTGCCTGCCACTTTGATTGCTTGTAAATCGGAAATACAGTATGATTAGGTAATAAGATTTGAGTCTTATCTGGCAAGACATAGGGTATGTTTTCCGACTAATACTCATTAAACTCATAATGAAAAATAGGTTCACAGATATAAGAAAAAAACGTCAAAATCCAGGCAAAGTTGCAGCATTTTACGGTATTCACTTGATTGTGTCTTCAAATAATGTATCGTTTGAGTAGGCTGAGTAAAAAAAGAAAAATCGATACCGTAGCTCACGATCGTACTAATTACATTTATTTTGCCAATGAAATTGCAACTTTATGATTTGTGCACAACAGTCCTAATTACGCCTCGTTTTTCCCCGTAATTAGTACGACTGTGAACTAGGGTATCGAAATACAGACCCAACTTTGGATTTTTTTTCAATCGAGAAAATTTTAAGCAATCATGTATCGATAAAATCAGATAAACAATCATATAGTCAAGAATTATATATCTGAAAATCAGACCTTATTGTTTCTTAATCTAGTCAGAACGGCGTTTCAAAGCACGCGATAATTTCCAATGCACCGCCTTAAACTGACCACTAATAACCGCATTCGTTCCTTCTTATCCACCATAGATGTGTTAAGCTGTGTTTTCGTAAAGACATCTCTCGTACCTGACAGCTATATAGTGGGACTAGAAAATGACGATAAGATCAGCGTTCGTTAGTAAGCACTCACTCCCGACAGTCCCGAACCGTGGGGCCCTACCGTGAAACGAAAAGTATCGCGCCTAATTCGAGCGACAGAGAGGGAGATACACCTCTCTGTCGCTCGAATTAGGCGCGATACTCGATCGAGAACGAGATACACGATCGAAAGAACTTCGTTTTCGTTTCGCTTTAAGGCTTCTAGGTTAGGCCGTTTGCTCATGCGCACCACGAACCTATGTAGCATGTCAAACGATGACCGGGTTCGGTATTTTAACAAAAAAACAACGAATCCCGTCAGTCATTGGAATTCCACAACAACGGTCGCAATATAATCAAATGATGACGACAACAATCAGCGTACAAATAAAGGCGTAACTCACGTGTGGTTACGATAACTCACAATACTTTTTATCCGTAGTGAGCGCTTGCCAACGTGAAGTAAGCAAAGATAGGTATGTTACCACACAATGGTTGTTGAAGAAGTGTACGTCAACAAAACGTGACCGTGTCGAACTCTGATTTTTATATCGACACGAAATGGTCAAAGGGTGGCCGTCGGGGGTCAATCACAACTCCGCCCTAGCGCACTGTTTATAGTCTACTTATCTGGATGACTACATGTCATGATGACATGAGACTTTGCGTTGCAATTGAACACGTTTGTACCTTGACTCAGCACTCCAGAGGGGTGACCACGTAACTTTTCGAACGCACGTTAGGACAACTCAACTGTAATTTTCGTATGTATGTCTTGTATACAAAAAGTGACATTGACCTGACGCGCGTACAATGCATTACGAGATCGACCTGCAGGTATGGTTGAAATTATTCCGTGTGTCCGTTTTTTATATTCTAAGGTAGAGATGCTTTTTGAATAGACTACTTTGATGCAGTTTGGCCAACTGACATAGGTAGTTTAGTTAATTTGATTCAACTTGTCCCGGCAATTCTTTTGAGGAACGGATTTGAAGCTAAAAATCTGTACTAGAAGCGTTCTCAACGAAGATCAAAACAATTAAAAGTCACGCGGTAAACTCAACACACAATAATCAAAATCAGTCAGCACTTGTTTACCAAAACTGCTCATAAAAGGCACATGACTAACACGTTATTTCCATTTTATTCATTACCATTTGTTTTTATTTACTAACGATATTAATACCATTACAATGTTATTCGTAAAATAATGCAGCGATTTTATTAAGGTGTTTTTCGATTATAATATCCAATTGAAATAATTTGTGCCTGTATTGTAAAATAGCGCTGTGCTCTTCTAGAACTCGCAGACGATGCCGCTCTTCCCGACCCGACTTCGCTCTTTGATTTAGCCATGGTATAACAACACCGGTACTCTCTTCCGAGACTCGCGAACCACGTGACTGACACAAGCCTACGTCATCAAACGACATTTAACAGCATGATGACGTAGGCTTGTGTCAGTCACGTGGTTCGCGAGTCTCGGAAGAGAGTACCTGTGTTGTTATGCCATGGATTTAGCCAGTAACAAACAGCGGCGCTAATGTATTACGAACTTCGACTTTCGAAGTTCGTAATACATGCACCCCTGTCACTCGATTAAGGGTGAAAGAAAAGAAAACTTTCTAGAGAACTGTTCATGGCTAAGTACCTACTAACTCCTACAAGCACACTCAACGAAGGTCAGAACAATTGGTGAAATATTGTTTATATTGAAACAATGGATATATTTTAGATCTCCTGTGCTTTTTTTTGCATAGGTACTTAAGGGGATGCCTTGATTTGAGTCGAACACGCCCCCTAGACAGAGACACGCTGATGCCTTCCGCGCAATAGGAAAAGAGATGTAACACTCTTCGGGAATGGCTTTTATGGACAAATTTCGATACATACCTAACTTAGTGAAATTTTATTAAAATTTCATAGAGTGAGATTTTAGATTAGATAAAATACTAAGTATAGTATTAACTTGATTGTGTCGTAAAATAATGTATGTAGGTATCGTTTGAGTAGGCTGAGTAACAAAAGGAAAATGCAGACCCAACTTTGGTTTTTTTTTCTATCGAGGTAATTTTAAGCAATCATGTATCGATAAAATCAGATAAACAATCATATAGTCAAGAACCATATATCTGAAAATCAGACCTTATTATTTCTTAATCTAGTCAGAACGGCGTTTCAAAGCACGCGATAATTTCCAATGCACCACCTTAAGTAAGTTCAGTTACATTGAAGTATTTATGGCACCGCTGAGCTGCTCTGATAACTGAAACAGAAGGTGGCCAAAATAGCAACTTCTAAATTACAAAAGATACACCTGTCTTGTTTGGGCTCAATGGAAATCTCACACGAATTTGAGGACTGGGCAAATACAAATTAAATCGGCAAAAAAATTGTAGCAAAAATATTTTACGTCACACCTGGTCATAAAGTACCCAATACATACGATACCATACGATTAAGTTAATAAAGTGGGAATTACCGCCCGCTGCGCGTGCCATTCCAGGTCTCGGGGAGAATAAAAATGTTGTCTCCGTGGCCGATGTTAAAGTTAGCCTCAGAATCCATATTAATCTTTCATTGCCTTGGGCGACAAATACCTGCGATCTGAGACATTCTTTGTATTACCGTCCTAGGTGAATAATGTAAATGTAGGTAAAATGTTAGCACACATAGCACGTAGAACCGATGGCCATTGGGGCGGAAAGGTTCTCGAGTGGCGACCACGTACCGGAAGGCGCGGCGTGGGTAGGCCCCCGACAAGGTGGACTGATGACCTGGTAAAGGTTGCGGGAGTCCGCTGAACGCGGGTGGCGCAGGACCGGTCGCTTTGGCACTCTTTGGGGGTGGCCTATGTCCAGCAGTGGACGTCTTTCGGCTGATATGATGATGATGAGGTAAAATGTTTGAAACGGGTAACTACACTCAGAGGCAATGAAAACGGGTCACTTCCCATGGATTACTTTACAAAGTGACCCGTTTTCATTGCCTCTGAGTGTAATTCCCAATGTGAACTATTAAGGTACGCTACCTCAGAGGCAATGAAAACGGGTCACTTTGTAAAGTTATGCTAATTAATATTCGGCATGATGAGTTCGGTGTGATTGATTGAGTACAAATCGCTTCACAATATTTCTTATTATCGTGGTCAACCAATCAAAATGTCCGGACGAAATCGTAATGTGAATACACGTGACGACAAATTGACACGTTTGGTAGTAAAGTTGAAATGCTGTTGTGGTCACGTCTGCCGAGTTTACGACGTATTCTTAGTGTTTAAAACTGACGCCTGTGTAACCACGCTTTAGATTTCAAGGGCGAGGTTCCTAAATTCATCATTAAAATTTTCAAATTCATTCAAATTCGACCAAGTATCCGGAATTCGAACGGCCCGCGACCCCCTGGGAGTCTATTTTATATATTAGGAAAACAAACAGAGTTAAATGTACAGAATACTTAAGAGTCCGCAGTAAGCTCGATTCTCCATACAAACGTAGGTAGTTATAGTCATGTACAATGAAATGAGCTAATTACAGACATAGATTACCTCATGTCATTGTATATGCAAAGTTTCGTCACAATCCAACACGTAGTTTTAAAATGAGAACGAAACTCCGTTTGTATGGGAAGGTGAAATTCGGCCGAGCTTACGTCGGTAGTATCGCTACAGAACAACCAGCGGCGCTACCACGAACTTCGAAAGTGGAAGTTCGGGTATTTCCATCTCTATCGCACTCCCTTAATCGAGTGACAGGGATGCATGTATTACGAACTTCGACTTTCGAAGTTCGTGGTAGCGCCGCAGTTCAAGTCCGGCTTTGAATTAGGCACATCTTTTATGAATCTATGGCTCAAATAATACTAGTGATGAGCTCATAATCCTACTTTAGTTATTTACGATACAAGTGCCGAAAATAGGAAATTCGCAACGAGTGGTGATAAATTAAAACACGAGCGAAGGGAGTGTTTTAAATCGACACGAGTTGCGAATTACCTATTCGCACGTGTATCGTACAACGTTTTACTGTACATATGTCTCTTTAAAGTTTCGACATATGCACGAAAAATGCTCTTTTTCGCACTAGTGCCACCACTCGTTGCGAATTTCCTATTTTCGGCACTTGTATCGTAAATAACTATTACACGAATACACGAGTTGCGAATAGGTAATTCGCAACTCGTGTCGATTTAAAACACTCCCTTCGGTCGTGTCTTAATTTATCACCACTCGTTTCGAATTTCCTATTTTCGGCACTTGTATCGTAACGTAAATAACTATAGTGATAATACTTTTGTAAAAGGGATTAACGTATATCGGCTACAGTATGATACAATGGCACCCTAAAGTATCGCGTATCGAAAGCCAGACATAATTCGAGGCATGCATATGCCCTTACGGACATTTGTTAAATAAACCAGGTCACCCGAGGTTGTTCCATGAAGTGATTACCACAGCGGTGTTCCGTTAGGCCTGTACCTACAGTGGAACTCGAATGTGGGTCATTTTGATACTTGGCCATTCGCAGAAACGAACGAAACTGCGGCGCTTACCACGAACATCGATTCTTGAAGTTCCTATATCTCTATCTCTGTCGTTCGAGTACCATAAAACATAAGTGCGTTGAGACGGAGATACTTCGTTATTCGATTTTCGTGGTGGCGCCGCTGGCTGTTTTATTCGGACTTCTGAACTGTTTGGTTGTTTATCCCACATAGGATTTATCATAAAGAATCTCATAAGTACTACTACTACTACTACTACTAACTATACTTTTCTATCTGTGAGTTCCTTTAATTGGCTTTGTATTACTATGTAAGACTTATATTATGTTTTTGCAGCTGTTGGTACTCCTTAAGCATAAATAAATAAATAAATAAATAAAAGTCATACTGTTCCAGATCCAGGATCTAGTTGTTTGTTCTAGGTACCTAGTTATTGTTTGTGTGTTATTATTCGTACCAAGTTCTTCATAAGTTTGAATATTTATATCTCCGCTTGTATTATTTGAAGGCCTCCACGTAGGTTCAGCGAAGTTGGGCGAACAGTTTTTGAAACAATGTAACGCATCTGTTTATAATAATATGATTTCAATAAAATACGAATAGTAATCTTGAGGCTTTTCTGCAGCCAGATCAGTGATTCGAAACATGATTAAGCAATTTTCGCTCGATAGAAAAAAAACACGAACATAGGTCTGAAAATACACTTAAAATATTCGTAACAAACTATGCACAAACGCTAAAAATAATAAAATTGCTTCTAAAAATCGGCAATATCATGTTTGAGAGAACTCAGTGATTACTTTTTTATTTATTGAAACGGCCAAAAAATTAATATTAAAAAACATTACATCCGCGCTTCCGAGCACGCACTTCCATCTCGCTCACGCTTGTGCTCAGAGAGAGGGAGAGAAGACCATGAACCTACGGCGCCTTCGGATTTCGTGGCTTCAGCCCCAGTCTTCGGCAATCGAGGGTCGGGAATGTAAGAGAATTATAGAGAAAACGATGTTCCACAACCTTGAAAAAAATCACACAGCTAGCCATTGCATGGTACATTTTCTTGAAACATTCGAATTTAAGATAATGCTTATGGATAAGTGTAAAAAAATATCAGAAAATCACTAAAAACGTGTAAATCGCACTCCCGTATTGTATGTAAATGAGTCGTAAGTATCAAGAATTATTAAATTAATTTTATCAAATAATAAAGTTAAAACTATTTAAAAAGTTCTTGGTTTCTTCATTAATTTATATGACCTTATAATGGAGCGGCCGGCGTTAAGTCGGCCACGCGCCTCCGAAGTCAGAGCACGTCGCTTTGCATTTGCACCGCATTGACTTGACAGATCGCGATCGAACCGTGTACGTACACAAATTCAGTGCACAGTGGTTCAAAAGAAAATTATTCTTATGTTCATTGATTAACATATTAAATAACGTAGAACTAAACAATATGCTTATATTTATAAATTACGAGGAGACAAAGCACTAAATAATAAAAAAACCGGCCAAGTGCGAGTCGGACTCGCGCACGAAGGGTTCCGTACCATTATCTGTAAAAATAAAAAAAACACGTTTGTTGTATGGGAGCCCCACTCCGACTCGCACTTGCCCGGTTTTTTAGTATTTTTCTTCAGAAATACATCATCTGTGGAAATTCCAACTGTCTAACTATCACGGATCATGAGATACAGCCTTGTGACAGACGGACAAACAGACAGACAGACAGCGGAGCCTTAGTAATAGGGTCTCGTTTTTACCCTTTGGGTACGGAACCCTAAAATGGTCAAATCCCACGTTTTTAAGCGTATAAAGAAACGCGTGATGGTGCATCTGTCAAACCTAATGTCAAAACATCACGCCAATTAATGTCAAATATGTTGTCTTTGATGTTGCAATTATGATGTAAACTGCGCAACTTTAAAAATATATATCTCGTAAACTATTTATCTCCGCAGCTCGGAACTTTACAGAAAGACTTCCATCAGGCCAGAAAAAATATCGACTCAACTCAGCGGGAAATAAAGTTAAGGTTAAAATGAGTACTAAGAAGTACGGAGGTAAATTCGCCTGTAGAAAAACCGTGCATTCGAGAAAAAAACGCAAACTGTAAGTTAACTTCATAATCCAAATCCGACGAATACTAGGCTGATGTGAGTGTGGTTGGTCAGGTTAGTGAGGTTGGTGAGTATAGTTGGTAGTAGTTGGTAGTTCCCACCTGATTCTTACGGAAAAACGTGTCCACGCAAAACATAGTCGTGGGCAGCAGTTAGTAGGTATTGTTATTAAGATGAAATACATTTGACATAACAATTTTTATATTTGGTAACAAAATCCGAAGTTACAATTTTGTTGGCGAGTAAAAGTCCGACGACCCACTGTGCATACGTAGATGTGTGCGTGTGCGGTGCGCGAGCCTCGATCGTTTGTGAGAGTAGCGCTAAAAACCTAAACTTCGCGCGCCTTATAATATGAATATTATTAAATCATGTGAACATGATAAAGGTATTTGTGGTATAAATATTTGATTCGATATTATGTAACCAGATGTAACGTATGATCGTATCATCACAGACTAATTAAGATTAATTAGTAATGTATGACACTCCGGTAATATATTTTATCTAAAATTGTTAAGATGAATCTGTTGTCTGTTGTCTGAAACCCGTGCCTGGAACCTGCGTCAACGCTGACGATGTGCGGCGCTTCGAAAGTCGAAGTTCGTAATACATGCATCCCTGTCACTCGAGTAAGGGAGTGCGATAGAGATGGAAATACCCGAACTTCGACTTTCGAAGTTCGTGGTAGCGCCGGTGGTTACATGAGCACAATAACACGTGATGTTATCCTCACTTATGCTGATGTTTATGGTGTGATTAAGAGTCCGCAGCAAGCTCGATTCTTCATACAAACGTAGTTACGTCCTTACTTTAATATAACATGTCACATTATCATGAAATTCTCTAAATATAATGAGGTAAGATATATCTAGGGCTAAAACTATTTTATGACTCTTAAAATGTTAATAGAAAGAAAATAGAGCGAGTACAAGTTTTGCATTTTTAGACCCCAGAAAGTTGTTCAGTTCGGCGAGTAGCTAGATCAGTTCCCCAAACGCGTTAGTTCCGCGTAGCAGAATTTCCATTCGCGTTTGCCCCCACTCGAGTTTGTTTTCGTTCATTTATGTCACCATTGGCATAGTTCCCCAAACGCGTTAGTTCCGAGTACCACCATTTCCAGTCGCTTTTTTCCCCACTCGAACTTTTACCCATTCTCCTTTTTTATCATTCATAAATAATGCCAGTGTCATAATTTCCTATTAGCGTACTTATCCGTACTTAGCGCCAGAACCGACTTTACGGATTTTTTTTCCCATAAAGTCGGTTCTGGCGCTTCGCCGGCCGCTACCGCGGCACGCTCGCTTCGCTCGCTCGGCTTGCGCGCTTTAGGGTCGCGGTTCACCTAACACTCCTCCTCGCTTCGCTCGTCGTCGTACCTACACCGACCTGCCTTGGAGTAGAATCAGGGTTCTGGTTATGCTCAGTTCAAAAACGGTTTTGGCTATGTGTCGTTTTGCGCATATATGGCATTAATGCGTGTGATTGAAAAAAAAAGTATACCTATAGTAAAAAACGCGACTGGAAAACAATCAGTCTATCATATCAACTAACGCGTTTGGGGAAGTATGCCAACGGTGACATAAATGAACGACAACAAACTCGAGTGGGGAAAAAAGCGACTGGAAATGGTGGTACTCGGAACTAACGCGTTTGGGGAACTATGCCAATGGTGACATAAATGAACGAAAACAAACTCGAGTGGGGGCAAACGCGAATGGAAATTCTGCTACGCGGAACTAACGCGTTTGGGGAACTGATCTAATCACTCAGTTCGGCGGCCTACTACGACCAAAATATAGTTTAGATTGAAGTCAAAACCTATTTCCGGTGTCGATTAAACTATGCAGTTTGAAAAGAAAAAAGATTTATCAAAATTGATCTTGTAGTTTTAAAATGAGAGCGTAACTACGAAAACCTTAAAATAAATTACAAAAATTTGATGCGAAACTGCAGCGAATTCCTCTAGCGCGGGGAACGGTCCGGGGGGGGGGGGGGGGGGGGGGGCGGCGGTACGCACCGCCCTTATCATAGCTACTCCTTGCCGTGCGCTTAGTTTAGTGACAATAGTGACCCATTTGCTGTGCGCGGGAGCGACGTATTGTTTTGGTGAATTATCTTCCTACGATAATCGCGGTCAATTCACGACTTGGACTGATAAAACGGATTTGATTTTTCTTGGTGATACTGGTGGTGTGTGTGATCATACTGATCATACTGATCGACGATCTGTGGCTTTCTTATGGACTTTGCATTTTTATGTTACAAAAATGGATAAACCGGGTAAGTACCTACTTATATGCATTTTAGTCAAGTTCCAAGTATACAAATAAATTATATACATGTAATATGTACATATTATATTAATGTATATGAGTACCTAGTCATTAATCCTTAGTTGACGTGTTATTTAATTTATTTGGTAGGTAAACAAAATTTTAATCTCACAGTAGGTACTCATTCGGTATTAAATAGGTAGGTACCTACGTAAATATCACTTGGGTACGTCAAATCATTCTGGATATGGCTTTGGTGATATATAGTTTGATTCTTTTATATAGCCAAAACAAAATACTTACTTAGTTAAAAAATAATAATACGCTATAAATTTAAATAAGACGAGGATGAACGAACGGACTTTATACGAAAACTACCTATCACACATTATTGCTTAGAAATTTTAATTAGTTTACCTAAGTAGGTATGTAAGTTATAGTATAGTATCCTAAAGTATATAGGATAGGTTTTTTCGTCACTCTCTATAGTAATCTACGTACTTCTATACAACGTGTTAATAAAATAACGCAAAACCTGAAAACTGTTTGTTCAGAATCGAGAGTAAAATGCGAAAAAAATAAAAAAAAAAATTTTGACGCGATTTATTTTTTACATTTGTATGGAGCAGGTCGCCCCAGACGGCCAACACTCCATACAAATGTAAAAAATAAATCTTGTCAAATTTTTATTTTTTATTTTTTTCGCATTCTATGCTCGATTCTGAACAAACTGTTTTCAGGTTTTGCGTTATTTTATTAACACGTTGTATATCATAATTATATATAGAAATTGGCACTTACCTACCCTTCAACTTTTTTGATCGAGTGACCTGACAATAACAATACTAGGTAGGTATCTAAATAAAAAAATGACGACGCGACAATAGCAGTTGTTTCTCGGTGCTACTTGAACCTTGGTTGTAGGTATTTATTATTTATGTAGGTATGTACTAGGTTCTTACTATATTATGTGCTCAGGTTGGCGCTTGTCCAATTTGTAGATATAAGATGTACAAGGTACATAGGTACATATATTTTTCAACTAAAACTATAAGGGGGCAAACAAGCATACGGTCCACCTGATGGTAAGCGATCACGGGAGCGTATAGACGTTTATAATTACCTATAGTTTTTTTTTTTTCTAGAAGCGAAAAGGTGTTCAAAGACAAAATTATGGCTATCGGCTCGAAGGAAGAAAAGAGGACCGGCTCGTCGTCAAAAAGAAAATATAAATCGTAATAGGTAAGTTATAATAAGGCTATAAATTCAAATTTCATTTATTTATGGACCAACTAGGATCATTGTTGTAAGTAGGTACTTTTTACCAAAAATAAAAACAATAATGTATGATCTTTTTTTATTTCCTTCAATACACCAAATCTTCAATGTGAATAAATATTTATAGGGTAGGTTCCTAGTAAAAAAGATCTGGATTCTAATTAGTGCGTATTTTTATTGATCATAAGATATTGGACACCTATTTTAAAAATACACACAACCGAACATAGAACCTCCTGCTTTTTTGAAGTCTGTAAAAATGACGAAGTTATGGCGCGTAGATAATCCGCGTGACTTCACAAACGTATGAACCGTGACGTTACGCGCACTTATAACTTCGACATTTTTTGTTTAGTGACCAAAAGAAAAAATACGTGTCTAATATTTTTGATCATCTATAATACGGATTTTAGAGTTACTTATTTAAAAATAGTTTAAGTACTATCATTGTAATAAGCTTGTTTTGGGAAAAAGACTGACTGTTAAGTTTCTTGCGGCGTTTCTTCTTGACAGTGGTCTCTGCAGAAGCGCTGGTAGGGCTTGACTTATAAAAGTGCCCTTGGCGGCCTACTTGCAGAATAAGTATTCATTTATTTCATTTATAACAAAAATAGTGGTAGTGGTATCTGAAAATCTGCTATGCAATTATGGCACTAAGTTGTTAAAATGACAAAACCTGGTATATTGTATGTTATACTTATGTTACTAGTTACTACTACTTTTGCTGGCACATCGAAACTTGTAGCCTGTACTCTACATTTACGTTTTTAGTAGGTTAAATAATCAGTTAAAATTTGCCTAGCCGCACTTACGCACTGTATAAACTGTATTGTTATCTCGCTATGGAGATGTTCTACTGTATTTTATTTACCGCAATAATTTCGCCGTTGTATGAAGATATTTTACTGCGATATTTTAACTGCGACATGTATAGCTCCGCCTCCCCGCGCGCTCTCGCTTTACTGCTAGCGCCCTGTCTCCCTCTAGGTGAAACAACAACATTTTAAAGCGTACGCGCGATCTCAACGCGGAGTTGAGCGGACCTTGCTGCGGACTCTTAATCTTTTTCCTGACATTCCACTTCATATGAAAGATGTGACCGTGAGGTGTCAATACAGTAGAAATAATTGCGGGTGACGATCATTGCTTTACTTATTGAAGTACTAGCTGATGCCCGCGGCTTCGCCCGCGTGGTTATAGGAAAATGTAACATTGAATTTTCCCGTGGGAATTACATGTTTGCCCGCTGAAAAAAGTAGCCTATGTCACTCTCCCGCTTCTAAACTATCTCCATACAAAAAATCACATCAATACGACGCTCCGTTGCGACGTGAAAGATGAACAAACATACAAACACACACACTTTCGCATTTATAATATTAGTAAGGATTTAGGTATTTTCTCTTGTAGCAGATTAATGCTAATAATAACTTGTACAAGTTTGTGTGGTGTAAGGATGGCATTGTTAAGGCACGAAAATTTGAAAAAGCTAAAATACATATCATTCGGTCGACCAGCGACATCGACAAACTTGCCACGATATCCAACAGCAACGACGATAATAATTGACATCATTCTATATAAATATCACTTGCCAGATGTTTCATACTCAAAATGTTAGATATCACACCCAGCATCGTAGAAGAAAACAAAGACACTTGGAATCAGTTTACAGATAACCTACCGAGCTCACACCGTTCCTTAATTACATTACATGTGAACATCAGATCAGTAATAAAGAACTTCACACAATTGGAACACATCTTAACTAGCAGCTCCCGATTAGTGGATATAGTTGTCTTGACGGAAGCCAATATCTCACACGAGTGTGTAGGACTGTTCGAACTACAGGATTATGAAATGTTTGCCGAGCTACGGAACAATAGGAAAGGAGGAGGGATTATAGTATATGTCCACAAAGATACTAAGTTCACGAGATATGCAATGTCCACGCAACATTTCGAATGCATCTCAGGTATGATTGAAACAAACGACCAGTTAAAAATAGAACTATGTGCTGTATACAGACCACCAAATCTCAGCAAATCACTATTTCTTACCGAACTAAATCATGTGCTATCATCCGCGAGTATGCGGAGAAATTATGTACTAATAGGCGATATTAACATAAACATCAAGGACTGTAATAATAATAATATTGCTTCTCAATATATAAACATGTTAAGTGAAAAAAGTCTAGAAATTGGTATCAGTCAATATACTAGGATTGCATTAAAAAATAACCGTATTACCAAGTCGTGCATTGACCATATTTTCTTACGTAACTCGAGCTTACCTACGGACAGCGACCGGGTCATAAAAACAGCTGTGATAAACAATGCACTCGCCGACCACTTTATTACCTGTTTTGCTATCAGCGATAGAATTAGCCCATGCACGACTGCAAAAACCATCCTTAAACTGAATAATAAGAAGGTTCAAAGTGAATTGCGTGCTATTGACTGGAGCCAAGGTCTAACTTACGACTATCCAGACGATATACTTAACTTTATCTCAAGTAAATTTAATAGCATATACGAAAAATGTTACCATAAGATAATTATAGACAAGAGCAAAAGAAAACAATGTAATTGGGTTAATAATAAAGTTTTAAGGATGTGTACGAAACGGGACGAATTATTCAAAGATTGGTATAAAAATCCGAGCGACGCCAATAAGCGATTACTGTACAATAAATATAGGAACAAAACGAATAATTACCTAACTAACTTAAAAAATAATTCAATTAAAATTGAGATTACTAATAGCTTTCACAACTCAAGAAAAATATGGGAAATTATTAATAGACTGTGCGGTAAGATAACAAAATCAATTGACGTTATTATTACTTCTAGCTTTAAAAATATACCACCTGGAGAACTTGCTGATAACTTCGCTGTAGGATTTCGAGATAATGTCAAAAATATATGTTCCTATTGCAACTATCAATTATTGGACGAAAATACATATACACAGGACATTGGTTTGTCAATGAGATGGTCTAAGGCCAGAAATGCCGTAGTATCCTCTATAATCAGACATCTCAATGACAAAAAAAGTCCAGGTGTTGATAAAATTCGCCCATCTGATATCAAATACGTCAACGCTGAAATAACACCTGTTTTAACTCATCTGATTAATTCATGCATTAAAAAATCGACTTATCCAGATAATTTAAAAATAGGAATAATTCGACCCGTTCATAAAAAAGGTTGCTACAATGATGTAAACAATTACAGGCCCATTACGATCTTACCATGTATTGATAAAATAATAGAAAAATACCTTGGCCATGAAATTAATAAATACCTTACTGATAACAATGTAATTCATAACAAGCAGTACGGTTTTCAGAAGAAAAAAAATACTGCTCAGCTACTGAGCAAATTCACTAATGAAGTGAATCAATACCTAAATGATAAAAAACACGTACTTGCTATCTTTATTGATTTTAGTAAAGCTTTCGATACTCTAAGATATGACATACTGTTTTCAAAACTCCTGCAAAGTGGTATACGAGGCCCCCACCTGGAACTTTTTAAAAACTACCATCTAAATCGTTTCACAACAGTAAAAGTAAATAACACATTCAGTGACCTGCTTCCAACCGAGGAAGGCACGGCCCAAGGTTCTATAATTGGCCCAACCGAGTACTTATTTTATGTGAACGATATGTGTAATATTTTTGACAGCGGCTCAGTATATCAATTTGCAGATGACACCTGCCTCCTGGTGGCGGACAAGGATGTGCAAAAGGCTTCAAGCATAATGCAATCAAACTTTGACTCCTTGTGTAAATGGGCCCATGACGTAGGCCTTGTTATAAATTACTCCAAAACTAAACTCATGCATATCCATTCCACTCACCTAATGAAGACCTCTAATCCTACCATTTTATCGCATAGTCACCAATGTTTGCATAATGTTAATAATAAGAACTATATAAAAACTATATGTAATTGTGAACACTTAGAACTAGTTACTGAACATACTTACCTGGGCCTGATCATAGACTCTAAATTTAATTGGGGACCCCATGTAACTTATGTTTGCAACAAATTAAGGTCTATACTCTCGAAAATATCATTGTTAAAATTCAAAGTCCCATACAGTACTCTTAGAATGTTATATTTATCCCTAGCACAGTCTGTTATTGATTATGGTCTAACTAGTTATGGCAGAACTTACCACACATACATTAATAACATTTACAAATTACAGTTAAGCTTATTGAAAGCAATAGTACCAAAGTCAGTTAGAAAAAAGTTTAGCCAAGAAGAAAAGGAAATATTGAGGTACTGTAATGTCATTAGTATATATAATAGATTCAAAATGTTAATTATTGCTGAAGAAATTGATAACTTAGCAAAATTAACAAAAACTAGTAGACCACAAAAGCTCAGAAAATTAGTATACCTGCCACTATATGTTTTACCAAAATGTACCAATATCTATGGAAAACGAAGGTGGGAATACTTGTTACCCAGTATCCTTAATGATCTACCATCCGATGTACTTACAAATATATGTGATAAACCGCAACATTGCAAACGTATAATGAAATCTGCTTGTATATCCCAAACCTGTTAATGCTAAGCTAAACTAATGTTGCCGTCGTAGACGTGCATCCAGTTTTTGGACCTTAAGCCGCGGCAATAGGATAAGAAACTGCATGCACGCCTTCAGCGTGCCCCTATATAAATATATATATTATCTATTGAGTGAATGCAGTGGCAGTTAAACCCTGCTGGGTTTTGTCCGCTGCCTGGCCGTGTATTATGTAATAATGATAAGTATAAATAAATTAAAAAAAAAAAAAACTCGGTTCAACTCACGTATTAAATTCGATTGTAGCAAATTGTTAAAAATCTCGGTTTGAATCACATAAATTTCAGGGCTTATATGACGCTAATTTTATAAAATGTATGATTAGATGACGATGTGACGATGACCTGTCAAAATTGATAACAGGATTAGTAAAGCTTAGAAGGAACACCAGCGTGTGCTGGGCCTTTAATGCCGGATGTACACATTGGGCCAACGTTGGCGCGTGAGCAGGATGCAGCTATGCAAACGCCTGAGAACGATATAAATCCCTCTTCCTCTAACGCATAGCTGCATCGGCTCACGCGCCAACGTTGGCCCAATGTGTATAGCCGGCTTTAAATGCATCCGGTACCAACGCTAAGATGAGCAGCAAAAGAAGTGAAAATTTCACACAATTTTTTTTTTACTTGTTCGGAGCTCTGTTTACACCATACAAAATTGAGCCGTCACACAAACGTGTTCGTGACGTAATTAGAAATAAAGGCTCAGCACCAACTGGATCATATTTACGCGATTTCCAATCGCCCAGCCGGACTTGATAATTTATATGCAACAAAAATCACTTTCTACCATTGTTACCGACCAGGGAAAGTGGTTTACATTAACTTATATATGACTAATTGGTGTCAGACAGTCGCGCCGACTGTTCGATCTCTTTTTAATGGTGTAAATGGTTTTGTAATATGTTATGCACCCTCCACACTGACGCGATAAGCAATTACAGTGAATGTGAGCGAATCTTGAAGGCAAATATAGGAGTGACGGAAATCGAGTTCGTTTTATTTTACGACGTTATTGCTATTTGCTGTGCCAGATATGATATACTTACACTAAAGTAGCGCGAAACTGAATAGATGATAGTATGAAACCTGATAATCTAATAATCTTATGACGACCGGTTAGTCTAGTGGGTAGTGACGCTGCCTACGAAGCTGAAGGTCCTGGGTTCGAATCCCGGTAAGGGCAAATATTTGTTTCCGAGTCATGGATGTTTTCTATGTATTTGGGTCATTGTCATATTTAGGTGCGCGTCTTTTCGGTGGACATTGCCAAAGTTAAGGGCTTTAAAGCCTAATTTTTGGTTGAACTCTGAATCCGCATAAACGGCGTCGCCTCTTCTATAACTCTATGCGATAAAAACATATTATATATAAACATAAGCCCTTAACTATTGCCCACTGAAAAGACGATTTTTGTTTTACTCACTGACAATGACCCATTTAACCCTTGGCATGCCTGGTGAACGAAAGTCACACTGTATGCCTGGTGGGTCTGACAAACCCGTAAATATAAAAAAAAAAATTACATATGAATTGTTTTTTTAACTTGTTGGTTTGTGTGTTTTTGGTTATTTTGTACATTATTTTTACTAGAAATAAATACAAGTCTTAATCCAAGAAACTCCATAAGAACTTATTACATAAAAAAACATTTGATATTTCCATCAACAAAAATACTCTCATGTCAAAAAACATAAAAATTAAACTTATACCTAAGATCAACGTCAGTCTTAGGTTTATTTAAGGCACTGATATATCATTGTGACTATCTATAAAATATATGCTCGTATGTATATAAAATATATACGAAAAATAACGTAAATGTACTTAGCGATAAAATGTTACGCCGTATGCCTGGTCGGGTTTCTCAGGCCCGCGAGCACTTTACGCACGTCCAAATCGAAAGGGTGCTCGCGGCCGACTGCGGGAGCAGCGTCAAAACGTCGGGTAGTTCATGACGCGAAGCTACTCAGAAACGCGACGCGGTAAATTTAAAATTTCAAAAAATAACGACGGTTTTTTAACAGCCCGGGTCTGTCAGACCCTACCAGGCATGCCAAGGGTTAAGTATTTCTATCTATTAAATATATCGTCGTCTAGTACCCATAACACAAGCCTTATTGAGCTTACTATGGGACTAGGTCGATTTGTGTAAGATTGTCCCCTAATATTTATTTATTTATTTATTATGTTACGTGGTGGAGTCTACACAATTTGAAGTTTCAATTGTACTGCTTCCGCTTGTAATCGTATTTTAATTATATCAATGGTTAAGGGGCTTCTAGCTCTCAATGACCTTCGATCTGTAACTGACGGTTTTTTGTGTTTTTTTATGGCTTATCGTATTAAAAACAATGGAGTCTACCGAGATAGTATCCCATATTTACCTCAAAACTCACAGTTTTCGGGATATTATATGGCACCAAACTTTGGCAATTTCAGGCCAAAAAACCAGTTTTTTTGACGTAACTTTTGCGGAAATGAGTTATGAATAAAAATCTCTCGTGGGTTGTTACAGACGTCAGCAAAACCCATTAAATGTAGATTTCATGTATAAAAGTGCATAAACAACATACTAATATCGAAAAGAGAGCTTTTTTGGACCATGTTTGAATAAATCATTAAAAAAAAATGTTTTCAAAAAAACTCGTGCAAATGTAGATAAAGGATTTCAGAACCGATAAGTGTTTGTGCCATAAATATAAGTATAGTTTTGACGGAGAAATATCAACTCGAAACTCGTCAAAACTAGCCAAAAAGCGCGTGGAGCCCCAGGCGGAGTTCTTCTAGGATATGTGATTTTGTAAATGGTTTTATTTTGAAATACTGCATATTAAAAATTAAAAAAAACTCTAATATTATATCTAAGACCTTTACCTATTTCCGTCGGCTGTCCGTTACATAATTGGATAAACTATGATCGATAGAAAAAAATGCCAAACATACCTCTATTCTTCATCATAAAACTGACATTATTCCAATCTTACGTAACTTGATGAATATAAAATTACACCAAAATAAACGTCTATGATAGTGTGAGCGATGCCGGTCATAATATTGTTAATTTATAAAGACATGTATTTTTTCACCCAAAATCAACGAAATTATGGCACAATTCACTCCCGCTCCGTTCCCGCCGCACCGCCGCAGTCCCGAGCGGAACGCATTGGAGGTCGGACGTACGCGCATTTTTGCAGCGCTCTGAACTATTACAAGTGATTTAAAAATGGGTGTTAAGAAAAATAAAAAGAAGTTATCGTCACTGGGCCTCCGGAGACTGAATAAGCAGAAAAGGTTAGTACCTAAAAAAAACGAATTCCCCTATTCAATACATCAACCACATAAACACACGCGCAGATTACACCGCGTACACTTCCACAGTTACACAGTATAGAGAAAACCAGTACGAGAACTACTAAATATATTTTATACTAGGTATAACAATTATGTGATTAGCATTTTGTCACGTAGAAAATATTACGAAATATTTAAAAAAACACTTCACCGACAATCATTACTTTCCACTGAAAAACAATCAACAATCAATCATTTTACGTACATATAATGCTTTGTAGACATTTGGCAACACTATGCATTTAAGGGTTAAACAAACAATGTAATTGATTTTACCAGATATAAGGGCAGCTGCACGTAACTGGCAGGAGACAATGCATATTTGGTGTATGGTTGGGAGAAAATGAACCTGTGCTAATAGAGCATATTTCTCGAGACGATGAGTTTTGGAAAACATACATAGAGACAAAACTCGTTGATTTTTATTTTAAATGTCTACTGCCTGAAATTGTCGATCCACGTCATATCCGAGGCATGCCCATAAAGTGGGTGACAGACGGGCGAGTAAGTTCGCGAACTTACGGCTCGACGACTTTACTCGCCTGTGTGTCATCGTAAGTACGCGTACTTTAAAACCGCCGAGCCAGTTTTTCGACGATCCAACACGTTTGAATTTTGCTCGTAGCTCGCCTTGGCTCGTACGTCTGTCACTGACGCGAACCGCGAGCCGCCATTTTGTGTGTCCAGTCTGTGGGTGCGGAACGCTTGGAGTAGGTGACAGACGGGCGAGTTAGTTCGCGTACTTACGGCTCGACGACGTTACTCGCCTGGGTGTGTCACTGACGCCGAGGAGAGTAAGTTCACGAATTTTAAACTCGCGATTTTATAGCTCGTACGTCTGTCACCCACTTTAGATGTATCACTTCAGGAAAAAACAAAGAGAATCGAACACAAACAAACAAGCAGCCACAACCTGGTCCAAGCATACAAAATCATTCTCCTCCTGCAACTCCTTCAAGTCCACTATGTCGTTCCATGCAAAAAAAACTTAATACAATATATTAATACAAAATATCGGTTGTAGTAGAGTTGAGTACCTACTACCTAGGCCTATGCAACTATGACCCCGTGAAAATGGTCTTAGTAATAGGCGGAAATAAGTTGCACTGTCTGGAGTTGTGGAGATGTACTTGTATTAAGCATACGGCGAGTACAAACAGCGGGAAATAGTGGCGTGGACGGGTATTCGGGGCCGTGTGAAGGGGCCTTAAGCATACAGCTGCTGGGCTGTTATTCGGACCGCGTTCATGCTCCTCATATAACCCGTCACGTCTAGCAAAAGTAGACCTTTGATTACACTTACTTACCACGCATCGCGGCGTCAATACATGTTTGTGGGTGAAAGGTGAGGTGATTTAAAAAAAGTTACAGAATAGCGGGGCAGCAGACTTAACGGAAACCTACGAAAGTGATTCAAGCGTTGTTGGATGACTGTGTGGCGCCAATTGGACATGAGTAATATTCACTGTGAGTTCAACTCACCCGGGAATTAGAATTAGAACGTGAATCAAACATAGGATATACTATATGAACATTAAAAATATGTATAATATTATACTATATGTATAGTGTTATGCTTTAGTGTGTAAGCATTGACAATTCTATTCGCTTCAACAATAATCATCGTGTAAATTTAACCCAGCTAAAGCATCTGCTAAAAAGTAGGGGACAGGTATCGTAACCGTATTCTAATGCCCGAGACTCTAACGCAGAGCTATCTCTGTCGCACTTGTTTATTCGTGCGAGTACGACAGAGGGAGATACAAGAACGAACTTCGTTTTCGTTTTGCGGTAGCGTCCCGGGTTTATATGGCGCAACGGCCAGCCAGTATTTATGACTAAGACTCAAATGACGCAAAAGTTCATTTACCTACCTAATCACATTTTTAAGTAAAAATTAGATCTAGGGTTTATTTGTTCAAATACATCATTTTTTGTTGATTTGGTGAACAGTGTTCACCAAATCGTTCACTAAAACCATATTTTATTTAACGTTGCTGTTACACAATGCCGAGAATGGTTGGATGAAAGAGACCCTACATTACCAAAACCAAATTTAGAGCGTTGCCCTTACAAGCGCCATTATCGAACACTTCTCTTTCGCACTCGTTTTAGGGATTAGCTCTGTCCTGTTTTGCTGCCACAATGTGCGGCGCGCTGCCGCGGCCGTCAGTCTTTCTGATCGTTTCGATTATTTGCATTGCCATCTCTTTCGCGCAAGTTTAGGGCAGCCGTGTACGAAACAATCAAGTAAGTGGAATTCAATGCGTACCTATAGCAACACCGCAAATTGTGTATTGCTCTGAAACACATCTCAAAGGATTCTGTTTCTTTTAAAAACTTGTCACACTTAAACTCTAATATATCATTAATATCTCATAAATGACTATGAATATCACTGCGAGATTTGTTTTTTTAGGCAGCCATGTAATAGATGGAGTTTTATGCTTCTTAGATTTCAATAGGTATAACGAATCAGTCATAAATCAATACAATATTGTACTTAGCTAATCTACCAAAAAACCATGATGCTCCGTGGCACAGTCAGCATCAAACGTAATGCGCAAACGACGTCAAAAGTCTTTATTAAAAGGGAATAAGAGCTTCTGACGTCTTCGATTGCGTAGTTACTTTTGATGCTGACTGTACATGCGTGGCTGCGCGAATTTGTAAGGTAGGCCCATGGCCACGTGAGAATAAAATATTGAAACTTCTCTGTTACGTAATCTTCATTGGTTTGTTTACCACAAAATATGTATAACCTGTTTGATTTTGACAATCCACTGCAAATTATTGTCAAATGGAAAACGTCACTGTCGTCAAATGTCTTGGTTTCAATGTAGGTACTTAAATGAGTATTATTTGAGAGCGTCGTGCTGCGGCGCTACGAAGTGGGTAAATCGAAATAGAAGTTCGCATATCTCTGTCGCTTGTATATACGTGCGATAGAGATACCTATACTTGGCGTTTCGTGGCAGCTCTGGCAGCCGCTCTGTTTGAAGAACCTGCTAAATCCCTGAGGGGCTGCCGCGATGTGAAAACGGACTTCGTTCGACCCTCTCTGTCGCTCGAACTAGCAAGTGCAACAGAGAGGGAGATACAGGAACGAAATTCGTTTCGTTACGCGGTTAGCCTCTGTCTCAGCTGTTACGTGTGAATGCATATAAAACTATCTCACTCGATGGGTGATATTTCCGGGCCCGGCGTGCTCTTATTAACTTTAAAACTGTTCATTATTTTAACCATTTCAGATATTTTTTCGATTCACGCAATGACAAAAAAACCCACATATTTATCTTTTTTCTGACATGCCTTCGAAATTAATTGTGATATGGTTTCGCAACCGTTGGGTAACTTGGTTGTTGTACTTTCACTGAATAACGGCTCGCGCCGAAGTCCAGTTTCAGAGAAAGCAGAATAAGCTGTTTTGTACTCTAGGTACTGTACCTATATGGGTGGATCAACTATTTTTGATTGACCCATATCGATTTTACCTTGACAGATAGTAGTCATTTCTACATAATTTTGTACAGTAAGGTACATGTTAGTAACCTAAATGTGTTAGGCCGCGGTCTAGACTGCCAATGAAAAGATAACTATACTAAGTATAATGGTGGTTTTTTCTGTAGGACTTCTGCTATTATTAGTATACGCTGACGCATAAAAGAGCGTTCAATAAAATAATAGGAATAATAAACTAACGACAGGCAGCGGGCGAATTCTCGACACCAAAACTGAGATAGGGATACCTACCCCCCTATTGTGTAACTTGTTTTAAACTCACCACTACGCGTTCGCAATGTCATGATATATTTGTGGGTGAACGTTGAGGTGAGCTTAAAACAAGTTACAGAATAGGGGGGCTGTTGCGTTCTCTCTCTCACGCACGCCACCGTTGTTTTTTAACCTGACTCGTTCGAAAATCAATTCGCTTTCATGCCCGCTTAATTGCACCGCGGAACTCCGAATGTATAAGAAGCATTTCGTGAAAATGAGTTGTTTAGTAACCATTTTATTCATAATACCGTAACAATTTTTGCGTAGGAAAAAAGATATCATAATCTGCAAGATATGAGAAGTAATATAGTTTTCGTAGAAATCTATTTTAACAAAAATAAAAAGAAAAAAAAATCTAGTCACCCCATTTTTTTCACGTTATCCACGTTAATCCCCTAGCCTGATCCCCCAGGGGAATTAGCGGCAATTATTTTATATTCAACTAGGAAAAAATGATAATGTTCGGTTATAGCGCTTCGCCGGACGCTACCGCGTCACGCTCGCTTCGCTCGCTCGGCTCGCGCGCTGTAGGGTCGCAGTTGTTGAACTGCGATGGTGGCGTAACAACCTAACCGTTTTTTCCCCTGGGGGATCAGGCTAGGGGATTAACGTGGACAACAGCATTTTTTTTCACTTGTAACCATTTTACTGTTCCATTTTTTATCAGAAAAATAATGAAATTTTATAGTCTTCTTCGTAAAATAAAGGACAATAACTTTGTTTTCTTACTTACTTAAACTTTTTAAAAATTACCTCGTTTTCTGAAATATTCTGACCAACGCTCCCCTTTGCGTGCATACGGTCAGTGCGGGACGAGTCGCGTTGCATGAGGGACCTGTGTCACGCGGACGTGCGCTGCGACCAAATAAAACTTCGTTTTTAAATATTTGTGGAATAATTTTGTTGCATAGAGTGGACAATCTGTTTCGCGATTCGTAAAGTAGGTACCTAATACATTTACGTCATCGTTTAGTTTTTTAGTAAGAGATAATTTTGTTGCATAGAGTGGACAATCTGTTTCGTGGTTTGTAAAGTAGGTACCTAATAAACATTTACGTAGCTGTATAGTTTAGTTTTTTAGTAACAGTCAGTGTGTTTTACTTATTTCGTCAAGTTCATGATGGCAAATAAGCAAAGGTGGAAAAAACGTAACCTCAAGAAATTGTACAAGATAAGAGGAAAAAAAATACATAAGTAAGTAGGTATTCTATTCCTTTTCATGTTTATGATTTATAGTTTTAATTTCATCAATAAACAATTTATGCTTAAAATAAATTTGTATTATTTATTATTACCATTTATTATACCTTTGCCCAGTATTGTGACTTTATTTGGGACACAGTATAAGCTATTATAAAAAAAAATGCTTGCTGTTTAGGTTTAATAAAAACCTAGACACCAAAAATATAAAAACAATAACTATCCATTCCTTTTTTTAGGGTCCTGAAACAAAATGGTCAAAATTGTACTACAGAAATATTTAGCGGTTAAGAAAGACGCCTACGCCTAACGCTACGTTCAAAATCTAATTCATGTAGTTTCCGTGTAAAACGCCTGTGCCGTACAGGACGAAACTATAAGGATTTTTTACATTTTGGATACCTACGGAACCCTAAAAACCAGAGCAAAAGACAAAAAAATACCACAGCACAGTTATAGGCTGGAGCAACACGTTCTTATATTTAAGTATGTGCAGTCGGATGTTTTGCTTTGCTGGCTTTAATGCCGGCTGTACACATTGGGACAACGTTGGCGCGTGAGCAGGAGGCAGCTATGTAAACGAAAGAGATCGAGTTATAGCCCTCTCCCTCTAACGCATAGCTGCCTTCTGTGCTTTTGGGCAATTTTTTTGGTGAAAATAAAACACGAGGGGATATGGAAGGCGCATGTTTCGGACCGACATATACTTACGTTTTGAAGGGACTTATGGGAATGTGTATGTATATCATAATTAAGTACTTACTTATATAATACTTACTATCTTTAAAACACTGTCTTGAAAAAAATATGTGCACGTTTTACTTCGCCCGTCGTTGCGAGCTCGCGCTTACTTCGGTTCGAGGACGCCTTGCTATGTATTGTTGCCAGATGATCACTCATCCATCATCATATTCAGTCAAGTGAGTCTGTTGCGTTTTTCGGCGTCGCGCGATCGATTCGTTAGATATATCGTTTATTTGACTAATTTTTTGTGTGATCCTTGGGAAATTGTTATTGTCTTACTGTTTGTTATTGTTAATTTACGCACATGTTGAAATTTTGTTACTCTTATTAACTTTGAACAATTGGTGTTTTATTAGGTGCGTGGACAGGTGGTGGTGGTGGTTTTCCTGACAATCCCTAAAATGAGAAATAAGCGTGGAAGAAAATCACGTTAATCTATCAGACTAATGCCAAAGAAACAAGGACAAAAAGTTCTTAATAAACAAAAAGTAGCTGTTGCTGCAACGTACGTACCTATACCTATACAATTAAAAAAAAAGCCGTCATTTCAGGTCCAGGAAACTTACGGTTCATGAGATATATCTAATATTTTAAAGTTTCCTACATTTTCATACAAATATGATATTTTTCAATATGTGACTGGTTTTTTATGATTTTATCGTAAAGAATGCGTGCTTTGTAATTTGTATGAGTGACGTTTTTGAAAAATCCAAATTGGCTGAGTAATTAGGCATCTAAAGGATCAACACGATGTCATAATGGTATTTTTTTTTTGTGATTTTATCGTAAAGAATACGCTTAATTAAACTAAGTATGTTTTATAAAATTCTAACCTAACTTAAGCATTCTTGCGTTAGGCTGCGCGTCCACCAGACATGTGCTAAAATGCGTTTCCATACAAGACAGACTTGACAGCTGCAAGTTGGGCGATGGGTGTCAAATGTATGTCGGCAATGAGCTACTCTGGACTTAAAAGCGGCATAACCTACGGTAGGCGATTTCCATCACCATAAAAAAAAAAAAATTAGTTCGAATTGATAACCTCCTCCTTTTTTTGAAGTCGGTTAAAAATATGCATGATAGTAGTTTCGTGTTTCAGGAGCTAACATGAAACCAGGTCGATAATCCTGGTTTATATTTTAAAATGTACGTTACGTAATAAAACGGTCGTCAATAGTATACAGGGTGGAATTTCATAAACTGTACATAATAAAAGGAGAAAAATTTCAGCCAATTTCATCGGTGAAACGGTGTTTTTTTTTTTTTTCTAGTCATTAGTTTTTTTTTTACAGAATTTTGAAAATTTTTGTAAAAACTCGAGTAATACACCTAATTCAGACGGTATAACTTTTGATCCAATGGTCCTAAAATGAAAATAAAAAATGCAGAGTATTACCAAGGGACAGGTTAATAATTCTTAATAACAATAAAAAACCAACTAGAAGAGAAAATCCGCAAAAAAAATTATTGTCTTTGAAAAATGGCTACAAAAATTACGAATTTTAAAAGAAAAACACAATTTTCTAAAAAAAACGCAGATTTAGTTACCATTTTTTTTGCTTAGTATTAATCCTCACTTAATGCCGATTCTAAAACCGTTTTTAAACTGTCTCAGACTTTGAAAAATACCACGCAAATGGGTACGTAAATCAAACCATAATTTTATTAATTTTAATCCTCTTAAAATCCTTAATGACCGTTTGTTCACAGGTAGTTGAAGGGTGTTATCGGGTTTTAGGTGGAGATAACAAATTACGTACTTAGTATTAATCCTCACTTAATGCCGATTCTAAAACCGTTTTTAAACTGTCTCAGACTTTGAAAAATACCACGCAAATGGGTACGTAAATCAAACCATAATTTTATTAATTTTAATCCTCTTAAAATCCTTAATGACCGTTTGTTCACAGGTAGTTGAAGGGTGTTATCGGGTTTTAGGTGGAGATAACAAATTACGTACTTAGTATTAATCCTCACTTAATGCCGATTCTAAAACCGTTTTTAAACTGTCTCAGACTTTGAAAAATACCACGCTAATGGGTACGTAAATCAAACCATAATTTTATTAATTTTAATCCTCTTAAAATCCTTAATGACCGCTTGTTCCCAGGTAGTTGAAGGGTGTTATCGGGTTTTAGGTAGAGAAAACAATAGGAAGAAAAGTAGTCCTAAAAATTGCGTAAATAAAATCATGTATTTTAATTAAAAGTCATAAATTCGATTGCTAAACCTTTATTAAAGAAAAAACTTATTCTAGTGTTGCAAAGGGCGTTCCCTGTATGGTATTAATTGTTCAAAATGACCTCCTCTTTCTTGAAGGCACAATGTGGCCCGAGCTTGAATTTGTTGCGTAGCCCGTCGAATCATTCCCGGATTATTTTTTATTTCTTGTGCTGCATTTAAAATTCTGTCGTGCAATTCTGCTTCGGTATTGACGATTCTGTGATATACCCGTTGCTTCATATCACCCCAAAGAAAATAATCCAACGGCGTCATATCAGGCGATCTTGCAGGCCATCCAACGGGGCCGTCTCGGCCGATCCACCTATTGGGATATTGCTCATTTAAAAAATGTCGAACTCTTAATGCCCAATGAGCTGGGCATCCATCCATTTGGAGAAACAGGCGTTGTCTCACATCTAACATCACATCTTCCAAAAGCTCTGGGAGCTCGTCTCTCAGTAACAGTAAAAATCTGTCGGCGTTCAAAGTATTCGGTAAGAAGACTGGTCCAATCAATTGATCGTCGAGTACCGCTGCCCAAACGTTTATGGAGAATTGGTCTTGAAAATTAGATGGTCTTACTAGGTTTGGATTATCGTGAGCCCATGTGTGTAAATTTCTGAAGTTAGTTATTCCCGTATGAGTAAATCTTGCTTCGTCCATCCATAAAATTCTTCTAGTAAATTCCGGATCCCTTCTGATATTGCCAAGTATCCAAGTCGACATAACACACCTAACGCGGGCATCGCCAATTTGCAAATTTTGTACCCGTTGATAATGAAATGGATGCAGTCCTTCCTTCTTCAAAATTTTCCAGACAGAGAATTTTGAGATTCCGTGCCTCAATGCCAAGCGTCTTAGACTCGTGGTTGGGTCCGCGTACAAGTCTCTGAGAACTGCTTCTTCTATGGCAACATCAATTATGTTTCCTGGCTCTCGGCGATCTCGGTCACCGTATCCCAGGCCAATATTGCACAACCGGCGATGAACTTCTAGAAAGTGGCGAGCAGCAGGTCTTGGAACGTCATTAGGATACTGCTCCAAATAGGCGATACACGCAGCTCTTGCAGATCCATGGCACAATCCATAATAATAGTGCATGTTGGCTATTTGTAACGGCGAAAACTCTCGTAAGCGGGGCATGATGATTCAAACTGAACAAGTACTGGAGTAATCAAAGAAGTGGCGAGCAAAGACAAGCAATTGCGATTTGCGAGCGACTAAATAGTTGACCTATTGCCCAATGCCTTTATACCCCTCATGTTATCTCCACCTTCAACCCAAAAACACCCTTCAACTACCTGGGAACAAGCGGTCATTAAGGATTTTAAGAGGATTAAAATTAATAAAATTATGGTTTGATTTACGTACCCATTTGCGTGGTATTTTTCAAAGTCTGAGACAGTTTAAAAACGGTTTTAGAATCGGCATTAAGTGAGGATTAATACTAAGTACGTAATTTGTTATTTCCACCTAAAACCCGATAACACCCTTCAACTACCTGTAAACAAACGGTCATTAAGGATTTTAAGAGGATTAAAATTAATAAAATTATGGTTTGATTTACGTACCCATTTGCGTGGTATTTTTCAAAGTCTGAGACAGTTTAAAAACGGTTTTAGAATCGGCATTAAGTGAGGATTAATACTAAGCAAAAAAAATGGTAACTAAATCTGCGTTTTTTTTAGAAAATTGTGTTTTTCTTTTAAAATTCGTAATTTTTGTAGCCATTTTTCAAAGACAATAATTTTTTTTGCGGATTTTCTCTTCTAGTTGGTTTTTTATTGTTATTAAGAATTATTAACCTGTCCCTTGGTAATACTCTGCATTTTTTATTTTCATTTTAGGACCATTGGATCAAAAGTTATACCGTCTGAATTAGGTGTATTACCCGAGTTTTTACAAAAATTTTCAAAATTCTGTAAAAAAAAAAACTAATGACTAGAAAAAAAAAAAAACACCGTTTCACCGATGAAATTGGCTGAAATTTTTCTCCTTTTATTATGTACAGTTTATGAAATTCCACCCTGTATATCTATCGGAATCGCACCTTTATAGTGGCCCATTGATGGTATCGTTATCGTAAAACATGTCAAGACGCATAAGTATAGTACGCGTGTGTGCGTCACTTCCGTCACAGCTGGCGGGTCGGCGCCTGCGCAATGAGGTCATTGAGTTAACACAAGTTTACCATACTGCCAGTATCACCCAAAAAAAAAGAGCCAATTAAGAGTTAACTGTGAGTTAACTGCGATTTAATTGAGAGTTATGTATGGAATACCTGGTTTTTTTTTGCGATTTCGTGGTTGGTCCCATGGGAAAGGTTGTTCAGTATGATCATCTTATTCGCTTTTTGTCATTCCGGATCATGACCCCGTTAACACCCTGTATACCCACCGTGTAGCTATTTCGTAATCAGAATCAAACATTTATTCGTGACACAATACAAGACAAATACAAAAGAAAACATCTCGTGTCACGAAATAGGCCTAAAGGCTACGTACACACTGCGGCTAGCCGCGTGCGGTTGCAGCCAACCGCTTAGTGCGTAGAGGTTAAGGGTTTGCGGTTTCATGTTTTGTCCAACCGCACGGCAAGCCGCACGCGGCTAGCCGCTTAGCACATGCGTGAGGGGTCTAGGGGTCTAACTAAGCATGACCCAGCGCTGGTCTTCCGTTGGGTCCATCTGTCTAGTGAGGACATTTTATAATCCCTGAACTATTTCGATGCCGTTCTTAAAAAGTCCTATTTGTACCTAGTTAGCAAATAACTTGTTATTTATTCAGAGGCGGATCCATATAGGCAAACTAGGCAGGTGCCTAGGGGCGCGGGGTTCCAAGCACAGCACAAACGCGTTTTTTTTCGTTATAATTATTAATCTATGGCCGCTAGAGGGGCGCGAGGTGCTTGCCTAGGGCGCTCTCTAACTTAATCCGCCTCTGTATTTATCTTCATTTTTGGCATAGGTAAGTCGCAAACGGTCAGTCTACTCTTGCATTAGAAAGAGAAAATATAGGGTAAGTGCTCCAGTGAATGAACGAACCCAGTGAATGAACGAAACGCTGCTTATTTGCTTAAATATACAGGTAGCTATACAGGTAGAGACGAGCTGTTTTGTTGTATGGACAGGCTAAAACCAGACATTTTAGCCTTAAATGAAACCTGGCTGAGAGTCGGAGAAGATCGAAGTGCACCCGCTATCCCGGGCTACGTGCTGAAGCATACACCTCGCGCTGGTGGCGCGCGCGGCGGCGGAGTGGGGTTCTACGTGCGGCGCGGCCTGCGCGCCCGAATCCGCGCGCACCCCGACTCGCCGCTCGAGCAAATGTGGCTTGAAGTCTCTCTATCGGGAGGGCTACGCATCGCTGTCGGAACAGTCTATAGGCCAGAATCGGGCTTGTCCGTTGGCAAGGCAATCGATGCTTTGAGTGATTCCGTGAGTACGTTTGCCTATTGTAATCATACTTTTATTCTAACCGATTTCAATGTAGATGTATCACAAAGCAAGCACAAGTCTACGCAAGAGCTATTGACTTTTATGACCCAACAGAATTTTGAGCAATTGGTCGATGAACCCACTCGTATTACAGACCACTGCGCCACTCTTCTGGACCTCATCATAACCGACTCTCCGTCATTGTGCAAAAATATTACGGTCAACCATAATCCATCGCTTAGCGATCACGCGTTGGTTATTGGAGAATTTCTTATCAAAAAACCGAAATATGTCCCGCGTTACATCAACTACAGAGCTTTTAACAAAATAAACGACACTTTGTTTTTGGCAGATCTTATAGCCACCCCATGGTCTGATATCAGAAATTGCCCTAATGTAAATGAGATGGTAAACAAGTTTAACTGTTTGTTATTAGGATTATATGATAAACATGCTCCTGTGCACAAAATACGAGTGGGCGAAAAACCTCAGCCGTGGCTTACAGACAATCTAAAGCTCATGATAAGTCTACGAGATAAAGCTCTGGCGAAAGCTAGAATTACGAAACTTGATTCGCATATGCAGTATTATAAGAGCTTGCGTAACCTCGTAAATAGTACTGTAGGATGGGAGAAAACCGCCTTTTTTAGTTTTTATGTCAATGCAAACATCAAGAGCCCTAGCAAAATGTGGCATTATTTAAAACGATCTTCTGCGTTAGGTACCAATAACCAAACAGATATACCGCACTATTTAAATGATCCTGAAAAAATAAACGATTTTTTCCTTGCTATACCAAGTAACGGGGATTGCACAGATCTAGTGTTTGAATATTTTAGACAAAACAAGTTTGGACAAGGCGAGTTTAAAATAAGAGATTGTACAGAGAAAGAAGTGTTAAAATTTATTAATAGTATAGCAACAAATGCGACGGGACACGATTTTATTAACGTAGAGATGATAAAAAAAACTCTGCGGGTTACATTACCTATAATCACATTCATAATTAACTATTCTCTGCAATCCTGTGTTTTTCCCGAAGCCTGGAAATTAGCCCGAGTTAAGCCACTGCCCAAAAGCACAAAAATTGAAGGCTTCAAAGATCTCAGACCCATAAGCATCCTTCCGGCTATGTCTAAAATCCTAGAGCGCGTTGTTTGCAAACAACTAACTTACTACTTAGAGCGAGAATGCATTCTACCGCAAGTACAGTCCGGATTCCGCAGCGGACACGGCACCGCCACAGCGCTCGCTCATGTTACAGACGAGATTATTAGTGCTTCAGATGAAGGGAAAGGCAGTATTCTGGTACTCTTAGACTTCTCTAGAGCATTTGATTGTGTCAATATAGAGCTACTCCTGGAAAAGATGAAGTTCTACGGAGTCACAGAGCCTGCATGTGAATGGTTCTCCTCATATCTAACGGGACGCAAGCAGTACGTAGAAACAGAAACAGAAACAGGGAATCAATCACAATCGTCAATGAGATTAATTGAAAAAGGCACTCCACAAGGTTCAATTTTAAGCCCTATTCTTTTTATTTTGTTCACGTCAGACCTCCAAAACTGTTTAAAATACTGCAAAATTCATCTTTACGCCGACGACACGCAACTTTACCTTTCTTTTGACCCAAACGATACGTTAGCAGCTGTCGAAAAGATAAATGAAGACCTAAACTCTATATACGATTGGGCACTTAACAACCAACTTATTCTTAATCCAACAAAAACGAAATACCTAATATTGGGAACAAAGTATCAGTGTCAAAAAATAAAGGATTTACAGCCTAACCTCCAAATCAACGCAAATCCCATTGAATTATCATCCACAGCTAAAAATCTCGGGTTGCTAGTTGATAGTGAATTACGCTATATCGAGCATGTAAATGGGAAATTACGGAATGCTTTTTACCGCCTAAAGGTATTATACGGTCTCAGGAAGCATCTATCTGAAAAAGTTCGTATTTTGCTAGTTGAATCCTTAGTCCTCTCTCAATTTAATTATTGCGACACTGTGTACGGTCCTAGGCTGTTCGGAAAAACTGCGCAAGCCATTCAGCGTGTACAAAACGCATGTGCAAGGTTTTGTTTCAATATCCCTCGTCGGGCGCACGTAACGCCTTATCTTAACGAAAAAGGAATCCTTAAGATGACCTTTCGTAGAGAACTGCACATGGCTTCTTTTGTACATAAAATCGTGCATACAAAACGACCAGAATACCTTTTTAGGAAAATAGCGTGGGTAAAAGATCAACACCAATTTAACACCCGTAGTAAAATATTAAATAAAGCCGTCATTCCTAAACATAAGACCAAAGGATGTAAAGGGGGATTCAAAGTCAGTGCAGCCAAAATCTGGAACAACATTCCCCCACCTCTTCGGCTTAACATGTCCCAACCATTGTTCAAATCTAAATTGAAAACCTTGTTGTTTAAACAGCAGACTGACTTTAAAAATTCGTCCTTATTCAGTTTACAACTTTGATTAGTATTATAACTATGTTTTTTGGCTATGTCATTTTGTATTTGTATTTTGGTATTTTTTTTTCCTTTTTTTTTGTGTTGTTGCTTTTGTGCTGTTTGTAGCAGTCGCTCTGCGTTACCACCTTAGCTTGGGGCAGGCTGAAAATCAGCGCTGAAGCCACGCCGCGGTGGCGAGGTTGCAGCACACTGCTGAGACTGTCCCTTTGCCACCTTTTTAAAGAAAAAAAAAAAAACTGATTGTTTTTTTTTTTTTTTTTTTCATTTTAGTTTATCTCTTTTTGTTTTAAGTATATAACTTTGTTGCAATTTTGTGTACTATTGTGTTTTTTGTGGCAATAAAATTATTTTCTTTCTTTCTTTCTTTCTTTCTTTAAATTAAGAGTTCTGTATATTTCTAGCATACCAGGTATTTTTTTCTCGATTAGAAGCATTCACTGTAAGGGGTTTGTAACATTTATATCAACTCAGTCGCAACAATTACTAAATGAGAGAAGCTTAAAGTTCGCGGGCTACGGGCGTGGATGTTTTGTATGAGCCGGTAATAAGGGGACAAGTATGTCACCGTTTATTTGATGTGCCATTGTACTAGTTTTATAAACTTGTGACTTATGGTGTTTGGTTTTAGGAAATCATAAGAGTGAAATTGTGCTACTAAAACATCGTTTTACGTTATTCAAGTGTAGATTCTCATTTTTTAGTCGGTGTTCTATAACTAGAATTCAAAACCGCCCAAATCCAGTGAATGAACTGCAGTGTTCATTCACTGGCCACGACTGTTTTAATGTTTTCGCAATATCTTATGTTCTAGTGATTTTAATAAGATTTACTTTCTATTAACATAACCAGTAATGGCTTGTCTATCGTTGGCCCAGTGTTCGAACAAACCTCATTTTCGAACATGAAGTTAGTTCATTCACTGGTTTACAGATATCCAGTGAATGAACATCAACCGATAATTACTTGGTTCATTTATTGGTTTTACTATTTTTTTCGGAACCAGTTAATGAACGTACATTTGTTACAGTTTATTAATTGTTGTAGAAAAAGTAAACCAATAACGTTATTCCGTCTGTTGGTATATCGATATAAATCCAAACAAAATCGATAAACAACGATTTAAACCAATAAACAACAACTATAACAGTAGTTCATTCGCTGGTTTTAGTTGTTCATTTACTAGAAAACCGTGTTCATTCACCGGTGATTTCCCATTTTTCTACCTAAAAGGTCATATAACTTAAAATTATGGAAAACTATTGCAAAAGCAAAGTAATTTAACCAAACTAGAATACTTGTTTGATCTATACAAACAGTCATGGCCGATATTAAGTATAGCTATCTTACATAAAACATTTTTTGAAATCAAAAAAATCCTTAAGCGTTCATTCACTGGTGCACTTACCCTAGGTACGTCACACCTAAAAAAGCAAACGATACAAGGTAAATACTCGTATTATGTACGCATGTAAACTGAATATATGCGTAAATAAAAAAGAGCAATAAAACGGGTCAATTGGAATGGAATTTCGATACAAAGTACGCATTATAACCATTTTCTTTGATTTTAACTTAAGTTTACACCCTTCACATTAAGGGGCTACATGGCCGAATTAGCTGTTTTTACGTCGCTTATGCTTTAACGTTGTATAAACAATAAAGTTCCAGAGACAATATTTTAGCTTGGTAATTTTCTTTAATTGTGTCTACTGATATTTAAAAAAAACCTGCCATTTGCGTGTCGGGCCACGCGCAGTGTAGGGTTCCGTAATTGCCTGTATGTCTTTGTTACATTTGACACACGCGCGCCAACTTAACTTAGGAGGCTGACAAGACCTAATTTTGATGTTATTTAAGCAGTTTTTTTAAGAAAAATGATTTGTTAGCACATCAGAAAAAAACATGTTAGTAATATTCATCATATTTCAAAGACCGTGGACGGACTCGATACATAATTGGACGAAATCGGCTCGATAGAAAATAATTGCAAAGACTGGTCTTAAAATCATTATTAAACGGTTCTATGTCTTTATTTTTTTGACGTATGGGTATGCAATTAAAAACACGAAGTCAACATATTCATACCTAAACCGCTAACGAGTCATATTTCACAAATACATAATCCACAGTTCTTTTTATTGCAATATTTATTTATTATTATCTTCTTAAGACCTGGCCGCCCAAACGTTTACTCTCGGATACAAATAGACAGTTTGCGCCGCCGCGCCGTGCTAGACGGATCTATGGTTCTCGTTTCCCCATCGAAAACATCGCAAAAAATTGTTTAGTCTTGTGTTAAAAATCAAGTGCGTAAAATGTATATACTACTTATACAATGGGGAACAAAGACAAACATAAACGGGTAGCAATAAAGCGCTCGTATCGCCAAAAATACTATAGCATGATTGAAGTTGTAAAGTAAGTACTTTTTCCCGACGCAAAGAGAGGGTTGTTATAAGTTTAACGTGTCTGTGTATCTGTCTGTGGTCCAGCTCCCAAACGGATGGACCGATATGAATGCGGTTTTGTTATGCGTCATAGATATTTTTTTGCCGAGTGTTCTCAGCCATGTTTCATGAAAATCTGTTTAGCCGTTTTTGAGATATTGAGATTGAAATGAAAATGTCGGGGGTTTTTCATTTTTTCTAAGTTGTAGTTATAATTTACTATATTGATAAACTTTAAGGTCAAGGTCGACGCTGCCGCCGGGCGCAGTCGACTCATCGCACGATTTACGACCTTATAGTCTGATATTCGAGCCGAGCGCTGGTGTTCTGCTGCGCTATACATAAGGTCTAATATCGTGTGATAATAAAATATCTGTACAACTTACAACAACTGATTGGTCAATGCACTACCTACTTTGCATTCGATATTTGTTTGATCTTGAACTCGCATCTTATAAAACAATATTTCTTGTACAATAATCCATCCATTTAAACTTCCAAAAATGGTTGATGTTTGCCTTTTACAATAGGATACATATAGTCTTTTAGTACATAGCAATCGCACTTATTCTAAAATATTTTGTTTTTTCCTATTTAAGAATAATACTACAAAAGGTCTATCTCATCTATCTTCCAAAACATCATCAACATTACGATGATCTTTTGGAAATAAAACATTATAATATGAAACTACAGGACTCGTTTACTATTACATCTTTTTCTACACATGTTATGGATGACCCAGTTAACTTAGCCCATTTAAAAAAAAACGCTGTACAGCCGCGCGCGCGCGCGAAAACGTTCGATTCATTATAGAGCTGGGTCGTTTCGACTTTTCCGTGAAACGAAACGTAACCGTTTTTTTCTCTCACAAAACTGTTTTGAAAAACAGTTTCAAAAATAACTAGTTTCTCCGTGCGTTGGCGCCGTCGCCGGTCGCCAAACGAAGTGAAACGAAAAAACGGATGAAACAGGTTACAGTGTTCGAGTTACGTTTTCACGTTTTGCATTGCAACCGTTGCGTGTGACCGTTCGATCGTTTTTATAAAAACAGTTTGTGTTTCTAGCCACAAACTGTTATTAATATATACATATTATAATTTATATAACTCAAAATTAATAATATAAATAAAAAAAATCTTAAAACTATAAATTCAAACGAAGTGAAACGAAAAAACGGATGAAACAGGTTACAGTGTTCGAGTTACGTTTTCACGTTTTGCATTGCAACCGTTGCGTGTGACCGTTCGATCGTTTTTATAAAAACAGTTTGTGTTTCTAGCTACAAACTGTTATTCCGTTATTGTACGAGAAACCGTTTTTGAAAACGCTTATGGGAAAAAACGCCCAGCTCTAATTCATTACGGGCCGGGCCTTCCCAAAGAACGGACGTATCGGTCTCGTCGCTGCCTAAAGGTCGGTGACCGAGTGCACCCGACACGCGCCTGATCTATAGCTGCACTGCGTCCGCTACAGATTGATACTTGGTAAGTAATTTTACATGCTAACGGCCATTCCCAATAATCAATCCACGGATAGTTCTCCTTACCACAAGGTACAGCAGTATTTTGACAGATTACCCATAGAAAATGTGTCAAAATGTAACTGCTGGTAAGGAAAACTATCCGTGGATTGATTATTGGGAATGGCCGTAAGTCAGATTATTTATTTTATTGTTTCTCAAAGCACTAAAGTGATATGACCTGATATGTTTCTTTTAGAAATGGGTAATAAACGAAAATTATTTGGGATGAAAAAATCCAATCTTACTGCGGCCAGGGCCAGACAAGTTAAAAGGTAAGTCATCATATTACCAAATATTATTTATGTTTAAATACTGCACTTGCCTAGGGGTTTTGTAATGATAATATTTGTACGAAATATTATCGAGTCAGTTTTCGTTTCAGTCAGTCGTTTTATCTTAGCCTTAGTCCAAACCTTTGGACAGAGAAAGCTGAAATTTGGCATAGAGGTTTTTTTACTATGTTTACTAGGGGTAAGGCAAAATTTTTACCCTCCGGCCACGAGGTCCTACCGCTTCGTTGATAAGTAGGAACTTATCAGGACCACATGAACTTTAGGGGATGTATTTAAACTTACGGTCATGAAACTGGGAATATACTCTTCACACGACATAAAAGAACATGTCATGTTTCACTGTTTTAGAAAATTCCAGCCCTTGCAACCAACAACAACAACCATGCAACGCTTACACATGCAACTTTAACCAATAGTGAATAATGTTGTACACTTCAATGACGTCTGCGGATTTTTCAATGATATAAATAGTTTTCGAGACATCGATACTATTCAACTTCGTGTGTAGGCCCCGGCTCGCGAGCGACGAGGGGCAGTCGCCGCTTAGCCGTTGGACGGGAAACCTGTGCCGCTTATTAGAATAGATCCTAAATTTTTCAGGAATAGGTAGGTATTTATAAGTGGGCGAAAGGACGCAATAAATGGTTTCCTAGTGTAAATCCAAGATGACGAAAGTATCAAAAGTGAAACGCTATCAACAACAAAGGCTCAAGAAAATGAAAATTGCTTTGTAAGTACACGGTGCACGTCGCCATAGATGGTTTGGATGGTTTACTAGAGTAAATAACAGGTAAACTGGGTAACTGTTTAAGACTACTACCGACGTCTGAATCTAGTGCATTTGTTGCGTATTATTATAACGCGCAATTTGTAAGGTAGAACGTGAGGTCATTCTGTTATGCCGGCTGTACACATTGGGCCAACGTTGGCGCGTGAGCAGGAGGCAGCTATGTAAACGAAAGAGATCGAGTTATAGCCCTCTCCTTCTAACGCATAGCTGCCTTCTACTCACGCTCCAACGTTGGCCCAGTGTGTACATCAGGCTTTAGAGGGCGGCCTTAAGTACGTAAAGGGACGGCACGCACGGCTGAGGCGATTTGGCTGTGAGTGTGGGGTAACGTAAGTTTGTGTGCGTATTAGAAGCATTTACACACACAAACGCCCTACGCTTGTCAAAATACCGAGGTTACGGCACGGGTCTCAAATGACTTATAATATGTCGAAACGCCAAAAATATCGTGTTAGACCCGTGTAATGGTATAATTTTAATGTGTCTTCAATAGCGACAGTTTAAAGTGTTACCTTGTCAATAAGACGAATTATCTGAGGTAGTCGTAGTTGCGACACTTACCTGAAAAAAAAAGGATTATTTAAAATAAATTAAATTAACACAAAACCACAATTTGGATGGGATAAGCTAATCCTGTTTATAGATTAAACTAAAACCAAATAACGGGTACACTTGGCAGTAAGACCTAGACAACTGCTATGATTGCGATGGCAAGTCATGTGAAACGCCTATTATGTGCCCGCGTCGAAGACGAAGCTTGGCACTTCATAAAATTGAGAGGCAAAAAGTCAATTCTATCACCCGTAATACATTGTCGCGCAAGAATGAGACATTGTGCTTCCATTCCGCCTGGCCTCGTGTTGGGCGCCACAGACAAGATTTTTGGGTTGCGTCTGTATTTTGAAGCTTTTATATACAATTGTTATTAAGGTTATTGTTTCAGGATTGATTTATACATATATGTACCTACTGAAACAGTATTTTAATAAAAGACTAAAAAGAAATGTTTGTATTTATTTCAACGAAGATGTCTATGATTAATAACACTTTCGCATCACGTAGTCCCACACTAAACTTTCCTGAATTATATTATAGGTACTTGTAGTACAATTTCTTATTATAATTCATTCGTTTTCTGTACATAAAGCCCACTTGCCGCTACAGTTTTATGCCGGCTGTACACATTGGGCCAACGTTGGCGCGTGAGCAGGAGGCAGTTATGTAAACGAAAGAGATCGAATTATAGCCCTCTCCCTCTAACGCATAGCTGCCTTCTGCTCACGCGGCAACGTTGGCCCAGTGTATACAGCAGGCTTTACGGCCGGGACACGTTGCATGAATTTTAGGAATTTCCCGCACCCCGCAAATTAACTGCAATTGTAATAATATGCTGTTTCCTTGTTTCAGGCTTAAGGGAATTCACAAAGTTCCTAGTTTAGCAAAATTATGCGGAAGAGTTCTAAAAAAGTAAGATTATACTTAATGATTTGTTCTATTAATATTGGTTACATATTTTTTATGGTTCCGTACCCAAAGTGTAAAACGGGACCCTGTTACTAAGACTCGACTGTCCGTTCGTCGGTCTGTCTGTCTGTCTGTCCGTCTGTCACCAGGCTGTATCTCATGAACCGTGATAGTTAGACGGTTGAAATTTTCACAGATGATGTATTTCTGTTGCTACTGTAACAACAAACATTAAAGGGGGCTCCCATACAACAAACGTGATTTTATTGCCGTTTTTATAGATAATGGTACGGAACCCTTCGTGCGCGAGTCCGACTCGCACATGGCCGGTTTTTTTTTAATCAACAAAGTTTTCAAAGTTTGGTTACAATGTAGCATTATTTCTTTCAAAAGTTTTCCCAAGTGTCTATCTGGGACTTAAGTTTACACTGTTTATTGATGTTGTCAGATATAAACTCCTACCTGAGCCGAAAAAGTTTGCACCACCAGAGTCGTTTTCCATTGTTGGCGGAAAGTAAGTATATGCATGTGTTATAAAGTACTTTGTTTATACTTACTGACATAAATTAATTGAAAATGATTTCAAGAGAATATATTGTGCGCTATAGTACCTACACCTACGTTCTTATTACAGGCCGTTAAGAAAAAGATCAGAGAGACTACTGCTGGAAGACATACTAGAAGAGAAGCGAAAAAAGAAAAGGTTTGTGTGTGTATTTTTGAAACTAAATACAAAAAAAAAACTATTAGCGAACTGAAAGCCTTAAGGATTCCTCTATATCAGTTAATCATTACATGTTAATGTAACATGAGTTTTGATGATTTTAATTAAATTTAGATATCCATCCTAAACTAAATCTTTGTTTCAGTCGTAATCCACGAAGCTTGGCTGCATTATGCCAGATTGTCGTACAAGAGTAAGTTTTCAGTTAATAAAGATTGTATGTAAGATGCTTTTTATTATATACGCAATCAATTTTTTTTTCTTGTTGACAGACACAACCTTTTACCGGAATGCGAAGAGACCATTCGGCCGTCTACCAGCACTACATCGAATGACAAGTAACCTATTTTAATATTTTTATTTAAATTGCATGGATTTTAAGTATCTGAAATAAATGATTTACTTACTATTGTTTATGTTTAAGTATTTCACAGGAATGTACAATTTTCGCTAAACTTTCCATTACTTTTAAGGTTATTTAGGAACATATCACGAAAACGGGGAAGACCACGAAAGGAAATTAAAAAAAAAGAAGCACAACCAAAAAGCCGCAGAGGAAGGCCACGTAAGGACGCCGCCGCTACTGCCGCAAATGAAGACAGCACTTCGAGTACAGTTACATACATTAATTACACGACATTTCTTCGACAGTCTCAGATGACAAGGTACCTATTGATAAAATTATTCACAGATTTACTTGTAAATTTTGTTTACTATGATTATAGTTATATATATCTAATATTACGCCCATGTTATGTGTTACAGAAAAATCAAAGTAGAAGAAGAATTGAACCTGCCAATAGAAGAAGTAAGTTTAGTAGTACCTAAGTGTGCACATGAATTACAAAACTAGTCGTTATTTATAATGCTACTTGCAGTTTTAAGCTACGCATATTGCTTTAGCTTAGTCAAGGTGCTATTTTCTTCATCAAAAGAACATTACGTTGAGCAAAGTATTTTGCTTTAACCAGTTCATCCACTTCCTAGCTTGTAGCTTTTAAGCATGCGTCTTTACACGAGTCTATTAAATATGACACTTTATTATTGTAATATATGTTATATATGTAACTGATGTATCGTTTTCTATCAGGATCCTCTGGGACAAGATGATGAAGATTACACAGTTGTGGTTAAAGAAGAGAATGTCGACGATGAGGACACATCAGTCCACGAAGATCCAGTTACTGTTCAAGTACCTCAAGGTACATCTAAAGGAATAGTCATAAACCCATTAGCATCCATAGAGATTCCCGGTCCTTCGAGAGAAGGACTACAGCCATCGGCACACTTTCTGACTGTACTAATGGACGAGTACCAAGTATTTGCTAACAGTGTAGCACAACAACTGCGAGCATTGCCTCCTAATAGAGCTTTACTATTACAATTGGATATTCAATCTATGATTGATAACGAGAAGCAGCTTCTTATCCACGAAAATTGATACTAAAAGTTTAAAATATTTTTCTAATGTAGACAAAGCCCAAAGACTGAATACTGATTGTAATCATTCATATTATCCTTAACACCAGAAAGTAAGACCGCGTAAACTATGTATACATAAATAAGGTCAAATATCTGTACTGACCCCGTATCATGGTCGGCCTTATCACGCGATAAGTGACAAGATAGGAGCGTCGTCTTGATCTATCGAACGGTGTCACCCAGTGACGGACGCTCTATCCTGTCACTTATCGTGTGATAAGGCCGACCATGATACGGGGTCAGGACTCTATTGTCAATGTCATAACGGCACGTACAGGCCCAGTATCCATGGTCGGCCTTATCACGCGATAAGTGACAAGATAGAGCGTCAGTCTCGTTCTATCGAACGGTGTCAGCCAGTGACGGATGCTCTATCTTGTCACTTATCACGTGATAAGGCCGACCATGATACGGGGCCAGATCTAGAGATATTTATGTCCTTTTTTATGTACGTATATTAAATACCCCTGAATGTACGTAAACGCGACCTAACCTAACCGTTGAATTTGAAGAATAGTTCTTTAATTTCCTACATTAGCATTACATGGTTTTTGATTTGAGGTGAATAATTTTAAGCTTTTTATTTTAGAAGTGCATATTGCTTGCTGTGATACTCCTAGATATATATTTTCAAATAAGTAAGTTTTGTTATTGGAAATGTATTGCCCTTCCATTCCATGGCATTTCTCCAAGGACATCTCCACATTTTGTGCCACAGTCATAATTGTATAATTTCTCGTGTCCATTTCATAATGCTCATAGTTATTTGATTAAATGTCCCGAATAAAAGAAAATATCAAATTTTCGTAATGTGTTTTATTGTCATATTCCCAGATGTCGACATGAAATTAGAGCGAGACAATTTTAAAAATCATACTGGATGTGTGTGGAACTGTGGATGACTAGTCATCAACGGGCAATTGATTACACTAATTATTAATTGACTATCAATAAGAGCATGTCGGTAACAAAATCGTAACTTTAGTTAGCCAAATAGGTATCTAAGTTATTAGTATCAAGCCGTAGACTGTCAAATATAAGAGTAGTATATATATTACTTAACATAGCAGCCAGAACTTGACACGGTAATGAAAGTGGTAAATTAATACTCACGTTGCATGTGATAGAAACGGATGCGTTTAGGCTCGTTAACAGAGAACTTTCTGTACTCGGGGCTTTGTTAACAGAGAACTTTCTGTACTCGGGGCTTTGTTAACAGAGAACTTTCTGTAGGTAGTACCTTAATTTATTGTGTGGTTTTAGGTACTCAGATAAAAGTGAATTCGACTTAATACGACTAGGTACATATTTTCACATGTTGCCACCAAAGAAAACAAACAAGAAATCAAAGTAAAAAGAGGCTTGACGAGTTCCAGTCGCTAGCATATCAAACTTCGCTTTTAATACTTTTTGAAATCCCTTCGTTCGTGCTTGTTTCCCTTTGCGGACAAAGCGGGGCAAATGGTTCGGCGCGGCGCGGCCAGGTATGAATACCCGTCGAAACTCGAAAAGCCCCTTCCACTCCACGCGGCAATGGCTGCCTGCGGTCACTGCGTGAACAAAAACTAGGTACTTAATTATAATGGCGTCTTAAAAAAATACAAATGGTCCGTTGGTTACACATATTTTAAAGTATAGTTACTTTCCAGAGTTGAAGATATAATGTTCATTAAAAAGCTTTCTTTATCTGATTTGGAATTGGAGTTCAAAATTGCAACCCTGAATGATCTAGTACCTACTATATGAAATATTACTAGCGACCCGCCCCGGCTTCGCACGTGTACTATATTATACCTTTCACTTGAACCACTATCTATTAAAAAAAAAATCATCAAAATCCGTTGCGTAATTTTAAAGATCTAAGCATACATAGGGACAGACAGCGGGAAGCGACTTTGTTTTATATTATGTAGTGGATGAATTCGAAAATGTGTCTGTCCGTCTGTCTGGTACCTCTTCACGCTTAAACTGCTGAACCGATTTAGATGCAATTTGGTATAGAGATAGTGTGAGTCTCGGGGAGGGACATAGGGTAGCTTTTATCACGGAAATCACCACGCGAACGAAGTCGCGGGTAGAAGCTAGTTTGAAATAAATATAATATATTTACCGCCACACACACCATGGCACACATAACAAGTACATGTGGTACTTGTCCTACTAATATTATACTTACATTACACTTATACTCGTAAATGGGTGAGGACCAAATTCTTGGCCAGTAGTTAGCCTGGTTAATAAAATGTTTGTGTCACAACGGAACTTTTTAACTACTACCGATTAACCAGGCTAACTACTGGCCAAGAATTTGGTCCTCACCCAAATGCGAAAGTTTGGATCCAAACTTTCGCACCATGTATAAAAAGTATAGAAACGGATGTTTGTTACTCAATCACGCTTAAGGCGCCGTAGGTTCATGGTCTTCTCTCCCTCTCACTGAGCATAAGCGTGAGCGAGATGGAAGTGCTTGCTCGGAAGCGCGGATATCATGTTTTTTAATTTTATTTTTTTGGCCGTTTATATAAATAAAAATGTAATCACTGATTTCCCTCAAACATGATATTGCCAATTTTTAACCAATTTAAACCATAATTATTATTATAAAGAGACGCATTATATTCTTTCAAAAACTCTGTTCGCTTAACGTCGCTGAACCTACGGCGCCTTAATCAGCATAACCGATTTGGATGAAATTTAGCACGAAGATAGTGTATAGCCTGGAATAAAATATAGAATAGTTTTTATTCTGGGTCCACGCAGAGGAAGTCGCGGGCGGAAGCTAGTTATAGATATGAATCCCAGACCAGAAAAAGAGAGTACATGGCTGCTGTTTTGTACCTACTGCTGTTGCGTACACAATACCTACATATTAGGGCACAATCTTACACAAATCGACTTAGTCCCATAGTAAGCTCAGTAAGGCTTGTGTTATGGGTACTAGACGACGATATATATAATAGATATAAATACTTAAATACATAGAAAACTTCCATGACTCAGAAACAATAATTCATGCTCATCACACAAATATTTGCCCTTACCAGAATAGTCAGTGTGAAGAAAGCTTAAAATCATTAAACACTTTTTCCCATAAGTCGTTAAGTTTGAACTATGTGGAATAAGGCGCACTGTTCCCATTGACAGCCGTAATTCAGAGATAAGATATACTAATGAGGAGCTACCAATACTAGCGCGCCCGGGTCATTGTCAGTGACTCATCGATAAAACCAATAGCATCAAATCAAAAATGCACTAAGACCATTATTATATAACTACTAGCTTCTGCCCGCGACTCCGTCCGCGTGGAACTCGTTTATATCATAGCTCCATACAAACTTTCACCCCCCCCATTTTAGAGAAGTGGGGGGTTAGAAAGAGACAAAAAGTAGCCTATGTCACTCTCCATCCCTTCAACTATCTCCACTTAAAAAATCACGTCAATTCGTCGCTCCGTTTTGCCGTGAAAGACGGACAAACAAACACATACACTTTCGCATTTATAATATTAGTATGGATTTACATATTTCACTAAATGGCCTTGAAATGAATTAACGACATTATAGGGATCGGTTAACATTAGGTACATATGGCGCCAGCAGCTGTCATCCTATGCAAAAACTTGAAATTTACCAAACCATACGGATGTATTACGTAACCACGAAAATCGAATTACGAAGTTCGTATATCTCCGTCTCTAACGCACTTATGTTTTATGGTACTCGAACGACAGAGATAGATATATAAGAACTTCGAGATTCGATTTTCGTGGTAGCGCCGCTGACTGGGTGCCTGTCTGGAAACAATCGGCCCCCTAGTAACACATATTTGATGTGTGTCTGTTTCATCTGTGGCTAGGAACACTTCAGGCCAGCATGCATCAAGCCCAGACCCCGTATCATGGTCGGCCTTATCACGCGATAAGTAACAAGATAGGAGCGTCGTCTCGTTCTATCGAACGGTCTCGGCCAGTGACGGACGCTCTATCCTGTCACTTATCGTGTGATAAGGCCGACCATGATACGGAGTCAGGACCGAGCAGCTAGGAGAGTGATGGTGAAGAGCGCCCACAGCCATCACGTCCTTCAGCCATGAAGATACGACAAGGAACAAGAAGAACACATATTTGATCGACCATTTTATAGTTTAGCGAATGTGTTTTACGCAGCGACGCCGACGTATGGTGTGGTCCTTAATTTTCCAGCATATTGATGTCAAGTTCATCAGTAATGGGGACGCTTACTGTTGCAACGCGTTAGTCACGAGTATTATGAAACGCCTACGTCTGCGTGCGTTAACATTAACACACATTTACATAAATACCTAACGATTACAGACAGATGATCAATTTCTTGAAAATTTGAGCCCCGCAAAAGTCCTAGGTTGATTTCCCTTAGCTTGATTGAAACATGGTACTTACGTGGTCACATCACAATGTAAGTGATAAGTTTAGGTTATTAATTTTTTAAGGATATTTCCTTAAAAATCATCGTATTCAAATCATCCATATTATTTTAAAATAATATCTGGGTTTTCCGTATCGTAAACGAGGAACTTTATTGGTATGGACGTAGGTATTAAGGATAAATGTTTGAATTCATTTGGCGTTGCATGTTCTTGGTAGAGGTATGTTTAGGTCAATCACAACGAGTTTCTTAATAAGTCCATGAGGAAAAACAATCTGGATTTACCCCATGCAAATTCGATAAGAAAGAGTAACTTATATCATAAGTTTCGACTTATTTAGCATCAAAGAGTATGAGAATAAAACCAGCGAGTCGACTTAACGCCTCGTAAAGTTGATTGCCATTCACTCGGGGGTTCTGAGACTGACACAAAATTACACAGCTTTTTTTTTTATAACTGACAGTTTACGCTTCTCTAAAATAATTCCTGTATGACAATAACGCGTACTGCGTATCGAAACTTATGGTTGAGAGTATTTAATGTGACTGACTTTTATAAAACTGTCATTGCAATTAGAATCTTCAACCTTGGACGATAGAGGTGCTTTTTGAATGGACTACATTTCGGGTCAAACATATTCACGATCCACTGATCCGGTGAAAACTAGTTTGCGAACAAAAAAGGTAAACGCACTTTGATTTGGGTAACTACGCAGGCATCGGGGACTTCGAGGGCATAGCACCCTCCTACATCATTATCCGTATCACCACTTGAAAACTGCTGTTGAACATAGGGACACTGGCGCCTGAATCGATTTAGGTATATTATTGTCTCGTTCGTTCCCATATATCTTCGTTTACGAAAGAGGGAAACCGCAATATTCGACAGACAGTGATGGTACCTATTAGGGCGATTACTTTGAGATAAATAAATAAATAAATATTAGGGGACAATCTTACTCAAATCGACCTAGTCCCATAGTAAGCTCAATAAGGCTTGTTTTATGGGTACTAGACGACGATATATTTAATAGATAATTATTAATACTTAAATACATAGAATACATCCATGACTCAGAAACAAATATTCATGCTCATCACACATATATTTGCCCTTACCGGGATTCGAACCCAGGACCTTCAGCTTCGTAAGCAGCGGCACTACCCACTAGACTAACCGGTCGTCATCGAGATATTAAACTAATATAACACGAACGGAATGACGCCACGATAACAGTAACCCCCTTTATTAAAAAGGTTTTTGCGCAGTTAGTGGTGAATTCGGCGCAATGTGCCATGCAATATCTCATTATATGTAGTCATTCTAGCAGAACTGAGTCACTAAACACAACCGGGGTTTCTGCGGCCCTACCACGAACTTCGAAAGTCGAAGTTCGGGTATTTCCATCTCTATCGCACTCCAATACTCGAGTGACAGGGATGCATATATTACGAACTTCGACTTTCGAAGTTCGTGGTAGCGCCGCTGGAAACGCCCGCATTACGATTGCTGATCTTAGGTACATTGAAATTGGATTGGTTCCAACTGACATAACAAGACTTCGATATTATTCGGTTTCAAATAGGCTTTTCGCCTATTTGATTACACTGTAGCTATTGGACCCTTGCGCCTCCAGAGTGACAAGCTCGTTGCCGTCATTAGCCGAAGTTTTATTGATTTTTCGATCATCATCATCATCATAAACAGCCGAAACACGTCCACTGCTGGACATTGGCTTTGTCGATAGCTAGAGACAAATACAGTTCCTTCACTCTCAACACAGCTCACCCTCGGGAGCTCTGCAGCTCTGGCGATCTTACTGACCACCAGGAAAACAACAACTTATTTACAAAGCAAGTAGGTGTGTAATTATGGTCGCGGTCTTCTGTATGCTGGAGATACCAGACCCAGCAGTTAGATGGGTAGCTCAAGATATGAGGGAGATGACGTTCCGCTGAGGCGTATCTCTCAACCATGCATCTTCTCTCTAGTTGGGGTTGCTATGCTGTGCATCAAACCATCTAGACTATAAAACATGAAATTTTTATTTATTTATTTATTAAGAAAGAAACAATAATCCAACATGAACAAGTACAGGGTCCCGCAAAACCGTTTGCACAGTTCGACTGTGGAAATGGAAATAGACATCGTAAGCGTATAGATTAAACTTTGTATTTTATATCCATTACATTTTGTGTCAAATTCTATAAAATTACAATGATTAATATTGTGACATAATTGTTTCCGGGTAATCCGTGTAGATCAAAACGCTATCTCAATAGGGGTTTACTATACAGGTAATAAGATATATTTAGATCGTGATGCGTATTCCACTCGAGTAGCACTCTAGTGATGACAATGGGTACTTATTAGTTCTAAGAATGTCTCATGTGTGAGGTAAGTTTGTTAATTACGTGTGTTGATAAGTTAAATGTAACGTGTTGAATCATCATAAGCATCGCTGTTTAATTAGACACACCACCACGCATATGTTTCACTTTTGGTAGGTAAGTAACCTCAAATCGGTCTTTGACTTTTAATTAAGTAATTACCAAACCATTAATCTATCTTGCTGTGTGTGTCCCTAAATTAGTGGCTTATCAAGTAAAACATAAAATGTAATGCCTTACACAAGGTATGTGGTGTTGTGTTCCTGGTGGTGATGCGCTGTTGGGAGTGAGGGACCTTTGTTGTGTTTATTTGTCGGCACAATGAATCCTCTGTGTGTCTGTTTACCATCAGACAGACCGTACGTTTCTTTGCCACCGACATAGTGTTAAAAAAGCATAATATTTTATTTTTCTGTTTACTTACTTATATCGATCTTCCTGCCCTCTACTTTTGCGCGAACTTAAATCAGCTGACTGATAACCTTAGTTATTTACTATAGGTACCTCTAACATTGTTAGTACAGTCTCGATCAATATTGCAACATTTGAATATAACCTTTGTAACTGTATCATGCAAAACTAGCCACACATGTAATCACAACTTATCAGTAATTTACGTAACTAAGTTATTAACGTAAACGGGTAATGACAAAATTGCAAAAACTTTAATCAAAATTGTCGTAACTTAACAGGATATCGGTATCCCGTAACTACTTTATCATTCACACAGCCACTTAATATAAAAAGGAACAAGTGTGTTTGAAACATATGTGGCTTGTGTCCTTTTAGTTCTGTACTTGCACACAAACGCAACATGGACTCCGACCGTACGTTTAAGTATATAAAGGCATGTAACTGAACCTGTAGATACATTATCGCATAATCACTCGTGCGCCGAAGATTACGCTGTAATGGCAAAATCGCACGCGTCTTGATTGTGATAAGGCACGTGGTTGAAACATGGGTGTCACAGAATAATTAGGTAGAGGGAAAATGGTAATTTTGGTCAATTCGTCGAATCATAGACAGCGGGCTTCTATAATGTACGAATCTCACCGACCGGGCCGAGCCGGAGCGCGCCTAAGCGCATTGTGCAAGTTGCCGAAGGAATTTACGTTACATTTCATATTTGAATGTATTTAATTTACGGCCGGTCGCAGACGTGCCCGTGCTCGGCTGTCGTCCACCGGCGCCGTCCGGTACGGCCATTGCCATTGGGGCTAATAAAACTGTTACGCATTTGTGAAGCATACGCGGAGGCCCACGGGCTATTGTACAATGCTACTAAAAGTGAAGTGATGCAATTTAAAGCGGGTAAGAAAACCTACCGAATGGAACCGGTCGCACTTTGTGGTACTCCTTTAAAGAGAGTTGACAAGTTCAAGTACCTGGGCCACTGGGTGACTGAGACGATGTCGGACGTCGAGGACATAGAACGCGAGCGCCGCGCGCTGTGCGTCCGCTGTAACATGTTGGCCCGCAGATTCGCACGCTGTGGTGGGGAGGTCAAGCTAACTTTATTTAAGGCTTTTTGCCAAACCTTTTACACGTACGGTCTGTGGACTAACTTTACTCAGCGGGCTTACAGCGCGTTGCGAGTCCAATATAATGACGCGTTCAGGATGATGTTCGGGCTGCCACGGTACTGCAGTGCGTCGACAATGTTTGCGGAGGCGCACACGGAATGCTTTTTTACCATCATGAGGAAACGATGTGCGTCTCTCCTCAATCGCAGTCGTGGCAGCTCAAATAGTATCCTGAGCATGCTAGCCCACCGCTGGGACTCGCCGCTGCTGCAGCGTTATGTGCAACTGCATGCGCCTGTAATACCGGGGCCCAGGCGCCTTTAATTTAATTTATGTTTAGCTTAATTATAGAACACTAACCATAGCCCTAAGTTTGTAATGTAACCTCTAACACTATGGATTTTATAGTCCGAAATAAATGATTTGTATTTGTATTGCCTGCACACTGCACTCTATTAAAACGCGGTCGGATACCGCTTGTGCGGTGCTTCTGCATCCGTTGCGATGCGGCGCCACGCGACCCGGTCCGGCCCGTTCGGTAGGAATCGTACATTAAGGATCTTAGAAAGGCAGAAGGGACACAATTCCCACTACGAGTCTCTGTCAGTCTGATTTTGAAAGGGAGACATAAAAAGTTCTGATGGTTTTGCGTCACATTGCTTACACAAGAGGAGAATGTACGCAAATATTATAAAGTATTACCCATTATTAGATCACATGGCTAGAACACTAAGGTGTTATTGTTTTAGAAATACGTTTCCATTTCCACGTGACTATTCAATGCACTTATCTCCTTACAAAGATGCACGTGTATATGTAGCTATTTCACGTGACTTACACATATCAACCAGCCCTGCCTCTTTCGCCTCTGAGTGATATATGTATACCCTATACCTACAATGACTACCTACTTTTGCTTGTTAAATGTTCACTTTATTCCTTACACTTTATACCGCCTGGTGAAGGTCGCGGGAGTCCGTTGGATGCAGGTGGCGCAGGACCGGTAATTGTGGCACTCTTTGGGGGAGGCCTATGCCTTCTATATTTTTTTTTATGAAATTTCCTTGCTGTTTTATAAGTAGGTACTGCAAGCTAGTTTAACAAACAATATATTATGACTCAAGAGTATAAGAAACTCATTCAAGATGAGCATGGAAGTTCTATTACACGTGTCATAAGTAGGTACATAGCACAAACGGTAAGTAGCACGTGCTTACCGATTTTATGCAACAAGAATCATGTCTGCTAGATTAATTGAATTCTACTGCGACTTCTACGAATGAAGTACCTAATTAAATATGTTTGATCGCAGGTACACGAAACACGACACATAAATTATTGGTTACCTAGAACTCACCTCTGGCCACCTTATACGCACTATTAATAACACATTGACTAGATACAGGTGGTCTTATAAACGTAAGGTAAGAAAACTGGTCTATGCTATATGGTCTCTAGATCCATAAAATAAAATACATCTATCGTGCCGTTTGGCCTAACAATAAGAAGCACAAGAAGAAAATCATCAATCTAAACTTATTAGATGCTATGATAATGGTAATTTATGGTGGGTTTATTTAGTGCCTTAAGAGTTACAGCTATTTTAAGACACCCCGTATATTAACAGTACCTTTAGCACCAACGCATTATCAATCTGTTTAAAATTTACATAATGAACCACGGGTTCCACAAATCGAAGAACAATCTAATTATTATTCCTCTCATATGTTACGCGCAAATCATGGTGTAGACTTACGTAATTATCATATAAACTCGCTCATAGCGAGCTCATGTTATGGACTGCCTACTCTTTGATAAGCCTTCCTTGGTGGGCTCACTCACACTTGACTTTGTGTGTGTGTGTCTGAGTGCGCGTGTACAAGTCAGCTGAAACTAATCTGGTTACAGCGAAAGTGGTTTTCATGTTACTGGATATTTCTGGTTCGTTGACTGTTCGCCCTAGCGAGGTTTACTATGGCTTGGGTCTGAATCGTGTCATCGGAAAATAAAATAATGCGATGGCAAATAATTGGTTGTTTCTAAATCTTCGTAGGATGATATGGATATGATAGACACTTTCTACGTCGCATTTCTCTTTGAAATTGAATATTTTGTATTGATTCGGAACTTTGTGTAGTCATCCAAGGAAGGGAAATACATTTGAATTAACTTTTATAAAGTACTATAAAATATCACATACCTACTCACAATTCATCAATATTCAGGTCAATATCATCATTCATTCTTACCTCACATTCAGGTTCAATACAAGACATTTCAGAATCTGCGTATCGTTATAAAACTGGTCACACTTATAGACGCCATTGCTGTTTGCTGCAGTCCCATCTTTATTTTATAAAGGTGAAGATAACGTTTACATTAAGCGTGGAGCAACTTGCAATTTGGAAACATAACTCGTAAAGGATTGACCTTATCTAAGTCAGAAATGATCATGGCTCTGCGCGTGATTCGATAACATTCGAGACGGAGGATGATTGAACTAGAGAGCATTATGACATGTTTCATACGCTCCCGTATTTATTCACCACTTCAGCTACAATGAAATACGCTGGAAGATTCCACTTGTCATTGGGACAATCGTTCTAGAAAATAAGGTACCAAGCCAGTTGTTGAGGTCATATGAATGAGTTGCGCAACTTGTTGTTTCTTCATAACTGTTTACATATATACAACCTCAAATGAAGCGACCACATCATCATCCATCAGTCTATATACGTTCCACTGTTGGGCACAAGCTTCTTCCATCCATCAATGGACAACAGGGAATGGCCTTGTTCGCTGGCTTAAAGCGGCTTAGGGAATTGACATACCGTACAGTCACATACATGCACACACAACACACTTTGTGCATGCAAAACAGGTTTCACTATATTTCTTTCAAGGAAAAGCCAAATGATATTCCGTACGTAACTTGTAAGAAACTCTTTATCGCGCGAGCAAGGATTTAAAACCAAACACCTCCTGACCTCCCCTTCTGAATCAATCGACTATCGTTGCTGATTCGACTACTTACCTAGATTTTGCTCATCGACTACCTACCTATATTTATTTAAACTTTATTGCACAATACAAGATAAAGTACAAATGGCGGACTTAATGCCATAAGGCATTCTCTACCAGTCAACCATTGGGCAAAACAGAAACATTTCCTAATATATGTTGCTCATCCGACTGCCTACCTATATGTTTAAGATACATCATAACCAGTTGGGGATTACATTATCTAATGAAAATAATCATGAAAATTGACATTTCCTCTTGAACACTTGTACGAGTAGGCAGGTACGTACCTACTCCGTTCTGGACTCTTCTTCGGCGCTGCGCAAAAAGATTCGTTAACTGAATTAATGTCACTCGACTTATTGATTGAATGCCATTGACCTCGATCTCGCCAAACGCCGACAATCGTGCACGCTGGAATATCGTGATAGATTGAAGGCAAAAATCTAAATGACAAGTGAAGGTCTAGACTATAGTACTTACATTCAAAATGCCAGTCATACTCGTCCAATAAAAAGTAAAGTTCATCCGTTTAAGAATTAATCCTAAATTGACTGACGTTAGAAGCGGTATAAAACTATAATTTGCGTCAAATAGTAATGTAATTAAAACATTAGCATACGCTTAAATATTTGCTATGGTTAATTGTGGTTTAGTGCCGCACGCGTTTCATTCATGCACACTGTCTTTTGCGGTGCCATTCTCGTATGAATGCTCCGTAGAAATTAGTAACTTTCAACCGTGGAATGTGTCTCAGAGATATACATATTACCGCATTCATGATAATTGTAATATATATAAAGGTATGGCCAGCCCCTGGGCCATTGTCAGTCGGGTTTAAGGCAAAAACAAGAAACCAAACATATATTATATTAATAACAACAACATTCCATCATATCATACTCATAGATAATCTCTGAATACAGTCAAGACACTATTTAACGTTCATGAAGTACTTAAGTATTTTTCCACGAGGAGGCTTAACACCTAAACAAATTGAAACAGCCAATTAAACCTAAATGCCATATAGTCATCAGCGTCATCGCTGTCAATCGTCCCATTACTGCGTTACATTTTATTACTCAAGAAGATCTCGTCACATTCTACTATTCTTATCATGGCCCTAAGGAAAACATACTGATCTCTTTATTGGCCGTACTATGACATAGTGAGGTTCAGGTGAGGTACGGCACAGCGAAATGTCATCCCGCTCGAATTTGGAGCAGCCCAACTGGGGAAGTACCTCCGCCTTGCAGAAGACCACAGCCATAATAACACTACTACTTGCTCTGTAGTAGTGTTGTGTTCCGGAGGTGAGCAAGGTCGCCAGAGCTCTCGAGGATGCGTTGTGTTGAGAGCGAGGGAATTTATTCCTTCAGCTCTCAACACACGGAATCCTTAAACATAATATAAAGGGTCGGCAACGCCCATATTGCTCCTTGGGAGTTGCATGCGTCTATAGGCTGCGGTGTCCGGCGGTACCATCATACCATACCATACCATCAGGCGGGCCGTACGCTTGTTTGCCACCGTCGTTGTATAAAAATAGTGACATAGTTGTTTGGAATATTTACAAGTTTACTCATTTAATATTATTTATCTTATTATTGTATTAAACATTCCCCGTGTGGTGTCGGGTAGAATAGCACCACCCACTTTCTTCCTGTGGGTGTCGTAAGAGTCGACTAAGGAAAGCACGGTTGAAGTGTGTTGTGAGCGATGGGCTGGCAACCTGTCACTGCGATATCACAAGTTGTGGATTTTTTATACTCACATTTATGCTAAAAGTAAACACAAGTTTAATGTGCTCTGCCTACCCCTTTTAGGGATAAAGGCGTGAATGTCTGTATGTATGTATGTATGTATGCATGTTACGGTTGCATTTATAAAACTCCGTTGAACTTATATTTTATTACCTCAGTGCAAATGTATCTAACGGATATTATAAAACCGGATCTGAACCGAAATCTTTGTACTAGCTTTAGTAGCTTTGTATGAATTTCACCAAAGCTATTACCTAAGTGCTTAGTACAAAAATCTAACGGATATTATAAAACAGGATCTGAACCGAAATCTTTGTACCTAGCTTTAGTAGCTTTGTATGAATTTCACCAAAGCTATTAACTAAGTGCTTAGTACAAATATCTAACGGATATTATAAAACAGGATCTGAACCGAAATCTTTGTACCTAGCTTTAGTAGCTTTGTATGAATTTCACCAAAGCTATTAACTAAGTGCTTAGTACAAATATCTAACGGATATTATAAAACAGGATCTGAACCGAAATCTTTGTACCTAGCTTTAGTAGCTTTGTATGAATTTCACCAAAGCTATTAACCTAGTGCTTAGGCACAACGCTATGTACAATTAGGAACGACTTTAATGTTTACTTTTTGAGTAAAGTGAATGATGACTAAATCAATTTCGAAAATTACGTACTACTTACTGCATTTTTTCCGCACTATAATGGATGTTTAATTATCTTCAAAATAAACAGTATATTTTTAGCTGAGTTATATTGACTATCTCATTTACTTTAAATAGGATACCTAATTATAGTAGCATTGGCTAATTTGATTTGAAAATCGACAATAAACGATGACGTAACATATGGACAAGCCCCAAGCCGGTGGATGATGAGAAGCAGGAATAATTGCAGCAAGGCAACCAAAAAGTTCTAAAACTCAGCTGAATAAAGTAGTCTTATGCAACATAATATTAATTACAATAACATTTTCCTTTTGAAATGTTCGACACAAAAGACGATTTCAACAATAAATTTCGCACACTTGTGTCTATTGGCAGTTACTGACGTACGGTTTCCATTATGATATTGGAATAATAAGTTGTGCGATTAGTAACGGTGGGGGACTGGTTCCAGTACGTGACGCTTTGTTCTTATCGGCGGTAGTGTTCGCCAAACACGTTTTGTGATTTCAGTGGCCGAAGAACTGTGTGTTATATAAACTTATTATATGATACTACATGAAAGTTACACATTCAATGAAGACATAGTTATGTGGAAAGATAAATGTTGTATCAGAATTCAGTCAATTAACTGTGTGTATCAGGAGGACAACCGGATTAGCAAAGACAGAAAGATAAATATATGCCAACCCCGCATCATTTCCTCAGATAAAGAATGTATCAGTGGACTTCATTCTTTGGAAAATATGTTTTGCGCATTTATTTAGAATGCAATTTCTTATTCCTTACAACACAAACCAAAAGCAATAAAGTACAGGAAATATATAATATATCCGTGAAGTAGTAAATAAATCTAGAGATTTTTAATGGTTTATTTCTTTTTTAAACATTGTTACCTATACCCATCTGTAGATGAGGTCTACCTAAGAAGGTTATTTGACATATGGCATATAATGACAAAAATTGTGCGTGCGTGGGAATGTGTCTTAATTGTTGGTTTTGAAATTCAAGCATTCAAATCATTTAACTGTGGCAACATTTTATTTGCACAGTGAAATCGCAAACAAAGATTCTGTATGTAAATTGTCAATATAGTTCGAGACAATGGTTGCGCATTGTTAATTGTATAAGTTTGTTTAACAGTTTTTAGCCATTAGCAATTTTGGATAAATAATACATCAAGCTCTGTAAATCTACGGTTATACTAGATATATATACCTTCTAGACACGCAATGAGGAGTTCTTTCTCTGAGTGTCCTAGATTCATGACGCGGCCATTAGATTGCTAGTAACACGTGTATAATTAAACGTCTCTGTCACTGACGATTAGAGTCCAGAGTTTAATTAACCGTTGGTAATAAGTACTTTTTATATAAGCGAGACCTCGCTCCATAACCTTTGCATGTTCAATGGGGCTACTATTTTCAATGACGTATTTAAATACATTTTTACATAGTGTAGGCATTAGGTTTCACATGCGACTTTCCACTTGTAAATAAATCAAATCGTGTACGTATTTGATGTCTACTCTATTACTAAACGGCTATTGCGTGGAATATTACTAATAGTAATTACTGACGTCGGATGATTGACGATGTTTCTCATGCTTTAAAAAAAAGATTTTGAATAAACTTTTCAGTGACGAGAATGTAATGTATTCAAATACTTCGTATCTTAATGAAGTGAATTCCATTATTGCGACGTTCCACACGTTGATAAGGCTAAAGGCATATCCGGCAAAAACCGTTGGATATTTTAACCGACTCAAGGGCACCAGTCAAGGACCTTAGATTCTTGAACCCGAAGACAAACTGATTCTATTTAGTTGTGGAACTGTTTGAGAACTATTAAGAATATGCTATGAAAAATAATGTATTGTATATGATCCTACCAGTTTTAGTAGCTTACTAAACTTAGACATAGTAGTGTCGAAGGTAGTTGGCGTAAAATACATATTAAGGCAGTTCAGCACCATTTTCTGCTTTTACTTTAAAAACTGGCCCTACGCGATTTAAGGAGAGCTGAACTTATATAAAGTCATATTTATTTTTATTTATTTAAACTTTATTGCACAAATATAAAAATAAAAGTAGGTACATTTGGTGGACTAAATGCCTTAATGCATTCTCTACCAGTCAACCATTGGGTTAAACAGAAACTTTTAGTGGTTCCTAAATACTGAGTCTCGAATGGAAACGCAAATCACATTAATATACATAAGTACACATATAATGCATACAATATAAACAGTCACTCATATTACAATTATATGTACCCGAACAAAGATATGATGAGGATCATCAATGCCATTCTCGAAGAGTGTTACATCTCTTTTCCTCGTGCGCGGAAGGCATCAAGCGTATCTCTGTGTAGGGGGCGTGTTCGACTCAAATCAAGGCATCGCCTTAAAAAGAGATGCTTACGCAACTTGCGTTTAAAGGAGAATTTACTGGTGCTTGCCTGACGCCAAGGAGATCATTCCAAAGTTATAAACTTTATCTCTTAACTCAATCTTTTGCTGTACAATTAATTTTATTCCTATTATTCAGATGGTTTTCCTCTCCAACCAATACGCAAGCCAGCAGCAAAGTACATGGCACCAAACAGTATATCACCTAGCAAATCAATAGGTACCTGAGTACTTACACATAATTTTATTATTCTCGAAGGATATAAAGTATTTTAAACGATCACGTTGTAGTCCCACATTCGTTCAGATATCAGAATCAGCAGCGCAGCCTGTCACGTGTCTGTTCGGGCACGGGTACTGACATTACTAGGATATTACCCCAGCGTTACTATACAAAAAACTCCGCGTCAATGGACAAAAAACGAGCGCTCTTCACATGCTCTTACATATTAACGTAATCGTACTTTAAAGGTATTTCCCGGCAGCATTAAGTGTGATGATGAGGAATTTTGGTGTCCGGGGTAGGTACCTACAAAAATTACCTAAAGTAACCTAGGTTAATCAAATACATATATCGAAAATGTAAAAACTCGCTCTAAAGCCAATGTCTTGTCTATAAAATCAATTTAATTACAGACAATATTTTTTCCCAACACGTGTCTTTAAATAACCTTAAAACGATCACGCCACCAATAAAATGAAAGAAACCCGTTTACCGGCGGACCGTGTTAAAACAATATTCTACGGGCAACGAAATGGCCAGGACCGACGAGTCAATGTTCTTAGAAATAAAATAAAGAGACTGGCATCGAGAGCATAAAGGAAGAGGGCAGTTAAGCAAACTTGCAGCGGCGATTAGTTCTTGCCAACTTAGAAGAGACCGGTTTCCGAATGCATTCATTAGCTCTGTTCGCAACTCAGTTTTTAAACTCTTCAGTACATCTACCTACATTTGCTATGTAGTAGGTTACCTAAATATTTACTGTGTTAACCAGATAATTGTTATTTCATGTTAAGGATCCGTCTCTTTCTAAGCGTTTTAATTAGAAAGTGACTATTAGTCTATCTCGCCGCGACACAGCTTGCGGGCCGTACTGTGATAAGAATAGGTCCTTGTTCCAGGTCGTTTATAAAATAGATGGTTCCAGAATGGTCAAGTCGCGCATAAATGTAGGTGCGAATGGTGTTGCATTTAATATTCATGTTTACAGTAAAACAGTCCCCAGCGAAATATTCTGTTTACCAACGTGGCTCCAATTTATGAAAATATAGTTGAAATGGCGCCAAATGCATATTTGCCAAATGAAATAACAACCCAGACAGTACTATACGTACCGTCTGATGTGTCATTAGCTATACAGTAAAGTCTGGAACTAATTTTAAGTGTATCACGGGAATCGTAAATCTAGTGCAGGCCTTTGTGTCTTTATGTGTCATAGAATCGTTCTGTTTTGTAGTTTGGTAATGTGCCATGGTTTTATTTTACTCTTTTAGGTACGAGTAAGTATCTAAGTGAAAAAATTTAAGAAGAACTCCATTTTGTTGTGTTATTATGTAGAATATGTAGATCTTCTATTTCCTTCACTTTTACTCTCTTATTAATAAAATTTAACATCTCTCGTAGCTAAACACATGGTTTGTCCCTTACAAACACACATGTCAAAGTGAGAGAAAGAAAAACTAATTTTAACGGTTATATAGCTAAAATGGGTTTGAAAGACGTTTATGCAAAAGGGCACTACGCTTCATCAATCTATCTATCAGTACATTTGTTCATTCCAATGATATAAAATCACTCTATACCACTCATTTGAACTCTAATAGAACACCACAGGTTTATGCTATTAAAGACGTCATAACAAAGCTCGCAATGGTTACAGCGATTACCTAATATTTGGATCGCACAATCATTAATAATATTATTTATGTAACATTGACGTCATTGCAGGGGAAACCCTCAAAGAAAATAGGTCAATCTAGTCCGCTTTCGCCAAACTTACGTCAAACGTCCATCTCCGAATTGGACCGACAAACTATGTAATGCATTCGGGAAATATATTTCAATCTATTCTCACCTTTATGTGGATTGAAATGGGATCTGATTATCCGTTGCCTGTGTTTTGTTCAAGACCAAGTGTGTGCTAATGATACACACACTCAAGAGGTGTACCTATATATAATCCTTGGTTTAAAAACTGATTTGTAGGTCACCTCATTTCGCAGGGTTATTCTTATTATGGATTATTAGGTATCGTATCACGGGTACGTCCTAGTTCACGTGTTCTTGGAAAGTCTGAAGTGTTTTTAGTCCAAGGAACAAAAGCCATTGTTCTAAAAGTCTTGAACAGAAATATGGAGAGTGTCACAAACGTCTAAGTTACTAATTTGTGGACTTTTTTGGGGACATTCTCTTGTCCGGTGATTTAAGATAAGAAAAGATAACAGTTTTATGTGAAAGTCTGGTTTAATGTAAAGTAGACCATCAATAAATTCGTTAATACCAATAGGGCTGGCCTGGCTCTGTATTGCTATTTATAAAGTTTAGCGAATATTTCATAGCTGTTGGAATTCCTTGAATAAATAAATAAATAAATAAATAAAACCGACCAAATATAAACTGCAACATAAAAAATGAAGTTGCAAAAAGACCTCAAAACCTAGAAGTGAAAGTAAATGATCAACTAAACATCAAACAGACATCATATTTCAATACGACGAGGTTAAGTCGGAAATAAATCGTTTTGATTCATATAAACTATTTTCCTTGCAAGAAATTCGCGGATTGAAATAGATACTATGATCACAAAGAAAGTAGGCAACCGTGTTGTCATTGTAAATTGATGGTGTTTATCTTACCTACATACCCACAAAGGTTACAATAGGTATAGATAGGTATTCAACTATCATGTATAGGTAGAAAAGCTTTCTCATGAGTTTTGAATTAATCGGAAAACGCGTATTTAAATGCGTGACATAAAAGTAAGGGTTTGACAAAGATACTTAGCCAAAGGATAGAAGGCTAATGATGATGTCACTTAACTGCACGTAATTCCTTGAGACCGCTGATAATGGAACATGTAAATGAAGTGACAGGTCAGTGATAAGGCCTGACCTACAAGCAGCCAAGTACCGTCTTATCACTTGTCTAAAAATACAAGCTCCTCAAATAGATCCGCTATTAAAGGATGCTTACGTAATGTCATTATCGCGGAAGACTTCAGGTACAATGTTAATGACGGAATTATTAAGAGTTTCAGGATTAAGTTGATTGATTTTATGGATTTTTTGCAACTCAAACAATCAGAGAGGAAAGATTGATGATATAACTGCATATCACGTAATATTGCAATAAACGAAATTAAATTATCAGCGGATAACGTGCAATTAATATTAATAAATCGAGTTACCATTACATCCGCTGCAGCTGCACTATGTGCGTGAATAAATTAAAATCTATAGTTAATGCGAAAGTAACTCTATCTGTCAGTTACATTTTCATGCCTAAATTACTAAACAAATAGGGGTGTAGACAACAGATAAAATAATCAAAAATGTTGTATTTTCTCGAAAAAGGATTAAAAAAGCAACGAAAAAGGATTAAATAATGACAAAGTTATAAGTGTCCAAAGTTTTTAGAGTAAAGTTTTGTTCTGTCCCTTTTCCGCAAATAAATCCTACTTACTAGTAACCTACTAATATTATTTTTATTATCCTACTTATATTATAAATGCGAAAGTTTGGATGTTTAGATGTTTGGATGTGTGTTACTCAATCAGGCTTAAACGGCTGAACCGATTTGGATGAAATTTTGCACCAAGATAGTTTATAGCCTGGATTAAAATATAGAATAGTTTTTATCAGGGGGTCTCAGTTAAGCGACCGACATCTAGAAAGCTAAAACACTAGAAACCGACATAAGCTACTTTATTTAATTTAATACACTGAAGAGGAAAGGGAATTAACACACACCAACACACACACGGGACAGCTAGTTAAATTATACATCCTAGGTATAATTTTAATTACTTTTGGATCGACCTGATCACGCTGCTAATACAAATTTATCAATGACTATTTCGGTACTGGATGGTTGCCATGTTATGTGAGCTATTCTATAATTGTTTTCTCTAGATTAGTGTATAGAAATTCGAAGAAATACTGTATATCGTATACAAGTCCTCTGAAGACTAACCTATAAAATATCCCGGGGTAGTTGACTCCGTTACACTTGCGACCTAATCTCAAGTAAAGGCAGGAGTTTTTTCCGGAAGCGACTGCTACTTGTCTTCCAACCGATGACAGTATAAAGATAACTAACTATAACTTATGATAACAAGGCAATTGTACCATGCTACTACTAAATATCTTTGATACGTAACCGTTACTTTAGACTTATCGCCATTCCGTCATTGACGATGTCTCTGTAGGTAGGTATTTTACATAATCAAATGTCAAAGCATACTCGCGGTGTCGCCATAGCAACACGAATGGGTCGTCAAGCGATAGGGGTGTGCCGAGTGCATAAACACATACGTATCTGCGTGTTAAAGACGTCTCTCATTCAAGATCGTTCTCAAATGACCGTAATTATGACTGGCGTTGTCTTGTGTTATGATACTTATGATATCATTCATCTCTTCTAGTTGGGGTTCAGTTATTATAGGGGGACTGTTTTTAAACAATCTCTATTACCTACTGTATTAAATGCCACAAAAAAGTTTTATAGGAAACCATTGATGTGATTGTTGGCGAGTCATGGCATCGGCCTGCGAATCCGTGTGTTTAAATAGATAGTTAAACTCTCGTATGAAATTCCATCCCCAATTCGGCCCAAACAGTATCCTTTGTTTTAGTCCTCCTGGTTATGAACTATGTATTTCATACCCATTCGTACAGACGTAGTGGTTGAGAAACAACCATCCAAACTCTCACATTTATAAATTTGTAATAATAATAGTAGTAGGATTAAGATGTCAAGACTGTCAGTCAAGGGCAACGAACTAAGTTCCAAGGTGAACTGATAAAACAGTCTGCAGGGGGCTACGGCATGATAGATGCGCGTGACAAGTAATTTTCCTTTGGTTGTTTCTGTTTCTCTTATCCCAACAGACGTCATTCGTCCCCTGATGAAATTTGCGGCATTGTCTTCAACATTGTTTGTTCAGATTGTGAAGAAGGTCTTGAGAACAATCCAAAGTAATATTGATTTGGCACACGCGCGAAATGTATGGTGGTTGTGAGTGAGTCAAAGTAAGTAAGCTCCTTCCAGTTACTAGGCGGAATAATATTTTGAATAAGGATTGCACGAGGCTTTGTAGCAGGTCTAATCTTTAAAACTTTCCGTATATTTCACTTACAAGAATTTTAGTTTCTTGGGTGGCATGGCCTATTATTAGGTATCAAGCATGTGGCAATGGCTATCCTTAAACATTGAGTATCATTATTATCTATTCTGTGACATTGGCGGCATATGTTCCAGAATCGACTAGAACTATTTAGCATGTGTGTCAAGCCTAAAATGTCAAAACTAGTGCTCGCCAAATATAAAACTGACTCCAATTCAATGGGTACGTTTCTAGAATTTACACTCTGTTCTGTTAAAGTAATGGAAATGGATGGAAATAATATATATTGGAAGTAATATGGAAAGAACTTGGGCTTCTTACTTAATGTGAGTAAGGGATTGGTCCTAAATAACGCCACTATACTTAATTAACTACCGCGTATGAACGTGCGTTTCAGGATAAAATTATTCATAGGTACTATTTGTGTGTATTACAGTGAACTTATTAGCACATTACAAGTGAATAAAAGCAGGGTCCTGCATGTGACGTAGAATCAGGACAGTTTATATGAAGACATTAGCGTAATTTAATGCATTGATGGACAGTAGACGCCTATATGCGTGATTCTATTGTTATTTCTATTGTGTCCGGAATAGTGTCCATCAAAGTGTTAAAAAAATATAATAGCATGTAAACCTAACTGTTATGGGCATTTGGTATGTATTACAGTACCAAATTTTTGATAATATTAGTTACATAATAACGCTAATTTAGTATATTACGAATTAATTAATGGTTGCTATCCGACATATGTGACGTCAATGCAATGATTGCGAGAAATAGGTATATTTCAGAATTTACCATTAAATTATTTCCGCATAGCAACCACCAATTAGCATTGTTACAATTACCACAAACCTCTAGAGTTCTAGATTATCGAAACTGACAAGGATTAAGCACTTAATACCTTGCACGATAAACTAGCCGATGAATTTTATTACCCAGCTGCTCTCATGAATAGTATATGACACGGGGATAGCGCCAATATGTGGTCCAAGGGAAAAGGGGCCTTAAAGCTGTGACCGATCACGCATTTATTAACCTTGCTCCAATAGTAACAAGATACTTTATAACGCGACTGAGTGTCGCCATACCGACCCTTTTGCCATGTCCGTCGGCGGCGAAGACAGAATGTCCTCATTTCTTGATACGATTCGACGCGAACCTTGAACTTGAACCTTACGTTTTTGTTTGAGTTTTGATGTACATTGTTTATGCTAATGTAGTCATATTGCGTAATGCAGCCTCGTATTAGACATGCAAGAAATGTTAATAGACTTACTATATTTAAATAACAGGTGATGGTCTTTTAACTTGCATTTGGAAACACCATAATAAACGTAGTTATCAATGCAGTGAAATCTGTGAGGAAGCATTTTTATATATTATATGTACCTACTTATAAAATTTCCATCAAACGCGGATATTTACAGTTAAGTTGAGTAGGAAACTATAAACTGTTGTCGGAAGTTACTAAAGCAATCGCGTGCGAACATTATAAATCTATCATATCAACGCTAGATTCAGTCAAAATGGCGTGCCCGAAGTTTCTGGAGCGCAATGAAAGTTTATTACGTCAATACAAAAATAGAACTAGTTTCCTCGTTATTGTGGTAACTAGCTTTTCCAATCATAACGAAAATGTGAAATAAAACATATTTATAAGTTACTAGCTTCTGCCCGCGACTCCGTCCGCGTGGAACTCATTTATATCGTAGCTCCATACAAACTTTCACCCCCACTTCATCCCTTTGGGGGATGATTTCCGGGAAAAAAACTATCCTATGTCCTTCCCCAGGACTCAAACTATCTCTATACCAAATTTCATCTAAATCGGTTCAGCGGTTTAAGCGTGAAGAGGTAACAGACCGACACACAGACAGACAGACACACTTTCGCATTTATAATATTAGTATGGATAAAGTAGACTTTTTCTTGGTCTCATTTAATAGTACATTACTACGGAAGCCGGGAAGTAAGGCGTAAGACGGCCCAGCGTAGCGAGGTCGGATAGTTATGAGGCTGGCAACCCCTTTTCACGCCGAGGTACGAGTATGTATAGTGCTTTTCTCAAACATGCAATGAAATAAATAAAAAACAACTCCAAGAAATCAAACTTTAATTTTCATGGCTGAACGCCGTGATGCTGTGCCACAAATTGTGGAATGGAAATTAAAAAAGACCATCTTGCAGGCCTAGGCCTCCAATTTTGTATGAAATGCCATTACGGATCTCGTCTCGTTGCGCTCGAAACGTGACACTTCGAAGCCCAATATGAAGAACACAACGTCAATATTTCATTGCATGTTTGAGAAAATATATTTAATGTAGTTCTATATTTTTATACATATGTCACATTAGTGCGTCCGACAGTTGATCCGATTCACACAAGGAGCAACTCTCGGAGCTCGTAAAATCTCAGCTAACTGTAAAATAAGAGGTATTAAAAAGCTCGAGTGTTATAAACTATTTCATATTTTATCAATTTAAGAGTCCGCAGTAAGCTCGATTATCCATACAAACGTAGTTACGCTCTCATTTTAAAACGACGTGTTGCATTGTAACGAAACTGCATGTACAATGACATGAGGTATATCCTGGTCTGTAATTAGGTTATGTAGCTTCAGATACGATAGTAAAAAAAATACAGCGAATTTAGATTTTTCATACAAAACTTGTTTATGCTGTATTTCGTTTGTTTTATAAACTGGAACCATATAAACTAATTATAGACATAGATATACCTCATGCCATTGTATATGCAAAGTTTCGTCACAATCCAACACGTAGTTTTAAAATGAGAGCGTAACTACGTTTGTATGGGAAGGTGAACTTCGGCCGAGCTAAACTGCGGACTCTTAAAACACGCTTGTAATTACTATGATCCTGATACAAATTCGAAGAATTAGAATAACGGTTCTGTGGATACAATGACCTTTGTCATATTAGAAAAAGGTTGAATCAGAATAATTTCGTAATGCAGTATCAATGAAAACCGTTTTAATTTTCCGTACAAAATGTCGCCGTATTCATAGTTTTTGTGCTTGACATCTCGGCTTTTGTAAGTGGGCCTTATTAATGATACAATTACCGATACTTTAACTCAGAACAATGGAACATTATAAACGCACATAGCGAATTTTATCGCTGTGTATAGAGTGCTTCTCACTCATCAAATAATTAAATGTCTCTTAATAGGTGTACACCTAGTCCTCATCCCTTTTAAACAGGTTCCCCATGACTGTTTACGGAAATAAATATAATCCGTAGAACAGAGGAAATGCTCATGGTTTTTTTAAATAACAAACCGTCACTAACCACATTAGCACTTATATCAGCTCCGGTGTCCCTCAAGGCTCCCATTTGGGCCCTCTTTTGTTTACGTTATATATTAACGATATCGTAAAATGTATCTCCCACTCCTATGTTCTTCTTTATGCAGATGATGCAAAAATTTATAAAGTTATCCGGAATTCTTCTGATTGCGAACTGTTACAAAATGATCTATGTAATTTTGAGAGCTTTTGTAGAGAGAATAATTTGTTTTTAAACATAGACAAATGTAATACAATTCGTTTTTCTAGAAAAAAAACACCGTCCTACTTTAATTACAAATTATGTAACCAAGACCTGGTAAGAGTAAACGAGATTCGTGATCTTGGAGTAGTCATGGACAACAAATTATCATTTATATCTCATATCGATTCCATCCTAGCTAAGTCTTTTAAACAATTAGGTATGATCCTGCGAATTGGTAAACCTTTCAGGAATACCTTAACACTTAAAATTCTTTATAACAGTTATGTACGAAGTCGGCTTGAGTTTGCATGTGCTGTTTGGAAACCCCACTACAGCATTCATATTGACAGGATAGAGAGGTTGCAGAAAAAGTTCCAAAAAGCCCTTGATTTCAAATGCGGTATTGAATACAAAGATTATGTGGAATCCCTAAACCGACATAAAATGCAGTCGCTTGAGTGTCGGAGAGACTGTGTTGATTCGGTTCTATTATATAAAATAATAAATAGTCATATCGATGCCCCTAGCTTGTTAAAAGATATATGTATAAGAGTTCCAGGTAATAAAGAACGCCGATGTCGTCTCAAATACAAACATTTATTCTCCATCCCATGTAGTAGAACTAACTATTCTAAAAATATGTTTATTAAGCGGGCATGTGCACTTTATAATGAAAATAACATTGTAAAAAAAATTGATATATTTAATTGTACCATAAGCTCAATAAAAAAAAAATTCAGGACTAGTAGTATGTAAATCTTAACGTATATTAACGTATATTAATATATAAAAGTATTAATATATTTCATCATGTTTATTGTCGATACTTATTCAAAAAGTTGCTAAATACGTAGACACATGTTTCTGTTCACTAGGTTTTCTGTGAAACTGTTTCTAAAAATTCTGTGTAACCTTTTACTAATTAGCTTAACCTGATCCAGGATAGGTACTTTTTCGTGCTTATATAAAGATATGTTTAATAAAAATGGAAACTATAGGTCTAGATTAAGAGAAGAAATTGTATCAATATTTTTTGTATGACCGTTTGTTTCATAATTAAATAAATAAATAAATAAATAAATAAATATTAGTGCAAATTCTTTAAAATATAGGCATTTGCACAGGAAGATAATGACCAATTTGGTCTCTAAACAGAACAAAATTGTGTCCGACAGTTCATTTGCTTTTTAAAATATAGTTTTATGTAACGTGGCCATCTCATCGTGGCCAAAAGAAAACCATCAGCCAAAACTATTCAGGTTAAATTTGATAAAGCGAAAACTTGTTCCGGACAATAAACGCAACTAACAAATTAATTACACACTGTTTTAAAAGTGTAGCCTGAAAATGGAAAATCAGTCTGATCTGGCCATCTCATCTGAAAATCTCATCATCATTGGAAAACGTCTAGATGATTCTAAGCCTATTTTTAATAATGGAATCACAAGTAAGTCTTTGAATCATCCAGACATGTTCCCATTAGTAATATTCCTCGGAAGCCAACTTCGAATGATGATACGTCTTAGACTCTTCAGACTGCACGTCTGGCCGGGGTTTATTTACATCAAAGTGATACATTGAAGTATATCTGATTTATAGATGCGTAATGCTAAATATAGCTTTGATGTTCTGGATTGCTCGATGTTTTATAATGATGAAATATTACAGTTTAGGTACCGACATAAATTTCGGCAAAATCATTGATAGAACTTTATTAAATCATGCGCCATTTATTTTTCTACATGTTTTTGGAAGATTCTAACGAGATATGTTATGACTACCAAATTGATACAAATTATGTTTTATGAAGTTCATTTTAGGTACAGATTTACAAATCGTACCTATTCTAACCTAACCAGCGATTGGATTTACAAATCGGAGAAACAAATGAGAGCATTCAGGTAACATTTCTGACTCCAAGGCTCCAAGTTAAAAGTTGAGTTCAAAACCTAAAACGAGAAATAAACAAATAAAGCGTGTGAATTGAGTGCACTGCATTTCTCATAACTTTCGAGCTTTAGCCTTTCAACAGTTAATCACTAATTAGTATTTCTCATCAGGTAACTGCCCCCGACACAATTCCCTGTATTTGCACAACATACGCATATCGGGTTTGTTCACCTGCTGAGTTCCCCGCCGCACGGGGTTCATCGACACAGCAACGGTTTCTTTGATTTTATATTTAAAGCCACATTTGGGACATGCAGTGTAACACGTAACACCTTTAATCATTGGGATTCCTTGACTAGAGTTAAAATAAATGGTTTCCACGGGACAGGCCTAGCCTAGTGTGGGACCATAGATATGTATGTTACTGTATATATGTTGATAAATAAATATTTCATTTCATTTAAAGCAATAGGGTTAGTAGTAATTACGTTAATCATCTGGGGTAATTTATCTGGAATAACAGATAGCCATCGCTAGCTACCACATGCGGCTAGAAAAAATCATAAAGTGTATCTTGCTTCAAACAGTAACCCTACGATGCGATGCTATATCAAACTTTAGGAGAAGACAATGAAGCATGAGCATTTTAGTAAATTGATCATACTATATAATTACTTTGTATAAGTCATGTCATGTGCGGGCTAGCCTGCGGCCCAGACAAAAACTTGAATTTCGAGCCGCCGTTAGTCCCCTATTTCCTCCGCCAAATCATAATCTAATGCATGTTATTTTTGTAACATAGATTAAATAAGAGCCCGCATTTCCCCTTAACCGGTTGCAAAATAATCGATATTAACGAATAATTGTACGTGATTATTGCAAAGGTTGCCTAGAAACGCGCAGGTGTTCTGTCCCAACAAGTCGATAGAGCTTTTGCATGTAATACAACCATTAGATAATTTTATAATAGTGCTCGAGTTTGTCTCGCGAATATTTACTGTAATGTTTTGAACGGAAGAATGACTATGTTTCATATCGCGCTCTAGAATTATAGGATAAAAGCCCTAATAGGTACAGTCACCATTATTATCTTCTAGCATTAATATCTGCCATGACAAAACGGGCAAAAATATCTGACACCTCCTAACGTAAATGGTTGTAAAAAGTTGAACCTATAATGCGTGTCTGTTTGGTCGGTAGTGCCATACGACTTGGGAACGTTTTCAATCGCCCTGCAAAACTAGATTGTGTTTTAGTTGCATAGTTGTTTGCTAAAACATTGAAATGGAATCTAATGTAATTATGGGTATTTTGAGGCGCACTTTGTTGTCGCAGATATTGATGCTGGTGCTTGCACTAACACATTCATTAGTTCGAGATCATATAAATATTTGCTGCAAGTTCGAGTAATGTATGACTTCACACAAATTAAGAATCAAAGTTAAAGCAAGGTACACCCAGGTCGATTTCTTTACTAGTTCTGAACTTCAACTAACATACTAACTAAATGTTTCAACGTCTACACAAAGTTCGCCCGATAGAACATCGAATCGCAAAAACCGCAAATTGGACAAGCATCTCCTGAATACAGCCTATAACGGTGTATACATTGTGGTGTCACTGCAAGACTAGTACAATTACTGAGTTCTAGAAAGAGTTACATGATAAAACAGAAATGCGGAATACAAGATCAGTGCAATACAAATCAGCCTCATCCAGCCTAAGCATGAGTTGAGAAAGTTAAAAAGACTGGCATCACTCTGTCTGGCGAGTGGGCAGTGTTTGTATACATTGACGTTAGGTAATAAAACGATTGGGATCACACGTGGCTGAAAGGTCCAATGCAACCCAAGAGTGGGTTAAGTTTGACGTCAATAGCGCCCTACAAACCACTGCCAATGGGCTATTTCAGTTTGATTTTATTTAGAACGCATCGGGATGCATAGGCTAATGTTGGGAGTTGAGAAATTGTGGAGACCAACAATGGGTACTAGGTCAGAGCCACTATAGTGCACAATATTATATTAAGTTGATTTACTGGAAAAAGACGACATGGTCTTTAAAAATAACCCAGGCAAGAATGAGGCTTGTTAGGATTACTTGTCCAGTTGTTTAAAATAAAAACAGAGAGGGGCTTACGATTAAGTGCGTGATCGTAATTATTTCCGTACCCTTCTATGGTGTATTAAGACAATCATAAATACAGTCAGTAGTAAAAGTGTCATTATTTAAAAAAAATAAACGGTTGTTGAGATCGCTTTGAACACCTCGCAAGCCTAGCTACTTTTGCTGCTGACCATGCTGCATATGCAAGTGTTGCGATGCTTTTCTATATAAAACCTGAAAACAATTTACCGCGCTAATATTCCGATTTATATAAGTCCGTCCGATCTTAGGAAATCCTTTAAATTATTTCTCTTTTTAGAATAACCTTTTATTTACTATAATAGAAAAAAACGGAGCCATTAAAAGTCAAGAGCAGTAAGTTTAAATGTCAAGAGGAGCGTGGTTTCAAAAATATGACTCACGTTGCCTACACCATCCTGAACAAAAGCCTGTCAGGTGCGCCGTGGGAGCAGAAGGCTATTCACCACCCAAATTCAAAAGTAGAATCGAACTATTGACGTCAACCACACTCTTATTATCCTTTGCAAATGCAACATCAGCATTTAGCATTATAATTAAACTTTAATGATAATTGCTCGAAATTGAGCCGAGTTGGACGTTATCATTTTAACCTAGTTCTACCTAAAAGTGAAAACTCGTAGTAGTTAAAAGTGTCGATGAATATTTTGTTTATACCATAGTTTGTTGTGAAAGCATCGGGAACACCGCTGCTATTAGTGGCAGAGAAGCCATTTTTATTGGAAAATACTGCTCTCCCACGGAGTTGTAAATGAAGGGGTTATTAAACACCATTAATTAAATGAGTCATGTTTACATTTGGGTTTCCGCTGATGCAGAAAACACTATCTAATGCACTAGGGTTAACCAGATGGCAAGTTTATCCCGTACTTATCATTAACCTCTGGTTTTTGAGGCAATTACTTCACGAATACACTGCATGATTGCTGCAGGGTACATTTCAATGCGATGTCTAGAGATATGTATCTTTTGAGCAGTTGTTAGCATAGGAGTGGCCGCGCGTGAAAGTTTTCGATGGGCTTTTATTAGGCTTGAGTTTAGAGTATATGTTATAGAACTGTAGGCGTGCCTAAAAATACATTTTAGGTAAGCCGGTGGGAATCGGCTTTTATAGGCGCTGCGCCACTGATAGCTAGTATAGGTAGGTAGAGAAATCCCTAAATTAATTATTCGATTAGGTAGGCTAGGCATTACTTACCGTAGACCATTAACCTCATTATAATGTAAAGTGGTTACCGCCCATCAGAAAGGTCACTGCGCCACACTAATCTACGCACTGTCGCGTGTTACGCAGTTTTATCAAACAGAACGACCACTTAGTTGGATAAACGCTATTAAAATCCACATTTATTTAACTTATCGTGACCTTGCGTCAAATGACTGGGCTAACTCTGACATGACACGTACATAGGCGATGTAGGAGTCTACCGAGTCAACTATACGGATGTTTTCTTTTAATTTTACCATGCTGTCTTATCCCTTTAAAGCGATCTCTTCCAGACCACCTTTGGGGAAATTTTCAACAAGAGTTGTAAAGAGGTAGTGCAGGAATAAATCAAGAAAAGCTCACTAACACATATATCCACATTATTTGACAATTACACACACAATAATTTTTCATTATCAGTTTAAGAGGCTTTTTCCTACCAAAAAGTCCATATCATCGGCGGATGAGACAGGCAGGGATTCCTAATGTGCAAGAAATACACAGGTACAAGTACACAAGAGGGAATATCCTGGGAGCAAAGCTATGGCGTTAGGTAATGTTCCTGAAACTGCGTCTGGTTTTTTTTGTGGAAATAATGTAATCAAAAGAGTTATCAAACAGTTCCACCAAAGGTGTAAAACAAAATTTATATGAAAAAACTCGGACAAGTACTTCTCAAAACGGTTTTTACTACGTACAACGTCAGTTTTTACGCGGTCGTATAACCAGCGTTTACATTTCTGTTTATTGTCTGTACATTTTTACAATCGGTCAAAGGCAATGAACGTTTTTTTTTCTAGATTAAGTGCAAATACCTAAGCTGTGTTAAGTTTATTATATGTGTAGTATATTTAGATTGCCCTGTTCCCGCCCCTCTGACGTCAATGCTGGCATTTGGGCCTTGGGCGGGCTGTTGCAAGGCGCCCCAGCGTTATGTAACTGATCATCATAATTCATTTCACTAATGGCATTATGATTTAGTATAATTAGTTAAATATTTGTTTTTGCTGTGTGTAAAGCTACGGTAGGCAATAAGTAGGCATGGTCCTGTTGATGTCAAGCGGCGGTCGTGGGTTCGAATCCAGGCTCGTACCATTCATAGTATTATTATTATATTCATATTCGTAGTATTAAGTGTCATGCCAAATCTTGGGAATAGGTGTCAAAGCGGACACAACCGGGAATAACGCCTAGCGAGATGATGAGTTAAATATTTTTTGCCGTTGTGTCATTTACAGAAAGATAACGATGCGAGCCGTTGTAACCAGTATTTTGGTGCCAAATATTGTTCAATTTCAACACACATCCAGTAAATAGTTAAAGCTAAAGAACAAGGTCAGAAAATAATTAAATCAGCAACAAGTTTTGTATACTATTTTTTTTGTAGAATCAATATTTTCAATCACGATTTGATACATGGCTAATTGCTTTTGTAAACCATAGAGCGGGTTTCGTCTGTTTATAAACATATTATGTAAATCCAGGTGTCTAATTTCGCACAATCGTATTCGGGACACCGTTCTCTGGCATATTAAAATGAAAGTTTAATTCCGTGTGTATTTTGAGACTTGTTTTCAACCCGCGAACATGTTGCAGGACGGATTTACGTTTATAAAATAATTGAAGATTGATATATTGAATCATGAACATTGCGGTTAGTTTACGCGAAGACATTATGGGTACAGACATAAGAAGGAGTTTTTGTATGGCGAAATTAACAAGCCACAGCAGGACCAACATTACATACCGTTTTAATGTAACTAATATATATATACATCCATGAAAGGAGACCTGCAGTGGGACGTATATAGACTGATTGTAACAATGATGATATTAGAGGAAACCAAGCTAAACGTAGTTCACAGGTGCACCAAAATTCGCAGTTTATAATAATAATAATACAATCATTTATTTTCAGATAAAACATCCATAGCGTTGTTAGTAACATTTGCTCACTTACTTGACTACGTTAATATAATAATACTTAATTATGTTATACATTTATTTTACATTGAAAATGGGTATCCTGTCCCCCATGTGTATTGTGCTTACTATGGGACTAGGTCGATTTGTGTAAGATTGTCCCCTAATATTTATTTATTTATTTATTTATTGTATATCGCTTCCGTAGTATTGACCTGAAGCCATCTATACTCGCCTCCATAAACATACCTGATGCACTGCAGTGTCTCCAGTGTGTGTGTGTGTTTAATTATTTGTTTATAAAGTGAAATGCTTTGATCTATGCATTTAAGAAAATAATCGCTTCTAGCATGTCAGGCTTGTTTTGCCGGTATTTTAATTGTTTCATTGATTCGCTCTTGGGTTGCATTGTTACAAAGACACAAATACTATAATCTCAAACACATACACACACGTGTTGGTAGAATGTAGGTAGGGGGTAGGGTAGGACTACTATTGTAGTCACAAGCGTTCATACGTTATGAAAATGGATTTGACTTTCGATCGTCTAAGCACGATGGTTATATTCAAAGTACGACGACTGTAGTGTTCACTTATTTGGCACGTTCTATAGGTATATCTGTGTTGCTACACGTTCCTTGGCTCGACAGCACACCACCACTCCCGGCAACGGTCGGACAACTACTGCCCCCCACTCCGGTCATCGTGACGTATGCGCAATTGCGCACGAGATAAGGATAGCAATACACTACAACGACTATTACTAATTAAGAATTATTTGATTTATGTGCAATTTTACGGACTCTATATTCATATATCATGCATATGGGGCATATCTTTACCCTATACTTTGAGACAATCTGTCTCAACAAAACTCTCATCGTCTGTTTCTGTAGATATAAAAGTGATTGCGCACGAAGCGCGGATATAGACAATGTTTGTGTTTCCAAGGATCTAGGTAAAACAGTATTATTGGAACGCAGTTTAGCGTCTGCTTAATGTCTGCGAGCGTAAAGTTTACTGGTTTTTGAAACCAATGCCTGAGTCAAGGTGCAATTTTGTGGTGCTAAATCTTGTTTTAGTGTCTATAAAGTATGGAGCGATTCAATAGGTGGGCGATTTATGGGAATTGACACATGTGCCGTTAGTAATGAGTTTTTTTCCTGTTATCAAACACATTTAAGATTAAGTTACGCTTTGTATGGTCAATAGTCGATACCTATGACAGAGATGTGATTTCTTAGTCACCTAAGAAAACAACGTTTTCAAAACATTAAATATAGTCACATTTAACAGTGTAGGGGAGACTGGGTACAGTTGTGACAATTTTGGTTTGATCGCCACTAATTTTGTTAATTTACTAGTTAGCTGGGAGAAAAGTAACTGACTCTTAAATTGTACATTTGTCTACGTAAATATACTTAAATATTTTCCCTAAATACGTCGTATTAGTCATAGGAATCAAATTAAAAAAAAAGGGAAAGTGTCACAACCGGCCACACCCCAAGAACGGTTGTGACAGTGGTTGGGGTCGGTAGTTACAGGAACAAATATACAACAAAATGGTTTATAATGACTTTTATTCTTAGAAATATGACCATAACACAATATAATCTTCATAATCTTTCGAATAGAAAGTTCATTAAATTATTTATTTTTTAATTAATAATTAATAAAAAAATAAATTTCGAAAATGTAAAGAAGTCCCGCTTTCACGTCTTCATAAGCATCTGCACATTAACCAGACCAGATATTAATTAGACCGCGCCCTTTCGGTATTCCGCAAGCGTTTTCTGGGTATCTAAAAGCAAAACAACAATAAAATGTATGTCACAACCGTACCTACAAAATTTGTCACAACCGTACCCGACGCTCACTTTCGAAAACAAAAATTCGCCATGACTTTGCCAAATAATGTACCTACGTAAAAAGTAACCACCCGTAATTAACTACTAATGTTCAACTTATATAAAAAAAAACCGAGGTAATCTGTCTATATACAAATAACAGTGATTATTAAAATTAATCGGACAAAACAACTTACTTTTGACTGTTGAAAAGCAATGTGGGCCCGTGCTTGCATTAACGCCGCGCGCTGGGTGACGCAACACCGGGGAACGCGTTCAGACTTGCATGCCGCTTCTCTCTCCCTTAGAACCCTTGCCCGCATTCCGTATAGTTTCGCTGGTACGACGATTGTCACTACCGTACCCTGGCACAACCGTACCCAGTCTACCCTACATCATGACAATAAATTCAAAAATTTACTTAATTCATGATGAAAGGCCAACCGCCCGGTTAGAGTAAGACCGCCACCTTAACATTCGTTTAATGCGTAAAAATTTCTAGAAATTCTCAACGAAAAAAATAGAAGAAGGAAAACCTTGTCGAAATAAATAATTGCTACGCAAAAACGGCATGTTTACAAAATAAAAAGATTTTGAGTGAATTCCGAGATACCGGTTGCGTAAAAAACAAAAAGCAATCAACGAGTTTGCGCGATTTGGGTACGTTTTATTATCAGTCAGCACTGCTTGTAAACATGTTTATTTACCTATCATACCAACCAACTGTCATATAATATAAGTATGATATAATATATCTTTGTTAGTAATGGAATTGTGTAAACGTCACACATATTAATTGCTCTACTTATTGCTAGATTAGGTACTCACAGATATTCAAATATAAAATAATAATTACCCGTAATAATAGTAATATATCCCTGATCAATAAATAAAAAAACCCAAATACGCAACATCTTTTCTACACGTTTACTGATCTTTTTATCAGTCTCATTGCCGGCAGCTTGATTATTATAACATCAAAAGCATACGCAGGCTATAACAGTGACGCGTGGGTCCATCCGTAAATAAGTTATCAACCAGAAAGGTTCAAATGTGCGTCACTAAACCTCAATATAAACCAGAACGACGTATTTATCCGTCGACACTTTACCTCATATGACATTATGGTTCAAATAAAATACTGTCTGACTTGCGACAGCTCTGGGTCAACCCTGGACTGAAATAGACGCAGTAACTACACGCCCAAATGAGAAATCAATAATGATTGACAGTGTAACAGTTGAGTTAACAAACATATAACTTGGGAACAGAGGCCTTTAATTTCGTTGCTGTCGGGAATAAGAAGATTAGCTTGTCTTCCTAACTTAATTATTGTAAGTAAAACAAGTTTTTGTCTTAAGGGTTGCCATGAGATAAAATCTGCCACTATGGTAGAAATAGGAACTTACATATAGTTTTGACACACTTGGTAATATTTTTGATAATGTTTACGACATCGCCACCCGTTTTTGGCTTGAAGTTGACTTTTAGGACATGTTGTATATGCCAATACATAAGACAGTAAGTAGTATAGGTACAGATTTAAGGTTGCTAAGCCAGGCATCTACGTACAAAATTACGGTTTAAGTTCACCAACGCCATATTTGAGACTTGTATTAGTAATGGTTTATTTATCTGATATTTTGAACTCTCGACAACAAGGGCAATAATGTCAGATGAAAAAAACATGACTACATTTGAAAATTCACGTGAAATAATACAGAGTTCAAAACAAAACTGTTTACGTCGTCATAATTTTTGTTGCATCCATAATCAATTTTCGTGTGTATAGAAAGAAGCCGAATTAGCGCGGAAAGCCTTCATTCACAAAACCAGAAGCAAGTTCAAGGCAACGTGACAAGGTCACTCTTCGAGACGTCCCTGACGTATGTTGGTGCGTCATGAGATATTGATCCGTGGTACCTTATGCCGGCTGTACACATTGGGCCAACGTTGGCGCGTGATCAGGAGGCAGCTATTTAAACGAAAGAGATCGAGTTATAGCCCTCTCCCTCTAACGCATAGCTGCCTTCTGCTCACGCGCCAACGTTGGCCCAGTGTGTACCTGTACAGCAGGCTTTAGAACCAAGTCGTATGAAATTATAATGAGTGACGCTTGGGGCTCGCTTCACTGAACGCCTTGGTACATTTTTAATTTTTTATGACACGTTTACGTTAATATTAGATCAAGGTTTGATTGTATCAATTACCTATCTAACAGTGATTTCTTTAAATTGTGTTTACGACTTGCATTGCAACGCAGTTAATGCGATTTCTTTAGCAGTTAACAGAAAACTGACGGTTCGACTCGTACCGAAACGTACTATGATTACTCTAAACGTGTAAGTGAGTACTAAACTAACTGTAGGAAATACTAGAGATACTAACCAACTACGTTTACCAGTGTAGGTACGTAGTTATAATGGTACTTTTATAGATTATTAGTTTGGTTGCGTAAAAACTGTTTAGGGACCTAATGATCAAGATAGTATGAATCATTCATCAATGACGCAGAGAAAAACGAATGACCTCCCATTTTCCATTTTCCAATAAGTAGCTAATATTTCACCGCGACAGCGTCACCACATTGTTCGCGCCGCCACAGCCTCACTGATGACGCTTTTAATTGCGCATGTATACTAATCCCTGCTATATCAAGCCATACGTACATAGGAATACAGTTTTTATTCCTTCAGCCAAAATAGTACTTCATATTCAATGACATGACGACTAAAACACTGCTTCTATTTACGTTGCAACTTCGATGCGACATTGTTGGATTGTCTAACTCTTTAAAAAGTCTTATTCGACCAACGATGCAATCTTATTCCTCTTAATTCAGTCGAATAGAAAAGGACAGTAAGATATCTTGTCAAATGTCACTGGTTTCAAGATAAAGGTCTGGACCGGAGCCAGAGACGGGTATACGTCATGCTATCTTTGAAAGCAGTTTAAATTCACTAACCTTCTAATTTGAGACAGTCTGCGGCGCTACCACGAAAATCGAAACTCGAAGTTCGTATACATGCATCCCTGTCACTCGAGTAATGTAAGTGCGATGGAGATGGAAATACACGAACTTCGACTTTTGTAGTTTGTGGTTATAGCTCTGGTCTGCCGTTAGTAAGACCACGTGATGTGATACATATATAAATGAACCGGGTATATTTTTTATATCACTACGTATCTCGTTTTGTTGGTAGCATGCCAATTGATGGTCAGACAAATTGGGGGGCGGGATATGAAGATAATTATAAACTAAATTTAATCGAATAATTTCATATAGCTGTTACCTAGCTTTGTCGAACCTCAAGGTGCTCACAAAAGTACGACACTGTCAAGAGATAACCTGTAAAAACCGTCATGTTTTTTTATATTCAGATATGTATGAAATTAATATCAGATTATGAAACTTTTCCTTACGGTGATAAGAATCAGTATTGTTTCAAAATTACGCAATCATAAACAAACAATGCGTTTCCACTTAATTTAACTCATCATAATACTTTAAGGAAAAAACCCATCGCAATCAAGTAATCTTTATTCCATCTGACATGGAATCTTGGTGGCGCCATGATAGCAAATCAAAATTGATATCACAGAGAGGTTTGTCTTATCATATTCTATAAAAAAGTCTTATTTATCAAAGTTGTATCTACTATTGTATGTAGGTACCTATCCTTGTAAAACGGTGTTATTGTTGTGTACAACTTGATACACATCATACCTAATCGGTTTACAATGAACAATAACGTCAATAACATTCGTTCACAAGTATAAATTCTGATCAATATTGTATCCTAACGTTGTTGCGCAAATATTTTCACATTTCCTAGACTGCGGGCAAACTGCGGAGGTTTGACGCACTTATTTGTCAGTTAGTTGACACAGTGAAATTCGCCAAAGGAAACACACTACGTGTTGATTTATAAGCTAGCGTTTTTGACGCTCTTACATTTTGTTGTTGAAATGTACGTTTAGTTTCTGCTTGATATGTGGAAGTAGAGGACAAGCAATGCTAATGCAAGTTCGAGAATCATCATCATCATATCAGCCGAAAAACGTCAACTGCTGGTCCGGCCACTATCTAAAACTCATAATTTATGCCAGGTCGTGCGTCTTGGATTGAATAGTGATAGGTAAACTGTCATGACGTGGCATGTCAATTGTGGACATCAAATGGGTAGCCAACCATTCCATATGAAAGCTACGTACTTACAAGATTATATCATTACGTCTCTTAAAATGTCTATAACCAACGACCCAACATACATTGTACAAATAAATTGACCAGAAACATGTCCTAAATCTCTTCATTTTACAACGTCCACCCGGCTGGGCATATTCTTTGACTGAGAGGTTTCGCTGACAAGATCGAGGTTCTTGTACGAATACATACCATTATGTTACTAATAAATGATAAATGAGGGAGGGTGTATAAAATTATTGCCGCTGTATTTATTCATATAAATAGGCGCCATATTGTACCACCGCCATTGCTATTAAGTCTATTGACGTTAAACTCTTTGAAGTAGAAATTAGCCAAGGCTCTAAATAAGACATAAAGATCACGGCAGCAGTTAAAATAAAAATAATTTATGATTGTCACTGGATACAGAGCCATTAATACATTTCAGAAACGGTTAAGTATCATTCAAGAACTGAACTGATTCTGGAGTTATTGTACAGTGAAGGTTGAATAATGGTTTCTTTTGTGCCCAAGAATTGAATGATGCCTACGTAGATATGTTCGTGCGTATACAAGTACAACGCTATTTTGCAAAACATGTTGTTAATCAGGGAAACAAAACTTGTATTGTAAGTCAATGAAATCGCACGTTTCTCAACACCAGCCGCAATCATAGTGATGCGGTCCAATTTGGCATGGCGTTGATTGCGCTTAGAAATAGAAACAAACACATTTTCACAATACGCCTTATTCCCACGATGTTCGCGTGTTTCACGGTGCATAGAAGTCTTTACAGAAACACATCCAGTTATTTATTAAGTCGGTGCCTAGGCGCATGGCCGATTAACAATATTATCACGAGGCTGCAGCGGAGGTTGGGAATATGGATGGGGCACGGGTCGGGACGGAATCATTTCTTAGCTCTCGCTAGCACCATTGAGGATTTAGATGAAAACAAATTGAAGATGTACGAACCTATAATGGATTTTTTATATAATCCGCAGTTGAGTGGTATCCGTACTATCCGTCACAATTTCGCTATCAAATTGAACCAAAAATTATTAATATTTAAAATGTTAATCTCGAAACTTGATCCTGCTTGTCTAATCGAAACTGTAACTAAATACCTACTGAAAAATTGAAAATATTGTTCTTATTCTATTTGGACGACAGCACGGCGACCTGGAGACTTTTTTGCTGCATAGCTTACCTTTGCACAAAAACCTGTGCAAACGCAATAGAATAGTATTGAACTATAAATAAAGCGCTAGTCATCCTCTTCCTGGTCATATGACATTGACAGTGATGAGCAAATGTGTCATGAATAAACAATGGGCCGTGGCTAAGCCTCACAGTCAGGTAACCTTTCATGGAGTTTTATCATCATGCTTATCGTTTCAAGGATCAAATGAGACTGCTTCCGACTGTCGTCTAAGTAGATTACTTAACACTAAGAGTCCCCAGGAAACTCCACACAAGTCGGCGCCCCATACAAACGTAGTTTGGCTTTCATTTTAAAACTGCGTGCTGGAAGAACATGAAACTTGCTGCAGAAGTTTTTTTTCTTCATATTAAACTTTTGTTCACTTTATTCTTTGTCTATTACAGAAACTATATAGTTTCCAACCTAGAAATGGCAGATCCCATTGTGTAGGTATACAAAGTTGAATGTTATTCCAACATGTCGTTTTAAAATGATAAACAAACTAAGTTTGTATGGATAGTCGAGCACTATTACATATAAGCATTAATCTTTATTTTTATTTTAGAGTGGCGGGAAATGGCACAAAATTGGGACCAGAGGTACTACCGCGAAACGAAAACGAACTTCGTTCGTGTATTGTGCTTGAACTGGCAAGGCGGCAGAGAGGGAGATACTCGTACACGAACGTAGTTCGTTTTCATTTCGTGGTAGGCCCTCAGAGGTGAAAACTCCTGTCGGAGGCCAAGACTTAGGGTCGATGAGCCAATAAAATTAGTAAGTTGATTTTAGAGCTCAGGTGCAGGGAAGGATGTTGCCGTTCACCGACATATAAGGACATCGTAATTGCAATCATTATGTCTATTGACCTAGACTTCTTGCGCTGTAGAAACTAGTTGTTCCCGTGAAAAGGAAATCCTCCAGTCAAGGAATGGATCAGACCTCGCGCCACCTATATACGAAGCGAACTAATCAAGTCGCCATTCAACGGATTATTTAAAAGAATTTAACTACAAGAATACATAAGAAGTAAGGCCAAAGATAAGTAAACCGGGTGATGGTATTGAGAACTGAAGGTAACGTATGCAGCGCCTTGAACTGATTACAATGGCATAAGCCATCGATTTCTAAATTTCATGGTAAAACAGGCCTTGTAGTGAAACGAATAGGTTTTATAGTATGGTAGCAGGCACAGGTAGATTGATGATTTGAATGATGTGATGTACCTACTTGTAAAGATAAGACCTGCGGAGAAGTTGATTTTATGACATTCCGAACAAAGTACAAAATCACATGACAAAAGGATTGGAACTGATTGTGACATTATTGAGCATATATAATGAGGACAGCTTAGGTAAAATTCAAATTAGCTAACATCTGGGATTACTAGAATGCTCTAAACGAAATAAATATTAGGGGACATTTATGTAAACAAATAGTGAACTAGTTCCATTGTTAGCTCAATAAGGCTTGTGTAATGGGTACTAGACGAAGATAATAGAAAACATCATCACACTCTTTACTCCTACCGGGAATAGAACCCAGGACCATCAGCTTCGCAGGCAGCGTCACTACTGTCACTACCCTAGACTTAATAAACTGATCGTCAGAATACAAGAACCTGTGTTCGTATCTTGATAACTGATATTTTCCACGATTCGTGTGGGAGCTAAAACTAAACCCTGTATTCAGGTCACTGGGCCGCAGTACGTCACAGCAAGGACAGATATATTACAGAAACTTTACCTTCATATTGCTACTGGCGAATGATTATTATCTTCGTGCCGAGCCCTAAGGTAAACGGTTGAGCCACGATAAAATGCACCTTATGTAAGTATCCTAATCTATGACGAGGACGGAAAGGCGCATATAGGTATAATATGTCAAATATTGTCTCTGATGAAACATTGGCGGCCTCTGTTGTTTCTCAATGTATTGATTACTTTCGACCAGTATCTGCACACGAGCAAGCAACTATATGATACAATATATGCATAATCGCACGCCATATGTACGATTGTATGTTCTAGTGATAATTTAAACCACTGTTAAATAACTTACTAAAGGATGTCGATAATAGCTCTACGGTTTGAAAAAAAACTGCCAGGCCAACAGCGAGTATGTTTAAAAACAGAAGGTATACATTATAGTTACGTACATATTACGTCTACAATACGTCTGCAAGACATAGAACAGAGTCCATTCCAATATGGTTAAACTACGTACGTAGGTACAGTTTGCGCATTTTCCGAACATTCTTTCGATGAGAGTAGTTAAATTAAATAATCAGTTAGTAAAGTCATCGAGTAGCCTCTCTAGAAATAGGTATCTGTCGTACGGTAACGCACGTCAGGTAAATAAGTTCAATGTGTGGACGGGGAGTAATCCCTTATGATATATTAACATCTTGACATTCACACTCGTCATTCAATGGGGTCTCAGCGCAATGTTAGGTCAAACAGCTTGACAAAATATACAAAGAAGTAGGTACCTAATTCATTTATATTCTATAAAACGTTATATCCATTTGTTGTTCTCACTGACAATTTAGCAAATTGTCATGGCGCGGTCACGATTAACGCCGACAAATTAAATTGTTTACATGGAGCCACATAGAAGGAATGCAATTAGTGGATTCCAGCGGCGAAACTTTATTGTTAGCAATGAGTCTTTGGGTTCTGAGACCATTCCTCTTATGAAAAAGAAGGACATCCCGGCAGCCCAGCAAGAACAATGTGTCTATGTTATGATCTTGAAAGGGGAGAATTGACACAGAAAAACTGTAAGGAGCAAGAGGCAGCGCATGGAAAATACAACGGAAAGAACTAGCTGTAAGATTATGGATTCTCTTCATACCAATATTTCAATTTGATGATGATAAGAATACATCACTGTCACCAATTGTTTATCTCTTGGATAGTGACCGAAGGCAATGAACAAAGTCGCCATTCGTAATAATACGTGAATAGCGGAGATGACGTTTGTGACGCCTCAATAAAGCGCCGCAATTCTATTCATGTTTTGTTTTTCCAGGTCTCCATTTTTCCATCCATTCAGCTGGTGCGGAAAACTACCGAGAGTGATGCGATACTTTTCTAAGGTTGTTGACATACTGTCCGTTTGCTGAAAAATATACAAATTTCCCATTGAGTTGGTATTTCTAGAGCTTTTGTTAAAGTCCCTTAACTGCGATATCCAGAATAAATATATATTGGCGTTTAACTTAATTTCGTTATACCAATACAGTCAGATTTTACACTTGAAAAAGTGATAAGTACACTTAAAAGTGTGATAGGCTGTCATTGTTTAACGTTATATATTTTTTAAGCCTTGGTATAACAATGCTTAATTTACATTAAGGAATCGGAATCTCCGAAGTTTCGTTATGTTTATTTTAGCATAAGTAAATAGAATAACAAATAAAGATAATAGCGTGTGGGATCACTTGTTGTAGGTACTTACCCCATTTATACATATGACTGTTTTAGCAAACATAATCAATCAAAACAATTTCTTTATGCAAGTTATATACACAATTGAGTAGGTACAAAGGTAATACTTAAACACTACTTATAGTAATTATTGCGCTTCGTCTTAATTGTATACTAAATAATTTGATGATATTTATAGAGTTCTTTAAGAAAGCAACAGTTCAGTTTTAGATGAAAGTTCATAAAATGCCTTAATGCCTTGTGCCTTAGTAGACCTCGTTTATGCTACGTAGTGCGTTTGTCTATTTTATTTGCACCTATGTAAACCGCACCGCATATTAGCTTATGCTCGCCCCGTCAAAAAGTTGTTTCAGCTGCCTATGCAACTCGAGAAGGGAAGCAAATACACCCGCCTTGTACGGTTCGTTCCACGTCAATCTGGGAAACCTTACACACCGTATCACATTAAATTATTATAATACTGAAATACCGTTTTAACTATATGACGTCTTCCGTGATATATCTATCGCTAGCACAATGCCAAAGACGATATATTATCACCTGAATTTTGTAACAGTCTGTTACTTCCTCATATACTCGTACATATATCTGGTCAAAATAAAATATTATCCAAACATTCCCAACTGATTTGTTATTTGTGTTTATTTATTTCACAAGAACGGAAAAAAAATATAGTTTATTCAAATGATTAGCGTTTAAACCAAACGACCTATTGAATACCTACTCATACCCATTGCTTTGCTATGGCGGCCAGAGTCCGTTGAATTCTTTTTCCGTCTTGCAAAAATAATCAGATGATTTTAATTGTTCGGCTTAATAGTCTCTGGAGAGCGTCAGTCAGTCGAGAGAAAAAATAGAACAAACACTGCGCAGTTGTTCCGAGAACGGATTTTTAATTATTGTAAAACCAGCTAGTTTTCGATGAGGAAGTTTAATTCGTGCAATATTTGAATAATCGACGTCTTCATGTACGTATTCGTATTGTATTTCCGCATACGGATGTCGTCTGAATTTGTGATATGATTGTTCCTTGACCTAATACATTTGTAAAATTAAATCAGTTTCCTAATATTGGGTTTATTCTTGGTTCTCTATTGGATCGCATAAAATCATTTGGAATAATATAATAACGCATAATTTTTTATAGCCGAATTAGCGTTAAGCCTAATCATGTTATGGCATAATTTTTTAGGCATAAAATTAAAAAGAATAAACGAAAATAGCATAATCATCACAAAGACTAACATCAGATAGCATAAATACAAAAAGACATAATAATTATTTGGCATCATTACAAGACGCATAAAAATTGTGTCCTAAAAAATAAAATCATGCATTACACAAAGCAATGAAAGCATAATGCACGGCCCAATAATGTACAGCCTGATAATCCATGTACATTGGGACGGTCATCTGTGCGGACTAATAATCTCCAGCGAGTCGACGCCACCCCGCTGCGCGGGGTGTCTATTTCTGGTCTGAGGAACACAAGTGAACCCTAACCTAACCGACCTAAGACAGAGTTCGCTTATGACAAGCCATTTTTATCCGCCCTGATAATGCACGACCCAATAATCCGCGTCCACGAAAAGTGTAAATGCATTGTAACAACGAAATTGAGTTTTAGTCATTTAGAAAACTGAAATTATGGATAAGAAATTATGGATAATGAAAGATATACCAAATAATTATTAGCCCAAACAATAGTATGCGTAATATGTATTCGGCCAATACAGATTAGTTCAACTGAAATTATGCTATTAGCGTAGAATGCCAAACAAAGTAGTAGGCCAAAGTGTTATTATGCGAAAGTATTATTATGCCGTTAGAAATTATGCCAAATCAATTATGCGAAACTATATTAGTCTAAAAAAAATTATGCCAATGAAGGGGATCCCTTTATTCTTACGTCAGAATTATTCAGATCCCTGCTGTGTATTAAAAAAAACCGGTATTCTTCAATAGGACGCCGAAGACTTATAAAGTTATAAGTAGACTATTAGTACATTTTATTTCCAAATTCATTATCACCTATCTTTCTCAAACGCATAGCTACCTTCTATCAATTTCTAGTCATTTTAGTCTATAGGTAAATATCCGTTTTGAAAAATATTTGCCTGTGATACTTCTGGGAGCCTATCCTTAGAACGTACAAAAAGTAGTATAATATTCACAGAAAACACTATTTTGCATAATTATTACAAAGGCTGGCGGGTCCCCACCAGTGAAATTATAATGTAAAAGGCGATAACTGTGGATGTAAGTAACCATAACATGCACTATAGTGACTGTACAATAAACATTCAAAGCAACTGACCAACAGGCTAATTGACCCAAGCATTATATTTATTAATACAACTCTATATCGCACTTGGAGCTAAGCATGTGAGCTGCCACGTGACCCAACCATTACAGTGCTCGTTTATTATAATATGAACTGAGAAATTACTTCCATTGCACAGACGCCAATCCATGTCTAACTAAATTATGCACATAGATGCTTATGAAGAAAAGCGATTTGTTTAGAATGACATAGAGGTATCTACGACGGACGCTATGCAAACACATGCATGACCACATGGTAATGTTGTCTCATCAATACTATTGATATAAATAGGAAGTCATAATTCAAAGACAACGCTGTAAATGTAGGAAGGAATTGCACTTGCAATGTTATTCATATTTTCTATCTCATGGATGTGTAATAGGCTACGGTCATATAGTGTAGCTGTCAAATGACAATATGACATTTGAATTCGTTTTTGCTTTATACATCCTTGCGAGATGAAGTTAAACCTGCGGATTAGTTCAGATCTATTTTAAGAACATTCTCCTTCTGAATTCTAACTCAAACAGAATGCCTATCATATTTCATCAATTAACTTGATGTACCTATTCCAAGATCTCCCTTTGTTCAAGACAGTTGCACTTTAGTTGAGTATCTTCATAAGGGGATTCGTCTTGGATCATTGCCACCTCAAATAACACTGACTCGATCTCAACTCTCTTGAACTCAGCAAATTATTTAAACATATCCAATTGTTTAAAGACAACATAAAGACGTTCTTGCGCCTTAAGTGTTATTTGGCGAAGGTAGTTTTGGTGGAATGCCAATTGGGATAAAGGAAGTGTTAATCCTAAATCTTAATATTGGTTTTGGTTGATATGTTATTGGAGACTTTTTATTTCATTATTGACTTAAATGATAGGATGTGATATCCTTTAAAGAGCAGCCAAAGGAAACTGTATGCTGTAGGTAACTTTATCAACTCGTTTTTGCTTACTGCTGTGTGCTTGGGTGTTCATTGCACGATTAATTGCTTATTTATGATATTATTTTGTTAATCTTAATTAATTCCCCAGTGTATGTCCATTTATTTATTTAAGTATATTTACTGTTTGCTTTATTGGAACGATGTTTATACACATTAATAACTGTTTGCTTCAATTGATGGGGTTCGTGGGTACTATAACATGTGAATCATAAATAACGTCATGGATCTTCCAATAGTTCATTCGATAATATTCCATTATGTGTGTGTTCTGTTAAGTCTGTTTACAGTAAATATATATACATATATACACCACAAGGTGGACTGATGACCTGGTAAAGGTCGCGGGAGTCCGCTGGATGCGGGTGGCGCAGGACCGGTCATTGTGGCACTCTTTAGGGGAGGCCTATGTCCAGCAGTGGACGTCTTTCGGCTGATATGATGATGATGATGATATATATATACTCGTATTATAATACGTAGAAAATATGCTTGATAATACCTTCGTGAGTAACGAGGCTATGATTATATGATATCAAGATTATAGTTATGTTTAAAGTACTAGACCCAAGAAGAGTGACATCCTGACTCCGCGTGATAAAATGATACCGATGTTTTTCTTGACTTTACTTCAGAAATTTCGATCAAAATGGAAAATTGAAAAATTATTCGCTACGAGCGTGATGGATGAATTCCAGAGGTCGCGGGTTCAATCCCCCTCGTGGCGAATAATTTTTAAATTATCCACTTTGGTCGAAATTTAAAATTTCGTTACCGGACGTTTCTGCTTAGTAAACATTGACTGTTTACTTCAGAAACTATTCAAACTTTAAAGTGTTCATTTGCTTATTAACATTCGATCAGACCTCGAACATCTTTTTCTTTCGATACTTCTAACTTATTAATATTTAATAGAAAGAGTTCATCATTAAGGGCTATTTAGGTATAGCCCTTAATGATGAACTCTTTCTATTAAAAATTTGTATTTCTTTCATCGTTAACATTAGAACAAGGTCTCATTGTCAAACGATTCGCAGATCTAATATGGTTGGTCCAAGCCAGAGTGACACCAATTACTATCATGATGAGTCTCAATTGAAACGCATGCACTGCAATAGGGTCACATTTGTACTCAAGATGTTTCCCATAAACTACTTAATGCTGGACGACATTATACGAGTATGACATACTTCGTACATTGGAGGTACCAATGCGAAGCTAACTGAATACGAATTTGGCAAACAAAAATGCTCTTCGCAGGTGAAATGAGAGGCTGTATGAGATTATGAAAAATTGTTTTTATAATTTATTTTAGTAAAGTGCCTATCTGAGTATGGCAATTGGCAATGAAACAGCCATACTCATATACACGTTTTTGGTTAAAAAGAAATACTCATATTTAATGTGTTTGGGTCCGAAAATGCCGAATTGAATATGGTAAAACGTGCACGAACGTTGCGGACGGTACAATAACCGGATACCGAGGATTGAAAAAAAAAACTCAAACTAAAAATAAAAAATACCCTCCAAATTAAAGACCTTTTCCTGCTTACAGTGTTATTAATCGATATTTAATGTTAAGTACCTATCAGAATGCTAAAATGGTATATCATATATAATGGAGAGGGCTATGCTGGAAGTTTATCTGAGTGACCGAATCAGAAATGGGGAACCAAGCGGTACCAAGGTAACCGATATAGCCCTTCGAATCGCTAAACAATAGAAGTGGGCGGTTCTACGTGCAATGTGCCAGAACCGATGGCCGTTGAGGCGGAAAGGTTCTCAAGTGGCGACCACATACTGGAAGACGCAGCTCGAAAAGGTGGGCTGACGAACTGGTGAAGGTCGCTAGAGTCTGCTGGATGTGGGTGACGCAGGCCCGGTCATTTTGGCACTCTTTTGGTGAGGCCTATGTCCAGCAGTGGACGTCTTTCGGCTGGATTTGATAGCTATCCAAACACATCCAAAAGTCACAAATTTTAAGACTCGATTTTTTTTTAATAATTATAAAACTAAGAACTAAGAATCAGACCTGCCTATCTTAGAACCCATGTTCCCATAGGAAAACAGTAACCACAGGATGCTCTTAATACGTATACGTGTGTATTGTAAGAATGCCAAATGGGAAACAAAAAACATTGCTTTGAGAATAATGGTTGCCAGTATTTTCGGTGCCTTTCTATTGTTAGTCAGTTGTTTTCAAACGGGCATTAGTCACAGATATTTGACGTTTTGTTTTGTGTATGCGTTTTAACATTGGCGCCCTGTGGTCGCCTGGCAACAAGCCCCTTTGCATCAATATAAAAAAAAGCATTGGCGCCCAAACGATAGATAGCATATATGAAGGTGTGTACGTACAGAATTAAATATTTTCCGTTGCTATAGCAGCACGCTGAGACGATCGAGTGGTGCCGCCAATAGTTAGTATATTTTTAGTACAATTCGCACACACTAATAGGTATTCTTGTGTATGAGTGAACTCGTCTAGACAATTAACTAACATTAAACTACTTGGTCTATCAATTCCGCGTGCCTGGAGACACAAAAAGAACACAAATTACGTTACAGCCTCAATAGGCGACTGTAATTATATTTTATATTATATATTTAGGTTTGAAATATATTATATCACATAAATATGACTTACAAATATAAACTTTAGACTCCTACTAATATATAGACAATGATAGTAGGACGGTTTCTGTTTTTTATATACCAACGTCTACTTTCAATATATTCTACAGAAAACTTCTGTTTCGATATCTTTCTAATTTTAGTGAGCTGAAACTATTCTGAGTTCCCTACATAAAATAAGACCTTCCTCTAGTCATGAATCGCTATTTCCCGCATACACTCAAAACGACTGCTATTACACAACGATATTATGTGACCTATTGCTAATAATAACTGGTCCAATTTACGAAGAACAAGAAGGCTATGTTTAGATCTGAATGTGGAATTGTCATATTCAAGGTGACATGTATACCTATTGGTTATCGAATCTTAACCGACGCCAATTTTGCAAGCTAAACCCACGTTCAACTCTGTTTTCATTATGTAAGCATTCGGATACCATGGACAGTACTGAAAAGTTGGTATCTAATCTAATAATAAATTGTCTGCCATATTTCGAATTTATTTGCTTATAGTAATATCATACTTATAGTGAAAGTACCTATGAACACAAATGAACGTGAAATGTTAAATAAAAAATGTCTACTTACCAACATGCAATAGGCCGGTGAGATCTGATTCTGAAATAGAAAAAGCATTAGTGAGTAAATGATCCATGGAATGCGTGCAAAGACAATAATTACATAAAAAATAACAATAACATAAATGAAATAGATAGCATGATACTAGAGACGGATTAACTGAAATGCCATCACCATTTACAATTTCTGGATAAGATTATATAGGGCTCATTTTTCTTTGCAAGTAATACGTTATTCCATAGGCATTGTCCGGGTGTCTATCAAGTAATTACTTACCCGTCGGTAGAAAAAACAACTTTATGTCATGCTCATTATGTACTAAGCCTATATTCATTATGATGCGAAAACTCTCTACTATCAAAGATTAATATTCTCATAAGCAAGTCCTTAATAATAGTTGACAATGTGGCGCCGTTTTATATTTAGCAATAGAGATTAAGAGCCACTGACCTGTAGATAACAGAACATACTTATTTATATGTAAGAATTGTAAAACGTATCTTAATCGTAAGCTTCAACTAAGGTTTTCTAATATAGTAAGCGTTAGAAAATAGTTTCTCACCGAAAACTAAAACATTTAATAAAAAATGTTTGATGATGATGATGATGATGAAAAAATGTTTATTCAGCAATGGCAACAACATATTATGAATACTAACGCACTGGTTTATTTCTATCTGATAAGCTGCGGGTAAATATTTGTCGAGAAAAGGCCATCATTGACGCAAATGATCCTATCAAAATCGAACCATTGATATGGCACAACAATACTACAGGAGATGACCCAAATTATGCAATAGTAAGTTTTTATCATATGCCAGCCAGGCAGCCAATGACGTTCAGTTAGCTGCTATGTATTCGTAACAACAATAAGTAAGATGATGTTTAATTGTAAATAACTAAAGAAGATTTTGTTTATTCCATGGTGATTCAATTAGTGATCAATAGGTTAGATTGCTATCCCTATTGAGAAGCACTGGACGCAAAATTACGTGACAGGAAGACAGGAACTGCCTAGCGTATATTGAGTCGGATGGTTTATTTTTGTTTTGTCTCATAAATACGAACCATATATAAAAGATATTAATAAATATTAGGTTGACACGATTTGACTAACACTTCGTAAATGTGAGAGTCAATTTAGTTAAAGCAGAGGAGTTAATATCATAGTCATGTCATCGCTGTCGATTAAAAAGTCTATCGTTAAGCTTGTGTAAGACTGATATTTTTCGCGATAGGCGAAATAACAAAGGCCATGGGATAGCAACAAAAACGCAAACACAATAAGCAACTACTCATTCTAGGTCTTATCAGTCGCGGCAGTTGATTCCAATGCCGGTTGCCACAGGAAATACTTCCTTCCGTTGAAGGAAAGGAAATCAATTCAGATGTCACATGGCTCATTAACGGACATACACTATTTAAATAGCCGAGAAATATGCAGCAGTTAAACCTACCAGTCCTAATCATTCGTTATCGCCATATTTAAACAACATTAGTTCACAAGACGGACTAATACTGGGTTATTTCGTGTCCACATCGAAATTGAAACACCAACGAAGTGTCAAATAGCTTCAAATATAGCCCGGTTACGTAAACCAAGCGGGTATTATGGACAAGCTAAGAGAGATAGCGTCTATCGCAAGCCACGGGGGGCGATAGTATTAAAGTGGTATTAAAGGACAAACATCACTTGACCCCTGATAACATACAGGGAATAATACACACCGTGTGATAATGTTGGAAATAAGACGACGGTATTTCATCATAGGTGCTTGTAGGAATATGATTTCGTTACGAACAAAGACATTAAGGAAATTGGAGTAATGGAGTTCTCCGACCTCTCGCCCCCGGTGATTGTAATCTTACCACTGCTCTTTGATTGTAAATGACGCTAGATCTGATGCCATCCCTGATAAAGTGATAACACGAATAAAAATTGCCAAGTATTAAGGCTAAATAAAGGAAGGGTTAGTCAGGCAATATGACCTGCATTTGGTCTTTGTCACTTATTAGTTATCTATATCTATCTATCTTTTATATATCCTAGAAACTGTAACTGGTATATTACTATTACTTATCGTTGCTACGAATAGTGCAGCTAAACAAATACAAATAGTTTTATTAAACATACTTAATCTATTACAATAATACTGACCCCCACACTAGGCATTGCCTGTCCCGCATAATATTGTAATTTTCCCAAGTAATCCTTATCCCATAAAAAACATTCCATGTAAAAAAGAGGCCAAGTCTCGAAACTCTTCCACCGTAAAAAGTTGTGAGATATTTCGTAGAGCCAAGTCTCAGGCATTCTTATTAATCTTTTCATCACACTTGCTCGAAAAAGGGGTTCGTAATGCGCAGACATACAGAGCTGTAATAGCCTGTGTTACGCCCACGGGCGTAATAGTTTTTTTCTTAAATTGTATCTGTCACTCATGCGGCAGTTACAAAGCAAAGAGGTTTTATATCAAATACGATGTCTCAAAACGTATTTATAAATAAATTTAAACTTAAAAAACTACTTAAACATGTTTAACTGAATTATTTACAGATTTAATATGTAGTTATTTAAGGTCTATGTATTTGTGTTATTTGTATATATGTATGATTGTGTATGTATGTTTATATATAGAGCTATTTATGTACGTGTATTGATATAATTATTTTGATTTTTGGCTTATTATAATCTCTGCACCACCTACTACATAATCTAGTTTTATCTCTTTCTCCGATACCCAAAGGTTGTCTGGAAGAGATCGCTCTTCAGCGATAAGACCGCCTGTTGTCTACCTCTACCTACATGTTATTGTATTGTTTCTCTTTTTAACTGCTTTGTTTGTGTGAGGTGTGCAATAAAGAGTATTTGTATTGTATTGTAATGTTATTAAGTGTTTTCAAATCGTGGCTGTATACCGAAGGGTCTTTGCCATACGCGCCTCACGACAAATTCAACAAAATGGACGACTGACATGATGCAGTGTTTATTACGATTTGTATTCATTTCATCTAAAATGTATTTGTTTCCTCGCAAATGTGATGAAAAACATTGTGTATAACACGGGCGTAAGAATATTGTAAACTCGAGTCACCAAAAGCCCTCCGCCTTCGGCGTCGGGCTTCTGATAGACTCTTGTTCGCAATATTCCACTTCCGCCCCTCGTTAAACAATGTACTATTATTAGCCTTCTAAATAAAATTCTGCAACGTGGCAATATGACGTTAAATTGAAATTCGATTTGATAAGATTCGCAGTAAGTAGCTGTGTTCTTTACATATCAGGTATATTCCAAGAGAGGGCGCATATATTATTATAACCTGTCTGCTAACTAATGTCATCAGTACGAAAACCTTATTCTTTTCCCGTAAGCCATGACGGTGAAACCTTACGCCGAGTGTAGCAAAGCAGTTGGCGCCACTTCATCCAGGTCAAACCACAGCTCGTAAAGTGTATGGAAGGTTGCAGTTTCAAATAAAAGAGTTGTTTCAGCTACTGTGCAATGCCTAAAGATTATTCAAATTGTCACTGGGAACAGTATGTAGTAAAAGGAACAAAAGCTGTATTTTATTAATTCGCTGGAGTAAATTAACTGACCTTGCGAGCGTATACTCATGTAAGTACGCTGTGGTGAGACTTAAGAGCTACAGCCGTTTATTTCCATGAATGTAAAGTTATCCTTACTGGATATCTTGATATTGTTCAATTTGCACCGGATAATTATTATACATTTTCGTGTTCGCTAATGCGTTTTCATATAGATATTCTGCCTTTTCGCACGGCAAATGGACTAATCATAGTAATAATACATATGAATAAGGTGAAAGTGAAAAACATTAAAATAAAAAAATACAGAATATTATATAATACACTTTTGACTCAAAAGGTGTGTATTTGCGATTATATACATACGAAGATCTATTCGAGTACAACCCATGGATATTTCGCTAATACACTGGACTCCCGCAATTCAGGTTGGCTCATTTCCATAGTGTTATTATGTGTCTTGACAGATGTTAACGTTATAAGAGACATGTGTGCCCTATATCCATTAAAGTAACGGTTTGTTTTGGTTGCTGGGGAATCGAACTCTAGTTAAAAGACATTATTCTTACGCCCGATTTTACCTCCCCGGAATACAGGTTTTAATCTTAATCAAAGATAAAACGTCAGAATTTTATGGACTGTTTTGAAAGAAACTGTAGTACTTACTGATAATTATGTATTACCTAAAATTGGATTCAGAAGTAAGCGGGCATCAAACTCTGAAGTACCAGCCCAGGATGCCACCTTGATTAATAACATAATAACGACAAATGTGTAGTAGACTAGTTGAGATGAGTACCTATCAAAAGTAGAAAAAACTTCAAACTAAGGGTTTCATAAAGGAAGAAGACATTCATAAGTACAATTAAGCGTAAAGATGTTGAGCGTACCCCGTCGCCTATAGACGCTTGCAGCATCAGGGATACAATATGTGCGGTGGTAGACTATTCAAGTTTTGTGAGAATTTCCTGTGTAATATGGATGAAGATCGTCGCTGTCTATACAGACTCTCTTTTGAGTTCTGTCTTACTTAACCTTGGGAAAACACCAACACACAACAAGAGTTAGGGGCTCAAAATCTTCTGACGTGGTACAGGGAAATAAATTTAAATCCTGCGGAGATGTTCTTTGTTCACATGACGCACAAGGAAGCAACATGGACGACGTAGTAGTATGATGCTTTCCGTCTTAATCAAGATTCACTTACTTAGTTGCGCGTTTTATATACACAGATAGTATAGAAGAGCATGTCAAGTGCCTTTTATATTTATAATATGGTCACTTACATCTAAGATCTGTCGTGAACTAGTTTTACTGACAGGCTATTCAGGAAGACTCGAACTAAAAAATGCTATAAAATTCGCATCTGACATTTATATTGGCACACATTAAATATTTATTTCGATTGTATCGATGACGTTAATTGGTTTTAATCGTTCGTAAACAGAGTTTTGTATTATTTGGTTAGAACACACCAATTAGTACTTAACCGATCCTAGTGTTTATAATAACAACATTTATTACATTAGGTACATAAATAAAGAAATATCTGAGGATAATCTTACACAAATCGACCGACCTAGTCCCAAACTAAGCAAATCTTTGTAATATGGGTACTAGGAGACGATAAACGTACTCAACAGACTCAAGAACACCTACTATGTACCTACCTAAGGTCAGAAAAGTAGTGAACCTGCAAAGAATTTTGTAATCGTTATGAACACAGTAACTAGTTGGTAAAATATTCAAAGTGTGGTATCGGTTTAGTTATTCATCCCGCGCGGGACCGAACGATTGGTGAGAGAATGTTTGATAGTGGAGGGTAAGTAGTTCCGGGGATTAACCCTACATGCAGACAATCTTGCAATCTCACCGACTTTTCCTCTCTATAATATTTAACTGAGACGACGGGGGAGACGCCATCGCCAGGTACCGAGGTGTCACCGCGTACTGCGACTGTACTGTAAATCCCAATTTACTCACCACCTAATGCTACAATGTATCACGTTACATACTCGTACAGACGGCGCTGACAGCACTATACTCGTAGTAATGACTGCAATTAACCGGATTAACCCCTTCCAGATAAATAATTAACATAATGACAACCATTAAGGGCTCGTGGATTAAACATTTGTTTGCTGTAGTGACTAAGGGAAAATATTTTTCCATTTCCCGTCAATGTTTCCATTATATATAAAACACTAGCGTTTGCTCTATTACTTATAGTTTATGTCGTATATGGTTCTCGGAAAATCTCCGAGTGACCACAATTGTAACATTAGTTGTAAACCGTATCCGCCGCCTTTCTGGGAAATAAAGGTACGAAAACAATTGAATAGCTAAAATATTCCTTAGTTGATCGTAACATAGGAAGACTTTAAGAAGTTTAATAAAAAACTTTTTGGGGACCCTATACAAACCAAACTAGTCCCAAATTAAGGATTGCTTCAACTACGGGCATTCATCGACGATACTTAAATTGAGTAGCACCCACTCAAGACACTAAAATATTTGCGTTTACCGAATTTGAACCCAGGACCACAATTTGCTTTCACAGCTGAGAGAGGCACTGGCCACTGCCAACTCAGCAAAACTATTATCTGGCAGTGTAATTATAGACACGACATTCTTATAATTGACTAAATACATACATTTTGACACGTACATTTCTGCCCAGAGTGGTTCAATAAACCAGGTAGCGGTACCAGCACATTATTGTCCGATACCAGGTAAAGCAGGTAATAAATACGTTACGTGGGTAGCCACGTTTGAGAGATTGCGAAATATTAGGTACCTAAATACAGGAAATTGAGCGCAAGGAAGTTATTTTATTGTAGTTTATCTCCGTTTGAGTTGCCAGGTAAGTCATAGACTGAAATATGTGCGTTTAAGGGTAGGTCATCTCTAAGAAATCTCTCTTCAGACTTATTATTTTCTGTGGATAACCAATTAAGTCAGAGAACATAAATCCTACTAATTGAGTATGGAATACTTCATCTACCGATCTCATTAATAAGACACTAATGAGGAAACACTTCATAGGAAACTAGTCACAACTGTTTGAATTGTAGTTTTCCCCGATGAACATTAATATGTATGTTTAATAATATTTCCTTCTTTAGTGATTTCATTATAGTAATATATTATCGGTTGCCTTCGCTACACATTTGCAGAACTCAGCGTGGTATGTTTCCTGAATTATGCCCATCAGGAGCAAGATTTCTGTAGCAACCCGCTTTTGTTTGAGTGTATTTTAACATGGATCCTAATGGCTTTTAGATCCGCGGTAACAGTGTCAGAGTCAACAATGTTAACTAACTTTAATGGGTCAGCAACAGTATTCACCTCTGATCATACACATCTTCTAATATAACAAATACTTTACTTTGGAAATTAGCAGTGGAGCGTCTACATCTTAACCAAACTGATGTTTTGCTTCTCTGGAATTATTATTGAAACAACTTGGCCATTGACGTAATGGAACAATAGACTGCACTTCCACGTGGCGTCTTAAAACTAATTGTTGAAAATGCACAATGTTATTTGATAACCGGGGGAAATTCTGTTTCACACAATATCCACTTCTACATTTTGGCTTAATAAACTATCCGCTTTAGTTACCTAGTATATGAAGGATAACTCTATAGTAGATTGTGTCTCAAGGGAGTAAATTATATATTTACGGCCGGGGCGGTATATAATTGAACCAAGAGTGAAGCAAAATATTCTAAGTGTTTACGCCCAAGACGAACATTCACACCTTCTATTAGAAAAAATTAAATACCTGATTAGAGAGAAACGATTAAACTTTTCTGGAACGAAAAGTACAACTTTGATCCCTCATTTCAGTGTAACAATGACTCTTGTCTGAATAGCAGGTATGAGAAGGTTATTACTAAAATGATGGTGATGGCAAGCTTACGGCTCGCCTGATTGTAGGTGAACGCCGCAAACTTTGGACGCTTACAACGCCAAGGCACATCAAATGAACGTTGGCAACCCTAGATACAACGAAGGTTTCGTGGAAGTAAATATATTAGATATTTGTCGCTCCGCATCGTCTCGCCTGGCATATATTTCCTAGGATTGAACACTTGATATCAGAGTGAAGGTATTGTATTGTGCATTGTATCAATTGGTGATAATGATAATGCTCAAAATAAATAATGCAGGCTTAAGTGCCTCCGACAAGCGCTTATCGAGCTATCTGTCGATTTGTGTTTCCGGATACTCTGGATCATGAAATGGTTGAATGCCTTCTCAGAATCGTGCAATAACAATGAGTAAGTGACCAGGATATTGCTTATTTGTGAGATAAACGCCCGGTTTGGGATTTGATAAGAATACAATTTATTGCATGAAGGGTTGGTTACCATTTATTGCGAAACGACGAATAGTAATGACGATGACGTCAATATGCAATTGACTTTCTGCTAATCTACATTGGTTGCCTCGGCCATATCGCTCGCTTTATTGCATTTCGGGTCCTTTCAAAACTACATAATATGTACTTTATGACGCGTTGCGAGGGTGCCGGTCAAAGTATACGGCCCGATAATCCGCGTCCATCTATCTTTCTCTCTCTCTTTTTGCAGGAGTTAAAAAGAAACAGAGATATAGTGGACGTCGATTATTGGGCCGTACATTAACCGGCACCGTTGCGAGGTACCACTTATTTGTCTTAATGTCGTCACTGGCATCAAAAATCTTTGCCAATTGTCAATAGGACACAGCTGAATTCTGCACGGCTAGTACAAGAGCGCGCGCGAGCTGTCTCGCGACGAGATGAACTATCGGATATAAGTGGTCTAATTAGAAAGAAGTGACTATCCGATATTCTATCTCTTATAGTGCTTGCAGTGCTGCCAAAACTTGTTCCAAGTAGCGTCGTACGCGACTCAGTGACTTCTGTGGCACTCGCACTTTGCAAATTGGAAGGAAAAGCTTCGCAGAACGAGAACACTTCAGGTTGCCAACCTATACAAAGAGGTTAGGTCAGTTGCGCTCACAACGACGAAGCAGATACGGCCAGAGGAGGGCTAGCAGCTAGCCAACTGAAGTTTCATCCTTGCAATTAAGATTTCTTCTTACACCGGAGTATTTCTTCTTCATCTGCCCCTCTCTAAACAAAAACAATACAACAAAGTATGCTTGTCGATGGCGCCATGGACGCAACAATACTTGAGCACTCTAGGCGAAGATTTTCAACGTTTGGTTTTTACTACACAGACGTCACGTCAAAACAAACGGCTGGTAGTAAAAAACCGGATACAGTTCTCGTGTATAAAAACGTAAGGTAATCTTTATGGCGTCACAACATGACTTGGAAACTATATGACATCATGTGAGTTATGTTCACAATGGTGTTCACGGTTATTGTGAACAATAAGTTGCGCTGTTTCTAATGTCTATTGAGTTTAGAATGACTAGTTCTAAATCTAGAATTAATTGTAGGTAAAATCTATACTAATATATATCCATACTAATATTATAAATGCGAAAGTGTGTCTGTCTGTCTGTCTGTCTGTTACCTCTTCACGCTTACACCGCTGAACCGATTGCGATGAAATTTGGTATGGAGATAGTTTGAAGCCCGGGGAAGGACATAGGGTAGTTTTCATCCTGGAAATCATCCCCTAAGGGGATGAAATGGGGGGTTGAAGTTTGTATGGAGCTGCGATATAAACGATTTCCACGCGGACGGAGTCGCGGGCAGAAGCTAGTAATATTATAAATGCGAAAGTGTGTCTGTCTGTTACCTATTCACGCTTAAACCGCTGAACCGATTCGGATGAAATTTGGTATAGAGATAGTTTGAGCCCTGGGGAAGGACATAGGATAGTTTTTATCCCGGAAATCATCCCCCAAGGCGCGGACGGAGTCGCGGGCAGAAGCTAGTACTGTATAAAGTAATACAAGCTTTGAACCATATTAGTTCCCAGAATTTTTAACTCTTAGTTGCATGCAGTATCAATAATGATAACAATGCAGTAGATCGAGTACCACTCGAATACGTTTTGATTTGAAATTATATTGACATGAGAATGGCTTAAAAATATATTTCACCAACATAAATGCCTCAGATAAAATTTAGTTATTATGGAGTAGTCTTTCGAGTGTTAACTTACCCAGTGGTGGATCGCCCATACAAACCGATTCCCACCCGCTTGCCTAAAATTTCTGCTATATATTACCAAACTCGTAAATCATCAAGAACAGTCCCTTTTTTGCTCTGGATTGTCCAGTGAAAACTCTCACGCGGCGCCACTGTCACTTGCTCAAGTTATAAAAGGTTAGCTAACTAACGGGACAGTCTACGTCAAATATAATGTTTACACTTTAGCACCTTATTGTATGTATATGTGTATGTACGCACTTTATTGACACAATAACAGGTTTAAGCAAATTACATGTCAGAAAAGGCAAAAAATATATAAATATGTTTTTGGCGTCGACTCTATACCTACCATATTTAACGTAGTACCCGAACTATGTGGTAAGTGTAATAGCTAAATTAGTACCTGTATTGAAGATATTTTGTGTGTATAAAAGGCCTGTTGGGTTGGTAAGCGGACACCGTTCTACTAAAATAAAGACGTTAATCGCCTGGCATAATCGAAGTGCTTTAAAATGGGCCGTCCAAGCGGTGAAAGCAATTAATCCTGCTACTCCATAAGTCAATAGTTACTCAATAGGTCATAAGGCTTCGTCTTGTGAGGTCACGAGCTCTGATATACATGGTAATACAATACAAGTAAGGTAGGTAATTATACATGTACAGTCGAGTAGAGTCGAGTATGTTCCATATATATGTGCGTTCCCAGATTTAATCACATCACATAATAACCGCCAAATAATCAAGATTCGTCAATACCTACCCAAGATTCATTATTTATTTTGTCATGGTGAAATTCTTGAATCAAAAATTACTTAAATAATATAACACCTAAAATGCATTTATTGGTTTTTTGCCCGCCTACGGTAGAGAGTAGAGAGCGAAAGGAAGGGATATGTTTTAGCAGTCTGTGTTTGTATTTAGGTGTGTTCCACTACTTTCACTGTACCGTTTAAGGGACTGAACCGATTTTGATAAATTAGGTGTAAATCGATTCGAAATTATGCTCCGGGTGACAGGCTAGCTTTTGCATGTTTTTTTTTTGTATGAAGTGTATGCTTACTTAAGCAATATAGTCCGAAAAATGATAGTAGGTAGTTATCTATGGAAAGCAACACGAAACGTTCCCTTGTTATACCTACCTATTCAGTAGTGCAGTTGCGACACCTGGCAGTAATGAGGTAAGTAGGTACATGAGCAGTATCATGTACCAAGTAGGTACTTGGTACATACTGTACCTAATTTACGGGTAAGCGTTAAGTAAGACACTTTAAATAAAATTTGATTCTCTTTCAATATTTTTATTACCTTCCTGCATTAAATTGCCAAAATAAACAAGCACTAATGAGCTAAGTACTTTAGATTCTTGATTTACTATAGGTAGGATCATTATACCGGTTACGCGACCAGCTTCGGTTAGCGATTACCGATTCGATTGATGGACAAGGTTTCTTCAACTAAAGATTAACATTTCAGCAGAATCTTAACATTCTTAACGAACCGTGAGCCGTATGCAATTTTTTAAGTAGGTACTTACTTATTAAACAGAAATATCCTTTTAGGCTCACCAATTCACCTGTGTGGCCGCAAAGCGGCACACTAAATGAGGTGGTCGCTTACCAGCGAAATTAATGACCGTCTTCCAGTTTTCTTATATAAATTATCTGCTTAAAAGAGTGATATAACATTATAGTGCAATAAAATAAAGGTACCTACTCCCACAACTAAGCTAACAGCTACATTACAGGGCCTTAATTAAATGTAAAAATAAGTAGTCTGTTAAATGGGACTTTCTGCTGTTCATATTTTTTATATGAAAAACAGGAGACCTGATGAGACCCATTCAAATAATGTAAATAGTAGCGCCATCTATGCGAGATTGTTATAAACATGACTGCAAATGGTTGACTATCACCATTTTGCCATTTCACAAATCTTTACATCACTAGCGCCATCTGTATTACGCTTAACGAGTCAGTTGTTAACGCAACGCAAAGCGCCACCTTGTGACATAATGGTGAACTTTTTATATAAGCGCCATCTAGCGCTGATTTGCGTTACTACGTACTAATGACGCCGCCAGGGTTAGCACACGTTACCACCAGTGCTTATAGTTACACAATAAGCCGCTAGATGACAGAAAAATAAATATAGTCACCAGTGCAATTTGTTCCACTAAACACCGCTAGATGGCAGAAAAATTAAAATATTATTCTCAGAATTTCAATTTGCCTTGTTAAGACTTGTTATGCAGTAAATAAGGACTTAATCTAAGCTTACACGTCAAAATATGGACTAATCTTGGGATAAGCACTATTATGGTTCGGCAAATGGACACTTAAAAACGAAATCTAATTATTGTCTGCTAAACACGCACTTTAAAAAAACATTGAAATAATTTTCAGAAAATCTTACCGGTGTCGTTGAGCAGTCCGTTAATGTCCGTCGTCGACCCATCGGCCGACATTGCTGTAACAAAGGAAAATTGGTTTGAGTAAGCACTTGTGAGTAAGCTCATGTGTCTCAGGTTACAGACTCCACAACATTAAGAATTTTCGTAAGCCCTTAACATAAGACGCGACAGCCCAGCCCAATAACATGGCCCGCTATTATTAGGTATTTTTAAATAAATAAGTACACGCAAATTGGAAATGCGGACTTTTCATTTTTGGTTGTTCCTTATACACTTAAGTATACCTATTTTATCTAGACCGCAACCACTTTTCTGTCACAGCGATTATTTTCAAGACGTTAATAATGAAGGATATAAATTATGAACTATTTAACGACTTAGGTTAACTATGTAGGTACCTAGGTACTTATGAGTCATTACGTCATTAGGTACTCATTTAAATGCCTACTTTGTCTGACTTTATCTTTCATAGTCCACCTCTTTACTACCTATGTTATAGGTACCTAATACTGATCGAATTTTACTTATTTTAATGAAGGGTTCCTTACCTACCTAATCTATAGGTACGTATTTATAAGTCGTGATTGTTCGTGATGAGGATATCTCTTTTCATAACTCGGTGTGTTACAAAAGCGAATTCTATCGGATGCTTTATATTTGTACATAGTCGTTGTATAAACGCGGCAATTTTGAAGAAAAAAACGCAAGCTGATCAACACGAAATGCGTAAAGCCTCTCACAGACTGCGCGGCCTGCGGTGGCGGTCCATAGTAAACTTGACAGCTATTGACCGCCACCGCAGGCCACACGCGTCTGTTAGTGGTTCTACTTATAACTGACAGCTTGTTTCATAGTTAAAATACCGAGAACAGCACGATCATCAGACGGCCGCAACATACTCTCGATTTTTCTCGCACTAGGTAAACCTCTTGTTCTAAGTGTTCTAAAAGAGAGAGACGGATAGTGCGAGAAAACTAGAGAGAAGGAATGTCGCAGCCGTCTCATGATAGACGTGCTGTTGCCATAAAACAAATGCTTGTGAATCTACTCCTACACAAGTCACTCTCAGACTTGCGTACGTGTTTCACGTGGTAAACGAATGATAAACATAAGGACACTTCCTAATACCTAGCAGGACCGGGTGATGAATACTTTCCTTATCTTTATAGCGCGATAAACTCGGGTACCTAGGAGGTCTATTTTGATTCGATGTGTTGAAATGTCATGATTTTGGTGGCGCTCACTAGTTCTAACACATCATACCTCATCCCATGTAACATCAGAATTTTAACGAAGAAATTCGTCGACGTATATCTAGGGTATCAAAGGGAAATATTTTTAGTTTGACTTATTTGGATCTAATAAGTGCTTATCAAACATAATATAATACTAATTTTATTGAGTTTCAAATGGTTTTCCTGGAAATCACATCACGATCATCGCACGATTTTTCTTATCTTATCTGGAATAGGGTAAAGTCAGTAATGAGTACCTAGTCAGTAGTAATAAGTGAGGTACGTTCAGCAACCAACAACACAATATATAGAGCATACTTATGTAGAGCTCTATAGGCCCGGGTAAAATTATAACTTCATCCATTACCCGATGGTTTGTTTACGTTGTTACATAAAATGTAAAATATATGATCGCGCCGACAAGGACGTCCGTCGGAGCGTGACGCGTCGCGGTCGCTCGCTTGTCGCGGTGTTTGATCGCCGGTTACAGATAAACGGATCATGCTTGGCCATATTGGAGATAGGGCACAGCGGTGGTCATCGCCAATACCATCAGCCGATATTCTGTTGGAGTATAACGCTGGCCATCTTTACGAAGACTTTGTATTTTTGAATTAAGAAGAGCCTGTCAGCGCTGTCTCTGTCAATCAGATTTTGTGCTGAACAGATGTCATACAATGTTTTAACATTTAATATATTTCAATATTTACATTATTTCCACTGCGCCCGTGTTGCTTATTGCTTTAAACTCTAATAGGTAATGTGCCTTATCACGGCAATGTGAATATTATGTAAAAATAATATTATTTTGTTCAAAATATGGGTGAGTATTCTAACTCGGCAGTTACGATGGAGAAACTGAAAGGTACGACAAATTATCGTGATTGGGTATTCCAAATGCAGAATATTCTCATATTTGAGAACTTATAGCACTGTGTTACGGGACAGTATAAATATATATTCATGCTCATGCTGACAGGCTTTTTATGATGGATGAGAGTGCATGGAGCTGGGGACATTACATGCAGCGTTCTACACAATGTTTTCCTTCACACCGAAAAGCCACCTCCTCAAATTTCAGGCAGCCAAACGTGGGAAGTAGGTACCTCCTTACAGTTTGCAGACGAATGACGTGCGAGCAGTGTTTCGAGTGGAGGTCGTGGTGGTCGTAGAGAGCGTCAGGAAGCACCGGGCGATGTATTGACGCATTTTTTACACATTATTACAATCAACCAGACGAAGAGCTTTTACAGGAGAAAGATCAAAAAGATCTTTTGGTCTTTCCTGCTCAGTTTAACGTGTATCTACTAGATTCTAACACAGACAAAAAGGCCCCCATTTTTGCATGCATTTTTTAGGTTTCCAATCCATATCCATATCCATACTAGTATCCATACTAATATTATAAATGCGAAAGTGTGTCTGTCTGTCTGTCTGTCTGTATGTTACCTCTTCACGCTTAAACCGCTGAACCCACGGAATAAAGAATCCATGGATTCTTTATTCCGTGGCTGAACCGATTGAGATGAAATTTGGTATGAAGATAGTTTGTATCCCGGGGAAGGAAATAGGATAGTTTTTATCCCGGAAATCATCCCCCAAGGGGATGAAGTGGGGGGTCAAAGTTTGTATGGAGCTACGATATAAACGAGTTCCACGCAGCAGACACTAGCGTACGTAATAAATCATTAAATCATAAATCATTTATTCAGTCACAGAGTGGTTTTCAATTGTTATTTGATGGTGCCTCTTTTTGAGTATACAATACCTGTGCTAAGAGGCACCGCTCTTCATTAGTTGGTAGTGGACATGTAAAGAATAATTGTATTATAGTAATCAAAATTAAAATGTAAAAAACTCAAAAGAAATAAAAGAACATCATTAAGAAAAATAACAAGAGCAGTATTATCTTACGCTTCAATTTAAAATTAAACATAATAAGCACTTTTATAACATGACCATGCAAAATGTTAATAATAGTGGAATTAAAATATTGCGGACAATTTGTTTCTTTAACTTTAACAAAGTGCTCCTGATTGTGAGTAAGAAAAACTCAACATTCCGGAATTTGGTAAATTAAAAGGTACACTATTAAAACGCTCAGATGATATCACCTTGACAAATGTTACACCGTACGGAAAAATGTCTCTCTTGGTTCAATTACTACTACTTAGTAACAGAACGGGAAAATGGCATCGAGGAAAACAAACGCCGATCACTGAATTGCGACACCGATATAAAGGCTGTCCGGAAGAGCATTGGCCGACGTCAGTTTCAGGGGCACACTGTTTGTATGTGGGTACGTTTATGCTATACTTCAATACGTACGTAATGCAATTGTGCAAGTAGATCGAGACGCGGTAGGTATCAGGATTTTTGGAATCTATCTGTGACTCTATTGCAAAAGGGTAGATACTGTCAAGGCAATTACAACATGGATCATGTTGTATCTCGTCTCCGTGACAATGACACATATCTACTGGTTAGTGGTTGGTAGGAATCTACTAATTACCAATCTTCTTTCCGAAATCCTGAGAGTTTTCTAGTTACAAAACGTGAAAGTTATTTCAAAACGTGACATACTTTTTATCTTGTCTTTTATTTTTTATTTTATTCTAGTACAACCAGTATATTTATCCTAAGAACATGCATCTAAGTCCTCAACAGTACCCACTAGGACTTACATTAACTATCTCCTAAAAAAACAATTGAATAATATTAGAACAATTAATGTCCAGCCCAAATAAATAAATAAGTAGCTAGGTAATCGTTATATGGCCGGTTCCAATAATCAATCCACCGGTAGTTTTCCGTACCAACAGTTACATTTTGACATATTTTCTACGGGTAATCTGTCAAAATGTAACTGCCGGTAAGGAAAACTATCGGTGGATTGATTATTGGAACCCGCCAATAGTCGATAGTGCGAGTGAAACGCCATTTTACGCTCAAAACTATCTATTGTTACCTCATCACGCTTAAACCGCTGAACTAGTTTGAGTCCCGGGTAAGGACATAGGATAGTTTTTATCCCGGAAATCATTACCCCATAGTCAGGGGGTGAAATGGGGGGTACAAATTTGTATGGAGCTACGATATAAACGAGGTCCACGCGGACGGAGTACGGACGGGCAGAAGCTATAAGTATACTATATAATCAAGTTTGTTCGCAAGGTAGTGCTAACCCAAGCAAGGTAAACACTAAACGACATAAAAGCTTCACTGTCCACGTTCTTAATTACAACATATACGTGATCTTCGCATAGTAAACATCAATAGGCGTGTTTCATGGAATATATAATGTTTTTTTTTATATTTACATAACACTTAATACCTCTTTATTTTCGATAGTGGGGAATCCCGTGTTGAAGAAACTGAGATTTTCTGGTTATTTATTTATGTTTACGAATATGTTTTAAGATTCAGTTAGTCTGTCCTGTCTATGGTATAGGAAGATAAGGGCAAATATTACAATACAATACAATACAAATACTCTTTATTGCACACCTCACACAAACAAAGCAGTTAAAAAGAGAAACAATACAATAACATGTAGGTAGAGGTAGACAACAGGCGGTCTTATCGCTGAAGAGCGATCTCTTCCAGACAACCTTTGGGTATCGGAGAAAGAGATAAAACTAGATTATGTAGTAGGTGGTGCAGAGATTATAATAAACCAAAAATCAAAATAATTATATTAATACACGTACATAAATAGCTCTATATATAAAAATAGATACACAATCATACATATACACAAATAACACAAATAAAAATATATAAATATAATACATAAACAGTCAGCCAATAATAATAATAGTAAGACAATCATGGTTAGGGGAGAGACAAATAATGTTCTTTAAGAAGAGATTTGAAGTTACCGATAGATTTAGCTTGTCTTATATCAAGAGGGAGAGAGTTCCACAGTCGAATAGCCTTAAAAGTGAACGAACTACTGTAAAATTTCGAAGATGACGAAGGCACAGTGAGTAGCAAATAGCAATTAGTGTGACTCGGACGAATATTTTTCTACTTGTATAATGACTATTACGAACGTACTGGTATAAAATAAACGTAATTTGCCACAAACGTAACCTGATTGAATGGACACTATTTAACGCTCTTTTAAAGTTTTAAAAGATACCGGTAGTATTAGAAATCAATCATTGGGTATTTTTCGGATTGTACTTATGCCTAGCTGTCACTTATGTGGGTCCATTTTGTCTGGGATAAGGAATTTCAACTCGCTTATTTCTCACTGTGACGGGAAGGCAAAAGCTAGTAGGTATCTTAAAATATATCTTTGTAAACTTCCGAGTAGGTACCTATTAAACAAACATCAAACCGATCGCGATTCGCTTTCAATTTATTCTATTGTATAAACCGTTGCTGTTGTTGCAGCCGTCGGCAAAAAGTGAATACATTTTGATATTACATTGACCATGCAAAAAATGTTAAATTACATCAATGTTCAGCTGCGAAATACTTCTGTAGCGGCTGGATTTACACTTTATAAATGAAATTGCATCTGTGATAAGTTCGGCCTTTTTAGGGTTCTGTAGTCAACAAAGAACTATAAGTTTGGCCATGTCCGTCAGTCCGTCTGTCCGTTTGCGCCTTAGCTCAGTAACCCTTTCTACTAGAAAGCTGTAAGTCGGTATGGGTACATAAATCAATCACGCCAACAAAACGGTAAATTAAACAAAATTTTTTTTTGGAGGTTTCTTTTACACGTAAAGTGGGAATGTAATTTTCTTTTTTTTCTCTTTAATCCCATGGTATGGGGTATCGTTGGAGTGTCGGAACTCCGGTCACAGTTAAATGAAAACTGAGTTACTATAGTTTGAGATCTGCATTAGGTTTCTTGGATTGAAGAACATTGAAAACAATCCTAAATAAATTAAAAAAAAATCTTTATCTCTTGACATGCTACAGGAAAATAGCAATGTACCGCAAACGACGAAACTCTTTATTTCAAGTACAATACTGTTTGCATTCAAATTCAAACACAACGGTTTTATTGTAACTAAATAAAACAACTGATTGCTATGCAAAATACCTACAACATGACAAATTTACAAATAACGTTAAAACATTCCGTTAAAACTGCCTGAATAACTTCGTATAATTTAGTGAAAACATGTTTATTTAGGTACTTGTGGTCTTTCGTTTTGGCCGCCTTGAACTTGTACCTTCACCATGAGCACGTTATTGTGATTGTGTGGCAAAATAATATTGCGCATTGCGCTTTGTACATGATACTGTTCATGTGAAAATAGTTCGAGGAAATAAAATCGACCAAGGAAATTGCATTTTGGCACGTTTAAATGGTGTTAGGAAATACATTGTAGGTGCCATAATATATGATTAGCACGGGACCGAGAAAATAGGCGTACAGTCAGCAGCAAAAGTAGCCAAGCGGGTCAAGTGCTCAAAATGATCTACACACGACTCTAATGTCAAGAGGATAAGGGCTGTCTAGATCATTTTGAGCGTGTTATTTTGCGTAACAACTTCTGCTGCTGACTGTACTCGAAGAGAGAGGCTTATGCTCAGCAGTGGGCGATTACAGGCTGATAATGATGACGATGATACGAAATATGGAATAGGTACACACAGCAACACACCTAACTAACCATACCGTGAAAACCTAGAACCTTATTACAATGCACTTAAGGTCAGATTAGATTTCCGATGGTCACTTAGCTGTGTTGTCGACTGTACTATCGAACTAGAAAACTTATGCCAGAATCGGAAAGTGAATTTAAATGTTAAAATGACCCGTATAGTATCCTAGTAGATACTAGGATTTATTATAAGGTTAGACTATACGTATGAAATTATTGGTAAACGAATTGTTTAATTTTCAGCGTTGAGACTTATCGGCTGTTACAGACGGACAAACAGACACCAAAGCGATTTCATTAGTGATCTTTTTTTCGAATTTGGTGCGATTCTTTAAAAATATATTAAATATGTAGATTTCCCATGCAATCAACGTTTCGTTTGGCCTGCATTATTGATAATGATAACATATTAATATTTGATTGCTAAATAATTGATAACACAAATCAAGTCATAAGTTCGGCGTCAAATATTGTTTACATATATATGCACGGTACTCCTTTCCCATAAGGCACACATGTCATACATGTCTTTCAAGACGTGTATGACACGTGTCATACAAGGATACATGTCTTTGGCCTAGACTGTATAATGTTACTTTTAGGCCGTTTTATGTCATAAGTACTATCTACAATGTATAAGCTTACAACGTGATGCCGACCCAAAATTTTCAGAATAAAAACCTCGCAGAATCAGATGATCCACGGCCACATACCATCCGAATCGGAAGTAAACAGCGAAGAGGTCAACAATATTAGCATTCCCCGCACGGCGCGGCGAGCGCAGCCAAAAACGATCCAACAATGACACTGGCCGCTCCATGAGGTCAGTACGCTATTGTTTATGATGATACAACAGTCACGTGTGATGTTGATGTGACAGCAGAATAGATGGTCGTAGGCGTAGGAAATATAATAATGTAAGGTTTTATTTGCTTTCGGGGCTTTCTAAAGTAGGATCGCTTTTAAAGTGTTTCCCTGAAAGCCGAAAGGGCCAAATGGCCTTTTCGGCTCACACAACAATGTAAATACATTGTGAAAACTAGATTGCGGAGTTTCTTTGAATTCGACGTATATGGGTAGCCCGCAGTCCCGCAATGTAATGAAAACCGCATACGAGTTTTTTTCATGGAGACACATTTAGGAGGCTCGTGCAAAATTTATTCAGCTTTATTGTTTCTCTAGACCATGTTTTCATAGAGTACGTAGTTTTTCGACATAACCTTTATTTCTTACGAATGGAGTACTGACATTGTACAAGATGGCAGCTTTCTACGAGGTCCTGACTAGGGGGCTTTTGGGAGACGAAAACAGGGCTTCCAACGAACATTCGTACCAAATTTCATCATACTCCCCGGGATTTCGAGGTTAGACAATATCGACTGTGCTACTACCTATATCTTCCTACATATTTTTTAAAACTTTTACTAAACCTGTATACTTTTACTATACGCACTTGTACATAACTCGTGGAGTATTTTTGTGTCTTGTGAAGGCTTCCAAGTGTCGCGTCATTTGTTCTCGCTCTGCTTTATGTTGCGAGAAGATTAACGATTCATATGGCGAAGGTCGCTGACTTCTATTGAATGAAATTCTTAGGCCAACAAAAGATTGACGGACCGCTGAAAAATGTGTATTCAAAAATGTTCGGTACGGTGACGAAGAAGTGTTAGTTCTTTGTTGTTTACTCTTTGGTATGCTGTTATTTGAAACTGATTTACAGTGTAATGCTATTTAAATCGTGTGAATAGATGTGGTTGGTGCCAATGTGGTTCTGGTTATTTATTTACTTTATTGGATTTTCATATCTAACTTTTTATTGTTTATTTTTTATGTTAAAGACTTTTTTTTCTACCTAAGTAAGCATTTTTCATATTAACAGCAGTTAAAACGTTCTCAAGGTTTTATGTATATTTTGTATTTTTTTATAACTATTATGTAAATCTGATCGCTTTTATAAAAAAAATTATATATAAGATGTCTGCTCATTTTACGTTTTTTTTTCCTCTTTAAATTAAAAGGCTTAACTTATATGACGTAAGAATGACTAAAAATAATACAAGTAAGTAAGCACCTAAATAAGTAAGGAACTAAAGGAACTAGTATTTCATCTGTGCCTAAGTACCTAGTAGTGATTGTTATTAAAACATTATTAGATAATTTATTTATTTATTTGAATCAGCCAACAAGGCCCATATTTAGAAATACCTTACAGACTAACATACATAACAATATATAAAACTTATAACATAACACAAAAACACGTTAAGACGGCGAAGCGCGGCGCAAGTTCTGGGTGTCAAATAGCCGGCCTCGAAATCGCCGGAAAACTACACCCTTCGGCCAGATCTCCTCCTTCATGAAGGTCGACAGCTTGTCAGTTGGTACTCTCACCACAAATGAATTGAAACTCGGTTTGTGGCGGGACTCCAACCTCTCACCCTGAGGGATGAGCTTGGTCTTCAAACGCAAGTACTCGATGATAAGATAATGACGGTATAATCTCCATGGCGCCGGTATATTTTTTATTGAAATAATAGTATGGTTATTACGTACCTAGACGAATGAAAACGTTTCGTACAACGTGATATCGGAATACACTGATGGAATTCGCGATGATTCACGACACATGCTTCGGAACGTTACGGGCGCTTTTCGCTACATACCAATATTAAGCTGCTACGGACTACGGCGTAACGCTACCTGCGTAGCGGGGCGGTGAGTGGGTTAATGGACGTATAGTGCCGGCACAAAATTATTGTCTCTGATTTTCACGGCACATAAAATCGCACGTGTTTCCCAGTTATTTCTGCACCAATTATCGCGTCAAGTATCAAGATTGCCAGACATCTCATTATCGGTGTGTCTCGCGTGACAGGACCGTGCAAAAACACTTTAATGATATCCTTGGAGGAAGAAGTAGCAATTTAGAACAGCGACCAATGAGAAAAATTGCTTTGTATATGCTAATTCATAGTAACAAAGCACAATTTAGATCATACGTTAGTAGTTAGTAGTAGTATTATGGTTTACTTACCAAGTCTGTCTAGCGTTAAATTACTCTAAAACAATAGAATATTAATTTGAATTACTAGAAATATGGTATTCAGTATATAGCAAATTTCAAACAACTTACGTTATACTGTTATATTATTCTGTGCTTAGGTACGTGGCCACCATATTATGTCATCTTCAAACGTTTTGAGGTTTACCAATTCTACCGGGTTGGGGGCCAAATGACAGGTGTCCCCATAGCCAAGCAACCTGAAACGCAATATAGGCTAAGGTTTTGGCACGTGGCATACCTAATCTAAAAAAAAAGTTTTGTCATGAAATAGATATAAAGTCCAATCTTGCCTCCGCTGAAACAAATTCATAGTCGATAGTTATACTTTTTGAATATAGTAGTGAAGTCATAGTCGTCCTTGCCCACCCACGAGCTGAATGTGGGTAGTTTCATTTAAGGCGACGCCTTCATTCAAGTTGATTTGCGAAAACCACGTCTACTTGAGAGATACACTCTTAGCCCTTCCGCGCACGAGAAAAAGAGATGTAACACTCTTGGAATGGCTTTTTTAAACACATTTCGATAAATACCTAACTTAGCCAAGTTTTATTCTCATTTCATTTAGTGAGTGTTTAGATGAAGTAAGATACCGTACTATAAACTAGATTGCGTTGTAAAATAATTTATTGTTTGTGTATGCTGAGTTAAAAAATAAATATAAAGACCCAACTTTGGATTTTTATTACATCGAGGAAATTTTAAACAACCATATACTCAAGAATCATATCTCTGAAAACAGTCCTTATTGTTTCCTAACCTAGGGTTGTTTTCTAGGACGGAATTTCAAGTAACACCATAGTTTCCAATTCGACCCTTAATTTATTTCCACACCTCGTTCATATGCAAAAAACCAAACGGAACTCCTTGTCAATTTAGCGTTTCTAGCCCTCAAAGGCTGTAATACTGTATACTGTGCTTATTCTAAAGTCGTATCACCCTACATGGCTTAGTGACATAAGCCTTTTCTTTGATTCAGTCCAGTGCTCAGTACCATGAGCGTGACACCATAAGTGGTTACCGTAAAATGTAGTTCCAGTAATTGCGTAACGGATAACAGGTTTGCTTGTGACATCCTCTTACGATATTGATAAGAAACTAATTAAGTTAAATGCATAATTCATTTGCATTGCAATAGCGTCCTTTTATGTAGCTTGAATGAATATTTAATAGTTCAGGGGCCAAACGTTAATCGCAAAACGTTAGAGACAATCAGTCTATAGCAAAACCTGACTCAGTTCCAATTCACCAATTATTAGTTAATTGGTTTCGGACAGCCATGAGATCACATTATTTATACTAAACGGGACTTAATCGCGTACCGCGCCGCGTGTAATGTGTGAGAATCGTGAAAGTTTAAATCAATATATAGCCATGAGATCCTTCAGAAAATACCCAATTTTCTACGAATTCCTTAAATCCTCATGGATCCCATCAATCTTGATCAAATTTATAAAAACAAGGTTAAAGTGCTTCATTCAAAACTAAAATTTTAATTTATGAACCTTTAAATAAATTAATAAAAAGACAAAATGAGAATCTTCTCCTTTTTAATGTGAGTAAACAGGACAGCACACCCCTTTGAAGTACAGATATGTATATAATGATGTATTCTTTACTAAAGAAATAAATAAAATAAAATAAATTGTATTAAGGAACAATCTTACACAAATCGACCTTGTCCCATAGTAAGTTCAATAAGGCTGACTTGTGTTATGATTACTAGACGACATATTTAATAAATATAAAAACTTAATTACATAGAAAACATCCAAGACTCAGAAACAAATATTCATGCTCATCACACAAATATTTGCCCTTACAGGGATTCGAACCCATGATCTTCAGCATCATCATCATTCATTGTTCATTAATTTGGTCAATGTGGCACTCTTTGGGGGAGGCCTATGTCCAGCAATGGACGTCTTTCGGCTGATATGATGATGATAATGATGATCTTCAGCTTCGTAGGCAGCGTCACTACCCACTACTAGACTAACCCGTCGTCAAAATAAGTAAGTACACATGTCTCAAAGTTATCTATGAGTCAATATCTTAATTATTTGCTCGTTTATTCAAATAACATGAAATCCGGCATTGTTAGCGTGTCTACGAAAACAAACGGTACAAATAATATTACGGTAAATACTTATAAGCAAATCGTATATTATATACCAATGAGTTACAAAAGAAAAACAACAATATGTTTCCACCCAGAACGAGCAATGAAATTCACATTCACTCGTAGTTCATATTAGATAACAGGATATACATATACACTACAAAATTACAATCCTCTTCTTCTTATAATTACAATATAACTGGTTATCAATAAATGTCTTTTTCTCTTTTTTAAACAATTGACCTACGACTAATAAAAGGTCGAATCCAGATGATGTTTTAATTTTCTTTCTATAAAAATATGCGAGTAAGGAAAATACACAACTCTTAGATGATTCACTAAACAAACAACCGTTTATTTGTTATATATTTCACAAACTAATAAAATGAATAAAGCCACATGCACAAACAGGGTAATTAAACACTACTTCACAAATAGGCCAATGCCTCCGTAGATAACGAGAGCTGACGATAATAAAAATAACATATATAACAACTTAAAAATATGTAGTTTCATTCAAAGTTTCTTAGTACATACGACACTGTTCTTTCATGGCGCGGTAATGCCAGTGCAATCGAAGTGCTGTGTTTATTTTGGTTGATAAATGTTCTGACATTCTTGACAGTACATGCACTGATTTAAGTGCTTGAGTTGCAGGTTTGTGTTCACATAGTGGACACTAAATGCTGATACACGCATAATCAAATCAGGTAAAGGCGGATAGTATTGGTGTTACTAATTATACTAGCATTTTGTGACTAACTCAAACACATTTGTTTTCAAGTGCATAGTCCTTTTACAATTTAGATACGCGTAAGTGGAAGCCAGTGCGTTAATATGAATACATGTGTCATCAAACTGAACTAGTTTTTAACAAAATTATTAAGTTGCCGGTAGCTCTTATTGTCGTTAGAAATGTCAAGCAACTAAATACGTGACTAAATTCCTAATTAACCGCTAGGCTACCCAAATGATTGTAGAGTTATTGTTTTAGTTGCTCTAGTGTTTTGGGTAATTTCTCTTAATACAGTAAAACCTTTTAATGGCTTTGGCATAGACTATACTATATAGGGTGCCGATATTATAAAAAAGGAAGTTTTTCATATGTAGCTCTGTAACTTCATTTACATCCTGTATAAGTGTTTGTTAGTTGATCTTTTAATAACCTAATATCGTCGTGTTTTTGACAACTTGTTTTGGTAGGTTCTCCAGTTTATTATCACCTTTGATATAGCCAGAGAATTCCCATATCGGTATGTGCCGGCAACTAGCTATATCAAAGAATTTTATAACTATTTAGGACATCATATAATGATATAGACAAACGGTTTTTGCATATTATTGTTTTTAAATATGTTTGATGTTATTGATAACAACCAGGATTCTGCGGTTTAACAACGCTTTAGATTACTGAGAATACTCCTATGTCAATATTTTTGAGAACCGACTTTTAGGTTAATGGATTCTTAAAACTTGTATGCTCATGATAGTTTAACTAAATAAGGAATTTCTCTTAGCATCTGCGAGAGCTCAAATGTAGTTTACATTTGAGCTAAGTCCTACTAATATTATACATGCGAAAGTTTGGATGTTTGTTACTCAATCACGTTTAAACAGCTCAACCGATTTGGATGAAAATTTGTACAAAGATAGTTTATAGCCTAGATTAAAGTAAATAATAGTTTTTATCCCGGGTCCACACCGACGACATCGCGCGCGGAAGCTAGTAATAAATATAAAACACGATAGAAAGCACTGAGACAAGCAAGGTGAAAAGAAAGGGAGGTTTATGCCCAGCAGTGGGACACGAACACTGAGTTTCTTCTATCAGACACATAACTAAAACACACAGTTATAGTTATAAGTCGGATAGAAGAAAGTCGAAGGAAAGGGACGACACTGCATTGAGCCACGAACCGCTCGCCTTGACTTCTTCAATGGCCCGAGGAAAATCCTAGTTCTAACTGTGTCTAGGACGCCATTCATTAGCGTTTTAACAAGTTCCTCTTATCGTTGCTACGTTAGATCACTTATAGATTCATCGAGGAAATTGTATTTGTGCGTTCTGATTTCCTTGCCTCATTAGAAGCTCTTAACGCTTTTCATGAAGATCTCATGACAATAAGTACGTTAGTAGTAAATGTGTTTTGGTAGATTATCTAGATTCACAATATACGAGTCAAATAATGGCTCTGTCAGATGTAGCCCTAGAGTCCACGTTAAAAAAAAGGTTTTAGAAAACATTGAAGCTTTAGACATACGATGGAATATTTGCCCACACTGAAACGGAGAACTTCGTTCGCTTTGCTCGGTCGTTCATTAAAATATCGAATATAATCATATTTTCTTTATGGAGTGCATGCTAACGTTAGGAGTCTGTTGAATAATTAGTCAATTTGTGTTCATAAACATGGGTACTTTATTGCCTAATAGTTTATTTAAACTAAGGTCTCAGCTCATAGCGCAAAATAAACTTAAAACGTAAATAAATCGTGCTTGGATATATATAAATATACACTAACCTTCACCTCTTTCATCGTCTTTATTTCTTATTGACAATATTTATTAATAACACTGGCCAGATAAAGAAACAATGAGTAAAAAGGGAATGATACAGCTTTCCGTCTGAGAAGCAATTTAGGTTTAACTTTATTGTAGAAGTGTTCAAAAATGAGCTGATATCGAGTAATTTAGTACATGCCAATATAGTAATTTATAGTACTAAGTGCTCTATTGTTAAGTCACTGTTTTATTTATTTCACAATATTAGTATGAATAGTATGAATATTTTACATTTCTTCTATATTGTCATATTTTTTATTCGTAACTACGTACTGCTTTGAGTAACACTTTATTTACTTAATAATTATTTGACTCGTTCCAACAATTATTCACCTTGGAATAATTGTAACTTAATAATACTGTTTGTATATTATTAACTTAATGAACTGTACCTTTCTATTAAAGTTACTAGTCAACCAACACTGAATTCATTGAACCAGTAATTAATGCCGTGTATGCAAGGCCTGTGTATGCAAGATATTTTAACGTTTCAGATAGCTAAAATCACTATCTGGATTTTTGCTATCCGAATAGAAACCGTATTGAAGAATCCTAATACTCTAAGCACTCATTGTGGTTAAAACATAGCAGAATCATAAACGCTTAATAAATTCCTCCTTCGACTAGAAAAGCATGGTGTTTCATGTCTACTGATTCATATTTACAAGGGTAACGAACTTATTAGGTACTTCCCCATTGACATTTTCCTGCCGTCTGGAGGAGGGGCTGCTTCAATTATGCATCGCGCCCCCAGGTGCAAGGGTTAGTGCATGCAGTTCTATTTTAATGCACTTGGGGTTTTGTAAAAGGATACCTAGGTATTTCTTTTCTCCGACCTACCAACACCATTTCCGTAAAATGGTTATTGTCAGAAATGTTAATTATTTAATAGAAACCTTAAAATTTCGACAATACACCTTTTATTGCGATTATCCTATATTTTCTTCAATGACAGTTTAAGGTTTAATAACTGACATGTGTTTCCTCGATTGTGGGTGTTACCTAAATTATGTAAGTCGTATTGTTTCCTTATCTTTCTTTTACTTAACCGTGAAACTGAGGTCGCAATGAAGAAAACCCGATATTGAGATACTCTCAATTTATAGCGTTTTTTTTCCAAGAGGCCTCCCATAACATTTGATGTTGATCGTAAAAACTGACATGTCCCTATTATAATAATATTAACATTCATTATAAAGAATCTCTGTAACCAGAACAACTCGAACTGGGTTTTTTGGTAGGTAAGAATTGAGTTCGACACGTGAGCTGGTTCCTATTAAAATCATGATGTTGCGTCCCAGTGACTGATTTTGTTACACATTATTTATACACGATATGCCTCGAAAATTATTTACTTTTTCCAATTACGCCCGCTTCATCTGTTTATGATTTCGAAATTCGAATGCACTTAGAATACGATAGGTTTTCGATTCGTACATTGCTTGGTTTTAAAATAAATACGATAGCTGTATATACTTATGAAAATTACTTGAAAGAATAAAAATGTACGACGATTGACATTGACCAATGTCAATTGATGATTGTCAAGTTGGTAAATAAAAATAAAAGCCAAACTATGACATAAATTGATCATAACGTTTTGAATACAGTAGATATGTAGATAAGGGCGGGTTGCACCCACTTACGATTACCGACCGATCAACATTAAATATGGCGCCGGCAGCTTGTCATTCCATAGAAAGCTGTTAAACTTTCCATACATTCAGATTTTAACGAACACCGTTTATGAGATTACAGACGGTTTGGTCCAACCCACCCTAAGTGTCTATTTACCGTGATTCAATCTTACCTAACTTGTCTAAGAAAGGAAACAAACATCACACAAGAAAAATATTTCGCTAAATTATGATGACGTCTTCGTTGTGCGGTCATGTCAATGTCAATGTCGCGTGGCACATGTCAATAGACACATCCATTTAGACTCATTGGGGCGGGGCTATCCCGAACAATGGCTATTTCAAAGAGCTTGAAGAGGTAAAACTTAAGGATTTTTGGTAAACTTAAAGAAGAGTACACACATATATTTCACATGTATGCTATTAAAATGAGGTCCATATTGTTGCATTTAAATGTTACAGTTACTGTATGTGTACTTTTCACCAATAAAGAAATTAACATGGCAACATTAAAAACTGTCAAACAATTCCGAAACGAAGCTTAAACTAATAAACCAAACCTTTTTATAATCCAAATCTGTGGGTTTATGGTTATAATTAAACAAAAAAAAATAACCATGTGCATGTTGTAGTTTGCCTAACATTGTGTTGTCTTTTGTTTTAAATCGTTCAACCGATCAAATCACCTTTTGGACAGTTTTTTCAAAACACAGTGTAGCTTCCAACCTTGACGCTGGCATAATTGTCCCACTGGACAGGAGCCATTAATACAAAAATCGATCGAAACCTAAACTTTACATGAGCCAAATAAATACCTAAATAATAAGGCAACGGGTGCGGAAACGTGTCTAATTGACTTAGTTGATTAGTAGGTATGGTAGTCCGGTTTCTATTTTGAAACTGAAACCTTTTCTTTGAATTTCTGATGCAAGTAGTTCATTCAATTTATTTTTCGCTCAGCAATAATCCCATGAAATGTTCGTGAATTGAACAATATACCTACCTGAAACGGCCAGTTTGTACCAAATGACATGACTAGACTAGCCTTGGTGGCCTTTTTACCAAATTGGCCATTCGTTAGCTCAGTAATGGCTTCAAGATAGGTAAATCAAAGCATGAAAATTTATGAGGTTTGTGCATTATGATATTAGTCGATGAATCTAATTATTCGAATAAATTTATCCTTTACAAGAGCCTATATAGACATTTTTGTCAGAAACATAAGGATGCTCGCTTTTTTTTTAATAAAAGTGTGGTGGGATTTGTAACATTCTTATTTTTAATAAGCTCCTCGTAAAATCATCGAATTTACCAATAAAATTTAAATGTACATTTATTTCACATTACATATTTATAGCCTTCCCACAAGGTTATAATTGAGATATTAATATGGTTATATTAATATCTCAATTATAACCTTGTACTGGCAGAAAAAAAGAAAACGCTAACTCATTATTAAGTTGTTTCGTAAACAAAAGGACGGTTTTAACGACTAAATTTACTTCACAACCCATACAAGTGTAACTCCGACTAGGTTGCAGTGTTATCTTTCAGGAAACCGGATCTTACCTGAAAAAAAAGACAAAGAACATAGAGTAATCAGGAATAATGAAAAAAATAACCACACAGGAAACATTTATCTGATTAAATACGCAAAACAATGGCATAAACAACAATGATGATGACATCATAAATTGACAGTATGTTGTAATATCTCTAGGGATAACAGTTGACTAAGTTTTCCAAGCTGCAAGACCTGCTCCTTACACATACATTTCTAGACGAAGATTATTTTTATGAGGCTATGCCTTTTTTGTGTCCGTCCATTTTTTGAAGCAAACCAAAACATTTTAAAACAAATCTAATCTCATTAATGGCTAAGAAAATTTGTATCTCAATAGATTGGAAACGTAGTTACTTTAGATAAATTAATGCTACATGAGGTGGGCAGTCTTAAGGTTTACAAGACTAAATTGAAATAATTAAAAAATAACCAAGAGATTTAACTAATATAACAGATTTTAGGACGAAAATCCTAAATTCATATATTTACTCTGCAAGCTCTTTTACATGTCAGAGTATGCAATAAACATTTTATTACAAAGGTATCTAATCTAATATCAAGCGACATGAATGAACACATGCAACCATAAAATTATGCTTATAATAAAGCGATGTAAAGAGTCGCCAGATAATGGTGAGAATGAAAGAGTTCCAATGGAAAGAGAATTAAATTTTAGAGATGCAAATGTTCTCTGAATAATTATGTTCGGCTCACTTTACTGCAACTTAGCTCACGAGCTCGTTGTTTTACCTAGGAAGAAAATTCTTAGCTCAATCTGACGCAACACAATAATTTGTTTATGAATGTGGAAGCCGCCCGCGTAGGTCAGTGTCCGGTCCAACAATTTTCGTCAAACGCCATAATTACATCCTCATTATTTTGAAATGATTGACCATTTCCTTTTCGTTTTCGTGTTCGAATTGACGTGTATTTGCACTAATTATTTTTGCATTAAGTACGCTGTAGTAACGGTTGTTGAATTGAATTCTCAATTAGGGTTGTTTCGCCGGTTACGCGACCACCTTCGGTTGGCGACCACTTGACTGACTAGGCTTCTTTAACTAAAGATCATTTCTACAAACCCATAAGATAAATTATTATCTATAAACTATTTTAAATAGTTCCATTTTAAGAATATTATTACTTTAAAACCGACACCTTAACCTACGCTTAACATACCGATTTCTGATAATAGAATAACTATTGTACTCGTAGCAGTCTTTGAGGAAAGCCTATGTCCAGCAGTTGATTCTATGTGAGCATTATTTCAGATTAACGCTTACGTGGTACATCTACATACTTACAATCTTTACCTCTTTATAATATTAGTATAATTTAGCATAGAGCCATGTTTAGGAAGGTTATAATTTTACTATTCGAATTATACTATAAAATATCACTTTGCTACAAGAGTTGAGGCAGGTACCGGACTACTGACACTTTTATTGATCTACCCACTTACTAACCCATCGTATATGGCCAATGACCCATCGACAGTCCTCAGCCAAGTGATCTTGGAAACGAAAATACTTTTAAGCCGCTGTATGTTTAAAGAATGACAATAATTATTCATGTATTCTTAATTTAGCATTGACGAGGGTCAGAGTTCGACATCAGGGTTGAGAGTGGATTTTTAGTTCAAGGTTTACGCTGTCCGCGGGGTTTTATGTCCAACGTAAACTTTATAGAGTCTGGTAAGTAAGGGATGAGCCAAAGATTTAAATAAACCTATGGCAACAGTAATATCATTGTCAGATGTGTCAAACGCCTTAAATTTGTATGATGTCCTAACTTTGATACTTGATATACCAATTAGGAAAAGTAAGTTCCATAATAAATTAGACGGTACGGCTAACATTCACTAAAAAGTTCAATTAATATGTCCCGTCCAAATCACATCATCATCACAAAAGAGTGATCTTAAATATAAAGAATGAAGTCAAAATGTCTTTTTCTCAAACATGCAATGAAATATTGACGTTACGTTCCTTATAATAGGCAGCGAAGTGTCACGTTTCAGGTGCGGAGAGACGAAGACACATAATGAAATTTCATACAAAATTGGAGGCCTAGGCCTGCAAAGTGATCGTCTTTTGTTTTAATTCGCCATTTATTTGTGACACAGCATCACGGAATTTAGCCATTAAAAAAAACTATAAGGATATTTGCTTTTTGGTTCGTTATAACATTCTGCCACTGTTTATAAAATAAAAAACAACAAACGATGTTTGCTATATTTTGCTGTTTTATTTATATAAAATCGACATGAACATAATAAATAACGCATTATTAACAAATTGCAATAATTTTAAGTTGCAATTTTAACTAGAAAAATACACATTTAAAAAATTTCATCTAAAGATTAGCGGTAAAAATGTCTACTCAAACCGCGTAGATATTTTTTTAATATTAATGTAGGCAAAATTGAAAATTTTTCATTCTGTGATACGCTTTTATTGGATTTATTGTGATTTTGTTATTTAATATGAGTTCCGACACTTCCAATGAAGAAATGAATATAAATTGCACCCCGCCGGAGTTGAGAGCGGAAGCAGAAATGGCTTTAAATAACTTGTTGCCGCCAAAATCAAAGGAAAAGTATATGGTTGCGTATAACAATTTTATAAATTGGAAAAATGAGAATAATGCCCACATTTTCTCTGAATCAGTTTTTCTGGCATACTTTAAAGAACTGTCAGTAACCAGAAAATCTTCAACACTGGGCATTATACTCCATGCTTAAGGTAAAGATGCAGGTGAAGCATAATATCAACATAAAAACCTATCAAAACTTAGTCCTGTGGCTCAAACGACGGTCAGACGGATACAAGCCAAAAAAATCCAGGATATTCACATCAGAAAATGTTCAAGCATTCATTAATCAGGCACCCCATGAGATATATCTAGCCACAAAGGTAACTAAGCCTACTTCTAGAATTTATATCATAATCATTATCTTTATATTTGCATAAAAAACACAATTGCATGAGCTAAATCTTTATTTCGATGACTATACAATATCATAATTATGATATATGATTCTATTTACAACTTTGCCTGAAGTTATAACTTAAATGAATAGTATATTTCATTAAAATGTATGACTATAAATTACTAATAATAACAAAAAAAATCTTATGTCTATTTGTATGTAGTCGAGTTCAAAGATATGTATACACTTTTGCACCTTATACATATTTTTGAGGTCGACCGTACACTTATATCAACAACATTTACAGGTTGCTTTGATCTTGGGCATCAATGGTGCGTGCAGAGGAATGGAGTTGACAAATATAACTACCGATGACATTGAATCCCAGGGTGAATTAGCGATATTTAAGCTTCGAGACACAAAGACTAAAACAGACCGAACCTTTGTGATCCGGGATGAGTTCCTTAATGTTTTCAAAAAGTATTATGACCTACGGCCTCAGGATATGCAATCTAATAGACTTTTTCTAAACTACAGAAATGGAAAATGTACCAAGCAAGTGATCGGACGCCATAAAATCTTATCCTTGCCGAGACAAATAGCCAAATGTTTGAATTTAGAAAACCCCGAGCTCTATACCGGACATTCCTTCCGCCGTACATCCGCGACATTTCTAGCCGTCTCCGGAGCCAGTCTACAAGTCGTCAAGAGGCATGGTGGGTGGAGGTCCGACAAAGTCGCAAATAGCTACATAGAGGATTCCATTGGAAATAAACAAGAAATTACAAAGAATATCACAAAGAATATTGTCCTGGAATCCAAAAGTAGCACAGCAGAGTCTAATGAATTTGTACATGTACACCCATTATTATCACATCAGCAGCATCCATCACTTTACACAAATCCACAGCCAGGCAGTTCCCGTGACCCTCCAGTTTCCATTAAGCATCATAGTCCTCCAACATTTGCCCCTTATCAACCGCCAGTATTCCCCAGCCAGTGTCAAGATTTGCACTTGTCTGCACTTGGTGAATCAGATCCTCAGCTACCTATGCCACCATTGCTTTCTCAGCAGGAAATAAGAGCAAGTGAACAATCCACCACTCGCATTGTGTCATCACAAACTGCTACATCTGCTGAAGTTCAACAAACCAACATTAGTGCACCTGGCAAAACAATAACGGTATCAATAAGTATGTCTATATATGTGTATGTAAGCCCTAATATGTCAAATGTCACATTTAATGTTACATAAATTTGTCAAATACTTTGTAAATAATCTGTTTGTTAATAGTCATATTTAATGTTTTGTAGAAAGGATACAAGCATCTTACAACCCGAAATGCATCGTGTTTAAAAAAAGAGGTTATAATTATAATTTTATTTGATTGTCATAATTGACAAGACACGAATGACACGTTTCGTTTCGTTCAGAAACTTGCTTTCGTACATTTTAGTATAGTTTTGTAGTAGTAGTTTTCGATTCAATTAGAGTTAGAAATTGGACGAAAAAAATAGTAATATTATGTATATATAATATAGGTATGTGTTAGTTAATATTTTGTTATTACTTTTCGTTTATTATAAATTAAAGTTTGATTTCTTGGAGTTTTTTTTATTTATTTTAATGCATGTTTGAGAAAAGCTCTGTACATACCTCAGCGTGAATAGGGATTGCCAGCCTCGTAACTATCCGGTCTATATGTACTCGGCCGGCAACCCCTTACTTCCCGGCCTCTGTAGTAATTTACTATTTTTATACCTTTACTTCCTTCTGCTTGATTTAATTTGCCTTTTGCATTGTGTGTATTGAAAATAATAATAATTGTTCAAGTATCATTATTACTTAATTGCGTTATGTGTATAACCGTGTGGTGTTGCAACATGCTGTTTTTTTTTTTTAAATTAAAGATGAGGCTGTTAAACTGGAATGATATGTTACTTAAGTGCTAGTAATGGCTTTTATTGTAGATGATTCTGCATCTTATAATGAAAAATGTTTATTCATAGATTTATCTGTATTATCCTTGTATATAATTTATTAACGATGCTTTAAATGGGAAGTTTGTAGGTCATATCCGAGTGCATAAATATCCTTTAGAAATATAAATAACTTTTTTATTCCCATTTCCAATTACAATAAGGAAAATCTTGATCGACCTTATAGAAACAGTTATACGCCCTTGATTACTTCGTTACATAGCAACTTTTACACTTACGTTAACGTATTGGTATCTGCGACGTGTAGCAAACTTACTAAAAAACGTGTATACTACATTGCTTAGTTAAGTAGCCATTGATATTGAAATTGAGTAAGTACCCATAGATATTTTTTATCGCCGCGATATTTTTTCTTCGATTTTTTTAGCCGTGCCATACTCGACCACATCGGCATGCCTACGAACGAAATCATAGTTATGTCATGCGGCTAACATTGACCTTTGAGCACGTGGTGCGTCGAACTCATGGTAGCCATTAATCATGCTGAATAACCTCTGTATAAACGCTTTACGTGGCTTTAACGCTTATAACACTTGTAAGACTTTCGTGATTGGACCGAATTATGGTCTTGAGGTTTACGTGTCTAATTTTATTTTACGAGGGTTTGGTAGTGAAAAGTAAGTATGTATCTTGGATTTTTATCTCTTTATGATTATCGTGTAATTACTAGCGTCCGGGCAAGTGGTGACAAATTTCTCACAGATAATAATGTAGTCGTTGTACCTACTTTACTAACTTTCTACGATTGAATGAATAAATAATTTATTTAATTTATATTTTTAGAGGAGTGAACAGCGGAACACCATCAAATATTACGTCGTAAATGTTATATTTTGATATCCAAACACTATTCAGAATAAAAAAAAATGTTGGCTTGCAATACACGAAACATTTGATAAATGTAGCCAAATACCATATTTGTTAGCGTACAAAGTCGTAAATGTAGTACCTATATGCGAACACAATGGCATCTCTGGTAGACGAAAGCTTGATTTTTTTATGGGAAGATAACTGAACAGAAAATGTAAATACATGTACATTGACATTTCACAAACTTAAAATTTACTCGCAAGATTATAAGACTACTTAAGAGTCATAAATCATGTAATCATTATTCATTAAGTCATAAAAATACCTAGGCGACTCTACGACCCTCTGTGTGAAATCTGCCACCAATTGCCAGACCCTAGTAATTAATTACTATTGCTAGGTATCATTATAACAAGTTTTTTTTAACAGTTGTTAGATTTTGACTTAAATGAACTTTTATGTCTTGACAGTGGAACTTATGTATATCGTAACGGTATGCAGTGAATGTGATAGCAAGTTTTATAAAAAAATGTGGCAAGCAAAAAGCAGTGAAGCTTATTTGCTCGTGTTTTTTGACAGAATTAACCTTTAAATTTTCGGTGGAGCCGAACAGTAGTCGTTTTAAGTGTGTATAATATACAATCAAATATAATAATCAATATAATAATTTGCATTCGAATAAAAAATAAAATAAGCATTAATGCAAACAACATTTAATGCATGAATTAAATCTTGTTTGCCACTGCCTTGTTTCATAGGCAAACCGGTAGAAATCGGGTCTACAGACGTTTTTCCGCTGATGCTCGGATGTCGTCGATTCCACCAATATCGCGAAATGACAACTTGCCCTTTAGTGTAAATATTTATGTTCTGGTTTTAGAAGGAAGGATCTCTATAAAATTCCGTGGACGTGGAGACAAAATCTGTATGTAAGTCGCAACATCCAACTCTCGTTGAACTTTTCAGCTTTTCCTTTGGGATATTTATTTGTCTGCTTTGCCCAAAGGTTGACTGGTAGAGAATGCTTACGGCATTAAGTCCGCCTTTTGAACGATAAGTTGTTATTTTGTGCAATAAAGATTAAATAAATAAATGATTAGGAATCTATTAAAATGGCGATAAATAAACAGATCGTAAGTAAAAACAAAAGCAGCTAAATCAACCAATAGTAAAGAATCTTTAGTCCTATAATTATAGTCAGTTTTAAGTTAGGTCATTATTTTAATTATCTCATCATAGTATGGCTTGGGGGAAACCTGTCATACCAGTATAAATCATAGTATTATAAACGTGTACAAAATACTGTGATGACATATCTCACTCGCACTCTCAAATAACAAAAAAGCGATGCTAAGACTATTTGTACTAAAACTTTATTTTCTTTAAAGTTAATATGGCAAATGGTGAGATTTAAATAGTAACACAAATTAATTCAGACAGCGTATCTTGCCTGCGTCATAAGCATCTTAAAAATGGCGGACTGTCTGTGTGTTGCCACTGTGTGAAAGTAAATAACCCGAGTAAATTGCATTACTTCACTTACGTGCTTTCAATCGTTATTTACATTAAACGAATCATTGTAAACTTACGGTTATCTTTTCACCCCAAATAAATAGTTAAATTATCTAACATTTTTTCAATACGAATCATGCATATTCAAAGCTCCTTGTTTGTACGGAAAATGTCAATCATTGTAAAATTTGTTGTTGTAGCGCAATACAACAGACTTCATTTATTTTTGGTGTTATTTCCGTTTTTTTATATTTCTTGTACGTACATATATGTATTTTTATTCATTCATTTGACATGAAATTGATATGTTTTGACATCCCGACATTATGCTAGGAGACCCTAGATTCGTTTTATTTTTCTACTTTCTGACATTTTATTATTTTTTTGACATTACTACGATCCATATTGTTTTAAATTGGTATTTCTGTCTGTGCTTGTTAATTATTATTGTTAGAAATGATTGTAACATTTATTGTATGTACCTGACGAGCTTTCTGTGAATTCATTTTGTTTATATACAAAGAAAATTTGTAAAATATAATGTCGATTTTCAATTAGCAATAAATAAATCTGAATCCTGAATCTGATTCCTGGCGACGCCATACAAGGAGAGCCGACCCCAAGTAGATGGGACAAGGCTAGGAAGAAGAAGAAGAAGAATAAATAAATCTGAATCTGAATCTAGAAATATTTGTGTGGCTTAGGCAAGATACATCGTCGGGAATGAAATATCTTGCTTCATTCTACCATGTTCACATCGATGAATGTACGTAGGTACCTCACATGCTAAAAGTTCATTTGCCCTCAGCTTTATGCTAAGTAAAGTACCATTTAATTGCGGTCTTCACTTTGGAAGGTTGGAAAATGTATTAAAGATTACACTTTTAGTTTTATGCAATACTTCTGCTAATTAATTGTGTTTAATAGATACACCAAGATTTTTGTAAGTGTTAGGTATTTAAATATAACTGTCGTTTTAAAGGCATTCTCATTTAAGGTGGGTTGCAAAACCGTCTGTAACATCTATCATATTCTACAGAATATTTACATGCCGATACTTCCCTTACTATGTCAGAGCTTTATGATTATAAGCACTGTGGTATCTATTTGTTTACCTATGTATGTTTTACCTCAGTTTTTTACATCACCAGGGTAAGTGCCTAACCCATAGTATTGTCATTATTGACACTTCGCATATACTCGTAGGTACGTGTGCTGATTAATATTCATAACGCTTACCAAACTAATATACCCTACAGTCAAAACAATTAGATGCGTAAAAACTTTTCTGAGTACATTTGTCATTCAAGACTACTGCTCATTAGTTACATATGAAAAAATAATAGACCTTTAATTTGTACCTTAAGCTAACGCACTAAGGTCTAAATTGTGTATCATATCCATCCTAAACGGTTATTTTTTGTTCATAATTTGAATTGTCACATGGATCTCCTCCCCATTGTTAAGTCCTTTGTCACCTGTCTGGTTTAGAATGAAAAAGGACACAGCGTAAATATGAGGAACGAATTTTCCAGACGTTTAAAAATTGATGTTATTTGTTTTAGTAAAGCTGTTTGCACATACCGGCAAAGAGCTTGAAGACAATTTAGTATGGTTGATTTAATTCTTAAACTTATGGTGATTTTGATGTAAACTTAATCGCTCAATATTTCCGCAGACGGCAAGGGTGGATATAGCGAGATGGTCAAAACGCATAAGAATAAGAATATTAATGCCACGTATTTAGTGTCCACGCCCAATGGAGGGAAATATTGACAGGCTAATACAAAAAATACAATGATTAAAAAAAACGAGTAGTTAAGATGTCATTGTAGTTCCTACGAAGGCAAAAAACATTATATAATCTGTGACAAAACACAAAAGATAATATATTTAATATGAAACGCGAAATACAAATCTTACATAATACTTTTGAGTATTATAATCAACGATTTTTGTTCTAATAGGGTCTGTCTTGCTGCTCAAAATGATCCTTATTCATAATTTGTATGGCACGGCACTGTCATCAGTTATCCCGGAGAAGTATCAATATTTACAAGACTTATTAAAATTGAAAACATTATTTAGCAATAAAATGCAAAATGCACGGTAGTTTACATTTTACACATACGAGGGTGGTTTGAAAAGTAATTTGGTTTGATATGATAAAAAAACTTGTATAGGTGTTGTATATATTTAATTTTTCAACGTAATCCCCCCGAAGTTCAACGCACTTATCCCAACGCTTCTGCAACTTCTCGATGCCTTCACGGAAATGGGTTTCTTCCAGGTCTTCAAAAGAGCTTTGAGAATAGGTGATAGTCTGAAGGAGCTAAATCTGGCGAATAAGCAGGATGTGGACGTATTTCATCCCGTAAATCCGCCAATTTTTGTTCAGCAAGCCGACATGTGTGCACCGGAGCATTGTCATGGTGAAACATCACTTTTTCTTGGCCGACCCTGGACGTTTTTCAGCTATCGCTATCTTTAACTGGTCTAAAAGCGAGGCATAATATGCCTCAATAATAGTTTTTCCCTTTTCAAGGTGGTCAATTAAAATAATACCTTTCGCATCCCAAAACACCGACGCCATGACTTTTCCAGCTGACGGGACGCACTTCGCCTTTGGAGCTGGCTCACCATGACTTATCCATTGTCTCGACTGCTGTTTTCTTGCTGAATCCAGGTTTCATCCATCCATCCATACATAGCCTTCCGATACGTGGTCGCCACTCGAGAACCTTTCCGCCTCAACAGTCATCGATTCTACGTGCAATGCTCCCCGCCCACTGCCACTTAAGTTTAGCGATTCGGAGTGCTATATCGGCTACCTCGGTTTTGCTGCGGATAGCCTCATTTCTGATGCGATCGCGCAGAGAAACTCCTAGCATAGCTCTCTCCATTGCCCTTTGGGTGACTTTGAGCCTTCTTATGAGGCCCATAGTAAGCGATCACGTTTCCGTGTCATACGTCATCACTGGCAGATGTCAGAGACACACACTGGTCAAAGACCTTGAGACACTGCGGAATATTGGATGAAAAGATGTGCCGTAGCTTCCCGAATGGCACGAAGTCCCTTAGTAACAGATAATAACTGCAAGTTTTTGTAACGATAAGAATTCCTGCAGGCAAGCTTTACATTCGTACAGAACCATGCTCCGAGCCGCGCCGAAACCTCTGTTTTTGCGGCGCGCACAATTCGGTACGTAGTCAAAGCGAATCATTATTGGATTTTTTGCACGCAAAAATGCGGTTTGGCTGCGGAGCCGGTCCGTGGCCGGTTAGAGCAACCGTTTTCTAAAGCCGCCTTCAATTTAAAATTACTAAATTTTTCCATCTTAATTTATGTTTTATTTTCATAATTTATTCTATTGAATGACACCGGCTAAAAAAAAAAACTTACAATTGCGCATAGGCGCATTATTATTTTAGGTGTATGTCGTGCTAATCATGACTGATGTTTGTGTTGTATGAGCACGAATGCGCTGGATCATTCACGAACCTTACAACTATGTAAAATAATATGGGTTACTGACCCGTAAAATAAATCGCAATGATTAGGTAATTATTTGGCGTACAGTCGACTACAAAGAGATATATACGGCCAATGTTACAAAAATATGTATACACGACCTTAATGTCAAGGCAATACAGTCGTGTATACATATTTTTGTAACTTTGGCCGTATATATCTCTTTGTAGTCGACTGTACCTATATATATATAATGAGTGTTTTATACGGTAGGATGTCGAAGTGGTGAAATAAAACTGTACTGAGTTGCTCTGAAATGAGTGGAGGTTTTTTATTATTCACAATACTTCGGTTTAGCACAATTGACTTTTCGTATGGAATAAAATTACAAAAATATCTTACTTAGGTACCTGAAAAGAGAAACAACATTAGAGCTATTATTCCACTTATTCTTCTTATACTTATATATATATATATCTTAAGTAACTATTAAAAAATTATATACTTCTTAGATTGCACGTAGTTTTGCACTTTTGCATAGCGGTAAAACCTTTGACCTGTCAACTGTCCCTTGTCATAGACTTGCCATAGATATTTCCAAACCGACACATAGAGGTTTATGCGCAGCGATACTGCAATTATGAATGAAGTAAAACAGACTACATTTACATTTATATAGTAGATATAGATATGTCGGTATATGTACATATCGAAAAAGATATATACTCGTATATATAAAAACGCACCTATTTAAGCCGGGAAAAAATGAAATGACCACCATCTAACCTGCATATGTTCCGAGGTATATCTGTACCCATATTTATACCTCTTGTAAGACATACCTCAGATAACACTGATAGAAAAATAAATAAAATGAAGTAAAGGATAAATATAGCCCAAGTTTTGTTTACAAACAAGTAATTCAGAGAACGCGGCTCATCAGGATGGCGTACTTTGACCACTGTGACGTCACAAGTCGCGAAACTCCATGACATCACAAGATTTGCATACAAGTGGTTGACAAGGAAAACTCACTAGAGAATTTACAACGCGTGCGGATTTCTGGTGAATTTTCAATTAAAAAATACTTCTCAAAACCGACATGGGAAATAATCAACGAGTTATGGCTATATTCTGTAGAATAAAATCAAGCAAAAAGCAGCTTAGCGCTATTTTAGACATGGTCTAATATCAAAAGAAAAAAAGTACTAGAGGCGACACTTATTTCAACACCTTGAAGCCACATTGTGTCCGAATACATGGGCATTATTAATATGTAGCAGGCGTATAATTGTTACATGGGAGTGTCACGGTATTCAAATACTGATTTGACAGATTCAATCGGCACTCGAACGGAGCACGAGCGTAGCGAATCATTTGTTATGGCGGCCTCTGCAGCCATAAGGCGGTGTAAGAAGATTTAGTATCAGACAATGGGATTTCCGAGATTAGTCTATGAGAGAACTTTGAGTAGGTCTAGATGATAGTAAGCGACATAGTAATCGTGTTGCCTATCTTTTGTAAAAAGTGGCGGTGTCACCTGCGATGTCAACTTGGTTGTTAGTGGGTTAAAAATAAACCCAAGTTGCAAATTGCAATGAACGTCTGCCTGTCAGACTTTGTTGTGGTATTACTATTAACATTACTCGCCCTCGGATCGTCGTCTAGAAAAATCTTATAGGATAATCACTACGCGGGTTTGAACGAGTTTTAGATGATATTAAGGTAAATATATTCCTTTCAGGTAACAATAATAAGGAAAAGTAAAAGTTTCAGAATTAAAGATAGCAAATATGCAAGACGGCCATATTTTTGGTACATTCGAAGGTATAATTAAGTGATTATTTCATAATTTTCATTAATCAAGCGTGTTGTTGCGTTGATACCGTGAATGGAGTGACCGAGTAAAGAAGCCGAAAAGTCTTCAAGTGCAGTATAAACGAACATTATCAGCGAATACAATGAAGTTATCAACAGAGCGTGTCACTCAATCTGATTGCACTATCGCTGAGCGCAAATGTTCAACGGAAAAATGGCTGAGGTTTTCCAGGCTTCAGGTCTACCGTTTTGACTTGGTCCGTTTTCGCGTTACATACGTCGTGTATTTGTGTGATGTTATTGCTCAGTCTATAGTTCTGGAGGAGTTTTGAAACAATACACATTTATACACAAACAATATTATGTTATAAATATATATGCACATCAGAGGGCGAGGGTAATGAAGTCAATAATTGATGTTTTGCTATCTTCTCTCAGTGTCATCTCGTCCAAATAATGTCACGGAGTGTGTCCCGTGGTTCGCTCGGTAGTTTCAAACTGACAGCCATCCCTTTAGTGCCCATTTCTTAAGGGTTATTATTATCCGGGCAGCAAATAGTCTTATCTTATCGCACTTATCTAGGTGAGGGCCCTTTCAGATACACTTCGACCCAGTGGGATCTTTTGTGAATGTGCCCTCTCCTTTAACTCCCAAGCTCGCTCCATCATTTCCACAAACCGGATGATGCAGCTCAGCGGAAGTGCCTTAAATTCATTTGGTTGCGGATAGCCGTTACCAAAGTATTCTTTGTCTGGCAAGGGCATGACATTCACACAGTAAGTGTCCCATAGTCTCATCCTCTTCGCCACACCTACAGTCTAATCGATAGTCCCATCTTGGCCAAGAGATTGCTGACCCCGAAATGACCTGTGAACACCTCAGATATAATTCTGAGTAGCTTCCTGCTGAATTTTCACAGTTTTTTGGTTCAGCCGAGTTAGGCTTGTGTCGGTCGGGAACTACGAACTATTAGGAATGAATTCTCATCTCAGAACGAAAAGAACTAGTTCGTCAATCGCGATCTAAATCGGTCTTCGGTCTTTAGTTCAGCAGCAGAGCGAGAGTGGAACGGAACGAGATGCGGGTGACGTGACCGGGTAACATCGCGCGGGCGCGCACCCATACCCATATCTTTAAAAACATGGCTAGAATAATAGCTAAATATTCTAATTAAGTAGTTTCTTATTCGTTCCGATGGATATCGAATTATAGAGCGTTTATCAAATTATCATAAATTCTGCATTTGGCTGTATCTGACATGGCAGTATTGGCTGTCAATCAAACAGTGCTTTACTAACGGCCACTCCCACACTAATCTAAAAGAGCGAAGGAACAAAAAGACCGGACTAGTTCCTCAAACCGATTGAACGAGATCGGAGCGCTCCCGTAAAAGAACGAGCAAGCATAAGCCTAGCCCGAGTCCACTTCTTCTATAAAGTGCTTAGAGTGCCAGCCAGCCACATTCCTCCACTCAGACCCCCTTCTTAAAGAAGAAGCTCATATTCTGCTCTTTCGTTGCCGATGAAGCCCTCGTGCCCAGGGTATCCAAACTTTAGTAGTTGCACCTTATTGTGTTTTCCAAGGTTCTTATAGGTCATGTCCATATCAGTTTTTTATAGGCCATGCACACGTACACTCAAAAGCAGTAAAAGTAAAAACTAGCATTTACATAAACACTGTAACCATTTCCATTCTTCTTTACTATATTAGTCGTCACGTAGACTCATGCAAGTACGCGAGAAAAGCTAGTGAAATTTCCTCAGGCGCCTTTTTATACAGGGTGAACAATCCGAATGGACAAAAACACTAAAACATTTCTTTATTGGGACACTTTTTCTTAAAACTAAACCAGCATCTTTTACTTTACAGGTATTGTATGATCCGTTATCTCTTACAAATACGAATGTCAAAATACATACAGAAAAACAATGCCATTTATGGTAGAGATTATTTAATGTGGCCGACGTTTTATAAAATTAACGTTGGAATTTAAATCTTTGACCTGAAACCTTGGACGTTAGAGTTGCTTTTTGAATGGACTACTTTGATGCGATTCGGCCAACTCAAATAATCTCAAGTATAAACTAAAGTACGTTTGATGGACGTCTATAAATAACGGCATTAATATTTAACAAGACATCCCAACCCGTGCCCATCAATGAGACGTATAAAGAGACATGGTGAAATATTCAAATGGGTTCACTTTAAATAAATAAAATGATGTCAATGCAGCGTTTCGTATCTTCCAATACATACTGCTTACAACTTGAAATCGATCAAACACGCCAATGCAATAAAATGTACTACTATTATTTTAAAACCATTAATTATACTAGATTTGCCGATGCGTGTTGCTTTTAGTTTTTAATTTATGTGATTCTTAGAGTCAGAAAATCCTATATTTTTTCATCAATTGAGACGCTTTGTTTCTTTTACCCTGTATACAAAGCTAGACATCATGTGTGACAGGCGTTGTTTCGCATTCTTATACCACACGTTGCGAAATGCCTCGCAAGATTCCTTCGACTCGCTATGTTGTTTATGCAGTAATAAATAGCTATCCTGCTTATCTCGTTGTCTAACAACTTCCACGTTTTATTGTAAGTGTATTATATAATTGCGTGCCTAACAAATCCTTAGTTTATACTTTGCTTTTTTTATATCACAAACATTTTACAACAAAATACGAAAAATAATAGTTTATTGTAAGACAGATCTTTACCAATTACGTACCATCGTCGTGGAAGCTACATGGGTAGATTTGTAACGTATTGTTAGATAGGGGTCACGACTTAATTTGTCTACATTTTATCTAGGATTTCGCTTTTGTTTTATGCCTCTGAGTTCATACAACGACATCATGTCATCTCAAAGCGAGCTCCTATGGACATATCTACGGAATTATACACCGGACTGACGACGCAACGGCGCCACGCTGTTTCGTCGCCTAAATAATTAGTTTTTGAAGTGAAAACTTCTTTAGTGGCGCTGTTCACTTTTTGTGATGGGGGAAAATTGTTAAACTCGCCCACAGGTCACGTGACCGTATGATGTCACGTGACCGTGAGATTCGAGAGATACTCGCAACAGGTCACGTGACCGTAAGATGTCACGTGACCGTAAGATTCGACAGATTGAAAATTCGTAAGACGGACACGTGACCTGATCGAAAAACTGTTACAATGTAATTATTATGTATAGGCTTTATGTATTTGTTGCTATCGGCCTTAAATGCCTAAAATAAATGGATTATTATTATTATTATATCTGGGCCGGTAGTAGAGTAACAAAATGCATCGTGTCCCATGCCAGTTTCATCATCATTCTGAAAGACAGAGATATGAAAGTAAGGATCCCTTATACATACCAGGGACATTTTGAAAGTCAAATTGCGCCCCTGTTTTTCCATATTGCTGTAATATTGGGATGCCGTTTCTCAATCGCGGTCGCTTACATTTGCACCAAGCCTAACTTGAAAAAAGTGCGCGCAACAAATATCATACCGAAATCATAACAACGCGTTAAGTCAAATAGACCGATAGGTAGTAGACCCGGTTGGTCCACGTACAACGTACAATCTCCACATTAGGGGGCTACCCGAGGTTTTCATCGACTTTTGACAAGTTTTGAATCGTATCTCTTACTTTTGCACTACCGATAGAATTATAAATCAAACGGCTATCGGTTTTTCAACTTTTTATCTCCATTTTGGTCTACCGGATTTTGAAACAAATGAATACTTAATTTTGTATGATTTTTTTAAACATTGTCTAAAAAAACACTTATTTTGTATCTCTATTGACGTGAAAGATCTAACATATATACGAGATCTACATATTTGGGTTCGTTTGTGATGTCTCTAAAAACTGGTCCAGGGTTTTCAATTTAAACCAATTAACACAAAAGTTATGACCAGAAAACCAGTTTTTTGGCCTAAAATTGTTCAACTTTGATGCCAAATATCTCGAAAACAATGAACTTTGCAGTAAATATGGGATACTATATTGCTTAAAGCCGTTGTTGTTAATATAATAAGCTACAAAAAACATCTAAAAACTAAGGGATTCAGATCGAAGGTCATTGACGTATGGGAGCCCCTTAAGTAAACATATCTGTCTCAGTTTATCTGAATTCAATAAATTAAATATTAGGGGACAATTTTACACAAATTAATTTATCAAATTGTATTCTCTAGGCATGTTGAATAATAGTATATGCACATTAATAGCATCAGCGATCTTTAGACGTACAACTAGCGTATGCTTGCAAAAACCAGAGCTTTATTATATCTTCTGTGGACTTTGAGCTTGGACTTTAGATTCTTTTTTCGCCACTTTTGTTGATTATACCTATATAGACTTTGGACCAAAACATGAGCCTCATCTGCTAAATGCGGAGCTTACTTTGAATGCTACATAAAAAACCTGCGAGTTTTTCCCATTAATTAAGACTTTTTATGGACTTTACTCCGTTATCAAACTTTGACTTCTGTACCCAAATTGTAAAACCATACCACTTCCAAAGAAATGATTTGCATTATGATCGAGGGAACATAAAACGAGTTACGTTTTTTCTAAAATAATGCGTAAATTACAGTTTCATCAGTCATCACACATGAATTATTGAAATCTCTGCACCTGGACGTGTTTACGCTCTCGCGTACCAAGCGTGTCGCACCGCAGGCGCAAGTAATAAATAAATTATAATGGTGTCGTTATGTATAAGACACAGAGGTTTGAAGAAAGCTTAATGATAGATAAGTGTTACTCAATGACTATAACTGAAGGGCGAGGTCGCCTGCTCTAATTCTATTCTATTAAACCCTGCCCTTTTCAGTCTCAGAAACGTATCAATAATTGATGTCCATAGCGTGATACCATACCGCACATCATGTACAATTTAAGCCTGATGCACGGAGGATTTATTTTGTATGGCAACTATAACTACTATACAAACACCAAACTTTTTGTATAATTATGATAATTCGTCTGCGTGGACCCGGAATCAAAACTATTCTTTATTTTGATCCAGGCTATGAACTATCTTCGTGCAAAATTTAATCCAAATCGGTTAAGCCGTTATAGCATGATTGAGTAACAAGCATCCAAACTTTCGCATTTATAATATTAGTAGGGTAGTAGGATTATAATATTAGTAAGATAGTAGGATTATAATATTAGAAGGTAGTAGGATTATAATATTAAAAGGTAGTAGGATTAATAGATTTGATTTAAATTTATTTACTTATATATATTTTTATTTTTGGAATAATCTATTTAATACAATGTGATTTCAATAATTCATGATGTAAATTCAACTGTAGTTATTTAAGAAATAAGAATGATTAGATACCTATAACATTATCAATATCCGCAACGCAGGCTTCGTCAATTGCGTACAAAAACACATCCCCCTATTAGGCACTATCATGTTAATAAATTTTACTAATACCTACTTACCCAATTGAGAACTACTCATAAGTTCCAAGATTTATACGACTTGATACCCTAAAGAGTATTGTTAAGCAGTGCAATAATTCAAGCCATTACTAGTACGATATTGGGTAAAACCATTCATGCACAATTCGAAACAACATTCCTATCACATGCTCGTCAAAAAATAAAACCAAGAGCGCTTGTTGTGTGAGTATCTTTTTCTATAAAATCCACGGTTATGCATTGACTTGATCTTAAATTCTTTAACTTTCTTTGACTTTGGTAGGTTTTACAAAACCGTCAGTGTCAGTGTTCGTTAAAATCTGAATGTAGGTATGGAAAGTTTCTGTGGAATGACACAACGTTGATCGGTGTGTAATCGTCAGTTGGTGCAAACCGCCCTTAATACACTTCGTAGAAAAACAATCAATTAATTGCCGGTAACATCGTCATCGCCTTTGATCATAAAAGAGGAGATATGCTGCGTCAGTAAAAAAAGACCTGGTTGCACTCCGGGAGTGCCGGCAGAAGTGAAAACTTGAATAATTTTAGTACGTCTTACATCAACAAAACATATAAACTTATTTAAACATCTTAAAAATCCGCGTTTTGAAAGCGCAGCTCCCGCTTTTTGTGTTCCGGCATCTGGCAACACTAAATCTTATGGTCGCGTGACCTCCTACGCTCCTACACCTGTGGCGATTTATAAAAAAAAACCCCATCCCAAAAAGTGCACAGCGCCGCTAAAGAAGTTTTATCTTCAAAAAATTCTACGAAGGCCAAGTAGCCCCTACGTAATTACTACATAATTCGCAGTCCTCTGAATCCGACGTAACCGGTAATTTTGCAGAAAATCGCCATCATTATTGAATCATAGCGAACTTGATAACGCGGTTCACGAGATCAAGGACACACTTAACAAGAACCTTCCTGTTTGTCCTTAAACGGCCAGGATCCGCACTCTGCATGCGCAGAACTCACTTTCATTCAAAATTAGCCCTTATTTCAATTAAATTACGGGGCAGCATCAATTTCTCGTGCGGTAAAGTTATAGTTGAGCATAGGACCTTGCCTTGTAGTTTCGATGCGAGTCACGCTTTTCATCGTCAAATTTAATCAGAACGAGTTACACTTCCATGTGGGGAAGAAAATTATATAATATGAATGACCTTATTGGCAATATCGATGAGCTATCGTGACCTTAAAGAGCTTTAGATGGGCCTTAATAGTAAATTATGCCTACGTAACGTCGTATTTAGGCATATAATGCCATATAATCACCTCACGCGGCTCATCGGAGCAATAAAACGGAGACTTGATGTTGATAACCTGGCCCCGTAGCATGGATGGCGTTACCACGCGATAAGTGACAGGATAGGCGCGTCGTCTCGTTCTATCGAACGGTGTCAGCCAGGGACGGAAGCTCTATCCTGTCACTTATCGCGTGATAACGCCACGCCATCCATGCTACGGGGCCTGACCTTTGTAAAGGTTGATTTTTGCGAATAGTAATTTTGCCTGTCTACATATACATCTATCTCTTCAATACTAATATTATGAAGAGGAAAAGCCTTTGAGATTGTAGTTTGTACGTACGTGTGTTAGTAATGGGCAACCACCGGTCCCACTAATCCGATTTCAAAAATTCTTGCACCTGCGTTCTTTGTAATAAACGGGCGAAGCCGCGCGGGCAGGTAGTATCTCCTCGTTTACCATTTCAAATTACCAACTGATTTAAAACTTACTGATTTTTTATTTTTCGAGTCAGACATCGTTGGCTCGGTCACCTGGACCAAATGGGAGACGGTCGCGCAGCTAAAAGAGCCTAGGAGAGTGACTATAGGAAGACGTCCGGTTGGTCGCCCCCAGATGTCGGTGGGTTGATGTGGTGGATGCGGATCTCCGCGAGCTCCAAGCTGGCGATTGGCGAGAAACCACTAAAAATCGGGATCAGTGGCGTGCACTCATATTGGAGGCCATGAAACAGTTTGCTGGGTCATTGCGCCAGAGGAGTAAGTAGTAACTGATTTAAAAAGCTACATCGTTCATTCTTCTCTCAGCATAGGTAGGTTACAAACTTTAACAATACCTTCGACGAGCTCTATAGGCTCTATAGCCTAGTTGCTAGTGACCTATTGACCCTGCCTACTAAGCTAGATGTCCTGGGTTCGAATCCCGGTAAGGGCATTTATTTGTGTGATGAGCACGAATATTTGTTCCTGAGTTATGGATGTTTTCTATGTATTTAAGTATTTATTTATCCATATAAGTATGTATATCGTCGTCTAGTATCCATATTACAAGCTTTGCTTAGTTTAGGACTAGGTTGATTTGTGTAAAATTGTCCGAAAATATTTTTATGATTATTATTATTACCTACACCCTATTCCATACATTTAAAAATCTGTGCGTTAATCATCATGCAATTTCAATTTAAAACGCAATAAAAAATTGTATTGCTATGTTTGAAAAGCACTTAATGATCAAAAGTAAAACTAGTACAATATTCCCTTTGATACCCTAGATAAACGAACACACGTAGACGAACTTGTCCGTTCAAATTCTATAGGTATAATATAACAACCACAAAAGTAGATTTGTAGGTTTGTAAATAAATAATAAAAAATTGCAACCGTAATAAGGTGAATCACAATTTCCTTGAAACTGGTTGCCTTCATGCACGACTGACGATACTGGTTATGACGTAAAGATAACTCCATCTTTGATTGGAAGAACCGCGACCACATCTTTGACAGGCAATACAATAAATCGACGCAAGATCTATTGAGTATTAAATTACATTGTGTGCAGAAGATGTATATGATCACTGATCAGTTAGGTACTGATTTTGGTTACACGAATTTATAGTGTTATATATCAACAATATAGAGAGGAATTGTGTTTTAAGCAGAAACGTCCGCTAACGAAATCATCACGTGGGTTGCCATTAGCGGACCCACGGTAGCTCAATTGGCAGAGCGATGGACGGATTCCAGAGATTGTGGGTTCAAATCCCGCTCATGGCGAATAATTTTTAAATTTTCCACTATGATCGAAATATAGAGAGGAGTTACAGCCATACTTTATATCTTAAAATAGCAACATGGTTCCGGATGGGGATTGTTCCGGTGAGCTGTGTTGATGTAGAACTTTCAGAAGAGCTAACATTATGTCTTAAAACTCAAAACAAGTAAGTTTTTATTTGCTTTATTGACCACAAAAAGATCTTCGTTTTCATAATATAAATGACAACAGTCACTGACGTACATCTAAAGCCCATTCAAAAAACGTTTTCCGTAAAACAAACGGAAGGCGAGTCACCATCGTAGAAATTTTCCCTTGACACCTGTCAGGTTGACAGCGCAAACAACATGCATCACAAAAACGTTGTAAAATAATCCGTCACGCGCGGCCGCCTGCGCAAATTCAAACAGATTATATCAGTATGTAATGCTCATGTACGAGATATACATTCAGGAGTAATTTAATTAAAGTAAAGTTTTTTGTGTCTTTATTTATATGAATTTCATTAAACGATATGATAGAGACAGAAAGAGTATAATGGAAAAATAAACCATCTTCGTCCATCCTGTCGGGGGTTACAGACGAAGATGATTTATTTTTCCATTATATTCTTTCTCTCTGTATCATACATATCGTTTAAAAAATGATCGGGGTAACTTACTCGTTAAAAATAACACGAAACAAAAATATTTAATTAAATAATTTGTTTCGTTATAAAGGTATAATGAATTTCACTAGTTACTAGATATTGTTGAAGACTTATTGAAGTTTAATTGGTCAGGTCAGGTTCGTATTTTTATTTTAGATACTTTGAATATTACTTATAGAATATTTACCGCTTCGGTGAAGGAAATCGTCGTGAGGAAACCGGTCTAATCCCAATAATGTCTAGTTTTCCCTTTAGGTTGGAAGGTGGCAGTCGCTTTCGTAAAACTAGTGCCTATGCCAAATCTTGGGATTAGGTGTGATGCGGACCCCGGGTCCTTTAGGGTGCAACCAGGAATAACGCTAGGCGGATGGAGGATAGTAGGTATATTTTTGAAACCGCGGAACTCAAGTACCCCTATATGTTTACTATCTAGATTTTTATCTCAATGTTATTCATATTTCACGTTTGTCATTACAATCTACATTTTTGCTGGGCATCAATCAAACCTGTTACCTACTAGAATTATATTTTTATCTGATATAAATCAGTAACCTCGGTTTTTTTTAGCTTTGACTGTTTTGATACAGGGTAAAATTTACGTATGGAACATATTTTCTAACTGTGAAAAACTTCTCTTTTTTACGTTAAATTAGTCTCAGTGAAGATCTTTATGTACAATTTGAAACAGAAGCAAACCTTAAGAAGAATCGGCACGTAAATAGAAGATTAAAAGTGATTTTCATTTAACCCTGTAGGCATTGTCTTTGCTCTTTTATCTTCGTACTCATTCTAGACTAATTTTGGGTGCAACGAGTTTGTCGTTAATTCAATTAATTTCAGATAAATGACTTGCGCGACTCACTAATCGTTATCCCGTTACTTTACGTTACGTAAAAACCCGGATTTGATAATTATTTAATTAATTATTAGTAGAGCTACATTTAAACAAAAGCAATGTAATTAAATATTTATATGACTGATATTGAAAATTGTTGTACGTAACAAGCAGGTTTTAATGTGGTTCGCTTTCCATCCGTTATTTGACATTCGTAATCTAACGGCGTGATATTTTAAGAAACTCATGTAACAAACTTTCATAAATTGGTTTCCCATTTGGGCGAAATTCCCCCTTTCCTAGAATAAACTTGTATATACAGGAATAATTTGAGAAATTAGTTTGAGACGTTATACTTTGGGAAAACTATTGTGCGAATGTCCAATAACATTTTGTATGGAAAGCGAACCACCTTAAGTAGTTAACTAAATTCATAAAACTGTCAATTAATATCAATGCATTATGTACAGTTCGCGTGAACATTATTCGAGTACTTACGGGATCGTCCTAATACAACGCGACTACGCGATTATCGCAAGTTCGCGTGAATATTACTCGCGCGAACGCGCGATCAAACCTATTGGACTCGAATAGGTGTCCTAATTGATAATCCCGCGAACTTGCGATGTGGATTAGCCACTCACTTGATTTCGAATTTAAAAAAAGGTCGCCTAAATTGCTTTAATTTTTTCTTTATCAAGGAAGCCCATACTTTGCTTGGCAACCGCAGTTGCCACCATCAGTTTAGGGGTGCGCGAAATTAGCAACTGTGGTTGCCACAAGCAAGTGAGTGGTTAGGACACCCATTCGAGTCCAATATGTTTGATCGCGAATATTCGCGTTGTATTAGATTTAGGACGATCCCTAAATACGGATTAATTTAGGCATAAGAACAATTAAGGGCGTTCATTGGCAATTATCGTAGGAAACAAATAAGGATTGATTTTAAGATATATGATTCTTGACTATATGATTGTTTATCTGATTTAATCGATACACGATTGCTTAAAATTACCTCTATAGAAAAAAAAAACAAAGATGGGTCTTTTTTCCTTTTTTGACCCGGCCTACTTAAACAATACATTATTTTACGACACAAGCAAATTTATACTATTTTATCTCATCTTATATCTCACTTAATGAAATATGAATTGAACCACCAAGTTGGGTATCTATGGAAATTTGTCCAAAAAAGCCATTCCTGAAGAGCTTTGCATTTTTTTTTCTCGTGCGCGGAAGGCCTAAGAGTGTGTCTCACGAGGGACCGTGGTTTTCGCAAATCGACTCGAACCATAAGTATCGTCTTAAGAACAGTAGTACTGATTGTTTAAAGAGCTCATGTATCCTCGCAGAAGTCGCAAATGAGAAAAGCACGTAATGTCTTGGCCGTAAGTGCAATAGATGGATATATTGCTTATTTTCTAGTCTCTACAAATATCTTGGTACTAAATGGTCACTAAATTAAGAGTATGTAGAAACAGTAAGATACTAAACTACTAATTCATACGCGCCATTTTCCAGATCGGCGTCAGTTTCAGCTTGGTTTGCTATCGATGGTGTATTATATTCCATTCAGCTGCCCCGCCTCCTTTCATTATGGACTGTCTATATGAAGTAACTTGTTCATTAGATCTCGTCGCATATAATATCACCATAACTCTCACCTGACATTGCAGCAAGTAGGAAACATACAGCCAATGAAACCTGGAAGCGTTAAGAGTCTTCAGCACGTTCGACTCGACGCGACTCTCCATACAAACGTAGTCTGGATCTCATTTTGGAGAGTAGAGCGTCCTTGCGATCCTTAGGTTCCCTTTCCACCAGAGATGTGCTATGCTTGCTATGCTATGTTTTCATACATTTGAAACGTAGCCGTAGCTACGTTACCCTAAAAGCCGCGCCGCACGCATGTTGTATTTGCACTTCAAAATAATAATTATTTATCATTACTTAACTGCGATCTAGTTGAGTTTGCGACATTCTCGCTAAATGAGCTTAATGCTTAAGGAAAATATGTAAGCGTGTTATGATTGGTACTTACAAATGGTGTAATTAGGTCGCAGCTTGACCACTTTTACCGACATGGAAAAATATCTTTGATACTAATAAATTAATCATTGCTATAGCACTAGCTTCCGCCCGCGACTTCGTCTGCGTGGACCCGGGATAAAAACTACCCTATATTGAAATCCAGGCTATAAACTATATTGGTACAAAATTTCATAAAACAAAAAAAATAAAAAATAAAATCGGTTGGGCCGTTTAACCGTGATTTAGTAACAAACATCCAAACATCTAAACATCCAAACATCCAAGCATCTAAACTTTCGCATTTATAATATTAGTAGGAAGTAGGATTAATTGTTCAGGATCAGGAATTTCCTATCCCAGAATAAATGTTTGATTCTGATTCTGATCTTTTCCAGATATATTTAGTTTCCTACGTACTACCTATACTATTTACTATTACCTACGCAATATTGCGAACATAATGCATGTGGACGAATAACGTAATATCCCGTTATATGACATAACATAATACCTACAAATTGATCCCCTGCGGGGATATAGGAACTCGATCACCATTGTGTTGTGATAATAAAGAGGTTTGTTGTTCAATAAGACGCGCCTTATATGTTGCTCGCTGTGTAGGTGACCATCAGAAAACTACAGTGTTTCGAAAAATTACATAGGTACTTACTCCATATGTTAATAAAATTATGATTTCTTGGCATGTTTTAATATCCTGGGACGAAACGGCTACTGTCACAAATCGAACTAGGCTCGTACCTTCGTCATTTATTCGCACGAAGCGATTTGCCTCGTCTTTCTTGATGCGAACTGCTAAAGAATGGAATTCGCTCCCTTCATCCGTATTTTCTGAGAACTACGATCTAGGTGCTTTCAAAACAAGAGTGAATAGGCTATTATTGAACCAGTGAGGTTCAGGTTTGGTCGTCGCTTACCATCAGGTGAGACTTGGGTCAATCACTGGACAGTGGTTTATAAAAAAAAACCTGGGCATTTTCGCGAGAAGTAGATTTTTCCAACATTAACTATACTATTTGTATGATAAATAAAAGTTACAAAATTGAACATTTTAACTTTTACTCGGTGACGTTTCTAATCTGCATCTTTTTCTCGCGCAAATGCCCACCTATACGTACTTACAAAGCTTAATAAATCTTGTGTTATGGGGTACATACTAGGACGACGATATATTTAATAGATATAAATACTTGGATATATAGAAAAATATATTCATGCTCATCAAACAAATATTTGCCGTTCCCGGGATTTGAACCAAGGACTATCAGTTTCGCTAGGGTAAACCGGTCGGTTAAACCTCCAATAGTAAATCAAGTAACTTAAGCTCCAATTCACTCCAAATAGTAACTTTTTCATGAAATGTTAAAGAGCCACTTAACCACTTATACGATCATCGTTCATAAACAAAGTACTCAATCAGTAGGTACACTATCTTCGCGACTTCGATGCACGTAAACATAACTGAATAGGTCAGGTGAAATGGTTCAAGGGAGAGGCTCTGACGCAAAAGTCAAGGCTGATATTCTATTACACTAGCGCATCCCAAAAGGTCCTAACCAACTGGGTTAGGCTATTTACTATATGCTCTTTTAATTTGCGGAGCCTTGCCCATCAGGGTGGGTATCATACCAATTTAGTTAATGTCTCCGTTGACTGCTATGACGTTCGATTTGAATTTGGCTTTGTAGGTGTGACTTCTAATGCAATTAAGATAGTGATGGAAACATTTGTTTAATGCGCAATTACTTTAGATTACCTATCTATTACTGCAGGTGATTTGAGCTGGTAGGGCTAAGTAGTTGGACGGTTTGTGAATGACTTGCGACTTCGTATAAATAAGTGTTTCTTTCAGTTACGAGTAAGGCGGAACGCCGTGACTCTTAAACCCATCATGAAGAGGACATATATCACTCATCATGATAACTACATACATACGTACATAGCTCCTGCTGTAACGCACTCCCCGGCAAATTTTAAAGTAATCACCCATATATTATATAAGTACGAGTACAAATTATTTATGACTAGCGCAATTCAACTGTCAAAGGGGCTTGCAAATATCTTCACATATCTAAGAACACGTTTCCCCTATTGACGAATTAAACATTTACACGACTTTACATTTTGTTTATTTCCTTGCTATTTGCAGCAGTCAATAGCATACTCAACAAACGTATGTGGGAATGACTTATTTATTCGAGAGCAATTTGTAAAGTGACTAAAGTGTGTGTGACAAAGATTAATTTGGCAAATGGTGGGAATCTTTAGCCTATTTACTATGGTGATTGTTGTTTGGTTTATATGTGTCTAATGAAAAAAATGTTCTTTTATATGAGTCTTATTCCAGATCATTTGAACGAGCAATTGATGACGAGAAATTTAAGTTACTTTTTTGACATTTACTCGCTATAATTTTGGAGCCATGTATGTATGGCTATCTCAAGAATGCTAGAGAAAGGTGAATGCAATGCCTAGTAGGTACTTCAGCATATTGTTTATTATATTTTATTGTACTACATACACACATACATACATATAATCACGCCTGTTTCTCGGAGGGGTAGGCAGAGATCACGGATTTCCACTTGCTACAATCTTGACAAACCTTTCTTCCTCGGTTTAGGTACTATTGACCTGACCTTTCTTCAGGATTTCTTCGATTTGTTCGGAAAAAGTTCAACGAGGTCTTCCCCTTCCAACTACATTCTTTGTATTGTACTGCCTATACATATATACTCGTATAGTCGCCGTCGCCGGTAAATGCAATTATTTTCAACGTCAATAATGTGTTGACGTGGGTAGGTAGGTAACTGCAGGCAGGATCTTAATGTTTGTGACTTAGTAGTAAATAATAAAAAGTGAACAAAACCTCTTAGGTGTTAACATCATTAGCACTTTACTTGTAACTACACACAGTTAAAGTTAATATTCGAATCATATAAAAAGCGTGGAGGTTTTAGATTTTGGGCTTGGCATTTCGTTAACAGTCAACAGTATTTATTTACTTCTGTATAAGAATAACATAGTTTGACATCTAAATTGTAACTATTTATTCCGTGTGTATTACGAGGAGCTATTTTCGTTATTGTTTTTCAAGTATTTCCACAGATATTATTATTTTGAAGCGCTAATAGAGTAACGTTTCGTGTGATTTATTTTTAATGCTAAATTACATTGTTAACGGTACTTAGATGTTTATTTACTTTGACTTGTTTACTTTGATGTTATCTTATTGATTTGTGTAAGATTATCCTCTGTATCACTCTGTGGCACTCTTCGGGGGAGGCTTATGTCCAGCAGTGGGCGTCTTTCGGCTGATATATGAGTATGATGATGATCCTCTGTATGTATTTGTATTTAATGCCATTAAAATTTAACGTGATACCAACAGTCAATTGATCCAGAATAATTAGATTGAAACAAAACCTGGCCCGCTTGAACAACACCTAGCACCTCACAGTTTGATTTGAACGAAAAACTGGACTGCATAGAAGGTTACTGCGACTGGGTTCCAGGAGTTTCTCAACGTGTTAACGTTTTGTTTGCAAAGTCAAAACCAACGGAAATTTTGTTCCAGTGTGGTATGAGTGATGGATGTTTTCTATGTTCTTAAGTATTTATTAATCTATATAAGTATGTTTATCGACGTCTAGTACCAATAGTACAAGTTTTGCTTAGTTTGGGACTAGATCGATTTGTGTCCGCAAATATTTTTTTTTATTTTTTTTTATTTGTATTTATTATTAAATTATACTTACATATGCATAATAGCTATCATAAATAACAAACATCACCTTAGCACAAAATTTTTGTTTGTTAAAGTATTCTACATGGTAAAAAAAATGAGCTGTCAGTCATGTTTATCCCGGAAATGTAGAAGATGAATAAAACACATCCATTTCGCCATCACAAATTGCGAAGATAACTATTCATAACACGACACTCTCATTGTCTCTCTTTTATCTCAATCACTCATGACAAGGACAATGTCATGTCGTCTGTTATTTTATACAATTCAAGGTCTCGAGGAAAGCTTGGTGAATTACAAGGTTGATATATTGTAATAGGGGTACATTCAATAACAAGTTAAATTATGTAACTGCTCTGATACTTTTTTGTCAGAAGGGGTCTATTCGACTCGAACTGATGGTTTGATATCAATCAAGAGATTCCGCGCAAAAAATATTTTAACTTCTTATTAATTTTATGAGTTAACGTAAAGACAAAACATATATACCATATATAACATATATGTTACTAACACGTAATGGACTTTGTTCGAAATAAAATTAATTGAATTGAATTGAATATATTTTTCTGCCACAGTCACTTGGGACCACTATGACGGATAAAACCGTGTCGAAACGTCAGGAATAAAGGTAGGTACATACTTAAATAAATACCTACCTCGTTAGACCCTTGTAAATAAATAATTTAAATATATGTGCAAAGGGTTTATATAACAAAACGATTAGTTATTTATACTATCCGCAAAACTATCTGGCCGGTAGGGCAATAAACGTCCGCTACCGTTAGGGGTGTAACATGTCGATAACTTATAATGTAAACGTCGATATAATTATTATATTTTCAAATGAAATCTTATATCATTATTGATATTGTTTTTAAAGTTATCTAATGAATAATACTAAATGTTTAAGATATTTCTTAAATAATTAGCTAAATACGTGATTAGGTAAGTAGATAATGAGAAATGCATCTATTTAAGTTATTAGGAATAATTGATAACAAAATATATGTACTATAACATAAAAGGGTAAACATCACAATGCATAACTCATTCGTTACACGAACTTTGTCTGTGAACTAGTAAATCAGTTATAAAAAGAACTATAACGTCGCTGTATGCAAATTGAGAGTACCCCACAGTGCAGAAAATATTAGATGCAGCCAAGGAAAAACTACCCAATCTAAAGTGTTCGGAATCCTCAATGAGAACTATTATTAAACGCTTAGGGTATAAATTCAATTTCAAAAAATTCAATGCTAATTATTTGTCACGGTGGCTCAGCCAAAACAGGATTTGTTCCAGAGGCAAAATTAATATTCAAAGCCGTTAAATCGGCGAATGCTGACGAAAAATACCACGTTTAAAATGGCAGATGTTGAGAAATTGTTAAATGAAGCGATCGATCATGTTACAATCGACGACTGTGTCAAATGTGTTCGCCACGCTGAAAATCTTCAGAACGAAGACCTAGCTAAAGCACTTTTTATTGACACCAACCGTCTTGTTATTAACCTACAAGACGATAGTGACACTGAAGACGAAGAAGAATAGCTAGTATTTTCCTTGGTTAATTATTTATTTTGTTATACCTCCTTATTATTTTATTGTAATACTTTATGTCAATAGTTCAATATACCTATTTATATTTCGATAGTAACTATACAATACTGTTATATAAAACACCACGTAATTTATATTCTTTGTTTCATTACTTTATCGACATTCCTTTTTATGCGTAACGCTACCTGCCCTATTGCTGCTCGGCCTGCTTCATAAGCCGTGCAGGTGAGAAAGAGATGGCACGATTCCGATGATTTATGACCTGACCGGCTAGATAGTTTTGCGGATAGTATAGTTAGGGGAGAGTGGGGGAGACGTGAACGGCGGGTAACTATATTAGAAAGAGATGACAATATATTGTCCACCGCCATCTTGATGTTTGCGTCGCCGGCAGTGCCGGTCAACAACACGAGTGAGGCGGACACGCGCACGTGTCAAGGTATGAATATTTCAATATTTTGTGTGTTTTTGATGTAGTTTTTTAGGTAAATGTAACTTGATGTAGCTTTATTTCCATCGACTATCGTAATTTAACATTTTCTTGTTGGAATACTCATGTATTAACAATTTTATTGACAAAGACGCCAACCGCCACAGTAAAAATAACCTTGAATATTTTTGGCTACTTTTATTGTTCTGGTCCTGCGTGCGGGCAACGGCGAACAGGTAGGCCGGGGCCGCACTGGTTAAGGCGATTGGCGACGCGACGGCGATTTCAGTACAACTTGGGCGACTTGAGGCGACTTAGTGTACGAAGATCGCCGTCGCGTCGCTAATCGCTCTACCAGTGCGGCCCCGGCCGTAATCTCGAACGTTCGGCATTACCCGCACGTGGCGTGGTGAACCATTTAACTCATTTTCTTATTTTTGTTTTAGATGCCCCGTAATTACAATTAATTGTTTATTTGTGATTAACCTACTCTCGGCAGGTTATATTACCCGACTAGAGTTGGGTAAACCCGAACAGTAAGGGTTCTGTTTTTTGTTCTTAATGTTACTTTTTAGGGTTCCGTAGTCAACAAGGAACCCTTATAGTTTTGCTATGTCCGTCTGTCTGTCTGTCTGTCTGTCTGTCTGTCTGTCTGTCTGTCTGTCTGTCTGTCCGTCTTCGGCTTAGCTCAGTAACCATTACAACTAGAAAACTGTAATTCGGAATGGGTATATAAATCAATCACGCCGACAAAACAGTACAATAAACTCTTGATTTTTTTTTTTAGGGAGGTACCCCTACACCTAAAGGGGGGATGTATTTTTTTTTCTCGTTAAACCCATGATGTGGGGTATCGTTGGATAGCTCGTTCAAAAATATATGGGATTCCTAAAATTCATTTTTCAAATCAGTGATTAGTTTGCGAGATATTGGGCTTTAAAGCCCTAATTTTTGTTCGATTCATGTGCCCCCCTGCCGGTTAAATGGCTACTACTGGGGATTTGAAAAAAATCGTGGTAGTAGTACATATATTGAATTTAAAAGGAAAACTATCACGGACAAGTAGGCATAAGTAGGCAAGTGGAACTTGTTGCCTGATTTAAATAAATAAATAAATAAGTACTCTTTGGGGGAGGCCTATGTCCAGCAGTGGATGTGTTTCGGCCGAAATATTGATGTTGATGATGAGGAGGCATAAGTAGTTACCGAGTAATAGTCGACCAATTTAATGTGTACTTGGAAGGCCGATTTTCGTACAAATTCGGCCGACGCAACAGCACCGCACGTCGATGTAACTAAGACAGACAGGCAACTACGGAACCCTACACTGCGCGTGGCCCGACACGCACTTGGCCGCTTTTTTTATGAAAGTATTTTCATTGTTCATTATTTAATTAGGTAGCCAGATAGTTAAACTTAACTTTAAATGAATAAACGAAATTCTGAGTCTTGATATCTCTGTTTTATTTAAGTTTTCCCTTCCCCCGCGTTTCCTCCACTTTCCCCTACACGCCCACAGATGGGCTTTATTTCTGGGCGTGTACTAAGTATTTTTAAATGATAATGAGGTTTTTATACAATCGATTAACATAACAATAATTCTCACGTGGCTTTCCATTACTAATGTCTTAACTCAACATGATTAATAACACGTGCACTATAATCCTCGATATAGACACATCGACAGGCACTTCAAGTGCCCACGCTTGTAAACAATGGCGCTATAACATCAGCTGAAGAGGCCCTTCGGTCACATAGGAAACTTTTGACAGACCTTGGCACTTTGTACCACTCTTTTTTTTCAAAATGAATAGGTACTTAATGATTTGGCCATGGACATTTTTGCACATGTATTATGAAGATTTAATGAGGTTGGATTACATAACGTTTTGATTTATCATTGTCTGATTTGAATAATGAAGCGGAATAAATCTAGTGTTTTATAATTAATTAGTACAAAAAATACGAGTCTTGCTTTTCCGCTTATATTCACCGATATGCATGTTTAAAGCTGCTTTTATTTTTATCGCTTTCGCGATAACATTCATGTCATGGAAAATTGTTGTTATATTTTTAATGTAGCGAGTGTGCCCAACGTTTTATGACAATGGCAGTAAATATTATAGTTATAATATTTGCTCCTTATTCAGTGTTTGCTGCGTCATTTAATACTTTATAATAACCAGCGTGTAAAGATTTAAATTCCTTCATGCTTTACATATTGAAAGTCGCTTCAAAACAATAATACGAGTAAATACCAAGAGTCACATGTGCACATAGTAGGTATATTGTTTGTTATTTCTTCAAATTTGTTGCATTGTTAACAATTAAGTGATCATTATTAAATAAAGATTGCACAACATTTACATATAATCGATCACTCTCAAACTAAACAAGGTTTATTAAATATAGGTTGGTTATGCTATAAATACTTTAAAACATGTAAAATTCATGAAAAACATTTCACTCGTATATTAACTTTTCAAGCAGGATCACCATTTATAAATTGTTAGTGTATGCAGCGACACTCATAGTCACACATCCTTCAATCTGTTTAGTTCATGATCAATGTCAGAGGAAGGTATTAAGTCCCCCTCAGCGCTCCCTCGTTGCGACCCAGCCCGGTAATATTTACAGCCTAGTTCTCATTTGTTTTCTCTGTGCGCCGAGCAAAGGAACTAATTACGGAAGCGAGCTTACGAAACACGTTGAACACGGTTCGGTAAATGACGAAAAATAGACATCTCGCCCATATTCAAAGGAAACCTCTATTTGAAACATATTAATCATTCACAAACATAAATTGCAATTATAAATAACGAAACTGGAATCTTATTAAACAAGTTTTAATCGCAGCCTATGACATGCCCGATTTTATGACATCTCGATGATAATTACGAAATATTCCGTATGTTCACTTCATATGTATATGAATATGACTTATTCTTATTGCACTTTGAATAACAAGGTTTCAAAATAAAACACTATCTTGACTTATAAGTTATTCTGCTGGTACCGTTTCCAAAAATAACTGTGTATTTACATTTCTTCATTTATTAAAATTAATGGGCGTAGGGCAACCCGGTACCGCCGCCTGTTGTCGGCTTGAAGGCCGATTTTAAAATAGGACTGGCCCGACATACTAGCGGAATACAATAGCACGTTATAGGAAAAATCGCTTTACCAGAGCAAGAGAGAGAGTTTTGAAATAATTGTAAAAGAGTTGGGAATGGGTTTGTACTAAACAGTATGAAATTGTGAAAATCTTTTTATTCCCATTCGCAAAGACCGGCGAAATTACCGAAGACAGCCTACCGATTGCATTCGTTTCGTGACCCACCTTAAACTCGCGTGACAATCCCTCGAATCAGTCAAAACAATGCCTCGGTAGGCCACCAATCAATCGTTCATTTGTATACCTACCGTCGAGCATTTGAGTTTTCGTGCTACTTTACTCATACTTACAGCGAAAGAGCCTTTTCCACAGGCCCGTAGAATTTCACATCAAACGCATAAAGAATTTGACAGGCAAAACTTTTCTCAATTTATCTATAATACTCATAGATATGGTATGCAAAAAACAGCTATTTGACTTGAACTCGGTTTATAACATTGGCAATGTTAGGTTTTATAGGCAATGGTACAGCAATGGATGGCACCGATAAAGCAACTATCTTGGAAACCCTGTCGTTTATAGGCAATGGTACAGCAATGGATGGCACCGATAAAGCAATTATCTTGGAAACCCTGTCGTTTTCCTTCTTCATGTGACATGGGTACAATCGGTTGTTTTCTCTCCATAAAACTTAAAAGGAGTCCAGCACACTGCAAGTGCCATATCACAAAGTGCGGACTTTCCCTAGATATTTGCTGTTTGATTTTGTACGGGCCATTTCGTGGCGCTCTCCGATTTCTACACATTTGCGTTTTCGCTGCAGGTTCTTTGATGTTTATAGCTGGTATACTTTACGACAGTGCACCGCTATTAGTTAGGTTCACAATGGGATATTATTTTGATGCATCTGAAAGTAACAAGTTTAGTGGTTAGTGCAGTGAGATTAAGAAATGTCAACTTTATTTTCATGATAAGCCTAAGTCACTTTTTTCCGTAGTCATAGCGTTATGTCGAAGTAATCATCACATTGAATAACTATTAGATTCTATCGATTACTGAGCACGAACATCCTAATAATTTCTTTTCTAAACATAATTGGTATTACATACTCGATGGCAAACTTAGTAAAATGTTTGAGCAGGAAATTAACATAATTGTTATTCATTATTTTGCCGCTTAAAAGTTTGCATAAAATATGATTCCATTTTCACGATTAATCTTATCTTTTAGTTGAAGAGCACTTACACGACTACACTTTGATCCAATAGCGTTACTCGTCTAACTAGTCTAGTCGTATACTAATATTATATTTTGTGACTTTGTAAGTTTGTTTCGGAATATTTACCGTTAGCTTTTCGGTGAAGGAAAACATCGTGAGGAAACCGGTCTAATCCCAATAAGGTCTAGTTTTCCCTCTGGGTTGGAAGGTCAGATGGCAGTCGCTTTCGTAAAACTAATGCCTATGCCAAATCTTGGGATTAGGTGTCAAAGCGGACCCCGGGCTCCTTTAGGGGCATTACCGGGAATAACGCTAGGAGGATGAGGATGATAAGTTTGTTTCTTACGGGTAAACTCTGGAACAACTTATACGATTATAGATAATCTTTCAACAGTATATACCTAGAATGGAGCGCAGGCAGTTGGTCTAAGATATTCTATAAGTACCAATATTTATAAAGAGGAAAGGTCTGGGAGATTGTAAGTGTGTATGTAGGGTTTAATCTCAGGAACCGCTTATCCGATTTGAAAAAATCTTTCACCTGGGTATATACTGTAGACTTTCCAGATGGTCGTAGGTTGTTAATCCCGCGATTGTGCAAGCTATTGCATTCTTTGCAACACGCGGGCAATAACTAATAGCTTTATATATAACTAGTTATATAAAATTAAGCTATCTCATTTTATCACTTTCCCAATAAAATGTAAAAAAGTGTTCTATGAATGTTAATGACAATCATTTGTAAACCAATTTAGGAGCCTTCGAAATCGATAAATTGAGTTAGAGAATCTAGTGTCTAAGTGTACTTACATTGTGAACATTTAATTTAAGCTAACATTGATATGGGCATTAATAAAATGAAGTTAATAGTGGAAGCATGAATAAAAACAACCACCCCTGTAATAAATTATTTATGTATATCGGCAATTGTTGGGTTAGAAGCATTTTTTTATCCTTAAGTCTGGTCAGTTCAGTCTGTATCAACATAACGAACAGAGAAAATTCAGCCATAAACAGAGGGGTAAGCTGCCAAGTCCATATCAACACACTATAATATTATAGTACATATTATGTACTGACTGTACGTAGAATACCCCCCCCCCCCCCCCTGCTGACGCAGAAGGCCTATTATTCGGTAGCTGAATTTCTAGACGAACAATTTTAATGATCTAGATTTTCCTGTATTTTATGTGCCTGTCGACATTGTTTTTAATTTTTAATAATCTTATTATTATATTTTTAATGTAATGAATGACAATGTATGATTAATACGAAATAAATGAATATGAATATAAAAGAAAAAACTTGCTGTGAGTGCCAACGATTAAATAGACATGATGACACTGCTGTGATTGTGTTACATGTACACCATCGATACCATTTCAAATTAACCTTCTCAAGGCCACATCGAGCGTGATGAGGCGATGCATGACACTTGCGTTTGCGCACGCTACTGCTCCACCGTGTCTTCTTACAAAACGCAATAACCACCCATGATGTCGAAACGTACTTACTGCCTTTCATAAATGAGTCATAGATATGTTCTATCCGCTTCTCTGTACGCTGTATGTCAATTACGTAAATTTCACGGTTGAGGTTGTCACTCACGCGATGTTTTGACACATTACGGCGTTCATGTAAAAAGGAGCGTAAGTTATTAACAAGATTACTCCCATTTTGTACGGCAGTTACGATCAAAATGTTGAAAGCGCCTTTGCATTTTTCGAAAATCAGATGATAGCGTCAACATAGCTTGCACGCATTTTCTCGACAACTAACTGTCACTGCGTCTTATAATGATACCATTGAAAGGATAATACGTTCGTTTAGTACCTATCTACATAATTACGCCTCTAGATACTGACGTGAGAAAATCCATGTATTTTTTTATTTGAATTTTATGGACTCTAGTCCTGGAGCCAACACGTGATCTTAATATAAACCGATGTACCTATATGTCTTGGGATCGTAATAACATCGCTATTATCGTGGTGAATAAGCCTGTTTTATCGCACCTTATAATCGTCTGTGAGCCGAAAGCGTTCGAACAATGACACAATAAAAGGATTGTAGGATTTGACAAACACTTTAAAAAATCAGACCGTAGTTTGTGTGTGCATTTCATTTTATGTTTTATGGGTATACATTTTTGTTTTATTTCTGTTTACAGCATTGAACACTACTACTAACTTATGTAGTACATTACTAACATGTGTAGTCTTAAGTTTCGATAGGTTTAAGTCTTATTAACACATATGGATTCTATAGTAGTCTGAAATAAATGATTTTAATTTAATTGAAATATTTCTGCCGTTTCAACTTTTGCAAGGATTTAAGAATATTGCTGTTTAAAAATTTTGCAATTTGATTTTGTCGTGCTTACCGAAATCTAATCAAGTAAAAATTTTGTACATTATGTACCTATAGCCATAAAACTGGTGAAGATGGAAGGTGGCTACTGGCTATAGGAACTCCTTAATGACACAAGATAAACGTGTTTGGGCTCATTCAAATTCTCATCATGAGTAGGTGATGACTATGCAAAAAGTACTTACAGTCGGCAATAAAAGCTGGTACAAGCTTTTATTTAAGCCGACGTGTTTGACAGAAACTTATATGGTATCGGCAGATCTTTTGATTGCGTTAACTTAGAAGTTTGAATTTTCTCAGCACCATTGAACAAGAATAAGTAAAGTCGGAATTTTCTGTAAGTAGGAGTCATAGAAACGCACTTACCGCTGTTGTTATCGGTGACATCTGTTGTCAGCTGGACGACAACTGACACCTCATACGTGTCGAGCTCCAGAGTGCCTCCGCACAGGTCCAACGACTAGGAACTATGTGTCATCACCACTTGACACCGGCACTGCACTGAGGTCACGATCACAAATCGATCACAAGTCACTAATTATCACTGCGAAATTGTATCAGATAGTTTTGAGATGTAGATACCGTATCACACTGCTTTTTGGATTTATGAATTAACAAAACTGTCTTTTGATCTTGGCACGGGGATAAATTAGCTCGATTGGTACTTCAAAAATGTTCGTAGATGGCTTTCGTGGATTTGGATTAATCTCGAATCATCAAACTGTGGGTGATAAAATTCATTTAAATGTAAATGAAGATGCTAACATAAATGCGACTGTTTATAGCGACCTTGTGCTTTATTTTCTTACTGCGAAAGATAGCGTGATAAGAATGAAGTTTTAAATCGTCTCTACTTAGATTAATCTTGATAATTGTAGTAATGAAAAAAATGATCTTTTTTATATTGTGCAGTTAATCTTGTTTATCTGTTTTTTTTTCTATACAGTAAGACTTCGGGCAGTATAATGTGCCCTGGTTTATTAATATTTCAGTAATAAAGGTAAACATTTTGTAGAAGTATAATTGCATTGAAAATCGATTTAGCATTATTACCGTATCCATGCGTATAGTAAAAAATAAAGTAAACTAAACTCCCTTCGCAGTTTGCACCATGTTTAACCTTTATTAGGTACTAACAAATAATGTAGTAAAAAGTTGCATTATTATACATTTCAATTTATTATCAAAATCATGGTTCTTCAAACGCCTTCGAGCTAAAGTATGGAGTAGTTTTGTTTTCGGATACCTACCGCTTACAAAAACTAAATCATTAGCTAATCTGTCCGTCTGTCCTAGAGGTCACTTCGTTACAAATCACTTAACAACAGTACGAATTATTCGAACGATAGTTGAAATAGCATGATAGTGTCCCCGTAACGTATCGCGAGCGAGAGGAGCACGTGACGGCCCGGAAAACGGCGCGCGCGCTGCCATAGACAATCCTTGAAAACAACCAAATGAAAACAAACGAAAAACTACTAAAACTCAATTTAAACTAAATGACTTTACTTTGTGGATATCATGAGAACTCAGAAAAATACATTAACGCCACAACGCAATTGAATGTTGAGTTGAATTGTTATTTCCGCTAATCTCCACTCATTTTGTACTGTTTATGTGGAACTGGCCATGTTCTTTTACATCTCCGATCTCCATAACAATGATCATAGAACAATAACTGCAGATAAATAAGCGTTTTCCGTATGTACCGCATACATGAATGTTCATTCTAGTTCTTTAAACAGCACTGCCAGATTTTAGGATTTATATATTTTATTAAACTATTAGACTAATCGGAATTAGATATCACGTCTAATAAGAAATTTCGCGCGTTTACCGGCGACAATGTCAAGTGCAAGATCTCGGTCGTAGAAAACGATAAGGGTACTGTTTATCACACTCAGCCCTACCGCATCAAGATAAGTGCGTCCCGTTCAAACAATGCGATGTAAAAAGGTGAAGAACACTTGATAAGGCACAAAACGATCGGATTGTACGAACCTGGAGGCACACGCGCGTGCGGTGCGCACGGTACTCGCCGCGCGAATGACGAGCAAAGCCTTCTGCTATTGTTTACAACGGTAATTACGTGCGATCGCGTTTCCACGGCGTCGCGGAAAACTGTCTGCAACCCTCGCGAGACGACTTTACGCTGGAAGTTTGAACTTATTTATCATTCGTTTTGCAGTGGATCTATTAGAAGAAATAAGGTCTACCACTCCAGTGAGATAGAAGTTGTTTTTAGAGCATTTTTGGTTTGTGTTTTTCTATTGTATATTCAACAAAAAAAAGCTACGCGTGCGAGGTGCTCAAAATGACGTAAGTTAGCTCTTATGCCTCTACAATAAAGACGTAAGTAGATCACTTTGAAATTCTTATGCGTAGCTACTTCTGCGACTGACTGTACTACTACAGTCTACAACTGCAAGGTACGTTGCTACAATGCCAGAATTGAAATAAGAATATTGTAAGCATGCCTAACTTTTGCTTATCGTTTCTATTTTTCATTTGTTTTGGTTAGAAATAGTAAACATGGTAATACTTATCGGAACTTTGAGGCAAATTGGCCTAGGACACCGTTTACGATGCTAATCACAGAACTGTAAGTAACGCTTAAAAAGTAATCTGGAAGCTTGACTATTATATTCGTTAGGAATAACTAGAATATCATTATTTAGGTTAAAAATTGAATGCACGTCTAAAAGAAGTTTCGCTTCAATGCTTCTGAAATATATTAAATTATAAAACGAACCACTTATTAAGGTGATTATTAAACACTGACTTGAACATTGTTCGATATTGCCTTTAGAAAGATTAGTAAATGTATTGTGACGTATAAATCAATTAATTTCTCGTTAGCTTTGATCGAGTTCTTGACCTTAATTTTCCGACTTTCCGTAATATTTTTTTTTTAAGTTTGTCATTCTTCTATCATTGTTGTACACGTACATAAACTCGCGCCCAGATTCCTAGGCTAAGGGGTAAGGAAATTACAGTCGCGAAGTGGGATTATTGAGCCAGGTAGAAAGTGACATAAAATTAAATTTTCAGTAGCCCAATTAAGTGTAAATAGGCTTAAAATGCAGCTAATGTTATATTGCAGCGAAAGGTTGACAACCCGTCGCCTACAACATACTTGAACCCTTATTCCTTTTGCCGACTCTTACGACGCCCACAGGAAGAAAGGGGATGGCGCTATTCTAACATGACGCCACACGGGGACCCAATAATATATTATATCATTGCGACCCGAACACTTTGCTATAAATTAATCTAAAATCAGTTAAACAGGTTACACGACACTCGAACACCTGATAGCTATCGCATAAATCTTGAAAGAAGTTATTTGTGGATGAGATTATTAGGAGATTAAGAGATTATGCTTAGTGTCGTACTGATTGAATTGAGCTTTGGTTAAGAGAAACAATGATATCAGGTATACCTACCTGCTCTATTGGAAATCTTTCAATTATTGTTTTGTATTGTCTGTCTAACATACATACATAGTATGGAGGCATGTCTGTCTAACTAATTGAACCCGTATTAAACGTATCGAATCATTGCGCGACTTTGAGACTTTGTTTGAATTTTAATATCTCCAGCAAAGATGTCGCTGTCTCTAGACATAATGTTCAAATTATTTATTTTCTAAAGTATCAAGATGACGGTCACTTTGGCACTCTTTGGGGGAGGCCTATGTCCAGCGGTGGGCGTCTTTCGGCTGAAGATGATAACTAACATTAACTAAATTAAATGATAATTAAGTTAAATCTAAAAAAAGGCCCTCGAGGCATCTGGCCGCTGCAGGAGACCATCGCGTGTGCTGACTTCTGGCCGAAGGGTGTCGGGTGGGCGTGTTTCGGCGGTTCCGGGGCAACCTACCGAATTTTACACCGGACTTGACGCAACGGAGCCACGCTGTTTCGTCGCCTAAATAATTAGTTTTTTATATGTATTGTATGTATGTTAGCCTTTAAGGTGTTTGTTGTTATGGGCCTAGATGCCTGAAATAAATGGTTTAATATTATTATTATTATTGTACCGAGGATGCTGTGATGCGTTGCGCGAGCAAGCCGCCAGCTCTTCGGTCACCAGTGAACCAGACGCTTCGCGATTTTTGCAAATAACTTTTGCGCACTGGGACCCCACGGACCGAGGGTCTCGACGCCAAATGGTACAAAGTTATAATAGTGTGTGTGGTGTCCTATGTTATAATTTAAATATCGTTTCCATTTTTTTGTTTGGGTGTGCTTTCATTGAGGAAGTCAATCAAAATGATTTTCTTAGTTAGTTAGTTATACTGGGCTCTTTGCCGTTGTAGTGTGCCTATTTTGCGTGAAATTGTGGGGTAGCGCTACTCTAACCACCCCAGCTCCTCTAGAAAGTTGGTGAGTGCCTTTATGTTTCTGACTGCGTCCCGTAGTGTGTCTGGAGACCCTAGGTGCTTTTTCCTGTATACTTCTACCTGCTTGCAGTCCAGTAGAATATGTTTGGTCGTTTCTTCCGCCTCCATGCACGCTCTGCACATGCTGTCTGTGATACCTATGTTGTAGAGGTGTCTCTGTTTAGGGTGTTGTGTCCTGTTATTATTCCTACTATCTTGCGTAGTTGGTTTCTTTATATGTGTCCTCAGTAGTGTGGTTGCAAGTTTGTTGTCGCGTTTTGACAGAATCTCTTTGGTCTGTCTGCATGTGTCTATCTCCTCCCAGTATCTTTGGTGGTCTTTGGTGTATAAGTTAAGTTGATTGTATATATTATTAATTATTTCCTAAGACAACGTTCAGGCTGCACATAACGTGAAAATACTTTGAATTTAGGCTACATTTACACGTAGCTGCGACATACTATACAAATCATTTAGGTTAATAGCACGTAGAACCGATGGCCGTTGGGGAGGAAAGGTTCTCGAGTGGCGACCATGTACCGGAACGCGCGGCGTGGGTAGGCCCCCGACAAGGTGGACTGATGACCTGGTAAAGGTTGCGGGAGTCCGCTGGATGCGGGTGGCGCGGGACCGGTCACTTTGGCACTCTTTGGGGGAGGCCTATGTCCAGCAGTGGACGTCTTTCGGCTGATATGATGATGATGGTGATGAGGTGATACCGAGTACTGGTTAAAAAAACTCAACATTAGCCTCAGACCGTTCCATTTAGTTATCGCATCGCTAATATGAAGTAGATACGTGCAATTATTTTTCGCAGAATACCTAATGTCCCCCTAGAACCTACCTAATACCTAATACAGGTGTATTACCTGGCACCTAGGTGTAGTATTCTTGGTAGGTACCAAGAATACTAGACCTAGGTGCCATAACGTTTACCAAAATCTTAACCTATCGATTAGGAAGGTGCCAAATTGGCAAATTTCTTATTAAAACAACACAAAAAAACTCGTTTGAATTTTAAACAAAAAAGATCACTGTCAGCAAAAACTTCTAAAATAGATTATGAGCTTCCAAATAAAAGGCACATTAAGACTTCGCAATAAATGAAATGCACGTGTTTTTCGTTTTATTTACGCTCCATTTGAGACTCGTTGTGAAATAATTATCATATGTAATGGATTTTTTTGTATAATACGTCTTCTATCGCATTAATCGAGACGGTTTTTATGGGCGTCACGTTTTATTCTTTGAATATGGTAGTGAACGTACCTATACATAATATACGCATTATAAACTCGTACCTTCATATACATATGTAAATAATATCTATGACGTAGTAGGTACAGTCACAGGAATATAATCCAATCAATGTTTAATGTAATTATGTAAAACAAAAGATACATCAAGAGCAATTTTCTCTCCTCAAAATATTTGAATGGATGTGTAGTACATACAAGCGGCACTGATTTTAACCTATTTTACAAATTCAGCTGACGCCAAAACTTTACTTGTTATAGTTTTCGTTACGAGTAGCTAAAATACTAAACTAACAACCCCTACGTCGTAACAATACCTACAATAATTCCAAAGAAAAACACACTTCTGAAACATTAAAAGTTGATTTATCTATTGTTTCAAGTTATTAAGGTTAATGAGGTATATGCAAGAAGCAAAACCTTTATGGTACTGATTGATTGATACTCGAATACATTTAATTATAAGTGAACCCCTCCTTAATAACCAATAAGGTAAAACAAAGAAGCCAATTCTCTTCAATACCGCCGAAGCCTGACGAGTTAATAAGATAATAATCTTTAAGGATCATGCAAACTCGTGACCGGCGACGAACTAATTGAAAGCTTAAATTTTTAAAATGAATTTACTGATATTGAGGGCGCGGGAATATTGCCAGATGATAGTGTTCACGCAAATATTGCCAGATGATAGTGTTCACGCAAATATTGCCAGATGATAGTGTTCACGCAAATAACCTGTGTTTTAAAGTAATATTTTCAGACTGTGTATATTCGTGGGAATACACATTTATTTATTTATTTATTTATGTGTCACAGATGGACTTTGGTGAATAACAACATATCGGACGAGCCTCCTTCCTCTGAAAGTCGATGTATATTAATTATAAGAATATCTCACAAATCATTCAAGAAATACCTATAATAATATTCAAAACAATTTCCAGTAAACGAGCACGAGGTAATTTTCCTATTACGTTTAAATTAATTTTATCAATTCTTAGAACTCGATAACGGAAAAATTTATGGCTTAAAAATACATCGTTAAAATACAATTTGCAAACCAATTATCTTTATTTTCCTTCGGCAGTAATCTATGTTAGATAATAATGCAAGTAAATTCGTTATTTTCCGTCAAAAGATTGTAGTAATAAGTAACTTGAGTAATGTAGGTAAGTGCCCTTAACTTCATTATATATTTTTTGTTAACATTGACGTTGACGAGTTGCCTTTGCAGACCGACTTAAACCTTTGTTAGGGAGTTAGTTGTGAAACTACTTTTATCTGTCTTATACATTTAAGCTGCTAAGTAGCACACCATCTCTTTCTACACTTTAATTTTTCTTAAAGGCTTCACATAGCGTTTGATAATTTGGAAACAGCTTGGACTTGTCAAGAAAGCTCGGAAATAAATATTCCCCATTGAAAATGGGAATGTCCCTAAGTTACGTATGTTATTTATGTAGATGTCATTATATAAAATGTTTAATTAAAATACGTGATCACTAAATCTTTTTGCTATTAGAATAACACATGAAAATAACTGTTTCGTGGCATCACAGCGACACTACCTATTTTTCATCGGGTACAAGTTATGAGCTCTTGTCGGTGTAGCTCATAGTAGGCCCTCCATCTACTCCGATCCCTGGCAACCTCTTTGAGATCTCGATACGACCTAACATCAAGTCTTTTTTGAGCTGCTCTATGTAGTTTATCCTAGGTCTTCCTCGTCCTGCCTTCCCATCTATAATCTTTCCTTCAATTATATTGAGTATCAACTTGTCATGTCGTATTTGGTTCCCTATCATCTTCCCTTTTCCATTTTCTAAGTTTCTGATTAACTGCCTGGTTTGCCTTACTCTATTCAGCACTTCTTCATTGGTTACCCTCTCTCTCCAGCAAATTTTCTCCATTCGCCTCCAACACCACATCTCAAACGCTTCTAATATCTCCGCATCTTTCTGTGTCAAGGTCCATGTTTCATTTCCGTACAATGCTTGCTCCATATGTATGATTTAATAAAAAAAACTTCGTTTCTTCTGATATACACTATAAATAAGCAGAAGAGAGAGAGAGACAAGTTATAACTTCATTGCTCATTATAATGAGCAGACATCGCTAATTTTGAAGCAGTTTCATTGAAGTGCCGTGGTGTTAATGGACTAGCATACCTGGTCGATTCCATTCAGAATTGTGAATATTTATTTAATTAGGTAATCAATAAAATTTTAACTGTGTATTCTAATTATAATTACTCTGCTTCAATGTAAATGCCAGTAAGTTTACGATGTCTGATAATGAGGAAACTCTCTTTATTAATATCGATATATGTGTGAAACTTTTTTAAGGATGTTGCATAAGATATGGTATTTTTATGTGAACTTTGTAACCCGCAATGCTGCCTCATCCATGAGAAGCCCACATGTGCCCAGCAGTGGGACGTGTAAAGCCTGATGATGGTGAGACTTAGCGCAACAGACTCCTCATGTATAAAAGGTGTAACAATCCACGTGTGAGGCTTGTTGAAACGTAACAGTGTTCTTACGGTGCGGTTCGTTGGTTCAGCTAACTGCCTTTATCCTGTCATATAAAATGCGGCGATTATCTTCTGTGAGTCAGCGCTGTTATACCGTGGAATCATTCTGTTAAAACTCTATTAAAAAAATTACTTTAGTGTAACAATAATAACGTCAATTGAACGACGTTTTGTTTTTTAAAGCGAATAAATGTGAGAAATGTTTTGTAAGTTAAAATGTATGAGTTTAAAAGAGTACAAAAAATAAGAGCTTACCTAGTCTTAATAGAATAATGGAAGACTTTAGACATACGTGAGCGTATGAACTTTACCTATTTCATTTTTTTTTGGTTCTTACTCAGAATCATGAATACTGACTATAATTTTTCTTGTAGATATAAGGATACCCAGAAGATAAAAAGTTTAACAAATATTCACACTGCAGTAATGATGGCTGCTTTTTTATTTGTATATAATATGTGAAATGTAGACATGTGTTTTATTTATCTTTTTCATAATCAAAATGGAATACACAAAAAAAAACAATGTAGTTTTTTTGAAAATCTACACAATAAATCACAATCAGATATTGTCAGAAAATATAATCGTGAGTATCTTTAGACGTATTTTCTCATTATATCACAATGCTTCATAGGAAATCCTTGCCCATAATTAAGTAGTTCTACCTAAGATCTAATCTGAATAACATACGTTGCACGGTTAGAATAAAATAAATGCAATTCATAAAAATATGCGGGCGTCAGAAGAGTTTTCATTGTCTTTGTGAATGAAGCGGCTTAAAAAAAATCCAAAGGTAAGTAGGTACGGTCGAGGAAATTTAATGTTTGGCACATGTCAACTCTATTAGAATGACGTTAAGGTCCAAAAGTGCTAAACATTCAATTTCCTCGACTGTACTTAATTTGCCTGCAATGTCATTCATTACGTTTTACAATGAAAACGGCCCGTGTAAATTGATTGTTAATTTTTGTAACTCATGATTGATCATACAACATGCGGGAAGTAATGAAATCCGTTTCCTGCTAGTATCCGTTATGTGTGCTACGCCGTAGCTCGTAGACGGTACTTTTCGCTCTGTAGCGAAGACCGCTTGTAAACACTTGTAACAACAAAGAGTTAATGTTAACTGGAATACAATCATAAAACTATATATTTTGCTACTTAATATACATAATATAGACCGTTAGCCCGTATAACCCTAAAGCCGAACTATATTTTTTTTTAAATGATTATAAGTGTTGGTTATGAATTATGATAGTAGCAATGCCACAATCCTAGGCTTTTTTATCAAGTTACGACATAAAATCGTTTGCATAAAAATCACAAATTTCTCTAAAATTAGTCCGAATCGAGCAACCTTTGTTCAACATTTTATGCCGGCTGTACACACTGGGCCAACGTTGGCGCGTGAGCAGAAGGCAGCCATGCGTTAGAGGGAGAGAGCGATAACTCGATCTCTTTCGTTTACATAGCTGCCTCCTGCTCACGCGCCAACGTTGGCCCAATGTGTACAGCCGGCATAAAATGTTGAACAAAGGTTGCTCGATTCGGACTAATTTTAGAGAAATTTGTGATGTTTATGCAAACGATTTTATGTCGTAACTTGATAAAAAGCCTTTAGGATTGTGGCATTGCTACTATCATAATTCATAACCAACACTTATAATCATTTAAAAAATATATATAGTTCGATTTAGGTGAATAGTGTTCATACAAAGTGATAATACTATATACTCGTACCATGTCTTAAAGACAACAATAGGTTTGTTATGCTATTTTAGGCCTCAAAACCTCAGTAATGCGTGGCTAAAATCTGTCGGGTTATTTAATTCGGACTCACAGTATATATGTTGTGAAATCCGTGACACTTACTAGGAAAGGAACATAAATTCATATTGAGGCTATAAGTTGATAAAAAGAACACATTCTAAGTAACTGATCACGACGTGATCAACATAACTTAACGTACCGGTGAGAAAAAGTCTTCCTACTGCGCATATGGAAAGGATAACATTATGACGTACTAATGTGTAAAAAACCTATAAATTGATTAGCAAAAGAAATTAAAAAAAAACATATTTTACAGTAATATCCTTAAAACTAGGATTCTGCTTCCTGAATAGGTAAGACTTGTACTTCAGGATAAGCAGTGCTCGTCCCCTTACAATGTTAGATGCAAAAATAACAGTGTTCAACACATTCTTAACTATTGTTGAGGGGTGTGTGAGTGAGAGGGTGAGTTGTGTGTATGTGTTTATGAGAGGAGGAATAGTGGGTGTATGTGCGTATTACATCTCACATAACATACTTTTTTTATCTTGTCCATTACTGTGGTATCTTATGTCCTGGTCTTTTCTGCAACATGCAACAATGGAAGTGCAATCCTGTGACGTGCAACTCAGGGATCCACATAACATCAGCTTCGAGTCATTCTCTGTGGCTCACATTATGTTGAGTGGACTCCTTTTACGCATTCCACGAAGTGTCAAAATATATGTAATTGTGTAATTTTTTGTATTTGCGAAATAAACTTATTTTTTAAGTTGTATGTAGCTCTTACCACATCACGGAAGTGTGCGTTGAGAGTCATTACCTGTAAAATGCAAATTATTATAATTTATATATTTATCTATTTAAGCATGTTTAGTAAGCCTTACCTTATACATAAGTACGTTTTTACCTATCCTCAATTAATTATCCATAAATTATATTTAATAAAAATAATATGTATGAACTTCATACTCAATAGTGTTCCAAATGTACCTAGTTATTTTTTTGATGATACGGGTGTAGACACAAAATTTATTATTAGGTACTCAAAAAGAAATGAGGCAAAAAAATATGCCTACTTAGTGACGAAAGTCCGATTCACATACTCGTATCTCAAAGAATTACGAAGTTACAACCGCTTTAATATTGCTTGTTAGAGAGAGAAAACGCTCGCAGATAGTGACGTCACAATCTGCGAGCGTCATATATAGTAACAATCGTTTCATATGAAGGCGCGTTTTGCGGAAAAAGGACAGAATATACCCCTTCTTAAGACTTTGGACACTTATATAACTTTGGAATTATTTACTGAGAATATACCCAATGCTTCTATGAATCGTTAAAATAAAAGAATTTGAAAATCAAATGGGGAGCTACGTTCTCTGACCGCGTGACACCAACGTACGAATACATATCTTATGATTAGTAGTACCGGTCAAATGAGACGATCAGGACTCTTCGATATTGAGCACAATATTGACATTGCGAATTCACAATTTGCTTAAGGACGTCTGTTGGCTTTAAATATAGGGTTGTCACGATTCAGCACAAAATGTAAGTTGTATTGCACGACCATGTACGTATGTTATTCTCACAGACCTATTAGTAATGGCCAAATCATCGATAAGAAAAATATGTGTAGACAACTCCAGCTGTGAATTAAAATAACTGGGAATACATACATGGAAATTACTACAGAAAATACATTATTATTACAGATATAAAATTTTCCATCCTCGAATTTAAACAACTCAGGCGACATGTTTCGAACTCATCTTCCGTTCTTACATTCCATTCCCTGTTATAATTAAAGCGCTGGTTTCTAAATTATCATGTATTATGCGAAATCTCTAGCCACCGCAAAAAATCAATTATTAAACTAACACAACAATCTTTGAACGATTAAGACGCTGTCAACACCAAAATGGCCTTGAGGATTTGGGATAGCGCGCACACTGTCTATTTGTATCGGAGTAAACGAGAGCGAGTGTCACTGGGCGGCCCGGTTTTTGAAGATAATAGTGCATAAATATTGAAATAAAAAAAAGTGTGGATTATTTGAGAAATGTAACTCGTTAGCGGTTTAGGTATGAATATGTTGACTTCATTTTTTTTTTGCAGACCCATACGTCAAAAAAATAAAGAAATAGAACCGTTTAAGGTGATTTTAAGACCTATCTTTGCAATTATTTTCTATCGAGTCGATTTCGTCTAAGTATGTATCGAGCCCGTCCACGCTCTTTGAAATATGGTGAATATTAACATATTTTTTTTTTGATGTTCTAGAACAAGTAGTTTTTCTTAAAAAACATCAATTTCTACAAAATTAGGTCTTGTCAGCCCCTTAACCAGTGACCAATTCCCATCTCACGGACTACATTATACAAAGCTTAGTAAAAAAATTAGGCAGGCAGGCAGGCGAGCTTGTTTGTGTCAGTATTTTTGATTATTGTACGTCATAATCATGATATTATATTTCTTTACAAATTCTGTATTTTAAATTCCCGCAATAAAACTCAAAACGGAGACGCGGTAGAATAAATAGGTATTGCTCAAAACCGCAATGAATATTAATAATTGCTAATAGGGGTGTAGACTCGAAAATTATTATTACTCCAAAAGAAAGAAGGCCAAATAGTGACGGAAATCCTATTCAGATATCTCAAAGAATTACGGAGCTACAACCGTTTTAATATTGCTTGTTAGAGAGAGAAAACGCAAACAGTGCGTGACGTCACGTTATGGGATGCTGCCGGGGGGCCGCGTCGACGGCGGCGCCGAACACTACGGGGCGCGGCACATTGCAGTCTATTAGTGACGTCACAATCTTCCAGCGCCATCGTTTCATTATGAATTGCGTTTTGCCAAAAAGGGACAGAACATACCCCTTCTTAAAACTTTGGACACTTATAACGTGATTGTTTAACCTTTTGCGATGATTTTTTCTCCATTTGACTACATTTTTAATCCTTTTTCGAGAAAATATGACATTATTGATTGTTTTATTTAGTGTCTATACCCATTGGCAACCCTGGGACGCATGATCGCTTCATTTGTTTATTGTCGAGTTTAAGTCATTTATCATTCGTATGTGAAACGATGTGCGAGACGTAAGTGTAATTATAAGATTTCCATCATCAAAGTTAAAAGTGTTACAGTTTTTTGAAATCCAGCAAATATATTCTTGTTTGTTTTATTTTTTATATTTATTCAAATTATATAATATTATCATATTATTATTTTTGTTAATTTACCATGTTCCTATGTTTGTTATAATTAAAGTTGGAAGTGTATTTTTCTACCGTTACGTTTTAAAATGTTATCTTTATTCATTCATGTAAAATGTTAGCAAATGTGAATATTCTCTTTACTGTACGTTTATGAATATCATATATCATACTGGATAAAATTGTATTTAGGTTTCTTCATTTATATAGTACTAGCTGTTGCCCGCGACTTCGTCTGCGTAGAACTTGTAATCGTCTTAAAAAAAATATTGCTATTAAATTATGTTTTTTTTTTTTTTTTTTTTTATGCAAATAGGCCACAAGGGCACTTTTACATGTCAAACGGTAATTTACAATAAAATAGTAATCTTACACAATAATCATTTAAAATGATATATAAAAGGTTAACAAACTAAATGTCACTAAGTTAATGTAACAAAACAAAATTGCAAAATATGACCATTACATTCGATATAAGATCTGTATCCAGCATTAACAGAAGTTAATGATATTATTCAGTATTCCAGAGATGTAAGGCGCAAGCTTAATTATCGCTGTCCCAAACACACTTGTACCATCTTAAGGGATGATTTCCGAGATCTCCTATATTTTTCAAAGGGTCTCAAATGATCTGTACGGAAAATTTCATCTAAATCCGTTCAGGGGGCTAGCACTAATGACGCCGCGCCGCGACGCGAGTGGAGAAAGATCTACCCTCCTCTTTCTAATTTAAACGTGTGAGTGAGACAGGAGACGCTCAGTCGCACGCGAAGCGACTTGTCAGCGAGTTGTGTTAGACGTACAGGGATTAAGCCTAAAAGGTAACAGTGCGATGAGTTCGTCAGTTTAAATTGCTAAATCTAAATTGAAAACTGCGTTATTACAAACATAAATATCTTAATAATCATCAACAGAAGTTTCTCTTTCTGAAACATATTTGTTTTGTCTACTAAGCTAGATTATTGGAAATTTTTGCCGAAATCCTTCCAGTAGTTTTATTTACGTTAGTCCGGGCTACCTGTATAGTTTTGAAAGCAAAATTATCTTATGCTCCATTTAACTGTGAGAATACATTATTTTCACTAACCAAAATAAACTTTTTTTTACAAAATAATCCGCAGGTTTAATCAAACATTACCTTCTTCGGTTCTGGGAGAATCGCAGTTGTAACCTAACCTACATTTCTGGTAGCTGTTCCATTCTGTAAGGGTCGTGGTTTTAACTTTACCTATCGTACTTTTTTGGTAAGTTGGATTACCTATTTTGACTAATAAATGGCTTCCTTATATAGTATAACCGAAGAATTCCCTTACTTCATAAATTACTTGTTCCTCATACATACTTCCAACCCCTTTTAACCTCCCTAGAGGATGAATTTTAAAAAACGCTGTAATTTAAACGAAGTTACAGTTTCGTTACTTTAAAATTGTCTCGTTCCCCGTACAAACTTCCAACTCATTTTAGCCCCTTTAACCCCCTTTCTTTTAACCCCCTTATGGAATCAATTTCAAACAGTCTAAAACAGAAGTTACAAATCTCTTACCTTAAAAATGTCTTGCTCTCCATACAAACTTTGAACCCTCTTAAGGGATGAATTAAAAAAAAATCACTAATGAAATGAAAAAAAAATGTTTTCTAATTATTAAACAAAGAGTAAACCCGAAGTTACAAATTTCTTACTTCAAAAAAGGTCTTGCTCTCTATACAACCTTCAAACCCCCTTTTAACCCTCTTAGGGGATGAATAAAATGAACGCTGAAATCGTTTTCTAATCTTTAAACAAACAGTCCAAAATGTAAGTAAAAAATATCTTACTTTAAAAATATCTTGCTCTCCGTATAAACTTTGAACCCCCTATAAACCCCGTTGGGGGATGAATTTTAAAACACGTTGAAATTTATTTTTTAGTTTTAAACAAACCATCTAAAATCTAAGTAACAAATGTTTGATTTCAAAATTGTCTTGATCTATTCGAACCCCCTTTAAACACTATTAGGGGATGAATGAAAAAACAACGCTGAAATCTGTTTTGTAGTCTTTTAATAAACAGTCTAAAAATACTTTTCCCTCCATACAAACTTTGAAACCCCTTTAACCCCTATAGGGCACGAATTAAAAAAAAACTCTGACTTCAGTTTTGTAGCCTTTTAATACATGCTAAGACTGACATTACAAAATTCTTACTATATTTCCTTGTTCTCCATATAAACCCGTAATCCCGTTTTAACCCCCTTACGGGTGGATTTTTTTCAAAACGCTGAGTGTTTTTTTTATTCTAATAAGTAATCTTTCTACAACGTTTCAAGTCTCTAGCTCAGAAAAAGCGTTTCCCATAGAAACCTTAGACCCCTTAGGGGTGGAATTTTCTAAAACGCAGAAAGTACTTTTTTTTGTATGCTAATAAGTAAGCTTTCGACAAAGTTTCAAGTTTCTAGCTCAAAAGAAAAAGTTTCCCTCATACAAAACTTGCACCCCTATTTAACCTCTTTAGAGGTGGAATTTTCTGAAACGCTGACAGTTCTTTTATTGTATTCTAATAGGTAATCTTTCTACAGTTTCAAGTTTCTAGCGCAAAAAATAAAGTATCCCCCATACAAACATTGCACCCCTATTTAATCCCTTTAGGGGTGGAATTTTCTAAAACGCTGAAATTACTTTTTTTGTATATTACTAAGTAATCTTCCTACAAAGTTTCAAGTCTCTAGTTCAAAAAATAATGTTTCCCCCATACAAATATTGCACCCCTATTTAATCCCTTTAGGTGTGGAATTTTCTAAAACGCTGAAATTACTTTTTTTGTATCTTACTAAGTAATCTTCCTACAAAGTTTCAAGTCTCTAGTTCAAAAAATAATGTTTCCCCCATACAAACATTGTACCCCTATTTAATCCCTTTAGGGGTGGAATTTCCTAAAACGCTGAAATTACTTTTTTTTTATCTTACTAAGTAATCTTACTACAAAGTTTCAAGTCTCTAGCTCAAAAAATAATGTTTCCCCCATACAAACTTTGCACCCCCATTTAACCCTCTCAGGGATGGAATTTCCAAAAATCCCGTCTTATCCCTTGCATACGTCATAAAAGTAAGCTCTGGACCAAATTTGAAGTTTCAGTTCCAGTAGTTTCGGCTGTGCGTTGATGGTGATGTAACCTTCAGAAACTACTTGCCTATAGTCTAATAGCGATGAACACTTCGCAATATCCCGTTTTATATTATAACGGTTATATTCCCTATATACATGGAAAAAGTGGGACAGCTTGCGCCATCTAGTGACCAGTAGCTAAAATATACTATTTTATTGCGACAGGTTTCGCCATCTAGTAGCTGACTTATACCACCTATGTCACCTTCTAGTAAACAGTACATTTTTATTTTAAAAACACTGATATGTAATTATAAGTAAACAGTAGTTTTATTTTAAAAACACTGTTATTGTAATTATAAAAATCATTAAAAGATAATGTAACCTTCAGAAACTACTTGCCTATAATATATGTAGTCTAATAGCGATGAACACTTCGCAACAATCACCAAAGTTAAGCAACGTCGAGAGAAGTCAATATTTGGATGGGTGACCGTTTTTTTTTTCATACAAATTCTCAAACGTCTTTTGACCCCCTTAGGGAATGAATTTTCAAAAACGCAGAAATTAGTTTTCTAATATTTTGATATAAAATCAATCTACGAAGTTTCAAGTTTCTATTTAAAAAAAAAATTAAGTCCCATACAATCTTTGGTTCCTTATTCCACCCTCTGAAGTAATTATATCTAAAAAACGGCACGCTATATCCTACTCTGAGGTATAAACAACAATATTGGAAAGTTTCAATAAAATCGGTTCGCATATTTTTGTTTAATTTGTCCTCAACGCCACTATACCACATTAGAGAAGAATCCATGTTTCTACTGATTACCAAAAGATGGCGCTGGTGATGTGTTCTTAAATCGTTCTTTCTCGAACTCTGTCTACGATACCTAAACTCCATCAAACTTATACTTTATACGTTCTCATATGGTTTGGCAGAGTTTAAACGCATAGAAAAATCGGAAGAATTACCTACTACGGCTAGAATATGCCTGGAAATGTGTGAAGCTCTGCATCGCACTATTGAAGTTTTTAACGTTAGTTGTATAAATACAATTTACTTCGTTATTACTTTATTATGTATCTTTGACCACATGGATTTCCATATGGACACTGTTTCACATTTATAATATTAGTGTGATTTTATGCAATCGTTATTTATAATGTATGCTTTTTCAGTCAAGTATCACGTTTAGGCCACGAAACTTGCTGAGTGGCCTAATTAAGCTACGAGACTTAAAATGCTAATTATATAACTATTGTATACAATACTTTTTCTAGGAGTCAACTGAACTAATTAAACAAACTTGGTATCTATTGAAAATCTAAGCCCTGCTGAAACGAAGTGCAGCTAACGGCTTTTTATTTTTTGGTCGTTGTTTACTTTTCTTCTGTACTCAAGACGGCGTCCTACTGGTCAAATTCATTATAGTTCAGTAAAGACGCCACATGATTGGTCGAATTTATTTTAGTTGTCTAAACAGTTGTTAAATGTTGAGTTGGCCATAGTAAAAAGCATGTGATTTTAGTTGGTGTACGAAGTTTTAACTCAAACATTAAAGTCGACGAGTATAAAAAATATGTTGATGACTGCTGATGGTTGATGTTTAGACACAATTCGATTTTTCGTTGGTAATTACTTTTGGTCCAATATCAAAATGGCAATTTCTTGTCTAACGATTTTCCATTTGTAATATCATTGACACATTCTTCGTTTTACTGCCTTAGATATGTAATGTGCTCTTATAACAATGTTCCTAATACTTCCTGGGTATCATATAATATTCTATCGAACTCATTAGATAGTGCTTGTCACGTTCCAATAATACGATACATTATTTAATCTTTGCGTAACCATAATCTGCATTAAATAACCAACACATAACCTATGAGGCACTCTTATAGTGCACGTATCGAATTACAATGCACTTTATACAATCTTGTCTAAAACCGCTGCCAATTCTTGAACTAATCGGGACGCTAGAGACTGGTCGTGATTCAAAATATTTAAATGTTCATTCATTCTACACTCAATATTATTACGTTTTTACAGAGGTGGGAGAGAGTTTTTACATTGGCAAGCCTGTCTGACAATGTCTCCTGCCGAAAGACGTCCTCCCCCAAAGAGTGCCGGAGTACAATGACCGGTCCACACATCGAATCCTCAAATCAATAAAGGGTCGGCATCGAGCTAGTGACTCCTCCAGACTTGCAGGCGTCCATAGGCTACGGAAAACACTTATAGTCTGGCGAACCGTATGCTTATTAGCCACCGTTGTAGACTAGCTTAGTCTTAGATTCCCGACTCGAAAAAAGGGAGGAGGTTCTCAATTCGTCGGAATCTTTTATTTTTGAGGGATGTAGGTATGTTCTTCCAAATACCTACTACCTACGCCTAGAAAGATTTGGATAATCTTTTTTGTTTGAAATTTCAGGGAACTCTCCAAATAAGGTGAAGTACTGAATTGAAGTTGGTTAAGACTTTGTTTTTTTGTTTTAAGAGTAAACTATTACAGGCGACGATGACCACTCACCTACGATTATTATCTCCACACAATCATACACGCTTATGTTCGGCCATCGTGGCCCATTGTGTAGAGAAGCCATAAAAATTGATTAGAAATACTTATTACTTTATACTTGATTAGAAATACAACCTCCAATTGCAATATAGACTTGAGGCATGACTAGCGTTTTTGTGGGAATTTTCTACCGGAAGTTAAACTGTCATGGCGTCGGCACAAGGCAGGTCGGTGCGCGAACATGGCTCAATCTATGTGAACCGTGATTACACGGGCTTCTGCAATCGATTACTTAGTAATTACTTGGAAGATTGTAACGTGAACGTATTCTCGGAATCATGGATATAAAATAGTATTTCTTTCAAGATAAAAATTACAATACCTATTGTATAATATAGTACATCAATATTTACATCAATATTAAGAATTCGTATCGTGATCTTTAATAACAAGAAACAAAACTTTAATTAAATTGTAAAAATCCCAATGAAGGTTGAGGTTAGGTTACTCATTAATTAGATCCTTGAATTATAATTTAATCTAATCAGCAAAAAAAGCACTTCTGAATATTGAAACTAATTTGCAGTTCGGATACTAACGACCATTGAAACTTTTCCATGTGATACATAAACTGAATGTAACTAGATTGACCTAGGATAATGTTAGGAAGTGGACGATTGTGTGTCATTTTCCTCTTGACTGGTAGAAGGTGCGCACGAGTGCGTAGAGCACCTGGATGTGGCTGGGCCTTGCAGAGCTGAAGTACGCTCCGATAAAATACAACTAGGGAGTCGTACTTTATAGGAAATAAGTGTTTCTTTTGGTCAATGTCGGTTGGGAACACTTACAAATACACTTATTAAAGAGTTATTTTTTGTCTGGTTATTATTACTGTTATGCAAACGAAAGAAGCAAATTTTTGGAATAAATGTCAGTCTAAACAGTCTTATTTCCATTTATTCAATAGATATACCGATACTATTTAGATTTAATGGGTCAATCAACTTTTTCTTGTTGTTATTGACCCAGGAGACGTAACCATGCCAACGAGCAACAACAAATAGTTGATTGACCCTCATAGTCTTTAGGGTTTCGCAGTCAACAAGGAACCATTCTGTCCGTCCGTCTGTCTGCGGCTTAGTGTGATTCTTACTACTAGAAAACTAAAATTAGGCATGGGTATATAAATCAATTCCACAGATAGAATGGTAGAATACAATATTGAATAAAACAATTTTTAGGGTATCTTCCCTCACTTAAAATGGTTATGACATTTTTATTTCTCGTTAAACCCATCGTATTGGGTATCGATGGATAGCTTGTATAAAAATAAGTCAGACGGACAACTATGGAACCCTAAACTGCCCGTGGCCCGACACGCACTTGGCCGGTTTTTTTCATATGAAAGTAGTCAAAACTTACAATAAAAAAATAAAATAAAATACGGTTGCGCTCTGAAATTATGATAAGAACGAATGTAATAATGGCATAAATAAGGCACTAAATATACGAATACAAATTTATTCGTGAGTTTGTCTATTTTTTGTGTTCAATTTGTGTTAATGTTGACTTGTAATTTATGAAGTGAAAACTTCTTTAGCGGCGCTGAGCACTTTTTAGGATGGGGAAAAATTGTTAACTACGCGACAGAGTTTTGTGACGTCAGATATGAAGGAGGTCACTTTTTACTGCTAGCCGATTCGACTTCATTCAAAACTGAACGCTATTCGTAAGAGTATAAAGCCATTAAACACTTTTTGCAATAGCATATTCTGCAAATAAATTTGTAATAATACCAACGCGTCCTTCACCGTTTAGCTATTGAGAAAATTCGAATAGATAGTTCGAATTTGGGCGTTATTCCTTAAGAGATAAAGCTTAGAAAAATATTTACCAACGGCAAAAACAAATTAATATTTTGGTCGCCGCCGTCGTCCGCTGGTCTTGGCGCCGACGGCGGCGGGCTCACCGCACCGGGCCTCGGCACGCGCCGCGCCCCGGCGTGCCCGCGGCCCGTGCGCCGAGCTACTCAATCAACTCGTGTTGAGGCACGATGCCGACGTGTTTGCCGATAGCTGGCAAACCCTGCTCACTCAAATAAGTGCCCTAAGTAACATATATTGTTGTAAGTAGGTAGCAACGTGCCTAGATTAGTATGTAAGTTTTGTTATGTAGGTATTCATTTAACTTATTAAGCGTCGTTTTTAAATTAAGTCCTAACATTGTAAGCGCCTTGGTACTTTACTGTAAGCCTATAAATGTAATGTGTAAGAAAGAAAGAAATAAATATCTTTGTCTCCTTCATCAATTTTGCTGAGTTAAGTTGAACTATAGCGCACACTAATAAGGTTGTATATATTGGCACGCAGGGGGAGAGAGGAGGAAGGGATTTTTTTTTTGCAAAATTAAAATTATTCAATGTTTCACTTCTGCCGGCAGTCCCGGAGTGCAACCCGGTCTTTTTTTATAATCAATTAAGTATGAGTATGATTATGAGTAAAAAAGTTTTCAAACACACATACACACATACGTTTACCAAACTTTTTACTACGTAAAAATGAGCGTGTGTACTTCAGTCTTCAATTGCATTAATCATACATAATAATAAATAGTTCATCAACACAACAGTGACAGCACCATTTTCCGGAGCGTAGTTGATCCAGAGCGGCATTCACTGCCGCTTCTAACGTACCTATGTCTTCGGTAACCTTTCGAACGTTCGAGTCCTGCGTCGTCGGCCGCGCCCAAGGCAACCGGCCCACAACGAATATAGCCAGAAGGAACTATATAGTCAGCTGTTACTTGCACTATTCATATCTAACTCTAAGTAATAGTAATAAGTCTGTGATGCACCTGTATCCACGATTATTGTGCGCATACTAGGTGTAAGTATGAGGATTTTCCTTGAGGCCGCACGTTTCATGGTATAGTCGATATCTATATGAATAAATATTAAGGAACACAATGTACACAAATCAAACTAATACCCTTAAAAATAAAGCTTGTGTTACAGGTACTAAACGACGAAATATATTTCATAGATATAAATAGGTACGTTTTTACATAGATAATATCAAAGCCTCAGAAAATAGTTATTTACGATACAAGTGCCGAAAATAGGAAATTCGCAACGAGTGGTGATAAATTAAAACACGACCGAAGGGTGTTTTAAATCGACACGATTTGCGAATTACCTATTCGCACGTGTATCGTACAACGTTTTACTGTACATATGGCTCTTTTAAGTTTCGACATATGCACGAAAAGTGCTCTTTTCCGCACTAGTGCGGGAAAGTAGCACCATATGTACTGTAAATATATTTATGCTTATCACACACATATTTGCCTTTACCGCGACTTGAACCCAGGACCGTCCGAGTCAGAGGCAGGGTGCTAGGCTATGCCTGTGGTCATCAGGGTTATAGTTTAGTTTAGGTGGTGTAATCTCCAACACCTCTCATCCAATACTTTGAACTATATTTAAAAAGGACCGTGTTCATGGACTGTAATTGAGCGAGCGAGCGAAATGAACGAAGTTCTCTGTTGCAGTTTGGGCGAAAATTCGTTCCTATGGCTTTTTTTTTTTTTTTTTTTTTTCCTGTCATATTTTTCTATGTTGGGACCGTTCCTATAGCCGGCTGGACCGGTTGTTCTTCTCTACAGATACGGGTCGCATTTCTAAACCATTACTCGTGAAATTTTGTAAGCAGGTTCGATTTTTTTAATTTAATATTCAGATTCACGAATTCAACATCTCACAGAGTCGTTCGTTATATTTTGTTATGTTGTTGTAAAAAAGTAAACTATTTGGCTGCTAACCATGGACTTAAAATTAATTCTTGCACCAAACGAAAAGCTGTAAAACGATGATATAGCAAGATAATTGCTTTTACTACAGTCAGCAGCAAGTAAGTAGCTACAGAGAAAACTCCCAAAATTATATAAATATATGTTACTCGCTTTACCCTAAACGACCGCTTTAGCCTTGGCCTGCCTACGAAGCAAGAGGTGCTGGGTTCGAATCCCGGTAAGGGTATTTACTTGTGTGATGAACACGAACATTTGTTCCTGAGTCATGGATGTTTTCTATGTATTTAAGTATTTATTTATCTATATAAGTATGTTTATCGTCGTCTAGTTCCCATAGTACAAGCTTTGCTTAGTTTGGGACTAGGTCGATTTGTGTAAGATTTTCCCCTAATATATATATTTTTTTTATTACAAAGCAATAAGGTGCATAAGTGTCAATATATATTATCTTTAATTTTGACCGCTCTTACGGTCTCTTGAAACGAACACCGCAGTTTTACATGCGCGCACCGTTAGTCTTATTATAATTCTTGTTATTTCTGCACTCCACTTCATTGGTATGGTGGAAATTATTTAATGTGGCCCAGTTTATATAACACTGTCACTGGAATTGTAATCATGTACCGTGGGCGGTAGAGTTGCTTTTTGAATTGGACTACTTATTAATTCGGTCAACTCAAATAATCTTAAGCTTGTATACTTGAGTCGTCTGATACCAAAATGCGTATATATAACAGCTACGGTTACTCGACCGGACACTGTTTCGTAGGGCGAATTTTTCAACGAATTACGTTTGCGAACAGATGTTTTGTGACGTAACGTCAATTGAGATTTTTCTCTGTTGTGATGCCTTGTTAGTTACGCTAGGTGGTTTTAGTTTTTCCGGACGTGTGCAATAGCGTTCCCGGGGCTCTGTCTAAAAGCGAGCGGTGGAACACCCCAGGGGTTTTAGTCCGTGAGAGTCGGACATACCCACTCGGCTTCTCCCGAGTCGGGTGGGATCCATAATACCATAAACAAAAAAAAAAAAGGTGGTTTTAGTTAGATACGCTGAGTACGAAAATAATGTGGCGATGTGTCCATTCCAACCACATTTCGAAGGTTCCAGTTCGCCAACACTAGATAGCACATTTTAATAGCAGAGGCCGAGAAAATAGGGAAGCAATTTAATTTCACGCCATGTACAGTGCTTTTCTCAAACATGCAGTGAAATTAAAAAATAACTCCAAACTTTTCTTAGTGTTGGAACGCCGTGACGCCTCTTACGAATTCATATTGAAACGAAAGATGGTCGCTTTGCAGACTCCAATGTTCTATGAAATTCCATAACGGATCTGTCGTCTCGCCGTGCCCGACGCGATATAATTTTCCTCTAAACTTGAAAACTACAAACTTAAGTACTTAGCAATAACAAACAATTGCTTCAAAAACAAAGGATATTATTGAACACTATTTCCTTATTTTTTTCAGGTTGTTCTAGATCTAGTGCTTGGTTGCGTGATACCTTGATTTCATTTAAAAATAATCTTGTCTAGAAAAATAGATGTGCCCTAGTTTCAGTGATAAGCCTTCAATTATATAATTGCCCTATTGTGCAATTGTGGTTGTCAACAAGAAGAGTAATTGTGTCAGTTGCATTGTCTATCTAGTAACGATTATGAATTATTATTTTCGCGAATGACAAACACCGAGTAAGATGAACTCTTTGACTTTGTTGTTGATATGGAATCAAGAGCAAAAATATAGAAAATCACGAGATTTTTATATGGGTTACAGCCTGAAGAAATAAATTTATAAGTGAAGTGTTATACGAAATACGTTTTGGAAACCATATTATGTTATGTACCACGGCTGTCCTTTCCACTCATACTTTATCGACCCACTAAGTTTTCGTGTTGGGTATTCGTTGGTCTACAACTATATATTTCACTTTCAAATCATAATCATTAAATACGTAAGACATTAAAAATCATTAATATGAACACGCTTAATAAAACTGTAACCATACAAATAACAAGTTAAGATATAAACTTGCAGCACTCGTTAATATCACTTTCTTTTAACGTTATCACTAATTAAAAATCTGATATAATTATGATAACACTTTCCGACAACCGGCAAGCATTCTTATTACCCTGACTTACAGCCTATTTTAGATACTCATGTTAGTTTGAGATTTGATTTATAACGAATGTTACTTCATTAAGTCATATTACTGCTACTTATAAATAAGCATTATATACATATGATTTATTTTGATCTATGTCGAATGATTGTACATTTACTTAAGAGGAAACACAAGGGCCGTTTTTCCATGGAGACGTAGTCCCCTGTTTTCTCCCTGGATAATGGCAGTAGAGCAATATTGACATGTTCCTATGTTTTCCTTTTTTTCATAAATTTATTCTTAAAAGAGATATTAACCTTCAAAAACCTAAAAAAAATGCCAGATTTTCCGCTCTGTTCAAACATCCAGAAAACAATTTTGACTAGATTATTAAAAAAAAGGAAAGGGCTAAAGCCTTTCTTTGATTTTTAATAAAAAAATAGTTGAATAGGTCAAGTTTTGGAGAAGAAATCAGGGAACTACGAAACGTTGATTTTATGTACTTTTAATAGGTAGGTATTTTCGATCCAAGCTGCAGTTGTCTCTATCGCGCTCTGCGGGGTGAGGCTTGAGGTTGGCGCGACAGCAATACATTTTACAAATACCTATTTCCGTATTATCTCGCCCTTAATGTTTCCTCTTAAGCATTGATAGGCATATCATCTTACTTCATTTGATTTCGAATTAAAATTCATAGAAAGTAATAGTTCCCAATCATCATGATCGATATATAAAGAGAACTTAGAACTTTAAGCTGCTTTTTCACCGATAATCTTTTTTACCGTAAGGCGCGGATAGAACGAGACCCGCACCATTTCGCCTCACTGCACCGGTGAAACCCGGTGTTATGGAGATGTATTGCAAAATGGTAGTATCTTACGTTTGCTAAGAATTTTCGAAATATGAATTGTACTTCTAAAAATATGTTTGTTGACATTTGTCTAATAAAAACCATTTATGAATGTTGTTGCAACTCTTTCTCTCATGTGCGGACGATATACATGGACGTGGGTGGTACCCGCCCACTATTACCTACAAAGAACCCAGGCGGAGCAGCAGTATAAAGTATATCTTATGTCCATATTGTCCATCCTGAAGGACATGTACATATACAGGACATGACAATTGTGTTGTCCTGTAAATATACAGGATGTTAACGTGATCACCCATTACATAAAGCTGAAAAGATATGCGCCTTGATTTTACTGGTGTGTATTTTTGAAATCAGAATTGTAGTTTCGGAGATTACCTCTTGCATGAAAACTGATTCTTACACTCTCACAATCTTTTCCTCTAGCTAGTAGCGGCACAGAATAGATATTAGTAATAGTAGTAGTAGATGGATGGTAGGCGAGCCCAGGGTAGGGCACCAACGATTAATCTGACACCGTCAGGAAGGCGGCAGGCTGCAGTGTAAGGCGATTCATCCACTGCACCGCCCCCCGCCGCGGTGCGCGGGGCGACAGATTTTTTACACGCGCATTGTCGCGTCGGCAGTGAGTTGTACTAGGCGTTTTCTATATAAATTGAATTCTTGCATACAATGGTAAAATCTGCGAAATCTGCAGTGTGAGAATCGCCTAAAACTTGCGGTCCTCACGGCCTATGACCGCACCTTTGGAGATGGGCTGTATGTGGTCGCGATCCTCAGCAGTACGGGAACGTGGAAGAAGCGATAGATATAGATGAAAAACCAGCGCGTCTGACTGCAATTTATCGTAGTAGGAACTTACTTGCTCTCGCGCCGATGTTTAGTGTAGTTTTTTTTTTTTTTTTTGTTACGGCTGTGCATTAGCATTGGAAATGAGTGATCGCGATCAGTGCGCGCTCGCCTATGGGGTAGGTCAGACATGCGAGTCGCTTGGCTTGCATAACGGTGACTTTTCCTCTTGGTTTTAAATATAATGGTGTGAATTTTTAGCTAAGTTCAACTAATTTAGGTATTACGAGAAAAAGTGTAGGTAAAGGTAACTACTACGCATACCTATAATTTGGTAAAACAGCACTTTTCTCTCGCTAATCACATCACAGGTCAGTACTATACAACAACAAAAGTGCCAAAGTATTATTATTTATACCCCGACGAGCTCCGACCACCACGGTACCTACCCTTGGCGAAGTTGAGGAAGTGCCTTCACTGGATGGGCCCTAAGATTTACAACAAAATCCCAGACGATATAGAAACCGCTGAAAGCATCAGTTCATTTCTCATAGAAACTCAAAACCTACATAGTCTTTGCTGCCTTCAATTCGACCGGTTAGCCGAGTGGGTATTGACGCTGCCTACGAAGCTGAAGGTCCTGGGTTCGAATCCCGGTAAGGGCAAATATTTCTGTGATGAGCATGAATATTTGTTTCTGAGTCATGGAAGTTTTCTATGTATTTAAGTATTTATATCTATTATATAATATATCGTCCTCTAGTACCCATAACACAAGCCTTACTGAGCTTACTATGGGACTAGGTCGATTTGTGTAAGATTGTCCCCTAATATTTATTTATTTATTTATTCAATTCGCTGAATGATTTCTTGTCCTCCGAGAACACTAAGTAATAAACCATTCATAAGACGATAAATGTGATAAAATGTACAATAAACTAAATTGTAATTTACTTGTATTATAAGACGTGTAAAATTTATATTTCTTAAATAAACGAATTCAACAGCATGCCTGATGGAAAGCCCCATAGCCAATGGGCGCTAGAAGTAAACTGAATCGGTTTGTTCACAATATGCATTTATATTTGTTATTACTTGCAAACAATCTTCAAAAGTGCATACAAGTAAAGTAAGTATAGTTAAATTAACTAACAGGAACCCAGCGAGCTTTTGATTTGGAAATGAAAATAACCATTAAATGCCATTAATTTATAAACAATCTCATCGCGATGTAATTATTTGTGGCAGAATAATAAATGTAGGTATGCGAATATCCAAGCACCGTTACAGTAAATACGTTGTCCGTTAGAACTCATTATTTAATAACTAGTTTGTTATTGATTGATTCGATGTTCTGAAAAAAAAAAACTACTTACTTAATGCTGTTTCAATGAAAATAGTTCTACGTTTTAAAGTTTTGACAGGATGTTCTGTAAAGATCTTATTTTATTATAAATCTACAATGATATTGTTCTTGATTACTTTTAGTCTCATCGTGACCAATTTGTTCTCACTAGCTATTCTGCATGATTTTGGAATATGAACCATAGCGAAACATTTATTTTTAATCTCTCAAATTGTGTCTACTTTGTCATTTCGAACTTTGTCACGTCAGAAAATCTACCCGCTGTTGGTTTACACGGTTGAAATGTGATGTTTCATTGAAGCGTTGTTCATATCTCATAGTTTACTTTTAGTTTAAGGGAACTTTACTGGAAGCGACGATATTACGTCGAAGGGTCTATAAAATCCTCAGTAACTAACACTTCACTTCTATACACTCTTACATATCGATGAGATTATTTAAAGTGGCGGAATTTTTACAAATCTGCCATTGGAATTGGAATCTTCTACCTTGAACGATATAGTTACTTTTTGAATGAACTACTTTATTGCAATTCGGCCAACGCAAATAATTTTAAGTATACTAGATTTACAGAAACCTGTTGAAAGGCCAAGAATATGTTCCATTTACAAAATGTAAAATAAACCAGTACTGTATTCGCCAATGACAGGTTTTTGGTAAATGGAAAGTGACGCCATACATTACATCACTGAGTCTTGAATTTGTGACAAGCTTATACATATACATTGTAGGTAAAGTGCAGAGGCCTACCATGAACAAGTTAGATAACATTTTAAGTGTTATGAATGAAACTCTTGGCCAAATAAGTCGTGAAGATTCATCCTACTATATATTTATTTATTTATTTATAAACACACACACATAAGCTAACAGTATTTCACCAAAACGCTTACACGGTAACACATTAGGTAACAATATACAAATTAAATATATATGTATGTCCTACTATATCCTACTCATATTATAAATGCGAAAGTTTGGATGTTTGTTACTCAATCACGCTTAAACGGCTCAACCGTTTTGGATGAAATTTCGCACGGTGATAGTATATAGCCTGGCCCCGTATCATTGGTCGGCCTTATCCCGCGATAAGTGACAAGGTAGAGCGCCAGTCTCGTTCTATCGTACGGTGTCAGCCAGTGACGGACGCTCTATCTTGTCACTTATCACGTGATAGGCCGACCATGATACCCGTATCATAAAATAAATAAATAAATATAAGGGGACACAATCTTACACAAATCGACCTACTCCCATAGTAAGCTCAGTAAGGCTTGTGTTATGGGTACTCTAGACGACGATATATATAATAGATATAAATACTTAAATAAGTAGAAAACATCCATGACTCAGAAACAAATATTCATGCTCATCACACAAATATTTGCCCTTACCGGGATTCGAACCCAGAACCTTCAGCATCGTAGGCAGCGTCACTACCTACTAGGCTAACCGGTCGTCATCATGCCCATGCGTATTTTAATCCAGGCCTGGATTAAAATATGAGATAGTTTCTATCCCGCGTCCACCCAGACGAAGTCGCGGGCGGAAGCTAGCAGATTCATACAAAGATTTGGTAGACACATCACTAATGGCCGGTTCCAATAATCAATCCACCGATAGTTTTCCTTACCGGCAGATACATTTTGACAGATTACCCGTAGAAAATGTGTCAAATTGTAACTGTTGGTAAGAAAAACTATCGGTGGATTGATTATTGGAACCGGCCATAAATAAGTCTATGCGTGATGACAACGTTGTGTCAAGTTTGACAGCGTATTTACACGACTGCCCAACGAAAAGGAGTGTCGAATATGTACTCTATGTCAAAGTGACATAGCCTAAATCGAATGAAGAAAAATCCTCTTAGTTTGAATATAACCCATATTGCTTTGACATAGAGTGCCCATGTCATATACCTACTAGTACATCGTCGAGTATTCGGACCTTATGTATGCGAGTTTCTTTATTGTAAATGGGTGTTCTGTCTGTATTAGGGGCTGTGTGACACAACATTTTAGAATGACATGGACATTGGCATAACGCCATCACGCTATATTGTATATAATAAGTTAAATTGGTTAACGGTTTTATATTATATTATGGAGTTAAACACAGCAGCAGCAGTTAGCACAATTTTATCTCAAATAAGAATCAAAACAAGGTTGTTCACCTGTCCTCGGTACAGTATCATTGCATCTTATGATAAGTACCTACTACATTTAGTACTTATGTATGTTTAGAGAAATGTCCAGTGAATAAATACTCGATGACAGTTGATAAAGAAGATTCGTAGTTCAACATAATGTTAGTCAATAAGTAGTTTGTATACTACTTATTAGGTAGCGTAGCTACAGCCATTCTGATGAAAACATGTTTTTCTTTTTAATTAAACATTATTCCTATATAATAGTGTAACAATGACAAAACTACTGACTGGAGATATAAAAAAACTCCATGAAAATTGTTAAAATATATTGAACTGATCATTAAGTTGATTGTTTCAGCGTTCCAACCAGCGTGACCGTATAGCCAACGTTGTGTTGTGATGGTATTTCACCTACTGATACCTATATTGGGTGACCACCTGATGTTTGAGTGGTTAATATAAATGAGCGTTTACGTGCTTTGGAAGGCACATTAAGCAGTTGATCCCGGCTGCTGTCTATGACAGTAGTCGGTAAGCCGAGTTAGAGGCCTTCGGGCGGCTTATGAACTTCTAACAGTCGAGTTGCCCACTCACTTGACGAAGAGGGGACACCTGTTACTCGCTGCACGTGTCCCCTGGGTGGTACTAAAGAGTGACAAACTTTAAAGGCCAAAATAATATATGCCATACGATTATATAATAAACCTACTGATATGATAATATGAAGTGGATAAGTTATCGTGATACTGTACAGTATTAGGCATGTTTGATTATGTAGTGGTCTTTCCAACTCTGCCCATCCCAAACCCAATTAACACTGCAAGTCTTGCTCTAATAATTTTGCCAAATAAAGTCAGATAAAATCTGAAAGACAGAGTATGAAATCATAATAAATGTTAACATTAGCTAAGATAATTTTAATATGCATAGTTCCCAAATGTTAGAAATAATAAATTAACGTTAATCACCACGACCGACAAATAGAAAGGCGCCAAGCTGACATAAACATCCTTTTCGCATTTATCTCGAAAACACGCTTTACGCTTGACCGATATTGGAGTGGACTCGGCGAGCCTGCAGTCACGCCGTGTCCAAAAACGAAGGCTCGAGCCAGTTGGAAAGGTAGACTTAGAAATGTTAAACGCTCACTGCAAATTGCTGTGTAGTAGAGAGTTATTATTAATTAATAATTTTGAAGAAATGCTTGCATAAAAAAAAAAATAGTGCTACGTTTTGTAAGTGTTGCTACGAGAAAACGGCGTTTTTTTTTCTGCATATCGTGCGAAACAAACACATGTTACATTTGTAGAAAAGTAAAGTTGTTGTACAGCAATCATGAACACAAAAAGAACATCATAGAAAGAATATGCTTTACATAACTTCAACGTTTTCAGCGATATTCAATCAGAAACGTCAACTCAAATTATATAAATGACATTTTATAAAGAGCATTTGACTCGTTAGCCACGTTAAAATTGTTTTTATTTAATTTCATTTATTTGCATATAGACAATTGGAATGGCATATATAAACATGGTCACAGTAAATAAAACATAAATTGATGCGACATGAACCCACCTCCACCACCAAAAGGTTGTCTGAAAGATATCGTTTTTTAGCGATAAGACCGCCTGTTGTCTACCATTGATTATGTTTAATTTATCTCTATTTTCTATTATATACTATGTCTGGTGAGCAATAAAGAATATTTTATTGTATTGTATTGTAACAGAGATCGTCCAACTTGTATTGTAAACTTTTACAAAGTCAATTAAAATTATATGAGTACTAGCTTCTGCCCGCGACTCCGTCCGCGTGGAACTCGTTTATATCGCAGCTCCATACAAACTTTTACCCCCCCATTTCGCTCCCTTAGGGGATGATTACGGGGATAAAAACTATCCTATGTTACTCTCCATCCCTTCAACTATCTACACTTAAAAAATCACGTCAATTCGTCGCTCCGTTTTGCCGTGAAAGACGGACAGACATACAAACAAACAAACACATACACTTAGTATGGATTAAGTAGGTAAGAAACAGGTGAAGTAGGTAACTATAAAATGGGTATCTAATATCGCAATACACATTTTGCAGAGCAGAGTACTAGTGAAAGTCCTGACGTAAGTTCCAACGTCAGCGACTGTCATCGGCAAGCGACGGCCGTAGAAAAGAAACTGAGAACACTGTTTGTAGATGTCTATGTTATGTGTATTTATTGATCCTTCTCACGGGGCGGATGCTTGTTTTCCACCTTGTGTTTGAACGAGCGAGCGAAAGGAACGAAGTTTGAGCAAAACATGTTTCGTATTTCGGCTTTTCTCCTCTGGGCGTTTTTCAAAAAAAGTACTTAGATAGTAAAATCTGGGACACTTTTTTTCTTGTATGACGATCGATAGTGTCAACGATTCTGAGTAAGAAAAATAAAAAAAAAACTAAATCTGAAAAAAAAAAGTTTTGTACACTTTTTTAGAAAAACGCCCCTCTACGTACCTACATGTCGCATTTTTCAACCGATTCTAAAATATTACCCACATGTTGACAACAAACAAAAACGATTTTACAAATACTCCAGGAAAATAAAGTATTTGAAAAACATTAATTTATAATATAATGGTGAGATTTTTTCCTTATTTTATTTTCAAACGTTATTATTCATTCAAGAATCCAACATGCTTTCCTCTCGGAAGTAATTATACTAATTATATATATATTTAAATTAAGCATTGATTGACGTTTTGTTTTATTCAATCTTGAATATTCTAGAGCAAATATAAATTAATCATAATAAAATATTCTACATTTATTAATATTTTTCCCGACTTTACAAGAGATAATAAGATATATTTTTTTGGATGTCTGATATTTTGTTGGTGTATCTCTGGGTAATTATTAAAACGATGATATATCCGTTACACAGATAAAAATAAGCAGTTAAGCAGTTAGGCATTCAGTTAATTATCAGGATTTTTTTTCCATACTTGTTGACAAAAACCACTGCGTCCTCAATTTTAAATCTTTCGGCTAATGGCCGCACCAAAACGATGGGCCATCCTGACTCATCATACAGGACGCGGCTAGAACGAGACATAAACATGTCTTACGCCCTTTAACGCATAGTTGCGTCCTGTAAATATGATGGGTCAGGATGGCCCATCGTGTGGAGCGGACATAAAAAAGGTTTGTTGGCCAGTCTCTTAGCGCGCATTCCTTAATTCGCCCATAGCGGTATTTTAATGAAAACTTGCGAACCTGAATAAATTGAAAGGTGGTTCCATTTGGTGATCGAACTGACCTCTTGGCATTAATCACTTACCTTATGTCACTCTGACATAAACGGCTATTTCGTAAATTGCTGATTTCCTAATAACACGTCTTAAGCGCTCTTCCTAATACGGATATTGCAAGGATACTATTTGGAGGAAGGAAAATAGACCGAATACATTGAAAGAATATAGCTTATATTGCCGTGGACGGGGTTAATGTGTGTCACATTTACTTCCCTAAGTCCTAGATGACATAAGATAGTTAACATTAAATAGTAACGACTCATAATTGGGTTTACAGGATGTGTATCATTGGATTGTTTCTAAACACTTCAAACTATAGAGCTGACTAAAGAGAATAGGTGTATACGCGGTCTTAACGACATAATTGCCAACGAGAAGGCACTCCCAGAACGACGTGTGTTGACTAATGACTATCCAATGTTTATCTAAACTAAACCTACGACTTAAGGCGAAGTAAAATGAGTGATCTGGATCTGGATCTAATATTTTAATCCTTTATAAAATCTTCCTTCTCAGTCGTACACTCTTGACAGAGTGGTCGTACGCGTATTTATAACCCCCGACGCAAAGAGAGGGGTGTTATAAATTTAACGTGTCTGTGTATCTGTCTGTGGTAACGTAGATCCCAAACAGATGGACCGATATGAATGCGGTTTTTTTGTGTCATAGATAATTTTATCCCGAGTGTTCTTAGCCATGTTTCATGAAAATCTGTTCAGCCGTTTTTGAGATATTGGACTTTGACATGAAAATGTCGGGGGTTTTTCAACTTTTCTAAGTTATAGTTATAATATCTTCGTAGGTAATTTCTGTTTGAGCTGGTAAAACGGTATCCGTCCGGAATTGGAGGTGGAACAACCTTTCCTAGGCCATATGGATGGATACCATCTGTGCTAATAAAACAAAGTTTCATCCCTCTGTTATATACCCCCTGGGGGTGAAAAACACCGGATTAACCCCAAAACTGTTTTATTTATTCCGTGCTAATAAACTTAGCACTCTTAGCAGCAGCAGCTACTCAAAATAGCACGCTCAAAATGATCTACACAATCCTGATTCGCTTGACTTTAGGTTTGAGGTATTTTTTAATAACTACTTTTTGTGCTGACTGTATGTATGCGCGATATATGATATATCGATTTAAGTTTGTATGTGTGTGTTTGTTTGTTTGTTTGTTTGTTTGTCCGTCTTTCACGGCAAAACTGAGCGACGAATTGACGTGATTATTAGGTGGAGATAGTTGAAGGCATGGAGAGTAACATAAGATAGTTTTTATCCCCGTAATCATCCCCTAAGGGGGTGAAATGGGGGGGTAAAAGTTTGTATGGAGCTGCGATATAAACGAGTTCCACGCGGACGGAGTCGCGGGCAGAAGCTAGTAATTAAATAAACGTATTAATTTACCTCTTTGAGGTAGGTCAGTCGACTTTTTGCATATAGACTTAAGCCTAAGATTAAATCCAGTTAAATAAAAATATTGACTGTACGCCCGAGCTAGCCTATCAGTCAGGTATAGCACGAGTAAAGGACTTTTTAATCCTTTCATTACGAGTATCATATGATAACTATTATCACTTAAAGTGCTCTTGATCCCTTCCACTTATGATAGGAAAATATGCGCGGATTTTACAGTTAAGACAGTTTTACGACGGTTTTAATCAAAACAATTACGTCATGCTTTTGTTCTAGTTCGTTTAAAAATAACTGTTTATTTATGGTTTAAGAAGCTAAACCGTTTCTGGGTACTGATAATTTTGGACAACACGTTAAATCCCCACACCCAAGGGCCAGTTAGGTTGGCAGCTCAGTTTGCGTAAAACTCTCCACACCAATTCTTGTGAGAGTGCCGGCGATCGCCGGCTTAAACGGACTCGCAAATGCTTCGACAATAATGTACTACTATAATGTTCCTTCTTCTTGTGCCACGTGTATAACTTACTCCTGATTAATTGCTGTGATAATAAAGTAGGATTATGAGACTATAAATGTCAACTAGAAGGGCTTATCTCGCCTCATAAGGCCTAAACAATAAGCGCTATGACAGAAACCTTAGTTTCAACTTCTTAATAATAAAACCGGCCAAGTGCGAGTCGGACTCGCGCACGGAGGGTTCCGTACCATTATATATAAAAACGGCAAAAAAAAAACATTTATTTTATTTTGTTTTTAGTATTTGTTGTTATACCTAGAGGCAACAAAAATACATCATCTGTGAAAATTTCAACTGTCCAGCTATCGCGGTTCTTGAGATACAGCCTGGTGACAGACAAAACGGCAAAAAAAAACACGTTTGTTGTATGGGAGCCCACCTTAAATATTTGTTGTTTGTTATAGCGGCAACAAAAATACGTCATCTGTGAAAATTTCAACTGTCTAGCTATCGGGGTTATTGAGATACAGCCTGGTGACAGACAGACGGACGGACAGCGAAATCTTAGTAATAGGGTCCCGTGTTTACCCTTTGGGTACGGAACCCTAAAAATTGAGGACATTGTCAGATTAAATGAACTTAAGTAAAGATGTTTTCCTCTTTCCGGAACTCGAAAGGTAAATACGGAAAGTTTATGTAAGGATAACACGGATTATTTACACGTCCACTGAATAAATAAATTCTGTTAAAATTCAAATACGTATTAAGATATTTGACCGTTATTATATTCGTAGCATTGATTTCGGCGCATTGTTTACCTACCTAAGCAATAGCTATATCTTGGAATGAGGCTATTTCGATTTCTGTCTTAATTTATCCGCATGTTTGAGATAGATGAGGTTTTTCCGACTATTTATGAAATCTAGAAGATAAGAATGAAAGATAGATTGTTCGTAAAAACCGAGGTTTATCTTTAAGGTTCTTCGAACGGTTTCGTAATGATATACATAATATATTTATGGAATTTGATTACGTTGTAATCTATCTTACAGGTATATAACTCTATCAAACAAATATGATTAAGGATTTTGTTAACTACTTATCGACAGTCGTATTTCTGGTAGTACTCATTAAAATTAAAGAGTAATTCGTGGATAGGTACAAGTATTGACTACCGCTATAATACTCATTAAACCTCATTGTAACTCCATCATACTAATTTAAATGGCGTTGTCCCAAAATGATGTTTTATAAAACGTTGCCGGCCCCAGCCCGTTATAGGTGGGCCAGGCAAAAACGGTAATTCGTGAAAACCTGAATACCTCATAAAACGAGACCCGTATAAGAAGGTATGCGATAATCAGTATTCAGTTTTTGTACAAAATTGCAAATTACTGTACTCGAGTTGCACGCCTGCTGTTTTATATATGTAGGTATAAGACTTTGCAATTGTAATTTGGGACATTTAATGCTTCGGTTTTCTTTATAATCAACTGGTTTTATTTTCGCGTCGGTATTTTTTTTTACACAGATACATACTCGTATGTATAACAAAATATTACTAGCATAGAACTGACATAGTTATAAAATTATATTACCTACAGCTACACTTCTTTACCTTCTAAAGTGGTGAATCATTTGAGTACCTAATATTAGAATTGCACGTGCATGTAAGTGTGAAAAAAACGTATCAGTAAAAGCCATTATATGAATAGGTACCTATTAGGTACAGTCGCTGAGTGAAAATGTTCGGCGCGTTCGAACCGTAACAGCATTAAAATAAAGTCGAAAGTTGGCGAACCTTTTCATTCCTCGACTATACAATGTTTTGCTGAAATATTTATAGCTTCGGCATATTTTGTGGCGCATCAGTGAGCACATCGATGCATTCCACCACTATCGGCAAATGGTTTGTATTAATCACCAGCTACAGTAGTTGGTAAATATACTTATATAGGCTTTCAAGGGATTTTTTTAAAATATTACACGGATAATATGCGTTTTAAGTTTATTTCAAAGTGTATAATTTATTTCGCGCATGAACTAAAAGGAGTGAAGGTATTTTTTACTATTCTAGTTTATGTACCTACCTATTGTCTTTATTTTTTAAGAATGAGCGACAGAATTGTGGTAAATGCATGTTATTTTTGCCTTCAAAACATATAACTAGCAACATAACTAAAACTGTTCATAGAGTAATATTTTCTTTCCTTCCGTTGAATTGAATCCATCAATCCATTCCAAAGAAAAAACTGCCTAGTTATTAGGTAGGCCTAACGTTCACTATTTAGTATTTGTTCCCTTTGAGTTTTAAACAATAAGGTAGCCTGTATAATTGATTCATTGATTCGAATATGATTTAAATGCGCGGAAGGTCGTCTGTTGTGCGAAAATCTTTTCTTCTGGCACATTATCTGAATGTGTCTCAAAGGAAATTATTATAAACATTTTACACGGTTTTCTAATACGACAGTTGCAGCCCTATTCTATAACTTGTTTTAAGCTCACCTCAACGTTCACCCACAAATATATCTTGACACCGTGATGCGTAGTAACTAAGCGTATAGGCAGAGGTCTAATACCGTGACGGGTGACTGGCGGGGTGGCGCGTGGCGAATAACAGCTCTGCATCTTAGTATAGTAAGTACACAAAGTCGCAGAGGTTATAAAATGTTACATGGCATCTATACTATTTTTCTTCTATATAATCAGGGGAAGCAAATTTAGAGAGTCCTCCAGTAAATCTTCGGTTTGGGCAGATAAATGGTCTGCGCGGGCGCACCACAGGCGCATGCTGTTGAGTCGCGCCACCCACACTTGATTACCTACATGTACATATAGGTAATCTCTGCATAGCTCATGCTCAGTGCGAAGCCTATTTAATTGGCACGCATTCCCTCCTGGGGGCCGAAAAGCCGTACTGCTTCCGGGTTGGGTTAGAGCTCGTTCCCACTATGTCGTCTGTCGGGACGATTTTTAATCGTACGTTCCACTGGCAGAACATTTTATATGAAGCTGTTCACACTCGTCCGACAACGATTTTGTGTCGGATACGACATAAGATGTCGTGCGTTTTGCCAGCCCTCCCAGCCCGGAAAAAAATCGTGTCGTGTCTCGCTCGCATACGAGTGAATATTAGCGCTGTTCACATTTTGTCGGATGTCGGAACGATTTCGCCCGCGCCGCCCGCGCGGCACCCCCTCACACACCCGCGCGTCGCTGCCGCGTCGTTGCGATCGCTCGCATTGCGCAAACATATTTTGGCGCGGAAGGAGAGTATTGTGTTTTTATGCTGCAAAATTGTAATAATGGCTGTACTTAATATAAATTCTGAAGATTTCATCGCACTTGTTCAGGAAAGAGGTATTATTTGGGACAAGACTATAGAAGAATATAAAAATAAGCATTTGAAGTTGGCTGCTTGGCGAGAAAGCTGCGATCGTGCACGACAGACGACTAGTGGGAACAGTACCGCCGACACCCGATTGAAATCCGGATCCGACATCCGACATAGTGAGAACAGCGGCAACGACACACGATAAAAAATCGTCCCGACAGACGACATAGTGGGAACGAGCTCTTATAGTTCAGTGCTGCAGAGTTCGTTGGGTTTCACGGCCATCCGTCTTTCCATTTCAGTTTCCGACCTCTCCCCTATGACCGCTCTCATCTTCGTACAATTTAGGTACAACCTTAAAACTTGTGCTGAAATAACAGCTGTCATAGGGATCAAGAATCGCCGCGATACGTATATGTTATACAACATTTTATAATAAAACTTCTGCGTGGGAGCAGCTTAAGACATCAGGCCAATAACATACATATTTATTTAATACATTGTCATTGTTTAGATATTGTGTTCGGCCCACGGAATTGAAAGTGATAATTGGAATTGTCCGTTCTAAATCTGCAGCTCTCTTCGTATGCATACTATCGCTGTTCCGGACCTGTGAATAAGGTCATATACGATTCTAAGAATTACCAATTAATTAAATATGTGATCATGTTGTATGCATAGTTGTTTGCACTAAACTCGTGACTTGATAACAGTTTGACGGCCTTAAAGATAACATTTGTCTCTTTACTTTCCATCATTTTAACATGCTGTTGACGGATTTAAGGCCTCCACACATCGAACGCGGGTCGTGCCGTGCGCGGTGCGGGGCGGACGCGGCGCAGGCCGGGCGCGGCGCGGGTCGTGCGCGGCGCGTGTCGGTATATCTCTCTCACTACCAACGCTTTTAATATCTCTCTCACCGCGGGCCTGCGCTACTGTGCGATAGAGACGCCGCGCTACTGTGCGAAAGATATAGAGATACCGCCCGACCTGCGCCGCGCACGACCCGCGTTCAATGTGTGGAGGCCTAAGAGTCCCCGAGACGGTCGACTCAAGTATTTATTTATTACTAGCTTCTGCCCGCGACTCCGTCCGCGTGGATCTCGTTTATATCGTAGCTACATACAAATTTTCACCCTCTATTTCATCTCCTTAGAGGATGATTTTCGGGATAAAAACTATTTCTTTGACTTCTGACACGCGAAGTACATGCATTTGCGTGATCTATGTATATCTATATCTGTGGAAATTCCTCATTACTGGCTTTGCATATTGCAAGTCTGACCAACTGCCCGAAGTGTAATGGAGTTGATTACACCTGTGTAAGTCAGATAACGATATAATGTAATAAAGTTGGTCTGATGATGGAGACGGACGGTACAAGATTTCAAAAGAATAACGAGGTAAACGTCTCAATGCTCGAAACCTTAAGAGGCTGACAAGACCTAATTTTGTTGAAATTGATGTTTTTAAGCAGTTTTTTAAGAAAAAAACTAGTTGTTCTAGCACATCAAAAAAAATTTATAATATTCACCATATTTCAAAGACCGTGGACGGGCTCTATACATAATTGGACGAAATCGGCTCGATAGAAAATAATTGCAAAGATTGGTCTTAAAATCATCTTAAACGGTTCTGTCTTTTTTTTGACGTATGGGTCTGCAATTAAAAATATGAAGTCAACATATTCATACCTAAACCGCTAACGAGTCACATTTCTCAAATAATTCACACTTTTTTTTTATTTCAATATTTATGCACTATTATCTTCAAAAACCGGGCCGCCCAGTGACACTCGCTCTCGTTTACTCCGATACAAATAGACAGTGTGCGCGCTATCCCAAATCCTCAAGGGCATTTTGGTGTTGACAGCGTCTTAATGCCTTATAGTTGACACGTACACAGTCACACATTAAGGTGCTGCATCTTTCCGAATGTACAGATTTCGTCAATAGGTGTGTAGACTCGAAAATAATTATTACTCCAAAAGAAAGAAGAACGAAAATCCCATTCCGATATCTCAAAGAATTACGAAGCTACAAGTGCTACAACCGTTTTAATATTGCTTGTTAGAGAGAGAAAACGCAAACAGTGTGTGACGTCACGTTACGGGATGCTGCCGGGGGGCCGCGTCGACAGCGGCGCCGAACACGATGGGCACGGCACATTGCCGTCTATTAGTGACATCACAATCTTCCAGCGTCATCGTTTCATATGAAGTTGCGTTTTGCGAAAGAGGGACAGAACATACCCCTTCTTAAAACTTTGGACACTTGTAACTTCGTTATTATTTAACCTCTTGCGTTGATTTTTTCTCCATTTGACTACATTTTTAAACCGGTTTCGAGAAAATATGACATTATTGATTATTTTATTTAGTGCCTACACCCCTACTGAGTAACATGCCTGTTCCAAAAGGAGTCTCCTGGCTGACAGAACAGAATAACAACAAGAAACAGTTGATTGACCCAGGTCAACGTGTGATTATTCTTTTCACGTGGATGCGAGATAAACGTGTTGTGTTTGGGATCCTTTGAATGAATAGTTGAAGGCTATGCAAAAAAGAACGTGTAACTATGTACCAATTACATTTTGACAGAAACTTTTATTTGATTTCGATACACTTTGTCTAGCGGAGGAATTTAATATTGAAATTGGTTACCGTTTTTACCTCTTTTATAATTAATCTAATCTATAAGAGTAGGAGAACAACAGTGGTATCATAACTCGTAGCTACATCGTCTTGCGCTGGCCATGATTAGTAGGTAACGTTCTCAGATATTTGGCGGTGAGTAAGTAAGGGTGCGCCATCAGTTAGATTAGATCAAGTACAGACTAATCTCAACAACTATTTCATTTATAAAGTAAGCCCCGCAACCATATTTACTTTACCAGGATAAAAAAGCTATTCATGAAGGCTTAATGCATAATATCTATAGGTACTACTCGTAGTGATGTTTGAAACAGTCTATAGTGAAAATGCTCTTACATCCAATATTTGACAGCTGTCGTCCCAGTACAATTTATGTCATCATATGTCATCATTGACGTTTACTGTACCGAGATGACGGCTGTCAAATATCGGTTGTTAAAAAAAAACTAATTATAAATCAGCCTCCTTTATATAATTGTTTTGCCTCGCTGCTCATAGCGGTATCGGTAGTAAGATGGAAAAGTTTAGAAACCGCTTCTTTAAGCTACATTTCAACCAAATTCATAGTTATCTCTGGTTTTACCGGGCCCAATAGTGCGAGTCTCAAAGTTAAAGTAGATTAATTCAGAAGCTAATCCTCATTCATAAAGTAAAGGCCCTAACACGACTTACTCATTCAAATACTTTAATCTAACGATCCCAACTTGCTGCTTGCAACTGCATTATGTCCTTGTTTCGTCGAATTTATTTATAAATACACAGCAGGAAGTGTCTTGCCAAAATGGCGTCATATCCGACTTCACTTCCTAGGTTTGTCTTACAAGTTACTCAACGAGTGCATTTGTTGAGTAATTATATCTATACCTATATTATACCTATGTCAATGTAGTTAATTATCATGTTTTTGTTTTCAATTTATTTTCTAAAGTGAGTATATACAAGAAGATAACATTGATAACTAACATTAACAAAATTAAATTAAAACTAAGTTAAATCTAAATAAAAACCGGCCAAGTGCGAGTCGGACTGGCGCACGGAGGGTTCCGTACCATTATCTATAAAAACGGCAAAAAAAATGACGTTTGTTGTATGGGGTATTTTTGTTTTTAGTATTTGTTGTTATAGCGGCAACAGAAATACATCATCTGTGAGAATTTCAACTGTCTAGCTATCGCGGTTCTTGAGGTACAGCCTGGTGACAGACAGACGGACAGCGAAGTCTTAGTAATAGGGTCCTGTTTTTACTTTTTACCCTTAGGGTACGGAACCCTAAAAAGGCCCTCGAGGCATTGTACCGAGGATGCTGGCGGCATTTCCTTGCTGAATTGCAATGCTGATGCGTTGCGCGAGAAAGCCGCCAGAGCTTCGGTCACCAGTTACGTCATCCAGACGTTTCGCGATTTCCGCAAATAACTTTTGCGCACTGGAACCCCACGGACCGAGGGTCTCGACGCCAAATGGCACAACAACATTAATTCTACAGACCCTATTGAGACAATTATTTGTACATGCATTTTTTTGTTGTTTCAGAATAGAAATCTACTAAAAAACCGAGAAAATAACCTTTCAGTTCACCAACTCAGCTAAGTGGTCGCCAACCGGCACATGAAATTAGGTGGTCGCTAACCGGCGAAATGACCCGTCATCTTTAATAGAAAATCGGCGATGTTATCTTCAATAGAAAAAAACCTTCTCCTTCAGGTGGTCGCTAACCGAAGGTGGTCGCGTAACCAGCGTAATGACCCTACGCGGCGTGCGGGCTCAACCGGAGACCATGGCATATGAAAATCTTCTTTGCGTTTACACGTACTAATTTCTATCACCTTAACCCTTTAACAGCTACTGCACAAGTTTGATGCCGGAAGATCGGAACTAATTTGACGTGATATGCTGATAATGTTGATATTTAAATCTGTTATGAACTTGGCCAGTACGTTTGGGTCGTGACTGTACTTTAATGTCAGGCACGTCGGAAAGGTCATCGAACTTTACATAATAATTAATAAGTTGTTGGTAGCGAGAAAATGTAAGCGTTGATTAAAACGTAGTGTGTGGTTAAGTATTTTTAGTTTTATATTAAAACATTTTACTTATGGTTGGTTTTAACTTTTAAATGGTACATTGCATTATTGCTACAGACTTTAAAAGCCTTCCAACCAAGAACATATCAGTAGCTAAGTACGTGTTTTAAATAAACTTCAGCTTTTGAGCCAATGGGTCCGAGGGCGTGGACGAGGAATACGGACAAACTTTGGTTCAATAACTATTGTTAACAGGGGGTGGACGTTTGATCACATGGTAAGACATTACTCATACATGGAGTGGTTATACAGGGTGTAGCCTGGAATAGGAGCAAAAAATTAAACAGTAGATTATTGAGCTTGTGAGCAATTATTTCCGTAAGTTTATGTTTACTTTTTACTCTTCTGGGGTGACACAAGTATATATTTTATTTTAAAAATACTAAAAATTCAAAAAAAATATCTTATAAACACAAAAATTCAAAATCTATTATGACTCATTACATTATGTTACCTCAAAATCTGCATTGACTGCTTTGCTACGATCTTGTGGTGCCAAGATACATTACTTGGAGGTCATATAATAACTTTAGTTAGACCAACATTTCTCAGCATTAAAAAAAAAATCGGACACAAGCGGTTACTGCAGATGCTCTAAGGAAGATAGATAGATAGATAAGAACTTTATAAGCGTCCGAAGGAAGCGTCCTTTTAAATATTTGCTCCTGTTACAGGCCACACACTGTAGAAATTAAAATGTATACTCCTTATGACGAGCTGTTTATTTGTTTGAATTCATATCGTGATCCAACAACATTAACAAGTTTACAACTATTTTAAGTAAGTAGGTAGGTACGTCTATTTACTCTTTGTTACATTATGCCTATCACTAACCTTAAACAATAAATCAATTATTCAACCTGTCTCATTGTCATGGGAACAGGTTTACTACAAGCACTTTCGAGAACATCGGAAAATACCTTGGCCTAATATCTAATAGAGATGAATGCCTTGAATATATTTACTATGGCATATATGTATTCAAAAACATTTCACGAATCTAATACTATTAATAGACGATCGAACGGTCCGACGGACCGAGAGGGAAACAGCTATCTGAAAGAATCAGATAGTCATATATCGCTCTGATTCTTTCAGATATCCGCCGGACCGTTCAAGACGCCGCGAGCGTTCACCAAATCGTAAGTACAAAGGACCTTTTATAAAAAAAGGAGCGTACAATTTCATCCTTAAGAGCTTAAGTATCATTAGACATTTTAAAATTATAGTGTGCATGAAACATTTTTCATTTAGCGATATAACTTGATCCGATACCTGGTTACTATTTAGATCATTCTGATAGATACTTAGTTTTAAATTGCGTATAATTGTATGTTACACTTCCGAGCTAAGTCGTTTGTATGTAGAGGACATTTATGCTGTAATGAGGTTAATAGTTCTAGGAATCTAAAATAGTTATAGCAAACCTTGAAATAGTAGGTCGCCTAATAAAGTAAAAATGTATTTATTTATTTATTTCAACTTTATTACACAATACTGTAAAAAACAAATAGGGGGCTTTATGCTTTATAGCAAAGTCGACCTTTGGACTAAACGAAAGTGTTCGCATTTTTAGGGTTCCGTAGCCACATGGCAAAAAACGGAACCCTTATAGATTCGTCATGTCTGTCTGTCTGTCTGTCCGTCCGTATGTCACAGGCATTTTACTCGAAAACTATAAGGTGTATTTGAATAAAATTTTCAGGATAGGTGTATTTTGTTAACCGCTACATAGTTTTGTAACTAAATTAATAAAAACATTTTTTTTTAGGGGTGCACTCCATACCAATTTTTTTTTTTCAGTGCAAGCCCACGTGTGGCACATCAATCGATAGGCCTTTTAAAATAATAATAAGGTTTCCCAGCATTTTTTTTGATTAAGTGAATAGATTTTTTTTCAGGGATATCGCTAGGATAACAGTTTGGATTTACAAGGGGCATCCGCGCCCTCGCACGAAAATAATAAACAAAATACCTACGTCTGGACAGCGTCATCATCATTATCATCAGTTGTATAGAACACGTGCTTGATAGACACTCGTAATTACCAGTCATTAGAAGTGGACTGATTTACGTCATAGCATTTGTTTTTTTTTCGTTGAAGCGTTGACGGAATTATTAGCGAGACATGCGGCTGTCGTGACAAGAAAACTAATCAGCGATTATCAAAATACATGATTTAGTTTTTTCTTTATTATACAACTCATGTACGATATACTCGTAGAGCTCAAGTTAAAACCCACCGTATCCGTATGAAGCAAAGCAACCACGTATCTGTATTATATACTATATGGGGTAGCGCATTGTTTGTTACTCACGACTCTCAATGTAACTTGAGCGTTTGTGCCGTTTCAGAAGTTGTAATTACTTCGCGGTAGATGTCGCTACGAGCCTCCCTAAGGTGTAGTGTAATTAGAAGAGTGGAAGGGATTGAAGGATTTCGGATTCGTCGCCGCTAGCGAACCCACGGTAGCTCAACTGGCAAGAGCGATGGACGGATTCCAGAGCTTATGGGTTCCAATCCCGCTCGTGGCGAATAATTTTTCAATTTTCCATTTTATCGAAATTTGTAATTTCGTTAGCGGACGTTTCTGCTTAACATTTATACTTAACTATGTTTCATAAACAAAAATGTATTCATATTCCGTAGGTAATTATTGTTGTCGGGTAAAACCCACTCTAACTCTACCTACGTAATATAATATATTATTTGAGATAATGTCTACGGAAAATTCAGTTTCAGTGAAAAAAGCAAAATATAAGTACAAAGCATTTGAAATCAATTGTTAGATACAATAAGTAGTAATGAAGGTTGGAGTGGATCGAGCGAACGGGCGCGTATTCTAGCATGGTCTATCAACTTTTAATATAAGTGATAAGTCGTAGGTGCAAGTATATCTACTTATTCGCTTGATCTAACTAAACCGCAAGGCTAAGATAAATAAATATTAAATAATATTAGGGGGATGATCTTACACAGTTCGAACTAGCCCCATAGTAAGCTCAATAAGGCGGCTTGTGTTATAGGTACTAGACGACGATACACTTAATATATAATAGTAATAATAATTAGGTTAGGTTTTTATAATGAATTTATGTTTTGTATGTATAGTTTTATATTTTACTTTTTATATATAATTATTGTACAAACCTAACTTAAGATGAAACATAAATAAAGAGATAATAATAATAGCCTTTATTCATGCATTTATAGGACAATTACGAGTACAATCATTCAAAAAGTAATCTTTAAAACACACCTAAGTATACACAATAATTTTATCTAGTGTCTTCATTTACTTGTATTATAATGGTTATTTCTTGCATATCCTTTTTTTATATATAACTTAATATATATAAATACTTAAATATATAGAAAGACATCCAAGACGCAGAAACAAATATATGATGATCTTGCATTGCTTATATTTGCCCTTACCGGGATTCGAACCCAGAACCTTCAGCTTCGTAGGCAGCGTCACTACCCACTCGGGTAACCGGTTGTCAAAGTACATACAAAGATATATAAAGAAATAGATACCGACATACTTGCAGGCGACAAACATGTTAGTCGTGTCACCAAACCCCCAAACCTTGAGTGCCACAGCGATTCAGACGAAACGTGACAAACATTGTTAAACTACACCTGCTAAGTCTGTGGGAATCCAACACTCTACATCCATTGTTGTAGGATTATCATATTTCTTCACAAATCTAAAGATCCTTGAGTTTTTTTTTAATCGTATGGCATACATCATTTCGCCTTTAAAGTTTGTCACTCTTTAGAACCACCCTTGAGATAGACACCATTCTAACGAAAATGTTGCCGTTTAACTAAATTCTTGGGAGACAATTAATCTAAACGGTAAACGGTAAAGTGAATCCACCATTCTTACGAAAATGTTGCCGTTTAACTGAATTCTTGGGAATATCTAACCTAATGTAAATAAATCGGAATCGGTTTAATGTTCATATTTATTTATATATTACTATTATGTTCATAATAGGTACAATAGGTGTTAATTTAATACAACAGTTGTCAGTGGCACATGAAGACCTGTAAGGGTAGCAAATGGCTTATTATTGATTACTTTTAGATTACTAAGTAATTGAGAATAATTTAATTTAAATGAACATTAAAAATTAACAGTCATGCTCGAAATTAGAATTTATACCATAAGTACAATATAATATTAATCACATCTAATCTACAGCGTGTCTCTGACTTAGGGGCTTTAAATGTAAGGCTAGAATCTACTCACCAAACTAAGCAACTTTTGTTTTACAATTTCTTAAAAAAATGCTATTTGTTAATTTAATTATTTTCATACAAAGTAAATGTGATGTTCAATGTACATCATCCATTAGTTAGTTTTCATACTTGTCAGTGTCATGGATGTCAAATAATGAGGCCGTGTTTGCAATACATTGATGGTACAGTTAAAGTTCAAACGCGAATAAATTATAGAAATAATAGTTATTTTACAAAGTTGCGGAACAAAAGTGGTTCAGTTTCAGGACCGTAATGGACATTTGCATTTAAAGCCCCTAAGTCAGAGACACGCTGTATACATGTCAATACATCAAAAAATATTTACATGGCAATCTAAGTATATGCTAATAAATATAAATACTACCTATGATCATCTACATTATTAAAATATGGTAGGTTACCCAGCATTTATTTCAATGTTTTGTCCGTCAAAAATTCCTCAATTCCTCAGTTGTGTAGTATTGTGTATGCTTCCTGATGAAAAATTGATTTAAGCTTATCGATCTACGATTTATATTTTTGCTCGCTAGTTACGCTTTTTGGTAATTTATTGTACCTATATGAGGACTAATCTCTAATATAGGCTATTTCGAAACATTTGAAGTTTAGGTTTGGGAGGCAATACAATCTTATTTTGCCTCCGGGCACTTGTAACATTATAGACATGTGTTTGTCGTGCGATACCTACCTACCTACCTACCTTACGTACCCTTACGTACCGAGAGCGCATGATGTATTGGATTCGAACCAACCGATTCGGGTTTTCTGTTTACTTAAATAAGTTTTTTGAACTTCCACTATAAAGAATAAGTATACGGAACTCATTTAATGTGAGCCACTACCTTTTGAGATCTTGAGCAGATAGATTTTTTATTACACTCAGTTTCGATTATAACGACAACTTAGAACAAAAAATGTGATAAATACCTATATCTGTAATACTTGTATCTTAATTTAAAAGCTCTATTAAAATTAGCAAAAAGTTTTGCATGATAAAAAGAGGTGTGTGATATATTGTAATAAGATCTAGAGGACAAAAAACCGGACAGGCTTGTTTTTTTATTAATAAGATTATAATTGCTTAATTTATGCTATATAATACCTAATCGTGAAATTGTTGTGCGTTACTATGCTGCTTGATTGTTACCTACTGACATACAGACGATTTATTTCTCAATATAATTTTCAAGACGTTTCGATAGCAGATTGAGCAGTGTCATTAAAACGACGATTGTTAAATAAATGACATAATAGTTAAACAATGGTACAAAAACTATGCACGATCAAATTGTATTTATGAGCCTGGCGTTGTTGTTTGCAGCCACCAGAATTGCAATACGTGAGTGATTATAGACTCATGCATGCCATACCAGTCCTTGAACTATGTGCACCTTTAACTTACCAATAGTCAAGTAACAACCTTCCATTTAATGAAATTCCAAGTAAAAACCCTAAAAATGTGCTACGATTTTCACCAGACAAAGACAAAAAATTGGTTGCTTTGTCCAGTCTTCATCATGGCATACCGTGTGTGTGAACTTCATCGGGTTTTGGAATCTACATCAGGCAATATAGGTCACATTTTGCATGGACCCGAGATAAAAACTATCCTTTTTTTCATCCAGGCTATAAACTATCTCCGTGCAAAATTTCATCCAAATCGGTATAGCCGTTTAAGCTTGATTGATTAACAAACATCCAAACATCTAAACATCCAAACTTTCGCATTTATAATATTAGTAGGATTATATCATAGCTGCTGCTTCCTGAACCTAAACAGACGCACTTCAGGAGTACCTAATTTAGCTATTCAGGAAAAACCCTTGCATATTTTTCCCACGCCCGCTAACCAAGATTTTTAACACCAGATTTTAATCATCTCATTTACAGTATTGTCTAAATACAACAGCACCGGTATCCATAACACCGCTCCAGTTACCCAGTAAACTGTAATTGTTATGTAAATCCTGATATAACATGTACGTGAGGTTGACCCATCGACTTGCACTTTCTATTATACTTTCACACCATTGTACCTCTACTGACGCAATCGCCGAAAGGTGACGGTAGCGCCAGGGCATCAATGACGTTCTCTCTGATATTGTTTGGACTATGCCGCTGTCACAAATTTAATTGATCGCTATTTAAAGTCTGCGCATTGTTAAGTTTAATAGCACTCAGCTCTGGCTTGTGAGTGACAGAAAAATGCTACTACTCGTAATCATACGGGAGCAATAACTTTGTTGGCTGTTTCACTATTTGACTCAGTTTAGTTGGAACAGAACCCGGGCGTTAGAACATACCCCGGGTCCTTTCGGGGTGCAACAATAAAGAGTTTTTGTACAGAACGTCCATGTAATTCTTCATATTTATGTGGAAGTATTATTATTAGGTCGCGTATTTCTTAAATAATACATATTAATGACTTATCTTATATACGCTAAAAGCCTTCAAATACGCTGGACCATAAATCAAAACGGATGTCAAACAACACTATCAGTATCAATCACGAAGCCTGTTTGCTCCAAGTAGCTGCGAAGGTAAATATTGCGCAAACGCAAGCTGGGATTGTACGTGTGATCACCTGTTCCATAGGTCATTGTCATGCGAACGAAGTGATTCTGTTACGTCACTTCTATGCATTCGAGTTTGCGGCTTATTGACTGGTTTAATGACTATATTAATAATAACATCGTCTTCTTATAGGGTCAGTGACAGAGCTGGATGTCTTTATTATATATGTTTCTGTAAGTATTTGCTGTAGCAGGCTTGTGTTGCCTTCCTGCATTAGGGTGAATATCCACCAGAGATGTTCGATTCTGTGTTTTTACATATTTGACACCGAGTTGTCGAGCATGCGATCATGTCACATATATGAAAGCACATAATTCACACAGTTGATTTCTAAGGGTTTAGTTGGGAAAAGTATTTGACAGAATGTTCTACTTGATTCTTGTACTCCTGTAGTTGTACAGTAAGACTAATTGTATTGTCATTTAATGAGTTCACAACTGCTCTATCGAACATCTCAGAACAAGTCAGATGAATGTTTATAAAAACAAAACGTGTATATATTGTTCAGCAAAACATGAACATTGATTTTTCCTACAATGTGACTTTCGATGTAATAAGGATGACATATAATTATGTACTAAACTTGTAATTGTTCCGTAATTAAACATTCTACTGCTTTGCCAATGATTCAAAATATTAAAATATCTCCCTGTTTGCGGACACCAATCCCGAAAGATCATATATTTTTGTATCAAGTTGAGAACACGTATGCATTTGCACAATGGAGATCACAAGAGGTGTCAATATAACACCTGAAACAAACATCTGTAATAAAACAGTATTCAGTCAGAAAAACTACAGTAGCCTCCAATTTTCCCACGCTCGCTTTATAAACAATAGGTGCAAAGTTAATTGCATGCACTTACTTTATAATAGCTCGTATTACTGAAGAATACGGAGCAGCCAAATGTGAGGCTGAAGGCGTCTGTTTACAATGGATGGCTAATTATGCCGTTTACAATCACGGCTTGTTCTTAAGTTGTATTGTGTTCTTTACAGATAGATATTAGTAGTGACATCTAGCGAGTTTCCATGGAAACTAGATCATGGAAGCTAAGGCCTTACGTGTCCTAGCATGTAAACAAACACTTTTCGGAGACATTATCTCACTTTTCTCTGGGATTACACAATAAACATGACTTAAAATGTTGTTGTATACTTACTTAAAGAAACTTACAAAGTATTAAAATCAACCAAGCAACCGCTAAAAATTATAACATTTTCTACAACAATCGAAGTAACAAACGAGTGACCTCAAAATATCTGAATCTCTATCTATCACACTTCATGTATATTTTATCGAAATTTTCAATAATTTTAACCTGATATTTGTTTACATGAAGGACACGTAAGGAACTTTAATCATTATAAGTAAGATGGTTTCATTTTCGTAAAAAAAAACTGCTTGTTTCGCAGCTTTATGATTACTTTATTACGTTTTCTAAGTTAAAATAACTAAACCACTTAGGTCAACTCCCTGTCTTCCATTTTATTATGATAATATAATTCAAGATGATAACTTACACAACACTGACAGATTGTTGTGTCAATATCCTCCTGGATCCTGGAGATATCGATTGTGCCAAAACTGATAAGTACATCTTTTGATGTGGGAAAATTTGTAAAAAAATCATGGAGTTTTCCCCTCGCAAAACTGATCGCTGATTGGCCATTTGTGAATCGTTGTTTATTTTTCAGGTTGACAGTTTCGTTTGGAAGCGTTCTGACGACTGCAAATTTTTTTAAATGTTATGTCCTCAAGTGAGGACCCCCGGTCCAGGAGAATATATTATTAACAACATATTAAATAAGATATTGTAGGACAATAAATGGGCAAATTCGTAAGCATTCCCTGCTTAGTATTCATTAGTTTACACTTAATATCCGCCTTCTGGCCGTGGGAAATTTCGTACATAAGAGGCTTCTATAAACATCACAATTCATACAGGGAAGGCCATTTACATCGGATCAAGATTATTTGAGCCCTATAATATTGTTCGGCTAAAAGCTTCAGATGTTTTTCGCTCTATTTTAGCCAAAACGATAGCGTCACTGGGCGCGGGAGACCGCGCTGAATGCGGGTGGCGCAGGTCCGTTTACTTTGGCACTCTTTGGGGGAGGCTCATATCCAACAGTGGACGCCTTTTGACTGATTTGATGATGATGTTGTGAATGATTCAATTGTAGCCGTACGTAAAAGTACGTACATGTTTGTGCAAAAAAAAATACACTTGAAGTATAAAAGCGCGTATCAACCTACCTAACGTATAATTAAATGGGAATAAGGGTTAAGAGTTACGTAAGTATAAAAAAAAAACTATTATCTCAACTGAAGGTCTCCTAATGTGACTTTGGGTCGAAGTTAAACTAGTTTAAAAAACTCATTAATTATTTTTGTAATAAACAAAACAATAAATGATTAATTATGTTTGAATTTGCGCACTTAAACAAATATACTTACTATAGCAACGTACATTAATTATGTGTAGATACCTAATTAAATACCACAACAGACGTTAAATTGTGACGAATCGCAATGGTATGCATTGTGTCGTTACAAGTATGATAAAAATTCCTACCTATATAATTGAAACAATCGAGTCAGAATGTACGTAATTTAGGTTCACCGCGGACAAGGGGTGATTACGTAACTTTTAGAGCGTACGTTTGACCACTAAACTGTCATTTCTTATACAAATAATGACATTTATATCTGCCTGACGTAGGAACAAAGCTTTACGCAATCTAGCAGCTAGACTAAAATGATAAACCGTAACCAAGGCAAGGACCTCTGCAAAAATTAAAAGGCATAAGTATCATGCTCACCGTTACACACGGAATGCCCGTGCCCTCTAATCCATGAGAGGCTACCTGTGCCCAGCAGTGGGATGTATATCTTAGGCTGATTTATTATTATTATTATATTATTTAACTGTACCCGTGTTCACAACTCTTAAGTATATTTGTGCTGAGAGTATGTATATGTATAATGTATATTGGTATGACATATTTTGTTAGTTTGACTTTATTATTTTTGAGATTAAAGGTCTGTTGAATGGGGCACATCCTAGCGTAGAATGTTCCAGAGTTAGTACTATTAACCTGCGAGGCCCGTTGTATGCAGGTATGCCGACCAACAAGTTAAAGATGCTCCAAACGGACCGTGCAGGAGACTGAACGTGATAGTTGGTAATATAAACTGTCATAGGAATTTGAATCTTTAACCTTGGAAAGTATAGTTGCTTTTTGAATGGACTCCTTTGATGCAATTCGGCCAACTCAACTAATCTCAAGCGTTAGTAGCAGGTATTAATCGTCCGACCAAACTCGCGCACCTATTTCATGAAGCCTTTCAGGGGCGACATAAATTTCGGAACGCGCTATGCATGTATTACATTGGAATTGTTTTGGCACCCGTGTACTCGCAGACGTCGGACGTACGTCGTAGAAAAAGAGACACATGTAGTGCACGGAATTACATCCAATGATACCTATATAGCAACATTGCAACACTTAAGAACAAATCACTCTACTTTTCTCAACATTAATCCGTGCCAGCATAAATTAAAATCTAATTAACCGAACACAAAGTTTAATTTCGCTTACCAATAAATAAATGACCCGCTTACATAAATGCCAGCTCGCGTTTCTTCCTTCCCATGCATCCTGTTCACATTAACACGATTTCGAAGGCAAATTTCTCTGCTATCGAATATGTCAATATCTTACGCAACATATTGAGAGATCCTTTAAGAAGATAGTAAAGGGGTCGCACCTTTCAAACAAAAATGTGCAATATCAAGATCCAGCTCGCGATTTCTTCTTCCTCTTTGCTATGTCCAGTTGTATAGCTATAGCTATGTACTATGATCAGATTTTTCAAACAAATCATGAATTAGTTTAAAAAATCTATACTTTACTGAAAATGAACCCCACCCTGCTACACCCTGAGCTTTTGTTCATCTCATAACTTTACATGACAATTTTAATGTTTCGCGATGGTTTTGACACGATAGCTTGGCTCGAGTAGAAGTGAATGTGCAAAAAGTGCGAGCGAGCGCGCGAAACAGATTGAAACATAAATGGAATCAGATGAAACGGACAAATATTGACCTCCTGACCCCACTAAACCCTATCAAAGCTGTCTCTCAAACGACAACGTTTTCATTATTTATGAATGCCAAAAACTAGCTAGAGAATATTGGATAAATAACTGATGAAATCCGTTTTATTACAATTGCAAATCACCTATGAATGAAGTTTCATAATTTAACAAACCAATAAATTATATGCTAGCAAAAAAGTTAGTAGGTCTGTATGTCACATGCGATCAAACCTGTTCAATGCGGCTTTCTACACAATCGATTTGTTAGTAAAATCAATGTCGTAACACAAAATACTTTATTCTTTATCAAACAATGTACCGGGATGTCCTAAACGACGTACTGTAGATACAATGAACAATGCCTTTGTCATATAACAACCACTTGATACTATACTTATTGATCTTTATAATATTAAAGAGGATATAGTAAACGGCTCGCCCCGTCCATACAAAAAAGGCAACGTATTTTGCAACGAAAGGTCCAGTTCTCGTCTGATTCCTCCTCCAAAATGGAACCAATTCAAACATTTTTCAGACAGAATAATGAAGTTTGCCCGCGTCTCTCTTTTGTTTTACAGTCACTTATAAAGCGCAAATGACGCAAAAACCTATTTAATAACATAAATCTTAATGATTTATATAATGTATAGTTCTCGAGATTACCTCTGCTCGTAAATAGTGTATATAGTTCATGCATACAAGGGCTGCCACTTATGCAGCCCTTTATGCCTGGTTAAACCGCTACTACTGACCGCTGCTCGGCTGCTGCATAAACTTTCGCCTGCGCCGCTGCCTCCAAGCTACCTGAAGGTGCTCTAGGCCTGCCCAGCCCTACGGACGTCTCTATTATTCAGGCCAGTGACTTTTAGCTAGTACATGCTCCGAACTGACTGACTAAATTACCCATTATGTACATACTTCTACTTCATTTTATTATTATATTTTATTGTATATAAACTATTCGTTTTATTTCTTACCCGCCGGCTAGCCGGGCTACGCATCTGAATATAGCACTCTTTTGCGTTAATAAACACTAGTATGTATAAGCACTATGTATCAAATTAGATGGCGAACCGTAAGTCCCTGATCAGTCCCTGTTGATTTCATCATCATCAATGATCATTTTAGTTAAGGGGAGTTCGTGAACGGTATACGTAGTATCCAATCCATACTAATCTTATAAATTCGAAAGTATATAACTATACCTTTTTACGCATAAACCGCTGAGACGATTTAGATGAAATATTGGTAGAGAGGTGAGACTCTAGGAAGGACAGGACATGCGATAGTTTTAATTCAAAAAATCATCCCTTAAAGGGGGTGAAAAGAAGAGTGGACGTTTCTATGGGAGTGCGAGAATTGATGCTACGCCTGGGGTAAGTATAATAGCATAATGTGCTATTAGATTTTGTACAAGTGTAATATCAACTGTCAAGTATACGAATATATTACGTCTTGGAAGTGTGTGTGGAGGGCGAGTATATTCAGTGTTATGCTAAACAGCAATAGCAAATTCAAGCTATAAACATGATTGTAATACTGGTACCTATAAATAATGCTAAGGGCATTCTGGTCAAGATAACGGGTTACTAACCAAGTGGCTCTAAGTTTGGTGATGGCGTCATTTAGGGAAACATTATGATATAATCCACAACATCTTCAATAACATATCATTATCAGAGCTATAAGCATACGCCTCTAGACAAGTATGGCACTGCTCCCGGCCCGCCGTGAAAGTCTCATCCAGGAATGACTGGCGGTATTTTTATGTCGTCGCTCCGCCACAACATATTTTGTAAAAAATACATGTGTTTTCTATTTTTTTATGAATTTTATTATAATAAGGATCTTTGACTATATACTATGTAAATACTGAAGCCCTTACTAGCAAGGGTACCTTACACCTGACTACTGTTATGAAAGATTCCAAGTACGATAAAAGGATTACAGGAACTGAGGTGAAATTAGACCTCTGTTTTGGAGTATTTTTCTTTTGGTATTTCATAATGCATTTACGTCAAAGTTACATGAAGTGAACATCTGTCTGGCAAATTTATAACATTGGTCATGCTCATCTCACAAGATCGAATATAGGCCCAGCTTCTACGGTAAAACCATTACTACCTAAAGTAAATGGGTCGTAGACGGCAAACAACTTGAGCAAGTGACTTTGCATGCGCAAAGGTGGATTGTACGAACGAGCTGCCCCCCTTGTCATAGCTAAGCTAATTTTATAGTTTTAATACAATTATGCGATAAAAACGTTACTAAGCCCTAAGCGTACCTAAGCTCTTAACTCTTTACCACAGGAAAGATGAATTTTGTTTTAAACACTGTGTATGACCCAAATGTTTTATTCTTATCGATGCTCACTGTAAGAATAACTTGAATGAAAATACCAGTTGCCAAACACACCCATTCAATTAATTACGTAAATTATTATCTGTGTTACACGTCTCGCCTTCGTACCTTAGTATATCTAACGATATTTATGTAATGCCACAGTAGCTGATATTATATAACCGGGTTATGAATGCATTAACGTTACAATAGATTCGTATACCTACTTAAAATTTACAATAGGTGAAGTAAATGTACCCGTGCTCGACGCTTCCATTGCAGTTGTCATCTTAAATCTTAATTAAGCAGCAATAAATGTGACAAGCAGAGTATCGATAATTGGAATAATGGTACCATTTTACCTTAAGTGAACAATACAATCTCAATGATCATTAGAACTAATAATGACAGTAGGTATACAGTAAACTAACACACAGAACCGCGACGACAAAAGTTATATTACTAGTTGCGGTTTTCCTCTATGTAAGATACACAGGGTGTGGCCTGAAACATGAGCAAAAAATTTAACGGTAGACTATTGAGCTTGTGAGCAATTATTTCCAGGTGGTTTTAATTTTTTTTTTAAAGTTTGAAGGTCATAACTTTCGATCAACATTACACCGAATAAAATAAAAAAAGACAAATTTGACACAAGGGGTTACTACAGATGCTCTAAGGAAGCGTACTTTTAAATATTTGCCCCTGTTACAGGCCACACACTGTATATCGATATATAAAAGTAAGTACAGGCATCTAGCCAAACAGAGAATTCAAAAGCTAATAGTTTGAATGAACAGCAGGGAAAATCAGAGACATGAGCGGAAGGAGGAATGGAGAAACTTACTTCTAAGATTGCAAAAATTAAGTGATAATACCTAATTTATAACAGCTAGTACTTACTTCAAGGCACATCAAAGGAAACCTAACAACCTAGGGAAACTGTTTTGTACATATTGTTAAATACTAATCGTGTTCATTAAAATTAAAATTTTGTTGTGCAATTGTAGAATTTTAATGTGGAAGTTGGAATTCTTTTGGTAAGCGATTATAATTTTCCCATTTGTAACCGAACCTACATTTCCTTGCCTATTTATTTTGAAAATTTTATTTTTATTAAATATTTGAGTGTAAGCAAACATTGCACAAAAAGATTACCTACCTAAGAAGAAAGACTTACAAAATCAGACGCTAAGAAAATTAAAGTAAATTATATCAAGAACCACAATTGCGTACAAATTCTATAGTGCCGCTACTAATTTACTAAAATGATCCGGTTGACTAACCGCGTGATGTTTTTTATTCAATTAGGAACAGTCGTTTTTACAGATTATATTTAAAACTGCCGTCCTAATGAAAAACATAGATTGTTACCAAAGGCACACTGTGTCTTGATTCGCGATGGCGTTAATCACATCAGAAAGACAAGATACGGCAAATGTCAAACAGCTTTAGAAAACGAAGAATTATTTATTAATTTTGACTTTATCACGCGATACGAGCATATAGGTTCACAGAAAAGGTTAGCACAACCAACGGTACCATATGGCTACTTGATACAAAACAAATTTTCCCAATATTCTAAGTAAGTATATGGAATTCTTGGAGTAAAGTACGAAAGGGGATAGGAAAATTAACAGCAGACGACTAACTCCCTAGGGACCAAACTATTTTGTCAGTAATTATAAAAGTCTTTTCTTTATACCTATACGATTATAATGATTATTTACAAATTTGTTTTGTTGCAACTTCATGTTCATTCGTGTTTGTACATTAATATATGCAAGATTTGGCATGGCATCTTCAGAACACGCGAAACTTAGTGCGCAACTAAAACCTGCTTGACAAATACAAATGAAACGAGATATCGAATGAGATAAACGTAGCCTACACGTTTATTCTGTCTTTGTTTATTGCGTAATTTTTCATACGTTTGTAATTCCAAAATCACATGTGGGTTTCGCATGAACTTATGGTTCATCCAGGCGCAATTATTTATCGAATTATTTATTTGGACGTAACGTTGATAAAATTGAATATATCGTTGTTTAGGATATTGATATCATGTTTACGACTTACTTTTTGCACAGAATAATTAATAGTACCTAAAGGTACAGAAGGGCCACTGCCTAAGTGATGACGTCAGCTGTCATTTTTTTGCATTAGACAATCATAGAGTGAGATAGGGTTGTTAACGTACCACATAACTGAACATCCAAAATGATAACTATTTTAGTTCCTATGTTTGTTATCGAAATGATCATCAAATATTGGAAATAATAATATGATAATAAAATAATACAATAGTACAGGTTGAGTTTGTACAAAACAGTTAATATTTTGCAATGGGATTATTTCTTTCGTCATGTTAGCAAGATGTTGTAAAACGAAAATTCGAATAACGGTGTGCGATCCATGAAATTATGTTGTTACTACGTAAAACGGAACGTAAATATAAAACGTCATTGTGTGCGATACGCTGTACAGCCCACAGCCACACCTCGGACACTGGCGGTCAAATGTATGAAACAAATGCGTTCCTAGGTTCCTACGCACACAGTCTACTCGTAAGCTCGTGTAGGTGAACGCGTACCATGCTTGTGTGAGTGAGATAAGACATGATAGGGTTGCCGCCATTTTAGTGCGTTCGCGAATCGGGAACGCAATATGAGATGACCTTGTAATAGCGGCGTCGAATTATTTTGTGTGCTTGTAATTAATTATAAACATAAACGTTTTTAACTCTATTTTCTGAGATTATTATTGACCGAAGCGTTAGCGAAGGTCTATGTTTTGACTCGAGCAATTTGCTTTTGTATGTCCGGATGTTCTCCTCTCCAGGTCGCAATTCTTAACCGATTCTCATGAAATTTTGTGACCAGATTATAATGATTAAATAGTTTTTTTTGTCGATCCGGTTTTTGAATTTTCTTTAAAATGCGGAAGTTGGTATGAAGGACTTAAGCGCCAATACGGGCTATGGCGCTTAAGATTATTGTGCGTTTACTGTGATAACGGCTCAATGAACTAAGTATTTTTCACTTTCACATTTTATAAACTTAACGCGAGGTGTACAGCTCACAGAGCCACTAGTTATAAGAGTGCTTATTAAACTGTCTTATTTTTAATAAATAGCATTATTTACCTAATTTATATGTTTTTTTAGTTTTATTGTTAATATTTGTCTTAGTTTTAGTCTTTGCATTCTATAGCAATATAAATTGTTTGATATTTAAATATTTTACGTGGCTTCCGCTCTGCGCACCGCGTCGTCGCGTCCTTGCCACCAGGTAACTGTGAGGTAACTGAGAGCGGGTGGGCGGCACTTTCAACGGGAGGCAGGAAGTGGCCATACTGTACGGTAGTACTCTTTATTATACTGTGGTACAGCCCTTGCTAGACCTCCACAGGAGGTTATCATAGACAAACGTCGTTTCGCGCCATATTGACAGTCAAGTTCCAAATCTATTTCGTATAATTTAATAAACATTTATTTTCTAAAGTATATAAGAACGCCAACACAGTTAACTGACCGTCCTTTATTTATATAGAACCTTATTGCAATGCACATAAAGGGCACGGATGGTCAGTTAGCTGTGATGTCGATAGTACATGACATTAGAAAACTTTAGATTGATTTGGATGCTGTGTATATAATGGTATCTTGAGTAGGAGGAGGTTTTTTTTTCATTTGTTGTACCTACTCTTAAAACTGCCTGTGAAAAATAGATCTGTTAAAAAAAATCTTCTCAATGAAACTGATGATCACTATCGTTCTAAAATAGATCTTAAGCGAAGTTTATTGTCATGTCAGTGGACCCGATGGAGGGATCTAACGAGGATGAAAGTATTTTATGGGTGTGACGCATGCCGAGTGGGTTATCAGTAATTTCACTTTCCTAAACTGCACCTGACATTGATCTGCATGTTAGAAGTTACGACATAGAACCTTGTTATTTACCCAAGATATTAGTATATGTGGGTCATTAACACTAATGGTGCATGTGGCAATATCACATTAATGTCCGTGACACACTGCCGAAAAGTTCTGGGAGCTAATTGTATCATTCTTATTCTAACACGGCTTTGCGGTTCCCGTTTATAATGTCCACTAATTAGATCATAGGTCGATTGTAGGCCAATCAATAAACACACCAGTGCCAGCTTTATAGTATTGTGGTGTTGTGTTCCTGGCAAGGACGGCTCCTAAGGAATTACTGTGTTGAGAGTGTGTGAACTAGATTTATCTCTAGCACACAACGTAACCTCAAATCAATAAAAGTTCGGCAAAGCGCTGGAGTCATAAGCATCCATAAGCTATGGTGTCTGTAATGGAACGTCACACACAAACTTTTTGGCAACTATTCAAAGTTTCTGAAATCCCAATTCGAATTCCACAAACTGCACGACTTTTTTCTTACGGTACAGTTCGATCCAAAACCCTGATCGATAAACTTCACCTGCTATGTAGAATTACATTACAATTTTAAAACAGACAATGATTATTATATAATTTGTAGCTCCAGCTATATTTTGTTCTTATTCATTGTGCTGTGTTTTGTGATCCAGTTCCAATCCAGACCTATGTCCAGATCCAGTTCCTATCCTATTATGCCTTATCTTTTAATAATAAATTCCGTATGCCGTATGGTATCCGCTGATTCCTTCCTCCTGCGGCCCTCAGGCTGACAGGGTCTGCTTACCAACAGAATATGCTTGTAGAATTGAAACATCGCAGTGGTATAAAAAATGAAAGCTAAAAATAACTCAAACGCAAGCTCATGTTTTTTATCACCACAGGCAGTGTCTCTCGCGTCGTTATCCAAACAAAGATCGTAATCGTCGCGAATTTGATACTATCACATTGATCACATGGCATTACGAAATGTCAAAGGCGTGTATTTTGGTTCAAATGCCGCCGTCGTGTTTAAGGTTGTCTAAACCCGTTTGTTACTAACTGAAACGTTGGGCAATGTACAATTTTTCAATTTTGGCAAGTTTAATGAGTGATTTGAGGGTCAACAAGACACCATTTTGGAGAGCCTGGTTTTTATTTATTAGGGATTTCATTTTATTATACAGATTAGTGCATAATGGTATTGATACAATGTCCCATTTGTTCCCCGATGTAGCCTTAGGAAAATCTCCATTGGAAAAACCTCGCGACACGACCACGCAAAATACTGATAAAGTGATTTCCACCGAATAGGGTGTGTGTATATAGAATTGAGCTATGTTCGTATGACTAGGAGGTCAATTTGAGACGTACACCCTTAGCCAGGCGGTGATCACCAAGGATAGGACAAACGCCCGTCATTTTGAAAACTTAACCCTATTCTGTACAGTAGAGACTTCCTAATGATATATTTTTTTTTAGAACAATATACCAATGTCAACAATTAGACATGCCCCAATGACGTCAGTAGACTGTGAACGCACGAACGGTTAAGCTTTCAAAATGACGGGCGTTTGTCCTATCCTTGGATCACATAGCGAGCACATGGCAATATTTTTTTAATAAACGAGCTGATGTAATAAGAGTAACAGAAAATGTCATTATTGTAGTGTCTATGAAATAGGTGATTTCCGAACGCAAAGAAATTCCGTCTATCGGAAGGTTTTTTCATTTCATTTATTCCTTGATAAAACGTAGTTTTACATGTCAAATTTTTGTCAATTTTTGTTGTTTGTTTGTTTTCTTTTGACATTTTAGTTGTCAAATTCAAACGGCGGGATTTAGTGCGGTTTTGTCAGTTTCTGTGTTTATAAATGGAATTATGGCAAAAATAAATACGGTAAGTACTATGTATTGTAATTTTTGAGTAGTGTATAAGTTACATATGCGTGTTGTGTGTGTGATGTGTTGTATGTGGGTTGTGTGACAGTTATTGCTTCTTTTTTAGTAATTCGCGTTATACGTATGTGGTCCCAATATGACCTCCGCCCGTTTGAACACAGTACATGTGGTCCGTATATGGCCATGGCCCTATTAAAACGACTTTTAAGGGCAAGACTATTGTTTTAAATGAACCGCTATGAGCCCGTATATGATATTTCGCCAATTTTGCCGATTATGCTGAACGTTGTGAAGTGTGTTTAAATGAAACATTAGCGTCCGTATCAGCTTTATGCATAGGTAATATGCAATCAATGAAACGATTTTTCTTTTTCGATTTTTAATTATTTGCCTTAATCCCCGGACTGTTTTAAAATGTTTGCTTTTAATGGGTATCTTTGGTTCACTTCTTTATTTTTCAATTGACAAGATACCGTGTTGAAAAAAATATTGTAGTGGGTATTTCATAGTATTTTGTGGAGGAAATGGAGAACTTTTTTCAAATTCCATATAATCTTTTTTCACACAAAGTTTGTTTAGCCATACAAATTTAAGACAATATAGACGAACTGTAGCCATTATTTTTGCTTATAATAAAATAGTCTCATAAAAAACGTTTTTTTTTATGTTTGTTTTATTATGCCAACAATTTATTGTAAAGACGTAGCTTAACCATTAGTCGTGCATATTGCTAGCAGGGCAGTGGCCACATATGTATGGACCACATGCATTTTCGGTAACGGGCAGTGGGCATATGTGGACCACAGGCTTTTATTTTACAAAATAGTAATAATAATAAAAAACAAGAATAGTTATTGTTATGCAAGGCTGCAAAGTTGTTGTTTGGCGCAAGTGCTTGTATTGAAAGCCGAGCTAGCGAAGGACTGTAAGATTGAGAGAGAAGAGAAGTACAATCCTGAGCATAGCGAGGCTTTCAAGGCACGAGACGCCAAACAACTTTGCTGCCGAGCGAAACACACAACTTTTCACCTCACCTCCGTGAGGAAAATTGTAAATGTAATGGAAGTAATTTGGACCTAATACTCATTTTCAATAAAGGTTTGTTTACATCTCATAAAGATATAGCATTTTATAATTATTAAATGTAACATAAACATTTTTGCATCTTTAAATAACTCCACGCTTACCTACACTAAAAAAGTCAAAGTATTGTTGGGTACTCACGCACGGGTAAACTGGCTCAAATACGCTTATTTCACTTTTTCCGCTAAATTCGCAGGCTTTAAAATTCATATATGTATATCTTCTGCACTAAAATCTATAAATAACCACCATTATTTTGGTTTTACTGTGGCTTTAAAACAAAACAAAATTAAATGTAGGTACATGAGTTTTTTCTTAAATTAACTTTTCAAACGGTGCGTTCCAAATTTGGAAAAAGCGAAATTTTTTGAAACATAAAACTTCATTTTAAAATTATTTATTCGTATTGCATCCTTATAAGTCAATCTAAATAATATTGATATTTCGTATGTAATTAAATTAAGAAAGAAAAAGTATTATTTTCATTTAATTTTATCAAAAAAATAACAATTAATTATTGGCAAACACCATCAGTTACTGAACGCAGGATAATGACCTCTCATTCTGTATAGAAAAAATTTGGATCTGGCGATTGACCGTCACGTTCCAAATTCAAAAACTTTCCACGCTAGCGGATATAATGGGCTACAGGGCGCAGATTTTGAGCGATAAAGCAAGCCTTTTCGACCCGGTGAGGTGAAAATTATATTTTTTTCCACGCTGTTATTTAAATAACCAGTATTCAAAAGTAGATAAATCGCTAGACCTGGCTAAGGGTTAAGTATTAAATTTGGATTTCTCGTTTTGACACGTCATCTCAGCGACCTCAAAAGCAAACGCGAGAACAATTCAATTCAAATTGGAATACATATATAGTTTATACCTCATATTGAACTCTACGTGAATACATGTGTACATACCACAAACTATAACCACAGAGTATTTGCTTTAGTAAGAGTACGATTACATCTTTAGCGGTACCGAGCAAAAATGATTTCGTATACCACAAAGTGCAGATCATGAGGAACGAGGTTGACTGCTTTGACCGCAAATACAAAATACACTTTAGTCATCATTTGCAGGCCTTAGTTTTGTACTATGGCCTACTAACTATCACAGTTGTTTGTTTTCACAGACACGGATCAGGCATTTCAATTCACTGTGGCATGGTAAGCAACAGGCATAGAATAAATAATAGAACTAAATTACAGAAGAACCACTGCCTGACAAACCAAATAATATCTACATGTTCTCTCAGGCTAGCTCAGGAGTTTGTCATCTACGTCAATGTATGATGGTAAGATTCATTATGATAAACATTTATCATGTGGCAACCCTAATCTAAGGTGGAAGAAACTTTCTATGTGGAACGGTAATTTTACAATTTCCTAACAACATTAAAAATGTTTCGATAAGGATAAGGATCTAAATAGAAACATACCTCAAGTTCTCATAAAAATTCTGAGAATCTTCCTAACTTTTTTACTACCGGGCCAAAAAATGTATCAACCAAAGTTGACGGGACCCACCTAGTGGTTCTGTCGAACACTTGCACGGTAACATCTAGTGCCACACTAAGTATGTGAGTTATAGAGAATAAATTGACATGTAAATAGGTCCATTATGGTGCCAGCGGTGCAAAGGAATTTTCATTCGGATTTCTAGTCAGGTTTCTAACTATCTCTGCGCCAATTCGGTCCAATGACTATTGAAGAAGGTTGTTCTTTGGCTCTCATAGAATTAATGTATGACTATTTTGGTATCTGTGTAATTCCCTAGACAGAAAAAAATATATCTAAACTCGATTTAAATGTAATATAATATACAATAAGTACGAATAAGTATTAACCTGGTTAGAATTAGAATCTAAGCGAAACTAAATGGTACATGATCTAATTTGCTTCCTGATTTATGCATCGATGTTTTCGCAACAACTATGCGTGAAGCACAGAACAAGAATGGTTATTTTTACGTAATTTGTGACTTTATTTATTATGACCGCCCACACACAATACAGCACTCGATGTAAAAATAGAATTTTGTTCCATCCCACCCCGCATCAAGCAATATATCTAGCTACAACTCTCGAAAACAATCGTAAAATTTGCATAACCACTCATATGTCAATGTCCTTTGAAATGTAACCAATTATGCACGATTCTTTTCAAACCGATTGCTGTCCCATGACCTACATATGTATTAGATAGTTAATGATCAAATAGCCTCACTTCAGATCAGACGTGACAATACACTTGCCATAAGATAATTGCTTGTGATATAACTGACAAGTCCAAAGCAGGTGGAATGCGAGCTACCAGATTTAAGACCCCTAGCTAGCACACGGCGTATTTTAAACGCGCAGACGACGCGCGTTTCCCTACTACCCAGCCGATGGTAGTAGGGAAACGCGCGTCGTCTGCGCGTTTAAAATACGCCGTTTGCTAAGGGAGCTAAGCAGTCTATGTTTGTTTGTTACGTGTGTTCCACCGAAGCGATTACGATACTGAACCGATTAAAAATATGCTCCGGGTTACATTGGCTACCTTTAAAATGAAAAAAAAAAACAGTTTTTTTTTCAGTTAGTTTTCCGTAATTCTCCATGTCGATCACGTAACGCATTGTACGCACGTTAGATCTATAGATCTAAATGTAATTTTAAGTATACAATTTGACATTTAGATCTACCTAACGTGGGTATAGGTACAATGCGTTATTGTTTCACGTTGTTTATTTATTATAGGGTTCTATAGAAGTTGCGCAACTTTTTATTTATTTATTTATTTATTCAACCAACTTACATTTACAGCATATTGCCAAACATGAAAGTTATAGGTTATAGTATTAGTAACAATATTAAATTAAATTAAATTACCGTAATACAAATTAAAATTAACATTATCATCTTAGTGATTTTTACATTTTAGCAAGCTTGTATACAAGACACATTTAGTACTGTATTGAAGTTGGAGTGTTGATTGACTCCAGATACCGAGTGGCTGTAGCCAGGAATGTCGGCTCCGACTGCGAGAACATGTCCAAGGTAGACTCATAAAGGAGAATATTATTGATGTGGTTCAATGCTTTGTACAAGGGACTGGTGCTCAGCATTACCGTAGTGTTAGGAACCACAAATAGTGGCCGCTGTCGTGGACGAAGTGTACCTCTCATATTAGGTAGCGGTACTTTAAAAATAAAATAAAAATAAATAAATGTCAAGATTACAAGAATTTCTACCATGTTCGTCAATTTTAATAATAAAGACTTAATGAGATAATGAGTCAGTTGACTGTCAAATACAAAATATTATATTATTCTATCTCCCGAAAAGGATCGTCATTCATTATACACAATAACATAATATATTCTAAACTATTTATAAGTATGTCAAAACTACATATTTAATAATGATTGTCACGTTTAAAAACAGGAATAAGTAATAATAATAGTTCATAACATTGATAAATATAAAGTTAACAAAAATAAATGTCAATTTTAGAAAAACAAAATACACAATTAAAAAGTCATTTCCATGTACTCGTTAACGGAGTACAGAGGGTTTTCCAACAAAAGATTTCTCAGTTTGCGCAGTAAGAGTTACTAATTGTAGTAAGGATGGATTACTTATATTGCCGCGTATCAGTTTAAAGATATATTTTACCACAGCAAGTTGTCTACGCACTTCGAGGCTCTGGTACGAGACCATTCCCAACACAAACAGAGTAGCGTACAAGTAAGGGTAATAGCCATACACTTTAAAGTAAAGGTAACGTATGAATGTTTTCTGCACTTGTTCAATTAGGTTAACGTATTTTTGATGATGGGGATTCCGGATACGCGTGTTAAGATGCAGACTATTATTTAAACCCCACTGATGAATGGCATCTATGTCAGACTGGAGTTTGTCGTAGTCAGATGTATTTTGGATGGATTTGGCCAGTTTGACATCATCAGCAAACATCAGTATATCAGAATGTTGTATAACATCGGGTAAATCATTAATGATTATTAGAAATAAAAGAGGTTTTATAGGTTCTTGACCCTTGTATATTCTTCTTTACAAAGCTACGGTAACCACTAGGTCAAGACTTGTTGGGCTATTAACCAGCGGTCGTGGGTTGGAATCCCGTATCGTACCAATGAGATTTTCGGAATTTATGTATGGAATATTTGATAGACTTTTCGGTGAAGGTAAGCATCCCGAGGAATCCTGTATACATCTGAACAAATTCAAAAGGTGTATGTGAAGTCATTAACCCGCACTGGGCCAGTGTGGGGACAACTGCACGTTTCCTCTAATGCATGATAGGAGGCCTCTGCCCAGCAGTGGGACGTATATAGGCTGATGATGTTGTCAGGCACGTGTTATTTGCCTCTAATAGTAAGCTCCTAGTCTATAGTAAAACTGATGTACATTATGTCTTATTAATAAATTATATGTATTTGTATTTGTATTTTTCTTTATTGTCTTTATATTTTATACGTTTTGGCATGATTTATTAACTTTTCAATTCGTTTTTTTTTTATTTGTGGTATACAGGTGTATAAATTTCAACTTTTTTTAGATCATTTTCTAAACTTTCATTCAGTTTTTTTCTTTCTTTAACTGCAGTCGTGTTTGGTTTGGTTGGTGGTTGTATCAATGATTCGTTTAAAAGATCTGCCATACCGATTGTAGGAATTGGCAATCCCGTTTTATTTAGAGTGAACTTTACTTAATCGTGTAACATCAAATTACTAGTCTTCAGCCTCGTAGAGTCTTAGTTCGTCAGCTATCAAAATACGTTTTTCTATCGTTAATTTGTTATTTTATAATTTATAATATCAATTACCAGCTGCCCGCGCGGCTTCGCCCATGTATTGCAGAGAACGCAGGCAAATCTACGGGATACAACATATCCTAATGACCATCTGGAAAGTCTATACGCAAGTGAAATAATTTTTGAAATCTGATGAGTAGTTCTGGAAATTACACCTTATACAGTCAATCTTATCAAAAAAAAAACTGTAAATAGGCTTATGCTAGCTCTTTTACATGTCATCTTATAACCATATATGTATTTATATATATTCTATTTTAACATAAATGCATCCTTATCTTCTACGAATTCCTTTACAGTAGATATAATAAATAAGCTTTCTGTGAAAGCTGTCGTTTCACAGTTGAGTTGCCCTGAATTTATTCATTGACAATTTCGATAAATTAGATGGTAACTTATTATAAAAGCGCACACTGTTCCCCATAAATGACATATTATTTACTCTATTTAAACGTAATCTCGGAATCGCCAATTTATTTTTATTTCTAGTGTTATATTATAATTGTGTAAGTATGTCACTATAAAATTTATACATGTCCATATTTTTCCTTATAAGCTTACAAAGCTAGTCTTACAGACACTTCCTCTTTATGCCTAATATTAGCATAGTATAGATAACCTAGTGGCTAGTTCCTACGTGTCCTCCAATATACCGTTTGAGAGCACTCGTCATGTCACTCTAAGCATTAGAGTCCCAAGTTTATTGACTTGTGAACTCGTCTGGACAGTCAGTAGCGGCGGAATGTTTATATTGTTCATTATTATAATTATTAGCCGTACGAAAAGTGACACAATACGGTATTTTGGAGCTTGCGTCAAGAATCTAGCTGTTATCTTTTAGTGTTGTCTTTCAATTGTTTAGTTCGTTTACGCGTGTTATTCTTCGACGAAGACATAACGGCATAGTGCTATTATGAATATTATGATACATGTACAATAATTCCCTATTTGTATCGAACAACATGATTTTTACTCTTCGCCTGAATTGAAGTCTGTTTGTAGTTCTCAGATTATTATTTTGTGAATAATATGTATAAGAAATGCTAAAAATTATAAATGGTAATTTGTAAAAACCTTACCATAATACTTACTTACATAACATTTCCTGCACACTTACGAAATTTATGTTTAAATCCATTTTCTATATTCTCAACACCTACACAGGAAATAAATATTTAGTAATTACTTACTTACAAACTACATGTTGAATCTAGTTTGTATAGTAGAATACCAGTTTTGATTTCTCTTTCCTTACGCATCCGACAGAAAATTACTTAAGCAAGTATTTCACAGTGCGTGAACATCGCTGCTACAAGAATAATTTATTTTTCAAGTTACCGAGCATTATATTAACTTCACCTGTAGTAATTTTGCAAGCCGAATTCCATTAGTGACATCAATTTTAATTTGCAAGTATTTATAGAAAGTAACAATATTATAACTTGTTTTCACCAAGTTGATCTGATGATGGAGCCAGAATGTGGGACTCCTTAATGACTTATAAGAGCCTTATCACACTTGCGATTTGCGAGCGTGTTTTCTATACAATTATCAGTCGCGGCGAACACGCTGCGTGATCGCCTTCATACAAAATACGCTTGGAAATCGCAAGTGTGATAAGGCTCTTAGTCCTTATACTGCCATTGAAAAGTTGTACTAAAAATATTTTTTTTTACGTTATTGCTCCCAGTATGGAGCTAGCTCGATTTGTGTAAGACTGTACCCTAATATTTATTTATTATATTCATCTGATTAAACGCATATTCACATAATTACGTTAATAATTTTGTTACAGGTTACACGATGTTTTGATTCCAGCCATTTGCAATAGACTTAAAAAAAATAATTGATGAATTCGTCGTAATGTTTCTTGTTACGGTAGGCATGATATACGTACTTCCAGTTGAACAGATCGGTGTTCGCTCGGATTTCTTATTTTTTCTAATCCATACTGTAGCGAAAATATTAAGTAGGTTCATTTTGAAAGATAATTGCCACCACCCGGTTACGAGCGCCACGATTCTGTTGATGCACTGTGCGAATCGAATCCAATGCCTCCGCTATAAGCAAAATCGAATCGCGACCTGTGCTCGCATCATGTCATATACAACACAATGGGCCAATCGAACACTTACATATCGCATTCCATTTGATAATTTATATCAATATGCTTCACGTGTCGCTTCCATGCGCGTATAGGAACGAGTATGTGTAAAAATGGTATGCGACATTTAAGTGTCAGATTGACCACCAGAGAAGGCTACCTAACTAAGTAAGTGTTCACAACAATCGCGGTCGAACGGTAATTGGTTCAAATCTAATCATGATTCCGAATTTGCTCCGCCTACGTCAATTTGATTCGTACAACTGGTTAATAAGTGGCAGGGTCAAGTGCGCTGGAAACATAACTCGCTGTCACAATTGACGTTTATGTAAGCGTCTAGGTCCGGGCGGGGCCGATTTAGAACCTTTTAAGACGCGGTTGGAGTTTCTTCATAACTGTTGTGGTGCTTTGGAACTTGTTCGTTGGTAATAATGCGCCCTGTCGTTGTGCGAGGCGAAAATAGGCAAGATTGTTTATAGCCAATGATGTAATATAAAAAAGAGGTAGATAGGTTATAAGCACTCCAATAGTGGCACACTAAAACTCAGCCAATTGTATGACCTTGCCTCAATGTCGCGTCGTCAATGGACACGTATAAATGTCTCAGCTGTCAGATTTGGTGGCCATTTTTAAACACGGAATTTCATATAGACAACGCATCTACCTCTTTTTTATATTACATAATTGCCAATAGCCATAAGAATTCTTAAGCAGGACAGCAGATTTAACTTCTCAAAATTCTAATGAAAGCCTTTCACGAAAATGATCTGAACACGACTTTATTTTCGGAAAAGTTAGGCTTGTGCAAAAAAGATTTACCTCCTCTTTCAGCTGAATGTGTATTTAAAGAATATCTTTCACCCCACGCCATTGCCTTCAGACTTATTACATGATTCTTCTAAACATGTGCAAATCTGCTTCAGATAAACACCGACTTAAGGTAACTGTGACACATGCTCTTTAGTAGCACGAAGACATGCTAGTTTTGAGCAAATAGCATGTGTAAAAGTAAAGTTGCTAGTAAGTAGCATGCTATTTGCATATAATTATAAAGGTACTGTTACACATGCTCTTTATATAGTAGTACGAAAGCATGCTAGTTTCGAGCAAATAGCATGTGTAAATGTATAGTTGCTAGTAAGTAGCATGCTATTTGCATATATAATAATTGAGCATGCTCAAACAAACATGCTACTAAACAGCATGTGTACCAGTACCTTAATAATTGAGCATGCTCAAACAAGTAAACAGCACGTGTACCAGTACCTTAAATCTTTTTACGACGGTTGCTCTTGGTTTGTTGTAACATGAAACATGACATTTCAACACTAGAACCAATATAGTCACGATAAAGATAATCGTGATTCTCGTATATTTTAAATGGCTTTTTACAGTTTGTGAAAGACTTGCTTAAGGACCTTACTTACTGTTCTTGAAGTTGCGATAGTATAGCGTAATTAACGTGCAGTTTGTTGGTAATCGGAATTTGTCGATTTTTAAACCCGTGGGCTTCTTGAGAAATAATATTTTGCCTAAATGCTCATAGGTACATTGCACGCTGAACCGATGGCCGTCGGGGCGAAACGGTTATCGAGTGGCGACCACGTGTCGCAAGGCGTAGAGTGAGTAGACCACAAGGTGAACTGATTACCTGGTAAAGGTCGCGGGTGTCCGCTGGGTCCGGGTGGCGCAGGACCGATCACTTTGGCATTTTTGGAGGAGGCCTATGTCCAGACGTGGACGTCTTTCGGCTGATGATGATGACTCATAGGCATATCTAAATGCAACACTAATAATCACTGTGCCATTAAATGCTGAACATACCGTCAGAATGCGAGTGTAAGGCCAATCTTCGAACGGCGATGGGAGAGGCATTAATGTATATGGAGAATCGCTACCGCTGTCGCCGCCGCTCGTGGCCGGGCCGTAAGGCTATAAATAGAGCTTATCAGCAAGGGAACCTTTACACTGTTAGGCTGGTTTTAATGTTACGCTGACCGTCGGCGCAGAACGCGCTTGTATGTAACACGCCTGGAGTTGCAAGCGTCCGTAGGCTACGGTCACCACTTACCATTAGGTGGGTAAGCTTGTTTGCCACCGACGTGGTATACAAAAAAAAGACCGGGTTGCACTCCGGGAGTGCCGGCAGAAGTGAAAACTCAATAACATTGTAACAATTTTTCGATCAGGTCACGTGACATCTTACGGTGTCACCCTAAAAATGAATTTGGCGCAAATTTATAAACAATTATCATTTATTTAGGCGCACGGGCCGCGGGCGCGTTGGGTACGTCGGCCCGGCTCGCCCGCCGCCGGCGGCGGACAAAATATCAATTTGTTTTTTGCCGTTGGTAAATATTATTCAAAGCTTTATCTCTTTAGGAATAACGTCCAAATTCGAACTATTCGAATTTGCTCAATAGCAAAACGGTGAAGGAGGAGTGGACAAAATTACAAATTTATTTGCAGAATATGCTATTGCAAAAAGTGTTTAACGGCTTTATACTCTTACGAATAGCGTTCAGTTTTGAATGAAGTCGAATCGGCTAGCAGCAAAATATAAAAGTTTGTGACCTCCTTCACATCTGACGTCACAAAAATCTGTCGCGTATTTAACAATTTTTCCCCATCCCAAAAAGAAGCGCCGCTAAAGAAGTTTTCACTTCAAAAAAAATACACGCGCCGAGTGCGGTACACTGAACAGCGCTGTAATTTTTTTACTAATCCATACTAATATTATAAATGCGAAAGTGTGTCTGTGACGTCTGCTACCTCTTCACGCTTAAACCACTGAGCCTGAAATTTGGCATGGAGATAGCTTGAATCCCGGGGAAGGACAGAATAGTTTTAATCCCGGAAATCATTCCCTAAGGGGATGAAATGGGGGGTCAAAGTTTGTATGGTGCTAGTCATACATATGTATTGGCATGTCGGCAGTGTCGGGGCGTGGTCGGCGTGGCACTAAAACCAGCCTTACAGGGCAATCACCCTTCATGTGATCTTTTGATCATACTTATGTATTTATGGAAAAAAGCAGTATCCAGTCTCAGACTACCCTGAACTTTAACTGGTTATTCTAAGGCATTGAACTTTAATAAATAATAAGTGTATGGTAAAGATTGAGTACAGTCACCAGCAAATATAGACGATAATTTTAGTACTTTGTCGCATTTAACGTAACAATACTGTGACAGTTGGGATGCGTCGAAGTAGTGAAAGCGACAAGGTACTAAAATGATCATCTACTTTTGCTGTTGACTGTACCTACTGACTAGTAAGCAGTTGACTCGCGAGTCAGTATTAAAAAAAAAACTCTTAAGTCGACAACAAAAAACTGCTCACAAAATTTCACGAGAATTGGTTAGAGAAATGCGACCTGAGGCTCTAGTATAAGTTTTACCGAAACAAAACTTTACGATCGCGTTTGCGTTTTACCCTCAATTTGTATGGGATTTGACAGCTAAACGCAAACGCGGTCGTAACGTTTTGTTTCGGTAAAACTTATACTAGAGCCTGTGGTGTGTAGAGGACAAGTGCCGGACCTACGAAAGATTTTTTGGCCCAAGCTGATCGGAGAACTTCGTTCAATTATTTAAAATTGTGTGTGTTTTTAGGGTTCCGTACCTCAAAAGGAAAAACGGAACCCTTATAGGATCACTTTGTTGTCCCTCCGTCCGTCCATCCGTCTGTCAAGACCCTTTTTCTCAGGAACGCGTGGAGATATCAAGCTAAAATTTATACCAAATACTCAGGTCTACTGTCCCTTAGAGCTGTGAAAAAATCAAACTTCTAAGCCAACGCAATCAAAAGATACAGCCGTTTATGCCGCAAATGTCCGCAAATTTTCGAAACTCGCAAGGCAATCAAAACCTACAGGGTACTTCCCGTGAACTCAGAATCTTGAAATTTGGTACGAAGCAACGTCTTATAGCACAGATAAAGGAAAAATTGCGAATACCGTAAATTTTTAGTTACATCATATAATAAAAATACCATAGGTAACTATGACTCGATTGTCGTGATGATTCAACTTTTACTTATATACCTACAGGTTTGTACGGAACTTTCGGTGCGCGAGTCCAACTCGTACTTGGCCGGTTTTTTTTGTGTCTTCGTCTTCTTTGATAAGAGCTGGCTCTTGTCGGTGGAGTAATTTCCAACTTATTCTACATTCCGCCTTTCTTTTTATTTCTCTATTCGATGAAGCGTTTATTTTTTCTTTTATTTGCTTCATTTCCTCAGCCTCCCCTGTTCCTTTTTCCCTTATATTCTTCCCTTTATGATTGTTTTCATCCAATCATCGTGGCGTAACATGTGTCCTATCATTTTTCTCTCCTTTCTTGTGTGTAAGTTTCCGAATATTGCAGATAATAAGGTCAGCACTTCGTACCTTCAACCTTCATATAAATGTGATATAAAAGTTGTAGGCAGACAAACAGCTTCAGTTGCCCCGACACAAAAGACATAACTACGTTTGCATCGCATTTGCACTTTACCTTTGTCTTCTGAGATAAGTGCCGTCTCGGCTTGTGTAACTACTGACACGAATTTCGCTACTATCACTCCCAGAACAAAGGTCGCACAGCAAAATAAGTTGTATTGTTTAAACAATTGACAAGCTGACAAGCGTCGAAAGCGTTAAATAATTGATCATAATTACTCGTATATACATAGTCACATGCGCCAGGTTAATATTGAAAAGTGAAAGCACGAATAAAAAACCGGCCAAGTGCGTGTCGGGCCACGCGCAGGGTAGAGTTCCGTAGTTGCCCGTCTGTCCGAAATTAAGTGCATTTCTTACCAGTCAACTAGTTATGTCTACTACTTGTTAACTAGTTATGTCTACTTAACTGTGATGGTTTTCCTTTTAAATTCATTATATGTACTACTGCCACGATTTTTTTTACAATCCCAGTAGTAGCCATTTAGCCGGACATGACTCGAAAAATTAGGGTTTTAAATGCCATTATCTCGCAAACGCATAACTAAGTTGAAAAATAGTTCTAGAAGACCCATAATATTTTTGAACAACCAAAGATACCTACCCCACACTATAGGTTTAACGAGAAAAAAAATACATCACCAATTTACATGTAGGGGAGGTACCATAAAAAAATGATTTTTTCAGGATTTTATTCTACTGTTTTGTCGGCGTGATTGGTTTATATACCCACGCCGAATTGCAGTTTTCTAGTTGTAAGGGTTACTTAGCTAAGCCGAAGACGGACAGACAGACGGACGGACATGGCGAAACTATAAGGGTTCCTTGTTGACTACGGAACCCTAAAAATGGCTGTGAGCCGCACAGACACCGAGTGATCGCATAAGTGTTCCCGTTGGACAAATTTTCGTACGGTACCCTAAAACTGATGGTGCTTATGCGGTATTTGACTGATAGTCAAATCAGTATTATTTATGAAACTGTTTTTGGGAAATACAGACTAGTCACGTCATATTTTTTATGGTTCCGTACCTCAAACGGAGAAACGGAACTCACTCACTTTATTGTCCGTTTGTCGTACTATCAATACCCTTTATCTCGCGAACACGTGGAGCAGGTATCGAGTTAAGAATTAAAACCATATACTCAGGTCTACAGTCCTTTGGAGCTGTGAAAAAAACAAACTTCTAAGTTAACGTAAAAACGTGTATTTCGAAACTCTCAAGGAAATCAAAATGTATAGGGTACTTTCCGTTGACCTAGAAGTATGAAATGTGGCAAGTAATATCGTCTTATATTTACAGGGAAAAATCTGAAAACTATACATTTGTAATTAAGTACGGAACCCTCGGTTGGCGAGCCCAACTCGCACTTCTCTGGTTTTTTTATGTTATAGTTAATCAACTTCCATTTTTTTGGTCTTTTTGTGTGTAAAAATCTATAAAATAGCAAAAATAATTATTGTTGCTTGATGTTTGCAAAGTATTATCGTAAAAACCATTAAACAAAAATGGTAAAGTAGGAGTAATTTATTTTTACTGCTGTCAAATACCATTTTGTACTGGCCCTTTATGAGTTTTATCCTCCTTGGGTTCAAAGTGATAATACTAGGACAAAATCAATTTGCAGTGAAAGCCCAAGTATTTAAACAGAGACTTGGAGCAACGACCCACTGTGATAGTACTAGAACAAAATATTTACTGACACCTGGTATTTTTATATTACGCGCCATGTCATCTCTACGTTGTCGGTTAGTCTGTGGATATATTTGGCATTGTGGCAGCACTGCTTCAAGTGAGCGGGGAGGGGTATCTTCGGTCTTCTGTCACGAGACGTCGCAGCAATGACACGTGAAACGAGAAGAGGTTAGTTTAACTTATTAATATCTTTGAAATCTTTATCTGAAACTTACTGTATTTTGTATTGTCTTTGAGAAAAACGAATAACTTATGTGTAAATACTATTATTTCACCGCAATGTCGTCGTTTTCGAGATGTATTTTTGACGATAATTTATTTGTACTAGTACTAGTATGCTGGGCGGGTATACTGTAAGTCGCTTTTTTTTAATGGTTTGGCATCCTGCTTATTCGAATGAGTTTTTGTATTCGTGTGATAGAGAAACAAAGAATGGGATATTTATTTTTGTAGAGTATAATTTGTCATAGTTTTAGGCCGTTGGGCTCATACGTTTTCTTTTTTTTTTACAGCGTTGAAAGATAGTCAAGTGCTTGACCTTCTTCAACAGTCCGATTTCGAAGACGATGAGGACGATCCCTTCGGAGGAGATGATATAGAAAATGAGTATCATCCACGCAGAACCAGAACTGGCGAAATTGACAGCGACAGCAGTACCAGCTCAGATTCAGAGCCTGAGAACCCAACACCAGTCTCGCGACGTGAGAGATCCATCGGTGCGGTATCCCGTGGTCGATCATATTCCAGAAGAGGTCATGGACGCGTTTCTAGTTTGTATACAAAAGAAGGTTCATAAATAATGTTAATTAAAATGAAAATAATAATAAAGTTTTGTTGATTTTATTGTTAGAAATATTGTATAGAAATTTACATTTTCTATGTGATTTATGAATTCCTATTGTAAAAAAAGGCCAATAATGGTAATTATTAGTATTGTTATCGTATTTTTTTTTGTCTAAATTCTCATTCGCCGAGGGGTTTTCGAGTTTTTATTAGAATAAGGCCAATTATGAAACTTTAATGGTACAAATATTATTGTTTTGTTGATTTTGATGCCAAAATTTTGATTTTATGTGTGATATTTGAGCTTTCTATGAGAAAGAAAACTTATTATTGTAACTTTGATAAGGCTGAAAGCTATTTTTGTTGATCTCTGCTAGTATTAAGCATCTAAATACTAACTTTTAATAAGATTTTGAAGCCTGTTCGATTTGCTGTAGATTATATGTGATAGCCCAATGTGCTAAATAAAGAACAAAAGATATTGCTGTTTTTTCTTTTTGTCTGACAAGCCTAAATCAATATTATAACACCCCTAAAATATGACGGCTGTATATGTTGCGGTTAACCAGATACGAACAATTTTTGGTCTGGGCGTTCAGTACTTTATTAATTAGTTCTAATATTAGGACATTGGGTCTTCCTCGGAAGTACCCTCTTCGAAACTGGGTCGTAGGAGGTTATAAATGGAATAATTTAAGGTACCTCTAATTAACTGGAATTTTCATTAATTAAATTGTTGCACTAATTGCCTTTAATAACCGAGACAACATTTACCTCTTTGAGTGAAATTACATTTACAATTTACATGTACCTACCTCCATTATTTAAATATAAAAGCTGCGGTTTGATTGGGGAGTGATAACTGATAAATGTAGAACTCATTTGGTTATCTATAATTTTAAATATTAAATGATTGATTTGGTTAGTGGTCTGTTTGTTTTGTTTTCTTTACGAACGATCCAGGTTTAAAACAAAATCACTTTTTTATTTTTTATTTATATCACCAAGATTCACAGCCGAGCCCGCTTTGAAATCAAGTATGACGTCGAGTTAATGCCACTTGCAACAGCGGGGATCAGGTTTGGGCAATATTTCAATTACATGTATGTGAAATACAAATACGTATTTTGTATTTGTATTTTAACTACAGGTTGGAGAATCATTTGGTAGGTATATGGTTTCAAATACCGCAGTCACATGTATTTAGTATTTTGTATTACAAATACTTTCAGGTTTAAAATACATTTCCACTAAAATACAATCGGTATAGTGGAACGTATTAAGAGTGAAAATTGTAGTGGCTATATCTGTGAATAGAAGCAAAAAATATGGTTGTTAGACAGAGACACTAGGAGCGATTGCAGGCAACAGGCCTTGCTAAAAGGGGCCACTTACTTTATTTTGTATTTTAAATTAAAATTCTTAAAATAAAGTATTTTATATTTCAAATACACAACATAAAAATATTTTGTATTTTACAGGCGGGATAGTATTATATAATTTGTATTTTAATTAAAGCAAAACATGTATTTTGTCCAGCCCTACTGGGGATAAAGTGTAGAAGGAAAATGACACTTAGAACATAACTCCATTACTCCAATAACACCATTAAGTGCCAGTTTCGAAAGATGCTCGATTACTCCTACTTTCAAAGACAGGTGCAGTCAGACTATCTGCATACTCCCGCCAATCCACTTTGAACCTTAATACTTAATCGATAAAGTTGATTTAGAGGCGGTGAGAAAGTAAATTAGTTCATTGTAAGTCAGCTGTTGGTTCAGATCTAGACATTTACGATTTCCGTAATCGAAGGCAATGCAGGCATACGTAGTGGCTGTAAACATCTTATACTACCCTTTAACGGCTTACTTAACGTCCTCTTGATTGTGTTCTATTCCGTTCTATTAAAGTTCAAAATACTTTGACAGAAAAGCAATACGCATCGGACGTTAGTCTAATACTGAGAGCAGTGCATTTTCAGCCCACAATCTCTATAACCAGACTGGCGTATCTCGTGCGTAATTGTGAAGAAAATACGGTTATTCGATACTTGGCCGTGAAATACTTTATCGCAAATTCCGTTCGTAACGATCAAGATTTCATCGAGCAACATTATTGAGTTAAGCGTTCTTTTATAACTTTTTTATTAAATCAACCAAGCGTTAAAAACAGATTTTGATTAAGAAAATTTTACAACAACTGGGAATACAAACGAACTGTAGGTAGATTGTGTTTGTTGTAGTTTGTGTTTTGTTGTAGATTGGCGGTTCGATCGGTCGGATATACTACCGAACACTACTTGTAGTCCACCGTCAAGATTAAATACTGGCCGTGTCTTATCCAAACTCGACATTGGCGGAATCATCAAGGCTTTGATGGAGCCATATAGCACCAAAAATTGATTGAACAACTGGGAAGGTTTGCCACTTGTTAGGTACTTTGTGTAGATAATGTTGAAAGTCGTGTTGTATGATTCAATTACCTACTTAAATATATGTAATATAATATCATTGACTAAGTAGGTACTCATAGTACAAGCATTGCTTAGTAAGGAACTAAAATGATTCGTGTAAGAATGTGCCTAAAACGTATCTATATTAAGTTCTTGAAGTAATTCAGTAGTTAGTTTGTATGTAATACCTACTGATTTGATTAGTAAATATTCGGTTAATATTCAACGTGTCCCAAAGGACAACGTTAAGCCGAAAACGTGTTATAAGCCAAGGCAAAAGATTTATTAAAAAAAAAAAAAACCTACCGCCCGTTTGCGGCTTGACGTTGACTTTTGGGGCACCTGTATTTTTTTTAAGTGCTGAGGGATCCTTTGGACACTTCCATAATGTTCATTATCTTACCTTGATCTAGGACTGTTTCTCCACCTAGGTATAGTTAATATCGCGATTCGAGTCCACTTTCGTTCAGACTTTATGTCGACCCATATCAATGAGGTCCCTTTACATACAAACATAGGCCTGCCGCTAAGATGACACATCGTGTAGAACAAATTGCAGTGCCTAATATAAAGAAACTTCAGTGGTGCATGGATTTTTCGAAACATTTAGGTCAAATAACAAAATACGAAACATGTATTAAAATAATAGCACGCGGAGCACACCTATATAAATATCACTTTAATTCATGTAAATAGACATAACAAAATATATGTTAAATAAAGTAGGTCATATATAAATATGCGCGGAATAAACCAATGTATGCCCACTAATAATGCGCCTATTGTACAACAAGGGCAAATGACCAAACGATGAAAAATTATCGCGCGCATTTTGCCACTCATTTGTATTAATGTTTTTGTCAATGCGTAAACTACAGTATAACCTTAAAATAAATTTTGCAAAATTAGTTATATCATGACTAGGCTTAGGACTTTTCGTAGCATACCGTGGTTCTAAAATCTTTAGAGTCGCCATGTGTAAAAATTTCGAAGTCAAAGTCAAAGTCAAAAAGTATGAGGTCTTATCCTACTAATATCATAAATGCGAAAGTTTAGATGTTTGGATGTTTGGATGTTTGAATGTTTAGATGTTTGGATGTTCGTTACTCAATCACGCTTAAACGGCTTAACCGATTTGGATGAAATTGTGCATGAAGATAGTTTATAGCCTGGAAAAAAAAGGAAAAAAAGGATAGTTCTTATCCCGGGGCGGAAGCTAGTTAAAGATTTATAAATACTGTCACATCGTTACTGAGTGCATTTTAATCGAACGTAATTAATGTTATCACAAACCTATATAATAATACTAATTACTGATCACATGTGATGCTACAATATTATTTATCTAGTTATACATCCTCTTTAATGCCCGTGTTTAGTGAGTAGTGCAAATTAAATCGCGCTTTAAAATAAAAAAGATTGACATAATCAGTTGACACTTTTGATACGAGACCGTCAAATTGCTTTTTGATTTTATCTAAAATGAATAATATTCCTACTTCCGAGATTAAATACTGGATAGAGCCATTTAAGGAATTAAAATATAATGAAGAAAAATATAGTATTCATTGTTCCTTATGTGATGTATATTTTACAGCGATAAAAAACCGTTATAAAATGCATCGTTAATTAATATATTACATTATACTATTTTTATTAAATGTCCTTTTTTCTTTATTATATATTATTTTACAACTAAACATTCCATAGAATATAGAAGCATGATATGTTTAAAAAAGTCCTAAGCCTTTAATATAACTTCATACTTTGAAGTTCACTTCGAAAATTTCACATTCGGCGACTCCATGGATTTTAGAACCACGGTATGCTACCAAATGTCCTAAGCCTAATCATGACGTTGCCTTGTTCTAATGCCAATTACATTATAGTTTTATAACCGTGTAATATGAAGTTTCTTTGACAACTCGATCAAACAGCAATCGCGATATAAAATAACATTATTACATTGCTAATATCATCGTAACGTTTCTCAACCAATCTGAACTGGATTGACTTGCAGGATATGATGTCAACGATCACGTTTCCTTCACATTATTGCTGTTTTATAAGGCTAATGGGTACTTGTACAATTAAAATTGGAGACCAGTGGATTTGCAACCAGTAAGTTAAGTGTTTATGAATTAACCTACAATCGCTTCCTACTTCTGGTGATAAACAAAAGGCTATCATGTTTACTAATTATTGATTATGTTTACTTATTAATGTAAACAGTTTCTTGTCCATAACTAATATCGTTTCAATCAACCGAATAGTATATTGTGTATTCGGTACAAACCAAGTGCGCGGCCCGTCATACACTTCTATGTGCATACATAATTATATTTAATCGACTTGAAAAAAGGAGGAGGTATTATGTTCCATTCTATTTTTTTTCTTCTAACGATATCTTATCGACCTTATCGTTGACGTACAATCGGTACAATACTCAAAGCAACGCGTTTTTCTACAGAGATAATATTTTTACTCTCTGCGTTGCACAATTGTTCAGTTTTCTTATCAGCATCCAACATCTCAGTGATATGTCACTAAGATAATGTCACTTTCAGTTCCGTAAAATGATTTATCTGGCGCATAGGTAAACATTTCGACATATTGTATGATTCTTAAAGTGCATTTACCTATGGGTACCTACTTTCACATACAGGGTGCATCGGAGACGTAATCAGAAACCACTTTTTCAGACCTGGTAATTGATGGTCATTTCAACATAGTAGGAGTTACATGAAATTAAACGTTCTTTTTTTTGGTAATTTAGTCCTAAATTAAATCGCTGATTCACCAAATTATGGTTACCCTATTTATTTAATCAAAACCTCTTCGGTTATCTTTCTTACGCATGTGAAACAAGTTTATCTTTGCATCTCTTTCTTGGTTATAGGGTGACCACGCTGTTTAGAGGACATAATTTAATTTTAAAGATTGCATGATTAAGTTTAAATAATGCAACTAACCACCTCCATTCCTGTGTCATTGTAATCTCAGTTTAATGCTTAATTAAGTCTTGTCATTTCTGATTACGTCTCCGATGGCACCCTGTATATATGAAAATATTGAATTGCAGAGAATCATAACAATTACAGGATGTCACTTAATTATACAATTGAAAATGTTTTTCTAAAACTCTCTCATGTAAAAGAATCCTTGAGAAGCAGAAGCATTATTATAAAATAGACGTAAAAAAATATTGAATTTAGATGGTCCCGAATCCCGGTCAAACCCTGTTCTCAACAATGGATCCTCTTGGTAGCAAAAGTGCACCAACGGTGTACTTCAATGATAAACCTAAAGGAACACGAGGATTGGTTGTTGATATAGTACTCCAGGAAAAATACGGTTTTTAAAAACATTCATTTATAATAGCGTTTTTTTTGTTGATTTCATTGTAAAATGTTATTCTAAGATGCTTTATTCAAGAATCCGACAAACTTTCCACCCGGAAGTAATTATGTAGATTTATATAAAGCATGCATTAACTTTTTTTGTATGATTTATTGATTTAATAATATAGAGCATATGTAAATGAAACAAAATAAAGACAAAAATATTTATTAATATTTTGTCCGACTTTTCAGAAGCTACTTAATTATTTATTTTTTTAATGTCTGAAATTTTGTCAGATTCTGTCGCTGGGTAACAATTTAAATGATAATATATCCGTTACACAGAAAAAACAAGCTATTATAAATCATTTCCAAAATTGATTTTTTTTCCATACAAGTTGTCAGTTCGTTGACTGGACTATAGGTAAATCATTGTAGCTACGATTCACTAACTAAACAATCCCGAAAACAAACCTTGAACAGTGCTAAAATCTTGTTTACAGAGCACTAGCCCGGCCGTCACACTACAACACTATTTTGAGTGTTACCTATAAGGTAAACGTCCGAGTGCTCGACGCTGTACTAGTACATGGCATGGGCACTCTATGTCAAAGTGACACGGCTTAGATTCGAATGAAGAAAAATCCTCTTTGTTCGAATTTAGCCCATATTGCTTTGACATAGAGTGCCCATGCCAAAGCCAAACAGCGTCGAGCACTCGGACCTAACCCTAACCTAACCTTACCAAAATTAGTCCAATGGAAGACTGAGGCGATTACTGTGTCTCTGTCGGCCACGGGCAGTTTTCTGAAAGTTTGTTTGACATAGGAAGCTGACATTTGATATTATCTAACCTTGATTAGAATTGGATCGGAGGTGACAATTTTGTCAAAATATAAATAGGTACGTGAAGTTCATTCGGTCGCATTTCTCAACGGATTTTCATGAATTTTGTAAGTAGGTTCAATCATTATAGATTTTTTTGTCAACGAAGCTTTTTGCGCGAAGGGTTCCGTACCATTATCTATAAAAACGGCAAAAAAACACGTTTGTTGTATGGGAGCCCCCTTAAATATTTATTTTATTCCGATTTTTAGTATTAGTTGTTATAGCGGCAACAGAAATACATCATTTGTGAAAATTTCAACTGTCTAACTATCACGGTTCATGATATACAGCCTGGTGAGAGACGGACAGACGGACGGACGGACGGAGCTTTAGTAATAGGGTCCCAGTATTATTACCCTTTTGGTACGGAACCCTAAAAAAGGCGGCGATTCTAATCACAAACAGATGAGTTTGGGATTAGAATCGCTGTCAGTTCATACTAGTTACATTAGTGGTTCAATAATGTAAAAATTGATGGCCTAATTAGTTACATAAATAAAGTCTAAGAGGAGAAACCCTAATCAAAGAGGCCGTTTTTCTAGTAATATTGCAGTTTTATGACCGATTAGGTATTTAGGGTAGGCTTCAGGCACAGAGCACTATAATAGAATTACATGTTTGGGGTCACAGAGCAGCTTGTCTTGAAGTACCTCTCTAGAAACTGAAACGTGAAACTCGTAATAGATTGTGCCCAACGACGTAAAACATTAACGAGGTACATCATAGTGTGGGTTACAACATTTTGCTAATTGTTTTCTAGCCATGTTAATTATGGCGTCCCAAATTTTACGCCAGTTCCGTCATATTACAAAAATTGCGTACGTTTCTTTTAACTTAAGTGGAATAAATAGACTAAGGAAACGATCAAAATATAAAGAGAGATAAATACTCGTAAGCGGGTGCGTTGCATGATGTTCTAAAACTACTACTGATTGCAGCAAAACTAAACAAAATCTTTGTTTGACTGTTTATTGAATTGAATATTGTACAGAATTTCAATTTAAAGCGTAACCGTTTTTGCTCTTGGGAGTAATACACGATTGAATGCACCGCACCGCACCTATTTTTGACCCTTTTAAATGATCTGAATCTAAAATGTTGGTCACAAATCACAATTTGTCTACTAACTAGACACAGCGTCGTATTCTAATTAATACTTGCGCAAATGCTTTATTGTCCATAACAAGAACTTGCTTATCATGATCGATTTAGTAACTTGTGCCTCTAGGGGATCTTGTATAAATAATCTTGTTAAATTTAATTCTATACTCGTTTAAATTATAATCAGTTGTGAAGATGACCTTTAAAGCGGTAATTAATCGCTTAAGTCTGTCTTGGCGAGATACGAGTTAAGTGTGAGCAGATTCTAAATGAGGGTTCCAATAAACTACAGAAAATACGAATAAATGTATCACCAAAACAAGGCATTAGCAATGGATCTCATGTATACGAGGAGAGGGCAGACAGAGAAGCAAGAAACTATAGGTACTATTATTTTGTCATCCTGAGGCAATCATACCGATTTCTATATAGAAGAAGAGACATCATACTTGTAATGCCGTGGACCATTTGACCGTGCTGCTCGATCACACGATATGGTCCCGAAGCAGACAAACTGGTAAATATTAGCAAAGAGTATAATAATATATATCAGAAATAGGTAAATGGCCCCCCACAAGGTGGACTGATGACCTGATAAAGGTCGCGGGAGTCCGCTGGACGCCGGTGGCGCAGGACCGGTCACTTTGGCACTCTTTGGAGGAGGCCTCTGTCCAGCAGTGGACGTCTTTCGGCTGTTATGATGATAATGAGGTATACTAGTATGGTTTAACCAGTTCACCAAAGGACAAAAACAGGCCTTAATCAAAGGGTTCAATAATAAACTGCCTAAAGAGCTATTACAACTCAAAAGGCACAAAACCGAGTAGTAAAGAGAATCCTGACAGGGTCACTGCAAATTAAACAAACACCTGTTTCAAATAGGTATGAAACAGGACGCAACTTGCAGGTTCTGCCAGGAGACAGAGGAAACAGCAATGCACATTCTCTGCTCCTGTGGAACACTCATGCACAAAAGAAGTATCTACCTAGGGCGGCACATCGTGCACCCAGAAGAGGTACAACATATCACCGCCCAAAGGATCTGGAATTTCCTAGAGGCAACGGGTCTTAACGGTGAAATCTAAACAAAGGGCTGCCACGATCACTTGCTGGTCGAAGCGGCATATAGAGGCCCACAATACCACAATATAATAATAATGGTTTAACCAAAAAAGGAAAGCAGCATAATAAAAACGCTTGACATAACGGCGAACAGCCTAATCAAACCGTGAGATTAAATTAAAATTGTGGTTCATTCGTGGAATATACGAGTATGCCTAAATGTAGGATATATAGGTAGTTATATTTTTGATCAAATATAGTCACCGTCATTAAGTTAGTTGAATTTATTTAACCAAACCACCATAGCGTTAATTTCCCGTCAGCTTTATCAATTTTATCAAATGTTCAATTCATTAATCAATTTTAATGTTGGTTTAACCGATAATAAATCAGTCTCATCAGGTAGGTACATGTAAATGATAAGTGATTGGAAGCAACGAACCCAAATACTTGGTCTACGCTAAGTACTGTGCTGAATGGCAAGGACGACTGGTGCAAAAATATACCAGTGTCTGGGCTGACCAATTCGTTTTGTTTTTGTTTTGAATAACACTAGGTATGTATGACAACTCAAACTAAACGGCCATTGTTCATTAAATGCAGTAATAACACGACCACTGATCTAGATCATTAATAAAACATTATTTGCATGAGACTCTCTCTGATTTCCGTCATGTCATGTCACAACACGGTATACTCGTAAGTTTGCCTATCTCGTTCTACCTACCTTCCTCTCAATTGCTCAAAGGTTAGCTGGAAGAGATCCCTTACAGGGATAAGTTCGCCTTTCTACTTGGATCTATTTTGTGACATGTATATTCTTTAACCTTGCTTACATACATATGTACATACAACATACTTGTTGATATTAGGGATATCTTTATTTCCGAGTTCTATGAAATGTAAAGTCTAATTATTGATCCAACACGACGCAGGAGAGTCATGGAAAACTATATTCCTGTGTTAGAACTCATTTCTATACAGTTGAAAATATTAGTAAGGTATTAGATGAAATTTGCACAACACGTCAACACAGATCTTCCAAAATGATCATGTATTGTGCGGGAGAAAGCAAAAATTGTGTTAGGTATGTCACATTAATTGTTATACCATGGCTCCTACACAGTTTCACTACAAGAATTTCAGATATAAATTAAATACTCAGACAGTGAATCTGTCAAACGACGTCGTGACTTGGACGAGTTGGAAATACTTTTAGTACTCCAACATTCATAATTTATGAAATTGTATGTTAATCATTAAAACAATGATGTTTTTAAATGACGCTGATGGATATTTACACAAGTGTTCGCGATTTGTTTAATATGTCAATTACTTCATATAAGCAAAGCCATCATCAGTTGCAGATATTTTCATCGTAGCGATAAACGCAGCCAAAAATACGTCAATGGGTACATTGGCTACCTAACCCAGCTATTACCAAACGACAACTCATTATCTAACTAATTTGCCTTAATTGATATTCATTACGTCCCATTTTATTAATGTATTTAGGTTCTTTTAGTGATTTCTAACGTGCGACACTAATAATTTGCATTCCCGGATGATGTAAGATAAAAAGATTTTTAAAATATAGAGTTGTGTACTTACTTAAAATTAACAAAGAGTCTTCGATGTCATACAGTGTAAATAATTCAAATTGATATTAGTATTTATGATGATGAAGTCGAAGACTTCGTTAATTTTAGGTACCTACACCACTTCATATTTTCATAGATATCTTTAAAAATATAGTCAATCACTAATATAACTTTAAATTATTTACACTGGAGAGCAACATAAATAAGCACTCTGTGCCCGAAACATATTGCTCTTAGCTGAGATAACGCGTGTCAATAAGAATATAAATAATATCACAATGCAGTAATTGAAAATGCATTTCTTTCTTTAACGTTTAACTCATAAGTGTGGAGTTTCCAAATATCAGGCCTGTTCCAGAAGAAAGTTTCGAAAAGATTGTTAGCGAAGTGAAAACGACGACATTGTTTGAACATAATATTTGGTACATTTCGCGCGCGAGCATGTTTAAAGTCGCTCGTCCAAATGAATTAACAGATAGAGAAACCGACCGGTGCGTTGCGTGACGTCTGCTCTAACATCTGCCGATTGCAGCAAGCTCCGAGTTTCAGCCGACCATTAACTCCTAAAGTGCTGTGCTGAATTTTTATTTACCTACATTGTTCGTAAAGGTCAAGATCGTTAGATCGTTGCTACTAACTACGTTACATCATCAAGTTAATTCGCATGTTTGTTCTCTCATACACATCTAAATCAAGGATTCTTGAACTCCTTTAGAAGCCGGTCTCGCTTGTTATCGTTAACACTCGTCGTCGTCGTCGTTCGCTTAAACAATTTCATTGTGAATGCCTTTCGAGCATTGTTCTGGAGTTTTACAAATCGATACATGCTATGAGACGAGAGACTTTTCTAGACTTACCTGGGTCTTGCGCATTTTGCAAATGATGGATGTGATGCAGGTGCGCATAGTAATGATGGTGGTGTAGGATGCATTCCAGGTCGGTGCAGTTCAACATTGTCACAGGGCACCGCGTTCGGGCGGCTCACTCGCGCTGCACTTTCACAAACTATTCCACTAGCACGATACGAATCGCTGTCACATCACGTTATCTCCTTGGACACAGATAAGCTGGTACACATGGGTCCGTTGGCGCCGCAACGTCTGCGACCACGGCGCCCGCACTATCGCTGCATCACGGCTTGTTTACTTTCCAATTTGGCGAGAATACTCCAAACATCTCATCACGGTCCGGAATTCCGCTGCAGCGGAAGGAGTTTCGATAAGACCGATTCGATAACTGCGCGAGTCGAAGTGAACGGCAACCGGCGCGCGCGCGGCTCGTGACGTGCGCCTATGTACTGAATGCGGCGTGTGAGCGGCTGCCACCACTCCCGGGCTCCCGGCCTCGACACTTGTCTTGTCCATGTCCAAGCCCAGCTATCACGCCACCTCTTGCCCTCAGGGAGAATAATGCAGTGTTCAACGTCCGTTATCCACTATCTCAATGCGTCTTGAACATTTGTCCCCGCATCCTAAAAACAAATAAAATTTACAGTAAACATCGACCACTTTGGCGAAGATTCGTGCTTTATCTTGGTGGCTTTTATGTCAATTATGTAAATAGTTCGTAGTAAATGCAGTTTCAAGGAATGACTCGTAATAGTCACAAGTAAATGCTAAAGACGTGACGCCTGCTTGCGGCTTTGTCAGTGTTATTGAAGCCCATTCCAGTTCGCATGACGAGCTTCGCGGAAAAGATGGTAAAAACAAACAGACAAAAAATAAACGCTACACAAGGCTAGAGGACTTGCTCGCCCTGAAAATGCTTTAGCAACGGACACTTTCAACTGCGCTTGAGGGGAGCAAGCAGAATGCAGATGAAGCATTTGTTCGCGCGGGTCAAAGTGTGCGTTATGCGTGTGTGAGTTTCATTAGGCACAGCAGGATAAGTGGCATAGAAGTTAATTCCGATTCAATCTGTGTACGAACAGCTCACGCACACTAAGCACCTTGTGCAAGACTAAGTGGAACTAACCACACTAGGTATTTGTTAACGAGCAGTAGATGCGTGGTGAACGCATTGTCGTGGTTGCGTGCAGTTTTAATGAATGCTTGGATGACGTTTGGTAGGACATCTGTGTGCTTTGTTATATCGCTATTTGTTTTTAGTTGTACGTTCATGGGTAATCGTCGGTCTGTCCTATGGGGAACCAGTCTAAGACCACAGACGACAGTCTAGCCGCATTCATATTTGATTTCAATGTTTCGCGGTACTGAGCGTGCGAATCATTTGGATAAGGATGCGAAACGCAGGTTTCAGATTTGCACCCAGTTAAAAACAGGGTGAAAAGTAGGTATATATAATTAAGTAATGGGAAATTAGAAATATCTAGGACTAGAGTTAGGAACCATGGCGTCGATTTTAGGACATACCTCCTATTTTATAAAGATCTGTTTGACCTTAGGGGTAACCACGTAGCTAAATGTCACTTTTTGTATGGAAAAATGACAGTTGGATCAACCTAACGCGCGTTCTAAACGTTACGTGATGCCCTCTTATGTCGTTAAGTAATGTCAAAATTGTGCTGAGTTCCTAAAGTTTGTTCTGACATTTGGTCTTACGCATCTTTATAAAACCGGGCCGTCCACTGCCCCCCTATTCTGTCACTTGTTTTAAGCTCACCTCAACGCTCACCCACAAATATATCTTGACACCGCGATGCGTATATACTATATAGTAACCAAGCGTAGGTAGAGGTCTAGTTTCGTGACGGGTGACCGGCGGGGTCGGGGTGAGCCGCTTTAGCGCGTAGCGAATAACAGCCCTGAATTCAAGCGTTTTCGGATACCTATCACAATCACAAAATTTTACTTCCCAACTTTTCCGAATTTTCGTTTCGGCAGAAATCCGGTTTTCTCTGAAACTATGAAATTTTCAGGATTATTATGAAACGAACCTAACGTAACCTAATTTTACAAGAATCAAAAACTTTGCGGTCTTGGAGAAAACTGGCTTTTTGCCGAAATTTAATTTTGGACAAACGATACAGTGAAATGAAATTTAGTGATCGCGATAGGATACCAAGATGTTCCTATCGGCTGGTAAATACCAACATACTATTTTTTAATTCACCGAAACCTCAGTTTTATTGCAGACAGTAATATGAAAATGAGTAATTGCTGTTATTGCATGTATCTAGGCGTGTGATCTTTCCGTTTTTACGAAATCGGCGGGCAATATTTCTAGTATTTGAAGTCGTGACCCAACGCATAGCGGTTTAATGTTAATCAAGGCAATTACAGGCGTCCTGCATTAATCTATTGTTATCGAGTTATTGGAATCCTTGAATAACTTAAACAGTTGGTAATTACGGCAATCTTTATTGTTGCTGTGGCACCAAGAGTTGCAAGTTATTCAATAATAATAAATATTTAAGGCTTTATTCTTACTAGAATGAAGCTACATACGCGACACAAAATGTCCGCTAGGCGGCGCAACGTTATCGCAATTCTCCCTAGTAACGCACACTATTTCATTTCAATTTTCGTTCAACGAAATAAACGAAATAAATATACGTAAAATCCGAAATCCCACTAGGTGGCCTTGTACTGAGACACCTAATCTAACCTAATCTAACCTGACCTGACGGGGGTGGTCATCCCTGATGCTCTACTATAGCCTCATCAACTCATCATCATCAATCAATCGAGCTGACCTGACCTGTGGGCTTGTTCACTCCCACCGGGTGGGCTTGTAGTGAGACCTTACCTGACCAGCCGGTGGGTGTGAAGAAGCCCACGTGGTCAGGTCAGCTCAACACATTAACGAAATAAAAGAAATAAACGTAATAAACGAAATAAATAAAGGAACTGACCAAGGATTTATCAATTTTTTTAGTGAACCATTCACCAACCTCCTTAGAGAAACTGAAATTTTCAAAACATCTTACTGGAAAATGACAAAGACTTGTTTAAGAACATTTCGTATTTTACTCTAAGTATGTTTCTTAGATACATTTCGGTGGGTGACATACAATTGAAAAGTCAATGGTACCTACGTTACATTTAAAACGTTATAGTAATTTTTTGCGGGTTCAATTAAGGTGCAAAATCGCATGAATATAAGCTGGACATTGATAAAATTTTGCTATGATTTTGTTAACTTCTACAGAAAATATCGATCTTCGAGTAAAACTTTTAAGAGAATCGATACTACCGTCTTTATGTCATCGATACTTAAGTGCCACGTTAAATAGTAGACGATTCCGAGTTGACACTGTGACTATGTATTTCTCTTAATGATTAGGATTCAATTCGTTGGCACTGCAGCACTGCACTTCACTGGATGGTGTAAATATTATGGCAGGTTCACAATTACAACATTAGAAATGGAGAAATCTTCATGTTTCGTAGGTACCCGATGCTCCTTCAAATTCTTTATTTAGATTATTAGCTTTGCAAAATCAAAGTTGCGTAAGACAAATGTACATAATTATTACGATAAATATATCACAAATACACACACATACGCATAAATACGCCGTTAAAGAACCTAGGTGGCCTGTGTAATAAAAAAATATTGCACATACTAAAGAAACGCTTTACATTAAGAAAGGGCTCGAAAAAGAAAAATATATGAAAAATCGGGTTGTAATGGTATGGTTTTTGAACTTATATATTAGTGCATATTGTAAATAAGTTTCTGTCAAAAAAATCATTTTTGGTACAAGCTTTTATTGCCGACTGTACTTTTCTGTATACCATCATCAACTACTCATTGAGACGATTCTAACAAGCCCAAACTCAACGGGGTTACGTCGGTTAAGTACTGAATTACCATGGCCACCTTCTGTCTCCATCACCAGATCAGCTCGATGGTACCATAATATTGAATTGTCATCCAAACTATACTTATGCCCAAAATTTCAGCTCAATCGGTCACCGGGAAGTGGGTCAAATTTAACTCGCAAGATTTGTCCCATACTAACAGGGTAAGTTAAATAAAAGCTTGTAAGCCTGAAATATCCCGTTTGCCGGGACTGATCGAGGTTTGAACTTTGTAATACGGTCGAAAAGCATGAAAAGCCATCATTTCAATGTCAACTCATAAAATGTTTTATGTTTGGCAAAAGCGCTCATATCAACATAATGTATACTTAAAAATCTAAAAACACCGTAATTGACATACAGGGGTTAACGACAATATATCCACGTGACATACAGGTAGTATCAAACCCAATATATATATTTGAATTCGATTGCCATTTCGCAACTGTCGGCCTAAAAAGCATGTAGGTATCCATAGTATTTAATCATCATCACTATCACTACATACTCGTAGTATTTTAAAACAAAATCGCTTCCCGCTGTCTGTCCCTATGTATGCTTAGATTTTTAAAACTACGCAACGGATTTTAATCCGCTTTTTTTTAATAGATAGAGTGATTCAAGAGGAAGGTGTATATGTATAATATAGTATCCGTGCGAAGCCGGGGCGGGTCGCTAGTAGTATTATAAATGCGAAAGTGTGTCTGTCTGTCTGGCTGTTACCTCTTTACGCTTAAACCGCTGAACCGATTTGAATGAAAATTGGTATACAGATAGTTTGAGCCCCGGAGAAGTACATAGCATAGCTTTTATCCCGGAAATCACCCCCTATGGGGGTGAAATGGGAGGTGAGAGTTTGTGTGGAGCTACGATATAAACGAGTTCCACGCAGACGTAGTCGCGGGCAGAAGATATTGTAAAAATAAAATCTTCGACTAACTGCCTACTTACTTCTTCCCAGGGGCATATTTAATTTGAAGCAAAGTAACATTAAAACAAGTTTCCGTCAAAAATTTCATTTTTGGTACAAGCTTTTATTGCCGACTGTTGTTTTCTGTATACCATCATCAACTACTCATTGAGACGATTCTAAAGAACCCAAACTCAACGGGGTGACGTCGGTTAAGTACTGAATTCCCATGGCCACCTTCTCTCTCCAACATCAGATCAGCTCGATGGTACCATAATATTGAATTGTCATCCAAACTATACTTATACCCAAAATTTCAGCCCAATCGGTCACCGGGAAGTGGGTCAAATATAACTTGCAAGATTTGTCCCATACATAGTAACAGGGCAAGTTAATATAAAGCTTGTAATAAACGATGAGCTAAATAAAGCTAACAGCTAGGACCTGCACAATCTAATTTTGTACTTGTGCCTTAAAGGTGATCTCACGGAACTCATCAAAACAGAAATACTTCACCTAATTGCGATTTTATTGTTGTTCTTGATGCAATAGTTTTTGCGAGGTTCATCGGCATAAATATTTAGACTAAAAAAGTTATTTATACCTACAAACCCAAACCTAAGTTAGTGTTGAGAGGTACTGAGCACTCGTTAAAAACTAACTTTTTTTTACATATAAAGTTATTGAAATGGTACGTAAGGACGCAATGCATGATTTATATGCGACTTTTGCATCAATCTTCTAGTCATTCTGACACGGCGTTTTTTGTAAAAAGTGTAAGTACATTTGATTCTCAGGATTTGTACATCTTGAGTTTGTGCTATAATGGGCACTATTGATTCTGATTAAAAAACAACAATTTCCCCAATTTTTTTTTAAATATAAATCATCGTTGTAAATATGTATATATGTAAGTGCAACGTTACAGTATCCATTTTCTTGAGTTTCCATTTTGTTACGACCCGTATGAAAATGTGGAAATCGTGGCATACTGGAATAAAAAGAATACCTACAGACATTTTCTAAATTATTTTTAATGTCCAACAAGATAAAGTAAGTATAAGAAGATTCTCGCGAGCAAGTTAAATCCGTCATCTTGTTATGAGGATATTACGTAATATTTTCTTGCAATGTTCATCAGCGTCTCGTTTCCGGTTTATTCTCTGATCACGATAATCATGAATGAATAATAATGTGTTATAATTACCTTTGTGAGGCTCCCAGCCTTTAAAGGTTAAATAAAATCAGGCGAGTTGACAACAGTATAAAATAAAATCATTATACAGACATACTTCCTTCTTCTCTATTAAACATGTAGATATAGCTGACTAAGAGTGTTATCATACGGCGACTTTTTAGGTTTCCGTCGTCAACAAGGAACCCAAGTTTCGCCATGTCCGTCTGTCCGTCTGCGGCTTAGCTCAGTAACCTTTACTACTATAAATCTGTTATTTGGCATGGGAATATTGATCACGCAGACAAAACAGAAGAATAAAATGTTGAACAACTGGTAAAATCCTCAACCCGTCACGTCGTGATTGTGAGATCGCGTGCTTGTCCGAGGCCAGGGACGCATGGAGGATGGCCTGTCCAGGCAAGGATCTACCTGCCCGCCCGGAACTCCAAAAACTTTGGGACTTGCCTATCTGCCGGCGGGTGCACGATCATCTCATCGAAACTTCAGTAACGCCTGCAGAAAAGGCCCGTATTTTGGCCATTTTGGAGAGGGAGTCTAGCCACTGGCTTCACGCCTACCCCTCTGCCAACAACGGGAACCTTTCGGACCCGAATAGTTTCCTGCTGGCAGTTGGTTTGCGTCTCGGGGCCAACATCGTGGAACCACATCGCTGCCACTGCGGCACTATGGTCGATAGGACGGGTCACCACGGCATTGCTTGCTCGAAAAGCGCCAGCCGCATATCCCGCCACTCCTGCCTCAACGACATCATCCGTCGGGCTCTGGTCAGTGTCAGCGTGCCGGCCACATTTTAGTTTTTGCGGATTACTATTTTATCTTATCAGTTTTAACTGTAGGTAGTTAAAATAATGCCTATACCGACCTACAAACATGTCTATGTCAAGAACGTTTTTTTTTTTTAATATTACTAACTGTACCTACCCTTTTTTGCATAGCTGTTCACGCATAATTATGCAAGATCTGTTATTTTTAACCAGCTAAACAGTACCTACCTAACTTTACGAAAATACGAGTAAGTATATGACGGTTCGCTGCACGAATATAATTTCTCAATTTTCGCAAAGAACGGTTCAATAAATTATGAAAATAAGTCTACTTATCTGTCGGCTGCATAAGTTGGTACTTAATTATAAGTAAAGATTTAATAACTGCCTAATCGCGGTTTGGGAGCGCAAAAAACCAATAGTCAACAAAAACTTGCATGCAGAGAATCTTCTTCTTCTTCGAGGTCGATTCGAGATATATTAAGAGGGGGCGTATCGCCAGGGAAAAATCAGAAATCACCCGCGCGCCCCGTACCTGCCGCGCTGATGCGTCTATTGCTGCCCCGCTCCTTCTCGCATAGTATATGCCCCGACAGTCAGATGGAACATGATGAATACCTATAGATAATTATAATAAGTGGAAAGAAAGACAAAATCTGTAAGTACCTATATTTGAAGATATAATTTTCGCTAGTAGGTAAGTCAGTTTCGAGAGCTATAACTGAAATATGACCTTCCGTTTTTTTACTAAATCACGTAAGGGTTGTAATTTAGCATAATAATGTCTCGTAAAAGGCTAAAGCAAAAAAACAGCTATAATCGAATTTAAACTTTTGTGAGACATATCTAAAATACTACTAATAAATCCACGGTTAAAAAATTAACGTAAATGTCACGGCAGGCGACATGTTTCGAACTCTTCGGGAGTTCTTCTTCAAAACAAACATCGAAAACACTAATCCTGAAGAAGAACTCCCGAAGAGTTCGAAACATGTCGCCTGTCGCGTCATTTAATACGTGAATTTATTAGTAGCATTTAAAAAAAACTGTAATTTATTATGAAAACTTCGATCATGTTTATGAAAGCCAGATTTTCAGGCCACTGTGTGGCGGCCAAATTTTTCAATTCTGACCCCGTGTCATGGTCGGCCTTATCACGCGATAAGTGACAGGATAGAGCGTCCGTCACTGGCAGACACCGTTTGATAGAACGAGACGATGCCCCTATCTTGTCACTTATCGAGTGATAAGGCCGACCATGATACGGGGTCTGATCTCGGATTCGTACTTGGAGACAATGGAGACGCTTTGGCCCTTTAGTTATCAATTTTGAACATACTCGTATTAAAGAAAAAGTGCAAAATTTTGTTCACTTTTTTTAATATAAAAATGTCCAACTTCGCAGGCAATAATTCGGGTGCAGACTCGAAAATTATTATTACTCCAAAAGAAAGAAGGCAAAAAAATATGCATAGTGATGAAAATCCCATTCAGATATCTCAAAGAATTACGAAGCTACAACCGTTTTAATATTGCTTGTTAGAGAGAGAAAACGCAAACGGTGTGTGACGTCACATTACAGGATGCTGCCGGCAGGCCGCGTCGACGGCGTCGCCGACCACGATGCGCGCGGCACGTTGCCGTCTTCTGTGACGTCACATTCTTCCAGCGTCATCGTTTCATATGAAGTTGCGTTTTGCGAAAAAGGGACAGAACACATCCGTTCTTAAAACTTTGGACACTTATAACTTCGTGATTATTTAACCTTTTGCGTTGATTTTTTCTCCATTTGACTAATTTTTTTATCCTTCTTCGAGAAAATATCACATTATTTTATTTAGTGTCTACGCCCCTATTGATGGAATCTAAAAGCGTCACCCGTGATGACTTTAAAGAAAAAAAATGTCAATAATTACACGGTTCACCCACGTATTAAACGTCACTACGGGTGACATGTTTCGAACTCTTCGGGAGTTCTTATTCAGGATTGAGTGTTTTCGCGGCGGTGTCGCTTGAATCACGACAAGATTCAAGCGACCCCGCCGCGAAAACACTCACTTTATAGAGTACAAATTACTTTAATTACCCAAGGAATACCACTACCTACATTTTGTTGCTTAAAAAACCACCGGAGCTATAACTGAAATATGGCCTTCCGTTTTTTTACTAAATCACGTAAGGGTTGTTAGCTAGCATAATAATGGCTAGTAAAAGCCTAAAGCAAAAAAAAGCTATAATCGAATTTAAACTTTTGTGAGACATGTCTAAAATACTACTAATAAATCCACGGTTAAATTCACGCATTAAATGTCACAACAGGCGACATGTTTCGAACTTTTCGGGAGTTCTTCTTCAAAACAAACATCGAAAACACTCATCCTGAAGAAGAACTCCCGAAGTGTTCAAAACATGTCGCCTGTCGTGTCGTTTAATACGTGAATTTAACCGTGAATTTATTAGTAGCATTAAAAAAAAACTATAATATATTATGAAAACTTCGATCATGTCTATGAAAGTCAGATTTTCAGGCCACTACTGTGTGGCGGCCAAATTTTTCAATTCTGATCTCGGATTCGTACTTGGAGACAATGGAGACGCTTTGGCCCTTTAGTTATCAATTTTGAACATATTAAAGAAAAAGTGCATAATTATGTTCACTTTTTTAATATCAAAATGTCCAAGTTCGCATGCAATAATTGTTGGAATCTGCACTCTCGATAACCCTAAAAGCGACACCCGTGATGACTTTAAAGAAAAACAATGTCAATAATGTCACTACGGGCGACATGTTCCGAACTCTTCGGAAGTTCTTCTTCAAGATGAGTGTTTTCGCGGCGGTGTCGCTTGAATCACGACAAGATTCAAGCGAAACCGCCGCGAAAACACATCCTTAAGAAGAATTCCCGAAAAGTTCGAAACATGTCGCCCGTAGTGACATTTAATACGTGAGTTGAACCGTGTAATTATTAGTACTGTTTCAACACGTCTCACGAAAGTTTAAATTCGAAAAGCAATGTCCGCCATCTTGGAATTCAAAATGGACATCATTTCTAGAATCTTCACCCTCGAGAAGCCTGCCAATGTATGTTGTTCTTTAAAAAAACGCGCATATTAATTTACAACGAATGTTTCAAAAATTTTAAATAATGCGACCACTTTTTGAAATATTTCTGACTATGAATTCGTATTTAGACCTCTCAGACATTGATTTTGAACATAACCGGATTTATTCTGAACTAGCGATCCGCTCCGGCTTCGCACGGATACTATATTATACATATAAACCTTCTTCTTGAATCACTCTATCTATTCAAAAAAACCGCATCAAAATCCGTTGCGTAGTTTTAAAGATCTAAGCATACATAGGGACAGACAGCGGGAAGCGACTTTGTTTTATACTATGTAGTGATAGTGATAATCTTTCATAAAGTAAATACACGATCGACAGAAAAATGTTCGTCTAGTTTTGCATGTACTGCACAAATTATTCTAAGAAGCCGGTCACCCGCGGATCGCTGCGTAATCTTATAGTTGTATTTTGAACTTTAAGATCTATATGTTAAGGTCGACTTTTAAATATATTATTTCAAAATGTAGCAAAATATCTACTGGAATGTAATGATACGTTCATTCACTGGACGAATATACTGGGTCACAATATTATTGAAATAATTATGTTCAACGTGCTGTCGTGAAGCACAGAACGTAGTCCTCTCGTCTCAGCGGAGCGATTACGACTGACTCCGCCCGCGAACGGCAACAAAAGATATACAGAACCGCACGAAACACGCGACGGGAGAAAGGGTATCGCGCTAAATAAAAAAGGCCTATACGCCAAATACGTTTCACCTCAATAAGTCTGAAAAGGGACTACATAAAAATACCCCGCTAGTACTTTCATTAGGTAATGTGAAAAGCTATTATACACTCAACTTTTACTTAATTTATATGCACGGGAACCTCACACTATTGAAATTGAGTAAAAATAAGACATGTTTTGGCGGTTCTTTTCTATCGAGGCAATTTTGGTTTTGTATGGTTTTGTTCAGACGATTCAATTGCAAATATGATGTAGTTTTGGTATGTTCTTTTTCCTGGCATTCGCTTTAGTTTGTCATAGGTAAATATTCAATCTAAGAACCCCGATTTCGCGGAGCGCTCCCTCTTAAAGTAACGTATTCTAATTTTATTGTGATTTGATTTCATTGTGTTGCGCGCTCTTTTCCACGCGCGCCGAACTACCATATCAGAAAGAGCGCGCATAACACATACTTATAAATCAAATTGAAAAGCCATAAACGACATCTCGAATCGACTCCCTGAAATACTGATCAAGAACCGGATTGGAATCTATTATGATAACAATTAGTAAATAGTATCACGCTATGACTACATAAAACAGGATAATTAGTTTCTTGCGAAATCGACTTTGCCACTTGCTTCTTAAAGTTTAAATTAATCGCAAGGACTAATCCCCTTTTTAATACAACCTTGCATTACTATATTAGCAGATAAGCTACCATATTTACTTATTTTTAAGGGTATAGGATCACTTTGTTGTCCTTCTGTCTGTCTATGTCTGTTAGACCTTTATCTTCGGAGGGTAGTCTATGCTATACTAGCTGCCGCCCGCGACTTCGTCTGCGTGGACCCGGAATAAAAACTATCCTATATTTTAATACATAGCTATCTTCGTGCAAAATTTCATCCAACTCGGTTAAGCCGATGAGCGTAATGGGTAACAAACATCCAAACATCCAAACTTTCGCATTTATAATATTAGTAGGATGTTGAGAGTGCGAAGTGACTATTTAAACTAACATTTTTTTGGAATACATTATTAGTCAAAAAAGGAAAACGTTTGCTTAATGAAAAATTATCTTAATAAAACTTGACAAAGTAAAATGATGCCAAATGATAATTTGACCAAATGAATAAAATGCGATATGTAAATGTGCTCAAGATTCGCTTGGGAAATGAAACTATTGCAATAAGTTTTTTTGGAAGTAAAAACAAACTTAATGTAAAATTATCTTAGTAAAACTTGACAAAGTAAAATGCCAAATGATAATTTGACCAAATGAATAAAATGCGATATGTACATGTTTTAAAGATTCGTTTGGGAAATGAAACTACTGCAATAAGTTTTTTGGGAAGTAAAATTTTACGAAAAATATTTTGCCCAAACGGCAGTAGGTAAGTGCCCTATTTCCATGAATCACAAGCTCTCGATCGCAACAGGACAAAAAATGTCCCAAAGATTTTATTTGTATTGTGTTGCCATTTCCCATATATAATGTGTATGGCGGGCGGTAAACACAATAAGAAAGTTCAAAAACCGGCCAAGTGCGAGTCGGACCCGCGCACGAAGGGTTCCGTGCCATCCATACTAATATTATAAATGCAAAGTGTGTCTGTCTGTCTGCCTATCTGTCTTTTACCTCTTCACGCTTAAACCGCTGAACCGATTGAGATGAAATCTTGTATATTATTTAATACATAATTTGATTCTCAAGGAAGGACAAAAGGATAGTTTATATCCCGAAAATCATTCCCTGAGGGGGTAAAATGGAGGATGGAAGTTTGTATGGAGCTACGATATAAACGAGTTCCACGCGGACGGAGTCGCGGGCAGAAGCTAGTTGTCTATAAAATTTGCTGTTTTTAGTATTTGTTGTTATTATTATAGCGCAGCGGTAACAGAAATACATAATTTGTGAAAATTTGAACTGTCTAGCTATCGCGGTTCTTGAGATACAGCCGGGTGACAGACAGACGGACGGACGGACAGACAGCGAAGTCTTAGTAATAGGGTCCCATTTTTACCCTTTGGGTACGAAACCCTAAAAATGTATGTATGTACATTTTGGGGCTCTTTTTTTCTCGTAATGGTATGGAAAGTGATTGTGTTTCTGAGTAGAAATAACATAAATATGCAGAAAATCTACTACTAGTGGCAAGTTTTTTAAGAAATGATCTTTCGTGGGTAGCAAGAAGGAGGAATTCAAGTTTATTATTATTCTAAAAATGCTTATGATATTAAAAAAAATCTGTCTATCGAGTAAAACCTCGATACCCATTACAAAAATTAGTACCTGCTCAGACTAATCTAGGTCGCATTGGAAAACTATGATTACACAGAAAAACGGATGTAGAATTATAGGCTCAATTGCCATACGAATGCTAAGGCGCTCGAATTATGTAGTAGAAATGTGCTTGCGCATCCAATGAGCGGTATACAGCAAAAACTTCAGCTCAGATTACATATCGATGTCCTTTTCTAATGAGCGAGGAGGGATTGGGATGGAAGACGAGTTAATTGGTGATCGTGGTTGAGGCTGGAAGGTGCGTCCTTATACGGCGTTTCAACTAAATCGCCTTTGACCGATGTGCATCGGTCGTTCCACTCTGTGCAGACATCTAAAGTTTCTGGATATGGTTATGAAAGCCGTTTGGAATCCTCATCCCTTACGAGTATTTTGCCGTCATTATAATGGAGAAAAGAAACCATAAAAGTAAAAAAACAAATACGGGAGACTCGTACATGATACTTACATTCTTTAGGCTAGGAGTATTAGGTATTTAGGTATATTTTAATTTAATGTGCTGTATCTTAATCTGTATGTAAGTTACATGTAGTGTAAATCACAATCTAACATATTAACTACATATAACAGCACCTTTTTGAACTTAAGGATTATCTGGAAGAGATAGCTTTTAGCGACAAGACTGCTTGTTATGTACTACCTGTTGATAAACAAATATATAATATGTATTGTATTGAACATTCAATTGGTTAAACAGATACAGTTCATACAACGTATTCTATGCATATAAGTTTATAAATCTAACCAGTCCATGTCGAGCTACTGCCGACCCTTTTCTCAGATATTAGTGGCTCTGTAAACTGTAGACATCGCAAGTTTGTCTTCAAAAGAAATGTTTTATGTACGACTTAATCGACAAAAAATCACATACCGACCTAATTACCGAACCTGCTAACAAATATTCACAAGAATCGGTTGGGAAATGCGATCTATAGAGGATAACAGCCGGACATACGAAACCATGTTTCCCTAAGCTGAAACTGAGAAGTACGTTCCCTTCGCTTGCTCGTTCAACAAGGACGCCACTCTCCGCTGTCTCGTATCAAAGTGAACCTCATCCACTGCTTACCTACTTTCTGTTCTGCAGATATCGTCAGTCCTTCGAACCGGTGGTTACCACCAGATGCCCGTTAATAATTTAGATCGAGCACTAGCACTGAGGGATATAAGCCTGATCGGCACATTGGTTCCTTACCACAGAGAACTAATTCAATTCTAAAGAAGTTCTCTTCCAGTAAAATGAACATTTCTTTCCCTGTTTTCGCGATGCGTGCCGCATCATAATCGTTAAGACGATAGGCGCCCAATTCTCCAGCTGGAGGGAACGTTTATAGTTAGTTTGATGGGTTTTGCCGAGGCCTTGAATGGCTTCCAAGAATGTCCCGTTAATATACTCAGTATTTAAGTAGCACGTAGCCTGCCCAAGCCGATCTGGCCTATCGTTCAAAGCTCGTCGTGGTATATAACCTGACCCCGAGGTTTCATAGTTGTTATAAGTTTGGCGTCAGGTTAGTTACGTTAATAGGTGATTACTGATTAGTAATATTGCGGTGTTATTGGAACAGATAAATGGAAACACGGAACGCTCTCGTTTCTCCCTGTCGCTACGGAGCCTTCAAGAAACAAACTCAATGTTATTAAAGGTTCTATCTTGGAAGGCACTGTCGATGAAATTAAATTAGTGCTCATGATTATGAAAAACCAAAAAAAAACTAATTCTGAGAATCTAACACATTTTTGTAAACACCGCTTATATATATGCGCGGTATGCACCGCTGCATAGGTGTTAGCACGCATCGGGGAACATTTTTAACATTGGTAATGATTTTTACATCGCAATGTAAAAATAATATCTGGAGGTACGTTTTTAATTTTATGATTATGAAAAACGTTAATATCCTCGGATATATGTTTTTTTTTAAATGACGCGTCGCGCGCTGTTTTGAGCTTAGTATAGTGAGAGCGGATATTGTTGTTTTATTTATTTTATACATGTATTGGATTGTGTATTGAATAAAACCTGTTTATTGTCATGTAGATAGATTAAATAATTATTAAAGTTACACCAAAAAGGGGAAAAAAAAATGTAAGTAATTAATTGTTAATTTAGATACGTATTGTAATTTATCGAACGAGCAACTCGAGCAAGGGAAGGTACTAGCTTATACCGAACATACGTATACCGTACGTTCGCTGTCTGTCACGATGTCATGCTGTCCCGCTGTCCCGCTGTCCCGCTGTTCTCCTCTAAAGGTCGCATTTGTCAACCGATTCTCGTGAAATTTTGTGAGCTGGTTTGTTAATTATGTAGATTAATTTTTGTCGAGTCACTAAGCTTTATCGAAACTAATTGAAAATCTAATGCGTTTTTTAAACGTCGATTTTCAATGTACCTTTAAGGTCGCGTAGAGCACGAAATGTGTGTTTTTTTTCTTCGCAGTTGACTTATTATAAGGAACACACTCAGATAGAATATATTATAAGATGAGAAAAGAAAAAACCTGGCCGCAGAATTGTTCTTGTTATCGTTTTGAATTAATCACGACTGCTATTTACACAATTCAATTAAAAGCCAATTGGAAAAAACCTTGTGGTTTCCTACTATGTAAATTAATACGATCTGATATAAGTAGACGTAGGTATATGGTTTTATAGCTTGTCCGCATGAGCTAAAACTTAAACCAAAGAAGTACGGAAATGAAATGGGAGGAATATTAACATTGCCGAAGCAAATAATATGTGCCAATAAATTAACTAATTACTTTAAGAGGCTGACAAGACCTAATTTGGTGAAATTGATGTTATTTAAGCAGTTTTTAAGAAAAGTATTTGTTCTAGCACATCAAATAAAATATATGTTAATATTCACCATATTTCAAAGACCGTAGACGGGCTCGATACATAATTGACGAAATCGGCTCGATAGAAAATAATTGCAAAGATTGGTCTTAAATTCACATTAAACGGTTCTGTCTTAATTTTTTTGACGTATGGGTCTGCAATTAAAAACATGAAGTCAAATACCTAAACCGCTAGCGAGTCATATTTCACAAATAATCCACCCGTTTTTTTATTTCAATATTTATGTACTTATTATCTTCAAAAACCGGGCCGCCCAGTAACACTCGCTCTCGTTTACTCCGATACAAATAGACAGTGTGCGCGCTATCCAAAATCCTCAAGGGCATTTTGTTGTTGACAGCGTCTACTGTGAAATGTAGTAGTCAAAATAGTGACAATGACTAATGCGAATAAGGAATAATTAGGTGAGGGGTTCAAATCCTACTAGATGCAAAAATATATTTGCACCTACATAATTTATTTCCCCTTTGAAATGAACGCACGTCTACTCGTATCTATCCGTCAATATAAGTCCTATTTCCTGAACTCCACGCACATCTATATAACTTAATAAAGAAATTCATCATGACCATCATCATCATCATCATCATCATCATCATCATCATCATCATCAAAATCATCAGCCTATGCCCCTTCCATCCAAATACGCCCCACCGCTGGGGGGACAGACCCAGTAAAGATCACTTGGAAAAAAATACAATGATACGAATAAAGATGAAGGCCCTGATTCATGAAGTTATAGGAATATCAATCATCTTGGCGCTCTACCTTGCAAGGGCACAGCCAATGGAGACTATTACGTTTCTGACAAAAAATAATAATAATTGCCAACTGTACTTTTATTTATACCGTCATCAACTACTCATTGAGACGTTTGTAACGACCCCAAACTCAACGGCGTTACGTCGGTTAAGTACTGAATTCCCGTGGCCACTCGCTCCACAGTATATTATGTATACCTACTGTTAGGTAGTTAGGTAGTGTAGATTGTTGGAAGAGATTGCTCTAAATCGATAAGACCGCCTGTTGTTACCTTTATTTATTGATTATACTTTTTTAACATGTTTTTCTTATGTTGTGGTGCAATAAAGAATATCATTATTAATATTAAAATATTTGATTGTACCTATGCCACAAAATTTCAGCTCAATCGGTTGAGGTTAACTGATTTAAAAATCAGTTCCAAGATTTCTCCGACGCTTACAAACTAACACGTAAGTAAAATAGGAAACCGATTCAAATTGATTAATGAGTTTACACAATCAATTTCCTTAACTTAAAACAGCGATGAACTTATGGAATTAAAGCGAATCGACAATAATGTGAAATAGCAAAAGCAGGTCCGGCATTGCAAACATGGTTTCGGAAATGTCACGAACTTAACATACATTAAATAATAACGAGTTGCGAAAACTGGTATAGGCCGCAACGTTTTGTTTGCTTTGTACCCGTCAGCCGTCATTTGATTTTTAACTGTGTTTTAAGAGTACTAAAGTCGTTTTTTACTTGTTTGTTATATCCTAGACAATTAAGAGTCCTTATTCCTACAGACGAGCGTATTTTGCAAAATGCTTATCATTTCATTCAAGATTACGACGTAACTATTAGTATTTATTCAAAAACTGATAACGTACTAAAATAATCATTTCTTAAATAAAAATTTCGGCGGAGACTAAGCGCACGGCGTTGATTTAGTACGTCTTTTAAAAAATATTAATTTACGGCAACGTAGGTCCTATACCTCTAGTTATGATTATTTTTTTATGGGTTAACATAAAGTTACAGTTTGCTATAATATTATTTTTAGGGTAAAATATTAGTACAATTTGCGGCAAAAAAATATAATGTAATCCGGTTTTCACAAAAAAAATTAAGAAAACTCGGAAGGTTTTTATATATCTTTCTAAATGAATCTTTGATTTTTAATCATGTCAGCCCCTCGTACAAGAATACAAGATAAGGTAAAATGAAACGAATGAGGAATGAGGTGAATTGTAATCATTTATTTACCAAATTATTCTTGTTTACTGCTAACTTGAGAACCGAAACGACACTTCTCACTGCAAAATTTGAAAAAGACTCCCAAGAAAACTCATTTATTTTAGGTTTAGAAAGAGAAAATGAGAATTTAAACTTTTTTAGCCACTAGTTTAAAAAATGATTATTTAAATACGTTATCAAGTTTGAATAAATACCAATAGTTAGGTCGTAATCTTGAATGAAAAAGGAAGCATTTTCCAATATACGCTCGTCTGTAGGAGTAAGGACTCTTAAGATATCTTTTAATATAATTTCAAGAAGGATTAAATCTGACCTTTCATTTCGTATATACTTCTTGAGTACCTACACATCCCTGTCTAACACCCTTTTCGATGCCAAACCAATTGTATGACCCGTTTATTCTCACTCAAGCACTGGAATCCTCATAGAGGGATTTCAGCTCCTGAATGAGGCGGCTGCCCATTGAAAGTACCGACTAAAGTTCATTCCTCAGCACCCTATCATAAGCGTTTTCCAAGTCCACAAAAGCGCAATAGACCTTTTGACCTTTGGCAAAAGACTATTCGGCTATGACTCGTAAGGAAAATACTTGATCTGAACACCGCATGCCCTTTCGAAACCCCGCTTGTGCATGCCATACTTTCTCATCAGTTTCTTTCATTACTCTTTCATTCAACACCTTTGCATAAAATTTGCCTACGACGCTGAGTAAGCTAAAGCCTCTGTAGTTTTTGCAGTCAGGTTGTGAGCCCTTTCCTTTGTAAAGGGGGACAATGACAGCCTTACAACAGTCTCTTGGTACTCGGCCAGTACTAAAGCACAAATTGAAAAGGCGGTACAACTGACTTGCTACGACGCCTTGTCCGGCCCTCAGCATCCCATCTTTCCAATATGCATTCGTTCTCATTCACCAAACTTCATTTTTTGTCTTTTATTGACTTTAGCTCAGAGCTCTGATCTAGCCTCTGACCAAACTAGCAGATTTCCAGTAAAACTTTATATTTGCCTGGAAATCCCGAGACAGTCTCCGCGGACCGCATATGTAGCGCATACTGCTGCATTTGGTTGTATGCTGCATCCGTTTCATCTAAAACTCGTCTTTCTTTCTTTTTACTAATTATTGAACCCAAACTTTCATTCTTCACTTCATCTTAGTCAAAAGTCTATTGGTCCTTTGGTTAGTTTTTACAGCTAACCGATCCAGCCACAACTTCTTCTTCTGACTGACCGCTTCTTGCACTTCCTTAATTATCTAAACAATAATGAAACATCTATTAATATAACTATAACGATCAGTCTTTAAAAGTGACAGATGGCTTATGTGACAAATGTGGCTCTCTATAGTTCAAATAATAACTTATCGTTCACATTGGCTTTTGCAGGATACACCTAAGACTAAGAAAATGTACCTATAGGTAAAGAAGGATTTCTATTACTGTTATGGAATTCTAAACTTGAACAGTTATTATTAAACATAACGTGTATTGCGTCTCTGAAGTGATTCGCATATTACTGACCTGTCGTAATCAGTGGTATTTGGTACGGACTGGGGCAAATATGGCATAACGAGTACAAATAGCACAATTCAACTGGTTAAAATGACAGCTTATGACGCGACGTTTCTTGGATTCTTGGTCGTTCTTGGCAACTGTTGTGAAAAAATACTATATCACCGGTGGGAGAAATTATATCCTTCTTTACGAGTATAATAGAAAGTTCTACTGGGCATTTGGCAAAATCAGTAGCATGGCTAAATCGCAAAAGTCGTGAGCTGTCAAAAAATGGGCCCTATATTCTGATTTTCAATCAAGCAATCCCCCGAAATTTTGTCATTAATATTCAATATAATAATTGTTTTCTTTTCCATTATGATGGCAACCCATTTTAGACGAGAATTAGGAATCAGAGTACAGTTGGCGCGCATTTAAACGATGCTAAAATTTGCGTGTAAATGTCAGACTTGAATCCGAAATGTGTTTCGTAATCTCCATGCACTTCACGTCATACACAGGTGTCAGAGAGATTAGGTCACATCACCAATGGACACAATTCTTTCCCAATCTTTGAATTGTTTAAAGCATATCATTCATTCAAATATTGATAGGAAGTTTAAATTGGTTACCTGCCTATATTACTTCCTAATTATATGCTGGGGTTCAAAAATAACTGTAAACAATGGTTTTTCAGAAAACCTAGTGGGTTTAGGTAGGATGTTAATTTCCTGGTTAGCTCACAAACCTAGTAGGTACTTCGTAATGATAGGTGTTTAGGTGTTAACAATTTCTATGGGCCAATTAAATTAAGAATTCGATATAACAAAAATTAGAAACAAAGGTTCTCGTATAAGTACTTAGTTTACTTCGGCATCATAATAAAGACATGCATAACAAAATAATCATTTTCTAGTAAAGAGAAACCTGTGCTTTATCACTACCTCAACGCATCACTATGTTTGTTTGGGAAAATATCTGCGCTCCCTGCAAACGCACGTGATTGTGACCTTAATAACAACGCTAGTAGGCATCATATTTCCGTCAATTTTTTTAAATTGTGGACATAGATTTCACTAAAACCAAGCTATTACGCGACGAAGGATCTACAAAGCAAATAGAAAGTATTTCAAATGAATTTAGGATGTTTGCTGTTATAATCATAGCTTTGAGTAAAATGAAATAACACTTAGATACTAGACTTTCCAGAAAAACCATCTTTCTTTGGGTAACTGGCAAGGTCAGGGAGAAAGAGTCGAATGACCCTAATATTATGCTTGTAAGTATATTTCGTTCTTAATTGACTTTTTTATGTACCTATATATTGTCGCGAAGCCTTTTCTGGTCACTCTCATGGCCGCGAATGAGTACCTATAGCACTCTAGCTTAGGTATCTGTATTAGCATATATTATGCAACTATGAACCTACACATACAGCTTCCGGAATCCTTTATATATCTGACATATGAGCTGCCGCCTTATGCGTACCAGCTCCATCTGAGATGTGGGGACCTTCGTCCCCGAGAATGTCCTCCACCTCCCCTTACAGACATCCCTTACCGCACAACTGATACTGTACCAATTCACACACTATATTTTTCCAGTTATAATTACCCGGGTGCAACCTTGATTGATGACGAAATGGCCTGAGGCTGAGACTACCGAACCTGAGACCCTGTTGTTACACTTGTTACTAATCCTCTCACACTAAAGAACTCCACGACTAAGAACTGTGTTATCGCATGTACGTGACATGTAGGAAAACCTTATTATATACATAATATACCGTCACGCCTCCTAAATAGAATAAGACCTTTGGACGCACATAAATACATCACATCATGAACAATCATCGTCCGAGCTGTGTATGCACATAAGCACACGTGTAAATGAACCAAATCGTTACAATATCATAGGATGCATTGAAAGTGATTATGGAAAGAGCTCACCCTGGTTTTCCTCCAAATCTAACACTACAAATCTGCACTTAACTGTTCGTACGCAATATAGCCGTTAGGAACTCTTGACTACTCGCCTACCCGTCAACATTGTTATAAAAAGATTGTGGGTGTTGCTACATGAAATAAATCGGCTGTTTGAGACATGATTATTAACATCAATGTAAATACTATCGTGAATCATGACTATTCACGACACCTATGCTTACTTTTTAAGTAGGTACTTTTTTCTTCAGAATTTGCTTAATTGTAGGTTGCATTGCATGAAAAGATTTCCCATCTAAAAAATAATAGTTAGGTGTTCATTAAACTTAAGGAACATCTATTTTACTGTGCTTATAATTTTCGGTAGCTTGATAATGTTGATGTTGTCTCTGATATTATTTATATACCCCATCCCTATCCTTATCCAGTCCCTATACTCTCTCTATTATCTGGGTATTTATTCCGTTTTTGAAGTCCCTTTCCAATAAAACAAGAATTATCAAAATCGGACTAAGTACTCAGTACAAAGTTATGCGTATCATACATAAAAAATATATATATAACGCGTCGACTTGAGAACCACCTCCGTTTTTTTCGTCGGTTAAAAAACATTCCCTAACCTACGAAGATGAAATGGGGGGCAAAAATGTGTAGTTGAAGCTACGATATAAACGAGTACCGCGTGGACGAAGTCGCTGGCAAAAGCTAATAAGAAACCCAATATTTACAAAAATATTTGTGCATCCTTAATTAAGTATGTTTGATGTCGCCAAGGATTCAGATTTCGTGTTTATGAACTCGTTTTGAAGAGACTCGCCTATTAATTAACCAACAGACGAAGACTAGGTATACCTAGATGAAGATTTCTGAATTTGAATGACGTTCAGGTTGTCGTGATGTGTTTATGAAATGGTAATTAAGAAACCGATTTTGTATGAAATAATTGTAATCACAAACTTCATACATACCAACAATACATCAATGACACACACATAGCAACTAGGTATTGTAGCTTTGAATCGAACTAGTAGGTACTATTTACAAACATTATGATTATGTTTACGAATATGACCGTGTATCTAAGTACTTAGCTCAATTTGTAAACAAATTATTGCTTGACGGATGTAGAAGATTAAAACTCAACAATCTTAACAGCTTAGCATGGGGTAGTCAGTAAACTTCCTTTTAAATAAGCGGATTTCCTTACTTCATTAGTCAATAAACATGATTAAATATTAGCTTAGCTTTGGCCCAAGACACTATCCTTGATCGTTTCTGCAACTTCGACACATCATCCAGTAATAAAACTAAATCGTGATTAGTTATTACTGTGATTTTTGCATTTTAATTGCATTTGAACTCGTGACTTGGTTTAACGAGCACATATGGAGGCTGGCTGCCTATCAAAAGTAACCGTTATGCCTAATGTAATTAGAGTTACCTAAGTCTAATCAAACTCATATGAATGTTATTTGGTGTTAATGAAAAACAGCCGTTAAGGCTATCGAATTTAAAGCCATGCGATCCTCTAGTTTTGTCGTTCTGTTTATTAACCTCGCTCTGAATTGCACACCTGCTGAATAGAGTTGTCGTTTAAGAGTGTAATTTAAATAAAATCATGTTAGCATATATAGGTTTATAATAAGCTTTGTATTACGTTAATAGTGATGTGCGTTCGTTTTATGTGCGACACAATAAAAAGTCACAATACAAGCAATCGGCAGCTACTACTTTTTATTCAGTTATTGTGCATGTATTTATACCAAATGATAAGCTGAAATTTGTTGAAATTGTGCGAGGTTAAAATGGTAATATGGCTGCCAGGGTACAAAGATAAATACAATAACTACAACTTAGAAAAGTTGAAAAACCCCCGACATTTTCATTTCAAAGTCCAATATCACAAAAACGGCTGAACAGATTTTCATGAAACATGGCTACTCGGGATAAAATTATTTATGACACAAAAAAAACTGCATTCAAATCGGTCCATCCGTTTGGGAGCTACGATACCACAGACAGATACACAGACAGACAGTACGTTAAACTTATATAACCCCTCTCTTTGCGTCGGGGGTTAAAAATACAACAATGCGTAAGGAAGAGGTTGCAGGACGTGAATCTTGCTTAAAGTGTCTTCTTGTCTGCCGTTCTTAAGTTTTACTAGATTTATCATCATCAAATGTGTCGAAAGACGTCCAATGCTGGAGATAGGCCAAGTCATCGGTTCTGCGCCACCCGCATCCAGCGGACTCCTCTGACCTTTATCAGGTCATCAGTCCATCTTGCCTACTCTACTCACGCTGCGTCTTTGCGAGTCCATGTCTGGTTTTTAGTCTGTTCAACTGACACCACTCCCGTCTGGGGGCCGAGGAGTCGCTGGGGTTTTGCGTAGGATCGTAGTTTTTCACGTCGGCTCTAGGAGGATTTGACTTCCATTCGTCCTTCCATCTTTTATTTATCTCTTCACTTTTAAGTGAAAACGCCTTATAGATGCCAACCCTAGATATCGTAGCACCCTTGACATATGGACATGATATCATTAGAGACTTCATCTTGAAAACAACTGGAGCACGTAACTTATAAATATACTTAATAGGCTAGTCGATTATTGAAAACCTGATGGCCTAGGCATGTCAATATGTGTACCTATACAAGACTGGGCTTTACCTTCTTGGTTTCTTAGAAAAAAATACCACGAGCGAGTTAAAATTGCGCGTGTGTGGAATGCCATTAAATGACCACAATGGTGCGATTTTTCTGGAGAATTCACTGGCACTGTCATAGCGATAACCTTGCCTTTGTACATAATTATGTTACCAGAGGGGTGATCTGACCCCGTATCATGGTCGGCCTTATCACACGATAAGTGACAGGATAGAGCGTCCGTCACTGGGTGACACCGTTCGATAGAACGAGACGACGCTCCTATCTTGTGATAAGGCCGACCATGCTATGGGGTCAGAGGGGTAATCACGTGACGTCGTGATCGACCTGCGGGTAACTTTTCGAACGCACGTTCGGGCAACTCGACTGTCATTTTCCCATACAAGTAGTGACATTTGGATCTACCTGATATTATGTACGTTCAATGCGTTACGTGATCAACCTGCAGTTCTTGTAATATTTTTTCTGTTGTTGTGTTCCAATTTACAATTACCATACAAACATACAAGTCAATAATTAAAATGAATGTTTCTGCCTGTACTAAAAATACTAATGATTTCCGTGATAGCTTACATGGGGACCGACGGATACAACAACTGAATAAATATTATCTCAAATCCTTGTTGGGTCTGTCCTCTAGTTTCGTAAAAAGTGGCTCACGCACGGGAAATCCTAAAGGCGAACACGACAATTCACTTATGTATTGTTCAACAAGAGCCGCAACAGTGCATCATTGCTTACGAAATGTGCTTGTGCAATTACCCAGACACTGCTTGGAAAACACAATTGTTAAAAATTAAAAGCTTGTCGTTAAATGAGGCCTGTTGAAGTTTTATTGAATGAAAGTGACACTATGATATAAACCAATTTCAGTAACAACTAAAGAGCAACATAGTATTTCTTAAGTTCTGGTTCGTACATATCGTACATACACGCGTTTTTAAAAAGAACTGGTACTTACCTGTTGCATAGAATCATATATGAGTACCTACCTACCATTAATTTTGATAAAAAAAACAACTACTTATCCATACTTATTCTGGGTACCACCCATGTATGTGATCAACCGTGTAAATGGGTAACAAAAATGGGTATAACTACCTGAATAAGAAAACGTAACATTTTCGAAAATATTAAGTAATTAAAAGTCCTACGCCAACCGGGTATACCAACACATTTTTTTTAAAACGCTCATTAGTCGGGTAGGGCACTAATTGAGTGTCTGTCTGTCAATCTGTCTGTCTGTTACCTCTTCACGCTTAAACCGCTGAACCGATTTGGATGAAATTTGGTATAGAGATAGATTGAGTCCTGGGGAAGGACATAGGATAGTTTTTATCCCGGAAATCATCCCCTAAGGCAGTGAAATAGGGGGATGGGGGGGTGAAAGTTTGTATGGAGCTGCGATATAAACGAGTTCAACGGGACGGAGTCGCGGGCAGAAGCTAGTTCAGTATAATAAGGTAAAAAAAAAATACGTCAGTTTGCAGTTTTGTTATCTAAGCTTCATTCTTAGATTGAATTTTATAAACCGAATTTAAGTACTTAACTACTTATCAGTGAAGCAATTTCTTACATAAAATGCTATCAGCGCCGCATTTCAGCACATAACTGCAACTTTCACTGTCTCTAAAACTTTCATCTTGAAAATTAAATTCTCTTAATACAAAGCAGTGGCAACTGGCAATATTATAACGTGGACTTATTCAAACATTAACTTCGCAAATAAAATTAACCGGGCAGTAACAGCGGATGCGTAAATAGATTTCTTTATTAACTTAACCAATGATCTGATTTCGTGCGCACACAACGGTTTCAAGAACGCAAATGTTAATTGTGCACGAATTATCCCGTCTGTGGTAGCACAATGACACATGTTCTCAGCCATCATAGTTACATGCGTCATTGTTCAACCAAGCATGCGAATTGTTGAACTGAACGAGTAAAGCGAGCCAAATACGACTTTCTATGCGGACGAAAGTGCAAGTCGCAGTATCAAAATCTTATTATTTATTCTGTGTCTATTTGTAACAACAAAGACTTTGCTGTCTTTGACTGAGTAGTGCAATGAACCTTAAGAAATAAATGATATAAAGTTACGTAGTTACCAGTAAGTTAAGTTTGATAGTCGTATCTACAGCCATTCGGCAGATTGTTTCTCACGGATGTTGCCAATGTTATTATCAGCGCTACAATGTAATCATGATTTAGCAATGGTAGTACCAGATTATAGTTTTTTCCTTAGGTACTGGGCAGCTTTTGTTTAATTAATAAAAAACGAATTAACTGTCGCTACTAGCTACAGTCGTTTAATAATTATTACTTATATAGATAAATGTAGATTTATGCAAAATAGTCCATCCACGCTAAGTTTGCATTAAAATTATTTGGCAACACAACCTTAACCGTCAAATTTCCATGAACCCAATATGATTAGTTGATTACTCACCACAGCCACATTCAGGCGTTCCAGCATTGCAGTCTTGCGAGCTATAAGATAAGCAGAATACCTATCAGAACCAAACAAACACTGACATACACACATGAAAACATTTCTCAGGATAGGCAACTAAATCTCAAAAAGTGTGACGGAAACGGTTATCATTATAATTCGTTGTCCTTGGCATAGTCCCACTTTTTTTTTTCGTCGCATCTGAGTTTGTATGGGGCTGCGGTCAATAAACCATTACCCGCCCAAATTAATTATGTTGTTTATGATAAGCCGGCAGCCATTTTAAGACTAATTCTTAATTTAGGATAGGAGCCTTTCCGTCCCTTATGGTGGCCCGCGTAGTACCTAGTCCTCGATATGTCTCATAAGATCCATCAATCAGATCCACTGTGTATCTATCTACATAATATACTCTAATCCCCATAGAAATATGACGTGGTGTTGCATATCATTTGTTGTAGAGATAACGCGGACGCACTCTACGTAGTAATACACTAATATTCCATACTTGTATCATTAAACAAATTCAATGAACACTATTTATTTATGAAATAATACATTTTTTTTAACTTTTGGTTGGTACCTGCAAGTTTTTATTGCCGACTGTACTTTTTTGCACACTTTTTTCATCAACTACTCGTTTTGAATGTTTCAATGAGCGCAAACACGACAGCTTTATCTTGTAGGAGTTGCTATGCCACCTTTTGCTTCCATCATCAGATCAGCTCGTTCGGTGTTAAATATTGCGATGTATTTAGAATGTTACTGAAATACCCACCAGTGGCAGGCCACTTGATTCACATGCAATCGCTGATATCCAGGGTCTTTAACCATTGCGTTCTTCCGGTGATGACGTACCTACGCTTTGGAGACATGGTCGTTGATAGCTTGAAGGATCCACCGGCTAAAAGTGGGTCAGCGTCAGCGAGCTATGGAGCGCTCAATGCTCAGAATCTCCCGGCGTGACAAAGTGCGAAACAAGAGAATTCGCCAACACACCAACGGTAGCGTAGCGCAATAGTCGGCAAAAGGGTAGCGCAATTGAAATGGCAATGGGTCGGCCATATCTGTCGCAGGGACGATAACCGATGGAACCAGCGATTGTTGCCTTAGAGACCTCGGGCAGGGAACGGTAGGGTAGGGAGACAGCTATAGTCAGATGGTCGGATGATATTAAAAAAGGCAGCACGACCAGCTTGGATCAGGGCCGCAGATTATTTTGGAAATTCATGGTAGAGGCATATGTCCAGCAGTGGACGCAATTATGCTGATGAAGAAGATTCTGCTGCTGAATGTAGACATTTTTTAAAAAGTCAGTAAGTACCTACCACAAAGACATAATTCAAGTGAAATCGTTCTCCAGCAACACTCGCAGCGAACGTGGAGCTTGTCTAATATGACATATTGTGTCACACGATTAGCTAAGTATTGTTTGTGTTACTGTTTTTTATTTGCCATTTATCTAGGCTAGTCACGACTCGGTGTCCTCGGTCTTGTAATAACATTTTTATTATAACAAAGGATAACCCTTACAGGGAAATTCGCCTTTATAGAATCGACTAATGATATCAAATATCTAGCAAAATATTGATATCCAACGTTCAAAATTTATTATATTAAGATATACCATCATTTTTTGCACTTATACATATTTATAGGTCATTAGTAGTAGCGTCTGCTAACGTATTATAAAAATCAGTTAAAGAAGAAAATATAAAAGCTTAATAAGAGGGAACTGGTTGTAACCGAGCAACGGTTCCGATAGCTCAGTTGGTTGAGAGCGACTGACCGCGTATGCTAGAAGTATTTAGGCTAAACGATACAGTCTATATCAAAGACATGTTAATACTTAGTGATTCTTATTATATTGTAAAAAGGCAGAACATATAGACATAGACAAATCTATGACTTTTATTTCATTGTACTAAATGTTCAATATCGGGGGGCGTCGTGGTAAAATGCTCGCGATCCCCTGCGCCGTCTGCGCCCCCCATATGTGGTTAACGGCAGAGACGGAAACGCCAGAGTGGATTTAGTGGGTAGATTCTCTCGCTCCCTTCTCTTTAAACAGAGTTGGCTGGAGGGTGATAGTCCCACATACCCCCATTATAGCTTCCCCAGCTGGGGGTATGCGTAAGGGCATTTCCACTCCGTTAACAAAAAAAAGGACTGTTTAATATTTTTTTTCTTTCCATGCAATCGAAAGTACTTAAGCCCAGAGCCCCTAGAGCTAGTGCAAAAGATGACACACACGAATATAATCACTTAAACAGTTGAGTCTATCTCAATACACCTTTAGCGTGCCTCGAAATAGTAGGTATCACCCCACTCGAACCATTTCCCGGTCAATATCGGTGGCATCAAAATAATATGAATAGTTCCAAAGTTTTTTGAGTTGAAAAACTACTTTTCCTAAACAAAAGGACGTAAGTGAGTTTCCTATGATGAAACGATATTATTTTGTTACGGAACCCTCAATTGCGCGCTGCGCTCTTGGCCGGTTTTATTAGTCAAGTGTTACTCAAAAGGAAATGACCCAAACATCAGAGTGGTTTTTCCGCAACCTTCTTGACAATACTTGTTACGTTCAAACCCTTTCGGAACGTTCTGTCCGTTTCCCAAAACACTCGTTCCCAAAACATCCGTTCCTGTCAACACCTTTTCCCAATTAATCAGTTTCCCGATATAAGTATTTCCCAAAATGTACTTCTCCCAAAAGATAGCTTTGGCTTGTTATCCGTTTCGCAAAAAGACCTTATCCCGAAATGCCGTTCCCATCACTACCGTTTACCGTTTCCTAAATCATCCGTTTTCCAAAATGTGATTCTCCCAAAAGATACATTTGTCTTGATATCCGTTTCCCAAAACACCAGTTCCCAAAACGTCAATTTCCGTCACCACTTTTTCCTAAATAATCCGTTCCTCGATAAATATTTTACATAACATATGGTACTGCATATAAGTAAAGTTCTTGATTAAAATACTAATGGTTTTTAATTTATGTAGAAAATGACCCTTCGTCCACGTTCATAACCAAGGTTTCATATCTGGTTATGACTAAGGATTTTTTTTTCACTACTATTCCGTGTTAAATAGGTATAGTAAAACTTATGGGTTTCTAGGGTGTTATGACATACCGGTGTACTTTTGGGAATACGGGTGTCATGAGAGACGGATCTTTTGGCATACGAATGCTATGAAAACCGGGTGTTTTGACGTACTTATGCGATGAGAAACGGGTCTTTTGGGAATACGGGTGTCATGAGAGACGGATCTTTTGGCATACGAATGCTATGAAAACCGGGTGTTTTGACGTACTTATGCGATGAGAAACGGGTCTTTTGGGAATACGGGTGTCATGAGAGACGGATCTTTTGGCATACGAATGCTATGAAAACCGGGTGTTTTGACGTACTTATGCGATGAGAAACGGGTCTTTTGGGAATACGGGTGTCATGAGAGACGGATCTTTTGGCATACGAATGCTATGAAAACCGGGTGTTTTGACGTACTTATGCGATGAGAAACGGGTCTTTTGGGAATACGGGTGTCATGAGAGACGGATCTTTTGGCATACGAATGCTATGAAAACCGGGTGTTTTGACGTACTTATGCGATGAGAAACGGGTCTTTTGGGAATACGGGTGTCATGAGAGACGGATCTTTTGGCATACGAATGCTATGAAAACCGGGTGTTTTGACGTACTTATGCGATGAGAAACGGGTCTTTTGGGAATACGGGTGTCATGAGAGACGGATCTTTTGGCATACGAATGCTATGAAAACCGGGTGTTTTGACGTACTTATGCGATGAGAAACGGGTCTTTTGGGAATACGGGTGTCATGAGAGACGGATCTTTTGGCATACGAATGCTATGAAAACCGGGTGTTTTGACGTACTTATGCGATGAGAAACGGGTCTTTTGGGAATACGGGTGTCATGAGAGACGGATCTTTTGGCATACGAATGCTATGAAAACCGGGTGTTTTGACGTACTTATGCGATGAGAAACGGGTCTTTTGGGAATACGGGTGTCATGAGAGACGGATCTTTTGGCATACGAATGCTATGAAAACCGGGTGTTTTGACGTACTTATGCGATGAGAAACGGGTCTTTTGGGAATACGGGTGTCATGAGAGACGGATCTTTTGGCATACGAATGCTATGAAAACCGGGTGTTTTGACGTACTTATGCGATGAGAAACGGGTCTTTTGGGAATACGGGTGTCATGAGAGACGGATCTTTTGGCATACGAATGCTATGAAAACCGGGTGTTTTGACGTACTTATGCGATGAGAAACGGGTCTTTTGGGAATACGGGTGTCATGAGAGACGGATCTTTTGGCATACGAATGCTATGAAAACCGGGTGTTTTGACGTACTTATGCGATGAGAAACGGGTCTTTTGGGAATACGGGTGTCATGAGAGACGGATCTTTTGGCATACGAATGCTATGAAAACCGGGTGTTTTGACGTACTTATGCGATGAGAAACGGGTCTTTTGGGAATACGGGTGTCATGAGAGATGGATCTTTTGGCATACGAATGCTATGAAAACCGGGTGTTTTGACGTACTTATGCGATGAGAAACGGGTCTTTTGGGAATACGGGTGTCATGAGAGACGGATCTTTTGGCATACGAATGCTATGAAAACCGGGTGTTTTGACGTACTTATGCGATGAGAAACGGGTCTTTTGGGAATACGGGTGTCATGAGAGACGGATCTTTTGGCATACGAATGCTATGAAAACCGGGTGTTTTGACGTACTTATGCGATGAGAAACGGGTCTTTTGGGAATACGGGTGTCATGAGAGATGGATCTTTTGGCATACAAATGCTATGAGAACCGTGTGTTTTGTCAAACTGATGCGATGAAAAACGGGTCTTTTGGCCTACGTTCATTTAAGGAAACTGATATTTTGGAACGGGTGTTTTGGGAAAGGGTGTTTTGGGAAACGGACAGAACGTTCCGAAAGGGTTCAAACTAGGTCTTAGTGTGTGTGTATGACCTGCTTGTATCTATGTACCTATGCTCCGCTTTGAACAGGCACTCAGACGTGTTGTTTCCATACAAGTGGCACCTAGGAGCAATCAGGCTGTGTCACATCGAAAAAAAAACGCTAAACACATCTTGGGTGTTCAACAATTTCACTGCCAATACTGCCATGAACCCGCCTAGCTTTCCGCTACATATGGGGAAAACAACTGGATCGGGTATAAGCGTAGCGCGTAGCGATTATAGGCAGTGAATGTGATATAAGCGTAAGATTTACGCTCTTACGTCAGAGATCCTATATTACGTCAATTGCCACACTTATCTCACAATGTCATCAATGCAAGGACTACAAGAAATACATATAATGTACATTTATTGCATTTAATGAGACCGTAAACATTAAAAGTAGATTGGGACCTACGTCACACTAAATTGCAAATAATATGTAGGTAAGTAGGGGTTTTCAATATGTTTCGCGCGCTGGATTACGTGCAAGAACAAAACGTTGTAGGTTTTTCTAGAATCATGAGTACACAGATAGGCATTTACCTAAGTAATTAATTGATTTTGATAAAGAAATAAAACTCTTCCCGCTTTAATTTCACCTTTTTTATATTTATCATACATTTTGTATGGTTGGCGGTTATCTATCACATAGATACTGGGGACAAGTCCGACTAACTTTCCAAGGAAAGTAAAAGGAAAATTGTGGACACTCTTTCTTTATTCATAAGCTGTATGGCCACCAGCTAATTAGCTTTCAATCAACTTTTTCTTGTCCCTTGGTTTTTCTTCATTATCAGCTACCACATGAAACCAGGTCGATGTCGGCGGGCAAGTTTGAGGTACCGAGGGTCAGTAATTACTACTCGTACGGCGACAGGTGTCTCCGGAAACGCCTACCCTATATACTCAACAGCCTGCCCTCTGACATCAGGCAGGAAGCCAATGAAGCTACTCTTGGTAAAAAGCTGCGTAGTTACCTTGTCAAATGTATAAAATAATTATTGTACCTATATGTAGAAGTAGATAAATAGGACGTATAGATAAATATTATAAATAGAAGAGAGTTAGAGACTGCTCGATCCCACAGTCAAACTGTGCAAACGGTTTTGCGGGACCCTGTACTTGTTCATGTTCTATTATTGTTTCTTTCTTAATAAATAAATAAATAAAAAATAAAAAAACATGTGTATTTGATAAAATCTATGTTCTATAGCCAGATAAACAGACTATTAAAACAAATCCATACGCAAAAAACATGGTTGTCCAAAGGACAAACCACTATTTTGATACAAATCGAGGGACATTTTACGCATGCTGGGCAACCGGTGAAATTGAGAGTAAATGTCATTTTTTTTATACAGTTGTCATGTAGGTTCACGCTATAATTAAATACGGGGAGGACACTAAAAAGTTGATTCACCCTAAATACCGTTTTTATAGTAACTTTTTGTGCTCGTCCATCTTCACTGTCCTTGTATTCTTTGCTTGTTTGCGAAATAGATGGACATTAATATTGAAGGTACCCCTGAGAATCCTGACCATGAAATAACTTTAGTTTTGTCAAAATTATTAGCATAATATTAAATAAAATTTTCGCATTGTGGATGCAAAATCTGCATAACAGACGTTACGAGGTTGCAGTCGTTATTCGTGGATGTGTTGTACTCGTAATCATTATGAAAGTGTAGCAAAGAAGGAACTAAGGTGTCATTGCGGCTTCATTGGATAATTAGTGGCGTCATTAACCGACTACGTAAGTGAATCGATTTCATTACATAGTTAATTTTGTATTAAGCAGTTACACTTCTAACAAAATTATACTTTTTTATTTCCTTTATTAAAAAAAAAAAAAAAAGTATAATTACATAGTTATCTAATTTTCAACGTTTTTCCCGTATCGCTATTAAAAAAATTACATTATCATGGTGTGGTGTCAGAGCCTTAAGGTGCATTTTTAGTATTTTCACCCACGACGGAACGGAGAAGGTATATGCGTTTAGGGTGAGAGGCTGTTTGTTTGTTTGTTTGTGTACACCAATGTTCCCATTTATATCCAAAACGGCTTGACCGATTAAGATGCGGTTTTCAGAAATAGATGCGTGGTTCATCAGGGGTGGTTCTTAAATAGGTGTTTTGTTTAGTCACCATTGTGTTGTAACGTCTGTGTTGACAGCTGAGTACCACAGATCAGATACGCCTAGAGCGGTGTGCGTGTGAATAAACATCGGGTTTTCCAAGAAAAGACAAGACAATCCTCAATTAATACATAATAGGGGGCGCTGTTGTAAACGTTTTAAATATATTTTCTCAATTATCTCAAAAACAGCTTGAGCGATTTCTATGCAATTTTCGGAGATGAGTTTGTGGTTTATCATGGATGGTTCTTACATTTAAATTATGATGTTTGCTCACTAGGGGGCGCTGTAGTGAATATTTTACACGAATGATCCCAATTATCTCGATATCATTAACGATTTATGCCATGTTTGGGTTCGTTTGACAGTGTTTGCCGAGTAGCTTCTGAACATGAGCTGATGATGGAGCAGGACAACATCGTGGGGAACTTTGAGAAGGAACATAACAATTCTACTGGGTTTGGATTCCACTGATAGTGGTTTCCAAGTAGGTTCTGTAGGTACTTTACTTGTACTGCTGAGGGTCTGAAAATGGAGCAGAACAGCATCGTAGTGAATTTTCAGAAGGCGTATAATTTATATTACTGTGTTAGGGTTCTATAGATAGTGCTTGCCAAGTAGCTTCGGTACATAAACTGTTGAGGGTCTGATGATGGAGAAGAACAACGTTGTAGGAAACTTGGAAAAGACACATGGTTTTTATTTTACCGTGTTAACTTTAGAGGAGTCGGAACTCGGATGCAATTTGCGACCCTACATGGAATTAGGGGTTTACTGTGGTAACGGCATGAGACAATTAATGGGATCAGGAGAACCTTGTGGCCTTTCTCCGGTTTCCTCGATACGAGTCCCATGCAACGACTTTCTTAACCGCTCGAATTCTTTCAGTGCCATAGTATGGTGTGGGTTGTTAAACAGTTTTCGTTGATCAAGATTGGTTATTACGATCCCGTCTAACGATCCCTGTCTATACGCCCTGTCTACTGTTGTGCCTTGTAATTTATGTACAGTAACGGCCCAACTTAATATGAGTGGAACCATTACTCTTTCTATTATACCTGCACTTTTATTGCCTTGAAAAGTCACACTCATTGGACAACCCAGCCATTTTCATCCCGGTAACTTCTACTGATAAAACAATCATCAAATTGGACAAAAACTTTTTTGGGCAGCTCTCAGTCTTCCAATTGCTCTCTTCTTAGCCCTTCCCACTCAAAACCCCGCACTACCCCCATGCTGCCGTTCACCAGTCCCTCGCTGACTTTGACGTTTATTCTCAGCATCACTCGAGTACCGACCAACAAGACCTCCTGTATTATTCGGGTCAGCTGGAATAAAAGCAGGCTGTGGTTTCTGTCCATAATTGGTGGGTTCTCCAGACTCGTCACGGGCATTTATTTGGTACAGTTTCGTAGTTAATTTGAATAACATTGCCTGGTTGTAGGCGTCGACGAGTTTTAATGTGGGATATATTCGATCAGCTTCCCCATTGGCAAAGTTTCCCTCTAGAGGAACACGAGTCCTTTCCAAAAGAAGCTGATATTGTTCCATGGTCAGTTCTCCAACTCGTAAATTGTTGAGTAAATCAACAAAGTCAGAGTCGTTTTGCTGTCGCATGTTCCGTTTAAGTTCGCAAAATCCGAAGTATCTCCACAGATGTGGTTCTCCTTGAAAATGTGCTGGTAACTGGAAACAAAAACTCCCTTTTACTGGCGGCAACTGCATCAAATCACCAAAAACGAGGACATTTACTCCACCAAAAAGAGAGTCATTGTTTTTTAGCTCTTGAAGCCTCATGCGCAGCGCAACATTTCATATGATACCATGGAAATCTCATCTACAGTTAATCAGCGAATTGTTTTCCATTTGCGTCTCATGTCTTCTAAGCGCTGACCTGATAACTGTCGATGAGTGGTCGCTGATCCTTTCTCGATACCCAGTGACAATGCGCTATGAAGTGTTCGTCCATTCACGAGGCGACCTGCTACTCCGGTAAGGCCAGTGACTTCAACAAAACACGGCTGAAGTAAAGCAGATACTGTTGGCTTATAACACCTTTTAATATGCTCAACAATTGCTCGCAAAGTAAACAACTTGTGTACAATCTATTACAGACTGCTCTTTAAAAAAGAAGAAAAAGAATTAAATAAAAAGCAAAATTAAACATTTTGAAAAACCCACGACGGATTTATTGTAAAATAATTAATATTTTATTTTATGGTCGGGGGATTTTCAAAATTTCCTTTAATTATTTTACAATAAATCCGTCGTGGGTTTTTCAAAATGTTTAATTTCGCTTTTTATTATTAGTCGGTAGCGGCGGGCGAGAGCTCTCCTGCATGTATGTGCATGCATACCCTCTCTGTCCCGAACAATCCTGTCGTACGCATTTCAGCAAATATTAAAAGAACATTAGTTTATAAGCGAAATCCACCATGCAATTGAACCCCAAAAAATTACAAAACAGGTAACAAATAGAATAAACTCCAATTCCAAATCTTTTATGGCCGTTGAACAACAAAGGCTGCCAAAAATGACTGTTTTGCAGCGGCCACAAGGATGTTTTTATTAGAATTGTTTAGAGGACCTCTTGTTACGCATAGAACGCGTTTAACAATTTCGGAGCCCAGATGGGTTTAGTTTATAACATAACTTTTCAATATGACCTGTGGAAATATATACTTATTGCAAATATCTCGGCTCCGATGATGCATTTTAAGAGTAAGTATTACATTGGATAACAAAATATGTTAAGTATATCATAATATTCATAATCTACTACTTTTACGAGTGGCCGCTCACCTAACGCACAGATTTAATTAACAAATTGACCAAAATACTGTAAACAAAGTCTAACGACAACCAACATTGCAAAGTTGCTTGAGAAAGAAATGTTAAAGCGCTTAGCTGTATTATAGTTTAGATGTATTAATATTTAGAATTTAGAAATGTTATTTCTAAAATCTTCATGTCATAATAGATTTCACTGGTCGTTATACCGAGTGCGAGTAATATCGGCAAATGGGTAGAATGACTGTGCCATTGACTGATGACTTTATTTGTCGCCATCCCGTCGTCAGGGAGCGTCCGCATATCCATTTACCGACTTATAGACCGATAAAAATGCTCCTTCAGCCAGCTGGACTATTTTTTTTACTTTTTCTTATAGAGCAGATCTGCAAATCTAGATATCTGAGCGTCAACTCCGATGTTACATAAAACAATTTTAAACTAAGCCCCGTTTAAACTGAGCCATTATGACATGAAAATATATTTCACTCAAAAACAGTTAGGTATCTATATTTTCAGTTTAGTACACAAACCAAACTTTAAGTGGGTCATTCAAGCTGAAAGTAAGTTAACGTTCTAGCCAGACTATTGTTCCTAGAACATTACTAAACACACATACTAGAGTGTGTTAGCCAATATTCGACACCTGGGATTTTCTTAAGTCCATTGGGAAAGACGATTTTCTAAACGTACTTATATTAAATATTCTAAGGCAAGGGCATGAGTGGTGAAATTAATTAACAAATTGACAATGGGTGAAGGGCTAGGTGGGTAAAGAGATTGTTATTTTAATTATACCCAACTGTCCAAATAGGTGCTCGATGTATGTTATACAATCTGCTTTAATTAATAAAGTAGGTACCTACCTATGGTACCTATGCATGCATAGCTTAACTGAGAAATTAATAACACGCCCTTCGAACTACGTTCTAATAGTCATATCATTCTATAGTACCTATTAAATATCTATCGTTATTTTTTGCTGAATCAAATCATACAATTAGGTAATTTATAGACCAAACATGATTATAGAGTTTATAATATTGAGGTTTGGAGGAAGAAATGAGGAGATGAATGGAAGAAGAAAACATGTTGTGCGCCGACCCTACGTAAGTGGGATAAGGGCAGAGAGATGATGATAATATTGAGGTTTTTTTACCTGAGATTTAGTATACTTAAGTCCTTTCTTTTTCCTTTGGCCGAATAGACGGAAATTTATTTCAGATCTTGTGTGTGTGTCTGTGTTGTTTAGATCGGAGATTTCCGGCCACATCTACAATAGGGATGCGGACTAATATTTTTTTACGATGCCATTCGAACCAGTTTTTGGAGAGGAACAAATGTTTGTATGGGAGTTATAGACAATTAAAGAACATAAATACCCAAAAATTTGAGACAAAGATTGACGTCGCTGGTGGCAGCGGAAAACGCTTCATACTGATGACGTACGCTCGTATGACGTCACTTGTACAAAGTAGTTGTATCATTGTATGGAAAATCGTGTAAATTGTTGTTTCGTTCGCGAAATACTGCGTTTAAGTACATGGTTATCATACAAGTTTGTTTCTATAAAAGCGTAAGGATTCTATTGGCCGCTTTAAATTTACTCTTGGACAATAAAAAAAATGCAGCATTTTTCTAAACTTTTAAGGTTCATATCTTTTTATGATTTTAATTGCATTTTATAATTTATACTTTATTACGATAATTTGATGGTTTACTATCCATTTAGCATCACTACGTTATCAATTTGAACATGAAGGCCGCATGCTTATTTATCTACTTACATTTGTAGCTTTGAAACTTGTACATTTATCTACTAAACTTGATAATATCCTCAGTGAAACATTAGCTATAAGGCCATACAATTCTAACTGGTAGTCGCGACATCATTTCAGCAATGACCGTGTTTGCCAGACATAAACAATGAACTTTACGTGCTAGGACTTCAAATCACATTACCTAACGATACGACTACATTAATATACCAAATGTGCTCTAAATTTGAACTTTAACCCTTTGAAATACAGTTCATTTATGATTGGCCACTAGGGAATGATGACTTACTCAATACAAGCTCAATACGGGCACTAAAGTACTTGTTGTAAGTATGAAAATTGTTATATTTCTCCGACAAATCTGGACACCTATAAATTTAGTCGTTACTTTCCATCACATTTAATACTTACTGTTTTTTAAGCCTGTGACATCACTAATCATTCTCAAATATTTCTTATTACTGTACTGTATCTGTTCTATAATATTCAAGATAAATCGTACAAAAAAGATAATGCATGCTTCATTTAAATCTACATAATTACTTCCGGGTGGAAAGTTTGTCGGATTCTTGACTAAATCATCTTAGAATAACATTTTCAAATTAAATCAACGAAAAAAACGCTATTATAAATTAATGTTTTTCAAAACCGTATTTTGCCTGGAGTAGAATGGAATTCATAGCATTTGCATACGTTTTCAGTGAAAAACGCTCAATCTCGTAAATCTCGCCATCTCGCGAGACTGGCTTTGTGGTCTCGCCTAGTTCTGAAATCTCGCGGATTGCATTCCCTAGTAATAATCAAAGAGCCAACTCGCGTATGGAGCTCGCCGCAATTTTTCCCAATAGAATCCGTCATTGAATAATGTCTCCGTACAGGATCTGAGGGCGTTCGGGTCACAGAGATAACTTAACACAGCCGCGTTCAGAATTACACAACAGGGTCATACGAACACAAATATGTAGCTTTGCCAAACAGTCCCCCAGTCATGTGACTGATAATGTATTAGGTACTCGTGATCTTTATTGACCTCGCCACCCCTCCATTGCCTTGTTAAAGGATGCGCGAATTGTTGCTCGGTTAGACATCCTTGCTAGATCTTAATACGACTTGTTATAAACTCCGACAGCCGTCAAGGCCGTTGGTACATTGTTATTGTGCTTAGGCCTGTAAGTCAGGATTCAGATTAGATAATTAATGTCACTTTAGCGGTCATGATTAGTTGATTATGATTGCAGCTAGCTCGGTCACGCAATCAGGCGTCATTAGGTCACAAATTATAACAAAACACGGACGGTGTTTATGCAATTGTCACTAGATCATGTTGTGAGACGGTCTCATGAGGTTAAATGCGGAAGGTTTGCATTAATAGCATAGCACAAACAATTAACGGCATATATAACATGTTATATGCCGTTAATAGATTATAAAAGATTGCCATCTTATTATACAGACCATATTCAAAAGATTACTAAGGCGATAATCATTTAAATATGTATGTACAGTCGACAACAAAGAGATAGATACGGGAAAAGCTACCTACATAAATATGTATACACGACCTTAATGTGGCAATAAAGTCGTACATACATGTTTTTGTAACTTTAACCGTATCGATCTCTTTGTGGTCGACTGTACAAAGCGGGAGGATTTAACGCGAAGTCAACCCTCAAAAAAATGTGAAACAAATATATAAATTGTTAGTGAGACCTAACTAGGTACCATTTTTAGTATCAGGACTATACGCCCTCAAAAATTACCTTTTTATCAGACCGCGCGAAGTATTAAGTAGATGTATGACGTAAGAGTTTAGAGTTCAATTGAAATTTGTAATGCTCACGGTTAGTGATGTGCCGTTCCCAGGAATATTCCCGGGAATGTTTTACCGAGACATTAAAGAGTGTAACTCACCTGTGACAGTAAATTCCCAATGTTCCCGGGAATATTCCCAATGTTTCTGGGAATGTTCCCAGAAACAATGGGAATATTCCCATAGTTGCTAGTAATATTCCCCTAGTCGCAATATTACAAATTTTAGAAAAGTACTTCTTAAATTAACATAAACAGTACAAATCCTTACAGTTACATTAAAATCACAGTATTTTGTTTTTTTAACGGTGCGCATAATATGAATGTGATAGGGCGAATCTGAATATTTTTTATGCATTCGTACTGCACCATTAAAAAAAACATTTACATGTTGAATATTCATAAAGATTAAAAGTCACAATGAGTACAAATAATTTAGATACCTACAGAAATGACAAAAGCCTTATAAGAAATAAATCCGTTTTTACCGGGAATCTCCGTAAAATAGGAAATAACGTACAGAGGCAAGACCAGACGTAATTTCTTAGGAACATTACACGTACAATAATAAAAGCATTATATATATTTTGTGATCAATAAAAAAGCTTAATTTATTTTGTATATTCCGCTCCCGGGAATATTCCCACGGCACATCACTACTCACGGTAGGTTTAACCAATATTTTGTCACTTCGTAACTCGTATAGATCTGATGTCATAAGCATAAAACGAATCAATGTTATATGGCTGGTAATCATCACGAATCACGGTCACATTAACAATTTTGAAGTTTATTTTGTCGAAAGAAACAATGTACTTACCTACATCAAACCACTAGCAGAGCGCCAAGCAAGGACAATTAGCAATACATTTTATAAGGCATTTGTATTTGCCAATCCGTGAAAAATATAGATATTATCTAGTAATCCGGACATCGTTTACGTTTTGATATTTAGATTTATCCAACTGTATCACTAAGGGTAGTTTACCTATAAATGGGTTATGAAAATTGGAAATCCAAAAAGCTGATATCAGAGACTTCACTTGAATGACGGTCACCCGAGTGAATGCTTCATTTTTCTTTCATTACATGTTCACACGTGGACTGACGTAGAAATGAACATTCATTCGCCTTCTCTGACAATTTGACGTCGAATGCAGTCGTCCGTCTTGAAAGAATTAAACAATTTCCGATTCGTTTAAACAAGGAATTAACAAAAAATGATGATGACCAATTTAATCGAGATGCCTTGATTGTTTTATCTTTGTATTTAAGTTTGAGGTTCAAATGCATTCATATGTTTTAAATGCTCCAAGAACAAAATTGTATAGACTTAGGTATAGTCAATCAACAAAATCGATCGACTTCAAAACCACCTAATACTTGTCGCAACTTTCTATATTACATTTCACCTACTATACCTACTTACCCACAGGATTCGAGAAAAAAAATGGCAATCTCCAAGTGAACGTTCTGATTGTCTTTTGTTCAATAGGAGTGAGAGTCAAATATACTTACCGAATGAAAATATCTAACATTGCTGGATGGTTTTTCTGATGAATTTATCGTTAAAAGAAAAGAAAGAAAATTATTTATTAGCGCATAAACTATGCATAAATAAAAGTGTAACAAAACTTATCAAACGTGTCATTTCGAATGAAAGATGAAGCACGAAAATGAACGAAAACTGAAGCGTCTGATATCACCTTAACCCATTTTTTTGACGTCATAATATATAACTTTATCGTCTTCGTCGTACAACTTGATCCACCAAACCCCAATTTAGGGTACCTAATCCTATATCTGCAGTGTTCAGCTAACACCTGCATAAATTCAAGTACAAACACAAAGATGACAATAAGTCGGTCAATGTCATCCCGTATTTTCACGAGCGAGACCAATTGCAAATTAATATTCCTACATTAATAAATACTACTTATTGGTCATGGTATTGATTAAGTGACAAGGCAACGAACTGAAAGCCATTGTAAGTTGAGCCTTCGCAATTCGCAGAGATGAAGACTCCACTTCAATCCGTGGTGATTTAAAAAGTAATTTGAGACTTATTCTCTACTAGGTAATTGCATCTTTGCCATATATAGGAAGACCTGATCTTTGACAATTGGTAGGGGTTGATATCATCGTTATCGTAGTTCGTTTCGTGTTACGTCGAAGGGTAAGTATATTTTCTCACCAATGTGTTTGAAATGTACAGTAGGATAGTAGACATCTGTTGTGTAGATGAATTGGGAAGTAGATACCTAAACTATAGCTATAGCTTGGCAAGTTCGTTGGTGACACTCCCATCATGCTCAATATTTTAGTCGGAATCCTAAAAGGGGTCTTCTTAAAATGGTAGCCAATACACCTGACCAAACAGTCTGTTAAAATTGGAATTATATACCTTATTGGAGAGGAGGTGAGTGAGGGGCCAGTATTGTAACTCGTATGTTCTCTTTGCATAAGTAGGTACAGTACTTATTCAATTCACGAGTACTTATTGACAACAGGCACATATTGTGATCCTGAAGCATATTGCTTGTTGAGTGTCTTATTTTCATGAGAACCGAGACAACGATAAATTTAAGTACAAATTACTCATAAATTATTAGAAGATTAATGTATGAACGGGTACGGATAATTAAATTACAATACATAAGTCACAGAAATAAAACTCGCCTGGAAAACCTTCCCAAGCAAAACTACTAAATAATCATTGCACTCCGACTTTTTGTAGGCGTTTAAATTCTCAAACATTGGTCATGCATATTGCATATGTAGATAAGTGTTATAATGTCAGATTGCCTGTTTCCGATCCTTTTTTAATAAGTACTACGACGGTGGCAAACAAACATACGGTCTACCTAATGGTAAGCAGTCACCATATGCTACGGACGCTGTGACTGCAGAAGAAGCACAAGAGCGTTGCCGATCTTTTATTTATTTGAGGATTCGTTTTGTTGTCAGCTAGAGACAAATTCAGGCCCCTCACACTCATAGCGCATCTTCTGGTAATCTGGCGACCATAGTCCTGCACCCTGCACGGCTATCACAAGACGGCGCGCGAGCTCTCTCGGTTTTTCTCGCACTCGTGTTTCTTTTATTAGAAAACTTAGAAAGAGACGTATACTGCGAGAATAATTGAGAGAGCTCGCGCGCCGTCTTGTAATAGCCGAGCTGGGTAGTTAAGGCGCCGTAGGTTCATGGTCTTCTCTCCCTCTCACTGAGCATAAGCGTGAGCGAGATGGAAGTGCGTGCTCGGAAGCGCGGATATCATGTTATTTAATTATAATTTTTTGGCCGTTTAAATAAATAAAAATGTAAAAACTGACTTCCCTCAAACATGATATTGCCGATTTTTAGAAGCAATTTTAATATTTATAGCTTTTGTGCATAATTCTTACGAATATTTTAAGTGTATTTTTGTGTGTTTTAGACCTATGTTCGTGATTTTTTTTCTATCGAGCGAAATTTGCTTAATCATGTTTCGAAGCACTGATTTCCCTGCAGAAAAGCCTCAAGATTACTATTCGTATTTTTTTGAAACCATATTATTATAAACAGACGCATTATATTGTTTCAAAAACTCTGTTCGCTTAACTTCGCTGAACCTACGGCGCCTTAAGACGCTGTCAACACCAAAATGGTCTTGAGGATTTGGGATAGCGCGCACACCGTCTATTTGTATCGGAGTAAACGAGAGCGAGTGTCACTGGGCGGCCGGCTGGTTTTTGAAGATAATAGTGCATAAATATTGATATAAAAAAAGTGTGGATAATTTGACAAATGTGACTCGTTAGCGGTTTAGGTATGAAATGACCCATACGTCAAAAAAATAAAGGCATAGAACCGTTTAAGATGATTTTAAGACCAATCTTTGCAATTATTTTCTATCGAGCCGATTTCGTCCAATTATGTATCGAGCCCGTCCATGCTCTTTAAAATATGGTGAATATTAACATATATTATTTTTGATGTGCTAGAACAAGTAGATTTTCTTAAAAAAACTGCTTAAAAACATCAATTTCAACAAAATTAGGTCTTGTCAGCCCCTTAAGGACATTGGTGGGTAATGGTAGTCATTTTCACACTTTCTAAGCCCTGAATACACGTTTACACGTGTTAAACGACGAAAACGACGCTCAAACAGAATTTGATCCTTTATTATCCTTCAGCATCCTGTATCATCATTTCAGTTCCGTCAGGACATCAGGTGACCGGCAAAAGACGATAGCCATTTATACTTAAATAGGTTAGCCTTTTTTCAAACTAAACTTAGTAACAGGCGTATCCAATCCAGCCCATATAGCACCAGTGTGCAATCATTACCCTACCGCCCTCTAGAACCCCTTAACTAGGAACGTAGCATCGAATCTAATCGGGCTGAATTCATCAACGTGTAGGTAGGTACAATCTTAGTTTAACTAATTTTTGTCAGGACCCCAATCCTTCGTCAATATGTGTATAATATAATAATACAATTTGTTTTGGACACCTATTATAACCGCACCAGCAAATTACACATGAAATACTCTTACAAAGCAGTGCATTCAAGGTAGTTCAACGAACTTATCTAAGTAATAACACTTGATACAAGTATAGCGAACTTTTATAATGGGCGATAATGTTATTTGCTTTAGCCAATTGTTCCACTTGCAGGGCCTTGAGACTTTACTTGTTTATTGGGTATTTGTTAAAAGTGTTGTAAGACGGCAAAAGAGAACATTAAAGTCAGATAAGATTTTTCGAGATGTCATTTGATATTTAGAATAACTGTGACCTAAAAAGACGTAAATTTGGTCTTAAGCGTATGTAGGTAATATTATTGTCCATAATAGGTAGGACCTGACAGAGATTTTGGAAATGTGTCCTGTTTCTACCTGGACAGCAAGGAGAGTTAGGGCATGGAAGAATTAGGTATACTCATAATCAAGGATAGGACAAACGCCCGTCATTTTGAAAACTTAACCCTGTTCTGTACAGTAGAGACTTCCTTATATTAATAAAAAAAATTAGGTACTAAATAAGAATAAGAATAGTTTATTCGTGACAATACAAAACAAAGGACAAAAGTAATGTTTTATAAATTTATTTTAAGTACCATAATTTATATGTTTCCAGTGACAAATTATTCAAATGACGATGATTAAGGCGATAAATCACTTTCGCCAATGGAAAAGAATGTCCACAATTTTTTCCATATTTTAAAATAAAAATTAATTAATTATTATTTAATTTTAATTTTAAATATCATTAGGAAGTCTTTACTGTACAGAACAGGGTTAAGTTTTCAAAATGACGGGCGTTTGTCCTATCCTTGCTCATAATATAACCCGTATCAATCAATCGTAACTTTAACTATAAGGTGTACGTAGTTAAAGTTAAAATGATTGATATGAAATTGGCGTTTTGTCGAACTGGCCGCTTCGATCTTCTTTGTTCAGAATTCCAAATTCATATTTTTTTTTAGATTTAGGCTTGTGTTGGGTTTAAAATTTATTGATTAATTTGTTTTCGCAGCTATTGATTTTTCTTTGATTCTGTTTACCAAATTGAAAACTTCGCGTTATTTTCGAATATGAGTTACGTCGAGGCACCAGCGCTGCAGAAACAGCTCGAAGGATTAGTACTGATGTTTATGCGTAAGCTACTGCAAAAGAAAGCACGGTACATCTTTGGTTCCAACGTTTTAGTTCTGGAAATGTTGACCTACAGAACCAACCCCGTGGGCGACCGGGGACACCAGTTGACAATGAAGAATTAAAAGCGATTGTGGAAGCGGATTCATCGCATACCACGTCAGAGTTAGCTGCAGGCTTCGGCGTGAGTGATAAAACAATTTAAATTCACTTGCGACAAATTGGAAAAGTGAAAAAGCTCTAGAAGTTGATTCTTCTCGACCGACGGTCGTTGAATTAAAGGAGCCGCGTTTGGGATGTACCAATACCGACGATAACGGACACGCACCGTACTAATGCCGACGATAACGGATTACCACTTTTTCGGAATTTGGACAATTTCTTGCAAGGGAAAAAATTCAATTCCGATGTGGCAGTTCAAACCGCTTTCAAAGATTTTATCGATTCACGCTCCCACATTATTTTTTTGCAATGGAATCAATGAGCTGCCTATAAAATGGTGAAAGTGCATTGGTAGTAATGGTACCTACTTAATTAAATATATAATTTCATAATATTTTTTAGTTTTTTTTTTTCAGGTAAAACGCGAATTTCATATAATCTTGTTTTAATTAAGGATCATGAGCGACTGCGAAGTATCCGACTAAGAAGAAAGCATTATCTAACTATGATGATTATGGGTTTCATTTCAATGAATCGATTAGAGGCAATTGGACTAAAAAATTATTGTGACAAGCGTTTCAACATGACTTTTTGACCACGAGGTACAAAGAGCATCGATTTTAACTGTCAGTTGCCAATAAGCAAATCTAACTGTGTGAGATTTTTAGGTTGAGATTTAGACCCATACCTGAGATGGAATCATCAAATTAATAAAGTTAAATAAGCAACTGGCTAGTGCATGTTACACTCTAAGAACTGTTTCTAAAACAAGTGATAATATTATACATTACTTACTATTTCTCTTATTTTGAGAGTATATATTTCGCTACCGTGTTAAAGTCTGGGGTATAATTCTTGTAATATTCAATCAGATTTACTTATGCAAAAAAAAAGCTATCCGTATTATTGAGAGATGTAAACATGTACCAGTTACTCACAGGAAAATGTTTGTAGAAAATAGGATCCTTACTGCTGTCTCCGTCTATATTTATCGTATCTGTTTAGTATGCCTATAAAAATATTGAAAGTTTTCCAAAAGCAGTAGGTACAACACTAGTCGCAACCTGAAAAAAACAAATGATCTTGCTCTATCCAGGCCCCAATTTAGTAATTTTAATAAATTTGCAATTAAAGTTTATAATTATCCAAATAATGATATTAAAGATTGTAATGACATCAAAATATTAGACAGAAAACAAAAAAAAAATCATAACCGGACCATTTTATTCCATTAATGAATATTTTGCAAATGCACTAGATTAAGTCAAAAATGAATAAATACCAATAATGTGTTTATTTAATATGTATTTGCAAATAAAATAATATTGTTTTTTTATTTGATTTTAATGATAATAATTGAGCACTAAAACAAAGTCCTCAGTATCACTATCACTACATATATATTATAAAACAAAGTCGCTTCCCGCTGTTTGTCCCTATGTATGCTTAGATCTTTAAAACTACGCAACAGATTTTGATGCGGTTTTTTTTAATAGATAGAGTGATTCAAGAGGAAGGTTTATAAGTATGTATACCAATGCGAAGCCAGTGATAAAGCAAAGCAATTTAAAGAAACCTATTCTGCGATCGCCTCTAAATAGCTCACTCTCAACCTATTTCGCCTAACCATACACATTACTAACAGATTTTATCACTGACTATAATTCAATATTTACCAAAAACACCATAGATAAGATAAATCTGTGTATCTTCGAGAGGCTTTGGCAATTGCATTTGCATAGGGCAGTATATAAACCATGGATTCTTTGGTGAAAAATATCATATTTCGGTTGGGAATCGTAGAAGCTGGCAAAAATGAGATCGTTCACAGTTTTGGCGCTATTTCTGGCCGTGGTAAGACTTCTTTATAATTTTATACCAAATGTTTTGTTTCAAATCACCTACTTTTATGACCTAAAGATGTTTTAGAAATCAAGCCTATATAAATGTTGATTTAGTATTTATTTTGATGAATGTTTCATGGAGATTTTGTTTACAGATATGTGCACTCGGCCAAGCAGCGAGCGTAGGTGACCAGACATTGGCTCGTCAGAAACGGCAAGCAGACACCACCAGCACCGATATCTTTGCCAACAAGAAACAGTTGATCGAAGACCTGGTAGCGAACCTATGCCAAGCAGCGCAACAAGCCGCAGCTGCTATGACCGTTTTTGCATCTGGATTGAAGGACCAAGTTGGAATTATGAGGGAAAATCTTCAGACGGAAACTCAGAAACTGAGGGACAGAGTATCGCAAGGTATCGCGAGTATTGGAGATAGATTATCAGACGCTGGCGGAGCTGTCAAAGAGTGTATTGAGGTAAGTTGTTACTTGTTACCATCGTTTTGGATGGACAAACTTCCTTGCCTTTTTCTATCAAGTTGTTTAAATTTAGTTGAACGTAGAACGCTTACACGCCGATTCAAGCAGTAGGCAGCCGGCTAACGAACAAAGAGTTAGAACTGATTTCAAAAAATCTTATTGAACGAAAACGTGTGCCAGACTCGAGATTTCTAATAATAAATACGAAATTTTGTCTGTCTGACTAAACCGATTGCAATGAACTTGGTAGGTACGAAGAAATACCTTGTATAATTGAATCCTGTAAATACAACCCATATATATAATGTATAACCTAAGGTGATAGGTATTAAGGGTATTAAAGGGTCGCAGCTAGTTTGAATACACATGATATGATTATTAAATCTTACTATTGTTCAATTGCAGTCCCACAAGAAGAAAGCCGACGTACTCTTCAACGACGCGGTATACAGAACCATGACCTGCGCCGATGAGAAAGTTCAGGAAGTTAGCGATATGATCTCAAGACAGGTCGAAATATCTCAAGAGGGTCTCGTATTCGCAAACAGGGCGATGGACGAAATGAAAAATTGTACTGAGGTCAATAATAATATCTTTACTAAAGGAGCGTGCCTTGGGTGCGTTGCCTTGAAAACTGAAATGAAGGGAGCTGTTTTCATGACTCAAAGCGGAATTTCCGTAAGTGCATATAAAATTATAATTTCATTATTAGCGAACTTTCAAAACGTGAAGCTGTTAAATAAACGTTACAATTACAAATAAGGAGCGAGTGCCCAATTACTTCCTAATTGAGTTACTACGAAAATGTTGGCTACATAGTTCTACCAATAATAAGCAACAGTTATGGCCATTGAATTATTTTTAAAAGATTTTACACGTTTAAATACTCCAACACATAGTTGATTCCCGATCTGGGTTTTGGTGTATTTCCGTGTGAGATGTGTTCAACTGCAAACACTACGAACCAGTTTGGGTCTCAATATGAATTTAGACAAATTCAATGAATTACAACTTTTGAAACTAATTTAGAAAATCAAATAATTCGTGTGCCTGACTGACGTGTACTTACTCATTGTCAGTACTGACCCCTATCCCAGCTCCAATTTGACCAAGCGGGAATAAATATCAAAACTGTTTAGTTCAATGTGTTTTTAAAATATTTACAGATCGCCCGTATCGATATAGCCCTGGCAAAGTTGCCATTCGGCCTAGAAATGTGCGCAGGCCAACGTCTCTTGGAAGCTGGCATGGGTACAGCCAAGATTATCATGGACCTAAACCGCTGCAAAGTTACCAACACCTTATCCGTCCTTACAGGATCCAACTTGCATACTGTTCCTAACGTAACTGGTGATGTAACTGTAGAAAACGATGCTCCTATCGACCTCACTCAGACAATTTCTGAATGATAGTTTTATTATTTTGTGCTTAAATAAACGGTTTCTTTAGAAAATGTTATTTGAATATTATAACCTGAATACATCATGTGCGAGTATATAATCGGTTAGAAACATTAACCGCGAATAATTGAAAATATACTTGGTCTTTGTTTGGTTGTAATGTAACTAAGTAGATACTTAGTTATTATTAAAACAAATATCAAACACAGACAAAATGTGCGACCTACTGGGACTTGAACCCAAATTTCGTGTCTTACCGTGGTGGTAGACGGCTTTACCAATTAAGCTATAGGCTAGGTCCACCACAGTTAAGCTAACGAGTTTTGTCACGTAGGTACATTCGTAATCGATCCATGTAATTTTGACTCGAACGGGTGGTCATCTCTAGTACCCTACAGTGAGAATTTATGACAAAATTCGTCAACCCAGCAACTGGATCTACAGCCTATATATACCTATACTAGCTTCTGCCCGCGACTCCGTCCGCGTGGAACTCGTTTATATCGCAGGTCCATACAAACTTTTACCCCCCCATTTCACCCCTTTAGGGGATGATTACGGGGATAAAAACTATCCTATGTTACTCTCCATCCCTTCAACTATCTCCACTTAAAAAATCACGTCAATTCGTCGCTCCGTTTTGCCGTGAAAGACGTACAAACATACAAACAAACACACACATACACTTTCGCATTTATAATATTAGTATGGAAGTATGGATATGGATATAGCCCTTCATTGGTAACTTAAGCCACCTGCACAGGTAAGACAATAAGCTGTAATGTGGTTTTGAGACATGCTAAGTCGATTTCTTTCTGTTTGAATTTTTTTAATCATTTCAAATAATCTCAAGCCTGCCTCTTTTTTAGGGTTCCGTAGTCAACCTTATAGTTTCACCATGTCCGTCTGGCCGTCTGTCCGTCCCGTCCGTCTTCGGCTTAGCTCAGTAATCATTACTACTAGAAAACTGTAATTCGGCATGGGTATATAAATCAATCACGCCGACAAAACAGAAGAATAAAATCTTGAATTTTTTTTTTTGGGGTACCTCCCCTACACCTAGTGGGGATGTAATTTTTTTGTCTCGTTAAACCCATAGTGTGGGGTAACGTTGGATAGCTTGAAAATGTTACGGGTTTCTTAAAAAGATTTTTCAAATTAGTGATTCGTTTGCGAGATATTGGGCTTTAAAGCCCAATTTTTTGTTAAATTCATGTGGGAATAATTATGACATCAAAACATTGAAAGCACCTCTCGTAGACAACACACTTAAAATTCCACCTACTCGAAAATGTATTGAAATGTAAATAAATTGCCGCCGTTGATAATCCCAAGGATAATCAAATAGAAGATATTGTTAGCGATAGCCACTTAAAACATAATATCGCTGCTATAAATAACTTCAGCAGCTAACTCTAGTTTACTCTTGCACTGAGCAGCCAACATGAAAATCGTACTGTTTATTTTATTGATACATTTTATTTTAAGGGAGCAGGTCAGTGATCAGACGTTGTAATAAATAACAATAATACTGTTTAATGACTACCTGGCGACTCTTAATCTTCTATTTTTACAGAAAGCACAGTCAAAGGAGATCCTTTCCTCAAAAAGTTACCTGGGACATCTCTCTCAAAATCAGTTAATTGCAATAGATGCGATACAGTCAAAAGAACTCGCCAATTTGGATATAAACAAATTGCTGAGTATCAATGACTTATGGAATAAAATTAAAAATAGTGTCGCTAACGCATGGAACGCCATAAAAGATATAGCTAGCAAAACTAAAGAGAAAATAAACGTGTGGATTCAAGATATAAAGAAACGTGCCGAAGAAATTGCCAAAGATTTTCAAGCTAAGTTGGAAGTACTAAAAGACAAACTTAATAAATTTATACAGGCAGTCAAAGACACCGCAGAAGAAGTAAAACAATGTATCCAAGTAAGTACAAAACTTTATAAAATCTTATATCGTACAATGTAACTGTAACTATTAATGAGTTTATTGTCATTACAGGAAGACAAGGTCGCGATTCAGAAATTACTTAAGCAAATAGCAATACGTGTATCAACTTGTATAGCTGAGAGTGTCAAAAACGCGTCAGTATTAGACAGCTACCAGTCACGACTGGCGCTTGACGACTCTGAATTTGTTAAAGGAGTTGAAGATAAAATCAACAAATGCGTACAAGATGTTGATAATGCTGATGAATGCCTGAATAAGGTTAGAGGAGAAATCTATGACAATATGGAACACACTGAGAACGGCATCATGGAAACTGTAAGTAATAAACTTGATTGAAATACGTATCTAAAATAAGTCGTTTTAAAGGAAAAGTGCCAGGGAACGGTAAAATAGAAGTAAAATATGATTTATTTTCAGAGATCAGTAAGCAGAAGCCTAGTCGAAGATGCCTTAGAGACGATTCTGAAATGTGCATCAGACGGTATCATCGAAGCGTCAGTGGCTATAACAGAAGAAGTGATAAAAATAATTAAGTGTGTTACGAGTGATAAAGAGAAACCTGACGTATAAAAACAGTTTCGAACATGTATCCTAAAGAGTTCAGTGCAGAGTTAATTATGCACGTATGCGATAAATGGATTATTATAATACCTAATAAACCTAAAATAGGTCTTTGAAGATTGAAAATTGTATTTAAACTAATAAAGGATACGCAAAAAATACCTTCCTCTAATTTACCCAGTTAGCGAACGTAGATTCGTTATGCTCTATCTAGGTGACATTGGGTACAGTTTGGATAAAGGTATTAACAATCGCATAAATACTTAGGTATAATATATCATTTAATTGATGACCAACACCTTACACATTTAAATAACGATTAAGGAAAATATGATTGTAGTTTTTAGAATAACTTCATATGCTAGGCATAAGTACAGTCAGAAAATATAAAGCCTTGGCCAAAGGTATTGAGCAGCTCCGTGATAACCTTAAAGATGTGCAAGTTTCAATCAATTTTTATTACGTTCATTTATTGAAATATTTACTTATACACAAAAGTTATTCGTGCATTTATGCTAAGTGGTACTGGAACACAAGTTTCATGTGCTCTACCTACCTCTTTTAGGGTTAAAGGCGTGAATGTATGTATGTATGTAAGTTATTCGTAAAGCTCTCCTGTTACACAGCTTGATCTACCACATTGTTTTTTCTTTTTGTATCTGCAATCAGTCATTCTGACTATATGCAGGTTTGATGTAGTTTTACTGATGGCGTTTGCAACGATTCTCCTGATATACTCCTATTGATACAAAAAATACCTTCCTCTTATTTACCCAGTAAGCGATCGTAGACTCGTTATGCTCTAGGTGACATTGGGTACAGTTGGGATAAAGGTATTAACAATCGCAAAAATACTTATAATATCATTTAATTGATGACCAACACCTTACACATTTAAATAACGATTAAGGAAAATATTATTGTAGTTTTTAGAATAACTTCATTTGCTAGGCATAAGTACAGTCAGACAATATAAAGCCTTGGCCAAAGGTACTGAGCACCCCCGTGATTACCTTAAAGATGTGCAAGTTTCAATCAATTATTATTACGTTCATTTATTTAAATATTTACTTATACACAAAAGTTATTCGTGCATTTATCCTAAAAGTGATACTGGAACACAAGTTTCATGTGCTCTGCCTACCCCTTTTAGGGATAAAGGCGTGAATGTATGTATGTAAGTTATTCATAAAGCTCTCCTGTTACACAGCTAGCTAGGTGTACCACATTGATTTTTCTTTTTGTATCTGCAATCAGTCATTCTGACTATATGCAGATTTGATCTAGTTTTACTGATGGCGTTTGCAACGATTCTCCTGATATACTCCTATTGCTAAAGCCGCGTCCCCACACTGCTGTGGTTTTCACTGCAAGTTGGTTTGGGTGGCTTATCATCACGTGTATCACATTATTATTATTATTTGTATGTTTTTTCTATATCTCGGGACCATGGGGTCCTGGATTTTGGAATGCGTGGGGCCGAAGCAAACAGCGCAGAGGCCCTTTAACACAAAAATAATCTAAAGCGAGGGATACACATGGCGCATACCATGATACAACTGGTGATGGTAACTAAGGTTATTGGGTTGAACGGTGGGTGGTCTGGAAAATGGGTTATGGTAGGAGTCTACACACCCTGGGGGCCTAGACAAGGTTACAATCGACAAGCGCTAACGCCAATAGAAACTAATAAAATGTATGGGAATGACAGATGTTAACGAAAAGTGTTTCGTCGGCATCTGTCATTACCCTACATTTTATTCGTTTCTATTGGCGTTAGCGCTTGTCGATTGTAACCTCGTCTACGGCCCCTGCTGTGACAATCAGTCTCAAAATTGTAAAAAGGCAGGCGGTGATTCGCCAACTCGCTAAGTGGGCCCCACAAAACACTCGCACGCCCAGTGCTGCAATGGAGCAACACGTCTGAGCGGCTGTGAGGTAGTTGAGAGGTGAGTCTGCGGTAGCCAGATTATTAACATGAGCCTGTAGTGACCCACTGCTGGGCAAAGGCCACATAAACATACAATAACACAGAGTATTGAACGGAAATATGGCACTTTTGATTGTCTTTAACAGACATTTTAGTGTCGTTTTGAGACCACATAAATCTTATTTCAATGACAAGATATAAAGTTGGTTAAACGTAGATATAACGTTTAGTAGGGTCAGAGCGTCAAAAAATATTTCTTGTGTTAAAAACGCATATTAGAAACATGGCCAAAAAGTACCATATATTTTAAGGGGGGGAGGAACCCACCTGACTCCTCCCCAAGGTTACGAAATCAATGGATACCACGAAAAATATTTTTTTATTTTTTGAGGTGGTGTTCTATAAAACAACCAAATTAGTGGACTTAGGACCAAATTAGTATTTATTGGGGATGGGCAAACTCGGTTCTGTGACATATATTGTAAATCATACAGCTCCGGCGCTGCGGGAAAGCAGCCCTATCGCCCTTGCGTAACAAATTTATAGGCACTCATGCCTCCCTCCGCGCCTCCGGTTTTTAAAAAACACTCTAGGGGTAGGACAGACAAGACCACGTGGAGTCGGGGTGGGCAGATTCGGTGCAATGACTAAAATTGGTACATGTTACATGTTTTTGACCACGTCACACGTAACTTCAAACACGTATAAAAAAAAATACGCGTCTCCTAGACTCAAATTTGGTGTCATTTGAAAGGGGTGACCAAGCCCTATGATGCGTGATTCAGATGCCAACCCGTGCTTTATGTTCGACATAAACGCTATCAAGCTCTAATAGCTATTAGGCAGGAGAGCGTACTAGTAATCGCTAACTTATGAGTAGGTAGTAATGTGTAAATCAATAAATTCAAGAGAAATATTTCTCTTGAATTTATGTGTGTTGAAACTTAGTAGTTTCTACGAAAATTACGGAAGTGCTCAATAATTTTGCTCATTTTGTTTTGCAATTTCGCTGTATTTCTTAAATCTCATAAACACAATTAATCTCGTATCACAATTATATTGAAAGTTGTCATGACAACGGAACCTGTTATATTATAATTATTTTATCGAGGGCACATAGCGTGGCGTCCTCCATCGACGGGCAGGGTTGCTCCAGTGATGTTGCTAGCACCGTCACTGGCCAGAAAAATAATTACCGATGCCACTTCCTTCGCATCTCCTGGTCTACCTAGTGCGTGCGTCTCTGCGCACTTCTTCAAAAACGCCTCGTATTGCTCATCATTCATGCTTCCTTCTCCTTTCTTGTGTAAACCCGTCGTTATTACCCCAGGGTTAACTGCGTTGACTCGAACGCCTTTCGGTGCCAGCTCCAGTGCTACACACCTCGTAAACTGGTCTAGGGCGGACTTGGACGTGCAGTACGCAAGGACGTTCGGGAAAGATCGTAAGCCCGTCACGCTGGATACATTCACGATGTTCCCCTTGGTTTGCAAGAGGTATGGCGTCGCTAATGTCGTGATGTGATAAGGGGCTCGTACGTTCATGTTCATGACCCTGTCATATTGGGCTAGTGACGTAGTTTCTATTGTTCCGGATTCTAACACACCAGCATTATTAACAAGGACATCAAGCTTGTCGAACTTTTTAATAGTCTCGTTTATAATATTCTGTACGTCGTTCTCATTAGTCATGTCAGCGACCACAATGAGAGGTGAGAGTTTGGCAGGAGAAGAAAATTCACATTGTTTGCCAATTTTCACCAGGTTCTCATGGTTGCGTCCCGTCAGTACTAGGGATGCATTTAATTTGGCGAATTCCAAAGCAGTTTCAGCGCCAATACCAGAACTAGCCCCCGTGATCAGGACAACTTTGTCGGTGAACATTGTGCCTGAGTAACAAAATCATATGTTGTTTATCCATATTTTAGGTACCCATTTGTTTAGATTTAGATTATACTTCACTTGCAAATTAATGGTACCTAATTTATGTTAATCATGAGAATGGGACACGGCGGTGGCAGATGATAGCCATGTCACGTTTTGACTGTTTTGACGTTACATGTATGAAGTTACAGGAAGGTACATGAAGTTACAGGTCTCAATTTATTTTTGATATATTATATTAGGTCCTTACCTATGAAATTGGCGTTTTGTATGGAGAATTTTATGAAAACTGTGATTATCATACATTGAATTTTGCATTCAGCAATGTCAAATACAAACCAAACAAAATTTTGGTAGGAATATAGAAAACTTTTAAGCTACGCTACACATATCTTAATTACTTAAAAATAGTTCGCATCATAAAACTATACGTAATTTAAACACTTGAACCGGCAGCACATGAAAAGGGTGGTTTTCAGGGTTTAATTTGAAACACTAAATAAAAAATTAAAATCTTTTATTTGTATTTAAAACCTTTGTTACATTGTCTAATATTGAAATTAAAAAAAAAATTGGAAGTTGCAATAGAAATGAATAAATTACGTACAAAATAATATCTGTAAAAAAACGCCAATTTCATTAGTAAGGACCTAATAGTTTAAAAAAGTGTACCATTTACTTGATATCAGTTGAATTTTACACATAATGGAATAAAAATATAGGGATACCCTTCATTATCAAAACAAATGATGGTCATCAGTGGCATGGTGTCTAACTTAAGCATACCCCATAGCCCCCCCCCCCCCCCCATACTAATTCCTAAGAGTAGGCTTACTTTGTTATATAAGATAGACAAGCCAATGGGAATCATGCACTAAGGGCACCATGTTACTGGTACGATACTCATAATTCTAAATAAAAAATAAAAAATGAAACAAGTGCAATAAATGAAGTAAACGGTACACTTTAATGAAGACAACCAATTCAATGTAACAGTTTCAAAATCAATCTGTATGGAATGAATGATAAAAAACCGTGCAGTTGTGTTTTGGATGGTCATATAATATTGGAACTGTGCTTTTTGAAGCAACTAAACAGGAATTTTGAGAAGTGTCAAGTAATGAAAAGCAGGCAGATGCCACAACAGAAACAGAACAGAACAGAAGTGTCAAACATTAGCTATGTACTCAGGAAATTAAGGAGCGCTACCATTAAGTTAATAGTGGGTAAAAATTATGAATGTAGATAAAATTCCATTTCTGTCTATATATGTAATCTAACATTGACAGAAGAGCATTTTTTTTTTCACACTATCCTTTCAAACTACCTACTTACTAACTAATGGAATGAAAATGTGAATTGTCATTATCAACAGCCTTTATAAATGCCCATACTGGGTGTAGACCTTGTCACATTGACTATAATGAATGGATAGTCTGGCCCAATGTGGGTTGGGGACTTTACATACACTCTTGAATTTCTTTAAAGCTTTTGTATGCATGTTCCCTTGCAATGTTTTCCTTCCCCGAAAAGCTAATAGTAAATATCAAATCATATTTTTTGTACATGCACCATGCATAAAGACTATACTTAATAATAATAATAATAAATACGTTTAGGACTCTCATTGCAAAGCTGATCTGCTTCAGGGGGGGCAACAACCGCCCCCGAGTCATGCGCTTTGTGAACCAGGCCTTCGCGGGAACTGGTATCAGGCCCCGCGACTACATGGCCTGTGTCACAGAGCGTATTGACTTTCTGAAGCAGAAAGTCTATGCATGGGCAGGCCGTATTCGCCGCTACAGAGAGCGTGTGGACCGATACCAGCAGAATCGCCTTTTCCAGAGCGATCAAAGGAAGGTATACCGAAATTTTGTTTTATTAAACATCCCAACCGTTTCGCGTTTTTCACATGTCTCTCATCCCATTGTGCTTGTGTTACTTATTTTACTAGTATATTAATTATTTATGTATTTTGTGTATACGTTTGTATCGGCGGTATGTTGTGTTGCGTTCCGTGGGTCACGTACGGTGCTGTCTGAAAATCAGCGCTGTAGGTGTCTGTCTGACACCTCGGCATAATGCTGAGACAGCGACCGATTCACTGCCGCGAAGACACACACATTATGTGTAAATTGTATTGTATTTGTACTCCCTTTGTCTCTGTGTGTCTTTTGCGTAGTGAATAAATGTCTTCTTTCTTTCTTTCTTTCTTTCTAAAGTGGGAGGGAGCCGACCTTCGTGTGTCCGACGGGCGACAGCCGGATGCTACTGCGATGGTTGACTTCTGGCGTAGTATCTGGTCGGTGCCAGTCGAACACACCGAAGGCGAGTGGATGAGTGTTGTTGAACGTGAGTGTGAGTTCATCGAACCCATGGGGACTGTTACCGTTAGCCCCGAAGACGTTAGTTGTGCCATCCGTTTGGCGCCGAACTGGAAAAGTCCTGGACCGGATGGATTACACAACTTCTGGCTGAAATGGTTTCGATGCTCACACCTGCGTTTGGCAACGCAGTTCCAGCGAGCGCTTGAGCTCGGTTCCCTGCCATCTTTCTTGACAACTGGTATCACCTCCCTGCTCTATAAGTCCGGTAGTACCACGGAAACGAAAAACTACAGACCCATCACGTGCTTGCCTACGCTGTACAAGCTCCTTACATCCATTTTGAGAGCAAAAATTAACGCACACATCGTTGCAAACAACGTTTTGGCCCCTGCTCAAAATGGATGTAGGGTTGGGTCTCGTGGTACTAAAGAGCTCCTCCTCATAGACATGACCATTTGCCAACGAGTCCGGCGGAACAAAGGGGCCCTCTCGGCCGCCTGGATTGACTACAAGAAGGCCTATGATTCGGTGCCTCATTCATGGCTGAGGAGGATCTTAGAGTTGTATAAAGTTGATGCAGTTCTGAGATCCTTCTTAGGCGCTTGCATGGGGCAGTGGACCACAGTCCTTCGTCAACCGGGGGGAGGAGATTACCCGTCTGGTCTGCAAGACTCTATAAGGATTGAACGTGGGATCTTCCAGGGCGACAGTCTGAGTCCTTTGTGGTTCTGCCTAGCGTTGAATCCGCTTAGCACCCTGCTGAGGGATTCAGGGCTAGGTTGCCGGCTTCGGAGAGAGGGTGAGGTCATTTCTCATCTGCTCTATATGGATGACCTTAAGCTATTTGCACCGAATGCACATGACCTGTTGGAACTACTGAAAACAACAGAAGTCTTCAGTAGCGCCATCAAAATGGAATTTGGTGTCGATAAGTGTGCGGTCATGCATGTACAGCGGGGGAAAGTTGTAAATTCAACAAATTTGCAACTTTCTGAGACAATGACCCTCAAATCTATCTCCGAAGCAGAAACCTATAAGTATCTTGGTATGTCACAGTCATTGGGTATTGAGGGTGAGGGCGTAAAGCGGGCGGTGAAGGAGCGCTTCTTTTGTCGCCTGACCAAAGTACTTAATAGTCTTTTGTCGGGCGGCAACAAGGTGCGCGCCTTCAACGCCTGGGTGATGCCCTTGCTTACTTACTCCTTTGGCGTACTAAGGTGGACCCAGACTGAGCTGGATGCCCTGGACCGAAGAGTCCGAGTACTGCTTACTGCGCATCGCATGCTACACCCACGCTCGTCTGTTATGAGACTGTACATCTCGCGGAAATGTGGAGGTCGCGGCTTTTTAAATGCCAAAGATCTCCACAACCGCGAGGTGTGCAGCCTCAGGGATTATTTCCTAAACAACGAGTGTGGGATGCATCGCGACGTAGTAGCAGCAGACGGAAACTTCACCCCGCTCTCCTTGGCAAACGAGAACTGGCGCAGACTTAAAGTAATGAGCGCTGAGGACCGCAGGGCGGTATGGAGGAGCAAGGAGCTACACGGGCGGTTCTACAAGGCCCTCACAGGGCCCGATGTAGATCTGCTCGCGTCGGTGAACTGGCTACGTTTCGGGGATCTCTTCGGGGAAACCGAAGGTTTTGTCTGTGCAATTGCGGACGAAGTTATCATGACGAACAATTACCGGAGGTATATCCTGAAGGACGGTACGGTCGACATTTGTCGGGCATGCCGCCGTCCCGGGGAGTCACTCAGGCATATTATCTCCGGTTGTGGTCATCTTGCTAACGGCGAGTACTTGCACAGACATAACCTTGTAGCCAGAATTATTCACCAGCAACTTGCTCTACTATACGGTCTTGTGGCCTCCGAAGTGCCTTACTATAAGTACACACCTGCACCAGTTCTCGAAAATGGTCGTGCCACGCTCTATTGAGATCGATCTGTGATCACGGACAGGACTATTCTAGCCAATAGGCCTGATATCGTGCTGACAGATCGATCGAAACGCCAGGCAGTGCTCGTCGACATCACCATCCCCCATGACGAGAACCTCTTGAAGGCCGAGAAGGACAAAGCCAGCAAGTACCTAGACCTGGCTCACGAGGTAACCGCCATGTGGGATGTTGATTCGACGATCATCGTCCCGATAGTCGTTTCGGCGAACGGTTTAATAGCGAAGAGTCTCGACCATCACCTCAAGAGACTCTCGCTAGGCGGCTGGATCAAGGGTCAGATACAGAAGGCGGTACTCCTGGATACTGCGCGTATAGTCAGGAGGTTCCTGTCTCTGTCGCCCTAACCGCCGGTAGCTTAGGCCGCGCCTCGCTGCCGGCTGCACCCTAGGTTAGGTTTTTATAATGATTTTATGTTTTGTATGTATAGTTTTATATTTTACTTTTTAGATATAATTATTGTAAAAACCTAGTCTAAGACGAAATTAAAATAAAGAGTATAATAATAAGTTCTCTATCCATTTTACCCACAATAGCCCCAACACCTGTTGGAACTGGTTCACGGCTATCTACCAATCCAATGCCCGTGAATGGGTGTTCTAGCATAACTGTATAGCACTAAACTTCGTCTCCAAAGGGCCTCTACATGTTGGATCTATGTCCCCATGCAAGTCTTCCAAATGACCAGGCTTCACCCCGTGAAATACAATATTAATATTTTTGTGTATATTTGCATATTTTTTGTAGTAAATTAATGAAGGTGTTCTAGGAAACACTCTAAAAACAATTAGTGTCGTCGTTCTGACGTGAGATTAAAACTGAACCAACAAGAACCTTTGTTTAAGAAATACATAATACCTACTTATAAATAATAAATAAATATTAGGGGACAATCTTACACAAATCGTCCTAGTCCCATAGTAAGCTCAGTAAGGCTTGTGTTATGGGTACTAGACGACGCTATATATAATGGATATAAATACTTAAATACATAGAAAACTTCCATGACTCAGAAACAAATATTCATGCTCATCACACAAATATTTTCCCTTACCGGGATTCGAACCCAGGACCTTCAGCTTCGTAGGCAGCGTCACTACCCACTAGGCTAACCGGTCGTCATAAGTATAGTTACGTATTTATATAAATATCGCTGATGAAAGATAAACTGGAATGGAGAATGCTGCAACGACAGAGGGCCTGGCCCTCTAAAGATACATTTTAGTCCTTTCAACTTAGGAACTTTTTAGGCAAGGTAATGCTAGAATTCCTAACCTAACTGTATGTACCTACTTATTTAGCAACTCACCTGTTTTCGGAATGGAATCGAAATGTAGAACTGAAAGCGATTGCCTATGATCCGATCTGTGTATTTATTTACAGAGGGAAAAACATGTAAGCATCAAGTTTTAGGTTTACTCTGAAAGAATGTTAATAAAGTAACTGACAACAAGAAGTCACGAATTAGTCGAACAACCAAACCAACATGACACAGTACAGTATTCGGTGTTTGTCTTGACATTGACACTGACAGGCGACAGACATCTGTCTGACAGCCGGCCAATTTAAAGGCGATTACACACACACCAACTTGCTATAGCCGCGGTCAGTCGTCCGAGCGCAGCGGACTGGAATCATGGAAGGTCAAAGAGGATCCAGTCATTCCAGTATGAAGTAACCAGTGTCACGCAACTAGGAACAAAAAGAAGAATGACATCCATTTGCTCAAATTCAGCTCTAATCTGACAAGTGTCAGAACAAGTGACAAGTTTTCTATCTGTGCTTCTACCATGGCGGACACAATGCTATCTCTTACTTCCGTTCTTTCTCTTTCTGTCATTCTGTCATTGTGGCATTTGGATGGTAACCATGGATATTGTAACTTCAGGAGAAAACATGTGTGTCAAACAACCAATGCTTTTGAAGAATACAACACGATCTTAATTATTTTCAAATTTATAAACATATGTATAAGATTCTCGTCATCAACCAGTTTAAAGCCAGCATAATAGATACCAAGAACTTTAGTTACCTACCTTCTACCTACCCAAGTACATACAAGTTTGTTTAACCTATAATGTTGAAACGAAATATGTAAGTAGATACCCATAACGAAAATAACGAAATATCGAGCGTAAACATTGATTTACTTTTGAAAATCTACGGCACTTGGATAGTACAAGCGGGAGCTGTCATATAACAAGAAGAATTATGGAAATACATTGGACTGTTTGCGAACGAAATATAGACAGTGTGGACAAATTGGCGAAATTTTGTAAACATAAATATACCTACTGCTAAATAATTTTTAATTACTAATAAATTGGTGTGAAATAAATAAACTGACAAAACATTTATTATCCTTTTATTACTTTGTTAGTGTCGATATACTTAGTGCAATACATAATTTGCTCTTCATGCAGTAGACCTGATCATCATAATTTATCGATATCGATAACGTTGCGTACTAATATTATCGACATCGATAATGTTAAGTACTACATCCCTAATCCCTTTCGTGCCATTATGTTGGTACGACTTACTTCCGTATTGGAATTTTTAAATTTGGTATGGCAAAGTAGCTAAACTGAATTGTCAAATCAAATGACTATGTCACTGTCATCCAAAACTTAGTTCGAAGTCCCGTCTCTTAGAACGTAGTGGTTATATTCTCTTTGAGTATAGAGTCTGGCTACTAGAAGATGACCCTAGAAAAGAGCTTCATATTGAAAAAAGCACCGTGTATAATAACTCGATAATATAATAACCATAGTTACTTACTTGTACAATTCTTATTTTTCTTCAATACGCACAATGCTTCACGAAGCTTCGGTAGTCTAGTGGTTGAGGCATGCGGCTGTCAAAGGGCGGTCGTGGGTTCCATTCCCGGCTCATACCAATGAGTTTTACGGAACTTACGGAATATTTACCGTTAGCTTTTCGGTGAACGAAAACATCGTGAGGAAACCGGTCTAAATAAATAAGTTCTAGTTTCCCTCTGGGTTGGAAGGACATATTGCACCCCTATTTAACCCCTTTAGAGGTGGAATTTTTCAAAACGCTGAAAGCACTTTTTTGTATCTTAATAAGTAATCTTCCTACAAAGTTTCTAGTCTCTAGTTCAAAAAATAATGTTTCCCCCATACAAACATTGCACCCCTATTTAATCCCTTTAGGGGTGGAATTTTCTCAAACGCTGACATGACTTTATTTGTATCTTACTAAGTAATCTTCCTACACAGTTTCAAGTCTCTAGTTCAAAAATTTATGTTTCCCCCATACAAACATTGCACCCCTATTTAACCCCTTTAGGGTTAGAATTTTCTAAAACGCTGAAAGTGCTTTTTTTGTATCATACTAAGTAATCTTCCTACAAAGTTTCAAGTCTCTAGTTCAAAAAATAATGTTTCCCCCATACAAACTTTGCACCCCTGTTTGATCAATTTAGGGGTGGAATTTCCAAAAATCCCGTCTTTACCCTTGCATACGTCATAAAAGTAAGCTCTGGACCAAATTTGAAGTTTCTAGTTCCAGTAGTTTCGGCTGTGCGTTGATGGTAGATCAGGACTTCTTCTTACCATCCGCTTGTACAGTCGACTACAAAGAGATGTATCCATACGATGTTACAAAAATATGTATACATAGACTTTACTACCATAGTAATAAGATATACATACATAACTTTGTAACATTAAAAAACATACTTATCTTTGTAGTCGACTCCAAGTGCCGTAGAAAAGTAAATCAATGTTTACGCTCGATATTTCGTTATTTTCGTTATGGGTATCTACTTACATATTTCGTTACAACATTATAGGCTAAACAAACTTTTTTTTTTTTTTTTACTTCTATAACTTTCTAAGTTGGGCCCCGAAGGGGCCCTCAACTAATTGCCGATAGCATAGGTGGTATAAAATACACACCAAAAATAAAAACAATATATACAAGAAACGGCAAACCATAAAAAGGACAATCTTAAAACTAAAAACTATATACAACTACAGAATTACAGATACTACCTTAAAACTAACAAAACAATACTAAAAACACGCCGCCGGGCGCGCGACCGGCACCGCACCTGCGGTACGGTGACAACCCGATAGCGCGCCCTGCGGCACGCAGGCCACGCCCCCGCCACGCCCCAGCCGCCCGCCATAGCAGCGGCCAAGAGCGAGACGCGTAAACGGAGCCGCATGCGAGTATGCGGCATATAGCCCCTCGATAAAACAAGTAAATTAGTGAAAATGTACAAACCAAAACCTAACATATAACATGCCAACCATGCAGAAACTTAAAAACTATCACTCAAATGAGATGAAATAAAACAAAAACCTAAAAACCTAACAAAAAAACTATACAAACATAAAAGACAACACATGCAAAAACATAAGAATTGCATTACAAAATAATCATAATATACATATAATATACAGTTTTCAAAGTTGCAAAAAGACATGCAAAAATAATGCCGCGCCACGTTTGTCCACATTTACGTCATAAAAAAAATAAAAAAAAACTTGTATGTACTTAGGTAGGTAACTAAAGTTCTTGGTATCTATAATGCTGGCTTTAAACTGGTTGATGACGAGAATCTTATACATATGTTTATAAATTTGAAAATAATTAAGATCGTGTTGTATTCGTCAAAAGCATTGGTTGTTTGACACACATGTTTTCTCCTGAAGTTACAATATCCATGGAAAAAAAAGAAAAAGAACGAAAGAGAAAGAACGGAAGTAAGAGATAGCATGTGTCCGCCATGGTAGAAGCACAGAAAGAAAACTTGTCACTTGTTCTGACACTTGTCAGATTAGAGCTGAATTTGAGCAAATGGATGTCATTCTTCTTTTTGTTCCTAGTTGCGTCAGTTGCGTGACACTGCTAATAATCGAATGACGACAACTAATTAGTTGTAACTAATGTCACTGTCACCTGTCACTACTAGTGACAGATGACAGTGACATTAGCGACTAATGTCAACGTCAAGTTCTATTCGGGCACATTAGATTAGCTTACTAATAATCGAATGATTTTCGAATTAGTCGACTTAGTTGAATGATTATAATAATCGACTAATCCAATTAGTATCATTCAAAGTCGCGCATCACTAGTTGCGTGACACTGTCTAATACCAATAAGGCGCGTACCGTAGTGGTTATATTCTCTTTGGCGCGTACTAGTAAAATTTGTACTGTGCTTATCTTATAGCCTGCAGGACTCAATGCTGGATGTGTGCTGGAACGTCTAACTGTGGCTTTTTAAGAAAAAAAAATGTTTGTCTGTGCCACAAAGTGAGCTGCTTAAGATTCTCTATGGAATGTATAAAACTGTGGCGCCACATGCACGTATGGTGTTTGCTCTCTTTCTTACTGGTTGCAAACGAAAGAGGTATCTAACAGAAGCACCCATTCGGAACGTAAATACACCCCCAGCATAATAGTAGCTATGCATGAAAAACTGACGCGACGAGAATCCTGAAATATTATTCAAGCCAGTCAGTGATCTAACAATAATAGTTTTTCGGTTGTAAGTTGCACAATGTGTGAATAAAGTAAAATACAATTGTTAAGTTTTAGCCTTTTTCATAGTGATAAGTTATTGTAATAAGTCAAGATGTCAGCCCACACGGACCCTGTGGAATCGTTTGATGATTTTTATTCCGAGGTTAGTTCTGTTATCTACTTCTCTTATTACGCTTCAGATGTTACTTAATGCATGACCAACATAAGACATACGTCTTCATATTTTCTTGGACAGTAATTGAATAACCCAGTCACTCTATGACATAAATACAGAGGTTTCAGTTGCAATATGTTAAATTTATCTGTAACGAACTTGATCTTGCCTTGCCAAAACAATGAAACTTTTGGCATGTTGTATGTAATTCCTATCATATCAGACTAACAGTGAATAGAAATATCCCAAATTGGGTTATTGGGTAGCAGCCAAACAGCACAGATTCATAGAAAAGGTGTGGATTAAACCAATATGAGTAGGGCCTAAGATATGGTAGTTTCTAAGTTAACTTATTTGTTTTGATTTTTGTGAACAAATGACCTAGCTTTACATTATACAAACATTGTTAATAAATTTATAAAAAAACTATTTGCCAAATACATGCTGGCTACTGTTTATTCATACGTAAATAATAATAATAATACATTTCAGAGTAGGGATCGGGAATCTGGTACAGTCGACTACAAAGAGATATATACGGCCAAAGTTACAAAAATATGTATACACGACTGTATTGCCTTGACATTAAGGTCGTGTATACATATGTTTGTAACATTGGCCGTATATATCTCTTTGTAGTTGACTGTACCTATTTACCTAAAAATGGCAAAATATATAGTATGCTTCTTAAAATATAGTTTTATTGAGCATGTCTTTGTTTAAATTCTCAATTGAAATGCAAATACTGCTTGTTTACATAAGTTGCTTGTTACATATTATGATAAAACTTGCGTCACTCTAGAAACATTGTTAATAAAATTAATTAAATATAAATAAATACATTAAAAAAAAAACAAATAGCTTATATTCTGGACCTTTCAATGCTTACATGCTTTAGTATTGTAAATGTATATTATGAATTATATCATGTTTTGGCTAAGCTGTCCTTGACATAGGCCAGATGGCGACACTCTTCCTATTTTTCGAGTCCTTCAGTTTTTTGGGACTTTGTCTTCCCATCTTTTGTTTGGTCTACTTCTAGCTCTATTCTTCTTCTGCTGATACCACTCTGTGAATTATTTGGTCCATTTATGCTTACTTCACATGATACGGTCAAGTAAAACGAATTACATGTAGGTAAAATAAAATTACATTTGTAGATGGGTGAATCAACTATTTTCTGTCACTAGTTGCCTAGTACGTCTCTTGAGTAACTTTTGAAAACTGCGATTTTTATTCTTGTCAAGTGCAACCCCTATTTGTATGGACAATCTAGGCACGTTAAAAGTCCGTATTGTAACCAATTTTCTACAAAACTAATTTTGTCTCGTGGCTAATAGGACACAATTACAACAAGTGATAGTTGATTGACCCAGATTTACAAAAAAATATACCGAAATTATTAAACATTTTACTTCAAAAAGATGTTTTACACATTTCAGGTTAAGGAGATCGAGAAGCGAGACTCTGTCTTAACACCAAAGCAGCAGATAGACCGGCTGCTCCGCCCCGGCTCCACCTATTTCAACCTGAACCCCTTTGAAGTGTTGCACCTTGAACCCGACACGTCCCTCGATGAAATCAAGAAGAAGTACCGCCGACTCTCCATCTTGGTGCATCCCGATAAAAACATGGTTAGTTTAAAGTTGATTAAATTTCGATTCCTCAGTCCTCCGAGGAGTTATTGTTTTCAGAATGATTCATTATGTTTTTGCAGACTTTCAATACATGTACTAGCATTATTAACTAGCAAAGTTATCACTATGTTTTGACCATGATCTAGAATACGAACTCTAGTGACCTGATTGTTAGGATCAAGCAAGAGATTTTCCATATATATTTTTTTCTACAGTAACTGTATTCTTTTCATGTTATGAATGGTTGATTTGAATTGTACTGTGTCCTTTAGTACTTATAAAACACGATGCGCGGGATTAGATTTGCTCAGTTTAGGCGGTTACAGCCGTCAACATTTCGTTTTTATCCACAGATGGATTGGATAACATTTGGTGGACGACCCGAAGCTCCGGTACATAGGTAAGGAACGGAAAAATGGGACTGATGCGTGAGAGAGTGAAATATTAGGACAACTTAGGTGTAATTTAAGAAGAAGCACAGTTGAAAGTAGAACTATATTTCTTACTTATCTCAAATCGTGAAAGACAAGCCACAGCCGAAAATAAACAAATCCTAAATTAAATATATACCAAGTGAACTCCAAATGCCGTTTGTGGGATATAAATGTATAGGCTTAACAGTAAAATGTGCATTTATTGCATTGTACTTATTGATTCTTGGAAATAACTTCATTATATCCATCTAAACAAATATGTAACCAAATAAGGCTAGTCATATGAAAAAGTCACATGCGGCTAGAGATTGTTCCAGTAATAACGTCATACATGAAATGACGTTTTCATGAATATCACTTTTATCCAATTAGCTAGTTGTAAATATTACACAGGTATTAGAATTTAAAGAGTAACAGAATCCAGTAAAACTATGGGCTATTAGCAGAAATTTATAAGGTAGTAATATGTGACAATCTTGCAGAATTCGACCACGTGTCATGTACATAACAACAGAATAATATACATTCTTGCATGGATATTTACATACTTAAATACTTAGGAAATACAGGAATGACTCGGAAACAAACATTCCTGCGAGTTAAACTAGTATTTACACCAGGGGTTTGAACCCTGTGTACCGTCAGCAGGGTCACTGCGAACTAGGCTAACGTTTTAGCCCATTATAGTGTGTTATGCGCATGTCAATGAATAAGAGAATGTTCTATGTTATTGCAGGATGATTCGGAACGGGCCCAGCAGGCATTCGAGATAGTAAACAGGGCTTGGAAAACCCTGGAGAATGATGACACGAGGAAGAAGTGTCTGGATATTTATCAGGAGGCTAAGGAACGAACAGAACATATGGTGAGGATCGGGAACTTCTTAACAAAGTAGGGTGGTCTGAGCTGGGTATTTTGAGGACACAATAACTGGTCCCTCTGAAATAACTGTTCTAATTTCAATGACAATTTATACAAGGTATATGTTCGTCAAGCAGTATGTGGTTGATATAACGTCTCTGCCCAGAAAAGGGTTAAAGACTTGTGATGACTAGATGGCATTAGAATTGGGATATCCCTCAAAACTATCCTTTTTAATATTTATTTGTTGAAACTTAACGATTTTCATATAATTTCATTTATGTATACCTAGCCTACAGTACATAACTCGCCTAGGGTAGTAAAACAAAGAATGTCTGAGGTCGCAGGTATAGGAAAGGGCGATAAATATGTAATCAGAGACTTTTTTCCGTCCATGGTGAGAGCAAAATGTTACGTCTCCCTTGGATAGGAAGTGGGACTTTCCGCACGCGTAGAGGTTGGTAATTGCCACTTTATGGACAGGTGTCGCATAATAAATAATTTCCACACGTGACATTTATAATTTCATGAATTTAACAGGAACATTTATTTACCTGGCACAAAACACTTGTTAATAAAGTTTTTGAATGTGAAACAATGTTTATAATGACTTTTCAGATAGAGCAAAAGAAGAAAAAGCAAAAAAAGGAATCTCGCCAAGCTGACGGTATACCGGAGGATGACCCAGTCAAGTTCAAACATGCGGTTTATGTTATGACTATGAAGGTACGTAGGTACATGTTCTATTTTAGTCCAGAAAGTAGAATAAAATAGAGTAAGGCGATTCTCCCACTGCACCGCGTCCCGCCGCGGTGCGCGGAGCGACAGATTTTACCATTGTATGCAAGAATCTCAATTTATATAGAAAACACGCCTAGTACAACACACTGCCGACGCGGCAATGCGCGTGTAAAAAATCTGTCGCTCCGCGCACCGCGGCGGGACGCGGTGCAGTGGGAGAATCGCCTAAGGAATTATCAGGTGGTGAAATTTACAATAAGACTCGAGGACCCGAATTACGTCTTACAGGATATATATGCACTTCCATATTTCTCAGTAATCAGCGTCTTGCTGGATCGATGTGGTTGAAGAGTAGATGGTTTTATTTGCAATAGTCCCCTCAAAGGCACTGCCCTAAAGGACTACGGCGATTATTCGCAAAAGTTCTTTTCTTGATATAAATAATCGCCCATTTTCCAGTTGTTCGCGGACATGGAGCGCAAGCGGCAGCACCTAGAAACCCGAGACCAGGAGGAGCGGAAGCGGAAGCGGGAAGCGGAAATAGATCAGGAAGAGCAGCTCACCATGGAGAAGGAGTGGGCTAAGAACTTTGAGGTACTGCCATTCTGAGCTGATTAGATTTGATTTCGGCTACCCTAATTAGCGATAGGGCGGCCGCCTGTTTTTTGCCTCTACTTGTATTAATTATCTTCTATACAGTGTTCTTTTGTTGAGGTGTACAAGGAAGAGTATTTGTATTCTATTGTACTATTATTATTCTTTTAATATGGTGGCAAACGAGCTTACGGCCCGCCTGGTAAGCGAACGCAGCGCTTGGACGTTTGCAACTGCAGACTCGATGCTGTACGTCATGGTGGCTTTACTGCCTTGTGGTGCCCATATATTCAAACGTGCTTTAGAAGACGCTGATAAGAGCGGTCACACACGGTGACTTTTCGCACCAAACGCAATACTAACGTGATTCAGTATCGATACAGCACGGTAAGCACAAGACGGCGCGCGAGCTCTCTAGCACTATTCGTCTCTCTCTTATTAGAAAACGTAGAAAGTGACGGATAGTGCGGTCTTGTGCTAACCATACAGTTGATTTTAACAGATGATCTATGGCTAGTGGCGCGCGTTGGTATCGCTGAAAAATCGCTTTTTGGGATAAGGTAGCAAGCACATTTACTCAAGGATAACATCAGTGTTATTCTGCTTCGACCCTGATGAGTAAGAGGGATAATCAATTGTTGCTGACAATTGTTCGATTCAAAATGTACGTTATTATTTAATATGGTAGAAACTGCTCAGGTAGAAAATACACCTCGATATCCTGAACAGTTTAATGGAAGTTGTTTTATTTGTTTTTATTTATTTATTATTTAATAAACAGAATATGAAATAGAAATTAAAATCAGAATATAGAAACTTAATAATTAACAGGGTGCCACAAAATGCCACAATTAGTTCATTCGGCACGGCTCGCGAGATAAACTACCCATCTCATTCCAAATGAAAAAGCCTTTTCCACAAGCCACGTGAAATTAAACCTTTTGTTGAGAACTCAGAACAAGTCAGAAGACTGATCTGACTAAAGACTTATCTGTAGTTACTATTTCTCACCTGGCTCGTCTGCGTTTCCAGGAATCTCGACAAAACCGCGTTGACAGCTGGAAGGTGTTCCAGTCAGGCAGCGGCGGGGAGAAGAAAAAAAAGAAGAACAAAATCATGGGCTTCAAGCCGCCCAAACCCAAGCCGGAGAGCAGATAACTCCACGAGCACTCACTATCCATAAGGGTCATACACAGATTAAAAAAGTGTTTTCAAAAGTTCACTTGTTCACTTACATATCCACTGCCAACATTTTCCTAGCGTTACTCGTAGCCGATGCCGGGGTTTTCCCGTTAAGTAGCGGATAGCGCCCACGAACAGAGCGCCCGCCAGGCGCTTTCCTGGCAGTGAAAGTATTTGAAGTTTTGTCCAGCTTTTTTTTTCGGGGGAAATGCTTTTACGTATCCCGCCTGGCTGGGGAACCAGGCCGGGAAGGACTCCCGGGCAGGGACTGCATAACCGAAAAATACCGGTATGTTTTACCGGTATTTTTCGGTTATGCAAACCGATATGATTTCATATCGGTTTTCAAATAACGGTAACGTTAGTTTTTCGTTTTTTCGTTGTCGTAGTCGATAGCTTGAGACATCCTGCGAGTCCCTCACTCTCAACACAGCGCATTCTCTGGAACTCCGGCGACTTGGCCTTTTCTGAAAATCTGTACTGCATTCGCCTAGGACAATAAGCTACGGACGCGGAGTACTTGCGGAAGTCGTCGCAAGTTTTTACCGCTATGAAGCGAAAAGTGGTCAGAAGAGCGTAACGAATATGTCGACTTTGGTCCCTAGCCCATTACTATCGGGGGCAGGTTAGACAAACTAGAACCTACGTCTGTCTATGACCCGCTAGTTTAGTTTTAGTGGTCGTGTGAGGCTTAATAGGAATAATAGAAAGTTATTAGATTTTTGCGGTCTAGTTTACTATACTTTTGTTTACGCAAAATTGAACAACCCTATACTTACCACAAATACACCTTGATTGGATATTCACCCAGAGACATTAAAATTTTAGAAATGCATAGATGTGAAAAATTAAAAAGACGCTGTAAATACATTAATTAATTTTTCTCAAACATGCAATGAAATATTGACGTTGTGTTCTTCAGAATGGGCTTCGACGTGTCACGTTTCGGGTGCAGCGAGACGAGAGATCCGTAATGGCATTTCATACAAAATTGGAGGCCTAGGCCGGCAAGATGGTCTTTTTTAATTTCGATGCTGTGCTGCCGTGGCTTTCAGCCATGAAAATTAAAGTTTGATTTCTTGGAGTTTTTTTTATTTTTTTTATTGCATTTTTAAGAAAAGCACTATAGTAATGTACTATTGTTTGACACTATATTTAATGACTCTTTTTATTGTAATGAACAATGCATTAGAAATAAGGCTATCCAATGCAGAACCATGTTGGTAACATTGATAACCGATAAAGCCTTCCGAATCTATATTTAAGTGACAATTTAACTTATACCCGTCTTCGTCGTTCTTCGTTCTTCTTCGTCTTTCGACGGAGGATGCTCAAATATATTGTATAGTCAGGTCAGTCAGTCAAGTCTGAAATATATTGAATAAAGTCATCTCATAATCGCAGCTCGACAGGCGTCTATATTTGTCATTGTTTACACCTGACATACGTGCTTCCATATGTGGAAATACTAAGTGTAATTAACTAATAAGTTTCATGATCATATTCTCGCAACTAAGAGCTTGCTTATTTATTATGACCTTAGCACCCTTAACACTTTCGCAACCGGACTAAAAATGGAACAATACACCAGAAACCGACAGAACTCGTTAGGCGTGTAGGTTTATACTAGTGCTTACCAGGCGGGTTCTTGGTTACGAACGTGTTAAGTTTGAAGTTTGTGTTCATAAATTGATGTATTGAGCTTCGCACGACCTTATAGTTAATGTAAAACAACCTTGGTTTAACTATTCAAAACTACTTTTGAATTTGTGATACAGTTCAACAGATATATGATTTTTCTTATTAATTTTACCACCAGCAATAGATATTTCTTAGTGATAAACTAAACCGCATGTCCAGAGGCTCTAGTATAAGTTTTACCGATACAAAACTTTATATGGGATTTAACAGCTAAACGCAAACGCGGTCGTAACGTTTTGTTTGGTAAAACTTATATAAGGTGGGCCAAATGAAGTCATCCGATGTTGTTTAGAGAGCCATACAACATCGGATGACTTCTTTTGGCCCACCTTTACTAGAGCCTCAGATCTTGTCTTACGAATTGTTTGCTGACTGCATCAGTGATGATATTTCTAAGCGAGAAACAAATACACCAATTGTAACGCCATTGACACCTAGTCGTTACTTTGTAACGTGCGAATCGGTTTGTGGCGTTGCTGCGTTCTTAGTATTCAGGAAATTCTCGAAGTATACATGATGTTAAAATTATAATTATAGTATTAAACTTTGTAAATACATTTGCTATTTCATTTGACACAGTGATGTGATGTCTTTTAGGCAATTGACTAAATAACCTAATAGTTAAAGGTTAATGTCGGAGAGGCAACCGGATGGCTCGCGGTATTTGTTCCCGAAGTGTTGTGGAACCGCCCTGTGCAACCCGAACTGAGCCAACTGACTGGTTCGCAAATAGGTATGGGTGGTAAAAAAAAAAATTGTTGCGAGGCAACCGATTGAAACGCGGTAGCCTGAAAGTGTGTACGCTGTTTATATAATGAAATTTTTATGCCATCCCTCCTAGTGCGACCGGAGCCGAGTAAGCGAGTGAAGAAAAAAAATTGCAGGCAACCGCTTGAAAATTGGCATGTTTGTTCTTCATCACATACAAAAAAATGCCATCCGTCCCGGCCGGTCGGTTATCGAACCGTCAAGAGTTGGAAGCCGGAAAAAAATGGTGGTGGACGAGAACTTAGGAAAAATGCACTTAAAATCATTGAAATCGGATGGCATTTGTTTTTCGAGTCTTGTATGATGTGATAAATGATATGCACAAATGCCATCCCTATCCCATGAAATGTCATCCCGCTGTGGCCACCCTTACAAACGCAAATTTCGTCAAATTGGAATACGCGCAATAAAAGATTTTTTCGCGTGGGAGGCACGGTGCGGGGTCTCAACTCTCAAGTAAAGTTGCTGTACAATTCACCGGTATTTACGCCTATAGTATACAGGGTGTCCCAAAACTTTGCAACACGGATTGAAAGTACCTTAAATGTTGAAGATAGGAAATTTTACTGAAAGAAGACTTAATTTTTCACCGGGTTAATAAAAAAGGAGATTCTCAATTCGGTTATATTTTTTTTATTGATCTCAAAGTGGGTCAAGCTTCGGCTGGACTCGACATGAGTTTTTATCCGTTCGGGAGCAAAACGGTTATAATATTTGTACCTACTCCTCAGGATGCTCAAAAATATTTCAACAACTAAAGCCCTGACAATAGAATGGTGTTTAGATGAGTTTCAAACTAAATAAAGCCTGGAACCTGGAACGCACTGGCGCACGGCCTGCGATGGCGGTCAATAGTAAACTTGACAATTTATTTACTATATACCCCCACCGCAGGCCGCGCTGGTGTGATTCAGGCTTTATGCATATTTTGTAAAGAGGCTTGTTTTTGGGGATGGCCAATAGTAGGCAGTGTAGAGTAGGCAACAATAACTTACTTCCAGATTCATTTCGTCCGAGCTTTATACTTATTGCGTTTTGTGAATTAGGTAAACAACCAGTATCAATTTAAACTTTATTGCCAGCGTCAAAAGATATAATTCGGCTATTCCTCTTCGCAGTCGACGACCATGTCGCTCGGCGGGCCAGGGTGCTGCGGCGGCGAGAAGTTCAGGTAGATGCTGTTCGTCATTATCATCGCGGCGAACGAGAATAGGAACCTGGAAATAAATGTTTTGAAGTATAGCCATAGTCATATACTGATGCCAAGTTTCCGTCAATAAATATTTTTTGGTAAGTACCTACCTACAAGCTTTTATTGGTGATTGACTTTTCTGCAGTCATTAAATACTTTTGGAGGGGATTCTAAGAGCCCAAACACAACGAGTATATTTTGGGTAAGATTCGACCTAAACTAAAGTACTTAACTAACATACAATATAGAAACACTGCAAGTTAAAACTAGCTAATAAAAATATGTTATGCCGGCTGTACACATTGGGCCAACGTTGGCGCGTGAGCAAGAGGCAGCTATGCGTTAGAGGGAGAGGGCTATAACTCGATCTCTTTCGTTTACATAGCTGCCTCCTGCTCACGCGCCAACGTTGGCCCAATGTGTACAGCCGGCATAAAGCCTGCTGTACACACTGGGCCAACGTTGGCGCGGAGCAGAATGCAGCTATGCGTTAGAGGAAGAGGGTTTTATTTCGTTCTCATGCGTTTGCATAGCTGCATCTTGCTCACGCGCCAACGATGGCCCAGTGTGTACAGCCGGCATAAGGTGTATGAATTATTTGGACCGTGTGGCTTCAAACTAGCTTGGGGTAGCTTGCTAACGCTTTTCTTTAGCTTAGTCAGAAGTGTCCTTGAGTATGGTTCGCCGATTTGGTCTCCGTACTACTCGGTACACACCAACAGTATAGAACGAGTACAGAAATATTTCTTGAAGATTCTAGTACTTACTCAGGTATAACCTCGGACGAACATATAAGTCATACTTTAGTAGGCTGAAAAAATTTGGTATTCCTACACTGGAAGCCCGCCGCAAAATGTACGACTTTTTATACTTACATAAAATTTTGCATTCAAACATCGATTCAACTTGTCTGCTTTCAGCCTTAACCTTTAACACGCCCCGTTTCAGAGGTCGCGCTTGCAAAGTTTTTTCCCTGAGAGTATACAGAAACAACACATCTTTCTATAATCCAGTCACAAGGATGTGTCGTCAGTACAACGACTTGGCTGCTAATAATAATACTGACCTAATTGATATATTTGATCCACGCATTACTAAATTCAAAAAGTCCTTAACGGACGTCCTCTTCTCTACTCACCCTGAATAATACTAAGTTGTTACTCTAACTTTTGTTTTAGATTTGCTTAAGTTCGTTTCAGACGTTTTTATCATTTTGGACTTGTTTTTGTGATTTATACTTACTGCATATGATATTAATATTCAATGCAGATTCGTCGCTGTTGCTTGCATACGCGCTAACTTGCTGATCATGCTGTGTGCACTTGCCTTGGATGTCATGCTAGTCTATAAGCTATTCATAAAGAACCATTGTATCTCATAATTTATGATATCTGTAAAGTGTACCTAATAAATAAATAAATAAATAAATAAACTGCTGGAAGCGACAAGGTATCAAGGTGTTCGGGTAGGTACCTACTTTATGTGTTCGATTGTACTTGTTTGACATCAAGTTCGTGAACTAGGTATGTTGATTGGGGGATTTGGGGGTAAATTTGAGAAATACGTGTCACATTCCATTTGACGTCTATCGTATTATTCCACCGCGACGAGTTCGGGAATGGAAGAGCTCTGTCAGTTCATATAAACTTCGAAGTATCTAAAACTGCCACCTCCAATTCCATTTTGCTAATATTTAGGTACCTACCTAGTTACTAGCGTGTCGGTTTCTTACCAGAGAACTCCGCCCAAGAAGATTTTATTGTAAAAGTTTTGTTTGGCTTTGTACCAGGGGCCCCACGGGCCACACGGGATCGGCAACTCGTTCATGTGTGCATCGCAGTCCTCTGTCAAACAATAACTTTCTATTAAATAATTCGCTTCCTTCGGCTGATATGATGATGATGATGATTAAATAATTCGCTTGAACTGTGATGGCCGTAAAATGACTTTGTAAATAGAGTAGGTACCCCTCTAGTAACACTTCTATAGTTCCTTATGGCCGCTCCACACGATGGGCCACCCTGACCCAACATACAGGACGCGGCTATGCGGTAGAACGAGACATAAATATGTCTTAATTTAACGCATAAAGTTGCGTCCTGTATAATGTGTCAGGATGGCCCATCGTGTGGAGCGGCCATCAGGTTGTCACTGTCGCATATGGGTTGCTGGGTCTTGCTTGGTTATGTACAGTATAAATTCCTGATCATGATCCTGATTAACCACAGTACTCGTACTTATATGGCTACAAGCAGTGAAACAAATCCATACAAGCGTCCTATTGCGACGCACTCACACAAACGCATCGATACAGTAAACTATTAGGTGCAAGTCGCGGTAGTCGGCGGTGCCTACATCAGACGGCCTACCGCGAAACGAAAACTAACTTCGTTCGTGTATGTGTGTATTATAAATTAGAATTAATTAAATTTAATCTAATATTAACTTTTTGACGTTTAATGTATTTGTGCATTCATAAATAGTCTTCGGACACATTGGTACAATTTCCGTATTTGTACAAACGCATTAGAAGTGCAAGTTTGTACAACGTTTAATGACTACTTATCCATATTTGTACACATTCAAAAATGTTTGATATGGAATAAGAAAACAGTTTGATTACCGTAAAATGCTGCAACTTTGCCATTTAAACTCAATTTTGCCTATTTCGTTTCAATTATGACCTCTCGAATTTGCTTAGTTTTTTCTTGTTTTTTACCATTTGGTAGGAATTTTCATTATTCTGGCAACACATATTTAATTTTTTACAATGGTAACTCCATTGTTGCTCCGCCAGTTACGCATCATAAGTCGGAGTGAGTGGCAGCATTTTTTTAGTGTCTCGCAACTTTTGAACTTTTATCTACAAAAAAGGTGTTTTTTGAGAAGTGGTAACGTCCCAGGGTAAGTAAAGACTGTCTATATTCCACAAGTTTAATATTTTCAAGAAAAGGACATGATTTCAGCATAATAACGTACTAGGCAATATTGGGCAGTGTTTTGGAAACTTGAATGACACAATTTTGCCTGGGTCTAGGGCTGTCACTAGCTGGGTTTTATAAATGTACAGAAAATAGTAAAAATAAGCCTGCTTAAATGAGTTTATTTATTACAAGCTTTTTATTAACTTGCAATGATTGTTGGTTTAAGTCAAATCTTGCAAGTCGATTTTCACCAACTTTCAGTGTGGGTAGATCTGCTGACAATGCAGTAATAAACTAACGTTAACAAAAAAAACGTAAAGGTACTTAAGTTATTTTTATTGTAATTACTTGCAAATTGTATATCTATTGTATTATAATTATGTTGTATGTTTGTCTTTTAGTTCAAGATTTGCAATAAATTTTTCAACCACTTATTAGCGACCAATTGAGGTGTTTAACGTACTTATGTAACTTGGGTGACAGTGCAATGTTTATGGTACCATCGAGATGGTCTGATAATGGAGACCGAAGATAGAAACTTCTAAACAACACATAATAAACCCACTGTGTTTAGGCTCGTTTGATTTGTCTTGCAGTTATCTTTCTTATCAAATGGGTTGTCAGGTCGATTACCTACAGTTGGAGTTTAAAGGTGATGGGACTGATTAGAACTTTACAATGAAATAGAACTTTACACTATAATAATGCATTGTGAATTAGCAAAAAAGTGTACTTGCAATGTACTTATAATAAATAAATAAAAGACCGGGTTGCACTCCGGGAGTGCCGGCAGAAGTGAAAACTCAATAACATTGTAACAGTTTTTCGATCAGGTCACGTGACATCTTACGGTGTCACCCTAAAAATGAATTTGGCGCAAATTTATGAACGATTATCAATTATTTAGGCGTTATTCCGTTTAAAAAAAATAAGGAAAAAAATGGGTATTATTGTTTGTTGATTATTTTGTAACTAAAAATAAAAATATATTATTATATAATGATCTTTTTTTTGGCACAACCCTACAGTTAACAATATTTTTGTATAGAAAGTTTGTGGAACCTGCTACAACTTTACCTATTGCCTGTGAAAAAAAAAGTATTAAGCTTATGGCAATAATTTGACTGCCAGGGACAAGCCCAATGTCTCATGCACACGAGTAAATATTATTACAAATAGCAACACATTATTTATTGAGATATCCGCCTAGGCAAAGTTACGTCTTAGGTCTACAACTTTGCCTGCCACTTTGATTGCTTGTAAATCGGAAATACAGTATGATTAGGTAATGAGATTTGAGTCTTATCTGGCAAGACATAGGGTATGTTTTCCGACTAATACTCATTAAACTCATAATGAAAAATAGGTTCACAGATATAAGAAAAAAACGTCAAAATCCAGGCAAAGTTGCAGCATTTTACGGTAATAGAACATTTAATGAAATCATACAGCTTCAACATAAATAAGCGAGGTATGAACAAAAAAAAACCTCCGTTAGAACATTAGTTATAATCATGTAATTTAGATCAAGGTACTAACGTTGAAAATGAGTGCCTCATTTCGCCGTTAAACGTAAGTTTGGCGAACCTAATTTAAGCCTAAAATGTACCATACTTTTTTTTTGTGAAATAAATTAAAAAAAAAAAAAAAAAATGAACTTAAATAAAAACTCAATTATCTTAAACAACTTGAAGTTAAGTCACTAGCCAATATTTTATATATTTCATCAATTCCATCATTTCCGTTTATTTCATCGTTTTGTTTACTAGATTGTTTTGGTTCCTCTTCACTTGTTAAAACGTCATCATCGCAAAGTAATTCTTTTTTAAAAAGAGGTTGGAGGCTCTTAGTTTGTTCAAGCATTCTAAAACACAAATTTTGTCGTTTAGAAGTTCATCCAAAATTTCTTTAATTTTCTTACTTTTCCTACATTGTGCTTTTTCACCTCTGTGATGAATCGCACGTAAAATTTAAAAATCGTTACGTACCGTCGTGTTGCTTCCTCTTTTAAAAATGAAACCACGTAAACAAGCGAGTCCTTGAGAGGGCCAATTTCCCTATTAACGACTTTATGCCAGGCTTCCACACTATTCGTCGTCCTATGGTGGTCTCCGTAACAGCTCAACATTTGCATCATTTTGGGCGTCAGCCACTGCTTCTCAAAATATTCGATGAATAATGTTATATTATTTGTTTGTTTTGTGGTATCTTTAATAGTTAACCATGCTTCCGGGATATAGTGACTGGGCAAAAGAGCTAAGACTGTTGTTAAATACGTAAATTTTATCTCAGTGAGATTGTCCATGTTAAAAAATTTTGCTTTTCGTATAACTGCCTGGGTATAATAAATAAAGATATAAATAAATATTAGGGGACAATCTTACACAAATCGACCTAGTCCCATAGTAAGCTCATGAAAGAAACATCCTTTGCATTTAGCGTGGGGAAAAACTTTTTGGATTGCGTTCATCATTGCAGTTTCATAATCAATTCGAAAAGTTTTCGGGTCCCAGTTAGGAACTTTCTGCAATATTAAACTAAGCATTCTAGTATAAGTATCTTCCGATTTGTTGGATAGTAAGACATATATCAACGGAAATATGTTTGGTGAATTTTCAGTACTGTTAATTCTTCCATGTATGGAATAAATTTGGTAAAACGGATTCGTGCAAGATTTGAACGTTCCGTCTCCGAAAAAATCTTCTACAGATGGAAGTAGTTTCATAGCATCCGCAGTCATAAACACTAAAATTTTATCATCGCAGCCATCAATTATTATTAAAAAATTGTCTGCTAAATAGGTGGGGATTTCAACTACATTGACTGTGTTAAATTTCAATTTATTTACATTGTATTTTTTTTTCTGCATTGGTAAAGCCCACTTTTTAGCGACTCGAACGCCGGCACTGCTGCTACAAAGTTCATTCCTTTGTCAATTAAATCTTTGAAACTTTCATCGTATATTTTCTTAACAGGAGTGTAGACGCTGTACACCTTAACTATCAGAAAAACCTCGTAGTATTTAAAAATAACGTGCAGATTTTAATTAGGATTTTTGACACAGAAAAATATACATGACAGATTAAAGAAACATAGAATTATGACAAGTGACAGCAACACGGCAAAGAGGCCGTCGTCAACACTCCCCACCCTAGTGCGAAACTAGCACTTAATCAGCTAATGGTACAGGTGCAACGCGCGCCACGGACCGGCGCAGCACGCCGGTAGCGGTGGTGACTTCAACCACTCTGATGCGGCCGTCCTTGCCAGGCACGACACTCTTAACTAAGCCCCGTGGCCATACGTTTCGAGGGGAGTCAGGATCAACGACCAGCACGAGATCACCGACACTCAGTGGCCTCTTCTCTTGTTGCCACTTCTTTCTAGGAAGCAGTTGGGGAAGGAACTCCTTTAGCCAACGTTGCCAGTACATGTCCGCCAATCGCTGAGCGATGCGCCACTGCTTCCTTAAGGCTAGATCCGGTTCGAAGGACCACTTTGTAGACGCTGTACACCTTAACTATCAGAAAAACCTCGTAGTATTTAAAAATAACGTGCAGATTTTAATTAGGATTTTTGACACAGAAAAATATACATGACAGATTAAAGAAACATAGAATTATGACAAGTGACAGCAACACGGTAAAGAGGCCGTCGTCAACACTCCCCACCCTAGTGCGAAACTAGCACTTAATCAGCTAATGGTACAGGTGCAACGCGCGCCACGGACCGGCGCAGCACGCCGGTAGCGGTGGTGACTTCAACCACTCTGATGCGGCCGTCCTTGCCAGGCACGACACTCTTAACTAAGCCCCGTGGCCATACGTTTCGAGGGGAGTCAGGATCAACGACCAGCACGAGATCACCGACACTCAGTGGCCTCTTCTCTTGTTGCCACTTCTTTCTAGCAAGCAGTTGGGGAAGGAACTCCTTTAGCCAACGTTGCCAGTACATGTCCACCAATCGCTGAGCGATGCGCCACTGCTTCCTTAAGGCTAGATCCGAATCGTCAAATACTCCATTCAGTGGTAATTTGGATGAAGAGCCTATGAGGAAATGGTTGGGCGTAAGCGCTTCAGTAGTTCCCGGCTCTACAGAGACATGTGTTAAAGGTCGACCGTTCATAATACCTTCAACTTCCGCTAGAAGAATACTCAAGGTTTCATCGCGGGGTGCTCGTTCCTTCAAAATGACATGGAGTGATCTCTTGACAGACCGTATTAAGCGCTCCCACGCCCCACCCCAATGGGGACTAACGGGGGGAATGAAGGTCCAGTGAGCTTGATTATTAACGGCCTCCATTCTTAGAGATTCTTCGTCGAGCTCCTCTACAGATCTTCGCAGTTCTGCCTCTGCGCCCCGAAGGTTGGTGCCGTTATCTGAGTAAATGTGCGCTGGCCAACCACGTCGAGACGCCATCCTGCGTAGTGCCATGATTAATGAGTCGGTGGTAAGTGAGTGCACGATTTCTATGTGAACCGCGCGAACAGTGAGGCAGGTGAACAAAACGCCATAACGTTTCTCTCGGTGCCTGCCTACCGTGACCTCCAAGGGTCCGAATAGGTCAATGCCGCAGAAGGTAAAGGCGCGCTGATGATGCGCCATGCGTGCCTGAGGCAAGTCACCCATTCGAGGCACCTGTGGGGTAGCCCTTCTTAGCCTGCAGAACATGCAACGGGACACGACAGTCTTGACAGTAGGACGCAACTGAATTATCCAGTACATCTGTTTCATGTCGTTCACTACTGCTTCTAGGTGTCCGAGCGCAGCCTTAACATGATAGTGCTTTACCAAAAGTCGAGTAGTAGGATATCGTCCATCAAGGATTACAGGTCTTTTCGCGTCCTGAGATACGTCGCAAACAGCATCTATGCGACCACTCATACGTAAAACACCATTCTCGTCAAAGTAAGGGGAGAGATTTCTCAATCTGCTATCGCGTGGCAAGTCTTTGCTCATCTTTATTGCGTCCAAATCGCTGGCAAACGAATCCTCTTGAGCTTGCCGCAGAACCAATATCTTTGCTTGCTCCATCAGAACGTAGTCGTCGAGTGGAGTAAGACCTCTACACTTATTTGTGAACTTCAGAACAGAAGCAGCAGATCGAACAAACCGTAGCCATGAGGAGAAGCGCTCAGGGTCGGGAACGGGTAAGCGTGCAGGTGAATTTTGTACGACGGTCACGCAAGCTTCAAAACTGTCCCTATTCTCAGGTTCTATGACGTTCACTGGCCAGTTGCTCTCCTGTTCGTATAAAAACGAAGGCCCTTTGAACCATTCATTGAGAAATGAGTGATAGTTGAACGTTTCTCTAGTAGCAATGTCTGCCACGTTCAGTCCAGTGGGCACATATCTCCACTCGGAGGCTTTTGTGAGGTCATCTATTTCACCTAACCTATTAGCTTCGAAAGTCTTGTACTGACGGGTGTTGTTGTATATCCAGTGTAGTACAGTGCTGGAATCGCACCAAAAGTATCGCCGAGTGACGTGTAAACGATGCGTCTTTGCTATCGTATCCGCGAGCCGTGCTGCTAGATGTGCAGCCTGAAGTTCCAAACGTGGCACGGTTTGAGGTTTCACTGACGATACTCGGGACTTGCTGGCAACAAATGCAACAAATATCTGACCGTTGTTCTTCCAGCGCCAGTATGCGACAGCGGACATTGCTTTGAGCGAAGCGTCGCTAAATAAATGCAATTCCAAATCGCCGTAGCTTAGCTTGGTCACAACACTAGTGGAAGGGCTTCCTACACCAGCGGTCAGTTCATCTTCCAACTCATTAAATCTGGCAGCGCAAGATTGGTACCATCTCGGCAGGCGAATTTCTCCAATAACTTTTAATAGTGCGAGCCAACTAGGTACACCATTTTTTATACAACTCGTCTGGAATAATATCGTCCCAATCAATAAGTAGACGCCAAGTGTCTTGAAGCATGATTTTGCCTTGCGTAGTGAAAGGTGCCAAGAACCCGAACACGTCAAAAATAGACATTATGACACGTAACATTATTCGTTTCGTGGGTCTTTGTTCGCCATTAATCACACACTCAGGGATGCGCTTAAATGACACATCGAAACCAAGTTCGTCTTTAGCGGGGTACCAAATTAGTCCGAGGGTGCGCTCGCCTTCGTCATGTTCGTCAAGTCCAAACGTCACAGCTGTAGTACCTAAAATATCTTTAGGAATAGTGTCGAGTACAGTAGCGCTATTACACGTCCAGTTGCGGATCTCGAAACCTCCCGCGCTGTGAATATCTCGAATATTCTTGACCATAGTGATGGCGGTAGGCTCATCCGGCAGACTATCGATATAGTCGTCCATGTAGTGCTGGTGATGTATAGCGGCGACAGCAGCTGGGAGCGTCGACTCGAACCTGCTTGCGTTCTTGTTCTTTATGTACTGCGCTACAAAGGGAGAGCAGTTAGCACCAAAAATCAGTGACGTCATTGCGTACGTCTTTACTGGGCCTGTGGGTTCGCTGCCTCTCCACAGGAATCTAAGGGCATTCTGATCTACAGAATTAATTTTTATTCTCAAAAACATATCCTTAATGTCACCGGTTACTGCTACTCTGTCCTCTCGAAAACGAACCATAATGCCGAACAAAGAAGCGAGTAAATCCGGACCTGTGAGAAGAAAATCGTTTAAGGATTTGCCTTGGCTTCTGGCAGCTGCGTCATACACTAACCGGAGTTTCTTCTTATTTGGATTGTCAACTCCAAAATGTGGTAAATACCAAGTATTTGGCGTGAGTGACGTGTCAGCCATTTCCCGAGCAAAGTCGTTCTCAAGCAAATGGTGGACACGTTCCTCGTACCTGTGTGCGTAAGCTTTATCGGCTAGCATCTTTCTCTCTACACCTTGTAGCCTCTTGAATGCGCTGGGAAAACTATCGGGCAAGCTACCGTGCGGATCTTTCCAAGGCAGACCCACAGTCCATCTGCCGTTGTTAAGAGTCCGCAGCAAGCTCGATTCTTCATACAAACGTAGTTACGTCCTTACTTTAATATAACATGTCACATTATCATGAAATTCTCTAAATATAATGAGGTAAGATATATCTAGGGCTAAAACTAGTTTATGACTCTTAAAATGTTAATAGAAAGAAAATAGAGCGAGTACAAGTTTTGCATTTTTAGACCCCAGAAAGTTGTTCAGTTCGGCGGCCTACTACGACCAAAATATAGTTTAGATTGGAGTCAAAACCTATTTCCGGTGTCGATTAAACTATGCAGTTTGAAAAGAAAAAAGATTTATCAAAATTGATCTTGTAGTTTTAAAATGAGAGCGTAACTACGAAAACCTTAAAATAAATTACAAGAATTTGATGCGAAACTGCAGCGAATTACTCTAGCGCGGGGAACGGTCCGGGGGGGGGGGAGGGCGGTACGCACCGCCCTTATCATAGCTAGTCCTTGCCGTGCGCTTAGTTTAGTGACAATAGTGACCCATTTGCTGTGCGCGGGAGCGACGTATTGTTTTGGTGAATTATCTTCCTACGATAATCGCGGTCAATTCACGACTTGGACTGATAAAACGGATTTGATTTTTCTTGGTGATACTGGTGGTGTGTGTGATCATACTGATCATACTGATCGACGATCTGTGGCTTTCTTATGGACTTTGCATTTTTATGTTACAAAAATGGATAAACCGGGTAAGTACCTACTTATATGCATTTTAGTCAAGTTCCAAGTATACAAATAAATTATATACATGTAATATGTACATATTATATTAATGTATATGAGTACCTAGTCATTAATCCTTAGTTGACGTGTTATTTAATTTATTTGGTAGGTAAACAAAATTTTAATCTCACAGTAGGTACTCATTCGGTATTAAATAGGTAGGTACCTACGTAAATATCACTTGGGTACGTCAAATCATTCTGGATATGGCTTTGGTGATATATAGTTTGATTCTTTTATATAGCCAAAACAAAATACTTACTTAGTTAAAAAATAATAATACGCTATAAATTTAAATAAGACGAGGATGAACGAACGGACTTTATACGAAAACTACCTATCACACATTATTGCTTAGAAATTTTAATTAGTTTACCTAACTAGGTATGTAAGTTATAGTATAGTATCCTAAAGTATATAGGATAGGTTTTTTCGTCACTCTCTATAGTAATCTACGTACTTCTATACAACGTGTTAATAAAATAACGCAAAACCTGAAAACTGTTTGTTCAGAATCGAGAGTAAAATGCGAAAAAAATAAAAAATAAAAATTTGACGCGATTTATTTTTTACATTTGTATGGAGCAGGTCGCCCCAGACGGCCAACACTCCATACAAATGTAAAAAATAAATCTTGTCAAATTTTTATTTTTTATTTTTTTCGCATTCTATGCTCGATTCTGAACAAACTGTTTTCAGGTTTTGCGTTATTTTATTAACACGTTGTATATCATAATTATATATAGAAATTGGCACTTACCTACCCTTCAACTTTTTTGATCGAGTGACCTGACAATAACAATACTAGGTAGGTATCTAAATAAAAAAATGACGACGCGACAATAGCAGTTGTTTCTCGGTGCTACTTGAACCTTGGTTGTAGGTATTTATTATTTATGTATGTACTAGGTTCTTACTATATTATGTGCTCAGGTTGGCGCTTGTCCAATTTGTAGATATAAGATGTACAAGGTACATAGGTACATATATTTTTCAACTAAAACTATAAGGGGGCAAACAAGCATACGGTCCACCTGATGGTAAGCGATCACGGGAGCGTATAGACGTTTATAATTACCTATAGTTATTTTTTTTTCTAGAAGCGAAAAGGTGTTCAAAGACAAAATTATGGCTATCGGCTCGAAGGAAGAAAAGAGGACCGGCTCGTCGTCAAAAAGAAAATATAAATCGTAATAGGTAAGTTATAATAAGGCTATAAATTCAAATTTCATTTATTTATGGACCAACTAGGATCATTGTTGTAAGTAGGTAGTTTTTACCAAAAATAAAAACAATAATGTATGATCTTTTTTTATTTCCTTCAATACACCAAATCTTCAATGTGAATAAATATTTATAGGGTAGGTTCCTAGTAAAAAAGATCTGGATTCTAATTAGTGCGTATTTTTATTGATCATAAGATATTGGACACCTATTTTAAAAATACACACAACCGAACATAGAACCTGCTTTTTTGAAGTCTGTAAAAATGACGAAGTTATGGCGCGTAGATAATCCGCGTGACTTCACAAACGTATGAACCGTGACGTTACGCGCACTTATAACTTCGACATTTTTTGTTTAGTGACCAAAAGAAAAAATACGTGTCTAATATTTTTGATCATCTATAATACGGATTTTAGAGTTACTTATTTAAAAATAGTTTAAGTACTATCATTGTAATAAGCTTGTTTTGGGAAAAAGACTGACTGTTAAGTTTCTTGCGGCGTTTCTTCTTGACAGTGGTCTCTGCAGAAGCGCTGGTAGGGCTTGACTTATAAAAGTGCCCTTGGCGGCCTACTTGCAGAATAAGTATTCATTTATTTCATTTATAACAAAAATAGTGGTAGTGGTATCTGAAAATCTGCTATGCAATTATGGCACTAAGTTGTTAAAATGACAAAACCTGGTATATTGTATGTTATACTTATGTTACTAGTTACTACTACTTTTGCTGGCACATCAAAACTTGTAGCCTGTACTCTACATTTACGTTTTTAGTAGGTTAAATAATCAGTTAAAATTTGCCTAGCCGCACTTACGCACTGTATAAACTGTATTGTTATCTCGCTATGGAGATGTTCTACTGTTATATTTTATTTACCGCAATAATTTCGCCGTTGTATGAAGATATTTTACTGCGATATTTTAACTGCGACATGTATAGCTCCGCCTCCCCGCGCGCTCTCGCTTTACTGCTAGCGCCCTGTCTCCCTCTAGGTGAAACAACAACATTTTAAAGCGTAAGCGCGCGATCTCAGCGCGGAGTTGAGCGGACCTTGCTGCGGACTCTTAAGTACGGCGGACTTCTCTAGCATCTCTTGTGCTTTAACATCATTAGCGTTCTCCCTAGGCTTACCTGAAACGCCTAAAGCGTCGATTGCAAACGACCGGCGCACCTCTTCATGTAGCTCGCGCAGCGCGTGCGCGACGGCGTCCTCCTCAGGTACCACGCAAAGGTTGAGCGTGGCGTGCGCCGAGCGCGCGGCCCGCGACGCGCGCGGCACCTGTACCGCCCCGTGTACACACCAACCTAAGGGGGTTCGTGTAGCCGACGGCTCATTGTATCGACCTATACATATTTCTAAAGGCAACAACAAATTATAATTGTCCTGACCTATGAGCAACTCAGGTTTACAATATGAGTTAGTATGCAGTACTGATTTAAGCGCTTTTAAATGCTCATACTTATCGCAGTCTACTAAAGCTACATTTTGTACAGGTAAATCTAGTTTTTTTACACTGCGTACAGTCAGGGAGTGAATAGTACTGTCAGCAATGGTTGAAATACTTAGAGTCATTACAATTGATTCACACACAAGTACGTTATTGTTCCACGCCCCGCTTACGCGCATGGTCTCGCTGCGGCCCTGCAGGCCGGCGCGCGCCGCTAGTCCGGCGCTCAGGAGTGACACTGACGAGCCGTCGTCCAAGATTGCGGTCGTATCAAACACGCCGTTCGGGCCGTGAATTTTGACAGGAACTACTTTCAGTAGTACGCGTTTGTTGTTATCTATGAAACACGTTGCTCCCGTCGCACTCGGTGTCTGCGCTGAAGAACTCGAAGGTGCAGGCTCCGTGACTGGCGATGCCGCAGGCTCTGGCAGCAGTAGGGCGCTGGCGGTCACGTCATCCGACCGGCGGGCGCTGCCGTTGACCTCGTAGTGCAGTAGCTTGTGGTGCGCGCCTCCGCATCCCTCATTGTCACACGCAGGTGCAGTACATGTCTCACGGTCGTGACGATGCAATAGACATTTGAAGCAAAGTCCGTGCCTTTTCACGTAGCGCCATCTGTCTTTGCGCAAAGCGCGTTTGAACTTCTTGCAATCCGGTAGGTCGTGACTTTGTTGTGTACGACAAAAGAAACACTTATCACGCTTATCATTATCGCGGCGTTGCTCAGCTTGCAATAACACAGGTTGCGGGCGAGAAAAGCTATCGTATTGCTTATGTTTGCTCTGATCTGTGCGATAACTTTGCAGATACACGTTAGCGGTGGTGGCTATCTTCACAGCTTCCGCATTGAGAAAGTCCGACATAATACTCAGACGGGACTTTGTTCCAGCTTTGATGAGCGGATAGCTATAGTCCGACCACTTAGAAACGAGTACTGTCGGCAGCTTCGATATGAGTAAAGAGGCCGTCGTCAACAAGGAGTACATTCTGATCTTGCTCTTTTTCGGCATTTGTCGATCGCTTCCTGCACCTTGTTGTCCGTTGCACTCACTGTACAGGTGTGTTTGCCTTCTCGCAGAATACTTACTCTCTTTTCAATTAATGTCACTGATCCACTGCACATATTACGGTGAACACACCTCCAAATTGTTGTGCCAGTTTTATTTTTGCAACCAAAATAAAAACGATACCCATTTCTTAGCAACACTGGTTTTCCTTTTTCACTGTTCAACAGTACACAACTATCATCATCTTCAATAGATTCCATGATAGACTAAACATATAATGATTATACCTAGCTAATGTGTCTCAAGTAGGTAGCAGCTTTAATGATTCAGATAAGATGATAATACAACAAATTCAAATAATTTCGTCGAGTACATTGCCGTGAAAAATACAGTGACTCTATCTAGACACTTAAGACAGAATGTTTTTTGTTTCTTTGAAAAGTTTAGAATAAAGAAGAATGTACTACAAGAGATTTTGTTAAAGAGTATTAGATCTCATACAAAAGTAAAAAGTAAATATTGGAAAATTGCATATTTTGTTCCCACCGTTGGGGAAGCATATAGTATAAATCTGAAATTGTGGAATTGTACAAATGTGGAATTGTGCGAATGTGGAATTGTACAAATGTGGAATTGCACAAATGTGGATTTGTACAAATATGGAAATTGTACCAATGTGTCCGAAGCCTTTTCATTTCGCGGTAGCCCCTCAGTCCTCGTGCCGTCCGTGCGCCTCATAAAACTGTTTTAAAAGCAACGCAGGTGTAGAAAGGTTTTAAGCGACCCAAGTTGGTTGCGCTTTAATTAGCTAATAAGTATACCTATTTAATTTACCGTGTATTAACGAACCCCAAACTGTGCATGGCTGCACTTTTTTTCCACGTCCTGGCCCCTGGGAGTTCCAAGCGTGCATAGTACCTATCTTTCAGAACTCTAATCATCATCATAATCTACATCATCATCATATCAGCCGAAAGACGTCCACTGCCGGACATAGGTCTCCCCCCCCAAAGAGTACCAAAGTGACCGGTCCTGCCCTGCGCCACCCGCATACAGCGGACTTCCGCAACCTTTACCAGGTCATTAGTCCACCTTGTGGGGGGGCCTACCCACGCCGCGCTTTCCGGTACGTGGTCGCCACTCGAGAACCTTTCCGCCCCAACGGACATCGGTTCTACGTGCTATGTGCCCCGCCCACTGCCACTTAAGTTCAGCGATTCGGAAGGCTACCAAGGTTCTTCTGCGGATAGCCTCATTTCTGATGCGATCACGCAGAGAAACTCCCAGGTGACTTTGAGGCTTCTTATGAGGCCCATAGTAAGTGACCACGTTTCAGTGCCATATGTCATCACTGGCAACACACTGGTCAAAGACTCTCGTCTTGAGACACTGCGGAATATTGGACGAAAAGATGTGCCGATTGTAATGGGAGTTGGTACTACATGGGCATTCGACACAGGCATTTTGCTCTAATCATACGGAAATCAAATTCATTCGAACCAGTATGCCGCGCGAAGCAAAATGCGTGTGTTTGTGTTGTGTATTAATGGACGGAATCGTGCAGCGGAGTCATGTCGGCCATTATGTAGATTATAGGTACAATTTCTAAAAACCACTTACGATTTACTTTGTACGTTCGTACTTGAGTAGACTGGGGCGGCTTGATTTGTGGAATCGCAGTCACGACTCTTCGAAGCCCTAAGATTCTCGTCCTCATTTTACTTGTTCTTCACTCAAACAATGACAATTAAACTAAAATAATGATTGACGTCAGATATTTTCTACATCGCTGACAAGATTGATTTATTAAATGCCAGTATCTATTGAATAATTTAAATTAGAGATTATAACCTCCGCGGCTCAACATATCACTAGGATACTTAATTTGAAAATGTATTTTTCACTTCTTTTGCTTGCAAAGTTCGCCTTTGTGCTGGATGTAGGTAAGTAAGCTGCACAAAACGCCTCTTTTATGATGTGGTGCATTAAGTTTTTTTTTTAAACTGAAGATAATCAATCGGGCCACTAGCACAAATTCTACGAAGTTTTACGTAGAATAAACTTGTTATTTTATTTGACAAGATTTAATAAATTTCACTTCTGTGTTTTATATTACTAAATTAGTAAAACCGGATAAAATAGAAGTCAATTATAATTTAAAAACGTATCCACACATTAAAATGACTGGGCAGTGTGAAGTCGCTACGTCCCTAAGTCTAATGAGTAATGAACCACACACTGGCCCATCATATAGGACGCGGTTATGCGTAGAACGAGACGTAAATATGTCTAACTCCCTTTAACGCATAGTTGCGTCCGGTATGATGGGCCCATGATGGCGTGTCGAAAATTTAAGATAAAAACTTGTCCTCTTGATTTAAGCCGCTAAGTTAAACACTTAGTTTGGTCATAATAAACTAGCACAAAACATTAGTAATCTATTATTCATTGCCAAAAATAAGAATCCCGTAACCCTTAGTAATCTATTATTCATTGCCAAAAATAAGAATCCCGTAACCCAAGTTACGAAAGTGATATAAAATCTTCAGGATAAAAAAGGTTTTGTTAATGTTCATTGTAATAAAAACTTCACCCAATTGTAATACAAAATCTCTGACATAGCGTTGATATTCGGAAAGTTTTACGATAAAAATGTCTCTTGAGAGGTTCTGGGGCAACGGGAGTAACCTAATGCAGGAGGAAAAATGTCCTTGAATTTATCTTTGTCATGATAGGGGTGAAGACACTAAATAAAATAATCTAATATGTCATATTTTCTCGAAAAAGGATTAAAAATGTAGCCAAAAGGAGAAAAAATCAACGCAAGAGGTTAAATAATCACGAAGTCCAAAGTTTTAAGAATGGGTATATAGTATATTCTGTCCCTTTTTCGCAAAACGCAACTTCATATGAAACGATGTCGGTTGTAGATTGTGACGTCACTAATAGACGTGCCCCATCGTGTTCGGCGCCGCCGTCAACGAGGCATGCCGCGCGCGCGACGCGCTCTGCGGCAGCCTCGCATACCTATTGTGACGTCACACACTGTTTGCGTTTTCTCTCTCTAACAAGCAATATTAAAACGGTTGTAGCTTCGTAATTCTTTGAGATATCTGAATGGGATTTTCGTCGCTAGGCATGTTTTTGCCTTCTTTCTTTTGGAGTAATAATAATTTTCGAGTAGACCGGTTTCGACTAGAGATAATTTTACTTTTACAAAACTTAACACTTTCACTGCCAGGAACCCGTCAACACGTCTAGCGGGTGCTTCCGCTGCAGCCGCTTTCCGCTACTTAGCTGGAAAACCACGGGATGGGTACGAGCGTAGCGTGTAACGATTCTTTGCAGTTAATTTATTAACTCATTTTACACATTCACTGTCATAATCAGTACGTGCTGTGTTCGTAGCCGAGTGCGTGGTTTTCCCGTATGTATCGGAAAGCGACTAAAGCGTAGGCGCCCGCTAGGCGGGGTCCTGGCAGTGAAAGTTAATCGCGTATACCTATCTACATTTATTTATTTGTATGTAAATAGACGATTCTGATGTGTTGCAACATGCTTGGAAGAAGGCTTGGATTGCATGCCGTTTAATTACGATTCAATACCGGTAGGCACCACTATTCATAAGAACAACCTGTAACTACGCCCGTGTGGTGTCGGGTTAGAATTTCACCACCCCCTTTCTTCCCGTGGGTGTCGTAAAAGTCGACTAAGGGAGGGTTGAAGTGTGTTGCGGGCAATGGGCTAGCAACCTATCACTGCGATATCACATTTTGTCGATCTTTATACCCACGTTTATGCTAATAGTGGCACTGGAACATAAGTTGCATGTGCTCTGCCTATCCCTTTTGGGAATAAAGGCGTGAATCTAAAAATCGTGATAATTAAAATCATAATTTACGATATTATTTCGTTAAGATAAAGTTGATGAAATATATCAACACTTTCCTTGCCACTAGTCGCGTTTGCGTTTTCTCTCGCTCGGGGGAGTTTTATTTATAGCGCGGAAAAACTACGTGTGCTACGAATCATTTCAGCAGCAAATATATTAATATTAGCACTTTCGCTACCCGGGTGTCTACGCCGTAGGCGCTTTCCGCTACTTATAACTTAGCGGGAAAACCACGGGATCGGCTACGAGCGTAGTGCGTAGCGATTATTGGCAGTGAATGTGTTAATTGTAGGTTAGCCTTCAAAAATATCTTGGCGCCTATTTCTTTTTTCTAAGTATTTATATTTAAAAACCGGCCAAGTGTGTGTCGGGCCAAGCGCAGTGTAGGGTTCCGTAGTTGCCTGTCTGTAGGTATTTGTTACATCGACACGCGCCAAGTAAAGGGTGCGGTTGCGTCGGCCGAATTTGTACGAAAGTTGCCTTTTCAAGTACATTTTATGTTGGTCGACCATTACTCGGTAACTAGTAGGTAGGTAATGACTGTGAGCCGTGATAGTTTCCCTTTTAAATTGATTAAGTACATGTACAGTCAGCGTCACATAGTTAGTAGCAGCCAGAGTAGCCAAATATTTCGTAACACACCCTTATTATCACAGTATTAAAGACGTGTACCGAAATATGTATTTGGCTACCTTGGCTGCTACTAACTATATGAGGCCGACTGTACTACTGCCACGATTTTTTCCACATTCCCAGTAGCAGCCATTTAATCGGCAGAGGGTAGGGGACAACTTACTCTAACAAAAAATTGGGCTTTAAAGCCCAATATCACACAAATAGACCACTAAAATAAAAGAAAAACGGTTTTCAGAAACTCATAATATTTTTGAACTAGTTATCAAACGATAGATACCCCACATGACCCCATGGGTTTATCGAGAACTACGGAACCCTAAAAAGTGTGACAGCATTTTATTGCGCGTTTTTAAAGAAGATATTTTTGTAGTCAACTATCAAACACTACTAAAACTATATAGTGACGGAACATTTTTCTTTTACTTGGCTCTGCGTTTTTTTTCTATTCCTGTGTCATCGATCGCAGTGATTATTTTTGTGTCATAGTTTACTGGTTACCAACTCGCTGCAGGCGGCACTTGATACCACGTCGTATGAAGTGATAATTAGATTAATTAGGTAGACTATTTGCCATCACTATTCACTCTGGGTTGAAGTTAAATAAAACGACAAATGCAATTTTGAAAACAATATCAAATTTAATACATAAATAGGATTTATGTACTTCTACATACATGTTTTCGTCTATCATATTTACACTGAAACACATATTTTCCTAATCGTTAAACTACATTTTTCACATTTCTGTCGTAAAAATAATGATAATATAATAAGCAACTGAAAAATATAACAAAAATAATGTAAATTTTACGCCATAAACATAATTATGCGAACAAAATTTTTAAACATTGTACAAAATAATTTATACATAACTTTGGGGCGTGATGGTACTGAGAAATAGTATCCAACAGTTCCCTACACGATTCTAACAATGCAATTACCACTGTCTAATATTAAAATATATTATCTATTACTTGCTAAGTACCCCTTGCGGTCGACAAATGGGCTATTGCAACTACCTACTCACTCGCTCTTAATTTATACCCTCGATACACATGGCGAGTACCGCGGCGAGACAGCACTGAGCCTAGTAAGAAGACTCGGACACGAAAACAGAGAGTCACTGTACTTATTACGTGCAATCGCGGTATTATATTATGTTTTCATCACACTTGCTCGAAAAGGGCTTCATAATGCGCAGACATACAGAGCTGTAATAGCCTGTGTTACGCCCACCGGGCGTAATGGTTTTTTTCTTTAATTGTATCTGTCACTCATGCGGCAGTTACAAAGCAAAGAGGTTTTATATCAAATACGATGTCTGAAAACGTATTTATAAATAAATTTAAACTTAAAAAACTACTTAAACATGATTAACTGAATTATTTACAGATTTAATATGTAGTTATTTAGTGTCCATGTAAAATGTTTTTAAGTGTTTTCAAATCGTGGCTGTATACCGAAGGGTCTTTGCCATACGCGCCTCACGTCAAATTCAACAAAATGGACGACTGACATGTTGCAGTTTTTGTTGCGATTTGTATTCATTTCATCTAAAATGTATTTGTTTCCTCGCAAATGTGATGAAAAACATTGTGTATAACACGGGCGTAAGAATATTGCAAACTCGAGTCATCAAAAGCCCTCCGCCTTCGGCGTCGGGCTTCTGATAGACTCTTGTTCGCAATATTCCACTTACGCCCCTCGTTAAACAATGTACTATTGTTACTCGTGCGGACTTTGTACTTAGCGTCACTCCCTTTCATGCCGGGATCACTATGGTGCGATTGATGAGCTTATTGGCTGCGAGTGATTTCTCGCAACTGTACTCGTGTAATAAGGCTTTATCCTTTTCAATTCTAACTTTGTTACATTTCGATGTATATCGTGCGGACGGGTCGCTACCGAATTCCACAATTTGATTCGTCAAAAAGTATCGTTCGCCATAATCATTTATCTTGGTTTAAAGTTATATTCTCTAAAACTTTTTGATTTATTGTAAAACAACATCATCTAACGAGTTATCGATAGAGTGACTCATAGTCATAAACCGAAAAAAGCATTTGAAAGCATGCGGGCTAAAATGTGTAATTTGCTACCAGAACTAATGCGTAGCGCGTAGCAGGCACTTTGCGCGTTGTAGAGAAAATCCGGTGTAGCGCTACGCCCCGTTATTACATCTTGCACGGTAAATTTGGGTTCATAGCAAACGGATACATTATGAATGAATTCCAAAACTTTGACATTAGGTATTTTTTAAATGGGTAAGAGCCAAATTCTTGGCTCGCTTAACTCACTCAATTAAGTTTTCTATGAAAATTTTGCATTGTGAAACGAAAATTAACCATACAATGCTATGGTTATTTTATGTGTCACAACGGAACTTTATTCACTTCTTCAGTTTGTATGGCTAATTACCGACTAACCAGGCTAACTACTGGCCAAGAATTTTGTCCTCACCCAAATGTCATGTTGGATTAGTCTCAAGCGGACTCCGCCGATAGCTAGCACATATTTTACACTAAAAGCGATTGATAGATTTCAAATACATTTAACCGACCATATTATTTAAATGTGACCTTACACAGTGTAACAAATATAGTGGCGATCTGATTAAGGTCTTAATTGGTCATGCCTGACTGTTTGGAAATAAATCTGTCAAAACATGCTTGTACCCTTGGGAGTTACAAAAAGTAACGAACCCAATACAAAAAGAAATGGTATCAAATGAATTTTTGACTGACATATTTTCAGTCACAATGCGATGTCAGTTGTTCGAAATAACCAATTTCAATAGGTCAGTTAAATATGTTTGAAAAAGCTCTAAAACTGTTACTGCCTTGTGAGTAAGGGATTCACAATGGGAATGGCGAAGTTACCGTACGTTCGCTATTATTAAGCTATTAAAAGATTTTGTCCATCTAAGACTTCCATGCCATACAGACCCGTGGACCCTGTATCGACTTTTCAACTTCGATTAATTCCATTTCTTAGAGTCAACCATACAAACACACGTTTCCTATAGAGTAAAACACTGTTTCATATAAAAAATGTGCATTATCCTAGCAAGTCCACTAATCTAAGTTAAAGTTGTCAAATCTTTTACAGAAGTCGACAATCAAAGTCCCTTTTAGCAAAATATTTTCAATACCTTTCATTACAATTTCTGTCTGTTGATTTTTCTATTTACAACACCATTAGTGAGGAGTAGTTTTAAATTTACCTTTTACGGTGATTTTCAAATAGCTCTTTACGTTTTAACCCTTAGGTGCATATGGTATCAATTACTTTGCTTATGGAATGGCTTATGTACAATTATATCCACGCCACACTTGAGACTCAGTGTCAAGTTTGACAAAGTCTATAATCGACATTAATTTGATTACCACTTGAGTCACTTCTGTTGTACAGTCAGCGTCATATAGTTAGTAGCAACCAAGCCAAGCCAAGCCAAGCCAAGGTAGCCAAATATTTCGATACACGTCTTTATTACTGTAAGAATGAGAGTGTGTTACGAAATATTTGGCTACTCTGGCTGCTAGCCTGCTACTAACTATATGACGCTGACTGTATCATTTGTGAAACTTACTTAAGGCATCAAGGGTTAACGGTATAAATTGTATGTACTAGGGTGACGGCTAAATGACAGGTGTGTGAGCAATACCTAACCAATCTGTATATTTCAATAAAACCATTTGTATTTAGAACATGCACGCACGATTGATAGGTACATCTGAACATAAACGACCTCACTAATTCATTACACAATGTCTTTAGTCAAAGTCTATGCTTTTCAGGCAATAATACATGCCTAGGTGTATTTTTTTTATAAAACGCATGTATCACCCCTACTTTATAAGCAAAACTCTGATTAAAAATACACTAGTTTAACCTAAATGGAGTTCATAATTTCACTTTAACGCTAAGCCTTAACGGAACAGACTTTTATTTCGGTCTTAATTAATTGACCATATGGATTGACATGACCACGTCTCGTTGCGATGTATAATTCATATAACGTTACATACTTTAACAACCAGGAGATATATTAACTAACATCCTTATCTAAATCATGAGAGACCTCCGAAGAGCCATCATTCGTCTAATGCTGCTGTCCATTCTTACCGAGCGAATACACAGCGAATATTACAATTCTGCCATCGACTCGCACTGTCGCCCGGCAAGAGTGTAAGCGCAAACTAATTAATGCCTTAGGGTTTAGGTACGTCATCTATACGCTTTAAGACCAATTCGCTAAATGGCTCAAGATTACGTATTTTATATTTGGCAAAAGATTACTAATTCCCAACACCTACGTTAAAATCGATGTCGAACATCCGCAAACCACTCATAGTAACTGTTTGACTTTTAGTCACAATTAACATAACTAATTCATATAGATAGAAATTAAGATAGAGGTTCACCATCACTCGCTCTTAGTCGAACAAATGCGAGCTCGCTTTCATTATAGTTTTAAACGTTACCCAAATTTAACAAAAAAAATAATCAAATTTTATTTTACTCACAAACGAGGTATCTATAGCACCAATATCAGCTGCAAATATACATAGGTGAGTATACAAGCAGTAAATAAAATGTAAAATTAAATCACTGTGAAACCGAATTGATAAATGGGCGAAGCAAAACAAATGTGGGTTAAAAATATACATAAAAAAGGACGCCAAAAGTACAAGAATTGACCTTATATGATAAACATACTAAATTGAACACTTATTGGCTAAATCTATCACAAATAGTCCATTGAGGTAATTCGCAGAATGAACTTTTTTTGTTTTCGTAGATATTATAAGCTAACACTCGATATATCTAAAATAATGAGTAAATCCTGCACTTAGATGACGAAATTAATATCTGGGACTAGAGCTCTGACTAAAACGGGTTTGGTTTGTGCTTCAACTCGCTGTGAGCACTTTGTATTATGGTTTGTTTTATTCCTTAACGCGATGCTATTAAACTTTGTTAAACCTTCAACATTTCATCTCAATATCAGGCACAATCATCGCAGCAACATCTCTTATATCCGTAGGTACCAATAAATTGTGCGCAAGCCTATATAAAAATGCAATAGAAGAATTTTATTACTCGTAATGTTTGTTGATACTGTCCGGAAATAAAATTATCGTACGTAATTCATTTTGTGTCTATATTTGGCGTCAAGTAGGTTGAGCAATATTTTTGTAAATATTTTTGGTAGGTACGATATGGCTCAGAGGTACAGATTCTTAGTAAAACATAAACTACATAAATAATATGGCATATTACAAATAATTACAATCTAATTGGTGTTCCAGTTCCTGCAGAATTATTTTATACACAATTTACATTGGTACGCATTAAACTAGAATTTACTAGACGAATGTTAGGTACAATATTGTAGAGTTTATTTGGTACAACAAACATGCATATTTTACATTGGAATCAATCAAGTAATATTATATATCTTTAATATTGTTTCTATACCTACATCTACAAATTTTGGCCCACAAATAAAATCATCACAGATGCAAAATGAATCAGCATCTTTATTTTGAGGCAATATTTTATATGCAGATGCGACCGAAATTTACATTAAATGAACAATCCTATTTATAAGACCCAGTTACAGCTATGGTTACGGACAGACATCGCGACATAAGTACTATGTAAACGGCATTGTCACAAAGTGAGGCATTTTCTACTTCCGAAATAAATTCAGATACACATACCCGTTCTTCAGAGGTACTTAAATATTTCAACAGACCATAATTTAGGTGTTCGGAGGGGACAGTAGTCGAGTGAGGTGACGTTACTAAAACGGTTGATGAGAAATCAACATGGCATAGTTCACTACACACTACGCGAGGTCGATAATCTAAACTAAGTTTGTCCAAATATATCGCACAAAATTTACATTATGTCGCACCTTTCCATTGTTTTTGTCACTAACGGTTTCAGTCTAGAGTAGATAGGTCTCCTGAAGCATAGTTCACTTGTGATGAACTCTGGTTTAAAAATGCTGTCACAAGCTCGTCACTATAATTGACTGCTACAGAAGTTTTCCAACCTCCAAAGCGTTGTTACTACCTGAAACAAAAAAAAAACACCCATAAGAAACTATTGACATAAAACAAAAATACTAAAGCAAAAACTTATCCATCTGGAAATTGCAAACTATCGAGAGGGATTCCGCTAGACTAACGTACGTTCTTTTAGTTCATTTTAAGGGACAAAGACATTTCACTCTTCATCGCGCGTAGGTATGATATTCCTAAAGTATTTTCCCAGCAACAATTTACATTCTAATTAAATCTGAATAGCCAATAAAAACGTCACACTCCAGTATTGTAGTAATCTCGATGTAATTCTCACGAGAGCTGTGTGCGTGTATGCAAGCCGTAAGCGGCGTGTGTTGGTGGAGCGGATATGCCTTTTTGGCTTGGACGAGGTTGGGATTATCAGCATTTCTCGTTCGGGCAGAGTTTCTGCTGAGTTTGTGGAGTGTAAATCGTAACCTGCCCGCCTGGGCGTCGCCGCCGCACCCCCCCCCCCCCCCCTCCGCCCCGCGCAGGTGACGACTGCCAGAGCTGCTACCCGTTTCGATGGAATTTTCTGGAGATTTTCCGAAGTGATTGTTGCCGGGACATATTGAATATACTCAGAGCAACTTTTCATGGAATGAATTACCTAGATTATGGATATTGATTTCCCAAGTCACTGTATATTGTAAATGTGTAGTCTGGGTGTGTAAGGGGCAAACTGTTTCAATTTAATGTAACCAGCAGTATACAAAGTTCGGGACAAAATTATAAATCAAAACCACATTAACTGCTAAGGCTCGTCCGTTGGAGGTTAATCCCTGCATGTAACAAAAATCGTAAAGTAGACGTTTTATGGTTAAGTGTGCTTAAGTTTTATCTGCCCTGCTAGTTCTTAGTTGCATATACCTACTAAACGTTGTGCGTGGGTTATATTCTGATTGAGTTTGTGAAGTTGTCTAAAACAAATACAAACACTTTCAGTCAAATAACGCGTGTTCTAAAAATGCAGCAGTTGTGCCACCCCTATCGATACGCTCTTGCCACAGCCCTACAAGAATCCACGATAAATCTGTCGCATATTCAGCGATGTATAGTGCCACAAAGTTATCTTTTCCGTTGGCCGACACTGAAACCAACTTCGTTCCGTACAAAGTTTGTACGAGGCGAAGTTGGACTGCTTTTTTCTCAAGACAAAATAACTTTGTTTCATTGTAACTGACTTTCTCAGTGAGTCATTGGTCAGAATAAGCGTTCTTGAGATGTTCCCTATATGTGGTGCAGATAATTGGCATGCGTGGCCAGAAATAACGCCGGGATTAATAAAGCGTTAATATAGTGAGGAACTAGACCGACGTTGCACGGTGGCTGGCGACCGACAGGATTCATGATGCAGCAACAAAGTTGCTTGGTAATGATTATGCATGAATATTTGTAGTTAATTTTAGTCGGATACCACACGGTGCCACATTAGACGCAACGATTACGCCATTAAAAAAAAACTTTACGCCAGGGATTTCAAGGAAGTTCATGAGTTCTAGTAACTTTTGTATTCGTCCACTTGCGACGTTTCTGCATGTAAATTCATCATGACATGTACCAGTATTTGCAATAAAATCGGTTACGTTTCTTTCTGAACTTATTTCATAACGAAAAGACGACCGAATAAACCGCATTGTGAATATTGTAGCAGTAGCAGTAAGATAGAACATGTTAGATCTCCGTCTCTAGCCCATTCGTCTCAGCAGGCAGTCTGCTGTCGTTTGATATGACAGCGCCATCTGAATGTGCTCCTCAAGGTGATTTAAGGGACTACATGTGAAGGTTATTTTCGGTAGTGAAATAGGGGTGAGGTTATTCTGGTCTTTAGCTTTGCACCATTTTTGCTTTAATTCACTACGACGTATTTGGATGGGCGTTTTAATTTCTAGTGTCAATTGGTCTGCTATATACTTATGCACTTATGATCGGTATGAGAAGACTTTTAAAATATGGCGAAGAACATGTATATGTTTTTTTTTATACAACGACGGTGGCAAACAAGCATACGGACCGCCTGATGGTAAGCGGATACCGCAGCCTATGTGTATGTAGCTATGTTGGATCAGGGTGGCAAGGAACCGAGTATTGAGTTTTATCTACGCACATATCATTAGTGCTCTAAAATGCGTTCAGAAACCGTAGGAAATGACCAGCATTAATACAACCAATTTTACTATGAGAACTTTCTTGACTGTGGTAGTAGGTAAAATCTGTACTGTAATGTTATTACAGTACAGATTTTTGTAAGGTTATGAGTTTATATTTGGAACAGCTGCCAAAACTCAAGTGGGTCTCTATTCTAGTATCCATAGATATTAAAACAGTTATCGATGCGAAACGTCAATTCAGTATGTTTTTTAATATAAACCGCACGACATTTGATCAAGATTGACATGAGAATAGGGACTTATTCGTTTGTCTATGATTAAAAAAAACATTCGTTTTGACGTAGGATGGAATTGCCGCCATTACTGTTGTCACTTCTTTGTTGGTTTTTGCTGTTACGAAAGTAGAATTGTGAAAAGTTGTTTGTAATTCACATTTTAGTTGAAAATATGAGTAGTAGTGACTCCGAGAACGATATGAACACTCCGCCGGATATCGTAAATGCAGCCACGATTGCAACAAAGATATTTTACAGGTAACACTATAGTAGCAATGCAGGTCATTTTCCTACGGCTTCTGAACCCATCTTAGAGTACTTATGATATGTGTTTAGATAAAGTAGTGTATGCAACTGTACATAATTTAGCCTTAAAACACTCGTGTGATCCTATTATGAAACTAGCTGCCGCTCGTTTCATAAAGCCACAGTCGTATTTTAAGGCCTCTGATTATGTATCAGTTGCATAAACTACTATTATGGAACATGTATTTAAGCACGATAATACTTGCAGGCTGATAATTTTTAATTACACCTTTAGGTACAATATCATTATCAATACTTAATACTCTTATATTGGAATTATCTTCATCCGAAAGACATTCAATGACATGGGTGGCATCCAGCCCGCCAGACATGCTTTCAAAGTGCTACCGCTTGGCTTGAATAATGTTTTATATCACACTTAATAGAAAATCGAAGCTCCATTTCATTCAAAGAATTCGTTTATTCATTCAGTGTTTTATTATCTGAAAGAATCGAGCTAGGCAGTCGGATCTCCTGTTCACCTTGGGCCAATATTCTTTCGTATATCTGGATGTACAAATGTCCGGCTGTTCTCCTCTTAATACAGAGATGTAATCACGTAACGTTTCTAACGCGCGTGAGGACAATGTAACTGTATTTTTTCCATATAAAATAGTATTTTTCACGATCGTGTTATAATAGAGAGCTGTTTAGTCGAGTATAGTCAGCAGCAGAAGTTGCTAAGCAGTTCTAGTGCTCAAAATTATCTAGACACGAACTCTAATGTCAAGGCAATAAGGATCTGTGTAGGTCATTTTGAGCGTGTTAATTTGATTACCTACTTCTGATGCTGACTGTACCGTGTTTAGGCCACGAAGCTTGCTGAGTGGCCTAAGTAAGGTACGAAATTAAAACGCTTGATTATGACACTATTGTGAACAATACTTTTTGTACGAGTTCATTAAAATTAATAATTTAAGTCATTAATACGAGTATATAAGAAAACGAAATATGGTAAGTAGGATATATTCTTGTCTAGTTCTACTATTGTAAAGGCTCTTTGACTTTTCACGTAGCAAGGTAAGTTGGCCTCCTCTGCCATATCAATTCTTTCTTGAGGAGTTAAAGATGTTTCGTCACTGTGCACTGTCACTACTCATTTTCTTAGTTTTTATTTTAACTTTTAAAGTTTAGCTTTGAAAAGAAAAGTTATCACATCACACCACAGGCGTTCGTAATGTTGCAGTACTGGTGCTGTGATTGTCAAAATACTAGCCAATCACAAAGCGTAGGTTTTTTTAATTTTTTTTATGCCCCGGATACAGCAGCAAGTTTAAGTAGATTTTTGACAGATGACGCGACGCTGCTACGTGCCGAAACGCCATAGATTGGCAATTTTGTATCGGATCGAGTCTCCTTAAACAAGGCCACATATTATTGAAATACGAAGTTCTATTTTCAATTTTTTTTCGGTTGTCTAGAGCGTATCGAAATAGCACATTGTTTAACGAGGGGCGTAAGTGGAATATTGCGAACAAGAGTCTATCAGAAGCTTTTAATGACTCGAGTTTGCAATATTCTTACGCCCGTGTTATACACAATGTTTTTCATCACATTTGCGAGGAAACAAATACATTTTAGATGAAATGAATACAAATCGTAATAAAAACTGCAACATGTCAGTCGTCCATTTAGTTGAATTTGACGTGAGGCGCGTATGGCAAAGACCCTTCGGTATACAGCCACGATTTGAAAACACTTAAAACATTTTACATAGACACTAAATAACTACATATCAAATCTGTAAATAATTCAGTTAAACATGTTTAAGTAGTTTTTTAAGATTAAATCTATTTATAGATACGTTTTCAGAAATCGTATTTGATATAAAACCTCTTTGCTCTGTAACTGCCGCATGAGTGACAGATACAATTTAAGAAAAAAACCATTACGCCCAACACAGGCTATTACAGCTCTGTATGTCTGCGCATTATGAAGCCCTTTTCGAGCAAGAGTGATGAAAAAGTTATTTCGGTTGTTTCGGAAGTAACATAGAATATTCAACGATGAAAAGAGTGACGTTGCAGTATTCTTTATGGAATGTTAATAAACAGATTTTAATCGACGAGTGCAAAAAGTGAAATTTAGATCTAGCTAACGCGCGCACAATGCGTTACGTGATCGATCTGCTGTGCTGGCCGCATTTCTCAACCGATTCTCATGAAATTTTGTGTGCAGTTTCAAGAGTAATTTAGATTTTTTTGTCGATTCAGTTTTTGGCAATTAAATTAAATTAAATTAAATTTTAAATTTAAATCTATTTATTTCAGATAAAGTACTTGACTAAATATTTTTTTTGCAAATCTCTATGCGAGATTAATTGCGCGGTCACTCGAAAAAAAATGTTTAAAAAAAAGAGAGGTTCGCGCTCTTGTATTTTGCTTTCGGAAACCATCAGTTCCGGAACACATTGCGTTTTCGTGTTTGGCCCTCGAAGTAATCGAGGGGTGTTATTTAAGTTCAACATGTGGCATCGTACCTCTTAAACTAACGAACCGATGTGACTGCGTCTTTTTAAATCCAAAGTTTTATCTGTCGAGATGTATTTTAGCTATCTATGCTTGGAGTGTCGGGTTTAAATTTTTAATTAATATGGCTAAATCATTTCAAGTTATCCTACTTGAAATATCAGCGATCAAACATAATGGGTTTTCCTACGTCGACACTTTATAAAAGGTTAAACGGTGTTCATAATATTAACTATATCTTAATGTAAGCCCGACAACTGTTTAATTATTTACTCCTATCAAAAATCGATTGAGTTATATTTGTGTAACGACGACGTCACTAAATCCGTCCGAACGTTGAAATACGTCCTGCGGACCCTTGGATCTTGGCACAGTTTTAACCTCCACTGACAGCCGCTAACTTACGATCTCCTATTAGCATCCCCGCAATTGTAAACGTCCTCGAAATTTCTAGAAAAACATTTCCGATTTTTTCGCGGCGTGATAATAAATCGAGTTTCGGATGTCACGGGTTATAAAACATAGGCGTCGTTGAGTATCGAGTGATTCCGGTAGGCGACGCGAGAGTAAATTTATTCAGCTTGGGGACGGGTGACCTCTTAACTACAAGTTATTTAGGGCACACTTCCTTTATACCTAGTGCGATCGGGCCTATTCGCGACTCGATGTCTCCGTATCAAGATCCCCTCTACTAGGCATAACTATTTGTGTTTAGAGAAAAAGGTAAGTATTAGTAGTATTTTCTGTCTGAAACTTAACTAACTGGGTAAGGACCAAATCCTTGGCCAGCTAAATTCTTGGCCAGCTTAACTCACAAAATTATTTTTTCTATGAAAGTTTTCCGTTGTGACACGAAAATTAACCATACAATTCTATGGTTAATTTTTGTGTCACAACGGAACCTTTTTCACTTCTACAGTTTGTACGGCTAACTAGCGAATAACAAGGCGAACTACTGGCCAAGAATTTCGTCCTTACCCAACTGAGATTGAGTCTTAGATACTTTGGTTACACAATTTGGTTAAGATCCTCCTAAATGGAAAGAAAGATACCTACATTTATTCAGAAACACACAGGACACAGAACAATAAAAAAAAAACAAAAAAAACGGGTAAAACATGAAACAAGTGTGTCTCTGCGGCAGTGAACCGAACACTGGCTCAGCATTATGCTGAGGTGTCAGACACCTACAGCGCTGATCGCTGATGATGAAATGAAGTTATATTGGTAATAATCATTGTTTTCTACGGTTAACTAAATTCAAATTTGCATATCTGGATTCCTCGACACAATAAGTGTGCATAATAAAGTTTTAATAACCATAATTTACCTGAAATAAATTCCAAATTCTGCAATAATCATGATTCATGAGCTCAAAGCCGGTAAATTTCCATGGCGTTAAGATATTTTTGGATGACAAAATTCACATCTGCATTCCTGAGATGAAAGATTGAGATTGCCCCGTCTGATTTATGGCATAGTTCCTCGATATTTCGCCATCAAATACCATTCGATTGCGGTTACGAATTTTTCGTAAGGTTGCAGACTAGTTGATTCTCACATAATAGTTTAAAAGTTTATTTTCTTCGTTTTAACAGCTGAACTTTGGGAGTTTATTTATTGTATATCAGTTTAAGACGGAATTCTTACCATTCTTATTCAGATCTGCGAATCAAAATGGTTTTTAATGGAGCTGGAAAAATCTGAAATCTTGGTGATACAAGAATGTTTGACATAGTGGTGCATCTTTGTCAACCAATAGTAATTTACGACGATACCCACAATAAAAACCAACCATTTTGATCGGAAGCAATAAGGGAAATCCGCGTTTTGGACGAAACAGGTTAAATCTGTGTAAACTCTTTATGAGGATAGAAGAAAAATGGCATTATAAATGTTTACTTAATGCTATAAGATCACGCGTTTCCTTTGGGACACTCCTGCGCAGACATTGGTAGCAAGATACAAAAAATAGAAAATAAAATAAGGTCATCCAAATTCCAAGGAATGCAAAGTTAACTTGGGATTGCAATCATCTGAGTAAAACAAGTCATACAAGTACATATTTCAGCGGTGAGAGAGAGAGAGAGAGAGAGATCATGTCACTACGTATTTATTGTTAGGTACTGATTGTCACCAACTGGAGACTAAAATTTGCCGCTCTTTTGCCGCGACACCACGAGTCAGACTCTAAATCTTTTCGAGCGACGTGCAACTGTTTCACACAAAGCTTGCCGTAAACCGAATTCTCCCACATAAGGCTCTGGTTTTCCCAAAGTCCTCACAGGCCAACTCTTTGGCTTCAGCGATACATAGCCTGTAACTCCTTTGTCTCACACATAGGCGAGGAGCCACCTGTTGCAAGGGGCGGGGCGGCACGCCCACCGCCCCGCCACGTGGGCACTAGGAACTTTCTTGCGACCTAATTTTGAGGCTAAAAACTCAGTCTTTCAAGTTTGTATGGTTTACGTAGAAATTATACTTTTAGACTTTAGTATTCTGGTTAGTTAAGTTTCATAGTATAGGTACCGAAATGGTTAAAAATTGGCCGTTTGATGTAAGGTATTCTAGTACATTTTGAGACCAAGATCCTAGTGATTATGGCCACTATGATGCAGGATGTTTCTAAAGTTAACAGACTGAGGGTTAAGAAAAAATATGATCGTTGTTTTAAAAAATATATGTCGGTTGTTTTAAATTTCGAAGGACGGTTCTAAGTATTATAATAAAAAAGGACTTGCAATCATTCTCAAAGAGTAATGAACATCTTAATGTCTGTCAATATAGACCAGCTTGATAGGACTGCCTTGTCACGAGGCAAAGCTGCCTCGTGACAAGCCAGATCGATCAGTTGTATCGTCTTTTGGCGGGTCTTTACCCGCCAGAAGACAGTCACGGTACAATTCGAATTCAGAATTGTATGATGAGGTACCTACTGTGATATGATTGTAAAAATTTAACCAGACATAATGGCCATCAACACAGTGGGGAGGTAAGAAGATAAATGTTGCGTCTGAAATATAATTTGGTAAGAAAAATTTGGAAAGCGGCCCCATAGCATTACCTATCAAATTAGGTTTCAACGTAGGAACTTTATTTTTCAGACTAAAAAAACGTGATTTTTAATATTCACGACACTTAAAATAACTTTGGTTTTATCGAAGTACTTAGTTAACATTAAAACTCTTCGAGTCTTTTACCACCAAAAGCTAAGCGCCTAACTCCAAACTAATCTAACATAATGCCTTTCACAAGCGGCGCAGAACCCTGTAGTAAAATCATAAAAACCGACCCCAGCCACGTACATAATCCAATTTACCGACCGCTGCCGAAGAATGCTAAGCGACTACATAATTATATACACCCCTTAAAACTTGGCATTTTTAAGGGAGAATTTTCGGTTTCATGTTGCGGAAGAAATGAGACGTCGAATAAATTTTGATAGTTTAAGGGTTGGGGGGAGTTTCTGCGATGTCGTTATAATAAGAATTGTAAAATACATCGCTGAACGAAAATAATCTTCGAGCAGCGGCCGTATCATGGTAAATGGCAACTTTATCACTTATAAAAAAATGGTAAATGTAAGCTCAATTTCATCCTTTTTTTGTGTTTTTAATTTTTGTGTGACATTTTTATGTACCTAAAATTCATATACAATGTAAATTGTGACTGAATAAACGAAATGAAATATCGCTGTGGTTAAGCGTTCCGACAAGTAGGTATAAGAGTGCGACAGTGGCAGATGTCTTATCGACAACGACAAGTGATAAAATGGCAATTATGCTACGCCCGGCACGGCATTTTATACTCAACACAAACCTAGATGGCACTTTATATCAGGTGTGTCGGCTTCGGGACTATATGCATAGGTGGAGTCTTGTAATTGCAACTATCTGGTAATTGCAACTAAATTTAATAATGCTCCCTAGGATCACTATCCTAGAGGGCATTATTAGATTTAGTTGCAATTACCAGATAGTTGCAGTTACAAGACTCCACCTTAACTACTTAAAGTAAGACAAGGGCATTTATTTCTATTTAAACTTGTACTCCCATCTTTTGACTAAGGAAATTTTATGTTATTTCTTCTCAGAATATCGAGCTCTTTCGATCCTGATATGGAAAAAGTGTCCCTACATTTTGGCTCCCATTTTTCTATTTTGTTACGATCATAGAAAGTTGTGTTGATAACCAAATTGACGCATTTTTGGTAAAACTTAGTACACTAAATAGAAATGTCCTCATTGTTAAAAAATAACTAACTGTATAATTACTGAGATAAATTTTGGTATTTTTTCCGTGGGACAGACCAAACCCTAGAATGTAGAAGTTGAGAAAACAATTAACCTTATAAGAATAATCAATCCCTAAAAAGCTGCACTTTCCTTAACTCTTCAATATTGGACGTCGTAATTTTCCATCAAGTCAATAAATCCCCGCAACTAACAACCAAGGCACGTAATATAAAATAATATAACGCGACACGACAGCCATAACCATGTCGGGCCTCATTTAAATAAGTGATCAAACTGACGCGAACTCCTCAAACAATAAAGTAAAGACTTATTGGCTATGCCAAGCTCATCCGGCCGACTTATATTGGCGGCAAAAATTGAGCAACTTTTTAAATTGACGGCGTTATATTTTCTCTTATAAAATGAGCTTCAGACCATGTGTTTTAATGAGATTTTCGTAGTCCGAAAAAATTCTAAATATTAGACATGCATGTAAGATAAATTTCAATAGTTTAGATTGGATTATTTCTTTGATTATGCACCTGAAAATAAGGAACATATTTATAATAAGTAAGTAGATATATGTCGATATTCCTTCGGATATTTACAAGAATTAAGAACGTGACTAAAGTTTTAATAACGACAATTATTAATCACATAAAGAAGATACGCACACAGTTAGTATAATTGGCGGAATATTTCGTATTATAAGAATATTTTAGTACCTACTTATTTTCAAGTGTCACTGTTTGTAAATTTCATATGTCGTCAATTCAGTAAAATTTGTTCCAATAATAACTTTTACGAAAAGGCAGGTCTAATGCGGTCATGAAATATCAAAGGAATTTGTCAGCCTTAACAAAGTCTGTAAAGAAACGCCATAATTTAATAAGATAACAAGTAAACGCCCTTCAACTTTGGCGTGAAAAAAAAAACTCTCAACACTGCTATAAAAATTCAGTAATAAATGTTTAATTCATCACTCATCAGAGAGGCCATGCGGCAAATATTTAAAATACTCATTCGGTGCCCCCTCACGGAATGAAAAGAGAGCAAAGGCGCTTTATATTAAGAAAGAATAAAGGCAGAGTAGGGAATAATGAATAAATTCCGCGTAAGAAGGCCCTTAACGCAATTGAAAACTTTGAACAAGTGCTGAGAAATCGTGTGTTAAGGTGCGACCAGTAATTACGAGGGGCGGGCGGAATACAGGATGAGTTGGTTTAAAGTGTTTAAACGACGAAATTTGGAGGGGTGCTTTATGAAAATGAAGCTGCTAATATAATAAAGCTGACCTATGATTTAAAGACGACCGAATATTAGGTATATCTGATTTGTTTTATTTTGTTGTGAATAAAATTGTACATGCCTAAGTATTTTGTCGGATAGCAGACTGAGCGCCATGCTAATTCAGAAGTTCCAAAGTATTCCCTTACAAATTTTGAGAATTTGTTTGATCAGGATCACACAGTCGAGACATAAAGTTCCTTAAAAACGAAAAGCTTAATTGCCTGCTAATTAATGGATACAAAATTACGCTTCACTACGCTTAAAAAAAGAACAAGCAATTAATCCCCACCATTAACTTTTCGGCATGAGTGTCTAAAATTGTGTAAAAATTAACAAGAAAATAGCACCGCAAGCTCACCGTCTGCTAAAGACATTCTTTTTAACCCTAAAAAACAAGTCATTACGGGCGGGTGTAATCTAGCGTCGTGTTCTCGCATTTTTTCGTGAGATTCCATTATTTCTCGATCGGTCTCGAACCGCTTCGAGCTAAAAATGAATGAATGAATAAACGAGTGAATGGGAATGATATGATTAATTACCGGCGCCCCTCATTAGCGCGCAAATCGGTCCGTTCATTGGTGAAATTGAATCACGAACTCGTGGACCACGTTCAATCACAATCTAATTATAAATATTGTGAATTAACGGGAATGAACGGGGGTTTTATTCTAAAGAAGTTTTGTGTGCCGTTTTTATTCTACCGTTTCGATGAAACTATGAATGAGTGAATGAATGTACGGTATAAAAATACGTGTTTATGTGAGCTAAATTAAGATCCGTTCTTCTGGTTATTTGTATGACCTAAAACCATACGCGTTTAATTGATCAAACAAAATTAAAAGAATCGACGACCGCTTTAGCCTAGTTGGTAGTGACCCTGCCTACGAAGCAAGAGGTCCCGGGTTCGAAACCCGGTAAGGGCATTTATTTGTGTGATGAGCACGAATATTTGTTCGTGAGTCATGGATGTTTTCTATGTATTTAAGTATTTATTTATCTATATAAGTATGTTTATCGTCGTCTAAATACTTTATATTAAGAAAGAACATAGTACAAGCTTTGCTTACTTTGGGACTAGGTCGATTTGTGTAAGATTGTTCCCTAATATTTATTTATTTATCTACATTCATAGTCTTAATATTTTCTTTTCGTGTCAAACATAAAAAGACCTAGAAACTGGTTACGAAATTATTCACAAGACAATATCGTACGCTAGTAGAACAGGGCCGTGCTTACATTTTTTCTCACTATATCTTTTCATAAATAAAGGACATATCACGTCTCATAATCCGCGCACAAAGAGACGCGAATGGGAGTGATGTACTTATCTTTTGTAATACATACCTACCTAAAGTCGTAAACCCGAATGAGGAGATCTCGCCATCAGATTTTAAGGTCCTGCCAATTCTGGCACCGACTTTTCTCGGCTCATTGCCTTCAAAAGAATTCCTGAAAATAAAATATTCGTCGTGTCGGTGATATTCGGTTTTACGCGTTTCCTTTATCTGTGCCAAGACCCTTATCTGTCAGATATGGCACGTAAACTGCTGTATGGAAATCATTTTTGAAACGACAAATAATATAAGAAATTGGTCTGCCGGTGAATGCAGCCGCCCGCCGTCTGATGAGAGAAGTGGAATCTTACACGTTTTCTCTGAGACGCATTGGTTTGTAATGACAATGCTATAGAAGAATTATTTGGATTACGACATCGGTAAATATAGGTGTTTTAACCGTGTATAGAATTTTATTACCTCTGATAATAATTGCGAACTAAAGTACTAAAAGAGTAATTATTCCTAGGTTTTCGCAGAAGTCTATACCTTGGCGTCCCTAAATAGCAGCACGAGGTCGAGTTAAATAGGTAGGTACTGTGTTTTCGTGGAACAATACTGCTTATGTATGCTTTCACAGAATCACATTACCTACATAAATATTAGAAAAAGGATTGTTTTATAGGAAGGTCCTTTATAAAATAATTAACATGTAGGTACATTTACAAAATTGAAACCAAATAGCTTAACAACAAAGTAGATTTGAATCTCTGTTTCACCAAATTATGCTTCATGGAAAATATGTAACGTGGTAAACAATTATAAACATACGTACAAATAAAAATCACGGCTATGTTACATTTTCAATGTTTGACTTTATGAAATAGCAATTAAAAATTTTCTTATAATTTCTAAATTTTATAATCCAAAAGGTTTTTTTCTCCTTTGTGTTAATTGTCAACTAACCGAGCTGGCATTGTGAGCCAACAGTTAAGCAAGTAGCCTGCAGCGAATACCCACCGGATCAACTTATTCGACACTCACCCGGGGAACTTTGCTAGATTATCGCTGATATTCCGGAGATTTATTGCCGGAACTATTGTTAAACGCTTACTAATATTTTATTGTTCCAAATACTTTGTTTTTACACTCGCGGTCAAAGTAACCGGGTCAGTGACGAAAACCTCAATATTTTGTAAACCGTTGGTCGTATCTGCATGAAACTAACTCTGTTTTATAGAGAATTTAATATCGTTCTAAATCCAACCTTCAATGTTCTACGTAGTAACTGGAAAAAGGTTTAATTGAAAAAAAAAACCAATTAGGTACTTATTTGAAATTGCGTTCGTTTTACTTTTGCTTGTTTTTAAGCAATTGTTTTCAATCTGTCAAAGAACTATGATAAAAGGCTGTCATTGTTTTATTTTGTGGTCATTCTTGAATGTCTATCATGCCGCTAACACGAGATGAATGTACTCGTATCATCACTATGTTAGAAGAAGGAAGAAGTCAGAGGTATACAGCGAGAAGAACAGGTGTGTCACTTTCTACAGTGCAGCGAGTCCTCCAACGTTACCTACAAACTGGGCAGAACCTTAGAAGACCAGGAACTGGCAAAACAAGATGTACTACAGCTAGAGAAGATCGATTTATTGTTACAACCATGCTCCGAAATCGGCAGCTCACAGCAGTTGAAGTGAAAAATCAGCTTTTAGAGACCCGAAGGGACGGCATCAGCGAGCGGACTGTCAGGCGGCGGCTCAAAGAAGCAAATTTGACCCCACATAGGCCGGCCAATGGCCCAAAACTTGAAAGAATACATCGAACAGCAAGACGACTTTATGCCCGCGATCACAGATACTGGGGTGACGAAGATTGGGCAAGAATTTTGTTTTCCGATGAATCCAGATTTATGCTCTATGCAAATGACGGGCGGCAAAGAGTTTACAGACGGCCTGGTGAACGTTTTATTCCAGCATGTTTTGAGGAAAAAGTGGCGTTCGGCGGTGGGTCAGTCATGGTTTGGGCTGGAATCTCTTCAGAGAGTCGCTCGGAGTTAGTTTTAATAGAAAATGGATCATTAACGAGTGCAAGATATGTAGAAGAGATTCTTAATGAGCATGTCGGCCCATACTTAATTAATATGGGTGGAAATTCTATGTTTATGCATGACAACGCCAGGCCACACACAGCTCAAATTGTCAGAGATTATTTTTTGGAGGTTGGTATCAACTGTATGAACTGGCCCTCGAGGAGTCCGGACTTAAATCCGATTGAGCATGTATGGGACGAGCTTGGGAGGCGTGTAAGAGCTCGAAACCCCGCCCCAGCTACACTTAGAGACCTGAAACAGGCGTTAGTGGAAGAATGGGACAATATCCCGCAAGAACGCATAAAGAACTTAATAAACAGCATGCCGAATCGTCTAGAAGCTGTAAGAAGAGCCCGAGGAGGCAATACGAAGTATTAATTTTTATTTTTTGTGTTGTATGTGAAGTACCTACTGCTTATTTTTGTACGTAAAATTGGTTGATTTTTTGTTTCCTATGTAATTTTATTAAACAAAAGAATTACGATTCCACCATTTGATGTTATTTAATTCAGTATAAAATTATCTACAATATGCAGTTTAATTCATGTCCCTAGCTTTATTATTTTAGGAGATATTACAGATTTTCGTACTGACCCGGTTTCTTTGACCGCGAGTGTATATTTAAGTTGCATGGATGAAAGACGGGTCTTTCATTTGGGTTTTAAGAATGTTGCGGGAAAATGTGGGTGTGACTTTGTTTGTGTATTAGTCTATTGATGATTTCATTAAATTTTAACTCTAATTGAAACGCATAATTACCTGTGTTTGGTATCGGTGTCCTCGATGCAGGATAGATCCCGCGCCCCCTCCCGGTCCAAGCGACTACCCGGATTACAATACCCTATCTATATCACAAGCTTCCACCTAGCTTAACACTAAAGCCTACTACCACTAATACAATTGACACTTCAACAACGAGCGGTAACGGTCCACTTAGACACTAAACAATAAAATTCTAACATTAGTTAACATGACAATAGAACAAAAAATCTTGACATTATAGTAACAAAAATTTAACTTAGATAATCGCGTCGTCTATTTACAATAGGAAATTAGCTCGGGTGATAACAACCACCGGTAAGTAGAAATAGGTAACCGTCCGTGTGGTCGTGAGACGGGTCTCAGTGGACCCAGGAGGGGGTGGCGGAGTAGGGGGTGCGGGGCGCGCCGCCGCCGGAGAGCGTGGTGGGCACGGGCGGCGCGGGCGCCGCGAACTGCCCGTGCCCGTCCGCCTCCGCCGCCATCGACTGCTGCTGCTGCGGGAAGTTGAAGTCCAGCGACCCGTCCATGCTGAGCTCGTGCTTTATCACCTACAGACATTCTACCGATTAATATATGTCCCAGTCTAAGTAAAAACGTCACACTACACTTGAAATTACACCAACGTGTGAGTAGGTAAGTCCTGCTTCTTAATAAGAAGAACAAAATTGAGAAGTTCTTTATAGTACCAGTAGGTAAGTACGGCGCTGAAAGCATGTCAATGAGTGACGGCCATCACAAGATTTCCTTGGTGAACCCATATTTCCCAAAAAAATATATTGATATTACAAGCTTTATGGCGCGTCTGGCAAAGGTATATTTAGCGGTGGATGCATCAGACGCTAGTTAGCCCAAACTTACCTCATCAACATTGCAGTCGAAGCTGTGCTCCAGCGACTCAATATTCAGGTTCAGGTCTTCAACGAGCCCCGTGTTCAGGGCGCCCATGATCTGCCCCATTACGGTGGTAGGCATGGCGGTCTGCACCATCATGCCGCCGTTCATTAGAGCCGCGTCTGACGTCGTCACCATCTGCGCTTGGCTGTTTTCTAGGGGCAAAGAGAGAGAGTTGGTTGATGAAATTTTATTACATCAGACGACATTAAATTACGAAATCCTAAAAGCTTTCCCAATGCACGGCTAGTTACATGCCTATGTCATTTTATTTCTAATGAAATATTTTTTCCTTACACTCTAAACTTTCCAGGATCGAAAAACCAAACCTAAAACGGTGCAATGATTTCTGTACTCTAACACAAAATAAACATCGTTTCAGGAAAACGTATTCGGTCTAACAGAAAATTACGGCAAGCGTTTGCGCGTCAAATGAGCTAGGTGACCAAAGTACTAGTTTTTTAAAGCATTTAAACCATCATAATTATACGAACGTCTAGTTATTAATAGTTAACACCTGTCTGTGGGAGTATTTTTTTTTATATTTTCTATTGTGTGCAGTATCCTGGAAGTTGTTAAATATATGTTCTTAATAATAGTTACATGGAATTGTAATAATGTATGTTATAAAAAATACTAGTAACGAGCTGCGAGAGTTTAATGTGAAACGAAGATTTATATCTTACGTCAAGAAAATCACTCGAGTGAACAAGGAGCTCATAAAATATAGACAAGGTTGACTATATATTCACCTGTCTGCGGGGTCAGCAGGCAGTGGCGCCCTGACGAAGATATCTTTGGACCATTTAGGAGGAGGAATGTTGACCATATTCACCTGTTTGCGTAATATCAGCGACGTCAGAAACCGGCGGCGGCCTCCCAAAGTGTTCGACCACAATGCTAGTGAGGCTAGGCGCCGTATGACTCGGCGCGGTGTCCCATCGGAGACGACGTCTTTGGATCATTTAGGAGGCCATCATTTGGACAATGTTGACTATTTATTCACCTGTCTGCATAATATCAGCGGGATCCGCAGGCGGCGGCGGCCTGACGAAGTGGTCGAGCGCGTGCTGGTGCGGATGCGTCGGGTGCGCGGGGTGCGCGGGGTGCGAGAACAACGATGCGCAGCCGCAGCCACCGTGCAGGTGCTGCGGACACGCGCCGTACGACCCGTACCGGTACCCCGTCGACGACGATGTCGTCGTTGGGACGTACCTGGACGAACGGATTAACAGTCTTATTCGCAGTGCCATTAAATGGTGCTGTGGATTCTTTTGGACATCAATTGTTATCCTCGTATGTTCTTTCATACCGAAACGTATTAGAAAAACAAAGTAAATTTCAAACTTGTTCGAAAATAATTAAATAGGTAATTTCACGTCTTTAATTTAAGGTCGATTAGTTTTATTATAGTGTTTATAGTCGTCTACAGCAAAACAAAAGACTGTCGCAATATTACTATAGTGCGTTTTTTTAGCATTAGAAAGAAGGATAAAGCAGGAAGCACGAGGTAGTTTATAAAAGACACTTTATGCCACACAACTGTCAAAGTATCTCAAACAGCCATTAAAAAAGATTTACATTATTGTTGTCGACCCTAAAATGACAGAAGTGTTTTCATTATTTATATCTAAATAAACTTACAACTATATATTTATTTTGAAAGTATTTATTTTTGAACTCTGTTGTTTTAAATTTCGTTATTCAGTTCTGGAAAGGTTGCATAATAAAAAACCTAAAGAAGAGGAGGTTTGAAACGATCGGTTCGTTGTTTTCGCTGTCGACATTGTCAAAATTGTCAATCGTATCACGTTGTTTTTCTTGTTTTCTTGGTAATCAACAAATTATTGAATTCAGATTACGAGATTATTATACGAATATCTATTTATTAATTAATTTAAGATTCTATTTTTCGCTGTGTGTGGTGGCGTGTGGACTGCGAATTGCGATGGAACAACCAGAGGCATGCCCAAGTGGCTTGCAAAAAAGACCGACTCGTTCTCCCCTGAACGTTTTGCCTTCACCAAAAGGAAAGAGACAGAAACAGAGTCCATTAACAACAAATGAGAAACGTATGGTGGTCTACATTTACAGGTTTTATTAACATAATAAATTCATGTGGAAATACGCACTTTTTATTTATAACATAGGAAAAATACAAAATAACTAATATAGGCCTGTTAAGTTCTCGTTCTGTTCGTAACATCTAATATTTGTCCCAAGCAGAAAAGGTTGACGACGACTGCTTCTTTGTTTACCGTATTTCTAATCCTAAAAAAACGGACTATAGCGTTAGAAATATTTTTTTATGGATGTCGAGTATTATTATCGAATATAATAAAATAATTCGCGACAGTAAATTAATATATAATATAGTAGAAATATCTGATAAACTTATTCAACCCCGTATCATGGTCGGCCTTATCACGCGATAAGTGACAAGATAGGAGCGTCGTCTCGTTCTATCGAACGGTGTCAGCCAGTGACGGACGCTCTATCTTGTCACTTATCGTGTGATAAGGCCGAGCATGATACGGGGTCTGAACAACATACGAGTAGAGAGTAGGTACCAATTACAATGAATTTTGTGAATTTGCCTGTAGAGTGAAGTCTACTCAAAACTGTGTAGGCACTCCCAGAGAATGTCGAGAAATTAATGACTCATATCACTATCAGAAACCAAATAAAATGTCATGTGCTGCTGTGTGTACTGACGTGGATTTCGAAGAAGAAATTGCATAGGATTCTATGTAACTTTATACAAATCTAACGTATTTTTTTAAAATAAATATTTTGTTTATTTGTTGGGCCGTTTTTTAAAACGGAACCCTTATAGATTCGTCATGTTTGTCTGTCTGTCCGTCCGTATATCACAGGCATTTTACTCGAAAACTATAAGGTGTATTTCAATAAAATTTTGAGCATAAGGTTTATTTTGTTAACCGCTACACAACTATCGATATCGAAAAAATGTCCCTAACACTAGTAAGATTGCGACAGTCTTTTGTATTTCCGTGAAAATTCCGGGTCGTCTATTTCAAATTTTTACTCTTATGGAACCGAAGAGGGTTCCGGGTCCTAAAAATTGTTTGAGGACAATCATGAATATTCTAACAGAATTTGAAGTACATAATTATAGCGTGTCAACAACAACATACCTCCATACGTTGGTTGTAAAACAACAGATGTTAAATTATATTATAGCTTAACAAACTAAGTTCTAGGTACTACTCGACATAGAAACTTGAATATGAACCGCTTCTACAAAGAACAGATTTCAACTCATTTCAATAGGCAAGCAACATAAAGACTACAAACAAAATCTGTTCTCGCTCAAGCGTACTCTTACTTACTATAGGGGCATTTTATAAACGAAATAGTCTCAAGTCAAGGTATAAGGAATTATACTGTTACTTAAAAATTATAACAGTAAAAATACAATTTAACAATGTACACTGCAAAAAGATCGTTAGAAACATCACAGCAACGCCTCAAAAATTTACTGTAAAATACGACGTCGAAAAAACGAAGAGAATTACATCTAAATTAATGTAAAGCCAAGAATTAGAAGTAGCACATGGTTGTGAAAAGGCATAACAAAGAACAACCGACATTTGTTTGAAGATGTGAGAACTTTATGAATTTGATGACTTGAGAATGTTTCGAGCAGCCAATTCTTACGTGTTTAGGAATGGATCTGCTCCTTGCAGTTTCATTGAGTCCGCCAGAGATCCAGCCAGTTGGTCTGCTGGGGCGTACTCCTGGAAATCACCGGTGGGCGTGTAGTCCGCCCCATAGTCCGTCGTCGAGGAGTAGTCCACCCAGTCCGCCTCCGTTGAGATCATAGACGGAATAGGGGATAGGCGCCCGACTGACGACGCGTTGGAGGATGCCCGCTGGCGGAAGGTTTCCGCATTCGCCGGCGACAACTGGAAATTGCTGCTAAAGCGCAAGCGAAAAAGCGTCAAATAAATTACTTAAGAAAAAAACCTTGAATAATTTTGCCTTAAGTGCGATTCGTACGGTTTTGGACACAGACGTCGCTTAAAGCGGACCTCTTCCAAGGTGGCAGTACTATTCAAAGTCTGTGCAAATAATCAAAATGTCCAGCAGAAAAAACTCTTAAAGCTAAGTCAACTGTAGTAGCAAATAAAATCTAGGAAAGGAGAAAACATGCAAATCTAATTCCTAAATCCTCTAACATGAATAAAAATCGTAATGCTAAATGAAGCGATCACCATAAAGGATTCAATGGTCAGGGCAGAAATATGATTATTGCTATTGCTGATGACAAAATAACGCTGTAAGAAATGTGCTATGGCCGCTGCTGAGCACCAATGAACAAAGACCGTCCAAAATAACTGTAGATTATCCCGGCTATCCGATATTCGGCAATAAAAAGGTTAAATATTGGCGAAATGACGAGATCCAACGTCCACATAACTCATCATCTAATGGTTGTGAATGATTTAAAACCTTTTATCATAAAGTAGCAGAGTTGCTATAACTCAGTTTTATTGGCTTGGTCAACGCAGCTTTATGCCGATGGTTTTATTATAAAGTGTATGTTTCGTGCGTGCCTCACTTTGTATCTAGTAGTAATAAAATTTCAATATTTCGAACCGAATGCCGTTTAATAAAATATGGCGTCGCGTGGAAATGTTGGCAGGGGTTGGCGAGCTTTGCCCGTGTAGGTAAATTGTTATGCTTTTCTGTCAAATTAGTATCACAAGTATGGTATTAAAGTGCACCGTACTCTTTTATTGGCTCCACGCCACGACTGTTCCAGTTCCCGTCATATCTATGACTGTTATCTGATTCTGAAATCTCGTAACTAAGTCTAATAGCTACTACCTACGTTTTGATGATAAGGTCTATTGTAAATACTTCTATTGTAAGCAGGAAAACTATTCGGAGCGTAACTTACCTATGCATTGGCGATTCTGGGAAAAGGTCGAGACTTTCGGACACGGAACTACTGGGGCTCGGAGTGGCGTCGGCAGCGGCGCCATTTCTTAAAGTCTCCGCCTGTAAAGGTATCATTTTATTTAATAGGCACCAAACTGACAATTCCACAAGCATAGCTCAGTACTCCGTCCTCATTTAACCACAAAATAATTATGAATACGACGCATTATTGGCAATTGTCTTTTTACTTACCTACTAATAATAAGGTTCACTGTAGAACTAATCTGATGTTTGACAGATAAATATTTGAATAGTGCCCTCTCCGTATGTAAATGTTAATTGAGTTGAGATAATCTAATGCGGCCTACTTTTTATAAAACTTTCATAGGAATTGGAATCTTTTACAATGGACGGTAGAGTTGCTTATTGATGCAATTCGGTCAAATCAAATAATCTCAAGTATAACACTACTTATGCATGAGTGACAGGATGATCACATCCCAAGAACCGATGTGTCGGGCGAGCGCTAACTTTTCCGAAGCACTATTTTTTAAATCACTAACCTTCTTCTTAACCCTCCCTCTTCTCTTTTCAAACTTGGACGTCTCCATGGAGGCCGCCCGTCTCCGGACGGATTTGCCCGGTTTAGCGTCGGGGTTGATCATCCACCATGATGATTTGCCCGTACCCTCGTTCTGCACCCGCATAAACCGATTGTGTAACGACAGGTTATGCCGGATCGAGTTCTGCAATAGACAAGATTTTGTTAATACAATGCAAAATAATAATGAAGTAATTAAATTTATTTATTTACATCTTAGATCGTAAGTAAATAAATATGTAAAAATAGAAAATAAACGTTCTAATCACTATCTTTATACAACTTCCTAACTGGATAAACATTGCTACACAGAAGGTGATCCAGCGTAAGAGTAGTTTTCGGATAAATGGCTTACTTTGAACATTGCCAATCCTCTTTTGAACATATTTTTATGACAGTTTATAACAGGGCATTGACTGCCAAAATGATTGATTTCGGGAGATTAAAGGATCAAAAACAAAAACCATCGTTCAGTTCATAAAGTGACTTCATTGCCGCCGGTGACATTTGGCAATTTTAACGAAATTGGTCCTACCGGCGCCATGGTACCAGTTGTGCCCAAGTTCCTTCGCGCATAATAATGTAACGTTTTGGTGTGTCGCTCGCTGAGGTAAAGGAGGCTATAAATAGCCCGCCATAAAGTGCGCGAATCGGTAGGTCTCGGACATATCCGGGCGAGACCACTTTTGCTGACCACAAAAAATCTATTTTAATTCTCGCTACCGTTAAAAGTTAGAGCAATAACGTGTCCTATCTCACACCGGCAATAAAATCTCGCAACTTTCTCCCGTCCAAGGAATAAACGCGACCGCAGCAACGAATGAAGTTTAGCAATAAAGGAGTCCATAAATAATTTTCTGCGTGCCCTGTGAGAACTGCCACTTACCGGTATCGTTCGTTTCATGTAAATATGTGAAGTTTCTCTTCTAAATTACATAACCCGCGAAATAAAATCAATTGCATCTGTAGCGTCGCGGGCTTCCTCGCATCGTTTACGCGTTATTTAACGTGACGACATCTATCCGAATCCACGACGCATACATTCTGGATACCACTATAGCTTATGTAAATCACTTTGATTTTCTCGCAGTGTGCCTTGGAAATGTTCAGTTTGAGGAGCATTATGCAAAAATATGAAATATAGGGGAATCCGACGATTCATTTTTACCGCAGTAAGAGACTGCAATGGATCTATAGTCTTTTAGGGTTTGTTCAGATCTTCAGATTCAACCGTGTTACTTACTGTTATAAATAAAGTAACTGCAAATGGTTCGCACGTGTTTTATCCTATCATATCGTCGTAGATTAAAATACGGTGTCCTCATTTGAAATGTTTTTTCGCACCGACCAGTCGATTGGAATTTCAAACGATATCGCATGAATTTGATGGTCGGGGGTAAAGTAAAATATCACCAAAAGTAGCCACAACTATTGAAGGGCTTTCTTCGAGTGAGTACCAGGTCTATCGGATAACACTACTTCAGAGGGGAGAAGAGAAATGCCTACGTTTCATATATGCAAATAGAATAAGCACCACATAGAGCTTCAACATTTAAATTGGTCAAAGGATTCGAAACAAAATTACAAACGAAGCAGTCATTTGGCGACTTAATGTATGTGCAACAATTGTACGGGCGTAAATCCAGCAAAATGTGGTCCAGCGATTTATCAAGTGTGAAAACACACGCAACAAATGGCCTGTCGACGGGCTGATGGATCTGTCGCCAGGAGGCCCTACCAAGTGTCGTTGTGAACGCGAGTCGCTGTTGCTGTCCCGTGCACAAGTCGAGTCGCTGTCGTGTCGGCTGACACATGTCACTTACGGCGGGTTGCACGTACTTACGATTACGGACCGGTTAACGTTAAATATGGCACCAGCAGCTGTCATTCCATAGAAATTTGTCAAACATTCAGATTTTAACGAACACCGCTTCCGACTACAGACGGTTTGGTGTTACACTTCATTTAAGTGCGTGAATCCATTCAGTTTATATCGAGATAACTAATGTAAGTACATTTGATTCACTTTTCATTCGTAACTCGCCCAAAACGTAAGTCCATAGTTCAAGGCTCGCTAACAAGGAATAGGTCAGAAGATTCTGGCCAGATAGCATAAAATACAAAAAGATGGTCATATAGTTTGTCCGTTCTGACAGACATAGTCAAATAACTTCACAATGTATTACCTAATCTTGGAATAAACTCTGTTCTTGTTTGGTCGACTGCAATGGATGGATTTTTTATCCCCAGTAGTTCATTCAGTTACTTTAATAAGTCGATTTAAATACAGGACTTTATTTAAAGGTTACACTGGGTGCTAGTTTTATGGAAATAAGAATTTCAACAAGATCAATCTATTGAACAGAGAATAGAACTAGTGGAAATACACCTCAGTCAGTCGTACATAAAGCTATCATAGATATTTTAATACCAAAGTACCAACAGAAGTAGACATGCCAAAAAAAAATATGCAACCGAATTGAGAACCTCCTTCTTTTTTTAAGCCGGTTAAAATAGGTCAATACACCAGTAAATATCTTTTGACCTTTGGTTTAATGCGGTTTCAGCTTCTATCGGCTTGCCCGTAGGAGTTAATAAGCCTGGATTATTTATTGTCTTCGATAGACAATGAATACTCGTGGTAGCGTTCCAGGAAAAATTACTATCGGCCCACACACTACGAAAATGTATCTATACTATGAAAATGTATCTAAAGTAATTGGTCGATTTCATCACACGACCAATTTTTACATCCCAATCTCCGATGGGCTTTCAGATTAGTGACAATAAATTAAACTAGGTAAAGGTTCCCCGTGCGGCAGCTGCTAAACGGTTGTTATAACAAAAAATTGGTAGGTGTATGGAACCATAGAAGTGGCGATCAGTCCACGGCCTTAAGGATTTCCCAAATATATATCGAAGGTGTGACGAAGATGCGTCTTCGCTTATGAACGCAGCTCTAGTGTGGTTGATCCTGTACAGTATATCCTCAAATATTGCTGACTCGCACTGAGTTAATCGATGTTTCTGCTTCCGTGACATCACGTACGTAATCCGTAGGCTTGTAATTTACCTGTTTTCTTTTTTTCCGGGAACGGTACATTATGGGTTCCTCGGTCGTATTTCTGCATGCTCCGGTGGAGATTGTGCGGGAGAATGCCGCGTTTTATACGGTAAAATCAAGAAGTCATGAATATCATGAAGCGACTTACATGATACGTGACAAAGCTAACAATATTCGGCGGCTGTTGGGAAATACAGGGTCAACGGCTATATAAGCCCTTTATCCTGAACTCCGTATTGAATTAATATTGATGTGTTTATTTAGTATTGTATTTCTATAACTTTTTTCCCTTTTTAGGGTTCCGTAGCCAAATGGCAAAAAACGGAACCCTTATAGATTCGTCATGTCTGTCTGTCTGTCCGTCCGTATGTCACAGGCATTTTACTCGAAAACTATAAGGGTGTATTTGAATAAAAATTTCAGGATAGGTGTATTTTGTTAACCGCTACATAGTTTTGTAACTAAATTACTAAAAAAAATTTTTTTTAGGGGTGCACTCCATACATAAAACTCAAGTCAAATTTTTTTTTTTCATTGCAAGCCCACGTGTGGCACATCAATCGATAGGCCTTTCAAAATAAATATAAGGTTTCCCAGCTTTTTTTTTGATTAAGTGAATAGAGTCAGAGATAATCTTCTCGAAAGTCACTAAAATTGTGTCCCCCCCCCTCTAATTTTTGAACCGTGTATTTTAAAAATATGAAAAAAATCATGCTCATAGGGCTTATTAAATTCTCTCAGCGAAAATTGTTTCGCACAAGATCGGTTCAAAGGTATTTGAGATATTTCTAAAAAACTGCCTTTGTTAAAGAAAAAGACGTAAGTGCCGTAAGATTTCAGTAACGATACGACCTTTTTTATAGGCACGGAACCCTCGTTGTGCGTGGTCCGACACGCACTTGGCCGCTTTTTTCATTTATTTTTTCCTTTTATATATACACATAGATACACATAGATACCCCTATACACATAGATATATATCTATACACATGTTGTTTTTTTTTTCTTTTTTTTATATTGTGTCACAGAGTTCAGTGTGCCTCCTGGCAAAGGCCTCCTCTAACCCCTTCCATTGCTGGCTATCATTTGCGACTCTCCTCCAGTTTGCACTAGCTGTCAGTTTGAGCTCATCCTCCCATCTCTTGTGTTGCCTTCGTGACAATTTTGCTCCATTTTTCTTGACTGCATCTTAGCATGTGCCCTGTCCAACGCCATTTCAGTTGATCTATCTTAGAGAGTACATCTGTTACGCCTGATTTCGCTCTTATAGCTGTGTTCCTGTGTCTGTCTTGCTTTTAATTCCTAGCATGCTTCTCTCCATTGCTCTTTCACAGCATTCTAGCATATCTCTATGGTGTGTCGAGAGTGACCTCGCAGCCGTATGTGATGCAAGGCAAAATGCAGGTGTTGAAGACTTTTCTTTTGGTACCGTTACTGAGATTGGGGCATTTCATCACCTCTTTTAGAGATCAGTATTGCTTCCAACTGTTGGCTATCCGTCTCTTTATTTCTTTGGTTGTCATATCTTTATGGGCGATGATCTGTCCTAAATATATATATTCCTCAACATATTCAAGTCGGTTGTGAATTTTTATTTCGTGGATGTCAGAATTTGTTAATAACTATTACTACTAGTTTTGTTAATAGGTATTCATGGATAGGCCGGTTTTAAGCTGTATATTAAGTACTTCATTTTTAGAAACCAAGAAATTATTACTGCCTAGTACGGCAGTAAAAAATGATTGAAAAAGGTAAAGATGCTTTCTCTCTTGAAACTAAAACTATTCAAGTGTTCACGAAAAAACATGTATAGTCACTTTTTTAAGAAGTTCATTTCGTACATTTAGAAAATAAAATGAAATTCAATTTCCATAAAAGGGAACTGGATAAAAATGTTCAGCTAAAAACCCTTTTAAGACTCGCCACGCAACTACCAGTAACGGTGCTAATGAATCCCAAACTATGTCAAAGAATGTTAACAAGCGACGTCTATCATATCGGTGCCTGTGCCGTCTACGGCAGGAATGCCGGCGCCAGCCAGACCCTCGGGGTGAATTAACCGTCTCAGCCTCCCCTTAAATGGCCCGTCGACTTAAATTTTGTCGAATTTCTGCCGCTTTTGCAAACTAGGGCGAGAGTTAGTAGGCTTGTGTTTGTATTGAGCTCTTTCTCGATAGTGTTTATTGTTTTAGTATTGGCATTATTGCCAACTCTTTGAAGGTCTCAACGCGTGGAAGCCTTGAAATGTTTGTTTTTTTTTAACAGCTGATATTTTATTGATTTTGTAAAATAGTAGTAATAAAGTAAAATTAATTGTCATCATAAATTATTATTGCATTATTGCGTCGCAGCATGTTCTGTAAGTTTAGCTTAGTTTATTTGTAATGTAAGAGATAATTAAAACGTAGTGTCATTGACTTTGCAACACTTAGGAAATAAGAAAACATGCTCACTTTGATCAAATAAGAAAGAAATACATTATTGTTATTTTTAACTCCTTTTTTATTGTTAGCCTCTGGATTAACAACATTCTTTGTTGCGTAATCCTGCAATAGGGAAGATACAGCTATAATATGTACCATTATTTCGTGACCAAAAGTTGAAAAAAAAACATAAAATAATAGCTACTGAAACGTTTTCGTTTAGTTTAAACTAATTTCAAACAATAATTACGATTTGACGTAATGTGAAACGAAACGTGTTATCCAACAATCAGCGTCCGGTGACGTCACTCCTGACTAAAGTCAAAACTTAGGCAACTCTCTGACATCTAGGGTCCGTACCACGGACAAAGAAATATGGCGAGTGACATACATGAGTGACGTCACAGGCACTGTAGATCTGTTTAGGCGCAAATGTTTAAATTGTCAGTTTGTAACAGGAATTTTTGACTATAAATTATAGTATTTTATTTTTTAAATATCTAATTTCGTGGTCTATTCTACATGCGATTCTTTCAATTGAAAGCAAAAATGAAAATATTGCATCTTCCCTATTGCGTGAAAGAGCGACGGGTGATACTGTCACGCAATACTACTTAGGCAGAGCCTCATCAACTACGAAGCACTTAAAAAGACACTCCAATAGTCACACATAAAACTATAAAGTCAACGCACTGTATATCACCCTCCGCTTTTCCTGCTGATATCATGTTACACAATCTTCGAGCGGAATGGATTACGATTTTCACATTTTTTATTATGGCCTTAGTTTTGAGAAGCAACCATGGCACCGATCGTTCTGATAGCAAGATCTTCCTGAAATGTTCCAATTAAGTCAACCCGGTTATTTTTTATTATGGCCTTAGTTTTGAGAAGCAACCATGGCACCGATCGTTCTGATAGCAAGATCTTCCTGAAATGTTCCAATTAAGTCAACCCGGTTATTTTTTATTATGGCCTTAGTTTTGAGAAGCAACCATGGCACCGATCGTTCTGATAGCAAGATCTTCCTGAAATGTTCCAATTAAGTCAACCCGGTTATTTTTTAGAACTAGCTATTTTTTTATTTTTATGACTTCCAAACAAAATAAATTTAAAGGTCTATTTTTGTCCACTGCGATTCCGATCACATGTCAATGTGTTTAGCGCACTCGTTTTCACTCGCGCCTAAGGTAACGTGGTAGAATGACAGTGCAACACTTGTTCAAATGGGATTAGGATATAAAAGAGATTGACCGAAAAAACACTTGGCCTGAAGGCACAGATTGAAGAAAATCCGATTCCTTAAAAATGGGAATTAGCAAGAAAATCTATTTAGTCTTGTTGGTCATTTATTTTTATTTTATCTCCAAAATCGTACAGTCGCCATCAGATATATCGGAGCGGCCAAAGTGCTTATAAATATCTGCACTATTGTCGAGGCATTAGAGACGTGTTCAGATATTTGTGAGCACCTTGGCCGCTCCGATATATCTGATGGCGACTGTACGATATAACACCAAACGACAATTCAATAGAACCATCAGGAACATGAATCGCCTTGAGACCGTTTGAGACGCAGAACGGTCATACGAAGGCTTCCTGAATTATTCACGAGTGAATTTAAGTTATACGACGACCGGTTAGCCTAGTGGGTAGTGACGCTGCCTACGAAGCTGAAGGTCCTGGGTTCGAATCCCGGTAAGGGCTAGTATTTGTGTGATGAGCATGAATATTTGTTTCTGTGTCTTGGACGTTTTCTATTATTTAAGTATTTCTCTCTATTAAATATATCGTCGTTTAGTACCCATAACACAAGCCTTATTGAGCTTACAATGGGACTAGGTCGATTTGTGTAACATTGTCCCTTAATATTTATTTATTTTATACGTATATTTCAGTTTAATTTTCTAAATTCTGCACTATTTTATTTTACTGTTCTTCACGTATGGGGGGATGCGGGAAAAAGTCATTAACTAATCTATTAAGGGTATTTTGCTTATTACTTTAATTTTATAGGTAAATAAAAACAATGGCTTACGTTGTTCAGTACGCTGCCGTAACACACCGTAGTAGCGCTGTAAGCATGCTTATATTGCTTTTATAAGTAGCAGGAAATGTCTCATAGCAGTCCTAACGACAAGCCTCTGCTGACTAAAATGTGTTTTGTCCCTTTCTCACAAACACTAATGTCATAGTGACTGATATAGGCCAACGAATTTTAGCGGAGTTTAACGAGGATTCATGGGGGTTTATGAATACTGGGAATAACATATGAATGATTTTCTTTTTCTACATTTGTGTAGCTAAGAAGATTCTTCATTTATCTATGAGCAATATGAAAATGAGAAACCAGTTTATTCTTTTGTCACATCCTGATAGGTTATTGGAATTGCGTCGCACTAAACCTTCCCACAAGTCACCGAAATGAAAACAACGTATAGTATTAAGTAACAATGTTTAAAGTTAATGTAACATTCTCGTATCTCTCATTGTATGAGAAATTGCTTGTGGTGAAATGCTATAACTGTTGAAGGTTTTGATATAAAATACCCGTGAATAAATTTACAACGGCATAAAAAAACTATAACCAGTAGTTAAAACGACTGCGTAGGAAAATATGTACAGCCGTGTCCATTTTTATTGTAAAATCCCTGAGAAATTCAGTTTCAAAAGGCTGTAAGAATATTCATTCGGCCATTCTATCACATTCCCATCAAGTGTCAATTCTATCAATAAAACCCAATCGGAATAGAAATTGGAGCCATTCCGAAAATCCTCGAGGTGTTAAATCAAATAATAAATAATTCAAATTAGGAACTCGCGATTACACAATAGGAGGGCAGCAGAGGGCGTGGGGAGGGGAGACGAGCCGCAAACGTGACGGCACTGAGAAATTCGGAAGAAAATCCAGCAACGTGTCAACCGCTGGTGACAAATTTAATTATTCAACTTAACGAAACGTTAGCAAGATGACTTTTCCCAGAGCCGATAACTAAGTACAAATAAATTCACTTACAGCTGCCGAAGCAAAGTTTAACTTCGTAAAACATTGAAATTTTAGTAATTCGATTGTGCGGAGGTTGGATTTCGGAGTTGGCCTGATTGAATGTCATTTCGAATCATTTTCACGTCTGAGTCACATAGCCGCAGTGAAGTGTCAGCTACGGTAAAATCGGGGAATAACCGGGGGGGGGGGGTAAACGGCCGTCCAGTAGCTTACGAAAAATTCTAACGTTTCTACACCTACAATTACTATAAGAAATTTACGAAGTATTTCGTAAATAATGTTCAGTATGTCCGTAACAATATGTCTACTATTCACTTTATAAAGACTTACTCTAGAAAACGTCTAAACGCGCTAAAGTATGTAAAAAAGAGATATAACTAGGATAGTAAAAACAAAAAAAAGACCGGGTTGCACTCCGGGAGTGCCGGCAGAAGTGAAAACATTGTAACAGTTTCTCGATCAGGTTACGTGACATCTTACGGTATCACCCTAAAAATGAATTTGGCGCAAATTTATAATCAATTATTTAGGCTCGCTCGCCGCCGGCGGCGAACAAAATACCAATTTGTTTTTGCCGTTGCCAAGTATATTTCAAAGCTTTATCTCTTTAGGAATAACGTCCAAATTCGAACTATTCGAATTTGCAAGAACAGCGGACGGCGGCGGTGAACAAAATATCAATTTGTTTTTGCCATTGGTAAATATTTTTCAAAGCTTTATCTCTTTAGGAATAACGTCCAAATTCGAACTATTCGAATTTGCTCAATAGCAAAACTGTGAAGGACGCGTGAACAAAATTACAAATTTATTTGCAGAATATGCCATTGCAAAAAGTGCTTAACGGCTTTATACTCTTACGAATAGCGTTCAGTTTGAATGAAGTCGAATCGGCTAGCAGCGAAATATAAAAGTTTGTGACCTCCTTCACATCTGACGTCACAAAAATCTGTCGCCTATTTAACAATTTTTCCCCATCCCAAAAAGTGCTCAGAGCCGTTAAAGAAGTATTCACTTCAAAAACCCAAACCGTTAATTTTAGGTTTTTTTTGCGGGCGTAGGCCTTTATTGTGATGGAGCTGAGTGACAACAGCGGCTGTATTCCATTAAAAGGAAAATAAAACAAAGCTTCAAAAGGAAGCCAAGTAGGTGTTGCTAAAATATTACACGCCAAGTTTGGGAGGCTTGGAAACACGTAATTCCGTGAATTAACCTCACAATTCCATAAGATGAGAAGGAATTTAATATAATTTGTCGAGTGCTAACTTTTGAACAAATTATTACGATTGTTCCGTGAGAGGAGTTATTGACTGACACAAATGATTCTAATTATAAGGCGACTTATCCAACTTTGACTTCAAAACGTATGCGTTGGGAATACAATTTGAATGTTATATATATACAAAACTAAATATTGTACGTAATTCACAGTCGGCATTCGGTTATAATCAGGTAGATTACAGCACATATTCATAAAACCCTTCAAAAAAATGTTACGTATACATTAAATTATAAATTTTAAAAATCTGCAAGGAAGCTTCAGATGCTTTTTTACATGTCAGTTTGCAAATACACATGAAGATATATATCCGGGTCCATTTGTTACATTTTAATTATAGTATTTTATTAAAATACATATATTCAAATTCATATATTTTAATGAACATTGCTTTCGTGAAGAGGGTTAGTTTTCCAATTGACATTTCCTCCCCAATTCAAGTGGTACCAAAAAACCGCAACGTCCCGATCTTAGGCAACAGCAAATAAATACGCAAGCGTGCTCCAAACTACGGATCCGTGGATTTATATCAGGGTTACGTATAAATCACGTTAATGGTCCGGCTAATGTTCTGCTGAGATAGGTGTAGGCAAAACAGAAGAACCCGTAAGAGCTCTATGGTTTTATTGCTTTCTAACTTATTTCGAAGGCGGTTGTGTCTATGTGGTAAGTATGTCTAGAGGGGGGTAAGTAGCGGGATAATAAGCACGCAATAGTGTACTACTTTATTTACTATTTGCTTAAATCTATTTTAGTTATACATATAATGTGTCTTTGTCTGTTGCGGTTGGAAAATAAAATCGGTGTTACACAAATAGTTGTCATCTGCTAACATTTTTATAAGCGTGTGTGTAATGTTTCATATAAAAAAATATTGCATATTTTCACTTTGCATAACAACGAGTAGCGTAATTGCGGCTTGTATAAGTGGGAAAATTGCATTAAAAAAAATGAATCAAAACTATTTGCATAATTTTATGGATTATAATTATCAATTTTAATAATTTCCAATTGTATAATGAACAAACGCTATTATGGGCACTCTGTATAATATTTCATGCTCATAACATATGTACACAAATTCCGAATGTCAATACACCGAACAATAAAAAGTCCGACTGAATAATAATCCAATATATCAAAAATTCGAATTCCCTATTAGGTAGTAAAAAAGTGTTCGGTTCTGTTGGGTCACATTTCAACCTAACACTCCTCCTTGCTTCGCTCGTCGTCGTACCTATCCCGACCAGCCTTAGAGTCTCTCTGAAACTACTTTAAACTAATCAAAAGGCTCTTATAATATACATTCTAGGGGTAGGACTAGGGCATGATCCCGGGATTTCCAGATACCAAAAGTACCGGGAATTCCCGGGATTTAAAAAAACCCAGTACCGGTTCTTGCGGGTGAAAATCCCGGTTCTTTGGTACTTTTCGGTACTGAGTATTTTTTGTATTTTAATGACAAATTCTTGAATTAAAACGCCAATTATTTTATATTTATCATATCAGATAGGTGCAAAATTTTGTTGAATATGTTATAATCATCTTTAAACTTGTAAAATTATATTATAAATGTAATTATACTGGCTCAGTACCGGAAATCTATTATCTGGGTATTGTCTGTCCTAACAGACCACGTGAACGTAAGAGTGTGCTCATTAGGTTTTTGGCAATTATTTTTGTATTTGTATATAGGTGCTTACTCTTTCTAGGATGTCATAGCAATCGGTTAGTACAACTATGTAAGTACCTTCTCTTATCATTATTTCAAATATTGTTTTTTAGTTTTAATCATTATACTAAATGTATGTTATGCCAAAATAAATTAGTACTTACACATAAACGTTATAGCAAATGTCGTGATGATAAATGAGTGTTATATTATTTAAATGTTATGACCAATCAAAATATGCATTTTGTTATTATGAAAATAGTTTGCTATGATTGCCGTACGTACCTATGCTACTTGAAATTATGCATTTTTATGGCGACTGAACGGCACCCCTAGAAAAACATTTAGAAATGTTACAAATATTCGCATCGTTGTCAGTCAAAAATGACTACTATGTCGGTTATCATTGTTGTCGATGAGTATACTGGCATGCAATTACAAAATAGTCTTTATTGACTATTGATTTCAGCAAATAAGACATCTAAGAAAATACGCCTAATGAAATCATACCAACATCGAATTGAATCAAATCGCTTAGTGGCCGATCAATTAAGGATAGTAGATCCTCCGCCGTTGATAGATAACCTAACGTCAAGGATTGCTATCTGGGTTTATTCCGGTTTGAGTGAGGTTAGCTGAGAAATAAAATCATTTATGAATAGTACTGGTGTTTGATAGCGTGATTGTGCTGAAAGATAAGTCTAATTCAGAATTAATAAATAAATAAATATTAGGGGACAATCTTACACAAATCGACCTAGTCCCATAGTAAGCTCAATAAGGCTTGTGTTATGGGTACTAGACGACGATAATTATATTTAATAGATAGAAATACTACATTATTAATATGGATGCGCGGATGGATACTGGCTCTGTATGCGCCGCTAAATTCACTGTCCTGTTACACAGCAGATAATTAAAAAAAAAACCATGAGCATGAGTCACGTTTCACTCAAAGGATAGGGAAAGAAAATGATTTAGGAAAACGACAGCTGTCTGATATAAGTGCCAAACAGGAAAATTTTAGATTCACTCGTTTGTTTTCAAACAAACTCTTGGAAACGAGTCGCGTGGGCAGACGCCGATACCTACTCGATAGTGATGAAGGCTCCTTTATCAACGGCCTCGTGGCGATATCGCACTATAATTAGATTCCACAATTTGCTCCACAAATACAGAAAATATTTTGTCAAATCAAGTCGAACCAAACATCTTGGAAACTAATTGATCCTCACTTGGAGGGTAAAATTCATTTAAGAGTAAAACAGACTTATTGCGGTAAACTTCATTAATCTCGGTTCTACACTGACAGATCATCAAAAAAATATATAACTTAAGTTTTAACGGATTTCAAGTGTATTTAGACCCAATTGGTATTAAATCATGCCTGTGTATGTATTTATTTAGACAATTATAACTGTCAATCAACCGTTGATTTACTCTTTTAATGCTCCTAGAAAAGCAACATTTTTTTTTAACTAAGTGTACCTAATAAGCGATTGGTGTAGCGAGACAATTGTAATAAAAATATGAATTTCGTTTACTCCGCGGTGTGTGGCCAGAGTTGGCGTTTGCCCAGATCTAAATCCGACAATGATTGCTCTTGACCACACCTAAGATGTTCCGCGGTAACTAAATAAATGAAGGAACGTTACACAAATCTCAAATTCTTGGCATTCTTTGATGTAAAATTAAATACAGCGGTACATTCATCGTAAGCTCTGAATAGGTATATTCTCTTGAAAAGACCACGCATTTATTTATCTAACGCAAGGATTTTCTGCAACCATTGCTTAATAGAATAAGAATGACTGTTTAAATTTCATTTCAGTAAAACCCAAAGTGAATGACGATGGAAAATTAAAACGTTCTATTCTCGACAGATAATAACTATCGAGGCCTAAGTGATCCCGAAAAATGCTAAAAAACGAGGGGAGATATTTTGCGGCAGAGAACGAAAACACCTTTTCAGCGCTAAAGGGGGTAATCCATGAATGGGCCGACGATGAGACGGTGGGAAGAACCCTGGAACACCAACTAGCGGTGGCAGTTTCTTAATGGAATTGTATAAGACAGAAAAAATACCGGGAAGGTACAATGGTACGAGTGGTGTTTGCAAAGCGCAAGATTAATCGTCCGCGAGGAGGCGCGCCCGCGGACGGTATCGGTGCTTCCACAAAAATTAATCATTTTTAACGCGTCATTGTCGCCCGCGCCGCTCGCTCCCACGCGTGCAACTTCTCGCTAATTAAATAAGAATTAGGGGACCGTTTGACAGATCACGATCCAATTTTTCACTTGCAGATTTTTGGTGACGAATTTTTACATCTGCCATAAAATCCGTTTGCCAGATTAATGATGCTTGGACCGAAAAATTCTCTAATACCCGAACAGACGATAACGAAAGAAAGAATTACATAAAGCTTTCAGAAAGTGTGATATAATCTCGGCCGTCGTTTCCATAAACTTAATGGCGGAGTACCTATCACCGAACTTACATATCGCTGTTATAACAACCCAAGTTGGCATATTTGTTACTGCCTCAGTCAGCATATTCGCGTCGAATGACCGCCAATTTATGTGAAAACTTCCACAGGAGCATGACCTATCTATAGCAATAAAACTTTCCACTCGTCAAGGCGCTCGCTATCTGTTTCGAGAAGAATATCTTAAGTAAATATGCCAGGTTAAAGTTTTCGCACGAAAGTTTATGGCTCGCCTGCGCAATGTGTCAATTCTAGAAGTGAAATATAGCGTCGGAGTTGCGTTGCAATGTCGGACGTTACGCTTCCGCGGTGCGGTGCGTCGGCTGCCGGCGGGGCGCCGCACCCCACCCCGTATCTGATGCGTCTGCTAACGTTCCAATACGCCACATCTTACTGAAATCCCTACAGTTTATTCATGTTCATTATCAAAACAGCATCTCATGATTGTAAAAAGGCATAAGTTTTTATGCACGCAAATCGATTTGGCGCCAGTAAATAACATTAACGAAGTGTTGTAGCAGCAGTAATCAATGTGAGTGATGTATATAATAAGCTTATAGGTAGTCGTGCCTTGCGGAACGCCCAGAGGATAAGTAAGGTATTCCACTTAGCGAATTGCTCCCCGTGAATGGGTACAATTATCATACCGTTTCACCGATTCGGATGGAATACGGAAAAGTGGCTTTAAAGGAAGACAGGAGACAGATTTTATGTCTAGAGAACGAAATAATATTTAACAGGTGAGAAATGAGACACATGAGAAATTTTTCTTTCTACCTTTGGTAGGGAGAAATTTCAGCGAGGAAACAATAATTATTCCAGTTAGTCTATATAATAGTTTGGGGGTCGATGTTGCACCACGTCCTTAGGAATTATCCACCACTACCCTACACGTGACCCCTGGGCGGTGCTAAAAGTGCAACAACCTGGCAACCGTACTGTCTTTTCGAAGATCTCACGGTTCTAAATACACTATTACGATACCTACCTGCCTCTCGATACACTCGGAAAAACTGCATTAATGATGTCATCTACTGGCACACCCCAGTACCAATTGACTAAAGACGTTAGGCCCTCAGTCCGTGTCTGTTCCTTAAATATAGAAGGCATTAGCCAAGCTAAGACCGAATGCATGCGCAAGATTGCCACAGACAGCAAGATTGACGTCATTCTGCTCCAGGAAACCCATACAGCTGATGCTTCGCAATTGTCTAGAAGAGGAACCATCCCTGGATACAACATGATAAGCGCATAATACCACCCCCAATACGGCACTGCCACATACATACGCAACGACATACTACCATCGGCCGCAACCATCTGCAGCACCATAAACGACTTGAATATCGCTGTTACAATAGTACAGGTTGGAGAAACGAAGATCTGCAACATTTACAAACCTCCCAATATCACATGGCCCCAACCCGCTCTCCCAAACCTCGGCCACCCTTCCATCATGGTAGGAGATTTCAACAGTCACCACACGACCTGGGGATATAAAAACAACGACGCTAATGGGGAATCCATCGTAGACTGGGCAGATGAATCCAATTATTTCCTGGCGTTCGGAAACAAAGACAACGGTACCTTTAAATCTGCCCGCTGGGGCCGGGGGCGAATATAACCCGGATTTGGCCTTTGTTTCCTTAGACTGCCATCGTCAACCCCTCCCAGCAAAGAGAACTGTACTGCAAGATTTCCCACACAGCCAACACCGCCCAGTCCTCCTACATCAGCGTAAAAATATCAATAATCCAGTCATACCCGGCACCCCGCTGGAACTTCCTCAAAGCCGATTGGGAGAAGTATACGAGGACGCTCGACGATTCAGTTAGATGGATACCGCCTTTAGCAGAGAACTACGAGAGATTTCAAAAATGAATAATCTCCACGGCCAAAAAATGCATCCCACTTGGGTATCGGAAGCAATATATACCATGCTGGAGCGCCCACACGGAGACTCTATTGCAGGAGTACAATAGTACAGGTGCCCGGAATGTTGCTCACGACCTCATAAAATCCCTGAACCAATCGCGTCTGCAGAAATGGGAAAGCACAGTCCAAGACATGAACTTTACCCATTCCAGCCGAAAGGCATGGCACATGCTGAAGCGTCTCACAACGGGATCCGGCGACCAAGACAAAGGTGAACAGAAAGTGAGCCCTCATCTTATCGCAGATAGAATTGTCAACCTGTCAAAAGCACCCAGCCACAAAGCACATACTCGCGCAGTCCGGAAGGAATTAAAGACACTTAAGTCGCAGACCTCCCCAGACCAGATCCCTGCTTCAGTCGCCCCGTTACAGCTGAGGAGATACTAACCAGCGTCGTGATTCTTAAATGTGGTAAAGCTCGCGGAGATGATAATATTTTTTCAGAATTTATTAAGCACTGTGGACCTCGCGCACGTGAATGGATTGCAAAACTGTTTACTATCATTATTGATTCTGGAAAAATCCCGCCCTCTATGAAACGGGTGAAGATAACCGCAATACTTAAACCCGCCAAACCAGCAGATAGAGCCGATAGCTACCGCCCTATTGCACTCCTCAGCGTGACGTATAAAGTTCTTGAACGTACAATTCTGAACCGCATCGCACCGATGATTGATAAACACATCCCCCAGGAGCAGGCAGGATTTCGGCCGGGCCGCAGCTGCAGTGACCAAGTCCTAGCGTTAACGACCCTGCTGGAAAAAGGCTTCAACGAAAACCTCAAGTCGTCGACTGCTTTCGTGAACCTTACAGCAGACTATGATACTGTGTGGCGCCAAGGACTCCTGCTCAAACTTCTGAAAGTGGTACCCTGCTGGAAAATATATAAATTAATTGAGGATGCCCTTTCAAATAGGTCGTTTCGGGTTCTCCGCGGCGACAATTCCAGCAGTCCCAGGGTACTAGGGCGTTTTTTAAAAAAAGTCTACAAAACTTATTTTTTTCAGATTTCGTTTTTTTTTGGTTTAAGCAGAATCGTTGACACTATCGATCCTCATACAAGAAAAAAAGTGTCTAAAATTTGCATTCCAGATCGTCACATTTTTGTATGCAGTCTTTTTTTATTTATATGGTCGCGACGCACTGGAAGAACAAAGTTACATAGTAAAATCTGGGACACTTTTTTTCTTGTATGACGATCGATAGTGTCAACGATTAATAAATAATAAATATTAGGGGACAATCTTACACAAATCGACCTAGTCCCGTAGTAAGCTCAGTAAGGCTTGTGTTATGGGTACTAGATGACGATATATACAATAGATATAAATACTTAAATACATAGAAAAACTTCCATGACTCAGAAACAAATATTCATGCTCATCACACAAATATTTGCCCTTACCGGGATTCGAACCCAGGACCTTCAGCTTCGTAGGCAGCGTCACTACCCACTAGGCTAACCGGTCGTCGTACCTCGACGATTCTGAGTAAGAAAAACCAAAAAAAAACGAAATCTGAAAAAAAAAAAGTTTTGTACACTATTTTTGAAAAACGCCCACTAAACAACGGCCTGCCACGCCACAGGGATCAGTTCTGACGCCCACCCTATTTAATTTGTACAACTACGACATGCTGGAGACACTCCAGGAAATTTGCATACGCTGACGACCTAGCACTAGTCGCACAGGACCGTAATATAGCCATTACAGAAAACCAGCTAGAGCGTGACTTGGCCACCATGGACGATTACTTTGTCCGCTGGCGACTGCGTCCTAATGCCTCCAAAACCGAAGTGAGCTGCTTCCAACTAAGTAACCGACTTGCCAACAAGATAATCAGCATCCCCTTCAGGGGCTCCATGCTTTTTCACAACCCACTACCAAAATACCTCGGTGTCACCCTGGATAGAAGTCTCACGTACAGCCCCCATCTCGATAACGTTGCAGCAAAATTACGGCCCAGGTTAAACATCCTGCAGAAACTAACTGGGACCACATGGGGTGCCTCTGCCAGCTGCCTATGAACAACCGCTTTGACGCTCGTGTATCCGACGGCAGAATATTGTGCCTCTACCTGGCTTAACAGCTCGCGCTTGATCACGGGTTGCATTAAGCCAACCCCTGTACACTGGCTCGCAGCTTTTAAGTAACATCGCGCCCCCCCCACCTGCGCCGCCAACGCCACCTGCTCAGGGAGGTAGATAAAGCCCATAAACGACCGGTCCAATCAATAGGGATCTAGCTTCCTTTACCAAAAAACGACTTAAGTCACGAAGCCCTCCGGCGCTGCTGGCCCACCAACCCAGCTCCCGACGGAGCCTAAATGAGGCTTGGTCTGATGAATGGTCTGCCGCTGACACCCCTCCTGAACTTTTTGAACTGGACCCGGGCACCCACCCACCTGGATTCAATGAATCACGCCGTGTCTGGTGCATGTGAATCGCCTGAGAACGGGCATAGGCCATTGTGCCCATCTCCGGAAAAAATGGGTCTGGAGCGAACAGGAATGCTGCTGTTGCTGATGCCCAAAGCAAACTGTACGGCATATCGTCTTGGAGTGTCCACTAACCAAATACGATGGTCCAGCAGAAGATTAAAAAAAAACTTACGATTGCAGCTGCTAACTACCTGGCAGAATGTAATTTTAGATTATAAAACAGTGTATTAATTGTGATTGCCATACGATAAATACATAAATGTAGAATATAAATAACTCCATCAGAATATAAAGTATAGCAATTTAGAACATCCGCACAAAGCCGTAATACTAGAAGTAGGTAGTGATTCTTTGGGGGGGAAATTTCTTTCATTAACTCTATATTGGGGACGATGGGTGTATTCAAAGACTGGCTCTATTACACATGGTCGATAAATACGCGGAAATCCTTCGCTAGAATTATTTCCGTATTCTGTAGGGAACAGAGGAGTTGGTCTACCGTTACGGGAAGGGATGTACACATTTTTATCAATTTATTATGACATAAAACTTGGTTAGACTACAAACATAGTATTGTCTTTCTGTCCTTCCGTATAATTTATATACTTATTGCGTTTTTTAAACTAGTTGTAATTAAATTAAAATTAAAAAAAAAAAAAAATTAAACTTAGTTTCATATATAACGCATAGAATTACATCTCATACTCCTAAATCACGTCCAAATCATATAATATAATACGGTACTGGATACTATTATCTTAAAGACAATGAACTCCCACGGTCTCTAAAGCCTCTAAACTACTGTATCGGTTCGGTACTTGATAACTTTTACTTGCACATGTTGAAAATTTACTGTCTGTGTCGTTAGGTAGGCGTCCTCGCGTCGCGTCGCAGGTACGTCCGCGGCGCCACATGGGCTTCGGATTAATGGATCATTGCCCTCCCCCCGCACCCTCCCCTACTATAAAGACGTAAGTCTCTTCCAAATTCACGTACTGTAAACCTTCTTCGGATCAGCAGAACGCAGATGTGGAACTACTGTTCGACGACGCGCTCCTTCCGAGACGAGATATACGACCTTCGCTTTCCCACTTAACACCGTTTGCTTTTCATTACTAGGTCGAATTTACATTTTGGAAGTTGAAACTCAATTCTATAAGGAGATTATAATATAGAATATGTTCTTAAACTTCAGAGTTACAATAAACGAGCACATAGTTACAGATAGACAACAGTGATAAGAATGACCCAGTGAAATACTCATAACCCCCGACCTTCAATCTCAACAAGTCGCGAACATTTATGCTCGATAAAACACTTCGAAACGGCTCCTCGTAAATCAGCGAGACATCGAAAGTTACAAGCCGAGCACTTAAAGTTTAACGGACAATAATAACTGGCGATGAAAAAAAGAGATACGGGGATAAAATAAAAAGTAATGTGCCAGTAGTGCGGGGAAGGGCTAAGTTGGTAAGTTTTGAGGGATGTAGTAATGAGGCGAGCGGGACAATCGATAAATTTGAATGTTCCTCGGCGCCGCCCAGCGACTTGCAACTTTTTTCGGCAGCGGGGGAGCGCGCCACCGCGACGCCACTCAACTCGTAGGGCTGTCGGTGGCGCGGGCTCACCGCTTGCACTGATTCAATGGCTTGGGAGAAACTGGCGGGTATTATCGTAAACGTCTGTCGTCGAGACGTACAGTGTGTAGTAACACAATTTGACTAATACCTGGGGTATGTCTTGCTGAATATACTGTACGATTTTAAATACAGCAACAAAAGGAACACCGTGAACTAAAAAGATCTCCAGTTAGGGCCCTCAACAACTGCGACACAAATCGAAAAATATATGATGCTGTGCTTGATGACTGGTACTCTATTTAATTATGATTGCGCGTGGTTGTTATTTTTTTTTTACGTAAATAATCAAACTTCTTGTAAATAGTATCGTTTGCAATTTGCAGACATATATTATAATAATAACATATCATATTATGATAATATGTTATTTAATATGCGTGTCCGGTGTGTTTGTGAATAAATGCATCTTTCTTTCTTTACACAAACATTAAACACACTTCAATTAGTTTAATTTTATTTCTGAGTAATAAAGCTGCCAAACTAAAAACAGCTGAGCTAGCAACCCTAGTAAGAAGCAGGTAAGGCAGCCAATAGGCAGACGTGGAAGTGATAATCTTAAAAGTTACATTGACATAGTTCTGTCGTATAAAACTGTAGCAAAGTTACAATGTCAGGAATGAATATACATATATATTATATACATATCTTCGCTGATTTATTGGGCCTGGCACTCTTTCAAGAAGTAATTGGGACAAAATACGTAAAACCGGTGGAATTGTGAAACTTTTTATGGCTAAGCCACCTTAAATATTTTATGAAGGAATCTTCCTTGAGCATTTGTTATTTTGAGTTTCGTAATAGTGATTAGGAGTAGTATGATAATGAATGAGAACAACTTTGGATAGGTACACAAGTGGTTCAATTATTTCTGAATCTATTTCTGAATTTATTTTTATTTCAGGATGTCAATTGGGGTGGTATTTTAGGTTATCGTTTAATTAATTCATTTAAGTAGATGGAGCCCACGAAGCACCGTCATATGACGAATACTATCTATTTCGCTTTCCCACCTACGGTGCCAGCGAAATTACATCCGTCCCGAATTTGTCAGCGCTTCAGTTATGCGATTAACAACCAGTCTCGACTCAGTTCACGACGTGTGGTAGTAGACTTGGCCCCGAGTTTCTTAACAACTAAACGTAACCGGAGGTCAGCTTGATACTGGTTCGAATGAAGTGTTGTCAGCAAGCGTCGTGAATACCAGCCCCTCGGCGTCACTTTATTAATGAATAGACTCCTACGCTGTAGTAACTGGATACTTCACGTGGAATGGTCTTTTAGCCTTGTCAGTATGCGTTGAAGAAAGGGACATAGCGTATCCAAAGGACAACGTGAAATGAAAGCCTAGGGAACACGTTAATGGTTACGCACAACTTATAAACAAGCAGTTACAAATAATAACATTTATAAACGAATATTGGGGACAACCCTACACAAATCGTCCTAGTCCCACACTTAGAAAAGATAGTACTGTCGGTATTAGACTACTATATACAGACTGACAAGGCTAAATAAATATTTAAATACAAAGAATATTCATATTAGTACCTATACTATTGAATTTGAATAAATTATACATAATACGTTCACACTATCGTGCCTGTTTCCCGGAAAGATACAGACCGCCTACGATCTTCCCCAATTCCTGTTAAGCATAAATAAATATATGTATCTGCACTTACTCAAGGCTGAAGAGAGAATTATACATTATAATTGAAACGTGAAACCGCAAGTACCTAACGTTATCATATTGATTTGACAGTTATAATGATTATATAAAAATTCCACGCCACTGATAAATGTCGTTTGAACAATTCTAAATGTATATATGACGTAAAGTCACAAGAAAACCAATTTCAAAACGGTAGGCAAAGTTACGTATTTTACCTAGCTACTTAACTAAAATTCTTAAAATTAAGTACGATTTTGTAACTACGTTGTAAAGTACGATTTTGTAAACTAAGAATGTTAAAAGTAAGAATGTTCATCTCAGCCAGTCTTTTACAGAAATTTTGTGAAGGGTGTCATTCTTGACCTATTAGTTTGACACGAATTTAATCCGCGTTACGTAATGAGAACAGACAATCATTTGTGGGGACCACCGGCAGTTTCAAAAGTACCTATTTAACCTTAAAAACTTCAACTTTCATACAAGCGACAGTCAAAACTCATTAAAAAGTTGCATATGCACCGTATAGTTTTCGATTTCAATACTTTCTCATTATCTTAAAAACCAGTTAGGAATCGATTTAATGAGATTCTTTAGTTTGACCGGAGTCATTTTATTCGTTTCTTAATGAGAGTTATAGGTACGCTAATTAAATATCTACGTTAAAAAGTAATCTTACCGACGTTGTGCTTTTTACATAATGTGCGTTTGGTTTTCAGAGAGTTACAAAATTGGCCGATTCCTCAACGTTTCTAATAAATGCCACCAATCTATTACATTTACTACCCCCAGAAGAATGAGATATTTCTATTATCAACTCCGAACTGTCGTTCACTCATCTATGCCGAAATTACTTAATCAGGAGCCGTAAAATTTTAGGGCTGTTTGCCCTGATTCCGAGTTGATTTTTAGAATGTCCACTTTATTAAAGTGATCTTTATTTTCGTCCGACGGTTGATGCGTTTAGAATTGTATAACACGCCTTGATAGCATTATGGCCTATTAGATTATGTTTTATGTTAATGTAGGTATCGCGACAAAGCTTTTGACTTTTATGATCATTTTAGTAGGGAGGGATACAAAAATGCAATAAGATTGAAAAATACTTATGTATGACACTATTTATATATCTGTGCTACAGTTTCACCAGTTCAAAAACAAAATCGCTTTAATGGCAGATAATAAGATTACAAAGGTAAAGTTGCGCTGTAGCGGAGTCGTAGCCATCGCGAACTTGGCACTCTCGATAAATTAGAACTTCCCTTCAGAAGGAGAATGGATTAAAACTAGTTGGAGAAGTGCGGCCCTGGTAGCGAGGAAACTTTCAATTTTTATGACTAATTCAATTACACGAGATTTATGTGTCCCTGTCCCACGGTAAACTATGTAAGTATCCCTCCTTGGAGTGAGGGAGACAGTAATGGTGCGCGAGCTAAGCCTTTGATAGCTAAGTTTTGGTAGTAATTTATCAATGCATTTGTCTACTTACTAAACTAACATTAGCGTCATCCGTGTTCAGTAATTTATAATGGGGCAGTGTTGGTGGAGTTTGAGGTTGTGAATATTTTATTGGGCAGTAAAAGCGACTAATTTACGGCATGCGCTGCGACGATTTTTCGGGTGACGGATCGAGCCAGTTTTACTTCAATTTAATGAGTATTAAGGCGACGCTTTTACGGAACAACTTATATTATCAACAAATTTACATTTACGTAGGTATTTAAGAAAAGTGATGAAGTTAATAAAATAGCTTTGATCTAATTAAAGATATTACAGACACAGACACATTGCCAATAAGCCATCTCAGTGAATAAGATTTGTCAAATTCTACAATCTTGCAGACTGGCTCTCAAGTGCCCAGTTTGAAACCTCGCCGGAGCTGGACTCGATACGCACAGATCCCATTACCGATAGCGATCTCGCGACATCGGTGGACAATAAAATGGTTCCATCATATCTAAAACTTTGCCCCATAATGAAGCGTATGGGGCGAATGCTTTACGACAGTCGTCGGCGAATCTTTATTGGTAGCGGACCAATTTAGATAAAAGGAAAGAGCTTTCGCCCTGAAACACCAGAGATAGCAGTCTTAACTATCGCAAGTTAGCAGGTAGTTAATCCGGTTGGTTCGCAGATAAATCAACAGTGGAAAGCAATAAATTTTGGCCCGCTCACGGTAATAGGTGAAAACTATTAGGTCCGAGTAATTTAGGGGGTAGGCCGAAAAAATATGAAGCCGACGCAGCTAGGCTTGGCTCGCTCACTTCAATTGTTTTAGATTAGGTTGTACTTAACGTTGAGTAGGCTGACAATTTTATTAGGTTGGACTACGGAAGTGTTGTTATAAGTAAAAAAATCGTTGATTATGATTGCTCACAATATTTAAATCAGTTAATTAAAGGATCCCATTGGATATCTTTCAGATTTTACAAAATATACGTAAACAAATTGATTCCAACGAACTATGTAGGTAATAGGTAGTATGTAGGTATTACTATACCTAAGCTGAACAAAGGTTGTATTTGCGGAATTGTGGTTATTTCGAAACAGATAATGTTAACTCATTATATTATGTGTTATTCTCCTCGGCCACACAGAACCGCACCGCAATCTTTGCAAAAATGATGCATGCACAAAAATAAGGGAATATAAATAAGTGTATATATAAATATAAATAACTAGTCCTAGCTTCCAGCGATTCATTTAGACTTTATTGAACGAGCGAGTGACGCTTCATTATTTCGTATTTCCGGATGTCCAGATGTCTTGGTATCCGTCTGTTCTCTACAGGTCGCATTTCTCAACAGATTTTCGTAAAATTTTGTGAGCAGGCTCATTAATTAATATAAATTGTTTGTCAATACAGTTTTTCAAAATAAAATAAAATAATGAAAAGACTGGTTCGCAAGTTTTACAGCTCACAGAGCAGTTAAGTTAGTAAGCCCGATAGTTTTCATTTTCTTTTTTTACGACTATATTTTCATGTAAATTATGTTATAATCATGAAAATTACGGTGGCAGGAAAGGGAGATGAAAGCGAGAGGGTGGCCCAAACTATCGCGAAAAGAAATCTTTATTTCCGCGTGCAATATTCTGCTTCCGAAAGGGAAATTATATTTTAGTAGAATAACTGAGGGAATGAGGTTCCATTTTAGATGTCCTTTTGAATATTTATAAACACTGAGCTATTACTATTACTAAGAATTCTGATTTCTGCGTTAAGTTTTTTAGAAATATGATTTAGGTTATACCGACGATTCACAGAATTAGTGCATAATTTATATATTTGTTCAAAATTTTTTGCATGTTATTTTTGTGTACGTTAAGTGTGCAATGAAAATCACAATATAACATGAGCCAAATGTACTAAATAAATAAATAAGGTTTCATTACAAATAATAACTTACAATTTAGCATCAAGAATAGTTAAATGATCATGGAATTAGAGTAAAAGTTCATATGTCGAAACATTAAAATAACATTATATTATAATGTCTAGCTCAAATTATTTACCAAAAATTCGCTATCACAATAATTGACCTTAAAAAACCTATAAATGTATTGACATTACAAAACGAATGCCACTCCATGATAACGCTGTCGTTTTATGATTTGCGAGTTACGTTATCTCATCATTCTTCACTTTTATCAATATAATGATACATGACAGATTTAAGTCGCATATCAGCACCTAGCTCCTTACGTAATCACTTGGCCAATTCATTGAGATCTTTAGACGACTAAGCTCTTCATACAAAGCGGCAATTTCTCAGAGATCCCCGTTTGGGGATTGTATAGGGGATTTAAGGGGTCGAGTAATAGCGGGAGGTGTTACCTCCATTTCCCTGAGAGGTTGACCGACTCATTCTCTCGGTGGATGCCGACGGCGACGGACTGCTTAATGAATTTCCGTGGAATTTTCCACGGAACATCCGCAGTTGGCCACTTCTTTCCCAGTGAATGCTTAAGAACGATTTATGGGTGGGACTTTAAAGGTTTACAAGATTTATTATTTAGACTGCTAGCGAGTTGAGAATATTAGACTGGATTTTTAATAGGTAACTTTTACTCATCCTGCTAACGTACACATCCTAGTATCATACCGATGTTGGTCTAAAAATATAAATCTTTGAAAATAAAATAACGTATCTGAAGATCGGAAATTGATACTTCTACAGTGAAAATATCGAAGTACAAAATATCGAAAATCTAAATATCGAACGGTATCGGAATGGTCGAAATTCAAAATAACCGATTAAAATATCGAAATACTCATTTCGAATATGAAAATATCGAATTTCAAACATCTAAAGTTCATAATGCCATAGTCTTAACCGTCGAAAGTATTAGCTAACGAATGATTTAAGATCGACTGCCTAATTGTCGAAAATATTTTATCTACATAAGATTTCGAAAATGGAAAGTCAATCACACAATCAGCACAATCTCTTAAGGCGCCGTAGGTTCAGCGAAGTTAAGCGAACAGAGTTTTTGAAACAATATAATGCGTCTGTTTATAATAATATGGTTTCAAAAATACGAATAGTAATCTTGCGGCTTTTTTGCAGGGAAATCAGTGCTTTGAAACATGATTAAGTAAATTTCGCTCGATAGAAAAAAATCACGAACATAGGTCTAAAACAAACAAAAATACACTTAAAATATTCTTAACAAATTATGCACAAAAGCTATAAATATTAAAATTGCTTCTAAAAATCGGCAATATCATGTTTGAGAGAAATCAGTGTTTACATTTTTATTTATTTAAACGGCCTAAAAATTAAAATAAAAAAAAGGTGATATCCGCGCTTCCGAGCACGCACTTCCATCTCGCTCACGCTTATGCTCAGTGAGAGGGTGAGAAGACCATGAACCTACGGCGCCTTAAATATACCCTATATGATGTAAAATTACGTGTCTCATTATAGTTATGTTCTAAACGTAATTTACTCATGCGTTAGCTTCGGCGCTGCGGGTTGTGTAAGCCTACCTATATTCTACCCTAAGGCAGGTCTCCGTTAGGTACGACGACGAGCGAAGCGAGGAGGAGAGTTAGGTGTACTGCAACCCTACAGCGCGCAAGCCGAGCGAGCGAAGCGAGCGTGTCGCGGTAGCTCGCCGCGGTGATCGCTGTAGGATCGCAGTACACCTAACGCTCCTCCTAGCTTCGCTCGTCGTCGTACCTACACCGACCTGCCTTAGAGTCTATCTGAAACTACTATGAACTAATCAAAAAGAATAAGTATATGTAGATATTATTAGTACGAGTATACCATTTGAATAATATTTAAAATGTCATTATATATTACAGTAGGTATACGCAATGGATAATGGACTATATGACTTTAATAGGTAGTAAATTGCATGTGTTTTTTTAAAGAGAATTACTCCAATTTCGATCCTGCTAAAAATATCTACTAATAGGCAAGGTGGAACGCAACACGCTCCCGGAAATCCGCCAAGAAATAATTTTAATAATTTTACCAGTTGTATGCAAGTAGAACATAATATGATATTGGTTATTTTGATGGTTCGACGTTTTACTTTTCGATTATTTGGGCTTCGCTTGGCTTGCAATGGTCGGTATATTGTTATTCGAAATTTTAATATGTCGCCTGCATAATTGTTGATATTCTGTACTTTCGATATTTTAATCGTTCGACATTTATATTTCAGACCAATTAGACTTCGATATGTCGGCGGCCGATCGTAAAATCCGCCAGATCACGAAATTCCTAGGCATATCGTAAAACGCCGCCATTTCATGATTTGGCTAAAGGACATCCGCCATATCGTTCAAAACTTAACGTTTAACGATTTGTCTAATGACGTTTAGGCAGATCATGAAATTCCTAGGCATATCATGAAATGCCGGCATTTCATGATTTGGCCAAGCCAGTGACGTTTAGGCTGATCATGAAATTCCTAGGCATATCATGAAACGCCGGCATATCGTTCAATACTCACCGTTATACGTAAGTAGGGTGTCCAAAATTGAATTAGGTAAATTAAAAAAAATAAGAAGTGCGGACTGATAATCTCCAGCGAGTCGACGCCACCCCGCTGCGCGGGCTGTCTATTTCTGGTCTGAGGGACACAAGTGAACCCTAACCTAACCGACCTAAGACAGAGTTCGCTTATGACAAACCATTTTTGTCCGCCCTGATTATTAGCCCCCAACAAAAACGGCCGCCATCGCATGTGCAGCGCCACCAGTGGCCAAGAAAGAAACTATTTTACGATGTGCCCGGTATAGAGCTAGGAATATCGACGAATGCGTTGCTCTAATCGATCTGCCGTATTGTTTATCAGGCACATCGTGATAAGCCTAGCCGACGTTTAGGCATATCATGAAATGGCGCCGTTTCACGATATGCCTAGGAATTTCGTGATCTGGCGTATTTAACGATCTGCCGCCGACATATATAATTACATTATTTCGATCTTTCGATATTTTGATATTGAGGTGGCTATGTGAGGAGGATTAAATGATAGACATGCACGTTGTGTAATAAGGTCCGTTTACTACTGATCTAGGGCAGTCTTAACATCTATATTACATGCTATACTTATATCTAATAGTTACCACACCTCAATATTCGATATTTTGTACTTCGATGTTTTCACTTCATGTTTCAATTTTCGATTTTCAACTACGTCCATCTGCAGTATGGTAACACATTCTAAGTAAATATCTGTGTGAATAAGTACGAAACATTGAACGAAAAACGGCAAATAACTCTCGATAAAAATAAAAGTTTGTCAACGGTAACGTCAAATGAACCGGATTCTCATCCAAAATCCAACAACCGATGTAAAATTAGACATACCCGTATTAAAACTTCTCCCCCACGAAAAAACCAACGAAAACCTTTAAAGTGGACTTAGCCAAATCGGCGTCTCCCTTTCTTAGCTTATCTCACGTCCTAAAAGTTTAAAACGCAGAAGCCATCGAAACTGGAACTTATTAACTCGATGTGATCGCCCCGTGGAAACTGCTCCACGGTAAAATGTTACAGGAAAGGAAACTTTCGAAAAACTGCAAAAAGAATGAACAAACTTGGTGAACTTTAAAAAGAGAACGCTAAATGCGAACCGTACTTAGCGACGATTCCGTAAAGCTGGGATTAGGCCACCCCGAGTGGACTCGACCAGCGAGTCCATTACACTGATCACCGTCATTTGTTTATGATTAGACCGCCTCTGTCAGGTGCTCGAATGCAAAATTGCAAGAATGGTTTACAAGCAAAGATAGAATAAGATACGATACAAGACAAATTGTAATTAGAAATGACGGAATAGTTTTTATCACTAAACTAAGAAATTGCTGGCAAGGGAAAAAATAAACCAAGTAGAAAATAAAAAATAATAATGTTGTTCGAAAGTGTGATTGGAGCTTTAACCCTTAATTTGACAGTGTTCGGTGTAGCGAACCCACATTTCAAAAAAATCTAAAGGACACATTTTTATATTTTTATATTAAATTTTCAACTAAAATAGTAGCATTGTTTTCTATTATATGGTAGAAAATAAAATCATAACTGTGGCAACATTCATTTGTCAGTTGTGTACGATAAATGGCGCCGAGACGGCAAACACGGAGTATTGTCAAGGTATTTATGACATTATATCTGTTTTTTCTAGTATTACATTCATAAAAATTACATTCGTCTATTATTAAGGAGGTAATAAACCCAACTAAAGAGTTTTTAGTTTAGTATATGCCATAATTCAGTGACAGTGACACTTACAATGTGATGTTCGATGTGCCGAACACGGCCATGATCGCGGCGAAATAGTAAGTTTCGTGCATGTTCGGGGTGACGAACATTACCAACTACGCAGTGTTTAAGTACAATGTCAAAGAAAATGTTAATCCGATAAAAGAAAAACTTTCAGATATAATTGACAAAACTATAAAAAGTTCGGAAGAATCACTTTTAGGTCGTCACAAAAACGCTTCTTCAGGAGCAGTCCCTTTAAAACAATTCCGTCTCGAGCTATATCACGAGCTCCTTGAAGCCAACCGATCGGTCAAACGAGACGAAATTGAATGCCATGAAGTGAAAAATACCACCAAACCAAGACCAGTTAATTCTGTGTGATATGATGAAGTTGGGCACTTCCCTTCAACGAAGACTGAGGGACGATGCTGTCTTTGCATGAAAAATACTACAGCAGTATCCTGCATAAAATGTCATTTACGAATGTGTTTTGTGACTGAGAAGAATCCCAGAAATTGTTTCTTATCTTTTCATACTGAAAAATTATAATAATCCTCTTTTTATTCATTCTTATTAATTAATTAATTTATGTATTTATTTATTTAATAAAATTGCATGTTTTTCAATATTTTTTTTACAAAATTATTTCACCCCTTTGGTATCCGGTTCATTGGCAGTGTTCGGTACAGCGAACATAATTTTCCTGAAAAACTGAAAGCACGTGATTTTTTTCATAATTTTTTCGGGGCTGCTTATGACCCACAAAAACAGTTTTCAACAAAAAAAAGCAATTTTATTAATGTATGTATCTCTGCCAAATTAAGGGTTAAAACGCTTTCGCAACTTGTATGTTTGTCAGCGCTCTATTGACGCGAATTCCTCGTTACAGCAGTACGATCCAAAGTTTACACAATCAGAGTTTTCGTTTCAGTTCCGATCGCGTTCTACGTTCTACCTGCTGAATGCTGATCATAACAATTTGAAACTTAGCGAAATATGGCATCTCTTTTTATTTCAGTAGCGCGTCCCCGACAAATGCGTGCGCTTTATACTCGCTCCCGTGTAAAATTTTATGTTAGTTCCCAACATTTTTCAATTGTCATTGTAACATGATAGTTAACTTATAACACAGGAATTCTTTTACGGTTTTATCTTCGTATGAATTGCTTTAACCCATAAATTGACAAAGTTCTTCGGGTTGCGCTAATTACCACCACTAACCACCACCACCAAGCACTAAGCTCCATCATAATATTTTAAATAAATAAGTTCTAAGTGTTCTAACCTCCTATATTTTGACATGTTTTTATTATTATTTTATTTTATTTTATTTGTATTGACTAATGTGTATTTGTAATGTGTAGTGAGGTAATATGGATGTAACAATCTGAAATAAATGACTATTTAATTTAATTTAATTTTTAATTTTCAGTCACTTTTCCTTTTCATAGTTAATGTTTGTATATTGAAGGATTATCACAGCATATAATTAGCGTGCTTTTAGTATTATCACACTCGATATTAAAGTTTTGTTCTAGTATTAATGGAACCTTTTGTCTTGAACAAGAGCCATTTATTTCAACTATATTTTTTTTGGATTCTCTCTAACAGGTACATAGAGGTTATTAGTAAGTATTTAATAGACCAATTTCAAATAAACAAATTCAGATTCAAGACTAAACTGCCCTATATCTTCACTCTGATATACCTACAGTTACAAACCAATTCACTAATGACGAGGGCACTTAAAGATTTCCGTGTCACCAAGGCATTTGCATACATTAAAGTGCGGGAGTGATTCTTTTGTTGACCATATTGTGGAATGTACGGAGGCGGTATTCTTTTCTAGTTAAGGATTCGTTAAAAATCAATTGTGTAGACTCAGCTAAGAAGGAGCCTGTCTTAAATGCTACAAAAGGGGCCATGCATCAGGGACCCGAGTGTTCTACGTGGCGGGGCCACAGAATTCGGAAAATGACTCCAGCGGCGCTACCACGAACTTCGAAAGTCGAAGTTCGTAATACATGCATCCCTGTCACTCGAGTAAGGGAGTGCGATAGAGATGGAAAGACCCGAACTTCGACTTTCGAAGTTCGTGGTAGCGCCGCAGAGAAAGAGACGATCGCCTTTGTACGAGCCGGGTGTAGTGGGCGTGAGGGGGGCCCCAGTGTGTTCAGTATGATATCCTGGCCCCCGCGAGGTCTTTAGTGAGTTGATATACCTAATACTGAAGTATGTCACTCCCCGATACCTTGGGCACTTCGGTTCTTTGGGTGGTTCGCAGGTTTATCTGTTGTATGACCCATATTGTCATCCGCCCGAGGCCTGACAGATGCCAAAAAAAACATCGGATTACATGGTGAGAAGCACGAATACAGCTTAGACAATTAAGGGAGACTAAGGGCGGGTTGCACTAACTTACGATTACCGACCGATCAACGTTAAATATGGCACCGGCAGCTGTCATTCCATAGAAAGTTGTCAAACTTTCCATACATTCAGATTTTAACGAGCACCGCTTACGATTCCAGACGGTTTGGTGCAAGTTTCTATGGAATGACAGCTGCTGGCGCCATATTTTAACGAGCACCGCTTACGATTCCAGACGGTTTGGTGCAAGTTTCTATGGAATGACAGCTGCTGGCGCCATATTTTAACGAGCACCGCTTACGATTCCAGACGGTTTGGTGCAAGTTTCTATGGAATGACAGCTGCTGGCGCCATATTTTAACGAGCACCGCTTACGATTCCAGACGGTTTGGTGCAAGTTTCTATGGAATGACAGCTGCTGGCGCCATATTTTAACGAGCACCGCTTACGATTCCAGACGGTTTGGTGCAAGTTTCTATGGAATGACAGCTGCTGGCGCCATATTTTAACGAGCACCGCTTACGATTCCAGACGGTTTGGTGCAAGTTTCTATGGAATGACAGCTGCTGGCGCCATATTTTAACGAGCACCGCTTACGATTCCAGACGGTTTGGTGCAAGTTTCTATGGAATGACAGCTGCTGGCGCCATATTTTAACGAGCACCGCTTACGATTCCAGACGGTTTGGTGCAAGTTTCTATGGAATGACAGCTGCTGGCGCCATATTTTAACGAGCACCGCTTACGATTCCAGACGGTTTGGTGCAAGTTTCTATGGAATGACAGCTGCTGGCGCCATATTTTAACGAGCACCGCTTACGATTCCAGACGGTTTGGTGCAAGTTTCTATGGAATGACAGCTGCTGGCGCCATATTTTAACGAGCACCGCTTACGATTCCAGACGGTTTGGTGCAAGTTTCTATGGAATGACAGCTGCTGGCGCCATATTTTAACGAGCACCGCTTACGATTCCAGACGGTTTGGTGCAAGTTTCTATGGAATGACAGCTGCTGGCGCCATATTTTAACGAGCACCGCTTACGATTCCAGACGGTTTGGTGCAAGTTTCTATGGAATGACAGCTGCTGGCGCCATATTTTAACGAGCACCGCTTACGATTCCAGACGGTTTGGTGCAAGTTTCTATGGAATGACAGCTGCTGGCGCCATATTTTAACGAGCACCGCTTACGATTCCAGACGGTTTGGTGCAAGTTTCTATGGAATGACAGCTGCTGGCGCCATATTTTAACGAGCACCGCTTACGATTCCAGACGGTTTGGTGCAAGTTTCTATGGAATGACAGCTGCTGGCGCCATATTTTAACGAGCACCGCTTACGATTCCAGACGGTTTGGTGCAAGTTTCTATGGAATGACAGCTGCTGGCGCCATATTTTAACGAGCACCGCTTACGATTCCAGACGGTTTGGTGCAAGTTTCTATGGAATGACAGCTGCTGGCGCCATATTTAACTTTGATCGGTCGGTAATCGTAAGTTAGTGCAACCCGCCCTAAGTGTACGTATAATTAGGAACAAAGCATTCAAAAATTTTCTGGAAAGAGCTGGAATGGAAGCAAAACGGTTGTTTAACATTCCTTTTTCAAACCGATTCAACAATTACTAAGAAGTCTTCAATAGTGAAGCAGATCTTTTTAATCATAAAAAAACTGTAGGATCTTCTACTGATGTTTAAATTTCGGATACATAAATATATACCTACACAGGCTTGGAGCTTTTTAGGTAGATTATAGCTTCCTATTGTTTTATTGAGCGGCTAACCGTAAAATTAAATTAAAAAAGCGGTTTCTAACCTATCTATCGGTACCTATCTACCTATTTTGATAAATATGATCGGTATTATATTTTTATGTTTCCTTGTTTTTGACGATCATGATAAAAATAGTTTTTACAGTACATATGGTGCTACTTTCCCGCACTAGTGCGGAAAAGAGCACTTTTCGTGCATGTGTCGAAACTTTAAAGAGCCATATGTACAGTAAAACGTTGTACGATACACGTGCGAATAGGTAATTCGCAACTCGTGTCGATTTAAAACACTCGTTTCAAATTTCCTATTTTCGGCACTTGTATCGTAAATAACTTTTACAGTACATATGGTGCTACTTTCCCGCACTAGTGCGGAAAAGTGCACTTTCCGTGCATATGTCGAAAGTTTAATGAGCCATATGTACAGTAAAACGTTGTACGATACACGTGCGAATAGGTAATTCGCAACTCGTGTCGATTTAAAACACTCCCTTCGGTCGTGTTTTAATTTATCACCACTCGTTGCGAATTTCCTATTTTTGGCACTTGTATCGTAAATAACTATTACAGTACATATATGGTGCTACTTTCCCGCACTAGTGCGGAAAGAGTACTTTCTGTGCATATGTCGAAACTTTAAAGAGCCATATGTGCAGTAATAGTTATTTACGATACAAGTGCCGAAAATAGGAAATTCGCAACGAGTGGTGATAAATTAAAACACGACCGAAGGGAGTGTTTTGAATCAACACGAGTTGCGAATTGCGTATTCGCACGTGCACCGTACAACGTTTTACTGTACATATGGTGCTACTTTCCCGCACTAGTGCGGAAAAGTGCACTTTCCGTGCATATGTCGAAAGTTTAATAGATCTGGCGACTCTTGGCACCAAGTGATAGCACAGCAGTCAATGAAGATTTTGAGGTAACACAATGTAGTCATTATAGTTTTTGGATTTTTGTTTTTAAAAGATCACAAAATAAGTTTTTTAAATATTTTTTAGTGTTTTTAAAACAAAAAACTACTTGTGTACCCAAGAAGAGTAAAAAATACACGTAAACCTACTTAATATAGTTTTTTTTTTTTTATTAAAACCACCTGGAAATCATTGCTTACAAGCTCAATAGTCTAGCGTTTAATTTTTTGCTCCTATTCCAGGCCACATCCTGTATATACAAAACATAAAATCATGATAAAGACCTAACTTAGGGCACCCCTGGCAGCGAGGCGGGGCCTAAGCTACCGGCGGTCAGGGCGGCAGAGAGAGGAACCTGACTATCCGCGCAGTGTCAGTGCTACCGAGGTGCAACGTGGGAACTCAGAATTATACCTAAACTTTGCGTACCGAGGCCAGTTCATTCAGCCAGTTGGCTGGCACACGCACTCACGGCCGGACGCTGCTTACGCGCTCTGTTAGATATAAAAAAATGACTTCGTCACGAATCAATTCGGTTCACTGCAGTCTTGTGGGGTGTGAGAACAATATAACAAATAGACATTTATCTTTTTTCTAATACCTATTTCAAATACGTAATTAATTTGTAAGGTCTGCTTTAGTTTCGGTAATTTTGTATACCTACCCCGAGCCTCCGGCAAGTTTACTCCGCCACTGCCATGCTGTCCAAATTATTTAGTTGTTTTCGTAGATTTTATGTTTATCTCTGTCTAATCTAACAGCAATTAGTATAATAGTTTACTTAGTAAGATTCGCACGGCAGCCTAAGAAAGGGCGTAAACATCGTCGTTGCTACAGGGACTTACGACTTTTGGGCTGGAATGCACTCACGAGGATGAAACACGTAATCAGAATATTTTAAAACAATACATTAATAGTACATTACGTACCTAGGGCGGTGAATTCGTGAAAGGCCCAGATCGCAGGTGTTTGTGGCCCGAACCGAAGGTGAGGTTGGGTCGTCTTGGGTATCTGACTCAGATACAGAAGGTGGTACTCCTGCAGGTCACGTAACGCATTGTACGCGCGCCAGGTAGATCACGTCACTTTTTGTATGCAATAATGACAGTCGAGTTGACCTAACGTATGTACGGAACGTTACGTGATTACCCCCCTGGACGGGGCTATCTTCGCTATTAGACCGGTCGCAGAAACGACTATCGGGACAATGATCGTCGATCAACATCCTACATGGCGGTTACCCCGTGAGCCAGGTCAAGGTACTTTCTGGATTTGCCCATATCAGCCTTCACGAGGTTTTCATCATGGGGGGATGGTGATGTCGACGAGCACTGCTTGGCGTTTCGATCGATCTGTCAGCACGATATCAGGCCTATTGGCTAGAAAAGTCCTGTCGGTGATGACAGATCGATCCCAATAGAGGGTGGCACGACCATTTTCGAGAACTGGCGCAGGTGTGTACTTATAGTAAGGAACTTCGAAGTCCACAAGACCGTATAGCAGAGTAAGCTGCTGTTGAATGATCCTGACTACAAGGTTATGTCTGTGCAAGTACTCGCCGTTTGCTAGATGACCACAACCGGAGATAATGTGCCTGAGTGACTCCTCGGGACGGCAGCATGCCCGACAAATGATGATTATTATTATTAGTATTACTCTATCAGGATATAAATAATCTAATCATATCTATTTTCTTACAGTACGAATTGATCGGTATGAATTGTACGTAGAATCATACTAGCAGTTCCTGAGTAAATTAGTAGTACTTAAACTAGTACCTCATCCATTCGATAGTGCATTATCACGAGGAGCCAATGCAAATCACCGGCGCTGCATTTTGCATGAGCATGCATTGGTAAAGTGTTCGGACGTAGATTATAGTGGTTTAAAAAGAACTTTAGACCCTGATGAATTATTTAAGACGCTAACTCTTTGAAACGAATAATAATAATAATATCTGTGAAACAAGGTTTGCCGGGCAGTAAAAAAGCGGAGTAAACGATCAAGAAGGTCGCCGAGCCATATTATTTGACTAACAATTGTTTGCCTTATTCATGAAGTTGGCAATTGTCAATTTCTGACAGTTATTAGTACCTATACAATTGTGGGTTGTCTTTTCTTACCCCACCCACAAAAATGCACTATCATCATCATATAAACGTCCACTGCTGGAAATAGGCCTCCCCCAAATCACAGTATAATAAACAGTACTACCGTACAGTATGGCCACTTCCAGCCTCCCGTTGAAAATGCCGCCCACCCGCCGCTCTCGGTTACCTCACAGTTACCGGCTGGCAAGGACGCGACGACGCGGTGCGCAGAGCGGAGGCCACGTAAAATATTTAAAAATCAAACAATTTATTATATAAATTAGGTAAATAATGCTACTTATTAAAAATAAGACAGTTCAATAAGCACCCTTATAACTACTGACTCTGTGACCTGTACACGACGCGTTAGTTTTATAAAATGTAAAAGTGAAAAATACTTAGTTCATTGAGTCGTTATCACAGTAAACTCACAATGGTCTTAAGCATAGCTCGTGTTGGCGCTTAAGTCCTTCATACCAACTTCCACATTTTAAAGAAAATTCAAAAACTGATTCGACAAAAAAAATAAAAATCATAGAATCTGGTCACAAAATTGTTGTGATTTAAACCAGTTGCACGATACTAAGAACACTATTTATTGACCACATGATATCAGGCCTTTAAAACGTTATAAAATGAACCGGAATTATAACGGTATATTCCGTTAGTGTTCGAAAATTACGTTATAACAAAACCAATATTCTCCATAACGATATAAATACCGTAACAGAATGAATAACAGAACGATATATAATAACGTTATAATATCGTTTTAAAATACGAGCCGCGCGCTACGGCTGCGCCGTTGCCGCTCTGTGCCAATGCCAACATGCCACCACGTGGGCCGTAGCGCGACGTGCGACGTTGCCGTTACGTTGTTCTAGCTTCTAAATCTTATTAATGCTTGTTTACCTCGATCATTTGCAAATTGGTTGTGAATTGTGAATATTTGGTTGGTTGCGACGATAAATGGCGGAATAAAAATGGGACGCAGGAAACGCAACGCTGTCCACAGATTCGTGGACTTGCTCATAAATAAAAAGAAAGAGTGCCAATCTTAATAGCCCCTAGGTATACACTATTACAATATGTAAGAGGGTCCATATTTTTCTATGTTAATTGTTTGTCTCGGCACTAAATCGGAGACTCCCAGTATTAGGACCTATTTCAAACAAGCCCTACGACCGACGGTGTTGCCGTGAGCAAAAAATTATGCATAGGTATGTTGGTATGTGCTTTTGTTCATTAATCGTAATAAAATTAAAATATACTTTTAGTTTCCGACATTTTATTTTATTTTTGATTTAGAGCCATTCCGAAAACGACAAGTTAAATAAAATCTGATTATGAAACCAAAGAATGTGTGAATTTTCGATTTCGGTTCTTCGCCATAATCTGTCTAGATAGGCTCGCGATAGATAGGGGAGACCAAGGACGATTGGTACACATAAATATGTATCGATCCTCCTTTTCTTACGATTCATCCTCCTTTTCTAATTAATCATTAGTCACTAAATATTTATGTAAATAACTAGCTGTTGCCAGCGACTTCGTTCGCGTGGAACTTGTTATGGTCTTAGAAAAAATATTGCTATTAAATTATGTTCGGTGCAAGCTATTTATCGCTGTCCCAAACACACTTCTACCATCTTAAAGATATACAAAAACTATCCTATATCCTTCCAAGGGTCTCAAATTATCTGTACGGGAAATTTCATCTAAATCCGTTCAGGGATTAGACCTACGTAAAAGGTAACAGTGCGATGAGTTCGTTAGTTTAAATTGATAAATCAAAATTGAAAACTTCGTTTTTACAAACATAAATATCTTAAGAATCATCAACAGACGTTTTCATAAAGTATTAAAGAAAAATATATTTTTATATGTCTACTAAGCTACATTACTGTTATAATAATAAGTACCCAATGTTGATTAAATCTATTCGATTCTGGGAGCATCGCAGTTCTAACCTAACCTATCCTACATTTCTGGTAACTGTTCAAATCTGTAAGTCTTACTTTAAAAAAGGTCTTGCTCTCTATACAACCTTCAAACCTTTTAACTCTCTTAGGAGATGAATAAAAAAAACGCTGAAATAGTTTTCTAATCATTAAACAAACGGTCCATAACCTAAGTAATAAATCTATTATTTTAAAAATATCTTGCTCTTCGTATAAACTTTGAACCCCCTAGAAACCCTCTTAGGGGATGAATTTCAAAAACATTGAAATGTATTATTTAGTTTTAAACAAACCGTCTAAAATCGTAGTTACACTAATGTTTTACTTTAAAATTGTCTTGACCCTATACGGCCTTCGAATCCCCTTTAAATTAAACACTCTTAGGTGATGAATAAAAAAATCTACTAATCTGCTCTCTCTATTTTAAGACCAAAATTAAAAAAAATTACTTAAATAAATACTTTTCCCTCCATATAAACTTTGAAGCCCCATTAACGCCTATAGGGGATGAATTAAAAAAAAACTCTGAAATCAGTTTTGTTGTCTTTTAACATACAGACTAAGACTGACATTAGAAATATCTTACTATATTTTCTTGCTCTCCATATAAACCTTGAATACAGTTTTAACACTTTTAACCCCCTTAGGGGTGGTATTTTTCCAAGACGATGAAAGGATTTTTTTTTTCTAATAAGTAATCGTACCACAAAGTTGCCCATCTCTAGCTCAAAAAAAATGTTTCTCATCCTAATCTTGCATAAGTACCTTTTTAACCCCCTTAGGGATGGAATTTTCTAACACGTTAAAAGTACTAACTGTTTTTCTATTCTAATAAGTAATCTTTCTACAACGTTTCAAATCTCAAGCTCAAAAAAAGTGTTTCTCATACAAACCTTTCATCCCTATTTAACCCCCTTAGGGGTGGAATTTTCTAAAACGCTGACAGTCCTTTTTTGTATTGTATTTAGTAATCTTTCTACAAAGTTTGAAGTTTCTAGCTCAAAAAATAAAGTTCCCTACATACAAACTTTGCACCTCTATTTAACCGCCTTAGGGATGAAATTTTCTAAAACACAGAAAGTACTTTTTTCTATTCTAATAAGTAATCTTTCTACAAAGTTTCAAGTCTCTAGTTCAAAAAATAATGTTTCCCCCATACAAACATTGCACCCCTGTCCCCTACTTAACCCCCTTAGGAGTGGAATTTTCTAAAACGCTGCAAGAACTTTTTATGCATCTTAATAAGTAATCTTCCTACAAAGTTTCAAGTCAATAGTAAAAAAAAAAGTTTCCCTCATACAAACTTTGCACCCCTATTTAACCCCCTTAGGGATGGGATTTCCAAAAATCTTGTCCCTTCTTTTTAGTCCCAGTAGTTTCGGCTGTGCGTTGATGAATTAGTCAGAAACATTTGATGCAGGCATTTAAATTATAAATAATTTACCATGTTATAACAATGCCATTAATATCTGGGGGCACGGCAGTGCCCCCGCCAAGTCGAGCGCGAAGCAAACACTGCCGTACCATCCTTTACTGGAACCATTTCGCCACATTTTCAGGCCCCTATTTGAGAACCTCTGGATAAGACCAGAATGCAGAAATTTTCGTCATCCAGTAAGCTATAATCACAAAAAAAAAAAAAAAAATTTCAAGTCTGTAGGTCATTTAGTTCCGAAGTTAAGCGAAAGCAAAGTTTCGCATTTATGACACTCACTCACTCATGATCATCAAAATAGAACTAGTACTTCCCATAAACTCAGAGAGCTGAAATTTGGTACAGTTAGGGTTTAATGGCCACATAAAGGGAAAACTATAAAAAATTGCTATTTCAACCCAGTTTTCTAGATACACCAACTGTATACATTACTTTGTAATCCTATACAAATATATAGGATTACAAAGTTACATTTGCAGTGAATGGGAAAATTCAAAAGCAAGAATGGGCCTGCATTCATAGTTTGTATCATACATACAAATTGTATGTATGGATAACACATTACCCTACAAAAAGAAGTGAGATTCCATAAAAAACACTCCATGTAAAAAAGAGGCCAAGTCTCGAAACTCTTCCACCGTAAAAAGTTGTGAGATATTTCGTAGAGCCAAGTTTCAGGCATTCTTATTAATCTTTATTTGCTTGATAAATAAAATTTTGTGACTTGGCAATCACACAATACTACATAATTTTAGGTAAGTATGCAAAAATCTATAAATACAGTTAAGTTGTGTGATTGCCACGTTGCAGAATTTTATTTAGCAAGCAAAAACATTCCATGTAAAAAAGAGGCCAAGTCTCGAAACTCTTCCACCGTAAAAAGTTGTGAGATATTTCGTAGAGCCAAGTCTTGAGCATTCTTTAATCTTTATTTGCTTGCTAAATAAAATTCTGTAACTTGGCAATCACACAACTTTCCTGCATGAATGGATTTCTGCATACCTAAAGCTATGTAGTATTGTGTGATTGCCAAGTCACAAAATTTTATTTAGCAAGCAAATAAAGATAAAAGAATGCCTGAGACTTGGCTCTACGAAATATCTCACAACTTTTTACGGTGGAAGAGTTTCGAGAGTTGACCTCTTTTTTACATGGCATGTTTTTTATGGTATGATGCATTTCCGATTAATGAGGCACAGAGTAGCTAAAGACAATCTGATTTGAAAATTATTAGTCAGGATATTCGTATCAGGCTACAACCTGCGCCGACAAGCCGAGCAAATCGAAAAATTCTGTATTTTACTATGACGTCGTGCACTCTAACAAACAACCTACGTTACGTAATCACATCGCTTACATTGCACGAGTAGGCTAGACTGAATGCGAGAAAGGGGTAGCCTATAACGTTATAACATTATTATATCGGTTAAAAAAGTATCGGTTTTATATTAATGGTTTAGATTTATAACGTTATAATGGATATCGCTATACAGCGCGTCAAATATCGTTTTTGAGTATAGCGGTTTTAGGAATAATAACGTTATAAATGATAGCGCTATACGAAAATAGCGCTATTTAAAGGCCTGCATGATATATATAAAAATACGGAGCGCTGTTCCCGGTGTGAACGTTATACAGAAGTGACAACCTAACAAAGTCCTTTGAAAATTTCATGAGAATCGGTTAAGAATTGCGACCTGTAGAGGAGAACATCCGGACATACAAAAGCAAAGTGCTCGAGTCAAAACATAGTTAATAATAATCTCGGAAAATAGAGTTAAAAACGTTTTCGTTTATAATTAATTACAAGCACACAAAATAATTCGACGCCGCTATTACAAGGTCATTTCATATTGCGTTCCCGATTCGCGAACGCATAAAATGGCGGCAACCCTAGCATGTCTTAACTCACTTGCACAAGCATGGTACGCGTGCACCTACACGAGCTTAGACTGTGTGCGTAGGAACGCAATTGTTTCATACATTTGACCGAGCTAAAAATAAATGTATAGCAAATTGTAACTGTCATGTGACAATGTTACAGATAATTGCTAGAAAATTGATACCTAAAGCCTGCTGTACACACTGGGCCAACGTTGGCGCGTGAGCAGGATGCAGCTATGCAAACGCATGAGCTCGATTTAAAGCCCTCTTCCTCTAACGCATAGCTGCATCTGCTCACGCGCCAACGTTGGCCCAATGTGTACAGCCGGCATAACAAGGACGATTTCTGAATTAATCCTTTACCAAATGGTATCCAAATACTCGCAGATAGTCTACGATGAATCGAGATAGTCGGGACGAAAATCGATATCTTTACTTTTTAAAATAACACTTTTTAAAGCGTACTGTAGGTACGTCTATGTACGCGGGCAGCCTATGGGTCAAATATAGCCAAAATCGTACAATGATCTGCGGGTCCAATATAACAATGGGTTTAGAGCGCTATTGGGGTTGCCACGCTTCGCTTCTGCAGCGCTTTAATAATGTTTGCGCGGAAGCCCGCACAGAAGGTTTTCACGCCATCCTGCGAAAGAAAACAGCATCTCTCTTAAACAGACTGCGGGGCAGCAAAAATGCCTTCCTTAAAATGATAGCCGGCTGTTACTATTATTATGATATGGCTTATACTATTCGGTTTGATTGAAACGGTCAAATCGAATTTAGAATTTAAGTTTTGATTGTAATATTTTTTTTCTACTCCTGTTCCGTTATCTGTCATTTATATAGGCTTTAGTTCAAATACAATGACACCGATAAATAAGTCGTCGAAAAACTCTATGCTCTGGCCCATAAACGCACTGTTTAGCGTACTTTTAACTAACTTTTTTTTAATCGGCCGCTGTATTGCAGTGGTACCAACTTCATAAAGCAAATGTTTCGAAACAAAAAGTTTTTATTTACGATTTAACATTTGTATATTATAAATTATTTACTAAAATAATAATATTTCATCATCTATTGTGTGTTAATTTACATGTTTTATAAATTCTTGGTATCTATTATTTATAAAAATAAACAGTTCGGATTCGGTTTGTTTCGGATGGCAAGTGCAAACAAATTAAAAACAAAACAAACCATAAACAAGAGGTATCATATTTCTGATTTGCCACCAAAATACAGTTCTAAAATGAAAAGACGAAAGACGATAAACTATAACTCCTAAACTATTGAGATTTTATTCATGTTTGTGAAGACAAAGTGTACGTTCCTTTGAAAATGTTTAAAGGAATTAACCACTGCACTTCTGAAGCAATTGCGTGAGTAGCAAAAGAACGAATAGAAAACTTGCAGGACGCCTTTAGTATTCAGAACTAGGTGTGATATTATATCTACCTTTGTAACTCTGTAATATACAACGTGTTAATAAAATAACGCAAAACCTGAAAACCGTTTGTTCAGAATCGAGAGTAGAATGCGAAAAAAATAAAAATAAAATTTTTTGACGCGATTTATTTTTTACATTTGTATGGAGCAGGTCGCCCCAGTCGGCTAACACTCCATACAAATGTAAAAAATAAATCTTGTCAAAAATTTTATTTTTTATTTTTTTCGCATTCTATGCTCGATTCTGAACAAACGGATTTCAGGTTTTGCGTTATTTTATTAACACGTTGTATACTCATAATCACTATCTGCCATTTTATCGCAAACTTCGTGGTTGCTTTTTTGGATTCCCTATTTTTTATTATAATGGGCTGTGATTTCGTACAGGTAGATACATCGAGAGTTTATTTATAGGTACATGAATGACTGATACATATATTAATAAAGTGTGAGTCAGTCTGATAATCGATAAAGACCAAGAGCACGAAGACTATAGTTTATGTGTCAACGATTCATAAAATATAAATCATAAAAAAATGTTGCTTGCTGCTTAAAATAGTGAGTGTGGCGACGTCGCCAATTTGCTAATGCACAGCTTATTCCTGACACCTCCTCCTTGAGCTAGACCACAACTGAATTTGTATTCAAAGTACACCAACACGGCTTAATAAAAAGTAATAGCTATATTTTCTTTTATGTGTACTTTTCACAAGTATGCATAAAAAGGGGCGGGGCAGTATTTAGTGTACCGTAATTTGGATTTTAATTAAGTTGTTTTAAGTTCCATTTAGAAATGCACAACGATGCATTTGTAATCAACCGGAGTATTAAGCCTCCGTGACCTAAAGACCTCGAAGAAAAGATCAGGTTTGGTACTCAGGTTTGGCAACAAGGGGAGTCAACGAACGCACTAAATGGGCTGTTGTTAGTTCCCATTGCCCTAATGAATATAGCCATGTGAGTGAACAGGCATTTAAATAAACAACAACTTTTGTGCAAATAACTAGTAAGGAGGTAAGTATACCAACTTGTTACTGTGTTCTAAAATAAAACCATACATTATCTATAAATACGGGTAGCTAAAAATCTAAGGAAGGTCAGGATGTTAGTTTTACACGGTTGCGGACAAAATCGTGTAATTCATCATTAAAATAACTCAATCACCATCCAAGGTGAACTGAAGGAGTTTGTCATATTAACAATCATGATAGTAAAACACTGATATGACGTTTAAACGTCCCTAGATAATATGTATTAGGAATCATCAATTAAAAAGGGGGGTAAGTATTTATGGTATTTTTTACGGTACCTACCTATCGCCTATACCATATGTATAACGCCGAGTGGAGCCGAGGCAAGCCGAACAAATGACCTTGGCTGCGCGAGCGCGGAAAGAGTCCATCGCAACATTCCTATAGGGTAGACCGGGGGCAATGGTACCACTTTAGAAATAATGACTTATAACTCAGAATCTAAAGCTACCACGTAAAAATCGCTTAGGATATAACATTCTAGTTTCATTGGCTAACAGAATCTAGAAAAATATTTTCATTTAATCGCATCAGAATGGTGCAAATTGAGTTTTTGTTCATGAAGTCCCTGTGTTACAATTGACCCTAGTACGGGTCAATTGTACCAGATAATCAGAGGCAAATAAAACCCAAAATAATGTTTAAATCAATCAGTAATTATTGATAATTTCTTAAGACGCATCAGTCTGTTACGTTACATCAGTCTTAATTATAGAGACTCGTATTTACACTAAACAAAGGTAGCATTTCAGTTGAACTAAACGTAACATAATATTTTCCAAGTTTTTGAAAAATATTATGTCGAATTATTATTTAAAAAAATACTTAGGTGCTCATAGCAGTCATAGCACACATCTTTCAAGCAATAACAACATTTTATACTATATATTTAACAATTACTAATCCCATACAGTTACAATTGACCTCTGGAACAATCAACCCCATCCTTCACCACAAATAAATTTTAAATAATACCACTGAAACGGATGGCATTGCGGGTATTGTAATTTATATACATCCCGAAGTATCGTATCAATCGTCGGGATGAATCATAGGTATAACATAAAATACCCGAGATGTAACTTGTTACAAAAATAATTAGTTTCAATTGTCTTATTTTAGCAGTCGTGTAAAAACTGGGTCAATTGTAGCACGGGGTCAGTTGTAACGTTACAATTAACCCCGAGTGTTGTGGTACAATTGTCCTTTTTTACTCGCACTCACTAACCTTCACAAATCTCGATTTCTATATCTAAGTGACCCCCACACTGTGACACATTAAAAACTTTAATAACTAGAGAATCACAATTCAGTACAACTTTCACACTACGACTATTTAATTATAAACACTAGTACAAAACGTAAATCGTAAATACTTACTTTGGTCAGTCAAAAATGAAAATCGTCGTTTAGCACATGCTTTTCGCACGGCAGCGAGTAGCCGACTAGTGAGCAGACCGAGACACGCTCAAGGCACACTGGTGTATTGTATTGTAATGCATAATTCGATGTGGTTGCAGTGTTATAGGCGATGGTACTTTTGACCCGTGGTACTATTGACCCCGGTCTACCCTACCCATCACCATGATATCGTACGCGTATCTAAAATAGAACATCAAACCATTATAACACTTAAACGCACACGTTAAAAGCGACGTAACGATGTAGTAGCAGAAAAAAAATTGTACATACGGGAGGAGTCTATAAAAGTTGAATCCATACTAATCCATACTAATATTATAAATGCGAAAGTGTGTCTGTCTGTCTGTCTGTCTGTTACCTCTTCACGCTTAAATCGCTGAACCGATTGCGATGAAATTTGGTATGGAGATAGTTTGAATCCCGGGGAAGGACATGGGATAGTTTTCATCCTGGAAATCACCCCCTAAGGGGATGAAATGGGGGGTTGAAGTTTGTATGGAGCTGCGATATAAACGATTTCCACGCGGACGGAGTCGCGGGCAGAAGCTAGTGTTTATATAAGTGACGTACAATTTAAATGAGTAGTTACGGGCTAGTTGTACCAAGGTTTCCCAGCACTGAGAAATAATAGCAAGGGGCTAGGGCGTCACTAACATTCTTGGATGGGAGATCCTTTTGGTGTCATAACTCATAAGTTTAACTCCAAGTTTTTCTTATACTGTATACTTCCTAACCAAAGGTCACAAATGATAACGAAAGAAAAGAAAAGGTAATGTTTAAATATAATGTTTGTATAATGAGTATAATGACACTTATAACATGCAGCTTGAATTTGAGATTAACAGCAGGCATTGCAGTTTATTTTTCCTTTTACCTCAATAATTTCAGCCTCTTATCAACGTCTTTGAGTGTAGCACATTAAGTAATACGTCGAATCGAATCATTTTATTTATAATTAAGCGAGTTTAACATTTGAGTTGCTGAAGCAGCATGTGGCAGGCCACGTAAATACACCGCGATGGAAAAAAGAGCAAAATGATGGACACAATAATACCTATTATGCACGCCACTAGAGTTACGCTTACAGTGAACAAAATTTGATAGTATGTACCAAATGATTCTAGCTACTCGCTCGACCGCGACGGCTTCAAAACCTTGACCACTCACGTCCGTCATTAATCCTAATAAAATATTAACTAGTCACTGCAATAATCGATTTATGTAGTCCCTAGTATAATTAAGGTGTTTGATTTTTTTATTGATCCATCAATTATGTTGGTCAATAACCTGAAGATTAGACTAAGGCAAGGTTGGTACGAGGTGACATTGTACCCGGCGAGGCGCGGGCGACGCTCTGAGGCACACGTGCACTTGTGAATCACACGTACATGTATGAAATTGCTATTGCTACTGTATGCGCAGTTCTCAAATTCAATACGGTAGCAAACGCATGCAGCAATCCTTCGAAGCGAATAGGACTTTCGCTTTTGTTGCAATGACAATAAGGTACATATATAAAGTACATACACGTTTCAGTTTTATGTACTACGGTTATGATAGAAATTACAGCGACGACTATAAGATTAAATGTTTGTATACTCACAATAAAGTACTTAAAGAAGGTATCATCATCATCACTGGCCGTGCTGTTCATAGCTGAAAGTTGCGCGCGTCCTTAATTTTCTTGTCGATCGAAATTCCGATTTTTCCATAAAATACTTCAGTAAGCACGTCATTGGATTAAACCGTTGAGCTCGTTGATGTTACTACAGTTTTGCATTGCTTTTGTTACACGATATAAACATTATAAGAATGGATAAACATGGAAAGATAAAGGGAAAAAATCAGCATAAATTGAAGGGTTATAGTGTAATGTGACGTAAACGCGTTTGAGTGATAAACAGTGCGGTTGGAGATCAGAGAGCGACTGTTAAATCCTGAGGACGGCGAAGGATCGCTTTTATGGCTCCAGCCGCATAATGTCAGGGTAAGACTCCCGCTTTCGCTAGCGGAAATACAGCCGGTACAAAAATCATAACTTCGGGACCATCAGGACCTTAGTTCGAATATATATTCCTCCGGCGCAACCTTATTAAAATATCTATACCTCATTCCAGATATAACATTATAATTTTAACGGACAAATTCGTAGACGTTTCTTCGTTTATCTAGTTAGGATTTCAAAGGGTAGTATTGTATTAGCTTTACTTATTTCGATCATTAAGTATGACGATTAACCCACGTTTGTTTTCTTTTATCTGGTATGGAATCGTTTTCGCATCGGCAACACGAGGTGGACCAAGATATTTCATTCTATTAAACATAAAATTATTTGTTGTACCGACCCGGAATTAATTCCGCGATATTTTATAAAAGGGATCATGATTTTGAAAGATGGAATAGGTAGGTAATTATAGGTACCAGCCCTCTATTCAATCTAAATATTCTCAATTTAATCATCCCCCATCTTTTCTATAAAAAGTAATTAAAATTAATCAAAATAAAAAGTAGTGTACTTAAAATTAATCAAAATAACAAGTAGTGTACTTAAAGTCAATTTGCTTTAAAGCATACGTGAAAGACGGAATCTAAATGGCTTACATGACCTACTTTAATTATTCGACTCTCGTCATTAAAAACGAATACGGGTTACAAGATTTTATTTACATTTGTATTCAAACAATGTCTAAGTTAAGTTGCCTGTTTCGAATCCTGGAAATAACGTAACCATAGCGTTGAAATTTTGTATAGTTATGCAATACTATGCTACCATAAAACTGACCAGGAGCCCATGTCACAAAGGCTTGTAACTTGTAATGCAAGTGGAAGTCACTTTCTAATATTTATTTAATCGTATAACAAGTCGCTTACTTTCTAATATTTATTTAATCGTATGGCAAGTCGCTTACTTTCTAATATTTATTTAATCGTATGGCAAGTCGCTTACTTTCTAATATTTATTTAATCGTATGGCAAGTCGCTTACTTTCTAATATTTATTTAATCGTATGGCAAGTCGCTTACTTTCTAATATTTATTTAATCGTATGGCAAGTCGCTTACTTTCTAATATTTATTTAATCGTATGGCAAGTCGCTTACTTTCTAATATTTATTTAATGGTATGGCAATCGCTTACTTTCTAATATTTATTTAATTGTATGGCAAGTCGCTTACTTTCTAATATTTATTTAATTGTATGGCAAGTCGCTTACTTTCTAATATTTATTTAATCGTATGGCAAGTCGCTTACTTTCTAATAGAAGGAGTAGAAAAGAGGCGTTCGCTTGTATTACAAGTTACAAGCTTTTGAGAAGTGGGCCCCTGGATGATGGAGATGGGAGGTGGCCTACTAAATAAACTCGTCGTGTAAGGCTGCGGTATGGACGGCAGCGGGCAGCGGGGCGACGAGCGGCAGTTCCTATATTTGATCAAGTTCAATCTATGGTCGCTCGCTCATCGCCCCGCACTTATAACGTTATAACGAACAACTGCACAACTGCAACTGTTTAACTAATTTTGGGATATGATACTCAAGGTCTTTCATTTAACATTATATACAACTTTAGTTCTGTATTTGACTGTTTGTTGCCTAAATAATAACTAAAAAAAAACTTAGAAAAGTTGAAATACCCCTCTACATTATCATGTCAAAGTTCAATATCTCAAAACCGGCTGCACCGAGTTTGTTGAAACTAAGGTAAAAACCATCTCGATTATGTTAGCTTTTTCGGACAAAAAAAACCGCATTAAAATCGGTCCCTTTGTTTAGGACCTACGATGCAACAGATAGACACACAGACATGTCAAACTTATAACACCTCTCTTTTTGCGTCGGGGGTTAGGTAAGTAAGTAAGTAACTTTAAAAAGGACATTTTTGGTGAATAATTGTCTTAATATATTTTAGGGGTGCGTAACGATCGATATAAAAACTTTTGATATATTTTCACTGGATATAACGATTAAAGGATATAATGCACTTTTGATATAACAACATTTGATATATTCACATATAATATAATTATCAACAGGGGGGCTAGCACAACTGACGCCGCGCGGCGGCGCGAGTCGAGAAAGATCTACCCTCCTCTTTCTAATTTGCATGGTGCGAGTGAGACAGGAGACGCTCAGTCGCGCGCGAAGTGACTTTTCAGCAAGTTGTGCTAGACGTACACATATAATGAACTTGTAATATAACAACTATTAATCTAACAGTCATAACGTATAACATACATGGGATGTAACTTTGTTCGATATAAAACTCAGTTGGTATAATGTACTATTGGCATAGTCCCCCGCAGTAAAAAAACGACAAATAATTGTAACAATGGTATTATTTTTAGGTTAGGTTAGGGTTAGCTTGTGCCCCTTAGAGCGGAAATAGGCACCCCGCGAAGCGGGGTGACGTCGACACGCTGGCGGTTAGGTTAGGTTTAGGTTAGGTTAAAATAATAATGTGTGTGTGAAAAAAAAATATACCTTGAAAACATTATACTTACCACTAAGACTTATATCTAATATACATTATATCCATTAAACGTTATATCAAAAAAATATTATACTATTTGAACATTATACGCCATGAAATTATACTGATTGTTGTTATAGGTACCAAAAGTTTATTATGTCCTTGAGTGATTATAGCCAATGAAATTATATTAAATGTTGTTATATCCAGTGAAAATATATCAAAAGTTGTTATACCAATCATTACACACCCATATTTTAGGTAAAACCATGATCAACACGAAATAACAGTTATGGCTCCCATTACTTAAGTTAAATTTATATTGAAAATTAAACTTGTGAGTTATGGCGATAATTTTATCACAGGACGTTTAGGTTAAGTTAATCATTTCATTGAACTTCGAAATCGTGTTAAATTAGCCGTATTTATATATTCAACTACATGATGTTTCTGTATTATACTTATATTTGGCTAATACGTTTTACCTACTCCAAAATTTTCAATTTGAATTAATTAGTTGTAGTGAGCTAGTTTGTGTTGATTTTTGCCAATTCAGGACTAGACTTAACGGTGATTTACTTAAAACTATGAAAAGTTATTAATTCACTACAATAATAGATCGAGTTTTGTAAAAAAATATATAAGAGAAATAACGAAAGTAAAGTCTCTTAAAAAGCTCTTCTACGTTTTATTAATAACAGTTATCAAGATTCTTATAAAATGATTCAGAAAAAAATGTCCACGAGTCTGACATTTATGAAGTCAGATAGGCCTCTTGCAGCGGCTAATTTGATTTGGAAATGGAACAAAAAATGTCCGTAACGCGGAAGGCTCATTATAATTAAGAATGATGATCTTAAACGATCAATTACAAGGCGACAAAAAAAGCTAAGTCTTCCTTATTCCTAATAATTTTGCGTTAGTGTTGAAACCTGTTCTTAATATATTCTGTCCAAAGACCAGTGCAGTGCGGAAGGCCCTAAACAGACAGCCTTCAAAAGGTTTTTGTACCACTCTTACTCACCTTCCGCGTGATCTTTGCATACCTGGGCTGTTATTCGCTACGCGCTAAAGCGGCTGGTGAGCCGCCGCGCCCGGTCACCCGTCACGAAACTAGAGACTAGACTAGACCTCTACCTACGCTTAGTTACTACGCATCGCGGTGTCAAAACATATTAGTGGGTGAGCGTTAAGGTGAGCTTAAAACAAGTTACAGAATAGGGGGGCTGTGGACTTCGTTTTTTAGTCGTTTAACTTGATATGTGGATTTAATAAATAATGTTCCATGAGATTTGACCATGGTCATGACCTTGCGGGTATTTAATGGCGTTTTACTAAAACATCAATTAGCTAGTTTTAAGATACTTTGTCTAACTCATGATGGTTTTATAAACATCAGAATGTTTCTGAATATATAATAGAACTTTCTGAAACTGAAACTATTTAAAAATATATACAGAGTGTTTTTTTTAAATGGGACAGTATGGGGAAATCCGAATCTAAAGGAGATAGAGGAAAAGTGTCCAAGGAGACATTAGGTGTTTTTTTATGTAAAAAAATTTGGCTCGTTAAAATTTTTGGTCAAGCGTGAGTTGTTCTTAAAAAATTATAAAGTTGGTCAATTTTTTTTTTGACGCGGGTCGGCTCTGTTTCATGTAAGGATTATTTCATTGTATGAAAAGAAAAAAATCTGAACAGCAGAAGTTGGTCAAATTTAATGAAAACTAATCTTCATACAATTGCAGTATTCGCCTTTTAATATTGTTACAAGTGCGTGTAAAAAAAAATTAAAATTATTCCATGTTTAAATTTCGATAATCGATAAGAGCTCCAGTGATTCAAGAGAAGAACATTTTTTTTAATCTTCGTAAACATCATGGCACGCGATAGTCTTGAAATTATAAAAAAAAGAATTCAAATTTGGAACGTAAGTTATTTCTGCAGCTGTGATTTTGTTTCCAATCAGTTCATGCTTGTAATTTTATTAATCATGGCGTTAACTAATTCACATAAAGTTGATTTGATTGAGGCGTATTTTCTTAATTATCGCAGTAAAGATAATGCACTTAAGTGGTATCAAGAACGCTATCCTGACCGTGTAGTACCGAATCGCAAGATATTTGATAGTTTAATAAAGAACCTAAGACAGGAAGGCTGTTTCAAACCTAAGCGTAAAAGGCGGACGATAGAAGTGCAACTAGAAGTGTCTTGAAGCGTGCTCGTACCTGGGCTGTTATTCGCTACGCGCTAAAGCGGCTCACCCCGCCGGTCACCCGTCACGAAACTAGACCTCTACCTACGCTTGGTTACTACACATCGCGGTGTCAAGATATATTTGTGGGTGAGCGTTGAGGTGAGCTTAAACAAGTTACAGAATAGGGGGGCTGCATAAGACAAGACGGCGGCCACATCGAACATTTACTCAAGTAATAAACCAACTGTATGAAGATTTGTTTTCATTAAATTTGACCAACTTCTGCTGTACAGATTTTTTTCTTTCCATACAATGAAATAATCCTTACATGAAACAGAGCCGACCCGCGTCAAAAAAAAAATTGACCAACTTTATAATTTTTTAAGAACAACTCACGCTTGACCAAAAATTTTAACGAGCCAAATTTTTTTACATAAAAAAACACCTAATGTCTCCTTGGACACTTTTCCTCTATCTCCTTTAGATTCGGATTTCCCCATACTGTCCCATTTAAAAAAAACACTCTGTATATCGTAGAGACGGGTGTGTAATGTTTAATATAAAAACAAATTGCATATTTTCATTTTGCATAACAACGAATTGCATAATTTAAGGTTGTTTAAGTGGTTAAATGAATAAAAACTATTTGCATAATTTCATCGATTATAATCATCAATGTCAATTAATTCCATTTATATAATAAACAAACGCTATAATGGTCACTCTGTATAATATTTCATGCTCATTATGTTTGTTCTTCATTTACTCATCTTCTGTGCCCTTCTCATATTGAAGCTAGATAGAATGACTGTCGATTGGACAGTCACAGGATTCCGCCTTAGCTCCGGCGCTGCGGGGAGAGCAGCCCTTTCGCCCTCGCGTGACAAAGTACGGTCGCCCGTGCTCTGCTCCGCAGCTTCGGCTTGCTCAGCCTCAGCCGCTCCGCTTTGCACGGCTCCCGCGCTTTGTCACAGCGGGCGAGGGCTGCTCCCCCTCCGCGCCTCCGGCTTTTTATATACACTCTAGGGGTAGGGCAGACAAGGCCACGTGGATATTGGAGTGCTCCGATTTGGTTTTGTTACCTGTGTCTGTTTTTCTAGAATGTGATAGCAATCACTTAGTAAAACTAAGTGTTATTATCAGTTTTAATCATTATACTAAATGTATGTTATACAAAAAGAAATTAATACACACAAACGTTATAGCAAATGTGGTGGTGATAAATGGGTGTTATGTTATTTAAATGTTATGACCAATAATAATATCCATTTTGTTGTTATGATAATAGTTTGTTATGATTTCCGTACGTATGCTACTTGAAATTATGCATTTTGTTTTTATGGCGAATGAACGGCACCCATCGTGGTTACATATCCGCCAACAAAGCACTTACTTAACACAGTTTTGAGCTGTTTTAAATTTGTGGTGATCTATACAACTAGGGTCCAGGGGGTTTATACAACAAATACTGAAGTAGCCTATGTGTAAATGCCAAATTTAAACACCATTAGTTCAGTTACGTAGCCGTAATGGTAAAAAAATGACAATAGAATAATTTCCAATGTATAAAATAATACAATTAATTAATTAAGTGGTATGGTTTCATTTACGTAAGTAGCAGATGTAGTAGTGCATAATTGTTTTCCATCGTATTTTCTGGGAAACGTTCGTATTTGTCATGCTACTTCAGTCTACCTCAGTACTTTTTGTACCGAGACTGACTGAAATAGCAAGACACGTTCGTACGTTTCCGTGAAAATAATTATGCACTACATCTGTATTGTCATGTATAACTAACTTGAGAAATCTAAATCTATTCAACACTTTTATAATAAGTGTACCTTACCTAATCATAACAACTTACTTTAATAAGCTGCTACAAAGGGCCAAATACCAATTACCAAGCAAAATGCTGTGAGAAATTTCAAGCTTCCATAATTTCCTTGAGATTTTTAATGCGCTTCATTTCCGTTTAGAGGGAATCGTTAATAAGTCATGTTCAGGACTTATTAACGATTCCCTCTAAACGGAAACATTTAATCCGATTTGGAGAAGCGTCCGCACCCCTATTATTCTCTGTACGGCTTTTCCGGGAAAACGGGTATAATTTTTAGCGAGCAACTAGGTACCTACCCTTTTTCTCGGCGTACAACGGTGAACGCAAATTGGATTTTTTACTATGCCTCACTAGACTAATTCGACTAATGCATTTAGTACAACGCATGCCCCGAGTTAGGGATAACCGCTCGTTCCAGAGCTTCATTTCTGAGCTCCTTTTTCGTTATGTACGATCGTTTTATTTTATTTGCAAAAGCGTAGATTGGAAATTGAATATCACAAAATAATTTACCATCCCCTAAATTTACAAAATCTACGTTTTACTAGAATATGAATACATCACGTTCATAAATTATAAGTTCAGTTTAACCAGGATAAGTGTGAGTTTACATACTAGATTAGGTACTGAACGAGTCTACTATCATATCTATATGTCTATGACTATTGAGAGCAGGGCACATGATTGAACACAAAACATTATGCATGAATACTACTACCGATGTGTGCGTTAAATACTATTAGCAGTAGATATGTTATGCGATAAAAGGTTCGACGTGGGTTAGACCAAATTGACGCAAATACCAAAGTAAGTATTTATTTTACCATTATACATACTCGTATGTATTATTCTGACGCTCTGACTTCGATTTTATTTTAAATGTGGTAAAAATATCTTTAAAAACTCCCGAGGTAATTAAGTTGTCAGAAAATTGCGAATGGTGACTAACTTAACCCCACGAGTTTTATCGTGACAGCTAATGTATGAATATTTAAATCATTCAAATTCAAATGTTCATTTTGCAAATAGGACAGCAAGAGCAACTGCGTTGCGTGTGAATAGAATAGGTATAGGTAGTAAATTATAACAAGGAATGCATTGTTAAAATAGAAACAACATAATATTATATTACACAACGAAATGTCAAAATATTCACGAAAATTATGTGTATAACAACCAGAATCGGTCAGGAACAGGATTAATATCATTATCAATTGATTTACATCATCCAAAATAGAAATAAGAAAATAATAATTCGCAACTTACGGTAACATTAGTAGTTGTCATATATAGTCCGTTTCAAGATACCTTGAAGTTAGTATTAAAGCTGCAGTCATATTTGTTTCAGAATCCTCATATAATAGACGAAGGAGTGTATTAGTGCCCTTGTCTTGTGTCTATTCTATTCCAGCATTGACGGTCAAGTTCGACTTAATTATCGATTTTATCTACGCCAGAATAGCCCCGTTGGTCCGATAAACTCAATGCCGGCACTTTTAGATGGAAAATCACCAAGGCTTCATCTTCTGCGACGATAGTAAACTAGGGCGTAATTTAATCGGAGTAAAGTGTGAATTTCTAGGTAAAGGTCACCAAGACAATAGTTTAGTTTAGTTTAGTACTTAAGTATGTTGCTACACCCTAGTAGGGTCCATGTCTGTACTGGTTAGACTTAAGAACATCCTGTAAATAATAATAACCATGGTTGCAGCGAATAAATGAATATTAATATGAATATGGTACGCTTACTAGCGTAATTCTCGGTACTGGTCTGAGGTAGACGCGACAAGTATATAATAACACTAGCGAAAAGTATATTCTAATGTCATTTTTTCTCATTGAATATTTTCATTTCATTTCCGAAATTTAAGTTGAACACATTTTGTCACATTTTATAAAATATATTTTTATTACAGGGCTATTCTGTAATAAAGTGAGTGTTATCTGAGTAATAACTACCCTATCTGATAAGATCTGTGCTTCCATCAATTTGTTTAAGAGGGGGCGTATCGCCAGGGAAAAATCAGAAATCACCCGCGCGCCCCGTACCTGCCGCGCTGATGCGTCTATTGCTGCCCCGCTCCTTCTCGCATAGTATATGCTCCGACAGTTAGATGAAACATGATGAATACCTATAGATAATTATAATAAGTGGAAAGAAAGACAAAATCTGTAAGTATATTTGAAGATATAATTTTCGCTAGTATAAGTCAGTTTCGAGAGCTATAACTGAAATATGACCTTCCGTTTTTTTACTAAATCACGTAAGGGTTGTAATTTAGCATAATAATGTCTCGTAAAAGGCTAAAGCAAAAAAACAGCTATAATCGAATTTAAACTTTTGTGAGACATATCTAAAATACTACTAATAAATCCACGGTTAAAAAATTAACGTAAATGTCACGGCAGGCGACATGTTTCGAACTCTTCGGGAGTTCTTCTTCAAAACAAACATCGAAAACACTAATCCTGAAGAACTCCCGAAGAGTTCGAAACATGTCGCCTGTCGCGTCATTTAATACGTGAATTTATTAGTAGCATTAAAAAAAAACTGTAATTTATTATGAAAACTTCGATCATGTTTATGAAAGCCAGATTTTCAGGCCACTGTGTGGCGGCCAAATTTTTCAATTCTGACCCCGTGTCATGGTCGGCCTTATCACGCGATAAGTGACAGGATAGAGCGTCCGTCACTGGCTGACACCGTTTGATAGAACGAGACGATGCCCCTATCTTGTCACTTATCGAGTGATAAGGCCGACCATGATACGGGGTCTGATCTCGGATTCGTACTTGGAGACAATGGAGACGCTTTGGCCCTTTAGTTATCAATTTTGAACATACTCGTATTAAAGAAAAACTGCAAAATTGTGTTCACTTTTTTTAATATAAAAATGTCCAACTTCGCAGGCAATAATTCGGGTGCAGACTCGAAAATTATTATTACTCCAAAAGAAAGAAGGCAAAAAAATATGCATAGTGATGAAAATCCCATTCAGATATCTCAAAGAATTACGAAGCTACAACCGTTTTAATATTGCTTGTTAGAGAGAGAAAACGCAAACGGTGTGTGACGTCACATTACAGGATGCTGCCGGCAGGCCGCGTCGACGGCGTCACCGACCACGATGCGCGCGGCACGTTGCCGTCTTCTGTGACGTCACATTCTTCCAGCGTCATCGTTTCATATGAAGTTGCGTTTTGCGAAAAAGGGACAGAACACATCCCTTCTTAAAACTTTGGACACTTATAACTTCGTGATTATTTAACCTTTTGCGTTGATTTTTTCTCCATTTGACAAATTTTTTTATCCTTCTTCGAGAAAATATCCCATTATTTTATTTAGTGTCTACGCCCCTATTGTTGGAATCTAAAAGCGTCACCCGTGATGACTTTAAAGAAAAAAAATGTCAATAATTACACGGTTCACCCACGTATTAAACGTCACTACGGGCGACATGTTTCTAACTCTTCGGGAATTCTTATTCAGGATTGAGTGTTTTCGCGGCGGTGTCGCTTGAATCACGACAAGATTCAAGTGACACCGCCGCGAAAACACTCACTTTATAGAGTACAAATTACTTTAATTACCCAAGGAATACCACTACCTACATTTTGTTGCTTAAAAAACCACCGGAGCTATAACTGAAATATGGCCTTCCGTTTTTTTACTAAATCACGTAAGGGTTGTGAGCTAGCATAATAATGGCTAGTAAAAGCCTAAAGCAAAAAAAAGCTATAATCGAATTTAAACTTTTGTGAGACATGTCTAAAATACTACTAATAAATCCACGGTTAAATTCACGCATTAAATGTCACAACAGGCGACATGTTTCGAACTTTTCGGGAGTTCTTCTTCAAAACAAACATCGAAAACACTCATCCTGAAGAAGAACTCCCGAAGTGTTCAAAACATGTCGCCTGTCGTGTCGTTTAATACGTGAATTTAACCGTGAATTTATTAGTAGCATTAAAAAAAACTATAATATATTATGAAAACTTCGATCATATCTATGAAAGTCAGATTTTCAGGCCACTACTGTGTGGCGGCCAAATTTTTCAATTCTGATCTCGGATTCGTACTTGGAGACAATGGAGACGCTTTGGCCCTTTAGTTATCAATTTTGAACATATTAAAGAAAAAGTGCATAATTATGTTCACTTTTTTAATATCAAAATGTCCAAGTTCGCAGGCAATAATTGTTGGAATCTGCACTCTCGATAACCCTAAAAGCGACACCCGCGATGACTTTAAAGAAAAACAATGTCAATAATGTCACTACGGGCGACATGTTCCGAACTCTGCGGAACTTCTTCTTCAGGATGAGTGTTTTCGCGGCGGTGTCGCTTGAATCACGACAAGATTCAAGCGACACCGCCGCGAAAACACTCGTCCTTAAGAAGAATTCCCGAAGAGTTCGAAACATGTCGCCCGTAGTGACATTTAATACGTGAGTTGAACCGTCTAATTATTAGTACTGTTTCAACACGTCTCACGAAAGTTTAAATTCGAAAAGCAATGTCCGCCATCTTGGAATTCAAAATGGACATCATTTCTAGAATCATCACCCTCGAGAAGCCTGCCAATGTATGTTGTTCTTTAAAAAAACGCGCATATTAATTTACAACGAATGTTTCAAAAATTTTAAATAATGCGACCACTTTTTGAAATATTTCTGACTATGAATTCGTATTTAGACCTCTCAGACATCGATTTTGAACATAACCGGATTTATTCTCAACTGGCGATCCGCTCCGGCTTCGCACGGATACTATATTATACATATAAACCTTCTTCTTGAATCACTCTATCTATTAAAAAAAACCGCATCAAAATCCGTTGCGTAGTTTTAACGATCTAAGCATACATAGGGACAGACAGCGGGAAGCGACTTTGTTTTATACTATGTAGTGATAGTGATAATCTTTCATAAAGTAAATACACGATCGACAGAAAAATGTTCGTCTAGTTTTGCATGTACTGCACAAATTATTCTAAGAAGCCGGTCACCCGCCGATCGCTGCGTAATCTTATAGTTGTATTTTGAACTTTAAGATCTATATGTTAAGGTCGACTTTTAAATATATTATTTCAAAATGTAGCAAAATATCTACTGGAATGTAATGATACGTTCATTCACTGGACGAATATACTGGGTCACAATATTATTGAAATAATTATGTTCATCGTGCTGTCGTGAGAGCACAGAACGTAGTCCTCTCGTCTCAGCGGAGCGATTACGACTGACTCCGCCCGCGAACGGCAACAAAAGATATACAGAACCGCACGAAACACGCGACGGGAGAAAGGGTATCGCGCTAAATAAAAAAGGCCTATACGCCAAATACGTTTCACCTCAATAAGTCTGAAAAGGGACTACATAAAAATACCCCGCTAGTACTTTCATTAGGTAATGTGAAAAGCTATTATACACTCAACTTTTACTTAATTTATATGCACGGGAACCTCACACTATTGAAATTGAGTAAAAATAAGACATGTTTTGGCGGTTCTTTTCTATCGAGGCAATTTTGGTTTTGTATGGTTTTGTTCAGACGATTCAATTGCAAATATGATGTAGTTTTGGTATGTTCTTTTTCCTGGCATTCGCTTTAGTTTGTCATAGGTAAATATTCAATCTAAGAACCCCGATTTCGCGGAGCGCCCCCTCTTAACCTGTCAGCTGTGTGGTCTCACGGTAGGTGGTCGCCGGTCGGGTATTGGCCTACCGATTCAAAGATAGAAAAGCGACTATTTTATAATTAATTAATAGTGTTCTTACTTTATTCCATAGGGAGTCTGTCGTCGATGTTAAAGGTGTGCAGGTAAACATGTTTCGCATTATCTTTGGCGTCGACTGTACATGCAGCAAATGTATGATTTCGTACTACTTGCTATTGAAGGTGTTATACGAAGAGCTATACGAAATACGAATACGAATGTTCGTTCTCGTTCCATTACGAATATAAATTAAAGTTCAAAATATTTAAGGAAGTCCTATACCCGGTTAGAATAGTACCACCCCCTTTCTTCCCGTGGGTGTCGTAAGAGTCGACTAAGGGAACAGGGTTGAAGTGTGTTGTGGGCGATGGGCTAGCAACCTATCACTGCGATATCATATTTTGTCGATCTTTTATACCCACTTTTATGCTACCAGTGGCACTGGACGCAAGTTTCATGTCATGCCTACCCATTTTAGGGATAAAGGCGTGTATGTATGTGTGTATGTGTAAGTCCTATGTAAACATGATAGGCTCGGTCAAGAATAGTTCTACAGTGTCCTCTGACTATCGACTACTAAGGGAGTCATCGGAGTCGCTAGTGCTCTTCAAGACAGGGACCACAGCACTTGGCCAAATAACCTAGACAAGGCGATGGTGACGTCACGGAACGAGCCCACAGGGGCAGGGCGCGAGGACTAGAGTTAAATTCAACTTGAGATCCTAGAGTCCACCGAATGACAGCGCAGAAGGCGGGCGAGGTGGAGTTTTTGAGTAAGAGGGTGGAAATATCACATCACCCAGACTTCTCGTGAATTTTCGCTGGCTCGCAAGTTTTCTCCACGAAAAAAGGTATGTCACATGTGAACTCGCTTCAATGTGTACTTTCATTTATCTTACCACCATTAACCACTTCATTTCTAAATACCTAGCTTAGTGCTTGTAGTAATTACCTGAAACAAATTAAACAAATATGTTTAGCATATAATATTTATATTGAGATATTATAAATAGATATTTCGCTAAATGTTAATCATGGGCATCGGTAGCTGTCATCCCGTAGAACACTGTCAAACTTCCCGTACAAACGTTATGATTGTCGCGGATGGTTTGAAACTACCAAGCCTTAGGGTGAAGATCCAAAACTCGCAAGCTTGACAGCTCTAGCTAGGCGTCAAATATATGAAAACACAGCTTCACACATCGCGGTGTTCGTTAAAATCTGAATATATGGAAAGTTTGACAAGTTTGTATGGAATGGCAGCAGCCGGGGCCATATTTAACGATGATCGGTCAGCCATCGAAAGTTGGTGCTACCCACCCTTAGTCTTACCATAAACGACTTTATTTATGGTCTTACTTAATCATGCCAGAATATCTCAGGTAGGCGACCAATTCAAATCTCGCTCTCCGATGCAAATTTACACAATGTGGTGTAGCATTTCAAACTTACGATAAATAAACCCTTACGTGAAAATGTATGCAGAATCCCACACAACGGTCAACTTCCAATCAGGCATACCTTTGGCCGCCCTCCAAGCTAGGGGCAGACGCTCCAAAGTTATGCACAAAACTTACCAAACGCATTTGATGAATAAAACGGCGAGAGAACCTTTTTTATTCGAGACTGAAATTTATTGGTGCAATGTGTATTTTATAGATTCAAAGTGGAGACCAGTTGAAACCACGCCAACGTCTGCTAAGTTGGTACTTAGTTTAAATTCAATGTGCGAAAAAGCGTTTTGTTTACTCTCCAGAGACGAAATATGGGTAAATTATAAGGAAAGTTCCTAAGTGGGCAAATATCTTTGAATTTAGACTCATAACTTATTGGAAACGGATTATTATTGTCAGTACCTACGTTTAATAAGTAACCCTAAGTAACGGGCCCTATGTAGAAGTTGACCGTCAACGATTCTCGTAGTTTTTTTTTATTTAATGTAATCCTTGCCGAAACATTTCTTAACATATTTTTATTTGATACGCCGATAGGTCCTATAGTATCCACGGTTCATTTCAACCAACAAAGCCTGTTTAATAGACGAAGTCTGACATTTTAGATATCAATTCCATACCAATTTGAATTTCAAATATACTTATGGAATTACGTAACTTCGGTACACTGTCCATCACCATGAAGAAGAAGTTTTTATGACACATTGCTGAGTAGGTTTTTAGAGAAAGTTACCTAACTTATCGGGCAATGCAATCTCTTTCGTTATCGCTGGGTACGGTACAGTCAGCATCAAAAGTAACTGCGCAAACGAAGACGTCAAAAGTCTTTTTTGATAGGGAATAACAGCTTTTGATGTCTTCGATTGCGCAGCTACCTTTGATGCTGAATGAACGAGTCCGCTCAGGTGATCTTTCACTTCATTCCATATAACATTAGATTATAACGGACAAATTCGTCTACGTTTGTTCGTTTATCTAGGATATCAAATGAAGATATTGTAGGGTAAAACCCGGATAGTCGCCCCGGGGGTATAGTTGCCTTGATTGCAATTACTCAAGTTTCGCGAATGAAACACACATTATTATATTTATCTATCGAGAGACTCTGCAAGTACAACTAATTTGACCGTGTTGCATGTCTGTGCGATTGCACGGGACGGCTAGGTGCGATCAAAGTTTTTGCGGGATAAATTTCCTCTTTCTCGACGGGGCATCTATCCTAAACGTAATTTACATGGATTAGGCAACTACATGGGATAGTTGTCCCAAATTTTATAGGTCCATAAAAATCGCCAATACTCTGGAAATATCAAAGATATTGTTCATTAATTGCTTTCATAAATTTGAAGATAATAAACCAAAGTAGGTACCTACCCGTTTTATAAATATAAAGAATCTTGCTTTTTGTACAAAGAGATATAAAGTAATTTCAAAAAGTCATCTATCCTGGTTTTGTTATAGGTACTAGTTTTACTTATTTCGACCATTAAGTGCTTTCCAAACATAAGTATACATTTTTCTTTGCATTTCTAAATGGTTCTCCTTAAACTTTACATGACGATTATCGCACGATTCTTCTCTAACCCTATCCACTCACTTGCTAGCAACCATAGTTGCCAATTTCGCGGACCCCTAAACTGTGGTTGCCAAGCAAAGTATGGGCTGCTTTGATGAAGAAAAATTAGAAGCAATTTAGGATACCTTTTTTAAAATCTGAAATCAAATGAGCGGTTAAGGAATAGGATAGGTATAGTATTTATCAGTAATTTTATTATTTACGTGTGTTTAGCGATTAGTTGTAAAATTGAAGGCCATGGCTCTATATTTGGGTGAAACCACTTTTATCTGGCGCGAGTTGCCATAGCGACGTCACTTTGAATCACTTTTTAGGGTTCCGTAGTCAACAAGGAACCCTTTTAGTTCCGCCATGTCCGTCCGTCTGTCTGTCTGTCCGTCTTCGGCTTAGCTCAGTAACCATTACTACTAGAAAACCGTAATTCGGCATGGGTATATAAATCAATCACGCTGACAGAACAGTACAATAAAATCATGAAAAAAAACCTACACCTAAAGCTGGGATGCATTTTTTTTCTCGTTAAATCCATAGTGTAGGGTATCGTTGGATAGCTCGTTAAAAACTATCATGGGTTTTCTATATTCATTTTTCAAATCAGTGATTCGTTTGCGAGATATTGAGCTTCAAAGCCCTAACTTTTGTTCGAGTCATGTGTCGTCGTCGTCGTCGTCGTCGTCGTCCCTGCCGGCTAAATGGCTACTACTGGGGATATGAAAAAAATCGTGGCAGTAGTAAATATGATGAATTTAAAAGGAAAACTATCACGGACAAGTAGGCATAAGTAGTTACCGAGTAATGGTCGACGAACTTAATGTGTACTTGGAAAAACCAATTTTCGTAGAAATTCGGCCGACGCAACCGCACCGCACGTCGATGTAACTAAGTCAGACAGGCAACTACGGAACCATTCACTGCGCGTGGCCCAACACGCACTTGGCCGGTTTATTAAAATGGTGGTTTTAAGGGTTCAAAAGCTCCAAGGGTTTTGTTGACTTTTTAACCCCTTTTTATGTGCGTGCTATGTTTATTACAAGTACATGTTTTCACATTTTTTTCAAGTAACTCTGTCATGTTTTCTCCTGGCTAACAGGATAGTTAACAACAAGAAGTAGTTGATTGACCAAGTAACTTTACGAAACATATTTAGTTATTCTCATAAGTACAAATCTATGTACCTATACATGCTAAGTACAGAAAAAAGGGGCATAAATAAATAAATAAAAATAAATAAATATTAGGGGACAATCTTACACAAATCGACCTAGTCCCATAGTAAGCTCAATAAGGCTTGTGTTATGGGTACTAGACGACGATATATATATATACGATAGAAATACTTAAATACATAGAAAACATCCATGACTCAGACACAAATATTCATGCTCATCACACAAATACATATTTGCCCTTACCGGGATTCGAACCCAGGACCTTCAGCTTCGTAGGCAGCGTCACTACCCACTAGACTAACCGGTCGTTAAATGATTAGGATACCTCTATAAAAATGCCTAATTGTGTTATTGATTGCCAGAAAATTTCAGCAAAAATACCTTTTTGTATTTGCAAGTACAGTCAACTGCAATCTACGGTACTAAGCCATAGAAAATCTAAACGATGACTCTATGCACATCACAAAATAATCGTTTACTGTGAAGATATTTGGGTGAATTAGTAACGTAGATATTTTTCGCTCACTGTGTAGGAGTTTCGCCCCAGCGGGGTGATTGCGTAACGATCTATTAAGTGTGTTTTTTTGTATAGGAAAATTACAGTTTAGCTTTCCTAACGCCCGATTGAAAAGTTACGCAATGGCCACTCCGGTTCAGCTTAAGGGGCTACCCGAGGTTTTAATCGATTTTTGGCAAGTTTTGAATGGTATATCCTACTTTTGCACTACAGATAGAATTATAAATCAAACGGCTATCTGTTCTTCAATCTTTTATCTCCATTATGGTCCACCGGATTTTGAAACAAATGACTTACTTAATTTTGTATGTTTTTTTTAAACATTGTCTAAAATACACTTATTTCGTATCTCTATTGACGTGAAAGATCTAACATGTACGAAATCTACATATTTGGGTTCGTCTGTGACGTCTGTAAAAACTGGTCCAGGGTTTTCATTTTAAACCAATTAACACAAAAGTTATGGCCAGAAAACCAGTTTTTTGGCCGAAGATTGTTCAACTTTGATGCCAAATATCTCGAAAACAATGAACTATGAAGTAAATATGGGATACTATATTGCTTAAAGTCGTCGTTGTTAGTATAATAAGCTACAAAAAACATTAGAAAACTAAGGGATTCAGATCGAAGGTCATTGGCGTATGGGAGTCCCTTAATACTACAAATTAAAGTACGTACAGTATATTGGATGGCACGCGGAAGCGATAAATTAATTTCGACCTTCGCAGTGGGAGGACCGCCGACCTATTTCCCTGGTGACGTCACGGCCCTAATCATGACCGCTTTAATTACTTAATTCTATTTTACGATAAGTCTTCAACATAGCGCTGTTATTAAGGTTTAGGGGGTTAATAAGCTACTACTTCAATACGAAAAGGTTTCCTCTGTTTTTCTTGCAGTGTCATACTTTTGAAATGACACAACATTTTTGACAACTTTGGAGCAGCCGAAGTAGCCAAATATATCGGAACACGTCTTTATAACCATGGGAGTAAGGAAGTGTTACGATATATTTGGCTACTTTGCCTGCTACTAACTATATGATGCTGACTGTACACATTTTGTTGACTATTTTATAAGAAATATAAAGTAACAGCATGTGAACAAACTTCCAAAACACATACACATCTTTCCAAAACAAACAAGAACTTTCATTCATTGATGAAATTTTATTCGTTCCACGCGTCACGAAAATTATCTATACGTGACGTAACGGAACAAATCAAATCTCTGTATTAGACAATTCTTAACTTTAAGTATGCGTTTTTTTATAAAAATATGCGTAATCTCAGGTAAAGTAGATAGTTTCTGTTATTTTCATGACTTTCATTCTTACTTGGACTCGAGAGTCCTCAAGGACTAAAATGAGCAAAAGAAATAAATATATTTATACGCGATCAAGTCCCGGCTCAGTTATTACTAGCTTCCGCCCGCGACTTCGTCTGTTGGACCCGGGATAAAAACTACCATATATTATATTGTAATCCAGGCAAAATCGGTTGAGTCATTTAAGCGTGATTGAGTAACAAACATCCAAACATGTAAACATCCAAACTTTTGCATTTAAGTGTAATATTATATTATATAGTAGGATTGGTAGGGTCATACTAAACCACACTATTTTTATTTGAATGTGGAATATGTTAGTTCATCTCGTTTTCCCACTCGTAAATCAACTGCTCAAAGGTTAGCTGGGAGATATTTCTTACCGGGATAAGTTCACCTTTGTACGTTATTTAACTTTTGCTGAGCTAGGCTGAGCTAAAGCACTGATCACTGCTATAGTGCTATATCTCTAGAAAATGTACATCCGGGACGGGGCGCGTGAAGAAAAATGAAATTTCCCTCGGCTTTTTCAATTTCATAGTCATAACAGCACTCTTATCCGACTAGTTCAATAAGAATGGCCTCATCCTGAACATCATAAAACACATTTTGTACAACTTCGACCTCTCGGGATGGCAAATGAAATCCCTGCAAGTGTGCACATATGGACTGGACATTGAACAAGTCACAAGTTCAACCTTCCTGGGATTCGAGCTAGACAGGGCTGACCTGGGCGACACATATCGACCACGTATGCAACAAGCTCTCGCTAAAACGTCTATCTCAAATACTACCCCGCGATATGTGGAGAACGTGCTATTTTGCGTCGGTGCATGCTCACATACAGTACGGAACAGAACTTTGGGCCGGAGCCGCCGAATGGGAGCGAATTTTCAAAATCCAAAAACGCGCCGTGCGTGCAATTGTCTGAATCACACAGACTGCGTCAGCGAGACCGCACCTCAGAGCTCTGGGCATATTAACCCTACCATCACTGCTGATTATCCAAGCAGCTGTATACACGCATGAGCAGGCAGAAAACAAACCTCTCGACGCGGCCTCCCGCCGTACGCGATGCGGTCGACCCGTGCTTGTACCAGGCCGACCGTGCCTCACAAGCTGACAAAAAGTCAAGCCAGCACTTACACATCATGGGTCGAAAGGTGTACAACCATCTCTCGATTGCAATTGTTGCAGCCCAAAATAACTCCATATTTAAAAAAAAATATTGAAAAGTTGGTTAGTCAAGCACGCCTTCTATAACCACAAGGAGTTATTTGAGTTAAAAATGTCTAGAGATGTGTAATATAAACAACATATAACCATTGACATATTATCTGAATTATTAATAGACGATTAGACATATTTAATATTTAAGTTAATTACATATGTTACATTACTATAGTAAAACATACCGATTGACATTATTTAGAACTATCCTGATATTGTGAATTAATTTAAGTAAACCTGACCTGTAATTTATATTACATATCAATAAAATGAATATAAAAAATTTAAAAAGTTATATTAGGGGACAATCTTACACAAATCGAACTAGTCCCATAGTAAGCTCAATAAGGCTTGCGTTATGGGTATTAGACAAAATTGAATATAAATATGAATATGTATATACCTATATAAATAAATCAATAGAATAATAAATATTAGTGGACAATCTTACACAAATCGACCACTAGTCCCATAGTAAGCTCATTAAGGCTTGTGTAATGGGTACTAGACGACGATATACATATATAATAGATATAAATACTTAAATACATAGAAAACTTCCATGACTCAGAAACAAATATTCATGCTCATCACACAAATATTTGCCCTTACCGGGATTCGAACCCAGGACCTTCAGCTTCGTAGGCAGCGTCACTACCCACTATGCTAACCGGTCGTCAAATATAACTTAAAAGGTTAATCCTGTTGTAACGTGTATATTATATTCACCTGTTATTGTGTACAATACAGTGCTTACATATACCTACGTTATACGTTTGGCACGTGTAACTCAGACCTATCAAGCAATCAAGGTGACTACGCACCCGGAGAGATAACACGTTATTCACTCTATCGATTGTTGCGTGGCTGGCGGTTTAGTGTAAGTCATTAGAGGTTGTTATCTAAAAAAAGGCGCGAAGCTTCCACGGCGGTGGCAAGGCCGCAGAGCACGTGGTCGCGCCTGTTGCTATCTGCCCCCCCCCTCTAGACCTACCCTCTCCCTCCCGCGCCTCCACGCGCATCGGCCCTCTCGAGCGATGTTGCCGCTCCGTGCAACAAGGTTCCGAAATGTGTTTGGACTTCAGTTCCTAAATCGTCTATCAATTTCGACGGTCAGTTGGAAATTGGAAATGGAGTGTGATTTTTCCGTTACTTCTAATTATTTTCTATTGTCGTAATACCTACTCCAAATACAAATGTAAGTTGCACTAGGGTAATTCCTAATGATTTTTGCACTAGTTGATAAGGTGTATGTGTCTCCATGAACCAGACAGCAAGGTTTTTAGACGGAAATAGTGAATAACTTACTTACTAGATGGTATAGCGTAACAATCGATTACATAATTTTTCATAAATAATGTAAGATCTTTAAAATACAAGCATTTTAAAACTAGTTTTTTTTTTCGTTGCAAACGTGTAATTCCGAATTGGTTCGGGTAAATCTGAATACACTTAAAAACGAGTTTTATGTTTGTCGCATAAGGTAGGTACATAGGTAAATATTACTTTTTTGATTGGAATTACCCTCCCTGCTCTTTTTACTCGATTAGGCTTATACGACAAGGAACTTTTATACATGTGTTTGTCAAGCTTTTATTTCAGAATTACCCGATCAGGAATCGTGTGGTACTCAAACTTTAATGACAATTGCAAAGAGAACAAAAAAAATAGTCCTGCTTGAAATGCCACGAATCGACGAAACGCACTCCCATAATTACGTAGATATGAAAATGAACACTTATTTTTTTATGCCAATCGATTTCATTCCTATCCAGTATCAATAGTTTCCTAGGGTAGGTAGCTAGTCGACTTATGATAATGTACTTACTAAAAATCCACATATTAAAGAAAAAATAGCATAAAAATATTAAAAAATAGCATGTGAAAAATAAGTTTTTATTTTCATACAAATTGTACCTATGGGAAAAGTTTTCTTCGATGAGTGGCTTTTCTAGCCGGAGATTTTTCTTTGGCTCATACAAGCTTTTGATCCTGGATAGGACCGGAACGGATCGATTGACATCAAAAAAAGTACATTTTGGGAGGGATTTGGAAATGAAAATAAAAATGGTAAACATAATTGAGCTTTAATCAACGCACATCTCGAACAATGAAAAAAAATAACCGGCCAAGTGCGAGTCGGACTCGCGCACCGAGGGTTCCGTATGTTCAAACCTATAACAAGCAAAAGTTGTAGTATGTTTTATCGCTCCATCTGCCTCAAAAGGTAAAGTAGCAATACATCTAGAATTTATTAACTCTACATCCATAGAAGTCATACGCCCGACAGCCATATTACCTAGGTACTCAGTTTTAAATTATGCGACTTATATTGCTATTTCTTATGATTGCGTGGACATGAAAGTTTGGTTTTGCTACATCTGAAAGGTCCTAGCCCTGAGTATTTGACATGAATTTCAATTGAATTCCTCCACACGTTTACGAGGAATAAAGTTTAAAATAAAAAAATTGTATGAATTTACAAAAAAAATGTCTATTTTTCGTAATTTTTCCTTTGTCTGTGCTATATGAAGTTTCTTCGTTCCAAGTTTCAAGTTTCTGTGTTAACGGGAAGTACCCTTTAGGTTTTGAGTTTCTTGCGAGTACTCAGTTTCAAAATATTTGACTTAAATTGCTAATTTTTTTGATTGCGTTGAGATAAAAGTTTGGTTTTGCTACGAGGGCTGTTTGATAAGTACCCGTTTTTTAAAGTTATGTATGTCACTGGCTGAAAATACGTATAGCACCGCCTTGAGGCATTCTTCATGGGCTGGAAAAGAAAAAAAACGGCGTCGCTCTTTTGTTTTTTTTTCATTAGATCACTGTCAAATGAAAGCATTCGATTGTAGTTGCAAGTATGGAGAAAGAACAGTATCGGTCAGTAATTCGGTTCATGTTTTAAGAAGGAAAAACTTGTGAGGAGATAAAAGTAAAGTTGTAGGCGGTTTATAAGGACTGTACTCCTTCCATGACTACCATCAGATATTGGTTTAACGAATTGAAGCGTGGCAGAATATCCGTCTTTGATGAGGATCGTCCAGGCCGGCCTATTGAGGTAACTACGGAAGAAATGGTCAAAAAAATTCAAAATATCGTACTGGCCGACCGCCGAATAAAACTTAGAGAAATCGTTGATATTGTAAATGTTTCCATGGAGCGAGTACAATACATTATAGAAGAAAAATTGAGTATGAAAAAAGTATCTGCGAGATGGGTGCCGCGTTTGCTCACTGAGGAACAAAAACTGAACCGGGTGACTACATCTGAGTACTGTTTGGGGAGGTTTAAACATAATACAAAGGAGTTTCTGCGTCGTTTCGTCACGGTGGACGAAACATGGATTCATAACTACTCCGGAAACAAAAGAGCAGTCAAAGCAGTGGATTTTACAAGGTGAACCTGCTCCAAAGAAAGCTAAAACCGTCCCATCGGCCGGAAAGGTTATGGCGACCGTGTTTTGGGATTCGCAAGGCATTATACACATAGACTATCTGGAAAAAGGTAAAACAATAACAGGGCAATATTATGCCAACTTACTGTGCAAATTTGACTCCGCGTTAAAGAAAAAACGACCCCATTTAACAAAGAAAAAAGTTCTCTTCCACCACGACAACGCACCAGCTCATTCATGCAAACTTGTAAAAGCAAAATTAAAAGAATTACGTTACGAATTGTTGCCGCACCCGCCTTACTCGCCAGATTTAGCTCCGTGCGATTTTTTTTTATTCCCAAACCTGAAAAAATGGCTCGGCGGAAAAAGATTTGCGTGTAACGAAGACGTCATTGCCGCTACAGAGGCCTATTTTGACGAGTTTCAGAAATCATATTTTTTGAACGGCTTACTGAGACTGGAATACCGTTGGCAAAAGTGTGTAGACCTACATGGAGATTACGTAGAAAAATAAATAAATACGTATCCAAAAAAAAGTTTTTTTTTCCTTAACACGGGTACTTATCAAACAGCCCTCGTACATCTGAAAGGTATATATTTTTGTATCATTTTACTAAAAATGTCTACTTTTCGTAATTTTTCCTTTGTCTGTGCTAGGTATATGACGTTACTTCGTGACAAATTTCAAGTTTCTGAGTTCACGGGAAGTACCCCGTAGGTTTTGCGAGTGTCGAAAAACTCTAAAATTTGCAGCATAAACGACTGTATCTTTTGTTTGCGTTGGCTTTTAAGATTGATTTTTTCACAGCTCCAAGGGACAATAGATTTGAGTATTTGATATAAATTTCAGCTTGATACCTCCACGCGTTTCTGAGAAAAATGGTATTGACAGACAGACAGACGGACAACAAAGTGATTCTATAAGGGTTCCATTTTTTTCTTTTGAGGTACGGAACCCTAAAAAGACCAGGTTGCACTCCGGGAGTGCCGGTACAAGTGAAAACTTGAATAATTATAATTTTGCAAAGCTAGCGTCCCGAACGACCGCTTTAGCCTAGTTGGTAGTGACCCTGCCTACGAAGCAAGAGGTCCTGGGTTCGAATCCCGGTAAGGGCATTTATTTGTGTGATGAGCACGAATATGAGAGTGAGTGATGGATGTTTTCTATGTATTTAAGTATTTATTTATCTATATAAGTATGTTTATCGCCGTTTAGTACCTAAAGTACAAGCGTTGCTTAGTTTGGGACTAGGTCGATTTGTGTAAGATTGTCCCCTAATATTTACCTTTAATATAGCACCAATATGTGAGAATTATACCGGTCGCATTCTAAGAATAGATTTTTGTCATATCCATAACACCCATACAACAATAATGGCACTGCTCAGGGTTTTTTTTTTTCTTAGGTGGCAGGTAGGTACACTGGGTGCACAGTTGTAATTATTGTATGCAAAGAAACTGAGGCTTGTAGGTACAATAATAATCTTTTATATCCTGGATAAACGAAAAATAATGCTGTGAGTGGGATTTAATATGAAGCGCAGTAGGTACTATTACTTATTCTGTGATGAAGGTGGAAATGACTGTTGCGTCATATACTTACTTATTATTTACTAGGTGTATATTCATGTTACGTGGTGGAGGGAAACTGGGTTTTCAGCCGACATACTGCTATGCAGTTTGGCAGATATTAATGATAGTTCTAAATGTTATGTTGTTAAATAAAAATATATATATATATCTATTTAGTAGATATTAGCAATTTTCGGCATATCCCGATTTTTGGAATTAGCCGAGTGCAACTTACATACATAAATATATAATAATAAGAAGAAGAAGAACAGAAGTTAATTTGTACAACAAAAGTGTAGTTGAACCTAGTCACACAGTTATCTAGTTGTAATTTACATTATTGGTGCAGAATGAAGTCCTTTACTTCCCGTACTAGTTACATAAGTAGCATTATATAGTACAGTCGCCATCACATACATCTGAGCGGTCAAGGTGTTCACAAACATCTGAACATGACTTTATTGCATGTTCAGATATTTTTGAACACCCTGAAGAGTACAGATGTAAGTATGTGACGCTGACTGTACAACGCAGAGAAGATGACCGTGTGGAGTGAGATAAATATTTCTTTGTTTGTATATCTTCATTACTGTAAAGTTTTCATTACATTGATTACAGCATTTACAGGACAATCAAAACGTAATTTTCATTGCGGAAGGAAAGCTCATACACGTGGCTTCGCGAGCAAATGAGGATTTCAATGACGAGTTTTAGATCTCATGCATTTACTTATTTGAAAACATTTCCTGTTAACCTAACCTGAATGATACTTAGGTATTCCAGTTTAATGGCATTGGTGAATTGAGATTTAGTCTTTAATTTATGTAAACAGGTAATCAATAAACGTACTTTTCTAGAAAAAATATCATACCTAACAACCAAGTCTCGTAATATATATATACAATTGCTCCTGTGAATCCTGTGATTATACTGATTATAGTTAACAAAGATGGACAAACTTCTCGTATTACATGTCTATTTCCGAGATAAATAAGCTGCCGACTGTAGGTTTTTCCACAGCCATCAATTAATCGTTGAGAGGGTTCCAAATAGTTCCACTGAGCCCAAACACGATGTGTTTAATCTTGTGTAGTTTAGGAGGGGCTAAGGGCACCTACCTGTCTCCATCATCAGATCGATGGTGACATAATATAGTGTGGTCCCGGACTTACACAAGCGGTTCTGACTTCTGTGAGCTCAAAACTCGCGAGTCCGACTCTTTTTTTAAGCAGTTTTTAATTAATAAAATAATAAAAAGACTTTTATTCCTTCTCATTAAGTATCTCAAAAAAAAAAAAATTGAAAAAATTATTCAAAAAATTATATATAAACTAGCTGATGCCCGCGGCTTTGCCCGCGTGGTTATAGGAAAATGTAACATATTGAATTTTCCCGTGGCAATTAGATGTTTTCGCGCTGGAAAAAGTAGCCTGTGTCACTCTCCAGCCTTTAAACTATCTCCATACAAAAATCACATTAATACGACGCTCCGTTGCGACGTGAAAGAAGGACAAACAAACACACACACACACACTTTCGCATTTATACTACTAGCTTCCGCCCGCGACTTCGTCTGCGTGGGCCCAGGATATATCCTATATTTTAATCCAGGCTATAAACTATCTTCGTGCAAAATTTCATCCAAATCGGTTAAGCCGTTTAAGCGTGATTGAGTAACAAACACCCAAACATCTAAACATCTAAACATCCAAACATCCAAACATATAAACTTTCGCATTTATAATATTAGTAGGATAGTAGGATTAGTAAGGAATACAACGGACGGAAATTTCACGGAGAACACCCGTACATCCAGACATTCAAAATAATGTTGGCCCTCTAAACAGAGCACTTCGTTCGCTTCGCTCGCTCGTTCATTAAGTATTTCAAATTTCTGATGAATCGCATACCGGGATATGGCTGAAAAATTACTAAGGACTACTTACATAATACAAATACTTATATACACTTACGTACGGACAGTACAATTATATAAAAGCCTTTAAAAACAGGTGTCACATTACAACAAGTGTTGTTATTTTTCACTTACTAATTTAAAGATTACAGGGGGTAGATAAGAATGTTTGTAAACAGGTCATGACGTAAACAGAGACACATCGTGACCACGTGTACATTCAATGTCAATAGAGTGGTAAAAGACAACCATATCAACACTAATTCAGTGTTAAAACTGTTCAGTGGCTCACTGGAACCCTCTTAGCGAAAAAGTACAGTTGGCAATAAAACCTTGTAGGTACCAAAAAGTTATGACATAAATTTATTTCATCGTTAAAGTAAAATAGCAACTATATTAATCAGTAGCAGTACTTGCCGTATGTCTAAACTAAACTACACTTGAAAACCTAATTCAAGACCAATAAAATAACCTCAAAATTGCCATTAAAATGAAAAAATAACCGACACTGGCTAACTACACTCTTCCAAATGATGGACATGCCAGTTTTTAGCTACGTCCATCATTTGGAAGAGTGTAAGTTAGCCAGTGTCGGTTATTTGGCAATTTCGAGGTTATTTTTTTGGTCTTGAATTAGGTTTTCAAGTATAGGCAGCGATCATAAAGTATATCATGATTGAATTTCAAAATGTAACAGTGACTTACTGTTTAGGTGTCAATTGGCTGGATCTACCATTGAAAGAGTGCTTTATTTTTAGAGCAGCGAAATAAGTAGGTCGAGCTCATAAAATGTTTATTTTTAAACCGATACTTAAGTCTGCGTTAACTCTGACCGTATCTATACGTTATACTCAGCTGATTTGTCGGAGCCAAGGCACAATTTGCACGGTAGTGCCACTAGGTATTTGTTAATCCCAGCAAAAAGGCTAATAGCTCGCGAAATGGTAGGCGGACATAGTAGTCCACGGGCGCTTGCTACTCCTTAGGTGATCAATCCAAAAACTGTTTATACGTAGTTAGGGAATAAAGACTTTGGTCGAATTTACATTTGACTATTTTTATTCCGGCTCGTCCTGACCTTAGGCCAGTCATATTTGACCAGAAAAATCGCTAAAATCGCAACTAACCTAACCTAACCCTACCAGTGTACGTACATCTAATCTAAGTTTGCAGCATCGAAAGTCCTGTGCTAACATTCGAGTGCTGCAACTCGAATAACTACGATAATTTCGCACTTTTTTTGGTATTGTCAATATAAATCCTAAACTAAGTATGCGGTTTTTAAATTAAAATCTATCTATAATCTGTTTTCGTTTCATTTTACTGCTCCAGTCTTTTTTATATAACAGTTTCATTATGTCGTATTTAACTAGTTAGTTGTTGTTTGATAACAGTTATCACTACATAGTATAAAACAAAGTCGCTTCCCGCCGTCTCTCCCTATGTATGCTTAGGTCTTTAAAATTACGCAACGGATTTTGATGCGTTTTTTTTAAATAGATAGAGTGATTTAAGAGGAAGGTTTATATGTATAATATAGTATCCGTGCGAAGCCGGGGCGGGTCGCTAGTATATAAATACAATGTTTATTTGCTTATTCCCAGTCGCCTCGTTACCGTCTCAGCGTATCCCTCGTAAACTATCGTGTTATACTTAGTCACCCATTAGCTCACGTTGCGTCCAACGCTGTGACAGGTGACGGTGGTGTCTATTCCGATAGAATTTGCGGGAAGGCTCAGATGTTAGGCGCCGTTCTGATGGATAAAAACGGAATATCCTGTATTGAATTTATCCCCGACGCAAACGAGTGTCATGAGTTTACCATGTGTATCTGTGTGTCTATATCTGTGGAATCGTCGCTCCCAAACGAACGAAATGATTTGAGTGTGTTCTTGTCGCTAAAGTTTTTTGGTAATTTCTATAGTGATGGTTTTTCTAGCTATATTTGGTGTGTTCATTTATAGTTTATTACTTTAGGGCAATTTATTTATTTATTTATACATGCATGGAAAGCCAACAGCGTGAAAAATAACTATACTGTAACTAATAACATGTAATAACTATGCTTATGCTTTCAATTAAAGTTTTAACAGTTTAAGAGCGAGCAGGCAGAAGCTGGTAAAAAACAATGGCAGATAGAAAAAAAAGAATAAATTTAATAAGATCGGCATATAGGGAAGATCTTTCAGTTTCACGTTAATAATGCAGGCCAAAGTGAGTGTAGTAATACTCCAAAGAAAGTTAGAGTACCACAGTAATGTAACACTCCGTCCACGTAAATAATAAATGTCAACAAATGGCCATCAGTCCAGCTGGTAATTTAGGTTAACACTTTACTTATATACTGTAACTAGCTGCTGCCCGCGGCTTCGCCCGCGTGCTTATAAGAAAATGTAACATATTGAATTTTCCCGTGGGAATTAGATGTTTTCCCGCTGGAAAAAGTAGCCTACTCAGTCAGTCAGTCACTCTCCAGCTTCTAAACTATCTCCATACAAAAAATCAGATCAATACGACGCTCCGTTGCGACGTGAAAGAAGGACAAACATACAAAAACACACACTTTCGCATTTATAATATTAGTAAGGATAGGTACTATAGCTTCCGCCCGCGATTTCGTCTGCGTGGACCCGGGATCAAAACTATCCTATATTTTAATCATAGGCTTTAACGCACTGACAACGATGGCGGAGCGGCGAGGCGCGGCGCGGAGGCGGTACCGGTTGTTATGTTCGAACGAATACGAAAGGGTCCGCACAGAATACCGCGCCGCGCGCCGCGCCGCTCTGTGCGGATTACTTAGCTCGAACATTACAACCGGTACTGCCTCCGCGCCGCTCCGCCACCGCCGCTGTTAGTGCGTTTCGGCCTTTAAGCTATCTTCGTGCAAAATTTCATCCAAATCGGTTGAGCCCTCTAAGCGTGATTGAGTAACAAACAAACATCCAAACTTTCGCGTTTATAATATTATAGTAGGATTGTTGTCAATTTCAACCTCCAATCAGGGCAGTCGATGGGACAATTTAAGGTAGATAAGTATCAACAATTTGGTGTTGATCGTCGGCGATCACGCGAACATAACATCACTCGATCGGCCTTTCATGAAAACATAATTGAGGGACAGGACTCTGATAATGAACGCTTAATGTTTTATATGTTTAAATAAAAATGAATGGCTTTTAAGGTATCTTGTTCATGTAGGAAATATTACTGTTCGTGGCTGCTAATGTGATAATCTTTTTTTTTTTTTTTTTTTTTGTTTTTATGATATAGGAGGCAAACGAGCAGACGGATCACCTGATGGTAAGCGATTACCGCCGCCCATGGACACTTGCAACACCAGAGGTGTTGTGAGTGCGTTGCCGGCCTTTAAGATGGGAGTACGCTCTTTTCTTGAAGGTTTGAAGGTCGTATCGGTCCGGAAATACCGCAGGCGACAATCCATTCCACAGTTTAGCTGTGCGAGGCAGGAAGTTTCTGGAGAAGCGCACAGTTGAGGACTGCCAACCATCTAAGTGGTGAGGATGGTAATGTTGGCGCGTTGGACGATGGCGAAAAGAAGCGGCAGGGATTAATCCGAACAATTCCTCGGAGCACTCCCCGTTATACATGCGATAGAAAATGCAGAGAAAGGCCACATCTCTACGCAGCGCCAAGGGGTCAAGCCGATCCGAAATATGCTCGCTGTCGACAATTCGAGTTGCTCGTCGTTGGATGCGATCCAGAGGGAGAAGCTGGTATTGGGGTGCCCCTGCCCATAGATGAGAACAGTATTCCATGTGTGGGCGGACCTGCGACTTATAAAGCTGCAGGCGGTGGGCCGGTGTGAAATACTGTCTCGATCTATTGAGCACACCGAGCTTTTTTGAGGCTAATTTGGCCTTACCCTCTAAATGGCCGCGGAACTGGACTTCACTCGAAATGTCGACGCCAAGGATTCCGATACTGGCTGCGGCAGTCAGGGGAGTGCTCTCAAAACAAGGTGACACGTCGAACTTTAACTTTTTTGCGGTAAACGCGCAAACCTGTGTCTTGGTAGGGTTAAAACGGACTAAGTTAAGTCGACCCCATTCAGAGATTGCACTTAGGGAAGTCTCAATTTCAGACACAAGTTTGTTCCGGTTCTCGATGACGATTTCCCGAGAGATATTGGTACGGCCGGTGTAAGAGGCATCACCTGTACTATCATCAGCATAACAATGAATTCCGCTGATTTGCAGCATTTCATTGATATGCATAAGGAATAGCGTGGGCGACAGCACACAACCTTGGGGGACACCAGCATTCACAGACATGGAGTCGGAGCATTCCCCGTCAACTACGACCTTAATGCTTCTGTCTGCTAGAAAGCTACTGACCCATACACATAATCTCTCGGGAAGCCCATAGGATGGTAGCTTCGAAAGAAGTGCTTTGTGCCAAACCCGATCAAAGGCCTTCGCTATATCCAAACTAACAGCCAATGCTTCACCCTTAGTCTCGATCGCCTGTGCCCAACGATGTGACAGGTAGACTAGAAGATCACCAGCCGAGCGGCCTCTACGGAAACCGTATTGTCGATCGCTAAGCAACTGGTGGTCCTCTAGGTACCGAAGGAGCTGGCAGTTGATAATGGACTCCATTATCTTCGAGAGAAGGGAGGTAACAGCTATTGGCCTGTAGTTGGACGGGTTTGAGCGGTCGCCTTTTTTAGGGATCGGATGCACCAAAGCTGACTTCCACGAGGTCGGGACTACGCCAGAAGAATAAGAGAGCCGAAAGAGACGCGTTAAGACCGGAGCCAACTCGGGAGCACACCTCTTCAGCACAATTGCAGGGATTCCATCAGGCCCACTCGAATCACAGTCGTTTGGGTCTTTTTTACCGACCATAGCCTTTCCTTTGCCTAACTATGCGTAAAGCAAGTAAGAATTGATAATGGTTTATTTTACATTTGACTTTTATTACGTTCCTTTGACAGTATTTTACTAAGTTTGTTTTCATAAAAACAATAATTGCCGTGACCTAGCCCATTTTAAATTATCAGTGGTTGAAAAGCTCAAAAAAGTCATGGCAAAAATATATTATCTACTACATAACGTTTTAATAGCATTTATTCGCCACTTAGACAGAAATTAAATATTATTACTAGGTATAAAAGAAAATTAAGTAACTCATAATCTCTAGAAAAACGTGAATAAGGAAGTAATTAAAGCTTAAGTTAGAAATAAAACAAATGATTTGACAGGCTATAAAAACTTCCCAGTTATCCAGTCTGACTCGCCCCTAACGGCCCTAACAGTAGGCAAATACAGTCACTGTTTGTAAACAATGTTCGTCTGGTGTTCGCCAAATATTCACGGTCGCGTACCAAAATAATACAACAATATATTGCCAGCTCACTCTCGCAAAATCGTATCTTGCGGCGACATTATTTTAGAAATTGAACCTTACTGCGCCCGGATAAGAGCTGATTTTATAATTTAACGGTCAAGTTAATACCAGTTTCATAAAAAGATGGAAAGTATTTAAAGACTGCGGGAAGAAGGGATTGTTTATTGCACAATACGTAAGTAATACGGGGTTTTGATAACTTTTATATTGTTATGAAAGGGTATTAAAAATTAAGGCATTTACTTTTATTACCAGAAGACAGTTTAATTGTCTTTAATTACTTATTTCCAGGGCAAAAAAATATGCCAATATGCCACGAAATTAGTACTAGTAACTTATTCTTCGTTACAACAAGATCTAAATCCTGTAATTATAGCTACAACTAAAGAAATTGTTTTACGTAGGTACTAGTAGGTGACATTTTGTGGAATAAGAACTTTTATAATTCAGAGGAACACTATTTACCCGTTGTATAAAGTTTTTATTATTTAAGAAAGTTACGAATATAAATGACGACATATCATGTTTATATTATTCATAATATCCATGTTTGTTGTATTGTACCCACGGAATCCACCGACATCAAATAGTAACCACAATTCATCTGTTTTTTGTTACACTCACAAAATTTCTATGTAACGTGTGAAGTATTTCGTTGCCGTGGCAACCTACTTAACGCTTACGCCCACACTTTGTAAGATATTTAAAACACCAAAGAAAATCTGAAGTAATATCTTTAATGTACGACACGTTAATATTATATTATTGGTGTGGTTAGGGACACGTGTACCTAAGAAAATCTTATCAATGCCAAAAGTATTTTAACGTCGAAAATATTTTTTATATGTTAGAACGCTAGTTTTTTTAAATAAAGATATTGGCTTCATCTCTTCACAAACGTGGCAGCAGTTTTTACGTCGCTTCCAAATCGAATCGAATCCATTTAAGTATAATTATAAGTAGTTAAGGAAAAACGAATATCTACTTGTGAGCACGTTTTTGATTTGAACGACTTTTACACAGATTTAGATTGCAATCGTTCTTTCTGTAACTGATAAGTACCTAAGTTACAGTTACTTACCAGTCACAGAAATAACTAGGTATGGCATTTTTTTACTTAGGAGTGTTGAGTGAGTAATTGTTATTTTTTTTTAATATAGGCTAGGATAATGTCGGGAACTACTTGAACGTGGACACTTACTTAACGTTCAGAAAAAAAAACTAAATTTTTACCGAACGTACAGGTTAATACTATCATAAATATCTATAGTACAGTTAGACAATATATTTAGCAGCAGCCAAATATTTCGGAACACGTCTTTATCACTGTAAGAATAAGGGTGTGTTACGATATATGTATATGGCTATAACTATATGATGCTGACTGTAGGTACAAGGATCACATTCCCAAAAGAACCTTTCAATTCAACTACGTAATATAGCGCTCCAAAACACATTTAACAATACTTCTTACTCCAATTAGGTATGAAATGCCACGGACCAGCCGAGCATTCCCTACAATTAGGTCAAGGCAGAGGAGGTGGAATTTTTTCACCCGGTCCATTACCTTATTTCGCTGCCAATGTGATCGGAATCGGTGACGGGATACTTCGCCTTGAGGATATAACGTGACGGTCTGTGACAGGCTAATTACATAAATAAAAAGTAGATAAGGTATTTATCTAATAGGTACTAATATTGTCAAGAGGAAAAGTCTGTGAACACAAAGCTGTGTAAGTTTGTATCATCATCATCATCATCATATCAGCCGAAAGACGTCCACTGCTGGACATAGGCCTCCCCCAAAGAGTGCCAAAGTGACCGGTCATGCGCCACCCGCATCCAGCGGACTCCAGCAACCTTTACTAGGTCATCTGTCCACCTTGTGGGGGGCCTACCCACGCCGCGACGTACCGGAAGTTTGTATGTAAAAAACAAGTGATCTACACGTCATTAACATACAGCAATAAGAGCTTGACAGTGAATAATAACATTTTGAGTTCACTCACTTGGTACTTCTGTTACTGTCTGCACCTAGTATAGGTACAATAAATACAATACAAATATTCTTTACAGTACATATGGTGCTACTTTCCCGCACTAGTGCGGGAAAGAGCACTTTCCGTGCATATGTCGAAACTTCAAAGAGCCATATGTACAGTAAAACGTTGTACGATACACGTGCGAATAGGTAATTCGCAACTCGTGTCGATTTAAAACACTCCCTTCGGTCGTGTTTCGGTTTTCCTATTTTCGGCACTTGTATCGTAAATAACTATTATTGCTCACCAGACCTAGTGAAAATAAAATAGAAAAATAGAGGTAAATTAAACATAAACAATGGTAGACAAAAGGCGGTCTTATCGCTAAAAAGCGATCTCTTCCAGACAACCTTTGGGTGGTGGAGACGATGCAAGAAGAGATGATTTGAGTAGGTGAAAACAGAAAAACAGAATATAAGAACAACTTAACTATAACAAAGACTATACTACACACACACACACACACACACACACACACACACACACACACACACACACACACACACACACACACACACACACACACACACACACACACACACACACACACACACACACACACGCTACACTACACTTACATAATTACTTATATATATATATAACCAAGCACTAAAATCGTGCGGAAAGTGCCACTTTTTCGCACTAGTGCTTTTACTTTTCAATTTTTTTTTAATTCTAGTCCGTCGTCAGCCCGACACAAATAGTTTTTATTACTCGAGAAAAGTTTTACAAATATTTCAATTACACGTTTTCTTTCATATAAAAGGTACATAAATACTAATAACGTATAAAATGATTTCTTAATGTTTATGAATTTTGAATTAGGTCAATAAATTGATTAATTTTTAATATTCACTCAATGTGTTTGGCTGAACGCATATCTCTCTTATGCCTTTTACAATACGACAGTATGGCGGCTTGCACATGCGCAATGCGTGCGCATATGTATCTAAAAGCCCGCCATTGTTGTTTATTGTGAGTTTTGTGTAGTTATTTTATGTAAATATGTTAAAAAGAACGAGTGAAAGTGAGTAATCAATAATAATAATGATTTATTGCGTTTCAATAGTGTCAGTATGTTTCTTAGAACTACGACGGTACAGCGTCATTTTTTTGTTTAATATAATATTGAGTTACTCAAAATTAATTGTGTTCCAAAACCACAATACAATGGTTTTAACTTTTAAGTGAATAAGCTTGACAGCAAAAGATGTGAAGAAGTTGTTAAATGCAATTCCAGATAATAAGTAGGTACTTGACAATCTACAATCTACCCTCTTCAATTTTAACCTAGATCTATTTTAAGCCAACATTTCAACATTTAATATATTTCCTCACACAAGGCATAGTAAAATGTTGTATGATACACGCGCGTAAAGATGATTTCCGACTCGTGTCGAATTATACATTCGCTCGCTTCACTCGCTCATGTATAAAAATGACACTCGTCGGAAATCACCTACTTTCAACACTTGTAGCATAAATAACTATTTTCATCTTCCCTATTACAAGGGGATGAACTAACAAACTAAGTCTTAACTTTATTTAGTAAATTATTTTAATGATTCCCATAGATTTTATTAACGACCATCTTACATATATTTAATCCGACACAGTATCAACTGCACTGCGTCCGTAGCAGAAATAGCCTCTAACTTACAGCAGAATTGTAGTTTTATTAACAACATAATTCTACTACGTCGGTGCTAAAATGAGCACTGCAGCTGCTACCAATTAATAATCCTGAATTAATAAAACAGAGTATCTGCAAATCTAACGTGTACAGTAATGACCGTATAATGGCACTAGAATACTAATAGTACATTGTGATACAAGTGAGGTATGTTGATAATTACATCAGAGGCGGAATTGTTAAAAGTTTATTAATAGAAAATGAATATGTACCTATACATATTATATGAAAAATCGGCATGGGACCACACCTTAAGAACAGCGTTTGGAACAGGGATGCCGCGGATGCGATTCTTTTGACATCCGCGGATGCGGGTGGATGTAGTGAACAAATCAAAAACGCCATAAACGAAAAGTTTTTTTTACTAATGGCGAAAATATCAAAGACGCGCGCCGCGTCTCCTTCCGCGCGGGGCTCCTTTCTTGTCGTGAATTACACTATATCCGCATCCGCAAAACACCGCATCGATTTTTGCAGGTGCGGATGTTGAAATTTGTGCGGAACTTCCGCGGTTGCGGATGCGAATGTCTGCACCATCCCTGGACTTTGGAACACGGTTGAATTTTCCTGAGAAACACACCCTTACGTTTACGCGTGGGAGTTATTCTTACGCAACCGGCACGGATCTTAATTACATGGCGTTTACGCTCCGCTGCGTAATTGTAGCGTAATTGCGGCGCTGATCTGCGACATTCGTTGCTTTCGACGCTTTGATCTCAATTTAAAACGAGCCTTTACGAGGCTTTTACCCTTTTTTGATTATGTACACGCGGTAGATACTGGATTGCGGGATATTACAACTAAAACTATGATCGTTTGTCAAATATTTACAAAATGATCTTGCTGAATAAAAGAGTTGTTATTTTGGCTATATTGTTGAATTTCTAAAAGAAATGCCATCTTAAAAAGTCTTTAAAAAGTCTCTAAAATTCTAGTGCTAATTGATTATGTAAGAGCAGAAACGCGGAAAATAGACAACGTCTATGTGTAATCTTCAGTGATCGTTACTTTTGTAGCATTTTTGGTGCAGCGTAACGGAATTGGTATAGACAATCAAAATTGTTAATTAAGGTTAACATTGACGTTTTTAACGTTAATTAAGCATTAGAGTTGAAATTCTTCATACCAATTCCGTTAACAACACTACGCTGCACCAAAAAGGGTTGCACTCCGGGAGTGCTGGCAGAAGTGAAGACTCAATAACATTGTAACAGTTTTTCGATCAGGTCACGTGACATCTTACGGTGTCACCCTAAAAATGAATTTGACGCAAATTTATAAACAATTATCAATTACTTAGGCGGACGGGCCAGCCGGCGCGCCGACGACGGGCGGCGGCAAACACAAACCCAATTTGTTTTTGCCATTGCCAAATATTTTTCAAAGCTTTATCTCTTTAGGAATAACGTCTACATTCGAACTATTCGAATTTGCAAGAACAGCACAACAGCAGATTGCGGTGGCGACCAAAATATCAATTTGTTTTTGCCGTTGGTAAATATTTTTCTAAGCTTTATCTCTTTAGGAATAACGCCCAAATTCGAACTATTCGAATTTTCTCAATAGCAAAACGGTGAAGGATGCGTTGGTATTATTACAAATTTATTTGCAGAATATGCTAATATGTTTCGCAAAAAGTGTTTAACGGCCTAATACTCTTACGAATAGCGTTCAGTTTTGAATGAAGTCGAATCGGCTAGCAACAAAAAGTGACCTCCTTCACATCTGACGTCACAAAACTCTGTCGCGTATTTAACAATTTTTCCCCATCCCAAAAAGTGCTCATCGCCGCTAAAGAAGTTTTCACTTCAATTACGATCACTGGTGATCTTATACGCAGTACGTACTTACTCAAACATGTAGAAAACATTGTACCTTCACCATTCACTAGGGCACTCGTACTCTGCGCAGTAGCAAAATTACGTAAATAATAGTAGATTACTGCAGAGGCCGTGAAGTAAGGGATTGCTGGACGAGATTGGGGTAGACGGCTGAGTCGTAGACGAGGCCGAATACAACGAGTCCAGCAATCCCTGTTCCGGCCGAGGATTGTATAGTACTTTTCTCAAACGATGTGAGGAAATATTAAAATTAAAATAAATACTAGGTAATCAATGAAATAATAGGTAATTTGCGCCTTTTTTATTTTTTAAACATGCCATTTGAACAAGCCGTTCGAGCACCATGTTTAACCGCACATAAAGTATAGTACCATAGATTTTTTTTTTTTTTTTTTATGAAGCAAGTAAGTATGCTTACAGTGTCTAGTGGTGGTTGGCAGTATGTAAATTTTCCTTTGTCAGTTTAATATTAGTAAGCAAATTTAAAAAGTTAGAGTAGCGGACAATAATGGTTTTACTTAGGGTTTTCATACATTACTTCTTGGCTTAAGGCCAAGAAGTAATGTAGGGAGCCATAAACAAGAAACTTCACGTCTTCATTTCGTCTTCATTATCTAACACCAAGATATGATAATCGCGAAAATACCACAATACCTCATTTTTTTATGTAATTCAATTTTCTCAAGGTTGCCCTACATATATCGATAATGTTAAAAATATCGGTTAGTAATCTTGTTTGATTTTATTAAGGCAGCACTTATTTACATTGATAAAGCGACTAAATTTGCTTAATTATGTGTTTACTCGCTTTTTCTCTTTTACAACCAAATGTATCGTTGGCGACGTGGTCATGTGACCATGCTTGAACCTTACAGCAACGATTGATAAGTACGAGTATGTGTTGATGTTGGGGCGAGCAAAGGTTATGCTGTACTGTGTGGAAAAGGTTCAATTGTTTTCTCATAATGCGGCATTCGTTAAGCGTGTTACCGAACAGCTGTTAAAATGAAGGACTTGGTATCTTGAGAAAACATATTCTCTTTTAATTTTTCAGGAGCTACCAATTAAGTTACACGATTTTGTATTCGTTGGGTATATGATTGTAAGAAATGAAAATCTGTTGCCTAAATTTATGTGGTGCAAGAGCTCGCATGCGAGTTTTATTACATTGCAGAGTTTGATTGAATTCATCGCATTTCGCTAGCCCGCAGCTCCGCAATGTATTGAAAATCGCATATACGAGTTAGTTCCACCTTGTAAATGAGGTTACCCTTAAGGATGAAATAATGGTACGAAAACTCCTGTTTCTGTGTACCTACATATAATCACCCTTGACTTAGAAGTACCTCTCATCATTGGACTCAATAAAAAAATCTGTGATGGAATTACGATTGCTCTGACAAACTTACATTTAGAGGCACACGATCGATGGTTTAATACGTTGTCGGTATTAGTATAAAACTGACTTGAGTGTATCTCAGTAGAGTACCGTTTACCAAGGGCCTCCAATCCCGTTAGACAGATGAAAGTTGTATTGAATTTCAAATCCGGAACGTCCGCAGACAATTGACGAACATAAAATTTCACTTAGTGGAAAAGTACGAAAGGGCTCGGGCGGGCTCGTCCACGCGTGCGCCCTGCCTTACACTTGTTGCGTCCACGTGGCTTGGAGGGTGGTAGCCAGTCTACTTTTAAAAAGGCTTATGTTGATTAAGATATTAGCGTTAAACAAGTCTTTTTTCTTTAAAAGGGTGAAAGTGGGGCCTCCCGCTGTGGGAAACGGGCCACGACTATCACCTGACGATTCGCTACGATACCGTGTTTATTTGTTGCGATAGGTTGTAAATAATTTAATACAAACCAAATAATATTCATCGTCACCATTTTGTCGCTTATTATGATGTATTTAGCAATTTCATACGATTCAAAATAAGTATGATTATGATTATACATACACATACTTAAATAAATACATACACAATAACTGAAACAGGCAAGGCTCGGGCGGGACGGAGAGGGCAGGACTTCTGAATGAGTGTAGTCCGGGCTCTACTCGTTGTCAATGTTATCGAACAAAAATTACGGCTGTTAATTGTGAACTCTTCATTCCTTGGTTTAAAAATTAAAAAAAAAAACATTCGCGTTTCAATAACGTCTTTATTATAGGGCAGTAAAACAAAATCGGGAGTAAGTACAGTTTAACAATGACTAAACAAATTAAACAATATAATAAATAAATAAATATTACGGATACGGACCTTACACAAACTGAACTACCCATATACCTAGTACGAATAACAATAAAGATTGTGTCATGGGTCCTGACGATATATTTAATATAAATAAATACTAAAATAATAACTAAACGTTAACGTTTCAATGGCAACCACTAAATTAGGGCAGTATAATTGCGCGTAAGTCCAAGTTCAGGAATAGGCGGTTAGAAAAAGTCGTCTTGCTTCACCGGTCTAGGTTATTCACAGTCTATTTGACTCACTTCACTGCTCATCTACCATATCTTGAGACATAAATTCTGAACAACTGCGAGTAGTCAGAGACCACATTTATACTGGTTGTTATCAGGCGAGTGGTGGGTAGGCGTTGTGAATGCCAGCCAAGGTTGCACTAAAGCAGCAAACGCACAGAGAGCGGCGCGGCGCGGTGCGGTGCGGAGGCGGGTTTGCGGTAAAGCGAATGCGGGGCGGAGGACGTCGCACCAAAATCCCGCCCGGTATTCGCGCGGGATAGCGGCGCGGAGGCGGCGTGTGTGGTGTGTGACATATCAAGCGGTAATCGACAGTTGTCAGATTCGGAAAGATCAAAAATGTTATCCACAGATTCAGATAGCGATGACGAGACGTTCCTAAACAAAAAGAAGACTAAACGGACATCCGGGTCCATGAAATATATAAAAAAAGAGGAATTTTCATTATATAGTATAATAAATATACAAGGTGTAATCGTTAAGTGTAGCCAGGCGATTATTCCGTAAATATAAGAGATATTAGAAAATATCAAACTGATATCGAAAGTGCGTTACCCAATGAGTAAAATTGCATTAATAACTTTTTTGAAATAAAAGTATTAATATATAAAATATTAAGTTTAAACTCGGAACTCTCTCCATCATGTTGCTGACTTCTTATGAAGATCGTTTTTACACTTATTTTCACATGAGTAAAAACAGTCTTGAAGAATTACACGACATCTTAAAACCAAGGATTGTTGAGCAGGGTACCAAGTTTCACCAGGGAAATAAATTTTACAGTTGTACTCATTGTTAAAATTAATAAAATCTGAACTGAAGTTGTAAAAAAATACAACTTGTTGCACCGCTCTCAGCACGCCTCCGCGCCGCGCCGCGCCGCCACCGCCAGTGCGCGCCGGTGCATTGACAACTGCGTAATACAACTTCCCGCCGCAAAACCGCCCCGCGCCGCCTCCGCGCCGCGCACGCCTATCTGTGCACGCGTTTCCACGCCTCCGCGCCGCTACCGCCTCCGCGCCGCCTCCGCCACGCTTTTTTCCCGGCCGGTTTTCTGTGCGGACCTTTTCATATTAGCTCGAACATTACAACCGGTACCGCCTCCGCGCCGCACCGCGCCGCTCCGCCACCGCTGTCAGTGCGTTTCGGCCTTTATCCATGCGCCCGCGCTGCAGTGAGGTCGACGACCTCTCAGAGTGCGTCATAAAGAGCAAAGCGAGAAAATAAATGCGATACCGATCACGGACCGTGCAATGTGACACTAGAATACAAGTTTTCTTTACCCTCTTTAGGAGAATACATCGCCTCTATTTTACTAAGTATGAAAATCTCCAACTCAATCCACGTATTTTTTATTGATCGACGTTAAAAGTTCATGATTCCAAAAAATATCTCATTTTGGAAAACGCGCCAATAGCGTTAATTTTTTTTATAGCAGGTTCTTAAACTTCCTATCTACCGATTAGGCAATCGAGAGTATTTTAAATTTGCGATAATTGTTACGTTTTCTTTCTTTGCGTGTCCATCCCTACAATATTTTTTTTACTGATTTTTTTAAATGCAAGCGGGGTCCTGACCTCGATAGAAAACCTCGAAGAATTATCCGCACTTCGTACTCTCTGATCTTTTAATGCGCTCAATAAGAAAGTAACGAGTCTATTTGTCCGACGTGACAGCATTCGCATCTGTCTCCGCAAGACGGTGAACGCACTATAAGCACATGCCCAATACTAGATATGCTAAGGTCGCACCGTAAGGGCGAGGATGCCGCTTGAGCATTTTGCATTTTTGAAGTAAAAACTTCTTTAGCGGCGCTGTGCACTTTTTGTGACAGGGAAAAATTGATAAACTCGCCGTAAGATGTCACGTGACCGTGAGACTCGGGAGATAGGTACTCGCAACAGGGTCACGTGACCGTAAGATTCGACAGATTGAAAATTCGTAAGACGGACACGTGACCTGATCGAAAAACTGTTACAATGTCATTGAGTTTTCACTTCTGCCGGCACTCCCAGCCGCCGTAGCCAAATGGCAAAACACGGAACCCTTATGGTTATGGTTTATTACTGAAACGACGCCGTTCATTAAATCAAAGTCCTCTTATTTCGAGGAAAGTTTTGTTTTTACATCTCTTTCTCAAACACTTGTAGGTCTTGAGTTACCTGAAAGTATATTTATTATTGTAGAATGAAAGTAGCAAACAGTGAGTACGTCAACAACAGTTCGAAGCTTCATCGCGTCCCGTAAAGTTATAAATTGTAGTACCTAGGTATAAAACTTTATTTATGTTTTATACCTAGGTACAGGTACAATTTATAACTTTAAATACAAGTAAAATTAAAATGTTAAAAACCCCCGACACAAAAAATTAACTCTAAAAACTAACAAATAATATTTTAAACCTCTTATAATTATTATCGTCACATATATTATGTAAGTTCAAATATTTTTACTTCCCAAGCGTCGTCCCGTCGGGGGACCGTAGGGCGACTGAAGTGGTCCCCCGACGTGACGACGCTTGGAAAATAAAAATTTTGAATACTTAAATTTTTTGTCGGGGGTTTTCAAAATTTTTAATTTTACTTTTATTTTGTACTTTTTAAAGTACCTAATGATTTTCAAACAGCTGATCAGGTCATGGTTACCTTACCATATACTTTCAATAATCGATAGGACATATGGAAGTTAGTCAGATCCCCTCATCAACTATTAGCGAAGCAAGTTCACTACAACCTTGAAAAGATCACATCTTAAGATGAAACGAGATCTAAATGCTACGTTTAGTGGTGATAAAACTACATTTTTATAGAACAGGTAACCCCGCTAAGGCCATACACAAGGTTGGTGCAGCAAATGTCAGACGAGCGCAATAGACGGGCAATGTCATTAAAATGTCGTAGTTTACGATTACTCCTGCGTAGGGTTCACGGGCGTCAGCGTCGAAGCAGCGAGGCGGTTCTAAGATTAGTTTACTTTATTTCTAAATCCGTTACATAGTAACGTCATTCATTATCTAATTCGCTAGCAATGGTATGGTAGGATCGATTTGAATATAAATAATCTGATAATGTCAAATTTATACTAACAATAAGTATTACGGAGTAACCACTGTTAAACAATTAAGGTTCTTTTTAGCATTGGATGTACCCGTACAAACAAAAAGTAATACAAATTTGCGTATTATTGAAGCACTTTATTTAAAAAGACAGGTCATATAAAATTTGTGAAAAATGCTCAAGAAATAGAAGAGTTTTACTCAGATGTGTGTGGTTATAATAATGTAAACTGTTTAGTAGACAGCGCGCCTTGACTCTATGATAGCTGGAAATAATACAACGAAGATGGTAAGAACGAGTAGGCCGAAGAGGCTCGGTCACTTTTTATGAGAGCCATTCAACCATACATACGCAGGTCTAAAGCCTACTTTATACAACTATAATTCTATAATGCGCAATACCGATATGGAAAACATGAATGTATAGGAGATACTTTGTATTAAAATATCCTGATTTGAATATTTATGTCTGTACAACAAGAAGAAACAGCGGATAACTACGGCAACGTATCGAACATCACTCGTTGACACAACAGACCGTAGTTAAATGCCGTAAAGGACACTGCGGTGATGACGTAAAGAAATCCAACGTAGATTGTGTGTAGTGCGCACGCGATCTTTTATTTACAAATTACAATATCACTTGCGCCAGCAGCCCAAATAAAAACGATAAATTATTATAATAATTATGACTTTTATTATTAATCTTGAACTCGTAAGTTTGTACATTTCACTTGCATTCCAAAGACCTTTCAAAATTATGCAAAAATCAGGTTCAGTTGCATCAGTTTTATCAATTCACTTTACCAATTAGGTAAGCGCACCAGTGAACACTTACACTTAAATTAACGTTCAATGGGGTTTGTGATGTCTTCGGATGGCGTCTCACGCAGCCATAGAGATACGTTTAATTAATTTTGTAGCACCATTTCGTCGATACACGGAAGGCAATTGAACAAGTGACATCGTAGATTGGCACAATGAAAACCAGCAGGAAGCAAATGAGAGAAAATTATCTCGTCTCGATTATTTTGTTCATCAGCGAAGCGACCGACCGCCTACACTGCACGTGTTTTATTTATCACGGTACCTAACTATCTATATCGGGCGAGCACTCATTATGTAACTCATACATATTGTATGTTGCGTGTTCGTCATTGACCTTGCGCCGTCGGACCATTCTACAATAAAATTCTACGGATACTCGTACTACAACGTACATCATTGTTGCCGTTGGTGCTGATTTACTGAAGAGTAGTATGTAGATTACTAAATTGAAGGGTGTTATCGAGGGTAGCCTCGGTAACACCCTTTCATTTAGTTATCACCATGCTTCGTATGTGATGTTTTCTCGAACCATACACGTGGAAGTTTCTTTCAATCCCAAACAAATAATTGCGCTCGCATTGGCAACGTCGCCTGTACAAGTTGGAGCTACGATTTGTACATCTTTCCCGTTCGCACTCGCGCGGATGATGTAGGCTTCTCGTTTTAGTATTAATATAGACACTCTGACACTCGGTATCAGCACTTGATGATTGTCATATTTTCTTTTAGTACGAATAGCTTCGTAGTATTCACAACACTGGACCGTGCGACCATTACATTTTCTTTATTCTTGTTTTTTTTTCGGTTTTGCTTGGCTTTTTCCGTAATCATTATACAAACATCTTAAGTTTAGCAACTGAAAGAGGGAATCGCTAGGCTACTGGTTCGACTGCAGGTCCGAAATCACTCGTAGTTTTAAATTCGGAGCTTTGCTCCAAGTCAGTGTATACAACCTTAACCTACTCGACATTGGGCCGTACATTCTTCAAATTGTGGCCTATTCATAGTCGGTGGAAGAGCGTCACTTCCCAACTATCTGGCGTTTATCAAAAGATGCGCTTTAGTTTACAGATTAGAGTCTCCATCATGCGCCACTGACCCACATGTGTACAGCCACGTCTAAAGTCACTCTGAGACTTATGTCCATCCTATAAGATTCAATATTATACTTAGTTTGAAATTAGCTGAAACAGAAGGTTGTAACTTTGTACGGGCTGCGTAGATTTTTAATGCTCTTATTAATCGCATAGTGGTATAGGCGAGCGAAATTGCAACGGCAGCTTTCTACCGGCTCCCGTTTAGGCGGAAAATTTTGGTCGGGCCGGTCTATAAAATTATAGTCACCACGGCCGACGGCGCCGGTCAAAGAGGTTTAATGGTTCTTTTAGTAATTAAACATTTTAGAAAAGGGAACGTACAGTTAGTTAGTAACAGAAGTAGATAGGGCAACGAAGTGCTCAATTGTTATGCTCGCGACTCTATTATCTCAGGAACGGTCATTGTGGCAATCTTTGAAGGAGGCTAGTTCAGCAGTGGACGTCTTTCGGTTGGTATGATTAAATCACTCAACTTTTTGAAACAAAAAGGTCATATAGAAAAACTTCCGATTTTTATGGTTTGTAATAGGCATTATTATGTTTGCCTCTGCTGGTTGAATCAAATCAAATTGCCAATATTTTAGGACTCGAAAAATGGCTTCTTGACTATTTACATACTATTCTAGTGGCATTGTCATGCAGTTTGGAAATATATTTTCTCAGTATTTAGGATCCTGCACCACTAAAGTTTTTGTTTAGCCCAGTTGACTGGTAGAGAATGCCTTAAGGCATTAAGTACGCCAATTGTACCTTTATTTTTATATTTGTGCAATAAAGTTTAAATAAATATTTTATGAAATTTCCGGTATTTTGCAGCATTCTGGCTACCAAATACGTGTAAAAATATAGCTGGTGCCATATGACCCGTCACGGTTCACAAAATATTAATACATGGTGCGAAAATCATAGATTATTTCTTTACCCATTGAAACGCTCTCAGAACAAGCCGATGAATCAAGGAACACATTTTGGCGTTACGATCGAAAACATCACTCGCAAAGGATCGTGGGTAAAATGGGTGCACAAATACCTAGGAAAATGTTGTTAAATAGGGCGATTAAGGGGCTACCCGAGGTTTTCATCGATTTTTGACAAGGATTGAATCGTATTTTCTACTTTTACACTACAGATAGAATTATAAGTCAAACGGCTATCAGTTCTTCAATCTTTTGAAACAAATGAATACTTCATTTTGTATGATTTTTTTAAACATTGTCTAAAAAAACACTTGTTTTCGTATCTCTATTGACGTGAAAGATCTAACATATACGAAATCTACATATTATGGTTTGTCTGTGACGTTTCTAAAAACTAGTTCAGGGTTTCCATTTTAAACTAATTAACACAAAAGTTATGGCCAGAAAACCAGTTTTTTGGCCTAGAATTGTTCATCTTTGATGCCAAATATCTCGAAAACAATGAACTTTGAAGTAAATTTGGGATACTATATTGCTTAATGCCGTTGTTGTTAATATAATAAGCTACAAAAAACATTAGAAAACTAAGGGATTCAGATCGAAGGTCATTAGCGAATGGGAGCCCCTTAACATTTTGCGGTAATATCATTTTGTGTTCATATTTTATACATAAGGTCATATTTCTGTTCTCCGGTGAGCTACATATTTGTGGTCATACTCGTAGTAAGTCATTTTATACCTTTTTAATGATACTTGTTTCAAGACTGTTGGTGCTACACCCAATTTTCATACAAAAGTTCCCATGATCCTTAGACCGTAAGACTACTGTCCTTGGCTTGTTTCATCGAGCTTTAATTTCATCTGACCCTCTTTTGTCGACTATGTCAGTTAGTGTTAGATAAAAAAAAAGAAAACATTGTGCCATTCCAGAATAAGATCTGCATCTTTTAAAATCGACAATGGATAACGTACTTATTCATGGAAAAATATTCTAATGATATGACTTCTAGTGAATTTGAAAGATATACTGACGATAACGACATCGATAATTTATAATTTATTTTTATGGTTATATTTGGACAACCCTATTTCCATAGAAACTTTCTACAATACTTAAAAACGCTATATCTCTCTACCCCTTATTTTGTCGCGTGTAATTTTTAGGAAATAATAAAGAACTCTATTGTCCATATTCATAATGAAGAATAAAATGCGACCCATACAATATTAAATTAAAAATCAATAAAAAGTGAAAATAAGAAAATCTTAAATATGTCTTATAATATTGCAGCTACATTTCCTATTTTTTAAATATGAATAAGTACATAATGCAATGTAAGGAAGGTTACTTAAGATACTAACAAAAACAGAAACAATTATATTTTACGAGTAAAAATAATATTAAAATTACCTTAAGGTTATTGACCTTTCACAAAAATAATAATTTCTCTAAAAGTATACAGAAATTTAGTATAAGTATTTTTATGGATTCTTTGCCATACCTCTCGAGTCACGCTCTTTCGAATAAACACATGCCTACCTAGACTACGCTTGGCCGCAGCCGAGCCCGGGCCGAAGTTACACACTGTGACTAGGCACGTGTAAAAGCAGTGCTCTACTAGCACGAGCAAATGGCGTTTAATAAATGAGTCTGAGAGGAATTTATTTAACTGAAATATCATTACCATTTTTAATTTTTAATGTAAAAAATCCCACTCGTAGCATGCACTTTGATTGAGAAATATAATTTCGTTTGCAGACGCATCTCCTTCGTAAAAATGTACAGTTAATCAATGTTATTATTTTATTAACAAAACTTTCAAGATCACATCATAGAGATTTTGTACACTTTATGAGATCCCGGGGATGTGCGAGAGAGAGTGGGGTTGAGTGGGGTAGTGAGGGACATTTTTATCTAGCCACCACTAACCACTCATAGCATCCTCAAGTCAATAAACCGACGTGTTCGCAATCGTTCATAGGCTATGATTGCTTACCTTCAGCAGGTACGATTATGTGCCACAGTTGTTTCGTTGAAAAAAATACAAGATTTTCAATCCTTGGCGTCTCAGAAAATTTAATCATTAAATTATTATTTATGTATCTTTTTAAAATACGAACTCATTATTTCACTTGACGTTCGCCAATATTCAAGTATACACCAAGGCCGGCCGCCTTTCGAGTCGCGCTAGGTATATTAACATATAACACAATATATCTACACACACATAGCTTGGAGGTCGGAATGTGAGTTGGTCACCGTTTGACGTCACCGTTCTGGAACGACGTAAGTGAGCTTTAATTTAAACACTGATACGGCAATTTGAATGAGAGAAGTCGCGTTTTCCTCTAGCGTGTCTACCATTAGCTCCGCTTTTCGAGGCGTTATAATTTGTTAGCGATTTTCATAAATTAGTGCGCTTTATAAAAGGTATGGTGGGGTAAGGCTCAGTCCATCTGGGACGGACAAACATATGTTAGTCTTATCCCGAACCAGATGTAATAAACTTTTTTTGTAGGAACTATATTATATAGGTACAGCACTTATTTCTCTAATTTTTATATAAGACTGCCCTGGTTCTACACCCCTGATTTTAATCATATGTCAGTCTTCCCACAAATTAATAAAAATACAAATAGATACGAAAATGAACCTTATTTTGGTTGATAAAAGGTAATAAAAGGCTGCTGTTAGTCTTACCCCGTTAGTGGGGAAAGACTTGCTGCTTGAACTTTTAATAATAGCATATATAAGATGTAGGTATAAAGCGAGTCAAGTGACCGCGCACATAATCTCGCATAGAGATTCGCAAAATATGTCATTAGGTAAGTAAGTACTTTTTACCTAAAAAAAAAAATTTTTTTTTTTTTACTTGCTTTAGGTTTCCGTAAATATATCTATGTTAGTCTTACCCCACCTTACCTTATGACGATTGATTTAGATCATATATAAGTATATGTATATATGTTATTGTTATACTGTGAGAAAATCACAGGGTTATTGACCCAGAAAAACCTTACAAGTAAATGTTATATTATAAACGTCACTGGTTTTTGCTCACAATGGTACTCTGATGGAAACGGGTAAGTAGGGACTAGAAAATATGATACATGTACTTAAATCATTTTGGAAGAAACAAAGAAAAGAAGCTAATTGCCATTCCCGCATTAAATTTCTAATTTTCACAGATTTTATTATTTTCTCGATCGCACGATAATTTTAGATCTAGATATGCTGCGCTCATTGGCACTGAAACTTGCAGAAATCGGTATTAATTTATTTCCGTCTAAACGGATATTATTTCAAAAAGTTAAAATTCACGTTTTATATGTGTTTATTTCGCTTGTAAGAAGAGTTCAAATTTAACTTATAGTTTTACAGCAGTGGCGAGTTTAAAGTTGAAAACTGCCTAATTTCAATATTTTTTTGACATCGTATTTATAAATCTATAAAAAGTTCCAGAAAATAAAGGAATAAGTACAAACGCCAACACAGTTAACTGACCAGCCAGTATTTATATTAAACCTTATTACTTAATGGTTAACTTTTTTTGGACAGTGAATTTGCGACCCTGGTAATTGGATATCTTGCCCGACCCAACGTGAGACGCGGAGGGGTAGGCATTCTTGCTTCTTTCACTTTCATGACTGCTCGTCTGTTTAAATTTAAATTTAAGTAGGTACCTATAACAAATATCATGATATCTAATTAGATATGTTAATTAAAATTATTTATGTAACACGTGAACCATATATGTAGCTTAATTGCTCCTTTGAAAAATTAAGCAAATAAATGTGAGTCAGAGTTTACTCAGTGTACCTAAAGATAAAATCATAGGTCACCTTGTCAATATGATCGGTTAAACAAATGACGTTCGGTTCAATGTATATTAATATCTTTTGGTCACGAAACACGTGTAGAATAAATAATCATAATACATGCCTGCAAAACGGAAAAATCCAATGGCTTCGAACTTCGACCTAGTCGCGGAATTTTAAAAACAAGGTATATAGTTATTTTATTTACTTCTTGACACGTCTCTAGCGGTACCTACGCCAAAAAAAGCTGCAAATAAATCGGAACGGTTGATCTTTAGGCCAATTTATTATTTGCTCATTATTAGCAATTATTATTATTGGTTTGCTGAAGCTGACAAATATGACCAGACCCCAGAGCCACCCCAGAACTGGGGATGGAAGCAGCCAAGTGATAAGATTTGGGAACCATTATGGACCTCACTAGATGTGCACTGGAAAGTGGAAAGTTTGTACAGAATTGACGCGATGTGGGTCTGCTATAGACCGCCAAAGGAGATCGTGCATATATTATGCAGTATGCAGACGCAATAAACTCCCATCTGCAAAAAATGCAAAGACAATTGCTCTAATCGGAGGTCAACAAATGCCGATCTTGCATCTGAAGAGGAGTCGACCGACCGGCCGACCTTTACAGAAATTTTAAAAGTTTATTTTAATTTTTTTAATAAAATAAATATCTTAATATTAATAGATGAGATATTAGCGCAATTAGAATTAATCATCCTCAGGCGCCTCAGTGTCTTAAATTAAAATTTTATACATGTTTCAACTAATAGTATATTTATCACATTTTGCAATATAAAAAAAAAAAAAAAAAATACTAAATGTAAATATTTTCAAAATAGCTTTCTCGGGGTTGGATATGAGGCTATTAGATATCATTTTAGGTATAATTTACAAATAATGATTCAACCGTATCATATCTGGAGGAGCCCAGACTTGGTATGTTTTGAAAATGGTTTTTATTTTTATTTAAAACAAGTGACTGAAATATAATGTTGTGATATATTTCGGGAATCGATTTAGTAAGCCCTTTTATTAGATAACAGATACGATAGATTTCAAAAAAAAATAATGTTTTTCCCTTACAAAAAAAAGATGACGTTATAACTCCTCTCCTCCCCTTTATTTTACTTTTACTGTGCTACGGGTCATATTGATTCTTATGGCCTAAATATAAATCGTTCCGATTTTCATGCTTTTTACACTATTTGCAGCTTTTTACTGAATTTCGGGGTGTACCGCTACTACAATACTCCTAGCATGACGTCAAACAATACGATCGTTAACTAGTCTAAAATATTCGCGTTGAAGCAACACGCAACCAAAATCGTGACGTCACATGAAAAAATAAGTATTCAGACAGGGTTTAAGTTTCAGGGTATTGTTCTTTTAAAACTAAGCACCGTGAACTCTTAACGACTCCGAAGGACTAATGATTCTCATGAATATCGAGGTAAATATGAAGCCGAGCTAAATTAAAAACATTTGCGGTTATCAACTGTGACACGATCTATTGGGGAAATGAGATGCAATTGGTCGGGATTGGGCGGTTGAGGCGTCGGTGACGAATGCCGACGCGTATGACGCGTTGGCCTGCACCCACTATGTCAGGCGGCGTGTAAACAATATTACTGTTTGTAAACACGAGCTACCGCGCGTAAACACCACGCTGCTTAGGCGACGGTTCGCGGAAACCGACGGTCAATTCGCGATAGTCGTTGCGGGTTTGATAATGTTGTTGGATCAATGGATGACTTATTTCGGTATGATCTTCAACAGCAACAGGAACCCGTTAGGTAAGCGCTTTGATCGTAGATGCTTTCCTCTAAAAAACGGTTTTTCGCGCGTTACTCGGCTAATGCTGAAGAAAGGTTAGGTCAAGAGTACCCTAAACCAACGAGCATGTGTGCAGAATGAAACGGAAGTGAATGAAGCAAGAAAGTTTGTCAAGATTGCAGCAAGTGGAAATCCGTGATCTCTGCCTGCCCCTCCGGGAAATAGGCGTGATTATATGTATGTATGTATGTATGTATGTATCGACTACAAGGTTAGCGCCACGAAATTATAGACGGTTCCGTTTTTTTTTTATTCTGTTAGGATCAGAATTATAGATAAGTAAAGTGAGAAAAGTCTCCCTTTCACAGTCTGAAACACACATTGAAATGCGACTAAATTTCACCTGGCTCGTGGATAAGGTTTTTCACTACACCGTAAGATATTTTAGACGCATTGAATCTTGAAGTTTTTCCGCAGTTTTCACACAGTGGGTCAAACTGATAATGAAAGTAGGATGCGACTTATGGATCTGAGCGCAATATCTAATCTTATTGAATATGAATAATATGAATATGAATATGGTTTGTCGTAAAACCTGACACCATTTAATTTTAAAATGCATAATTTAGTATCATTCTAGACGACCTAAAGACTTCATCGAGATCGAAACATGTTCATAAATTCCCATTACGCCAGCTAGGAACAAGTTTGATTGCAGATCTTGTGATCTCATCAATCAACTTTCACTCGAGAACCTGGCTTCTGGGATTGTATGACCTCAAAAAGCTCCGATCAATGATGATATTAGCGGTTTTTAAGCAACATTTTTCTTTGGAAAGATTATAAGCTTTATTTGACACGACTTAATTAATTGTAAATTGAGATATATCTTTATCTCCCCTCAATTTGTCTTATGTTTGCTGCTAGAAATCTTATGGGAATGCTCTCGCCTTGGTACATATTTATGTAATCTGCTAGCATTTTCCCCTTTTGCACGGTTCAAAATTTAAACGCAAGTAGCAAAGTTACGTTATTCCAAAATGTCGACATCGGCCGTCGGATATGGCCTCCTTGAGGGTCACCTCAAAGGGCTAGTTTGCAAGCCCTTATTAAGAGGCCAAACACGTGCGTGACCAAAAGGGAACTTGGATTGGAATTTCGAAAGTTAGCAATCAATGAAACAACAAGTTTGAAATTCAGAATTTGTATGGCTTGTTTGCTATTGTTACGTAAGGTCTAATCTTTAGGCTAAAAGCGTATTATTAACCTCTTGTGTTTATTTGGTATAACAATATTCATACTAATATTATAAATTAAGATGTCCCTTTCATATATACCCCCTATCACACTTAAAAAGAGCTGAATTTCTTGTGACGCAATTGAACGTGATGGATTCAATCCCAAGGAAGAACATCATCCTGGTGAAAGTTCTGAGTAAGTATTAAAAATATCCGGATTCTAATTTATGTATAAATTCATCATCCTGAAGGTGACAGCACGTGTAAATATGTTTTGAACTCGGCACTAGGCAGATTAGCGGGTGGCCTTGTGTCTTATTTTAATGACAAATGTGTCAGAACTACAACTAATTGACTTCTGTACGGTAGCAAACTATGGCTTTAGAAAAACCGAAGGGATATGTAAATGAATTTTGTAACGGGCAATAAAATTTACATATGGTTATGTACCTCATATTTGATTACATTCCGCATTATGAGGTTGTGATGATGCAGATGAGAACCTTTTGATGAGGACAAGGAGATTGATAAAATTAATTGTGATCATAATCTAGCCCACTTTAGCTGTGCTAAGCTAATGTAATCGACGAAAAAAGTTTGGCACATGATCTTGCCCACCAGGAAGAACGCCGCGTGAAACGAGCATGTCGAAGACAACAGGAGTTCAGATTTATAATGACTGGCAATGCGACTTTCCTGGAGGAGCTTTACCGACGGGAGGGCGGTACGCCTATTAGCAAATTACGACCGATTTTTTGAGGCTGCTCCGTCTAAAGAAAAATCATGGTAAACCCATACTATTTATGTACTACCCAAACGGCGTAACAGTTTTCTTGATTTTTCAGACATACGTTATAATAAGTACTGGCCGGTATTAAATAGCTACGGTAGCCTAGTGGTTCAGGCATGCCGCTGTCAAGCGGCGGTCGTGGGTTCGAATCCCGGCTCGTACCAATGAGTTTTTCGGAACTTCTGTACGGAATATTTACCGTTAGCTTTTCGGTGAAGGAAAACATCGTGAGGAAACCGATCTAATCCCAATAAGGTCTAGTTTTCCCTCTGGGTTGGAAGGTCAGATGGCAGTCGCTTTCGTAAAACTAGCGCCTATGCCAAATCTTGGGATTAGGTGTCAAAGCGGACCCCTAGCTCCTTTAGGGGCATAACCGGGAACAACGCTAGGAGAATGATGATGGTATTAGACTTCATTAATACAATACTACAGAGAGCAGTGGTTGAAAGAGTCGCCCATAGACGTCACGTCCCTCAGACATAAGGATACGACCAAGTAAAAGAAGAATAAAATACTGTAGGTATTCAACGTCTCGTCAGTGAGCCTCAGGGCTGCGTTACTGTAACTAATAAGCGGCAAGCTAACGGCGCAAACCGGCCTGCCTCGGGTGTCATCACGAACGAGTTTGTCGACGTTTACCGCCCACCAGTACAGGTCCTTCAGAAGTAAACTCACCTTCGTTTGTAACGAACATTTGCGAGAAGTTATTACGAATGCAGTATTAATACATGCCATGGTAAGATTGCCAAAAACCTTCAGAGTTCAGTGGATACAACAGCACTGAAGGCATACATTTGTAGATACATTACAGATATTTAAATTGAATATATGGCCTCGATTGGATTGACAATACAAATATTTAAATTGAATATAGTGGCCTCGATTTGATCGTTCGCGGAGAGAATTTACTGTATTAGGTATACAACTTAAATAGATAAGCTTCTTTATACCACAGCTTTGCCTCTCACACTTTATTTTGAAAAGAATACAATAGAAAATAATATATTTATTTTGGAATTATAACAGGCATATACATCACATAAGACTTTAAATCTAGAAAAGGAATCTAGTGTTGCTTCAAAAAAGGAGTCCACTCAGCATGAGTCGAGAAGAGTGCAACGACGCTGATTATCAGCGTATCCGATAAACGTATTAACGTACCGAAGAGTATATTAACCAAAGCGATACGGTTAGACAAAGATAATTTCACGTCCACGTCCATAAGTTCACATAGTCCAGCGAAAACCAAACCAAGACCCGAGTTGCAAGTACTATGTATATTATGATCCTACTCAAAATAAATTCTCAGCACAGACACATATTGAGACGCAGGCGTTGCTTTAGTATTTTAGACTAGTTTATAACCTAAATACGGGCTCCTATCCTAATGACTGCTGTTAAAAATACCGCCTCGTAATTATGAAACCACTTACACCCGTGCACAATCAGAGCCAGAAGTTAATATACTGTTAGACTTTACGTAGGTGTCGCCTGTCTAGATATCTCAATAAATTAGTCATTTTACTTACAATGCGCTCTTTATACCGGCTCGTAATTAACTAATTAGCATAATCGCTGATGGCGACCGGTTATGATAATCTTAGATCGCATGTACAGTTCCGTGCACACTCGTGCATTGGCCAATGTAGCTAAATTATAAAATGCCAAATAGCTAACTTAAGAATGCAAAATTTGCTAGCTTAAAAATGCCATCTTAATAATTACAACTTAGAAAAGTTAATATGTTGTTGTACATTTTGTTGATATTTTATACCCACATTTATGCTGACAGTGGCACTGGACACAAGTTTCATGTGCTCTGCCTATGTATGTATGTACCAGTGCGGTCCAAAAGTTTCTGGCTGGAGAAATATGGCAGTTTAAAAATAAAAATAAAATGTGTCAATGTGATTGTCATTTACTCTGCATGTTCGTGTTTAGTTTTGAGGTTTCTGTTGGTTGTGGTTTTGATTGACGGCGTTTAGAACAAAAGGAAGTCTGAAAGTTTTCGAAATGTTCAAGTTGGAATATCGTTCCGTGATAAAATTCCTGACAAAGGAAAGGTCAGCCCAACCGATATAAAAAAAAGGTTAGATGCTGTGTACGGGGATACCTCTCCGTTATTTTCCACCATTAAAGAATGGAGTAAGCAGTTTCGTTTAGGGCGGGAGTGCATTGACGACGAACCTCGCTCCGGCCGGCCTGTGGAAGCACTCACCGTGGACTGCGTCAAATTAGTGGAAGAGGAAGTTCTGAGCGATCGAAGACTGAAGACTAAAGAAATAGCGGCAAGAACAGGGCTTTCGAAAACTTCAGTTCTTAGGATTCTTCATGAACACCTTCACATGAATAAAATTATTGGAAGGTGGGTGCCCAAACTTCTTTCGAGCTTGCAGCGAAGTGGGCGAAAAGCGTGCTCTCAAGAAGTTTTAGGCGCATATAGACGACACGGAGAGAGTTTTTTGGAGTCAATTGTTACGGGGGACGAAACCATGGTTTTGTACTATGATCCTCTCACCAAAAGGGAATCAATGGAGGGGCGTCGTCCTGGTGAAAGCCGCCTAGGAAGGCCAAGGTAACACAATCCACCAAAAAGATAATGGCTACGGTATTTTGGGATTGTCACGGAATACTACTGATTGACATAAAAGAAAAGAATACTACGGTAAATGGTAGCTACTACGCCACCCATATTGAACAGTTACGAGAGGCGATCAAGCAGAAGCGTCGTGGAAAACTTAGCAGAGGTGTGTGTTGAGAGGTGCGAGGCTTCTCCACGACAATGCACCCGTTCACACTGCTTCAATTGCCAAGGCTGCTGTTGCAAAATGTGGCTTCGAGGAAATTCGCCACCCACCTTATAGTCCCGACTTGGCCCCGAGTGACTATTATTTGTTCTCGAAACTTAAGGCTGACTTAAGAGGAAGAAGATCTTCTTCAGATGGTGAAGTGACCCGTGCTGTTTACGCCCATTTTGAGGACAAAATTTCAGAGTATTTTTATAAGGGGATAGAAATGCTTATTAAGAGATCTGGAAAGTGCATTGAAATAGAGGGAGACTATAACGAAAAATAAAAAATAAAATTTAAATATAAGTATATACTTCTTTTCTTTGTTAGGCCGGAAACTTTTGGACCGCCCCTCGTATGTATGTAGAAAAGTTAAAAAAACCGATCTTTTCATTTCAAAGTCCAATATCTCAAAAACGGTTGAACCGATTTTGATGAAACGTAGCTAAGAACCATTTCAATCGCGTCAGCCTTCAGATAAAAACGCATTTAAATAGGTCCATTCGTTTAGGAGCTACGATGCCACAGACAGACACACAGACACGCCAAACATGTAACACCCCTCTTTTTGCGTCGGTGGTTAAAAAGGCAACAGCGGTGAGCCTGATAATGTAGCCTTTCCCGTGGAAGAAGTGAGTTCCTTACTGAACGTTTCAAAACAGAACTCGACCGCAGCCAGCCGACCTACGAACTCAGTCTAAGTAAATGCTCGGGAATCCTGATATTTTGGATGCACAATCGATTCTTAGAATCTGACCTAATTTAGACACTTTTAATAAGAATAAGAACTGTTCTATATTTATATTTATTACTGGTTACCTAGGTTAAACAGCAAGAAAGAGTAAAAAAGGTAAGAAGATTACCCGCCCGTAATGCAAAATCCGCAGGGCCTTTGGATAAAACTGGAATAAAGACTATGCTATACGAGCAATAGTTGTATAGAAAGAAAGAATAGTACATTACTTACCAAGGGCTGTAAAAGAAAGAAAGCCCGAAATCGCAGGTATTTGAAACCCGTGCCGCAGGCGAGGGTTGTAAATATGCGATAGAGGGCTTTCTTTTTTACTGCCTGTGTTGAGTACACAATTTTACGTCTTCATCTGGCCATAATGCGAGTTTAACCGTACGCGCAGCGTGCGATAAAACTCGCATTATGGCTAGGTGTAACGTAAAATAATTTAATATATATCTTTGTAAATCGGTTCTTAAAAACGGCTGCAACTATTTCCGTCAGATTTAAAACACGGTGGGTCGGGAGTGAAAAATCGATCTAGCTAAATTTCATTTCTGGGAAAAGTCGATTTCTCCGGGTTCTCGCAAACGACGCCGAATAAAGCCCACCCAGGCGCTCTGAGATTAATTATAAAAAACTGTATGGTCAAATATTGTTATTGCTGTATAACCGTGTGGTATTTAGGATAGTATGGCGACTTGTGTCGCCGACAGTCCACGCGTCTATGCAACAAAGGTCACCAAGTGGTCAATCGGCTCGGAAATCGGCCATCTTCGTTCACGATTTCGTGATTAGTGCAATTATATAGTCTCGTTCGGTTCCTAACTAATTAGTTGAGGTCGCGGCCATTGCGTCAGTCCCCTTCGATTAAATTTATGACCGCGTACGCTCGGTTTACGGAGATGTTAAGCCTAGTTACCTAATAGTTGTAATTCCTATAGCCCTATGTCGTATCTCGTATCCGACGACGGCCAGTCGGCCACCCTTTCAATTTTCTCTCATGACATCGTTTTAAGGGGCTACCCGAGGTTTTCATCGATTTTTGACAAGTTTTGAATCGTATCTACTACTTTTGCACTACAGATAGAATCATAAATCAAACGGCTATCGGTTCTTCAATCTTTTATCTCCATTTTGACAGACCGGATTTTGAAACAAATTAATACTTAATTTTGTATGATTTTTTTAAGTATTGTCTAAAAAAACACTTATTTCGCATCTCTATTGACGTGAAAGATCTAACATATACGAAATCTACAAATTTGGGTTCGTCTATGACGTCTCTAAAAACTGGCAGAGGGTTTTCATTTTAAACCAATTAACACAAAAGTTATGGCCAGAAAACCAGTTTTTTGGCCTAAAATTGTTCAACTTTGATGCCAAATATCTCGAAAACAATGAAGTTTGAAGTAAATATGGGATACTATATTGCTTAAAGCCGTTGTTGTTAATATAATAAGCTACAAAAAACATTAGAAAACTAAGGGATTCAGATCGAAGGTCATTGGCGTATGGGAGCCTCTTAAATGTTTGGTCGCACTGTGTGCAGTAAGTACAACTTGGCTCTGGTCTTTAAAAGAATACGTATGCGGGCTTGGGTCGAGCGTAAATAGCGCTTTTGGTCCAGGTTCTCAAGTTGAGCTTCATCAAAAGAAGCTACACCTTTTCTGACTTTGTTTCACCAGTCCAGTCTCACCTAGGCAAGCTCCTCCCAGTACCCTGGGTAATCAAGTTGTAGTACGAGTATATAATGGAAATGTTTGTATGTAGCAGGTCGAAAACTACTTATTTAATTTCAAAAATCGTTTGGATGTACCTGAACGTACATGGTGGACTGTTTTAAATTACCCAGTTAAAATATGCGCGGACGGAGCCGCGGCCACCGGCAGGCTCAAGAGGATGCTAAACAGGTTGCCCGGTTAATACAAAAATACAAAGTTCGGCTCTCTGTTGCCTCCTCCAAAATTCAACCTATGATTATACTATTTGTTGTATGTTGTTATCACCAAGAGTTTGTCTGTGTCTCTGTTTTGCATTTATTTATGTTTAGTTTTATCGTTGATGCATTTTTAAACGCAATATATTATATATATACGTATAAACACTTCTGCCTACAGAAGTCCTGAAGTAAAAAAAAACGCAAAACCTATAAACACAATCATGATCAAAATCATTTATTTATTGTCAATCGTGGCCTCCGCGGCTGTTTTGTATGTAAATGTAAAGGTTAGTTAAATTCAGAATTTTGGAACTGCCTGATAAAGTCACAAATGTTTGTTAGCTCCGATTTGGCGCTTAGTTGCTAAAAGTTTGCCGACCCCTTCTAGCTGGTCTGATGATGGAGACAAAAGGTCGATACACAGAAAAACCAGTCGTGTTTGGGCTTATTGGAATCCTCTCAAAGAGTAAGTACGTCACAATATAGTCGGTAATAAAAGTTTGTATTTTTTTTTGACATAAACTTATTTATTTGTGAAACGGGTCCATATAAAGTTTCAAACAACCACTGAAAAATAAATGGATATATTTTCGTAATTTACTGAATTAAATTTAAATCCAACTCGGAATGTGAGTGCGCGTCATTACATAAGTACCTATGCGTGAATATCATACCTAAACGATGAAGCTTGAAATCACAAACCGGTCCTACGAGTTTAGATGCTGGAATATATATAGACGTAGTGGAATTTTTTAGACGCCTTGCGAGCGAATTCTCACTTGTATAAAAAACTAGGCAAGAACTAGTCTTACCTACTCGCTCATTGAGGATTTCCAACCAATGTAATAACTTCGTTATATTCCTCTAGAACCGGTAAGTCTTACAACAATATATTTTTCACTTCTCATGCTCGAAAAGTGTGTCATATTAGGCTTAGATAGCGGGGCTAAAGTAGCACATTTAGCCCATAGGGAAAATATGTGAACATATTTATGATTTTAAAACATTTTAATTCGACCAATCAAAACACATCAACATATTAATCCATATATCCACCAATCACAACTATTTAAAAAACCATTTGTATTTGCTATTAACTAATCAGAATAGAGCTATACATATATTAAAATCAACCAATCAGGAAACAGAATAAATTTCAAATATTATTAGGCATTTTTTATTCCCGAATTCACAATCAAAAAAAAAACCACTTTCGGCCGTCTATAGCCGCGTCCAAAAGTTCAAGCGTGGTTGGCTGCATACATGGCATAAGCAATTAGATTGAGCGGGATAGACGCTGTCTATCTCGCCGTATGCTGTCCGCCGCGCTCGGCCGTTTGAACGCGGCTATTATACGCTCAGAGGCGTTTATTCGTGGTGTCAATATTTTGTATCTGTGTTAAAGCTTAGTTTATTTAAAAATATGGCGCCAAATGGAACAATCTTTTCGCCGTGGTATTTATTATCGATTGTGGATGGATATTCTTTGTTTTTACTATTTTCTCGCTGTCGAAGTGAAAAGTAGAGTGTATAACTCTGGTCTAAAAACCATATTACCCCTCGAACTATTTCCCCTCACTTCGTTCGGGAAAATAACCATGTAGTGCTAATATGGCTTATTTTAGACCCTTGTCATACAATCTACTATATATACGAAGACATGCTTCATATATAGAAGTGGGCTTTTAATAAGTCGTCAGGTTCAACTATGGATATCGTGCGATCTCTTATCCAAATCAAAATTATATGTTGATTGGTATTGGTACGAACCAATAAACTTAATTTGCGGGTTTTCATTATTTCTATGGCTGCGTATCTGAGCTGCGCTGCATTTTTTGTAAGGCGATAATGGTATAAGCCATCACAGTATATTGGTTTGGTTCATACTTTTTATTTGCATTCATACTTTTGGATGGATCTTTTGAACATTTGGATGTTGATCGTGGCCAGTAAATCCTAAATACTTTACAAAACGGAATCGAATCGATCCGATGTTTACGATTTACGCTATAAGCAGTTAGGATCGCAACCCTCTAAACGTTCGGCGTTCGCGCGAGTCACTCCACTAAATCCAATACATTTTTATTCATGAAACGATTGACATTTGTATGTTAATTCACAGCGTAGGTCCCGGCTCGAAGGATGAAATATTGAATTATTGCCGAAAGTCGGGGATATATCGAGGAGGCCTGCGCGATATTAATCCGTTGGCTGCCCCCGGGCCTGGCAGGAATTCAAATAAATCGAGTCGTGACAAACAAGAGGTATAAATCAATCAAGGCAAGGTGGCGTGCAGCCTCTATTGCAGCCCCTCCGTACTAGGATTCGGATTCATATCAAAAGTGGAACGAATTTGTATCGGTAAATTTATAGCCAAGGTTAAACTAAACTCGTTACGCCTTCAGCTGGAGCGGAACTTTATTTATAAGACGCATTTTTGATTTGTAGCACTTTTTCTTGCCTGGTCGAAGGTATTCGATATCCGTCGAGCAACACTACCCACCTTAGCATTTTCCTCGTTTTTTAATTAACGACTCGTTTTCATTATTCGGGACGAGACATATCTCGTTACTGTATGAAATTACGAAAAAACTACCTAATAAGTAGATAAGGGTTTTACAACTATGACAGTAGAGTAATCGAATTCAAATAACTAAAGATATAATATTAACTCATCATGTGTATAAATTTATCTGCAGGGTGACATGCATCCTCTCATGGGCGAGTAAGCGAGTGCTTTCAATTTTGCTTTAAAATGCATTGAGACTTGGAAGTGAAATAAAAGTGAATGTTATTAAATGTAGTAAAAGGCTATCAGGAGCCACAGTAATAATTACATTTCAATCTAGAGTGGTGGCCTGTCTTGTGCAGCTCCTTACTGGCTGAATAAACGTGACCGTCTGGTATTTGCACACGTTCTTTGAATGTCGACTAGCCAAGTCTGCTGATAGCACTTCGCAGTAATGCCCCCCATTAAACTATTGCTATGTGCGCAGATAACTTCTGATTCCATTGCTATGTGCGCAGATAACTTCTGATTCCATGTATGTTGATTAAATATTTACATCCGTACGCTCTGGTATATAAGTTCAGCGTTAAAGATAAAATTCTTCTAGTTATTTTTCTTGGTTAACTGTGCAATAAACTAGGTATCTAGATTCAGCGCGTAAGATTTCCACGTCACTGGAGCAGTAAGTAGCTTTTTCTGCACAATAAGTTTCTAAAATTCTACCATCTGACGAGGAAAAGAGGCTTGTCCGTGGGCTTGCCGTCCCAGGAAAGAAGACAATAGTCTCTAATGAATTAGACTTTTCTTTTAATAAAAATTTGAACTCAACGAGGACTCCCAGGTATTAGGTTTGAATAGCTAACCGGGAATAACATTATCTAGCACAATAACTATTTTAATGCCATTAAGTAGATAACCAGTCCCGAGTTATTTGGTTAAACATTATACCGATAGCGTTTAAATATACACCGTATCAAGGCCAGTTGCTATCCAGCTACAGCATGTTAACTTCAATACTTGATTATTTTCTGTGCAACGCTGTACACTACTGCTCTGGTTAGTTGAATAGGGTTACTGATTTGTATTCGTGCAGCAATCGATTAGGTGTAATGTGGAAGCTCAATGACAAATCACAGTGGTGCCAAACCATTGTCAGTCACTCACACATACGATAAGATTATTGGTAGAACAGTGGAATAAATTCAAGTATTTAAAGTGGCTTCCAATTTCACTTTACACAACATTTTGTTATCAGATATAGTATATTTTTAGGACACATAGTTAGTTTCACACGTTTGCACAAAACGTTGAAAGTGTTTTAATTGAATATGATTGTACATATTGGTCATAACACCAATGAAACCTATGAAATGATTTAATAACGTCACAGAAAGTGGATAAGGGATGGTATTCCGTCCGCGTCACAGAAGGGGATGTGTTCCAATTTGGATGACTCTTTCATTCTGATTTTAAAAGAGAGCTTCTATCAAATAACATATGTATGCCTTATCAATAAAGTAGTCATTCGATGAAACCCTATTCATTCTTTCTTGACGGCCAGTTAGCCTAGTGGGTAGTGACGCTGCCTACGAAGCTGAAGGTCCTGGGTTCAAATCCCGGTAAGGACAAATATTTGTGTGATGAGCATGAATATTTGTTTCTGAGTCTTGGATGTTTTCTATGTAAGTATTTCTATCTATTAATTATATCGTTGTCTAGTACCCATAACACAAGCCTTATTATGGGGACTAGGTCGATTTGTGTAAGATTGTCCCCTAATATATATATATTTTTTAAGTGACTGATGAATTATCAACCACCTTCCAAAAAGGAGGAATTTTTCAGTTCGACTACTTTTTACAGTTGTTATTTTCTTTGAAAAGAGAAAACATCACTCCGTATAATTTTTGTCACGGATTGGTTTGGTCATATATTCAATTTACACCTTACAAAGTCGTTTAAAGGCCCTATCTCTACGATAACTGTATACGTGAATCTTATAAGAGTGGCCCACCACGTGGATGCCCAACCGACGTAGTAGTGCAGGCGTAAACACCTACCGGTTAACTAACCCTTCGGGAACATAATGATAATGACGCATATGGCATAACACTCCCTGTTCACGGGCGTCGTTACGTCTCGGCGGACAAACTGACGCGACCAGCAGATTACGAGTACACCTCTAATGAATGGCTGATTTAACGATTGGTTAGTTAAGTGCTCCAATTAAGCATGCAGTGTGTTTTAAATACATGTATTCATTTGGACTCTCTTGAGCGTATTAATTAGTAATTGAAGCTGGAGGAAAGAATTGATGGAACGGTGGGTAAATTGCAATGAAATGTATTTTATAGGAAGGAATAACATAAATTCATTTATTTCGTTAATAATAACGAGTTAATTACGTCGTGTAATTCGTTTACAATGCTGTATTTCCTCTATGGCCTAAAGGAATGTATATACATGCATGGATGTATGGACATTGTAGATAAAAACATGAAAAAGATTGTTTATGTCGTTTATGGTCGTCACTAAGTACTAAAATAAATAAATCGTCTAGAACTAAACAATGAGCAGGTAAACAATAACCCTCGGAAGCGTTCCCTTAGTAATCGTCGGAAAATTCCAGTCGGGACCTTTCTTAATAAGTAATTATTGAGGTTACATTGATTTAGCCAGCCGCCATCTTGGCTGCGATAACAATTGTTATATTTGTACAGCCGTAAGAGCGCACGATAGCATAAGGCATCCATTCATGTGTGGAAAGTTAATTCCATTTCCATTGTTAATTTTAGCTTAGTGGCGAAGATTACGTACCTACCCAATACAATAAGTGCATATAGAAACACTAAACTACACCTTTATCCACCTCCCTACACATTTATTGCATTCCTTGATAAAGGCATCGATTAGGGGTACCAATTATTGTACGTGCACTGTTTGCAGTATTCGTGGATTAATAAATAAATAATTAATATTTGGGGACAATCTTACACAACTCGACCTAGTCCAAACTTAGCGAAGCTTGTACTATAGGTACTAGACGACGTATACATACTTAAATGGATAGGACAAATATTCATGCGATTCCAACCACGGCATTATAAAAATAAATTGCAATACGCTTTCGATTTGTTTAAACATACGGTTGCCATAAATTGTTAAGGTAGCAAATTTTATATGCCAGAGATGCTTTAACTACTATTATTTGCGGTCTAATTTAGAGTGTCTAGTAAATACTTCTTACGTCTGTAAGACTTACAAGAGACGTGGTGGTACGGCTACTCCACGCCAGATGGCAGATTTTTCAGAGATGCGACCGTTTGAATCCAAAAAGTCGTATGTACTGCGTAATGCGTATGATGATACGACTACTTGGCTATAACGGAATGGGGATGTGGGTATGATTAGGCCTATCGATATTTAAGACTTAGGTTACTAAACTAAGACTTAGTAAAAATTGTTTCTAATAAAATCTTGTTACTTATATAATTATTAATTACCATTTATAAATAGGTTTTTTTATTTCTCCAATATGCTCGGAAATGTTTGCCTTACTGTAGCAAAAATAGTACGTAAAGTTTTCGTCAATTCAAAAGTTAAAAATCATTACTTAAATGGGAAAAAAAAAACTGTACTTAAATTACTAAAATTAACACGTAGTTTAGTAGATACATGATCTCATTATAATAGCCGTACCGTATAAAATAGTACATTACGTACCTAGGGCGGTTAATTGGTGAATGCCCCAGAACACAGGTGTTTGTGGCCCGGACCGAAGGTGAGGGTGTGATCCTTGAAGTTTTCCCACGTATTCTTTATTTTTTTGAATTGCCGTAGAGGTTAATCTCTTCTCGTGTACAAGTGGCAGAAGTGAAGTATTTAAAATGTCGCAAAAAGGAAAACATGAGTGACAAAATAAAATTCTAAAAGAAAAAATAAATACGTTATGATCAAAGTCCAATTCATTCAATCAATCAAGATTTTTGATGTTTTTCCGTTTTTAAAATATAATTTCGACAGAAACGGGCATTATGAGTCATCCCGTGTACTTTTTACGAATTAAGCTTATCCACGAATTGCTATTTCCCGCTCTGCAATAATGTACTTACTATTATTATAAATATTCTTGCAATTAAAAAAAATGCTTCTTAGTTGTGTCGTTGGGAAGACTATAATAATAATAATTATTTTATTTTATATGGCATATTATTTAGATATAACTTATGTTCATAAAAGTATAAAACTATTGAATGTTGAGTTTTCAATTAATCGATAACAATTATCGACCTTAGCCACTGCATTTGAGTAGCAAACCTCGGAACGTTCTCGAACTTAACGTTCAGAATAGCGAAAAAATACGCAGGATTATGAACTTAATGTTAGAGAAATAGAACTGACATTCCCTTGACTACTGGCGCAAACTGCGTCTGATAAATTTAAAATGTTAATATTTCTATATATTCTAAATTAATCTGTACCGATGGTAGGAAGTTCCTCCAAAAGACACATTTCAGCTGTGCAAGAAGTGAGCTTATTTATGCTCATGTTCAGCGACACGGGAACGCCCCTTTACCACTTCCAATAGTTTGTTATTCCGTGATTCGAACCCTACCAACTAGGCTACAGAGGTTGTCAATTCCCTTTCTGATTATTCTATAGTCTTAAGTATATAAATACCAACTATCCCGGCATAAGAGCTCTCAAAGTTTTGCAGGATAGAAGTGGCCTCTAGACGAAAACTTCATCTGGAAAATGATGGCTTTTCGCAGGATTTTGCCTCCAAAGACGTGTAAAAAAATACATTATTTTGAATAATAATGATATCTACAAAGTGTCCTATACCCAAAGAGAAACTATACTAAAACGAATCTCTCTCCCCAGCTTTTGTGATTCCCTAGCGACTCAATTTGAAAATCAAATGAACCTGCTTATTTCCTATTTCCGGAAGGCGCGGCGTGGGTAGGCCTCCGACAAGGTGGACTGATGACCTGGTAAAGGTTGCGGGAGTCCGCTGGATGCGGGTGGCGCAGGCCCGTCGCTTTGGCACTCTTTGGGGGAGGCCTATGTCCAGCAGTGGACGTCTCTCGGCTGATATGATGATGAAGATGATTTCCTATTTGAACAAAAATCTGCAGATCATAAAAGACATCCGAATTTAAAAACACATACGCCTATAGCCAGAACAAGAATCCGCGGATTATTTATACTAAACGGGACTTAATCGCGTATAATTAACTTATTTTATTTACCTCACTGAGGTTTCCCGACGTTTCGGATGTGTTGCAATATCCATGGTCACGGGACAACTGGCTTGAGCGGGTATCAACATCTTCTTGCTGCGCGGGTTTTCCGAACTACCCGCATTTGGTCTTTAACCACTTGTACACTAGGGTTGTCACCCGGCCGACACGCAACACTAATAATATCCGGTGATATAACGGACGATGTTTTTTGACGCTGGCATTTACTTATGATAGGATTCCACGAAGATGAAATCTTAAAACCGTCGTCCCGGTTGAAATTACGAAATCGTGAAAGTTTAAATCAATATATAAGAATCCGCGGAGATCGCGATCGCGGGTTAACGGTCCGAGTAACGGTAGCATGCATTTACTATTCATCCACGCGACATCAATACGCCCATAAAGATTTTACCAGTTTATCTATACAGGACAGGAAAGATTATGGATTGATCGTTCAAACTACAAGAAAGAGGCGCAGTCCACCGCAGGGGAAGTTCTTCTTTAAATCAACGGTGTATGCTGGATTGTGAGCTGATTTTTCGTCGTAATTTGGGACAACTATTGCGTAAAGCCTCCGAGCGAGTTGGTCTAAGCATGAACATGGATAAGACAAAGATCATGTTAAACCTCCATGTAGTACCAACTCCCATTTCAATCGGACACTTTACGCTCGAAGTTGTAGACGATTATGTATACCTAGGACAGACTGTCCAGTTAGGTAGGTCCAACTTTGAGGAAGAGGTCAATCGTCGGATCCGACTCGGCTGGGCAGCATTCGGGAGGCTACGGCACATCTTTTCGTCCAATATTCCGCAGTGTCTCATGACGAGTCTTTGACCAGTGTGTGTTGCCAGTGATGACGTATGGCACGGAATCCTGGTCGCTTACTATGGGCCTCATAAGAATACTCAAAGTCACCCAAAGGGCAATGGAGAGGGCTATGTTGGGAATTTCTCTACGCGATCGCATCAGAAATGAGGCTATCCGCACTAGAACCAAGGTAACCGATATAGCCCTCCTAATCACTAAACTTAAGTGGCAGTGGGCGGGGCACATTGCACGTAGAACCGATGGCCGTTGGGGCGGAAAGGTTCTCGAGTGGCGACCACGTACCGGAAGGCGCTGCGTGGGTAGGCCCCCCCCCCCCCACAAGGTGGACTGATGACCTGGTAAAGGTCGCGGGAGTCCGCTGGATGCGGGTGGCGCAGGACCGGTCATTGTGGCACTCTTTGGGGGAGGCCTTGGAAGGGCCTTTGAACTTGGAGGTGAGCAAGGTCGCCAGAGTAGGTGAATCCTCAAACATTAAGGGTCGGCAACACCCATGTTACTCCTTTGGACTCTTTGGAGATGCATGCGTCTATATAGGCTGCGGTGTCCGCTAATCAGGTGGGCCGTAGGCTTGTTTGCCACCGTCGTTGTATAAAAAAAAAGACCAGGTTGCACTTCAGGAGTGCCGGTAGAAGTGAAAACTCAATTACATTGCAACAGTTTTTCGATCAGGTCACGTGTCCGTCTTACGAATTTTCAATCTGTCTAATCTTACGGTCACGTGACCTGTTCCGAGTATCTCTCGAATCTCACGGTCACGTGACATCTCACGGTCTCGTGACATCTTATGGTCACGTGACCTGTGGCGAGTTTAACAATTTTTCCCCATCACAAACAGTGCACAGCGCCGCTAAAGTAGTTTTCACTTTAAAAAAAAACACCGGGTTGCACTCCGGGAGTGCCGGCAGAAGTTAACATTGTAACAGTCTAATTTTCAATCTGTCGAATCTTACGGTCACGTGACCTGTGGCGAGTTTAACATTTTTTTCCCATCACAAAAAGTGAAGCGAAAACAAACGAAGTTTTCACTTCAAAAAAAAAAAAAAGACAAAACTGGACTGTCGCTACTTTGACCAGATCATCACCTGCCTTTTGCCGGTGCACCTCGGCTTTTCTTTCTTTTACGCGGAAAATACTGCGTACTCCTACGCCTTAATATATCTGCCTTAAGCTGATTTTCCACCGGAAGGGCGAGGCGAGACGAGGCGAGGCGAGAATTGAAATTTGTATGGCACTTACTATTTCCACCGAGCGCGCGCGAGAGAATGGAAAATTTGCCATACGAATTTCAATTCTCGCCTCGCCTCGTCTCGTCTCGCCCCCCGGTGGAAAATCAGCTTCATCTTGGAGCCAAACGGTTTTCACCGTCTTGGCTGAGGTTGTAAGCCTCTATGAGTAATTTGTTGGCCATCTATCTGCGTAAGACACTAACATTCGTCGACATTTTTGACTCAATCTCAGCCAATTCATCTTAGTCAGAATTAATGTAGGTAACGATTTTCAAAAACGCCATATTATCAAGTAGGTACTGAATAGTCCGTTGGAAACTTCTAACTACGTTAAATTATAAAATCTTAAACTGCATTTAAATACCCATTAAAATTTTACTTCCGCATATCGTAATCCACCAGTCCACGTGTACATATTAAACTCGCGTCCTGCTCGCACTAGTGCCTCCGTAATTCACGCGAACGAAATGCACGATTTCAACGATGCTAATTAAGTAAGCTCACAATTACTGTAGCTGTTTCAGTCACGTTACACCCGTGTTGTGAAGGTAGTAAGGTTTGTATTTGCATGACGCGCTCTATCTGAATGGGCATTGTATGCGTAAACATTAATCGCTGACACGGGTAGGCCTTCGAAGGTCACGGCGTTCAGCGCGAATCTTCTTGTGATAAGCTGTTTTTGTAACTTTGTGTGAGGAAATCTTTGGAAAATAAAAAGGAACCTACCTAATTGTAAACAAACATAATATACCAGTTTGAAGTCGCGTTACTTCTTAATCCCGCAGTATGTTTTGACGCTTCTCTGAATAAAATAAATACAAACTTAACTTAGTAAAGAAATATGTGAAGATAAAACGAACAAATCTAGTGTACAACTAACTAGACGAGTAGGTGTTAGTAGTACGTTCGACGAAGGAAAAATAAAAACAATAAATCGTGTAGTCTCGGTTATTCTTTCAAATGGAAGGGGTGACACCAAGGTACAACATATTAAAAGTGCCACCACAAGGGGGCACTTGTTTTGGGCGGAGGAGAGCAAATAGGTAGATCCACCATAGGGTCCATTATTCTCGATACTCCTTACCTTATTTATTTATTTAATCTTTATTGCACAAAAGAACAACTTATCGTACAAAAGGCGGATATTCTTGAAAATGCAAAACACACTGGTCAAAGACTCGTCTTGAGACACTGCGGAATATTGGACGAAAAGATGTGCCGTAGCCCCGAATGCTGCCCAGTCGGATTCGACGATTGACCTCTTTCTCAAAGTTGGACTTACCTAACTGGACAGTCTTTCCTAGGTATTTAAATAATCGTCTACAACTTCGAGCGTAAAGTGTCCGATTGAAATGGGAGTTAGTACTACATGGAGGTTTGACATGATCTTTGTCTTACCCATGTTCATCCTTAGACCAACTCGCTCGGAGGCTTTACTGAGGTCATCGAGCATCGTGCTTAAAGTCCTCCATGGTCTCAGCCAACTATATCGTCAGCAAACCGAAGGTGAGTGATGTACTCGCCGTTGATGTTGATGCCTAGCCTTCTCCAGTCCAGAGTCTTGAAAACGTCCTCCAGTGCAGCGGTGAACAGTTATGGGGAAATAACATCACCTTGCTTGCAGCGGAATATGCTTCGAACTCTGATCCTGGAGTCGGACTGACATAAGGGCGATCTCGTACAAACACTTCAGTACTTCGATATAGCGGCAGTCTACTTGGCACCGCTGGAGAGACTGTAGTACAGCCCAGGTTTCGATCGAATCGAAGGCTTTCTCGTAGTCCACGAACGCTATGCAGAGAGGCAGGTTATACTCCTTAGTCTTCTGTATAACCTGGCGGAGCGTATGGATGTGGTTTACGGTACTAAAACCTCTTCGGAAACCGGCTTGTTCGAGAGGCTGCAAGTCATCAAGCCTGCGTGTGAGATGATTCGTAATGACCCTTGAAAACAGCTTATAGACATGGCTCAGAAGTGAGATGGGTCGCAAGTTCTTCAGCAGGGTGTTGTCACCCTTTTTGAAAAACAGCACCACTTCACCTCCGTTCCGCGCCTTTGACGTTCTCCCTTCCAGTAGGACGGTGTCGAACAACTTCTGAAGGGCCCTAAGGATCGTTTTCCACCCGCTTTTAGGAGTTCGGCTGTAATTCCGTCTTCACCGGGTGCCTTGCTGTTCTTAAGCTGTTTCAGACTTTTCAGAGCCATTCTAATCTCGTACAGGCTGATGTCCGGGATGTCGTCGGTGTAGTGTCGGGTAAGTTTAGCTCTAGGGTCTTCCGCCGGACCAACTTCGAATCGCTAAACTTAAGTGGCAGTGGGCGGGGCACATTGCACGTAGAACCGATGGCTGTTGGGGCGGAAAGGTTCTCGAGTGGCGTCCATGTACCGGAAGGCGCAGCGTGGGTAGGCCCACCACAAGGTGGACTGATGACCTGGTAAAGATCGCGAGAGTTCGCTGGATGCGGGTGGCGCAGGACCGGTCATTGTGGCACTCTTTGGGGGAGGCCTATGTCCAGCATTGAACGTCTTTCGGCTGATATATTATTTATTCAGTTTGTATCACGTTTATATCCCTTGCATTTCCGTTTGTATTTGTTATAAAAATACAATTAATATATCATTTTGTAAGAAATTTAATAAGTTTCATTACGTTTTAAGATTTTTTTTTTCCTACGACGCTTTTGAAATATTTAAGAAAAACTAAAATATGGGACATATACGGTCCCCCCCCCCACCTCGCCTAAAGCAATCGGCCCTTGGCTGATGGGGACTTTTAGTATGTTATACCTGGGGGTCAACCCTATTATAAAAAATATTAATCCAGACTACACGATTTTTGCATTTATTTGCCAATTTCGGATCTTCGTTGATCGTACTATTAGGTACCGTAAGTACTTATGGGTGCTGTATGGCCGTATGGGCCGGCACAGAAGAGCGAATTTGTATATTATATGAAGCATAACACAAACTCACAAATATTATTACTCGTCAGTAGTCAGTAAACGTTTATTTACAATATAATAAACATTGTATTTCGCGAACTGTTCAGGGTATTATAGTTTTTTTTTTAAAGACGTTGTAATTGTTAGTTATTGTATTTTATGATCGTAAGGCATGCTACCGGGGAGGCATAACATCTACGCGTAGTACTTGCCATCATAAAAAAACATCGTTAAACTATTGTAATTAATTACATCGCTATTGGAGTAAGGAACACATCACATCTACGGTTTTTTAAGGTCTAACAAAGAACCATACGCGTAATTCTACGTTTCAGCTTGGACCAAAAATTGTATCGTAGTCATGTCAGGATGTCCCACTGTCCGGCTGTCCGGCTGTTATCCTCTACAGGTCGCATTTCTCATCCGGATCTCGTAAAATTTCGGTACGTAATAAATTTCGAATATTTAAAAAACAAAACAGTCTCGCGAGATGTACAGTACAGCTCACAGTCACAGAACCACTAGTAATTAATATGACTAGTAAAAAAATTGCGTTACCAAAAGTAAATTGCTATTAGGGTAGAATAAATCTTATTTTTATTTTTTTTATACAACGACGGTGGCAAACAAGCACACGGCCCGCCTGATGGTAAGCGGACACCGCAGCCTATAGACGCATGCAACTCCAAAGGAGTAAGAAGGGCGTTGCCGACCCTTGATATGTTTGAGGATTCGCCGTGTTGACAGCTGAAGGAACAAATGGATACCAGGAAAAATTTATTCATAAAGTGACTAGCGTGTGAGGTGGTGCCTTTTTATTCAATAGTTCAAACAATGGTAATTTTAGTAATAATGGTAGTTACGACCGACATTAAAACAATTTGAATTTTTTCGAAATGTGTTTTTTTTATGTATCATAATCATAACAACAGTAAACTGGCAATTCTTATTGTTCGTTCATAAAATGTCTGATGAGAGGAAAAAGATCTGTATCTGAACAACTAAACACCCTTCGCCTTCCCTTCTTTGTTTCGTGAAAAGGGTATAATGTACACCAGCGCCATCTCTCTCGCTAAGTCCGAAACTACCTGATATGGTTCGATTAGAACGGAGCGAGCGCATAGCTCGCCCATTAGAGTAGTGCCAAGACTGTGAAACAAGTCTATAACTCGATACAGAGAGGGCGCTAGTCTTAGCGGGAATATAGTGGAAATATATACAACTTGCGTCACTGTCCTCGTAGCTCAGTTGGTAGAGCAGTCTAGCGTTAATAGGAAGGTCGCAGGTTCGAATCCTGTCGGGGGCTACAGACGAAGATGGTTTATTTTTCCATTATATTCTGTCTTTTAACTAAACACCCGTTCGGCGAGTGCAGTCCCGGCGTACAAGCGAAGAGGAAAACCGTCTGAAAAGTGGTCACGCACGTGCCACAACAGCAAGGGAATAATATTGAAGTAGAACAGGAAGACTGAGTGTAGACTATCCTTGAAGGACGAGATCGTCCTTGAATCTATTATTTCTATAGATATAAACATACCGAATCTATACGCAAACTACATAAGTCACAGGCAAAAGCCAACCTAACCTAACTAACTAATATATTTAATCGGGTTTTGGTTTAATTTGGTTTTCAATGGAAATAGCGTGGACTGAACACTGCAATTATCTCTGTATATCGTACCTCTTAGGTTAATATGCTCTTACATAGGTTAATACGTTAGCTTTTGTTTATCGGATCCACTGAAAATCAGCGGCGTTGCACTCCGTGTCTCGACTCATGCTGAGTGGACTCCTTTTTTGAAGCCACACTAGATGCCTTCTTTAGATTTAAGCCTTATGTGATGTATGTACATCCCTGTTGTTGTTCCAAAATTAATGTATTCTATTCTATTCTATACGTCTCATACTTAACGTTCATATAAAAGTGGCGGATATCCAATCCTTATTTCCGATCTCGAATATTTAACGTCTTAATAAACTTAAACAAGATGCCATATAAGAAATACGTCTAATCTATTTAATACATTGTATTGTTTAATCCAAAATATCCAAATGATACAAGTCGTGTTGAAAACAATTTAAAATATAGCACAATGCACAAGACATGTAAACCGTCTAATTGTAAATTCCAAATCTCCAGTTCAGTTCTAACATATCAAGCATCGAAAACGAGGGTGTGTCACGACTGGCGTCATGTGATCACGGTTTTTCAACACCCAATTCGCTTAATGCCTGCACATTCCATCGTTGCTTCTACACGGCCCGTCCACCACGTTACCCTAGCGGAAAGCAATCGAAAGCAGCGTTCTGGAGAAGTCGTCGTATTTTATCTTTTTATATCGCCCGCATTATAGGTAACTGGTGGTGGTGACACTGCGCAGTTTGACCAGACACGTGGCGTTTCTTAGAATGTGTAACTAGATGTAATATTTGTAATATATACGTCCAGAAGCTTTTACTGCCTACGTCGTGGACTGTGGAATGTTTGACAGGTTGTTTTGTGGCGCAGTAGCTGACGTGTGTTTGGATTTTTCATTCTATAGGTAGACTTTATAAATAATCGATTGGATTATATTTATGGTACAAGCTTTGAATTTTGTCATGTTTTAAATATTAAAATTTGAATGACTTTCATCTGAAAGGAGACTCTATTTAAAGAAGGGACAAGTAGTCAATTCTCATTTTATTTATTTAATCGTATGGCATAAATACAGGGCGCTTATTGATATAACATATTGATATCAAAATAGGGGTCCATTTAAAAATATAAATTCATTTAATTTGTTATTCATTTGATGACATCATTAAATTACATATAATTAATGCAAATCACAGGGTTATGTACCGAGCCATTACTTTATCGGTTTATTATAAGGTCAAACGCAATAGTGATAAGAATATGACGATAATGCCCGTTATCAATACAAGCAGTCATATGGCTAGGAAAATTTGTAAAGAGTTCTGAAGCTACAGAAATACAACTACTTAACATTAATTACGAAAATACAAATAAAACCTCAAGCTGTTTGGCACAATTCGTAACGAAGTTGCAAGCAAAATATGTGAAATTCTCGAAAACTGGGAACGTATCACTAAAAACGAAGAACTAAAATAATGGTCTCCACTGGTTGTTCTCCACGGCTGCGGTTAGTCCGTCAAACGCGTCCTGCTTTCCTGACCAGAAGGGATACGTAAATGCATTACCTAACGTTGACCCTTTGAATGTCATTTTTCACGTACGACAGTAACACTTCCACGCCATTTTTTTCCTTATGAGATGGAAGATAAACCTAAGTTGAAAGCAAGAAGGCGACTTTGACAACGAACGCAACAAGAAAACTTAATAAAGTATTATTCATCTCTTACCTTCCATCCTGCCGAAGAATTGCTGTCGCCCTTATCCTTAAAATATGGCACGTTTTGGACCATCCACTCGTATATCTGCGACAACGTAAGCCGGTTCTCCGGCGCCGAGGTGATGGCCTGAGTAATGAGATCAGCATAAGAGAGGTTGCCCCAGGCGTTGCGTCGGGACGAGTTCTTCTTGGCCCCGACCGTGGGTAGGGGAGGGGCACCTGCGGAAAAAAACAGACGTCACAAGGAAGCAGAGGCAGTGAATCAGCGACGCACAACTGACGAGAAAATCTACCCTCCTCTTTCTAAAAAGTACAGTGCAAGTGAGTCGCTAATGGCTGGTTCCAATAATCAATCCACCGATAGTTTTCCTTACCAACAGTTACATTTTGACACATTTTCTACGGGTAATCTGTCAAAATGTAACTGCCGGTAAGGAAAACTATCGGTGGATTGGTTATTGGAACCGGCCATTAGTCAGCAAGTTGTGCTATTTAGACGTACAGAGAGTATATGCATAGTGAAAGATTCTGAATAAATCTTAAGTGAATTTACCTCTTTGCCTTTGCATGCGGAGGATACAGTGTTTTACTTCCAAGATTCCTACGAAACTATTTTAAGTATTTCATCCAAATTTCCAGTGTTGTAAGATTTTGTACCAAGATTCGTGATTTCTTCTAGAAATTTGTAGAAATCATATATTTCAAGTGTTCATTCGTATAAGGGCAAAACTAGACATGGCTTAACACACCCCATTTGATATTGAAAGCGAATAGTTAAATACTTACTTGACTTATGAAACCTACTATAGACTGTTTCTCTTTATAAACTTCTTTGATGTTTATTATTAAAATCAAAGTAAATATGTAGCCTGCATAGATATCATCCATGTCATTTATTGAATTTAAAACGCGAGATAGAATAGGAGATATTTTTTCCTCAAAACTTCTCAATAATAAATTTATAAGGACTATGTTAACTTTACGTACGTACGAATCTATAAATAAATACATTCCTATAAGATTCCAATTAGAATTAGACGATCCAAGTTTTCTGTAAAACGTAATACCTACATCGATTTCGTTTTTACGAACTTTATCAGATGTTGGTACCTTCGGCGAGAGAGTTGGCATGGAATCAAAGATTTATCTCCAGCTACTTTGTGGTACAATTTAAAGTTGAGGCATGGGACGTCAAGCCAATTATGGCAGATCAATAATTCGAAAAAGGCAATGACCTTATGCTCTTTATTTAATAGCGTATCGAGTTCTTAGATAAACTTTCACGTCTATCAGTTGAGAGATAGGCTGTGACATTCGTGATGAATTGATAATGGTGCACATGCACAAGGGTATTTATTATTGGTACTTTTGGAATAAATTTTGGACACCGATTCGAATTATGTTTGATCAATGGAAAATATGGGGAAAATTCGGCTTTTGTTTTAATTGTGTCACAAATTTAAAATTTGTTGTCTTTATGAACAGGTCACAACTATATACATGGGGGGATTGGTAAGGTACCTAATTGTATTTTAGTTTGTTGGTCCTTAAAGTCGTATAGGTACACATAGTATAGATCATACAGTTTCCTTAAGATCATTTTTTCCAAAACTGAAGAACTCCATAATGAAATTCAATCCGATGAAATATTATCTTTTGGAAAAATGCGGTGTTGCAAATGTGCATGCTTATCAATAGCGCAGATACTTTTAAAGTGAACATTTAAGTAAAGTTAAGCTTCGGAAAGGTGACGCCGAAATAGTACATTGTTTAACGAGGGGCGGAAGTGGAATATTGCGAACAAGAGTGTATCAGAAGCCCGACGCCGAAGGCGGAGGGCTTTTGATGACTCGAGTTTGCAATATTCTTACGCCCGTGTTATACACAATGTTTTTCATCACATTTGCGAGGAAACAAATACATTTTAGATGAAATGAATACAAATCGTAATAAACACTGCATTATGTCAGTCGTCCATTTTGTTGAATTTGACGTGAGGCGCGTATGCGCGCGTTTCTTCTATTTCCTTGTTATTGTGTTCTTACATTTGTTGACATTCTCTTAACATTTCTCTGTTTTTGACGATCGTGATAATAATTCTTATTTTTTTGACATGTATGCAAATCTGTAATGTAATTTCTTATCATGAAATAAATAATCTAAAATCTAAATCTAAATCTATGGCAAAGACCCTTCGGTATACAGCCACGATTTGAAAACACTTAAAAACTTTTTACATAGACACTAAATAACTACATATTATCTGTAAATAATTCAGTTAAACATGTTTAAGTAGTTTTTTAAGTTTAAATTTATTTATAAATACGTTTTGAGACATCGTATTTGATATAAAACCTGAGCCGCATGAGTGACAGATACAATTTAAGAAAAAAACCATTACGCCCGCGGGCGTAACACAGGCTATTACAGCTCTGTATGTCTGCGCATTATGAAGCCCTTTTCGAGCAAGTGTGATGAGAAACTTTTTTTATTTGGATAGGTAGGTACAGTCGACAACACAGCTAAGTGACCATCGGAAATCTAATCTGACCTTAAGTGCATTGTAATAAGGTTCTAGGTTTTCACGGTATGGTTAGTTAGGTGTGTTGCTGTGTGTACAATGGCTTTTGAAATATTGTGGACTGATATTTCTACTAATTGAGGGGCCCACTTATATGAATTGAGCTGTGAAACGGGTGTACATGTTTGGATACCGGAAATTTACTTTAAATCCGCGTCTCGTTGATTGGATCCAATATAACCCTGTCTATCATCTGGAAAACCACAGCAGTCTTCGATTGCTGATTAGAAAATGTTATAAGCGTCCCGGAGTTATATCTGGAAACCTCAGAATTTTGCAGAAGAAATTGCAATTCGAACAATATTGATCAGAATATTGAGTTAAACAGTAATGAAAATTGAGACGAGATGCACAAGTTTTACTTGGGGGTATTTCTGACACACCGCTGCAAATTAATCCGCTTCAGATAGGTAGTTGTCATAACTATTTACAGGTAATTATATAAATATTTCTTGTAAGTATTTATCTGTCTACTATGTAATGGTCAATCAGCTTTTTGTCATTCCCGCTCATGGCGCGATCAACTTGTAAACATGTCGTGTTGATTATTTTTATTATTTATTTTATCAGTTCCACTACGCTGACATTGTAAGGATGGCTAATAATAAGTGGCTCCTTGTATGCTTGTTTTGTAATTGGAACTATGCGAACGTGGGTCGACCTTTAGCGAGGATGTTTCGAGGGCGGGATTACCGGACAGGTTGGTGTTAGAGTTCTTCTTGGAGCCGGCGTCGTCGGTGGGGTCGACGAAGTTATCAGGTCGCGGCAGCGGCCACGTGTTGGACCGCGCGCGCGTCTGCGGCTCGAAGCCCACCTCTGCCAGCTCGCCAAGCTGCTCCATTTCCCCCATGCCCCCCTCCAACTCCTGCAGCGCCGTCTGCGACGACCACAGGTTGGTATAACTCCCACCCGCCTGTAGAGACATCTCCGCCTTTTGTGTACGCCTCAGCTCAGTGGAATTTTTCGGTAGCTGTGACGATCCGCACGCTCAGCGGTGCGTGCCGACTTTGGCCGTTAGCATCACAGTGCGCTCTCGATTCAGATTTTTTTCTATTTCCAGAACGTGATCGGACCCAAGCCGTACCGTGAGGTTATCTGTCTTCTCGTTATCGGCTCTGTTATTCGAAGCCAATAAACATGTGGTATCTCGGTAACGTTCATAAACAGCGCCGTACTCAGAGCGTCAGCCGTCGGGCCGTTCCCGAGAGGTGAATTTCGCTAAATATAAGCGCGAGCGCGGCGGGGGCGGAGCGCGAACCACGTGAGCTATACGCCGATTTTCCAATTCATCACTGGCGGACTAGAGGCGCGATAACCTTGTAACGTGGCCCGTAACACCGCGTTTCGTGTCGCCTACGATCGTCACCGGTCCCAATATTTGGCCGCTGCGCAAATTCAGGCGTCCTTCCGAGTTCGAGCACTTAATAACTTTTACACTGACAAGAGTTATCACTGAAAGTTGGAGCATTAGTTAGCACTTGATCATTAGTTAGTTTATAGGGCGCGCACTAAAAGTTGTTTCGGAAGTGTCCACGCGGTCGGCGATGGTCGCTACTGCGTAATAAGCGAGTATAGCGCGTGGCGCGGCGGTCGTCCTCAGCGGCGAGCGGTCGCACGTACACTGAACTGAACCGGCTGCGGCGCGGAGCCGGGCGCGGAGGCGCGGCGCTCGTGCGAATTCCGCTCGCGGAAGGCGGGACGGGGGACCAAAGTGGCGTCGTGTGACCGCGCTCGGCCGCGCTCGCCGGCACTCGGCTCGCCTTCGCTCATTAATTTATGGTCCGAATTCTTTCCACAGTTATCGGAGTACAGTGCAGGCGGCGCGGCGTGCTAGCGCCGACGTCACACTTTGTTTACAAACTTTTTAAAATTCCACCTATCACGTTACGAGAGCTGCGAGTCGGCAGCATTTCCGCACTCAACTTTACGGCATACCTAAAAGGGCAATGCGAATGGTGTATGTCCGATCGAGGAAAAGTCATCCACTTAATAATGGATTTTATTGCAGTTCCAATTGGAACTGAATTAAGTAATAATTTCATTGTCTTATAATAATGGTAAATAACACACACGCACCTATCACACGCGCGCATGATTTTTTTTCTTGATCTCTGCTAATTACATTAGGTCTAGATTAGTCAATAAGTACCTAATTGATTATATTACGGCACTAAACGAACGAAGTGGTAATATAATAATTACTAATGGTAATGTCGAATTAGAGCCCGAATTTTCGTAGCACCGTTCTGCAATATAATTTGGAAAAGATGCCCTAAAGTACGTAGAGGTCTACGAGCCCGTAGCAGTTAGAATGCTTAGTCACTAGCATTCTAATTGCAAAGCCTTAGGGCCTGTTGACACATATTATTTGTGCGAGTCCATACAAAAGCTACTTGCAGCAAATGTATGAGTTCTCACTAATCAAAGGGTATGCTTGCCCATTAGTGCATTTCAGTGCTACGAAATTGGGACAAAAAGCAAGTTTTTTAAATTTTCTTTTCAAGCGTAAAATTTTGTACGCGCTTATATAAAATGCTTATGCCGATCAGTTTGCCAACCCATGTGTTTTTGTTACTGTTAGGCAGGTAGGTACTGATTAACCTAGGCAAAACGTATGATATAGGAGTTAAAGGAAATAATGTTTGAGAGTTTGAGTTTAATTAATTACTTCACAAAAAACATGCTTAGCTGATTCACGATATCAACGATAGGGGACTTATTAATTGGACCGTGAAAATCTAGATGCAAAGTTAGCCTAAAAACTTAAAAGTTTTAAATGTTTGATTAAGTATTTTACTTTTTAACAAAATTTAATATTTAAATAATTTTAAATCTTTTATGTGAGCTGTCGGAAAAATACACAGTGTGAACATATTTTAAGACTAATATAATCTACTTACTTAGCTCGCGTGCCATTTAACGAAAAATTATAATATTATTAGAAAATAATTATTAAATATTATTCATAGTGTCGAGTCTAAATTTTCAAAACAAATACGTCATATTAATAATCGGCTAACTCCATAATCAGTAACGATAAATAAATTACCGCGTAATAATATTTGATATGTCATTTGCTCTATAAAACCGGGCCTGAGTATTAAATACAAACTATCTTCAATGGCTCACCGACTCAAAGCGAGTTTTTGCTACCGACATAGTTATGACCACTTGTCCCATCTTGCGCCATTTCCCGCCGGTTCATAGGCATCATGAAGATCGCGCAGGTCTGATTCGACGATAAATGGAGGTATTTAAGACGCTGTCAACACCAAAATGCCTTTGCGCACACTGTCTATTTGTATCGGAGTAAACGAGAGCGAGTGTCACTGGGCGGCCCGGTTTTTGAAGATAAGTAAATAAATATTAAAATAAAAAGTGTGGATTATTTGTGAAATATGCCTCGCTAGCGGTTTAGGTATGAATATGTTGACTTCATGTTTTTAATTGCAGACCCATACGTCAAAAAAATAAAGACATAGAACCGTTTAATGTGATTTTAAGACCAATCTTTGCAATTATTTTCTATCGAGCCGATTTCGTCCAATTATGTATCGAGTCCGTCCACGGTCTTTAAAATATGGTAAATATTAACATGTATTTTATTTGATGTGCTAGAACAAATAGTTTTTCTTAAACAAACTGCTTAAATACCATCAATTTCACCAAATTAGGTCTTGTCAGCCTCTTAAGGGTCATATTTAGAGACGTGTTGGTCATTGCTTAAGTTAAGGGCCTAATTTTTGGTTGAAATGCTCTTAAGTACTTAAATAATTTTTAGGGTTCCGGAGCCAAAATGGCAAAAACGGAACCCTCATAGTTTCGCCATGTCTGTCTGTCCGTCGGTCCGTCTACGGCTTAGCTAATGACCCTTGCCTGAGCTGTACATAGGCATGGGTATATAAATCAATCGTACAGAGAAAAAGTAGAATATTTTATTTTTATTTTTTATGGCTTCGTTAAACCCATGGTGTGGGGTGTCGTTGGGTAGCTTGTTCATAAATGCCCAAGTCCATTTTTCAACTTAGTGGTCCGGTTGTGTAATATTGAGCTTCAAAGCCCAATTTTTTGTTAGAGTCATGTGTCCTGCCGGCTAAATGGCTGCTACTGGGAATGTGAAAAAAATCGTGGCAATAAATAGTACATAATATATAATGAATTTCAAAGGAGTTTGGGTTGCACAAGGCGGTTCCACAACGCTTCGGGAGCAAATTAAATCAAATACCGCTAGGCATCCGGTTGCCTCTCGGACACTGAAACTACTCGTCATTGCTTTAACTATTGAGCATTCTCATGTAACAGAACATACCGACGTTCAGAGCCAAGCATAGAAACAAACATCGCTGCAAACAGATTACACCTTTAGGCACAAATTTTGCGGATGCAATGCAAATGCAATCTTTTATATTTAGATTTCTTTATTTCATAACATAAATTTACATTATATTTAAATTTATTTAAGCTAATTTATACAAATTTACATTATGATCGTAAATAATGTAAATGTAATTACTTGTAATTTAATTAAATGTCGCAGGTGCAATAATATAATTATTATGGTATTATGAACATATGATTAATAAATGACGAATAAAATATAATTGTATATAACTATAAAAAAAGGGAAACCAGCACGGCTATAACGAGACGGCGCGACAGCTCTCTCTATTTTTCTCGCACTATCCGTAGTACCTAACCGTCTCTTTCTTATTAGAACACTTAGAACAAGAGGTATAGTGCGAGAAAAATCGAGAGTACCTATGTCGCGGCCGTCGCATGATAGACGTGCTGCTCGATACGCAGACGCAGATACAAATATTAAGCATGATTTACACAATGAGCCATCGTGAACAATCACACAGGACGCAACTATGCCGTAGAACGGAGGGAGACCTACTTTTATCTCTTGTCGAAATATCATTATTATCGGTCATTTGTTTTATCGCCGATTAAAGATTTAAAGATTTTTATTGAACTTAATAACAGGTATACTGAATAACAAAACGTTCGTAATGGGCTGCAGTAGTCAAAGACTGAGTCGCAGCGATTACGCGCACCTCGGGACACAAAGGACTTAAGTTCTAAAACATTAATTGTGTCGTTCTGATGTATACCAGATTATTTAGACTAGTATTACATGCTGACAGATGATGTGGTAGAACACAATGCGAAAATAAATCGATTTCACAACTAATATAACCAAAGATACAAAAAAGTGTTAAAAACAATAATACTTAATATTAAATGTTAATGCGTATGCGTGTGCGTGTGCGTGTGTGTGTGTGTGTGCATTGCATAAAATTTCAATTTAACCTCCTTGTCGCACCAGTGCATTGTTTTTTTTCACCGTTTACTTCCAGAGAGCAAAGGGCCGGTCACTCTGAAGGGCCGCCAGCACGCTACACTCTCCATATAATCGTAGTTTGGTTCTCATTATGGTTCCCCCTGTTTTGGCATTTTTTTTTGTAAGAATTCTATTTGGAATAATCTATGTAGGCATAATTGATTTTGCGCATAAACTGTTGTGGCAGAATCGAAATTCGCATAGTTCGATTACGCCAAATTTCAATAATAAATAAATAAAATAAAATAAAATAAAATAAAATAAAAAGCCTTTAATATTCCTCAAAACTTAAAATGAGTACAATAAAATTTCATGCAAACACTTTGAAAACAGTGTTACCTATAAAATTACATTTGAATTTGTATTTCTATTCTGATAAAATTAATAGTTTAGTTAAAAAAAAATATGAATAATTTCCTTTTAAACAATTTACAGTTTAATAAATAATTTATTCCATTTGGATTGAAATTAATAATCGTAATTGCATTTCACTCAGATTATAATTAATAATAATGATAATAATTCCGACGTACTTAAAAAATATAATTGCTGGTGCTATATATAATATTATTGTGTGTGTTTAGTTTTAAGGACCCCTCTTAGGGTGAAGGCCTCCTCCAGTTGATTCCATTTTTTTCTGTCTTGTGCCTCTTTTTCCCATTCCTTTCCGGCGATTTTTATGATTTCGTCAACCCATCGTTCAGGCGGTCTCCCTCTCTTCCGCTTTTTTTGCGGGCCTTTCCAGGAGGTGACTATTTTTGTCCACTTTGTGTGGCTCATTCGCGCTACGTGGCCCGCCCATTTCCATTTTAATCTTTGTGAGTGTTGTGTGGCATCTATTACTTTGGTAGTTTTTCGTATAGTATAGTTTGGAACTTTGTCCTTTAATTTTTTTCCTAACATACTTCTCTCCATACCTCTTTGGCAGACTTGTATTTTATTTCGTGTTGTGTTGTTGAAAACCCATTCTTGACATCCATAAGTCAAGCAAGGTAATAGGCAGGAATCAGCAACTTTTTTCTTTATGTTCACAGGTAGAGTGGATTTAAAAATCTCTTTATGGCTCCAATATTTACTCCACGTTTTATTTATGCGACTTTTCAATTCTTCGATGTGTCTGTTCTTTTTAAAAGACATTAATTTGCCGAGATATACATATTCATCGACGTACTCTATATTTTTACCGTCCACGACTATGGGTACGGTAACACTGTTCGTCATTATTTTTGTTTTGCTTGCATTTATCTCAAGACCAACCTTTAAGCTTTTTGAGCATAATTCCGTAAGCATCGACTGAAGTTCCGTCGGCGACTCCGAAAGTAGGACGATGTCGTCGGCAAAGCGAAGATGGCTTAATCGATTGCCGTTTATCCAGATTCCTTTCTTAGTCCATGGTAAACCTTCCATAATATTTTGTAGGACAGAAATAAAGATTTTTGGTGAGAGCGGGTCCCCCTGTCTTACGCCTCTACTAATTTTTATAGGCGGTCCGATTTGGTCTAGCTTGACTCTACTTGAGGTTTTTCTGTATATATCTTTTATGATATTTATATAGGGGTATGGAATTGATTGTGCAAGTAGGGCGTTCCATATGCTTTGGTGAGAAATTGAGTCAAAGGCTTTGGCATAATCGACGAAAGCCAGGTAAAGTGTAGTATTAAATTCTTGGTACTTCTCGATGATTTGGTCCAGCACGTGGATATGGTCTATGGTACTATAGTTTTTTCTGAACCCTGCTTGTTCTGGTGGTTGATAAGATTCTAGTATAGGGCTTATTCTTGCTTCAATACAGGATGAGAATAGTTTGTATATACACGACATGAGGCTTATTGGTCGGTAGTTACTTACATCCGCTGGGTTTCCTTTCTTGTATAGCAATATGATTTCTGATTCGCACCATGGTATAGGGACTTCCTGTTCTTTCAAAATTTTATTAAATAGTGTGGTAATTGGTTGAAGAAGAAATGGTAAACCGATTTTTAATAATTCGTTTGAGATGCCGTCCGGGCCTGGGCTCTTGTTGTTTTTAAGCTTTTGTATTTGTTTATATATTTCTTTTTCTTGAAATGCCTCTACTTCTGTCATATTTTCGACTTCGGTTAAGTTTGTAAGAGACGCTGACTGATTTTGTGTACGGTTACTATATAAATCTCTGTAGTATGTTGTTGCAATATTCAGTATGTCGTCTCTTTTGTTATGTACATTTTCATGTCCTTTAATTCGTTCTATCCAATCTTTGTGAGTTTGTAAGTCTTTAAAAGCTCGCTTCAAGCTGCCAGTGGTGTTCAAATGTCTCTCTATTGTTCGTGCTCTGTAGGTATTGTAGTCGTGCCTAATGTACTTGCTGATTAACTTGTAGAGAGCTTTTAACTCATTTTTCATGCTTCGACTTTTGGGTTTTATTCTCTGAATTTCATTTCTTCGCGCCATTAATTGTCTTGTGTGGTCTGATATTACTGGTGACGATTTTTCATTGACTAGTGAATTCGTGAGGGTTTTATTTATGCTGTTTTTTATAGTCTTTATTAGTTGGTCGTAATATGCATTGACTGTAGGACTGGTCCGACCCAATAATTGTGAAGGCATATTGTCGCGCAGATATTCTAAGTAAGAATTTCTTTGCTTTTCCGTTTTCAATAAACTTGATGACTTTTTACTATAACTTGCTCGGCTTCTTTTTGGAAGTTGGATGTTAATTTTCGCTCTTACTGGTCGATGGTCGGATGGAAACTTTATGTTCAAAACTTCGATATTTTGACAGCTTTTCGGAAAGTTTGACATAACATAATCTAATTCGCTTTTGGTTTTACTGTCAGGTGATTTCCAAGTCCACCTTTGCCTTAGTTTCTTTTTGAAGAAGGTGTTTAATATAGATAGCTGGTTTTCGTAAGCGAACTCAATTAGTTTTTCTCCTCTATTATTTCTGGTTCCGTAGCCATATTTCTTCATTATCAGATGTTCATCAGGGCGAGGCATACCTATCTTCGCATTAAAATCTCCCATTATTATTATTTTTCTATTTCCTGCCAGTGCTAGAGCTCTATAGACTGTTTCGTAAAACTCTTCCATCTTGTTTTCGTCCGCAGATTCAGTGGGAGCGTAAACCTGAATTATGGCTATTTTGTTTTCATCGAAATCTAATGTAAGTAGAGTTACCCGTTCGGATAGCCCTGTTATTTCCACGATGTGTTTTTTCAAATATTTTTTTATAATGAAACCGACTCCGTACAGTCCTGCTGTCTCGCCTACAAAGTGAAATATAAAATCTTCATATTCTTGGATCGAGTTTCCTACTCTCCTTATTTCTGATAATCCTATCACATCAAATTTCGTGTTTTTGAGAGAATCCATAAGCTCTAGTAGTCGTTCGTAGGAAGATAAAGTTCTCGTATTGTAGGTTATTATATAGATTAGATCTTTGTCATAATCTGGAGGGTTTTGGTCGGGAGCTCCCTCGGTGACCAACCTTATCGGGAGTTCAGATAAATTGTTTTGTTTTCTTTGTTGGTATTGTAAGTATTCATTTGAGGTGGAGGGGCCCTTTGATTTTCATGCTTCATCTTTTCTTGTTACATATGTCGTAATAGAGTTCTGTGCCTTGTATTTTTTATTTGATCTTGTGGCTTGTTGTTCCTTATTATGTTGCCCTATTATTGGTGTATTTGTACGAGACGGTTCTGTTTGCTGTGGGGAGACGGAAAGTTGTCTCTTATTCGTGTTCGTTTCGTTTTTTTTGTCCTTGATGACTAACTTATCGTATTTTATGAAAGCTATGTTGCCTTTATCGGTTTCTTCCCGTTGCTTTAGTTTTAATTCCTCCCGCACCTTCAAAATTTTTGGCGGAAACTCTTCTTTTATATATATGTTGGTTCCTTCTAACTGTTTTTTGTTTTGAAGAATTTTTATCTTTTTTCCTAATGTACTAAACATGACCGCGATTGGACGTGGACGTTCACCTTTCTTGCCTACTCTTCTGACCGTCTGTAGTTCCAGTTCTAGGGTAGATACTTTCATAGTTTTGTTAAGGATGTCAATTATCTTATTTTGAAGCTGAAAATATGTTTTTTCAGTTTCTTCGACTCCGAAGAACATGAGGTTTCTTTGTACGGCATTTTTTTCTAGAATATATAATCTTTTTTCTTGTTCCTCTAGTTGAGAATGTACATTTCTTAAATCAGAGTTAAATTCCTGAAATTTTGCATCTATGTGATCTGTGATTTTTGTACTTATTTTTTCTTCTAAGCGTGGAATATGTGCCACTTGTGTTTCTAGTGACGAAAATCTGCTCTGGAATTCTGTTTTCATTTCTAAAATCAATTTCTGTAATTCTTCCATAGTTGCGGTTTGGTACTGGTAGCGACCCCTATCGCAAACTGAGTATAATATTGAAGAACCTTAATCGCTTGGTTAGATCCTGGTCGATCGGCCGATGTTCGTAACTTTCGTGACGGTGTTGATCTTCAAGTTTGCACCACTTGCGCTAGATGGCGTTGTTATCAAAATAGTTATGACAGTTACTGTGCTCTTTTATATGCATACAATTAGGTTATTTTTCAAAAAATTAGCTTTATTTTCGTTTATTTTTGCTGCACTTTGTCTATTTTCAGTCCATTTGACCCACTTGCACATACACTTTGTATTTTTATAAGGTTTATTCGTGATATTGTTTGTAGATATGTTATATGTAAACACACTGTTTTGTCTATTTCACAGGTCGTCTTTTACACTGTCCACAAATTATGTTACGAGTTGTCACCTCTGCACTTTTATTTAGTAGATTATTTCACGTTCCACTTTAATTTATACATTTTAACGGTAATTTTAATACGGAGTCGAAGTTTAAGGCTTGCACACTAGCGCCATAATTAATATTAAATGTTAATGCGTATGCGTGTGCGTGTGCGTGTGTGTGTGTGTGTGCATTGCATAAAATTTCAATTTAACCTCCTTGTCGCACCAGTGCATTGTTTTTTTTCACCGTTTACTTCCAGAGAGCAAAGGGCCGGTCACTCTGAAGGGCCGCCAGCACGCTACACTCTCCATATAATCGTAGTTTGGTTCTCATTATGGTTCCCCCTGTTTTGGCATTTTTTTTTTGTAAGAATTCTATTTGGAATAATCTATGTAGGCATAATTGATTTTGCGCATAAACTGTTGTGGCAGAATCGAAATTCGCATAGTTCGATTACGCCAAATTTCAATAGTCCGAATATTATTTGTGCATAATTTTGATGCTCCGAATCATGTTCACGCATAAAATATATGAGTATATTATGTTTTTACGCCAATTATTTTAAAAATTATGCGTAAATATAATCGGCCATAACAATTGTAGGTATGCAAATTTCAATTCGGCCAAACACATTTTAGGAATTTTAGAAATTCTATTAAGTAAGGTTTTGCCGCATTAACGTTCGGCGAAAACCGAATATGCCAAGTCTGTTATGTGAAAAACGTTTCGGACAATCAAAGTTATGCCAAATAGAGGGAACCCTCTCATTATAAAACAACATTCTGGAATAACATGGAACTTTGTATACACAATAAGATCTACGTCGAAAACTGGTTTTTAGGCTAGAAATTAAAATAGAAAAAAAATGATCGAGTAAAACGTTTTACATACAAACCCTCATCGCTTAATTTTTTTCCTAATTTATAGCAACAGAAACTTTCTGACCTAGATATGGCGGATCGGTGTGTGTAAAAAGTTTCAAATTAACCTTTAATCACTTAAAGTTCACTAAGAAAACGAAAACGTCGAGTAGCCTGTGAGTCTCCACGTCCATACCGTTAAGGAACAAACTCCGTTTGCATGGAGAGGCGACAGGAGCTGAGGACTCCGAGGAAACACCTAATATCTAACTGTTACATGCCTTAATGGTAACGCGAACTAAACACACAATCATAAATAGCGGACCGTAAGTAAATTGTACCTTAGGGGAGTACGTAATTAAATAGTTCCCGCAGACGTTTGTCGAGATTTACTGGTTGCACCTGGAGGTTCCCAAGATAACTGAACGCATGCAATCCACACTTCCTGGTCTGGTTTTTGTGCGAAGACGGTGGCCAAGCATATTGACTATCCCTAAGTAAGAGATCACCGAATTGTGAAGACAACTCCAACTTCTGGAAGCGTGTGATTTTTGCCATTTTTATCGCTTACCTAGCTGCCGCGTGGCTTCGCCCGCGTATTGATTTTGGATGAGTAGTTGCTGAGATTACACATTACATACAAGCAGTGGCCGTCAATAGAATTTGCTAACTATGTAAACAAACCGCCATATTGAAAGACAATTTCAATATTTTTTACATAGCTTTGTGTATGTTTGCTTATTGTGTATTAGCTTTTTTTTTAATACAACGACGGTTGCAAACAAGCGTACGGCCCGCCTGATGGTAAGCGGACACCGCAGCCTATAGACGCATGCAACCCCAAAGGAGTATCATGGGCGTTGCCGACCCTTGATATGTTTGAGGATTCGCCGTGTTGACAGCTGAAGGAACAAATTCCCTCGCTCTCAACACAACGCATCCTCGGGAGCTCTGGCGACCTTGCTCACCTCCAGGAACACAACACTACTACAGAGCAAGTAGTAGTGTTATTATGGCTGTGGTCTTCCGCAAGGCGGAGGTACTTCCCCAGTTGGGCTGCTCCACATTCGAGCGGGATGACATTTCGCTGTGCCCTACCTCACCTCTAGTTTTGTGTAGTTTTGTAGCATAGATTTGTTTACATAGTCAGCAAATTCCATTGACGGCCACTTTACAATCTCACAGACTTCCTGTTTTTAATATATCCGTCAGTCCGTCACCCTCGCACTCGCATATATCTTAAAACTTGACTGATACTCTGTCTCGCCAGCGATAAGTTATTTGAATTAAAAGTTCAAAACATCCCCTACACAACAAACATAGCTAAGACTAAGAACCACGTCGATAGAAAAGTTTTTGTATTTAATAAAATCCGCGCTCTAATAGGTTCATCCGTTTGGGACCTACTACGCCACAGATACATACACAGATACACATTTCAAACTTATAACACCCTGTTTTTCGTGGGGGGTTATATAAATGACAACTATCAATCTCGTGCTGTGCAAAGTTTAAGAATAACAACTCTTTTCTTGAAGGCCCCAACTTAGGTTCAATGCATACGTCAGGCTCCCAGATCCAGTTTTGCTATCAGGGTGTGCGAAGCAGCTCCTAGGGTTTTTGATGTGCCACTGACACTGTGTTGAAACTGTTGTAAGCGCTCGAACCTGGCGTGTGGGTTGGGCCTTCTTTCTTTATAAATACTTTGAATGGACCAGGAAACTACTAGGTGGGCGCCTCTGCCTTTTCTCCTACAAAACGGAGGAGACAAAACAAAACCCATGTTATGACCTAAAAGAAAGGTTGGCAATGTATGTGTTCAGGAATCTACTGAGAGCCAATTCCACAACTCTTTGTAGAATAACAATCTCTGAAACAAATCTATAAAATTAAACGCGTTTAACAATATCGGAGCCGAGATAATTCAGTTTTAAGTTTTTTTATAACTTCAATTTGTGGAAATATATATTGCAAATATCTCGGCTCCGATGCGTTTAAGAGTAGGGTCATTTCGCCGGTTAGCGACCACCTAATTTAATGTGCCGGTGGGCGACCACTTAAGCTGAGTTGGTGAACTGAAAGGATATTTTCTCGGTTTTTTAGTAGATTTCTATTCTAAAACAACAAAAAAATGCATGTACAAGTAATTGTCTCAATAGGGTGTGTAGAATTGATGTTATCTTCAATAGAAAAAACCTTCTCCTTCAGGTGGTCGCTAACCGAAGGTGGTCGCGTAACCAGCGAAATGACCCTATTACATTTTGTAAAAAAATATGTTGTTGTGAATAGATCTATCATAAATAATAATCTACCTCTTTTACGAGTAGGTAGCCGCTCACCTAAAAAAATGACAACACTTTTGCCAATACTCTTTGTGATAGAAATGTTTCGATAGGAAGTCAATTTGAGATGCACATTCCACATTCCAATTTAATATTTATTTGTTTCTACGCTCTACTTGATATGCGTCGAATAAACGTTTCAGAACATTTAAATTTTAAATCAACTGGTAAAGCAAAATATAAGTCTCCAACGAGACTCCAATAGCCGACTTATGAAGCCGCGCCCCATTCGTGATCTTTACTAATTTGTAATTTGCCAAGTGACGTATAGAACGATTACGATTATACCACCATACACATAATATAACATTTTCATGTATTCAACAACCAACTAGTGACCTCTATGAGAATCTGTACATCCTACATAGTTACTTCAGCATTAAAGTAACTATGTGAACACGCACTTAGTTCCGGAAAATGCCCTTAGGTGTCGCTAATCCACGAATTACTGCACGTTTTACTATTACGCGACAAGATGGCGCTATACTCAATATACGCTCTCCTACGTCAGATAATGCTATAGTATGTATGCTAAAACCTCTCGCAGAGTTGTGGAAATCGGGAAAAGCCACCCCGGATACGGTTCAGTCGGTACGGGACACTCGGAGCGCGAACTGCCCTCCAATTCAAACCGGCAAAAATCCATACTAAACATTATTAAAATCATTTGCGGAATTATTTTGTAATACCTTTATTGTAAAATCTCATGTTGTTGCTTTGAATTTGCTGGATTTTTATCGTTGCTTAGTAAGTTGTGGAGTGAGAGAAACTTTGAAACTATTTAATATTAGTCAGTGGGGATTTCTGAAGTCGTTCGCGAGATAGAATGATCGGTAAGTAAAAGTTTATGCCTTGTAATACATGTAATATGTTGACCAAGCAAATACAGACAGAGTGCTGAAGATTACTGGAAGAAGAAAGTTATTTGCCCATTCGAAGACAAAGAATATTCACCACCAAACTGTTGCTTTTCTTCAGCGGATTGGGAATGTGAGATATTCCATGAATTTTATGATTAGAAGTCATACATGTATTATAAAATATCTTTCAGTGCCTGATTTTATATGTTCCTTTGTGCGATGCCTGAAAAGTGCCATGTTCCCTTTTGCGAAGACATTGTAGATTTTAAGATAGGGTGAGTTTCATGGATTTTTGCTTGACACGATGAATTCTAAAGCGGTATAAGTACTTAATACTTATATTCAGCTCAGCAAATACATACCTAGTTATTTTTTATTAGTTATTTTATGCACGAACAAAACCTAAATTAACTAACTATGGATACCTAGTACAGATACGCATGCTGGTATATTAGCTAACCAACTATAATTATTGATACCTGCGAATACAATCACCGGTCAAATTGTTGACACTAACAAATAACATAACATACTCGTATTATACTAATAAATTCATAACAATTAAATACATTTTTGGAGTTATTTAGAAATGTTATATTACTATACGAGCAAAATTCGTTCATTGATTTTGGCTGTAAATGGGTGCTCACAAGCGGATCTAATAATTGTGATAAGATTTACAAAATAGAGATTTACGAGGATGAAAAATTTCCTGGAATAATCTTTTTTCCGAAAATACCAAAGAACCCGAGCAAATTTCGTCCTCCCGGGTACAATGTGTATTGTGTAAAATGAAAAGCCTCACCATTGCAATATCAGTTCCTGGATCATGAATAACGACGTCTTGATCCTGAATTATTTCCACTCATATCATTCAATAACTTTTTGGGCAATATGGCTCCATCATAGCCTTGATAATTCCAGCAATGTCGACAAACGTAGTTATATTTTCTTTGAATATCGAGTTTGCCCAGTTGTATCATTGAAAGCTGTACAGATTTTGACAAAGGTAACAACTCAAATTTATTGTGTCACTTCGTTGCCAGAGGTTGAATCTCGGTAGGTTTAGATACGAAAAAACCGGCCAAGTGCGAGTCGGACTCGCGCACGAAGGGTTCCGTACCATTATATATAATAATAAGTTACAATAGAATTTGTACGAAACTATTACTTCTTGAAGTACATTTTATAAGTTGGTCGACTATTACTCGTAAACGTGTAAAGCCTACTTAGCTGTGATAGTTTTCCTTTTAACTTCGTTATATGTACTACTACCATGAATTTTTTCACATATCCCAAAACAACCATTTAGCTAGCAGGGGGTGGGGACACTGGAGTCTAACAAAAATTAGCACTTTAAGGCTTAATATTTCACAAACGGATCGTTTAATCGAAAAATTGTGTTCACAAACCCCCAATATTTTTAAAAGACCTATCCAACGACACCCCACACTATGGGGTAGACGACAATAAAAAAAATCATCCCCACTTTACATGTAGGGGAGATACCCTAAAAAAAATGTTTTTCAAGATTTTATTTTACCACTTTGTCGGCATGACTAATATGTATATTCATGCCAAGTTACAGCTTTCTAGTACCAAGAGCCTCTGAGCTAAGCTGCGGACGGACGGACGGACGGACGGACGGACATAGCGAAACTATAAGGGTTCCGTTTTTGCCATTCTGGCTCCGGAACCCTAAAAAGGGGGAACCTTCGCAACTTTATTACGTTTTTATGAGCTCAGTTTTTCCTCCCTACGGTACTTTTTGGAGTTCAATAGACAGGTGGCATGGCAAAGCGCATTTTTAAAATGTTTTATATATCTTTCACTGTTCGTGTGTAAGTAGCTAAGTTTTTTTTTTTTTTTTTTTTAATCTTATTTTAAGGAGCTTGGTCGTTAAACGACAATGTCGCTCCATACGTCCGCTACTGGAGATATAGCTATCTAATACACAATTTGTAAGCCTTATAAAATGATTTAGCTTGCGCTGACTCAGGATCAGCCAGCGCCGTATTACAAAATCCGGTGTGGTAGGTGGCGCGAAGGGACTCCCCCCGTACACATTCCATCAAGATGTGATATACATCCTCTATTACCTGGCAGTCATCACAGTATGGGTTGGACACTTTTCCCATAAGGAACTTAAATTTATTAGTGGGAACATGTCCAGAGCGGAGTCTCAACGCTATTACAACATCCTGTCGAGAAAGAGAACACTGAGCTATCCAAGGAGACTGTAACGGCTCAGGCTGGATAGTCCTGTACCAGATACCTTTTTCTTGGGACCGTTTGTCGAAAAACTCTTTCCATAAATCGGCACAGTACTTCCTGACCTTACGCAGGGTTTCAGTGTAAAATGGCACCGCTTGTAGAACTGTACCTTCGGAAGAAGCTTCCTTAGCTAGTCTGTCTGCTATTTCGTTACCGGCGATACCTACGTGAGACGGGATCCATTGTAAGACCACATTTTTGTTTCTGGATTTGTGCTTCTGAATGAGGTCTAAAATTAAATAAGCTGTCGGTGTTCCTCGATACATCGAGGTACATCGAGCTATGTGTTGTAAGGCACTCCGGGAATCGGTATATATTACTATATTGTTTGCCTGTATGGACTCTAAGTAAGCCAATGCCTCGACAATGGCCTGTAGCTCGACTGACATAATAGATATTTCAGCGTCAATTTTAAAACATATTCCTATTTTCAACTGTACATCATAAAAAGCTGCTCCAGACCCATTCTCGTCTTTCGACCCGTCTGTGTATATTTGATAAAACTGCGGATACTTGTTATCGACAAATTTACTGACCTCTTGCTGCAAGGTGTGACTACTATACTGCTTTTTTGCCCTAGTAATAGCATCAATCTTGGTACATATATTTAATGAGATGTTAACATAATTTACCCACCAATCGAGTGAAAACATTTCTAATTTGTCGCTACAGTGTACTAAAACGTTCTTAAATAATCCTTTTTGGAGTTCAATAGACAGGTGGCATGGCAAAGCGCATTTTTAAAATGTTTTATATATCTTTCACTGTTCGTGTGTAAGTAGCTAAGTTGTCCATCGCAATTTGCAAACCATTTTCAGTTACTTGCCCGTATCCGAATGGGCTGTCGGCATACATGTATACATACAATGCAATATGGTAGCACCACCGAGCTGATCTGATGATGGAAACAGAAGGAGGCTGTAGCAACTCTCAAACTACACAAGATAATACCCGTCGTGGTTGGGCCCACTGGAACACTCTCAACGAGTAGTTGATGACTATACAGTCAGCAATAAACGTTTGCACAGCCAAGTGTAATAACACTTATAACTGCATCATAGGACTTACTGAGAAATATGTTCCATCGCTCTTATGTCAGCGGTTTAAAGTTTTGGTCCATATATTCAAATATGAGAGGATTAAATCGATACATATTTTGGCACCAAAAAAAATGTTTTGACGAAATATTATTTCTTTATGTGCCATACATCATATGCGACCACGTACCGGAAGGCGCGGCGTGGGTAGGCCCCCGACAAGGTGGATTGATGACCTGGTAAAGGTTGCGGGAGTCCGCTGGATGCGGGTGGCGCAGGACCGGTCGCTTTGGCACTCTTTGGGGGAGGCCTATGTCCAGCAGTGGATGTCTTTCGGCTGATATGATGATATGTCATACACAGCTACGGTAGCCTAGTGGTTCAGGCATGCGGCTGTCAAACGGCGGTCGTGGGTTCGAATCCCGGCTCGTACCAATGAGTTTTTGGAAGTTATGTACTTGTTATGTTCTTGCACATCTGCGAAGAAATTCAAAGGTCTATGTTAAGTCCCCAACTCGCACTGGGCCAACGTGTGGACTACAGCCCGTTCCCTGTCACCCATGAGAGAAGGCCTGTGCCCAACAGTCCGACGTATAAAGGCTGATTGATTATTATTATGTGTCATACTGTTTTGGCTGACTTGGGGACATGATAATAATTCCTGTTACATTATCTCAAGTCTTACAAAACCTATTACCTACAGGTAAGTACGCTTATTTAGCATGCTCTTAACACATGAAACCTCGGAAGCCCGCACATTACTTAATTTTGTATGTTTTTTTTAAACAATGTCTAACAAAACACTTATTTCGTATCTCTCTATTGACGTGAAATATCTAACATACTTACACTAAATCTACATATTTGGGTTCGTCTTTGACGTCTCTAAAAACGTGTGGTTTTCATTTTAAACTAATTAAAGTTATGACCAGTAAACCAATTTTTTGGCCTAAAATTGTTTAACTTTGATGCCAAATATCTCGAAATGAACTTTGAAGTAAATATGGGATACTATATTGCGTAAAGCTGTTCTTGTTAATATAATAAGCTAAAAAAAACATTAGAAAACTAAGGGATTCAGATAGAAGGTCATTGGCGTATGGGAGCCCCTTAAGCAAAGGCGGCGAGGCCGGTTACTAACAGCATCTGAAGATCCGGGTTGTTATCTATGATACTTACTGAATTTTAGTAAACCTTGAGAGTTTATAACTTTTACAGTTAATTTGCCCTCTTACTTGACTATCCTACTCGCTTTGCAGTTGGTTAGGCAATATTATACAACTTAACCATGGAAATAGATTCAAAAAAGTCGACTTCGACCGAATCGGATCGGATCGGAATTAGTAACTAGCAGTAGGTAACTAACATCCAACTGGACGCTCATCTTTATGTGCAGTCAGCATCAAAAGTAGCTGCGCAATCGAAGACTTCAAAAGCTCTTATTCCCTTTTAATAAAGACTTTTGACATCTTCCTTTGCACAGTTACTTTTGATGCTGACTGTACATACAATGGTCGTCTCTTTACCCGCCTGCCCCAAACGTCATGATGAATTTTGGCATGTAAGGTATCGTTGCATTCCTTGTACTCGTAAGATCCCCAGACGTGATATACTTATTTGAATATCAAAGTTTATTATAAACAATATTTTTTAGTAAAAACACAACAACAGATAATAAAGGCTTAAAAAAGGACGAAAAAAAACTAACGTTAGTAAGTATAAATTAATATGATTAAACATTTACAAAAAAAATATTTCATTTCACTTGTCTTTCTGTAGGTACATTACGATATTTGTAGTAAGTACATACCTACTTGTTTATTTCAGAAAATAGCATAATTCATTCAGTTTATACGATAGTTATTCAATCTTGTAGGTAATTGTGTTGACATTTGGGTGCTATATGCGTCACCACCTTGGTGGAATAATAAGGTCAATTCTTCATAAGTCTATCAAAAGTGTACATGTTTATCTATGGCGATGTGAATCCCATAAATATATTACGAGTATACTAGGTTCCGCCCGCAACTTCGTCTGCGTGGACCCGGGATAAAAACTATCCTATATTTTAATCCAGACTATATTCTATCTTCGTGCACAATTTCATCAAAATCGGTTGAGCCGTTGAATCGTGATTGAGTAACAAACATCCAAACATCAACACCAAATAACAAAAGCTGTGTACATATATATAACAGAGATGTGTTATGGAGATAGCATTGTACTATATACAAGTTACTCTCTTATTTAGATACACCCATAATAACTTTACCAAGAACACGAAGGCGACGGGGCTTCACCTCGTTTGCTTACACCGCAATGTGGGACTCGGTTTTCTGACATCCAATATCTGGGTAAAAGCTACCGAATATTTCGCTGGCAAGGAAATCTAATTACGAATCCTTTTGAAAGTTTTTTTTTATGATTAGGGACGAAACATCCGAAAGAAGGTGAGTGTTGGCCCGGCGGTATCGGAGATGAGGTTTTATTTAACGGCGTCGGTACTTGCTGTTTTATTTAACGGCGTTGGTACTTGCTGTTTTCATGTAGTTTTTACTCCTCCGTTCGTTTTTGTGCTGCTCATACTACCTTCACTGATCATAAAAGTATTAACATTTAAACACAAATCGTTGTATAACTAGATTGTCCCCTGGTATATATTTTATGTTTAAATACCAAAAATTCGTCGTTGTAATCTTCATTTCATTTGTTAAATTGAAAATGAACGTGAGACAGATAAACATAAAAATATGCCTTAAATGAAATGAAAGTTTATTCACGAGAACATATAGTACAATGGATGTTATAAGTGTTATTGACCCTTATACATTCTGCCTTAAGGCATGTGAAAATAGTTATTATGACATGACTATGTCATACATGTCAAAATTAAAATTAAATTTAAATGCGTGCAAATATTATTAGTTATAAATGTCATCATCATCCTCCTAGCGTTATTCCCGGTTGTGCCCCTAAAGGAGCCTGGGGTCCGCTTTGACACCGAATCCCAAGATTTGGCATAGGCACTAGTTTTACGAAAGCGACTGCCATCTGACCTTCCAACCCAGAGGGAAAACTAGACCTTATTGGGATTAGACCGGTTTCCTCACGATGTTTTCCTTCACCGAAAAGCTAACGGTAAATGTTCCGTACATAAGTTCCGAAAAACTCATTGGTACGAGCCGGGATTCGAACCCACGACCGCCGCTTAACAGCCGCATGCCTGAACCACTAGGCTACCGTAGCTCTGGTTACAATTTGAGGTATATAAAAAATACACGCTGTATTAAAGTGCGAACATTTGAAGTTGTTTTTATTCTGCTACCTACTTATACTTTATCTCCAAGTTTAGGCATAAGACATTTCGTAATCTACCTTATGGTAAGATAAAAGTTTCGGGATAACAGTTAAATAAATCGAGTTTTCTTAGTTACTTAGTTATAAATGTCAAGATACTAAAACTTATTTTTAATAGAGACGCGATAAAACAGACAAATTAATTAAATATAATTTAGCGCTTACGCTGAAAAATGTTACCTACCTACTTCAATACTACATGTCACGAAAGAAGACTACGAAACCTCAAACCTAACGGTCCGAGCTCTTTGTCAAAGAGCTTACATATTTGCAAAATAATAATTCAATACCTGTATCTAACATTGTATCCCAAAGCCTAGCCAAGTTGTCCCACACAAAAAGGTAGCGTTCCAAACACAGATATAGATATACACTAGATGACTTAAGAGGCTGACAAGACCTAATTTGGTGAAATTGATGTTATTTAAGCAGTTTTTTAAGTAAAACTATTTGTACTAGCTCATCAAATAAAATATATGTTAATATTCACCATATTTCATAGACCGTGGACGGGCTCGATACATAATTGGACGAAATCGGCTCGATAGAAAATAATTGCAAAGATTGGTCTTAAAATCACATTAAACAGTTCTATGTCTTTATTTTTTAGTGGGTCTGGAATTAAAAACATGAAGTCAACATATTCATACCTAAACCGCTAACGAGTCATATTTCACAAATAATCCACCCTTTTATTATTTCAATATTTATATAATAATCTTCAAAAACCGGGCCGCCCAGTAACACTCGCTCTCGTTTACTCTGATACAAATAGACAGTGTGCGCGCTATCCAAATCCTCAATGGCATTTTGGTGTTGACAGCGTCTTAAACACCTCAATCTGTATGAACACCGACCGTGTCACTTTTTTCTACCTACTGTGACGTCACAAGGGCGAATTAGTGATGTGAATTCCCCGTTGTCCTCGCTAAATCGATTCTGCAATAAGACATTTTCTTAATATTCACGGACAACCGGCTACCATAACAGACGCACGCGGAATGTCAGTCGGACGGCCAACTCGGAGACCGAGTTCGGACACGCGAAGTAGATGCATTTGCGTGATCTATGTATATTTATATCTGTGGTTCCAAACGTATCCTTTGATTCCCGGGATATCCTTTTATCTTAAGCCACTAAGTTGCGAGGGATTTCGGGTATCCAACAAAATGGATTACGTAGGTACCTGTCCTTTATGACGACTGCCGTATAAGTTGTACGCCGGAACCCCGTTACTTTTATTGCATATGGTAATGGCAGAGTGGCTTGAGAGTTTAAATTTGTTTATCGGATCTTCATTTTTATTTCTGGTAGGTACAGTCAGTCAGTAATTTATGAGTTGGTTAGTAGCAAGTTGTTCTTGCAGTTTTTTAACAGACTCCAAAAAAGAAGGAGGTTCTCAATAGGGGGTGTAGACTCGAAAATTATTATTACTCCAAAAGAAAGAAGGCAAAAAAATATGCCTAGTGACCGAAATCCCATTCAGATATGTCAAAGAATTACGATGCTACAACTGTTTTAATATTGCTTGTAAGAGAGAGAAAACGCAAACAGTGTGTGACGTCACGTTACGCGAGGCTGCCGGGGGGCCGCGTCGCGGGCGGCGCCGAACACGACGGGGCGCGGCACGTTGCCGTCTATTAGTGACGTCACAATCATCAAGCGTCATCGTTTCATATGAAGTTGCGTTTCGCGAAAAAGGGACAGAACATACCCCTTCTCAAAACTTTGGTCACCTATAACTTCGTGATTGTTTAACCTTTTGCGTGATTTTTTATATTATTTAGTATCTACACCCGTATTCATCGCAATCTTAAATGTTGTATGTATGTTCCCTAATTACTCGAACCCGCCTGGACCGACGAAACTGGACTGGAAGTCTATGCACGTTAAATGACACGTACATATACACGTAATTTAAAAGGTCACAATGTAGACAACTCATTTGTTTCCAGCTAATAATCCTATGAAATACGAGACGAATGAAAATAACTTTAAAAAAGTAAAAGGACATCATCGTTATTGAAAAGTTTCTCAAAGACATGGAAACTTAAGTCAGCACGAAGAGGATTCATTGCCGGGAGCTTTCTTACTTTTAATGGAAAACGGCGGAGGCTCGGCTGATCGCCCGATGTCCGGAATTCTCTTTTGTTTCGTTTCATCTGATTTGACTTCTTGCAAAACGAATTTAACCCTTAGATGCATACAGCAACAAAAATGATACAACTGAAGTGTAACAAGTAAGTAATAAAATTAATATCAATTATAGACTTTGTCAAACTTGACACGTCATCGAATGTCAAAATTGATGTGGTTTGAATTGTGCATAAGCCATTCCTGAAGCAAAGTGGTTGATACCATAATAATACATCCAAGGTTAAAGAAGTTAAACTATGTTGTCCGCAAATATTTATATTTTATTATTACTGACATGCATGACATAAATGCGTGTACAGATCTTTATCTCCCTATTTTTTTACAGATATTATTCATGTCGTCGTTGCGTCGTTGTATGTGCGATTGTCAAGTGTCAATAATGCGTTCCGAAATGAAGTCTCACTCTCTCAGTGCGTGATACTTGTTTTTCATCTCTCATACTCTGAAAGTAGGTCATTGTCATTAGGTCATTTATCTAAACAGCGGGTTGAAAGTGAAGCATGTCGCCCCTTAGGGCTGAAAAGTAATAAAAAATAAAAAAAAGACCGGGTTGCACTCCGCGAGTGCCGGCAGAAGTGAAAACTCAATAACATTGTAACAGGTTTTCGATCAGGTCACGTGACATCTTACGGTGTTACCCTAAAAATGAATTTGACGCAAATTTATAAACAATTATCAATTATTTAGGCGGACGGGCCGCGGGAGCGTTGGGTGCGAGGGGCGGCGGCAAACACAATACCAATTTGTTTTTGCCATTACCAAATATTTTTCAAAGCTTTATCTCTTTAGGAATAACGTCTAAATTCGAACTATTCGAATTCGTAAGAACGGCAGACTGCGGTGGCGACCAAAATATTCACTTGTTTTTGCCGTTGGTAAATATTTTTCTAAGCTTTATATCTTTAGGAATAACGCCCAAATTCGAACTATTCGAATTTGCTCAATAGCAAAACGGTGAAGGACGCGTTGGTATTATTTCAAATTTATTTGCAGAATATGCTATTGCAAAAAGTGTTTAGCGGCTTTATACTCTTACGAATAGCGTTCAGTTTTTAATGAAGTCGAATCGGCTAGCAGCAAAAAGTGACCCCCTTCACATCTGACGTCACAAAACTCTGTCGCGTATTTAACAATTTTTCCCCATCCCAAAAAGTGCTCAGCGCCGCTAAAGAAGTTTTCACTTCAAAAATGTTATGGCAGAAACAGCCACAGTTTCAGAAAATTGTATTGTAAACTTGTTGACAATCATGCGTTATTTTTTTAAATATTGATGTTAAGTTAATTCTTGTATGACTATTATTGGTGTTTGAAGACTATTGAATATTTTTTTAAGTATTCGTACTACTAACTGCTTCAGAACCGCGTCCTAAAGTCATTAAAAAAATAGCAATTGCAAAAACTTATACTGCCACACATCCATAAAATTGTGTTGATTTTTGAAGCCTGTTGATAATAAAATTATGATGGTTTTAATTCTTTACATATTCTTTATTACTATGTTATGACCTTGGGAACTTTTTTATATTTTTATTTATTTTATTTTACTTATATTAGGTTTCTTTAGTCTATTTAAGTGTTTTGTTGTTTTCTATTTTGTCGTCATTATTATTAAATTTCATGTTATATATAAATAAATTTAATAATATAATTTTTCATTAAAACACAATTCAAATTAGTTTTACAGTACATATGGTGCTACTTTCCCGCACTAGTGCGGAAAAGAGCACTTTTCGTGCATATGTCGAAACTTTAAAGAGCCATATGTACAGTAAAACGTTGTACGATACACGTGCGAATAGGTAATTTGCAACTCGTGTCAATTTAAAACACTCCCTTCGGTCGTGTTTTAATTTACCCACCACTCGTTGCAAATTTCCTATTTTCTGCACTTGTATCGTAAATAATTATTTTGATATAACAGCTTCAAAAGCGCCTCCAAGAAACGGCCCATACACAAACATTATTAAAATCTGACTGATTTAGAAAATATTTATGTTTTTGCCTTTCATTTCATGTCCTCGTACCTATTCGAAATGACAAGTAGAGTGTTTAACTCGGGGAAAGCAACCCATTTCAGCCTTGAACTATTGGCGAATTAAATATCTCGTGGCTTTCAGCCCTCGGTTACTCGTAACAATCTACATACTATTTACCACTAGTGGTTCTAAATCTAAATCTTGTGCTAAACTAATAAAAGACCTGGATACCTCATGTCATTGTACATGCAAAGTTTCGTTACAATCCAACACGTAGTTTTAAGATGAGACGTAACTACGTTTGTATGGAGAATCGAGCTTACTGCAGTCTCTTAAGGCCCTCTTAGCCATTTATGCTGCTGACTGTCCCTTTTTATGTACCCTACGTATATGCCAGTGACATAAGGGCAAACGAATTTTAACGGTATTTTAATTAAAATAAGTGTGATGGACGTTTATGAATAACCTTTGATTATGCATACTTACTCGTAGTTACCAAGGCGTGAGGTTGTTCGAGATAAGTTGTGATCTACCTATGGCAACCTAGGCTTAGGCTTGCACAAGTCAGCGTCCCTGATTCAGCAATGCTACCACGAAAATCGAATCTCGAAGTTCGTATATCTCTGTGTCTGTCGCTCGAGTACCATAAACTATAAGTGCGATAGAGACGGAGATATACAGCTCAGCTTCTATGACAAGGTTTCGGGATTATGGAATGCCATGTACCGGAGTACTGTCAACTGTTTTGTCAATAAGCGCTCGAATATGACGACTAACGCGAGTGCTTTGAGCCCAAACAGTGTCAGGGAAGTGGGAACCTGATCCGTGTAGCACAAGACCACGGCAAACTGTGTCGCACAATGACACTTGTCGCGTTCTGACAAGTAGCAGTGTACGAGACGGATGTCTTATCTTCAGCAATGTAACTTGACAGTTGTTGGCAAATTGACTATTGACCGCAACCGCAAGCCGCGCTAGTGTGTATCAAGCTTAAAATAAATACACACGTATCCCGCCAACGTGAAAGCGACGTTATTAAAAAAATAACAACGTATTCAACGCTTTTTTTTTTTTTATATTATTTCTTGAAATATTCAACAGGACAACAGGACCCATCAAAATCGAAATTGATTTTTTTTTTCTGCAACTATGCCAGCACGGCTACTACGCGACGGCGCGCGAGCTCTCTCGATTTTTCTCGCACTATCCGTCTCTACACAAAACACAACACTTAGAACAAGATGTATAGTGCGAGAAAAATCGAGAGTATGTCGCGGCCGTCTGATATGACATGATAGACGTGCTGGAGGGCTTTTTCTCTTCATATCTCTTGTCATCATAAATTATATGCTGATACTTGTATACTTATAATAAGTAATAACTGACCATAATCAATTAATCAGAGGTCAAACTTACACTGGTATTCATTAACACTGGTTGTTGGTAAGCAATGTGAATACCAGCCCCGGAGTTTCGCCATTACGTCGAGATGGAACTTCTTAATTGCCGCCGTACATCGAACCGTCAACACCGTACATCGCTACATCATTGATGCGGTTTTTAATTAAAACTCTTACCTACTATACTGTAGTGGCGGTCTACGTATTATGTCACTTCTGAGACGGAGAGGTTTGATGCATGGTAGAATAAAGCCCGCATCACACTGGCGCGGCCTAGCCGCGCCGGTCAATAGTAGACTGGTCATTATATATTATTTACCGCCACCGCAGGTCGCGCCAGTGTGATTCAGGCCTTTAACTAGGAATGTCGTTCCCGATGACGTCCCTGACCTACGTCACACGAATGTTGCCGTTATGCAAAGTTGGCACATTAAAGTTGCTATTGACTAAGATCTTCAATATAAACAAGGAGTTTCGTTAATAAAAAAATGTGTTAGTGTGAAAAGAAGAATTGAGGCATTGATTCATAGAAAATTACGTATAGGTACCTACCAGCGAACGAAAAAACCAGAGAATGCGAGCTCCTTACAAATTTCTACCTAAACACGTGCCCAAAACCCGGTATGCGCATGTTCGAACTAAGCGGCTGCCTGGCATCGTTTTGACACCCCGCCCCCACCCCCGCATAATGGCAATGGCACCCATTCTGTGGGGCCATTTTGCGGCGCTACTTAGACTTCTGTTTTTTTCGTTCGCTGGTAGGTTAGGTACCAAGTTTAAGGACAATCCAAACACATAAATACCGGTTGCTTGTGATGGGTTGAGGAACAGACATAATGTTTTTTGCGCTTAAAACTAAGACATCATCAATATCAAGAGTTTCTCGCTTTAATAAGGCCTTCTCGTAACATTCGTCACGAAATAGTTTTAACATCACGTACCAAAACTGTTTACATTTCTAGAATTACAATAATGTAATTAAATTCGAGAAGTTCCCGCGGTTTCTGGCACAGATGGCAGCGGCTATTAGTTCGTATGACAAAACTCCTTCCAGATTGAAACGTAAAGTTCCACACGAGATTAGGTTTGCGTTGCGAGGATGATGTATTGTTCTTAATAAACAGTATACCGTGCTGTGCACATACGTAGTTTAGATTTCGTGCAGATGTGGTCCATGATCAATATACCTAACACATTCACTGCCAAGAATCGCTACGTGCTACGCTCGTAGCCGATCCCGTGGATTGCCTCATGCTCATAATATGTAGCGGGAAGCAACTACGGCGTAGGCGCCCCCTAATAGGCGAGTTCCTGGCAGTAAATGTGTTAACACAATTACTGCCAGGAACCCGCTACTTATTAGCGGGAAAACCACGGGATCGGCTACGAGCGTAGCGCATAGCGATTCTTTGGCACTGAAGTGTCACGGACATCTCACATAACTAATATATATCACTAACTTGTAGTCTCGTGAAATCGGTCTAAGTTACTAATATATAGGTCTAAACCTGCAACTGGTCAAAAGGCCAGTCGTTTTTGGCCAGTGTTGCCAGTTTTATTATTATTATTTATTATTGGGAGCCTGTAGTTTCTAGTGTTCTCGACCCTGAGCTTCTTGTGGCCAATCTTTTGAGAACGAGTCTAGCTCGTCCCGCCATCGCCGGCGAGGCCTGCCGCGTCTCCGTCTTGAGCTATCGGGTTGCCAGTCAGTGGCGGCTTTGGCCCACAGTTCACTCGGCATGCGGAAGACATGACCAGCCCACTCCCACTTCAACTTAGCCGCTTTCCGAGCTACGTCGACCATTCGAGTTTTGAAGCGCAGTGTGATGGTGTTCCGGATACGATACGATTCATTTGACACCTAATATGCTGCGCTTCATGACTCGCTGGCAAACTCAGAATCCTATACTATTAAACGAGCAATATTTGTATGTATGTATGTACATGTATTTGCATGTATTTTTATATATATATATATACTAGCTTCTGCCCGCGACTCCGCGTCCGCGTGGAACTCGTTTTTATCGTAACTCCGTACAAACTTTCAACCCCCATTTCACCCCCTTAGGCACTGATTTCCGGGATAAAAACTATTCCATGGGCTTCCTCGGGACTCAAACTATGTCTATACCAAATTTCAGCCGTACAAACTTTGCACCCCTATTTAACCCGCTTAGGTGTGGGTTTTTCCAAAACCCTAAAATTACTTTTCTTGTATTGTAATAAGGAATCCATACACAAAGTTTCAATCTCTCCCTTAAAATGTTACTCCATCCCCATAAAAACCCCCCCTTGAGGGTGGAATTTTCAAATATCCCTTCTTAGTGGGTCCTTACGTCATATAAACTACAGTAGAATTATTTGGGGTTTACCACTGACAGATAGTTTGCCTTCATTTAATTTTCAACTTTAACCATATCAACCTTCCAACTTCAATCATACAAATTAAGTAGTTATTTCTAAATCGGTAGACGTGGGTAACAGTATTCTGAAAATTGCTTTATTTGTATGACATTAAAGTTGAAAATTAAATGAAGGCAAACTATCTGTCAGTGGTTAACTAACATTAATCGTACAGTACCTATTGTGAAAAAAACAGCTTTCTAGGTTCAACGGTTTGGGCTGGGCGTTGATTTAAGTGAGAGAGTGAGTCAGTCAGGACTTTTACGTTTATATATTTGCAATCATGTTCTAGGGGTTTACGTGAGCGCGAAATCGATATAGCTAGGTCTCATGTCTCATCGGAATTAGGAAATTATCGCCCAATCACATTAATTCCCGTCATAGCCAAAATATACGAACGAGCAATGCACAACAGAATAGAAAGCTTTCTAGACAAATTTAACATATTAAGGGATGAGCAAAATCCCTAGTAGCATTTTAAGTTGGCATTTCGTAGGGCCATTGATCACCGAATGGTTGGTCAACCGTTGCGAGTGAAACACCTGTTTTCGGTAAAGCCAACGATGTCTCCCAACATTGGGCCTACTATGATGACTATGTTGGGCCAACCACCGTTTCCGGCTGTAGGGCCAATTTACATTTACAACGTAGGGCCTACAGCAATATTACTACGACAACTACGTTGGGCCAACCACCGTTTCCGGTTGTAGGGCCAATTTACATTTGCAAAGTAGGGCCTACAGCAACATTACTACGAGAACTATGTTGGGCCAACCACAGTTTCCGACTGTTGGACCTAAAGCAACATTGCGAAGAAGGGCCTACAAAATAAAAGCACTCTGTACCAACTGTAGAATAGCCGTTGGCAGTTAGTAGGGTTAGGTACAGTTGTTTATCTCACGAAGGCGGGTTGGTCTTACTTATGCACGATCTCCACTGACCGGGTGACGCCGGGGCGCACATTGTGAGTGCCAAAGGAAATTGAAGCTTCTCTGCTGTAGTTAAATTCCATATTTGCACGGAATTTACGCAGCTTGCCACCTGCGAGTAGTGGAATTTAACTACAGCAGAGAAGCTTCAATTTCCTTTGGCACTTACAATGTGCGCCCCGGCGTCGCTCGTGGTCGGTAGGGATCGTACATTTGTTGTGGGGTGGTACCTATTTAGTGCACATGTCCATGGTTTCTAGGTGCGTAATCTCGAGAGAGATTCTATATTGGCCGAGCACACAATAATGTGCATGTGCATAATACTCACAAACCGCCTTCGTGAGAATAAACATCTGTAACATACAAAGTAAACGTCTTTAAATAACCGAATTTACAAACGTAACTGCACATTAACTGTTAACGGAGATTTAAATGCCTTCTGAGACTTTTCACATTTACTTGCGTTACCATCATTTTGTACAGCTAGACCGTAAAATAAAACTTCACATAATACGTTTATAATTTTATTGTAAGGGAAAAAAGACAACCTCGATTTTTAATCGATATGTTTCTATTATAATTAATTGTATTTGAATGCTGGCCCTGTAGCACGATGCTTTTTGACCGGCCTTAAAGCATTCATCACGTTCTAGCAAGTATGAAAGTGAGAAAGGGACACATTCTTTATGGCGGGCCATAAAAGGCATCATACTAGCCCAAATTTGTCAACGTCATGACTGGACTAACATATTTTGACCTCAGATTCCGAGCAGTTGCACTCCGTCATTTCAGTGGGTTCAGGTGTCAAAAATCCAATGGTCCGCTCATCGCGCAAGGTCCAAATTAGTTAATTAGACGCCGAATTATTCAGCAACTTTAATGTCGCGCCACACTGGCCAGTTTCGTCAGCCAATTGACAAGGACGCAGCCATCTGTTAGAAGAGAGATGAACACACATTTAAATGACACAGACAAAGAGGACTGTGATGAAATAGCTAAAACTAACCTTTTCATAAAAACGACAAATAGCTAAAACTATTTATTATTACCTATGTACTTATAGAGAAATGGCAGCTCGAAACTTTTGCCAGCATCAGTTTTAAACAAATATTAAATCAAAATGAACACACGACGTTACAAAACTAAATTGACCTTGTGATTTAAAAATTATATTAACTAATATTAACTCACCTGTCTCGTACAATATGCGTTTAATGGGATACACATGTCAATTCTCGTCCGGTAATATTTTAGTTGTGAGGCATAGGTACTGTACTGACGATTTTATGAGGAGGCCAAAGGCACTCCTTCTTCCGAGGCGTAATCCACTCTTCTGTTACATAAGTATTACACTAAGACCACGCCGTCACCATCAGAATCATTAAATTCCACCACTTTGATCATACTGAACGTGATTTTGAAATGATTGCTTAATAAACACGATATATTGTTATTTGATTAGTGAATATAACATGTAAGTATTAACTTGCACACTATTTTTTATATATATTTGCTAAGTAAATATGCAACCCTTTCAAAAACAAGTAATACTTTATACCATGCACGCACGCACTCAAAAGAAAATATAACCACTAAGTATACGTTTACACGCACTATTCACGATGGAGATCGATAACAAAATGGCCGATCGAATTCGCGCGCCGCGCTTGCTCCTGTCCACCGCCCCCCGCACCGCACTTTGTTTCCGAATTTCCCTCTCCTCCCGCTGCCATTGGATTCCTATGTGGCCCACTGTTGGCCCTATGCTGTTTTCAATATGCAATAGTACTAATGCTATGTGCTCTCTGGTGATGAATAGCGTAAAAAGTATTTGTTTAGCCTATGTCCAGGCCCGTGACAGATGAGCAATGCCTCTACTCGACACGAGATAGCGCTAAATTCCAATTTTTTGGTAGGAAAGCCAACTAAGTCGGCGGTAGGGCCTATGTTGGCTGCTCGTATGGTATTTTCTGTTGGAAATCCGACCAAAACCGCGGTAGGTTGTATGTTACATGATCGTATGGATTTTTTGTTCGGAACGCCGTACAAAACCTCAGTAGAGCCTATGTTGGCTGCTAGTAGGGATTTTTTGGTAGGAAAGTCAACTCAGTCGGCGGTAGGGCCTATGTTGTATGGTCGTATGGTTTTTTTGTTGGGAACGCTGCGCAAAACTGCAGTAGGGCCTATGTTGGCTGCTCGTATGGGATTTTCAGTTGGAAAGCCAACTCAGTCGGCGGTAGGGCCTACGCTTGTATAGTCGTATGGTTTTTTTGTTGGGAACGCTGCGCAAAACTGCAGTAGGGCCTATGTTGGCTGCTCGTATGGGATTTTCAGTTGGAAATCCGACCAAAACCACAGTAGGGCCTATGTTGGCTGTTCGTATGGATTTTTTGTAGGAAATCTAACCAAAAAATGGTAGTAGGGCCTACGTCGTTTGTTCGTATGGATTATTTGTTGGTAACCCAACCGATAACTGTGGTAGGGCCTGTGTTAGATGTTTGTATGGTTTTGCAGTTGGAAAATGAACCATAAATAGCATTAGGGCCATTGTTGGCAACTCGTTAGATTGCTACTAACGATTTCCCAACTTTTTCCCAACCGTTAGCTACGGTTGGCCAACGCAAAATGCTACTAGGGATGGCTTTAGAAGGAAAAAGTCCACAACATTAGCATGCTTTAAGTTAAATAATATAGTTACAGATTGCATAGATAAAGGCATCCCAGTTGGGGTCTTACTATTGGATATGTCAAAAGCTTTTGACACGGTATGTCACCATCAGCTACTAAGCAAACTAGAACGTTATGGAATTCGAGGACTCGCAAACACTTGGATCAGAAGTTACTTGTCTGAAAGAAACCAATGTACTCAAATCAATAGAATACAAGAAAACAAACTTAAATCTTACAAATCTGAGTACAAAATAAATACGATTGGAGTACCACAAGGCAGTATTTTAGGCCCGTTATTATTTGTTATGTACATCAATGACTTACCAGAATCAACGCGACATGACTGCATTCTTTTTGCAGACGATACCACAATAATAGTCAAGGGTACCAACATAAACTTGTACGAGCGTAATGTAAATATAGCATTAAACGATGTCGTCACTTGGCTTAATAAAAACAACTTATCAATTAATCTCAACAAAACGAAATTTATGCAGTTTAGGTCATACAGGGCACTGCCGCAGCAAATGAAAATTTTACACAATAATGTTGAAGTAGAAGAAGTAGAAAATTCTGTTTTCTTGGGAATGACACTAGATACGCACTGTAACTGGAAAAACCATGTAGATAGTGTATGTAAAAGAGTTAACAAATTTATTTTTGTACTATGGCGACTTAAAGAAACCGTTTCACAAAAAACAGCTGTCACAACTTACCATGCTTATATCGAGTCAATATTGAGATACGGCATCCTCTTATGGGGGAACTCGGTAGAAGTAGATCGTGCATTTGTAGCTCATAAAAAAAGTATACGAACTATTTGTGGAAAAAGACGCAGAGGGCCGTGCCGACCTATTTTTGCTGAGCTTAAACTACTAACACTCCCAAGCCTGTACATTTATGAGGCAGCTGTATTTGTAAAACAGACTTTAGAACTCTTTCCGCAATTCAACAATATATCAAATAGACCACTCAGACAAAATAATATGACACTTCCTCCGTGCAAGCTCAAAGCAAAACGGAAAAGTGCATACTATATGTGTATACGAATATTTAACAAAATTCCGTCATCTATTAAGACACTGCCAAACGCTGAGTTCAAATATAAATTCAAAAATATTTTATGTAATGCATGTCTTTACACAATTGACGAATATTTTAATCATAAGTTTTAGCACTTACATCACTATTGACATTTAAGAATTGTATTTTAAATTATAATCTAATAATAATGACATTTCAAAGCCAAATTTCAATGTTGTTATGTGAAGCATGTTCTTAGGCAATTGACAGTTAATCAATTTACATTTTAGTTTTAGTATCTTGACATTTGTAACTAAGAATATTTGCATGCATTTAAATTTAATTTTAATTTTTACATGAATGACATTAGTCATGTCATAATAAATATTTTCACATGCCTTAAGGCAGAATGTATTAAGGGTCAATAACACTTACAACATCTATTGTACCATATGTTCTCGTGAATAAACTTTCATTTCATTTCATTTCATTTCATGTCTGGGAAAATTCGTTTTCTCCGTATATTCTCCAGAGCTGAGCTCGGTCGCCCAGGGACTATATAGTCTATATATATACCTACCTGCCATTAATTTTGAATTTATAATTATCGCTCACTTAATCATACACACCTATAATAAATATTGTTATACATCAAAACGATTTCAATTATCTGTTAACAATTTTTTTTTTGATCACATAGCTATGTATGTGTTTTGTGTGTGTAGGTCAGTATAACTGTGTAGGGACCTACAACCTACATGTCAACGTTCACGAAAAAGCATATTTGTTTTGAATATTACTCATTAAAGTGAAAAGCGTATATTTCTTATGAGCAAAATAAATGTCTTTAATCAGAGAAATGCCCTCGAATCTCGGCATCTAGTAATTGAACAGCAGCCGGCAGCACCGGTAGGTATAGTCGCAGTTTGCTCCCATTCCATATCTGTCCGGTTTAGTGCCAATAGTTTCTAGGTCTGACAGTCGGACCATAAAGAGACCTAAGGGATAAAACTGGAACTTTATGACTACAGGGTTTTTATTACTTGGCCGAAAAATAACATTCAATTTATATTTGTTTTTGGTATGTGTCTCGTTGAAAAGATCCTCTATATAAATAACATTCATTATGAGATTTTAATGTTGTAATTTTAGAATTTTGTAAAAGCGATACTCGTCTTGTTGATACCTCAGTCCAATTAATCTCTTTCACAGCTCAATCGCATTTTAAATATGTTTAGCGCGCTCGTTTAAACAAATGAGCTCGGCGCGCTTGCTGGGAGTGAGCGCGAGAAACACATTGACAACTTGGAAAGTAAGTGAGGTAAACGTCCTCGACGCTGTACTAGTACATGGCATGGGCACTCTATGTCAAAGTGACACGGCTTAGATTCGAATGAAGAAAAATCCTCTTTGTTCGAATTTAACCCATATTGCTTTGACATAGAGTGCCCATGCCACATGCTAGTACAGCGTCGAGCACTCGGACGTTTACCTTACTGAAGTAAAACTTTTAATCAGACATCTAATTGGGGTTTTCAGTGTGTTAAAACGTCACCAATTTCCACAATTTGTATTGTCCTGCCACCCCGAATAACGTAAGCTTATTGAAGGCGTCCGAACCCAACTAAACAGCAGACGAAACCACACAGCACCTGCCCGCTATTCTGCAACTGGTTTTAACTAGACGTCACCGTCCCACAAGTATATCTTGATGCCGCGATTCGTAGTAACTAAGCGTTGGTAGAGGTCCAGTTTCGTTAGGCGTGACAGGTGAGGTGAGGCGCATTAGTGCGATCCGAATAACTGCCCTGGCACGGTGCGGCGGCGGCGTGGCGCTGGGGCGCTTTGTGCTCAAGCTCGTTCCACGGCGTTAGGGTGCTAGGGATGCTGCGGGTAGGCAAAATTGACAGGTTTAAATATGTTGTAACAACGTTTTTATCCTGCCTTCCGGTACGTGGTCGCCACTCGAGAACCTTTCCGCCCCAACGGCCATCGGTTCTACGTGCTATGTGCCCCGCCCACTGCCACTTAAGTTTAGCGATTCGGAAGGCTATATCGGTTACCTTGGTTCTGCTGCGGAAGGTTGCTGGAGTCCGCTGGATGCGGGTGGCGCAGGACCGGTCACTTTGGCACTCTTTGGGGGAGGCTTATGTCCAGCAGTGGACGTCTTTCGGCTGATATGATGAACGTTTTTTTCCTTTACTTGGTCGTGTGTCAGTAAGTTGTAACTGATCGGTGTTGTTTAAGAACAACTGGGTACTTAACTATTGTACAGTCACCAGCATCAATATCTGCTATAACAACGCGCGCATAAATATCTGACACGACTTTATGTCTAGGGCCGTTAGGACATGTCAGATATTTTTGCTGCCTTTGTTATGGCAGATCCTAATGCTGGTGACTGTACAGTCAGCGTCATAAACATGTATACGCTTTTGGTGGTTGTAGGACCTTAACCCTAAGCGATAAGGTCCTTGAACCACCAAAAGTTGTGTGACATGTTTATGATGCTGACTGTACCTGCAGATAACAGTCCAAGTCATCCTATTAACGTTATAACTTAAATGTGCACATTTTTTTATCAACTCACAGCACGAACGAAGCTCAGACCCGCTATTTTGTCCGTTGTAGGATTAGTAAGATGATTAAGGAAATAAAAAACAATTAAGTAATCGCAACAGTGTTGAAACATGTATTTTTATCAAACCCAAACTTTAAGTTTGTTATTTAAAAATAATGCTTTTATTTAATTAAATTTTTAGTTTTTAAGTTACAACGTGTTAGTTGTTACTTAAACATAAGCCTGTAACTAACACCTATGAATTTCGTCCGAAATAAAAGATTTATCATTATTATTGTTATTACAGGTGCTGTCTTCAACTCAAAAATTAGGTAAAAAAAATGCTTTTTCTACACCATGTTACCAATTTAACTGAGGCATTCTATTTATTTTTTTCCCTCTATTTTAAGTACCTACTTATGCCTACCATATTTCAAGGGGTTGGTTAACAAAATTAGGTTTACATGATGTTTTTTATCTAAAGTATACCTACAATTGTAGATGTAGTACCTAATTGAAAATTCACCAATTTAATATTCAATTCACATCTATTATAACTTCAGTTTACAGAATCAGGCCCGGCCTTAAACTATGCATTAGGCAGAATACCTTTCCATTATTAATCAAGCGTAAAGCATAATTTTAATATTTCAGGGGTCCATGTTTGCTTACTTAGGCAGCCCTGGTGCCAGTAATAATATGAACCCGCCCGTGTACTAAACAACTCTTTGAGAGTAGTTTGTATTACGCCCTCCGACCGACTTGGTGGATGTCTTACATGGAAATATTTATTTTTAGCCGGGATGAAAGTGATTAAGAACAAATAGGCAACTTTTAGATATTTTTGGTTTCATGAATATAGAGGAAAATAGAAAGGGCCCTGATATATTTTCAGACGGAGAATGGTTAGTGTTTCTTGCGAAAACTGGTAAAAATGGAACACTCAAGCAATCAACCTCTGTCTGTCCGTCCGACCTGGACGGTCGTTCATTTGTTTCTTATAAAACCTTTTAAATAATGTAAGTAGACCTAATATAATAGTTGCATAAATATAAATTCACACCGACTTTTCACCCGTCGGAAAAGGTAGTTCCTGTATTGCAAATAGACTCTGACGATTTAGAGTTTTGCAGCACAACTTGAACCTAATCGGAAACTAAATCGAGAAACTTTTTATGAATTGCTGTAAGTAAGTAGTTTATGAATTTTACGCCTGATGTTTGTTCTAGCGTAAATATTCCCAACTATAATGTGCCTTATTACAAGCTAATTTTTTTTACTTGTAATGTACCTATTTATGTTTGTTCGAGTGGAATCTTGTAACTGAATTTTAAAGCAGATATCTTCAACCGATTGAGCTGAAGTTTTGAGTGAAGTTAGTTTGGATGACAATTCAATTCAATATTATGGTACCATCGACCTGATCTGATGGTAGAGACAGAAGGTGGCCATGGGAATTAAGTACTTAACCGACGTAACCCCGTTGAGTTTGGGCTCATGACTGTACCTATACTGAAAAGTACAGTCGGCAATAAAAGCTTGTATTAAAAATGGAATTTTTGACAGAAACTTGTACATATATACGTATATATGTAAGCTGCGATACTTGTACTTGTAACTCAGCGTTTACTTGGTTGATCCTTAACCCATTCAGGGCCCATGACACATATGCGTCAGACCGCCGTAGTCGCTTTCCGCTACATACGAGGAAAACCACGTGATCGGCTACGTGCGTAGCGCGTAGCAATTCTGGGCAATGAATGTGTTAAGGGCTCGACCACAACTTCCAGCAGCCGTTAGACCTGTGTAGTTCAGCGCTTGTCGCAGAGTTCATCAATTAATACCCTACCCTGAGGCCAGTCAGTGTAAATGATGCGGCTCGGTCCCGTGCACCTTCCCTATTAGTCACAGTATCGGTGCAGTCCTAGTTAACTGTAACTGGAACCTGATTTATTATTGGTCATTATAGCTACTGGCTTCTTTCTGATTTTAGTTACTTACTGATCCCAACTTTATGCTCACATGGCAAATTCAAGCCCAAAAAATCTACCGTAGATCTATTGCTAGCACTGCCTTTTAAATATTTTTTTGTATCATCATCATATTAGCTGAAAGACGCCACTGTTGGACATAGACCTCCCCTAAAGAGTGCCACTTATATGTATTGACGGAATATTTAAATTATTTTCTTCAAAATTTGAATAAAACATCGGTTTTGTGATAGAATTGATCACGAACAAAATAAATATCGTTTATTCCCTGAATCTCGCATCGGATCAGTGCATCTGACGATGGCATCATGTAGCCCTGTGCAACCCGAACTGACCTTTTTCTTTGAGAGTGGACCTTCAGGATATAGACATGGGCTATACTTTATCTCATCTCACGGCTACGGCGCCTCTGCCTAGCTTCTTTGTAATAAACACAGATATTAGATATACATTAGATAACTTAAACACCTCAATCTGTATGAAAACCGACCGTGTCTCTTTTTTCTACCTACTTTGACGTCACACGGGCGAATTAGTGATCTGAATTCCCCGTTGTCCGCGCAAAATCGATTCTGCAATAAGGAGTTTTCTTAATATTCACGGACAACCCGCTACCAGAACAGACGCGCGCGGAATGTAAGTCGGAGTGCCAACTCGGATTCCCAATTCTGACACGCGGAGTACATGCATTTGCGTGATCTATGTATATCTATATCTGTGGTAATAAATAATACAAGCTTTTTATTTTCAGACCAAATTGATCAATAGATTGTTAGTATAAGGTAAACGTCCGAGTGCTCGACGCTGTACTAGTACATGGCATGGGCACTCTATGTCAAAGTGACACGGCTTAGATTCGAATGAAGAAAAATCCTCCCAGTTCGAATTTAACCCATATTGCTTTGACATAGAGTGCCCATGCAACATACTAGTACAGCGTCGAGCACCCGGACGCTTACCTTACAGTACAGTATATTTGTAATACTCTCTGATGCGCGCTGCTGCCAACGTCTGACAGAAAAGAAGCCGTCACTTCAGAGCTTACTAAATTGAGCCGACGCGTTACGTCAGACAAATATGAATTTGGTTCAAGAGACATTCATGCCACTATAGGTACGTAATCTCCGTACAATTTATAATCTTTTAACGTACATTTGAACTAAGATAACAGCAATCATAGGAATCAAGATTCGCCGCGATACGTATAACAGCACATAGCCAAAAGTATCAGCAACCATCGAAATAGAGATCCCTTATAAAACTCCATGATCCAATCAGCTTACGCCTCGAACTGAAGGTTCCGCGTAAAATTAAATTTCTCGCCGCCCCTCTCTGAGTTAGCACCTCGGCTGTCGGCGGTGTTTAGGTAAGTATTGTGTAAAATTGGGGCTGTTGAATCCTTTGTAAAAGGTTTATTATGTTGGCGCTCGTGAAAAAAAAACAGTTTTATTGATGGCGGCTTTAGGAATTGTGTGATGGATGGATATTGTACAAAGTTTTATACTTAAGGGTCCTTAAGCTTAAAACGAGCGTATTTTGCAAAATGCTTGCTTTTTCATTCAAGATTACGACGTAACTATTAGTATTTATTCAAAAACTGATAACGTACTTAAATAATTATTTCTTTAACTAGGGGCTAACATGGTTCAAATTTTCATTTTCTGTTTTTAAACCTAAAATAAATGAGTTTTCTTAGGAGTCTTTTTCAAATTTTGCAGTGAGAAGTGTCGTTTCGGTTCTCAATTTTGCAGTAAACAAGAATCATTAGGTACATGAATGATTACAATTCACATCACCAAATCTTTTACGAGGGGCTGATATGATTGAAAATCAAAGATTAATTTTAAAAAGTTGATAAAACACCATCCGAGTTTTCTTAATTTTTTTGGTGAAAACAGGATTACATTATATTTCGTTACCGCAAATTGTACTTTTATTTTGCCCTAAAAATAATATGATAGCAAATAATAACTTTATGTTAACCCATAAAAAAAGAATCATAACTATAGGACCTACGATGCCGTAAATGTATATTTTTTTAAAAGACGTATAAATCACGCTGCACAGATGCCGCGCGCCGAAATTTATTTTTTAAAAATTATTAAGAGGTTAAGAAATGATTATTTAATTACGTTATCAGTTTCTGAATAGACACTAATAGTTACGTCGTAATCTTGAATGAAAAAGCAAGCATTTTGCAAAATACGCTCCAGCCTCTGCTTATGTGGGCGTAAGGACTCTTAAGTACTAAATATTATGTATTTCAGAAGAGGTCCTTTGAACTATCTCTTTCGTTCCTCTTGTATAATTGTAATATTGACATATTCAGTACCAGAAACCGGGTACCCTACAAGCGGGCGCCTACGATGTAGTCACTTTCCGCTACATACGAGGAAAACCAGCGTAGAGCTTAGTAATTCTTGGTAGGGAATGAAAATGAACTTACATTGAATGGAAAATCCTCGAATGAAGTATTTGGTTTTATAGTCAGCAAGACCTACTTATAGATTCGACACTTCACGTCTTAATGAAGGGCTATTCAACTCATTTCATTACTGGCCACGCTAATTTTGCAATAATCTGTGGAAGGACTGAAGCCTATTTTTTAGGTATTATATCCATAGTAATATTATAAATGCGAAAGTGTGTCTGTCTATCTGTCTGTCTGTCTGTCTGTTACCTCTTCTTAAACCGCTGAACCGATTGAAATGAAATTTTGTATGGAGATAGATTGAATCTCAAGGAAGTACATAGCATAGTTTATATCCCGAAAATCATCCTCTGAGGGGGTAAAATGGGGGATGAAAGTTTGTATGGAGCTACGATATAAACGAGATCCACGCGGACGGAGTCGCAGGCAGAAGCTAGTTCTTAATAACAGCATTAGTCACTGAATGGCACTTAAATAAGATGCGAGTTGCTGACGATTGACACTATTCTTAAACTAGCAATACGAATAATGCTTTGCCAGCTGCAATAAGTTACTTAATGTGTTTGCAATATTAATGGGTTCTACAACAGCGAGACAGTATCTCCGTGTCAGCACAGTAAACGTCGGAGGTCGAATCGACCCCCACGGATAGCTTACGTCGAGACGTCGGCCGCGCGATGTTTTATCACCGACGTGAAATAGGGACTCGGGCCTCATTTGGTTCAGTCCTTTCATATGATAATCGCATTTCAATATGCTCGTGTGTTCTTTCCAACATGTTACACCTGCGCACGTGGGAGAGAGCGCGCGAAACAGTTTGAGATTTATTTGAGATCGGGAGTTACGAAAAAAATAGACCTCCTGAAACACAATGTTGTAATAATAAAGCCATATAAGGATGACAATAAGTTTATGTTAAGTGCGCTACATCTACAAATAAATGTCATCTCTCATAATTCAGAAACAATTTCCGGTTAGTCAAGACTCAAGGGTCATACAGAGAATTAGGTTCGCATCTTTCCTTTAGAGATTGCCAAAGTTAATGGCTATAAAGGCTATTTCTTGGTTGGATTGTCTTCACTTATACATGTTTAAATTGATCAATGTATAGAACTAAATACATTCAGACAATGTAAATAAATTTAAAGTAACGATACACACAACTATTTTTTCTAGCGATTCACCAGGTTTTCGACAATCGCTGTTCCGGGAAACCATAAGGGTTTTATTTAAATGTCCTGTATAGGACAATAGAGCCAGATCGCACCCACATAATTATGCATGTTAGCGGTATCCAGAGAGAGGTAATAGGGGTTTAGACACTAAATAAAATAATCAATAATGTTGTATTTTCACAAAGTTATAAGTATTCAAAGTTTTAAGAGGGGATATGTTCTGTCCCTTTTCCGCAAAACGCACCTTCATATGAAACGATTGTCATTGACTATGACGCTCGAGGACTGTGACGTCACAATCTGCGAGCGTTTTCTCTCTGGTTGTAGTTTCGTAATTTTCGAGATATTTGAATAATAATATTTTTGACATTTTGAAGTCGTCACCATTCGCTTCTACTTATCCTATTTACTTGGGGTCAGCGCAACATGTTCTTTTCTTCCATGCCTTTCTGTCGCCTGTGAACTTATCACACACTTCCTTCCTATTCATACCTTCTCTCACGCAGTTCATCCACCTTTTTCTTGGTCTACCTCTTCTCTTACAACCCTCCACATTCATACTTAATGCCCTTCTAGTCATTGATAGTCATGTGTGGAGGGATGATTCCCTCCGAATATAATGTCCATACCAACGTAAGCGATATGCTCTCAGCTTTTCAAGTTATTGGTGCTACTTTCAAGCTTCCTCTTATATACTCATTTCTTATCGATCCATTCTCGTCACGCCATATATCCATCTCAACATACTCATCTCCGCAACATGTAATCTTTTTTCATCCGTCATCTTTGCGGCCCAACATTTCGATCCATGCGTGAAGACAGGTCTTATAATAATTGTCTTGTAAATTTTGCCCTTCAGTCGAAGGGGCATATCATTCTCGTAACCTGTTTCTGTTTCTTCCATCCCTTTCTTTTGAAGTAATAATATATTTTGAGTCTATACCCCTATTGCAGACTTTGGCACTTTTCTTCTTCGAGGCCTTTCAAATATCATAAATTGTGTACGTGATGATAAATAAGCAGGTAAAGCAAAATCCGCTCGACAGGTAGCAGTCACGACGTATGTAGATTTATAAAAAATTGTTTGTTCAGCCTTAGACGAGCTGTATATATAAATATATAAATATTTTAGGGACAATCCTACACAAACCAACCTAGTCCCAAACTAAGCAAAATTTGTAATTTGAGTACTGAACGACGATATACATACTTAATAAATAAATACATAATAAATACTTAAATAAATAGAAAACATCCACGACGCACGAACAAATATTCGTACTCATCACACAAATAGTCACTACCAACTAAGCTACTGAGAGGTATAGAGAAAACTCTTTTGCTTAAAAAAAAAAGACCGGGTTGCACTCCGGGAGTGCCGGCAGAAGTGAAAACTCAATAACATTGTAACAGTTTTTCGATCAGGTCACGTGACATCTTACGGTGTCACCCTAAAAATGAATTTGACGCAAATTTATAAACAATTATCAATTACTTAGGCGGACGGGCCCGTCGGCGAGCCGACGGGCGGCGGCAAACACAATACCAATTTGTTTTTGCCATTGCCAAATATTTATCAAAACTTTATATCTTTAGGAATAACGTCTAAATTCGAACTATTCGAATTTGCAAGAACAGCACAACAGCAGACGGCGGTGGCGACCAAGATATCAATTTGTTTTTGCCGTTGGTAAATATTTTTCTAAGCTTTATCTCTTTAGGAATAACGCCCAAATTCGAACTATTCGAATTTTCTCAATAGCAAAACGGTGAAGGATGCGTTGGCATTATTACAAATTGATTAGCAGAATATGCTATTGCAAAAAGTGTTTAACGGCTTTATACTCTTACGAATAGCGTTCAGTTTTGAATGAAGTCGAATCGGCTAGCAGCAAAAAGTGACCGCCTTCAACACATCTGACGTCACAAAACTCTGTCGCGTATTTAACCATTTTTCCCCATCCCAAAAAGTGCTCAGCGCCGCTAAAGAAGTTTTCACTTCAAAAATATTTGTATACCTACACTTTTAATGCATTTCGTTGTCGTTGAGAGGGTTCCGATGGGCCCAAACGCAACAACCTTGTGTAATTTTGTAGTTGCTATGGCCACCATTTCCATCATCAGGTCAGCTCAGTGGTAGCATAATACCGCAGTGTCGCCAAACTTCCATGCCAAATTTCGGCTTAATCCGATTACGTCTATTGGCTGAAAAATGGTTTGCAAATTTTGAAGAACCGCTTGTATACACATGTTCATAATAAGTTTCCTCTACTCCCCGACTCTTACTCTATGATAGTTATTAAATTATGCTTAGGTTAGTAAGTGTGAAACTTTTAGTCACTGATATCCGTACCCTCACTAGGCATGTCATTAGAATTTCGACCGTCACATTCGCTAAATTTTATCACAGTTCGCGAACGACAACGACATAATATTTATTGCGATTTTCGTGGGTTGGTGTAGTCAAGTGGGCCCAAAGTGGGGGCAACAAACATTGAACAATTAACAACTAACCGACTGCTTATCAATTATCTTCATAAATGCACTCTTAAACGTGTGAACAATGAAATTGCTACAGCAAGTATACATCGTATATTGGAGAATATTTATACTAACGATATACTAACAAATATATTCCGAAATTATAGTATAATACGTTTAACAACGATATTATGGTACTGACTGGTGGCAGCATGATATAATATTATGTATGTACTATCTACACTAACTTGATGAATGCGTTTATCCATACTTAAATAACGTGACCACGGTCGTTAACACTTTCACTGCAAGGAACCCGCCTAGCGGGCGCCTACGCCGTAGTCGCTTTCCGCTACGTACGATAAAAACCACTGCATCAGCTTCGAGCGTAGCGCGTAGCGCTTCTTGGCAGTGCATGTGTTAACTCATTCAGCGCAACACGCTACGCTTGTAGCGCTACGCCGTAGTCCGTAGCAGCTTAATACATTCACCGATCTTGTGGTTTTCCTCGTATGTAGCGGAAAGCGACTATGGCGTAGGCACCCGCTAGGCGAGTTCCTGGCAGTGAAAGTGTTAATAAACTTCATATGGACCGAAAAGCACTCGTGTGTGTCGTTATTGGCGCTGAATGGGTAACCCATTTGAGACCAAGCCATGCTCCGTACGTGTAGAAGCATTTTTCCACTTTGTAGCAGAAGTTTCCCTTAGAGCGGGTCATGGGCCTTGAATGGGACAGTCATCACTAAATATGAGCAGATGTCTGCTCACACAGTAGTGTCAGGAGAATTTGATAACATAAGGTTAGACGCAATTTGAAATAAATCACCCGGCTACAACTCAATGCAAAATAAATATGATAGATATAACAACATATTCTTATTGTACAACTCATAATAAGACTATAATCATGTAGGTACGTTTACATATAATCATACACAATTTTTTTTTTAAACGTAGGCAATGGTACATTAAAGATAATACAAGCAGATACCATAATTACCTACTTTATCAGAATATCACATTTTTCCGTTAAGTGTCACTTGTTCTTAAGTGTATATAACCTTCTAAGCGACACTTTGTCCTTGAGTTGTAAATCATGGCAATATGTATTTACAGTAAGTACATAGTTAAGACTCAATTTCGCACGGAGACTAGGTAATATCGACTGCTTGCTTTCTCGACGTCGTACCATATAATATTATTTTTTAGGTGAAAATCAGCCTTGACTCGGTTGCATAAAATTCAAATTTCATTGAAACTTAAATGGTAGTAAAGGGATTAGTATACAGGACATTAATGCTTCTCGGTGGAGGTCATACTGGGTATGGATATCGTGTTCAAAAATGATATGCCCTTACTTTGATAACTTAGGTACGCGAGAGTTAACGGGAAAGTCAAGTCTTTTTCAAGCCACTGCTCCGAGATGTGGAAAAAGATGGTCAGAATTCAGGCTTCAAAGCTGGGGTTAGTTGGACATCGCACGAACAGGCCAACTATGAGTTTAAACTGTCCAACAATGTTATTATTGTTGGGCAGTTTGAACAGCGATTCGCTCAATCTCAGGGCCGCCCCGCGCGGTGCCCCCGACACGCGAGCGGGGCCGCGCTACAGTGTTTCATATTATGATATTTAATTAGGTACTTAATTTTGACGTATAATTATAATTATTTGCAATTTCCTCGCAGTAGGCGTGAGAAGCACTATGTAATGTCTCGGCCAAAAGTGTAATAGATGGACTCGTCTCCTTCGAAGTCCTCACCTTCGGCTCGGACCTAGAACCCACTCGTCCATCTATTGCCTAGCCTTTACAACAATGTATAGTACATGATCCGTTATCTCGACATTGAATAGGTTTAGATTTTATTTATGTTTACGATGAAAATCTTCTGTTAACCGCTATGTTCTTTAAATCAAAGCCTGCTATGATATAGGCAGTGGACACTTGGACTTCTAAGATTCCCTCAAAACCATGATTGTGTTTCATAGATTATTTATTCTATGATTCACACCCACAAGATGTGTACTGTAGAGGATATTTAGGCCATATTGTCTGGCCATACGATTGGGTTAACTTAGATAGCTTAGAGCAAGAAAACAGTGGATTGATAATTCGGTTATAAATCTTAGTCGGAGTCGGATATTATTGTATATGATGACTATAATAAAAATACAAATGGAAGTGTAAAGTCCCGCAGTTTACATAACAAATTGCCACCCAACACCATTAAGTTAACCTCCACAATAGTCCCTTTATGTTCACAATATACACGTTAGATTAGAGTTCGTTAATTCATTAAAAAAGCACAATGACACAACATTAGCATATACGGCAACCGAAACATCGCGTACCTATAGAATTTGTAAGGGGTTGCGTGATCAAATTGATTCCCTTTTCCTCCAAAAATAAACCGTATTGCAACACCATCCGGCACAATCTCAATCTGAATCGGCCGCTATCCAGCGCGTATCGTGTACGGAGCGTTCACTGAGCCCATTATCCGAGTCATGTTGCCGAGATAGTGGTAACCTCGTAAGCGAGGAGACGGCCACGCTTAAATCTGCTCCTTTAGGTGTTGGGGAAGCTTGAGTAGTCTAGTATTTAACTAGATATCTATCATGGCATTCACGGCCTTGCTCGAATACCATTTTAACCCCTGAAACAAGCAGCGCATAATGTTTAGCTCATCGTCCTCACGATGTTTTTCCTGCACCGAAAAGCTAACGGTAAATATCAAATGATATTCCGTACATAAGTTTCGAGAAAACTCATTGGTACGAGCCGGGATTCGAACCCACGACCGCTGTTTGACAGCCGCATGCCTGTACCGCTAGGCTACCGTAGCGTTTATGATTACGATATTAGTATAGATTAATTATTTTAATAGGAAAACACACAGCTACAGCTAATGGAGCCAATTTTTAACGTACTTAGTTAATACATATAAAACATAAAGCAACAAATGAAATAAAGATTTTGTAAACAAAACATAAATTACACTCACGGAGGATTACAAAAGCAGAATTATACTATTTTATTTATTAAACCCTTACGCTCGGCCCGGGCGCACAAACGGCCCTACAATTCACTGTTTAATTTCCTAGGGCGGTAAGCTGGGACCTGTTGGAGGTTTAATTGGAGTCTTAGTATTGTACTATACATAAACTTTGAGATTACTGGCAAATTGCTGACATAAAATTATGCTTGGAAAGCAAAGACTCGACGCAAGACAAAGTCAATTATAAAATGAGGTTTTGACAATTTTTTTTTGTGGACTGGTTAGTCTGGTCACTAGCCACACAGAGTCGTATAAACCGTTCAATCCCCAGGAAAACAAAGTTAATCATGCGATGGTTACCTATTCGCATATTAACATTGCCCATTTACCTAGAAATTCACGGACCGCCTCGTTGGGTGTAAGGTGTATTCGGTAGGCGAAGCGATTTATCATGCATGTCGATTTGGTCTCTGATCGTGTTGCCGGGGCAGAAGCCCGACGTGGATTAGATGTGCTCTGTAACCCTTGCTGTGTCATGGCTGCCTAGCACTACCTATTAAATTGCTTTACGGCTGGTAATTGTTATTACAGGCCGCGTTTAGATGTGTTGTGAAATGCATTTAGGGTCAAACCACGTATGAAAAGATGCAACACACGGTTCACTAAGCAATCGAAACAACAGTTATGCACATAAAATGTTTCCAGGTTTCCGTTTGTATGAATAATTTATATAACTTACTAGCTTCTGCCCGCGACTCCGTCCGCGTGGAACTCGTTTATATCGTAGCTCCATACAAACTTTCACCCCCTTAGGGGATGATTTCGGGGATAAAAACTATTCTATGTCCTTCCCCGGGACTCAAACTATCACTATACCAAATTTCACCTAAATCGGTTCAGCGGTTTAAGCGTGAAGAGGTAACAGACAGACAGACAGACAGACACACTTTCGCATTTATAATATTAGTATGGATAGTATGGAGTATGGATAGTATGGATATGGATATAGGTAAAACCAAAGATAATATTACCATGTGTTGAAACCTAAGACCTTACAATTACAACTATCACCTACCTCCATGGTTCAAAGTCAAACATGCTGTCATATAATGGACAGTTGGTTCAATAGGGAGTATTTCTGCAATGTTCTGCCGCCAGAGTGCAGCACTAGCACATACCGTAAACAGTTTTTAAATGTCCGTAGGATGCCATGATAACTTAATACAGCTTTTTTACTACATGAATAATAATAAGATTATCATAATTTAACATATTTTCACGAATTATTTGATACTAATAAATATGACATATGACATTATGTGTCACGGTGCTTTGTTTACGGTATGTGCTAATGTCGCCCCCTACCCTACGTAGAGTTTTGAGTAATAATCCCTATTGGTTCAATTTATTCATAGACAAAAATGATCTGAATCTGTCTATAAATTCCTCGGTGGCGCTGTCATAGTTTTAAACATCTCGACTTGTCAAGTCAATTATTCTGTGGTGTAACTAATATACTGTGATCATTATTTATTACAAGTAAATTGTACATAATCGACTTCTGTATTGCACATGTCTAAATACATAAACCCCTGGAAGAATTCGACTATTCCTCCGGAACCCACTTTTGCTTACAAGTTATGCATGATGTGAGTAAATAATTTCTAAACTTGTACCTGAAACCCTCACTGAACCTTCGCTAGTTACATACCTAGTAAAAATATCCAATAAAATATCCACAGCCAATCCGCAGCTTAAAATCCAATTAATATTGGTAAATATTGAAACTGCGAAATCAGTTACAAATAGAGTACCTATATTGGCTGCCTGGTAAACCTGATTATTCGGGTTTGTCATGGTGTACCTACATAGCTACTTGTTCTCATCACTATCATCATCATTATCATATCAGCCGAAAGAGGTCCACTGCTCGACATAGGCCTCCCCCAAATAGAGTGACTTAAGAGTTAGGAATAGGTGTTTCTTAAAAGTTCTCTCCAAAATTAGGGGAATAATCGTAAATGAAAAGCCATTGCAAAATCTTGAGCGACAAAGAGCTAAACCGCCAACCGAAGTTTGTTGAATTCAATTAAGTTAGCTATCGGGTAAATGCAGGAAATCAAACTTCGTCATGTCTACAAACTTCCCAAGTATTGATAAATTATTGGAGTAGCTGGAGTTTAGTCTTTAATTCCGACTCGGTGGCGCTGCTGCCTGAGAAGGCATTATGAATAGGGAGAAATAAAACGCAAATTTCAGTAATTTGACTAACTTGGGATAGGGCATTAATACAATATTAAACGTCAAAATGTGTTAGGACTTATTACAGACTTAACTCTTTAATGGATAACCTACTTTCAGTGCTGATATTCTATCCACAGTTATTGATAAAAGGAGGGCATGTGCCCACTTTTATGACTAAAACCAGAATGACACTGATATCAAGGGATAGTTCTCATACTTCCCATTCTGAGACGGAATACCGGCCCAGGACTCTTACGCTCCTTCACTTCACAGGCCGTGCTGCAGTATTTATGCCGTATGTCCCAGTCTAGACTAGGTCCAAACATTAAATAGGCACAATTTTAATTGAGCACTTATTAGTTACAGTGAGCCGACGCCGAGGTTTACTGGAGCGCGAGGATTCATTAGCCTTCCGGAAGAACGATCAAAGCAATTTAGAATCTATTACGCGGATTGAGCGGCGGCGAGGTTCGTGGGTAGTCGTGCCCTTGTGACCCCAAGACAACGTCATACTGATATTATGTAACGAGTATTCATTATATGCTTTTTACTGAAGGTCAATCTAACATTTCGTACTCCACGCGCTCCGATCCGTCAGTGTGTGCAACACATCGCTATCAAATTTGAATTCGAATTGTAAGTATTGGATTGACCTTCATTTCTTGCCGAACCTTTGAAAGTTAAGATTAGAATAATTAACATCAAATATTTACTCTACAAGAGGTGATTCTGCCAGAAATACCTAAACTCGATGGTTTGGGTACCAAATCACGACGAAAAAGTTTAGATTATCCAATGAAATGCTGAGGCCCGTAGTAACACTAAATACTAGGACTATTTTTCTTATTTTTTACACGACAAGCTACGAGCGCACGACCAGATCAATAGTTCCTGGACATTGAAATAACATATTAAAAAAAAATACTTAAAAAAATCTATATTATGTAAATAATGTAAGTATTATTGTCTCGATCAGAACACAAACTACTTTCAACGAATAGATTGAAATTAGTTTGTGTTTGTATGATGAACATAATAAGCTACATACTAAGGTTACATAATAAGCTATATAAGCATACATTTGTTGACACAGGTTATAGTTGCTCTCAATGTTGAGCTTAAAAGCACGTTTATACTTTGTTGCCGGTTAATATTTAAGTGATAACTCGACTCGCGCGACTCAAAGTGAAACTTTATATTCCGAATCACCTTAAGACTCGCTAGCTCAGTATGATGGAAATTTATTGAAAAGTATACAGATGTAAATGAGAAACGGAACATTAAGACTCCAGCTAAAGCCCGCTCTGCCAATATAGCTCGACGTTGTTATCGAACGACTTGAACATTTTGAATTTTATTATCAAGTTTGAATTTAAATGTTCATTAGAAACTTGTACAGTTTGTATACAAAACCTCAAAACTGAACAATGAACAAGTATCCATATTGCAGATTTTGTGATAATGATAATCAAATTAACATTCTGATTAAGTTTATTACCATAACATTAATACATTACAATAAAACAAGAAGACTACAATTAAATTAACTAAACAAGATACTCAAAATTACATTAAATAAAAAATAAAAAATATATTAATTTTCAGATTTCTCAGATCTAGAGGTTGTTAGTTACAAAACATTTATAAAACTACATTAGTAAACTAATTAATATTCTAAATAAGTTTATTACCATAACATAAATACATTACAATAAAACAAGAAAACTACAATTAAATTAACTAAACAAGATACTCAAAATTACATTAAATAAAAAAATTAAAAAATATTAATTTTCAGATTTCTCAGATCTAGAGGTTGTTAGTTACAAAACATTTATAAAACTACATTAGTAAACTAATATTAAGTGGCAACATAAACTACGTAATTATTTTTAGGCCGTAAGGCATGAAGACCGGTGTATCGGCAGAGAATATTCGGATATTATCCGCCGATACCCACCTCTCTGATGCTATCATTCTCAGGATGCTATTTGAGGTCCCCTTCGTCTGCATCACCACGGATACCGTCTTCTTCCGTACTATGGCATAAAAGTCCTCTACGCTAGCATCGGCAAACATCCCAGAGGCGCTGCAGAATCGGGGAGGCCCAAACAGCCTCCTGAAAATGTTGTTATATTGGATGCGCAGGGTATTATATGACTTCAGCCTGAACCTGCCCACAGGTCACACGTATAGAAACTTTGACAATAAGCTCTAAGTTAGTTAGTTAGTTATACTGGGCGTTTTCTGCAAGTCGACATCTAGTGTGCCTATTTTGCGTGAAATCGGTGGGGTAGCGCTACTTTAACCACCCCAGCTCCTCCAGAAAGTTTGTGAGTGCTTTGGTGTTGCTGACTGCGTCCCGTAGTGTGTCCGGAGACCCTAGGTGCTTTTTCCTGTATACTTCTACCTGCTTGCAGTCCAGTAGAATGTGTTTGGTTGTTTCTTCTGCTTCCATGCACGCTCTGCACATGGGGCTGTCTGTGATACCCAAGTTGTATAGGTGTCTATTCAAAGCGTTGTGTCCTGTTATTATTACAACTATCTTGCGTAGTTGGTTTCTATGTGTCCTCAGTAGTGCGATTGTGAGTTTGTTGTCGCGTTGCGACAAAATCTCTTTAGTCTGTCTGCATGTGTCTTACTCCTCCCAATATCTTTTGTGTAAGTTCTTGGTGTATAGGTCCAGATGATTATATATGTAACTTTGTGGTAGGGGTAAAATTGGCTCCGGTCCGTATGCTGTTGTTTCTGAGCTTTTCCTGGCCAGTTCATCCGCTGCATCGTTTCCTCTTGAGCCACTGTGCCCCTTGATCCATTGTATGGTAACGTTGTTTTTATCTGCGCACACCTCCGTGAGTTTTTGGTGGCATTCGTATATCAAGCTTGATGTGATGCTGTCCCTGCTCAGTGCTTGTAGTACCGATTTACTGTCTGAGAGTATGATATGTTTGTGTTCTCGACTTGGCGTCTCTTTATGGCATTGCAGGCTTCAATTATCCCTACGCATTCAGCCTGGAATACCGTGTTATGTTCACCCAGTGGTTTGGATATGTGTATGTTAAAATCCTCTGAGAACACATCCCGTTCCCGTGTTTGTTTTTGACCCATATAAGCTCTAAATAAAGTCAGCTTCACTTGGGCCCTACAGCGTGCGAACCTGTGCGCCAGCATCCCATCTCGGAGCGACAACGCACTGCGCTCCCGCTCGATATCGAGATGGTCTTTCAGGTCCTCGGTCACTATATGACCAAGGTATTTGAAATGAGTGACACGATTCAGAGAAACTCCGTTCAACATTATTATGGGCGAATAGGCTGGACACTTAATTCTACCCCTGAACATCATGAACTGCTTTTGCCAGCGTTGTATTTCAAACCGTGCTGTTGCGCATACAATATCTCGCATGTATCGATTAGCTTTATTAGCCCTGATACTGAAGGGCTCTGCAGTACCATTTTATTACTTTTTACTTATTGTCTAAGAATTAAATATATTATACATTTGACGTTATATTGGCAATGGGTACCAACCTCAGTATGTGCTGAACGAGTGTTCCGTATAATCCAAATGTCTTTGGTTGGATTATAAAATAATATAATTTGACATCTCGATCATCATAGATTTAAGAGTCTTGTCGGTGGACTAATTGCCTGCAATTCGTCTCTCTGTCATTCTCTATTACTCCATATTCGGGGAATATTAATCTGGTGGTTTTCCCACTTACCTTCCACATCGCAAAATAGTGGCCAGTTATATACTCCCACTCCCTGATTGACCTTCTTGATACTGATACAGCTGGTGTTCAGTACGAGGCGAATGCCTATTTGATATGTATTTCATTACTCGCCACATATATGGACAAGCCCGTACCACCGTTCAACCTACTACGCTCTGATGACCCTGCCGCATCTTCGTTGGGGACTGTTTATTCCATATTTATTTATTTATTTATTGACAAATACATTTACGTGACATTACAGTAAAACCAATGCGTCACGAAACTAAAAACAACAAATAATACTATTTAGGCGACGAAACGGCTCCGTGCATATATTCACAGCTAACCACTATAACTGACGGCAGTTCACTATCCGTCACCTGTGACCTGTATCTCAGCTCCAACTAATTTCTCGAAATGATATGTCCAATGTTTAATCGTATGGGATACATTATTTTGGCCTTTAAAGTTTGTCACTCTTTAGCACCACCCAGGGGACACGTGCAAGGTTGTGGTAGGTAGCTCCTGCGGACGCGAGTGACAGTTGTCCCCCCTTTGTCAAGTGAGTGGGCAACTGGGGACTGTTAGATATTCTTAACCCTTAATTTGGCAGAGATACATACATTAATAAAATTGCTTTTTTTTGTTGAAAACTGTTTTTGTGGGTCATAAGCAGCCCCGAAAAAATTATGAAAAAAATCACGTGCTTTCAGTTTTTCAGGAAAATTATGTTCGCTGTACCGAACACTGCCAATGAACCGGATACCAAAGGGGTGAAATAATTTTGTAAAAAAAATATTGAAAAACATGCAATTTTATTAAATAAATAAATACATAAATTAATTAATTAATAAGAATGAATAAAAAGAGGATTATTATAATTTTTCAGTATGAAAAGATAAGAAACAATTTCTGGGATTCTTCTCAGTCACAAAACACATTCGTAAATGACATTTTATGCAGGATACTGCTGTAGTATTTTTCATGCAAAGACAGCATCGTCCCTCAGTCTTCGTTGAAGGGAAGTGCCCAACTTCATCATATCACACAGAATTAACTGGTCTTGGTTTGGTGGTATTTTTCACTTCATGGCATTCAATTTCGTCTCGTTTGACCGATCGGTTGGCTTCAAGGAGCTCGTGATATAGCTCGAGACGGAATTGTTTTAAAGGGACTGCTCCTGAAGAAGCGTTTTTGTGACGACCTAAAAGTGATTCTTCCGAACTTTTTATAGTTTTGTCAATTATATCTGAAAGTTTTTCTTTTATCGGATTAACATTTTCTTTGACATTGTACTTAAACACTGCGTAGTTGGTAATGTTCGTCACCCCGAACATGCACGAAACTTACTATTTCGCCGCGATCATGGCCGTGTTCGGCACATCGAACATCACATTGTAAGTGTCACTGTCACTGAATTATGGCATATACTAAACTAAAAACTCTTTAGTTGGGTTTATTACCTCCTTAATAATAGACGAATGTAATTTTTATGAATGTAATACTAGAAAAAACAGATATAATGTCATAAATACCTTGACAATACTCCGTGTTTGCCGTCTCGGCGCCATTTATCGTACACAACTGACAAATGAATGTTGCCACAGTTATGATTTTATTTTCTACCATATAATAGAAAACAATGCTACTATTTTAGTTGAAAATTTAATATAAAAATATAAAAATGTGTCCTTTAGATTTTTTTGAAATGTGGGTTCGCTACACCGAACACTGTCAAATTAAGGGTTAAGGCGCTCGAAGGCCTCTAGCTCGGCTTAACGACTACTGTCATAGACAGCAGCCGGGATCAACTGCTTAGCGTGCCTTCCAAAGCACGGAAGCGCTCATTTATATTAACCACTCAAACATCAGGCGGTCACCCATCAAAAGACTGACCGCTGCCATCTTTGCTTAACCTGCGTTATCGTCTCCGACTCGCAGGCGGCGCTAGGCTATGAGCGCTTCGATGATATGATATGACTTCAATATGTCCAATTCAACCGACTTATTGCATTTGGAATACTATAACTTTGCAAATGGCCGCTTACATCGGTCAACACTCTTCGTAAATGAAATGTTGGCTACGGAACTACGGTAGCCTAGTGGTTCAGGCATGCGGCTGTCAAGCGGCGGTCGTGGGTTCGAATCCCGGCTCGTACCAATGAGTTTTTCGGAACTTATGTACGGAATATTTATCGTTAGCTTTTCGGTGAAGGAAAACATCGTGAGGAAAGCGGTCTAATCCCTATAAGGTCTAGTTTTCCCTCTGGGTTGGAAGGTTAGATGGCCGTTGCTTTCTTAAAACGAGTGCCTATGCCAAATCTTGGGATTAGGTGTCCAAGCGGACCCCGGGCTCCTTTAGGGGCATTACCGGGAATAACGCTAGGCGGATGCCTCACTCAATTTTGAAATGTACGTTTTCTCACCAATTTTTCCCCTTTTGTGGTTCACATATTTCATATTATTAAAATACGTCGTCAAGCATGCAGAACAAGTTATGCGTAAAGCAGGTTTTCATGAAAGATCTAAAGAGAAAATATCAATTCAGTGAACCGTTCAAATTTGTGCAGACAGTGGGTAATGTCATCAAACACACATTTGTACATTCGAAAGACATGATTATATTGATTATATATGAACAGCTGTGTGTTTTAAAAACTATTTTATTCTACTTACATTTCGTTGGTTCGCACACTCAAATATATCTAACTTAATTTCAGATGCGAATTACAAACAAGTAACATTTTAGTGAGTACAAGAATTATTTAGTCATGCAACTAATGTGTGGAGTCATTAGACTGCCATTTTCAATAAATTGATAACTTTCGCGTAAGTATCCATTTCTAACGAAAATACCGGTTTATTTCAATTACATTAGAAGTCACAGAGGGTAGTAAGATGGGACTATTGTAGATACAACATAACTTGTACAATGCGTGGCCAGTTTGCCAACAAGTCTTTGAATTGGTGTTACTTCTGGCACAAAAACCCCAGAGCAGTGGCTCGAACTGTATAACAAGATTAAATTAGACGGCTACCAATCAAATCTATCAATCCACGAGGACATGTGTCTAAGTGTACATCCAGAGTCTCAGCTGCGTCCATATAAAACAAATGCCAACTCCATAGCCGCCCGCCGCACGCTAGCAGCGGAGCGAGCTCTCAGGCCACAGAATACCTCAATATTGATAGTATTGGTACTTACATGCGGAAGGTTTGTCTACCAAAAATATCCTGCTTGTATGCGCTCGCCGTGTAGCATGTGCTCCTTTGCCCAAGTGCGAAAGCCGAGGTTAGCCTAAGTGGCAAGAGGAATAGGCCTGTTATGGCCGAACTTTAATGCTGTATGTTTTGTGTATAGCGTAGGTATGAGTGTAGCGCTTCTTCGTGGATTGAACGTATTTTTTTCCATACAAACTTTAATTACTTCCTCCTCACACCCTGGAAACTAAATGGTCGCGCGCGGTCCGGTTCCATTCCTCAAACGAGCGCTCCGACTGTGGAACGAACCTGTCGCAATTTTCTCGAGGCACTATGTTATGAGGTTCTTCAAGAAAGGATTGTACAGGCTTTTAAAGGGTCGGCAACGCGCATGCAAGTCCCCTGGAGTTGCAAGCGTCCATATGCTATAGTAACCGCTTACCATCAGGCGTACCGTACGCTTGCTTGCCACCGACGAGGCATAAAAAACTTCAAGTGACAGTTAACGGTCTCTGGCACAAGCGCTAATCCAGTACCAGGAATACAACATGAATGTGTTGTTGCAGGTATCTGGCACAATCACGAGAACACCGTGGCGCTGATGTCGGGCGGCGCCAGCCGGGGCCGATAGTACGACGGCGGCCGCGCGCGCAGCCGCGCCCACCGCCCCGCAGCCATGGTGCGCGACAAGAAACCGCCCGGCAAGACCGACTCACAGAAATGTAAGTAGTAGCTTTTCACACCTCCTATTCAAAAAACGTCTCTAGCAGGGAGAAGGATGAACGGCAGGTTACCTATGCGCTGGACTGACCAATCTCAAATCCGCAGTAGGAAACCGTGTATCCGACTGCGCCAAAAAGGAGAGCTGTGTCCGCCTCTACCACTGGCGTGGATGTCTCCACGTGACCACAACCGCTCAACTAAGAGCGAAATGACAGAGAAGAAGATGTAAATAATTGTTGCCCCCAAATTATTCCTTGTTGTCAGTTTTCCTCGTATATGCCAGTCGGTAGCAAAATTATTTAATTCTGTCCTAAACACTTGAATCCCACGTTACGCTTCACTCAGGATTCAATATACCGCCCGCGCCGTAAATATATCCTTTGGCTCCCTTGAGACACAACCTACTATTTTTACTCTTGTCAATGTGACGATAAGGAATCAAACACTACGTGTTTCAGTTTCCCTTCCCGTACCTCTTCTTCTTAGTAGTCTTCTCTTGGGCAGAGTGGTTGTGTTTTCGCCTGCCTGAAGCGCAAAAGCAGTGATCTTTCGCGTTATTTTTCCACCGGTCCTTATGGTGACAGGTTTGATGGTGTATATCTATCGGGTTGGCGGTCGACCACTACTTTTAACTGTACTGTTTCACGACCAAACGAATCTTACGGGACTTACTCCAGGAAAAATACGGTTTTGAAAAACATTAATTAATAATAGCGTTTTTTTTCGGTTTCATTTTAAAATGTTACTCTTAGATGCTTTATTGCAGAATCCGACAAACTTTCCACCCGGAAGTAATTATGTAGATTTAAATGAACCATGCATTGTCTTTTTTTGTATGATTTATCTTGAATATTATAGAGCAAATATAAATGAACCAAGACATATAGACAAAGACATTTATTCATATTTTTTCTGACTTTTCAGAAGCTAGTTAATTTATAATTTTTTTGATGTCTGACATTTTGTCGGATTCTGTCGCTGGGTAACTATTGATAATGGATCAATTGCTTTAAAAAAAAAGCGACCTATTATAAATGATTTCCAAAATTTACATTTTTTTCATACAAGTTGTCAGTTTATTGACTGGACTATTAGATACCGAACTAATTCTGAACCCTAAGATATACCCGTTTATCGATAGCTAGTAATATAATTAGTTATTAAGCGATAATTATTTCCCTTACTCTTAATAATTGGGTGGATCAACTATTTTATATCACTAGTTGCCATGGTTAAATCCTGAGTCACTTTTTACAACTGTGATTTACGTGTTTTAGATCACCAAATCTGGGGTTTTCTTGTCAAATGGGACCCCTTTTGTATGGACCATCTTCTAGGCAAGTTAGAAGTCCGTATTGTAACATTTTTTTAAGGAGCTCCGTAATTTTGTCTAACAGGACAAAATAACAACAAGAAATAGTTTATGGACCCAATTACATTAAGATTATTCTTAATTAAAGAGGTTATCTTTAAGTACGTAAAATTCATGTTTAAAGTGAAATAGATCAGGAATATAAAGAATCCCTCTCGAGTATGTCCCTCGAATGTCTTAAGTCGAACATCCCCAAATATCCAGCCTATCCATCAACATTGCACCTACTCCTTTCCGTTCCTTCCGTTGCGACCTACATACGGCGTTCACTGTACTCGTGCAAAAATAGCAAATAGATAAATGATTGAGTGGACTGTACACCGACCATCAGTCATCGTTTCGTTTCGGCCATGGCAAATAGAACTGACGTGTCAATGATTTTTTTGGTGAGCGTTTCGTATATATAGGACGCAATATTCAAGGATTTTTCGTTGTGGATTTCAAATCAAAACAGAAGGTGAAACACACTGCTATAGATACTTATGAATGAATAATTATATTTTTGTCACAGGTTTAAACTTACTTACAAATAAGGTTAGTAGTCTTAACAGTACATGGAAATAGGTATTTTAAAACGAATTATTTTATCTGCGCTGTCCAAATCTTATGTATTAGATAGTCGTTTATGCCAGTAATAGAATTTGGAATACTTTTTAGACGTGTCCCTTTTTACTTTTTTAAATTTCCGAGACTTTTATATAAATATTAATAAGTAAGTATATTCATTATTACTTAGAGCATGTAGCATCACAAGCTGATTAAGTAATTTAAAATACATTTTCAAAAATACAATAGGTCGAACAATGTACCAATGAGTTTTTCGGAACTTATGTACGGAATGTTTACCGTTAGCTTTTCGGTGAAGGAAAACATCGTGAGGAAACCGGTCTAAACCCAATAAGTTCTAGTTTTCCCTCTGGGTTGGAAGGTCAGATGGCAGTCGCTTACGTAAAACTAGTGCCTATGCCAAATCTTGGGATTAAGTGTCACAGCGGACCCCGGGCTCCTTTAGGGGCACTACCGGGAATAACGCGAGGAGGATGATGACAATAGGTCGAACAATGATAAACAAAAATCATTTCAATACGATAAAAGGTACGTACCTAAGTATTTTTCCAAACCGATTGAATCATGGACACAAATTCTGGTATAAATATAGAATTGTCGCAGCTTACAGTTAGTGCATACTGTGTAAAGTCGTAACTTTGCACATGGTATTGTGGAAAACGCCAGTTTACCGCTCAAACGAGGCGAGTGGGTGCGGCCTGTAGATAAGGCGCCGGCTACAGATTACGAGCTAAATCGCGTCGGATAATGGCGGTATAAAGTGTTACATTTTTGAAGTGAAAACTTCTTTAGCGGCGCTGAGCACTTTTTGGGATGGGGAAAAATTGTTAAATACCCGACAGAGTTTTGTGACGTCAGATGTGAAGGAGGTCACTTTTTGCTGCTAGCCGATTCGACTTCATTCAAAACTGAAAGTTATTCGTAAGAGCATAAAGCCGTTAAACACTTTTTGCAATAGCATATTCTGCAAATAAATTTGTAATTTTAACCAACGCGTTCTTCACCGTTTTGCTATTGAGAAAATTCGAATAGTTCGAATTTGGGCGTTATTCCTAAAGAGATAAAGCCTAGAAAAATATTTACCAACGGCAAAAACAAATTGATATTTTGGTCGCCACCGCCGTCTGCTGTTCTTGCAAATTCGAATAGTTCGAATTTAGACGTTATTCCTAAAGAGATAAAGCTTTGAAAAATATTTGGCAATGGCAAAAACAAATTGGTATTGTGTTTGCCGCCGCCCATCGGCGCACCGACGGGCGAGCCGGCGGCCCATCGCGCCCAACGCGCCCGCGGCCCGTCCGCCTAAATAATTGATAATTGTTTATAAATTTGCGTCAAATTCATTTTTAGGGTGACACCGTAAGATGTCGCGTGACCTGATCGAAAAACTGTTACAATGTTATTGAGTTTTCACTTCTGCCGGCACTCCCGGAGTGCAACCCGGTCTTTTTATTTCTTTTCTTTTACCACTCTGTATCATTAAAAACCCTGTATCTTAGTTCTGTGATGCACTTCACGGTCTTAGAATTTATTTTCGTGTTTTTTGTACATTTACCTGCTACGACTGTCGCTGTCCAGTGTGATCCAAGTGATGCAAAATATCATAATTATTAAGTTACGTTCTTCATTTCAATGGTTTATTTAGTCAGAAATGTTATGATGTAATTACAATATCAATGTGATTTTTTACTTAGAAATTATAATAAATAATTTACTTTAAAAACATAGTTTTATTTTAACCGACTGCAATTTAGTACTCCGCCAAGGCACGATAATATTTCCACATTTCTTTTCCAATTTACCACATGAACTGATTTCCGAGGGCAAATGCGTTGATTATTAGAGAAAAAAACCGAATCGCTGTATGTGGGCCGATAATATTTGAGGAATTCCGTCGAATCCACAACGATCACCTTTGGCACTTCATTATTTGCTATTTCAGCGGAATCTTATCAGAATCTGTGATATACTTTTGTACTTTTAAGTACATAATTGAGGAATTCCACAAGTCATCTGTGGTCTTCATCATCCATTCCACTCCACCAAATTTATGATTTCCGTGTGTAAATACACTAGTTATAATAGAAAATACCAAAATCACTACACGCGTGCCTAATATAATTGAGGAGTTCCCTCAATTCCTCATGGATCCCATAATCCAACTGAGTTTTGAAAAAAATGGGACCCACCTGGAAGCATATACTTACAAAAAAAAAAAAAATCGAATCGGCTCATCAATGACTGAGTTGTAAGGTAACAAACATAACAAAAAAAAAAAAAAAAAATATAACCGAATTGAGAACCTCCTCCTTTTTTTTGAAGTCGGTTAAAAACAGCTTATGTCATAAAATATTAATATATTTTTTTGTATCTGAACGTACGAGTGTGCATTATAATTTGTAAGAATAGCGAGTATACGTGAAACCTACTGTTGAGGACTACTGTTCAAAACTTCTTTCTATTTTTTTGCGCCGGAAACTTTTATCCTCGCACGTCCTTAAAACTCCGTTCTAAACTCTCTGGCTTTATTCAACCTCACACGTACGTACGTAATACGTAAATCCCGTAAACTAGTAGGTGTATGAACCGTTATTAACGTTCTAGTTTGATATATTAACTAAGTTAGTAACAGCATTTTCACAGAATCCATTGAATTAAATTACATGTTATACAAATAAATCTCGCAAAATTGTAATTTATACGCGTTTCATCGTACTGAGGGATTTTATTTTTCCAAATAGCGATAGCGGAGCGAATTCGGTGTCGGGAATAAATAACAATTTGTCGAAAGATACTTTTACCCAAATAAACTTTATCTGATCTGGTGAGCATGCCTATCTTTCGCAGATTACATGAAACAAATAAATCAGTGTGTATAACAATAAAAACAAAACTCGTGTAACATTTCAACGCGAGTACTGTCCGCAGCAGAAGCTGTTGCGCAAAAACCGTTGGCATATTGGCATTTTTTTTTTCATCATGCCATTCGAACCAGTTTTTTGCAGAGGATCAAACGTCTGTATAGGAGACGCTACACGGGCCGATATCGGCAGGCCATCGCGTGTGGATATGTTTTGGCTGGATTTGTCTCGTGTGGATATGTGTCGGAAGCACGGCGGCCAGACAAATCAAGTTCAGTACATACTAGATTTTCTATCACCTTGCTTGGCAGTCCTGCCGATTTCGGTCGTGTAGCGTGACCTTATGGGACCAAATAAATAATGGGACCAACCACAGCACAACAAAAGGCGAAAATCAGATATCGATAGCGCCGACAAAAACAGCTCAAAAACAGGTGACCTGATCAGGCCTTACTGGCATGCTACTGCATACATTTTATCGTTTTGTTGTACGGACGTTTCAGTACATTTTGGCCGTAAAACGTGACGATAAAACCTATCGTGCTAGCTGGGCAGACATTGTTATGTCAGACACACAGTTAAATACATACTTACATGGTGCATAGTGAGCAGACCCCGTATCATGGTCGGCCTTATCACGCGATAAGTGACAAGATAGGAGCGTCGTCTCGTTCTATCGAACGGTGTCAGCCAGTGACGGACGCTCTATCCTGTCACTTATCGTGTGATAAGGCCGACCATGATACGGGGTCAGAGCTGTGCGTCGAGCGTGATTGATGGGTCCGCCGTCTGCCGTAGATCTAAAACTTGACACCGGAGGTCAAGCGGGAACGTTTTCGAGAAAACTATGTACCTATTCAATTTTCGTATGCTTGCTCGCTTGCTTAATATAACTCGATTGAATGCCTTACTTTATAATAATGTTTCAGTTGGAAAAGAGTCAAATATTACATAGATAGAAATAAATCTAGACACGTGGCAGCGTATCAAGCCAAGTTCAAAATAAGAGTATATATTCTTATTTTACGCGCGTTGTGCGTGTGTAATATAAGGCACTTGTCCCACCGTCGGTGAGTAGCGAGTACTCTCATAGTAATTATTACTCGCGCGAGTAAAAGCGAGTAAGAATTACTATGAGAGTACTCGCTACTCGCCGGCGGTGGGACAAGTGCCTAACCCACGGCCGCTGCGTCGCGGCCGTGTGCGTGTGTGTACACGAAACAATTGGAGCCACTTTTGACCCCTTCGTAACTCAAAATATATCAACCATAAACATATGAAATTTGGTTCATTTATTAAGACCTTTAAGGCTTATCGGTTATTAAGCTACAAACATCTAAAAATCGGGATTTTTCTCACTGACAAACTGACCAAACACGAAAAACCTAACCCACTTCCACATGACCTAGCAAGTTGAAATTTGACATCCAGCTGGGTAATGTGTGGTTACTAAGATAAAGAAACAATGTTTTTTACGATTTGAAATATTTTCAAAAAACTGTTATGATTTACACACTGAGCAAGCAGCATTCGAATTTGAAATAGCAAACATGAATTTTAGTTTCGAAATCAACTAGAAATAGAGCTAGCACAATATCGATTTAACAGTCATGTAGAGTATATAGCAGCCAAAAGGGCAAAATAAATCATAAGACATCCTTATTAGAAAGAACAAAAAACAAAACTATAGAAAGCAAACGCAGAAAAAATAAATCATTTTAGATAACTCCGATTGATTTTAATTAAACTAACTTAACTATAATTTTATTTCTAAAAAGTAATGATATCCCACCTAAAACATAAATGTGAAAATGGGAACCAAGTTCAATATTAACAACGTGGCTGTCGATTTCGCCGACAAAAGATCTAAATGACTGAATCTAATGAAATTAAATTCTAGTAAAATGTAATAAAAATAATAAAATGAATTGCTTGTTGTCAGTAAAGTTGGCACTATACTGGAAAAAGTGGGAAACAAAGGAAACATCGTCAAAAAGTACAAATAATTTCTTTCTATAATCTTTATTTTTATTTATGAGTAGCTATTAAATGTCCCGTGTACTGTACCATCGCAAAACGTAATCATTTTATTTGTAAAACGTTCCTTCACCCATCTTAAACTATTATTGTTGCTGGCAATTTTAGTTTGTTCTTTCTTTTTACTATTACATATCATTATTGTCGTACCCAGACAGTAATGTGCATAAATAGCCGATCCCTGAGATGACTGCTCACAGAGTAGACTTGCCGCTATAGCAACGGGAAAAATACAAGAAAACATCCCACTGATTGCCATTGGATTGAACGTCAGTAGGTACCTATTGTGCATTATACTATCTTCTCTTCATTATACGTCTTATTCTTATTGTGTAATGTATACAGTCTTAAATTGTGTCGTCATTGACTGTGGGGCTACTGTTGGACTGGGGGGGCTGAGGGGGGGTTGTCTGCTAAATACTGGCAAAATTTAATTTAGTATCAGGCTCGCTAAAAGCTTGCCTTTTCAATTCCGCTAATCATCACATCACTCTGACACGATTGTTGAGCCTAAAGTAGGGTGCCACTAGTGGAGTTCATTCAGAAAAAATATAATATCTACCAGATCTTTACGTAATTTTAAAACATTCACTGATGTTATTGTAATTGTAATCGTTGATCTTCTATTCGTTTTAAATGTATTGGTATACATATAAAATGGGATATTAGCATATTAGACTAGCTGGCTGTGTCTTACATATTATTTATCAGGTCGCGCGGGCTAGCAGCTGGTAACTAGCATGGTCGCGTGTACGTCCGACAACAAGCATTCGTCCTTCTCACACTACATACGTGCTTATAAATTCATGATCATGCTTACTAAGAAAGTTACCAGTTTAAACAAAACCATATCGTTTGACCGCTTTACCAATTCCAAAAAAAGGGTCCACCGTAAAACCTAGATGATTTTCTCCCTCAATCTCCTCATAAGTCAGAAACAGCCCTAAAATCTTCGCTAGCAGGAGACCTCTGTAACTGATGACGAGGCCCTTATAAATAGCGATAAGTTTTCAGTTTGACGCGCGCCCGATTCCCGTCGTGAACCGAGACAGATAAATGGCTTCATTACTGGGAGCGGTGTCGGGATCAGTTTTCTACCATCAACCCCACTGATCGGGTTTTCGTTGACTTTTTATCCGGACACGCGTTAGTATATTTTTCGGTTATTTTTTTTTTTTAGTATTTTTTTACTTACTCGAATATCGTTGACTCATTCGAGCATGTATTTGTTTGATAATTAAAATTTAGTGTCCCTGTCAGCATACTTATGTGTAGCATACTGTGTGTACAGTCACCAGCATCAATATCTGCCATAACAAAGGCGGCAAAAATATCTGACACGTCCTTATGGCATTAGGCATAGAGTTGTGTCGGATATTTATGCGTAATTCGCTGTGGCAGATATTAATGCTGGTAACTGTACTACCTGTCAGCATACTTTTTGATCCCAGAAAAAGAGATGTCCTCAATTCGACTTGGTGGTTTTTTCTATGGTGTTGTTGTTAACTCCGTTAATTTTAATTAATTTTTCGATGGTTGATATTGATGATTGTTAATTATACTTCAAAAAATCATGTGATCACATATGACGATATATGAAACACAAGATGTCGACTGAACTCTTTTAAGGTTATTTCATTTGCACTCGGACAACATCATCTTCGGATCAATGAACACCATGTTTAGTTTAGTAGTTATTATAGTATTTTATGCAATCGTTATATAATGTATGCTTTTTCAGTCGAGTACCACGTTTAGGCCACGAAGCTTCCTGAGTGGCCTAATTAAGGTACGAGAGTTAAAAAGCTAATTATATAACTATTGTATACAATACTTTTTCTACGAGTCAACTGAACTAATTAAACAAACTTGGTATCTATTGAAAACGAAGTGCAACCAACGGCTTTTTCTTTTTTGTGCGTTGATGTCTATTACCTTTTGACTTTCTCATGGCGGCGTCCTATTGGTCAAATACGTTATAGTTCAGTAAAGGCGCCACGTGATTGGTCAATTTCATTTTAGTTGTGTTAACAGTTATGAAATGTTGAGTTGGGAGCTCCATAGTAAAAAGTATGTGATTAAAGTTTGGTGTACGAAGTCTTAATTCAAACATTAAGGTCGAAAAAACAAACAAAATTAGTTTTCAACTGCGAGCTATATAATTGGTCGGTACATTTTAGCGCCTTAATTTTTATGCAACTGCTTAAAATTCCTGCGTACAGGCTCAGGCCCGCTGTCGCATTAATGAGCCGGCCACCGCCATGGCAGCAAAAAAAACAAGGTATGTCATTCCACGTCACGATGTATCCTGCCTACTACGTCACACAAATGTTTTCATTGTGCAAAGTTTACCATTGCACAAATGTTACCATTGACTGGCAACTTCCACACAAACAAGGAGTTTTGTTAATGCATATTAGTAGGTATTTAAAAAAAGTCGGCCAAGTACGAGTCGGAACTCGTGTTCCGTACATTGTTATTTGAAATGATTCATACTTTATCTCCTAATTTTGAAGCTAACTAATACTGACTAAACTGCTTGATTTATTGAATGGAGTTCAACAATAATTATATTTCTATATCTTCGATTCTCATACGAATTTGTTTGTGATGGGTAAAATAATTTTCTACGACGTGTATGTGAAAAAATTTGGGAAATTGCTAAAATCGTTGTCAATCAAAGTTCTGTCTGTAGTAGTATTTGTCTCATTGAACATTTTTCACCATTTACAAAGTGAACACAAGTCCAGTGTCCAACGTCATTAAATGGTCGGTTCCCGGGAGCTTTTCGGAAAATGACTTGTAAATGGTCTTCTCCCCGAGGCACAGGCTCAATCAAGTGCAGAGCCTGCATTAAAAGCACGTCGCGCGGACGGTAGCTTGAATTTTCTGAAAGTATCCTGTGAAATGCAGTTACGTATTCGTCTTCATTATGTTCATTTCCCAGTACAAACGAAAAACGAGTCATATTAATGTTTTAGGTCCTCGCCTTTTTTTTAGGTGTCGGGTTCAAAATTTTCGCAGCAAGCTCTCAAACTTGAATGGTATAAGGCAACAATACGATTCACCACTACAGCTCGGTATTCCAATTTTAAATCAAATAAAGAACCTCGTACTTTGATGCTATTTTGTTTCTAGATTTTAACCAAATAGAGTCAACAATATGTAGAACTGTTAAAATATAGAACACCAAAAGCTGCTTGTAGTGTTGAAATCTGAAGCCATTATTAAGCATAGTATTATTTGTGTGTTTTAGTAACCGAAACAAAACCCCGTATAAAAAGATTTAATAGGAGTTTTTTTTTTAGTTCTCAACTGAATCGTTTAATTACAAAATCCAAAATATTCATCGATATTGAAGCGTCATCATTATATCAGCCGAAAGACGTCCACTGGAGGACATAGGCCTCCCCCAAAGAGTGCCACAATTACCAGTTCTGCGCCACCCGCATCCAGCGGACTCCCGCGGCCTTTACCAGGCCCCGTATCATGGTCTGCCTTATCGCGCGATAAGGCAGACCATGATACGGGGACAACTTATGACAACAATAAATTTAATTTTTACTAGATGCAAATTATTCGTCGGATTCATTCGGAAATACGGAAATATAAACTATTCACAATCTATCTCTACACTACAACACACCTCTAGTATATATTAACTGCCAGATTCGCAACAACTACTTACACCGAATCGAAGGTCAGACTTTAACTGGATCGTGGGTAATTGTTGAAAACACCAGACCTGCGTTGTCTAATTACTTGACATTGGGTATTTTTCGCTTTCGGTCGGGACAAATCGGAAACAGGAAACAACACGAAATACAATGCTGTGTTTTCATTATATCAATATTCATTTATCAGACTGCGAAGTGCAATGTACGTCACCAGGCACGGTTATACTGAAAAACCAGCGTAAAATGAGACGCTATACCGATGTTATTTACTTTAATTTGTAAATATAATTTAAACTATCAAAGCTAGCGGCATGTCGATAATTTTCCCGCCATCTACACACAATTTCCGTTATGCATGTGTATTTCGAAGTCTTAGTTGGCTATAGTTTTTGAAATAGAGCTGGGGACAGCACTGTATGAAAAAAAGTTACTTTGGTCATATTTTACGCTAGTAAGAGCTATCGTAAAAAGAACTCAAAATGTGTATACCGTCTCAAATTTTTACGAGCTTTCGAATGATCCCCCACACGTTCCTTACAATCCAAAAAAAAAATTGCGAAACCCCTTATTACCCCTCAAACTGCCCCTTTTATTGGGGTTTACTCCTCTTTTACTTTATTTATGTAATTAGGCCATACATTTCTATATCTATACTCGTACCAAATTTCAGCTTCCTAAGTCAAACAGTCTTAGAGAAAACTGGCTGTGACAGACGGCCAGCCTCCGAGTGATCGCATAAGTGTTCCGTTGGACCAATTTTGGTACGGAACACTAAAAATGTAGCTTGTTTAACTATTTATTTGGGGTGAAAAGACAGCTGTATTCAATTAGTAGTTGAGCGTAAATATTGATGGAAAGCATTTTACTCTCTCTAGATTTACTCTCGTATTTTACTTTCATACAGTGGCAACTCTCTGACAGTCCGCCATTTTTAAGATGCTAGTGATGACGTAGGCTGGTTACGCCGACGTCACGAACTGTCACGGGAATGACATACCTTTTTTTTCATATTCCTTATGTCTTTCTCGGTCATGGGTCAATGGTGTCCCGGACCTTGGAAAGCATCTCGCATGAGCCGTGGTACCAAACAAGTACATAGTGTTTCTACAATTTAATGGAGTAGCTATAGGGGCCCAAACCTACACAAATCGATATACTTCCATGCATATTATTCTTAAAAAGATTTGTGTTAATGGATATTAAGCGACGATATGTTTAAAGACATATACTTACATAGAAATCATCCACGACTCGGACCCAAATATCACGCTCTTCACAGCCGGGATTTGTAAAGATGTAAATGATTATGAATATACATTAAAGCATTTGTTTCGAAATGCCGTTATGCCGTTGGCGGTGGTGTGTCAGATCAGCCTATCCAAAAGGTATTCACACTAAAGATTAGTTTCGAAGTAAACCTTCAATTGCACGTCAAATTACCGAGACCATGAAACTATACGATTCTGAAAGGCTGTTTCTGCTGGCACAAGCCTGTCAATTTAGAAGTTTGCCTTAATTTGGAAGGCCAGCGCTGTAAAGCTTAGCCGACTGGGCTATATAAATTAACTACTCAGTTCACCTTGTGCTAAAGTTATAAAGAGAGTAAAATAAACGTTTGAATTACATTCCTGCACGAGAAACATTTAAGGGGTTGCATTGGAATTATCGCGTGCTTTGATGCGCCGTTCTGACTAGATTAAGAAACAATAAGTTCTGATTTTCAGATATATGATTCTTAACTATATAATCGTTTATCTGATTTAATCGATACTTGATGGCCTAAAATTTCCTCGATAGAGAAATAAATACAAAGTTGGGTCTTTATTTTTCTTGTTTTACTCAGGCTACTCAAACAATACATTATTTTACGACACAATCAAAATAATACTATAGTATTTTATCTCATCTAAAATCTCACGTAATGAAATATAAATGAAACTTCACTAGGTTAGGTATTCATTGAAATTTGTCCAAAAAAGTCCATCTATATTTCTCGTACGCGGAAGGCGTAAGCGTGTCTGTCACGGGGGCGTGGTCCACTCGAATCAAGGCATCATCTTAAAAAGTAGCACGCTTTATTATCAATTATTATTATCATTGGGAGCTTGTAGTGTTCCACTGCTGGGCAAAGGCCTCCCCTCTCCTATTATCCATTAAAGTTGTTATATTTTGTGATATAACTTTTTAAACCACCATTATCATCATCTCCATCAGCTTCTATACTACTGCTGGGTACAGGCCTCTACTCATGGGTGAGAGGGAATGGGCATTAGTTATGGGTGTTATTGTGTTATTCTATAAGTTTAAAATATTCATATTTAATGTTATATTTTGTAAATATAGCCTTCGTTATCTGAAGCAAATAAATTAGTCCCCAAGCTGGCCCAGTGCTGGTTGGGGACTGTACATGTACACACACCTTTGAATTTCTTCGCAGCATCGTTAGTTCAAATTTGATTTCGTATGGAAGATACACACCGTACATACATAGTCTGTCACTGATCAAGATTTCGCTAACATAACTCAGTGTGGTGCCGTAAGGTATCCAACTGAATTTCCGAAGTACCGTCGGACCAGGACTGAATCACTGCACTTTGCTCCGTGTGCCTTTCGTACGCAAATCCTGCAGTACTAAAAGCCTGCCCAGGCAAGTTTGTGTTCTATACGGGATGTTCGTTTTAGCTACACGATGAATGGAAGAAAATTGGATTTCAAAAGATTAGTCTTAAACCGGGTTGGGATATTGATGCAGAAGAATGTTTATTTATCTGTTTTAATAAAATCACATAGCACACTTGCAATAGAACGAACGAACGAAATATGTTCGTGGGTTTTAGTCCAAGATCGAGTTAGAAATGAGGAGATCCAAGGAAGTGCCAAGTCTAATATCAGTGAGCTCTTGCTCGTCGAAGTGGAAAGGATTTCGAGTGACAACTACGTAGGACGCAGCGTACGAAAGCCTCCGATGAACTATGGATGGAACTAATGATCTGGTAAATAAATCAGAAAATCGTTGAAAACAGATACCGTATGTCCGACCGTTGTGGACATCTTCGACAACCTTTGTCCTGCAGTGAACAGCTTTCAATCTAAATTATCTTCATAAAGATGCTTGCTTGCAATTTTATTGCATAGGATGCAAGAAACTTGTATCATGTAAATGGGCCTTTATGCTCGACTTAATTTTGGAAGTAATTAAAAACGATGGGATTTTTGTCATTCGCAAATATATTTCTGCCCGTCTAGTACACTAATCGGCCATATTTACGTTCCGCCGTATAACCTTATGTATGTGTTAATTTTAGCGTTACTTAGCTATATACCACACTAATGACGTGACGTATATTTATGCCCTAGCATAAAATATATGTACCCAAAAAACTATGGTGTTGCCAATGTGTAAAACTGTAATTCTACCAAGTATTACATTCATTTCATTCGTTCAATTATAGTCTATGGATAAAAGCCTGTGTTTTCTGTCTCTTTCCGTCTTATAGCTGTGTCTCTAGATTATTGTGAAAGCTAGTGTATCTATTTACTTTTCTCCTTGCACCAGTTTTGACTGAATACTGATGAATGCAGAGCAAAGTAAGTTTTTGATGAGTCCATTTATTTGTAATGCCAGTCTCGTATCGGTCTTCACAGTCACCAAAAACGATGTCTACACAGCATAGACGTAAAGGCCTATGACGATGATGATAAATAATAGTAAATCACCTTGTAAGTCCCGGTGCGAAACCTTGTCCAATATACGTAAGCGAGGGTCGTCGTGATATGCGGTAATATCGAAGTCCAATGATCAAGCGAAATGTCGTAAAAAACTAAATAAATCGGAGCATGTAGATAGACAAAACAGCAAACGAATTTAGTTTTGAAACTGAACCGTATGTATTGTGAACTTGTGACAGAAGATGTTTTCGTAGTGTTAAAATTTACCGGGGGTCTCGAGCGACCTACATAAATTTACGCCCGTCATCGGTTTATACCGGCAATTTTATATGTCTTAATCAAGAGAATATTAGCACTTGACGTTTAAATTTTCGTTTTATGTGCAAGCCGTATGAATGGTTACATTTTACGTAGCTGACGGTCTACCATATTAGCCCATGACGCTAAAAAAATTTACGTCTGTCTTGGACGTAAAACATAACGATAGAAGCTTTCAAAGTGCTAGTGTACTAGTTTGGTTTGGTCCTACTACTCTCAATTCGACATAACCAATTTGAATGAATTCGATTGAAAGTATGGATATATTTTAGTAAACTATAGGTAGTTTAACAAACTAAAATCTTAATATTCTAACCTAAAAGGAGAACTCGTGTTTGAAACAATGTATTACAAGTGTTCTTGCGACCTTTGGCACAGTCTCAATAATTCAGAGAGCGGCTCGCAACAGGTAGTGCGCATAATCGATGCTTTCGTCTAGACGCGAGCACCGGCTAAACTAACAATATTTAAGAATAGTATTAAATATTTAGATACTCACAGAAAACGAAACCAACATCATTTTATTTTTTAAATACATCAATGTTTGATTTATTAAAAAGGAAGTCATACGAAAGAAGATGAATAAATTCATCACCTTATTGTGTTGTAATAATGTATCTTTTTGTAGTCATCTGTACTCACAACCAAGCTGCAGCTTTGTAGGTACAGTCAAGTGTACAAATATAGGTGCATATAACTTACTTATATATGTCCCATCGCTTTTATGTCAGCCAATTAAGGTTTGGTACATTTAAGAGAGGATTACATCGATACATATTTTTGCACTTGACTGTCACTTTACATATTATCTCTTCTCATTTTCAAATGATTATATAACAAACAGTAAAACTCCATTCGGTAGCACAGTATATTGGTCCATTTAAATGCCACCACAATTACATTGCTATTTACAAGAGTATAAATGGCTGTTAAAATTGAGATATTCCGGTCCAACAGTTCGAAACTCTCCTAACAGTGGCCCAAATAGGCACTATTCGAAATGTAACGAACCAATTTGTTCCCGCGCCTCGGGACCGGCCCGATGCCACACCATTAGGGTTGTTCCGAAGTATTGCCAAATGGGGAAAACACATTTTATTGCAGAGGTTAACCGTTACAATACAATAAGAAGCGTCATCATATTAACTTTTCAGTATTCTATATACTTACATACTCGTAGTAGACCAGATTTTATTGAAATGTGTCCAAATGGCTGAACTTAGAATACTTTCATTACCCATAAAAACCAGCTCCTGGCAACGCGGCTGAAAGCCATAAGCCTATAGCATCCAATTAAATGCCGTTATATTTCAAAACGACGGCCAGATTAATCCCTCATTGATTGATAGATATTTTTTTGTTATCGGGTTAAAATAAATTGGTGCATAAAATGGCGCAGTCATGGACAAAAGGGTATTTGGTGGATGCCGTGCTTTGTTTTAAAATATGGGTTAGCGAGTTTTACCGTGGCGTAAGTGAGATTGGAGGTTTTAATCGAAATTCAAATATTAGCCATTGTCCGCAAAATTGGTTTTGGAATATAAATTTGATGAAAAGTACCAGCTGAACAAGTAAATAGTTATAGTTTTCCGTTTGGTTTTATGATTTCCGCTGGGGATGTTTTCCAATTCGAATTTATAACAAACAGTAATTGTTGTTGATTGACTACAGATTCTTAAATTACCAGTTTTTTCAGGCAGTTACAACAATTGTGTGGCAACTGGCAATTGGCTCTCAAAGTACTACTGAGTAGAAAGCTTTGTAATACGTGTTGCGATAGAATACAATATTTCGGTGGTATTGCTGTTAATAATATCCACATAATCATTTTGTATTTAAAACTCAAATTTGTAAACTGTATTTAAATAAAGTGCACTTTATTAAAAATACGCCACATGAAACTTCCCAAATAGCCCTAAAATTTGCAGCTGAAATCCTCTAATATTTATTAAGCTGCACTCTAGAGTTTCGAGACAAATTATTAAACTTGAGTCCGGAAAATAATTACTTCAACGGAAATAGTGTTGCTAGTCTCACAACCAATATATATTTTAAAGGGAATAATAATTATGTTCATAAAGAGACTTTTGATTGCTATTATTCAATTGAACGAACATAGATAGGATGACGTCAAACACACTACAACTAGGTATATGTTTTTGTCCTACTAAACCAAACGCGAAAACTTTAACTTTGCATTAGCAAAAAAAAAGCGGCCAAGTGCGTGACGGACCACGCACAACGAGGGTTCCGTGCCTATTAAAAAGGTCGTATCGTTACTGAAATCTTATGGCACTTACGTCCTTTTCTTTAAGGAAGGCAGTTTTTTAGAAATATCTCAAAAACCTTTGAACCGATCTTGTTCAAAACAATTTTCGCTGAGAGATTTTAATAAGCCCTATGAGCATGATTTTTTTCATATTTTTAAAATGCACGGTTCAAAAATTAGAGGGGGGGGGACACAATTTTAGTGACTTTCGAGGAGATTATCTCAGACTCTATTCACTTAATCAAAAAAGTTGCTGAGAAACCTTATATTTATTTTGAAAGGCCTATCGATTGATGTGCCACACATGGGCTTGCAATGAAAAAAATAATTTTGACTGTCAGTTTTATGTATGGAGTGCACCCCTAAAAAAAATTTGTTTTAGTAATTTAGTTACAAAACTATGTAGCGGTTAACAAAATACACCTATCCTGAAAATTTTATTCAAATACACCTTAAAGTTTTCGAGTAAAATGCCTGTGACATACGGACGGACAGACAGACAGACAGACAGACATACATGACGAATCTATAAGGGTTCCGTTTTTTGCCATTTGGCTACGGAACCCTAAAAATATTCTAATAAAAGTTTCCATGAGAAGTCAGAGAGTGTCAGAACACCAATCTGAAGTAAAAATGCGACTAAGACAAGTCTTGGCAGCACTAAGGAGTAAATTGTTCAGTGTTCTAATTATAAGAAGGCAGGGTGTCATTTTGCCGGGCGCTTGGTTTTTTGGCCTCAAAGAGCTCAAAGGGATGCTGTTACTATAATAAAAAGCGAGGTAAATGCTGCGTCGTCATGTTTCTAAAATTGATCCGAAATATTCAATACCTAATGTTTTATTTTTAGAACGTCGCGTAACAAATGTTTTTTTTTTGTTAATAGTTTTTTGTAAAGGTATTTTTTTTTTACTTTTTCGTAAAAAACAATACTTAAGTACCTTTAAAAAAACTGTAGGTCAAAACACCTACATTCCACTAAGTAATTTAATACAGGAAAGTCTTATTTCTGTAGTTCTGACTGTTAGTTTGTTGTTAGGTATATAGTCTACAATTTTAGCTACATATCTCAATTAATCATCTATGCAATATAAATTATAGAAAATAAGATTCTAACAACCGAGTCATTCAAGCGAGACAAGGGCCAACTTATTAAATCTGTCCATTCGAACAGTCACAGGTATTTGGCCGTAGATGAAAGTCTTATAGAACTCCGTCCAATCAACGAGAAGCGATTGTCTTTGATTGGCTGGACCGCAGCTGCTAGACTATTGGCTCAGGGAATATTTTTCTTGTAGCAACCATTCAGGGGAAATGTCGACTATTGATTGTTTCATAAATCCTATTAGGTACTTTGATTTCATGATTGGCCTTACAAACCGATGTTTTTTTTTTGACATGGGTATTATTGTCTCCCGAAGATATGATACATTTGTTTACATTATTATTTATGTTCCTACATTATGATATTTTTTTGCATGATCTCACATAGTTCCCTTCTTTAATATATAAGTTTATATAAAGTCATTTCAACTCGTAACCCGTAGTAAAAATATTTCGTAGCATTTTAAAAGTAAACATCTTATTACCTACTGCAGATGTAAATTTCACTTGATCTGGTTGACGTCATAGATTCATCAGAGCACCGCCCACCAGGCCAAACAGAACAAAAAATATGTCAAGATATTGTTATATTTTAGCACATTCCTTTGCAATAAGATGTTTTTTTTTAACACGTACTGACGTTCACCGTACCTACATAATTGTACCTACTTATCTAGCTCAGAACCTTTTATTTTTATCTACATCCTATAATGCAAAATTTAACTCGCGCATCTGGATGAATGCGATTAACTATTTAATAGAAAAATGGTGAAGATTTTTATTCAATGTACTTCAATAATTAAATAAACTTTAATAGCAACATTGCTTATCAAGAGGGCTCCTAAATTTGAACAGTACTTACATTATTGTCGAAACAAGGGAAGTAGGCAATTGCTGGCAGAGTATTCATTTTACACGGACGACCATGGGAGTCCGTTAAATTTAATTCAAAGCCAGCATTTTCCCTTCCAGCCGAGACAAAATATAGTGCTTTTCTCAAAAATTGTGCAAGAAAACAAAAATATACTTTCAGAAAATTATGAGGCATGCTTTTCTTCTCGCCACTTCATAAAATTGTCGTACGGCTTTAGATATTTGTCCTTTGGCTTTGCAGGGAGCAAATCCTTACTATCCTTATCCTTATCCTTACTAATATTTTAAATGCGAAAGTGTGTGTGTTTCTTAGTTTTGTCCTTCTTTCACGTCGCAACGGAGCGTCGTATTGATCTGATTATATTGTATGGAGATAGTGTAGAAGCTGGAGAGTGACATAGGCTACTTTTTCCAGCGGGAAAACATCTAATTCCCACGGGAAAATTCAATATGTTACATTTTCCTATAACCACGCGGGCGAAGCCGCGGGCATCAGCTAGATATCAATAACAGAGCTTGCAGCTTCTTTTAAATCTGGAATAATTTTTACGTGCCACTATAAATAAAAACAGAATAATTTTTGCAATGCCGCCTTTTAATTTTTTTATTAATAAGTTGGATATTTATTCTTCTTCCGAAAACGCCATAAGTTATTTGAGACAGCTAATAAGACGATAACGATAAGTCACAGAATAGCCGTTTTAACTGTTTTTAGTTTGTTCATCGACAAATTTGTATTAATTCAATAGTGAATTTGTATTAAATTCGAATTTGTATGCAACATTGTTGTCGACCAAAAACGAGCAGGCAAGGTTTTTTAATTTTATATTTTTGACTAACATTAAACTAGTTTGTCGAACATGAGAAAATTAACAATAAACATTCATTCACATTGTACCTAGTAATCACATCCTTTTGTAATAATGTAATTGTATGTTTAGTTATCACATTTACAATCACCCTTATTTTCAGTTATACATATATCCATTGTAAGCCTTTGTTGACGAGTCGTTAACAAAAACCAACGAAACATAAATTGTCGTCGAAAAAATAGCTAGTCACGTTCGCCCAATAACCCAACACGTGTCATTCAGGCCATCCGCGAATTGACTGGTTTTTTTAGTTTTAGCCTTTGTAATATGTTCACCAGGTTAGTTTTACAAGTTTTATTTTCAAAACATAGCATGAAAACTACCTACCTACGCATAAATATGGCTAATAGCGCGTCGAGTAAACATGGTACAGATGTAATACTATCGTTACTTATGTATGTGTATAATGCTCTCCTTAGTCCTTTGTGTTTTATTGATGCAGTAATTTGATTTTTAAGGAACTTTAAGGGTGGGTAATCAACCAGAGCCGTGTGAGCCAAGGGCCATTAGCACTTTTAGCTATCTTATTTTTAGAGCACTTCATATTGGGGTTTTTTTTCTCGCACGCCGCCCCGCTACCCCAGATCAGCACGTCTATCATCAGACGGCCGCGACATACCTACCCTCGAATTTTCTGTCGCGCTGCCGTCTTGTGATAGCCGTGCTGGTGGATACCGATACTCACCATAACATTTTTTTTTTCTCATACTCACTTGGAGATTCCTCCACTCTGTACGCATCAACATATCACCAACAACTACACTATTCGCTACTTCATAATGACAGAGCTGACCTGAGCAAATGACTTAGCAATATTCACACATTGAGAATTGCCATGAATTTACAATAGGGGCCTCCGACGTAACGCATATTTATTAATAACATTAAACCACGACTGTCGATTATTACGTCACAAATCACATATTTTAACGGGTACACAAATGGGGTCGAATCCTCCTTTTAAGTGTGGCACTTGATATTACTTGGGATAACGTAAAGACCCTAATGCCGGATTCAATCAAACGATAAGACTTAAACTGAGTTTATGAATACAGTGTTCGACTCTACTATACCAAACATTGTAAAAGGCTGGAGTTTTTTCGTTGCTTTTTTAAAGCTGTCTTTTTCTTAGTGTTGTGTTCAATGGATTTCCATATTCAAACATGTCTGCACGGCTATCACAAGACGGCGCGCTTTTTCTCGCACTATACGCCTCTTTCTAATAAGAGAGAGACGGATAGTGCGAGAAAAATCGAGAGAGCTCGCGCGTCATCTTGGGTCATACATACTTATCTAGCTTATCGATTGACCATATGTAGCCCCGGTTTTATCTGGGGGCACGGCAGTGCCCCCGCCAAGTCGAGCAAAACAGCGGCACGGCCGTACCATCCTTTTCTCGAAGCAGTTCAGGCCATTTTCGACCCCCCTATAACTTCGTTGTGGATAAAACTAGAAGCCAGAATTTTCAGTAACCAAGCACGCATTGTATAAACACGACATATTTCAAATTTCATACAATTTGAGCCGGTGCTTTAAAATTTATAACTAGTCAAAGTTTCTTAATTTTGTCACTCACTGACTGACTCACCGATCATCAAAAGTCTAAGGCACTTCTAGCAGACATAGAAGCTTCAAATTTAAAATACATTAGTGTTTAGTGTGTAAATTAACATGAAACTAAAAATTCAATTTCAGTCCAGTTTTCTAGGTACACCAACTGCTGGCTGATTGCGTGGTTACAGAATTTTATTTAGCAAGCAAATAAAGATTAAAGAATGCCTGAGACTTGGCTCTACGAAATATCTTACAACTTTTTACGGTGGAAGAGTTTCGAGACTTGGCCTCTTTTTTACATGGAACGTTTTATATGGGATGTGTTTCACTGCTACTAGTATGAACCGAAAGGCTCCTTAGATTTCTTCAACATTATGTTTATTCCCTATGCCATATAAGATAAAAATCTCATGCGTTCTCCGTCATGTGATTTTAATGAAAACTATTTTTAAATGCAAAACCATTCATATTGTTATGTTTGAGAAGCACTTGTTGATCGAAATAAGCAAAACTATTTAGTACAATATTTATCTTTGATATATTCGAGATAAACGAAGAAACATGAAACGAATTTGTCCGTTAAAATTCTAATGTTATATGGAATAGCTCATGCCCGCGACTTCATCCGCGTGGAACTCGTTTATATTGTAGCTCCATACAAACTTTCACCCCACATTTTACCCTCTTATGGGATGATTTCCCAGATAAAACTATCTTGTGTCCTTCCCCGGGACTCAAACTATTATAAACTATTATTTCAATATTGTATACTATCTTCTGCCCGCGACTCCGTCCACGTGGAACTCGTTTATATCGTAGCTCCATACAAACTTTCACCCCTCATGCCAATCCTTAGGGTATGATTGCCGGGATAAATATATCCTATGTCCTTTTCCAGCACTCTATCTCTATACCAAATTTCATTTAAATCGGTTTAGCGGTTTAAGCGTTGAAGAGGTAACAGACAGACACACTTTCGCATTATTCACAGCATCCCTCCATGCATTAAATCCTACTACATATATAGATAGTAAATATCTTAATATAAATATGGCTATGATTTTTACGTTCAGGCTGAAAACAATCTTCCATTTTATAGAATCGCCCACCCATCGTTTAAACACAAATATAGGTAGGTACCAAACACTGAACGTAATTAAGTAAGTTCGTTTGCTTTAACCCTGTCTGTGTATAACACAATTTCGGGACGTAAATAAGTATATTGAGTATTAATTTAAATGTAAATCCCGCGACAACAGTGCGACGTGGCTAACGGAGTTAACTGGCGTTGGTTAACGGGTAACAGGGGCCGAGTTATGGTGCGTGAAACATGAAATGAAGCGTTCTTGTTATGTAGATGCCGGAATTCGCCGTAAAATTTCACGAACAATGTTTCACAGAGATACGGTCAGAGGTATAATGAGAATTTACACATTTTATAACCTAGTAACCCGTTGTTAGACAAACATTATGGCTGGCAATTATGAACGTTAACTGACTGCAAAACTAAGTGGGTCATATTGAAATATCTATCCTACCTACCTTGCCATAAAGGTAATTATGAAATTACACTTACGACTTCCGATCTGTAGGTTTTTTTTTTTAATTTGACCCATTGTTACTATAATTCTGATTTCATGAGGAATAGAAGGAACTCTTGAAGTACCTACATAATAAATATTAGGCGAGCATAAAGTGAATTTATGCACTTTTTCTGTAGTAACTCGTAATCTCTTATGCTCTCAGAAACCAAAAAAAACATGATGAAAAATGAAAATGAAAAATTATTTATTTAACGATAAGCATTTAAGCTAATACTCGTATATATTTTAAATACCGACTTATATCTAGCATGCATTACATGTTACGGCTAGAAAATAGCAGTGGATTAAGGTTGGTACCCCGCACTAGGCGTGCCTGTATCGCGGGGACCAATAACAGGTGGTTTACAGACTATTGTACCTAATGTCACATGTTTGATTATGATCAGATACAACAGTTAAAACATCATAAAACGAAAATGTATTTAAGTATTATAAACTATTCGATTCTTATATTTAATCTTTAACAAATCTAATGCTAATGTAAAAAACCTCAGCTATTTCGAATTTCTAAAATGTTTTCTTTCTCCTGCACGTCTATCATGCGACGGCCGCGACATACTCTCGATTTTTCTCGCACTATATCTCTTTTTCTAAGTGTTCTAATAAGAAAGAGACGGATAGTTCGAGAAAAATCGAGAGAGCTCGCGCGCCGTCGCATGATAGCAACGCTGATATGGCTGGCCAGTCTATCTAGACTGGCCAGCCATTTTTTTATAATTTGTTTAGCGTCAAAAACTGAGCTTTTTTTGATGTCACACTTTCTTGAAATGGTATTGTATATAGAACTTGATATATGGGGGTCGAAACGTTTTGCAAAAACGGTACGCACAACAGGTACTTGTGTTCTATAAAGTCTTCTGCTCAACATTTTTTTATAGTCATCAGTGCCAAGAATTGCTTTCTGCTTATCTACGACGACTTTTAGCAGATAGAGCTGACGCAAGCAAGCTTGTCGAGTACCTGAAATGCATTTGAGCATTGTTTTGAGAACAGCACGCTAGGCTCTTTCAACTTCAATGATTGTGGTTTTATTAGCGCTGCCCCAACACGATATGCAGTACGTCACTCTTGACGCCATAATGCTTAGTACACTAGTTTAAGTGTACTGAGCTCAGCCGCATTTCTTAATAGTCTCATGACGTAGACTATGCGTCGCACTTGCTCTATTTGATAAAAAAAAAAATTAACTGTTTATTTCAATAAAAAAGTAGGGGTTAAATTACAGTCTTAACTACTAATCTTAAATTTAAAAGATTTTTTGTGTTAACCCATTCAGGGCCCATGACGACACATATGCGTCAGACCGCCGTAGTCGCTTTCCGCTACATACGAGAAAAACCACAGGATCGGCTACGAGCGTAGCGCGCAGCGATTCTGGGCACTGAATGTGGGAGCCTGCCTTATAACTATACAGGGTGTTAACGGGGTCATGATCCGGAATGACAAAAAGCGAATAAGATGATCATACTGAACAACCTTTCCCATGGGACCAACCACGAAATCGCAAAAAAAAGAGCCAATTAAGAGTTAACTGTGAGTTAACTGCGATTTAATTGAGAGTTATGTATGGAATACCTGGTTTTTTTTGTTAACGGGGTCATGCCGTTAACACCCTGTATTATCTTAATTAGGTAACTACATATTTTTTTTTACAGTAGGGTATGGTAATGGTAAGTGTCTTTATTGTTTGCGACTTAATTTTAACATATGTCTTTTGACTATCGAACGTGTTTTACTACACGTTTTACCCTCAATGTATCGTATTAGCTCATCCGGAAATCTATTTAATATTGTAGGTAGGAGACAATTCCAATCCCTATTCCCATATTCATTATTACTTTTTCCCACCTCAAAGGTTGGGTGATTAGATAAGCTACGAAGACGGTTCGGTCTTGTTTTTTTCTTTAATTTGGTTATATTATTATTGTACTGATGATTGCTAGTTCCACCTTGTCGAATACATTTAACACCTTACAATGATTAAATAGATTTTCGTAATTTTTCCTATATTGAGGATAGTGCAGCTATGTGTGATTTGAAATTTAGATTGTGGTCCACCATAACGCCTAGGTATTTAATTACCTCTGCTATACAAATAGAGCTGCAGGAGCATACGTTATTATCACCACCGCACTTATGGATCTTAAAGTCGAGCATTGTTGGGGGCGGTGATGATGCTTGACGTTTATGGAAGCATAGGAATTTAGTTTTTTTAGTGTTTAAAGTTAGCAAGTTTCTCTGAAGCCATTTAGCAACCTCAGACATACCGCGCTCAGTGTTTGTGAGTGCCTCTTCCCAGTTGCGCCCGCAAAAAATAACCGCCGTGTCATCTGCGTAGCAGATGGTTTTTGCATTGGTCACTTGTAGATTGTGAAGGTCATTCATATATAGAATGACCAAGGGAGGCCCGAGTATAATCCCTTGCGGCATTCCATAACGCACTTCCATTGAGTTGCTTTCATGTTGGTCGACCTTTACGACTTGTCTCCGCTCCGATAGGTAACTTAATCATTCACTTAATCATTAGGGGACAATCTTACACAAATCGACCTAGTCCCACACTAAGCAAAGCCTGTACTATGGGTACTAGACGACGATAAACATATATATACTTATATAGATAAATAAATACTTAAATACATAGAAAACATTCATGACTCAGAAAAAAATATTCGTGCTTATCACACAAATAAATGCCCTTACCTGGATTCGAACCCGGGACCTCTTGCTTCGTAGGCAGCGTCAGCGTCACGACGAACTAGGCTAAAGCGGTCGTCAAAACTCTTGAACCATTGCCTCTTACACCACAAGCAAATAGCTTTTTGAGTAGTATCGGAACGGAAACCGTGTCGGAAGCCTTAGCCAGATCCAAGAATACTTCAATGCAGGCTTCATTCTTATCCAGACAGTTTGCTACAGATGTCGTGAGAAGATTTACAGCCACATCTGTGGACTTGCCCTTCCTGAACCCTAACTGATGGGGCGACAACAGTTTATGATGATGAAGACCACTGATGACCTCTAGAATTCCTCAATGGTATAGGGCATTTGCTATTTTTTCCGAGAAAGCAGTTTATGGCAAAAATAAATATGGATATATGCATGTAATTGAGGCATGGCGAAGTACCTACTATATTTAAGTTGTTTTTTGAGCCTGAGTAACTAGATAAGCGATGAGTATACCAAATGCTATAGTAATAACCTTAATGCAAAAAGTTTTGAAGTTAATATATTTATTTTCTACATGAGCAAATACTCTTTGATGCGCTTCTTTATATTTTAATATAAAAACTTATCGCGAAACAATTTAAATTGGAAAAGGAAATCGAAAGAATTTCTGATCCAACCTTATTATTTTCCGAAATATAAATATGAATTATAAAGCGTAATTATTAATAAAGTTTCGATGAGTTTCATAATTTTAGGGCAGTTTAAAATAACGAAGGGTTGTTGCGTAAAAGCGAAACAACAATTTTATATACTCCCAGGTTGCGTTGATGTTCCGAGCCGTTTTATTTCGTCTAATAAAAGGTCCCTAACGGGCACCGAACAAAACATATTTTATAGAGCCGTAAACCTGCAGGTGTACTGCGTTGTCTAGCTTTATTTATAGCTCCAGTAAAAATGATACCGATAAGTTTATCCTCAGTGTTTTCTGTAGGACGTTTAATCATACATTTATACACATAAAAGAGGAAGTGCTGACTGATCACCGACGCACAGCCGAAACTACTGGGACTAGATACTTGAAATTGACACCAGATTTTCCTTTTCTAACATAGGTAAGTGCAACACTGAATTTTTTGAAATTCCATCTCTAACGGGGTCAAATAGGGGTGCAAAGTTTGTAAGCGGGAATTTTTTTTTTTTGAGCTAGAGACTAAACTTTGTAGAAAGAAAACTTATTAGAACACTTACAAAAATAAAGTGCTTTCAGCATTTTCGAAAATTCCACCCTAAAGGGGGTTAAGAAGGGGTGCAAGGTTTATATGGGAAACACGTTTTTTTTTAGCTAGAGACTGTAATAGAGTGTAAGCGCACCTTAATTAATGTCTAAGACAGACAGTGTAAACGCACCGTATATATTATGATGTACTCTGTGGGCAACACCGGCCCCCCCCCTTGCAATGACGTACGTCAAGCATACACACGGCCTCAATAATCCTCTGTAATAATTATAATATATATATTAAGATTTATATAAAATAAATCCTTCGAAGACCTTAAAAGAGTGTTTTAATCAAGTAATACTACATGGCGCAGTCGGAGAAGAACCGGTAAGCAGGATTCAACAAGATTAATACCACGAAGGCATATGGCCGCCGCCGCCGGCCGGCTTGAAATTACTAATTACTGATAATAATAGAACTACGAAGAATACTAATTACGAAGATGCCGCCGAAGAACGACAAAGATGAAAATGCGGAGAACACCTGCGAGGTCGACAACATGACTTGTGCGGTCGAGTACAAGATGCCGCAGAGCTTAAACCTGGATGACCTAGGTAATTGCTGGCCGCAGTGGCAGCGTTTTAAACAATCATTCCGAATTTTCGTGCTAGCCGCCGGCTTTGAGAAGCTTGCAGAAACGAGAAAAGCGGCCATACTGTTAAACTGTATAGGACAACAGGCGCAGGAATTATATTTCAACGTTTTACAGACTGAGGACAAGACTAAATTAGAAGAAATAATAACATTATTTGATGAACATTTTAAGCCCAAGCAGAATGAGGTAATTAACAGTTACAACTTTAATAAGAGGAATCAAGAAGACGGAGAAACCTTTGATGCATTCTACACAGCCATAAGGAAGATTGCAGAGAATTGCAACTATAAAGAAAAAGACAGGATGCTACGGGATCGGATCGTCATAGGTGTCAAGGACCAGCGGACACAGCAGAAACTTTTGGAAATAAAGGAACTTACTCTAGAGAAAGCTGTGGATGTTTGCCGCTCAGCTGAACTTTCAAAAGAACACATGAAGGCCCTGAACAGCTCGGAGGTGCATGCAGTACAAGCCAGGACTCCGTCTCATCAACCAGCAGATGCAAAAGCTAAGTATTCTGATACAAACAACAGGTTCTCACATAATCATCACAATGTTAGTCAGTATAACAGGAACTATTATAAGTGTAGAAAGTGTGGGACTGAGCATGGCCCCAGAAATTGCCCGGCTTATGGGAAAGTATGTACTAAATGTAATAGACACAATCACTTCAGCATAGGGTGCAGCATGCCTCGGAGGCAGGTACATGAAGTACAGGAGTATGAATGTAATAATAATGTTCATGATTTATGACTAGTTTATTCAATAGACCTATCGAAGAATGAATGGACTGAGAAGCTTAGGGTGGAAAATAAAAGAGTGTCGTTTAAATGTGACACGGGGGCTCAAATTAATGTTCTGTCATTAAGAGATCTCAAACTAATTGTCAATGATGAATACAAATTAATGATGTCTGAGACAAGAACACTAATAGAGGTCTTCGGGGGTGGCAAATTAGTGCCAGTAGGAAAAATTACTTTGAACACATTTTCCAAACATGAAGAAACTAAATATGAGACTGAATTTATAATTATTAAAGAAAATGTCCGCCCCATTTTAGGCTTAGGGTCCCTAATTAAATTAGGATTGCTAAAAAGTAATAATATTAATACAATAAGGAACACAGATCTAAGTAAAGATGCTATTGTTAATACAAATTGTGAACTATTTCAGGGTGTTGGGCAGTTCAGAGAGCCGTTGGAGTTGCGCACTCAGCCTGAAGTACAACCGGTGGTCCGGCCCCCGCGACGAGTGCCTCATGCATTGATGGGTCGCCTTGCTGACAAACTGAAGACTCTGGTAGAGCACGGGATCATAGCTGAGGTCAAACATCCAAGGAGTTTTGTAAGCAACCTTGTTATTATTGAAAAGAAAGATGGTTCTCTTAGAATTTGCCTTGACCCTAAGGATCTAAACAAAGTTTTAATTCGGGAACATTACCTTATCCCAACATTAGAGGAAATTGTTCCAAAATTGTGTAATAAAAAATATTTTTCTGTCTTGGACTTGTCAGATGGATTTTATAATATTAAATTATCTGACAATTCGAGTGATCTATGCACATTCAACAGCCCCTACGGTTGTTATAAATTCTTAAGATGTCCATTTGGAATTTCCGTGGCCCCGGAGGTCTTTCAAAGGTACAGTGAAACTGCCTTTGGTGACATCCCAGGCGTTATTGTGTACTGTGACGATTTATTAATATGTGGGGATACTGAAGATGAGCATGATGCAATATTAAAAAGAGTTATTGAACGTGCTAAAGAACATAATGTTCGGTTTAATAAAAACAAGTTTCAATACAAATTAAAAGAAGTAAAATATTTTGGACATATTTTTTCTGAAAAAGGCATGAAAATTGACCCTGAAAGGGTTAATGCCATTACTAATATGAAAAGCCCAAATAATAAAAAAGAACTGCAAATATTCCTGGGAATGGTCAATTACCTAAGAAAGTTCATACCCCACTTGGCTGATATTGCATCAACTCTACAGTTATTACTAAAGAAGGATGTGGATTGGCTTTGGACGGAAGTTCATGAAAATGTGTATAATAAAATTAAGAAAAAATTAACGGTAGCTCCAACTTTACAAAATTTTAATCCGAAATTGCCCGTGGTAATTCAGTGCGATGCTTCCAAAGATGGTCTAGGATGTTGCTTGTTACAAAATGGAAAGCCTGTAAGCTATGCATCACGAAGCTTAACACCAGCAGAACAAAACTTCTCACAAATTGAAAAAGAATTGCTCAGTGTTTGTTACGCTACAAACAAATTTCATTACTACATATATGGTCAACAATGCACAGTATTAAATGACCATAAACCATTAGAGTCCTTGCTTAAAAAACATATTCATGAAGTTCCGTCGCCCAGGCTACAAAGAATGAAATTAAGACTATTGAGATATGACATTGATTATAAGTACTTGAAAGGCAAATACATGTATATAGCGGACTTACTTTCACGTGCTTACATTAATAGTAATAACATCGATGAACCATACCTTAACGAAATGATCCATTGCGTAGGAATAGCAAGTCATTTGCAATGCACTCGGGAACAAAAACAGGAATTGATTAATGCAACAGGTGATGACGTGGAATTATCTAAATTAATAGAATATACAAAAAATGGATGGCCAGACAAAAAATATGTTCTTGACAGCTTACAATTTTATTTTAAATTAAGAAGTGAAATTCATAGTGATGAAGGCCTGGTGTTTCTAAATCACAGGTTAATAATTCCGACGTCATTGCGGTTGAAATTTATGAAAATAATACATGAAGGCCATCTGGGCACGACAAAAATGAAACAAATGGCTAGAAAATTGTACTACTGGCCCAAAATTGATGAACACCTTGATACACATGTAAGACGATGCTATGTCTGTCAAACTTTTCAGAATAATAATATTAAAGAACCTTTGTTGCCGCACGAGGTTCCTAAATTACCTTTCCACAAATTAGCAACCGATATTATGGAATTTAAAGGAAAAAGCTATCTCATAGTGTATGATTATTTCTCGAAATGGTTAGAAATTAAATATTTGCGTAACAAAAGTGCTAAGTCTATAATTGAGGTGCTGACAGACATTTTTTCGATTTTTGGTTTTCCTAAAGAAGTAGTTTCTGATCACGTACCATTCGATTCCAAAGAATGCCGTGATTTCGCTCGAGAAAGTGGATTTGTTTTTAACTATACAAGCCCCAGGTACCCCCAGTCTAACGGAATGTCCGAAAGAGGGGTACAGATTGCAAAGAAAATTCTACTTAAATGCAATGAAGATAAGACTGATGTGAGAACGGCACTCTTACAGTACAGGGCATCACCGGTGTCCGGTACAGATTTTTCACCCAGTCAATTACTCATGAACAGGAATTTAAAGACAAAAGCCATAGTTACGGATGAATATCTAAAACCCAAACTCAATTTTAATGTGGAACGGCAATTTAGTAGAACATTACAAAGAAATGTTATATATTACAATAGTACAGCTAGGCATAAAAATGTTTTCCATAATGGACAAGAAGTGTGGTTCAGAAAAGAACCAAACAAAAAGGTATGGCGAGAAGCCAAGATTGTTAGTAATAATGGGTTTAGATCCTACAATTTAGTTGATAAGGATAATGTTAAGTATACGAGAACCTCTTTTCACATCCGACCGGCGTAGGGCTTTGTGCTCTACCAGAGTCTGCTACAGGCTCAGTGCTCCACTTCCGCGGCTATCTGGGACTCAAAAGGGGAGGAAAAGGAATAGAAATGTAAACATTGTTAAAATAAGTAAACTACAGCTGTAATTTAAGGTTGTTGTTGGCTTAGCAGTTTTAAAGAAATTCCTTGGTGCAATTAGTTTCATTTGTATTAAATTTCGTTTTAAGAGGGGATGATGTAATAGAGTGTAAGCGCACCTTAATTAATGTCTAAGACAGACAGTGTAAACGCACCGTATATATTATGATGTACTCTGTGGGCAACACCGGCCCCCCCCCTTGCAATGACGTACGTCAAGCATACACACGGCCTCAATAATCCTCTGTAATAATTATAATATATATATTAAGATTTATATAAAATAAATCCTTCGAAGACCTTAAAAGAGTGTTTTAATCAAGTAATACTACAGAGACTTAAAGCTTTGTAGAAACATTATTTATTATAATAAAAGCAAGTACTTTTAGAGAGAGCGTTTTAGAAAATTCTACCCCTGAGAGGGTTAAAAGGGGTTCAAAGTTAATATGGAGAGCAAGGCAAGTATATATGAAGTTTGTTCGGGTCAGCTATAATTAAGGTTCCGCCTACAATAATTTAATAGCAATAACTTTTCTAAGACGATAAAAATTTCTACGCGGACGAAGTCGCAGGCATCAGCTAGTATATTAAATACATTATATCGATTCTCAAGCAACTTTGTAAAATCGGCAGCAGCAGGAGTATTTAATTAAATACTGATTCCATTGTTTGGAATTTGTCATCAAGTTACCTATATATACTAAAAACCGGCTGCCCAGTCCAACCATGTCCTTCTGTCTGCTTCCATCTAAAAGGTTTTGCTCTGTTAGGCTCATGTATTATACATTTTATATACCACACGTAAGGTGACAATCATTTTTAAAAACTAATATCTAATTTAATTTAATTCATTAATAAAATGTTTTTTTTTATAGAAAAATGCAATTTATACGGTTTTTTTTAATGCAAACAAAAGTGTACTTACCTTTAATTGAAGATTTAATGGCTCCAGAAAAGTTGGTTCCAGATCACTATTGATAAGAACCGTATAATGGGAAGCCTATTATAAGAGAGTATGGAGTAAGTTCCACGCGCACTTTCTCTCCAGCATTGTCTTTCAATACAGAACAAAGATTTCGTTTCGCTTTAGTGTCAAATCATGTGAGTAAGCCAAATCTACCTATGGCCAGTACCCCTCAAAGTAACGGGTAACTCAATCTTATCTCTAACCAATTATGATAAGAATCCTGCAAATAAGAAGTGTATAGCTACTCAGCTAGCACCGTCATATGTATATCTTGCCAGTTTGTCTATCCTTGGCCTAATAAACATTTTACTAGCTGCACGAAGCATTAGTGGTCTAGATTACTCACCCTCAATTCCGTTTACAGCTCAGGTACAGGCATTTGCGGCTACATAAAAACCCTCTCTTTTCCGTGTTATGAGAGGAAAGTTTTAGTAATGGGCGAGCTGGTTTCAAGTGATCGTGTATACTATATTTTTATACCTTTAGAGAGAGATAGTGGAGAGAAATGAAAGGAGAGCGTAAAGTAAGGATAAAGCGAAATATTACCTTTACCTGCTTAGGCGGCATTCCATGGCATCAGAAAGTAACTTGAACGGGTTATAAATATTAGCACCTGTTGATATGTTAGCAAGGTTCTAAAGTCAACAAACATATTGATGTGCCGAACCAAACCTTCCTTGGTTTAATATTTACTTTAACCAAGTTTCCTGCTGAACCTTCTAATTTTTTATTGTAGGAATACTATTCGGCGGAAGTATTTATCACCTAGATACGTCATGGTGTTGGTTGGAAGTATTTTTTCGTTTCCGAAATGTATTTTTTCATTTTTATGCAGACCTATTTTCTTATATTTTCGGTACGCAATAACACACAAATTCCTCGTTCTGTATGTACCATACCATGTGGGTTGGGTAATAAGAGGTCGAAGTTAATAATAAGAAAAAAAACTAAAACATATTTACACAGGCAATAACATTCATTTACAATAGCTAGCAATCAATTTGTTCTTATTCCCCATTGATTAAGTAGTTATACTCAGGCAAACACTAAACAATAACTCCGCATTTATTTACGAGGGTATAATAATTAACCCGAGACTGCTGGTACCATAAAGTACAATAGTGCCGCCGGGAGTACCGGAGAGCTCCTCCGAGAGCGCCGGAGTATAAACCAGCCGTTAAGGCCATTCTCGTACGACCCTGTACGTTTTTATTTATATCTATGTAAAAATAAATAGTATTTATTTTCTAATATGACCGCTTTGCTCCAAAGCAGCGCGCGACGCGACACTGTCGGTAAGAAGTAGCGTGCTGTCAATACCGTCATCATGTCATGTTGTCATGACGTAAAATAAATAAGATGTAAAATATCATTGGATTATAACTTAGAATAATTGTTGTTAAAAGATTGACGAAATGAGAAATAAACTTTAAATGTCGTTTCTTTGTTTACAGGTGAGATTTTAGTTGTTAGTATGTACTTATAATGTAACTCGGGAATAAATTCCTTACTGATAGAATAAATCTTTGTTTACAGAGCAACGCTGTGGTTTATTTTATGTCAATCTACGTAATTGAAAAACATTCATATTATATCTATAACAATTTTACCAATTCGTTTCAAATTGTAATTTTATATTTATGGAAATTAAATCAGGTTTTGAATTACAACATTAGATGTATATGTAAATAGTTATTCGTGTAAGGTTATTTGTATTGTAGCTGTGCTGTGCGTACACTTACACCTGCAACCTGCAGTACACGCTCTACCTCGGAGCCTCTCTACGGAATCGCCAACTCTATCCGGTTCAGCTTCGATTGTTCTCTTGAGCAATGGAGGCCCGTTACGCTTTTCCGAAGAGTGCAGGATCTGTGGATCCAAGGGCTCGATAGTCCATTTCTCAATGCTGCATTGAAGAACGGGTCGCATAAATACAGGATGTTAACGGGGTCATGATCCGGAATGACAAAAAGCGAATAAGATGATCATACTGAACAACCTTTCCCATGGGACCAACCACGAAATCGCAAAAAAAAAGAGCCAATTAAGAGTTAACTGTGAGTTAACTGCGATGTATGGAATACCTGGTTTTTTTTTGCGATTTCGTGGTTGGTCCCATGGGAAAGGTTGTTCAGTATGATCATCTTATTCGCTTTTTGTCATTCCGGATCATGACCCCGTTAACATCCTGTATAGTGGCGGTTTTAACTGGCTAACTGAAAGAAAGGACGAACATTGTTTACCTAACTGGACCTAGTACGCAGTCAAATGCCAGTAGGTTTGACTGCTCAACGTTACATCAAAGACTTGCTGAAACAACTTACTGTCCCGTTTGCTAAAAATATCCTTTTGCTTATGCAAGATAATCCAAGACCGCATACAGCACGGATGACTACGGAGTACCTTGAAGCTACGGATTGGTCAGCAAGGAATTTTGACCTCGAATCGTATTGAACATGCCTACATGCTATAAAAAATGGATCTGCGCTCGAAATTCTGAAGAAGAGTGGGTGGGCATCCATTTTCTTTCCGAACTCGTTTGGTCCACGAAAAATCGTATGCATGCATGTCGGTTAGCTAGAGGAGGCAATACACGATATTGGAAAATTGTTTTGATGTCCGGAAAGCTTTCACATATTCCTTATATATATACGAAGTGGAAACAATACCTGATTTTCCTGAAAAATTTACGAAATTATAGAGAATGAAATAATCCTTCAGATGGTATCAAGATTTGCATAATCCCCCCCAATTTTCCCGTAAATCGCAATAATATGAAAATGGTGAGGGTGGCTCTATTTCTTCGCTCCCAAGTGTAGGTACAGGCTTTTAAATTTACCATGCAAAACGTTTTTAAGCAAAGATTTCCATTCATATTAAACTATTTACAGATACTTAAACATGTACCTATTTACCTTATACTACAATTCAAAACTGTTGATATAAGTTATAATTCATTATATAATTATATTCATAATCTTTAATATGGATATAAATATATAAGTAATGCCCAAAACACGAAAAAGAATAAGGATAGGAAAAGTATCTCTAAAATTGAACTCCAGGCGGAAAACACAGTCCACAAACTTTTATGACACTTATTTTTTTTGGCAGAAAGTACTCTTCATACGGATGCTTACAAATTGTGATATACTTACCTAACTGCGATATGAAAACACTTTGACATAATCAAATCCATCCAGTCCATCAGGTGGGCCGTAAGCTTGTTTGCCACCGCCGTAGTATAAAAAAAAATAAAAAAAAATGCATGCGTCAAGTGGGTGAGTTTATTTTTTGTTTATTGTCCGAGGAATTTAATTTAATTAGGCGTATATAATTGCAGGTTGAATGAATAAATAAACAATTTTACTATTTAACCAGTGGTCCAGTTCCAAATATGAAATAATGTGACGTCAGAAACCACATATCGGCGTGCCGTGTAATTATTCGGCCACAAACCGTGTAATCCGTTGATTGGCGGCGAGCAGATTACAGCGCGACAAGACACCTGTCATTCGATCACGAATTACATTGATTCACCAATCAGTGTCATTCTCTGAGTGATTATGGTCGTTGACTTTACGAATGGTCACCACGATTCAACCCACGCTATAGACACTACATTAATGAAATAAAATAAATTAAAAGTCCCGACACAAAAATGTTTCTAGACTTTCGGTTTAAAATAACCGCACCCAAATCAGCTAATCTGTTTAGGTAAAAACTAACTAACTGTTAAACCTCATTTACGTCTGGGGTTAAAAGCAGACACTAGGAAGCAATGGGATGGAATGGGGTGTGTCCTCGTGAGTTAAACGTATTCAACCTTTCTAATATCATTGTGGCACTCTTTGGGGGAGGCCTATGTCCAACAGTGGACGTCTCTCGGCTGATATGATGATGATGATGAAGAACCATTCGAACGCCAATTGTTTGATCCGAGTCGCCTGAAACCGAAGTTTAGTATGGATGGAACAAGGTCAGGTCACTTTTCCTTTTAAGGGGAATTATATCAATAATCACGTAAGTAATAGGGCCATCAACTGGAGCGACCAGCAACGTGATACCGTCGTGTCCTTGTATGATAATCGTCACTCTTGTAGAGCAAATATAATACAAATTAACAAAAAAATATTAATAAATAAACATGTTTTTTCCGAATTTTTAGGAGCCAATTGTGTTATTCACTTGTCGTTTTTTTATTTTTGGTTATATAGTAGAATTTTGTTTCTACATTCATGATTACTTAAATTTTCATGTGTCCGTTATACAGAAAAATCTTTTCTAAATTATTCCTACTTTTGCATTTGTTTTCATATGAGTGAAAACCTAATGACTGGGCTATTAAAAGTAGTAGTCATGTAGGCAGAACAACTGACCATTATTCTAGGATTACCACGTTCAGACGAGTTTTGGAGAAAGGCGAGGCAACGGACGGAGAAGCCTGCTTTGACTGGATGGTTGCGTGAAAGAAAGTCGTATTTTGCACTGGGGTTTTCCCTATCACCCTTTTGATCTGTCAGGCATCTGAGAGCAAATCTTCATTATACCAGTTCTGAAAGTTTTTTGCGAAAAGTAATAACAATCCAATAACAAGTTATGTGTAGTAAAAAGTTATGAGATATTTCGTAGAGCCAAGTCTCACGCATTCTTAATATCATCATTTGCTTGCTAAATAAAATTTTGCAACTTGGTCATCACACAACTTTACTGCATATATGGATTTTTGCGTACCTAAAACTATGTAGTATTTGTAGTAATTGCCAAATTTTATTTAGCAACCAAATAAAAAATAATTAGAATGCCTGAGACTTGGCTCTACGAAATATCTCACAACTTTTTACGGTGGAAGAGTTTCGAGACTTGGTTTCTTTTTTACATGGAGTGTTTTTTGTGGTTTCTCACTTCTTTTGTAGGTTATTGTGTTATCATACACACAAATTATGAACGCAGTCCCATTCTTGCTTTTTAAGTTTTTGTCCCATTCACTGCAATGTAACTTTGTAATCTTTCACTTATAATAAATCTCTAAATTTAAAAAGGAACCCAGCCAGTATCAAACTAAGCATTGGTGTGTCCCGCGTGATCTCAGCTTCCCATTAACGGAAAAACTGTGTAACATTTTTTATAAGTACATTATTACTCTAGCTTCCGTTTAGGATAGTTTTTATCCGACTGCGACGATTAATTAATTTTCTGAAACATTTGACCTCATTAAATTATTCATTTCTTCTGCTTGAAATCGTAGCCGCCATATCTGTCAACTTTCAGTGACGTTAAAATGGCGGGCTTGCCATATCTATTCAACAGTAATGATTTCAATCCGGTGTTGTGATAGACATTCACAAAACGCATATTAAATTCTAAATTTTACTAGACTTACTGATTTGAAGCTTCAAAGATCTTAATTTTTGCGCCAAAAGCAGCAACCATTTGCTTTTTTTTTAGTTAATCGTTTTTATGACGAATGTTATTGGTAACGTTTAGTTGCTATTTAGATCTTAAGTTGTACTTATTTAAATCCTAGGTCAGTTCTCTTATATAAATAATGTACGCGACGCGAGTATTGTCTCCGAATATGAACCCATTAGCAATTTAGGAGACTATAATTATTATTTTAATTTCTAATTGCTTTCAAAATATATATCTGAGGATCCCGTAGGACCTTAAATGTGTATGGATCTGACTGAAACTGAAAATGGTCGTAATTTAGTTTTTTTGTCTTGCTGCGATTGCTATCAAAATCGATATCTGACGATCCGCATGGACCTTAAATAGGACTTTGTCATCAAATCTGACACAAATCGCTGAGACAAATTGCATCAACAGAGTGCATCCTCGGGAACGAAAGATAAAGATATCCAGTATCAAAAATTTACAAATGTCGGTGATTAAATCAATAAGTAGTTTTTTTTTATACGAGTGTATTAAATCACGCTATGGCCATAACTGAATCTGAACTCAGAAAATTGTCGCATCTACTGCACGTTTACATACTCTTTGATTTTCCAAGATGGCGGCCTGATTGGAAGAAAGACGCCTAGAAAAATGTTCTTTTATTAATTCCTAAACACACCTTACCAGTGACTCAAGATCATTTTCAGTTATTACGTTTTTATTTATTTAATATAAAACAGTGTTCAAAATAAGTAGAGAAGAAGATCAACAAACATTATATGCTGCAGCCTGTGTCCTACCTGTTTGGTCTATTGCCACAAACATCTACTAAACTTTTACCCCCTTATTCATAATACTTAAAATACCTGTGTTAAATAAAACGAGTTTTGTCCCTTTCTCACTCATTTAAATATCAGAAAGACAAACGAATTTTAACGGCATTTTAGCTAAAATAGGTTTGTTCAACGTTTTACTTGATAGGTTAAATTAGAACTCCCACCACATTACCAAGCGAACGAAGTCGCAGGTACAGCTAGTCCTATATATTTATATAGTGGGTGTATCTAAAAAACTGGACCGTCATTGCATTTTTTTTAGGTTTTCCTTGATTTATACACTAAACACTAATTGTATTCTATATTTGAAGCTTCTATGTCTGCTAGAAGTGCCTTAGAGTTTTGATGATAGGTCAGTCAGTCAGTGAGTGAGTGACAAAATTAAGAAACTTTGACTAGTTATAATTCTTAAAGTACTAGTTCAAATTACATAAAATGTTAAATATGTCGTGTTTATATGTACAATGCTTCCTTTGTTACTGAAAATTCAGGCTTCTGGCTTTATCCACAGCAAAGTTATAGGGGGGTCGAAAATAGCATGAACTGCTTCGAGAAAAGGATGGTACGGCCGTGCCGCTGTTTTGTTTGACTTGGCGAGGGCACTTCCGTGCCCCCAGATACGCGAAGGGATCGCACACTTTAGTCTAAATACAGTAACCATTGAAAAAAATAGTGGTTCCGTTGTCAACAAAGGACTTAAATACTGTCCTGTTTACATCCTTTACATCCACCTCATACCCATATGCTGTCTTTCTGCAGCTAACGCAGAGTTAATTAGAATTACTAATGCTCTATTCAGCATAACTTTGATCGCCCGAAACGCATTACAGGCTTGGCATAATTTCTTTGGTATAATCTCTAACTTACCGAAAATGTGCTAGTCCGAAATTACATTCGCATACTATTTATTAAGACCGATTATACTCGTATATATAAATAATTTTGTTTAGCATAATATTATTCGGCATATTATCGATTGTCCGAAACTTACTTGGCATACTTATAAGCTTAGGATTATTTGTGAAGAAAGGCAATGTGCGAACAGATCACTAGGTTAGGTTAGAACTGCGACTTAACAAAAATGAACTCCTACCCGGAAAGTAGGTTAGGTTAGGTTAGGTTTTTTTTTTTTTTTTTGCGGCGAGGGAGGAGATACTCATTGTATACTGCCAGGCCCGTACCTGACAGCATGCCCGACTCAACTGGGAATGATACCCAGCCGCCTACGGACTAAAACCTCCCCCGCTTCATGGTTAGTGTATAAAAGTGTGATTACTGTGCAAGTTGAGTGTGACTTGGGGTGTTTGTTTTTGTTAGCTTGCTTTGGATGTATGGTCCTCGCTACGAATACGGGCGGCCATATACATCTGATTGGAAGAGGAGGCGATATGTGTTCGTCAGGTCACCTGTCTCAATTGAATGTACATGTGACCGGACGACCACACAGCCATCCTGTAAGTGAATTGATTAAATTTAATGAATTTAGTTAGCATGGTGTGTTGGTGTATTGGGTTATGTGAAAATTTACATTTATTGACAAATAGCTATACTAGGTTTTACATGTTACATGGTTGGGAATGAGATAATTTATTTATTTATAGTACCGGGGCCAGTACAACTGGCAGTGGTGATTCGAGGTTGATCTAATATTCTTGTGCACTTCATTGTTAATCACATCTAGGTTTTATTAAAGTTTTTTAACTGGTCTATCACATATTTTGTGTATTTGATGTATGATTCCAGGGTCTCCTCCCTGTCAAGTAGCTGGGGGATCTCATAAGGCTCAATGTGGTGTAGACTGCAGATGAACTCATGTTCGTCCCGCGCTTTTCCAAATCGCGGGCACTTCTTCAGTAGATGTAAGATGGTTTGCGGTGTTGTGTTGTCGCACGGGCATGAGTTCGTATCGATGATGGTGAATCGCTTAAGGTAGGCACGGGTGTATCCGTGTCCTGTTAGGATTTGCGTTAGCTGAAATGTCATTGTCGCTTTCGCTCTTAGATTTTTGATGTGCTGTAGCGTTGGTAGCCAGTGCTTGACATGTTGTCCAGTTTGGCTGTCTGTATATGATTTGCTGTGGTCTTCATCTGTTCGGTTTCGTTGATGCTTTTTGTGATAGGATAGTGGGAAAAGGTCATAGTCGGGTTTTTTGTGAAGGCTTGCTGCAGCCTTAGCCAGCAGGTCGGCCCTCTCATTTCCATTAATTCCCGCGTGAGCCTTTACCCAGCAGAACTCGATGATTCTGCCTTCAGCCTTGGTTCTGTGTAGCGTCTTGTGGATTAGGTTGGCGTTTTTGTTTGTGCTACTTCTGTTAGTAAGCTCCTCAAGGACTGATTTCGAGTCTGTCAATATAATAACTTTAGGTAGTTTTTGGTCGTAGCATTCGCGACAGGCGCGTTCGATGGCGAGGCATTCAGCCTGGAAGACGGTGCAGCTGTCGTGGAGTTTCAGCTTCTTCGTGAAGCTGTTACCGTCAGGGTAATCTATTACGAAAGCTGCACCGACACATCCGTCGTGTTTGCTCCCATCGGTGAAAATTCTGTGGGTGTCTGCGTCGTAGTATTCGTGCAGCTCTTCCAAGCTGGCCACCTCTGAATACTGTATGTCGATTTTGCTGGCCGGGTGCAGCAGCTCCGTAACCGGGATTCTTCTATCGTACTTAAGATCGTGTGGCAAGAACTCGGTTACTAAGCTTCGCTTGACTCTTTCGATGGATGCCACGTTTTCCACCTTGGATGGTAAGGGTGTCAATCCGGCCAATGCAATGGTAGCCACCGTGGGGAGGGTCCTGAATCCATGTATGATCTTAATGGCGAATCCACGCTGTAGACTGAGTAGTGCATTGGTTACTTTTTTGAATTTGATGGCATTGTGCCAAATTTCAGCACCGTATGTGATTATGGGCTCGATAACTTGTCTGTAGATGGTCTCGACGTTTCCCGCGTGAATCCCCCAGGTAGGTTTGATGTATATGCAGAGTTTTCTGTAGATGTTTTGCGCTTTCTTGATGATATATTGACTGTGTTTAATGAAATTGAGTTTTTGGTCTATTATTATTCCCAGTAGTTTGAATTGATCGCTGAATACTATGGTGATGCCGTTCATCTGGATGTTAGCGGCCTTTGCTTTCGGTGTCGGGGTTATCATGTGTGTTTTCAGGGGTCCAAATTTGAGTTTATTTTGCTGCCCCCATGCGTGCACACTGCGGAGCGACATGTTGGTATTCTCTTCCAATTCTGCGACATTCTCGCCCGTGCATATTAGAAGAACGTCATCCGCATATGCCTGCATGTGGCAGCCAGGGGGTAAGGTTTGCATGAGTAGGGAGTCAATTATGGTGTTCCAAAAAATGGGTCCGAGAACAGAGCCCTGGACGCATCCCCTGGACTGAGTTTTTGTGGTTGTGGCATCAGCGTAATTTAGTGTAATCTGACGGTCTGTGAGATAGTTGCAGATGATATTATATATATTGCCAGGGCAATTTATGTCTTTTAGCCTACGTAGCAGAGCCGGCCACCAGGCATGGTCAAAGGCACCTTCTATGTCCAGTGAGACAGCCAAGACCAGTCTGCCATTGTCCTTGGCCTCTTTGATGTTGGTGATTGCATTATGGAGCGCATCTGTAGTGGATCGCTGCTCTCGGAATCCGTATTGTTGACTACTGCATTTATCATTCTTGATCATGTAATAGGTTAGGCGCCGTGCAATTAATTTTTCCAGAATTTTGCCGAAGACATTGATGAGCCCAATTGGTCTGTATGAAGATATGTGATTGTAGTTGTCTTTGCTAGGTTTGGGTATGGTTTTAATCAATGCTTAGGTTGGAGTGAACACAAACAAATAAATCTCCTACTTTTGCACTACAGATAGAATTATAAATCAAACGGCTATCGGTTCTTCAATCTTTTATCTCCATGTTGGATTGTTGGTCCACCGGATTTTGAAACAAATAAATACTTCATTTTGTATGTTTTTTTTAAACATTGTCTAAAAAAATTATTATTTCGTATTTCTATTGACGTGAAAGATCTAACGTATACGAAATCTACATATTTGGGTTCGTCTGTGATGTCTCTAAAAACTGGTGCAGGGTTTTCATTTTAAACCAATTAACACAATAGTTATGGCAGAAATTTATAGTTACATTTCACGAGTAAATGTTTCAGAGAATCTATTACATATATATATTATAAATACTATCTGATTTTCCCAAGTATCGCATAACTACCTCGTCAACATTTAATTTAATTCGCTCTAACCAGTTGTTAATTATATTCCAATTTTTTTATAATCATTTTGACAATATTTAATTTCTTGTCTGGGGTACTTATTTCTTCTAATATGAAGATTGTTTTTTTCGAAAACCTGTTTGCGAAATATAAAGCTGTGGTAATTTTTCATATCAGACTCGAGTTCTAGCTCTCTATTGATAGGTAGTTTCATTTCAAATATCTTTGAATTCACTTTTCCTACTTATATTTTATGGTTTCTAATTTTTCCTCTAAGATTTCTTAAATTCTCAATCTTACCTGGGTATAACTACTACAAGTTGGACCACCGGCTTTTTCAGGGATATATATATTCTGAGAACCAACAGCTACCGAAACACATTGCTGATTGATCAAAGCGCTTAAGTAGTTGACCGAGAGGCTATTATTGCTTAATCCGCGGGCCTTATTACTTGGGTCATGCTATACAACTCGGTAATTGCACTCCCATATAAAATTCAACGCCTCATTTCACCTTCTTAAGGAATTAATTCTGAGATAGAAAGTGTGTCGGCTCCTCCGGGACTAAAACTATGTTAAGGTGGTTCGACGACCATACAAAACGTTTTTTGACATTCGCAGGCTAACGGCGTAAAATATACTTATGGAACACACTTTAATAAAATAAGTAAAATGAGTAATTAGTTTGTCACGTGATACTTTAGAAAAACGATTATTCTCAATTTGTTCTAGTTTATACAAGTTTATTCTAGGAAATGGGGAATTTCGCGCAAATGGAAAGCCAATTTATGAAAGATTGTTATATAAGTTTCTTAAAATATCACGCCGTTAGCCTGCGAATGTCAAAAGACGTTTTGAATGGTCGTCGAAGTCGTCGAACGACCTTAATACCAAACGTAATGGAAAAGGCAAACAAAACTAAAGTACTTCCTTTCGCATAAATTTATAATACTACATAGTGTGCTTAAGTTTTAATTCATACTTTTAGTATGCTTAAATAAATTATCGCACCTATATGTCAATTTTTATCTTTCATTTTTGTGGTTTTTAGCCGAATTCAATGATGTCACAGAGATGCGTCCAACTGGTTTTATGAACTTTAAATACTAAGCATTATTTGACGCAACTCATTTGATATACGGATATAAAAATAATTAAGTTCGTAAGTTAGAAAACATCCTGATTAGATATAAAAATAACTTTATTATTTATTTTTTATCTTATATTAATTACGAAGATACTTAGTACTTATAAAGTTGCATATTGAATCATTATGTGTTTAGTTTGCTTTTTTATAAATACAGAATTATAGTAAGCACTTCATATAAATAATGAGTTAATTGTAATTGTATTATTATGTAACGTAGAATTACTTCCCATAAATTGAAATACGTTATTACGGAAGTACTTACATATTTTTTCACATTCTTACGGTTACTTATTGCAAAAGGTGACCGTAATTTTGACTAACTTGTAACTTGTTATAAAGATACAAATTACACGCTGCCATACTTATGTAAATTGTATGTAGATTACGAAATACCTTCGTTCAGATATGTATATGCATCAACTTACAGTTACGTTAATTACCTAATACTGTTGTATTGTCTAGGTTATCACAGATCTCCTTCTTAGACAGGACCAGAAATCAGTACTTCATACTTGACCTATCTAGTTTCTGATAGTATATTTAACAGAGAAATTCCCATTTTGGCAGTTAATAAATCAGTTTACAATTTCGTGCAACTAAATATTCGTGAATTCATACCACTTTCATAAACATCTATCATTTCATAAGTATCTACTCCAGACACAAATGTTAAACAGGATGTTGTCCGTATAATTCATGAATTATAAATTAATGTAGATCTCACGTTACGGAAAGAAGTCAATAACACACCTAATCTAATTTCTGAGAAATGTGAGAATCTACAGCGTAACATGCTAACTTTCCTGTAACTGGTTAAGATTGAGATTATTGTTCAAAGTTTTTCAGTACAGGATAATGTTCTAAAACCAGGGTAACAGTCTTCATTGCGCTGTAACTTACACGACGTATACACTCCACTACGCTAGCGTATGGCTTAATAAATACTCTACTTGAACAATTGAACACAATATTGTATCGCGATCTCCATCTCTCAGTGTTCTTGGAATTTCCAGTTATGCCGTTACCATAACTTTATTCTTACGTGTTAACCTTGTTAAATTGGTCGTAGTAATGTCTAGCGGCATTCAAAGCATCGATGATGAATTTGTCATCACATGGGTTGTCATCGAAAAAGTGAGCGCCACATTGTAGCGCCTCCGAGCATTCAGAGTCTATAATCTTTTCCTCGCAACATCCTAGGATGGCCTTTGCACAGGGCGATAATCTTCTCGGTGGCTTGGCGAACCCACCTCTTCTCATTTGGTCTATGTATTTGAGCTCTTCGTAGGACAGATCAGACGGATTTCTGATTGCGTCTATTTTCTTTGCTGCTTTGCTCTGAGGAGCACCGAGCGCCTGTAGCAACATCATAGAGATCGTCATGGTTGTTATTGTCTTCATGGCTAGAAAAAATAATTCGGTGAGTATTTAGGAAAATAGTACCTTCTTCATGATTAACGATAAATATAGGATCGTTCGAGTTGTAAACAACTAAACATTACTTTAAAAATCAAATATCAAAGTTTAAAATTAGGCAAAATCTCAGCTTTAAATCAAATAATTTGCTACTGGACTGTTTCGTCTTTGTAACTCTAGTAGCTGTTGACGACGTGTAGGTACGTACGTCGAAATCAACATCAATTTATCACAACAAGAAACTGCATCTAAATCTTATTTACCAGCAAAGAACTTTAATGAACTGCGTCGCGGTATGTGTTCGACCATGCGCATATTTTGAAAAGGCTCAAGTTTATATAACAGCCGTGTAGTATAGGCATTAAACTGTTGCCGATTACGCACGGCTTATACGACACTCGCGCTTGGGTTTCCCAGATGATATCAAGGATATCGAACTGTGCACCGCGCGGTGATCATTAGTGTAACTGATTGCCCTTGTTTTTTTATGCTTGCTGGTTTTTAATTGATCATAGAAGCCTCATTTAACTTTTAAAATTGTACTCAGGTAGTAACTAATGAAGTTATTTTATGTATAGGGATTCCGATAAAGGTTAGGCAGATAACATTAAATTTAATTTTAGTGCACTACTTGCGCTTAAAGATAAAGAATATGATACTGCAGTGAAGTTACGCTTCAGCCTTATTTTCCACGTTTCCGATCAAAATTCAAAAGTGTGACTAGAAGTATGTCACAGACAAACTTTCGACGTATCTATAAAAACTTAATTCCATTGAAATTTTATCTAAATTATATATTCAGTTGATTTAGATTAATCTATACTTAGTAGACAACTTATTTCAGAGATCATCATGTTTACCTGGACTTCTCGTTTTTTATTCGCTTATTGTCCTACCGTACCCACTCGTATATACTTGAGATTATTTGACTTGGCTTGGAAAAAGCAACTCTAACATACATGGTAAGAAGATTCCAATTCCAATGTCAGTTTTATAAAAAGTCGGCAATATTAAATAAACTCAACCATTCATCTATGGGTTAGGACGTTTATATGTCTATGTACAGTCAGCTGAAGAGAACCGTAACCCTCCTGCATATCAAATTTCTATGCCAGGGGGTAACGTGTCTCTATAGATGACTGTACACGCGTGACGTTTTTGCATCCATTATCCCTGAACAAAGTTCGTTTGTTCAAGGGCGTTGTCTGACGACTTTGACCCGATCCCCGATTTGATACAAGATTAATTGCAATATGACGTAGACATGACTCGGCTAAATCGCCTAGTTCGGAGCATATATACGTGTCATGTTTACGCATGTAATCGTAGATCATTGTCACATATGATTTATAGCGATGTTATATACGAGTGGTATTTACATTTACATTAAATTATAACATCAAGAGTTTCGTTGATGACCAATTTTGGACGTTCTCATAACTGTAAAAAAATACTTTTGTACTTATATGCATGCAGTTGTGTTAGAAAAAAGTTACTTCATTTGAGAGTAAAGAAAAAAAAATACAGCTTTAATTTACGCTGAATTTACGCTTTAATTTACATGTTTAGTCTAAAAATCTAGATCCAGTTGTGCAAAATCATTTCACGCTTTGTTAAGCGTAACGTTGTGGCTTTGAAATACATATTTCAAACTATAATAACAAAACGGAATAAAAACTATACTTAGTATGAACCATTGGGACTCATTCCATACCATTTTACTACTGGTCAAAACATAATCAAACAATATTCTAATTAAAAAAAAATGTAGAGGTACTAATAATTGTATATCCTATTCATTCATCAATTTCATTGATAAATTTCATTCAGTCATTAATGCGTTAGGTATGTTATGCCTATCAATATTGAATTTTTCTAAACAGCTTATTTTAGAATTACAATATTTATATATAACAATAACAAAAAATAAATATGATAACACTTACTTGTTTGATAGGTTGTTTTTGCAATCCGGTATCTGTGAGCTGCAAGCGACCGCGACCGCTCGTCGTATGTTCTTCTCCCTCTCTGACGGCGTCGCTATATGAGTGCCACCAGATATCGCACCCGGTCTCATCATAAAACATTTGGTCTCGACTATATGCTCGTATCCAATATAACTTGACTCTAGAGTCATGTAAGTGTGAGTAGTAGTATTATATTGGTTCACCCGTAGCGCTGGGCTCGGAAAACGTTGTGAATAATTAGGTATTTTTTTAAAACCCGAGGATGGCGTTGTGCGCAAATTTGCGAAATATTAAGGTGGTTTGCGGGAAGAACGGATTTCATCATAGAATATTTTTTTTGCAGATAAATATTTTGTATTGGTCAAAATTAAGTATGAGGACTGACGTTTTAGCTTTGAATTAATATCAATATAATATGTCTGGTATTCTAGTTAGTTAACTCTTGGGTGCATTGCAAAAAAAATTGGAAATGTCCTACTACTTCAAAATGTGTTCAAAAAATAAGTATTGAAGTAATATGTATTCCAGATATGATTTCACGTAGTCTGTTCATAGTTTAATACGATTTGTACAGTTTTATATTATAACATTGATAAAATCATTTTAAATAAGCATTAACAAAAAGTTTTATTTCTGCTCCCATACTTCATCTGACCTTTGTGTAACACACAGTTAACCAAAATATCATAAGTTTGATTTAAACAGGTTTGGTCAAGAAATTTGCTTGTCGCCTGTTTAACACCGTGTGAAACATCAAGGAAATTGTTTGTCAGGTCGCTAGAACAAATATTTTATATCAATATCAAAGTTAGGGGAAAGATTTGAAAGGAACGCCTTTGTGTTGCGTCGTCTAACGCTACATTTTGCGCATCTGTAACATTTTTATGTCGGGCAACAATTAGTCTACAACCAACACAAGCGCATGTATTCGGTTTTATATTGTGGGTACGAAAATTGTATTGTTGTCTTAATTAGATAATTTCTTTGTTGTTTACTGCTGTTTTTACATAGTTGGGTAATGAAATAAATAGGTAATCGGCTAGGCATATTCGTAAATGTTTATCGAATATTACAATTCCGTTCGGTATTTTTTTTATTTGCTTCCCAACCGACTTTTGTGTGACGTTTTTGTGTCATTTGTGTGACGTTTTGGTATTACACATTTTTTTTTCCATACAAATTAATTACTATCCAATTAATGTTGTTGTTGTTTAACATATTTGTGAATATTCATTTGCGTTAAGTACACTACTACACTTACTAATACTACTACACTACACTACTTTTACTTACTTTTTTGCAATTCACCCTCTTACATTTTTCTTTATTTTAATTAGTTGGTGATAGGGTCATGAATTCATGATATGACAATAAACTTGTTAAATGACGTCTGTAATGGTAAACATAATACCGACTGAGGCGATTGTTGCACTCAAGCCATACTTGGACCATTTTACGGAAAGTTGATCACTCAACTTTTTTTTTGTGATATTTATAATCGGGTTTTTTTCTACTCAGAATCGAGAGCACTTTCGAACCTAATAGGAGAAAAAGACTGTCCAAAATGTTAAATATAATTTTCGGTTTTCCGTTCCGTTACCACAATACAAGCTTAGTATGGAAACGGTAACGGAATGGAATAAAACATCTTGGGACATATTTTTTCTCGTACCTATAACATTCGAAAGTGCTCTCGATTCTGAGTAGAAAAAACCCGATTATATAAAAATTAAAAAAAAAGTTGGGTGTACAACTTTCCGTAAAATGGCCCACTTAACTAAAAGCCAATCACAACCGTCTACATAAAGCTACACCAAAAATAGCTATCCTTTACTTAGGACGTTAATTTGTCCTGCAAATGTCTCAAGCCTTCAGAAGGGTTTTGTGGGTAACTTTGGCTCTTTAACATGCAAATTAATAAATGTAGGTCAGATGAAAATCAATATTTTCTATGTGGGAAGCTAGTTATATTTTAATATCTGGTTAATAATCATCATACGGAATCAAAGCGCTCTAGGCTTTAGCACTGCTTCTGAATAACATATCTTGTTTCCAAATATTGTGTGAATGTGAAAAGATAGTGGGCGACTTGATAAACATTTACGCAGAAACTGTGCGGGTGCTAGGGTCAATGACTAGCCACTTAAGGAAGTGTCACGCAGTTTACCAGCCGCCAAATTATAAATAACCTATATATAGTCTTTAAGGAATCCTTTGACAATGATCTAAGTCTAGGTAACCTTACGGTATTTGGTTATTATAATTATGTTCAATAATAACAATAAAATTTCACGAGAATTGGTTGAGAAATGCTACGTGTAAAGCCGGACAGCCGGACATCTGGACATCTGGACATCGGGCCATTCGAAAGAAATTTTGCCTAAGCAGAAACGGAGAACTTCGTTCGCTTCGCTCGCTAGTTTAAAATTATATATACAAAAGTAGCCATGTCTGTGTATGGACATAAGTTTGAATCCCAAGGAAGGACATAGGATAGTTTTTATTCCGGAAATAATTTCCTGAGGGGGTGAAAGCTTTTATGTCATCATCATCATCATATCAGCCGAAAGACGTCCACTGCTGGATATAGGCCTCCCCCAAATAGTGCCAAAGCGACCGGTCCTGCGCCACCCGCATCCAGCGGACTCCCGCAACCTTTACCAGGTCATCGGTCCACCTTGTCGGGGGCCTACCCACGCCGCGCCTTCTGGTACGTGGTCGCCTCGAGAATCTTTCCGCCCCAAAGGCCATCGGTTCTACGTGCTATGTGCCCCGCCCACTGCCACTTAAGTTTAGCGATCCGGAGGGCCACATCGGTTACCTTGGTTCTCCTGCGGACAGCCTCATTTCTGATGCGATCACGCAGAGAAACTCCCAACATGGTCCTCTCCATTGCCCTTTGGGTGACTTTAAGCCTTTTTATGAGGCCCATAGTAAGCGACCACGTTTCAGTGCCATATGTCATCACTGGCAACACACACTGGTCAAAGACTCTCGTCTTGAGATACTGCGGAATATTGGACGAAAAGATGTGCCGTAGCTTCCCGAACGCTGCTCAACCGAGTCGGATTCGACGATTGACCTCTTTCTCGAAGTTGGACCTACCTAACTGGATAGTCTGTCCTAGGTATACATAATCGTCTACAACTTCGAGCGTAAAGTGTCCGATTGTAATGGGAGTTGGTACTACATGGGCATTTGACATGATCTTCGTCTTATCCATGTTCATTCTTAGACCAACTCGCTCGGAAGCTTTACTGAGGTCATCGAGCATCGTACTTAAGTCCTCCATGGTCTCAGCCAAGACTACTATATCGTCAGCACACCGAAGGTGAGTTGATGTACTCGCCGTTGATGTTGATGCCTCGAGTCTCCAGTCCAGAGTCTTGAAAACGTCCTCCAGAGCAGCGGTGAACAGTTTTGGAGAAATAACATCTCCTTGCCTGACTCCCCGCTGCAGCGGAATAGGTTTCGAGTTCTGGTCCTGGAATCGGACTGACATAGTGGCATTCTCGTACAAAGTACAGCTTTTATGTAACTGTCTGTATATCTGTTAGTAACTTTTCACGCTTTAACCGCTGAACCGATTGAGATGAAATTTGGCATGCAGATAGTTTTAATCCCGGGGAAGGACACAAAATATTTGGGGGGCGGTAGTTTGTACGGAGGTACTATATAAACAAGTTCAACGCGGACGAAGTCGCGGGCAAAAGCTTGTTTGTAATAAACATTAATTGTAATAAATAATAATAATAATGTAATCGCCTAATGTATTTTTTTTATATTGAATAATTGACTAAATTGTACTTATTCGTAATTTAATATCCTATAAAATCAAATTGACATTAATATCCTACTGTGACTTTTTAAAATTTGCACACCTGCATGCAGGTAGAATATGTACTTGCACTTATTCTAGCTTTAAGATCTCATGTTACCATATTCTTGCAAATAAATATTTGATTTGATATTTTAATCGGTTACTCCTACCTATCACATTATTACCCTTTTTTAGACGGAGATCGACCATATAAAGTTTATAAAATATTCTTAATTTTATCATTTTTCAACGGCTGGCCTGAAAAAGGGTTTACTGGGAACAAGGAACCATCAGCCTATATACGTCCCACTGCTGGGCATCACCTCGTACTCGTCTGATACTTGCAGGTTGGGGACTGGAATTGGAAACAAATGCTTGTTAAAATCGTTTTAAAGTCCTACTTATATCTGCCTGAATCAGAATTCTGGATTTAGGTTCTATTTTGCTGAAATTAAACAAGTAAGTCATCTTAAATCATTGTACTTTATTTGCAGAGGAGGCAGTTTTTAAGGAACAATGCTTTTGTAAACGTAAATAACTACTACTAGCTTATTTTACTGCTTCAGCGCTTAGTTAGTCGTCGGTTTTATTAGCTCTCATCGAAAATACATTTTTGATATTAGAAGTTCGAGAATATACAACCAAACAAAAAACTGCATTAAAAAATAGTTCTATTACCCTTTTCACGAAACAAATTATTTAATTAAATATTTTTGTTTCGTGTTATTTTTAACGAGGAAGTTACCCCGATCATCTTATAAACGATATGATACAGAGAAAGAATATAATGGAAAAATAAACCATCTTCGTCTGTAGCCCCCGACAGGATTGGCCCATTAGAGTGGTGCCAAGACTGTGAAACAAGTCTATAACTCGATACAGAGAGGGCGCTAGTCTTAGCGGGAATATAGTGGAAAATATACAACTTGCGTCACTGTCCTTGTAGCTCAGTTGGTAGAGCAGTCTAGCGTTAATAGAAAGGTCGCAGGTTCGAATCCTGTCGGGGGCTACAGACGAAGATGGTTTATTTTTCCATTATATTCTTTCGCTGTATCATATCGTTAATAGTTCTATTAATACTACAGGAGGAAGCGTAGATAAACTTAGTTCAAAGCACGTTTTGCTTTATCTTTGTAAGCACTGAACATTATATTGGTGCTGCAGCCTCAATAGCCCTAGACCACTATATGTGTCGTTAGCGTCCAAAAGGTTAACGTTACTTACATTTAACTCGAGAGAAGTCGCAACCTGTTTGCATCATTATGGTGTGTTAGTATCAAAAAGATATATTTGAGCACTGGTCAAAACATTTTTCACTTCTCATGCTTTCAATTCCGCCTTTGTGCTGGATGTAATATGCACAAAATGCCACTTTTATGCTCTAGTGCACAAAGTATTATTTTCAATTCAGTGTTTTCTATTCCTAAATAAATAAAACCAGAAAATAGAATTCAATTATTATTTAAAAACGCCCGAAACATCTAATGATTTGGCAGTATCAAGTTCCTAAGTCTTATATCACGTGTCGAAAATTAAACAAATAAACAGTTAAGGTGGCGGGAATAAGCTTTATTTTATTAAATTTTGCTAATATTTGTTATTATCTCGCAATCGAAGTGAAAAGCAGTGTGTTTAACTCGGTCATAAATGATTTTACTCCTCCACTTTAACTATCCACCCTCGCCGGTGGCTCGGGCGGGTATAAACGTCACACTTAGGTAAAATGGACTCATTTTATGCACTTGTTCTACAATCTACTATAACTATAATAACATCCTTTTGTGTACAAAATCAGTAGGTACTTATCCATCTTTGCTCTGAAATGCTTTCTTTTAATTTTATTTGTTTTATGATGCAAGCGATTGTGGCCTTTATGAATTTTTTTTTCATTACTTGACGGCCGCTTAGCCTAGTTAGTAGTGAACCTTCCTACTGGCAGTCTCGGGGTCGAATCCCGGAAAGGGCATTAATTTGTTTGACGAGAAAATTATGGTCCTTACCTGACGATTTGTTTCTGAATCTTGTAGATGTGTTATATATGCTTGGATATTTATTTATCTTTAAGAGTACATTACATATGTATATAGCCGTCTACTTAGTACCCATAGTGCAGTCGACGAAAAAGATATGTGTACACTTTTGCACCCTATTGCATTATAATAAGGCGATAAATGCATACATGTCTTTGACGTCGGCTGTACATTTTACAAACCTTATGCATAGTTTGGGACTAAGTAATTTTCTAAAATTTACCTCAAATATTTATTGAATGTTTAAAACATTAATAGATTGCACTGTACATAAATTAACTAAAAACTACACCGCCTGTTACTGATCACTTTCACCCAGTCCTCTGTTGGTAGAACTTCTGGAACCTTTCAATTACTCCGAGAATAGCGTTAGGTTCGCAGGGGTTTCCATAATTCGCAACGTCTGGGCAGCCTTGCGTGGTGAAGCACTCGAAGGTAATCTCGGGGCGATGGCAGCAGCTCAGCACCGCGGCATCACAGTTGGTAGGGAGCTCATTTGGAGTCTGCTTAGGCACGTTTGGAGGCGGTCTTCTTGTGGTTGGTGGCCGGGGAGGCGGAGGACGGCTTCCAGCAGGACCGATACTATTAACTGTGCCATCTCCTTGAACAGTTCCGTGCTCAACGGGAGGAGGCTGCCTAGTTGCTGTGGAATTGGGACGAATGATATCAAAATTGATCGGTCTACTTATATCTTGACCATTATCGTTGTCTTCGTCGTCATCGACGACGTATCCCCAGTTCTGTCGCGCGTCTTCCATGTCAGGGAACCTGGTGGTTACGCTGTCAGGCTGGCTACCGTTTTTGTTGTCGGTCTGAGGTGTTTGCGGATTGCAATTGCAGGGTTGGGGTAAATAAATTACTGGTAAGTAAATTGGGAACGATGGAGGTAAGGCAGGCGGGAAGCTCGGTTGTCTCGCTATGGACGCTATATCTTGAAGCCGTCTGAATACGTGCGACAGCGGATCGTCTACTAAACCATAGACGCCCGTGTTCAGTGATTCATCCCTTTTCACATAATTAGGGTATACTGGGCTGATTGGAGGAGGAAAGCCGAACGCCCCAAAGTCGTACCAACGTTTTTGTCGCTGACCAGTTGTATTCGCATCTTCAAGGTTGCTTTCTTGTAGTGGGGTGGGTGTCGCGTTGAGATCCGCTGTCTCGACTTTGGCAATATCTTCCAGTTTGCTGACGTCGCTCGGCGCCGCGTTGACGTAGACGTGGGTCGCTATCGCGGCGAGCAACAGGTGTTGTAGTCTCGCCATCTGTAATTGCAGAAAAAGTAAAATTAATAACTTAATAAAAACGACTAGTCTCTAAACTTAGTCTCTGTTGTAGAAGAATTCATAAACTGTTATATACCTAATATTTGTTAAAGGTAAACCAGCAAATTATCTACGCGATGATATTGTTTCGCTTGGGCAAACGAGAAATTATCACTTAAAACGGGTTTATACCTTGAATTGCCTACAAACTTTTAATCGAATATCACTTGAACAGTAACGCGTATCAACGGTTTCATTCATTCGAACCATCGATACATGTTAATTTGAATCACGGTTGTTCATATAATAAATGAGTCATTTAAAAAAATGTTTCAATATTTAATATATACGTACACAAAATTGGAGTTGTAAAACAAAACTGCTTACTTCTATTACTAGTTACTAAAATGCATAGCTTAAAAATTCAACTCTAACTCATAAACCACCATGAAAATGTTATTTTCTTGTTTATAATAAACCTTTCATAGAATCATTCATAGGTTTCATTGGATTTTTAGATGTACCCTTGATTAACCGACAAACTTTTAATGGAATATCCAGTCTTCTCAGTAAGTCTCATAGAATACGCCAAAACTGATTTTATTTTAAATATTAGAAAGAAAAAAAAGCTATAGCTAAGCCTACCATCCATTTACTACTACCCATCTATTTTTTGTAAGGGAGTCCCACTGCCAACAAACTGTCCTGCAGTTTGACAGAAGGAAATGTTGTAAAACAAGGGTTGTTTAAGTGAATAAATTTTTCTTATTCTTATTCTTATTAACTATTTATTCAACAGTTTCAAACGAAACTTATTAACTAGGCTAACCCCAGCTCGTAAAACCGATCTAATAAGGCTGTCAATAGTATTGAAACGAGAAAAGTAATAATACAGTTTCAACGCGAGAAAATTGTATAACACATTAGGAATTTCCCAACGCCCTGGTGGGTAAGAAAGCGGCCGAGCAGCTCGGACCACTTCATATTTCCCAGCGATAGCGAATTAGAGAGGACTGCTATTTCCCTTCCTTGCCTCCTGTGTTGAGTAAAATCTTCTGTCGGGATATTTCCTTCACGCTCCCTTTCACGGCACTCGATTCATTAAATAACGAAATAAAAAACATTTTATAAGTTATTACCTCTTAAGACCATCGCCGAAATGATCTCACGCACGGAAGCGCTTGGTATCCAAATTGTTTGGAAACAAAATCTACCGTACCTAATAAGTACCTCTGACCCCCCCGTATCATGGTCGGCCTTATCCCACGATAAGTCACAAGATAGTTAGACCGTCCGTCACTGGCTGAAACCGTTCGATAGAACGAGACGACGCTCCTATACGGGGTCAGGGGTGATAAAGAAGTGAACAAAATATTTAGAATATCAGTATAACCGTCAAGCAGGACGCTTTATGCAACTTTAGGGTCACGGTATTAAATTAGTGATGTATTATGCAAAGCCTTCTTTTGGCAGAGCTATTCTTAATATAAATGTGAAGGGTAATTTAAATACAGAAAACGCAATACCACATGCGAGAGACGAACAGCGTTGTGCAATACTAATAAACGGTGAAGAACGGGTCGCTTTACCTATTTGAGACTTTTGAGGTTAACGCCTGCTTAATAACTCAATCTGATTTTTTACCACGACATTATTTATAAATCTATTAGGTTGACTTTTTAGTAACATTCCTTTGCTGCTATTTTTTTTTTTTCGTTTAAACAACCATAATTACAGATATCTCGTTGACATGTGTATCCTGCCTGTCTTAACTTACAGTGCTCAAACGTGGTCATTGACTGAGGCTCAGAAGTACAAACTCAAAGTTTGCCAGCGGTCGATGGAGCGCAGTGTACTGGTGTTCGCAGAACTGATCGAATCAGAAACACGGAACTGCGCTCCAAAACACAAATTGTAGATGTGGGTGTCAAGACCGCCAAACTCAAATGGGACTGGGCTGGACGTGTCTGCGGTATGCATCCGGAAAGATGGGCCAGGATCAGTATAGAATGGACTCCGCAAGACGGCCACCGGAGCAGAGGCAGACCAAAAAGGAGATGGCGGGACGATTTGGACGCGTTCTTCTTGGATTGGCGGGGGCATGCCAGCAATAGGGCCGAGTGGAGCAAAAGAGAGGAGGCCTTTGCCCAGCAGTGGGACACCTAAACAGGCTAAAAAAAAGACAGATAAATACAAGAAAAGTATGAAGAATGAAGACATTATAAGTTATAGAGGTTTGGAAAGAATCAGACATGTATGAGAGCTTTAACGAATAACTCTGAGACAAAACCAATTACTATTTTTTGTTTATTAACGCGTACTTCGAATTCGAAACGCACTGCGTTTATTTTACTGTATGTAGGTACCTACGAGTATGCATCGAATGCCGCGGTCTTGACTTTTGACGTCAACGGGCATCATCATTAAAGGCCTCCACACACCGGGCGCGGGCTCGCGCAAGTTGTAAAACATTGAAATTACACTTCAAACACACATCGAACGCGTCGTCGGGCGATTGATATTTCTCTCACTACCAACGCGTTTAATATCTCTATCACTATCTCTATCACACAGTAGCGTGGGCCCGCGCCCGCGTTGATGCCGCGACGGGCCCGCGCTACTGTGTGATAGAGACGCCGCTCGCCTGCGGTGTGAATTTATACGTCCGGCTTTTTACTGCCGACTGCGGCTCGTCGCCCCGCTAGTCCCGCTACCCGCTGGTGTGCCGCCCCGACCGCAGCCTTAGGTATCTACTCGCACGCTGCGATTGCCTCATAAACCAACCGTGCTCTTAAATTCACGTTTCTATAAATTACCTGCTCTAACTCGTACAAGTTGTTTATTTAAATTGGCATGTAACTATTTGATCGCATGTTCGTCACAATCACGAACATCATTGATTGCATTTCATAAAAAGCGGCCAAGTGCGTGTCGGACCACGCACAACGAGGGTTCCGTGCCTATTAAAAAGGTCGTATCGTTACTAAAATCTTATGGCACGTACGTCCTTTTCTTTAAGGAAGGCAGTTTTTTAGAAATATCTCAAAAACCTTTGAACCGATCTTGTTCAAAACAATTTTCTCTGAGAGAATTTAATAAGCCCTATGAGTATGATTTTTTTCATATTTTTAAAATACACGGTTCAAAAGTTAGAGGGGGGGGACACAATTTTAGTGACTTTCGAGGAGATTATCTCCGACTCTATTCACTTAATCAAAAAAATTGCTGAGAAACCTTATATTTATTTTAAAAGGCCTATCGATTGATGTGCCACACGTGGGCTTGCAATAAAAAAAAAAAATATTCAGTTTTATGTATGGAGTGCACCCCTAAAAAAATTTTTTTTAGTAATTTAGTTACAAAACTATATGTAGCGGTTGACAAAATACACCTATCCTATAAAATTTATTCAAATACACCTTATAGTTTTCGAGTAAAATGCCTGTGACATACGGACGGACAGACAGACAGACAGACAGACAGACAGACATGACGAATCTATAAGGGTTCCGTTTTTTGCCATTTGGCTACGGAACCCTAAAAATGTGTACATAAGTTTAGGAAATTGATAGTCATTAACCCTTTTACTTGCATTATATTAACGTTTATTTACTTAGTGTGTGCTACATAGATAAATTAGTAAAGCAACGTCAATTGAAAATGTGGGCCAACGTCCAAGTATGTGGCTAATGATTTAGTATCATTGGTGCATAATTTATGAAGTACCCAAAATTAATCATTAAATCCCTCTCAAATAGTAAATCCAATATATAAAAGTAATTTATGTCTGGGTTGGAAGATCAGATGACCGTCGCTTTCGTAAAATTCATGCCAACGCCAATGCCAGGGGGGGGTCACTCCGCCGATCTGCGTGAAATTATAAGTACATGCCGGCCGCCGCACAGTGTACGGCTTATTCAGTGGTTGCCCCGCCGTGGCCCGCGACACTCGCGCGCGTGTCTCCCGCATACCAACGTCGCAAGCGCGTAAACACGATGTATAAAGTAAGGGCAACGGTATATTGCATTGCTGCGGGTTGCACAAACAATGACCAAAATTCGGATTGCACGTTTTTCTATGTTCCGACGCGTGAAAAGGATACCGAAAGGTGAGGTAGTAAGCACTAAATGCTCAATTATACCTATATTTTCATAGTAAATCGAACACAAGAATCAAGTAAAACAGCACAGTGTTATACTTGAATTAAATAGGTATCTGTCAACGGCATATCCACATATGTATACATATACATCAAACGAAAATCCCGAATTGTGATTAAATAAATCAGTACTTATTGGACTCATTTACACCTGGCGTGCGACCGCGAACCGTAACGGAGATCGTAAAGTCTATCTCCGTCTCTGTCACTCGAATAGTAAGTGTGACAGAGACGGAGATAGACTTTACGATCTTCGTTACGGTTCGCGGTCACACGCCTGTTATGTTTTCGGTGTTACCTAAGTAGCTGCTAAAGGTGGTACATTTAAATATCTTATTGTCGTCGACGCGCGCCACTTGCCACCTCCGCGGCGCCGTCGGGTGCAAGTTCTAACACAGAATAGATAATAGTGCAAAGCTACCGTATCCGCTTACGATCAGGCGGACCGTACGCTCGTTTGCCACCGACGACGTTTAAAAAAGTGACAACCCTATCTTCGGCAAGGTGCGGAGTAATGTCGACCTTCGCGCCGGGCAATAGAACTCAATGACGCGCGGCTGGCGTGCGGTCCGTTGCTAATAATAATTAATAGGCACGTAAAAAGGCGGCATTCGTGAACATCAAAACAGAGGGTCTTCTGTACTTGTACTATTATTTATTCTGTGCCAATGCTTGAGATTAGGTACCAAAGCGGACCCCGGGCTCTTTTACACAACCTTTAGGACTTAGGATACAACTGACAAAAACGCTAGGAGGATGATTTATTTCTTTATTTTAATTTATTTATTTTTATTTATTTAGAAACACAAACAGTCATAATAAATTTGTTACATATTTTGTACACAATGTACAATAACTGAGAGGTTATACAAACAGACCTGGAGTTTCATAAAACATAATATTAATTATTAATAAAACCAAAAAGGAAGGTAAGAACAACGTAGTAAGAAGTATAAGAATACATAACTAAGTATACAGTCAAGGACAATGAAAATGGGCCACCTTGTGTAGTAATTGCCACACAAACAGACCCATCCCCAATGCCCGTGAGTGATGAAATACAACAAAACTATATATCGAAAATATACCTAATGCTTCAGCTAGGCATTACTAAAACTACTAAATTTACAAAAAGAGTTTACGTCTCAACTGCATTTTTAGATTAGACAAGGAATTATTAAAAGGATCAATATCGTACAAATGTTTATTATAGAAACTGGGGACTCGTCTGAAAAAGGAATGTCTAGCATAGTTCTTGCGAGAAAAACTCACATGAAATAAGGATCTAGGTCGTAAGGGGAGACGGGGACAACCAAACGTCACTAATTTTAGGAGATCAGGACTGTTGATATTACCTTTAAGAAGTTTAAACAGAAACATAATATCTAAGTAGTTTCTACGATGAAGGAGAGAAGGGACACAAAAGTGCTTTGCCGCTAAAGCTGAATTTTCAAAGTATGTACCAGTTCTGTAAGCTAAAGATTTTAAGAAAATGTTTTGTATCCTCTCCAAACGGTCAATGTGGACTTTGTACTGAGGTGACCAAACTATGCTACCAAATTCAAGGATACTTCTAACTAGAGATGATGATGTAGAAGTAATTTATCCGAAAGTAATCATAACTATTAGTCAAATTCCACATATTTTCAAGGGGTATAAACTACGCATCTAGATGTTTTCATTTAGCAAATAATAAATTTAGGAACGATAAATTTCGAATTCTACAATCTCCATAATATACAATTAAAGCTGAACTCGTCTCGTATGATATACCATGCCAAACTTACTAAATTCTAACATAAACAATGGCGAAGTTTCAGAACGTTCATTTATAAATTGGCGTTTTCATACAATGCGCCACGCCGCAACAACTTCATTAATTAGGCATTACACAAAGTTCCTAAATAACCTAGACTTGTAATCGGAGTTCTAGATTGTAATACATCCCAAACAATGCAAACGTGAAAGTTTGCGATTCATTTATGATCAATGTTACTATTTCACGCACCAAATGTTAAATTGATTTTGATAATTCTTTCCTACAGGTTTTATAAGCGAATTTAATCGAATTTAAACTTTTGTGTTCAATTTAAATTACACGGTTCAACTCACGTAGTAAATGTCACTGCGGGCGACATGTTTCGAACTCTTCTTCAGGATGGATGTTTTCGCGGCGATGTCGCTTGAAGGTTTTATAAGCATAAAAAGTCGAGGCCTGAAGATGGTACTTACATTAAATATTTACATAAATAAACTCATTATCATAGTTTGAGTAGGTGCTTGTCAGTGGAGTACATCTACTAGATCCATGGTATAACAACACAGGTACTCTCTTCCGAGACTCGCGAATCACGTGACTGACACAAGCCTACGTCATCATGCTGTTAAATGCCGTTTGATGACAGGCTCGTGTCAGTCACGTGGTTCGCGAGTCTCGGAAGAGAGTACTTGTGTTGTTATACCATGTACTAGATCATAAGAATAAGGCCGTCTTTAGAGACACTAACGTCTCTCGAGAGATGTGCGCGGGAACAGACCTCAATTGTCTGGTAGACAATGAGAAGTAACTTTGAGCCGACCGTTTTATACGGGCATTATGCGAGCGGCAACGGTTCGGTCGCCGCCGTCAGAGGAGTTTAACAGCGAATGGGTGAACCAAATGAGACTGAAACGTTTAAGTATCGAAGTAAATGTCCCAAAGTAGAAGTTGAAGAGAGCATACTTGGTCCGACCGATCAGATGACGATTCAAAATTTAGCCCGCCAAGTTAGTTACTTAGTTATCATCATATATCTCTCTCTTCATTTTGAAACAGTGAAGGTATAATTAATTGTAGTGGAAAAGGATGAGCGCTGTAGGTTTGTTTCTCCTCGATGGTTCTGAGGTGGTGACAATTATAGTCCCTGGGCAATCGAGCTCTGCTCGGGTGAAAATAGAGAAAATAGGACTAATAGGAATTTTCCCAGAGATGAGACCCAGCTTATAATGACAGGATGATTTTTAGCCATTAGAGAAACAATTTCACAAAATCAGCGCCGCGCGTTTAGGTACGGCGCACACTACCTACAACCTAATGCCACATTGTGTTTTCTGAGGCGAAGCAGTTGCGTGAAATGTGTTTTTCTGATTAATTATGGTAGGCAAATCGGTTTTCACTGGAAATTCCATCTTCAACTTCGTCCTCTCGGGATATATTTTTTGTTTTGTTTTATTTATAGCGAATCCATTCTGTAAGGCTATTCATGTCCGATTCCTATCAAACCTAATTTGTTATTACATTTGTAATGGCGTCATAATTTGCTTGTGTTTTTTGTAGTTACTTTATGGCTTTTTTAAACAGCAATCAGGAGGCAAATTTATCTAAATTTCACGAGTAGACGGTAGTCCTTAACCAAACTTAATGTAATAATTTATAAAGATTGTCGTGGCGAATTTTGCAACTGTCGCGTAGAAGAACATCTGCTCGCTTAATATGCAGCCTATTCTATAATATAGCTAAATAGGTAATATATAATCTAACAATTGTATAAGTAAGCGACAAGATCCGTATATAGATATAAATATTTGTCTTTGTTTTCGCGTACCTTTAATGTACAGCCAAATAATTAACATCCACTATATTTCTGACGCTCTTTTAATCATGCATAAAGAGAAAAAAAAAGATAGGTAGCCAAATATATCGTAACACATCCTTACTCCTATAGTAACAAAGACGTGTTCAGATATATTTGGTTACTTTGGCTGCCTGACTGTACGTGGACACGGATTATTAGGCCGTACAAAATAAAGATCCTTGTATTCCTCAAATTGTTGAATAACTGCGTCATAATATTTCGTAAACGTAACAAAATAGGCCATAAAACTTCAAATGTGACGCATGGACATCGTACATGGTCACGTAGATTTTTAGCATGGACACAAGCACGTATTGTTTTGCATAAGCGTGACCATTTTTGACTCTTTGTTAGCAGATACAAAGACATAATATATACTATGTATATTTTGCTTTTATTGTAAAGACGTGTTTCTTTCTTGAACAAATCTGCCATACAGTATTTTTTTGAATAATCCAATTTGATTTTTTAAAAATGACAGTCGGGATATAAAAGTGAATATGCAGCAATTGGCTTCATGCTGCGGTTTGTAGCTTTAAATTATCGCATTACCACGACCACATAATTACCTACTACTCGTACCAATACGACTCTGCTGTATACTAGTATAAATAATACATAAGGTCTAAGACTAATAAAATACCCTAACCTGTTGTTTGGTTTGATAATGACAAAAATATTAGAAATCATTTTATAAATCTCAAAACGGTTGTCGAGCTAAATTGCGGACCAATGATGTAAAATCATTATACAATCTAATTATGGTTTGCGAGTCAACTTCGCTACACAATCATATTATTAAGTGCAATGAAACACTTGAGAACTTTTGTCAAGTATTTTATTTGGTCTGATTGGTTTGTCATGGCAGATGATATAGAGATGTGACTGTATATGTATCTCCGTATGACTATATTATTATGTTGGCACACTGTGCAACCTGTTTAGGCCGTTTGGCTCGGCTTGATGAATTTAATGTTTTTAAATTTTAACACAGGTTGTTTTGTATGCGTAGTTCTTCTCACTGAACATTTCGCCTTCTTACAAAGTGGGCCCTTATAATATTGCTTATGATAATAGACTCGCTCTGTATGTTATCATCGTTAATCTTATGCAATTGTTATAAATCATGTAGGATTTTGCGTGCAATCTTTTTTAAAATATGGGTTTATTTTTATTTTTACCTGTGTTCAGATTATTGTTTTCCATACTTATTCCATTCATTAGCCTATTGTGTGTGTGTCTATTACTCGGAAAAGTAACCCTATCAATATTGTAGTTATCCAAATGTGGTCCATATCAATAAGTAACTGATTGTTAAAACCGCACTTTAGGCTTTCCCGGGGCAGTGTCAATGACTTGTGATTATGAATCATTACCATCATTGTGACTGCGAACAGATCAATAGCAAGGGCAGTCAACTTACGCGTCTTGTTGCGGCTCATTGTGAGGTTTTATTGCACAAATGATCAAATTATATATGACACTAAATGTTCATGAATTTGACTGCACATTTAATAAAACACATACACACACAATACTAGGCTTATTGTTTACATAATTTCTTCATTGCTATTATCTTATTTGGGCCAATCAACTATTTATTTGCGCAACTATTTATAATGATTTTATAGAATTTAAAGCTACCAAGCACGTGTTTTTGTTATATTGGTAAACCCATGCCATAGTGGAGTTATCTCTTTCTTTAGCATGATATGAGTCCAGTTTATAGTATTAAGTATTGCGATTCTAATAATATGTCACATGTAATATTTATATAATATTATGAATAAATGAGTACCTATGAGTATTTTATCTAAGAAACTATGTCACTGTTGTCTCCTGGCTTACCGGAACAGAAAAATAACAAAAAAAAGTTGATTGATCATCTGCGTTCTTCCGAAATTATTTTCATTGGATAGATGATTGACCTGTATAAGAGATGTCCCAGAGCTATATAAAATCTGTGGAACTGAGACGATATCTAGAAAGTGAAAAAAGCCTTTTGTAAGTGTGTATAGTCATATATACCTACATATTTTATAGCTGCACGTTTTCTCGTACTAGTCCTTGACTGTGAAGTATTTATAAGGGCATAGTGCCGCAACAGGTTTCATATGAATCCAATGCAGTTTTATACAATATTTTACTTACATCGATTGTTAAGGACCTTGGGATCCTTTTCGATGATCAGCTTAGCTTCCGTTGTCACTATGAATACATAATTAGTAGGGGAAGGCAGTTACTGGGTTTCATTTTTAGACTGACCAAGGGTTTCAAAAGGCCGGGTAGCTTGCTAACGCTTTTCTTTAGCTTAGTCAGAAGTGTCCTTGAGTATGGTTCGCCGATTTGGTCTCCGTACTACTCGGTACACACCAACAGTATAGAACGAGTACAGAAATATTTCTTGAAGATTCTAGTACTCAGGTATAACCTCGGACGAACATATAAGTCATACTTTAGTAGGCTGAAAAAATTTGGTATTCCTACACTGGAAGCCCGCCGCAAAATGTACGACTTTTTATACTTACATAAAATTTTGCATTCTAACATCGATTCAACTTGTCTGCTTTCAGCCTTAACCTTTAACACGCCCCGTTTCAGAGGTCGCGCTTGCAAAGTTTTTTCCCTGAGAGTATACAGAAACAACACATCTTTCTATAATCCAGTCACAAGGATGTGTCGTCAGTACAACGACTTGGCTGCTAATAATAATACTGACCTAATTGATATATTTGATCCACGCATTACTAAATTCAAAAAGTCCTTAACGGACGTCCTCTTCTCTACTCACCCTGAATAATACTAAGTTGTTACTCTAACTTTTGTTTTAGATTTGCTTAAGTTCGTTTCAGACGTTTTTAACATTTTGGACTTGTTTTTGTGATTTATACTTACTGCATATGATATTAATATTCAATGCAGATTCGTCGCTGCTGCTTGCATACGCGCTAACTTGCTGATCATGCTGTGTGTACTTGCCTTGGATGTCATGCTAGTCTATAAGCTATTCATAAAGAACCATTGTATCTCATAATGTATGATATCTGTAAAGTGTACCTAATAAATAAATAAATAAATAAATAACACGAATAGGTACTTTTACACGCATGACTTTTATTGATGCCTATAAAATCTCCAAAGTTTGTTAAGTCTTCGAAAGTTTATTTCTGTAAATATTTGTTACCTAATGTTTAATCTGTTATGATTTTCTGCTGGGTACGCAAATATAATATACCTAGACTTGGAATCCGGTATAACAGTACCGACAAGTTGTACGCCTCTAATTTCGTTTTTAACATTCCTGAAAATTTGGGAACAATTTACGCAAATTTACCTAGTCAGAAAATGGTCAAAGCTTTTACTTCAGGTACTAGATGATATAAACATACCGACATATATATGCGTCTAGTGATATGTTCATATGTGTTTTAGTTTAATATGATTCACGGTAGGGATTTAATTCCAGAACTTCCCTTTTTTCTCTATCCAATTATTTAATGTTTTACAGCGTGAAATATGACTAGTCACGAGAAAATATTACAGATCTAAGACCACTAATTTCCGTTACTGGATCTTTTTTATCCTACAAAATTAATGCACGGCTAAAATGTTCTCAATTTATGTTTTTATTAATAAAAGGAACTTCCCCATCGAAAAAAAGGTTAAAAAACTGTGCATACCTATTCCTTTATTACCAAGTTAGGTAGATATATGAAACAATTCGAGCCTAATAGCCGTAAAAACGTGAACACTTTGGACGTTATATATTTTTTGCCATCACTCTGAGATTTATGGAGGCGACGTACAATGCAAGGAAAGAGTGTCGCCGTATCGCCGTTAGTTATAAATACTTAGGTTACTTTTTAATACAGATTTCCGTAGATGACAAATGTGTTAAAAAATAAAATACATACATGTACAGATTAATAAAAAGGTAAGTAGTAGGTATGCAAAAAGTGAGATGATCACAACAACATAAGATACCATAATACTAGTAGGTAGGTAGGTAGAGGTTTATATTTTCGTGTGATATGGTGCTGCCTTTGGCCAAAGAGCCATGGAACGCAGTATTTTGGGCTTGAAATTAACGGATCGCATTAAAAATACAATACTGCGTTCCAAAACTCAAATAGCTGACGTAGCCCACACAGCCGCAAAACTTAAATGGAACTGGACCGGGCACGTCTGCCGCATGCCAGAAGCGCTGTGGGCTACAATGACCACCAAGTGGGTCCCACAGAACCGAATACGGCGTCGCGGTAGAACAGGCGAGCTGGACGTCTTTGACCAAGACTGGTGGGAGTCTGCCCAGGACAGGGATATGTGGAAGAAAAAGAGGGAGGCCTTTGCCCAGCAGCTTAAGGCTCTTAATAATAATAATAAATAATAATGGTGCTGCCTACTACGGTGGTGGTATATTCTATGTCCATATCCGTATCAATACTGAAAAGGACGTTTGCAATTGCGATTTGAAATTGGAGCCCATCTCTTGCCCAATAAGCTTTATGTCTCCGAGCCAATCTACCCGAAACAGTGTATCTTTCTCAATACATGTTACAAGAAAATAATTGTCAGGTTCATATTACGCGATTCAATTGTTAGTAAAAGACACGGCTACAATGGAGTAATACTTGATTGCAGTTTTTGTAGATATAATTATATATGCGGAGGAATGATACGTTTTTTAAACATTCATTATTTCATTGTGTTCAATCTCAATTAAGTTATTATAATGTAATAAAGAAGCATGCAATGAAATATTAGTGAGCAAGGATGATACACTCTTTAATTATGTCATAGGTGAAACCCTACAAGTTCATTGAGTCCTTGATCCACGCTGATTGATTTAACAATAATATGACATAAACGGTTGTTTCCCGTGCGCCCGATCGTTCGACCGATCAATCGGTCCGGTGGGACTTTTTTCCTCTGGGGAAGGGTGTTTTAAGATATCCCATTGGGCCGATTGACCGATCGGAGAAACGGAAAACACCCGCATAAACTAATTATGTACAACTGGCTCTGCGAGTAGCAGAACTCGCGAGCCTATATCATCTTTTTTTGAATTTCGAAAAAGTGATTCGACAAAAGCAATCTATATAATTAACGAAACTGCTCACAAATTTGCACTAGCATCGGTTGAGAAATGCGACTTGTAGAGGAGAACAGCGGCAAAGCGGGACATCCGGAAATCTGGACATACCTAGCTACATACGATTTTGTTGAGACATGACAAACTATAGCATAGAAAGTCGTTCGCTTCGCTCCCTCGTTCGATTAAGGTTGGATTGTAGCAAAATCAGCCACGAAAAGAATCGTGATCAGAACGATCTTGACATATACAATAGAAGCTCTGAGATCCTCGTTATTGACTGCAATTATAAAGCGTAGGTAGGATGAACCAGTGAGGCACCGCAAAATATTAGGATTCTAATGTTTATATCGTGAATTCGTGACGACTTCGGACGAGGAGGAAATGCTGTTTGTGCTGAATTGAATATGCTCGATGGCTTAAAAACAACTTTAAACATCAACATTAAAGCAATAAGTTCATAACGCCTGCCAGCTAAACATTTACACACAGATATAAGTGTTGCAACATGCAGTAATGCTAGGAAGTTAATTGCTGTGCATGTGAAAGATCAATTTATGAAGATTATGTATCAGTAAAAAAAATACAATAATAAATTAGTTTTTTTTTTAAAGGCTTTACTACCGAAATTTCCTATGAAATCATAAAAAAATCGTAACTTGAAAACTACAAAAAATCGCGGAACATAGGTACATGGGGTATTTTCGGGTACCCCTGGGTGAGAGGAATCCAAAAAATATATTGACGTCGCTGTTTGGGCGAAATGAAATATTTTAAAAGTATTTCCGTTAAATTCAATATCAAAAACAAGTGTTATTAACTTACAGTAGTGTAATCCATAGTCACGGTGATTTAACAAATATAAAATATATATAAATGCTTGCCCGAATATTTACTTCCGTAAAAACGAGCGTATAAAACTGTTCTGAGTTAGCAGTTTTGAGCCAAAGACTCCTGTTAGTATTTGTAAGCTTTCAATATTTTCCACAATTACGCCACTGACAGATTTAAAGTGCAAATGCCCTTTGCCCTTGCCCAATGCCCACAGTTGTCATCTCAGTACAATGTATGTCATCATATGTCATCATTGACGTTTATTGTACCGAGATGACGGCTGTCAAATATCAGCTGTTAAAAAAATCGAATTTGCGTAAATCGAAATGCACCAAACCGTCTGTATCGTAAGCGGTGTTTGTTAAAGTCAGATTGAATGGAAAGCTTGACAAGTTTGTATGGAGTGACAGCTGCCGGCGCCATATTTAACGATGATCGGTTTGTAATCCTCAGTTAGTGCAACCCGCTAATGTAATTGAAAATAAGTATACTAGCATCACGATCGCTACCAACCACTCGTTGCATCTCGATTGCTGGGAGTAGCCAAATCTCGAGTGTGAGATTCAGAGAATACGGAAATGGGTTTTCGTTGGACTTCCAAATTTTTCTTCGAAATATGTCTGTTAGAACACCATCTCCGTCGGCCCGAGAAATGGGCTCCTGTGCCTTTACACGACGTCCAGCCTTGAGTCAACTTATTCAGAGCATATTATTTATTGCACTTTTTAGAGCATTGTTTGAATTATTAAATTTAAAAAGCAATTTTTAGTTTTCATTATGATTATTTCCTACAACGGTTTCAAAATGTGATCAAAGGGGTGATCAGGTAACGTTTCGAACGCACGTCAGGACAACTCAACTGTCATTTTCCCATACAAAATAGTATTTTATACAATTGTTATATAATGTATGTTTGTTCAGTCGAGTACGACGTTAAGGTACGAGACTTAAAAAGCTAATTATATAACTATTGTATGTAATACTTTTTCTACGAGTCAAAGGAAATAATAATTTACGTCACACCTGGCTATAATGTGAGTTTTATCGCACGCAGCGTGTACGGTAAAACTCGCATTATGGCCAGGTGAAGACGTAAAATTGTGTACTCACCATGGGCAGTAAAAAAGAAAGCCCTCTATCGCATATTTATAACCCTCGCCTGCGGCTCGGGTCACAATTACCTGCGATTTCGGGCTTTTTTTCTTTTACAGCCCTTGGTAAGTAATGTACTATTATTAAACAAACTTGGTATCTATTGAAAATCGCCCTGCTGAAACAAAGTGCAGACAACCGCTTTTTTTAAATCCGTCCATGCATCAGAATAAAAGTATTCAATTGCGTTATGGTTTGCGAGGTTCTAATTTAAAGATTATAGTCGACGAGTATAAAAAGTGACATTTAGATGTACCTGACGCACGTACAATGCTCTACGTGATCGACCTGCAGGTAAACAAATTATATTTTGTACAGTAAAAAACCGTTTGGTTCTTCCTTCCTCGGCATCATAAATATTTGTCCATCAGCCATGTTTCAAAGTTTTTAAATTTCACCTGAGCAGGTTAAGCCCGAACTTCACCTGTGCCAATCCAACTTTAACGATGTCTTCCTAAGCTGCGGGAAATTTCAAAACGCTTAACTATTCGGTGTTAGTCAAGATTCAAGCAACAACCTCGGGCAAGTTTCGTGGGACGGTAAACTTACGATCAACAGCCAGCGTCACATCCCATGATATTGAACGTTATGATATGCTTCTTAAAGTCTATTTTATAACGTTTATGAATACAATTAGCTCTTAATCGGCGGCGGCAACTATAAGCAGTAGACAACCGATCTTGGATACACTAGTGGGCATATTACGGTGCCGAAACAGAATATTTCGTGAGCGTACTTGACCCTACATTCTATAGAATATCACAACTATTGATGGAACGAGTCGGCCTGCCGTTGCCTCATATATATTTTGACAACCAGGTAAACTCGCAACTATTGCAAAACTTGTTACCACAGTGCTAATCATTTTATTTGCATCGACAATAGATTAGCAAATATACGTGTGCCTAAATCTGTCTGTTTTACGCCAATCTTTTTTTATTTACTATTGCGAGTCGTTTTCAAGTATAGACTGTCAAAAAAAATTGTAAATGTTGACTTGACAATATAAAACATGATGTTAATACTGTATACATTAAGATAGGAAAGTGAACCTCATAAGATTAAGTAAATCGTGAACTATTTTGTTCCGCAATTTAACCTATTTTATAACGAATTTTAAATTAATCGAATCAATGGTTTAATGTTATCCTTGACTATTTAAGTAAAATTACCGGTTAAATGAGTGAAACCTACGAAGCGGACGCTGACGGTTCTAGGTTCGTATCCCAGTAAGTTAAATAGGTATGTATTTGTTTCTGAGTCTTGGATGTTTTCTATGTACTTATTTAAATATATCGTCGTCTAGTACAATGCCTATAACGCAAACCTTTTTGGGCTTGCCATAGCTAATTCGATTTGGATAAGATCTGTCCCCTAAGAGCCTTATCACACTTGCGATTTCCAAGCGTATTTTGTATGAAGGCGATCACGCAGCGTGTTCGCTGCGACTGATAATTGTATAGAAAACACGCTCGCAAATCGCAAGTGTGATAACGCTCTTAAACGTATTTAAAACATCTGTTGTGAAAGTGGATCAGTGGACGAACTCGGAGGCCATGATATCTTTCGCAGCTTTTACTGCTTACGAAGAAGCTGGTGTGGACCGAACTGTAAGTTTATGTAGAAAGTGAGATGATGTCATCCGCCTACTGAATTTGAACGTGTCAAGTCGCCATATGGCATTTTAGTGAGACCAGAACAAGCTATTTTCTATCTTATCTAGTACAGTAATAATTAGAGTACCTACAATAAACTAAATATTTACTCACATAATCCGATCGTAGACATATGTAAATAAATTTGAGGCTCTATTTAAAAACGCTATACAATTTTTTTTTACATTGATTTAGAATCGTGACTTTGGTGTAGTGAGCTCAGTGTTAGATGTCTTAAAATATGCTTCGACGTTTTGGTTCACTAGAAACCCCATGGTGGAGCATACTCGTTAACCCTTTTCTTTAAATTCGTGAGCTTCCTCTGCGCTATGTAGAGTAATAAAAAAAATCTGCAACAAGAGCATCAAAGTTTCAAGAAAAAAAATTTTTTTTGGTACATTTTTTTTTTTTGCCAACTGTATCTTTTTGTATACCGTCATCAACTACTCGACGATTCTAAGGAGCCCAAACTCAACGGGCTTACGTCCGTTTAGTCCTAAATGCCCACGCCACATTCTGTCTCCATCATCAGATTAGCTCCATGGTACCATAATATTGAACTGTCATCCAAACTATACTTAAACCCAAAGATTCAGCTCAATCAGTAGAAGATCAAAGCTGAGTTGTAAGATTTCACCCGGACGAACATAGTTACATACATTGCAAGTTAAATAAAAGCTTGTAAAAATGTGACCTGAAACCTATCTTATAAGATACGGGTGTGGTTAGAGAGCGATACGGTTTGTTTATGTTTGCCAAGAAAAAAATATTTCTTTCATTGTTTGAGTATTTGAATGGAAAGCACATGGCATGTTAAAGTTGTATTCATATTAGGTAATTAGCAACTTTTGTATAATTTAGACTTTACTTTAGGTTAACCGAGTCGTTCAGCTAACTTTTATGTACGTTTTCAACTTACCTTGGAAGTAAAGTAGGATATTTGGGCAAAAGCGCAAATGGCATTGTTATTACAAGATAACTTAATTTTAACTATTTATATGCTAACAACTTCAGTTGCTCATAGCATCATAACTAGTAACTCAAATTAGGTGAAAACAAGAAAAATAACATCAACAGCAAAATACCTCATTAATGTTTTTGTTATTAATATATTAAGTGGTAGGCGACTGTTGTTCATTCACTAAACTTTGTGTTTACAAAATACGATAATTATTCACTTTGCTACCTAATCGTTTTTAGCGGCATTAATTGCAATATTATAATAATTATATTTGCTCGTGTGGTGTCGGGTTATAATTTAATCATTCCCTTTCTTCCCGTGGGTGTCGTAAGTCGACTAAGGGAGCAGGGTTGAAGTGTGTTATGGGATGGGCGATGCTGGCCAGCAACCTATCACTGCAATATTAAATTTTATCGATCTTTTTATGCTAATAGTGGCGCTGGAACATAAGTTTAATGTGCTCTGCCTACCCCTTTTGGGAATAAAGGGGTCCATATCGGGTTGCATAATATTTGTAGCCATAAGGCCGATAGGCATAACTACTTATGTCATAATCATCATTATGCATAAACGACAATAGTCATAAATTAGTTCGCATAATTTTTTTTGCTTTAATATTTGAGAGCATAAATAGCAAATGTCATAAATTTATTGTGCATAAAAGCTTTAAGTATAAATATGAATCGCCATACTATGTTTGCGCATAATGCTTTCAAGTCATAGATATAGGACAATAATTTTTAATCCTGTACATTTTTATAAAATAAATTGTCTCTGTTACCTTAACTTAATCCATCAGCTTTCTTTTTTTTTTTAAAAACACCCGGCAATTATTATAACCTAACTGCCACCGTGTCGACGCCACCCCGCTTCGCGAGGTCCCTATTTCCGCTCTAAGGGACGCAAGATAACCATAACCTAACCTACCAAGAATACAATTGTTGCGATTGTTTATTTTTTTACTGCAGGGGGCCTTGCCGCCCGAGCCCCGCTTGTCTAGCTCCCTAGCCTAATTAAATGCTAGTCAACTAATATAGTAACTTGTTTTTCTTTGCGAATCCATCATATAGACAGCCTATTGTCATAAGTTATGCATAGCAATCCTTATGACTAAAAATAATTATGATCATCAATATAATGACTAAAACTTGTATGCTGATCAACATTATGGTTAAACAAAATATGACATAGTACAGTTATGACAATGAAAGTATAATGCGCAGAATTATTAATGACAAACGACTTTTATGCGCAACAACTTTATGCGTAAAGTTGTAGGTATGGCTTTCGAAATTATGACGAGAGTCATTATGCGACTAGATGGACACCCGAATAAAGTCGTGAATGTATGTAAGTATGTATAATATGTAAGTATAATTATATTAACAATGTATAAACCACTAATTCCTGCTCTAACGCCTGTCTAGGTAGGATACATGAGGCGATGCGTCTCCGGCTCGGGGTAGTGTGGTTTCAACGAAACATGCAATCTCATACATGAATCCTTATAGGAAACACATCAGCGTTGCGTAATATTGATGCACACACCAAGGGTATAAATGGGTCATAGAGAGATTTAGATTGCAATTATGTACATTACTTAACATAACAAATAAAGATAAAACTCGCTTTTGACTGCTCGTGATTGTGATATGGCCATGATGGTTTAAAGCGTAATACCGAAATCGGCTTACAGTTACAGAAAAAGCGATATACCTAAATTAAAGCAGTTGGTCGAAAGCCTTAATGAAATTGTAGTCATAGCATTAAGAGGAAACACTAAGGGCGAGATAATTGAGAAATAGGTATTTGTAAAATGTATTGATGTCGCCCCAACCTCCCCCTCCTCAAGCCTCCTCCCCCTGCAGAGCGCGATAGAGACAACTGGCTTGGACCGAAAATACCTATTAAAAGTACATAAAATCAACGTTTCGTAGTCCCCTGATTTCTTCTCCAAAACTTGACCTATCTATTTTTTTTATTAAAAATCAAAGAAAGGCGTTGGCCGCCTATTTTTTCCTTTTTTTTTAAATAATCTAGTCAAAATTGTTTTCTGGATGTTTGAACACATCGGAAAATCTGGCATTTTTCTTAGGTTTTTGAAGGTTAATATCTCTTTTAAGAATAAATTTATGAAAAAATGGAAAACACAGGAACATGTCAATAGTAGCCATAGATTTATGGAAAAAACAAATATTGCTCTACTGCCATTATCCAGGGAGAATACAGGGGACTACATTTCTATGGAAAAACGGCCCTTGTGTTTCCTCTTAATATCCGCCACGCAAAAACGCGCAAATTTCTGACACGACTCTTTTAGTACCATTTAGGACGTGTCATATAATTTTTCCCTCTTTGTTATGGCATCAAATGAATGCTAGTGACTAGGTATACTTGAAGCAATGACGCGTAGTTTCAGTGTCCGAGAGGCAACCGGATGGCTCGCGGTATTTAAGCTCCCGAAGCGTTGTCGAACCGCCCTGTGCAACCCGAACTGAGTCAACTTGGATTGGGACGGAAATTAGAGGGAGCTGCCCGCGACCTAAAATCATTATTTTAATTTTCTTTTTCTGTTTCCGCCCCAATCACGGTGGGCTTAGTTCGGGTTGCACAGGGCTTTTCCACAACACCTCGAGAGCTCAAATACCGCGAGCCATCCAGTTGCCTCTCGGACACTGAAACTACGCGTCATTGCTCTGAATAGTAGGTATATAGATATTCCTCTTCAATGATTTTATTTCGGGGTACAGTCGAGTTCTCCAATATATATACAGACAACCTTTCAAAAATATCTACACGTGTGTCTTATCTCAGTAACAATAAAGTCTCTGTATGGATATTTTTGAAAGGTTGTCTGTGTAGATTGGAGAACTCGACTTTACCAAATTTAATGCATTTATAAACGGAAATCTGGCATCAGGCCTTGAGTCAGATTGCTTAAACATAAGTGCATTTTAATTTATTTGCATATTTCGAGAAGTGCTTGTAATTAAGATTGTAAATCCTTCCGTTTCTATAACTGCTGTTGTCTTTAAAATTTCAAAGGAATAGCGAAATCATCTGTTAGATTTTTTTACTTTATTAGCGAGATGATTATTGTCTTAGCCAATAATATAGATCACCAGTTGTTTAAATTAAAGAATAGGTCAGGTCAGTTGCCAAATTCGCCTTCGTGTTTCGATGATTGTTTTCGGGTTGCGCTAGCTTATATGCCGCTGTATATAATAATACGATTAACTAACAACCGTTTTAAGCACTATTTTTGTATGTATTTCTAGGATTATTGCTTAGTGAACAGATTACCATACTACTGAATGAAACACATACTGATGAAACAATTCTAATTTAATACGCAACTACCCTGCGGGCGAAGAACTAGTTTTTGGAAAAATCTGCCGAATTTTAAGTAAATATTGAAGTTCTCGAACGTCAATCATTATATTATAGTGATATATATACTGTGATTTATTTTGTTAAGACTAATGAACGAATTTAGACTAAATTCTACACTAATTTTAAGAACTTACTTTAATTAAAATTGAATATTTTATTCCGTTAACTATCCCATAACAGGAGGACATTTATCATTATAATTTTTGCTATATTTAAAAATATATTGTACAAAACATATGTCTTAAAGTTTATTTCTACTGGCATATATTTGTGTGGGTGTTTGTACAAATATTATATACTAATAGCTAAGTAGATAAAGTGTTATCGTGTACATCGTTTAAACCAGTTTATTATAAAACACGAAACTTGTTTGATTTCTAATTAAATCAAGAACAAGCCATATTCAAGCAACCATAGATTTTAATAATATGACAATATTTTGTTTGATTCGTATTCATGCTGTGATATCCGTTATTTTATTTGCACAGGTTTTCCTTAACATCCAATTATCACCTGACATAACCTCGTGTAGACATGACCTAATCACGAGCTCTATGATTTTCTTTCCGATAATCATCCACATTTTCAAACTCACCGTGAAAATTATTTTGACCTTTCCATAAAATTTGAGCGTATCACTTTCACTCAAACAAGCAAAGCACGATAACTGTAAATGTTTACGATTATCACCAGCACATGGAACACACCTCTATTGTTTGCGGAAGAACTAACACAACAGTCGCCGAACGGCGGAATCTGCAACTGACGGCGCGGGCGCCACCGGCCAGCTTATAGAGGCTACTCGTCTGCCTTAGCACCACCACTGTGCCATCCGGCGTGGCCCGTTACCTCGCCAACCAGTTCCTTTGTGAACGCATCGATCAGCGCTCTAACGTGCACGAAGCGCACGCCTTTGCAGCAAGCTCCGTAGGCCAGAAAATTATAACCTTTGACCCGTGCTTGGACATAGTACCCTAGATACGCTGATGACGTCAATCCTGGCCATTGTAGCACCTATGTAATAAGTTCCACTGTGTCTAAAAAATCTATTGTTTGTTGTGGCGATGGCCAAAAAAAGCGACCGTAAAAACGATTAGTGCACGTTCCGTTACAGTTCACTGGCAGGTTTATGGTTATTGACGTCCAAATTACAGGCTTCAGTTGAAGACAAAGGTCTCGTAAATAACAAAAACGGCTATCGCTTTGTTTAAAACTGTACCTAGCGTAATTACAGAAACCTGACATTAGAGAGAAAATGAAGGAGCACACTTTTACCTTTGCATGGTAAAAGAAGCTTGGTCCATTCTAGGCACAAAGGGTCGCGTGACAAAAGATCGGGTACACAACGGTGTCCCCTTCTCGATGTGTTCTGAAGCCAGTTTTGTCTCGCTTTCACGCAGTGCAGTACTTTCTTTAGAGAAAGATGTTTCGACGATTTTGAAAGGAATGGAGGACAGCGGTTGACCTCACGCAGGCGTGGCATTCCTTGTGGTGTGGTGGTATACTTCGTATATTGTGCATTGTATTTGAAATAGTATACGTGTGCAAGTAGGATGAATATATCTTTTGTGAAAACGCCTATTGTAATAAATATTATATTGAAGTTAACAAAATTTTGCTGTAACTATTATAAGGCGCTGCTAATGTCAATAAACTTTGTTAGTTGAGATTCTATCAATTAAATAACTGAGTGGTTTGTGTTCGTAAGTTCCAGATAGATTTATGCGATTTTGAATTCGGAACCATCGCTTATTCCATTAGAGTTCAAAACTCGAATTAAATTTGTTGTTATTAGTACGCGGGGACTTACTATATGTAATTATGTTGATTTTATGAGTTTGGGATGTGGGTACATCATAGTAAGTAAAGAGGGCCATCTTGAAGCATATAATGGAAACCAATATGACAGTATCATGCCATGACATGCCAGTTTGCGGTTTACAAGGCAGTTTTCGTATCTATGATTCCCTGTAGGTTGTTATAACAACTGACTCGACAATGAACCAATGTTGCAAAGGAATTTAAGTTTCCAGATAAATAAAGGAGTTTTCAAACACTTTGTTTCATTGTGTTGGCCACTGTAGGATACCCAGCGAGACTAACTCAAGCGTCTGAGGTTGACAAACTTCCCAGACTATCTACTCTCGTCTGAGCTTCAGATACTGAAGCAACTGCCATTTATGAAAAAGGTTATATTTCTCATTTTACTCTTCTTTAAAATTCAACCTTAAAAAATCAGTAATAGAGACCACTTTCACAAAATAAAGCTGAGTATACATTTTCGTTAGATTGCTTTTTAACTGCCATAGGCTGGATGCAGCTTAGGTCTTGTTATAGATAAGGTTGACATATTACATCGCTAGTCCAGTGCTCTGTTCTAATGTCTTTTATTTCAAATGACGATTTATTACACGTTTCGTGTAAAGAAACGCAACCAAAGAGTGTTTCGTATCACAATGGTAGTGAACAAGCTTATACTGCCTGCCGGATGGTGAGCGGACACAAACGTTTCCATATTTTTTTATGCAGGTAAAGTATTACGCCATACTTAGGTTTGATGCATTTGTTTATTTTCATTAAAAAACAGCCTGCCGGATGGCGCGCGGACACAGCAGCCTATGGAAGCTTGCAACTCCAGAGGAGCCACATGTACGTTGCGGGTCTATATCGGGTGGCATAAAATTGTTGGTCCTACTATTTTGTCGCATACCAACTTTATGCCGAATAACGTATGGCATAAACATTGTTGTGCGTATTTTTTATTTGCCGAAACTTTTTGTTCCTAATATCGATTGTCCTAAATATTTATTGTCCAAATGTTTATTGTGTCGAAGTTTTTTTTTTAGAATGCTTGATGTGCATAACTTTGATGTTACTAATATTTAATGTTCCAAAAATGTTGTGCATACATTTTGTTACGCATATATATCCATTGTCCTAAATATTTATTGTCCGAATCTAAATTAAGGTTGGATCTGTACGGATTGCCTATTACTTAAATTACTTATGACTCGGCCTCATGTCGACGGAGTCCCGCGAACTCTCTTGTGTGTGTTGTTTGATAGTCGTGCGGCGAGTCGACGCCACCCCGCTACGCGGGGTGTATATTTCTGCTCTGAGGGACAAAAGGCAACTATTGAACCTATCTAATTGATGTAAATGAAGGTTGTCTCTGCTGAGAATTGCCTAATACTTGAATAACCTACGACCCGCCCTCATGTCGACGGAGCCCCGCTTCGAGGGGGCCCCTATTTCTTAGGAAAAAATGTATAGGTGGTGTAATTTTAGCTTATTTAATAATAGGCAAAATAATTACTATGACAATGAAAATTAGGACTATTACTTTTTAGGTAACTCGATGTTCGAGTAATCACTATTAGGATAAACATACTTTAGAACTTTTAAATGTGTATGCGCAAAAATGAATAGGCTAAATAAGTAGTATGCCACTCAACATTATGCCAAACATTCTAGGCCAAAAAGTTTTAGGACGATCAACATTATGCGATACGACAGGCACCCGTGCGTTGCCTAATGCCTATCTTTAATTGATTTAAATAGCTTTTGCGTGTAAAGGCGGGATTTCACCGGTGTGCGGCACTGTGCGGCACAAGCATATTCAGTACAAAAATGCTTGTGCCGCACAGTGCCGCACACCGGTGGAATCTCGCCTTTACAATCAAACGTGTTTTATGTAACACTGTGAATAATTTAATGGAAATTGTCACTGTTATCAGATATCTTACCTTTGATCGCAATGGGAACATAAATTAAGTACCTAATTTATTTCTGTCACTTATCAATTTTATTATAATTTCCTGTACCTATCTAATAGTTCGTTAGCCACTGTCAAGTAACATCTGACAGACAAAAAACTTATCTTATTTTCAGCGTCCATAGTTAGTAAGTACAAATTTACTTATTTGTGACAATTTTTTCGTTGAATTTTCGTGATAAGTAAGATCACACTAAGATAATAATTTATATTGCGACATTTTGCATATCTTAATGACATTTTGAAATTAGGTATTCCAAATTGGGAGAACAATGCGTCGTTTGAAATCTCAAAGCAAAAGATATTCTCAAGAATAATAATAAAACCGGCCAAGTGCGAGTCGAACTCGCGCACGAAGGGTTCCGTACCATTATCTATAAAAAAAGTAAAAAAAAAAAAGTTTGTTGTATGGGAGGCCCCCTTAAATATTAATTTTATATTGTTTTTAGTATTGGTTGTTATAGCGGCAACAGGTGACAGACAGACGGACGGACAGCGAAGTCTTAGTAATAGGGTCCCGTTTTTACCCTTTGGGTGCGGAACCCTAACAACTAGATGCAACTAGCAAATCTTAGCACCTATTTAAGTTATATGACTGCACCTAATAAAGATGTAGTGCTATTATGGTATGTCCAAGAATTGGTACTTACTTACTATTTTAAGTTTTCCCAATAATTCATTTAAAAAAATCATCTTAGTACAGTCGCCATCAGATAAATCGGAGCGGCCAAAGTGCTCACAAATATCTGAACACATCTCTAATGCCTTGACAATAGAGACGTGTTCAGATATTTGTGAACACCTTGGCCGCCCCGATATATCTGATGGCGACTGTACCTAACTGAGCAATGCTCAGTGAGCATGATATCTATGTGGGGAGTGGCGATGATTAGAAACAAGTTTTTAAATCCAAAAAACTGTACATTTAAATAAAAATCTAACAATATGTAACAGACACGTCTTTTCTTAATAGCTCCGATCTCAATCTCGCAATCCCGTAATTCATTATTTCTCTTTCACACTTGTACATACGATGCTCATGCTATCTCATTCAATACGTCATTCATACGTTCCTTTTCACTCAAATCCTACATCTATTTAGTAGATAATGCCAGCTATACGGTTTCTTAGCTACACTCCTGACAAGACAAGGTGCGCGAAATTTCCCTATTTCTAGAATGAACTTGTATAAACAAGAACAATTTTAGAAATTAGTTTAGGAAGTGATATTTTGGGAAAACTATATTTATCAAATCATTCTAGTTTATACAAGTGTATTCTAGGAAAGGGGGAATTTGGAATGGAAAGCCAATTTAGGAAAGGTTGTTACATAACATTCTTAAAATATCACGCCGTTAGCCTGCGAATGTCTAAAGAAGTTTTTTAATGGAAATTGGCCCATTTTAAACGTTTTATATTTAGCACACATTGAATTTCCGCAATTCGAAACGACAAAAATATCAGGTGTCAACTTAATCAATGTATATTCAGTCCGATGAAATAGTAGATAGTGTCTCAAGGGAGCTATATATATTTTAAGGGAGGTATATATATTGAACCCTGAGTGAAGCGAAAGATTGACAGTTGCGTAGCGGGGGATTGTAAGGTTGAATCTTGAGTATAACGAGGGATTCAAGTGTTAACGCCCAAGATGGGAATTATTTTGCTACCGAGTGGCACATACTGCTTGTCACACCTTCTATGACGAAAAGTGAAATCCCTCATTTGAGAGCAACAATGACTCTTTTCTGAATAGCAGCATGAAAGACCATTTACTGCCAAAAAACCTATGTACATAACGTTTTTCCTTTCAATCACCATAATAATAACGTGAATTAGGCACACTCAAAGCAAAGTAGGTCTAGGGCAAGTTTGGCATTCAAATATAAATTAAAATCGTTTTAAACGCCGCACGAGTCATGATCATTAGGATCTATACAACTAGAAAAAGTATTTTAATGTCATTAGTCACAAGTGGAGAGGGTTATGTTGTTTTTAGTATGCTTATTCGTTTTCATCGATCTTCTATTGATGAGTCTATCACTAGTACGATCACTGTCAACGACTGAGCGATTAGATCGATCGAATCACTGTGACAGCATTCATTATACGCATTAACCCCTTAAATTAAAGTGTCTTAATAAAAGGGCATCAATTTATCAACATCGTAATGTTGCATGGACTAACTTGTTGCATCTACATTCGTCGATAAAACGTCTCTTCGATTTCAGCATGCCAATTTATTCGAAAAATGAAGAATTTTTGCGAATCCAAATTATGACACTTTATTCACAGCAGTTCTTTATTGCGTCTCTAAGAATTTTCAAATATTTTAATGCAATTGGCTTCTCGTGCTTGGCAAAAATCTCATGGCCTTGTTATTGTCATGAAATGATTATACAATTCAAACTAATTCAAAGGCAAAGCAACATTGTGATTTTGTCTAATTGTATGAGAACAAGATTAATTCAATTCATTTACAGGGCCCTGAAGTTACTAAAGCTTCGGGAACCAGTTACAATTAATTTATATTCACAAATGTTGTTCCTTTTTTCAGTACCTACCAAAATAAAGTCTCGTCGGTGCAATGAAGGTAAACAGCTTCAGAATCAGATGTTTATTCGTACATAACATTTAACGTATCTATAATAATAATAATAAAGTAAAATAAAAAAGAGGAAAAGAACTGCGAGATTGTAGCTTTGTGAGTTTGTATGTAATGAGTAATCTCCGGTACTACTTATTCGATTTCACAAATTCTTTCACCTGCGTTTAGAATATATACAGTTAATGCAATAATCACTTAATCAGAGAAAACCGTGACACCGTGTATTTTTTTGATAATGTTCGGCGAGATGTTACAAATATGTTCGATTTTTGTTTTAGCTATGTCTGCGTAGTGCCAATCCATTAATAAAGTCCATTTTAGACGGGGTAACGGGCAGCTAACCTGAGGCCCGTGAGGTCTAACAGATATGCATAGGACACGAAACATTGCTCAGCAAAATGTTAAAAATGTTAATAATGTGGACGTAGTATTAGGTTCTTATTTCAAACTGGTGTAAGAACAATACCACAGATTATATAATAGTTCTACGAACAGATACACAAGTCTGGATAAAAAATAAATACCTACCGTTTTACATGCCTACGAAATTTAACAATGGACCGACATTGAACGCGTGGGTCGTTGCCTGCCGTGCTGACCAATCGACGCTAGGGTTGACACCGCTTAGAAATTATTTTATAATTAATAGTTGAGTGAAAGAAAAAAACTGTTTATTTTTGGAAATAATATTAAAGATCATTTTTATTATGATGTGTCTACTGCTTTACCTTAATGTAGTGTTGAATGATTTTATGTCCTTCTTTAAATGTTCGGTTATTAAATTTAAGAGTGGTGAAAATTCTGAATCTGATGAATAATTTCAGTAAGCATTCGAACGGAAAGAATTCACGACGAAGCCATTATTTAATCATTGGTCACCACTTTTATTGTGCTCGTAAGCAGAGTCCGGCCGTGAGCGCGTGTGCCAACCGACTGGCTGAATCCCCGCTAGCGGCGCGCAAAGTGTAGGTTTAATTCTAAGTTCCCACGGTGCAGCTAGGTAGCACTATGACACTACTACTTAGTTATCCTTACATTCTATAGCATGCTTATTAATGTATCAACCCAAGGCAATTATGACGATCCCATTCCCGTTAAATAATCCCTACCCTATTACTTCAAAACGCCAAACGACACCTTTATTTTATTCCTAATAAACCTCAGCGGAATATTAAACGCTCGCTCATAAACCTACGTTGAAGGAAGGCGGAGTTTTTCTTTTGGCCGCATTTCACGCGCGTTGCTTATGCTTATGGAATTGGAAAATTGCGACAGCCTATTTCGCATTTGGTTTTAAATAGGGATGTTTTTAAGATGGCATCCATCGAATGAATATTAGTGGTGACATAAGACTTTTACGCAAAAAAATAATTACAATCTCTGTCAATAGTAAGCCGATATATGTAAATTTGGGCTAGGCGCAGATTTTAAAATTCTCCAAATATTTTCTTCAGTGATACCGCAAGACTCGAAAATATCAACCAGTGCGTCTGTCCTATTATGATCGACAGGCGTAGACAGACAAGGACTTTGGAGCTTCAATCCATAAGTATCTAGAAAACATTATGTTTTTATTTTATATATTTATTTATTTATCTCCGGCGACGAGGCCCATATTTACAATTACCTTACAGACTAACATACATCAATCAATACATAAAACTTATAAGTAGCACAATATCACGTACGTTTTTGGTAGTCATCAACAGGATATCGTAAAAATTGTAATTTTTCCGGTTACAATTGTTGATGACTCATCAACTACATGTTAGAAGGTTGCTTTGGGCCCAAAGACGACGAGTTTATCTTGTGTAGTTCACGAGCTGCTGTGCCTGCTTTCAGGCCCCATCATCAGACCAGCTTAATGGTAATTAATAAGTTGGTATGCCACAGCTCAATCGGACTCGGGCAAGTGACTGGGAAATAGTTTTCAAATTTAGAATGGATTAATCCATCCATACTCCATACTAATATTATAAATGCGAAAGTGTGTCTGTCTGTCTGTCTGTTACCTCTTCACGCTTAAACCGCTGAACCGATTGCGATGAAATTTGGTATTAAGATAGTTTGAATCCCGGGGAAGGACATAGGATAGTTTTCATCCTGGAAATCACCCCCTAAGGGGATGAAATGGGGGGTTGAAGTTTGTATGGACCTGCGATATAAACGATTTCCACGCGGACGGAGTCGCGGGCTAGTTCATTATATATTTACCTACGAAGTGCAAGTAAAATAAAATCTCGTAAAAAATCGGTCATTTCGCTATGGAGAGTTAATATTATTTAGAATCGCTTTAAAATATGTAATCTGGAATAAAGTTACCCACCAGGAAACCAAACGGACCCGAATAGCCTTCGAAGTATTACGTATTCAGTACGCATGTGTTTTTACAAACAATACACGTATCTTGATTTTATATTCCACATCAATATCCCTGGATTGTTGTTTCAACAAAATCACCGTCAACTCAATAATATACTAGTTAATAATGCTAACTAATTAGCTGCGTCTATATTCATGACTTCATACTGACATACCTCGATCAGTGAGTTCAGCGAACCGTCAGACCTGTGACGTATTGGATATATCTTTGAACCTTACATCATTACGTATTAAGTGCGGATTTTGCTTCACAATCATGGCAGTTCGAATGTAATTTGTGGATGTGTTCCAACTATTCCAAGATTCCCTTGCTACCGAGTGCTAATTAGCCGCAATTTGTATTATAATTAAATTACCTCTGTCATAGCGTTGACTTCATCCAACGATGATGCCTGTTACTGTGTGTTAGGGTTACACCAGTATTCTGTCACTTTGGGAATACTGCTGAGTTCATATCATAAAGGTACAGTTTTTAATAATATATCCTATACCCAGTCCACTTAGCAAGTACCTACGAGAATATATACGACAAGCACTAGACCGGTCGCTGTTAATTATAAAAATAAAAATTATGATGAATGGTCAATGAAAAGTTTTATTGCCTACTTCAGAATAACAATCAACAGTTATTTTGCAACCACATTTACGTTTCGGTAAAAACTTCATTATTTTAATAAGATTGTTTTTCCTTCAATAAATTCTTACAAACGAAGCGATGCACGCAAACTGATGTGTAGGTACGATACCAAATAGTTTATTTAACACTTTCACTGCCAGGAACCCGCTTTCCGCTACATACGAGAAAAACCCACGGGATCGGCTACGTGCGTAGCGCGTAGCGATTCTTGGCAGTGAATGTAAGTAAAGAAAATTATCCTTGAACTTTTGTGGGTCTTGGGAAAAACGTCGGAAGGAAATACTTCTTGAAAAAAAATGCTATTATTATGATGACTTAATAATTGAGTCGAGGAAACTGGGTTGCCTACAGTTCCCACTCGTCAGTTGAGGGGTGTGGTTACGTGAGTCTGCGGTGAAGATGCGTAGCAAGACGTAAGCGCGGGCGCGCTTCTGAGAACAGGCACCGGGATTTCCATCCTTGAGTGACGAATTTTGATGGTTTCTTTAAATTATTTATATAATTGTTTAGGTGATTTACAGATACGCATACAATTAGAAGATTAAGCGAGAAAAACTGAAAATGTATAAAATTCATCGTACACTGATGGGTCGATGAGTCTAACAATACAGCTTTCAATTAGTGGGCTTTTCAGTTAGGAATACATGTTCGAATCTATGAAATCTGAGCGTCTTATGTGCCTTGTGAATAAGGGCAAGGGTTTACCTTTGTGCTGGATGTAAGCTGCACAAAATGCCATTTTTAATGCTCTAGTGCACAAAGTATTTTATTTTAAAGACTTGTGGCTTGGGTGGATGTAAACGTCTCAGGTAAAATGGCTCTTTTTATGCAGTTGTTGTACCAGTACAATCTACTATTTCTGTCAAATGTCGTTTATTTCCTGGGTTGTGTCGGATTCAAATAAACCTTTCCTTTCTGGGTATCGTATGAGTCGACTACAGGAATAAAATTGAACTAGAGGGATGGGCTAGCAATCTACCACTATCTCATTTTAGACGACCGGTTTAGCCTAGTTGGTATACCTAGTGACCCTGCCTACAAAGCTAGAGGTCCTGGGTTCGAATCCCGGTAAGGGCATTTATTTGTGTGATGAGCACGAATATTTGTTCCAGTCCAAATTCATAGATGTTTTCTATGTATTTAAGTATTTATTTATCTATATTTGTATGGTTATCATCATGTAGTACCCATAGTACACGCTTTGATTAGTTGATTTATATATACCCATGCCGAATTACAGTTTTTAAGTAGTAAGGGTTAGGGTACTGAGCTAAGCCGAAGACGGACAGACGGACGGACATGGCGAAACTATAAGGGTTCCTTGTTGACTATGGAACCCTACGACGGGTCAATTTGGTTAAGATCGTCAAATATTTTTTTATCCTCCCTTAATCCTATACTGAATAGAAGTACTAGTGGAAATTCAATTTCAACAGCTCTTGGATTTTCTGTGCATTTTTGGTTCCTGAACAGGCGTCAGTTAATGTATAAGTGTATATGTAGTTGGTACTAGCTGCTTCGCCTGCGTATGTATTACAGATAACCCAGGCGGAGCCGCGGGGTAAACCCATTCATAAGAATTGGCGACGCATTAGGCAGTCACGGCCACCTCAGGTGACGTGCTTATCTTAATGAACATGATTAACTGATTGAAACGCAAACCAAAAATCTTAATAACCGCCGATAGAGGTCGCGATTAGCACACAATGACGCCCCATTAAATGGCTACGTTTCAGTAAAAACGAATATCATGAGTGGCAGACTAAGTAAGGATTAATCGTTTGATCATTAACTTAATCAACTTAATCGATAGTCATTATTACGTAAACAATAAAATTGACAACATTGAACAATAATGTTAGGGCGTGGGTATTTGCAGCGTTTGTTCTATTTAAGTTCACGTAAGTTACAGGTCGACACATTTAAAAAGAGCTCTGGCAGCCATACATTTAATATGGCGCGGAGAGCTCTTTTTACGTGTGTCGACCTGTACGACTGCGTGGGTAGGCCCCACCAGGTGGACTGATGACCTGGTAAAGGTCGCGGGAGTCCGCTGGATGCGGGTGAAGCAGGACCGGTCATTGTGGCACTCTTTGGGGTAGGCATATGTCCAGCAGTCGACGTCTTTTGGCTGATATGATGATGATGATGACGAAGTTACGACTAACCGCTATTTCTTCTGTTTAAATTAATAATTCAGAAATTTTGCAAAAGAAAATAAAATTGAATATATAAATAACAAAAAAACAACTTCGACGATGGCGGCTTTTTCCCGATAGGCATAGTTTTTATTTGCATGGATATTTTGACTAGTCTATACTAACACTATAAAGTATGTCTGGTCATCAAGAGTAGGACATGATGTCACGATCCTCCGCATTGAGGGCTGGTGATGATGATACTAACACTATAAAGAGGAATACTTAGTCTGAGAAACCCCCGTCCCCCCGTGTCCCCGAAACCGCGAAATTCTTTCATTCTTGCAATACGCGGGCGAGGCCAGCGTGTCTTTCCTTATTGCGAAGCTGACAGTTCTCGGTTCAACACAAGTTCAACACAATGGCAAATACTCGTGCTGTGAGTGTATTTGCTGGATCTTGCATTATTTCTGCCCACGGGCTCTCCATTTGTGGAATGAACTCCAAAGGAAGTGCTGTGGTTTTCCCGAGGGACTCCAGCACTACAGGACGGCCCGCGACCTGCGTCGTGGCGACATAAGTCGCCGCGCCGCGACGCGAGACGAGAAAGATCTACCCTCCTTTTTCTAATTTGCATGGTGCGAGTAAGGTAGGAGACGCTCAGTCGCGCGCGAAGCGACTGAGCAGCAAGTTGTGCTAGACGTACAGAAAGAGATGGACAGTCTATCTCGCCGCGACATAGCTCGCACGCCATCTGGTGATAACCATGCAGTACGGGGCTCTTCAAGAACAGGAGTATATCTACATGTTTTTAAGGCGCCGTAGGTTCATGGTCTTCTCTCCCTCTCACTGAGCATAAGAGTGAGCGAGATGGAAGTGCGTGCTCGGAAGCGCGGATATCATGGTTTTTAATTTTAATTTTTTGGCCGTTTAAATAAATAAAAATGTAAACACTGATTTCCCTCGAACATGTTATTGCCGATTTTTAGAAGCAATTTTAATATTTATAGCTTTTGTGCATAATTTGTTACGAATATTTTAAGTGTATTTTTGTGTGTTTTAGAAGAGAAAAAAATTACGGACATAGGTCATGTTCATGATTTTTTTCTATCGAGCGAAATTTGCTTAAACATGTTTCGAAGCACTGATTTCCCTGCAGGAAAGCCTCAAGATTACTATTCGTATTTTTTTGAAACCATATTATTATAAACAGACGCATTATGTTGTTTCAAAAACTCTGTTCGCTTAACTTCGCTGAACCTACGGCGCCTTAAACAGTCGGCAACTCGCATGCGATTTCCCTCCATGGAGTTGCAGGTATCCATCTATCCACAGTAACCGCTGACCTTAAGGCGAGCCGATGGCTATTTGCCACCGATAAAGTATAACAAAAGTATTGCATATCTACTTACCCTTAACATAAGCCATAATTTTGCAAGGTATGGTTGAAATTATATTATACTAGCTTCTGCCCGCGACTCCGTCCGCGTGGAACTCGTATATATTGCAGTTTCCCCCATTTCACATTACCATTTCACATTACGGGGATAAAAACTATCCTATGTTACTCTCCATCCCTTAAACTATCTCCACTTAAAAAAGCACGTCAATTCGTCGCTCCGTTTTGCCGTGAAAGACGGACAAACATACAAACAAACACACACATACACTTTCGCATTTATAATATTAGTATGGATATGGATATATTTTGATAAAACTGTCATTGGAATTTGAATCTTCTACTTTAAGCGTCTGAGTTGCTTTTTTAATGGACTACTTTGATGCAAATCGGGCCAACTCAAATAATCTCAAGCTGTGGCACTAGGTGAACTTGTTTTTTAAGATATTTTATTTATTTATTTGGAGAACCAACAGCTACAGAAACGCATTGAGTATAATATATAGACTTTGATTATATAGATTTTGACTTGAATGCTTTGTTATTACCCGTTGAGCTATTTTTACGTCATTAATGTCTTGTAGATATTAATATGGATAAGGTGTATCCATAAAGAAATATTAAAAGAAGACAATATTGAAATGATTAAACATAAAATGAAAATGCATTACTACTATCTAAGGAAGTTTGCTTTAATACTAGTTGAAACTGTTTTCCCACTTAAGCGGAAAGCTGTGCAAAATAGATTAATCACATTCCGTAGATTCTTATAAAATTCGTTGTTTTGATGGCGGCGTAAAGGTTGTAGCAGAAAGGCAGCCTATATAAAATCATTTAATTAGTTAATAATTACACAACCATTACCATTGAATGACAAGGTATTTGCATGTTATGCAAAAACTGAAAACAGCTCACCCCCGCCGACCTCTGGTTATTACAGTACAAAAATCAATCCAACCTGTAATTTCTATAGATAATCTGATATTTTAAATACATCTGTGGTGCACTAACGGGATATAAAGATTTGATATTACGGTTTTGGCCGTGCCGGATTCATATTAGGTATTTTATTATTTTTACGCTAAAAAAACATAATTCCGTTTATGTTTACAATCTGAATCATCCTCAAAATTTAGGTCTAATCCGATTTTAATAACGGACACGAATCAGGAAAATGTGACGCATTCGATAAATAAGATTCTTTTATTACTTACAGATAAGATTTTTATTCTCTGTATGTACAGTTTTTACGCAATTGAGTCATTTTTATATCCCTTTAAAATGACGACACTGTATGTACACACATATTTCATGGAATTTTAAATACACATCGATTTGTAGATAACAACGTGATAAAATAGAGTGTATTTACACTACGTAGGCAAGATATGTTATTTATTTATTTATTTATTGACAAATACATTTACGTGACATTACAGTAAAAACCAATGCGTCACGAAACTAAAAACAACAAATAATACTATTTAGGCGACGAAACGGCGTGGCCCCGTTGCATCGTCGTCTCCGGTGTAGGATTCGGCAGGTTGCCCTGGAACCGTCGAAACACGACACTCTTCGGCCAGAAGTCAGCACATGCGATGGTCTCCTGCAGCGGCCGCGGCACGCGCACCACAAACGAGCTGAAGTGCACATAGTGGCGCGAACGCAGCTGGAACACCCTCAGCGAGAAGCCGGTCTTCTGACGAACCTACTCCACCACATCATCAGCCGTGGCGGTGTAATGCAGGCGCGATATATATAGCGCCTTGCTCGGTGTGGCAACCCGCAGACCGGAACCAACCAGTTCTGCAGTACCACACTGACTCTTGCGCGGCTTGCGCTTCCTCGACACCGTTGTAAAACCCTCCTTATCCACATCGGTGCGCGGGGGCTTCTCCTTTGGAGGAACCCGAACTTCACGCGCTCTTGAGGGCGCGTCTCTTATGTTTTGTGTTCTTTGTTGTGGTGATATTAATTTGTCACAGATCACTACGACTAGTAAAGATTTATTCTATGTGTAAGGGTGGGTTTCAACAAACAGTCTGTTAAGCGGTGTTCGTTAAAATCTGAATGTATGGAAAGTTTGACAAGTATCTATGTAATGACCGCTGCCAGCGCCATATTTAACGTTGATCGGTCTATAATCGTAAGTTCGTGCAACCCATCCAAAGTTCATTATCATCATATCAGCCAAAAGACGTCCACTGCTGGACATAGGCCTCCCCCAAAGAGTACCACTATGACCGGTCCTGCAACAACCGCATCCAGCGGACTTCCGCGATCATTACCAGGTCATCATTTCACCTTGGGGGGCTTACCCACCGCCTTACCGCGCCTTCAGGTGGTCGCCACTCCAGAACCTTTCCGCCCCAACGGCCATCGGTTCTCCGTGCCATGTACCCCGCCCACTGCCACTTACACCTTAGTTTAGCGATTAGGAGGGCTAGGGGGTTCTGCTGCAGAGAGCCTCATTTCTGATGCGATCATGCAAAAAACTCCCAACAATAGCCCTCTCCATTGGCCTTTGTGTGACTTTGAGCTTTCTTATCTTTCTTATGAGGCTCATAGTAAGCGACCACTTTATCGCTAAGTTGTATGTTAGTCTGTTTTCAATTACTACGACAACGATGACGGTAAGCCGACAGCGTAGCCGATGGAAGCTTGCGACTTCAGGAGAATCACAATCGCGTTGTTTAATTAATTACCAGTTATTGAGTACCTAAGCGACCACTTTATCGCTAAGTTGTATGTTAGTCTGTTTTCAATTACTACGACAACGATGACGGTAAGCCGACAGCGTAGCTGATGGAAGCTTGCGACTTCAGGAATATCACAATCGCGTTGTTTAATTAATTACCAGTTATTGAGTACCTAAGCGACCACTTTATCGCTAAGTTGTATGTTAGTCTGTTTTCAATTACTACGACAACGATGACGGTAAGCAGACAGCGTAGCTGATGGAAGCTTGCGACTTCAGGAGAATCACAATCGCGTTGTTTAATTAATTACCAGTTATTGAGTACCTAAGCGACCACTTTATCGCTAAGTTGTATGTTAGTCTGTTTTCAATTACTACGACAACGATGACGGTAAGCCGACAGCGTAGCTGATGGAAGCTTGCGACTTCAGGAATATCACAATCGCGTTGTTTAATTCATTACCAGTTATTGAGTACCTAAGCGACCACTTTATCGCTAAGTTGTATGTTAGTCTGTTTTCAATTACTACGACAACGATGACGGTAAGCAGACAGCGTAGCTGATGGAAGCTTGCGACTTCAGGAGAATCACAATCGCGTTGTTTAATTAATTACCAGTTATTGAGTACCTAAGCGACCACTTTATCGCTAAGTTGTATGTTAGTCTGTTTTCAATTACTACGACAACGATGACGGTAAGCAGACAGCGTAGCTGATGGAAGCTTGCGACTTCAGGAGAATCACAATCGCGTTGTTTAATTAATTACCAGTTATTGAGTACCTAAGCGACCACTTTATCGCTAAGTTGTATGTTAGTCTGTTTTCAATTACTACGACAACGATGACGGTAAGCCGACAGCGTAGCCGATGGAAACTTGCGACTTCAGGAGAATCACAATCGCGTTGTTTAATTAATTACCACTTATTGATTTTAGGGCATATTGACATAACGATCGCTAAAATCAGTTCGTCTCTACGAATGCAGGTCCCTCTCTCTTAACACAGCTCACACTCGGAAGCTCTAGGGACCTTATTCATCAGCAGGAACATTACACCACATACAGAGCAAGTTTCTGTAAGGTGGAAGTACTTCCCCAGTGGAGCGGCTCCAAATTTGAGCCAGTTGACATTCTGCTGTGCCCGTCCACTGTCAAATATAGAAGTTTTTCAGATATTGATGATTTTTGGAGCGCCGCGTGCGAATGAGATTTTAGCTAGCGATTCACTTTTTGGAAACCAGCCACCATAAAACTGGTGACTAATACAACAATAACTATACTAACACGTGAATGAATGATTTCACAAACAGTTTTAGTCATTGCCTGGCAATTAAACCCTTCACGTGGCGATACGCTGCCGATACCGATCGAAATTGATATTAATAACTAACAGCTATTATGATTATTAGCTCCATTTATGGTACGTTAATTACGCGCCAGCTCTGTTCCGTGTGAGACTGTTATTAGACCGTGGAAAAGTCTTAATTGCGTACATCATGACTTGTACTCTTGATCGTGCCATGACGTTAACTTTTTGTCTGTAGCTTCCCTTTTATACTTGATATGTTCAACATATCGCAAAGCTGTGAAGTCATTAGCTGGATGAGTCATCACCAACAATAGAAGCCTTTAATTATATCTCACTTAGCAAATTAATAACAATTATCTATCTACTACTTATCCTGGCAATCGTTTGGAACAGTCGCACAATGGGACTTTTTGCAGTGAAGCATTTGTAAAGGTAACAAATGATACCATCACTCATCGTTTAACCCTTTATAAGGCAGATGATAATTATATTACTACCATGAATTAACTCTATTTCTATATCATAGGCTGATACCGGTCATCCCTTGCATATTAGGGTTAAATTGACTAAAAATATTGTATCAAGTCCGAAAATATTTAAGTACTGATGTCAGAATTTCACTGTTTGAATCTTTAGTTTTGTCTCAATTATGCTGATACTGTCATCGGTGGTTGTCTATTGTTCGAATCTAAAAAGCAAATACAACGTGTCCAAAATGCGTGCGCTCGATTCTGTTTCACCATACCGCCCAGAACACATGTAACACCCTATCTTAATAGAAGTGGGCTAATGAATATGGAGTCGCGACGCGCGCTGCATTTTGCCTGTATGCTATTTGGCATTGTAAAGAATCTGACACCCCAGTACCTGTATAACAAGTTAACATTTTCGCAACGGCATGTCAGGGAAGCTGTACGTCTTATCTATAACTGCATTTCGTAGTAGTTTTAGATACTCTGCCACGAAGTGTTGGAACAATATACCTCCGCCTATCAGGAATTCAGCATCGGTTTTTTCATTTAAAGTTAAGTACAGAAAATATGTTTTATTTTTACAGAAATCTGTTTAGTATTAGTACAAATTTCACCCATTCAAACGATTTTATTTCATCTCTAAAAATAAGTAATAATCAGCTTGCAATAGCAGCTTAGGGCTTAACCACTTTAGTCCGCTGTTTGGTTTAGTTTTTATAGACTAGTACCTAAGTAATAGTATTGTTTTGTCTAAAGTACGTGTATATTTAGTAATATTTATGTATCGATATATGTCATTTACTATGTATCTTTTATCAATGTTGCCGCAGATAGGAGCGCTCTCTTGTAAGGGTATCCACGGAAGATCAGCGTCAAGGTATTTACATGGTACATTGTCATTAAGCTGATTGGAGTCCTTTTCTCTGACGCTTTTGTTAGATTAACATTTCACGATAGTTATAAGCAAAAATGTTTATTTTCCATGTCTAAGTAGCGTCTTGAATAAATATTTTATCTTTCTTCCTTTCTTTCTTTCAAATTCTATGAAAATCCGGATGCCTGTGTTCTCGTTACAGGGTTACTTGGGCTTGTTTACAGCGATACAGTAACGTAACGACACCCACCACACACACTCGATTCCAATACAGTATCGAACACGCACATCTATACCTTTTTTATACACTCTCGCAATTTGCATCACTGCAGAAGCAATTTTTTGGGTTTACCATTGTTTTGCCGAAATATTCTGTATATAAATTTGAGTTGTGTTATAAATAATCGTTTCATATTTTTATCATATAATTTTGTAAAACAGATATTTATTCAAATAATCATTTCATACAGAATAAACGTGAACTTGGGTAAAGTTGGGTAAAATTGAAATTGGGATTTCTGATTATAATTACAAGAATACCTAGTTAGATTATGGAATATGAAGATAACGTAACTACTCGTACTAAATGGAAAAAGTTACTTATTCATTAAAACAATCGACGTAAGTACTGTTTTTTTACAGTTCTCTATGTACTAAGTTTTTTCGACTGAATAGTTTAAGGATTGTATTCTGTGAATTCTGTAATTTGTCTTTTTTTGTATAGTTCGACTTGTTACATTTCTACGATTTTTTTTATTACTAAGTAATATTCGATGAAATGAATACCTAGTCGATGGAATTAAATTATACAAAGGATATTATGACAATTGACTAAATATCTGTGGACAGCTTTCTGTAAAATGGGATTCTGCAAAGGCTATGTTTACAATATAGAGAAATACCTATTTTTTGTGACGGTATCGCTACTGCTATTTGAGGCGCGTTGGATTTTTTGAGTGCAGCAGCCATTCAGCTTTAGCTGGTGGTTTTAACTGGTCGTGGGAGGGCTCCTTAATGGAATCCTAATTGTTTGCGCTCTCGTTGCATATTGCAACAGCTTAGTGATTTAGTACTAACAATAAGTTACATTTTCCTATATAGTCGCTTCTTACTTTCTCGTTTAATTCAAATACAAACCTACATTAGTATTTTAGCTGTTTGCAACCCACTTTCATGTAAAACGTAAGTGGAAAAGAACAACCGCGGAATGTGAACTTCTTATATTAATGACTATAAGGAACTTGGCGTTATTGTAGATACCTACTAACTGTAGTACATGCACACAATGAAGAAAGTAATATGACCAAAATATTCTACACGTCTAATTTACTTCTAAAACTTACTAAGGCGGTCGTCAGCGTCACACTGCGCCTCATCAACGGACGGAGGTGCGGAGCTGCATACAAATTTCGCCGGACGGAGGTGCGTTGCAGTGTGTCGTGCCACACGGAATTTATATACAAACTGAGTTTCTTGCATACAACGAGAAACGCACCTCCGTCCGGAGATGCGTTGCAGTGTGACATCCACCTAAGGGAGATGGCAAAATACCGTACATTCATTCAATTGGACATTTTGGACTAAATCGCGTACTATTTCACTTTTAAAACCGTTATGCCGGCTGTACACATTGGGCCTACGTTGGCGCGTAAGCAGGATGCAGCTATGCAAACGAAAGAGATCGAATTTTAGCCCTCTCCCTCTAACCCATAGCTGCCTTCTGCTCACGCGTCAACGTTGGCCCAGTGTGTACAGCAGGCTTTAAAGGTTTTTTTTACAAGCTTTACAAAACAGCATTTCTCACGAAGTGTCATTCCTGGTAAATATTTATCCAGACGATACGTAAAGTATGAAGCAGCTCGCCTAAACAAACAGTGAGTCAATATTCAATAGCCCAGTTGCCTTGACTCGACACTGTGAACGAGAACTAAGCCAAGTACAAGTAATAAGTGTTATCTATTTAGATCAATTCAAGCTCGTGTTTCCCCGGCGTGATAAGGGTGCCACAGAACGTGCTAGGTATTCTAGATTGTTCTCGTTTACAACATCATGGTTAGGTATCCCTCCGAACTATTGCACACCATGGGATAGGCCATCAGTCAGCTATGTAGGAGCGCCCATACAAGCCGATTCCCACCGGCTTGTATAAAATATTTTTTTAGGCAAGCCTATATTTATATATACTCTAAACTCTTCATCTTCGCCGCCACTGTTAGGCAATCGCTAAATTTACCGATTTATGAAAGTGCTATAATCTTAAATAGGTAGGTTGCATCGGTGGTACATTACATTTCTTTAAGTAAGTGTAATAATAATATGGTGTCGCTGGTGATGAGTAAAATTCCCCGAGTTCCCGAGAATGAGCCGTGTTGAGATTGAGAAACCTGCCTTAGGTTGCGGTGTGCGCTTTCCATGAGACAGGCCGTATGCTTGTTTTCGACCATCGTGATATTAAAGAAAACAGCTTAGTTTGTCCGAATATTACTAAAACAGCCATAAAGAGGTACATATGGAAGGTAGACGTTAAATTTGGGGACAGAATGTATGTTATATTTATGTTTTTAACGGTTTCCGCTCCATGCCGTTATCAGATAAGAATAAAATGACTTATCATGCTACGAATTTCTGTGACTGTTACATCTCTTGTCCACTAGATAGTAAGGATCGAGCGCCGGTAATTCGAATTGCGGGACCGTGACCGCCATACGCCGTGCAATCGTTTTTTTGCACTGTTTTGTATTGTTAACGATTATTGCTTCAGCCACATAGCCAATATTTAATTGACTACTATATAACTGCCCGCGCAACTTCGCCCATGTATTGCAAAGAACGCAGAAAAAACCCACGGGATGAAATACCTACAGCCGATGTTCACCGAGAAAGTTTATTCTATACACTGATGAAAGAATTTCCGAAATCGGATTAGTGATGATACTGATGAAGATTACAGACTTCAACCAAAATCATCTAGCTACAATCTCACGGGCAGATTGATTGTTACAAACTTATTTAACTAATAGTACATTACTTACCAAGGGCTGTAAAGGGCTGTGTGTAGAGGGCTTTCTTTTTTACTGCCCGTGGTGAGTACACAATTTTACGTCTTCACCTGGCCACAATGCGAGTTTTATCGTAATAAAGTATAAATTATAAAATATAATTAAAATCGTAAAATGATAATGAATGACCCTTGAAAGTTCAGAAAAATTATGCATTTTTATTATTGTCCAAGAGTAAATTTAAAGTTACCAATAGAATTCTTACGCTTTTATAGAAACAAAATTGTACGATAACTATGCACTTAAACGCAGTATTTCGCGACCTGAACAACAATTTACTTGATTTTCCATACAACGATACATGTACTTTGTACTCACAAATGTCGTGGTGACGTCATACCTATCTTTCAATCAGTATGAAGCGTTTTGCGCTGCCGTCAGCGAGGTCAATCTTTGTCTCAATTTTTTGGGTATTTATGTTCTTTAATTGTAGTTGCTCCCATACAAACATTTGTTCCTTTCCAAAAACTGGTTCGAATGACATCATAAAAAATGTCACCATGCCTAGTATTATATGTAAGTACTTATATGCAAATAGCATGCTACTTACTAGCAACTTTACATTTACACATGCTATTTGCTCGAAACTAGCATGCTTTCGTGCTACTAAAGAGCATGTGTAACAGTACCTCATTAAGGCCAGGTGTGACGTAAAGATTGATAATTGATACTGGCACATCAGCACACGCTACGGTATACGCGATTCAAACAAATAGGTGCTTAGCGTGGGGCGCTGTGCTGTGAGTTTCTGACTCGTATCTGTATTCTGTATACAGCTCATCTATATATCCGTCGTATTTTGTATCGATAGTATGTCTCATTTAACGACGTAGTTTAGTTATGTTACATCAGATGATAATTTATGTTAGTTGAAATATTTTTTTGGACTAATAGGGGGCGTTTTTTTTGTCTGTCCATGTCACATAAACAAGCTGATTTCATAAAAAAAAAAAAAAATTAACTGTTTATTTCTTTAGAAAAACTTTGTTACATTTCTAGCGATCAGGCTTTAATCTTATTATTTTAAGATTTTAAATTGCCTTATCGAATTAGGGCTTTCCATCATCGCTTAGCTCAACAGCACGAACCCATTTGCACTATTTTCTTGTATTGTTTGCAATTTCATGACCTTTGTATATCTTTTTCTAGCAGCGAGAAGTCTACATATTGTCACAACTAACGGTTAAATTACGATATTAACTTTTGTGCATTTTTCTCAAATTTCAACTTTGCCGTTATGGTGTACCTACTGACATCTTTATAGATAAAAATATGCTAATGGTCCAAGATAGAAGGCACTTTATTATAACCGAGCATATATAAGTGAGCAAGAAGTAAATAAATGAATATTAGTAAATATTGTATATTTTATACTTAATAAACAGTTGCATTGTTAACAGTTTTCACAGACGATTTCACTTACACATTTTATTCACATACACATACTCACACACACACGCCACATTACAAGTGCTAGTTGCCGATCAGTCACAATAAACTTATCAACGACGGAGAAAAACTCAACAATTAATTTCTCTTCCCAACATTTTGCACAACAATAAAGCAAAATATATAGAAGGAAAATCCAAATATACTCCATCGACTGACGTACAATATATTATACATACGCTTATAGCATACAAATGCATTGTTTAACATAACTAAATATAAGGAACTAGTGTAATTATGGCATCGAAAATGAAGATTCATCCAGTAGGGCTACATACGGTAAATACGGGTTTCGCCGCGGAAACTGAAAAACCAGACACCCCAAAAGAAAAAACTCCTTCAACATTTTAAGCATGACCTTCACTTGCATATAAAGAATAATAAAGTACGTAGTTATTTCAAATAAATCACGTAAATTACCGTAATTATTACATCGTAAGTTGACTTTTTTATGCCAAGAAGGACGTTGCTTAAATACTGGAAAACACTTAAGCTTCGTTAAAACAAGAAACTCATAAATATATCCAAGAAATTTACATCTAGTGACTTATGAAAGTACTGAAAAGATTTGTCCGCCATATTTTTACTTGGATTCTACATGTACATTGTTCTGATAATAGTTCAAATGGATTTAAGAAGTATAGATACTTTTGTATAACAAACAAAAAAATCACTGAAAATTTTATCAAGGTTTCAATATGATTCATATTATAGTTATATGTGCACTATAATAGTAGGGGTACCGACTTATAACGTTAGTTCAAAATAGCTTGCCAATCATTGTCTCAGCGACGACCTTGGCAAGGTCTTGCCTCGTAATAGTTATAATATTTTAAACACGGTACCAAATAAATACTGATCATGACTATGTCGTTCGATATCTAATCATTTCGGAGCATACGCCGTCGCGTACATGTCTATCACTTCTTGCACAGACTCCCTGGAGCAGACGTCTCGTTTGTCGAAGGAAGTTGCACAGTTGGCGGAGACGAAACAGGCTCGCTGCTGCTGCTTCGTATGCTTTGGGTCGCAGCAAGACAGTACTATGGAGTCGCAGCGCTTGGGCCGACGCGTCCCGGCGTTCTCCCTGCTTTGATGTACCTGGAAAGAGTTAGCGATTGTAGCACATGTAACCAGTTCCAGAGATTTATTGCTGATACTAGCCGCTGCTGATGCATAATGGTAAAGCAGCTCGAGCAATAGACAAGATCATGGTATTCAGAGTGCGAGTATGCTTATTAGATACAATAGAGGATAATCATCGTAAAGAACATGAAATACATAGTACCAATGATTATCTGTGATAATAATCATTTCCAAGGAAATTCACGTAACTATACAGTAAGTAAGTATAGGCCGATAATAACCTTGACTTGAATATTTGTTATTTTTATTCCAGAATCTGAAAACAACTCTCGAGAAGTCGCTATCTAACTAGTATTACTTGGTACCGAATAAGTCACACATTGAAATGGTGATAATACGGTGACTGTGAGATGTTCTAGTGAAAATATTTTTGATAAATCGCCTATACTGATTGGCCATTATCCAAGCAACGAAGAAATCAGAAAGCGGAAAGGATGTGAAAAATGTTGCACCAAAGTCCACTCAAATACAATCAAAACGCGTCAATTTGTATAGAAATTTAATCCAAAGTGTGTATTGGTTTCATTGTTAATGGGGTTTCTAGTTATCAAATCACGGTGTTTTATTATATCATGATTGCGGTAATTTGTTAAATGGTTTCAATTAGAATTCAATCTGTTTCTCTCGCTGTATGTATACCTATATTCTAGTATTTTTAACAGAATTCTGTTGATTTTCGTTCTATTGCTGGCAGAGCTCCAAAAAGTCTCGGAGAAAGAACTTTGATCATGTCTAATGTCGTGTGTGAAATTGGTATAGATTGGATATTTACCGAAGCCTGGTTGGTGCCATGGTCGACGCCGGGCGGCGGGCGCGACGTGGACGCCGGCGGCGGGATGGCGTCGAAGTTGATCGGCCTCTGGATGCCGTCACCATCCTCTGGCTCGTCACTGTCGTCGTACCCCCAGTTCTGGTTCGGGTCTTCCATCTCAGGGAACCTGTTTGTAACGTTCGGTGTTCCATTCACGTTCGTAGGACATTTGCATCGTTGAGGATATGGGTACTGCACGGGGTACGGGATGTAGATTGGCTGAGGTGGGGGTGGAGGCGGAGGAGGGCGGCGGACTATGTCAGAAATCTCTTCTAGTAACCTATAGATGTGTGGTAGCAGGTCCTGTTGGCTCCTATCGTCCCGGCGGTCCTCGGGGTAGCGAGGCCGGTACCAAGCCGCCGGGTTGTGCTGGTAGCCGTAGTCGGTAAGGTATTGTCTCTTTGGTCTGTGGCGCATCTGTTTGTGATGGTCGTGGGTTTCGCTTTGCTCCGCGCAGCTGAGGTCAATGACCGCCAGGCACAGTGCGATGCAAAATAGTGATGTTATGGTCTTCATCTGAAAGGAAACAGTATTTCTTTTAAAACTATTCCAAAATGGAAATATTATGTAAAATTCACTTTTGGTTAGTTTAACGCGAATCACTAGGAAAATGAGTGTTTTAATTTTAAACTTACTAAGTGTTGTTCCTTTTTGAACTAACTTGTACCTTGTATAAAGACTATAAAGAGGACCTCATAAAAAAACATCACCACAAAACTCGTTAGCCCGACCACTGCATTTGTTGTTTTCCTTATTATTATCATTAGTTAATAGTCCCGCTTAAAAATGTAGACGCGTTCCAATTCACTTTCACAAATTCGTCAGTTTATTCCCGGTCTAAAATACCTAGTACCAACCTTTATAAATCCAGCCGGTGTACACAAATGTAAGTATAAATAGTGGAAGGTTATGACGTCACAGAACTAAACAGGTAAACTTTGGTTATCAGTGCACAGCGCCAGCGTGTGATCGGCGTGAAGTGGCGAGGACTACTGGCTCGGCTCAGGCATGCGCGAACTGCCGTGGCAATGGTAATTAATGTCATGCCCAGACGCAGCGGTTGGTATTTATATAGTAAATACTATAGCTACGCTTCCATATGCGCGTCCTACGCACTCATCGTGACTCAATGTGGTATGTCCCAAAGCTTACGGTCGCAAAGGGAATTAAAACTAAAATTATATCAAAGGGTAAGAGTGTAACTAGTGTGAGTAAACGTTGCCTGTCAATACTTAAGGGGCCTGGTTTGTAAGTTCATTACTAAAACTATTATCTGGGGGAACGGCAGTGCTGGGGCATCCTTTCTAGAAGCAGCTCTGGCCATTTTCGACCCCCCTATAACTTCGTTGTGGATAACACTAGAAGCCTGAATTTTCAGTAACCAATGAGGCATTGTATAAACACGGTATATTTCAAATTTCATTCAATTTGAACCAGTAGTTTCAGAATTATAACTGTCAAAGTTTCTTAGTTTTGTCACTCACTCACTGACCGATCATCAAAAGTGGCACTTCTAGCAGAAATATAGAAGCTTCAAATTTAGAATACAAAGTCTCAAGGGAAAACTAAAATATTTTGCAATTTCGGTCCAGTTTTCTAGATACACCAACTGCATAAATATATAGGATTACAAAGTTACATTTGGAGTCAATGGGATAAAAATTTAAAAAGCAAGAATGGGACTGCATTAAAAATTTGTATTTAGGTATCTATTGATGCGCCCTGTAGCCCGGGCATCAGAATACGGCTACGGTATCCCCTGCCTGTCGTACAAGGCGACTAAAAGGGGTCCTCAGGGTGGTACACGGTTCAGTTGGGGGCTTCAATCGTTATAAAAAAAAGGTAGGACCTACAGTGGAATGACGCTTAGGGCGGCACTGGTGCGTTCCGTAGGAGATCCCAGAGCCGTCCGAAAGCGTCGAGGAGGACCATCGGGGGGTTTTTAGTCGGTGCGAGTCCGACATAACCTCCGCGCTATCCCCGTGGCGCGGAGGCAATAAAGGATTTTCCTCCCATTGAAAAAAAAAAGGTATCTATTGATAACACAATTACCTACAAAATTAAGTGAGATCCCATAAAAAAAAAATCCATGTAAAAAGGGACCAAGCCTTGAAACTCTTCCACCTTCAAAAGTTGTAAGATATTTTGTACACAGACGTTTAATATTACTTGTACCCAAAAAAACATGACCCTGACCATGACCGATTACGTCACTCGCTAGCGCCGCGTTGCCAATCTATTTCTATTGTCCAGAGGAATCACGTATCGTTTCGAACGCGCGTTAGGACAATTCAAATGTAATTTTTGCATATATAAAAAGCGGCTAAGTGCGTGTTGGACCACGCACAACGAGGGTTCCGTGCCTATTAAAAAGGTCGTATCGTTACTGAAATCATATGGCACTTACGTTCTTTTCTTTAAGGAAGGCAGTTTTTTAGAAATATCTCAAAAACCTTTGAACCGATCTTGTTCAAAACAATTTTCGCTGAGAGAATTTAATAAGTCCTATGAGCATGATTTTTTTCATATTTTTAAAATACACGGTTCAAAAATTAGAGGGGGGGGGGACACAATTTTAGTGACTTTCGAAGAGATTATCTCCGACTCTATTCACTTAATCAAAAAAAATGCTGAGAAACCTTATATTTATTTTGAAAGGCCTATCGATTGATGTGCCACATGTGGGCTTGCACTGAACATTTTTGACTTTCAGTTTTATGTATGGAGTGCACCGCTAAAAAAAAATTTTTTTATTAATTTAGTTATAAAACTATGTAGCGGTTAACAAAACACCTATCCTGAAAATTTTATTCAAATACACCTTATAGTTTTCGAGTAAAATGCCTGTGACATACGGACGGACAGACAGACAGACAGACAGACAGACAGACATGACGAATCTATAAGGGTTCCGTTTTTTGCCATTTGGCTACGGAACCCTAAAAATTGACGTTTCGATCTACCAAACGTACGTACAGTCGAGGTCATAAATATGTTTACACTTTTGCACCTTATTACAAGGCAATAAGGTGCAAAAGTGTAAACGTATTTATGACCTCGACCGTACAATGCGTTACGTGATCAGCCTGCTGGTCTTACATCACCTCGCTTCAGGGAATCCAGTGTAAGTCAGGCCTCCGATTTCGAATAGTTGTTACGAATTTCGAAGTCAAAAATATACTGCTTCGGTGAGTACCTAAAGCGGATTGGCCGCGAGCAGACTGCACAATACCATCACTGTGGGGGAGATCAAGATTCTGCCCAGCACACACTGGAAGTTTGCCCTGCATGGGACTCCGAGAGGTCTAGTCAGCGTGGTTGGCAGAAATTTATCCCTGCCAGTAATTATCACAAATATGATAGCAGCGGACTCAGCGTGGAGAGCCATGGTCTCCTTCTGTGAGGTAGTTATGACCCAGAAGGAGATCGCTGAACGGTAAAGGGAGAGATTAGATCCCTCTCGAAGAAGACGACGTCGAGGACGTGGACGGACACGTCCACCATAGGCCACCGCCGTACACCGTGTAGGCTCGGACAAGAATAGGTCTACGGTCTCCCCCGCCTGTCGTAGAAGGCGACTAAAGGGGTCGCAGTGTTCTGGCGGGGGCCGGGGCACTCGCGTAAGAACCCCAGGGAAGGCGACAGCATTTCCTTACCCTAAGGACGAGCCAAATGTGGCGAGGCGCGAGGGGGGCTCCAGTGCGTTCAGCATGAGATCCTGGAGTCCTCTGCATGAGAGCGCAGGTGCAGAGCACCGTGGAGTTTTTAGTGGATAGAAATATCACATAACCCAGTCATCCCCCGGTGATTGGGTACCTGGTTCGCAGGTTTTCTCCACGATAAAAAAGCGGTACTTAGATGAAGTCAAACCTGTTGTGAATACTACTATAGCTCTGCACTTAGTACCCGACGGTTTGTAACAAGAGTGGTAGGTATACTTAATCAAAAACACTCTTTAATCAGTATTGTAAGTACTAACTAACGAACATGTACCTATCAAGAATGTATCGAAAGCAAACGAAGCGAAAGCGGTCTGCCAAGATCATAACATTCATAGACAAGTGGAAATCCATGATCTCTGCTTGCTTAAGCCTCAAGGAAACTGGTGAGATTGTAAACTGCCGACGGAATCCATATCCATATCCATACTTCCATACTTAATATTATAAATGCGAAAGTGTATGTGTGTGTTTGTATGTTTGTCCGTCTTTCACGGTAAAACGGAGCGAAGATTTGACGTGATTTTTGAAGTGGAGATAGTTGAAGGGATGGAGAGTAACATAGGATAGTTTTTATCCCTGTAATCGTCCCCTAAGGGGTTGAAATGGGGGGGTAAAAATTTGTATGGAGCTGCGATATAAACGAGTTCCACGCGGACGGAGTCGCGGGCAGAAGCTAGTGTTTTATATTAAGAAAAACATTCTGATTGCACACTCCAATGATGTAATATAAAAAGAGGTAAATAAGCACTCCGAAAGTGGCACACTAAAACTCAGCTAATTGTATGACCTTTGCCTAAATGTCGCGTCGTCAATGGACGTCTCAGCTGTCAGATTTGGTGGCCTTTTTTAAACACGGAATTTCATATAGACAACGTATCTACCTCTTTTTTTATATTACATCATTGGAACACTCACCGTGCATTGTATGTGTGTTTTTAGGGTTCCGTAGCCAAATGGCAAAAAACGGAACCCTTATGGATTCGTCATGTCTGTCTGTCTGTCTGTCTGTCGGTCTGTCCGTCCGTATGTCACAGGCATTTTACTCAGAAACTATAAGGTGTATTTGAATAAAATTTTGAGGATAGGTGTATTTTATTAGGCGCTACATAGTTTTGTAATTAAATTACAAAAAAAAAATTTTTTTGGGGTGCACTCCATACATAAAAGTCATTTTTTTTTCATTGCAAGCCCACGTGTGGCACATCAAAGGATAGGCCTTTCAAAATAAATATAAGGTTTCTCAGCATTTTTTTTGATTAAGGGAATAGAGTCGGAGATAATCGCCCCGAAAGTCACTAATATTGTGCCCCCTTCCACCCCTCTAATTTTAGAACCGTGTATTTTAAAAATATGAAAAAAATCATGGACATTAAATGGCTTATTAAATTCTGTCAGCGACAATTGTTTTGAACAAGATCGGTTCAAAGGTTTTCGAGATATTTCTAAAAAACTGTCTTCCTTAAAGAAAAGGACGTAAGTGCCATAAGATTTCAGTAACGATACGACCTTTTTAATAGGCACGAAGGGTTCCTCGTTGTGCGTGGTCCGACACGCACTTGACCGATTTTTTTTTTTTTTTGTGAAATGCAGAATAATTTTCGGTCATATCTAAGTGGTAGCTTGCAACCCGAGCTCTATGGAAAAATAAACTTGTAATTTTAGTTGGTTCGAACGATTTTCACGTCGGTATCTCCAGTATTTGAGCGGGCAACGCCTCTATTCGTCATTGTTTACCTCATTACCCATGCGTCCTTCAGCCCAAACACTCGGCCTCTGTACACACACGTCTATGTCAAGCTAGATTCTCATTAGATAAGGTTAGGCTAGGATAAGGTTATAGCTATTAAGGGGCTACTCGAGGTTTTCATCGATTTTTGACAAGTTTTGAATCGTATCTCCTACTTTTGCACTACAGATAGAATTATAAATGAAACGGCTATCGGTTTTTCAATCTTTTATCACCATTTTGGTCCACCGGATTTTGAAACAATTGAATACTTAATTTTGTATGATTTTTTAAACATTGTCTAAAAACACTTATTTCGTATCTCTATTGACGTGAAAGATCTAACATATTAAACGAAATCTACATATTTGGGTTCGTCTGTGACGTCTCTAAAAACTGGTCTAGGGTTTTCATTTTAAACCAATTAACACAAAAGTTATGGCCAGAAAACCTATAAATTGTTCAACTTTGATGCCAAATATCTCAAAAACAATGAACTTTGAAGTAAATATAGGATACTATATTGCTTATAGTAAAGCCGTTGTTGTTAGTATAATAAGCTACAAAAAACATTAGAAGACTAAGAGATTCAGATCGAAGGTCAGTGGCGTATGGGAGCCCCTTAAGATAAGGAATGGTGTATTTTCCGGCTTCGCTTACTTGCGGCCGTACATAACCTGCAGTATAACTACCCACTAGGGGTAGGACCTATCTTTTTTACGGTGTCATTCGAACAAGTTTTTGGAGAGGAACAAATGTTTGTATAGGAGCAACTACAATTAAAGAACATAAATATTATTTAAAAAGTTTTTTTTAGTAAGAGGTTTCTCTCTTGTTGTGGTGCAACAAAGAGTATTTATTTATTTTATTTATTTATAAACTACAAACTAGCTTCTGCCCGCGACTCCGTCCGCGTGGAACTCGTTTATATCGTAGCTCCATACAAACTTTCACCGCCCAATTCATCCCATTGGGGGATGATTTCCGGTATAAAAACTATCCCATGCCCTTCCCCAGGACTCAAACTATCTCTATACCAAATTTCATCCAAATCGGTTCAACGTTTAAGCGTGAAGAGGTAACAGACAGACAGACAGACAGACACACTTTCGCATTTATAATATTAGTATGGATACCTACCCAAAAAAAATGTCATAGGCGGACCTCACTGGTGGCAGCCGAAACGCTTCATACTAATTGACATAAAAGTATGACGTCACAGTCCGCTATTTGTACTAATCGTTGTACCTATGGAAAATCAAGTAAATTGCTGTTTCGGTCGCGAAATACTCCGTTTAGGTCCATCGTTGTCTTACAATTGTGTTACTATAAAAGCGTAAGGATTCTATTGGTAGATTTAAAATTGCTCTTGAGCAATAAAAATTTGCAAACTTTTCTAAACTTTCAAGTTTCTACATATCTTTTTATGATTTAATTATATTTTTTAATTTATACCTAAATAATTGGATGGTTTACTATCCATTTAGCAACACTAGGTAGGTACGTTATCAATTTTAACATATTGACATGAGCCTATTCACTATTATTATTATTTTATTTGCCCCGCGGCATTATTCTTGTAGTCGTTGAACTCTTTACAATGAACACACCGTAATCCAGCGGGCACAGCCAGATCCACAACAGTGGGCGGCTGATATTGTCAAGGTGCAGCGTTTTGATGACATTTTGATGCACTCAAGCATTCGTCCACGATAGGCTTGATCTGATTCCTTATATTCTACCCTAGGCGTCAAGACACTCTATGGACGCATTATTCACCTTGACTCGAATGTACGAGTATTTACTAAGGTAGTCGGACGCTAGGTGCGTAATAGCAGGGTTAACTATGGTACCCCAACACTGGCATTGCGTCAATACCAGGGCTGTTGTAACGAACATTTTTTCGCATATATTTCGCGGTATTTCTCTTATTTTCGATTTCCTAATTATGAACTGATTATTTATAGCTAATTGCAATAGAAGGTTTGATAGTACCTAACATCATCAGCGGAAGTAGCTAGGCGTACGAAGTCAAAATAATCTACACACATCTTTATTATAAAGTAGTGAGAGATTGTTTAGATCACATTTTAAGAGAGTAGCTACTTTTGCTGCCGACTTCCATACACGCTGTAATATCAATTACAGGTACGTTTGCTAAGACATGCGTGAAATAGAGTTCCTCGTTATTGATCTAGCTCTGTACAGCCTATTCCGTGTATTATTGGCTGTGTCGGCTACAAGATGCTTCCGAAGTTGGCTGACAGCTTTATTGAGGACGGCACTCATGTACTTGACACTACTCGTAGATCTCTCAGCCAGCCGCAATGTGTAGCGTAGCCTCCAAAGAGGGTTTGATAGATATATTTTACGACATAAACTCACGCCTAGCTTCCCAAAAAAGGGTGCGTGCAGACATGCAAGGTGTAATCTTTATTTTTTATGTCAAATTAAGAAACTATTACTATAAGCCTGAAATACAACGTTATCCGGGACTGATTGAAGTTTGAACTTTGCAGCGAAAAGCACGAAAATTTGTAATAATCGAGAATTTGGTGTGTTTTGGGAAAAAGCAGTTTTGTGAATCAATCATTATGGGAATCGCGTGTTCTGCGAAATTAAATTTAGGGTATTTTGGGCTTCATTCCATTTGAAAATGGCTGATATTGAGAAAAGTGCAAATCAAGAACGGTTCATTTTGGTAATAAGTTAAATCGGGTTTCATTCCTTATGAGAATAGATTTTTTAGATATTGGGTCGTACCTATTGAGTATTGGTGTATTTTGAGTTTAGTGCCGAAGGCGCCGGAAAGGTTTGCTCATTAGCTGGCAAATCGTGCTCACTAAAATTAGTGCATTATATACTTACTTATATTTTTACTAGGTAGTAACACGCCTAGATTTGTGCGTAGGTTTTGTTGACACTTATTTAATTTAACCCTTTAAGTCCTAACATTGTAGGCGCCTTGGTGTTTTACTGCAAGCTGTACTGTTATGTAATGTCTAAGAAATAAATAATAAATGTCTCCTGCCTTTTTTTTTTTTTTTCGTGAGTCGGCTGAGGATCCAGGACGGGTATGACGGACTCCCGGGAACCGCCCGGACTACCGTCTAAAACCCCACGGTGTTCTACGCACTGCCGTTTGGCGGAGCCACGGGAACGCTTGCGCACACTTCCGCGACTCCGCCAGCAGCTGTCCCTTTGTGGGACCCGTCAAGAAAATGTCTCCTGCCTATCCTAACCTACGGCGCCCAAACTTGGTCTCTAACAGAAGCCCAAAAGTCCCGACTCAAGATTTGCCAGCGAGAAATGAAACGCAGCATACTCTGCCCTGAGTATTGTCATACATAACATAAGTTGGCTAAAAATAAGTATGATCTAGCAGATGACAATTTTTTTAATGATATTCAACATTAAGTTTAAAACATATTAAGTTATAACATGGTACAATTAAGACAATTAAAGTATTTTGCGCAGGGTCATCAATGACAAAAGATTTATGAGCAACAACTTTATGCGTAAAGTGTTAATTAATAAGTTCAAAGATCAGCTAAAAGCGTTCTTGCTTAAGAAAAGTTTTTGCTCCACACAATAATTCCTAAATGACGATGTATGATAATTGATTGGTAGATGTTTTACTTTATACGTACCTACCTAACTTATTCAATTGTAATAACCTATTTGAATATTCACATGTATTTCGTGACGAGGAGAATTCGATTGTAATTATATTATTTCAAACTAATAACTAACATTGCACTGTATAATAATAGTACAACAGTACAAGTGGTTGCCGGCCGAGTAGATATAGACGGCCGCGCGTAGCGAGGTCGGATAGTTATGAGGTTGGCAACCCCTTTTCACGCCGAGGTATGTATAGTGCTTTTCTTAAACATGCAATGATGTAAATTAAAAAAACTCCAAGAAATCAAACTTTAATTTTCATGGCTGAACGCCGTGATCCTGTGCCACAAATTGTGGAATGGAAAATAAAAAAGACCATCTTGCAGGCCTAGGCTTCCAATTTTGTATGAAATGCCATTACGGGTCTCTCGTCTTGCTGCGCCCGAAACGTGACACTTCGAAGCCCATTATGAAGAACGTCAATATTTCTTTGCTTGTTTGAGAAAATTAATATTTTTATATTCTAATAATTGACGTAATATGACATTATTAACCTGTACCCACGTTATCCTAATAGGATTACTGTGCCCCTGCAGGGTTCATGTTCCTGGACATACTTTCACCTTAACACCATGTAAACAACATGTTTTAGCAAGAAATGATTTGAATTTGAATAGGAGTATACGAGGTATACATTAAGTATGCGCAAATTAATAGCTCGTCATTAAAAAGACATAAAAAAAATTGGCTTTTAGCAATCTAAGAACATTTAAATGTATTTTTGTATATAACTTCTATGAACACAACTTTTTCGGAATCTGGGCTCAAAATTAATGCAAGCAAAAACAAAACTCTAGTGGTATCGAAAAGAACAGTCGTCACGTCAATTTCCTTAGGCAATACACCAATTGAGCAAGTAAAAAAACTTAAATATCTGGGCAGCATTATTAGTTATTACAGATGATTCTAGATCTACACCTGATATTGTTGCCAGGATAGCCATGGCCAAGCAAGCCTTCAATTTAAAAAGATCTTTGCTCACAGCTAAAATATCACGCTCAACTCAGAAGGAACTGGTTAAGGTGTACATCTGGAGCATTGTTCTCTACGGCTGCGAAACGTGGACCATACCATGACTCAACGGGACAGGGAAAGGTTGCAAGCCTTTGAGATGTGGTGTTGGCGGAGATTAGAAAAGATCAGTTGGACGGAGAAAAAGACTAATGAAGAGGTTTTGCGTATAGTCAGTGAAAAAGGAAGTTTATTAAAAGTTATTGAAAACAGAAGAGGAAAAATGATAGGACATCTTCTTCGTCACGATGACTTCATAATAGAGGGAAAGATAGAAGGAAGAAGAAAAAGAGGAAGGCCACGAAGAGCTTACATGGAGCAGCTAAAGGAAAACATTGAAGTTGAATCTTATAGAGAGTTGAAGGAAAAGGCAAAGAATAGAACAGAATGGAAATTACTCCACCGACAAGAGCCAAGCTCTTAAATAAATGATGATGATATAAATTATCTATTTCCTTGATCAAGTCACGAACAAACTATGGGACACATTTCATCATTTTAAATTAGGTTTAATACTAAAGCGTATGACTAGAACATAGCTTACAATGTTACAGAAAGTATGTTTTATGTATAACACCATGAATGTTACTACAGTCATTATAATATTAATCATAAAAGTCATAAAACAACATTAAAACAGAGAATACACGCAAGTAGCCCGCTAGGCAGCTAATTAAGTGATATTTATATTTAACGATCATAATATGTACTACTATTTCTATAGGTGGTTGGTTTTTTATTTTATTTATTTGTGAGCTTTTTAGCTATTGCGAATATATCGCTCGACAAGTCCCTGTTAGTTAACAAAGTTGTATATACACTAACTAATTTTAACTTAAACTAAAAACAATCTGTCCTTCAGACCATATTTTACTAGAGCTAATATCTTTTCGACCATCTCAGACATTGGATTTCGTGACGTACGATTGGTGTTAGTAAGTACAGTCGACGTCAAAGATAATGTATACATTTTTCGTCGTGATACATTTACTGGTTTACTTATAGTGATGCTGTCGTTTATTAGACTGAAGTTAGTGGCCCCGGGATATAATGCCACTATTTCTGCGGTCATTTGCTTGACGAAATACTTAATTCTGAGCTAGAGCAAAGTTCACATGCGTTAACGATACTAAGTAAACAAGGTCTTACGTCAGCTTCTGGTGTATGAGCTGGTGGTAAAATAACGAGGAAAGAATTATTATAGTATATATTTTATACCCTTAAATTATGTGTGCGTATGACTTACTACCATTATTATATGTGTATAACATACAACTATTACTGCTTATTCCTTAATTTAACTCGTTTTTAGGGTTCCGTAGACAACGAGGAACCCTTATAGTTTCGCCATGTCCGTCCGTCTGTCTGTCTGTCCGTCTTTGGCTTAGCTCAGTAACCGTTACAACTAGAAAAAGTAATTCAGCATGGGTATATAAATCAATCACGCCGACAAAACAGTAAAATAAAATCATGAAAAAAAAATTTTTTAGGGTACCTCCCCTACACCTAAAGCGTGGATGTATTTTTTTTCTCGTTAAACCCATGGTCTGGGGTATCGTTGGATAGCTTTGGTTGGTGGTGGTTGAATTATTATTGGTTTCCCAAAACCATTTTTAAAATCAGTGATTCGTTTGCGAGATATTGGGCTTTAAAGCCCTAATTTTTGTTCGAGTCATGTGTGCCCCCCCCCCCCCCCCCCCTGCCGGCTAAATGGCTACTAGTACATATAATGAATTTAAAGTTACAAGATTTTTTTTTCTCACACATTAAATTGAAACATGTCAATGCAGTGATTAGATACATGTGTTACTGCTTGCTTTAGCGCTTCTTCGGTCTAAAGGGACATGTCCAGCTTCTGAAGTGAATAAGTTTAACACGCAAACAGAAAGCTTTTAGCTTTTTTTTGAGATATAAATTAAAAAAAAAAAATCAGCTTTCGTATGGTAATCATGTACTATCGGCTGCAATAATGCATGGACACCTTACGGCTCAGTTTCGCTTGCATCGTTTGACGTCTGCTGCTCACATAGTTGCACGTGGTGCGCAATAATTAAACTAGATGGCGTTGTTGGCGCTACTATTTAGACATACCGCAGAAAATAAGCACATTACTAGGCACATTAAATACCTATAAATTGACACCTGTTTGTTATCACCAGAAATATTCTCATATTAGTATAACTATTAACAAGGCTGGTAAATGCTAATTTATAATAGCTGTATTTAAGTGCGATACCACTGGTATTTGAATGCTATATTTCCACCATTACCTATAATGTTGAGATAGCTCAATGGATTAAGACATGTTCTCTAGGCTCAGCGGCCTAGAACTGTCGAGGTTCGAATCCCAGGTAATGGGAGGTTTATGTTTTTGTATCTTTTTATATTTGTTCTATTCCTATAGATGAAAGTGCTTTATATACAAATATTAGTCATAAAGAAAATTATATATTCATAACTTAAATAATTAAAACAGCATTTTATGTTTCAATATGTTTATTTTGTTCACTACAGTTCTGTTAAAGCAATTTTATAATACTACATAATAATAGTTACCTAGCAACTTTGTAACATTTTTATTGAGGTAATAGCTTAAGTTTCATTTCCATAATTGGAAAAAGATTGAAGCTTCACCCCAATAAATATAATATTGACAATATTAACTTACAACCGGGTTATCTAACATTCAAATCAGCAGAACGCATTAAGGTGTTAATTGCCATAGTATATCTATACCTATATGTGAGCGTTCAAACCATGAATTATTGTGTTATTGATTTGAAAATAATCATAATAATTTTATTTGGTCTTTCACCGTTACTTACACTTGTTTGATCTTATGAAATATCACATTTTAAATAGTAAAGGAATATAAAAAAGAAAGCAAACGGCATATTAATACCTATTACCTACTGAAACAATATATATATTATTAATTTATTTAGGATAACCCGGTTTATAGAATATATAAATCTTAACGTAATCCGTACTCTTTGACCGACAGCATCTGCACTTTTTCTATATTAGGAACTACGCGACCATTATGACGGCGCGTATTATTATAACACTATAAACTTAAATGGCCCTGTTGACTGGATTTAATTCACTTCACTTTTTCACTCTTCACTTCAGACAGCCATATCATAGGCCAAATTACAACCTTGTTTTCTGGCCTTCCGTTAGCAGCAACACTGTTAACAGTAGTTTTTGTTAATAGTATTAGTGAATTAGCCACTTTCTAACATGTTATCGAGGTTATATGTAGCTTAAGTTTCATTTCCGAAAATCGGAAAAAGATTGAAGCTTTACCCCAATAAAAATAAAACCTATTGACAATTTTATTAATAATTTCAGACCGGGTTATGATAACATATATATCAGGCGAACGCATTCTGGTGTTAGCCAAATCTATAAGTAAGCTTTTAAGTAAGTAAATAAACCCGCCATTTGTGTTAATGACATTTAAAATAATAATAAAATACGGGACAATCTTACAGTTCACTAAGGCTTTTATTATTGATACTAGACGACCATATATTTCATAGATTATAATGGTAGGATTCCACGGTTATCTATGTCACTCGATCTCGTTAATTAACATGATTATGTTGTTTAATAATAATTTTCCTTAACTTAACACATCTATTACTAATAGTATCTATAGGGTTAAAAAAGCATGATGAAAACAATATCCTACTCATATGTTACTTTTGTCACTTGTTTATATATATAACCCGGTCTGTCTTTCTTCAAACCTTACATGTTCACAGTTAGGTATACCACCAGATTCCATGTTAGGCACTACGTGATCACTGAACGTGAACTTATATTGTCCTTTTGAATAGATTTAAACACTTCTCACTTCTCGTCACTAAACATGACATTTAGTCCAGTGTCCAAATTGTATCAAATTGCTGTTTTATGTGCTTCTCTGTAAGCAAGGGTTTAACAGCATGCCCATGATAGTATAAACCCTCCTCTTTATGGAGACACCTCGAACAGTCCACACTTGTGTGCAATAAATCAACGAAATGCCTTGTCGATTCAAAATCATTTTCTTTGTAGTCCATTACCATGGCTGGTGGCCGTTCTTTGTCGGTGTAGCAGAGACGTTTCCTTTTGCTCAACCTTTTTTTAGCTGCAACAATATTATACGTAAATAAATCATCAGAAAAATGTATGATAGTTAAGTAGTAGTTACTTATAGTAGATAATTATATCACAAACATGTAAAAATAACGACTTACGTTTAGATCAGTTTCTGTAGCTTCTTTATATATCGCAAATATTTGCGACCTTTTAACTAGATCAATATTACATAGAAAACTAGTTTTAATATTCATGATATCCAAAAAAAATATGAATAACACAGCTGAAGTAGGTCGAACGAACGAACATGTAACATCTTTGTGATAAAAACGAATAAGTATGGTAGTTTTGAATCATTCGTCTACCCTCATCGATTATTATACTAATCATAGTCGTAATGGATTAATATCTGAGCAGCAAAATAAACTTATGATGAATTTCGACTGCCTAGTCAATTGAACCGATGGTCGAGTGGCTAACGAGGCAAGTAACTGTCGACCTAGCTTTAGAGTCGCGGGTTCAAATCCCGCACCCAACGAAAAAAATGTTGGGAAAGAAGTGTTTTTGGAATTGTTTGGATATTCACTAGTAATGAATCGGAAACATCGCAAGAAAAATAAATGCACAAAGGTAGCACATAAATAGAAAGCACATTCCAAATTGCGTCATAATACCGCCATTATCGATCGATAATGCGTTGGCAAGATTACTTGACAGTATAATATAGGAAAAATAATAACCCAAGAAAAATATAATTATATCCAAGATGAGGAATTAGTTTTTGTTTCCATCTGTGTTAACAGCGCCATCTAGTGAAACTATGCCGATCCTCTGAGGTTTACATTTACATCTATAATGATATTACACGTCGTGCACATAGATGGCGTTAGCAAGCGCGTCAAGGGAAACAGTTTGCGACTTGACCATGCACTTATGCTGTCTAGTGTACGGTAAAACTGGGAAAATACGTCTAACACTACTATCCTGCCCAATCGATGTTTACTTTGCAATTACTAAAAACTAGAGCAGGAGGTTCATTTTAAGTAATATGGTTTTTTTTTTGTGGTTCGAAATACTTAAATGTTTTTTTTTATATTCTTTGTGCCATATTTTTGGGGAATTTTAATCGGGCGCTCGGTTAAAATACGAAAAGCGTTAATATATCTTCTTACATTTTTTCAACTTACGTTATAATCTAGTGATAGCATTGACTAAAACAGTATTAATAGCCAACACCTAGAGGAGTAATAAGCATAGCGCTAATTTCGTAGTTTTATATGAATGCACTTTTCAACAAAGTTTTTAAAAACGTATACATCAGAAATTTATACTTTAATTTATCTTCTCACTGCATAGCGTATCTAACTTTGCTATTAGCTAAATTCAGTAGCGTGGAGTTCAGCGTGAGCTGATGTGTTTTTCTTCGTTTTCGCTTGGGCGCCTGACCGCACTGGCGCTTCGAGAGCATTCTCTGGTTACTCTTCGCTGCCATTTTCGTTTTGCTTTACAAAGTAGGTAGTACTTAATTCGTTATATAAACTCTTAACGGGCACGATCCTTTAAAATAAGGCTTGGACTTTAGTTCATGATCTGTATTGCTTGTCTTGCCTTCAACTTTGTTAAGCTCAACCCATTGGCATTAATTCTAGCAGGATTTCCTCTTTGGGAATTTACCTTTAATCGTCACTTATGCTTTTATATTTTACAATGCCTTTGAGAATCAATGTATGCTAAAAAAGGAATGAGCATTATTTAATAAAGAGTGACTTTGTTTTTGTTTTCAGGTAAGTACTGCATGGACGTACACGGCAATGGACAGGTAAACCAAATGTGAATTTTCCATAAAACTGACGGAAAATGTACAAATATAGACAATTAAATACATTTTGGTGGATAATATTACCTACACGTTGGTAATTCATATTGATTACATGGTTTTGAATGGTATCATTAACTAAAATTATGTATATTAAATACGTTAGCTGGCAGTTTGACCATATACGTAAGCTAGAAAAAACAAACTTGTTCACACCTTTAAGCCCACATCACACTGGCGCGGTCTGACCGCGGCGGACCATAGTAAACTTGTCATTAGCTGTAAAATTTGCTATTGTCCGCCACCGCAGGCTGCGCCAGTATGGTGCAGGCCTTGATGAGGTCCGCACATGTAAAACAATGACTGGTGATAATGTCATATAATGTGTACTTCTTGAAGCCGAACTTTCTTTTAAAAGTTTTAAGTTCGGCTTTGCAAGCCATATTAGAGCTCACGTTCGTAATTAGCTAGGGTCGCCGTTGCCGATTACGGCATGGATAGCTATACTATACTTCTTGAAACCTATCCTACTATAGTACATTGTTGTAAAGCCTAGAAAGTAGGCATTAGATGGACGCTGTGATTGTTCGAATCGCTGTTCAAACTGGACTACAAAAACATTGTTGAACAGTTTGAACTCATAGATGGCCTGTTCGTGCGACGTTCAACTAACCCCAGCTTTGAAGCCTGAATTCTAACCATCTTTTGCCACATTTCCGAGCAGTGGCGTGAAAATATTACAAATGCGAAAGTTTAGATGTTTGGATGTTTAGATGTTTGGATGTTTGTTACTCAATCACGCCCAAACGGCTCATTCGATTTAGATGAAATTTTGCACGCAGATAGTTTATAGCCTGGATTAAAATATAGGACAGTTTTTATCCTGGGTCCACGCAGACGAAGTCACGGGTGGAAGCTAGTACAAATATGCTTTCGTAAAAATATTTTCATGAGAGTTCACAAGCGGTTTTTTAGGGTTCAATTTGGCTCGGTACTGTGGACATAAATGAGGACCAATTCAATTTGTGTGATTAGCTCTTATTTACCGACGGTCGCCTCTTAACAAGATTCTGCCTGAATATACGAGTACTTCACAAAATATGACTACCTACTAACTTTAACGGAGTTTTGACATTTATTTTGTTAGCAATTGTAGAGTATTAATTGCCACAGTAGTAGATGGATACGTTTACTGGCACCTATTGATTAAAAGAGATATTTTTTTGCTTATATATACATATATGTAATACTGCTTACTAATAATGTTGGTCTTTCTTCATCATTAGTAGCCAGATTACGTTATAAATGAATATGATTTTATTTCACTGGTTTTTGAAACAATTATTGCGTTAAAAGCAATCTACCAGTTATTGAATAGAAAAAATCTATTCACTTAGCGAGTGAGTTTTCATGACCCGCTATGAATTCAGAAAAATCTACTTTGGAACTCGCATTATACCTCCTTCAGGTATTTTTAAAAATTGTATATCTTCATTAATTGTTTAATACTCCCCGAGGTATTTTATGTAGAAGTGCGTAATCATTGCTCGAAATATTTCTGTAAAATAATGTCGTCATGCATTCAATTTATTATAATTATTATACTGGCGAATTTCTGACGAGTCACAAACACGTTAAATTACATAACTTTGTATAAAAAAGACTACTAACTATGAATTTAACCTATTTTCCGCCTCATGCTCACTCAAGCTGTTCCCACGGTGTTTTACAAAAAAACCATTTCGTATTTAAATGATTTTACCTAAAACATTTTCCGTGTCCATGCGGTTTAGCTCTTTGAGGTAATTTTACTTTACAATGTCCCATTTGTTCCACTTATTTGGCTATACTCGTAAAATTGTGACTCATGCATGATGACTACTTCAAGCCATACAATTAAGAGTTATTTTTGGCTGGCTATTCTAGTTACAGTTTAAACAGATGAACTACTGGATATTTCTGTTTTAAATTGCTTGAAGTAACGATATCCTTAGGCAGTAAAGAAAATTTTGCAATGGAATTTGAACATAGCAGCTCCGACAGTAGTCTTGACTTGTTCTAAAATCAAACGCAACATTTTTACATTCAAAGATTCATACAATAATGTACATATTTATTTCATTTTAATAACGCTGGGACTGGACAAGTTAAGTATGCTGTCTGAACAATTGGATTTACAATAAGTGTCTAAACTAAAAATACGTAATAAGAACTAGTACAAAAAATATATAAATATATACTTTACAAATAATATAACTTGTCAGCTTTACTGCAAATTTAGCCGTACTATAGATATATCGTGTTGGTAATCTTTGTAATCAGCACAAGGAAATTTTCCTACCCATTTTCAAAAGCGGGCGAGGAAAGTTAACCAAGCGTAAAGGGTAATATTTTTATTATACCTTATTGATGCTAGTAAGACTGGCTGTAACTTATTTTAGTCCACCTTGTGGGTACTGTAAATTCCTCAGAGCAGCTAATTTTATTACACTTGTACTAAAAACATAATTTATCAGGTATCAACTTTCGACTACAGCAAAACCCCTTGAGGACATTTAACTATGTTTCATAACCGGCTATTAATTTTAGTTAGTTAAGTTGTTAGTTAAGTCATTAGTTAAGTTGGCCCAGAAGTGGCAATTAACGTAGCTTCAGTTCGTTTTACGTCTCGTAAACTTGTTACGCGGAATTATAATTCGGTTACATTACTTTATTTACACACTTGTAAGTAGTATGCTCCTTTGGGACCGGGCTATATTTTTGTCCCTTTGGCGGTGGAAACAGCGGGGTGTTGGGGGGCGGACGCGAAACGGTTTGTTCGCGACATAGGCCGTCGACTCAGACAAAAAGGGGAGGACCCCCGCTCTGAGTCGTTTCTGGTGCAAAGGCTTTCCATGGCTATCCAGCGTGGAAATGCCGCCAGTATTATGGGGACTTTTGCACCAGGAACGGCTGGGGGCAATTAGAGTTAGAATTAGGTCATTTGTGGTTTTAATGTAGTAATATTGTAAATTTGTTTATTTTATTGTTCAATATTGTTTGCTTTGATTTATAAAGTATGTACTGCTTAAAGTTTAAAAAAAACTTGTAAATGTATCCTTGTTGGCTTACAAATAACGTTGGAAAATGAGGGGTGTCATAACATCACGGTTTAAGGGAAGTCTTTTAGTCGTTACCTACATGGGCTTCTCGAAAGATTTGCTCCATACAAACTTTATTTTGTAAACGACATTATATTTTAATTCGATTTAAACCAAATATAAAATAAAAGCTTATACTCGTATATCACATTTTTATGGTTGTTATTGTCAACTCACTTTCAATTCAACGGAATTGAATGAAAATGTACATGCAATGCAATGAAAATGTATCGTCCTCCTCGCTTTGATACCCGTAAAATCCCTGATTCCCGAATTTCTTACAGACATTCCAGAAACCCACGCGAAAATTACCTACCAGTCCCTGGATATATGTAAATATATAACTTGTACTTTGACTGACGATGCAATTGTTACGAAATGACGATTACTAGCGAGATGACTAACATTTGCCCTATCACACTTATTATCGTTGGTAATGTAAATAATATTGTTGTGCATTGGAACATTAAAATGTGTCATCGTAGTTATAGTCTGATAGGTACTCTCACAAGTATCAGACTACAATAGTTACGAAGTTTATTAAGTATGTCCATAAACTCAAATCAAATGTGTCTCCTTAGCTTGTTTATCCAAATAATTTCAAAAGAACTATATGTCTATGAACCTGTGAAGTCTTTACTGCATTCTTAAATAATTTACTTAACTAAATGCTGCAATTATAGCAATCGATAAGAGCCAATATATATATATATTATAAGGCTGTCGTTGTGTTCATTGATGCGTGAAAGCATCTCCGTGAATTTCCACTGAAGTAGTTTTTTGTAATCAATATCCGTAACATTGCAAAAGAAAATCTTGTTGTACAGATAGAGTTGAGCATTCACGTGTAATGAGCATTCTAGCAAATATTATATAACTGGTAAAAGCTCACAAAATAAACAGGAGCGTCTAGCGACCATTCTCTACCTAGCTCTGGAGGAACGACAGTCAATTTGCTTTGAACTTTTTGCCGAGCCAATTTTGTTGTTCTTCCGCCCACACCTGTTCTGTTACATGTGAATAGTCAAGTCTATCAGCACCTTTACGTACCTTTGCAACATTAGTAGTGAGAGCTAGTTCAGTGTTAATAATTCACCTACCTCAAAACATCCGAACTGTAAACATAACGTCTTCTATGGTAACATCTGGCATCCATCGGTTTTAGCAAACACTCGATGCCGAGGTTATGATAATCCAGAACTTGGGCTGTTTACAGGCCCAGGCGTTGCGTAATTACCGAACATAATCGTCAGTATCGAGTGCAGTTATATTTTTATCTACCCTGAGTTTGTGGGAAGACAGTTTACTTTCCTGGCGTCAACGTGAACGTTGCTATTAAAATATACTCGAGAGCAATTAAAACGGGTCGGTATACGGGGGACCTTACTTTAGCTAGCTACACGAATGGTTAATGCAAATTTTCAGATAGCAAAAAGAAGAAACTGCTGTAGTATCAAGGATTCGTGTTTTGGACTAATGTGTCTGAATTGTAATATGGAATTGCAAATGTCTATAGGCCATAAGCTTCTTGGCCACTGACTTGATATTTAAAAAATCTTATGGCACTTACGTCCTTTTCTTTAAGGAAGGCAGTTTTATAGAAATATCTCAAAAACCTTTGAACCAATCTTGTTCAAAACAATTTTCGCTGTAAGAATTTAATAAGCCCTATGTCCATCATTTTTTTCATATTTTTAAAATGGGGGGGGGGGGGACACAATTTTAGTGACCTTCGGGGCGATTATCTCCGACTCTATTTACTTAATCAAAAAAATTGCTGAGAAACCTTTTATTTTGAAAGGCCTATCGATTGATGTGCCACACGTGGGCTTACAATAAAAAAAAAATTGTTGACTCTCAGATTTATGTAGAGTGCACCCCTAAAAAATTTTTTTTTTAGTAATTTAATTACATAACTATGTAGCGGTTAACAAAATACACCTATCCTCAAAATGTTATTCAAATACACCTTATAGTTTTCGAGTAAAATGCCTGTGACATACGGACGGACAGACAGACAGACAGACATGACGAATCCATAAGGGTTCCGTTTTTTGCCATTTGGCTACGGAACCCTAAAAAGCATTGAAAATTTGTCGACAGTTCTCAAAGCGCATGTAATAGGTACCTAACTGTGCCCAAACTGTGCTCAAAGTGGCCTATTAAGCCGGCATGCCAGCTATGCTGCGGGTTGCCCACACGTTTGTAAAGGAAAGACCTAAGACTCCCCTAATCGTCATATTACTAAACAATTTACCGGGAATTTCCCCCATCCCCAGCTCCTTTGAAGCTGACCTTCTAACAATCTGGAATGTTCAAATTATTCGCCTGCCCCTAACAGCGGGTATATACAGCTTGTCATTTCACTGCTGTAAGGGCCGTTACAGATGGGCCCTATTTCAGCTGCTTTCTGACTGCAAACATGCAGTTTGAATGCAGTTCTTTTGCCGTTGTCATAACTGCATCAAAACTGCAAACTGACTGCGCAGTGTACATCAAAATCAATAAAGTTGTGTGGGTCGTACAGTTGTACCGACTACACTACAACCGTGCAGTCAGTGTGCCGTTCCGACGCAGTTATGTCGACTACAAAAGAATTGCATTCAAACTCCACTTTGGCAGCCATAAAGCAGCTGAAATACAGCTCGTCTGCAACGATCCTAATTAGTATTATAATGTAAATATGTTTTTCGGAACATCTTTGTAAAGTCGAAGAATTTGCAAGACATGCGTTTATCGTTGTTTGTGAACTATAAGTTTGCAGCTTTTTAAGGTTATATGCGGAAGTAATCTCTGAAACTAATAATCCGATTGTTTTCCCTAGGACGCTCGACACAACGTAGAAAAAAATAGAGTGAAAAGAATTTCACTATAAAAATCTTTTGTCTCTATTTTTTTTTTCTAGCAATAGAAACTTTTCGACCTAGATACGGCGAATCAGATTGTGTACAATAAAGTTTCATGTTATTCCAGCATGCCGTTTTAAAATGAGAATCAATCTACGATTGTATGGAGAGCCCAGTTTGCATGGGGACTCTTAATAACAGAAGGCGCCATCGCTTCAATACCGTTTATCTTTCATGTCACGAAAGACAGACGCATGAAATGAACTGTGAATATTTATTCCTGTGACATTCCGAGGAGTCCTATTGTTGAGTTCCCCTGAGCTCCTGCGCAGATAATTAAGCCAGTTATGCATATTAATGTGTTACTCTGATATTATTCCACGCATTCTAATTCGCGAAAGGAAATAAAAGTTATGCTCTGCGGTCTCGAGGGGAAACAACGTAGGATAGTTCTTTGCTTTTTATTCACTTGATGCTGTTCTTTCGTTATTGCAGTATTGTTTTAACTGTATATTTTTTAATACTGCATTGCACTTGGAAGCGTTAAACATAAGAATTGAGAACAAAACTAGTAGGTATCTGCGGCATACCGTTGGCATGTCAAAGTATATTTTTAATGTTCTTTGCGCGCTCGCTAATACGCACACTGATCTCTAACGATTTAGTCAATCCGCGCGAAATATATTGACATCGAATCTGAATGCGAAAAGTATGCCTTTCGTTAACCCCCTGGTGTTTGATATAAGGGACGTGAGGAAGCCAGTCCAATCCCAATAAGGTAAGTCTTATCCCTCTAGGTTGGAAGGTTAGATGGCAGTCGCTTTCGTAAAACTGCTTACGCCAAATGTTGAGATTAGGTGCCAAAGCGGACCCTGGGCTCCTTTAGGGCACAACCGGGAAAGACGCTAGGAGGATGACGGACCTACAATAAACTGGGGTATTTATGCTACTGGCGCAGAATCACCATAACGATTGATTGTATAATCTCGATGCTGGTAATGGAATGCTCAAATAGCATAATTGAGATAAAGCCGCTGGAAAATGCTATTCTTTAATGTATTGTGTTATAAAATTGAAAAGGAACCCTTCTTCTCTTTTCCCGAGCAGATGTTTGAAGTGGAACGATGGCAGGATTTTTCCATACCAACGTTTTACGGACTATACTACACCGCTTCAAAATTTCATGTGATTATGGTTTTGTCTAGTCAAAAACAAATTTCTTGCTTAGTGTGGTCATATAACATGTAGGTACACATGTAATGAATAATCCTTTCCCATCGTGAAAACTCGGCACATACGACTACTTCTTAATGGTGCCGATGTGTCCATGAATTATTGTATTATTAAGTGACGTGTTTGTATCAAATAAATTGAGTACTTTATTCAGTGTCAAACCACCAGTTTGAAGTACACTGAGATGTTAAAACCACCACGATCGAATCACATAAATAATTCGTTAGGTAAACAATAATGAAACTAGTTACCGAGGATATTTTATTTCACTAAGAGCACTGATAAAAACCCCAATTTCCGGTTTGGAAGATGCTCTGACAACCAAACCGGAAGGTGGATGGAGGTGGCGGATTTGTGTGAATCATGGCTGATTCTAATGATTCTCTAAGGATCGGAACCCCAAATGTCTGAGGACTTAATAAACTTAAATAAATCCTGTGCTATTAACCACTCTATATCGATACTTCATCTCGCAATGCGACCGTCCCCTACCTTGTCTTGATGTGTACTGAGTATGAATGAAGTAGTAAGACGAATACGAACATTTCCGAGAAAATACGATGGGAAATGATTATTCCCTACAGATGTACACACTGTAAAAAATCAAAGTATCTATTGGCTATTCTGGTTCAAAAGATACAGGCATCTTATAGGACATATAGGGTTCGGAATCAATTTATATCTACATAAAAACATCTCCGGTAACAGTCATACTATATAACATAAATATTCTTAGATTAATATGCACACATTATGTATGTTGTAAGATAAATGTCTTTGATGTGTATGATTTTAATTTGTAAAATTGTTTTCCAATTAGTATAATATCTCTTAGCCTGAGATACAGGATAATCCTAGTTCAGGCGCATTTAATTAATTCCCCTAACATGTAACAGTGCAAGCACAATAAAACGTTACTAATAAGGTTTTTTTCCATAAATTATTCTTATTCTTCTTATACATAACATAACGTACATAACTCAACTGAGAATTTTCTCTTATTTACAATGACTTGTAACTAATACAATACCAGCTCTACCCTCATCCCGCGTATCCGCGTGTTCACACTGCGTCCGTTTCCGTGTCCGGGAGGCATCCCTCTTTTTCTCGCTTGCGATGTTTCGCCCGAGTGCGAAAGAGACGGATGCCTCCCGGACACGGAAACGGACGCAGTGTGAACACGCGGTATTACAAACAACGCAAGCATTCGGGGGTACGTCCTGCGTCCACCCCGATCTCCCGATAGTCTATTTTAAATACTGGTGAAAGAGTTTTTGAAATCGTATGCTAAACACTCGTGAACTTTACCTTTTTGTAACATTAGTATCGATATCGATCAATACATTACAAAATGTTCATATAATCGTTTAAATTGCTATAGAAGTTATTGCCCTAAATCATCTGGTAGGTAAGTATATACACTACCTTATTGCCGCAATATTGTGTTTCTGTTAAATCCGGGTTGAGCCTGCTCAATATTTCCTTTTTTCATATTTGCATTAATCATGAGTCATACGTATTTTAAAATCACACTGTAATAGTTACCTGAACCGCAATAACCTTAGGGTCACGACTCGGAGCTCGAAGACACGGCTCCGATGATATCACATCCAGTAATCTTATAAGGAGTGATATCATTATGCTCGTTAAAGGCGAATAACTAAAATGCCTATTAAAATTCATAAGGAGCGTCTGAACTACTATTTATCAAGCCCTCAAAGACATATAACGCGATATCACCAGTGTTCTAAGGCTCGTTGTTCACTCTATACCTACTCGATACTAAGACTCGAGAAGTGTAAAGGCGGGGTCGCACGGCCCGTGTTATTACAGGCCAGGCCGGATCGTGCCACGCCTGTGGACGTCTGTGCGGTTGATTGCGTCTCGCGCCGAGCCGTTCCCACGGCGTGTGTCAGCCTGTACCGGGCTGTCGTTACCGGCAGTCCAACATCAACTCGAATACTAGATCGTTCGTCCACTCCATCACGTGCGTGTTCGCGCACGCGCCGCCGCTGGTGAAGCGCAGGCGCGCCCGTACAGGCCGCGACAGGCGCCGTCGCGCCGCGCCTTTGTATTTTCTCACCGACTCCCGGTGGATAGGACGGGCGACGACAGGCCACCGCGGCAGACCTCATCGGATGCGACGGTTCTCACGGCCTGTCGGTCTGGCCTGGCACGGTCTGACCTGTGAGAAATTAGACCGTTGGACCCTGGCTTAAGATTATTTCAGAGAATTGTACAACTAATCAGCATTAAATAGTGATAAGAAACAATGATGGTCAGTAGCTAGGGTTTACTCGTATGTCAAGTCTTGACTGACTGACTGACTTAAATCAACGCCCAGCCCAAACCGTTGAACCTAGAAAGCTGTTTTTTTCCCAATAGGTAGTTTATACAACGTAAGTAGGTATAGTGCTAGAAAAATCGAGAGTATGTCGCGGCCGTCCCATGATAGACGTGCTGGGATGTTGCCCACTCCCACTAAGTAGGGATTTTTGAAAATTCTACCCTCAAGGGGGTCAAAAGGGGGTTGACAATTTGTATGGGGATGGAGTAAAATTTGAAATGAGAGACTTGAAACTTTGTGTATGAACTCGTTATTACAATACAAGAAAAGTAATTTCCGGGTTTTGGAAAGACCCACCCCTAAGCGGTTTAAATAGGGGTGCAAAGTTTGTATGGGGGTAACTCTTTTTATGAGCTACAAAATTAAAACTTTATGAGAAGATTCCTTATTATTAGAATACAAAAAACCCCGGGAAAGGACATGTGATAGTTTTTATTCCGAAAATAATCCCCTGGAGGGGTGAAATTTTGTAGCAAGCTATTATATAAACGAGTTCCACGCGGACATATTTAGGACGCAAATCGAATACGGACTTTATAGGCAAACATCTATGGCAAACACCAAGGGCGTAAAGGTGCGATATTTCTGACTTATTCTGCCCCAGCCCAAATATGGAATGAGATTAAAAATAATAAGTGAGTCGTCCTGACTAATGCGTGAGATGTCGAGATATATATAACTTTTACACGTGTCAAATAGAGTCACGGCGTAAATAGTTATCACTTGTCGCTTATCCTTGATCTTTAGAAATTGAATCTTGAAAAAAGTACGACAATAACATGTGTCATCTTTATAATGAAAATAAGTGATAGTGATCTGCTATGTCGTCACGCCTTAAATATTTACCAGATTATGATAACAGCTTTAGCAGTTATATTCATAATATTTTTTTTAATCATCATTATAGGTGCCAGATAGATATATTACATCCATATCTTGCAAACGGATATTCGCTAAAAATGTATTCCCAACTGTATCGTTTGCCGAATTTTCATTTGTCTTAAAAGTCGTTTTTGAAGCCATGCAATTTACAGAATTATTATTAAACAAACCTAATCTAACCTGTCGGTAACGGTATTGACAACTTAATAGGAATGAAGAACATTCAGGAAATCCGTTAAAAAGTTGGTTCGTGCACTACTTACGCCATTATTTTTAGTTGCGTTTTCATTTCCGCAAACCGGAATATGAAGGTAAAGTGTAAGGTCTATCTAAAAGAGCATCACTTTCCTACAAATCCTAGCAATAATATAAACTAGTTTTTGCCCGCAACTTCGTCCGCGTGGAGCTTATGCCGCTCCGCCCGTCACCTTAGGGGATTATTACCGAGATAAAAAACTATCCTTTGTCCTCTTCAGGGTCTCAAACTACCTCTATACTAGATTTCATCTAAATCGGTTCAGCGGTTCCCTAGGGAAGGAAAAGGATGTGTTGTGGAAGTTGATACGAGAGTTTACGCGGTAATAGGCTATAGTATATTTTATTATATGACGACCGGTTAGCCTAGTGGGTAGTGACGCTGCCTATGAAGCTGAAGGTCCTGGGTTCGAAACCCGGTAAGGGCAAATATTTGTGTGATGGGCATGAATATTTGTTTCTGAGTCATGGAAGTTTTCTATGTATTTATATCTATTATATATATCGTCGTCTATAACACAGGCCTTAATGAGCTTACTATGGGACTAGGTCGATTTGTGTAAGATTGTCCCCTAAAATTATCGTTTATTATTATTATATATAACAGTTTAAAATCTAAGAAAGAATAGGTCTCAGTAAGATAGTTAAACCCGTGATACCTGATATCCCCCAGGGCCTAGCTATAATGCTAATAAATACCGTTACTTAGGTACCTAGTTAATAGTTGTAGATAGAATAGAACTATGTTAGGAACACGATCTAGTACTTACCTAATATAAACAAATGGTTGTATACCAAATATCGCTATAGCCGTAGTTATATCAAGTACCTAGACTAAAATGAAGCAGATATAAAGTAACCCAAGTATAGTCATCAACATTGATACGCGAATAAATTAGGCCGGTTACGACTCTGATGACGATATCCCCTCAACCTTCAATTACATTTACTGCATTCTATTAAACATTAACTGCATCAATCAAATGCTACTTTTGTTTGTTCATCAAGCCATGTGGTGTATGAGGGTTAAACACATGCTCTACACCTCATACCTACAAAAAATGTCTCTAAATTGGGTCCCGAAAGTTGACTGCAGTTGTGCTTAAAGTTCAGCGCGTCTCTTCAATACATACATACATTCACGCCTTTATCCCTAAAGGGGGTAGGCAGAGCACATGAAACTTGTGTTCCAGTACCACTTGTTCCACCCGTCTCTTCAATAAAATTACAAAATAATTTACTTTAAAACAAAGTTTTAACCGACTTCAATTTAGTACTCCGCCAAGCCACGAGAACATTTCCACATTTCTTTTCAAATTTGCCACATGAACTGATTTCCGAGGGCAAATGCGTTGATTATTAGAGAAAAAAACCGAATCGCTGTATGTGGGCCGATAATATTTGAGGGTGTGAGGTTTTGGCACTTCATTCGTTGCTATTTCAACGGAGTCTATGATATTACTTTTGTACTTTTAAGTACATAATTGAGGAATTCCATAAGTCATCTTTGGTCTTCATCATCAATTCCACTTCACCAAATGTATGATTTCCGGGTGTAAAAACACGAGTTATAATAGAAAATACGAAAATCACTACACGCGTGCCTAATATAATTGAGGAGTTCCCTCAATTCCTCATGGATCCCATCATCCAAAGTTTTGAAATAAATGGGACCCACCTGGAAGCATATTGTATTCATCAATGACGGAGTTCTGAGGTAACAAACACTGAAAAAAAAAAGATGATAAAAAAAAGAAATACAACCGAATTGAGAACCTCCTCCTTTTTTGAAGTCTGTTAAAAAGACAAGGGACGAGAAATACAAACTAGAACGCGAATCTGTCAATGGTTGGTTTGGTCAGACAGAGGACTTTTTTGTACTGCTATTCGTGTTTTTACACGAACGATCAACAACACAAGAAGTTATGGGTTCCAAACGCCGTCAGCTTTGCCATTTATACATTACATCTCGTGTTGAGTAAGGATAACAATAGTAAAGTAAATAAATCATTCACTATTTATATTTGCCAAGAAAAGGGTTAGTAGTGAGAGCAACTCGAATTGTCGACAGCGAGCATATTTCGGATCGCCTTGACTCCTTGGCGCTGCGTAGAGATGTGGCCTCGCTCTGCATTTTCTATCGCATGTATAACGGGGAGTGCTCCGAGGAATTGTTCGGATTAATCCCTGCCGCTTCTTTTCGCCATCGTCCAACGCGACAACATTACCATCCTCACCACTTAGATGGTTGGCAGTCCTCAACTGTGCGCTTTTCCAGAAACTTCCTGCCTCGCACAGCTAAACTGTGGAATGGATTGTCGCCTGCGGTATTTCCGGACCGATACGACCTTCAAACCTTCAAGAAAAGAGCGTACTCGCATCTTAAAGGCCGGCAACGCACTCACAACAACTCTGGTGTTTCAAGTGTCAATGGGCGGCGGTAATCGCTTACCATCAGGTGATCCGTCTGCTCGTTTGCCTCCTATATAATAAAAAAAAAAAATAGTAGACTCAGTTGCTAACGATTTACAAAGTTGTTGGATTTGTACTGACTGCACTGCAACGTATATACAACTATTAATGAATCATCATCATCAGCGTGTACTCAATACTCAATACTCAATCATTTATTGCATTCCACAATGTTAGTTTACAGGGTTTTCAGTAAACTTAAGTTTTAGTTGCTAAGTGATGAGAATAAAACTTAATTGTGGACCCTGTTGGGCACCGCAACATTAGTGAAGAGAAGACGACTTACATACTTATGTAAAGTTTTGCTTTTTATAATTTGTATATTCTGTGCAATGTGCAAATTATAAAAGGCATTATGTTTAAGTATCAATATCTGTTTATTGCACATTTATTTATACTTTTTTTTTTTTTTTTTTTTTAATAGGAACTTGGTTTTATTATATTATATTTGTGTATAAGGTGAGTTTAAATTTTCATTTTATTTTATAGTTTACGAAAGACGAAGAAGAAATCGTCTTTCGTCCCAATGCTGGGCACATGCCTACATTTAATAAATTAACATCTCTTAAAAGCGTTTCCCAACATCAAGACTGTAACAGGAAAATGCTTTCGGTAAATGGATATAATAAATAAAAATAGCGAGCAAGAGTAACGAAGTGGAATTTCAATCGGGAGAATTTACTTTTATCATTAACATTAGGTAAAGCCTATCCATTATTTTTGGGTTACATCAAGTTTCATATACGTTCGTTAGATCTTATATCGGTAGGTAAGAGTAAGGGATATATAGTTTCCAAACATTTTTTGGGCAACTAATTTATAATCTGACTTTTGGTTTAAGAGAAGAGTGTCAGTACGGTCGAGTCAAGTTGACTCTCCATACAAACGTAGTTTGGTTGGAACAGAAACTAGTTTCCAATGGCAGATCCCATTGTGTATACAATCATCATCACCATCATCATATCAGCCGAACGACGTCCACTGCTGGACATAGGCCTCCCCCAAAGAGTGCAAAAGTGACCGGTCCTGCGCCACTCGCATCCAGCGGACTCCAGCAACCTTTACCAGGTCATCAGTCCACCTTGTGGGGGGCCTACCCACGCCGCGCCTTCCGGTACGTGATCGCCACTCGAGAACCTTTCCACCCCAACGGCCATCGGTTCTACGTGCTATGTGTGTATGCAAAGTTTCATGTTATTCTAGCATGTCGTTTTAAAATAAGAACCAAACTATTTTTGTATGGAGAGTCGAGCGCCCTGGCGACCCCAGGGTCGGACGAATCTCTATTCAACCGAACCTTTGTAATGAGAACCAAGTCGTGAGAACAGTTACTTTGTTACATGAAAAATATTTCCTCCTCCCTCTCACTGAGCATAAGCGTGAGCGAGATGGAAGTGCGTGTTCGGAAGCGCGGATATCATGTTTTTAATTTACATTTTTTGGCCGTTTAAATAAATAATAAAGTAATAAGTTAATAACTGAGTTCTCTCAAGCATGATATTGCCGATTATTAGCCTAATTGTTTCAAAAACTCTGTTCGCTTAACTTCGCTGAACCTACGGCGCCATAACAAGATTAATATAATTAAATTGCTCTGTGGAATGGAAAATCAATGGAACTTCCTGATACATTTAATATGAGCTGGATAAAGAAAAGCATAACGGAAATAAACCGCAGCAATAGATGTCATGTTTTTTTAAGTATTCATTTCAGAGCTCTGGTTGTTTTGCTTCGACGAGAGGATTCCGGATCACGTTGTTGCAATAATTCTTCTTCTTCGACCTAAGTAGGTAAATATATATTGAAAACAAGAATATGCTGTAATTATCTTAAGAGGCTTGATATCAGGTGTGGTATCGAACCTTTTCATATACAGGGTGAGCAATCCAAATGGGTCAGTATGGCGGTTTTGGAAACCATAACAGATAGCGAAATCTTGGCTTAGGAACCATGACGTTGATTTTAGTAAAAAGAAAAACTGCATTCATATACTTACAAAAATACGTGTACTCGGCCCAGGAATCGAACCTGGACTTTTTGAAAAATTAAATTTCGTTATTTTCCTTTGAATATCGGTTATGTAGCTCTTAAATAGTAAATGTTACTAAGAAACATGATATCTAAAACTAATAAAATGCATTGTTTTTAAACAACGAAGTTTTATTTTTCAATACTTCAGGGCCGCCGCCGGCCCTTTGACTTTTTCTTTTGCGAAAAGCAGTGCTCTCAAGGAAAATTTCCTTTGGCTGTTCCTTTTTCTAGCCTTCATCACCATCATCATCATCATCATAACAGCCGAAAGACTTCCACTGCTGGCCATAGGCCTCCCCCAAAGAGTGCCAATGTGACCGGTCCTGCGCCACCCGCATCCAGCGAACTCCCGCGAGCTATACCAGCAGGTCATCAGTCCACCTTGAGGGCCTACCCGCCTCCCGGTACGTGATCGTCACTCGAGAACCTTTTCGCCCCATTGGCAATCGGTTTTACGTATCGGTTGTACGTGCAATGTGCCCCGCCCACTGCCACTTAAGTTTAGTGATTCAGAGGTCTATATCGGTTACCTTGGTTCTACTGCGGATAGCCTCATTTCTGATGCGATCATGCAAAGAAACTCCCAACATAGCCCTCTCTATGGCTCTTTGGGTTACTTTGAGCTTTCTTATGAGGCCCATAATATGCGAGCACGTTTCAGTGCCCTATGTCATCACTGGCAATATACACTGGTCTAAGACCAGCCAGTTTCTGGCCTTACTCTTGAGTTAATGTTCAATCTACTTACCCACTTATTTCTCTAAATGAAACAGAAACTGAATAGTACGATTATCAACTATTTCAGACATTCACTATTCAATAATCGTGAGAACTGTTTTAATTTTCTATATTTACCACCAAGTTGTGCACTCTACATTTTCAGATGGTATTTTGGTTATACACAAAACAGCGCATTAAATTTTATCTCGCGTACCTACGTCTTGAGGAAATATTAAACAAGGTTGGAAGTGTTTAAATGTTCTTTAGTTGTGAGTTTATCTTGATATACCAAAAAATATACAAATTGAGGTGTTTTTAAACGCACATGAGAAACCAACTAGGTTTTAGGAGAGACTTTTAAGTGCTTCGTTGTATTAAAATGCACAGGCATTTCACACATTATATAGCAGTTTTATTGACGAATGCGAGTCTGTAACTTTTATTGCCTCCGGATCTGCAACATTTCTTCCTCCTTCTTTTTATACGAATGTCGTTTGTTGCGTTTAGTGGAATTTCTTCAGTCACTTAGATATTGCCGATTGTTTTTACAGTATCCTACACAAGGGGCCGGCTCATTTCCTTGCACCGTATATCTCTTGTAAGTCTTTAACTTAATACAATAATACTACATTTTACATTGCACCATAGCGTTCCGTATAGCTTTTATTCATCATTACCTGTTCAATTCTGCATTTATCAATTGGACCTAATCTAGCTCCTGAACAAATACTTAATATTTAGACAATGGCTTTGTAGAGTTGAGGTAGCTGTGTATATTTATTACTTTTTTAAATCAAATAAAATAACAGTTATCAATTAGAAGATTACAAATTGTAGGTATTAGAACGCATGGTATCTCAGCTAGATTCTAAATATCGTTCTGTTAAATTCAAGAGCGCAGTAGGTAAGTGAATCTTCCGAGAAGGTCTCACATGCCGAAATGAATATTCCGTTTCCAATTTCCATTATATGCAAAACAGAGATACTATCCTCGAATGGGGCCGTGGATGGAATAGAATCGTCTTTTGAGTATTGCCTCTGAAGTAATAAATCAGTGGTATTATTACGTTACCGCGTAAAACCAAGAGGAATGAATCGAGTATTTTACTAAATACGTTTTAAATGTATAATAACAGAGATAATCGTATTCATCGCTACGTTTTAGGCTTCCATGAGATAAGTAAAACAGGCTCTCACCATTTGAGCTATGTAGTTGCATAGTAATAGTAGCAGGACTTTTGGTTGGTTTCAATTGAAATAATTACTCAGATTAATAATAACGTGATTAACAATTAATAATTTCGGTTGAAGCTTGTTCTACCAATTCATTTTCACCGTGAAAACCTTACGATTTCTACACTTAAGAGTTCTACTACTTCTAGAGTTCATACCTACTTATAATATGGGTAATTAATTACCCAGTTGCATTCAACTTCGTCAATAGAAGTTAAAAGGCTGTTAGGGCTCGTTTACATTAGGTACCCAGTATGGTATCGGTGTAGCCGGCTTGCCAGTACAAGCGGGGTAAGTAAAATGTATGTAAAACAAGTTCACCGTTATTTTCTTCTCAAATATATGTAATAACTTTCGATTGTGCGCTGGATTTGTGGCCACATAACATAAAGCTGGCAATTAAATGGCAGTATCGGACCGATATTATTGGTGTGCAACTGCACAAAATGTTATCAGATGTCGGCTATCTGTACCAGCGCCTACACCGATATCGTATCGGGTAATGCGTACGAGCTCTTACTGTATCCAAGTTTCTACTCGTATTCGAGCACCGACGTTCCCAGTGTTTGAACTAGAGCATGGCATTCAAATCGCGACACAGTTGCATATTTGTACACTCAATACCATCCATGATTCCGCGATAACGAACCGACGCATCGGATATTGCTCCATTTGCGCCGGTATCGGCTTAAAACGTCGAATAAACGACCTACGGCAACATTTTCGCTAATGTCGACTAAATAGTGATAATGTCGCTATACACCGTGAATTCCTTAATTTCCGATAATTTCAGAATATTGTTTACAGTACATATGGTGCTACTTTCCCGCACTAGTGCGGAAAGAGCACTTTCCGTGCATATGACGAAACTTTAAAGAGCCATATGTACTTACAGTAAAACGTTGTACGATACACGTGCGAATAGGTAATTCGCAACTCGTGACTTCGAATTTCCTATTTTCGGCACTTGTATCGTAAATAACTAATTTATACATTCACAGGAAAAAAAATTGCTTTTAAAATTTCAAACAAAAATAATATGCTATTTATCTTTTTCGTCCAGCGGTGGGTACCATTTTATCACGTATCGTTATGGATAAGATAAGACATCCGTCACTCTCGCACTCGCATACTCGTCACAACGTGTAGGTATCTACTCGTTAGCCAATGGTTGACTGGTAGAGAATGCCATAGCATTAAGTCCGCCATTTATACTTTATCTTGTATTGTGCAAAAAAGTATAAATTAACTAAATGAACGTGACGTATGTCTTATCCTCTGAGATAAGTGATGAAATAGCAACCATGCTGCGCCCGCTGTATAGTTAAATAAGTTTCTGACAAAATTTCATTTTTGGTACAAGCTTTTATTGCCGACTGTACTTTTCTGTATACCATCATCAACTACTCATTGAGACGATTCTAACGAACCCAAACTCAACGGGGTTACGTCTGTTTAGTCCTGAATTCCCATGGCCACCTTCTGTCTCCATTATCAGATCAGCTCGATGGTACCATAATATTGAATTGTCATCCAAACTATATTTATACCTAAAATTTCAGCTCAATAGGTCACCGGGAAGTGGGTCAAATTTAACTTTCAAGATTTGATTACAGACAGACAGACAACGGGACAGGTGAAACTAAATAAATGCTTGCAAAAATAGCAACCATGCTGCGCCCGCCGTATAGTTAAATATAAAATCGGGGGATATTGTAAAACGGTCTTTACATTTAATGAAATGAAAATGAAATGAAATGAAAATTATTTATTCGTAACAAACAAATTTTAGTCCTAGCGGTACGCCAAAATTAGCTGCAAAGGGTGTTAAAAGTATGAAAATCAGAACGATTGATCTTAAGGCCATACGAATCTCAAAGATTTTTTTTTCGTGCTACGGGTCAAATTGATTCGTATGGCCTAAAGACCAATCGTTTCGATTTTCATGCTTTTAACAGCATTTGCAGCTTTTTACGGAATTTCGGGGTGTGCCGCTAGCACTATTTAAGGGGCTCCTAGCTCCCAATGATATTTACGATCTGTAACTGTCGGGTTTTTCGTGTTTTTTTATGGCTTATCGTATTAACAAAAACGTGGTTTACCGAAATGGTATCCCTATATGTACAGTCGAGGAAATTGAATGTTTAGCACTTTTGGACCTTAACGTCATTCAAATAGAGTTGACATGTGCCAAACTTTCATTTTCCTCCACTATACATCAAAACTCACAGTTTTCGGGATATATGGCACCAAACCTTGGCAATTTCAGGCCAAAAAACGACTTAAAACGTTTTTTGGACGTAACTTTTGAAAAAAAAAATGAGTTAAAAATAAAAATCTCTCATGGGTTTTTAGAGACGTCAATAAGGAACAAGTTATATGTAGATTTCATAATATATAAAAGAAAACAGAGCTTTTCTGGACCATGTTTGAATAAATCATTAAAATATATATTAATTAAAAAAAAAACTCGTGCAAATGTAGATAAAGGATTGAGGAACCGATAAGTGTTTGTGCCATAAACATATCTATCTACTTTTGAGGCAGGAATATCAACTCAAAACTCTTCAAAACTAGCCATAAAGCGCGTGGAGCCCCTTAAACTCAATGACAAGACTGACTAGGATAGGTTGCAACTTGCAATGCAACATCATGTTAAATCTAGCTTAGCAAACTGTACTACTTACGATAAATATAACTACATCTTATTAATGAGATTTTTCAAACTAGGTTTAAATTTATTCAAGGACTCTACACTCTTTCCAAGAAGATTTAAAATTAAAACAATGTCAAATATCTTCAAAATATAGGAAATTAGCATATCGGTGTCTTTGAGAAATTAACTTTATTCAACCTTATACCTATCTATACACGGTGTTTTTTTAACCGTCTCAGAGCCGAAGCCCAGTTAATGTATACATTACAAAGAACTTTAAAAAAATTTTTTTTCTTTTGTTATTTCTTTTTTTTTAAGTGCATTAATATATTGTTTATTTTTTGGATTAACATAAATTTTAATCATACAGGCGAGTGATCGCAGTGACCGCTAGCCACCATCTTATGTAGATAGGTACTTACGATCTCTAACCGGGTGAATGAACTTTGCACCGCGTGCCATACTGGATTTTTCAAACTTAATTAGATACCTTTTATTACTAAAAACTTCACATTTTTTTTTCACGAATGATTAGTACGTTTTGGATACTTTAAGTGGGCTTCGGCTCTAAGACGGTCAAAAAAACACTTTGTATACCTAGTAGTTTATGCAACTGATTCATAATGAGAGGTTTTAAAACACGAGTGTGGCTTTAAGAAACGAGCGTCAGCAGCCGCGGTGAGTACTCAATTATCATAAAAATAATCACAACAAAGTTTAGTAAACTTACTTTTCAACCACCGCGGCTGCTGATGCTCGTTTCTTAAAGCCACACTCGTGTTTTAAAACCTCTCATTATGAATCAGTTGCATAAACTACTAGGTATACAATAGTACATTGTTTAACGAGGGGCGTAAGTGGAATATTGCGAACAAGAGTCTATCAGAAGCCCGACGCCGAAGGCGGAGGGCTTTTGATGACTCGAGTTTGCAATATTCTTTCGCCCGTGTTATACACAATGTTTTTCATCACATTTGCGAGGAAACAAATACATTTTAGATGAAATGAATACAAATCGTAATAAAAACTGCAACATGTCAGTCGTCCATTTTGTTGAATTTGACGTGAGGTGCGTATGGCAAAGACCCTTCGGTATACAGCCACGATTTGAAAACACTTAAAAACATTTTACATAGACACTAAATAACTACATATTAAATCTGTAAATAATTCAGTTAAACATGTTTAAGTAGTTTTTTAAGTTTAAATTTATTTATAAATACGTTTTCAGAAATCGTATTTGATATAAAACCTCTTTGCTTTGTAACTGCCGCATGAGTGACAGATACAAATTAAGAAAAAAACCATTACGCCCGTGGGCGTAACACAGGGTATTACAGCTCTGATGTCTGCGCATTATGGAGCCCTTTTCGAGCAAGTGTGATGAAAAGTGTTTTTTTGACCGTCTTAGAGCCGAAGCCCACTTAAAGTATCCAAAACGTAGGTACTAATCATTCGTGAAAAAAAAAATGTGAAGTTTTTAGTAACAAAAGGTATCTAATTAAGTTTGAAAAATCCAGTATGGCACGCGGTGCAAAGTTCATTCACCCGGTTTGAGTTCGTAGGTACCTATCTACATAAGATGGTGGCTAGCGGTCACTGCGGTCACTCGCCTGGATGATTAAAATTTATATATTAAAAAAGAGATATTAACCTTCAAAAACTTAAAAAAAGCCAGATTTCCGCTGTGTTCAAACATCCAGAAAACAATTTTGACTAGATTATTAAAAAAATCGGCCAAGTGCGTGTCGGACCACGCACAACGAAGGGTTCCGTGCCTATTAAAAAAGTCGTATCGTTACTGAAATCTTACGGCGCTTACGACCTTTTCTTTAAGGAAGGCAGTTTTGTAGAAATATCTCGACAACCTTTGCACCGATCTTGTTCAAAACAATTTTCGCTGAAAGAATTTAATAAGCCCTATGTCCATGATTTTTTCCATATTTTTAAAATACCCGGTTCAAAACTTAGAGGGGGGGCATACAATTTTAGTGACTTTCGGGGCGATTATCTCCGACTCTATTCACTTAATCAAAAAAATTGCTGAGAAACCTTATATTGATTTTGAAAGGTCTATCGATTGATGTGCCACACGTGGCCTTGCAATGAAAAAAAAAATGTTGACTTTCAGTTTTATGTATGGAGTGCACCCCTACAAAAAATTTTTTTTTGTAATTTAATTACAAAACTATGTAGCGGCTAACAAAATATACCTATCCTCAAAATTTTATTAAAATACATCTTATAGTTTTCGAGTAAAATGCCTGTGACATACGGACGGACAGACAGACAGACAGACATGACGAATCTATAAGGGTTCTGTTTTTTGCCATTTGGTTACGGAACCCTAAAAAGGAAAACATAGGAACACGGCCAAAGCGTTTCTTTGATTTTTAATTAAAAAAAAAAGTTTTGGAGAAGAAATCAGGGGACTACAAAACGTTGATTTTATGTACTTTTAATAGGTATTTTCGGTCCAAGCTGCAGTTGTCTCTATCGCGCTCTATGAGGGGAGGGCTTGAGGTTGGGGCGACAGCAATACATTTTACAAGTAGGTACTACCTATTTCTCAATAGGCATGATGCCTCATGTTCAAATTGATAACGTACTGATGCTAAATGGATAGTAAACCATCGAATTATCGTAATAAAGTATAAATTATAAAATATAATTAAAATCATAAAAAGATATGAACCTCGAAAGTTTAGAAAAAATAAAAAATAAAAATTATTGTCCAAGAGTAAATTAAAAGCTACCAATATTCCTTACGCTTTTCTTTAAACAAGTTTGTATGACAACTATGTACTTAAACGCAGTATTTCGCGACCGAAACAACAATTTACCTGATTTTCCATACTACGATCAGTACAAATGTACAAATGTGACGTCATACTTGTATAGACACACAGTATGAAGCGTTTAGCGCTGCCGCCAGCGAGGTCAATCTTTGTCTCAAATTTTTAGGTATTTGTGTTCTTTAATTGTAGTTGCTCCCATACAAACATTTGTTCCTCTCCAAAAACTGGTTCGAATGACGTCACAAAAAAATCTTAGTCATCATCCCTATTATCTCGACCTAAGTTTTACAACAACGTTCCCAAGTTCATTAATTAACGGCATAACCCGTGAAGGAGAATGTGTAGTTACAATTTGTAGCATAAACGGCTCCCAGCAAGATAAACACGCCAGATTGTGCGAAAACAATTTCGACTGGGACCGTACGAAGTCATGCTTAGTTACGAATTTCGAACCCACGATCACCGCTTGACAGCCGCATGCTTGAACCACTAGGCTACCGTAGGCTTCAGTATCTGTTAATTGATGAGTATAATCAAATCCAGAGTTAGCCTTTTGTGAGAGAGTTCGTTTTGTGCAATAGAGATTAAATTTATACACATCAAACATTGCTGTAAATTTTCCTAGAAGGGTATAAAGTAGGGCAAGTAGTCTTCAAGAATATCGAAGCGTTTACGTTTAACCCTCGGTGTACCAGATGCTTGTTAGTTGTTACTCATCGCAACTTTATATTGCTTTTCATAAATAGTTTGGAGTATTTCCAGTTTCTTAACTTTCAACCATTGCCTGTTTAATATTCTAAAGAATAACAATAGCCAGGAATAATTTGAGCTGTCTACTTGTTTTTCAATGCGAGTTGGCTGGATGCTATTTATGATTTTCACGCTGAATGGTTTTCCTACCTAGGAGTTTTAAAAGTTAGTTCCTGCATATACTATGTCGTAAATACTTGTTTTTTTACATGGCAGTAGTATCGTATAGGTAGTAAGTTACTGAAATATGACTTTAGTAATCAATAATATTAATCCACATATGCAAATGGATATGCCAAACTTGATTGGCCCTTAAGGTACATAAATATATAGCCCGATAGATATAGCCAATTAAAGACGATAGTTGAAATCAAAAGATTTTTCAAAAAACCCAACAATTTTTTTTTATAATATGGATCACTAGGAATCCGACGAAATCAAGCCGTTTTCGCTGTAGCCCGTGAACTAGTCTACATACATACTTACATACGCTCGTAAAACATAACCCTCCTTCTAGGCTAGTCGGGTAATAAATAGAACCTACAAAAAAGAAAAAAAAACATGAATTAGTGGATATTTGAAATCGATCCGTGTAATTCCTAGCAAGCTGTTACGTCGCAGTCGTGACCCGTGCAAAACCATCACATTGCCGGGTACTTCCCAAGTTGACGTCTCGAATTAGAAACAGTGCCTAATCCCAAAGTTTATGCTCCAACTTTGGCGGCATTACCGCTTAGAAATAACACTGACAGTCGAACTAACCTCAAACTAGATTACGCAGCGCTACTGTAGAATGGCTTAGGAATAATGGTCTTGGTCATTTTCATTTTAGATATTTACAATTGGTTGATGTGATTGACAAATATTTTACTGCTTTGTCTTCACGAGACTAATGCTTTACCGATTTGCATCATATGTATATTTATTCCATCATTAGGTCTGAGTTTATTACACTTAATGCTTAATTCTAATGTGGCAAAAGTTTACACTATTATTGAAAGAAACAAAATTCTAGTAGAGTCAGTTGACACCAGTCACTGAATTTATAAAATATATCACGAGTTTTTAAGTTAAGTCACATTCTGGGTCCAGAAGGACTGTTCTAATAATGTCATAAGTTATGGATAAATTACGGAACCTAGAAAAATGGCTCATGCTAATTGTGGTGCACCAAACTAGCCAATTGGGGTGGGCTAAGGAGATCAAGCCCTCGAAACAAAATCTTGGATCCGCCACTGAATGGTATAAATAGAATCAAAATGTTACGACAAAATATTAGTACAACGATTTTGTTTTATCATTTTATTACTGTTCTAAAATAAGTAATACCGTCCGCTTATATTTACTGCCACCTAACAAACGAACAGTGAATTTTGTACACAGATATGTACTTATTACATGATATGCAATTATTTTCATTGTTGTCGCTAAATTTAATTCACACCATCAGTTTGAAAATAATTTTACTTCGTATTCAATCTATGGATTTGCCTGTAGTGTTCAAATTAAATGATTGAAACGCGTTTTACTAGATTTTTCCATTATCAATCTATTGTATTTCGGTGTTACAAATGGAAGTGTGAGTGGCAGTTGCATGTCATCGTGTCGTTTTAAATATATAGAGTTCTAAAGGGCATTGGGTAACCTTGTATGAGAAAAAATGTTGTTTTTTTTTGCAGCGGCCAAGGATGTTTTTTTAATAATCGTTTAGACGACCTTTTAATATGCATAGATATATAAAATTAAACACGTTAAACAATATCGGAGCTGAGATATATAAGTTAGAAGTTTAGTTTATAACTTTACAATATGACCTGTGTCTGGGACATAAGGTTGGTTATTTAATTAATAAAACTGGGTTTTTGCCATTTTATAGTTTGACTCTTTTAAAGTTTTGACAATTAGCAATAAGGTCAGTATGTATGCGACGCGCGTGTGTTCAGTAGATTTTAATGCAGATTAAAGGAAAGATGGAGGCCCGCGTGGCGTTATTTATAAACTTCGGCGCTGCTGCTGTGCGCATGCGCGGGATGCTGTCATCTGATTGGGCGCGATCTTCGCTTCGGTGTTGCAAGCCGCAACAACCTGTGAAAATATATATTTCTAATATCTCGGCTCCGATGCATTTTAGTGTATTACATTTCAAAACAAAATATGTTTGTTTTGAGTAGATCTATCATAATCTACCACTTTAACGAGTGGCCGCTCATCTAAAAAAAAATGACAATATTTTTACCCAAACCCCTTTGGGAGTGTTTCTAGTTTATCATGCGACTATTGCGTTACCACAGGGATACGACTACCTATTTTGTATGTATTTTTACCTGTGTCTTGCATGTATGTATGTAAATACTTTATTGTATAAGTATTTACATACATACATGCATATATTATACATTCAAGCCCGCGGTCCCAGAAGGGGTACGCAGAGCACGCGCACGTAAAATTTTTTTTTTTTTTCATCGTGATTAGTCGAATTAACACGAATTGCTCTGTAACTCAATCTCAATACCATATTAAAAAAACAAAAATGTATTGTGTTCGTACTATCTTTGATTACGAGTTCATTAGTGAATAGCCGTGAACTCGCCCTCTTGAACTTGTCCGAAATAGACGCGGTGACTTCATAGAACCCATACATGCAGCCACATTGCGGCCAGGTCATGTTACGAAAATAAACCAAGGTTTAAGTAGAATCCAACGAATGTTGGTACTGAAACTAACTTATAATTATTGATGGTGATGAAGTTCCAAAATATGTGATTTAATTTCATGTCGAGACAATGCAATTTATGGAGAATAAAAAATAAAGTATTGCAATACTAACGTATCTAGAAATTTACTTAAGGCGCCGCAGGTTCAGCGAAGTTAAGCGAACAGTTTTTGAAACAATATCCCAAGAAACACAAATAGCATTATAAAATATCACTTTTGGTGTAACACGGAACCTTAAGAATTAATAAACATTTAATATGGTTCAACCGTGAACTTATAGCTGCGCATTACGCTTTTGCCTGTATAATAGCATCATAAAAGCAGGAACGGATACTACTGTTACGCGATCGGAGTAAGTGCAGATGTCAAAAATGCCTTTCCTACAGCCTCTAGCAGCATGGTTCCTCAAGAGCATTTTAGTGGTAGTCAAATATGGTAATTGCTGTATAAAGGCGTAGACAAAATGCCTTCTTACAGCCTCTAGCAGCATGGTTTCTTAAGAGCATTTTAGTGGTAGTCAAATATGGTAATTGCTGTATAAAGGAGTAGACTTATACCACTCTACTGCCGCTGCTTAAAAGAGTCACTGTGAACTGTACAGCCAATGGTTTTAGAGTGGTGCACACTTAGATTCATTTAATGCAAAAAGTTACACATCGGTTCACCTCGACTCTGTTACACAGTTTTTTAGCGTCTTTTTCAAAGCTGCTTAACGGCGTTTTACTAACACACGTGAACACCAAAGGTGTTGCGAGATCCTCATATAACTCAGAAATGCTGCATTTGGCTGTGAATTGGCTACACACAATTACCACTATACTGTTTTAGTCTGCATATTAGAATTGTCGTTAGCTATTCTAGGGCACATTTAGCAATATTGGAACTTTATGCAGGTACATATAATAACGCGTGAACTCTTGTACAGCCATGGGAATTAATTCAGGATTAAAACGGTTTACATAGGTTCCTTTTGAATGTCGCCATGTTGCTGCTACCTTAACCTTAAAAACCATGTTATTGTTTCTGTCATGATTTCTGCCTTTTTGCTTTTTGAATTACACGTTAAAATTACAGATATTCTAATATGAAACAAAAACTTTGCATAATTGTTTGCAAGTCACATAAAAATGCATTACATAATATTTGGCGTGTTACTCGTCTTTCCCGATACTGATAGTTAAAAACGAGATATTTTCGAGGCGCGTAAAAATTTAGTCATAAATACATATAAACATTCTCAGTAAACTTGCATTCCCAGGTATTTTCACAGACTGTTACAACTGTACTTACCAAAACTACACAATGCACCAGCTATTTTACACTTCACACCGTGCGGCCATTTTCTTTATTTTTCGCCACCATTGAACGAATGGCAATAATCTTACACGGCTGACAGGTCCACAAAAATTTACTAGGGAATATTTCAATATTATTCACACGGCTGATGATATGAAGGTTTATGTGAACCAAAAGCGTTATTTAAGAGTATATGTTACCTTATCCTTACTACTTAGTCTGTATAACAGGACACTCGTATTCTGTTAAACAGCTGATAAACAGCCGTGTAACCCAGAATAGTTCCAATATAGTGCTACTATAATTCTTTTAAGTAGAAATGTGAACTAAATTAGAACGAAAGGCTGTATAATTTGTGCCCAAATAAGGGTTATATCGGTGTTTACAGCGCTGTCAACACCATTATAACTCTTTATTAATCAAGGATAGGACAAACGCCCGTCATTTTGAAAACTTAACCCTGTTCTGTACAGTAGAGACTTCCTTATATTAATAAAAAAAATTAGGTACTAAATAAGAATAAGAATAGTTTATTCGTGACAATACAAAACAAAGGACAAAAGTAATGTTTTTTAAATTTATTTTAAGTACCATAATTTATATGTTTCCAGTGACAAATTATTCAAATGACGATGATTAAGGCGATAAATCACTTTCGCCAATGGAAAAGAATGACCACCATTTTTTCCAAATTTTAAAATAAAAATTAATTAATAATTATTTAATTTTAATTTTAAATATCATTAGGAAGTCTCTACTGTACAGAACAGGGTTAAGTTTTCAAAATGACGGGCGTTTGTCCTATCCTTGTTTATTATACAGCTTTGGGTGTTGTGTGTCCACACCAAAAGTGGACTTTTGTAATGCTATTTGTGTTTCTTGGGATAAATATAATGCGCCTGTTTAGTTTATAATAATATGGTTTCAAAAAAAATACGAATAGTAATCTTAAGGCTTTTCTGCAGCGAGATCAGTGATTCGAAACATGATTAAGCAATTTTTGCTGGATAGAAAAAATTAACTAAAATGGCCTAAAGTCTAAATGAGGTTATCCGCAGCAGAACCAAGGTAACCGATATAGCCCTCCGAATCGCTAAACTTAAGTGGCAGTGAGCGGGGCACATTGCACGTAGAACCGATGGCCGTTGGGACGGAAAGGTTCTCGAGTGGCGACCACGTACCGGAAGGCGCGGCGTGGGTAGGCCCCCCCACAAACAAGGTGGACAGATGACCTTGGAAAGGTTGCGGGAGTCCGCTGGATGCGGGTTGCGCGGGACCGGTCACTTTGGCACTCTTTGGGGGAGGCCTATGTCCAGCAGTGGACGTCTTTCGGCTGATATGATGATGATGATGATGATAGGTCTATAATACGCTTAAAATATTCGTAATAAATTATGCACAAAAGCTAAAAATATTAAAATTACTTATAAAACTCGGCAATATCATGTTTGACAGAACTCAGTGATTGCTTTTTTAATTATTTAAACGGATAAAAAATTAAAATTAAAAAACATGATATACGCGCTTCCGAGCACGCACTTCCATCTCGCTCACGCTTATGCTCAATGAGAGGGAGAGAAGACCATGAACCTACGGCGCCTTAATAAGTTGAGGAAGCAAGATCAAAATAATCAAAATATCCTTTAGAACGGTCTCAACCCTTGAAAACTACTGCCTGCTAATAAGGCTTATACAGGGTGAGCAATCCAAATGGGTCAGTATGGCGGTTTTGGAAACCATAACAGATAGCGAAATCTTGGCTTAGGAACCATGACGTTGATTTTAGTAAAAAAAAAACTGCATTCATATACTTACAAAAATACGTGTACTCGGCCCAGGAATCGAACCTGGACTTTTTGAAAAATTAAATTTCGTTATTTTCCTTTGAATATCGGTTATGTAGCTCTTAAATAGTAAATGTTACTAAGAAACATGATATCTAAAACTAATAAAATGCATTGTTTTTAAACAACGAAGTTTTATTTTTCAATACTTCAGGGCCGCCGCCGGCCCTTTGACTTTGTATGGGGAAGTTTTAATATTGTTTAAGTAATCGAACGAAATCTTATGTAATTATCTTTGTGTTGTGTTTTTGTTCAATTACTTAAACAATATTAAAACTTCCCCATACAAAGTCAAAGGGCCGGCGGCGGCCCTGAAGTATTGAAAAATAAAACTTCGTTGTTTAAAAACAATGCATTTTATTAGTTTTAGATATCATGTTTCTTAGTAACATTTACTATTTAAGAGCTACATAACCGATATTCAAAGGAAAATAACGAAATTTAATTTTTCAAAAAGTCCAGGTTCGATTCCTGGGCCGAGTACACGTATTTTTGTAAGTATATGAATGCAGTTTTTCTTTTTACTAAAATCAACGTCATGGTTCCTAAGCCAAGATTTCGCTATCTGTTATGGTTTCCAAAACCGCCATACTGACCCATTTGCATTGCTCACCCTGTATACAAAAAAACTCCTCGTAAATAATGATATTGAAAATGTACGCAAAAGGTGAATGTCGTGACTTTTGCTAACAGGAACGAATTAAGATTGATTGCCCTAAGTGCACTGTGGAAGAAGCGGAATGCGACTCGTCTTAATCTATTTAGATTTACAACAACTTATCCTGTTGCCCTTTAGCGAGTGCTGGTAATGTCAACTGTTTAGATATGACTGTCTTTAAAGGTCAGCGCAAAAAAATCAATACCAGTATGGCTTCTTTTTTGTGTATTTAATAACGAGCTTCTGCCCGGGACTCCATCCACGTGGACCTCGTTTGTATCGTAGCTCGATAAAACTTTCACCCCCCAATTTCACCCCCTTTGGGGATGATTTACGGAATAAACACTATCATTATGACCTTCGCCGGGACTCAAACTATCTCTATACCAAATTTCATCTTTTTTTTTTTCCCCCCTACTAGCTTGCTAAGTTGGGCCCCGAAGGGGGCCTTAACTAATTGCCGAACCAAATTTCATCTAATAATTTAAGCGTGAAGAAGTAAAAGACACATTTATTAAGTACCTACTTTCAAGCTGCGTTATTTCAGTTATTTGTGAGCAGAACCCGATATTTAAGTGATTCGTTGATTCAAAATGATTATAGTTTACTTTAATTAACTGAATTTAATTTATATTAAACTGGATTTAGTCCGGTGCGGTGTTGCTCAGTCCAAGCCATTCCATATCATCATCATCATCATTTCAGCCGAAAGACGTCCACTGCTGGACATAGGGCTCCCCCAAAGAGTGCCACAATGACCGGTCCTGCGCCACCTGCATCCAGCGGACTCCCGCGACCTTTACCAGGTCGTCAGTCCACCTTGTGGGGGGCCTACCCACGCTGCGCCTTCCGGTATACTAATGTAAAACAAATAAATAATCAACAACTGTTAAAAATAAACTTGTAGTATTTATTAACCCTTAATTTGGCAGGGTTAAAAATACTGTACACTTACTTTGAAAAAATGTAGGAACTTATTTTTCTACTGAGTTTCACAAATTTTAAATCTTATGTTGTTCTTTGCATGATTACGAGTTAGGGGAAAATTGTTTGTTGTGCTGGCAACACTGACATCTGTCAGTTGTGAACCAAAATGGCGAGCAAGCGGTCCACGCTTCGTTCTGTCCAGGTATTTATTGTGTTTATTGATATTTTTACGCGTAAATTGAATGGCTGATGCATTATTTTATATTGTGATATCCTAACTAATATTTTACAATGAATATCTATCCGTCAAATTAAATATATTGAGCGTAACAAGTACGTAAACACGTGTGTACAGTATTTTAGTCAAAACTTTATGTATGGCATAATGGTGTTCTAAGAACTAGTACAGTATTTTAGACAAAACTGTATGTAGTGCATAATAGTTTTCAAAGAACTAGTACAGTAATTTTGACAAAAATTCATGGTGTGAGAATTAGATTTGGTGTGATTAGTGAAGTATTTTTAACAAATAACTATGCTGTGGCATCAATTTTTTGGTATTTTTGTTGGGTTGCCATAATTATTTGCTATGATTGAGGAGTGAGAATATCATTGTTTTACTTTAAAACTATTCACTAGCACATACTAACTTCCCAGTTTTCTTTTTTTTTTCTATAATCTTGAAAATACCGTTTATAATTTTGCCTGGGGATGGCTTAAGTTGCAAGTGCTTTTTTTGTTCTTTTTAGGGCTTGCGGTCCAAACGAATATTAGCTTTAGTGCCTAATATAAATGCAGAGTCTGAAGTAAGCGGGTCATCGAACTCTGATGACGAAATTCAAGAAAAAAATACTTTTGCCGAAAGAGGCAATTTACCATCCTCGTCGAGTGCTCCGTCAATTGCTTCGTCGTTAGAGAGATTAAATATTAGTTCACCATTTGAACAACTCGACGAGGACGAAGACTTACCGGATAATTTGTCCAAAGACGTTGATACGACGGGTTCCCTTCCGCAAGTTACGCAGGATCCACCTTCCGATACTGAAAGTCTAAACTCTAATCCACCACCGTCATTATCTTGCCTTCCTTCGGTGTCATCAATTCAAGACCCCCCATCAGTGACTACTTCATTCATTTTGGACCAAGTCGAGACAGCTAGCCCTCTAATTTCTATTCCTCAAAGGTCTCGTCATTCACGTCCCACTCCGTCATCAGGGCAAGCGTCCAATGTTACACCCAATACGCGATCAAAGCGTGCAAAACAGCAGAGTGCAGCACCGAAACGTGTAGCCAAAAAGAAAAAAATGAACATTCATTTTAAATGGACCAACAGACAATTTCAATATCGAGCAGAATTAGGGGATGATCATTTCCGAAGTCCCCTTCCTGAAGGAAACAAAACTGCTCTAAACTATTTCCTTGATTTTTTTTCACAAGAAATGTTTGAAGAAATATGCCTCAATACGAACTTGTATTCTGTGCAAAAAAAAGGCAATTCGATAAAATTAACAGTCGAAGAACTGAAAAATTTCTTGGCTATCAAGATTATGATGGGAATAGTAAGCATGCCATCTTACCTTGATTATTGGCACACCGAAACAAGGTATCCGGCGATCGCAGATATTATGACTCTGAAACGATACCAGCTAATTAGGCGTTACATCCACTTTGTGGACAACAATAATGCTAACGATGACCCATACTTTAAAATTAGCACTTTGGTAGATAAAGTACGCCAAAATTGTCTTGCTGTCGAGGAAGAAAAGCAATTCAGTATTGACGAAATGACAATACCTTATAAAGGTACCAAAGCCGGTAAAAAAAGACAGTATACATACATAGGTACATATTTAGGGACGCTAATTGATTGTAACATCTGTATGTACCATATGTTTCTGGTGAATAAACGACATTCATTCATTCATTCATATAACCCAAGAAAACCCAGGAAGTGGGGGTTTAAAAATATTGTTAGAGCTGATGCATCAGGTTTTATATACGACTTTTTTATGTATGTGGGTCAAGATGAATTTGAAGACTGCCATTTCACCGAGGAAGAAGCAGCGTTAGGTTGGGGTGCCAAAGCAGTTTTACGACTTTGTAAAACTATAAAAAAGAAACCTTGCGTCGTATATTTTGATAACTTCTTTTCCTCCTTGGAGTTAATATACCATCTCAGAGATACGTATGGTATTTTCAGCCTTGGTACGATGCGATCTAATAGACTGCGAGATGCTCAAACCCATTTAAAGTCAGACAAGCAGTTGAAGGCTCAAGGCAGAGGTGCTTTTAGCCAGACAACCTGCAATGAGAAGAGAGTGGCACTTGTAAAATGGAACGACAATAAATGCGTTGTTTTGGCAAGCAGTTATGCTGATGCTTACCCTATGTCGACCGTAAAGAGATACTGCAAAATTAAACGACAGAAAATTAATGTGCAGTATCCAAACATTGTGAAGCATTACAATGCACATATGGGCGGCGTAGATTTGGCTGATATGTTAGTCGCTCTGTACCGCACTGAAATGAAAACGAGAAGGTGGTATCTGTCAATATTTTCACAGGTCATTGACATATGTGTCAACAACGCATGGTTGCTGTATAGAAGGGACAGCACTAGGAAAGGAATAAAGAAACCAATTTGTTTGAAACGATTCCGGCTACAGATTTTTCATGGGCTACTCAAAGCAGACAAGCGTGCATCAGCTTCAGTACAAACTGTACCGGATGTACTCGTAATTCGAAAACCCAACCGCATCCTTCCTGTTGATGACGTGAAATACGATGGTTTAGACCATTTACCGACCTTTTTGGACACATACGGCCGGTGTGCCTATTGCAAAAACGGAAGAACTGACGTACACTGTATTAAATGCAACGTGCGATTGTGTTTTGTACGAAAGCGTAACTGTTTGTACGCCTTTCATAAAAAATAAAGTTTTGGTGGACTTTTAATAATTTGATAACATTTTTCACGAAGTTCTTGTTTATTATGTCCTGTAATTTTGATTAAATAAGTAAAAATATACATTTTGCTTATATCATGTTTTATCCTAATATGCAATTTGTGAAGTATAATTGACACTTTAATTTGAGCTTTGTTTGAAGAACATTGGTTTTTGTCAAATATATTGCACATACGATTTTCAGGAAATCCTTCAGTGGATATTTTTATTTCTATTTTTTGGGGTCTCTTTATGACTAAAATAACAAATAAAAATGAATAAAAACTATTATTTCAAAAAAAATATTTCCTGCCAAATTAAGGGTTAAAGTAATAGAAACTCCACAACCGTCTGGGGGGGGGGGGGGGCACGTGCCCCTGTGCCCCCTCACCCCCTAAATCCGCCCTTGATATCGGTTACCTTGGTTCTGATGCGATCGCGCAGAGAAATTCCCAACATAGCCCTCTCCATTGCCCTTTGGGGTGATTTTGAGCCTTCTTATGAGGCCCATAGTAAGCGACCACGTTTCCGTGCCATACGTCATTACTGGCAAAACACTCACTGGCATTCCATATATTGATAAAATATCAGTGAGAGTCTGAGGTCAAATAAATATCAACATTAAAAAAATACCACTCCGTAAGTACGTTAAAGTTATTACAAAGTGAATGTACACCCAACCAGTCATGGTGGTGGGTGTACCGTAATGTTACACCTTTGATGATAACAATAAAATTAATGAAAAAGTAAATACTCCGAAAATTTCAACTTAATATGCAATTACCCAGTATAAATACAGATTGCTCAAATAGCTATCTATTTCGTGGTTAGAGAGGTAGTTAAGGTACTTGGGTATTTTATTTCGCATGCATATGTTCTTCTTTTTGATAGGTATTTATTACCAGCCTTTATGACTGTCTCAAATATCAATCACCAATGTAAGTACTGCAGGCATCGATTTCGTTCGGTGCGGAGAATGAAGCTTTTAGCGTACGTATTGATTACACAGATGTTTTTTTTCTTACCTGCCAATTTCCAACGGACTTAATATAACAAAGGATTTTTGCAGAATAGAAAATTTCGTAACGCATAACGTGTAATACTTTGAGATTTAATTATTTTCCATCAGCCATAAGGCACTCGAGGATAAAGCTGATTACATCCATTAGTTAGACCGAAATAATCCAAAACAATTATAAACAACCACTCCGACTGCGTTGACAGTGTGTTCGTGAAAGTCCATTTTTGATCGCTTTTATAAGGAAAAAGAAACATAATATGATAAACGCCTACAAATCATATAATGATATGACTAAATTTTGTAGAGAAGTAGATAGTCGTAATGTTTGTGATTCTGTAAGTTTGTACTTGTATGTAGGGGGTAATCACTGGACCTATTCATCCGCTTTCAAAAACCTTTCACCGGCATAGAATGGACCTCCGAGATGGACACCCGCGGCCCACACTGCGTTCTTTGTAATATGCGGGCGGTGCCGCGGGGGCAGCTGTGGTCTCGTATATTTTTAACCGACTTTAGAAAAGGAGACGTTTCTAAATTAGTCGGAATCTTTTATTTTTTTTGTATGTTCCCCTGAGTTGAAGACGCCTGGAGCGATTTGGAAAATATTTTTTTGTTTGTAAGGGTATCTTTCCTACCAGGACCCCGCCTATTAGCGGGCGCTTACGCCGTAGTCGCTTTCCGCTACATACGAGAAAAACTACGGGATCGGCTACGAGCGTAGCGCGTAGCGATTCCCGGCAGTGAATCTGTTAAAAACTGTGTTGAGACGTTGACTTGGAACTAAACGACAACAAGACGATAAATATGATATACTATTCGATGGCGCGGAATCCCAGATTATCCTAAACTATAAATAATTATAAGTTAAGCAAACACATTACAATGCCATTAGCCTTGGACGTAAAGTGCGGTTTAATACATTGCTCTTGTGCTCATGTATGTACGAGTATGTGTACGTATAGGTACCAGTGGCGGCGCGAACATGTTGATGGGCAACCCGGAACATTATGAAAGAGTATAGAGTTTAAAAATAAAATCGGCTTGTATGGGAGCTCCGCCGCTGGTAGGTACAGTCAACACACACGCATCCTACCCGCTCACTTGATTTCGAACTTTAAAAAAGGTAGCCCAAATTACTTTTTATCAAGGCATCCCATACTTCGCTTGTCAACCACAGTTGCCACAATCAGTGTAGGGATGCGCGAAATTGCCAACTGTGGATGCCACATGCAAGCGAGTAGCTACTAATATCAATGTGAAAGTTTGTTGTAAGATGGAGATGGAAGGCATATGATAGGCATATCACGGGCATGACATATTTATAGTTAATCTGGATTGAAACCAAGGGTACTTTTTATCCCGAAAACGCAATAAGTTGCAATTAGGGATAGATGTTGAGTTGTTGATAGTTACAGAGGTGGGAAAGTTCAAAATCAAGTTTAAACGCTAGTTGTACGTAACAAATCCTATTAATTATATTCAGCATGCTCATATACAGTGCAGTGGTAGGTACTAAACCGCATCAGGGGTATTTCTCTAAAAAGTCTAATATTTCATTATATAAAATCAGAATGAAACTGCAAATTACGTTAATGGAACTTTGTCTGTGATCCTAGTAAATGCATTTTAATATCAAAGTTGCATCTTACGGTCACGTGACCTCCTACGCTCTACCCCTGTGGCGAGTTTAACAATTATTCCCCATCCTTAAAAAATCGCGTAAAAAAAAAAAAAAAAATCTTACTTTTTTCTTATCAGAACACGATACCTGTTATACCCTTGATCGGTTTACACCCCATTTTTGGTACACTCTGTATATCCTCGAACTGTCCAATGGATCAAAGACTTATTGTAGTCAGTAATTGACTAGCTCGACTATTCATAATAGGATTAATTGTTACTCGCTGACATTATTAACTAAAGTTTTGTGGTTTCGTATTTCGTAAGCGATATGTAAAAAGTAAAGGTCACGGTCACTGAGGTTTATGTTCTATTGAGATTTTGTTCTAATCTGAATTGGACAATTGAGGTACTTACTGGTCATGTTTTCGGCTCGCGTGTTGCTGAGAACCCAGGCGAGCCGCGGGAACCATACAATACAATACAATACAAATACTCTTTATTGCACACCGTAAAACACGAAACAAATAGACATAACAACTTATAAAAAAAAATAGATGTTAACAACAGGCGGTCTTATCGCTAAAGAGCGATCTCTTCCAGACAACCTTTAGGTAGCGGAGAAATAGCAACAATAAATTACAAAATAGGTAGGTGGCAAAATTGGAAGTAACCGAACTTACAACATACCCAATTACATTAATAATAAACATACACATATAAAGCATACAAATAAACATACATAAATTCCTACATAAATACTTATACATATAGTGTTAACCATAGAGACAGAAATACAGAAAAATAGTAACTAAGTATGAGGAATCATGGCAGAGACGGATAGTGCTCCTTTAGGTGAGCTTTGAAAGTAGCGACAGACTTAGCACGCCTCAAGTCCACGGGCAGATAATTCCAGAGTCGAATGGCTTTGAATGTAAATGAGCAGTTATAGAATCTTGAAGAGGAGGGCGGGACACTGAGAAGAAGATTTTGGGATGACCTGGCCGACTTGACAAAATTGAATCGTTCTTTGAGGTAGCTGGGTGTAGCGGGATGAAACAGAACATTATACAGAAGGGTCAGGACATGAGCGTTACGACGATAACGAATAGGTAGCCACTTAAGCTGAGAGCGAAAATAAGAGACATGGTCATACTTGCGTAACCCAAATATGAAACGTATGCAGACGTTTTGAATGCGCTCAAGCTTATTAAGTTGGTCTTCAGTGAGATCGAGGTAGGTAATATCAGCGTAATCTAATATAGGGAGGAGTAGTGTCTGAGCAAGCGCAATTTTGGTAGGAATGGGAAGAACCATCTGATATAAGTACTTTTTTTTTTGTCTCTTTGATCTTGCCAGAAAGCAGTCCCCGCGAAGGATACAGGCGACTCAATCCGCGATTACTGTATGGTAAATGATTTCTAATGGAATAAGTGATTCTGTGTATGAATGATGAGTATGGTTGTAATGGATGATGGGTGAAATGAAGAATGAACTATGTGCCATTTTACTTTTTCAGGTTATTATCTGATATACTGGTAAAATATTTTTTGAAATCTGATGACAGTGATGAGTAGTTCCGGAGTATGCCTCCTACATATGTACATACTTATATCCTCACAGACTTTTCCTAAATATTAAACGAGCGAGCGATGCGAACACAGTTCTCCGTTTCAGCTTGGGCCAAAATTATTTCCTATGTCGGGATGTCCAGAAGTCTAGACGCCGTATCATGGTCGGCCTTATCACACGATAAGTGACAAGATAGAGCGTCCGTCACTGGCTGACACCGTTCGATAGAATGAGACGACGCTCCTATCAATATCAATATTTAGGAAAAGTCTGTGCCGATTCTCTTGAAAATTTGTGAGCAGAATCAATAATTATATACTAGTAGTTTTCTTTATTCGGAATTGAAAACAAATGTTTTTGACATAAATACCTGCTCGTTCTTTGTAGTTCTACAGCGCACAGAGCCACTTGTATTAGTATAGATTAGTACGACACATTCAACGCATATATTATGAACTCACTTCTGAATTCCCAAAAAGGGTAAGCAAAGCATATGAAATTTAATTTTCAGCTTCACCCTAGCAGTTATTTTACCGATGGAGAAACTGTGAAAAGTCATTCATTAGTTGCTAGCCCATCGGCACTCACGTTAAATCCTATTTACGAGCGTGGGGGGGGGGGAGTTATATACACCTTTTTAACATGAATTTATTCTGCAATCTACACAGGGCAAAGTCCACTGAGTCCACACGTACTAACGCTGACAACTCAATTAACTCACGCAAGTTTCTAAGTCCGCGCCTACTAGTACTGACACAGCTACACTTTACTGTTACGCACTAGACCACTTCACTTTCCACTACTTGTTTCCACTGTACTTCTTCTTCCAGTTCCCACCCGATACTACTCCCTTAGTATCCCACTGAACTCCACTCCGAAGATTCCACTCAGATTACTCACGCTTTCTAGACTGACTTCCGAATATTCTAGACCTTATTTCCGATTTTAATTTCGTTGTTCATCTCATTACTGATTTGTTTTGAGTAGCATCATAGCATGGACTTTTTCTAGACAATCGTGCTATGTCCACGTTTCTCGAATATTCCAAGCCCATACATTTGTCTATAAATGTCCGTAAGCATCGAATGTTCCATTCGCTTATTTTCTCTACAACATTCCATGCTGCTATTCGTTTTGAAAATGTACTCACTATCAATTTAAAACACAAAAAGTGCTGGGCTCGAACCCAGGAACATCGACTCCAAGACCGCCGTCTGTACCGCGGGGCTACGATGACTTTTTACGATACGGCGAATTCCGAAATACATTGTCGCCGTGTCACTATGACAACAAAACTGTTATTGACCCGCCCGCCGTCGTAACAATATAATATAATCCATCCATCCCCCTAGCATTATTCCCGGTTGTACCCTAAAGGAGCCCTGGATCCGCTTTGACACTAATCCCAAGATTTGGCATGGGCACTCGTTTTACGAAATGGACTGCCATCCGACCTTCCACCCAGAGGGAAAACTATACCTTATTGGGATTAAACCGATGTTTATGCCCTCACGATGTTTTCCTTCATACGATTTTTCGCATGTTATTAGCGAGCGTAGCGTTTACAAATGTCAGTGAATGTGTTAAAAGAAAATGTCCGCTCCGCGCGTGGCCAAGCGCAGCCTGCGGTGCACTACGTACACAGCTAGTGCAGTAACTAATAACGAGTGGAACTAATTGGGCCCGGCTCACATGTGCTACGAATCCGCAACAACGCTACGTATATGTGTGTTCCATGATGTGTGTTGCTGCTTTATACTTCAGATTCAATTTTAAGTGTCGGCAGGAGTTTTAACGATTTCGTTGAAATTGTTCTTACGAGTAGTACGAGTATTTGACATGAAATATAGAGGCTCTCTGACCCGGTCAAGAGGAAAAGTCTGAGAGATGTTTTGGGTAAACTCCGGAATCCCATCTCTGATTTCATTTCTTTTTACAAGCTTTTATTTAGTTTCACCTGTCCAGGTGTCTGTCTGTCTGTCTGTCTGTAATCAAATCTTGCAAATTAAATTTGACCCACTTCCCAGCGACCGATTAAGCTGAAATTTTGGGTATAAGTATAGTTTGGATGACAGTTCAATATTATGCTACCATCGAGCTGATCTGATGATGGAGACAGAAGGTGGCCATGGGAATTCAGTACTTAACCGACGTCACCCCGTTGAGTTTGGGCTCGATATAATCGTCTTAATGAGTAGTTCATGATAGTATACAGAAAAGTACAGTCGGCAATAAAAGCTTGTACCAAAAATGAAATTATTGACAGAAGCTTGGACTTCCTGAATAGTTCTAGGCTGTATTTTATCCCGTAGGATTGCCTGCGTTTTTTACAATACGCGGGCGAAGCCGCGCGGGCATTTAGTAATATTACAAAGAGGAAAATTTTGTGAGTTTGTAGCTTTGTTGTAAGTTTGTGTGTAATAGGAAATCTCCGGAACTCCTAATGCGATTTAAAAAAATCTTTCACCTGCGTATAGAATGGAATTTCCGGGTGGTCATAGGCTATGTTTAAACCCGCGGGTTAGCCTGCGTTCTTAGCAATACGCGGGCGAAGTCGCGCGGTCAGCTTGCATGGCATACAATGAAAATTACATTCTCATGGTGGTCTTTAACCAGTGATGTGCAAAAAATCATAATATTGGGGATGCAATTTTTACCACTGGGTTTTTTCAAAAAACTTATGTACTTACGGATCATCATTTGATATTCAACAGTGGCTTTTCGGTGAAGGAAAACATCGTGGGGAATCCGGTCTAATCTCGATGAGGTCTAGTTTTCACTCTGGGTTGGAAGGTGGGGTGGCAGTCGCTTTCGTAAAACTAGTCGCTACTATACGCTAAATCTTGGGATTAGGTGCTAAATCGGACCCCAGGTTCGTTTAGGGCACAACCGGGACAAAACGGTAGGAGAATGGATGTGGATGTCGATGTGATTCTTTATGACATTGATGTACGATTGAATTTCACCTGGTCTGTGGAAATGGTATTTTTACGATACCTGTGTACTAATGTACCAATATTTCAAGCCAGACAAATCCACGGATTCTCTACATGATTGCGAAGCACAAAAATGAAAGAAATAGATATTCCTTCCATGTATTACCTAGTAGAGGTAGTTGATCAATAAATCAGTATCAAATTTAAAGCCTTAATTTACTTTCATACTTGGTAACGTTTGTATTTTACATAGTAGTACATACTTTGAGGTAAGTAATCCAATAAATGTCAATTAAATACAAGTTTATACAATCGATCGATCATCCGGATTCAAACATACATACCAAAATTTCAAGTTACATACGTAGATACCGGTAAAGGGGTCGGCCTCTGCCTAAATGATGAAAATATTCGTCGTCATCTGTTTCATCGAGTTATGGCAGGCGTTGTTAATTGCCGAGACGCAAGCATGCAGGTATGACGCCGAGGATTTACGGAGACAGAAGTACAATTCCTCAAGGCGTTCTAATTTCAGTTAGGAATGAACGCTCGTTACTCGTCGTCTTAGAGATGGTTATACATATATGATCATCTAGGGAACGTCTGTTTTAATGCTAATTAGTCTCAACTCAAGCAACTTACTAGCACAATTAACTGCCTGATGTGTGTTTAGGAAGGAACGAGCGTAAATACTTGTAATTACGTTGATTTCACAAACAAATATACAATTACCGTATTATGTCATACAAATATTTTTACCTCTTTTAGAGTGAAAAATTATAGTAAATGGCAGAATGTGTCTCCTTTTACTTGGTCTAAACAAGTCATGTGAAAAACACTACGTTTTAAAAGCTCTCTAGAATTAAATACATTGTTCTCGAACCCTTTGACGGTTTTTTGGATGGCGAAGCGCACTGTTCATGTAAATAGGAAACTTTTTTTATTCAGTTTATAACTTTTCATGTATAAACGCTTATTGTATAACCCGTGAATATGTCCACGACTGTAAGCAAATCTTCCTATGGTCAAAGTTTCAGAATAAAATTAACTAATTCCAAACTTTCATCACCTTAGATGAAATCCAGATAAACTATGGTACACAATGTCCTGATTGTTATTAACGCCTAAACACACGAGCGGCGTAATTGCCAGGGCCGGGCACCTAGGCTGGTATTTACAATGGTCACCGACAACTCGCCTGAGGAGGACCAATGTGAGTCTGAGCTACGATTACGCGCAGTTGTCACGAATCTCAGGGTCAAAATACACTAGAACAGAGTCGTGAGTTGAATCAAGACAGGTTGTGAATAGCAAAGCTGCACATTAATAAGGGTGGAAGGGTCGCGGGGTGACATTTTGCGCCCTTTATTTGTCGTTAGCTGACACTTAAATATCGTCCATGTTTTACTTTAATGGTCTGAGGAGGAAACTCTACCAATTACTAACTTTGAGGAACACATTGTAACCCATAAATCTTGTCGATTAGATTTTCGTTGTAAAAAAAATTTCCCGTATTCAGTTAGCTGCTTTATTTTCTGCTATCAGGGAAAACGAGCTGTTAGAAATATCTCTAATTAAACTATGAGAATAAACCCTGGAAAACCACAGACCGGAACCCGTATGTGTTATTAAATTAACAATCAAATTTAAAGCTAAGTGTAAGTAACAACATGAACTCTAAAGGAATAGCCAAAATGTAAAATGCCCCCAACGGTTCGTCTTCTCTGACTTATGTCCCTCGCATTTTTCAGAATTGCAACGATTTATTAGATACATACATATTACCCAGGATTTAAGAATATTTTAGAATCATAATAAACTCAATCATGAGATATTGCATCAAAACTAACAGAATTGTTAATCCCAAACAACTTTTCTAGTATAGATTTGCAAAGCTCAAGCTGTACCTAGAAGTAAAATATGACCAATTGTTCATTTTCTCTTAGAGTAGAATCAAAAATCTATGCCCGACTTTTTCCGGCACAGCTGAATTAGACTTATGAATCTTTCATAGCAGGTTGACCATCATTTACATATTGCGAACAGGCCTTGAATGCGGGGAAACTTTATCTAAAATTGTACAAAGAAAATAAAATCCGAAAGCGGAACAATTCATCGAGAAAACCTACGGCTCGGTTGGTACGGGTTAATGGTTTAACGAAGTGTTCATTGTTAAAATTCTTATTTAAAATTGGAGACTGGCTTGGCAGTAGCAACCCAACTGCAAAATACATTAAATAAGTAGATCCATAGGTAGTTTAGGGAATACATACTTTAGGGAAGGTAGGTTTCATGCATGTCTCAATTGAATTTGTAGGTATCTACTTATTTATCTCAATGGTGTTGAGAGTGGTTTAATGGTGGCCCCGCCAACACCTCGAACTCCGAAGTAACTAAAGATGAAGAAGATGAAGAAGATATTAATCTACTATTTTTTTTCGATAATTAGTGTGTCACTTATTATTTGTAGAATAATCCTAGGAGACTGTTATATGTTATTCAAGGATAGGACAAACGCCCGTCATTTTGAAAACTTAACCCTGTTCTGTACAGTAGAGACTTCCTTATATTAATAAAAAAAATTAGGTACTAAATAAGAATAAGAATAGTTTATTCGTGACAATACAAAACAAAGGACAAAAGTAATGTTTTATAAATTTATTTTAAGTACCATAATTTATATGTTTCCAGTGACAAATAGTAGCCAAAGCCAGTAGTAAACAAAGTCATTGAAATCAAGTAGTGTCTAATGCGATGATAGAAGAATAGGTAATTTATTGATAAATGTGTTGAAGTACATTAAATTATAATATTTTGAGTAAACTTCTAAAAAAAGAAAAATATCATTAGGAAGTCTCTACTGTACAGAACAGGGTTAAGTTTTCAAAATGACGGCCGTTTGTCCTATCCTTGGCTTATTATAAATGAGCACTTCGCTTAACATAGGTACCTACTTCGAAAAAAACTACTTGCAATTATTTAAGAAACTATTATCTATTAACACAAAACTTTCCTTCATCAAAATTTCTCGTTTCCCCAGTTTTGGACAGTCTACATTCGTCTTACGGTTACGAATGCCTCCAATGTTTTAACACACCTACAACCGCCAGGAACATCACCGAAAATATTCCCAGCATAAATCTCGTTGTCGACGTCGACTTTCATTGAAGAATATTTCATGATTCTCACGAAAGGATTATGTAAATCAATAAATAAAATATTGCTCGAAAGTAGACGCGGGAGAAAAATTGGATGTCGCCTTGAGGAAAAAGTTCCCCCGAACGAGCAGGAATTCCATAATATTGTCCAATAAGAATGCCTCCGCGCAGTGTTTCGAGGTGACGCTCAGCGAGAAAGCGATTCTGAATCTGATCCCGATTATCTCATAAAAGTTTGTTGGTAAGAAGATGCGTATTATATGGCAGTATTTTGATGTTTTCGTAATTTCCAGAGAAACAAGTTTTTCACAATTGAGACTGAAATCTGACGGCTATAAATACATATTCTTCTTAATAAGTGCCTGTAGAACGATTGTTGTAAATATTAGTAGGTACTTATAAGGTAAACGTCCGAGTGCTCGGCGCTGTACTAGTATATGGCATGGGCACTCAAAGAGACATGGCTTACATTTGAATGAAGAATAATCCTCTTAGTTCGAATTTAACCCTTTATTTTTAAATTTTAATTTTATTTTTATATTGCTCTGACATAGAGTGCCCATGCCATATACTAGTACAGCGTCGAGCACTCGGACGTTTACCTTATAGTCCGAAAAAATCTCATAACTAAGATTTCCGCCTCTTTCAATGCTTCCAGGTCAATGGGCATTTCAACAAAAACGAAATGTCGAGACGCATTAAATATAATCACAATTACCAAAGACCCTTTTTTTCTCATAAAATTGACTTACGTCACATTGTTACTTAGAAAATCGCTTTCCGAGTTTTCATATTTACATAAAGTGTGCACCGTCTATATTAGTCATGGTACATGAGCTTCAACTACTTTGCAAATAATGTATGGCGTCAGAGGATGGCCTACAGTGCAATTTGATGATCTGATATAGGTTGATAAGGGGAAACACAGAGCAGAAACGTTTAGATTATTTAGCAATAGGTTTACACTGCCTAATTGTAACTCTGCACGATAGTATGAAATAAGGTGCTGTTGTTCTTTAAATAATTTTTGAGAGAATTATTATGTCAGTAATTATTTTGGTTGAAGGTGAAAGTAGCCTAAGTCTAAGAACACTAAGAAAAAACTCAATATGTTACGAGTTCTTGCTTAAATTATGATACTTTACCATCATGCTTTTCACGTGTTCTTAGTTTAGTAAATACATTCACAACAACTACAAAGATCGTCAATAAACATTTGACAAAATTCGTCAGCAACTGGATCTATTACTAAATTGGTAAAGCCATCTGCCCGGACAGGAATTAAGATGATACAAGTTTAAATCCCGCTACAACGATTTTTTTTCATTGTGGTTGACTTTTGTTTTAAGAATTTGATATTGTGTTTCCTTGCTAATGTTTCGCTCCACAGCACCAGACAATCTAATTCGGACAATGAAGCCACTCAATTAAAAACATATCTATCTACATCTCGTTCACACACAAAGCCTTGTTTCGTATCGATGATCCGGTGAATGGGGTTGGTTGAAACAATAGCCATTAACCTCGGGAACAATGTCAATGGCGCAACCTGCAATGCAATTTATGCATAAGGTTACTGACATCGTGCTGGAGGTATATTTTGCTTCATTATTTCGCATCGGAATAAACAAATATTAGGAGACCGTCTTACACAAATTAAACATCAATAAAATTAGTGTTATGGGTACTAGACAACGATGTTTTTAAATATTTAATATATATAAACACTTAAATACATATAATCCAAGATTCGGAAACAAATATTCGTATCAAATATCACACAATTATTTGCCATTACCGGGATTTGTACCTAGGAATATAGGTTACACAGGCATGGCCACTACCCACCATTATAACAATAGTAACTATAAATCACTCGTAACTAGGACAAATTGGGTTGGTACCCGTTAATTCGCTGCTCTGTCGGGCAGATTCTGTCCGTTATAGCACCCCTCGTGTAAACATTGAGCACATTTCGGCTTAGGTGACCTAACGAGATTCCCTAATGGACGTTTGCTGTCGCTACTGTCCTGTTGGTTGCTGTCGGTGGCAAATTAGTGTTAAATTAAACTTCTATGGAGAAAATAAAGTAAAGTAATCAACAATAATACTTGATAAAGGTATTTATCTATGTATTTCTCAATTAATAGAGAGAAGAGCACGAGAGAGAGCCGAGAGGCGCCAAAACAAAAATCTAAATTTATCGGTTCGTTCTTTCAATAAAAAAAATACATGTGGGGCATCATATAGTCAGAGACCTTGTTAGTGCGTCCTCTTGATCTCCTATCCGGTATTGGAACATCTTGTGGCTGAACGACGTATCCACATTGCTTTACTTTCCCAGTCTGTATAGGGAAATAAACTATTATACTTGCTTAAGTTGGGAAATGTAACTGTATCTACAGACATATAAAAGAGAAAATATCCTGAGAGGCCTGACTGACAATTCTCTCTTCATTAGTAGGTTAAAGGAAAAGTTCAGGCCGCAGGAGGCCTTTTTCCAGGCTTTTAACGTGACACACCTTTTGATAGAAAGTGACATATCACACATGTGATCATGACATGACACTTTTAACTAGAGAACTGTAAAGAGCCAGATACGGGTCATATCATTTTCTAAGTATTAACTTTACATTGTCACAGGGGTAATTTTGCCGGTTTGCGGTCATATAATTTATTGTGCAGGTTTGCGACCACTTGGACGCATTACTGAACATGAATGATATTTTCTCTATTTTTTTGTAGATTCCTATTAAAACTTTCACTGCCGTAGTCGCTTTCCGCTACTTACGACGAAAACCACGGGACCGGCTACGAGCGCGTGGCGTGTAGCGATTCTTGGCAGTGAATGTGTTAATGTATGACTACTAAAATATTGCATACGTCTGGCTGTATACATGTGTATAAATACATGTAAAGTAGACAGGGCAATTTCTTGCATTCAACTTCGCAATTGAATTTACTCATTTCGAATAAGCTCTAATCTTCATTGGTCGTTTCGAGAATTTAATAAGGGACGCAAAATAAAACAAAAGCACCACAAAATTAAATTATAGGTACTTGTAATCGTTTTAATAAGGACAGAACTTAACTTAATATAATGCAATAATAGAGTCCATACAATCTGAGCTATTAAATTGCCTCATTTTATTGGATGAATATCATTCACTTTAAGTATCTGAATCAACCAGATAAATTGACGCCTGGCAACACATTTTTTAAGTGGTCTTAACGACCACTGGAGTGAAAATAACTCTATCTCTACGTATGATTTAGACTCAAAGGTATGGATGAAAATAAGTTTAGCTTATTTAAATGTACAGTCAAGGTCGCCAATATGTATATACCTAAAGTTGCAAAATATGTATACAACAACCTTCGTAGTAATAAGGTCTGTATACATATTTCTGTAAGTTTGTGCTGTGTACATATTGGTGACCTTGACTGTACTTATGTTTTTATTTCATGAATAAATAATAAATATAAGATATGTAACAATAAAACGATTTTTCACTGCAGTCCTAGTAAGGCCAGGTTTTATAAAGATGCGTTGGTCCAAATTTCAGAACAAATTTTAATTAGGTACTCAGTCTACTTTTTGACCTTACTGATAGACATAGACAGTTTCATGCCCTTTAAACTTTTACCTGGATAGTGAAAACTATAAATATCAACTCACCAGCACTGCTGGTAGCATGACCGCGTTTATCCGACATTTATAAAACATTTGTCAGCATCGCACTTACTTACCGTACTTCCTCGTAAAGGACGAATGTTTTATTTCCAAAATGCTTACATGTGTGTGTGTGTGTGTTGATAGGCCTCAAAGGCTCTTTCACTTATCTGACTTCGGAATTAATGTAATTTGACGCGAAGAAGCGACGTTACGTGGAATAGGTTAGGAAAAAAAAATACATTGATCATCCCCCTTATTCATAAAACTTGAAATGCTAAATAAAATGTGCTTTGTCCCTTTCTAACGTAGGTTAAACTTTCTTTAGTTAAAATAGGTTTGAAGAACGTTTATGAATATGACCGTTAGAATGTAGTATAAAAGCAGAGCAGCAGCTATTTGAAATTAAGAAAATTTTATCGAGTAATCAGCAAGATAGAATATTAATATATTCACTGCCACAGTTCACCCACAAGTAAACACAATGATTTCGGAGAAAACCCTATTTGATCCAAGTCGCCCCTCGAATTAAAGTTCCCCATTCCACCGCTATATATTTTTGCTGAATTTACCACTATATGTCGTACCCAATATAATTTCCATTCTAACTTTGACGTATTTATTTGGTGCAATCCTGTTTAGGCTACACAAAGCCAAATGTGTGATAGCGAAAGCGTACTAACCAATACAATTCCAATATAAACTCAACCTCAGTAGCACGTTTCGGAAAGCTTCTGATATTCACAATAGGAATTGGTTTAAAATATTTTAACCACGCAAACACTGAAACAAACTTTCCGATGACTTCATTTGTTAAAAAATAACCCATTACAGAATATCGAAATTTCATTTGAAACCCGTAATTGGATTGACTGGAGCGAGAGTCTACATAATAGGGTCACCTAGATAGTTCATCTGTGATTGCATCGTTTTAATTAACTTACATTGAAGCGGCAATATAATTATGATCATAATTTCATATTTATTTCTGTAGTTAGGAGCAAAACGGGATCCTAATTTTTATAATTAGGAAGGAATATTAGATCATACATTGATAAAACAACGCGAAGACGAATATAAGCTCTAATTCTTCAAATTATTGACACATTTCAAATATTTCAATTCATCGCTTAGGCTTTCAAAATAAAAAAAAACATTTATATTTTTTGGAGGAAAACAAATATTAATGTTTCGTTCGTTAAACTCTCATATGTCATTGTAGACTTAAAACTACTCGTACAAGTAAGGAAGCTGTCTTATACTATTATACTACATACTTCACGTTTTATAAACAGTGAGGATTATTTCAAAGTCTGGGTACTTAATCCCTTTGGCCCTCGGACTCCATCTTAAGGCCAGCTCAGCGATGACACCATAATGTTAGTCACCTTACTTACACAAATGTTTAGAATATCCTTATGATCTCAACATACAAATAACAGTTATACCTGAAGAATAAACAAAAGCTCTAAAAGCCACAAAATGTCGGTGCATTGACTAGTGCATATGATCTCCACGAGATCGGGCATTTGAGCGCTAGAGTATCGTATGTTATCGTCGAGAGCCCTCGGTGCGAGGGCCACTCGATCATTTACGGTGCTCCCGCGCCGATATTGTTTGCAATATTCGGTGACAACGTTGAGGGAGCTAAAAGGCCAACTTGCCTAACTGAACTAGAACGCATAATTTGGAAAACTAATTTGACACAATTTGCAAGTACACAGCACGGAAGCGCAGTTTCCCGTTCGTTACTGTAATTTATTATGTGATAGGCATAATTATATTCAAACTAATAATAATATTATTGTAAATGTCCACGTAACCTTCAAATTAAGCGCATATCGTCCGTATAAAATTGCTTCCAGCACGTCTAGCACACGACGGCCGCGACATACTCTCGATTTTTATCGCACTATACCTCTTCTTCTAAGTGTTCTAATAAGAGAGAGACGGATAGTGCGAGAAACATCGAGATAGCTCGCGCGCCGTCGCATGCTAGCCGTGCAGATTTGCCAGCATAAACCTATTTTTTTGTGTTCCTAATATAGAGTGTGCTGTATCCGTAAAGAAGATAAGATTATCCAAACCGAGACGCATCCTTTTGCCTTGAAAGATAAAGAGTAAGGTATTCACGAAGTTTACAAGGGGAAACCATGTATTTTTGGAACAAGTACCTAATCAAAAATAACTACCTCCTGTCACAGAAACGTATCCAGTAGGCCATATATCTTTGTACAAACTACATGGCAGAATCAATAGCCTCATTATAGTAACGTAAAACAATATACAGTGTAGAAGTAAATTAAGGCCAAACCTATTCATAAAGCTCTCGTCTATGATTTATTAGAAACTTGTACAATACCAACTTTGAAAAAGTTTTGAATATGGTCTACAATAATTTGCAACAGTCACAATGTTTGAAAGGGTTGGGTCACACACAGTGTTTAAAACAAAATTCGTCTTTCCTTTGATCAATAGTTAAGAGTTTACGTGCATATAACTAACGTACAACCAAAGATTATTAGGCTTTGTAGCCCTTAAGAGGATTGTGAATCTGTAAATTTTCATACAAAAAGCGATAACGTTTTTCACCCCGTAAACATAGTTCGATTTTTATATTTTTTGGATATGTTGTAAATATAATGAAAAACTAGGTCTGTACGTTTTGATTTTTAAGAAATATTACTTATGTTAAAAGTAATTAGCATCTAAAAATCCAGTACTTTTGACTTAAAAACTTTGTCTATCGTTTTTTTTTTTATTAATCTAAACTGATTTACTAAAAAGGAAAACGTACAGACATAGGCTAAAGTGTACTAAATCCAATAATACCAAAATTGTTTCATTTCATAAAGGTTTAGGGGGGTAAAAACGTAATCACCCAAAACACTATTTCAACAAGGAAATGTAGGCAATTGCCTCCATTACTTGCAACTCTCTCTCTATCGCACGATACAGGAGGGAGGCAGAGCGGTGTGAAACAGATAGCATTTTTTTAAATACCTACTCGCGCCGCGTATCGGCACTTCACAATCCTCTTAACTTTGACAATCTCGACGACAAGAAAGACGCGAACCTAAATCTGTGTATGACCCGGTTACCAAGTTATAATGGGTGTGTAATGATGGGTATAAAAATAAATAATATAATATCATTCGCTATAACAACATTTGATTCAAGGTATATAATCACTCATTGTATATAATAAACGTTGGTTATCATTTCAAAATACGAGTATATATGATTATTTTGTATAACTATCATCGTATACCCGATGACACTTAATTTGTATAATCATTATATGGTATAATGCTCATATTATATAAAAGTTATATATCATAACTAGCAAGTAGAATAATATTATATTATCAAAACAAAATGTAGCAAACATAACGGTTTGCAAATTGTAGGCACTATATAAATATATATTAGGTAGTAAAAAAGTGTTCGGTTCTGGCGCTTCGCCGGCCGCTACCGCGGCACGCTCGCTTCGCTCGCTCGGCTCGCACGCTGTATGGTCGCAGTTCAACCTAACACTCCTCCTCACTCACTTCGTTCGTCGTCGTACCTACACCGACCTGCCTTAGAGTCTACCAAAAAAATATTATGCTAACTGTGCATTAGAAGAATTTAGCATTCATGTGTTCATTATAGAAAATATGCATTATATCTAAAGTATGTTATATTATATGTTATTGAAATGATAATTATATCGTATGTAAATATATTAAATGTTGTTATATGACTCAAGTATTATATGAAAAGAGTGTTATTGCGACTAATATTATTTCAAAAAAAAATATAGGCATCGTTACGCACCCAGTTATAGTATAGTAGCTACTTACTACCCGCATGTTACAGATGAGTAGTCCCGGAGATTACCATAGATTCGGCGAAACCACAGAATTGCGTTTGAAATAATTGAGCACGTCCTGCGTTTGATGACTCGAAGACACCTGACCTACTGTTCCTGTTTATTATATAGATTAGTTGCATCTTAAGTTCACACAATAGCACAATGGTGGAACGATGCTATCGGGGGTTACAAAACGCACGAATTGGATTGGTGGCCAATCGTGATGGACGGACAGACATATAAATTGAGCTCTTTAGAACAAAGGAATATAAATTTTCCACTTTGCCGCCCGTGACTTGGATACGGACCTAAATAAGGTAATTGGTGGGGTTGGTAGTGATTTACTTGTTTAGTTTTTATTTTATCAATTTAGATAAAACTCAGACTGCAGGCAGGTTGCGGGAAACAAATAGTGTATAATTAAATATCATGACTTGCAAAAAGTGTAATGTAAATAATCGATTGTTTGGGCTACCGATGTCATTAGTACCTATTCAAGACATAACTTTCGTCCAACTTCAGCATACGTCTGATCTGAAAACTTTAATTATATTATCGCCTTTTTTTCTGATAGTTGAGGGTTGTAATCCCAGATTATAACCTCACTAATTCGACTACAGTCATCGCTACACCAGATCGATTGGGCACAATGACTGGTTAATTGATCACCAAAGGCTTTACCTATGATGTAGGGTGTGCGTTGCGCAGGGGCGCAGCGGTCCTAGGGAGCGCCGAGTGCCACTCGCCGCGCGCGCCGGGCTACTAGAGCCAGGGTTAGACAAGATTAGACACACCATTCTTGATCAGCCCGAAAGTATTCCAAAACTACGACCCGTCATAAATTGTGCAAGTTATAAGATTTACTACGAACCGATGGCCGTTGGAGCGAAAAGGTTCTCGAGTGGCGACCACGTACCGGAAGGCGCGGCGTGGACAAGGTGGACTGATTACCTGCTAAAGTTCGCGGGACAGAACCGGTCACACTGGAACTCTGAGGCCTATGTCCAGCAGTGGACATTTTTCGGCTGATGATGATCATGATCATGATGATGATGACGATGATGATGATGATGATGATACGGTTTTATAAACACTCCTTTAGGATCATCCGAGTCAATACGGCCGTGACACACACGTTTCTGCTATCAATACATTAGTCGGTAAATTCGATAACTTTAAGGTTAAATATCTAATGAAAAACGTGTAACCGGATTCTTTTTATCACGAATTTGATGTTAGACGTCTCGTCTCATATTTAACTAATCACGTTAAAACATTAATATTTATCGTTTACCGACAGAGTTTTTTGTTTAAACATGTCAATGTTTAAAAAAAACGACGAATTGACGTTTAACCTCGTTTAACTTCTTATTTTAGTTTGATGAACCCAGCCTTTGACGTACAACTTGAGTTATGAGTAAAATGACTAGGTACCACTACCAAATAAAGGAGAGATACATTAAATTTCATCATCAATCATTTTAAGAATACGAGTATATCTAACTCACTTTGAGTAAAACAAAATTGGTGTTTCCTGCGGTCAATAGTTACGGGCTTATGTACAGTCGACGTCAAAGATATGTATACAGTTTTCGCCTATTACAATGGTATAAGGTGCAAACGTGTATACATATCTTTGAACTGGACTGTACATATAAAACATTTTAGCACTCTTTGGGGGAGGCCTATATCCAGCAGTGGACGTCTTTCGGCTGATATGATGATGATGATGATCATGATATACCTAAGAGGATACACGCCGTTTATGCGGATTAGGTAGATACTACTCGTCTGACAAAAGACCCTTCCTAATTCGAGATTCTAAAGTTGTATTTAGGTAGATAATTACGCTGAATTTTTCTATGAATTTACAAAAATACTTAAGCATAAAATATTATGCGAGAGATTGAATACCGGTATTTGTACATGAAATGAATACCCGTATACGATCCCTGCTTTGAAGACACTATAAGCAACGAACAAGGTAAATACTAATAAAGGGGAACAAAGGGCCGTCCCGTTGATTGGAACAAATCACTCGATTTCCTTAATTTTACGGAACCCTAATTGAATTGGCTTGCTGTCGATAAGCCTCGGTCGACCTGCAAATAATTATACATACGGTTTGTGAAATTGTTATAGGAATGATTAGGAGTAGAAACGTTTACTAAGATATATACTTATTTACTGAGAATGTTCAAGATATTTCACAGTCGGAAATATATACATTTAAGTGTAATGAAGGAAGATATTATTTATAATTTGTGCGTAGTTATAATTATTAACTCTTCAATGTTCTCGTAGCCATGGACACTACGACACATGTATCTGAAACGTCGATGTAGTTCAATAAATAATACACTATTAGACCCATTAGAAACTCCGCTGCACCTTACTCACCTGAGTGAAATGGATAGGTACATTAAATACCTACATTTTTAGAACAACTGATCAATATGACTTCCGATAATAGTTACAGAAATTTAGGAACAAAAAAATTAAGACGAAAAAATTGTGACTACAAAACGTTAGTATATTTTTTTTATGGCAGCCAATATGGCCCCGTTTCTCCCTTGTCGTGGTGCAATAAAGAGTATTTATTATGATCATCATCAATAGCGCGCAGGAACAGTCACATTCGATCTTTGGGGGATGCATATGTCCAGCAGAGGACGTCTTTCAGCTGATTATTATTATTATTATTTGTATGTTTTTTTCCATATCTCGGGACCATGGGGTCGCGGACTTTTGGAAGGCATGCGTGGTGGTGGGGCCGAAGCCAACAGCGCAGAGACCCTTTAAAACGAAAATAATCTTAAGCGAGGGATACACATGGCAGATACTATCTTATTATATATTTGATATAAAATAATCCTTTTATTTTAACCTTCAGTTAAAAATGGCGTAGGTACTGAACGGCGGCATCCCTACTGAGTTTCGTAATTGGTTTCTCCGAGACGGCTGGCGCGCTATTGACGTCCCTGTCAGCTGCAAACCGCCTGAGATTTGATTTATTACTTACTTTTCAAACGTACCTTTTAATTGACGAGTGATATTTTTATTGAACTTCCTGATTGAGTTTCCTGAAAAGTAATTGGCCGCTCTCATGTTGCTGGTTTAATATTACGTTGTTTAGGCACTACAGAAAAATAGACGGAAGCATAACATTATAAAAAGAACAGTCACTCAAATAAGCTATCCAATTTATTATATTTCACCGCCAGTATAGCAGTCATTGTCATTAACTACAGAAATGCGTTAGAGCCAGTCACATGACTTCGTCGTTCCTAAATTTACAGAATAGATCAGGGTTTCTTAAAGTGTGGGTCACGGATCCCAGAGGTCCGTGACATGATTGCTAGGGGTCCACGGCTATACTTCGTTCACTCTTAACGTAGCTACGTAGGTATAAAAATATATGAAACATGAGATTTTTTTTCAAATCTTTTTTCAAAAGGGGTCCGTGGTATTTTTGAAATTCTGAAAGTGGTCCATGCCTAACAAAAGTTTGAGAACCCCTGGAATAGATTATCACACCTTCCCTGTAAAGGGACTCGTGTATTATTTATTTTTATTGTAGGTAGGTACGATGTAATCTTCTAGGATTCGTAAGTCAAACGTCAATTCAATATTTATATAAACTGAAATCAAAGACAACACTTGTCCTTCAGTTTTTTGCCAAAACATCTTCATTACATTAGTATTCAAATACAAAACAATAGAAACCAATCATTTGTACAATGAAATGACCGTCGCGAAACAGCCATGACCGTGGCCTCTGCTTAAATAAGTTGACGCCTTCAGAGTAAATGTTCGCTAGAATGGAACAAATCAAATGATTTATCGCTCAATTCTAAACCATATACACTTATAACAAAGTGGACTTTATCGTTTGTCAACTAAATAAACGTAGTCGTTTTTCATCCGTTTAAGCTTCTGTTTTTGTTTCACGTTCATTGTCCTGACTTCCTACATGGTATGACATCACATTAGTTCTGCCAAGTTACTTGATCCGGGCCGGCGAGAAATGAAACTATTGTTGCTGCACACAGGACTTTACTATAACAGTTGTTGGAGGCTTTTTCCGACTGTAAATTTAAGTTTGTTGAGCAATTATTTTCATGTGTTAGGTTAGTAATACTCGTAGAACCTCAGCAGCTCGAAAAAGCATAATTTGCTGCGTGCAAGACAAACTAGCTTTTTAAATTTGAAGCCGAGCACTGACATTTCATCTTATGGGGTCTATTACAAGTTCAGAATATTTGAACTTTATTAGCTCTGATCCTTTCATTTCATTACGAAAAAAGAAAATGGCAGACATAGGTCAATCCATAGTTCGACCATCGAATTTCAAAGTAGACAGTCTAATAACCCTCCTCTCTTTCGGCGGTCGAGTAAAAAGCGCGAAACGAGTAACACGTTCAAAAACTATCGAACTAACAAGTTTAAATTACCAAAATAATTACACAAAGGAATTTTCAAATGAAGAATATTTCAATAAAATCATCTTAGAATAAACTCTTTCTTTATGAAAAACGTATCATAATAAATAGGTAAACATTAATTTTATTACGCTAGCTTATGAATAATTCTAGTTTTAACAATCTTATATTTTATGAACGTACCTATACCACAGATGCAGATTCCGAACGCACGCGCTGCGCCCCGCCCCTTTTAAAAAACCGGTCAAGTGCGAGTCTGACTCGCGCACCGAGGGTTCCGTACAAACTATAGGTAAATTAACTCAAGGTAAAGGTAAATGTCCCAATATTGGTTAAATTACTTATTTTAACCCAACACAACAGAATTCAATTTCAAACAATGAATAACTTTTACACCAAGACCATCGAACTACCAAGACGATTGAATCGCGATCTTTTTTTGACCTGCTATTGAAATATACCCGTCCCAACCCCATTAATTCTAGAAAAATCTTAACAGCGCGAAGTAGGAATGGGGTCAGCGCCATCTATCGGCCACATTTGGTACTAAATAACGTGCAAGGGCAATCAGCTTAGTATGGATGTTGGAGTTTTAGCGATTATTGTTTATCACGTGAACCGATCTCGATTTTTTATTTTTTATTTGAAAGAGAGTACTTCTATTATAGTCTTATAGGAATTACAAAACAAAAAAATACTTAAAAGTTGATTAAATTGCAAACTTAACTAGGAAATGATTTTTGAAAATAAAACAAAAAATACGCTAGGTACAGAAAAAGTTATACTTTTCCAGTAATATTTATGTTTATCTTAAACACAATTAATTATTTCAAATTTTTCGCTTGGATAACTTCGAAGATAAGGGGGGAATGGTATTTTTTTTTTACATTTTCTTTCATAGATCGAAATTTTACCAATGTAGAAAAAAACACTGTTTTAAAAAGTGCAACTCAAGCCCTTTCATATGATACCCCACTTGCGTAGTTGCCTTTTTTTTTGCCCCCTCCTCATTTCAAAGTTTTCGCTTGTATAACTTCGGAGATAAGGGGGGGGAATGGTATTTTTTTTTAACTTTTCTTCAAAGATCGAAATTTTACCAATGTAGAAATAAAAGAAAAACTGTTTCAAAACCTGAAACTCAAGCCATTTCAAATGATACCCCACTTGACCTAATACTTGTTTTTTTTTTTGCCCCCTCCTCATATTTGTATTTTTTCATAGTAAGTTAAAATGTATATTTAAATTTCTCATTTTCCATGCACGTGGATAACTCTCATTTAAAACCATTCCAAATTTCAAATTGATAGCTTAAGTAGTTCGTGAGATATTTCACTTTGTGACAGACAGACAGACAAACAGACAGACAGACGGACGGAGTCGCACCATAAGGGTTCCTTTTTTAACTTTTTTGGTACGGAGCCCTAAAGTGGCGTCGTTGATCGGGTCGCCACCTTCCCTAACATATGGTTGAGGGAGGCGATGGCTGAGATATGCGTCATACTCGTGATCGGGTGCTGTTTGTGGAGTCCGGACTGTTCATGCTTGCAAGGGCATAGTACCTAATTAACTACTTAAATACTAGTGTTATTATTATTATTATCGTATTGACGAGAGACATAATTCTGATCTTGACACGTTTTATTGTTATTGACCCTGTACATCTCTGACAATATAACATTAATGTTCCTTTTTTGTTTTGACGCTTAGAGACCGTATACATCTCTTCGAATATTAGAATAATTATTAATTGTATTTGGACGCTCAGAGACCTTATACATCTCTGGAATACTGAATAATATCATTAACTTCTGTTAATGCTGGATACAGATCTTATATCGAATGTAATGGTCATATTTTGCAATTTTGTTTTGTTACATTAACTTAGTGACATTTAGTTTGTTAACCTTTTATATATCATTTTAAATGATTATTGTGTAAGATTACTATTTTATTGTAAATTACCGTTTGACATGTAAAAGTGCCCTTGTGGCCTATTTGCAGAATAAATAATTGATTGATTGGTTGATTGATAAAAACTGCGCGCTGTTAATTTGTTTCAGATGTTATTATTCTTCATTCTTGCGTTATTAATATTGGTAAAAACTACTAGGATAAATCAATTCTCTAACTAGGAAATATAGCGAAGTAGACGAAGGCAGTATTTTAACAACAGGTCGGTTAGTCTTTGGTGTCCACACGAGATACACGTAATTGCTGATGTGTGCCTTCGTCTCTTTTTAGCGCAATAGACATTTCATATTTCAAGAATAATAGTAAAATCTGTGAATTTTAACAATAATACTCGTACTGTTAGTTTTTAGTGTCACGCGAGGTTCGTATAGATACCAAAGTACCCTTTGGTTTCTCGCGCCTTTCTAGTATTAAAACAAGTACCTAGTACCTAACGAACGCCTAATTATAAGTGATAAGCGATAAGTGATGAATGTAGGTTCCTTGGCTTCACTCTGGACTCTAATCTTAACTGGAAGTGCCATGTAGACAAACTATGCGATAGATTGAGTAGTGCAGTCTTTGCTTTGCGTAAGTTAAAACCTTTAATATCTGACGATGCCATGAAGCAAGTTTATTTTGCTCATTTCCATTCGCTGATGTCCTACGGTTCGCTCATTTGGGGAAACTCAACGGATGCCAACAGAGTGCTACTTATGCAGAAACGTGCCGTACGTGCGATGATTGGGGCAAAATCGAGGACTTCGTGTAGAGGCTACTTCCCAATGCACGGTATTATGACGCACTACTCACTCTATGTATTCGAAATTATAATGTTCGTAAGGAACAATCTTTCTTCTTTTGATACCGTAAATGCGATTAGCAAAACACTCCGCCGCACTGGGCGTTTGAGAACAGTTCCCCGTCGCATGGCACTTGCAGGCAAGAACCCGCGTGTCATTGGGCCTACCTACTACGAGCGACTGCCCGCTGATCTTAGACAGGAACCATCTGACGAAGCATTTCGACGCCGCCTTAAATACCTTTTATTGGAAAATCCATTATACTCAGTTAAAGAGTATATGAGTCTGGACTTGACATGTTAAATTATTATTATGACCTATTTAAATTTGTATGATTATGATTTGACTTTAAATGTACTGTGTCACGTATTTAAATATTGTATAAAATGACGATACCTAGAGGTTGATATATTTGTGTTCTTTGCTTTTGGTTTGTTTCTTCTATTTCCTTGTTATTGTGTTCTTACATTTGTTGACATTCTCTTAATATTTATCTGTTTTTGACGATCATGATAATAATTCTTATTTTTTTGACATGTATGCAAATCTGTAATGTAATTTTTTATCATGAAATAAATAATCTAATCTAATCTAATCTAATTAAGTTTTCTTCCTGAATAATCACGAGACGAATAGGTACGTGATACTATGATATACAACGTGTTAATAAAATAACGCAAAACCTGAAAACAGTTTGTTCAGAATCGAGAGTAGAATGCGAAAAAAATAAAAAATAAATTTTTTGACGCGATTTATTTTTTACATTTGTATGGAGCAGGTCGCCCCAGTCGGCCAACACTCCATACAAATGTAAAAAATAAATCTTGTCAAAAAAATGTATTTTTATTTTTTTCGCATTCTATGCTCGATTCTGAACAAAATGTTTTCAGGTTTTGCGTTATTTTATTAACACGTTGTATATTTTTATGTGAATATGCTGAGGTGAAAAGTTATATGTGTCACTCGAGAGCAAAGTATTTGCATCTCGTGCTTTTGAGTCCCTCGCTGCGCTCAAGGTTCAAGCTTTGAATCATTCAATTTTAGAATCTTTCGCTCCTAAGGACTCCAAATCAGCACTCGCAGCAAAAAATAACTTTGCTCTCTTGTTGGACAAATAACTATTCTTAGATGGTAATTGATTGCATTTTTATTTATGTGTCATATAACTACTCATAAGACTCATAAGATTAATAAATATAGAATAGCAGTTGTTGTTTGTTGAAAGACAACAAAGGGGAGAAATATGTCATGAAACATGCGAACGGAATACCTACTGACCTGGATCTCCAATAAATAGCAGGGTAGGTACCCATTTTCTGTTTTGTGCTACCAAGTGTGATGTCGGTTTGTATACCTAACCTATACATCGTATACGAAAGACGTCCACTGCTGGACATAGGCCTCCCCCAAAGAGTGTCACAATGACCGGTCCTGCGCCACCCTCATCCAGCGGTCACTACATTTTACAAGCTTTTAATTAGATTCACCTGCTCCCCGGTCTTAAGTCGACCAAATGTCTCATTTTGTGCACTTATCATAGTCGGGCGACAATGCAACTTTATAGTATCTTCGAGCTGTGTCCTAAGGAAGGTACTACTCCTAAACTATACACGATAAACCCATATTATTAGGCCTCGTTATAATCGTCAGGACGAGTAGTTGCTGATTTTGCAAGAAAAGTATGTCCATGATGATTTCCTGGCCAGAAGGTTAACTGGAAGCGATCCCACGATGCAGTTTCCTTTGGTATATTTTTTTAATATCCTGTACAATTAGTTTTACCTGCTAATACTATTTACTACAGTCAGTTCATCAATTGTGCTGTGCACAACGGGTGATCCGGCGTTCCGGCGTGCAAGTATGTGACGGAATGATTGACAGCATTCGGCGCATTACGTCACGTCACGTACGTTCATGGTGGCACCGCATTATCTATTCCGCGCACTTAAGTCGTACATGCCCACACATTTGGACGCAAATTCCAATAGCATCCTCCGAAGAACCGACATTATACGTGTGCTATCGAGAACTCTGTTCGCACTCCAATCATTATGAAACTGGAAGAAGGCGAGTTGAGTAAGCAAAAAGATGGTGAAGCATGACGGCTTGTCAGGTAAGGGCAAAGATTCCAATCTCCAGCTTTTTGCTTATCCTAGAATGTTGAAGGAACGAATTGAGTTACAAAAAAACTAATATTTGTTCTGCAGATAGGCTTCAAGGCTATTGGTAGGAAACACAAGGGCCGTTTTCCATACAAACGTAGTCCCCTGTTTTCTCTCTGGATAATGGCAGTAGAGCAATTATTTTTTTATCTATGGCTACTATTGTCATGTTCCTATGTTTTCCTTTTTTTTCATAAATGTATTCTTAAAAGAGATATTAACCTTCAAAAACCTAATAAAAAGCCAGATTTTCCGCTGTGTTAAAACATCCAGAAAACAATTTTGACTAGATTATTAAAAAAAGCAAAACACAGGAACACGGCCAAAGCCTTTCTTTAATTATTAATAAAAAAAATAGTTAAATAGGTCAAGTTTTGGAGAAGAAATCAGGGGACTACGAAACGTTGATTTAATTTACTTTTAATAGGTATTTTCCGTCCAAGCTGCAGTTGTCTCTATCGCGCTCGCGCTCGCTTAATCAGGCACTGCGCGACAGCAATACATTTTACAGATACCTATTTCTCAATTATCTCGGCCTTTGTGTTTCCTCATATTATATGTTGGTATAGCAACAGAGTGGGCTCACATTTACCTAATGATGTGTATTGTCGACAGGTTCATTAAATAACTAAATACTCGTCCAAGTATACATTTTTCACCATTCAATCACTGCTTAGTCCAACGACCATTGGTTCTGCGATAGATGTCACCAGCTCATCCACCCAATAACTAAATAAAAAGCTATAAAGTAATTGAAAACACTATCCATCAAGGCAATAAAACGATGAAAGGCGATTCATTGCCTATAAAACGAACTGCGGGTGCTTGCTTAGGTCTTAGATACCAGTGTCATAAAACTTTATAGGTCACTTCTCTACTTTGTGGTCATACTGCTCTTTTTAGAGCGCTTAGCGCCTTGCAAGTGTTCAAATCAAATCAAAGGCGAATATATGTAGTGCGCAAAACCAAATATTACCGTATCGGCAGAATTATTATAAAACATAGTTATAGATCGTTTATTTCTCGAAGACACAGCACACTCCTACCTGGGTAGGCTACTACTACCTACGGACAAAGTAGAAAAAAGGGTAGTTCGCAATGAGAATGAGTGAGGTCATTCCTGAAATTATATTATCAAACCGCAATTGGAATGAGATTGGAGGTAACAGTTATGCCATATTAATACATCAAAGGTTATTTGATCTGACAGTTACTTCATTCCCAAACTTATCTCGGTCGAATAATACGAACATAAACTACAGATTTTTTCCTTTCCAAAATTAACGGCAAAGTCGTGTTGTTCCGTGGCAGATAGTAATCAAATCACTATTAACTTTTATTGGGTTCCCCTTTTTAGACTGAACAAGGTTAGGGCAAATATTAGGCCAACATTTTTAGAATCAAGTAATAGTCCAACCTTTTAAAATAAAAAATAATAAAAAATAAAAATAAAAATAAAATAAAATAAAATAAAATAAAATAAAATGCATTTATTTCAGACCAATGTTGTCCATATTTTGTTAGTTAGGTAAAATAAACACTAATACTAAGGTTAACTTAAATAATATTCTTATATGCTAAGCTTAAATGCAGAGAGGACCAGTGCCGTGTCAGGCCACTGTCCCATCTGTCGGCCACAACGGTCAGGAGACTGGCGGCTGTCGCGCACTCTGCGGAGCGTCGCGGCGCAGCGTTTGCGCAGCGTCGCGTGGAAACCGTCCACGTGCGCGTCCGCGAACATGCCCGACGCACTGCAGTAGCGCGGCAGCCGCAACAGTACCCTAAACGCATCATTGTACTGTACGCGCATGGCGTTAATAGCCCGCTGCGTGTACCTAGTCCACAAGCTGCAGGTGTACAGCGATGTACAGAACGCACGAAATAATGTTATTTTAACTTGCGCTGTACACCGGCTGAACCTGCGAGCTATCATATTGGCCCTGATGGCTAAGGCTCTCCTCTCCCTCTCAATATCAGCATCATCACGAAAATCGTCAGTTAACAAGTGCCCGAGGTATTTAAATGAGTAAACCCTTTCCAGCAGCTTGCCATTCAAACGAATGGGTGGGATGTGTGATGGGCACTTGCTTCCCGCTTTGAAAACCATGTACTCGCTCTTGTGTACATTATATTTAAGGTTGTGCGTCCGGGCATATGACTCACACTTTTCAATGAGCAATCTCAGACCACCAACCGACGGGCTCAGCAAATTAAAATGAAAGCATGTAATTAAATTAGGCGCAAGCGGTATAACCTGCGATTTTAAATATTCCAAACTGTTGTACCAACGGTAAGTATCCCCTCATAAATCTTGCATCGATGCTCATCCCTCATTTTGTCGGCCCATATTAAATACCAAGTTGATTAAATATTTTTCACGAGATAAAAGAGAGAAATCCGGCACACGTTATGTCGGCGATCAAATTGTACCCTTTGTGTCATAACTCTGGCTATATCCCGAGGCATGTGTGCACGGTGTGCGTAGTTAAAAGTTTACGGTTTACGTGACCTGCGAGTGCTGAGTACGGCCGCGAATGACGTTCGATTATCGTGGGAAAGATTAATACGTGTAAACTATGCAAAATGTACATATGATCTTTTCTACCGCCTTTTAAGTGCAACAATGATCACGATATCCAGGTGTCTATGACTCATTCCGCTAATCGTGAATTTTTAAAATCTAAAAAACAATGAAAACATTATCTCCAAGTTAGTCCGTAATTCCTTATAGTAGTACAGAACTATTATATAATCTGTGGTAGTACCACAAATATAAGTTACAACGATGTACAAAGCATTTTTTGAAAACATTTTAACCAATCATAAGGCAGCGCGTTTGCGCGGGTAAAATCTTCAACGCCCATTGGCCGAAATTTTGCGCGCGACGCCGGCAGCTTCGGCGCCCGCCATTTTGTCTGGCGCCATGGACGGGAAAGCAGGAGTTCACCTGTCATTGCATATTGTACCTTACGTATAGTGCAACAGTACAGAACTATTGTATAATCTGTGGTAGTACCACAAATATAAGTTACAACGATCTACAGTCGAGTTCTCCAATATATGTACACTTTTTTACCAACTCGAATGCGGCCGCTAACAATTAGTATGCAAACGCGTTCGATTAGGTAAAAAAGTGTACCTATATTTATGAACTCGACTGTACAAGGCATTTTTTGAAAACATTTTAACCAATCATAAGGCAGCGCGTTTGCGCGGGTAAAATCTTCAACGCCCATTGGCCGAAATTTTGCGCGCGACGCCGGCAGCTTCGGCGCCCGCCATTTTGTCTGGCGCCATGGACGGGAAAGCAGGAGTTCACCTGTCATTTATTATTATTATTTATTTATTTATTAAGAAAGAAACAATAATACAACATGAACAAGTACAGGGTCCCGCAAAACCGCAAACCGCTATTGCATATTGTACCTTACGTATAGTGCAACAAGGTCTTTATTGAAATGGTCATGCTTTCGATTTCATTCGGTACTTGTCAGCACTCGTCGGCATGGACGAAGATTGCCGATGTAACTTGTGGTACTGTACTGTACCTGGCTGACAATCATCACGGATTTCGAACGCGACGGTCCGTTAACAGTAATTCATTATCACTAACAGATTCCATATCCAAGTATTTTGATCAGAGTTCTCAGGTGGATGTCATATATTTGGATTTTCAAAAAGCTTTTGACCGCGTCGACAGTGACATTCTCCTGGAAAAACTTGACGTGACTGGATTTACTCCGAAACTTCTCCGGTTAGTGGCTGACTATTTGAGAGATTGACAGCAATTCGTACCCCACCTTGTATCCGAACTATCCCTCACCATACCCGATCAGACTTTAGTCAAGGTTCCATCCTGGACCCAATGTTCTTTATCTTAATGATAAACGACCTTGAAAGAGTGGTCCATAACTCCCGGTGCTAGTTCTACGCAGATGATTTCAAACTTATACGGTGCGTAAACATTGTCGCGGACCCCTAACAGGAAGATATCGACGCGGTGCTTTGTTGGAGTAAAACAAACAGGTGCATTTCAACGCATCCAAATATTGTGTTATGTATAAATAAATAAATAATAAATATTTGCGGATAATCTTACACAAATTGACCTAGTCCCAAACTAAGCAAAGCTTGTACTATGGGTACTAGACGACGATAAACATAATACTTAAATACATAGAAAACATCCATCACGCAAATTCGTGCTCATCACACAAATAAATGCCCTTACCGGGATTCGAACCCAGGACCTCTTGCTTCGTAGGCAGGGTCACTACTAACTAGGCTAAAGCGGTCGTCAATCATTTCCTCGACGATAATTCAATTAATCGCGTTAGGGATTAAGGATCCTGGCGTCCTCTTTGACCCTAAACTCACTTTTAATCAGCACATTATAACGCTTGTGACGGATTGCTATAAAACGCTGGGTTTTATTATGCGCAACTCAAGGGTTGGGGGATCCCGTAACCCTGGAGTTATTGTTCACAGCTCTGGTTAGAAGTAAGAATAGTAAGATTGAAAGCGCCTATAAGCGCGTATAAGCGCCTCGATTGTGCATGAAAATTCGTACATTCTTCTCTTGGAAAAGGTATAGAACGCTTTTCTCCGGCATCAAGAAAAACTACGAGTACTACCTACCCCTATCTTTACCCCAACAGATACTTGCTTGGGATGTTAGGTTTTAACTCATTAGAGGTTCGACGTAACACCGGGTTTTTAAACATGACGTGTATTGTAAGGGGCAAGTCAGATTATTCGTCAATCCGTCTGATTACCCGACCCGACCCGACTTTTATCGACTATTGACTTAAAAACTGTTACAAGCTTTTATTTAGTTTCACCTGTCCCGTTGTCTGTCTGTCTGCAGTCTGTTTGTCTGTAATCAAATCTTGCAAGTTAAATTTGACCCACTTCCCGGTGACCGATTGAGCTGAAATTTTGGGTATAAGTATAGTTTGGATGTCAATTCAATATTATGGTACCATCGAGCTGATCTGATGATGGAGACAGAAGGTGGCCATGGGAATTCAGTACTTAACCGACGTAACCCCGTTGAGTTTGGGCTCGTTAGAATCGTCTCAATGAGTAGTTGATGATGGTATACAGAAAAGTACAATCGGCAATAAAAGCTTGTACTAAAAATGAAATTTTATTATAGTTTTATGCGTCAATCCGTCTTTGTCACATTTTTTTCTAAATATAAAGAGCCGCGGAAATTAACAATGTGTTTGATGGTTCGTATCATCGCGAAACTGGTGACTGATGTCACAAAATTTACATCACGCACACGGTAACTTTCCATAAAGAAACATCTCTTCAAAACGCTTTGAAGAGCATAATTTAACATTTTCACGAAACTGGCCTCCTTGGTCGCCACGTCATGGGCACATTGAAACAACTGAACTCCTAATTTACATTCAGACAGCATCTTAAAAGTGGACTAAAAAACGATACCATATAACAGTTTTTGATGAGCGACGACAGTAAATTTCGGATGACGTGTATTCGATCGCAGCGCATGTGTTCCGACGGCACTTTGCAGCCCTGGCAGCCGATTCGAGACATACGTTACGTATTTCAATTTAATTGAACTGTATTTTGTTCTGTAGTGAACAGGTAAAAATCTCTCTTTTTAAAGCCTACTGTCAGGTATTCTACACGTGCAGCCTTTGGACCAGCTTCACGCAGAAGACCATCAGTGCCCTGCGCGTCCAGTATAACAATGGCTTCAGGATGCTGTTGGGGCTGCCCCGATTCTGCAGTGCCTCAGGAATGTTTGCGCAGTCACGCACTGATGACTTTTATGCCATTGTGCGAAAAAGACTCGCAGCGTTGCTAAGCAGGGTATGGGTCAGCTCCAACCCCATTCTGAACACAGCGGCGGTTAGGTATAACACCAACACCGCCATCATGCGCCAATTTGTCAATGTGATGACACCTAGGTTAGGTTAGGATAAGTTTATAATTTTGGACCAATTTGTTGTCTCTTAATAAATGATAATAATAAATAATAATATTGTATTACGCTAGCTCGGTGCGCGTGGAATCACTGAGCGTGTAAAATCAAATCAAAATCAAACTAGAATACGTAACGAAAGTTTCGATTTGACCCCTGAATGGGATTCAGGCCGTGATTCATATTATAGGTGTGTCGTGCAATACTCATAGGGTTGCATCAATGTTTCTGATAGTTTCAGACGTGCCCGTTTTTAACTGACAGGAGGAGGTTCTATGTTTCACTGTAAGTATTTTTTTTAACGTATGTTCACATATTAGAGATTTTTTTATTTCTTATTCGAAAGAGTATACTCCTGAGGTGGTCCCATTGTCACCCAGTCAGGATCTGACAATGGAATCCTACGGAAACCCTCAAATTGTATAGGCATGCGTGTAGTGAGTTCGGTGTTTTCTAAAATAAGTGATGAAGAACACAAATGACTTATAACGGTACACCTCGATGATGTAAAGTAGGTCAAAGATACTAATATAATTAATTTGATTGAAGTAGCAACTAATGAAGTACCATAGGTGGTGAATAGACGGAACTCCTCATACATTATCGGCCCTCATTTATAGTAACTTGGGGTTTTATATCTCTTAAAGCAGTTCATGTGGTAAAGTGTAAATGTAAATGTGAAAATATTCATGTTTATAATTTGGCGAACTACTGAATTGAAGTCGGATTAAACTTTGTTTTTAAAGTAAATTATTGATTTCACGAAAATATATTACAGGATGACAAGTATTGGTTCAAAAGACTCCGCCTCTTTGGTTAGTAATCCAGTTATAAGTATGTCACAAAGTAAATTACGCATATTATTATAATGGGGACACTATTTTTGCTCAAAGTAACCAGATTCGACCAATAATAATAATAATACCACTATCGAACTCCGTCAAACGGATGGTCATCAAATGTCGTTTCTTCAACGGCCCGTGAACCTCGTGGTTTACTATAGTCGATGATTTACTGCTTTGTAATAGCTGTGGTAGCTAGCAGCAATAAGATAAGATAAGATAAGTTTTATTTCCTTATGACAGAGATTGTAACGATATTTTATGCACTTACTTGTTGAATAATGTTTTTATATTGTTTGTTTTTAGGGTTCCGTACCCAAAGGGTAATAAAAACGGGACCCTATTACTAAGACTTCGCTGTCCGTCTGTTTGTCTGTCGCCAGGCTGTATCTCAAGAACCGCGATAGCTAGACAGTTGAAATTTTCACAGATTATGTAGGTATTTCTGTTGCCGCTATAACAACAAATACTAAAAACAAAATAAAATTAATATTTAATGGGGGCTCCCAAACAACAAACGTTTTTTTTTCAGGCTGTAACTCAAGAACCGCGATAGCTAGACCGTTGAAATTTTCACGAATTATGTATTTTTGTTGCCACTATAACAACAAATACTAAAACCAAAATAAAATGTATATTTAAGGCCTCCCATAGAACAAACTTTTTTTTTATACTGTTTTTATAGATAATGGTACGGAACCCTTCGTGCGCGAGTCCGACTCGCACTTGGCCGGTTTTTTCTTATTCTTATTTCACTAGCAGCAATAGATATATTTATTGAATTATGAAACGAAAACCTGCTGTTGTTACCAACCCTATCAATCTAAATCAGTGCAAGTGGTGCATCACATAAAGAGCAGTAGCACTGTACGCGTGGCTTTAGAATACGACTCCGCCAGACAGTTCAATTTATAAAAACATTCTCAGTATTTGGACACAAAGCCAGATTGCCGGAATATTCGAATTGCAACCAGTTTTCCAGGTCAATGGTTGGTTAGACTAGACGGTGCTAGCCGTATTAAATTGTAATGTTGGCCCGCCATTTTCCAGCAAACAAACAACGAACCAAGCTGACGCGTGCCGACCAAGCATGTGCCGACCAAATTAACGCTATCCAGGGTAGGTAGTTATACATTTTACGGCCTTATTCATTTTAGAGCACTAATGAAATGTGCGTAGAAAAGTATTAAAAGAGATAAACAATATTTACCGTTAAATTACATTCAACTTTTTCAAACAGTCTCATGAATTTTGTTGAGCAAATTAACCATTAAATCGCACATTTCTTTTTATTTATACGTCTCTTTGTCTTCAAGCACTTTTTCGGCAAAGAAAAAATGCCAGCATCGTTTCCAATTACCAATTTAAAAAGACTTGACGAATTGGTATGCAGAAGTTGTGAAGTTGTCAACCGGATTACCCGACTACCCCACTGCTAAAGAGGGATAATGCGAAAGCGTCTGCCTACACTTTTAAACTTTTTTGCCACCCTTTTACAAAACTCGCAAGTTGAAAAAATTGCTTTACACAGTAGTTCTTTTTTGATTGATGAGTGAGGAACATTCTGAATAAAATGAACTTTGTAGATATGACCTAACCTAAGTGGACTGTTAAGTGGAGTGAAGAGCGTTTTCCAAAATCAAACTCGTCATTTAATAACTTGTAAACAAAAATACACGTAATTAATAAATAAATCAATATTAGGAAAAGTTACTCATAGTAGGTAGTGGACCGAATTCAATTTCACTTATGAGAGAAATCCTACAACAATGTGTTTTTTTTTAATAGCTCCACTAGCTCTCTAGCGGAAAACTTATTGAGTTGCGGCGTGGGCGTAAAATAAAAAAAACCTGCCAAGTGCGAGTCGGACTCGAATGGGAGCCCCGTTAAATATTTATTTTATTTTGTTTTTAGTTATTGTTGTTATAGAGGCAACAGATATATAAGGTGCTAACAAATTAAGTACCAATATTTTAAGAGGTGTTACATTACATCAAAACAATTGACTTTAAATAGAAATTAAGAAAACTTTTCATATGATATTTTTGTTTTAATTTCCGGTACAAAATAAATAAATTAAAATTTCGACCAAACATAATCAGCATCTACATTCAACTGACAAGATGTTAAAACACTATCTGTCAAGTGAACATCGTCGTTTGTGACAAACGTCAATGATTGATTGTTGACTATCTCATTAACAGGGTGTTTTTACGCAGTAACGTTGTATCCCTAATTATCTCCAAAAAGAAATACACACTTTTAATTGTTTCATACTTAACTCTACTCCTAGAGACTAGTACTATCAGCTCTAAAAGTAGTGGTACCTAATTTGTTAGCACCTTATACATCATCTGTCTACCTATCGCGGTTCTTGAGATACAGCCTTTTGACAGACAGACGGACGGATAGCGAAGTATAAAGACGCTTACACGGGCAATTTTTCGGGCAATTATTGCCCGGCGACACGTTGCCGAAATTAATGGAGCAATTAATTGAGCAATATGGGGCAATTTATAGAAAATGCGGCAATATTTCGGAAATGATTTCTCGAATTGCTCCTTTCATTCCGTGTTGCTCCATATCGCCGACTACAATTTGCTCCACTGAATTTCTCGTGTATGAACGTATTGCCTAGTTACCCGAGATGCGGCAATTATGGGGCCAGAATGGCGCCATACTGGAGCAATAATCGCTCCATTTTGAGCAATATTCGAATTGCTTGAAGTGGCCGTGACGTCAAAATTGCCCCGAATTTCCAGCAATTCGGCAGTTTTTATCGCTCGTGTAAGAGCCTCTTTATAGGGTCCCGTTTTTACCCTTTGGGTACGGAACCCAAAAACGTAAATTTAAAAAATTGTGGTTATTCACAGATCTACAGATGTATTTTTATGAACGGCTGACGTCAGCTTTAATTCATACTGTCCTGTTGGTTAAAACATATATAGGTAATCGTCGATTTTCCTTTAATAATTACTGCCCTGTTTTAATTTTTTTTCCCCAATTCGCATATGTCATTATTCACCTAAAATAGCAACTTTTTACAACCAGACAGTAAAATTTATTTCGCAATCAGCAATAGTATATTTAGCAGTACCTATAAACTCATCTATACAAATGCCTAGATCGTTGCCGTTTAATGGGAACGCTTCGTGTCATTCGATCACGCGAGTCCGTGAGACCTCTTCTTGCTTCAACGGGAAACACTCGTGACCTCATTAATGTATCAAGTTATTTCCGAATTTGATGCCCACCCCCACTTGGCAGCATGGCACTTGCAGGAAAAAGCCCGCGTGTCATAGGTCCTACTACGTATAATGAGCGTCTGCCCGCCGAAATACGAACGGAAACAGAAAATAAAATTTCTGTAATTATAAATTAATAAATGTAGATCATTTAAGGTGAATTTTGACATACTATGAAATGGACAATAACTTTTTAAAAGTGGACATATGAATTAAAATTTAATTGTTATTATTCTTCATATTAGCTATTATGATTTTATTTTTATTTATATTCATAATATAGAGATTCCTGTAAATTGACATATTATAATATAATGTAATCTTATTTTGTGAACGAATAACTGTGAAGAATAATTAATGTCTTGAATTACTATTGTGAAAAATGGCGTTTGCGTAGAATTGCGAATAGGAAGAAATGTGCTGCATAAAGTCTAGCATAACTCGTGTGTATACCGATTGGATTTATTCGCTCTTAATTCTAAGATTTATCATCAATCTAGCTTTGTCAATACAGTCATGACTTGCCATAAAGCTGACCATTGTATGCTTATTGGGTTTCTTATCTCTTCATAATCTACTAATACTTCATGGAATCCATCGGAACAAACTGACAGGGGTATACCGAACGTGATTACTCATCGGCATGCATATGGATAGCCTGCATGACTAAACTGAAGTCACAGTAATCTGATTAGTCAGGAGTTTTCAACGGGCGTGCCAAATGGTCTGTGAATCAGCTAAGTATCGCACGCCTTGATACAAAGACTCAATAGGGTTACGGTGCACTTTTCATACAAACTTTTGGACGTCATTGCTTAATTACAAATAAATTCCACGCTATTATCATTTTATTTAATCAATCGCATCATCTTATTACCGCGAAACCGTAATTCAATTTCTAATAAAATACCAACTCCCTGGGCGAACGCGCTTTGGTCGGGTGAAAATACGGAGAAACCTTCATTGAAATCGTTAGTGCCGTTGTCGAGAACGTGATGACAAATATATAATGTATATATATATATATATATATATATGTATATATATATACCTATATATATATATATAAATTGCTCGTTTTTCCTCCTCTTCCACTGCTGCACGCGGTTTGAGCTTGGTCTGGCCAGTCCTTTAATAATTTACTTTAAAAACAAAGTTTTAACTGACTTCAATTTAGCAGGTACTCCGCCAAGCCACGAGAACATTTCCACATTTATTTTCTAATTTACCACATGAACTGATTTCCGAGAGCAAATGCGTTGATTATTAGAGAAAAAAAACCCAATCGCTGTATGTGGCCCGATAATATTTGAGGACTTCCGTCGATTCCACAAGGATCACCTTTGGTACTTCATTAGCTGCTATTTCAACGGAATCTTATCAGAATCTGTGACGTGCTTTTGTACTTTAAGTACATAATTGAGGAATTCCATAAGTCATCTGTGGTCTTCATCATCAATTCCACTCCACCAAATTTATATATATACTTACAAACAAAAAAAAAATTTTCGAATCGGCTCATCAATGACGGAGTTCTGAGGTTTACATTGAAAAAAAAAAAAAAAAAAAGAAATACAACTAATTGAGAACCTCCTCCTTTTTTGAAGTCAGTCGGTTAAAAAGGAGTCCAACTCATCCTGTCATCGCGGACGAGGTCTGACGCGTCTCCTTTTCGAGATCTGAGGTTTCCACACGTGCTCACCGGGTATGCTGCAGACGTGACCAGCTCAGTCGCACTCTAATAGGATAGTACGAAAATGAAATGCAATTCCAATTTAACTCAAAATATCGCGGGAAAAGAGTTTTGTAATTGAACGATGTAACCCTATAAACGCTTTTTTGGCTTTCCATTCACACGATATTAAACGTTCCATTTTCCGTTGTAAGTGAACTGTTTCATATCCATAGCAATAAACAGTCTTTAATGCTGTTCGCAAGCGAACAACTTTGATAAATAATTAATTGAAATAGGAAACAAGTTGATATAGCTTTTATATTGCATTAAAATTAAGGTAAGTAACATACGAATACTTATTTTACTTGTAACAAGCTTCTGCCTGCGACTCTGTCCGCATGGAAATCGTTTATATCGTAGCTCCATACAAACTTTCACCCCCCATTTCGCACCCTTAGGGAGATGATTTCCGGAATAAAAACAATCCCGGTACTCAAACTATCTCTTTACCAAATTTCATCAAAATCGGTTCATCGGTTTACGCGAGAAGAGGTAACAGACAGACAAAAAGACAGACAGACAGATACACACACACACTCACACTTCCGCATTTATAATATTACAATGGATTTCTTGTGTTATTATCTTATCCCTTCTTCTTGTCTAAAGACTGTGTAAAGACTTCATACATTCTGTGTATTCTGAGACTGAATTTCAAAGCACTGGCTGTATTTGCAATTTGCATATAACCGGGACAGAATGCAATAGCAGAAAACAAAGGAACAATGTAATAATATCTACTTCGCAGCCTTAAATCGGGCTGAAAAAATACGGAACACAACATTCGAGCGTACGCTAAGAAGTTGGTCTACTACTAATCGACTCTATTATTTCTCCATTAAAGTTCAAGAGTGGTAGGGCGTTTTCTTACTTACTGCACATGAAATAAGCGTACAAGTATATTAACTTTTATATTTATGTAGCAGCATTGTAACGTTTAGTAACTAGTGTAAATGGAAGCAGTTTTTATAATTAGTTTCATTCGTAATGTCAATCTTCTCCTCGTCAAAATATACTCGTGTACCACGGCTGCAGTTATTCTAAAAACGGAAAGGCGTCCCCATGGAAGCTCTGTTTTCATATGTTTGTTCTTATTTTTGCTTAGTTTGGGACTAGATCGATTCGTGTATATTTATATATTTATTAATTTATTAATAAACCAGTTGCGGTGGCAGACATGGTATGACAAGGTTATGTTATGCCGCTGTTACATCTCCCTGAGTGCTCCAAACCCACGGCCTATCATAAATTGCGTAAGTTATTATTCAAATCAACATATTTATTGTCAGAAACACTGGATATCGACTTGCGGAAAAGAACCCTGGCCCCGTAGCATGGATGGCGTTATCACGCGATAAGTGACAGGATAGGCGCGTCGTCTCGTTCTATCGAACGGTGTCAGCCAGGGACGGAAGCTCTATCCTGTCACTTATCGCGTGATAACGCCATCCATGCTACGGGGCCAGGATAACTAACTAGGTATCAAGTTTTTTGTCCACCGCAAGACATAGATCAGATTGTCATTTAACTAAGACAAATATATCTAGCCTGTTACTATAAATGGCCCATATTATAAACAATCAAGAAATATATACTTTTACAAAATCCATATATCCATCCATACTAATATTATAAATGTGAAAGTGTGTGTGTTTGTTTGTTTGTTTGTCCGTCTTTCACGGCAAAACGGAGCGACGAATTGACGTGATTTTTTAAGTGGAGATCGTTGAAGGGATGGAGAGTAACATAGGATAGTTTTTATCCCCGTACTCATCCCCTAAGGGGGTGAAAGGGGGGGGGGGGGGGGTAAAAGTTTGTATGGAGCTGCGATATAAACGAGTTTCACGCGGACGGAGTCGCGGACAGAAGCTAGTATTAAATAATAACGATAAAAAGTTCTTATTCAAATAATTTGTAGATTTTGATGGTCGATAGTTGGGGCCACTCGATATAATGTGTATTCGAGATACAATATTCTCGAATCGACATTGACATTTCATATAACCACGCGACGGAGATACAATTCGATCAATCAGTGAATCGTGATATTTTGATTTGTCTACAACAACGATAGTTGACATTTGAAAGAATACCGTTTTTTAGTGACCGATCTTCAAATATAGATCGTCAACGTACAAAAACGTATAGGTGAGGATGTCATTCTCCCTCTAGGCATAACAACTCCCTTTAAGGGGCTCCCATACGCCAATGACCTTCGAACTGAATCCCTTAGTTTTCTAATGTTTTTTGTAGCTTATTATAGTAACAACAACGGCTTTAAGTAATATAGTATCCCATATTTACTTCAAAGTTCATTGTTTTCGAGATATTTGGCATCAAAGTTGAACAATTTTTGGCCAAAAAACTGGTTTTCTGGCCATAAGTTTTGTGTTCATTGGTTTAAAATGAAAACCCTGGACCAGTTTTTAGAGACGTTACAGACGAACCCAAATATGTAAATTTCGTATATATTAGATCTTTCACGTGACAGATACGAAATAAGTGTTTTTTTTTTTAATATTTTAAAAAATCATACAAAATGAAGTATTTATTTGTTTCCAAATCAGGTGAACCGAAATGGAGATAAAGGATTGAAGAACCGATAGCCGTTTGAGTTATAATTCTATCTGTAGTGCAAAAGTAGGAGATACGATTCAAAACTTGTCAAAAATCGATGAAAACCTCGGGTAGCCCCTTAAGCATTGCACGAGAACTCGGTAATGAAAGAACGGATTTTCTTCGGATTTTCTTCCTCCTAACATTCTGTTAACCCTTTTCTGTCACTTTATTCGCTGAGATTATAGCCATACTTGTCGTAGTAAATGGAGAAAAGTAGGTAGTGATACACCATCATTTATTTTGTATGAAATCGACGAGGTTAATTGTATGGTATGTGTATATTATAGAAAGTGCTTACGGCTTACGACATGAACGGAAAGGACCTTGAATTCTACTCAAGTCTTTCATACTTTTCCTTATTTACTTCGGTCGTCGCGGCAGTAAAGTTTACTCGTAAACCTTCGTCGCCTTTTACATTACTGAATTGCCAGTGGGATTGCTAAAAGACTTTCTGGGATAAATAGAACTTTAATTTATTGAAATTCAAGTAACGATTTCAACAGTGGTTGCATTGTTTTGGAAAACACCTTCCATTGTTGGATATGTTTATGAATAAGTACTGCATTTTAAAATAGTCAAAATAAACCACCGAGCAAATATGTACCTAACGCATGCATGGAATTGTAAGATTTTAAAGTCAAATGGTAAACAAAATTATGGCCTTTGATTATTATAATGATTGATAATAATAAATATTTGGGGACAATCTTACACAAATCGATCTAGTCCCAAACTAAGCAAAGCTTGTACTATGGATACTAGAACACATCCATGACTCAAACAACAATACAATGAACAAATATTCGTGCTCAACCAGAGGCCGGAATTCTCGTGACACTTTCGAGATGTCATAGGGACTCCTCATTTATCGACTTCCGATATTCATATTATATCGATACGTTTGACTGTCAAACAAGTAATTTAAAACCAGATAATTTGGAAACAAATATGAATATCTATTTCTTTTATAGAGAAACTAATGTTGAAACACTTGTTAGCACTAAAACAGACTTTGAACATGAAATTGATAAAACACTGAACTTAACTCATTAAATGTGACAATGTTAACTTTTCATTATTTTCGTTTGGTTGCATATATATTTAGCGATAAGAGCGCCCGTTGTGTACTCTACTTTCAATGTTCTTTAATATGTTGTGTTATATATGTATCGATATAATATGAATATCGGAAGTCGATAAATGAGAAGTCCCTATGACAGCTCGAAAGTGCCACGAGAATTCCGGCCTCTGACTCATCACACAAATAATGCCCTTACCGGGATTCGAACCCGGGGCCTCCGGCTTTGTAGGCAGGGTCACTACCAACTAGGTTGCGCAGGTCGTTCCTTCGTTCGTTCGAATGTTATGGCAACTGACATTATCGCAATTAAAATTCTGGCAAACGAAGATATACCATGGTCGATATTGATTGTTAGTGTGACAAACAAACAATTAGATACAGTACGGGGTACGGAACCCTTCGCGACTGCGACTCTGTCAAGAAGTTCAAAAGTACGAGTAAAGGCTAATTTCAGATTTTCCAGTTTACAACTACTTTTGAACCCGTTCAAGGAGGAGAGGAGGGAGGACTAGGAGGACCTATGACTATCTGGGTTGGCCGAATTGCACCAAAGTAGTGCATTCAAAAGGCAACTCTACCTTCCAATGTAGAAGATTCCAATTCCAATGACAGGTTTATAAAAAGCCACATATCTCAACCACGCAAGTAAGATGGATGTTTTTTTGTTATTCCCGCATAGTAAAAAAAAAACCGGTCAAGTGCGAGTCTGAGTCGCACACCGTGGGTTCCATACAAACTATCAATTAACTCAAGTCAAGGTAAAGTAAATGTCCCAATCCCAATATTTGTTAAATTACTGATTTTAACCCAACACAACAGAATTCAATTTAAAACAACGAATAATTTTTACACCAAGACCATCGAACTACCAAGACAATTGAATCGCGATCTTCTTTTGTTCTGCTATTGAAATATACCCAGGGGAAATCCGTTATGGATCCCACCCGGCTCGGGAGAAACCGAGTGGGTATGTCCGACTCGCACGGACTAAAACCCCTGGGGTGTTCCAACACTCGCTTTAAGACAGAGCCCCGGGAACGCTATCGCACACATCCGGTACTCCGCCAGCGCTGCCTTTGCAGGCCCATCCATAAATGGTAGGAGCACGTTGGTACCCACTCCGCCTTTGGCACCCCAGAACACCATGGGGGCTGACCAGCTCAGGACCTCTCCCATGCGGATGACGGAACTCCCGACCCGTCACCCGCAGGTCCCCGTTATGGCGGCAGCATATGGCCTGCGAAGGCCCTTCGCCGCCTGCCTGGCCTACGACGCTGCGGAACTGAACTTGGATCGTCCTCACGCATCCGCTCCGCCGCCTTCTTCTGTGTCAGCACCGCAACGCTGAAGGTGGCCACTGCCGCCCATGCCTCCTCACTGCGGACCATATTACTGACCAGAGCCGGCAGTGAGAGGTCCCTACCAATAGCCGCACACAGGGCAGCGCGCGGTTCCACCCATGCTGGGCACTCCTCACGAGTGTGCTTGGCCGTGTCCACGACTCCTCCGCTACAATGGAGACACTCCGACGTGGGCTCCCTCCCCACTACCTCACACAGGTACTTGCCGAAGCATCCATGGCCTGTCAAGAGCTGTGCGAGGTGGAAAGTGGGTGCGCCGTACTCGCGTTCGACCCATTCCTTCAGTACAGGCCGAACAGCATCCACTAGGTCCCGGCTGACTCCCGGGGTCTCCAGTCGCTCTAACCATTTCTGGTAGAGGACATGCCGTGACTCCTCCCGCCACTGGCGCACCTCCCTCGGCGCAGGCCAGTTATCCGCCCTTCTTGCTGCCTGTAACCGCCAATAGACCTCCGACTGCAACTCCGCTTCGAAGTCCCAAGGCGGGCTACCAGCCAGCAAGCAAGCAGCCACGCCCGACACTGTGCGGTACGCCCTTGCCACTCTGAGTGCTATAACCCTCTGCGGACGATGCAACTGGGATACACTTCGAGCACTCAGAGTGCCCGCAAATATAGGCGCTCCATAGAGCGCCATTGAACGTACCACTCCAGCATATAAACGGCGGCACGCACCTCCTGGCCCTCCTAGGTTTGGGAGAATCCGCCCAAGAGCCCCGGCTGCAGCCACCAACTTTGGAGCCAAACGCCGAAAATGCTCTTCAAACTTCCACCTGCTGTCAAGGACGAGTCCAAGATATTTCATCGTCGACCCAACGGCGATTGAAGTTCCCCCAACAGACAAAACTGTTCCCGGAAGAGGCGCATTACGAGGCCCATGGAAAACTAGGGCCTCTGACTTGTGGAGAGCCACTTCCAGTCCCAGTGCACCAATACGCTCACGCAATACGCAATACGCTTTTGTGCATGAGCAACGCCAATCCTGGCAAGCTGCGCAGCCTCCTGATGAGTGCTGCCACGGGCCGACACAAGCGTGTCATCAGCGTAACAGGTGACACTAACCCCCCGCAAATTGGCTCCGCGCAGCACCCAGTCATAGCCGATATTCCACAGGAGTGGCCCTAAAACCGACCCCTGCGGAACACCACAAGATATCATCCTCCGCCCCCATCCTTCCCTCGTGGGGTAGGTCACCATCCTACCTGCAAAGTAATCTGCTACAACTCTCTGCAGGTAGGACGGTACATTGTGGTACCGAAGAGCCGCCTCAATTGTCTCCCAGGGCAAGGTATTGAAGACATTGGATATATCCAGAGACACAGCCACATCACCACCCCACCCCTGGACACCTCCTCTGATACAATGTCCCCAACCCGAGCAACTGCATCCAGCGTCGAACGGAGAGGACGAAAGCCAAACTGCCACTCGCTTAAGCCGGGCTCCATACTCCTAACAATGCGAGCTCCGAGCACCCGCTCAAACAGCTTGCTTGTCTCACCTAGCAGCACGATCGGGCGGTAGGCTGACGGCTGATCGGGAGGGCGCCCCTCCTTCCGGAGAAGCACCAACTTCCCCGTTTTCCACCTACTAGGCACCCGCCCTTGCGACAAGCAAGCAGTAAAGAGGGCCCGGACTCTCTCCTCCATCTCTGATACCGCAATAACCACCACCCGACCCGGTATCCCATTCAGACCAGGGGCCGTCTTTTTGGACCGCAGCCTCCGGACAGCCACCCCAAACTCAGCCTCAGTTACTGGAGGCACTTCCGTCACTGTTACCTGCGGACCCGGACCAGATGCCATCGCTGGAGGCACAAAGGCACCCCTAGCCGGGAAAAGGGCACTGACCACTCGCTCAACCAGATCGGGCTGAAGAGTGCTCGTCAAAGGAGGAGCCCAGGGTCGGAGCTTCTTCCTCACCGCCCGATATGGCTTACCCCAAGGATCCCGATTGAGAGCTTCTAACCACTCTTCCCATGCCGCCTCCTTGACTTGTGCCACCGCCGCTTGAAGCATACCGCATGCATCCCGGTACGCGACATACAAAACATCCTCCTCAGCTCTGTCCCTGACCCGTCGCCTCCTGCAACGCGTATACTGGCGACGCGCAGCTATACATGCACCCCGCATCTGACGAAGTTCAGGGCGCCACCAGTACACGCAACGCCTCGGAGCATGCGGTTTCGCCCTCGGCATAGCTGCATCACACACCCGCGTGAGAGCACTGCTCAAGCGCTCTGCATCCTGCTCAACCTCCCCAACCAGATCGGCTTGCGCGCCCCAAGATTCCACAATTTCTGCCCCCTTGGCCAACTCACCATCCAGACGGCCCAGCACCCAACGCGGGCCCTCCTCACCAAGGGATCGTTGCACCCCCATCGAGGCCGGATCTGCAGAAACATCAAACCGGATATACCGGTGATCGGAGAGCGTCTCCACATCTCGAGAAGCGAACGTGATATCCACGATTGACTCACCCCGCCGGCGCACACATGTGCTCTCCGACCCGGCGTTGAGGACAACCAACCCCAGCGAAATTGCCCACTCCTCCAGCACCTCCCCTCGCGCATCTGCCACAGGAGAACCCCAAGCCGCTGACTTGGCATTAAAGTCCCCAGCGACTAGCACAGGGGTGGAGGACACCTGACCAACCAGCGCTCCGACCGCTGCAAGCAACCGCTCAAAGTCAGCGAGGCTCCTATTGGGGGAGAAGTATACCCCAATGACCGTCAAGTCCCCAACAACGGCAAGAACGAAACCTTGACCCCTAACGACACCACGCAAAGGCAATGCTCCAGCTACAGCAGGGGCAATTATAGCCACAGTGCTATCATGATCCCCAACCCAGTCATCCCGCACGGGAACAAAATAGGGTTCTGAGACCACTGCCAATCCAATTTGCCACTCGGCCATGGTCTGAACCAGGAGATCCTGAGCCCTAGCGGAGTGGTTTATGTTAGCTTGCACACACTTAGCAGCCATTACTGGGTTATGTCCATGCTAACCTCCTCAGCGACACGCTGTGAAGACTGCGATGCTACCGGGCCACCGACAGCCTTCTTACCTCCAACCGCTGCTTGTGCGGTCTTAAATGCCTGTCCACTTTGACAGCCCCTCCTCCCAATGTAATGGGCTGCTGGCTTACCCTTTTCCGCACAAGCCACACAGTTTATATCCGCAGAGCACTCTCTCGCCTTATGGCCACCCTGACCACACCGGAAGCAAGCTTTACTGCGATCAACACCCCTATCGCACTTGGCTGCCACATGGCCTTGCTCCAAGCATTTGAAACAGCGTAATGGCTTCGCCTCCAGGAGTACCACTCTAGCCGAAATCCACCCTACTGTAAGCCGCCCAGCCTCCACTAACTTCTTGGCAGCCACAACTGGACAGTTCACAAATAGCGAGCCGGAGCCGTTCGGACTCCGAGCCACAGCACCAGCCCTTATTGCATCAACGGCACAACCGCCCTCTTCAGCAACCGCAGCCACAACCTCCTCCGCGACCACGGAGTCATCTAACCCCGTGACTCGTATGTCCACACACTTTGTAGGCCGCTGGATAGTGACAACACTCGCATCCAATACACCACGAAGCTTCTCAGCCAGGGCATCAGCGACCTTATCCGCATCCTCCGTGCCGGGAGGGATTTCCAACATTCGAGCCCCAGTTGCCGTCGCCCGAAATCGGACCTGCTGAAGACCTACCTCCGCCAGTATTATGCGCCTCTTCGCCTCAGCCAAGATCGTCTCATACTTCATCCCACTTTCAACTGCCTCCGGCTTCAATGTCAGAGTGACTGCAGCGGTACGAGGCGGACGGAGCCTCGCTTTTGGCACCGGCGCCACCTTCGGGGTACCGGGCCCACCACCGTAGCGTACACCTCCTGAGTTGGAGCTTGCTGCACCATTACTAATGGTGCTTCCTCCCTAGCACGCGCTGCCTCCTGAGCAGCCAAGGTCACACGCTTAGCCCGCTTACGCCTCGAGGCAGCTGTTTTTGACCCTTTTCTACCCATTTTTACCGTAGGCGCCACCGATGCACTCCTTGACGGGCCTGCAGTCATCCGGACCGAACTGGCCGAAACACCTCCCGCAGCCACATCCATAGCTAAGGAGGGTCGCACTGCTGGCACTGAGAATGCAGCCAACCTCGCATCTATCCTGGCATTCACCACCTCACCCACAAGTACAACTAGTTCACTTTTAAAGCTCTCCATGATGGAGAGAATTGATGAAGGCACCTCAACCGGCCCTTCACTAGCTGCCACCGACGGAGCAACCTGCGGCCGCTGCTTTTGCACTTCCTTCCGAAGCTCCTCAAACTCCCTCCGAACTATAACTAACTCCGCCTGCAAGCGCTCATTAGCGGCCTGGAGCTTCTCGTTCTCCTCCGACTGAGATCTTTTCGCCAACTCCGAAACATCACGCTTTATGGCCTCGGCTGACTCCTTTAAATCCCTGACACAAGTTCCTTTCAGAGACTTGGATTTGACCGCAATTGTGTTAATAAGGTCCGCATTTTCACAGACCCGACCCCGCAGCTCAGAAGCCAAGGCATCCCCATTTGGCTTATTCAGCGGCCTGGCTGACCGGTCACGCACTCTCTTACTCGCCTCCATTATCTCTTTCTCATCTGCGAGCCTCCTTTCCTCCTGTACAGCAGCATTCAGAGCGGCCTTAGCCTTAGCCAGCCCTACATACTGCCCCGTTGTCGGCGGCCGGCCTCTCGGACGCAAGGTTGGCACCAACGCCGATGGGTCCGACTCATCGTCCTCCTCTCCAGACTGCTGCGAACCCGCTCCACCTATTCTTTGCCCCTTAACACCCCGACTCTTCTTAGCGCGACCAGTGACAGACTCACTGACAACCGCACCCCGTACACGGAGTACGTGAGTGAGGTCTCGCCTTCTGCAACACCCAAGTCCTCCATATCCTCTACGCCAGCGTCCTGCCCCAAAGCACCCGCCTCCTCCACATCCACATCAACGTCCTCCTCTATATTTTGGTTTTCTTTTAATTTATTCATTGGATTCCCACGAGAATGGGGGAAATAAGTGGTCCACCCAGGCAGTGCCCCCTGTACCTGGGTAACCCTATTTACACCGTGAGGTCGGGCGGTATCACGGGAAACTAACCTAACTTTACCTAACATTTTTTTATTGAGGTTAAATCCTCTTGGCCCAGCCGGCTAAGGCAAGGCCCCCGGTCCTATCAAAGGCCGCGAGACATGATCCACGACACCTCATCACTTAGGATAACGAGCTTGAGGACGGTGACTGCAGTCAGCCCATCCAGTAACGACACCGAGACTAGATGAGCCCGTCTCTCCCACCACACACTAACACACTAAACCCACTAAAATCCCTTATAAGGACCACCAACAAAAACACGTCACCCTTGGATAGACCTCTGCTTACATCAGAGGAACTACCAGCGCAACACTGCCCCACCCCGTCGGGTTATTGGTAGCACCGGTAAGCGATTCCCCCGTAGACGAATCACTTACCGTTGCCTCCAGGGTGCACCAGCCAAGATCCTTCCCCTTCCCGCAGACCCGCGAGGGTCCACAGGAACTGGAAGAGCCCTGACACTCGTGGAGGTTACCCGACCTAGCACCCCTGTTGAAATATACCTGTCCCAACCCCATTAATTCTAGATAAATCTTAACAGCGCGAAGTAGGAATGGGATCAGTGCCATCTATCGGCCCATTTGGTACTAACGTGAAAGGGCTATGAGCTTAGTATGTATGTTGGTGTTTTAGCGATTATTGTTTATCACGTGAACCGATCTCGATTATTTTTTTTATATTTGAAACTTTTGAAAGAGAGTACTTCTATTATAGTCTTATAGGAATTTCAAAACAAAAAAATACTTATAAAGGGGATTAAATTGCAAACTTAACTAGGAAATGATTTTTGAAAATAATACACAAAATACGCAAGATACAGAAAAAAATATACTTTTCCAGTAATATTTTTATTTATCTTAATCACAAGTAATTATTACAAATTTTTCGCTTGGATAACTTTGGAGATAAGGAGGAGGGAATGGTATTTTTTTTTACATTTTCCTTCATAGATCGAAATTTTACCAATGTAGAAAAAAAAGAAAAACTGTTTCAAAAAGTGCAACTCAAGCCCTTTCATATGATACCCCACTTGCCCTAGAAATTGTTTTTTTTTGCCGCCCCCTCGTATTGGTAATTTTTTAAAGAAAATTAAAATATATATTTAAATTTGTCATGTTCCATGCACGTGGATAGCTCTCATTTAAAACTATTCCAAATTTCATATTGATAGCTTAAGTAGTTCGTGAGATATTTCACTTTGTGACAGACAGACAGACAGACAGACAGACGGACGGAGTCGCACCATAAGGGTACCTTTTTTACCTTTTTTGGTACGGAACCCTAAAAACGTATCCTGCAGATATTTGTGCAAGATTATAAAACGTAAGTACCTACTCGTAAGTAGGTTAACATTTAGTATTTGGAGGACGGCGACGGGTGCTTGGAGTAGATAAATGCTTGAGAGAGCGTGGCCAGCCGATAGAGCGCTAAGCCTCAAAATAAGCGCCCTATCAGGCCAACACTGCGGCGCCGAACAAATTGGGGTCTCAGGCATGACGTCGTAAAGACTATTATGTTTTCTCTTTCAAATATATAATATACTATCACTACATAGTATAAAACAAAGTCGCTTCCCGCTGTCTGTCCCTATGTATGCTTAGATCTCTAAAACTACGCAACGGATTTTGATGCGGTTTTTTTAATAGATAGTGAAGAGGAAGGTTTATATGTATAATATAGTACCCGTGCGAAGCCGGGGCGGGTCGCTAGTATAATATAAGTATGTACCTACTTTATAGCTAGTTGTTTGTCTAACGGTTCGTACCTATGTACAATATATAATAGGTAAATACTTACAATAATTTTACTCTTTATTGCACGCCTCACACAGACAAATCTGATAGGTAGGTATAAATAAACAATTGTCTGTAGGTTTGGTAATGTTTTAATGAATGTATCGTACGAGTAAGTATATTATGCTTAGCCGATATACATTATGTGTAAGTCTGCGTCAGATAAACTTATATTCCGAGTTATTTAAATTTGGTTAAGACATGGTCTCAGTATTATGTTCATTTTATAAGCGTACAGTCGCCATCAAAAGAAGTATAGCTTATCCATAACGTAATGTTAAAGTGCGTCTGATAGTTTTGAAGAGCCTGAAGTTGATATGGACGTAGTTAAAGGAAAAGGATCCAATCCACAAAATGACCAAAACATGAGTTAAGTATACCAGAGAGGTCTCTGAGGCGTATATTTTCATTCAGCAAAAAGACGCCCCGCTCACACAGTGTTTTCATATTTTAATCAACATGGGATACCATCCCACATGTATGACGGGGTAAAAAAGATAGCCTTAATAAAGACCCATAACGCTTGGAACCGTATAGTGATATTAGATTTGTTACATAATTGATTCACATTTGTTTTAACAAAAGAAATCCAACCTGCTTGGACCATTTTTAAGAAAATGCAATTCACACGTTTCACTTTTAATATTTTCAACGAAACGGATCCAATCCATTTGGATTCTTTTTGAAAAACTAAATTTAGATTCTTTAAATCTTTTAGATAAACAACAAAATAGATTCAACTCACTTGGATCAGTTTTGTTGAGTTGTTTTGAATCCTGCAATGGTGTCTTAGTAAACAACAGAAACGATCCTATTAAAATATTTTTTTGTAAATCTGAGTTTTTAAATTCTTTTAGCTTAATTTTTAATCTTTAAAAGAAGTTTCCATTATTAAGCAGCCTAGCTAAATAAATGAACAATTCAAATTGCTTGAATCTTTTTTTTTAAACTTAATTGTCACTTAAAGTTTCATTGAGCAAGAAAAACAAAAACGATCCAACATGAATGGATCTTTTTTGATAAATAAGTATGATGGACGGTTAAAGTGACATTAAAATATGTAAATGGATTCAAAAGATATAGATCGCTTTTGGAAATATGTTAGTTTTGTCTTAAGGTGACAATGAAAAATGAAAAATGATCCAGTGCACATAAACCATTTTTAGGAAAATTGTTATATTAATAATGTCAAACAAAATTTAAGGTTTAAAATGATCCACCGCCGTAACAATTGATAAATATTAAAGTCAGTATTTGCAAACAAAATATTGTATATCATATTCATTTGTTTTATAAGTTTAAAGTCTTAAACTAAATAAAAGTTTCGCCATAATATGTTATTTTATTTTTGGTAACTTGCAACACTGTTCCTGTCATTGCTCTATGCTGCGCATTGGCAGCTCGCGAAAGACGGTTACTGTGCTTATTTTTTCACTAAGACTATTCTAAATTCAAAAACGTGGTCATTGATGTGTTGTGCATTGTGCGAGGGTGTTCTAAAGAAAAATGAGGAGGGTAGACCGGATTTTTGGAGCGCTGGGCGACACATCTCCAAAAAATAAGTGCAAAGATAAAAATGGCAAGTAAAAGTTTCTTACTTAAGTACATCAATTTAAAACTTATTTCTGTATTCGAGCAAATAATTACAGCGTTGTTATAATTGCCTTATTTTGCAGGTAATATTGATACAAAGTTGCTTGAGGATAAGGCATGCTATGACGAGAATAATATTGTTGAAAGTAGTAATAAAGGTAAAATTTATAGTTGTTTGTCCCTTTCAATAGACCAATAAATTGTATTCTGTTGTATTTAACTATGTGTATCAATAAAATGTGTGATGTATTTGGCATACCATGGTTTAGGTACCTATTACATATTTTAATGAGATAGGGTCGGTCACCAGTACTCTAAATTTAATAGCCAAGCCAATATCTATTGATGGCTCAAAATGTTAATTTACAAGGTTAATGTTTTGTTAGTATTCTGTGTATATCTTTGTAAGTAACGAAATCTTCGTTTTGAAATTTTTGGTAATTGTTATTTACGAATACGTGATACGTTGAAATGAGTGGTTAATTTTAACTGATGAATAGGTCAGCCTATTTATGATAGAAGTTAGAAACATCGCTTCAATTTAATTTTGCTTTATTTTTGCAGATAACGGCTCGACATTCTTGTCGAGGTTACTCACGGCTAAAAAATACAGGTCAAACATCGGTAAGTTTGTAATATGTTAAAATTTGAATTACAATATAGGTCCTCGCCTTGTACAGTAGACTCGGCGAGTGATATATACGGGGTGTGGCCTGTAATGGGAGCAATAAATTTAAGGGCTGACTCTATGTATTATCCGCAGTGATTCTGTAAAGGTACCAGTGTTTCAAGATTCTTGAATTCGGAAATAATCTTATCTGAAGTTGTGATACCTAAGTAATGGATCTCGACATCTCGATATCGTAGCATGCCAGTCATTAACTATCTTGGTAGAACACTGGGCACTTTCGTAATTGCGATTATACTATAACTTTGGTTTTCTAATTCTTTTTGTTTTTTTTTTTCAATTTTACAAGATTTTTTGGTGTTTTTGAAGTAAAACAAAATGGATATCATTCCAGTTAAGCAAAAGAACACACGTACGCTTTTACTTATTTTTTTTTTCAATTTTTTTTTTCAATTTTTTTTTCAATTTAACCACTTGGAAATAATTACTGATTAACTTAATAAGCCACCGTTTAATTTTTTGCTCCTATTACAGGCCACACCCTGTATAACAAATTCAAACAAATTGCGATATGCATGCAGAATCTTTTTTTCATTTACAGTGCCTAAGGAAGCTCCTATTGAGGTAGATTCGACATGCAATCAGGGTCACATTCTAAACAATACTTTTAGTAAGTTATGGGTTAAAGAAAATATAATTACGTGTATGGTTACATGATGTTACCTGTTTTTAATATAGGCATTGCTTTTTCTTGCAGCTTGTAAACAAGTATCTAACCAAACAACCGGTTCCACCACCAGTACAACCAGTACAACCAACAAGTATCCAAAGCATCCAGTGGTGGAAATGCAAAGCATCGTTGACATGAATGGTACCTAATATCATTTTTTAATTGTTTGTTACTTCAGTCATTTATTTTCACAATTGCTTTTTTTTTTCAGATAATATGCATGACTCTCCATTAGCACCACTGTATTCGCCACTGACACCGTTATTAATTAAGAATATGCATCGTAAAGTAACTCAAAGTAAGTACCTTTTACAAAATATAGCTTAATATAAAATAGGTTTGTTTTCTTTTGGTAATATGTTTTTAATATTGTAGGTAGACAAGAAAACTCTTCGCCGCTGCGCCCTATTTCACCTGATACTCTAAGCCTGCTTGAAACCTTCAATGCATTCGATGATAATCTAGAGAAGGGCTATGAAGAAGATGACAGTATAGCACAAACCGAAAAACTCAACAACTCTTCAAATAATAAAAAAAATGGATCAATAAATACCCAAGTGGTTGTAACTGATTTTAGCAGTGACACAGACTCTGATTATGTACCAGATAGCGAAGATAATTCAAATTCCGAAAATATTTCAGCCAGTTCTCAGCAAACTATGGAAAATAATATTGAGTCAAATTTTGATGAAAATGTAGAGTTCACATATGAGGATCCAAATGACAAAACGCTGAATAACCACGAAGGTGAAAATGAAATATTTTCTATAAACATGTCATCCAACACCGATAATTTCAATAAAAAGAGACAAGTTTTATCTGACCATGAACAAGCGCCTGACGAGAACGTAGATACTATTAATGAGCAGTCTGAAAGAATCGACACACCGGCACCTACCGCAGGACGCCCAAAAAGAGGGCGTAAACGAAAATATTACGAGCACACGTTAGCTGGGACAAAGCACAGAAAATATAACAACTTACCATATAACACTAAAAAGAAATTCGTCGCGTCAAAGAAATTCATTGATTATGATTGTAAATGCAATAAAGTGTGTCCCAATAAGGTTTCAAAAGAATTGAGACTAAAAGAATTTAATACATTCGTAACATTAGGATCTTATGAAGCTCAACTGTTATACATATTAAGTTGTGTGACAGAAACTATGAAAGCACGGGCCTATACCATGTTAAAAGAAAACAAGGCAGTGAAAAAGAAGCCAAGAGCTTTTTCTAGAAAATATACAATTGGTGAAATCCAAGTTTGCAGAAACATGTTTATAAAAACTTTTCAAGTAACACCTAAAAAGATTGATCTGTCTTTAAAAAAGAAACGTAAAGGTGATTCTTTAAAAGATCACAGGGGCCAATCACGTGGAGGCTGGAACAAAATATCCGGTCGAGATATTGCATTCATAAAAAATATAATCGATTCTATACCGAAGTATGAATCCCATTACAGACGAGAGCAAATTAACGGCGTAAAGTACTTAAAACCTGGAACAACCCTTCAAGTTATCTATGATTTGTATTTATTGGAGTTGAAGCGTGTATTTGGGGAAGATAAAAAACCGGTGTCGTTATCAACCCTGAAGCGCATATTTTATGCTAATTATAATTTGCGCCTCAAAAGTCTAAAAAAAGATACGTGTAACAGATGTGATAAATTGACAAACCAGATAAAAAATACTGATGTGACCCAAGTACAAGATAAACTAATAGAAGAAAAAGAAAAACACTTAAAACGTGCAGAAGATTTAAGACACCGAATGAACGAAGAGTTAAGAAAAGCAAAAACTGATGAGACTTTTGAGTGCCTGACTTTTGATTTAGAAAAAACTCTTCCTCTGCCGAGAATACCAACCAATATTGTGTTCTATAAAAGACAGCTATGGTTGTACAATTGTGGTATTCATGCTGGGTCTAACGATTGCGGGCACTGTTATACGTGGGTTGAGGGGGAAGCCGGACGAGGTGCCCAAGAAGTAGGATCATGTTTGATTCATTTTATTAAAAATAAAATGGATTCTAAAGTAGAGCACCTGTCATTGTGGAGTGATTGTTGTGGAGGGCAAAACCGAAATATAAAAATCGTGCTTATGTTAAAGGTTACCCTAAATACACACCCAACTTTAAAGACCATCACTCTCAACTACCTAGAATCAGGTCATACATTCTTACCTAATGACACTGATTTCTCAAAAATAGAAACTCAACTGAAACATCACGAAAGAATATATACTGCAGACGAGTACATAAAAGTGATGAAAATGTGCAAGAAAAAGAACCCATTGGAGGTTTATAACATGAAAAAGCAAGACTTTTTGAGTTCTAAGAATATTGAGAAGAAAATTGTTAACAGAAAAACTTTTGTGAGTAAGGAAAAAACTAATTGGCTGATTACGAAATGTATTTTATTAAAGAAGGAACACGAGGCTGCCGTTTTCATGAAAACCATATTAGACGATGAGTTTCAAGAGCTCAACATTCAAAAAAAGTTTAAAGGTAAACCATTAACTATCTCCGAAAGTGACTTTCCATTATTATGGCCTGATGGCAAAGAGATACCCCAGGCAAAACTGGATGATTTAAGATCAATGTTTGATCTCATCCCAAAAGACTGTCTACCGTTTTACTATTCACTTCAAGGAAACCCGAGCATTGAAGAAAACGTAGAAGGATATACTGGTCCAATTGATTTTGAACCTGAAGATCCTGATATTAATTATACTATAACAGAGGATATTGACACTGATTAATAACAAAGATCTCGCATATTATATTGAGGCTGATTTTTATTGTAAGAAATATGTGATTAATGAGGTTTAAGACTGTTAAACAGAACTACTGATCTCATTTGTTTTAATTAATAATACGTAGTAAACAATTTGATTATTTTTAATCTGTTTTATTTATATTTTAAATGGTTTTCTCTGATTAATATGCCCATTTTATTACGTGAATCCTTATTACAGAATTTAACAAAAGGAAGGGTCTATGAAAAGTGTATTTTCGCAAAAAAGATCCAACCCCACTTTTGGTCGAAATCCTGAAAAATATAGCATTTAGCTGAATTCTGTGTGTAAGAATGTATAATACACGACTCAACTCAATTTTCATCCAAACATATATTATAAAAAAAATGTATCAGTTTTGAGGAATCACGGTTGAAACTTTAAACCGCCATAACTTTTGCTCAACTTTCTGTGGATTGGATCTTTTTCCTTTAACTACGTCCATATATTCTATTGTGTCCGTACATACAGGGGTGGGTAAAGGTCTCCTCTAGTTAAGCAGTCGTTCGTTTCCTAATATTCCGACACACAATTGTATCGCAACTCGAAAAGTGTAAGTATATAATTTTTGAACGAACGAGTGAAGCGAACCAGAAGGGAACGAAGGTCTCCGTTTCAGCTTGGAAAAAAAATATTTCGTATGTCTGTCCGGAAGTCCAGAAGGTTGATCATGTAACTTTTCGAACGCACTGTCTTTTCCCATACAAAAAAGTCATGTAACTATGACGCACGTACAATCTCTGAAGTATATACGTGATGGGCCAAAAGATGTGCTGATGTCGGGCTGTTCTTCTCTACGGGTTGCAATTCTCAACAGATTCTCCTGTAAACGATATGATACAGAGAAAGAATATAATGGAAAAATAAACCATCTTCGTCTGTAGCCCCCGACAGGATGACTCGATACAGAGAGGGCGCTAGTCTTAGCGGGAATATAGTGGAAAAATATACAACTTGCGTCACTGTCCTCGTAGCTCAGTTGGTAGAGCAGTCTAGCGTTAATAGAAAGGTCGCAGGTTCGAATCCTGTCGGGGGCTACAGACGAAGATGGTTTATTTTTCCATTATATTCTTTCTCTGTATCATATCGTTTATAAAATGATCGGGGTAACTTCCTCGTTAAAAATAACACGAAACAGAAATATTTAATTAAATAATTTGTTTCGTGAAAAGGGTATAGATTCTCCTGTAATTGTGTAAGCCTGTTCGACAATTACATGGAATTATTTCGCCAATGCAGTTTATGGATCAAAAATAATACTTTTTGAAACAAAAAGACACTCGCGATATCTAACAGTTCATAGAGGTTAGGTGGCTACGTCTTTTATAAGGTATTGCACTCGCGATATCTAACAGTTCATAGAGGTTAGGTGGCTACGTCTTTTATAAGGTATTGCACTCGCGATATCTAACAGTTCATAGAGGTTAGGTGGCTACGTGTTTTATAAGGTATTGCACTCGCGATATCTAACAGTTCATAGAGGTTAGGTGGCTACGTCTTTTATAAGGTATTGCACTCGCGATATCTAACAGTTCATAGAGGTTAGGTGGCTACGTCTTTTATAAGGTATTGCACTCGCGATATCTAACAGTTCATAGAGGTTAGGTGGCTACGTGTTTTATAAGGTATTGCACTCGCGATATCTAACAGTTCATAGAGGTTAGGTGGCTACGTCTTTTATAAGGTATTGCACTCGCGATATCTAACAGTTCATAGAGGTTAGGTGGCTACGTCTTTTATAAGGTATTGCACTCGCGATATCTAACAGTTCATAGAGGTTAGGTGGCTACGTCTTTTATAAGGTATTGCACTCGCGATATCTAACAGTTCATAGAGGTTAGGTGGCTACGTCTTTTATAAGGTATTGCACTCGCGATATCTAACAGTTCATAGAGGTTAGGTGGCTACGTCTTTTATAAGGTATTGCACTCGCGATATCTAACAGTTCATAGAGGTTAGGTGGCTACGTCTTTTATAAGGTATTGCACTCGCGATATCTAACAGTTCATAGAGGTTAGGTGGCTACGTCTTTTATAAGGTATTGCACTCGCGATATCTAACAGTTCATAGAGGTTAGGTGGCTACGTCTTTTATAAGGTATTGCACTCGCGATATCTAACAGTTCATAGAGGTTAGGTGGCTACGTGTTTTATAAGGTATTGCACTCGCGATATCTAACAGTTCATAGAGGTTAGGTGGCTACGTCTTTTATAAGGTATTGCACTCGCGATATCTAACAGTTCATAGAGGTTAGGTGGCTACGTGTTTTATAAGGTATTGCACTCGCGATATCTAACAGTTCATAGAGGTTAGGTGGCTACGTCTTTTATAAGGTATTGCACTCGCGATATCTAACAGTTCATAGAGGTTAGGTGGCTACGTCTTTTATAAGGTATTGCACTCGCGATATCTAACAGTTCATAGAGGTTAGGTGGCTACGTGTTTTATAAGGTATTGCACTCGCGATATCTAACAGTTCATAGAGGTTAGGTGGCTACGTCTTTTATAAGGTATTGCACTCGCGATATCTAACAGTTCATAGAGGTTAGGTGGCTACGTCTTTTATAAGGTATTGCACTCGCGATATCTAACAGTTCATAGAGGTTAGGTGGCTACGTCTTTTATAAGGTATTGCACTCGCGATATCTAACAGTTCATAGAGGTTAGGTGGCTACGTCTTTTATAAGGTATTGCACTCGCGATATCTAACAGTTCATAGAGGTTAGGTGGCTACGTCTTTTATAAGGTATTGCACTCGCGATATCTAACAGTTCATAGAGGTTAGGTGGCTACGTCTTTTATAAGGTATTGCACTCGCGATATCTAACAGTTCATAGAGGTTAGGTGGCTACGTCTTTTATAAGGTATTGCACTCGCGATATCTAACAGTTCATAGAGGTTAGGTGGCTACGTCTTTTATAAGGTATTGCACTCGCGATATCTAACAGTTCATAGAGGTTAGGTGGCTACGTGTTTTATAAGGTATTGCACTCGCGATATCTAACAGTTCATAGAGGTTAGGTGGCTACGTCTTTTATAAGGTAGGGGAGGTGGGGGCTGCAAGTGCCGATTTTCCAATAACATGGAATTTCATTATGAAAATGATAGGATGAATTTTTGATATGTGGAAATATCAAAGAGTTGTGTATCGGTTTTTGTAATATTATAGTGATTTGGGCCAATATCTCAGTAGTTATTTTTTTACAGATTTATTTTTGACAAATCTCGGAGTGGAACTTTCAGCCCCGCTTTGGGGTGAGTTGTTCCACCCATGAGGCTAATTGTTCCGCTTAAATTATGAATATATAATGTGAGAATAAAATGGGTTTTTGTAAATAAAACAATCATTAAATATATTCATAATATGTTTTATATTATAATTTCTCTCAGATGCATAACTGAACTTCAAAAATAACAAAAAAACCTGAAAATCTCCAAATAACCATTTCTGTTAAATTTTAAGTCATATTTGACATTCATCAGGTTATAAATCTTGTAAGATACATAACTAACTTTTAAAAAATAACATAACTGGTAATCTTCTAATAAACTTTTTATCAAATTAACTATTAATTGAGATCTATCAACTTACAGGGACAGATTTATGATATGTTATGTATTATAATTACTGTCAGATTTATAACTGAACTTTAAAAACAACAAAAAAACCACAAGAAACCTCCAAATAACCATTTCTTTCAACTTTTAAGTCATATTTGACATTCATCAAGTTTGAAATCTTATAAAATACAAAGGGGGAATATTGTTCAAATTAAATTTTACAGCACATTCATATGCGAGTTTTCGCACCTCTCCTGGCAGCAAGCCGAAGTATATTGAGGAACACCTTAAAATGTAGTCCACTAGCTATTTCTCCTGTTCCACAGTAAATACTGTCCTGCATTTATATCCTGTAGTAGGATCTTCACCGGCTTTCAATTTATTAACAAATCGACGTAGTGTCATGTGGCAAATATCCAGTTCTCTGGCAACTGTTTTTACTTTTTTTCCCTCATTAATGACAGCATTTGCAGCTCCACGCAGTAATGTTTCGGAGGTTTTCCCTCTATCTGACTTTCGTTTGTAGGTACGCATCCTAAAAAAAATGGTCTTAAAAATTATAGGTAACATTGCAGGTTCGTTGGGGTAAGTTGTTCCGCGGAACAAGCAGCCCCTCCGGGAGGGAACATCCAACCCCAAATTTCATTTTTTACAAATACTGCCAAACCACCAATTCAATAGAATGAATTAAAAAAACACTTGAACTGCAAGACACCTTACCAATGTCACTACAAAATAGGAAAGCTACATGTAAATCGGGCCATAATTAACTAAAATAGACCAAAAAGTTTAAACACGAAAAAATTTACTCACGTGGTGTTTTACCAGCTCCGTGCACACCGCCACTCAGCCGCCGGCGCTGGAGTAACTAAGATGGCCGCCGGCGCGGCGCGTCACCTGATGCTCAAACGGCACACTTCACACGTATTGCTATCTCTTTTCTTTACAAAGTTATTGCCATCGGAACAACTTACCCCGGGAACTTGCAGCCCCGTCCTCCCCTATTGCACTCGCGATATCTAACAGTTCATAGAGGTTAGGTGGCTACGTGTTTTATAAGGTATTGCACTCGCGATATCTAACAGTTCATAGAGGTTAGGTGGCTACGTCTTTTATAAGGTATTGCACTCGCGATATCTAACAGTTCATAGAGGTTAGGTGGCTACGTGTTTTATAAGGTATTGCACTCGCGATATCTAACAGTTCATAGAGGTTAGGTGGCTACGTCTTTTATAAGGTATTGCACTCGCGATATCTAACAGTTCATAGAGGTTAGGTGGCTACGTCTTTTATAAGGTATTGCACTCGCGATATCTAACAGTTCATAGAGGTTAGGTGGCTACGTCTTTTATAAGGTATTGCACTCGCGATATCTAACAGTTCATAGAGGTTAGGTGGCTACGTGTTTTATAAGGTATTGCACTCGCGATATCTAACAGTTCATAGAGGTTAGGTGGCTACTACGTGTTTTATAAGGTATTGCACTCGCGATATCTAACAGTTCATAGAGGTTAGGTGGCTACGTGTTTTATAAGGTATTGCACTCGCGATATCTAACAGTTCATAGAGGTTAGGTGGCTACGTGTTTTATAAGGTATTGCACTCGCGATATCTAACAGTTCATAGAGGTTAGGTGGCTACGTGTTTTATAAGGTATTGCACTCGCGATATCTAACAGTTCATAGAGGTTAGGTGGCTACGTCTTTTATAAGGTATTGCACTCGCGATATCTAACAGTTCATAGAGGTTAGGTGGCTACGTGTTTTATAAGGTATTGCACTCGCGATATCTAACAGTTCATAGAGGTTAGGTGGCTACGTGTTTTATAAGGTATTGCACTCGCGATATCTAACAGTTCATAGAGGTTAGGTGGCTACGTGTTTTATAAGGTATTGCACTCGCGATATCTAACAGTTCATAGAGGTTAGGTGGCTACGTCTTTTATAAGGTATTGCACTCGCGATATCTAACAGTTCATAGAGGTTAGGTGGCTACGTCTTTTATAAGGTATTGCACTCGCGATATCTAACAGTTCATAGAGGTTAGGTGGCTACGTCTTTTATAAGGTATTGCACTCGCGATATCTAACAGTTCATAGAGGTTAGGTGGCTACGTGTTTTATAAGGTATTGCACTCGCGATATCTAACAGTTCATAGAGGTTAGGTGGCTACGTCTTTTATAAGGTATTGCACTCGCGATATCTAACAGTTCATAGAGGTTAGGTGGCTACGTCTTTTATAAGGTATTGCACTCGCGATATCTAACAGTTCATAGAGGTTAGGTGGCTACGTCTTTTATAAGGTATTGCACTCGCGATATCTAACAGTTCATAGAGGTTAGGTGGCTACGTCTTTTATAAGGTATTGCACTCGCGATATCTAACAGTTCATAGAGGTTAGGTGGCTACGTCTTTTATAAGGTATTGCACTCGCGATATCTAACAGTTCATAGAGGTTAGGTGGCTACGTCTTTTATAAGGTATTGCACTCGCGATATCTAACAGTTCATAGAGGTTAGGTGGCTACGTCTTTTATAAGGTATTGCACTCGCGATATCTAACAGTTCATAGAGGTTAGGTGGCTACGTGTTTTATAAGGTATTGTAAGAAATGCGTGATTTTTGGAATGCAATTTTTATTAAGAACTAGCTTCTGCCCGCGACTTAGTCCGCGTGGAACTCGTTTATATCGCAGCTCCATACAAAGGTTCACCCCCCCCTCCCCATTTCATCCCCTTAGGGGATGATTTCCGGGATAAAAACTATCCTATATCCTTCCCCGGGACTCAAACTATCTCTATGCCAAAATTCATCTAAATCGGTTCAGTGGTTTAAGCTTGAAGAGGTAACAGACAGACAGACAGACAGAACACTTTCGCATTTATAATATTAGTATGGATAGTACGGATGGCACTTTAATATTTGTTTAATGCGATTCTGGAACATGACATTTGCTGATTATTAGAGTCGAGATAAACGAAACACGGCAGTTAACTTTCATAAGTCCCCTAGAAGAATTTTTACTTTTCAACAGTCGTAACATTTTTTTATGAACACGCCCCAGGGTGTGCCAGACGTGATAACCGTCTTTAACAAGATAACTTTACATTTAAGTACATGGTTTAAATAAGTAAATAATATCGTAGGTAAGTTTGTAGGGTGAGACTGGATTGATGCAGTAGCTAGGTCTAATCTTCCAAATAGGCATAGGTAATACAAATACGCACTACTCACTCTATGTATTCGAAATTATAATGTTCGTAAGGAACAATCTTTCTTCTTTTGATACCGTAAATGCGATCGGCAAAAAACTCCGCCGCACTGGGCGTTTGAGAACAGTTCCCCGTCGCATGGCACTTGCAGGCAAGAACCCGCGTGTCATTGGGCCTACCTACTACGAGCGACTGCCCGCTGATCTTAGACAGGAACCATCTGACGAAGCATTTCGACGCCGCCTTAAATACCTTTTATTGGAAAATCCATTATACTCAGTTAAAGAGTATATGAGTCTGGACTTGACATGTTAAATTATTATTATGACCTATTTAAATTTGTATGATTATGATTTGACTTTAAATGTACTGTGTCACGTATTTAAATATTGTATAAAATGACGATACCTAGAGGTTGATATATTTGTGTTCTTTGCTTTTGGTTTGTTTCTTCTATTTCCTTGTTATTGTGTTCTTACATTTGTTGACATTCTCTTAATATTTATCTGTTTTTGACGATCATGATAATAATTCTTATTTTTTTGACATGTATGCAAATCTGTAATGTAATTTTTTATCATGAAATAAATAATCTAATCTAATCTAATCTAATGAGTAGTAGTGGTGTTAGAATAAATCTGAGTATAGTATAGTAGGTATATCGCTATCACACTCGCTCTAGCATCTGATAGTATTTGTGTCGTCAAAAAACGACCATTGACGACATTAAGATGTAATAACGTAACTTATTCTAGGAATATTCCCAATATCTCAAAAATATATTATCAGCTCAATTGTTTTATAGGCAGAACTCAAGACGTTTCGGCACCTCGCAGGGCGACGTTGCAGGTTCGCGCGTTTACAAACGTTATTGCGCGCAATTTGAGTTCTTTTTACAATGGCAATATTAGAAAGATGAGATAGAAACGATAGGGTAAAAATGTAAGCTAAGTACTTATAAAATTTACATACATACATACATATATTTTCAGATTCGATTCTTCAATAGAACACTATTTCTAAATACCAGATTATGAACTTACACTAAGCTTATGCTTATGTTTAAGTGTGGGTAAGCAAATAGATTCCTCGTTCAGTGCTCGTATTTGGATTAATTTATTTAAATGAAATAAAGAATGTTATTCTGCAAGTAGGCCGTAATGGCACTGTTACAAGTCAAAATTCTACGGGCGTTTCTAAAAAAGAAGACCACTGTTAAGAAGAAACGCCGAAACAAACACAACAGTCAGTCATTTTTTGCCAAAAAAGCTTACTTATTACAATGATAGTTCTTAACCTACTTAAAATAAGTCAAACTGAATATGAATACAAAGAAAAAAAACATCATAATGCGTTGTTCTACAAGAAAATAAGATTTAGAAAATAAGAGTCTAGTGCATTTAATTCCTGCCCTTCGGGGCTAAAGTCAGAATTAATATATATATATGAATAGATTCAATACCTATGTAGCTACATCATTTACCTATGAGCTTCCTATGTGTGATATTATTAACCTTAACCGTCGCTTTTATAATAAATTTAACAATGCCCTAATCTAATATGACAAGTCTAAGTACAAAGATTTAAGTAATACAGAGGTCTGAATTAAAATCCCGCTGAACCTTTCCAACCTGTCTTTGTGAGTTAGTAATATCATTTTGTATGTGGACTAACCCTTTTGTACGAATATACATTTTTGTGGTAATCCTTCACAATATTTTATTATGCAGAGATTACCGACAGAATGTAGCCGTATCTTTATTCAAAGGCAGACTTAACCTTTTTGTGTTACGTACTGAGCTAATTTTATAGTGGCGACGCAAAATGTTTCACAAGAGGCTAAGTACGAAATATTGCTGTGTTGGTATCGAGATCACGAAGTTCTATAGGCGAATGCTACACGCTCGATATGAATCGTGATATTTAACGCGATAATAAGGCAATATTTATCTAGTCCACCACTTTACCACCACGACGTGGACGACCACTTTAGCCTAGTTGGTAGTGACCCTGCCTACGAAGCAAGAGGTCCTGGGTTCGAATCTCGGTAAGGGCATTTATTTGTGTGATGAGCACGAATATTTGTTCCTGAGTCATGGATGTTTTTCTATGTATTTAAGTATTTATTTATCTATATAAGTATGTTTATCGTCGTCTAGTACCCATAGTACAAGCTTTGCTTAGTTTGGGGCTAGGTCGATTTGTGTAAGATTGTCCCTTAATATTTATTATTATTATGTATGTTTTTTCCATATCTCAGGACCATGGGGTCCCGGACTTTTGGAAGGCATGCGTGGGGCCGAAGCCAACAGCGCAGAGGCCCCTTAAAACAAATATAATATAAAGCGAGGGATACACATGGCAGATACCATCTCTGAGCGCACAACATGATACACCCGGTGATGGTCCCCGCCAGGTGCAAAGACTATTGCAGTGCAACACTGTGCTGCGATGGAAACTAAGGTCATGGATTATTGGGTTGAATGGTGGGTGGTCTGGACAATGGGTTATGGGAGGAGACTAGCGGACACCTGCCGTGACAATAAGTCTCAAAATTGTGAAAAGGCAGGCGGTGACTCGCCAACTCGTTAAGTGGGCCCCACAAACAGTCGCACGCACGGTGCGACAATGGAGCAACACGTCTGAGCGGCTGTGAGGTTGTCGAGAGGTGAGTCTGCGGTGCGCCAAATCCCGGTAATCCGTTCAAGGGCCGCCGGCGTTATGACATTTTACACTTCCAACCTGGAGCATAGGTTCTGCTCTTGCGACTCCACTCTGGCCGGCCGGTTAAGGCAAGCACAGAGGCGAGGGCCAGATCACTCGGGCCCTCTGGAGGTTAGGGGTCCGCGGTGTCGCCACTCACCGTCAGCTCGCCACAAGCTGCCCCCGCGGGCTTATTATTATTATTATTATTAGTAATATTTTGATATACTACCTATACGATACGAATCGCGTCAGTACGACGGTAAATTTCATTGAGTACACTCGTACGTTTCGTTGCTGACAGAATGAATACTGACGCGATAAATATCGATTAGAGACTAGACGCTCGATATTTATCGACGATACTGCATACAGATCGTGGATTTTAGGATTTCTAGAAATACAGCGATCTACAGATCGTTGATTTTTGGATTTCTAGAAATACAGCGATCCGTATCACGATACGTGATATACTTATACTACACACTCGATAAACATCGTGATCCTAGATTACGATCCAAATATCGCGATTCATATCGAGCGTGTAGCATTCGCCAGAAATATTTAATCATAGTAATCTTAGGTCATTTGGTATCATGACCCTGCAGCTTGATCCACGAGATCATTGGATAGGTTAATATTTGTTTACTTAAGTACATTTGTTTACTTTACAATTGTAAGGGCGGTTATTCATGTATGTGGATGCATTGTGTTGAGAGCGAGGGAATTTGTTCCTTCAGCTGTCAACACGGCGAATCCTCAAACATATCAAGGGTCCGCTCCGGTGTCCGCTTTACCATCAGGCGGGCCGTACGCTTGTTTGCCACCGTCGTTGTATTTAAAAAAAATGTTTCATGTTTTTTATGGTATATTTGCAATCTATCTGTATATTAAATGTATAGGTAGTAAAAGTATTTCCAATTTGCGATAAAATACCTTTCTACCTTAACCCCGCATTTTTTCCCGTTATTGGTGTTGTGATTTAATTGTTATAGCCGATTGTACTTCTATTTGCGTCATTGTTTTATTCGAGACGATTTTGTGAGCTATAACATTTTAAGTTTATCATGAGTAGGTAATTTAGTAGTTAGGAGGAGGATACGACGAGAACCTTCTACCCTCTTCATCGCCTGACCAGCATGGCTGGAACGTGTGGCTTCCACAACTGTACAAAACTTCAAAAAACCATTTTTAGGGTTCCGTACTCAACAAGGAACCCTTATAGTTTCGCCATGTCCGTCCGTCCGTCTTCGGCTTAGCTCAGTAACCATTACTGCTAGAAAACTGTAATTCGGCATGGGTATATAAATCAATCACGCCGACAAAACAGAAGAATCAAATCTTGAAAATCATTTTTTTTGGGGTACGTCTCCTACTCCTAAAGTGGGGATGTTATCGGTATCGTTGGATATAATGGATATCTCGTTCAAAAATATTATGGGTTTCTTACAACCATTTTTCAAATCAGTGATTCGTTTGCGAGATATTAGGCTTTAAAGTTCACTGTTCAGCCCTACTTCCCCTCCTTATCTTTCTGAGCGGTTTAGTTATATGGCAGACGGCAGTGACCACCGCTTGCGGTCGAGTGCTAACCTTACTCTTGCTGTACCGTCTAAAAAGACGCGAACATACTCTAGATCTTTTACCGCGCGCGCTGTTAAGTTGTGGAATGAGTTGCCTTTGTCGCTGAGACAGTCGCGGTCTGTTGCGTCACTTAAGATGAAGTTGAAGAAGTTGTGGCTTTGCAATGACTTGTGAATTGGTTGAATATAGTATTTATTTATTTATTGTATATTTGCGATATATATATTGCATATGATAGTGTGTATTATATTTTATATTGTATAGTTATATATGTATTGGCATGTCTTTATTTGTCTAGGATTAATACCTATTAGGTTTTGTTTTCATTTTCTCTGTGTTTTTGTACACGGTATAAGTTTGCCTATCTCGTTCTGCCTACCTTCCTCTCAATTGCTCAAAGGTTAGCTGGAAGAGATCCCTTATAGGGGTAAGTTCGTCTTTGTACTTTGATCTATTGTGTGACATGTATATTCTTTAACCTGTTATTGTGTACAATAAAGTGCTTACATACATACATAAAGCCCTAAGTTTTTGCCGGCTAAATAGCTACTACTGGGGATGTGAGAAAAATGGTGGTAGTAGCACATAATATATTGAATTTAAAAGGAAAACTATCACGGACAAGTAGGCATAAGTAGCTACCGAGTAATAGTCGACCAACTTAATGTGTACTTGGAAAGGTCAATTTTCGTACAAATTCGGCCGACGTAACCGCACCGCACGTCGATGTAACTAAGACAGACAGGCAACTACGGAACCTTAGACTGCGCGTGGCCCGACACGCACTTGCCCGGTTTTAATCGTACAAATCATATTTCACTCGCAAAATTTGAACTAAACGATCTCACATACAATGTGAAGTTGAGTTAAAGCTTGTAATAAAAAAAATGCCTACTACGTACAGTCAGCATCATATAGTTAGTAGCAGCCAAAGTAGCCAAATATATCGTAACACGTCTTTATTACTATAGGAGTAAGGAAGTGTTACGATATATTTGGCTACTTTGGCTGCTACTAACTATGTGATGCTGACTGTACTTGGTGATCCAAGACGCCTAGCATACCAAAGTTCTCATAATTCCTTAGCAGAGATGAAGATATCCTAACTCCCTGGCACGTCGGAAGGTCACTTATGAAACTAATAGTTCCTGCTGCTCCGGGGTCATTAAATCAGGGGCGAGTTCGCGGTAATTAACCATATTGGGAGGGACCCGGATCACACATTGAATTTCTTGTACAAAAACATTGTTATCACAAAAATATTATGAATGCTGGAAATATTAATTGATAAATTAGATAAATGTTATAATGTTCATCAAGTTATAAAAAAAAATAGACGAAAAATATTAAATTGACAGAAAAAAACAAAATTTTAATTGTGTTTCAAGTCAAAAAGACAGTATTTTTAATCAAGTACCTACGAGGAAAGTGAGTTATGCTCCACTTTACATAATTAAATATCTACGCATTATTTAATAAGCCAGATGCCCGAAATTTAAACTTCAAGGTAGCTTTAATTTTTTTTATGGGAGGAAAATCCTTTATGGATACCTCCGCGCCACGGGGCTAACGCGGCTCTGGGATCTCCTACGGAACGCACCAGTGCCCCTAAGTACCCAACCAAATATATTTATTAACAATCATAAACAGTTCAAAAAAACTGTAACCCGACTAATACGGAAAGCTAACTGAAAAAATATCGTTTTTTGTTCAGACAAAAGGTAAGCCTATCCGGAGTATAATTTCGAATCGATTGACACCTCATTAATCAAAATCATTTCATTATCTTAACCCTAAACTAAACTTGTCAAAAGTTAAAAAATCGTTCGTTCAAGCCTCTGTTGTACTGTAGCGAAAAATCGTTCCACCAAAAATGCAATAATGTGCCTAAACAAATTGTGCATATAAAGATACACTGTCAAGTTTAGGGACGCTACGGTAGAACACACGTAAGTAAACACAAACAAAGACTGCTAAGAACATGTCCCTATATAAATCTAAACTTTGATACTTATTTTATAAAGCGCAGTTCGTTTCATGAACAAGCAAAAGCATCGCAACCCAACTGCATCCAACGCACACATATTACATCCATCGCAAAGTTCAGAGTCGCGGTAAGAAATTCCATTTCCTCGGTTGTCTGTGCAAATAGGTTCTGGTGACTCGCTATCGACCGGCTCAGAAGCCATCTGTTTGAGGATTTGAAGCAAAGCACTGTTGGAAATATTTGTCCGTGATTGGTAAGTCAATATAAAGAATTTATAGTTTATTTGAAGTACTGTTAAGGGAGTGCCTGAAGTCTTGTAAACTACGCCAAGAGATATTTTTTGTCTTTGACGCACGAGACGAGGTGCAACACTCTTCGGAACTGGTTTTCAGGGTTCCGTAGTCAACAAGGAACCCTTACAGTTTTTTTTGTCAAATTTCGATAAATATATAATTTTGTGAAGTTATATTCATATTTACTCCTATGACATTTTAGATGCGGCTGCGGTACTCCTGTTTTGTTTATTGTTTATCCAAATTTTCCATGAATTTGGTAGTGTTTCCGAGGATAAGGAAAGTGAAATTCCGCTATCGCTATGGGAAGCGAAATGAAGGGTGAGATTTTGTTACTCGCGCGTTGAACTCCTTCGTGTTGCTTGTGAAACTGTGCGGCGGGTGTGTCCGCGTGGGCTCGCTCCTCGGGCCTTTGGCCCTCGGGCTGGCGTAGAGAGCGCGTTCTGCGGCCTTTCTTGCCTCGCCACTCACCTTCGGGCCTTTGGCCCTCAGGTTTCACTTGCAAGACAGTCGGGAATTGGGTGTCTGAGAACGCGTACTGAAGGGACGCTTCGTGTCTTCGGCCCAACGCGGAGCTCGGCCTTCGGCCTCGCGTGCCTCGCCGCTCACCTACGGGCCTTCGGCCCTCAGGTTTCGCTTGCAAGATACTCAGGTATAGAGAGTGTCCGCGTGGGTTCGCCGTCTGGCCCTCGGGCTCACGTAGAGAGCGCGCTCTGATGGGACGCTTCGTGCCTTCGGCCCTACGCGGCGCTTGGCCTGCGGCCTCGCATGTCTCGCCGATCACCTTCGGGCCTTCTGCCCTCAGGTTTTGCTTGTAACATACTCGGGCATAGTGAGTGTCCGCGTGGGTTTTACCCCGAGGCAAATGTTGACATGTCAGATTTTTCTGGGGGTCACATGGAGAGACCCTACATTTGTTCCATAAATCAAGAGGTTGTATTTGCACTCTTTCCCGGAGAACAACCCTATATATGAGAAATCAGTCGTATTGCAGCTGTATATATTATTAAAATATCATAATTTTAAGTCGATTTTGGCGTTTTGTTTAAGTAGGCAGGTTAAAAAAACGGACAAGTGCGAGTCGGACACAGCGGAACCCTCCCGTATTTCCCTTCCCGATTACGTACTCTAAATAGAGACTATATTTTTATGATTTAATTATATATGTATCGTTTTTAGATTTTTCCCTGTACTTGTAGCATAAAACGATATTACTTGGCAAATTTCATAGTTGTAGGTCAACGGAAGTTTTGGATAAATTTTGATTTTCTTGAGTGTCGAAATATACGTTTTTTGTGGTATAAACGGCCGTATCTTTTTTTACGTTAACTTAGAAGTGTGATTATCACTGATTGTTTCACAGCTTCAAGGGACTGTAGACCTGAGTCTTAATTTAAACTCGATACCTCCACGCGATTCCAAGGTAAAGGATCTTGACAGACATACATATCTTCGGACAACAAAGTGATCCCATAAGGGTTCCGTTTGTTCCTTTTAAGGTACGGAACCCTAAAAACAAAAAGGAAAATAAAGACACATCTTTGTTTTTCTTCTATCGAGGGATTTGTATGTTATCCTATCTAGAGTATAATCAGACGAAACAATCGTATAGAATAAATCTTAGTTGTCTAATCTGGCCCCGTATCATGGTCGGCCTTATCACGTGATAAGTGACAAGATAGAGCGTCCGTCATGGCTGACACTATTCGATAGAACGAGACTGACGCTCTATCTTGTCACTTATCGCGTGATAAAGCCGACCATGATACGGGGCCTGTCAGAAAGGCGTTTCCAACGAAAACCGACTAGATTTATTCCAGCCAGTTTGACATTCAAAATGTTGCACGTCTCCGGCACTTCATAAGAGATATCCCCAATTTCAAGTTTATGTCTTTCAAAAATAGACGTCCGTCGTCCCCTTCTTTCAATTAATGGAATTGACTCCCTGATTTACCAGACCTCTATGATATTTTGAAACTCGAATAAGTCTCCGAACTGACCTATAATTTGACAGCGTCGTACAAAATAGGTATGACAAATATAAGCAAATTGAACACTATCAAACAAAACTTAAGGCTCAAGGGACAATATGGTCATAACATAAGTATTTTTTGACAGATTTTAAACTGTATTGTACGCCGTGTCTTCACCAATTGGCCCCGGCGCAAGACCAGCACTGGCTAATTAGGTTGGCACCATGCTGTGTCGAGACTACATATTTCATGGCACTTTTATTATATTTTTGTGTTTTTATTGATTTTCATGTGATTTTTATGCTGTGAATATTTATTTTTTTCTTTCTTTCTTCCATTTCTATAAGAAGGTAACAAAAAACGGTTAGTTTTACCTACAAGCGAAACCTCGGAACCTCTCGAGGGAAAGGTTTTTGTAATGAACTAAAATCCGACAAAGGCTTTAATAAAACCGATTGGAAACGGAGCCCACAATCATTGCCATAAAAACCCCATAAAACTTTATGCGTGTAAGTATAAACGAAAATTGCGGAAGGTAAAAATCCTGGAACAAAACAATCCACTTTATTTTACCTAAAAAGTATGCCTGCGTTAATGTATTGTCAACTACTTTCGAGTTCAAATAGACTTTTATTTCTATTTGTACCTATGTACCTATTATAAAACTACTAGGTATAGTACATTACTGCAAAGGCCGGGAAATAGCAATTCGTGGATGAGTTGATTGCCATTCCCGCCGAGGCAGATATAGTGCTATTCTCCAAAAAAGCGAGGAAATCAGATAATATTTTCAATCAACAATAATGTTTTCAAACAGCGTGCATGTCAATAACCTATCAATTTCTCGCCCAACTTATTTCTTAAAGTAGGTACTTACACGGCATGACTCATGGTGCCAGTTTCAATTGACATAAATAAACAAATTGAAACATCAAAATATTAGAGAGTAAACGGTATTGAAATTTAATTCGTTATGAATATTATTTCATTAATATTTTTATTTAAAAATTTAAAACTATTTGAGACATTTTTAAAAACGTCACTTCGATCACTTACAAAAGTAGGCGTTTTGTCTATGACAATTTAAAAAAAAGAAAACGCGGGAAAACTTTGAGCCCACTACAAACGGGCGCAACTTGTCACACCAACTTCTAATAGTTCGAAAGAGACAGCCATACATTCTAACTAAAGCAAGTTGTTGTGACAAATTGCTAGGCCTTTAAACGTACGAGCCTTTGGCTGTTTGCTGTAATTTGTCTTAGTCAAAACATATGGTTAAAAGGTAAAAAAGTATACAGTAATGGAATTTCATACATTTTCCTGGCCGCTAAAACTGTACAGTAATGACTTTTAACTTTTTAAATTTGAGCTTGTCAGTAACGAGGAACTTGACGTACTATTTTTGCTACAGTAAGGCGCACATTTCCGAGCATATTGGAGAAAAAGTGTAAACTTAATTTCAAAACGAATAAAACTTTAAAAACACTATAATATGTGTGTAAATATTAAGTAATTTGGACGTAACAAGAATACACTTCATTATAAGTAGAGGTCATACAATAATTCCTTATTGCTATTATTCAATCAAATTAGGCCTGATAATCAAACTATAAATTTTGCCAAATACAACTTAGTGATGAAATTAATATCTTCACACAGTGCAAGTCTAACAATATTCTGTTCAGGTTTGGCAATTATTCAAATTACACTGAATGTTATTGACACCCTCACCAGAGGACTCGGTGCAAGATTTACGTCATGATTATTTTATAAAGACTTCAATGAAATCTAGTTTTAAAACTAGATATATTCTGACTTAGAGAGACTAAGAGGGCATGTAACATCATCAAAAACTTAAACAGCTCATAATAACTAACTAAGAGTAAGTAAGGATAAAGTTGCAACCATTTAAGTTTATACTGACTTAAACAGGTACCTTGGAGTATTCCTTTGGTTACTCGTCTCAGTTCTCACTATGCGGCGGATTGCTTACTTTTTCCTCTAACTTTCGCATTAAACTTTCTTGAAACACAAATAGGTGTTGTAATTGATTTTCTGTTTACTATTTTAGATAGCTTTAAAAGAACGGTCACATTTATTTGAAAATATTCTGGAAGTCGACACCAAAATGAAATGTTGTGACAATTTGTTGTGACGAGCACCCAATTTAAGGAATAGGTACTCTAGGTGAATTTATGTTCTCCTTATAAACAAGTATAATTTTGTGTCTCTGTACAATAATTATTAAAACATATTCGCCTTTATGCAGCCAACAATGTCATGATGGACTGTATGTATGTTAAAATGTTATAATCTAGGAAAAACTGAGAGCTTATAAAGTCGTTTGTATCATAAGTTAGTAAAACGCAAATGTTGAAATTTTTGCTCCGAAATTCGCCGTCAAAATATTTTAATCCCATGCACAACTGACTAATTTTTAATGTGCGAAAAGGTATTCAAATTTAATTCTGAAAGCGTACAAATTTCATAGAGTGCGACAACAGCGGAAATCATTTGTACTTAATACTCAGCTCAGAGCGATCCCCATTCGCTACACGTACTTTTTTTATTTTTATACAACGACGGTGGCAAACAAGCGTACGGCCCGCCTGATGGTAAGCGGACACCGCAGCCTATAGACGCATGCAACTCGAAAAGGAGTAACATGGGCGTTGCCGACCCTTGATATGATTGAGGATTCACCGTGTTGACAGCTGAAGGAAAAACATCTTGAGGAAACCTACATATATCTGCGAAACAGCAATCAGTGCAGAGGTATGTGAAGTCCGCAATCCGCATTGGACTAGCGTGGGGACTACTGCCCGTTCTCTCACATCCATGAGAAGAGGCCAGTGCGACGTATATAGGCTGATTTATTATTATTATTTATTAATGTTATTCGATACGCTGTGCGCTTCACCCGCGCATGGACCGGATTGCTACATTCGAATAAATAATCATATTTTCAAAAAGGCGGATTCTTTTTAAAAACCGGCCAAGTGCGTGTCGGGCCACGCGCAGTGTAGGGTTCCGTAGTTGCCTGTATATCTTCGTTACAACATAAAAAAAAAATCAAAAAAACACAAAGTTGGTCCACTATATAATTACTCGGTAACTACTTCTGCCTACTTGTCCGTGATAGTTTTACTTTTAAATTTATTATATGTACTACTACCAAATTTTTTCACATCCCCAGTAGTAGCCATTTAGCCGGCAGGGGCGGGGGCACACATGACTCGAACAAAAATTAGGGAATTAGGAATAGCAAAGAAATATTGTTCTCGTAATATATCATGGACTTCCGCAAAGTAACGCCTGATTCAATAAATTATTTAAAAATTAGGGCTTTAAAGCCCAATATCTCGCAAACAAATTACTGATTTGAAAAGTGGTTTTAGGAAACCCATGACGAATTACAGTTTTCTAGGAGTTATGGTTACTGAGCTAAGCCGAAGACGGACAGACAGACAGACAGACGGACGGACATGGCGAAACTATAAGGGTTCCTTGTTGACTACGGAACCCTAAAAAAGGAACCTTCCGTTTTTTGATATAAGCCAATAGCTATTCGATAGCACCTCGAAATTTTCACTTGTTGTTTTGAAGTAGTAGCAGATTTTAAGTAGAAAATAGTTTTCAACATTTATTTTTACATAGCACCTACCTATTTAGTATCACCTGAATAATCTATATAATTATATAAAAGAAGACTTCCTGTGTGATCATCAACGCACAGCCGAAAGTACTGGGACTAGAAACTTGAACTTTACACCACAACTTGCTTTGTTGACGTAAGCAAGGTATAAAACGAGATTTTTGGAAATTACATCCCTAAATACGAGTACTCGTAGGGGTGCAAATTTAGTATGGGGAATACTTTTTTTTTGAGCTAGAGACTTAAAACTTTGTAGAAAGATTACTTATTAGAATACAAAAAAGTACATTCAGCGTTTAAGAAAATTCCACCTCTAAGGGCGTTAAATAGGGGTGCAAAGTTTTATGGGGGAAACTTAATTTTTTGAGCTATTAACTAGAAACTTTGTAGAAAGATTACTTATTAGAATACAAAAAAGTACTTATGGAGAGCAAGATAATGTTATATTAAGAGATTTGTAACTTCTGTTGTTAAAAGACGATAAAACTGATTTCAGAGTTTTTTTAATTCATCCCCTATATCCTCTTTTATGCGTGATTGAAACGTGGAGTACCCTTAATATCTAAACTGTAACGAATATTAGTCAAGTTTATAAATAAGATCGGAGACAAAATACTCGAATAGTACCAAAGATGTCGCTGTCCGTATTTCTAATAAAAACGAATATTTCGCTCAATAGGTACCTATACTTACCTATTATATGCTGCACTTCTGTACCTACGCCACATTTCCCCATTAGCTTGATTGTGTATATTTTCTAACCTCCGTTATAATGGCAGATAAGAATAATCTGCATGCGTTATTTAGGAAGTGCGGGCTGTGAGTTAATTGCGCCCGAAGCCTGGTGCTTGGAACAAAATTATTTGCCCACATTAGTCTGGCGGGGTTTCGTCCGTTATCCTGGACATTAATGAATTAAAAAGGCACGCTTAAAACAAGTATGGCGAATGTGAAGTATTAAATTCTAAATTGCTTCGTGAAAAGCGCGATGGAAAACATGATGTGTATAGATGAGACATCATCATCGTCATCCTTCTAGCGTTTTTCTCGTTTATTAACAAGCCCGAGGTCCGCTTTGGCTTAGGCATTATAGTCCGTTTTTTTAGGATTACTTAGAAATACGGTAAACAAAGAAGCAGTCGTCGTCAACCTTTTTTGCTTAGGACAAATATTAGATGTTACGAAGTCCTTAACAGAACGAGAACTTAACAGGCCTATATTAGTTATTTTGTATTTTTCCTATGTAATAAATAAAAAGTAAATGTTGATCACTATACGTTTCTCATTTGTTGTTAATGGACTCTGTTTCTGTCTCTTTGCTTTTGGTGAAGGCAAAACGTTCGAGGGAGAAAGAGTCGGTCTTTTTTGCAAGCTACTTGGGCCTGCCTCTGGTTGGTCCATCGCATCCAGTCCGCACGCCACCACACACAGCGAAAAATAAAATCTTAATATCAATTAACAGATACTCGTATAATAATCTCGTAATCTAAATTCAACAATTTGTTGATTACAAAGAAAAAAAGAAAAATAACGTGATACGATTAACAATTTTGACAATGTCGACAGCGAGAAACACAAACCGATCGTTTCAAACCTCTTCTGACTGAACTGAATAACGTCATTTAAAATAACAGATTCAAAAAATCAATACCTATATTGTTGTAAGTATTATTTAGATATAAATAATGAAAACACTTCTATCATTTTAGGGTCGTCAACAATAATGTAAGTTTTTTTTAATGGCTGTTTGAGATACTTTGACAGTTGTGTGGCATAAAGTGTCTTATATAAAAGACCTCGTGCTTCGTGCTTTATCCTTCTTTAATGCTAAAATAAACGTACTATAGTTTTACTAAAGCGACTACCATCTGACCCTCAAACCTAAATGGAAAACAAGGACTTATTAGGATCATCATCATCATATCATCAATGTCATCATCCTGTTTGGCATATACCTTCTTTGCTATTGATGTACCTATTTTATTTTATTATTTATTAAAAATGGGATTAGAAGTTTGACCTTCGTCTAATCTCATGGAAAGTTAAGACAGCCTAAAATGGATCACGACACTCACCAAGAAAATGCCTGTTCACTCTGGCCTTGAAGACATCAAAGTTCCATCAATGACGGCTATATGAAATGTGATATACTTATATTTATTTACCTTTCAAATATATTTGTCTACTTGACTAATTCGGTATATCGGTAGCGAATTGATTTCAGTGTAATTACTCATCCATTTTACCATTAAACGTGATCACAGTAAGTAAAGATTTTACGGGTGATAAGATTTTCTTTAAGCTCTCATGCCATAAGCAAAGATTTCTTACACCGAAAATATTAGAACTTACTCGTAGTTTGATCCTTCGTTCAGAAAATACTACTACATTTTTCAAAAGGTTTCTTTGAGATGCACACACCCGCTTGATCATTTCCCTGTATATCGGCTACTTATAATTTCAGTATAACCATGCACATATTTTACCGCCATGCGCGACAAGGATACAGATTAAGCGAGCGTCAGATCGGCTGTCAAACTTTTCCAATTTGCCCGCGCTAGTTGGTTGAAACAGAATAGCAAATGGCCGCTCGACGCACAATCGTTAAAGTTTTATAAAAGCGTTTCCCCTGGTGACCTAGATTTATTCCCTGAAATGCAGTATCGGCAAAATGTCAATAGTTAGTTGCTGTTGCAAAATTAGCGTTTATGAGCTAATTAAATCTCTTACAGTAAATAGAATTGCATTTAATATCTATAAAATAAATGATGCCGAAAGTAGGTGCTATGTTAATAAGTATTAATGACTAAAAACGTTCTACATTGATTACTTTTAAATATACGTATTACATTCATTTACTTATATTGCTTAGTTACGAGTAGATAATACCTGCATGCATTTATTTGTATTTAAAAAAATATGACATACCTACTGTATGTTATTGGAATATTGATTTAAACCCCTTTAAATATTTCTAACAACGAATTAAATATAATCACTTTTAGTTTGTAATTTTGAAGCGAAACGCTTTACGAGTATGTAATGTAATTAAGTAAGTATAATTAGCTATTTTATACCAGAGTGAACAGTTATACAAAGTAGGTACTATGCAATATGCATGTTTATTTTATATTTTTTACTAAAAGATAGATCAACACTGCCAGGAAATACTACATAGTTGACGAATACGATAGCTTAAACTTCATCATGGCTGGTGTTGTATCCGTTAAACCACGACACTACGTTGCATCGTTTACATGTTTCATGCATACGGTAAACGGCAATAATGTTCTACGTCGAAGTGTTCTACGTCGAAGTGTTCTACGTCGAAGGACACATATTGCATTGCACGCGAGACGATTCGTGCGAGATGACATGCGTATGATGGAAACAAGCACGTTTGTATTGTATTAACATTTCCGTTTGTTAGTTTTGAGCGGGATTCTATATATTGATACACTCAGAGGCAATGAAAACGGGTCACTTCCCATGGATTACTTTACAAAGTGACCCGTTTTCATTGCCTCTGAGGTAGCGTACCTTCATAGTAATCATAGTTCACATTGGGAATTACACTCAGAGGCAATGAAAACGGGTCACTTTGTAAAGTAATCCATGGTAAGTGACCCGTTTTCATTGCCTCTAGTTCTATCGACCGTTTTAATATAGTTCGATTTTCATAACTTCGTGAAAGTATCATCGTGCTGACATCTTTACATAGCCAATTACTCCCAACACTGAATGATAGTGCCAGATATTGTACAGGTTACATTACATTACATTACATTATTTATTTATTTATCGTATGGCATAATATTTCTCTACTTAATTAAATGTTTATGATGTTAGATTTAAGGTAAGCAACTGCATCCGTCGAGAGAGTCTTGAAATCAGCCGAATTAATTAATTATTTACATTATTTTCTGCGAATTGTAATAATAATAATATTTGTCATTTAATTCTACTCTGTTCTCAATGTGTATTTTCTGTGTATTTTCTATGATTTCAAACACAATCGTTGTATTGTTTATGAATAAATAAAATGAAAAAATGAAATGGATCTTTACCTGTAGACAAACAATATTATGCCTATAATCGTGAGTCTTCACCTTTAACACCGTTCGATACACTTAGCGCGACATAAACTCCATTATCGCGTTCAACGTCGGCGATATCGTAAATATTGACTGCTTATACCCTCTAATAGCGATTGCGATCGCGAACTAGGTGTCTATTCTAAAGACTCGGGGGGTCTTTTGCACTTTAGTATGTGTTTCATAGTAATGTAGTTACTTCTATTGCTCATACAATTTTCGAACTAGTAACATGTTTTACTTTGAAATATTGACGGTTACAGACCGATCAACGTTAAATAAGGCGCCAGCAGTGAGTGGTCATTCCATAGAAACTAGAAATCTGTCAAAGTTTCCTTACATTCAGATTTTGACGAACACCGCACCGCTTCTTACGATTACAGAGGGTTTGGTGCAACCCAGCCATAATCTATTATGATCTCATCTCCATAAAGCTGTGCGAACGGCCATTGGGACTAACTTTGTCACCTTATGATTCTTATCAATCTCGTAATTTTTAGGGTTCCGTAGTCAACAAGGAACCCTTATAGTTTCGCCATGTCCGTCTGTCCGTCCGTCCGTCTTCGGCTTAGCTCAGTAACCATCACTACTAGAAAACTGTAATTCAGCATGGGTATATAACGCCGAAAAAACAGAAGATTAAAATTTGACAAAAAAATTGTTTTGGGGTACCTCCCCTACACCTAACTAAAGTGGGGATAAATCTTTGTCGTTAAACCCATAGTGCGGGGTATCGTATTGGATAACAGTTTTAAAAAAATATTATGGGTTTCTTATAACGATTTTTCCAATTAGTGATTCGTTTGCGAGATATTGGGCTTTAAAAGCCCAAATTTTTGGTTCGAGTAATGTGGCGGTAGTAGGTACATATAATGAATTTAAAAGGAAAACTATCACGGCTAAGTAGGCACAACTAGTTACCGAGTTATAGTCGACCAACTTACAATGTACTTTTAGAAAGGCCAACTTTCGTACAAATTCGGCCGACGCAACCATTTAGTTGGCGCGCGCGTGTCGATGTAACTAAGAAAGACAGGCAACTACGGAACCCTACACTGCGCGTGGCCCGACACGCACTTGGCCGATTTTTTACAACATTAATCGAAGCTGGCTAATGGGGTAAGGCCGTTATTTCTTGTTCCTGATTAAGCAGTTTAAATCGTCTACATTTTAATCTCTTCCAGTGTGTTACGCCAATTAGCCATATTAATGGATTACTAATATTCGTAACACACTGGAATTTATTAAAATGTAGACGATTTAAACTGCTTAATCAGGAACAAGAAAGAACGTCCTTACCCAATTGGCATCGGAAACAAAAGAATATAGCAAACGATGACTGACGACCGACCGTTACTTTGCAATCGGAATAATAAATCTCGCATCACATCAGCAAGGCGACACGAAAATGTAGGTACCTAACTGTCATACGTTTGGTTCATTCGTGCCTTAATTTCCGAGGCTTATTCGACCGAAATAAAGCTTTAAAATGTATTTAAGTTTGTGTTTTGCCCATTGCATTGTCGGATTGAGTCTTCTTTGATTGGCCGATCTTTTTATGGACACACTAACCCCCTTATTCATAAAACTTAACCTGCATGTGTTAATGGCCATGGAAGTTTATGAATAACAACATCAGTCGTTAAAGACCAGTCCTGGTGTAATAAATATTAAGCAGAACACTAATAGTGATCACAAATCAATTGCCTACATGCTCAGCGTACTCTTCACACACGGCCTTAGAATCCTTAGCTTACACTTTTTTATTTGACGCTGATCCTCGAAGTCTTTTCTACTTATGCCGCATTATGAGACCTTTATTTTCAGTTCATTAATCCCGCGTTCGGCTTTCGGCTGCTATCAGTTCGTTTAAAGCTCAAGTTGCCGCTTTGAGTGCATAATCGTGTACAAACTCGTGCGGTTCGTGCTGGTAAAAGTACACTGTGCCTTTGCTTAATGTATCAGCGTTCGCTCATGCTCAATGATGTAGATTTTCGGTTTCGTATGTTATTACAAACTGCGTGAGATAAAATCTGTCAATATTAGGGAAATGGGACTTGGTTAAAAACTATAACTATAGTGTCAGTTTGAATACGTATAGAAAGCAATTGAAAACAGTTTTGTAACTGCAGGCATGACAAAATTGGCTTACCACCAACAGCAATAATAAAATGATGCCTCTCAGTAGGTATCAATGAATGGCATGGCATAGGTGGATGTCACACTGCGACGCTTCTCCGGACGGGGAGGTGCGTTTCTCGTTGTATGCAAGTATTGCAAGTACCTTAGTTTGTATATAAATTCCGTGTGGTACGACACACTGCAACGCACCTCCGTCCGGCGAAATTTGTATGCAGCTCCGCACCTCCGTCCGTTGATGCGGCGCAGTGTGACGACCGCCTAAGACTAACGTAATGCGGCTAGTTAACACATTGTTTCCTTTGTTACAGCGAGCACGAACCTAGTGGGGAAGTTCACGCAGAGCGTCCGCCGCATCGTGCAGGACGTCAAGGACGAAGGGGCTTCCAGTAAGTTATTTTCTGTCAATAAATAATTTTGGTTTTTGTACCAAAAATCCATACAGGCATTTCTTAAATTCAATTAAATTATCTATTGTAATAATATGTTTCGGCAACTCATTGTATATTTTACGTGCCATCCCAAAAATACTTTTAGCAAGCAAAGCTGGAGTTCACGGATTGGATGTAATTTTTATCGCAACTGCGAGCACTTTTAAAAATTGAAAATTGATGCATGTTGATTTTAATGTAAACCGCAGTTTCAAAAATGTATAGACATGGCAGGGTTAGTATATTGAACCTAATGAAATATGGTTTACAGGTTTCCATTAACCGCAATCTACAAACAGATCTTAAACATTTTTTTGCGACTTAAAAGCATGCTCGCGATCAGTGAAATTTCCCCAGAACATGACGCCATATCTTAGTGTTGATGTTCCATATGCATGGTAGGCACTCAGTAAAGCAGACTCGTAACCTCTTTTACTTAGATTATACAATGCCTTAGAAAATCTGCTAAGCTTATTTCATACAATTTCAATTTAATTTTTCCACGTCAACTTATGGTCTAAACTTAATCCTAAAAATGTTGTAATGTCCGTTTCATCAATAATGTTATCTTTATATGACACAGTGAGATTAGGCAATTTGTCAACTGTTTGTTTAAAATTCTTAATTTTTGTTTTAGTCAAATTAATGCGTAAATTTGTTCTTTTTAGCCTTTTGCTTGCTTTGCTTTGCTTTTTATCTGTTTCAAGTGTCTTGTTTATGTCGATTTGTAATGCATGTGGGTCGGAATCTGAGAAAACAATTGTACAGTCATTTGCAAAAAGGACCATGGGGTGATCTACAGCTAGACAAGCTAGCAATTATCACTCTGTGTTTATTATTGACGAAACCTGCGGTGTTATTTAACTTTTTGGATGGTTTTGCTTTAAATCGAATCATCAACGTGACCGGTTCTGCGCCACCCGCATCCAGCGGACTCCCGCGACCTTTACCAGGTCATCAGTCCACCCACGGGGCCTACCCACGCCGCGCCTTCCGGTACGTGGTCGCCACTCGAGAACCTTTCCGCCCCAACGGCCTTCGTTCTAAGTGCTATGTATCGAATCGCTAAGCTAAACATAGCACTTAGAACTAAGGCCGTTGGGGCGGAAAGGTTCTCGATCGCAACAATCTTCGTCGCATTTTAAATATATACTAACATGAAAGATCAGATCAAATCTATTTTTTTTTACCTACCTATCATTTGAATTATAAGAAAAAGCCGCTTGATGTTTTGCAGATTTGTTGGAATTTTGAGACCTAATAGTAGACCAACTTCTTCATTCTTATCTTAAAATATGAATGCGATTTTTTTACGGTAATTTATTAGTATCATTTTTCATATAAAATAATACTTACGTTGTCTAAAGTAAAGCTGATAATCGTTATTGCAACTTAATCTGAACATCAAACAAATTTTGGATCGGAAACCCACTACGAGTTCTTGTTAGTTTTATCCTCTCATCAAAGAGTTTCATCGGCTTACACCAAATTTAGTTAGGAGTACAACCGTGTAAAAGCGTTATTAGGTATTCAGTAAGGACGAGATTAAACTAGATCCGTATCCGATTGGATACAGCTGCATCACTCTTTAAGTTATTGTTCTATTCTACAATTTTTATTGGTATATAAATATTTTTAATAAATACTTCTTGTGGCAGAAACTCATCACTTTTGGAAATCATTTTTTGTATATTGTTGTGCATGTCACCTGGTTTCCTAAACTGCCGGGGGGCAGTCTCTTAAGGGTCGGTCTTCCGAGCAATGACGACATTAAAATAGACACCACCGCGTTTAGAAAAGTGTTATTTACACCCAGACTAAGCAACGTATGGGGTATCTAATTAAAGCTGAATTGGTAACTCATTATCCTTTAATTTACCATTAGATATATAAATTTAACATCCTCTATTGATTTGATATCTGAAGATTCAGCGGAAAAAGATGAAAATATGCACAATCACCTGCAATAGCAACTCACTTCTAAAATCGTATTTAACTGGAGGTAGGCAGATAGTTACAATTAATAAGATATGTACAAAATCAAAAATAGAGCAGCTTGTGTCATCTGATTTCAAAGAAATAATATTTGGCATGCCTCAAGGCAGTGTACTTGGCCCATTGCTTTTTATCATCTATCTATATCAATGACTTGCTAGCTTGTCTAGCTGTAGATCACCCCATGGTCCTTTTTTGCAAATGACTGTACAATTGTTTTCTCAGATTCCGACCCACATGCATTACAAATCGACATAAACAAGACACTTGAAACAGATAAAAAGCAAAGCAAAGCAAGCAAAAGGCTAAAAAGAAACAATTTACGCATTAATTTGACTAAAACAAAAATTAAGAATTTTAAACAAACAGTTGACAAATTGCCTAATCTCACTGTGTCATATAAAGATAACATTATTGATGAAACGGACATTACAACATTTTTAGGATTAAGTTTAGACCATAAGTTGACGTGGAAAAATTAAATTGAACTTGTATGAAATAAGCTTAGTAGATTTTCTTATGCATTATATAATCTAAGTAAAAGAGTTAACGAGTCTGCTTTACTGACTGCCTACCATGCACATGTAACATCAACACTAAGATATGGCGTCATGTTCTGGGGAAATTTCACTGATCACGAGCTTGCTTTTAAGTCGCAAAAAAATGTTTAAGATCTGTTTGTAGATTGCAGTTAATGGAAACCTGTAAACCATATTTCATTAGGTTCAATATACTAACCCTGCCATGTCTATACATTTTTGAATATGTGGTTTACATTAAAATCAACATGCATCAATTTTCAATGTTTAAAAGTGCTCGCAGATGTGAAAAAATTTACATCCAATCCGTGAACATCTATATCAATGACTTGCTAGCTTGTCTAGCTGTAGATCATCCCATGGTCCTTTTTGCAGATGACTGTATAATTGGGTCAATCAACTTTTATTGGTCCTGTAAGCACTATGTTTTGTCCCTGACCAATAATCGCAGTTCTAGAGAAAATTAAGTAGTTCGTTGGCATATGTCGCATTTATCTTATTATTAAGCAAACATACGAGTAAATTATTTTAAATAAATCACTATTAAACTGGAATTTTAATGGTTGTCCATGTGACAAAACATCTGATGTAGTGTTTTTTCGTTTGTCCCCCAGTAGCTTAGTGCAATGAAACATTACTTTATACAAAAAAATACTATATGGCAATTAATTACGCTTGTACATAATGATTCATTACAATGTCTACTATGATGCTAGCATATAGATTTTTGTTTGCTTGATAATTTTAACGAGTTTTTTGCATGTTCATTTTGGTCCCTATTATATTTTATTATCCTGACTTCCACCGGACAACGGTAAAAACGTCCCGAAAGCAAAACATAGATGGCGTGATCAGTGTCTTGAGAACAAGTCGATTGATTTGGTGACAACACTCATCCAGCCGCTATTTTGATTTCATCTTTGCCGCGGCGTCAGTCGGCCGAGTGCGTTTTGAGAAAGTGGGTGGCTTTTTTGTGTGTCTACCGGACAACCAGCACAAAAACGTAAAAATTTGATATATCGTAGTAAATTAAAGTGAAATGTATTTTATTTAATCTATATTTTTCACTGCGCGTAAGACCTAATTCAAAATATCATTATTATTACCAGGAAGCGCAAATACTGATAAATGTCACTCGGACAACCAGTCACTTGGACAACCAAAACCGTTGTCCGTGGGACATTTTGGTTGTCCATAGGACAATAATGATAGAATCAGCATAAAGCAATACTTTTTCTTTCAGTACTAAGTTCGTTAAAAAATAGACCAGGTATAATAAAACTGATAATTATTATCGTATAGTTGTTTTTTTTTACATAAAAATAACAAATACAGGCGATTTCAATCCTAGTATCTCCTTTGGACTCCCGAGTATGTCCTATGGACAACCGTATATGTCCACTGGACAACCATTTTGTCCCTGTCTCCTAAAGACACATTATCGTCATTTTTACTTTAAAAAAAGCAGTAAGGTTTACAAAATTTTCAAATATGAATGTAACAATTAAAAGTGAATTCATAAAGTGTTAAATATCACGTATTAATGATTATTTAACAAGTTAAATGAAAAGTTTGTTACATTTAAAGTTTGTCGTTGTCCAGGAGACAATATTATTCGTAATAAATTATAAATTAAAAGTCGCGTCATTTATTTATGGAAGATAAATTGCAATCCATCCTATATTTAGTGAGAATAAAGTGACGGTTTACAATTTCACTGAATTTCAAATGGTTCAGAAGTCAATTTAGTTAGTTGTCCAAGGGACTATGTTAACTAGAGTCATGTGGACTTCGGAGTCAAATTTACTATTTTATTTAAATAAATCGTTCTGCTCCATGTGAATTCTTAAAATATAAATAATTATCTACAGCAAAAATGTTGAAATATAAAAAAAAACAAATAAAATTAAAAAACTCAAATTTTCATTGAGTGTACACTTAAAAGTTGATTGACCCAATTGTATTCTCAGATTCCGACCCACATGCATTACAAATCGACATAAACAAGACACTTGAAACAGAAATAGAATGGCTAAACAGAAACAATTTACGCATTAATATGACTAAAACAAAAATTATGAATTTTAAAATAAGAGTTGACAAATTGCCTAATCTCACTGTCTCATATAAAGATAACATTATTGATGAAACGGACATTACAACATTTTTAGGATTAAGTTTAGACCATAAGTTAACGTGGAAAAATTAAATTGAAATTGTATGAAATAAGCTTAGCAGATTTTCTTATGCTTTGTATAATCTAAGTAAAAGAGGTTACGAGTCTGCTTTACTGACTGCCTACCATGCATATGGAACATCAACACTAAGATATGGCGTCATGTTCTGGGGAAATTTCACTGATCGCGAGCTTGCTTTTAAGTCGCAAAAAATTGCAGTTAATGGAAACCTGTAAACCATATTTCATTAGGTTCAATATACTAACACTGCCATGTCTATACATTTTTGAAACTGCGGATTACATTAAAATCAACATGCATCAATTTTCAATTTTTGAAAGTGCTCGCAGTTGCGAAAAAATTTACATCCAATCCGTGAACTCCAGCTTTGCTTGCTAAAAGTATTTTTGGGATGGCACGTAAAATATACAATAAGTTGCCGAAACATATTATTACAATAGATAATTTAATTGAATTTAAGAAATGCCTGTATGGATTTTTGGTACAAAAAGCATACTAATCGATAACGGAATATTTACTGGACACATTTTGAATTTAAGTTGTTTTAGTTTTAAGTACACTACTATTTTGATTGACATTTAACAAATTATTATTATCGTTTGACATCATGTTATAATAAGTGCATGCTACATCTCTTCTTGATTATATTTGTATGCCAAATGGCCAAACAGTGAAACAAATTATTGTATAAGATCTATATTTAACCTATGTTTACAAATAAATAAATTTGAATTTGACAGTACAAGATGCTTACATATAACTTTTAAAAAATCGATTGGTATATCCCTATTAGGTATGGCAATCATTTAAAACCGTTTTCTTTATTTAATCCCTTCAATCCCTTAGTGCGTGTCAGATGTATTGAGCACCTTGTTCTGCCAGATACAATTCAACAATCAATCTTGCACAATTCGATCTCCCTAACTAAGCATAGCTTTGTACTACGTTAATCCAATTCCACGTATTCGCCATGACACGATCTGCCATTTAAAGAACTGCATCAGCTTGAAGCTATGATATAAATGTGAGAAGTCTGTCCCTCGTCGGCTGCGGGCCACCCTGACCGGAATGCTAACAGCGTGTCCATTGATTAGTGTAGACAAGGCCTACGTGAGGGCGTCCACTCATTACGCCTGTCCCTTCGAGCCTTTTTATACCTTCCTCGGTTTCCTGACAAAGGATTCGAGATGATGCTGGGAATAAGAAATCTAGGCGCTGTTTATTCAATTATTTGGTTAGTTTTCCACCTCGCGTATTCTTTATTGCTTAAGGTCGTGGTCCCCTGTTGCAACTTTTCATTGATTAGAGTGTTTGTCCTTTGCATCGGAGTACGCATCGTGAAGTTTGGTGTTCAGCGACGAGCGGCCTTGGTCTGACCATCTGATAACCCTACGACCTCTAGAGGGTTTGACTACAACCATCAATTGCTCGAGATTGTGATTGGTTAAATTAGTAATTAATGAAAAGTGGCTTAATTCCATTTTTTATGTCAGTGTTCTTTATTTTACTTGAATTACAGAGTATTTTCTATTAACAGATTGAAAAAAATGTCTGCGTTTTATCCAATTAATATATTATGCTCTGCTTAGTATTCAAAATTATCTGACAGTAGTCGACTGTTACGTATTTAAACTAGTAATTTCATTATTTCAACTGACCTGTTTCCTATTTAATGAAATATTGTTATCATATATTATGTGTACTGAACAGTTAATTGCATTACCGATTAAATGCTTAAACAAACCATGCAGTACAGTCAACAGCAAAAAAACGAGGGTCCCAAAATAATATATGTAGGTACCTACAATGAATTAAGTCAGATGTTACTGACTATTATAGTTTATCAGAAGTAAATTACTCGTAATATGTCAAGTAAATGATCACATTCATTTCGAATCTTGAAATCTAAGTGACATGCAATTCAAACAGTTAAAGTCAAGTAATTCAGTGTTTCACGTTAAAATGATTACTTATAGAATACGGGTTTTTGGAACTGCATGACCTCGCAAGACCACCTCGGAATACAAGTTAGATGTTTGGTTAATCTCGGTTATATTCGTCATACAAACACGCGAAGCGACTAGATAACACCTCTCGTGTCCATCAAGGATTGAAATAAGTTCCTATTACCTCACCTTGATTTATAGGAAATATATTAAATAAATCCTTTTTCAATGCCGAGTGTTCATTTCGACAATCTGAAATTTTGACTCTCTTTTGTTCTTGACTTGACACTTACATATAAAATGTGTAATTAATTGAAGTTTCCAGTACAGGTATTATTATTACGCTTTAACATATTGATTTGTCATTTAGTTTCTATGTCCCGGTGTTATTATGATCATTTTCTTTTGACTAATGTTCAGTTTAAAATGACACTTTGGCATAATTTGTTATATCTGGAGTGTCATGCTAGAACATGTTTAAAAAATATTAATTTTCATAACACACTTTTGACGTTGACTGTACAATGATTAGTGTAAGCCTGTCGGGCACATTCTGGCGGGTATCATACTACTGTGAATAATTTTGGTGGCTCGTTATGTAATGCATTTTTACCCCGGCGATGTGATAGCTAATAGATGATTTCCAGTCCCTGAATGCTTTATTACTATTTAAGTATGTGTAGGTAGGTGTTCTCTACCTTTCAGTGGTCTTTTTAACACAATTATAATAACATAAAATTCGGGAAGTGTTGCGGGGTAGCTTTCAAAGTCAGGTACTCATCATCAGCCCTTTATATATACAGGATGTTAACGGGGTCATGATCCGGAATGACAAAAAGCGAATAAGATGATCATACTGAACAACCTTTCCCATGGGACCAACCACGAAATCGCAAAAAAAAACCAGGTATTCCATACATTAACTCTCAATTAAATCGCAGTTAACTCACAGTTAACTCTTAATTGGCTCTTTTTTTTTTGCGATTTCGTGGTTGGTCCCATGGGAAAGGTTGTTCAGTATGATCATCTTATTCGCTTTTTGTCATTCCGGATCATGACCCCGTTAACATCCTGTATACCTGGGCACAGGCCTCCTCTAGGTACGATATAATTATTTTAAAAATGAATTGAATCTTGAAAAACCACTCAGAGTTTCATAAGTGCATGCTGTGTATTGTATAATGCCTACTTAGTCACTACTAAAACTGACGCGATCTACTTGGCCATAAAATTAGTACACCTAGTGTCAACACCTAGTTACAACAGAGTTTTGGAAGGTTAGAGTGGAGGCATACGAATCGGAGGACACCTTATCAATAATTTAAGCTTTGCAGATGATACCACCATTATAGGCGCTAATGAAGCGGAACTAGCCATCCTTTTGCAAAGAGTTCAAATGGTGAGTGTGGAATATGGCCTTCAAATCAATCGAGCCAAAACCAAACTGATGTTTGTAGATCGAGCAGGCTTGCTACAACGAACGGGAGAACTAACCGACTTTGACACGGTGATAAATTTGTCTACCTGGGGTCTCTAATAACCACAGATGGCGACTATGAGAAAGAGGTGGTTAGAAGATCTCAGATAATAAAATCAGCGGTGAAGCGGTTAGAGAAGATCTGGAGGAACAGGGGAGTCAGCAAGAGGACCAACGTCAAGCTGCTGAGAACCTTGATCTTCTCTATATTCCTGTATGCTTCGGAAACATGGACCCTGAAAGCACGGATTCGGAGCAGAATAGATGCATTCGAGATGTGGTGCTGGCGGAAAATGTTAGGTATACCTTGGACTGCGCGCCGCACCAATGCGTCAATTCTTTCCTAATTGCAAATTAAGTCCCGCCTATCCACTATATGCATGCAGTAACTCCTCCAGTATTTCGGACATGTGGCCAGACGAGAACCTGATAGCCTGGAAAAACTCATCGTTGTGGAAGGAAAAAGGACCCGTTGAACCGACGCAGTAAAGGAAATCTGTAAAGGAAACTTGCAGACGTCTATCCGGATGGCCGAAAACCGACTGGCCTGGAGAGCATTAGTGCACAAAGCAGCGACCTCGTGTAGTCACGACCCTCAGTCATGAGGATGCGACGAAGAAGAAGTGTCAACACTAATCAGACAAAGAATTATTGTAGAAAATATATAACTGTTCAAGAAAAGTTGTGTACACAAACAACCACACTCGTTGCCGCAACTAGGGAATGCATACCGTTTAACCGGTAAATTGGCCGAATATAGGGGCGGTAGATTACCGGTAAATTACAATAATTTACCGGTAATTTACCGAAACACGAATTATCGATAAATTAATACATTTTAACGATTAATAATACTTTATCGTTATGATTATACCTCAATAACTGTAAAATGTCAATTACAAAAATGTTAATTAAACTGTTAATTAAACTTGTTAGCGTTATTTTACCTTATGTGTCTATAGGACCTGAATAATACAATCGTTTGTTCCTACAAAAAAAAAGACTCTTCTCTCTTCTTCTTTGCTTTCTTCTGCTTCTTAAAATGCAAACACGTTTCCGGTTCCGTTCTATGAAATATGAATTATGATCTGTTTAAATAGGTACAATAGACACGCCTTATTTAACAAACTGTAGAGGTATACTCATCATTACAATCCAAAGAAATACGTCTATTCGTCTCGAACGCCAAAGGCAAGGAACAGAGGTAAGGTGGTTATTTCTTTAAAAAGGGTTACAACGACAACACTCTGCTGAAGAACTACCGACTCATGTCACTTCTGAGCCATAGACGTATAAGCTGTTTTCGAGAGTCATTACAAGCCGTCTCGCACGGCAGGCTAGATGACTTTCAGCCTCCTGAAGAAGCTGGTTTCCGAAGAGGCTTTAGCATCGTAGACCACATTCATACGCTCCGTCAGGTTATAAAGAAGCCTGAGGAGTATATCCTGCCCCTCTGCTTGGCGTTCTTGGACTACAAGAAATCTTTCGATACGATCGAAACCTGAGCTGTACTGCATTGATGTCCACTTGATGACAAGCATTTTCCGCCAGCACCACATCTCTAACGCGTCAATCCTTTCCGAAGTCCTGGCCTTTAAAGTCCACATTTCAACCGCGTATGAAAAGATAGAAAAGATTAGGGTCCACATCAAGTTAATCTTTGTTTTCAACCGTATGCCGCAGTTTGTACATAATATCTTCTCTAATCTCTTGACCGCTGGCTTGGCCATCGGACCTCTTCGAACCACTTTCACCTCGCAGTCACCGTTGGAGCGTATTAGAGAGATATAAAATCCTCTACCGTGTCCAGATCTTGGACGTCGTGTGAATATTACATATCTGTAGATTTGGGAGTCGTCCGGGTGGACGGGAGATGGCAATGCACCATAATATTTACTAATATTCACGTTAACCGCCGTGACTCCATTATCACTACTGGTATTGTTTTGTATTGTACTGATATTCTAATGGAAATCTGTAGAACTAAGAACAATTCCTACCTTCCTGCTCATTCCCAAATTCCCAAGGAATGTTTTCAGTTGAGTTTTTGGCCTTTCTTCCTCGAGTAAGTTTAAAATATTAAAGAAGCTGATTATTACGGCATTTAGGGCACATGATAACTCGTTATACTAAATCCTAGCTTATTTTACGATAAATAATCGTCAAATAACGCTATTTATTAACCAAATTCAAATTACCGGTAATTTACCGGTTAACCGGTTTTGCCTCACTCAAGTCGGTAATTTACCGGTAATAATTGCACACCCTAGCCGCAACTAATACTCAGTTCTGAATACCCATGCGGTTATCCCACAGATATAGATATACACTAGATAACTTAAACGCCTCAATCTGTATGACAACCGACCGTGTCACTTTTTTCTACCTACTTTGACGTCACACGGGCGAATTAGTGATCTGAATTCCCCGTTGTCCGCGAAAAATCGATTCTGTAATAAGGTATTTTCTTAATATTCACGGACAACCGGATACCACAACGAACGCGCGCGGAATGTAAGTCGGAGTGCCAACTCGGAGTCCAAATTCTGACAAGCGAAGTACATGCATTTGCGTGATCTATATATATCTATATCTGTGGGTTATCCAGTGGCGTCTGATATCGTCACGTACCGGGACAGCACAGCACAGCCTGGGGCGCAATCACACGTGCATTTATTCGTTCGGCACGCACCGATCCTATCAGTGATTAATGTCCAATGTTCAAACAACGGAGGACTTGACGTGAAACGTTTTGATAAATGACTTTGTGATTTGTGTAAAACTTGTATTACATGTTTAAAGGTGTTTTGGGAAAACTGCACTTAATAGCAAAGAAAACGGTTATATACGCTTTACATAGAAATCAACCTGAAGAATACAACCTGTACCTTTTTTCTCAGTAGGTATCATGTTTGTTTTATTGTGTTTGTGATAATCAAACCAAATGCTCTACAGATGAGCTGAAAAACTAGCTGATCAAGTGATCAATAAAGAAATAGAAAACTAATTTTGTATTAAACAGTAACGAAATTATACATTTTAAACTAATTTTAAATTAAAGGTTTTTTTAATGTAATGCTCCGAGCCGGCGACCACAGCCATTCGTGGCCCGTCACTACTAACCAACTAAGCTATCGGAACAATCTGTCTCGGCCACTAAATCTTTCAATCAGTTCCTTCTTACAACGCCTTAGTGAGGTGTGTAGCGACATTTACCAGAAGACTTGGGCTTCTTTACGGCACAAAAGTTGTAATCTTACTATATAATTTATCTAACGTGACACTATACTTACATCATTTCTCTAAAGTTACACAATTGATAGGTAAGTATATAAATTGACTAACCGTATAATTAAAACCCATATCGACCGGCACTACGAATGTAATATTTTAATATTAGGATGATTTATCTGCTCTTAACAAACGATCCTGAAGGCAGTTTTCTCAATTAAGTACGTACTCATTCATACTTAACGAGCGAATTTGTATGCTAACCTACTATTAATTCAAGGATTGAAAATTTGTATAGGACAGGAGGATACAATTATTCGTTATAACACATTCATTTTCTTCTCGTAATTGCAAATAAAACTTGCAAAACGTTTGTATTTTGTCATTGGTACACAGGGTTGTGAGGACATACAGATGAATTAAAAGCTCCAAGATACATAGGATCATATTCTCCGATTATCATCACATCGTATTTTATAAATAATGAAAATTAAAAATAAAACAAATAGTTTAATATCTATATTGTTGCGTCTATGCATTACATTACCTATATATTTTATGCATAGGCCATAAACTTAGTTCGTAATTTCCGAAATAAATGATCTCCTAACAATGTACCTATCTCCTTGTACCAGGTGGACAGACAAAGGAGGAGGTGATCGAAACGAACGAGCGACTGCGAGGCGTGCGGATACGGCTGGACGAGAACTATGACACCGCCAAGAAGGCGCTGGTCACCCTCATGACGCGCTACAACGAGTCCAAGGTCCAGAGGAACCTCTTCACCAGATACGCTATGCTGAAGGTCATGATCAAGGTAAGGTTTATCAGTCGTGTATATAGGTGGTGGGAAAGGAGCAGGAATCGATAGAAAATTCGTGACGTAATTGTAGTAGAAGAGACGGTATAACAGCCCTTTTAGATGGATGTCTCGTCTGGAAAACTGATCATTTTTTAATCTGAAGTAACATATGACTTCATCAGATGAACCTAGATAGAATTTATGTTTCCAATATTCATATGTGTGAAATGCTTCACTTTGTTATAAGTTTAGCTGACGGTTTATGGTAAGATATACTAGTATATTTAAATCAAAACATTCTCATATCTTGACTAGGTGCAAAATGTTCTTCTTAAGAAAAACCGCCGAAAGAAACTCGGCGGGGACTGTTTTTCCTATATTTAAGTATACATCAATCTGCTGTAAAATTCTAAGTTACTGTGCTTCATTCGTAGAGGCATAACCGCAGCCTCAGCTAATTATTTGATACAATAAAATTATACGAATGCGGGCAGTGAAACCGGCAACTCTGCCCAAGCCAGTGCTACTGCCTTTGTGATATCGTACTTTAGAGTTTTATTTTTAGCTGCTAGAGCCATTTAGTTTATTAAACTTTTAATTGAATTTCGCGCGTTATTCTGTTGTCGGCGGCACGACTGGTTTTGTGTTTTGATATGTTGTAGTGTATGTTGATTATAAAGCATATTGATACTAGGGAAGTGAACGTGGAGGGACACTATTACTAAACTTGCAGCTTTTTAAATAGTTTAAAAACAATCATAAATATGGAGGTGCACGTACGTTTTTAAACGGCAGCTTTCACTAACAACCTTCTGTAAGTCTACCAAATCTTTAGGTGCAGGAATCTTTAACAAGCTAAATGCTTTCAGGGACTAGACAGCCAATTTCAAAATAAACGAATTCTCTATCACCATACATTCATACTTGCTCCTTTTAATCATCATCATTATCTAACCTAGCCATGTAGCAAGTTCCCACAAATCCCACATCAATTAGGGTCGACTTTTCTTATCATCTTGTACAATTCCTCCCTATTCGGCGCCATCTCAAGCCTAGTGCCCTTCGTCGACTGTCCTAGTCCAAGTCATAGGGCCCTTTACCTTTATTCCCTTCTGCGATGTGTCATGTGTGGGACCTTTTTAATCATTTGGTCGCTGTCCGTTTGCATTACATGGCCTAACCAGCTCAATAGGGTCTGCCTCATTATGTCTTGCATCATGTACGCACTAACACTTGTGATAAAATGAACAGACCATTATCTTTACAATAACGTAATATTTTCACGTAAAAGTGGCACTTAAAGCAAACTTCTGGTAGTTAGGAAGCACGTTTGAGCATACTAATATAATTCACTTACAAATTTGGCATACAGCCCCAAAGTTGGATATTGCCTCGCTTTACACGCCTACATTTTCTTTCGGACATCTATAATTGGATAGGAATTGTAAGTAAGTTAGCGGGGAACGTAAACGTGCCCGGGCTGCTGTAGTGCTGGTATCACACAAATATGTATGCATTGTACACAATAATGGAATCACGACAAAACAGTGCTTGTTATAAAACTTAGTATTCATTATCTTCCTTTTATTTAATATGTGAAGTTATGTTACATTATGTAGTAGATTTTCACCCACTTCTATTTGTTGTATCAACTTATATACAGTTTAAGTATAACTCTGCTATTATTCATGCAGCAGTTATTTCAGCAACGATCTAGGGATTCTAGGAAGTCAGTAGCGTGACATCAAATATTCATGGTTGAGCCACAGAAGAATAGCTATGCCTCCATTTTTTTAACAAGCGCATTTCGGTTTTCTAAAAATATGACATGAAATAAGATTCTGTCTAAACTTGATTTTTTTGAACATTTTTTTCCGACTAGTAGTTCTTAAGTACCGTGTGCGCACACGCGCATTTTGGTTTTATAAAAATAAGATGATGAATATGACATAAAATAAGATTCTGTCTTAATTTACATTTTTTGAACATTGTTTTCCGACTATCAGTTCTTTTGATTTGCATAGTCATCAATACTTTTTGTAAGGGTTCCAAAGAACCCAAACGCGATGGGTTTATTTTTTGTAGTTTAGAAGATGATATGGCCACGTTCAGCTCCCATCGGCAGATCAGTTTGGTGGTGCTCTGGCACTGCGATTGTGATTGCGTTGTCATCGAAATTACATGACATAAGTACCTACCTATGCCAAATTTCAGCTCTATCGGATACAGGAAAGTGGTTGAAAAAGGGTTGCTTTCTTTGAAGAACAACTTACTTGCATACTTAATACATAAGACAAGCAAGTTAAACAACAGTGCAATTTTGGAATCAATAGGGTAATTTTCCCACTGTCACTATGAGCGTTACTTCCTAGAAAATAATCACGAGAATGTGGAGCTACCGTTGGTTCACGCCAGGCACGTACTATCCTTCGGTAGTTAGGGCTACCTTCCAATTTCCTCAATTATATTTTTGTTTCAAAGAAAAAATAAACAACCCAATTCTATTACGGTTCAGTTGGTTGCTAAGGTATTCTGTGTGCATGCGTTGGAAACTGATTATAGGTTACATTCGTTTCCAGAGGGTTTTAGTGAAATCGATTACATTTTTTTTCTCCATTATATTTGCATTTCTAAGCTAATTAATTCAATTAGGTTGGAACTAGAAAAAAACAGTATGTATAATGCTTACGTGAAATTCGGCAAAATAGGAAATATTACTTAATTTGGAGTTACGTCAACATTGTAAGAACAAACTTTAAATACATTTTTTGGTCGAATTGACATTTAGCCTTGCTGACTAGCCTTGCCGAATTGACACTATATCTTCTGTCAACTTAAGCTAGAATATTACACCGAAATACATGATATGCACCATGAAAGTGCTTAACTAAATAAAAACTTATTCATTTATATCAATAACACTTCCAGTATCTCCGAACTTCAGCCATAATAACTCCGTCTATAAAGGTTGCGATAAAATCACGGCCGAACGATCACACGCTTCAATCAATCTATCCAGTTGGTTAACTGGGTATGGATGGATGTGATGGTTATCTACGTTGACTAACTGCGGATCATCAATATACTGTCAAGGGTCAATTTCCACGAGATCGTATACTCTAGCGCTAAGTGCGAATTTATACTTTAGTTTTTTGGAACAGTCTTGTTTAGTTGATTTTTGACGAAACCTTCTTTGTGAATTTACCTAATCATTTTTGAGGCCGGTATCTACGGTGAGACGCCAAAGCTCAAAGCTAGCGTCAGCATGGGGAAAGAGGCCCAATCTATCAGGCTGAACTGGGTGCCCCCTGAAATCTCGACAAACTTTTCATCGAATTTCATTTCATCGAAAACGATTCATAGAATATTCAGTATACATATTATCTCTTGTAGTATTATGGCTTCATCGACTATTCATTATATATTAAAACAATAATTAGAGCAACTGTACAAGGAATATGAAATGCTTAAAATCTTTTTTAACCAACTATATAAAAGGCAGTACTACAAAATATCGCTTTTTATTTATTCGATATATCATTTTATAACTATTCAATTTTATACTAGATTACATATTTTAAGGATATACAAACCCAATAAAGAAAAAAAACATATAAGTATAGTTAAGGTATGTTTTATTTGCATAAACCTTGAACAATGTTTGGTTGTGTTGTTAGTTACAATTTTAAATTTTTGCTAATTGATCTTAATAATTTTATTTCTGAATATTCCGCCCGATGCTGTAAAATTCTAGAAATACGTTCATCTTTGTCGATGTACTTTTTTTTCTTAGATTTAGGTGGGCTTCCACATATAATCTTTTCTATATCGGCAGTGTTAGATATAGTCTCTTTAATGAGCTCTTTGATAAGAGCGTATGTTCCTGGATGATGTTTATCAATTACATTGTTAATTTTATTGTGCCAGGCCTCAGCAGAATTTTGCGTTCTCGGAACTTTCATTTCATTTATTGTATGGCAACTCCAAAACTCTGGTGTATATTTAGGTGGGCTACTTACTGTACCATATACATAATTTTCTTCGAACCAATTTGCAATAGTTTTACTGTCCTCATCTTGCAAACTCTCTTTAAGTTTTTCAAAATAAATGGGAATATCAGTTTCCTTCAAATAACTAAGGGCTACCAGACATTTAATCTCAAGATTGAATTCAGCATCTGTAGCATACTTTTTGGCAAATTTGAATTCTTGTATTCTTCTAAAAAACAAAATTCAACAAATTACTTTTATTAAAACTAGTTTTAATTGCAACACATTGATACGCTAAACGACACTTACGAAGAATGACACACACGCAATGTGAAACTTACGCAGAATGACACACACGCAAAGTGACATTAAGGCAGGTCTCAGTTAGGTACGACGACGAGCGAAGCGAGGAGGAGTGTTAGGTAGAACTGCGACCCTACAGCGCGCGAGCCGAGCGAGCGAAGCGAGCCGAGCGAGCGAAGCGAGCGTGCCGCGGCAGCGGCCGGCGAAGTGCCAGAACCGACTTTTTTATTTGTATACTTTTTTTTAAACGGGCAAGTTAATCAAAAAATTATATAGTTATGAGTAATATGTATTATTTAAAAAAAACAGACCCCGACTCGCTATCAGAAAGGAAATACTATCTCAGGTAGGTGCAACGACCAGTGACAATCTAAAAGGCTAGTTGTTAACACAACAAATAAAAAAATAATTACCTCAAAATTATCTGTGCAAAATGAAAATGGCAGCCTTGTAAAATAATATTTTCAAAATTTGAGCGTAAACTCAAAATTGCTGCTTTTTCAAAGTCGAGTATGCACACGTTTGGCGATATATTTAGGCCATTTTCACATCCATATTCTATAATCAATTCGATCATGATGTCATAAGTTCTCTTATCTTTGTGCGTACACAAACAAAACACCAACGGAAATGTTTTTTTATTTTCTATAAAAACATTTCCATGAATTGTATATAACTGTGAGAAAATTAGAGGAGCAATCTTGAAAGTTCCGTCTAGTAACCAATAATGAGATTTGCTTAATGTCTTCATTAATTCCAATGTTGACATAAGTATAATTCTCTTATTTTGACCAAAAATCCGATCTTTGATTATAAAATTCGAACCATTTATTTGAGTTTCGGCATTGTTCAATTCAAAATGTATATCTTTAGGTTCCTGTGCTGCAAAAGCTTTTGTTTTTGCTTTTTCTCGATAGATTACTTGTTTTAAAGCAGACGTCGAGGGTAACTGCTCCAATACAACTTGATCTGTAGTAGCCTTCGTGTTAAGAACAATTTTACACGGTTTTAAATCTGATAAACTTTGTTCTTTCAGCTTTTCTTTAAAATCGGCTATGTTTTTGCGTAAAGGATCCGGTCCGTGAATATGATCTCGCATCCGTTTTGATATAACATGCTTCCCGTTTTCCCCAACAGTTGTATTGATGGTTGATCTGCAGTTAACAATTTTATTGGAATACATTTCACAGCACCAATAATATTTTCCATTCTTTGATTTATTTCTGGTAAATGTATACCCCTCCACAAACAGCTTTAGTGCACCTTTGTTAAATTTAAAAACTTCGCAAACAGTATCATTTTCGTCAGTATCACTCATTTTTCACAACAATATATTTATCAATAAGCAAATACTAATTGTACAACTAGATATACTCGGATGACAAAGACATCTAATTCGCAGCATAAACAACAGGGTACACACATAAAACACCAATATCTACCCGCATCCGTCTGCGAGCGCATTGCGTTTAGTTTCTCTAATAATTAATTGAAGTAATAAATACTTAAATGATTTTCAAACATGTAAAGTTTACAATAAACAATAAAATATTAGATAATAAAGTATTAAATAAAGATCTGTGACATAAAGTATTTACTAAATAAAAATTATACACATTAAAAATCGGTGTTTTAAAAATACATCATTTACAGTATTTTCATTATAGCAAGGTGCGGGTGACAGTTGTCCAAATCACAGACTAGTAAGGCGTACGTGTCGAAATTTGAGTCGATAAAAGATCGGTATTAGGTACATAGTTGAAATGACAATAGAAATATGACATATAATTATTACTTTTTTACTGGACGCCGGCAGCCATTTTGTTTATGTTGTCAACATTCCGTCAACTCAACGTCAGCGTCAGTACGAGTGCTAGTGCCTTGTATGCGATACGTATTCTCATTCTGTTCCACCCAGTTTTAAATATCGCTGTTATTCTTTGTTGTTTTTGTTATTGTCGTTGATATTTGTTGTTTTGTTTTATAAAAACGTGGTTATAATAACTTTACCATGCCCAAACGAACAAAAAAAACTGTTTTGGGGAGTCAAGCAAGGGAGTTTGTTGTTCGACTTCGAGATTATTTTGAACGAGAACTTCAAAACGGTGGACCATTATTGACATTTACTCAAGTTGTGGAGCGAGTAGCTGATGCTCTTGATATTGGACGAAATACTGTTACGCGTATAACACGAGAGAAATACGGTCAAGATGGGATGTCCGAAAATAAAGTGTCAACCCCTAATAAAAAACGGACGAAGGCCAATTACCGACATAGATGATTTCACAAAAGATGCCATAAGAAATCACATTTATAATTATTATACAAGGACAGAGATACCAACACTGCAAAAGTTAGCGAAATCGTTAAATGAGGCTGACTTGTATAAAGGAGGAGTTATTTCGTTACGGAAGATTATTAGAAGTATTGGGTTTACATACACAAAAATTAATAAAAGAAAAATTATAATGGAAAGGCATGATATTGCCCTAGCAAGATGCACATTTTTAAGACAGGCTAAGGAGATAACAAATTGGGAGAAAGTCGTATTCTTAGATGAGACGTGGCTTAATGCAAACCATACGGTCGGTAAATGTTGGACCGATAACACAGCAAAATCTAGCACTAAGGTGCCAGAAGGGAAAGGAGAGAGGCTGATAATTTGCCATGCTGGTACAGCAAGTGGATTTGTTCCAAACTGTCTGCTGGCTTTTAAATCAAAGAAAACAAACGAATATCATGAGGAGATGAATTTTGAAAAATTTCGAGATTGGTTTATCGGCTTACTAGATAATTTGCAGGAACCTACGGTAATAATTATGGACAATGCACCTTACCACTCAGTGCAATTAAATAAACCCCCAGCAAAATCTAAGAATAAAAGTGAAATGGTGAAATGGCTGAATGAAAATGGAGTTTCAGCAGACATGAAGATGCTCAAGACTGAACTTTTTGGTTTGGTCCAGCGTCATAAGCCGCCAAAGCCTACTTATGCACTGGACGAAATGGCAAAAGAAAGAGGGCACCAGGTTCTGCGATTACCACCCTACCATTGCCAGTACAACGCCATTGAGCTTGTTTGGGCTCAAATCAAAGGTAAAGTTTATTGTACTAATTATTTTAGTAATATTAATAATATAGTACAAGGGTATGAATAAATAAAGGGAATAATAATTATATTATTTTTTGTACTTTACTTTTATATTATAATAATATTGTAAAAATCTATATTAAATGTCATTATTTGTTTTTTAGGTTACGCAGCAATAAAAAACACCGGTCCACCATTTACAGCCAACAAGATGTTGGGATTATTACAAGAAGCCATCGTCAACGTTCAACCCGAAGATTGGTCAAAAGTTGTAAATAAAACCAAAAACGACATCATGAGTGACTGGGACCGTGATATTCACATTGACAACATCCTGGATTCGTCATTGATTATAACATTATCAACTTCAGATAGTGAATCCAGCGATGATACAAATATAGACGACTCTGATATAAGTCTACATTGTGAACTACTAAGTGAATAAAATTTTTTTTGAGAAGTATTTTCTCGTTTTATTTTTATCGACATACTCAAGATTCCATTGTGTCCCATCCCTAAACAAATCTCTCATGTTCCGTTTCATTCATTTGACGTTTATTTCTGGTTAGTAATATTCATGGTTTATTATTGAAAATAAAAACCTAGTAAGTTACAGTTATTCTAATATAATCGTTAATTTTATATTCAAATATTCTAAATTAGTTATATTTTGTTGCAACTGAAATGCTCGCTGCCATATAGTAACGCATCCACACCTTTTTGAGCAAAATGAAACGTAGCATCAAGTGTCACCCGCACCTTGCTATAATGAAAATACTGTAATTGTTCGATGTAAAGAATATTCGATCAAATGAAAATACGCGAAACGTTGACTTTGAACTGAAATTCGATTAAAAGTTTGTCGAGATTTCAAGGGTAAACCGGCTGAACTCTTCGCAATAAATAAATGCGTAGAGATCAATCTTGAAAGAAACCTAAGAAACCAACACATCAACATCAACCATCAACTCAGACAGCCAAGCTGCTCTGCTGGCACTAGAAACCCTAGAGTCCAACAAGTAAAAACAATTTAAACACCCTGGCTAATACCAACAAAGTCATACTTACATGGGGACATACCGACATAGTAGGAAATGAAAAAGCAGATGAACTTGCATGGAAGAGCGCAGACACAACCCTGGTCGGACCAGAACCGTTCTGTGGTATCACAAAACGGAAAGCACATTCTCTACTAAACAACACAGAAAAATCAGAGGCAATAAAGCTGTGGAAGTTCGCCAACGGATAAAAACAGGATAAAGCCTTAATCAAAGGGTTCAATAATAAACTGTCTAAAGAGCTATTTCAACTCAAAAGGCACAAAACCTGCGCAGCGACGAGAGACCAGACAGGACATTGCAAATTAAACAAGCACCTGTTCCAAATGGGTATGAAACAGGACGCAACTTGCAGGTTCTGCCAGGAGACAGAAGAAACAGCAATGCACATTCTCTGCTCCTGCACAACACTGATGCCCAAACCTACCTACCTAGGGCGGCACATCGTGCACCCAGAAGAGCTACAACATATCACCGCCCAAAGAATCTGGAATTCCCTACAGGCAACGGGCCTTAACGGTGAAATCTAAAAAAAGGGCTGTCACAATAGATCACTTGCTGGTCGAAGCGGCATATAAAGGCCCAGGCAATCAACAATAATAATAAAATACCTAATAATTGATAGATTTGATGTTTTTGAAAGAAAATAGATAGGGGTAATATAAATTGGCCAAAATGAATCATTTAGGAAAAATAAAATGCCATATAATTAGTAGACCCGTCACTGTCGAGTCCTAGAGACATACCGAAGACACATACAATTATTTTTGATCCTTATGCTGGTTCCACAAGGTCCCAATAGCTCAAGTAAATAATGAATTAAATTTTTATCGGCAATACAATGAAATTATCCCCAAACGTGACAGTGGGTTCGTAAATCAAGGAACGAAGAAATAATAAAGGGCTTGGTGACAACCCGACTCGGCCGTGCCGCAGGGTGCTGATATTCGTTTAATGTTTTCCTTCTCCGCGGTAAACCGCGAAAAGATCTCTTTCGGAAAGTTTACAGGAATTTGTTATCGTACTTAATGTACACGGAGAATTCCGAATGTTGAGATGATATCAGACATTTGGATTTGGACCCATTTATTTATTTGAACCTCGAAAATACATACGCGTACCAACTGCCCCTGGGAGAAGTTGTCAGCATATGTACAGTCAGCATCACATAGTTAGTAGCAGCCAAAGTAGTCAAATATATCGTAGAATTTCCTTACTCCTATAGTAATAAAGACGTGTTGCGATATATTTGGCTACTTTGGCTGCTACTAACTATATGATGCTGACTGTATATATCTATAGGTATATGGCGCCAACTGTACCTGTGGAAACTTGACAACATCCCTGGTTTCCTAAATTGACCCAACCGCACATAAATATGAAGGTACTCTCAATTTGATCGAAACATTTCCATTGAATATTTATGGGTCTCTGTTTAACTACATAGATATTCCATTATACATCTTGTTTAATCCACACTTTAATACAGTACCTATGTATAACCATGTTAGCTTCAGCTTGCACTTTTTTGTTCTCCAATATCCTAATTACTAAGACTGCTGCAATCACTTACTAAGCACTCCCTGAGGCTTAATTTAATTCGGCCACAAACACCGTGTGCATTCATAAAGGAATATGCATTTGCATAAGCAGTGTAAGCCCAACAGTCTCCCGGCTCATGTTAATATAGCGGCACGGCGCGAAATTCCCTCATAAATTATTTATCAGCGCGTGAGATCGACCTTTTCGACTCGTTTTTTGATGATACGCGCTGAGTGATGGAATGGTTGGAAATCGCTTTAATTTGAGACGCGTACTTTTAATTGTTTTATTGTGACGTATTCAAATATGACGCCAACGTTTTATTCATCTAAAAATACTGTATTTACTTCCCATTTAACACTTTCACTGTCAGGAACCTGCCTAGCGGGCGCCTACGCCGTAGACGCTTTCTGCGAGGAAAACCACAGAATCGGCTACGAGCGTAGCGTGTAGTGATTCTTGGCAGTGAATGGGTTAAAGAGTATATTTCTTAGAAACTCAACAGCCACTGGAAAATATATTGCATCACTTGCAACAGCAGTAAATGAAAAAATACAGGTTATTTAATTTCTGAGGCAAATGCAACATTTGGCGTCGAGACCCTCGGGCCGTGGGGTCCCAGTGCAAAAAAGTTATAATTTGCGGAAATCGCGAAACGTCTGGTTGACGTAACTGGTGACCGAAGAGCTGGCGGCTTTCTCACGCAACGCATCAGCACTGCAATTCAACGAGGAAATGCCGCCTACATCCTCGGTACAATGCCTCGAGGGCCTTTTTTAGATTTAACAGTTTTAATTTAATTAAGTAAATGTTAGTTATCATCTTGTATATACTTTATAAAATAAATGTATATAAAATGCTAGATTGTGGTGTCTTGACAATTTTAGATTTTTACGACAAAGTATCATATAATAGAATACATTCATTGATTTACTGGAACATATAAATATTATTCCAGTCTCTAATATTTATAAGCAAGCGTAATTTGTGAGCTGTGAGTCGCGTAATTTCGGTTCGCCCATATATCGGCAAACCGAAATATCCATCTATCGGCGAACCGAATTTACGCGTATATAGAAATTAAATTCTCAAGATGGATGGGGGAAACCAGGCTTGTCCTCCTTGGCTAACAATCTGACAGTATTGTAGTAGGATGTGATTACCCGGTTCAACTTTTCCCGACCTAAATCGACATGCCAACCGTGCTCCGGTCATGTTACCCAAATTTTGTAACAGATTACTAAGAAGTGAAAGCTCAGGATTCTCCGGTTATAAAAATGATCTAAGTAGAGTAAGAGTATATGATAATGATAGGACACAAAAGAAATAAAGAAAGAAAGGCCTCTAACCATACCCTTAAAGCTAACTCTTAATTCATTAAATCAGTTTAGCTTGGGTGCCCGTAATCCTACATCGCTCAGTGCCCCCAATAGTTTAAACACGGCCCAGAAAGGTTCTCAAAACTCGCGTAAAGCGTGAAGAAGGCTATATTATCTACTATGTGAAATTGATGTATGATTCAGAGGAATCGCTTATAATCGCTAAATAATAATGAATACTAACACTTTAGCTACTTAGCGGAAAAAGGACGGGATCGGCCACGAGCGTAGCTCGTGCTACGAGATTGTTGACAGTGAAGGTGTTAATATATCTTAGATATCCTTATCATGATATTCATGATCACATTTCAAGAGGGATTCCACACAAATGTAGAACAGCAGCTAGCAACCGAAATACTCGTATTTTCCTTACATTTTCCCGACCGTAGGACGTACCGTAGCACTGGTGCCCCCGTAGCACTGGGAGGTCTATTTTTGTGTACCACTTGCTATCCGAATCACATTGCAGTTTGATTTTTTCGCTCTCTGTCACACATGCCGAGCTAGCGTTTCAGAACGGGATCACGATATAAATTTAACTGGGATTGTGATTTTAAAGAGATGAACAGATTGCTCTGCCGCGCTACCACGAAAATCGGAAGTTAATACTCTTTCTCCCTCTCTGTCGCTAAAATAAACAAGTGCGACAGAGATAAAGAAAAGTTCGCTCTGTTACGGGCGGGTGGCCAACTTCCAGCTGTTGTCGCTTGTGAAACTATTATTTAAAGTAACTTGGACCGTGGCAAGATTGTTTCTCGCTTTGTTTCGGTTAATGTAAATAGAAACTTAACTTGACGTTAATATACTACTTAGTTAAACTGTTTTCATATAAGATGTAGGTATGAATAGGACATATACAGACTTGTTTCATCTTAAGTAAAAATGTTTTAACAGATAGTACCAACGTTGCAGAACTTTAAAGTTTTATTGCTGCTAAAGAAACTTAAGGAAATTGCCACAAAATTTTGAACGTTTATTTATTATTAAAAACAAGAACGGTTTACACCAATTACACTTGTTAAATTAAAGTTTTACGAATTATATATTACAGGAATCATTATTATACAATATTACATTTAATCGTTACTGACATCCATCAATTCTCACACATCTCACAATAGGTAAGGCATCGAGACATTAACCTAGGCCAGTGATCAAGAAAAATAAATATCGACCTTTGGATCAGTGCGCAGAAGCCCGTTGAATGAGTTGAGCATGTCGTACAGTGGTGAGTGGCGCGCATTCCTGTGCCGTCAGAAAACTGTAAGTATGTGCGCCTGCGCGACTTGTTGGGTGGCACTATGATGCAGTTAACAACATTGTCTAGCTCCGTGCTATTAATTTTGTTTTGAAGCACCTTACACACTGTACTCGTAGTTATCCGCTCACAGTTTCTGCGTACCTCTAGGGAGTTGAAACCCAGGATGCCAAGTAAAGTAAAGTAAAATAAAAACGTTAACGCATACAAAGATTTTTTTGGACTTTGCCAATTGAATTGAAATCAGTTTGATATTTGTCACACGCGCTCGATTCCAATTCAATACTTTAAGTTGAATAGGTCCAGCCGTCGTAACAATCTGGCGTTTAGTCCGTAAGCCCACTCCCAATACACCTACGTCTCATGACAACATGATAAAATGCGTGGCAGCAGGTCGAGAAAGTTGTGCTGAGTTGACCAAAGTTGCCACCATTGCCACCGTCTGCCACGTACCGGCCATTTCAGGACTGACAGACTTAGGGCGGGTTCCACCAACTCACGATTACCGACCGAGCAACGTTAAAATGGCGCCGGCAGCTGTCAATCCATAGAAACTTGTCAAACTTTCCATACATTCAGGTTTTAACGAACGCCGCTTACAATTACAGACGGCTTGGTGCAACTCACCCTTAGGTTTACTCTATCTACGAAAAGGGCTAAATGATGCCACATGTCTCGTACTGTTGTCACATGACGTAAATATACCTACGCAGCATACATATTTTGACCGGAAGTGAAGGGTTTTCAAACTTTCGGGCATTTTTTTTTCTCTTGCTCAACACAACTTTCTCGACCTATCATCATTCATCACCTGACCTGATCATGTTGACCTGAGACGTAGGTGTACTGGGAGTTGGCTTAGGGACTATTGAGACAAGCACCTGTCAGCACCAGTCGCGAAGTCAGCTACACTGCTCCAAGTAAACCAAAAAAATAAAATATATATATAATATAAATATAAATTGTCTCGTAACACGCCACGCAACTTACAGTAGTGGCTATATTTATACATACATAAATTCAGGCCTGTATTCCTAGAAGGGGTAGGCAGAACGCATGAAATATAATTTCTAACAGCTAGCCATTGTGTTTATAGATGGAGTAAATGTGATATTGAAGTGACAGGTCGCTAGCCCACAACACATCTCAATCCTATTCCGGGTGTCGACTCTTACTACACCTAACGGGAAGAAAGGGGGCAAAGGGCTTAGTGCTGTCCTAACTAGACACTACACGGATGTATGCATTTCAATTAGATTAGATTAGATTATTTATTTCATGATAAAAAATTACATTACGGATGCAGCTTTACAAAAAAAAACTTGATTTGTGTAAGATTGACTCGTGATATATATTTTTTTATTTTGCTTATTTGAAGCCTAAAATAATAGGTAGGTTTTTTTGGTAAAAATGATGAATTGCAATGTTATCGATGAGAATACCTAACCCAGCTGGAAAATCAGCCTGACGCGACCGCAATCGCATTGAGAATATACTTCGTCTAGTGTAGTTATATTTTTCTATTTGTTCTTTTGGACAGGACATCTTCTTCGTCACGATGACTTCATTAAAGTTATTATAGAGGGAAAGATAGAAGGAAGAAGAAAAAGAGGAAGACCACGAAGAGCAGCAGGAGCAGCTAAAGGAAAACATTGAAGTTGAATCTTATAGAGAGTTGAAGGAAAAGGCAGAGAAAAGAACAGAATGGAAATTACTCCACCGACAAGAGCCACGCTCTTAAATAAATGATGATGATGTTATTTTGGAACATTATACCCAAGACGCAGTATATTCTTTCCTACCTAAGTATATATTGTTTGAAACCTTCGGTAACCTGAGCCATGCATTGTTCTCAAGACTGTTTTATTGTACACAAACACATCTCGCACATTATGCAAACGCAAAAAGAGAGAGGAATCTTTGTGTGCCTACTTGCGAATTTAAGTTTAACTTATGCATAGCCTAAATTTCTTGAACTGAGTTTTACTCTTATCGTCAAAACAATGCCTTTTTCATTCAAGTCCAACATTTTTTTTTTCAATACAATGAAATCTTTACATTATTCAATGAACATTTTAAGTGGCGGTAAAAAATATTTTTGCTAAATATGGCATTCGCTGACCGCAAACAATAGGCATTCATGAACTCAGTTCAAAAAAGAAATACTATACAGACTTAATTATGAACTAAACAAGAGCCAAGAAAAGGGACAGATATGCCGTTTAAAATCCTTTTGGGGGCTGTCGGATAAAACTCAGATGTACTCGTAAAGCGCAATTTACACATGCAAGAAATTGTATGCAAGTTTCATTACATTGCGGGTTACCGAAATATACTGAATTCTACCAAAACCCTGCAATATATTTAAACTGGCATGCAATTTCTTGCATGTGTAAATTGCGCTTTACAATTTACAACTAATATATTGCATGACGTGCTGACAATTAATAATAATAATACTAGTAAATACTTTATCGTGCACCACAAAGAGAAAAAACTATAAACAAGGCAACAACAGGCGGTCTTATCGCTAAAGAGCGATATCTTCTAGACAACCTTTAGGTAGCAGGAAATACAAAACTCACAGTAGTTAGCAGATAGGTAGTGCATAATTGGAAAAGTGGTACAGATCAATAGATAGATAGATCATTTATTGATAAAAATACAAAAAAAATACATGTCAGTTTTCCTTATTCCTATTCTACTATACATTAATATTAGGTCTTAGGTAATATTATACAAAATTAGATTACATCATAAATTCAACAGTTTTGTAGATGGGAAAATGAATGATGGCAATGAATACGATACCTATATGAATAAATATATACGTAAACAATCAATTTAATTAACAATATACAATAAATACATATATATTATAAATATACATACATATATATATATATATATATATATAAAAGGCAATCAAGGGAGCGTCAAGAAATGTAGTTATAAAGCGATTTTAAAAACAAGGAAGTTACTTAGCACATCTTAAATCCAACGGCAAAGCATTCCATAGCCGAACAGCGCGAAAGGTAAAAGCGAACAGCGCGAAAGGTAAAAGCGAACAGCGCGAAAGGTAAAAGCGAACAGCGCGAAAGGTAAAAGCGAACAGCGCGAAAGGAATTTGGAGGAAGAAGATGGCAGAGCAAGAAGATGATTATGAGAAGATCTTGTAGAAGAGGCACGCGTAAAACGTTTCTTGGCATAAATAAAATGGGAGTTGTGGGGTTAAAAAGTACATACCTATAGAAGGGCAAGAATATAAGAGTCACGACGAAGACGAATAGGAAGCCACTTGAGCTAGAAACGGAAGTTAGAGACGTGGTCATATACGCGCAAGCCAAATATGAACCTAATGCAGAGATTTTGGGGACGCTCAAGTTTATTTAACTGGTCCTCAGTGAGATCAAGAAAGCAAACGTCGGCATAATCTAATTTCGTGGGAAGAAGGGACTGAGCTAGCGCAATCTAATTGCAGACACATGATGACGATGATCTCAGATCAATGTCAGACAGCCAGCGAAAAGGCAATAAATAGTTAAAATATATTACTAATTGACTTTCTTAATTTCGTATATTCCACATGACACACTAGTCTGTTAAGAAAGACACCCTTTGTACATACTGAATAAGGTCCACTTAAAAACAAAGCGTAAAATATCTAGTTTTGTAAGTAACAAAGCAAAGCCGGTCTACTAGGCCGTCGAGCGACCGATATTCCCTTAACACTGGTGTAATAAAACGACACTAAACCTTAGCAATGAAAATACCAGTTTATTAGGGTCTAACGACCCCCATTACAGTCCTTACTGCGAGGTTGAAAAGTCAACAATAGCAGAAATAAAATGTTCATTTCATTCTTCAGCGCTATTGTCGCTATGTCTACGTTTATTACGAACACATTGTAATGAAGTATTCTTCTACCCGACTGCCGAAGTTTTTATGTTTTTCGTGCGTATGTATGTATGTATGTATGTATGTATGTGACCTTATTCTTTGGCACGCCCTGCAGCCTAAACCGTTTGACGGATTTCGACATATGAGGTGTCGTTGGATTCCTCTTAATCGTGGGAGTGACATAGCCTATAAAATTTGAAAAAAAGCAGTTGGGATTTTTGAAACATCTTGTAACTTCACTTGTTTCATAAATTTTTATCAAAGCAATTTTAGCCAAAATTCGCAGGAACTTTCAGAAAAACAATCTTTGCCTTCATCGCTTCATTGGTTCCTGTTTAATACTAAAACGGAAGGTTAACTTTTTAAAACACATGGGAGATTGTCTTCCGTCAAAAATTACCGATGAGCAATAAATTCTTCGCTAGACTTTAATTTCCTTCGCCAGGGAATTGATTTCCTTGAGGAAAATTGAATTGTTGCCCGCTTTTATTGTATGTTATATTTTTTGGTGAAAGAACTTTGATTATACTTACATAGGAAATTGCTACTAAAATTATGATTAGGTAGGAATGAAGCGAACTCCCTTGTTTTTTCAAGTTGTATTGGTAACGTAAATGGTAGAAATGAGGTTTGGTAATCACCAAGAGCCACCACCACCCATTTGACTCTAAGCGTAGTCGAGTCTTGGCCCCAGACCAATTAAACAGAAAACGACCAGTTGGTGTGCTGTGGAACAGTTCTGCTACTCTCTAACTAGAACTTTCGAGATAGCACATAGAAGACTATGAAAGGGTCAATCTGAAACTGACATTTCGCGTTTCAATAAATTTGATATTAAGTCGCGTGGACTCATTCCAACACATTTACTTGGCGCGCGTTGAAACGAATCTCTTTTCCTCGTGCGCGGAAGGCATCAGCGTGTCTCTGTCTAGGGGGCGTGTTCGACTCAAATCAAGGCATCCCCTTAACATCAAATCGGAATGCGAAATAATGTGTCAGATAACCTGTTTGTAATGTATGGTTGGTTTGGGAAGGAACATTTTAAAACAAGTCAACGTGAAGCGGGTTTTATCCTTGAGTGAGACTCTTTGATAAAGATTTTTTGCCTACCTAGCTTTGGTTTCCATGAAGAAAACTTCTTTAAGATTCAATGATGTTAACTGCCAGCACTCCACTTGGTTGTTAGCAGTTTTAGGTATGAAACGGATATGCATGGAGTCGGCTACAGATATGCATGGAGTCGGCTACACACATAGCATAGCGCTTCGAAAGGTTGGCCGGCATGAAATTCTTGCCAGCATGGCTATGACAAGACGGCGCGCGAGCCCTCTCGATTTTTATTGCACTATACATCATATTCTAAGTTTTCTAATAAGAGAGAGACGGATAGTGCGAGAAAAATCGAGAGAGCTCGCGCGCCGTCTTGTGATAGCCGTGCAGGTGATTATGACTTTGGCCAATGACCACGACAAACAATCCACCTTACAAACTCTTTAGTCCAGTCAATGAACGAAAAACTTGTATGGAAAAAAAAACAATTTTGGAAATAATTTATAATAGCTTATCTTTTCTGTGTAACGGATATATTTATTTATTTATTTATTTATTTATTGATAAATGGAAAACCAACAGCGCAACATATTTATAGACAAAATCAATCAAATAAATAGTTACCCAGCGACAGAATCCGACAAAATTTCAGACATAAAAAAATATATAAATTAACTAGCTTCTAAAAAGCCAGAAAAAAATATTAAAAAATATTTTTGTCTTTATTTTGGTTCATTTACATTTGCTTTATAATATTCAATTTAAATCATACAAGAAAAGACAATGTATGCATCATTTAAATCTAAATAATTACTTCCGGGTGCAAAGTTTGTCGGATTCTTGAATACAGCATCTTAGAATAAATTTTTTAAAATGAAATCAACAAAAAAAACGCTATTATAAAATTAATGTTTTTCAAAACCGTATTTTGCTTGGAGTATACTTAACGAAACAAATTATTTAAATAAATATTTTTGTTTCGTGCCACTTTAACGTGGAAGTTACCGCGACCATAAACGATATGATACAGAGAAGAAATATAATGGAAAAATGTATTTTCCATTATATGTATTTGTTCTCAATATCATATCGTTTAATACACTTATGCTTTCGTAAGTAATGTTTTGACCGCTTAGGTAACTCAGATAGCGCAAGACAAGAGGGGAACGGGCTGTAGGTCCCTGTCGATACCCCCTCGCGCCCCTGTCCTGTCATAGGCGGGTCATACACAGTGTATAAAACAAAATTCGTCGTTCCTGTGGTCAATAGTTTAGAGCTTACGAGCATATAAGTTGCCTTAGTTGAACGATAATTAAATACGCCTTAAGTTTTTCTTGTTTTTATTTGAGTTCGCACCAATAAAGTATAGAAGATGTAGTAGATACTCGTATCTTGTACTGTACGCACATAATATCTATGACGATATTTTAAAACGACATGCAAACCCAACATTCTCGGAAATGAACAGAAATCGAATTACATTAGCCAGTATCTACCTAAAGTACAACAAAATCAGACACGGTCGCCTAGGTTACTTCAAAGTTATCGATCAAATTATAAGAAAACATTTAGACAATTTGGAATGGCCCAACACAGCATTTATAGCAAAAGTAACTTTGTCAAAGGACTTTAAGTACACCTAAACTCCGCAATATTTATTGAAGTTTATAAACAGAACCTCGTCTTTTTAAAGACCGGCAGAAGTTACACAATAGGCGAGCAGCTGGTGTGCGTAACGGCGGCAAAGAGAAATACTTTCCGATTGAGTTCATAACAAGGTAGTTTACCAACGAAAACGCAAATTACAAATACTCTGATATCACCAGAATTGTCAAGATAAAAACAATTGAGTTACTTGAGAATAAAGTTGAGAATGCGAAAGCACATCGGGCTTTATGGGAGCCTCTGAAAGTTGACACTTTAAACTTTTCCGCTCCAACGAGACTTAATTATATATTTCCACAGATGTACCCAATTTTCAAATATTGCTTGCATCCACTCCTTTGTAATGCTTGTTCGCACTTTGAATGATTTTAAATTGTATTTTATTAATATTTCCCTTTGAAATAAGTATTGTATAATGGTAGGTATAAACCTACCTACAATACCTATTATTGTAACATAGCGTTATCTTCCTTATTATTAAACTAGTTGAACAAATACTCGTTCGTATAGTTCTAGTCACGCACGGTACGGTTCAAGAGGAATTTATTACACTATGGAATGAGCTTCCTTCCAAAGTTTTCCCGGGAGACTTCAGTATTGGGTTCTTCAAGAAAGGAGCGAACAGGCTTTTCCATTCTTTTTTAAGTCAGTCCAATCCCTGGGAGTTATATACGCTTATTTGCCACCAAAGTGATAATAAAAAAATTATATAGCTCTTTGTTTTTTTCTTCGAGTTAGAATTAGAAGAGCTGGTCTCTATAGGTTCATTTAGTACCAGAACAAATCTTCAACACTCGTACGCGGTATAACACAACAATCAAAATATACGAAAGTAGAGATTAAAACGTCGCTCACAAATACCAATATTATGTTCACAACCAAGTAAACAACTAAAAACAATGGTGAAGTAACACTTCCGCTTTCACGAGCCAGTTACAGCAGAAGTTGAAGCGAACTGAAATTTCTTTTTGTACAACATTTTTATTTGGCGAGCACTCAATTCAACAGAAGTTAAAAGGCGATTGTTGGCTCCGAGTTAGTATTTTAGAGACAGTGAAAGGGTAACTTTGGTTTCGTTGATTTTATTTTACAATCTAGGAGTAATATTGATGCAGGTTTTTGGGAGGCAAGTGATCGTCTTTGATTGGTCCAGCAAATACATTCAGTGAATAATCATTTCGCAACAGAGATAAACAAGCTGTTCTGAATATTGGTATTACTAAAGCAATTTTGTAACATATTGGTGTAACTACGAGCAAAATGAACAATCACTTTCAGCCATTGCGGCACGTGATTGATGGACGCGAGTTGTTCCTGTCGCATCGCCGTCATAAATATTAAACTCAACTAATATCCATTGTTAAAGCAAGCTATGCATTATAATTAGGCTTCTTGCATACAAAGACTAATTTATGCGAGTATCACATTACTAGGCAGAATGTCTGTTGAGACTTGTGCCCTAGTTTATAAGTAGAGGGATATCTAGACTACAAAGAAATACTGAGCGGACTGTACCTAAACACTTATATTTCTATTAATATTTCTACAATAGTCGCGGGTCGTGGCGCGTACAAATATTAGTGCGTGCGAGCACGAAGCGGTACGCGAGGTGAAGTGTCGCGCGGCGGTCGCTGTCGCATCGCCGGCGCGTCGTTATCAGCTTCAACGGGATTTCTCCGTGCTCTCTGCGGCGGGTCGGTTTATGTTGCTGGGCCGGCATTGTCATCACCATATACTCCCGGCGTTGAAGAGCTTGAGTCTTCAACAGAAGCGGGCAGATGGTGTTAAAGGCCCGACGGATGATGCCCTTCCTTGTCTTGATGTCGGCCACTCTAGCTACGCCATCTCTACCAGGCAGGACATGTACGATGCGACCCAGGAGCCACATCAGAGGAGGTAGATTCTTCTCCTTGATCACTACCATGGTCCCGACCTTCAACTGTCCTTTGGAGCTGCGCCACTTGGTTCTCTGCTGAAGTCCAGAGACGTATTCATTGAAGAATCTTGCCCAGAAGTGTTGTTTGAGGAACTCCACGCGTTGGAATCTCTGAAGGGATGTGATCTTCTGGTCGGTGATTTGGGGTTGTGGTACAGACATAAGAGACCTGCCAATTAAAATGTGACTTGGAGTCAACGGCGCGAGATCAGAAGGATCGTCAGAAAGAGGCGTAAGAGGACGTGAGGCCTCCGAAGTGAGGTGTGTGCGCAGGTATGAATGAAAAGTTAATACCTTCGTTGGCCATGTTTACAGCAAAATCTTGCTGCAGTATTTTAGAGAGCTCATTGAAGGTGCCAACGAATGTGGTGCCGTTATCGGAAAAGATGGTTCTAGGCCTACCACGACGAGCTACAAATCGGTGAAGAGCTGCGATGAATGCTTCCTTAGTCAAGTCCGAGACGAGCTCCAAGTGAAGTGCCTTTGAAGCTAGACACACAAAAATGCAGATGTATGCCTTTACGAGCCTACAACCTCTACCCTTGCGATCGGCTAGCAGAATTGGTCCAGCGTAGCCTTTGCCAGTTTCATAAAACGGATATTCTAGGTATATTCTAGGTGTAGTCTTTCTATAGGTAAGTTGCCCATAATCGGCTGCACCGTTTCGCCCTTAAGTTTGAGGCATCGGAGGCAAGTACGGACAACATGTTTCGCTAGGTTTTTTTCCTCCTAAAGGCCAGTAGCTGTGCTTAAGCGTACTCAACAACAATTGTGGACCTGCATGACACGTTATTTTGTGGTACATTATAAAGAGCAACTTGACAACTGGGTGTTTTCTACAGATCACAATGGGGTGCTTAACACCGTAATCGTACAAGGAATTCCCTAGCCTGCCTCCAACTCTGATAAGTCCAGAGTCGAAAAAAGGTGAAAGCGAAAAAAGCCGTCCCTTACCTAGTAAGCATTTACCTAACTCAAGCAGGTTGTACTCTTCGGGGAACGACTCTCTTTGAGATGTGCGGATGAGGTAAATAGAAGCAGATGCCAGTTCAGTTCAGACGAAAGAGAACCTGCCAGCCGGCGGTCAGGGTTTCTACAATTATGTATGAATCTGTATAAAAACGCTACTATTGTTTGCAATTTAGAGTGGCTGGATTTGTTTTTAATCAATGTATGAACATGAACATGAACATTTGCTACCTCGAAAGGGTCATAATAATCTATGCAATGGATTTGATGAGGACGTTTCATGTGATGAGTCAGAGCACAAAGCCAAAGCCCTATTGGTTACAGTCTCTGGCAATGGAGTAGTTCTATCAGGACTTGGAGGATTCAGCCAGAGGGACTGGTCCTGTTTCAAGAATGCCGGTCCTGTCACCATAACTCATTGTTTAAGATGAGATCACCAGTAAGTCCACGAGATACAAGGTTTTCTTTTGAAGACACATAATGGAAAGAATCATGACTGTAGCTTTCTTGTATCTCGGAGATACGGTTTTTAACAAAAGGTCGTAGAAGAGCTGGATTCGCTGATAGCCAACCCATCACTATCATCGAATCGCACCAGAAGATGCAACAATCGGGTTTTCGACTAAGAGAATCAAGAACTTTAGTGCACAATCTTGCCCCTAATAAGACTCCACAAAGCTCAAGACGGGGAATGGTTGTGGCCTTGATTGGCGCTAATTTACTCTTGGAAGCAAGAAGTCTAACGCGCACAGAGCCATCCCCCGCCACGGAGCGGACGTATAGACAAGCTTCGTAAGCTCTCTCGGAGGCATCTGTGAAGATGTGAAATTCTATGGTCACCGGCGACTCGCATAAGACCCATCTAGGTATATTGGCGTGATTAAGGTTAGGAAGTGTGCTAACAAAACTATTCCACGACGCCAATATATCTCCTGTGAGTGGCTCGTCCCACGAACATTTATCGAACCACATGTTTTGCATTATAATTTTAGCTTGCACTACGCAAGGCATTACTAAACCAAGTGGGTCGAAAATTTGTGCAATTGCCGAAAGGACGTGACGTTTGGTGACCATGGATGGTGAAGTTAATTTTATTTGGAAGGTAAGAGTGTCATGAATACACTGCCATTGAAGGCCTAGAGCGTTTGAGACAATTCGTTCTCACTTAAGTTTACCGAATCTGCATTAGAAACCTTATCAGAAATGGCCCTAATTATCTCTGTACATACAAAAGACGAAATGGTGGTCCAAACGTCCAAAAATGGCCATGAACAATTTTTGTCCCTTTTCTAACCACTTTACTTCACTCTTTCTCCAAGAGAGGCCAATGCAGCAGCAGGCGATTACAAACTAAGAATAGGGGCGTAGACACTAAATAAAATAATCAATAATGTCATATTTTCTCTAAAAAAGATAAAACATGTAGTCAAATGGAGAAAAAATCAACGCAAAAGGTTAAATAATCACGAAGTTATAAGTGTCCAAAGTTTTAAGAAGGGGTTTGTTCGGTCCCTTTTTCGCAAAACGCAACTTCATATGAAACGATGACGCTGGAAGATTGTGACGTCACAGAGGACGGCAATGTGCCGCCCATGTTCGGCGCCGCCGCCGACGCTGCCCCCCGGCAGCATCCTGTAATGTGACGTCACACACTGTTTGCGTTTTCTCTCTCTAACAAGCAATATTAAAACGGTTGTAGCTTCGTAATTCTTTGAGATATCTGAGTGGGATTTTCGTCACTGGGCATATTTTTTGCCTTCTTTCTTTTGGATTAATACTAATTTTCGAGTCTACACCCCTATTATGATGATGATGAATCACTTCCTTTCCTTTTCCAGGACGTGATCCGTCTGGAGACCCAGTACTGGTCGCTAGTGGAGATCCCTCGGCAGGAGAAGGCGGAGACGGTGCCGGCTTTCGTGTTGCGCGCATGCGCCATCATGGAGAAGACGCAGAAATCTGGAGAAGGAGTCAAGACCTCGTCGAAGCTGGCCGAGGAGGCAGCCGATCGTAGGGACCGGATAGAAAGGCTGAGTGGTATGTGATTAGTCATTTTCGTTTACTGTAGTGTTAGAGCGTGTTCACACCAATCCATAACAGTCGGTGTCGGATCCGACAACGACACTTTTTGTTTGGAACTTGCTCCGGTAGCTTCTGCCCGCGATTCCGTCCGCGTGGAACTCGTTTATATCGCAGCTCCATACAAACATTTACCCCCCCATTTCACTTCCTTAGGGGATGATTACGGGGATAAAAACTATCCTATGTTACTCTCCATCCCTTTAACTATCTCCACTTAAAAAATCACGTCAATCCGTCGCTCCGTTTTGCCGTGAAAGACGGACAAACATACAAACAAACACACACATACACTCTCGCATTTATAATATTAGTATGGATTGCCACGCTGTTTCATCAGTTCATCACCTAAATAATTCGTTTTTATATGTATTGTATGTATGTTAGGCTTTAAGGTATTTGTTGTTATGGGCTGTAGATGCCTGAAAAGAATGGTTTATTATTATTATTATTATATTACTGGGCGGTGTGAACAGTAAGCATGTTTTCCATACATTTATCCGATATCGTTACTGGGCCCGATACAGACAGATTCGGAATGGTGTGTATAGGCTCAGCTTAGTAGTTTTTAGACCGATTAGTAGTTTCTCAGGCTCGTAAACGAAACGTACTTACATAAACTTATTTTTTTTATGAAATCCTTTTTTTTTTACTGCCATCGTCAATCATTCCCTTTTCTCCCATTCGATGCGTTTTTCTCTTTCATTCAATATGTAAGTGCATGTAAATAACACTCGTGGTCTTTACGTATTTCTTCTTGTTCCCGATTATGGGGATGCCTTGACTCGAGTCGACTACGCCCCCTTGACAGAGACACGCGTATGCCTTTCGCGCACGAGAAAAAGACCTACAACTCTCTTCGGGAATGGCTTTTTTGGATAAATTTCGATAAATATCTAACTTAGTGAAGTTTTATTAATATTTCACTAAGTGAGATTTTAGATGAGATACAATACTAACTTGGTTGTGTCGTAAAATAGGTAATGTATTGTTTGAGTGAGCTGAGTAAAGAAAGGAAAATAAGACCGAACTTTGTATTTTTTTTACATCGAGGAAGTTTTAGGCAATCATGAATCGATTACCTAAATCAGATAAACAATCATAAAGTCAAGAAGCATATATAGAATGAAAGAAAGAAAGATATATTTATTCACAAACACACAGGACACGCATATTAAATAATAAAATAAACAAGAAAGGCACATAAAACATGAACAAAGTGGCTGCGGTAGTGAACCGGACACTGGCTCAGCATTATGCTGAGGTGTCAGATACCTACAATGCTGATTTTCAGCCAGCACCGTCGGTGACTCGCGGAAACGTCACACAATTTAATATATAAACCACTATACTAATATACTATTAGAATAGGCGAGAGAGAAATAAATATAAATACCAGGTGAGATGTAATGTAGGCACTATCACATAAGTTATTTGGTGTTAAACTGTAAACTTATGTGTGAATTAAGTAATTAATAAATAAATGCCGCATCAATACAGTAAAAACAACATTAGACATTAAATTTAATTCTTACTTATTAAAACAACATCTAAATAAAAATATCTGAAAATTAGACCTTATTGTTTCTTAATCTAGTCAGAACGGCGTTTCAAAGCACGCGATTGAAATATAGTAAAATACAGCGGCATACCGCACTGAGAAATAGCTGTAAGGAAGATTATCCCAGCTTCAGGCCAAGTCGAACAATCCTCGCTGAATCCTTAGGGAACCTTTATTCGCGCAATATCGTCGTACAGAAATTCCTATTAATTTTCTTTTATCTTTCATGCGCATTGCTTCTGGAATGTAATAATATACGTTAAACTTTTGCCGTACTGAAGTAGAATCCGCCACGGAGACGGTCGGATGGATTACGATACGGGGCGAGCAACCAATAAGTTTCTAAGTATTTTCTTGTTTGGCAATTTTCTCCCTCTCTAAATCCCATTTGTAGGATAAAATCCATACACATATTAATAAAATGATATAGAAATCGCTACCGGCTTTGCTCTGGATATTTACATACTTTTATCCGAAGCACAGAATATTGAATTAGGAAAAATAGAATACTCTGTCGGTAAATCACTTTGCTATAAATAAACAGATGTCATCTTTCTCAATACCGAACTTATACCTACAATAAAGGTAAGAAGTCTGGGAGATTGTAGCTTTGTAAGTTTGTTCTTAAATAGGCGGTATTCTCTGGAACCACTAATCCGATTTAAAAAATATTTCAATTTTTTTTTTATACGACGGTGGCAAACAAGCGTACGGCCCGCCTGATGGTAAGCGGACACCACAGCCTATAGACGCATGCAACTCCAAAGGAGTAACATGGGCGTTGCCGACCCTTGATATGTTTGAGGATTTGCTGTGTTGAGAGCTGAAGGAACAAATTCCCTCGCTCTCAACACAACGCATCCTCGGGAGCTCTGGCGACCTTGCTCACCTCCAGGAACACAACACTACTACAGAGCAAGTAGTAGTGTTATTATGGCTGTGGTCTTCTGCAAGGCCGAGGTACATCCCCGTTGGGCTGTGCCAAATTCGAGTGGGATGACATTTCGCTGTGCCCTACCTCACCGAAACTCACTCACTCACTCACTTGCGTAAGAATGGATTTTTTGGATGGACATAAGCAATATATGTATATTGTATTCCCACGGTTTACCTGTTTTCCTTGTAATATGCGGTCGAAGCCGGGCGGGCTACTAAGTTTACTATAAAGAAACGGAAGATCCTCTTCCTGAAAAATGAATCATAGCATAAACCTGTTTTGTTTGCATAATGAGAACCGTTTCTTAGAATGAGCAAAGAACACAATCTTATTAACCAGGCTGGTAAATATTCTCGCAAAATGTTTTCTCAAATGTAAACTAAGCTCCTATCTAATAAAGGCTCAAAAAAGCGAGCGCTGCCACTCCCGAGCTTTACATTTGGCCGGCGCCTGCAGCGCTCCACTCTTGCAAAAATAAAGTGTTGCCGTATGGACATTAAATTTGCCTAAACCGCCTCCGATAACAAGGCTGGCCCAAAGCCAACTTTTAGCTTTCTAACTTTTGTTGAGAAAATGGATCGTCCCGGTCTAATAGCAAAGCCTAATTGCATTCCGACACCCGGGCCGGCCTCGCTCGCGTTACATTCTTGATTGTGAGAACAAAAAAGTTTCAAATAAAATGGAAAACTAATTGAATTAAAACCGAATGAGTTTGTCGATCCCGAGTAAACAATCAAGTAGGCGAACCCAAAACAGTTGTTTTTACAGGACCGGCCACGTCAACGGGCAAACAGTCTCCCACCTTGAACGCATGCCTATACATTCGAAGCAAAAAAAATAATTATAAAAACCGCCCGCAGTACCCACCCCTTTTATGTATATTTGCATGCATCTATACATGTCGCAAAAAATATATATTAATATTGAAATCTGAATTTTACATAAAAGTAATCAAATGAATGTAAGGCACCTATCATGCCTTTTTTTTATACTCCTTTTAGAAACTTTAACATGATATAGTAGACCCCTTAACTTGTGGAAAATGAGCTTTTATATTTAAAGTTATTGGGAAATTTCGATAAGTATGGATACTTCTTAATTTTAGTTTTCTTACTTCTTTTTTTGTAATATGCATGTGGTGTTTACCTGTCAGTGTTTGTTACATCCATACTAATATTATAAATGCGAAAGTGTATGTGTGTGTTTGTTTGTATGTTTGTCCGTCTTTCACGGCAAAACGGAGCGACGAATTGGCGTGATTTTTTAAGTGGAGATAGTTGAAGGGATGGAGAGTAACATAGGATAGTTTTTATCCCTGTAATCATCCCCTAAGAGGGTGAAATGGGGGGGTAAACGTTTGTATGGAGCTGCGATATAAACGAGTTCCACGCGGACGGAGTCGCGGGCAGAAGCTAGTTTAGCATAAAACTGTTATTGCAAGCTATTCATGTAATATGTATATGGTGTAAACAATATTTGGTAAACCTAATAAATATATAAATAAATAAATGCCATTTTCAGATATGACAACATCCCAAATAGAGGCCGAGAATACGCAGATGACAAATGACTTGTACCGCCTTCTGAAGAAGTACACCGGGTTAAGAAATCTTATAAGAGAATTAAAGGTAAGTTAACTTAATACTATATAACATTTCATCTTATAATGAGCAAAATTTTAAAGTCCCTAAAGTGAAGATGAGTCAACAAGCTGGAACATTACAAAGTTTCGACCAGACTAAACATTTGTTCAAACTTTCTACTGTTCAGTAGCGGTTTCAGAATTTTGCTACAAGTATGAAGCCAATAAGCTCAGCGCATTATACAGTAGAAGCAATAAAACTATAGTCGATCAATATTCTCCAAGCTGAACGCCAAGAGCTTAGTTGAGACATATTTCATCGGCTCTTATGAAAGCAATGCAAGTAAAGCCTGAGAGACGTGTCATTGACGATGCGATACAAATCGCGTCTTCCCGCGATAAGCGTCTTTTGTGCGCGGAAGCTTTGTTCGCCGCTGTCTGCCTTTTCTGTGTCAACCGCTCGTACCTAGACGTTTTGCGCAGCATATTTTTTCGGCAGATAAGGCACTATTTATGTTAGGCCGTTCAGATTGAGCACATTTGACATGATTCCGTCATCAATCTCATCATCTAATAGGTAAACAGGCCGGTGTAACCAATAATTTTGAGTATACTTAAATGCGGATGTTCATTTTGCATTGCTGGAAATCACTAGCTATGCTGATCATTTCTAAATGGCTCCATTATTAGTAGAAAGTGAAAATATTTCCAAAGGCGATGTAATCAATTAATTTCTCAATCCATCTTTTCAGTCGGAGTACGGCAGTTCCAAAGTGTACCCGATGTTCCCACGGTACACGATGCTCAAAGACATGATAAAGGACATCATGCACGACCCTGACTACATGGAGGTATGCCACGAAGTCGACCCATAGCGCGGGGTTCGCAAATAAATGAGGCGCTCTTTCAGCGACCGCGCGCGGTCGAGCCGTCGCTAGCCGGAGACGATGGTCAAGATCAGGAGGAAACGAATGGTCCCGAGAAGTCAACACCCAGAGTTTGGAAAGGCTGCAAGTGGTCACATTTTCGTGACGTGCAGCGTGCGGAGCTGTAGTGGAAGCGTACAGGCTAGCGGCGAGTAGAGTGGCGAGTACTCGTTTATTTGCGATTATTTGTTATTGGACTTTGTTTAGTGTAAGCTTAGATTCGAATTTAGTGTACTCGTCCTTCAAGAGCCAGTGAAAATTATTCTTCGTTTCTGAAGTCTTCCTTTAGATCTTTATCTAAGTTTACTCTTGTTTATTGCTATGATTATAGCACCAGTATTGTAGTTTTACCATCATAGCATATTTCGTATTCCTCTTACTATCCATTTCTTAAAAATTTACTTAATCGATACAGAATAATAATGTTGACTCAAGTTACTTTGTCCGTTTTTGAATAGTGAGACCTATATATGATATAGGTACAGTTATTCATTATTAAACGTAGTGATGCAATGTTTATATTAAACGTTATATGTATTTATTGTAAAAGCAGCTAATGTAGGTACTTATTACTTTGTTTAAATATTTATTTGTCATTATGTAAAGGTTGTCGAAATTAGAAATTTCGCTACGTTTTTTTGTAAGATGATTCCCGGTTTTGATAAAAGGATCATCATAATTCTAAATCTTCAAGCCATGATTAGAAGATCAATCGAGGAGTGGCCATAATTAAAAATAAAACACTTTATTTGAGGCTGTGTAGAATATAATTCATGTCTATCTACTATGCCTATGCTATAAATGCTGTGTAGTCATTGAAAGCTTTCCTATTGCAACTTTACATAATCACTACCTACACAATATGCATATTTACTTGACATATCATACTCTATACTATACAAATATTCAATCACTACTCGTATCTACAATCTAAGAAAAATTACTATCATATATTCATAATCACAAATTAATAATTACTTATATCTAGTCATAAGAAATGTTAGAATTATTGAAATATTATAAATGTGCGCGCAAGTTTGAAATGCCATTGTATGTGTTCATCATTAAATAGATACATTCATTTAGGATTAAATAATATGTACCTAAGTAGTTCTATTTGTTATTGTTTTGTTTATCAACCTGATTCTATTTACCTAGCGAAGATCATTATCTTCTAATCTTTTCATAAACTGATATTTATTCGATTTGTTGATGCTTTAATCGGCTGCGTGACAGCTAGCCGCAGTTATTTAGAATAAAGACTTTGTTTTTTGTAGTAACCTTGTAAGTTAGTATTATGTTTATAATTGATCAGACAATTATAATATTCATATCATGTGTGAACGTGAGCGACATGAAATTAATGATTTTGGTGGGAATGAAAAATTACTTGCGATTTGGTCGTTGTTTAGGTATAAAAAATATTGACATTTCGAGTAGGTATTTCTGCAGTTAAAGTAGAGCCTATAGTCATCCATCCTTCGAGCGGACACTCCCTGTCACTAGCTTAGGAAGGGAAGAATACGATATAATTTGCAATTTTCTGCAGAAATACGTTATCGATAAGGTCATTAACTCAAAGTGCAGTGCGTTCATGGATTTGGAGGATATTTTGTATTTGATACCAATAAGATTATCGTTAAGAGTGTTGATGATTTTAATATTAGAACTTTAATAATTTAAAAGCTGTGATTGTATTTTGATTAACTAGATAGCGTGAACTGTGTAAGTTCATGAATTATGCTAGGGTCTACTTTTATATTTTTCGACCAATTATATTTCACATTTTAACATTCTACTTCAAGCATAGCGTTGAAAAGGTAATGTCCTCACCGATTTTGCATATAAAGCATCGCATATACCTACTTTATAGATCCATTACTATATCACAAATTTTACTAATGAAATGAGTTTTATATTGGAATATATTTGGTAAGTATATGCATTGCAAGTATCCCTGGATTGATTCTATTAAGTAATTTATTTATTTTATTATTAAATTATATTATTAAATTTTGCAATATCTGACACGAGTTCTTTATAGCCGTATTATTATAGATATGAATGGATGGAAAAAGGTAGTCCCTGGTTCAATCTCAATAATTTAAAATAATAAATTGCCAAATTATAAACTTGTTCTTGATATATTATATGTGTCTAGGTAAGCGATTAGGCTCAGTGTAACTTAAATAATGTACTTATTAAAATAAATGGTAAACATGAAAGCGAATAGTGAGGCAGATTCAGTAGATTTAAGATAGTGTGAAACATTGTACCTAACGTATATTGACTCTGGATTTCTCTGGTATATTGATGAATTATAGCACAAGCAGTCCCGGGTTTAATTACTACAAAAAAATGTTGTTCCGTCTTTGATATTTTTAAATAAGTATATTTATCTATATGGATGTCGTCGTGTATTACCTAGAGCACCTACAGAGAGCATATACCAAGCTGTTTATTATAACTATTATTTAAAAATAACACATGTATTTTCCTTCAAAGAGTTTTTTCTGTTCTTCCGAAACAAAAGTATTAAATTACTTCCAATTGCGACCTCCTTGATAAAATAATATTTTTCCTTTTCCTGCCATACTAGAAACAAATGTATGTTCCTTGAATTTTAAGCTATTATTGTTAAAACTACTTAGCTGATGTACGCGGGTAGAGCTCACAACGATTCACGGGTGTTTATTTGTCTCTAGAATTCTTATTGAATATTTAGTCACGTAACTTTTAAAGGAAATGTAAATCGTATAGGGTATTTTATCCCTCTGTAGGTGTGCATTGCCTATATGCTTTCGTTACTAGTCAATGTACCAAAGTTATACCAGAATCATGCTTCCCGTAGTAAATTATATATATTAATGTCCGGACGTCCTAATACGTGCATTCCTAGCTCAATGTATAAACTAATTATTATTATTACCCCTAGTAACTCTCATCTAATATTGCTTAAAAGATTTACATACAATTGTATTATCATGCATGTCTCATAAATTCAGATGTAACCGAGCCGACGAAGGTAGCCTTTCAAAGCTACGGGCTTTTTGTTACATCTACGTTTTGGGCATGTTCAGTTTTTTTAGAGATTCTATTGATAAGCATTGAAACCATAAACATCGAAAATCTATAATATCGGCCGAAATCAAAACGCGCGCAATGTTTCTGTGGTAATGGCTAGTCGTGGTACTGGCTACAACTTACATCCACGGTAAATTACTAACTTCTTGGATGTACAAGCGGGTGATTGACGAACCAACCAGCTAACTATCCAACGAACTTGGATCGTTCGTTAGCCACAACCTGAACCAATCGATCGGCATCCAGAGCCAACCAGCCCCAGGAAGTTAGACCGCCGGTTTACTCAATCTGCGCACATACGGTGTTACATTGACTTGAGAGGTTTGATCCATGGAGACGAAACGACCCCCTTCGGACGCGACTCTGCAGTCGTGAGTGGTTCGTAGCCAGTTACGATCCTTTTTGCCCTCGTACGAAACCTGTTGTAACCATTATTTTCGTACCTAAATACTTCTTCTAGGTGGTTTAACCCTTTGAACATGAAATACATGTCCGCGCCATGATAAGTCACCAACACCAACGCGACGTAGCGAAGAGCCAAAGGGACGAACAAAAAAAATGTGACTTCGCTAATGGATGGCCTGCCTAAAAAAAATAGATTGAGCAAATAAACATGTTTGTTAGTGGCCGACATTCAGATGTTTACCCTACTTGAGACATTGATACGGGGAATTGCATTATTAAGCTTTCTCAAAAGCGGGTAACATTTTCTTTTTCTTACTATTTCACTTAGCTAGGAATGGAATTTGAAAATTTTGTCCGTTTTATAGTAACTTAGTTTGCTGGAATTTCAAGTCACAGCTACTCATTTAAAATACATAGAATAGTATTTAAAAATACACTTATTCACAGCTTTCTTACAGTAGAAAATCGTACTAACGCTTATTATTAGTCTAAGTAAATATATAGTATGATTTAATGAATGTTTATGTTATTGTAAAGCATGCAATTTGTTGACTAGTCTTTTGGCCGCCATTGTCACAGTATTTGTGTATGCTTTTGTGTATGAACGATGCCAACGAGAGTGGTTTTTTGGAGCTCTATAACATGAATGGTGGTCAAAGGAAAAAAATACCTAAGTATAATAAATTATATGTACTGTATGTACCTACTAGCTAGCTGTATTTAGATAATATTGACATTACATTACCAAATTGTACGAAGTCAAACTATTCTTAGCGCCTTTAGAATACGTTTTTAAAATGAAAAATGTAATACCTATCGAAAATGTGATATTTTTTATGTGGCAACCGTCACGAATTAAACAAAAAATATTCGTTGCATTTGAACACAATATTATTATTACAGTATCAACTGATTTGGTGTTAAATAAGGAATGTTTTCACTTTAGAAATTTTAACTGAAAAACCAGTAAAACAACACGTTGAATATAATAGAAGCAGCAATAGCTAAGTATAAGTACCTAAAGTGGAAAATGTAGATGAATGCTTGTTCTAAAGAATCTAAGAATGGATTACCTACGTAACTTATAAGATAACATTTAATAATACAGAATACTGCCATTGAATTAGAGCCGACATGGTCTAGTTTTAGAGTCATTGTTTATCGCGAATAAGTATTAAAATATGAACAGAACACATATCTTATGGCCTGGTGTAATTCGGATTCGGTCCGCGGCTTGTGTTAAGGTTGGTACTCGTACTTATATTTCATGACTTTTTTCCAAACCGCCATTGTTTTTATTTTCTAAAGTTTGGTTCTAAAACTTTTAGAACATTCGGGAAGTCGTATCTGATCCTCCGTATTAACATTTCCCTTTTTTTTAAAGTTCCCACTTCTTCATATTTGGATAAGCTCAAGGTATTAAAAAGAATGCACCGTGCTATTTGCTATTCCGATAATTGTCTTAATAATCATATTTATGTTAACCCTAAACTTGGCTTATAAAAGTTCAACTCGGGTGCGCTGAATGTGTAGAGCAAAACAAAATTAGAAAAATACAAAAAGGTAACGAAATGTGTGCATTTAAAGAACAGTGCACGCTATGTTACTTTAACATAATTAGGATGTTACATATTGATGGCTGGCTGTAGTCAACATCTCTCATGCTTTTTCAGCACAATAAGAGTGAAAATCTTCGGAATTTCCCCGGCCAAAGAGCCTGAAATTAAAACAGTAAAAATAAATAATATTCTTCTTTAATTTGCCAGTCAGTGAGACTGACTTGTGGTCTGACCTTAAAATTGACTATAAATTATTTTTGATGAGAAAAATCAGTGTCGTCCTCGTCTAACGTAGCAGCTTTCTGTGTGCTTCCTTGCTTGGTTCTGTAGTGTAATGTAAAATCTTACGCCGCCAAGTCACTTAAAGGCGGGTTGCACCAAATTATGTATAATGAAGCCGGCAGCTGTAATTACCTACATAGAAAATTGACACTTGACGGTGTAACCAACCCATAGCAGTATTTGCGCAAATATCGCTAAAACTTCTAGATTCTGTCGAGATGAAAATTCTGCAATCACGCTAAGTGAGTTTGGCGGCCCTATGTATGAATATCTCGACCACCTACCCACCAAGTAGACACCTATTATATCTAGGTACTTTGTCTTAAATGAAATATATCTGTATGTTTTATGCGTAGGGTAGGGTATCGATATGGTATGATGTCGCGGATAATTGTCTAATTAAATGCTTTGTTATATAAAATGTAATACAATATTTTTTGTGCTAAAATGTGGTTTTACTGTGTACCTTTTACAAAATATTTTTGTTAAGTATATAAGTCTTTACTACTTTTGAATATGTTTTGGGTTTCTAATCCATAAAAAATAGGTTAAACGACTACAATTTTAACTCGTTAAGTATATAGAGTTCAATGAGGTTGCCTCAACCATTTATCCAACCGAATAACTTTAAAAGAGTGCTGGTGAAAACTGACACCCTTGCAAACCACGCGAAATAAATCAACCTTTTACAATATGACTTTGTGACACCATCTATGGCATATTTAAGGAACTAAAATAACATACCGGCGCGCTCTCTAGCGTCAAACGTCGGAACTCGCGTAATGCTCATCCAACTACAATATACACCACAAGTGAGTCGCGAGCTATACGACGTGGTTTACGTTTGCGGCGCTAGATGTCACTAAATACAATAATTAATATGGGTGGCCAGATCAAAAAATATATTATTCAATCGGGTAATTTTCTATGACCCTAAAAATAAATAGTAATACCTATTTATTTTATACTTAACCTGTTGCCTGTTTATTGATACTATTGCCCAATATCATCATCATCAACATCATCAACATCATCATCGTCAAAATCATCATTCTCAGCCTGATTACAGCCTACCGCTCTCCTACTGCTGGGCACAGGCCTTTTTCTTATTACGCCATTCATCCCGGGCATGCAGCTTACCCAGGAGTCAGGAGTGACCCGTGATATGTTTAATTTTATCAACCCATCAAGCTGGTGGACAACTGACATCACCGCCTGGCAATATGCATTTTTTTCTACTATATAGAGTGACTTAAATTTTAGATTTACACGGTCAGACCGATCGCCCCGGCCGGTATCTGATAGTCTGACCAGCGACTCGTGTCAAGTTTAAAACGGAAAATATGATAATCTCAAGCTGACAACGCCGACTAACTGGTGAGACTCCATACACTGACAAAAAAACTGTTTTTTTTTTTTGTTACAAATATTACAACATAATTAAGTATTACACTGCGGATATTATATTTAATGAATTACCATGACACACTTATTTAAATTGTTTAAGTACTTATATCATTATAATGACTGACGATTGAATGTTTAATATTATTTCATTATGATTCAAGACTTGAGGCGTACATGCCGAGAATGTAATGATCAAAACTTACGCGTTTCATCCGATGTTTTTATTCACACTTGTAATGAAAAAATCCATTCCATGGGATGAAAATGAAGTAGTTATAAGCGCCATATTACGAGCAAGTGTATTGAATTGAAAAGTAAGGTAACATTTTTATTGCAACTATTTACTTAATACTTATTTGCATGCAATGAAAACTATACCTACCTACCGTGTATAATTTATAAATCGACCTTATGTAATATATGTTTCTATTTTTATGCGTTGTAAATATTTTTAAATTGTGGAGCGGTAATTTTCGCTACGTTTCTGGCAACACCAAAGCCGCGTTCATTCATTTCAATTTCAATCGGCCGGCAGCTGGGGTGCGTAGAGGCTGTGGCATGTCGTACACCGTTATGGCGGGATCTCGTGAAACAAAAGTTTCCTTCAAACTTTATAACTCAAACAACTTCAATAAAATGTTGTTTTAATCACTGAAACTTAACAAAAACTGCATAGTACTAATCGAATAGAATAAAGATACATCAGTGAAAGTTCACCGGTCAGGATGTCGGTTAATTCAAAGTGGCGGTTACCTGACGTTTTTTGTGTTGTGTGTTGAATGGATGACGGAATCAAGTTAAATTCGCGCGGGGATGGGTGAGTAAGTGGTTCAAGGTGTTTTGAGACAGTCGCGATGCCTTTCGTGCAGCGTGTGGTGGAACCTAAGTTTCTGTCGCGGACTAGTTTACGTGACGAGGACGGGAGGCCTAGGGTCACCGACGAAGAGTTGCAAGCGGTCACGAACTGTACCCTGAGCAATGCTTTGAGGCAGCTCGCGTCCCTCGTGCTTCTAGCCGAGGACATCTTCAGCGAGCTGACAGCGCAGCTTCAAGGGATCACTGAGCGGTCGAAGGTCGCGCAAGCTAAGATTAAGGTGATCAACGGCATCGTTGAGAAGTTTGATCCCAAGAAAGTACCAGTCCGTGAGTATCATTCTCTTCATTATTTTAATTTGTTGTTTAAGTAGGTATTTTGTAAAGCCGCGCCACAGGCAAGTCGGGTTGAGTCGTGCAATTTAATGCATACTTAAAGGATATGCCATGAATAGCCACTGTTCTTCATACTGCTAAGATGTCTATTACATTTTTGGCATGGGCAACGAAAAGTACAATAAAAGTTATGATGATTATTTCAGAACAGCTTAATAACGACAAATTCGGTCATTCACCTCGTGGTTACCAAAGTCGTGACCTCCTAGATTCCGAGAATTTGCCGGTCGTGTGATTGAATATAAAAAATCAGCTCCGACCGCGTTCAAGGCGGAATCTCAGGATAAAATAGGTCCTACCTACTCGTAGGTAGGTAGGTAGCCTGTCTTTCCTGAAGAGTCATTCTACACTTTAACCCCTATATACAAACTTACAAATCTACAACCTAACAGGCTTCCTCTTTAATATTAGTAAAAATAAAAAGTAAAAAAAATATTATGGTAATCAATATTCAAATTAAAAATAGGTAAGTAAGTACTTTATTCAGTAACAGCATAGGGCTTGCTCATGATCTTGTTAATTCCTTGAATGGACCCTCCCCGTCTAATACCGTTACGTAATCCAATGGTCAGACCTCCCCCTATTTTGAAATGACGTAATAGGTATATGGACAGCCCAAGATAGTATCAAGGATGATGCCTCATTTTTAAGAAGGTGTAGGTATACCCGTGTTAAGAGAATATATTATGATTAAGTACGTACTTGTTTTTTTTGTGCAATAACGTGTTAAATACTACTACTAAACACGTCTTGTGTTTTTTGTTCTTTTACTTTTGTAGAAGGCTTAATTAACGAGTGCCGGGCAAGAGTGGGCTTTCTGAAAATGAAAAAGCGCAGGCATTTTATGAAACACCTTTCCTAGATGCGAAGTGAACACTTCCGCGATTTTTTTGTTGCTTTGAGGGCTTAATTGACGAGTGCCCTTTCCGGGCATGGAAACCTTGTGGGTGTTTTAGTTTACCAGGACCATAAAGGATCTAAATTACATATCCCGTTTTGTGTGGTAAACATTTTACAATGTCTATCCCACAAACTTTTCGAATGCTGGAAATTTCCCCCGATTTATTGCTCTACAATTGAGTATAGATTTCCAGTATTTTCGCGATGATATTGTCACCAAATATTGTGAAACCAGGTTTATTGACTGATAAGTGATAAGACGATTAATTAATATTAGGTCATTCCATTCAGCCTAGCTCATTATTATAGTCTGATTCGACTGTAGCAGGGTTATCATTATCAATAGGTTGGCCACCCTGTTTATATGGAGACTAGCTTCCGCCCGCGGCTTCGTCTGCATGGACCCGGGATAAAAACTATCCTATATGTATTATAATCCAGGCTATATACCTACTAGCTTGCAAAATATCATCCAAATCGGTTGAGCCTCTTATGATTGTGTTTTTTTTTTTGGACATGTCCAGATAAACCTTGACTATATTTAATTTAGACGAATCCTCCAGGGTTGATATATATATATCTGCAGCTAACTTCGGGGTCCATAAAAGAGACAGGCTTCTAATGATAAGCATCAACAGTGAAGGAAACCAGGTATTGAAGTCATTTACAATATCGTAATGATTAAAAAGTTTCGCGACTGTACCTACTTAAACTCATATTTATTTACAAATGACTCGTAGCTTTATAATATGTAAGTGCCGCTACGAAATAATACGTCTAGTTAATGTATATATGTACCTATTTCATAGAAACGTTAAATTGAAAACAACAATTGCTCAAAGGTTCGCTGGAAGAGATCCCTTACGGATAAGTTCGTATTCTGTACTTTGATCTATTGTGTGACATGTATATTCTTTAACCTGTTATTGTGTACAATAAAGTGCTTACATACATACATACATACAACTTAGTAAATAGCAAACCTAAAAATACACCTTTTATCGTACCATATCGACGTAGAGGGTTAACTGAAGGACAGACAGACCATTAAACAGCTAAAATACTTACTACCAGTTTTAAGTTTAGGTATAAAAGCGATAAGAACCTAAAATGTTATGTTCAAAGGTATTAGTTATATAAACCTAATCTACACTATAACAGAAGAAACATTTGTAGGTGCAAAGGCGAAATTTTCCCTTTAAGAAGTCTCTTCCAGCTAACCTGTGCTAACCGTGTTTAGGTACCTACTTTACATTGTAGGTAAAGTAAGTATCAGCCTGCGTAACTTTTAGATTTAGAAGATTACAGTATCAATGACCTTCGATCTGAATCCCTTAGTTTTCTAATGTTTTTTGTAGCTTATTATATTAACAACAACGGCTTTAAGCAATATAGTATCCCATATTTACTTCAAAGCTCATTGTTTTCGAGATATTTGGCATCAAAGTTGAACAAAATTTTGGCCAAAAAACTGGTTTTCTGGCCATAACTTTTGTGTTAATTAGTTTAAAATTAAAACCCTAGACACGTTTTTAGAGAAGTCAAAGACGAACCCAAATATGTAGAAACCATTCAATTTATTTTATTAACCATGATGCACGTCATTACCCTTAAGCGGCCACGACCACAACCATCAAAACCCTCACATGTCGCCTCGGAGCCATAGACAACTAAAGCCTCAGAACATTTGTAAATTAATCCAACGAATAAAAGACCACAGACTCATTATCTTGTACTCTTAAAGGCGCCGACACTAAAACGTACAGTCAAGTACATTTTGAACTAAAAAGATCTATTACATTTGCGTCATAGGTATGTAATCGTGGTTTAAACTTAAGGAATATTTAATATGATTTTAGGAAATTATTTTTAAATACATAATTCCGTTTCACCAACCATCAAAATATCTAGGAACGATTACATGCAAAAATATAAAAAGCCTTCTAAATTATTTTTTCTATGTTTTACAGCGTAGTCAACTAATACAGGTAGATGATAATGAAAACAACATGATAACGCTCTGATAACGAGTATGATCAATTGATCACACTGCCGTTATGTTCTTAACCTTAGATGTAATCGGATGTACCTAATACCTACACTTCTTCTTCAGCGTTCATGCGTCCACCATTTATACGCCTCTCCAATATACATTTAGTTAGAATTGCAGTAGCTCACCCCCATAGCGGCCTTACTCAAAGTAGAAATGCTCTACACAAATGGCTGCGCCCGCCAGCAAACACAATTCAGTTTTTTATTCCGAAATCTTATCCAAAATATGAATGTTATTGAGTAATACTCCGACGTAAACGTTTTCAACTGTACCACCGTGATGCATTGCTGAACGCTATCTAAAAACCTGTTTGGGCATTCGGGTCTGCTATGGGAAAAAAAACTCCCAGATTCCGACGCGGGGCACAAAAACTTGAAGATAATTTCCCATCCAATGCCACAGGATGCGCGCTGTTTGACCGCTCGAGTATTTAGCAGGCGAGACGCGAGAGTTGTTTAAATTGTTTTTATACCACCAGAACCCAGTTGCATAAAGTGTTACTTGTACTACAAGAGGAAACCTCTTTTCAACCCCTTTTACTAAATTGTAAAGCCCGTCACAGACTTAATACAGCGCTATAATATATTATATTAATAATATACCAAAATATAGGTTTATAGCAAGGCATATTTTACGGTAATTTACGATATATTTTGCGTACTATTTGACAGAGTCCACTCACTCAGCTATATTATTTATACATAACTAACTAAACATATATTTCGGTATCTTAAGGTATATTATAGCTAAGTCTGTGACGGGCTTAATATAAGTTAAAGGGTTATTCAAGGCCCAGCTTGTTTTGATTTGTAAGAAGTCATCCATATTGCTGTAATAATATCAGCACATACCCATATCAAAAAGCGATAATAACGCACTCGACAGGTGAGCATAAATACGAGTATGCAACGCTTCTGCTGTATGTGAAGGATCCCATTAGATGGACGGACCGGATTTCATTCAGTCCATTAAAAATAGCATCGTCTATCGTAACGCAGTACCTACTCAAAGCTACCATAAGTAGCTTGGCCCGATGGTTCTTAATCTTTTTATAATCTGGGATAACTTCCAAAAATTTTGTAATCCCTCGGCCATAATGGCGCCTCAAGTTTTATAAAAGTTCTGACCACCAATGGACTCAATTGAGGTTCGTGAGAGTCCAATGTGTCATGTACACTAATATGTACATTAGTGTAAATAAACAGCTATTTCACGTCATCATGTGTGATGATGATGATGATGATTTAACTGTAGCTACTCGTTAGTCAGGAGTGGGTTACGTTTCAAAATTTGTTTCTTAAGTAAGTCATGTTGGTGCTTAAACTGCTATAGACTACTCCTAACAAAACGCTTGACGATGTTGCATAGAAAAATTGTAATTTATCTTAACATCGGCTGCCAAGATACAAAGGGTTTCAATTTGAAAGTTTCTTAATATCAGTATCCGAATCAATTACGTTCCGTGAGGCTCCATTCACGATTTACATAAAGTCATCGTAAATCTGAACAGCGCTATCGTTTCACCATACGGTGATTGGAATCCAAAGTAGAATTAAGTATTTCAATATCCAGCCGTCTTATTTCTAATAAACTCTGATAACTTGATTAGTATTCCTTACTTTCAACGGCACCCGTCACGATAATGTATGTCAAATCATAAATAATGTATGCAAGAAAAAGAAAGAGGCAACTTTTAACAAGCTCCAGCATTTTAATAAAATGCTCAATATCACAGGGGTAAATACATATAAATGAAGCCTTTGGGCGGTCTGTATTAATCTTGTCCAGACTTGTGAGATGGTGTTTAAAGGGGTATATCCTCCAGAGATGTGCGAAGCTGTGTTTTCATATATTTGACACCTAGCTTTCATTTCAAGTATGTGAGGTGTTGAAAAGATATATGAAAACACATTTCCGCACATACATATCTAAGAGTCCCCTGTGAGCACGTTGCGACGGTCGCATTATTTTAAAGGAAACTCCTTTGTAGGTCACAGTATAGGTAAAGCCAAGTGAATAGTGTTTTGGAAACATGTGTAAGTAACGTGCGTTCACTACGACAGTTACGTTTTACGTTCCACACCGGAAAGGCTCAAACAAGATAAACACTCGCGAGGCTTTCTTGTCACCGACAATTTGTCATCGTCCAAATACATTTTAGAAAGAATAACAAAGTACGGTTCGAGTTCGAGTAAACAAACAAAGCCAAGTGTCCTAGATGACCTGACATCGATTTTAAAGCGTAAACGCCACGATTCGTCTTACTACCTTTCACCTGGACGATAAGAGCTAAACGTTGTTTTACTCTTTGTCGTTTTACTTGACCTTTTAAGTTTATCACTGACTTGGGTCTTTACCACGTCTTGTTTTCAATACGAGGAATTTAAGCAAACGTCGAGGAACATTGCAACACCATGCTCGACTCAATTACAATTAGATAAACAATTGTGGCAGCACATTCAAACTGTCACGGCAGCTTTACCACGTTTGCGCAATTGCTATTAGGTCATTGCCCGATAAACTCCTTATCAGGAGACTTACCATTCTTTGAGACTAAGAAACGGATGCGAATCAATTAATTATCTCAAGCTGCTAAACAAAAACGATGTAACATAAGACAGCTTAAAATAAATTACAAAACGTCGCTTGCATTTGACATTCTGCTCCTTGATTTATTCTGTTCCTGGTAGAATTTTGCATAAATGACGTACACGAGCGATCAAATGTCAGACATGTTGTATGGTATGGGCACCGACTGAGAGTACTGTGACGGCACAATATGCAATAGGTTTCCCATGCCTGATTTATCTGCGCGTGAGAAACGTTCTTTGAAGCGTGTACACTTTCATCAATACACCAAATTGTCCCCCTCGCCTGGAGCCCAAAACCACTTCAAACCTTAATAAGAAATACACTCAATCGACTGTACTTTTCCATGCTGTGAGTCTATTCACTACAAAACAAACCCGTAAATTCTTTAGCGTAATGTGCCCACAGTAACAAAATCTCCGGAGGTGGTCCTAGCTTGTTCCAATTTCAAATCTGACATTAATACTTGTTTATTGTTTATTGTTTATTGTTAATGTTTATTCAAATAGGCTTTCTCATAGCACTTTTGCAAGTCAAAAACTAATTCTACCTTTATATAATACTTGTACCAGTTACATTTGGTGGTGGTACCAGGTGGTGGTCATGCAGAAGCTTCCAGGCATCTTTGTCTTCTATGTATTGGCTAATTGTGTAATAAGCTTTCTTTAACAAAGTTGATTTTACATGACTCTTGAATTTACACTCTTGAATTTTTTATTTTTTATTTTATACTTGTACTTAAGCGGTTTATGGCCAGTATCTGGTATTAAGGAGCTTCATAAAACGAATTATGAACAAAACCGCGTCACTTTCGACCTTATAACACTCAAATAACGATAGAACGTACGATAGTGTCACCATAAATCACAGCTCTCCTTAAATATTATATGGGAGGAAATTATAGAGAGTATTTCCGTGGCCCGCATCTCGGATAAGGAGAAATTATATTTAACTGGATAATACTGAGCGCCGTACAGTCGTACGCGATACAACACATTAATTTCATTAATTTCTCATAAACAACAATTTATCCTCGGTAAAGCTAAAAAAAAATCCCATTCTACATATAAGTAAGTACATAATACATAATCATGAATTCACTCATTTCTTTGACTTCAACATCACATAGAAAGCATATATTCGCTTCTCGTTTTCCCATAATGGAGAAAACATGTTAACATTTAAAATGGTAGTGAAACAGGAAAGCAAGAAAGCATAATTAAAACCTTTTAACTGATACATTATATTCATTTGTGTTTTATACGGCCCTCTATACCGGACGAGATGCGTTCTCTCGATAAGAGGGTTATTAGCTGGACCAGTTGATTCCTACACTAGATTCTAAGTGGTTAATCTAATGCCAAGATAACGCTAGACTAATAATCACAATCTGATCATCAAGCCGTTTCCCCTCTTCGAATTTAAAAGGCAACTCCAAACAGACTTATTGCGAGCTTTTAGAAAAATAAATTGCCTTGGTAAAATAATTATGTGCTGAGATCAGATGTTGGTAATCTGCTGGATTCCGCTGGATGCGGGTGGCGGTCACTTTGGCACTCTTTGGGGGAGGCCTATGTCCAGCAGTGGCCGTCCTTCGACTGATATGATGATGATGAATACGGTACCTTCTTGACTGATAGTCAAATCAACAAGTTTCTAGCTAGTGCTAGATAGCTAGTGACGTCACAGGTTTCTATGGTCAAACAGCGTTTTTTTTCTATGTATGGACCTATACTAAAAAAATCCTTAACAGAGCACAAAGATTTCTATTTTCCGAGTGTTTTCGTCAGTTTTGTTTGTCGGTGACAAAAACAAATAGTTATACTGTTGTCAAATATCGTATTACTCCTGCCCATTTCTGTCTTGAAATAGCCGTCGTCCAATAAATATTAATTTTGCTTCGGATGAAACGTTATCGCTCGTCAAGCAACGTCATTCTGTCTATCATAATAAGGATCTCAATGTATACGGGTCTTGCGTGTTTAACGAGGCTTCATAGGCGGACACGCCAAATGGGACTTATCGCTAAAGTAGTCTCAAGTGGGTTTTCGAAATTGCACTCAGCTGGTTGTCCTTGTTGACAAATAGGTTTTAGACCGCCGACCGTGACAGTGAATTCGATTTACTTTAACTGTTTGACCCAGATGATATTAAAAGATTATCTATTTCCAAACATGCTGCCCTTGCTATCCACTTTGAAATATCTTAACTTAGAATATATTTATTGCGTTGGGTTATTATTCGTTTCTGTTTATATTTCTCCTTGAACTTCAATTTCTCCTCAATATCATAAAAAAATAAGAATAACGACCATAATTATCCTCACTTACATGAAGTATATGCATCCCGTTTACTGCATAAGGCAAGCGAGCGCTTGCAAAATAATAGTGTTTCTAAACCGTACCTAGTCACCTATAAGTCTAATGCCACAGGCATCGGTGTCGCCTTTCGTCCCCGATATTCTTGAGGCTTTCCTTGTATAGCGGTGTTACCTCGCAGACTATTGAATGTCCACAGTACGTGTTAAGAATCCGCTAGACCCCTTTCTTCGACTTCAAAAGCTAACGCGATGTTTTTCACCTAAATTTAATAAATTATAGTCGTGCTTGCAATTTACTTCACGTTATTATATTACAGTGAATGGGTTTTTAAAACAGGGTAGCGGAACGGAAACTTAAGCAAGTAGCTCGTAATCTGATCGGCAGCTTAAAACTAACGGCTTCAGACCTAATGCGTTATGCCTGAATGAATTACGAAAAATAATACCTCACAGAGGCTTAGTGCGAACTGTAAACCAATACCTAACGAATAACCGGAATATTGCGAAAGAAGCAACTTTATAATTTGCGGTTAAATATAATAAACGTATTCAAAGTACGCCAAGCACTTACAGCCTAGTTGCGTTAGAGTTTTATTATCTCAATCCACAAATAGCAGACGACGAAAACCACACTTAAGGAGTCACCCCTCTCAGTCTTCATTGTGGGAACTCTAAACAAACAGGGAAGCATTTTTTGTCCTCCTATTCTTAGAAACAAGACGCCCAGGTAGGTCGGTACTAATTCGAACCTTTATGCGCGCTAATGATAAAAAATGCAAATTGTGGAACCCGGACGGAGATAAATTCTGCAACGATTACAACCTTTGTTTTTCAATTCTCCTGCATTGTTTACGTATGCAATTATGTGCGCCATAAATTAAGCAATGATATCGAACTAATTGTTTTAATGAATTGCTGTTTTGATGTTACTTTATCGATGTAGCTACGTGTATAAATTATTATAGTTATTAGTAGCTGATTGATTGTATTGAGATACATTTCAAAGCGCCGCGCGCAGTTTATGATTTTAATAGGAAATGTAATTTGTAGTTAACGATCCAACTAGGTGTTGATGCCTACGCGGGCGATTAGTTACAGTTAGGTAAAAAATACATTAAGTATTTATTATATGCAACAATATTCCCACAGTCATCCAATTGCAAGTTAGCTGTAAGTACTTATTATATGCAGCGTATTATTCAATTGCCATATCGCATTCAGTGTACAATGCGTTTATTTCTGGGAACGCATTGAGACGTCGTCTGCATTTCGCTCGTTGAAAAATGTAAAGCGATGTAATTATCCAGTTAATTTAATAATACATGCGTAGAACAATGGGTCTATTTTAATTCTAGTTCCTGTGCTGCAGCTGTGACAATGACCTTTCAAAGCCCACGCTAATTATACACCGTGTTCTACGGGATAGGTGCCCGACTTGCTATAGGCAGAACGGACGTGCAGCGGAATCCAACGTTACTTTTTGTAGATACTAGTCAGTCCGTGCATGCTTTCCGAGCTTCTAGTATGTATAATTGAAACTCGCAAATAAAATTATCACATCAATCCTCAAACGGCAAACTAAAGGAATATGTGTAGTCATAAAACAAACACCAGCCAGAAAAGGAATCGGAATGACTTATTCACAAAATTTTACATGTAACTTTCTTCACTGTATCTTTAGGACCAAAAACACATACACAACTCAATTTGGTAAAAACATTGTCTTGAATGCGACTGGTTCATTCTAATACAAAAGTCGACTTATCTCATGTGACAACGGTTGAGTTCCAGAGCAGGTTTAGGCCTAACAAATGAGCTGTACGATTATTTACCTCAAAAAATCCTCTGAGATTTGCGAGCGGTAAACAAAATGATCAAATTAGAGTTCGACGATGCTCATAAGCTCATAACGCAGAAAGTCGGAAGACTGGTAATAAATTCAGCGCGCCCTCCTGTTACCGACATACGGTGCGTTGCTAATATACTTATCGAATATAATTTCCTACCGAACGGCATAAAGTTAAGCCCGAATGATGAGCTTCAGGATAATACTTCAAGTTGATTTGTCGTAATGTAATTTGATTTGTCTTGATCCTAGAAATACCTACATTAGCTATATCAAAAAATATGACTCCTGCAGAGAATATAAATACGGATCACGGGGAACTCAAACCAATTTTCATAAGGTAGGGGTAAAGAATAGTACCTTGGGGAGACGTCTAATAGAAATTAACGGTAACTTCACGTTACAGTTCCTTTCCCCTGTCCTGTAACCACAGTAACAAATTTGCTTGAACCCTCCCCTTCGACGCTTCCTCTATTGACGAGGGTAGGTACGTAATCGATGTGTTTATTCCTTTGGGCTTGTAATTGTCATGGTATTTAACATATTTTTTATCACGCGATCATATCTATAATAATTTATGAAAACAGTCGCTCTACGAGGCGAACCTTCAAATTTAAGGCCATTGCCGCGCCTATATAATTACATGTTTCACAAAATTATTACACTCCCAACTAGGATTTCTGGAAACGTTTCGGGGATTACAAGTTAGCAAAACATTGAGAAAATGAAATGTCTCTCGACTCGGTCAAGAGTCGAAACTAGCACCTAGTAACGGTAGTAACCAACATCCTACCATATTGCGTAAATCGGTCGCCCGAATTTATTGAAGACGACTTTGACACGTTTTAGTAACATATTTGGTGAAGCCCCGAAAAAACAGGGGAGCGCGGCAGCTGATCGGAAGTCCTGCCCTTTGTTCGCCTCTCCACCGCATTGTTTGTCGTTCCAGGAAGGAAGGAAGCGGGGAATCTTACCTATATATTGATCTGACTCTGCAATTCGTATTTTGACTTTAGGTAGCAAACCATTTCGGCGACCTAATGTCGCAGGGGAGTAGCATTTTTTTTTTCAGCTTGATCACGATTTTTATGTTACGCGCCATTGTCCCTTTACGAAATATCCGCGTTTTTATCCACACAATGCTGGAAAGTTCCATTATTCAGAATATTTTGGACACAATGGCGGCTATGGCGCGCGCGCAGCATGTGATCCACGTCGAGATCGATTGTTCGCAATCCAGAGGTGGTTATTCAAAAATTTGGCTTTTGTCGCGCAAAGTATAAAGATAAAAGAGTACTACACCTATGATATCCGCCTTTCAAACTTTATTAACTACTTCCTGCCGCTCCTTGCTCCGTTTTACATCCGACATTTTTTTCGTTCGACGCTATTCTAGTTCTGTGAGAATGGATCATTTATAAAGTTTTATTGGTTTTAACCTGCTGGATTGCCCAACATATGTTTCATACAGGTTATAATTATATCTCAAAAACTCTCGAAACTCTCAGGCATTCTTATTAATTTTTATTTGCTTGCTAAATAAAATTCGTCAATTTACCAATATATATGCCCTAAATTTTACTGAAAATTCTGAACCCTGAATTCAATGAAAATTCTGAACCCAGCTTTAGCCAGCAAAAAATTACAGAATCTTGAAAATGGCCTGAATGGCTTTGAGAAAAGGATGGTACGGCCGTGCCTCTTTGTTTTGCTCGCCTTGGCTTATTATAACCTGAATCCTGATAGCTGCCCTCAAGTTCCAATGTCGTAAGCGTGAGCGATATCAGATACACCAAATCTCGCCTTCGAGTTTCGTTCCCCTTCAGTTTAACATATCGAATTAGGAAATTACTTCCCGAAAAATAATGTACATTCGATAACGAGTCATGGCCAGCTATTAAAGCAGTTTAGCTTAATCAAGGGACAACATGCTCTGTTATCCCGGTTGGTGCACCGTCACGTGCAGTAACAATAATTGCTTTAATAGCTGCCACGGATTGCGGCGAGCCACGTGGCGGGGCGGGTGCTCTCGAGCGAGACTTCAGTTCTGTGGCTTCTGCAAATAGCGTTTATTGCTTACCAACCACCAACTTATACGGAATATTACGGAAGGATTGAAATAACGCTAACATTAATGAACCGACCGCCAATAGCGCCTCGATGAGTTATGACCACCGCGTCGGTTAGTACAAGTCTTCCTACATCAAGATAGCAGTCGCATGTTCGAGTAACTTAATTTATGCAGCAGCATGACATAACACGTGTATCTAAAACCGGCTAGCATGTGCATTCAATCTGATCTAACTTATAATTGTTTCTGTTAATGGTCCATTACGATCCCATGACGTAAAACGAACCCCGATTGTACAACTACGCTCGACGGAGTATATTATGATATCCTGCATAACATAACATCCTGCGATCCTGCTCGTCATACATTTATTACATGACCGCCCAGTAAAGGCTTGGTTTTTCATACTCTTTGGAGAGAAGTGTAAAAAATGTTCGTTTGATAAGTTATCGTATGACAGGATCACGATTTCAGCGCGGGTTTATCGAAGAGTTCGCTTTTAAAAGAATCTTTCGCATTAAATCACTGGGTTGATGTATAATATCATTGCTTATCTCAGCTGTGATATTACATTCCATTTCTATGCGGGGATTTCTGTCTGTATAAAGTTGATTTAGCATGAAAATTGGACTGGTTAAAATGAAACATTGTTGTTAACGTAGAATGAAAGTACAAGGTTACTAACGTATCATCCATGTTGAGAGAGGTCGTTAGGCTAGCTTGCTATTTGGTAACGTGCAGCTGTGTTCGGTAAAATATGGTCAGTTCGAGTGTCTCGGGTACGATACATTACCAATTGACTAAATTTCGTAGGCATCATATGAACAGCTCTATTCCGGCCTCTTATCTCTTGGTGTCCTGAATTGTCAATGAAATCCTTCTGAATTGTTAATTTAATCTACACCTTTTCATAGTAACAGATCCATACTATCCATACTATATCCATGCGAAAGTGTGTCTGTCTGTCTGTCTGTCTGTTACCTCTTCACGCTTAAACCGTTGAACCGATTTGGATGAAATTTGGTATATAGTTTGAGTCCTGGGGAAGGACATAGGATAGTTTTTATCCCGGATATCATCCCCCAAGGGGATGAAGTGGGGTGTGAAAGTTTATATGGAGCTACGATATAAACGAGTACACGCGGACGGTGTCGCGGGCAGAAGCTAGTAAAGAATATAGCAATTCTATATATGCATAAGGAGTGAATCCAGCCATGTTGACGACTCTAAATTCTTGGAGTTCATAAGATTATTATGTTCCTGCATCCAGTATGCATATAAGGCACAGTGTACTGTTACGCGGCAATCTAGCTCGCCTTAGCCTAGAGCTTCTTTGAAATTAATCAAGTTTGCGTACACGCAGGCACCGTTGCGCTCATTAGCGTAGTGTTCACACGTCGCCCGCACGAGGCGACCGGCCAACATGAGACCCGGCCGATATGGCAAGACCACCTCTCATCCATATTGCAGGCTCCCGTCCGATCGGTTCATTTATATTGCAGGCGGATGTTGCTAGCGGTCTTGGGCTACTTCGGGTCGCTTTTTAACTGGATATTTTAAAGAATTTGCGAGAGTTTCGACAATAATGCTAGCTCCACACAATAGTTGAAAAACGCAGTGGCTCACAATCAGATTTTTGGACCCTTTCTTTCACCCTCTGGCTGTCCCTTCACATTCCATGAATGTGTGGGTCTTGTATATTGTCAGCTATCGCATAAGTAGTGATTGTGAAACAAATAAAGTAGCTGACGAATATAATTTGATACCGAGAAGCCTTATCATTCTAAATTGACGTTTCTCGAATTACCAAATTATTCGTTCAAAGCGCTGCTTTATTATGCAGTGATTTGTCTGTTTAGGAAGGGTCGTAGCCATGTATTTCGTGATCTATGGCAGACATTTTTAACGTAAATACGGTGTAAGCGCCTTCGTTAGTATTCCACAAACGTCCATGAAGGCTTTGCTATCGACTTTGAATGGGACAGATTGCAATCGTTATTCAAATGTAAAATGTTAGGATGGGCACGTGGTTTTAAAACACTGTCATTTAAGTATAGGTATTTCGCTGCATGGGAGGTCATTTCGAAAGGGGAAATAGATTTTCGCTTCGCACGAAACCATAAAAAATTCAACACACATTTGCGCTATCGTATTTTATCGCATTGCATCCATATGAATCATGGACATTGTAACAGTCGAGTGACAGTACAAAATAAAGGTAAAATGGCTGATGGCACAACGTATGGTTTAGATAAGGATGCACGAACGCGCCATAATGGCAGTAAACATGCCGCTTGATGATATATGCACTGACACCGACTGGATATTTTCATAACAGTGAAGATTGATCTCTCCTTGGATTGTTATGAGCAGGCTTAGGACTTTTCGTAGCATACCGTGGTTCTAAAATCTTTGGAGTCGCCATGTGTAAAAATTTCGAAGTCAAAGTCAAAGTCAAAAAGTATGATGTCTTATTAACTATAAAGATTTATACATACTGTCACATCGTTACTGAGTGCATTTTAATCGAACGAAATTAATGTTATCACAAACCTATATAATGATACTAATTACTGATCACATGTGATGCTACAATATTATTTATCTAGTTATACATCCTCTTTAATGCCCGTGTTTAGTGAGTAGTGCAAATTACATCGCAATTTAAAATTAAACAATATTGACATAATCAGTTGACACTTTTGATACGAGACCGTCAAATAGGTTTTTGATTTTATCTAAAATGAATAATATTCCTACTTCCGAGATTAAATACTGGATAGAGCCATTTAAGGAATTAAAATATAATGAAGAAAAATATAGTATTCATTGTTCCTTATGTGATGTATATTTTACAGCGACAAAAAAATGTTTGTTGTGAACCATATCAATAGCATATCTCATCAAAAGAGAATATAGAAGCATGATATGTTTCAAAAAGTCCTAAGCCTTTAATATAACTTCATACTTTGAAGTTCACTTCGAAAATTTCACATTCGGCGACTCCATGGATTTTAGAACCACGGTATGCTACCAAATGTCCTAAGCCTAGTTATGAGAGTTGACACTATCGGCAGAATACTAAAAACGCTGAATTATATATGATTTGGAAATATTCAGGTATACAATGTAGGTTCCCAATTATTCCACTACAGGTGCATACTACTGTTTAACAACACTAAAAAGAACGGCACACCATTCATCGTAAGGAAACTTTCGATTCAAAAACATCTAATACTTATATTTTAAAAATGCAAAGCCGGTCAGCCAATCATTTGATATGTAGATGAGACCATCATCATCTCTTATAAATTATTTTGATATTGGTTCATCTCGAGAAATCGTGATATACATACAAAAAAAAAAAAATAGGAACTTCTTTTTTAAACCACATGCAGCTAAGAATTTGTACCTAAATACAACCATTTCTCTAGTTGAGGCAAAATCTCGAATAACCATGTTTTTCGTCAGGTTTTAAGTGTTGCTCGGTACTAATGCATATCTAAATTCATCATTTATCACCTGGCTCGCCCGGCCGGGTGGCAGCAAACTCGCAAGCTCAGCAAATTCCCGGCGCGGTTTTGCAGGAAAATTCAAGTGGTCTCCTCACAGCCATTTACTGGCATTCTTATTGCTTTTAGATTTTACGAGCGGCTTTTGTTGCAACAAAACTTGTTTCAATAGTGTTAAGTTTTTGGCATGGAACGCGGGGAACCCAAAATTTTAATTACTTTTAGAGTTTCATCATAAATATCTCCTTAATACCTTTTAATTCACTGAGTTGACGGACACTGAGAGACACGCCATAGACATAACAATATAATTTTATAGTAGGATTACACCCTGGGGCGAGCAGTGTATTAAGGTGTAGGTATGTCACGTGGGGGTCGGGCAAAATCACCGATTTTAAATTTAGTAACGCTCGGCTCGGCTTTAAGGTGGTTCGACAACCATACAAAACGTATTTTGGCATTCGCAGGCTAACGGCGTGATATTTTAAGAAACTTATGGAAGAGAAGAATCGTTTTCCCAAAGTATCACGTGACAAACTAATTTCTCAAATTATTCTAGTTTATACAAGTTTATTCTAGTAAAGGGGGAATTTCGCGCAAATGGAAAGCCAGTTTATGAAAGTGTGTTATAAGTTTCTTAAAATATCACAACGTTAGCCTGCGAATGTCAAAACGTTTTGTATGGTCGTCGAACCAACTTATAACATCACAGCGATAAAATTGTATATGAAAACCAACCGATATGAAACTTTGTAAATATTTTGGTCTTTACCTACTAATAACAGAGCTGTTTTGTAAATTTCGTCAGTTACCATAAATTACCTGAGCGAAAGTTTTAACGTCATTTACTTCCTTTGGTAACCTGCGTAATCGCCATAATATAAAATTACTTTGTAAGCCTTATGGTGAGATTGGTGAGTTTCAAAACTGTCTATGTCTTACTTTTACCACTAATCATTTTCAATAAATTGTAATGACTAGTCTTTGCTTCAAAAAACACTTAAGAATCGCCTGGGTGTGACTTTTTGTAGCCTCTCCACCAATAAATCTCCAACGATCTGGATAGAATAACAACATTAATAGCATATGTGTTTCTCTTAAACGTACGTCGTGAGAGACAATATTTTTCTCATAAACTGTAGTAGATACTCTTAACTTGTCATCACGATAACGTTCAACGGTTACGTTTAAAGTTAAATTTCTAACAGGTCAAATAGATAAAAGAATAAGGCAATTTTAATAAAAAATCTATATTTGCCTGACAGCACGCGCATCACGCCACGCACGTCGCTCGCGTCGCCTCGCCTAGCGCCTGTCTGTATAGTAAGCACTGCTCTAGAATGGGATTACTACTAGTAGGTACAATTCAGTGCCACAGGCAGTGAATGCAATAGCATGCAAGCCCGTTCGGGTGGCCAACTGGATACATATATGTCATTTTGACCCGGTTCTATAAAACTTTAACCAGCCTGCCTGCCGCTACCGTTTTCTTACTTGATTAAATCTTTAGCAATAACCTAGATCCACACGTGATTTAATTGGTATCTATAATGTGCAATATGCAGTAGTAAAATGGTGTTCAGTTAAGAACTCTACTGCAAGCTAATTATGAGCCCGTTAAATATATGTAAATAAGATATATAAAAAAAACGAAAACTTATCTTCATGGTTTAGATAGCACGAAGGACACATGTAGCCTTTCGAATTATTTTACGATCACTTTAGTTGTAGTAATTGCACGTACGCACCTTTTACGACGGTTTAAGGTCGTGTCGAATTGACCTATTTTTAGACATGCATTCTAGTACCTCTGACTACTAACTACGAGCATAAGTATGGTACACTTAATACAAATCTCAACAGAAAAGAGATATTGAGATCCACGTGTTGTCTAGACGGAGGTAGCGCGGTGTGAACGAACTCTGTCACGTTGCGTTACAGGTTTCGGAGGTTTCGTGCGCCGGCGCGTATTGGCGTCCAAGCTTCATTCACTAAACTCCCGGCTATTTTTACTTATACCGATGCAATTACAATTGGGTGGCTTTGACGTAACCTTCGAATAACGTCTTTATCCGTTCGAAGTTCCTTTACAAAATGATTCGAATTTACAGTGAAATCCGATAGACCTCTTTAGAAAGCGGTCGTGTCCTACACTTAAGAGTGCGCAGTAAGCTCGATTCTCCATACAAACGTAGTTACGCTCTCATTTTAAAACTACGTGTTGGATTGTAACGAAACTTTGCATATACAATGACATGAGGTATATTCAGGTCTGTAATTAGTTGATGTAGCTTCAGCTACCATAGTAAATAAAATACAGCGTATTTAAGTTTTTCATACAAAACTTGTTTTTGCTGTATTTTGTTTGTTTTAAAAACTGGAACCATATAAACTAATTACAGCCCTGGATATACCTCATGTCATTGCATATGCAAAGTTTCGTCACAATCCAACACGTAGTTTTAAAATGACAGCGTAACTACGTTTGTATGGGAAGGTGAAATTCGGCCGACCTTACTGCGGACTCTTAAGCTCCACTAGACTCACGGCCCGTTTTCGGCTTACATATGTGTGCCACTGGAATACGAACGTGTTAAGTTTGGTATTCCTCGTCTATAAACAAAACTACACTGTTTATGTATGGTAAACAACCGCGCCGAACACATTGCACGTAGAACCGATGGCCGTTGGGGCGGAAAGGTACTCGAGTGGTGACCACGTACCGGGAGGCGCAGCGTGGGTAGACCAAGGTGGACTGATGATCGACCTGGTAAAGGTCGCGGGAGTCCGCTGGATCCGGGTGGCGCAGGACTGGTCATTGAGAGAGAGAGAGAGAGGTCAAGAGCACCTTTGGGGGAGGCCTATGTCCAGCAGTGGACGTCTTTCGGCTGATATGATGATGATGAACCGCGCCGAAAAGTTTGAAGGTACTAAAATATATACGCCTAATGATCCGTTGCTTGTTTCTAATACCAAACCAAGCTGCAGTGGATTAGCAGTAATGCAAAAGGAAGTTATAATTAGTATAAAAAAGAATCGCCAACATGCTTCTTACCTCAACAAGAAACATCATATTAAATGTTGACTCGCATATTGCATTAACTCACCTGCCGCAATCTGCACCAATTTGAAGCAGCTGCCGGCGAGTTAGTAGACACACGATGAATAGCATCCATTTCTTTTTATCTAGTTAGGTACGAGACTGTAAACACGAGCTGGAGAATGGAAGTCAGTTCCCTAGCGTGTTCGGGTCAATGTCTGTAGGTATTCGAGATTCCATATAAGTGATATTGACGTCCAATGCAATCTCACCATCAGGCTGCATCTCAATGCAATAAAAAAATAAGCAATCGTTTTATAATGTATGCTTTTTCAGTCTAGTACCACGAAGCTTGCTGAGTGGCCTAATTAAGGTACGAGACTTAAAAAGCTAATTATATAACTATTGTATACAATACTTTTTCTACGAGTCAACTGAACTAATTAAACAAACTTGGTATCTATTGAAAATCTAAGCCCTGCTGAAACGGCTTTTTCTTTTTTGTCGTTGATGTCTTTTAATTTTCTTCTGTACTCAAGACGACGTCCTATTGTTCAAATTCATTATAGTTCAGTAAAGGCGCCACGTGATTGGTCGAATTTATTTTAGTTGTCTAAATATGCAGAATGTTGAGTTGGGGCCTCGGGCCTCCATAGTAAAAAGTATGTGATTTTAGTTTGGTGTTCGAAGTCTCAACTCAAACAAGTTGACGAGTATAAAAATATATATTCAACCACACAAACAATTATAAAAGGTGAGATGAGACTAAACATATACAATACTGGCTGTCTGTGTATTGAAATGGTTGAAGAGTGTTTTCTTAATTAATTAAGTCAGTCATAGAGAATTATACCTCTCTATTTGTTTTTTTATCAGAAACATTGTATCGATAAATGTGGAGTGATACAGGCCTAAGTGATGATTTTTCAAGACAGATAACGAGCGCATAAAGTATCCTTGATAACAGTGTAATGTTTACACGTAGGTACGTGCTTCGTAAATATCATTTATCAGCTACTTTACTACGGTAATTTATCTCGTATGCACCTTACAGTGTATAATGTCCAACAGTACTTACATTCCTGTAGATAAATCCCTAATAAAAAACTCCACCTTATCAGAATACAAAATACAGATATTTATTTGTAAAAATACATATTACAAGTCATAATAAGTAGGTACACATGATCGACTAACTAGAATTTAAAAAAAAAATTTGAAGTTGACTTTTAATAAATTAAAGGCAATATTGAAAATAGTCTTCCATCAACTCAACGTCATTGATTCTGATCATTGAACCACTGAAAAGCTAAAAATGACGTAGGTGATTCAAAGTTCAAACTATAACCGTGACATCGAAGTAACATCAATACCACGGGGCATGTCCGGAAGCGATTAGTGATACGCTAAGTGATAAACACATCTCAACTAGCATCCACAAACTGTTGGTAAACAATAAAAAACCCCGTAATCCCCGTTACTGCGAGCAGCTGCTATCACGAATCAGTGCAGCTTACCCAAATTATTAAAAGCCATAAAACGAGTCCTGATAGAAGGGTGACTACCCCAACTTACGTGTCTAAAACTCGCTTGAGCGTTTTATTATTTCGAAGTGTCCCCACCTTATCGATTTAAAGCCACGTTGCACCTATGCTACTACCATAAATTGGTAAAATGACACAGTTAGACATTAATTTCAAAACCACTGCAATGTTATATACAAAACAATGTGAAAAGAATTTGAATCGTTACCGCTTTTTATATCTACGCTTCTTCCTTAATTAGTTTTTAATTTCATTCAACTTAGCTTTTTCACCTCATGCTGTTTTATTATTTCTCAGTTTAATAAACGGCCATAATCGCGTATTCTTCTTGACGAGGAACTTGATTATACATTATACCCTTTTTCACGAAACAAATTATTTAATTAAATATTTTTGTTTCGTGTTATTTTTTAACGAGGAAGTTACCCCGATCATTTATAAACGATATGATACAGAGCCTGTCGGGGGCTACAGACGAAGATGGTTTATTTTTCATTTATATTCTGTCTCTGTATCATATCGTTGATTATACATGTTTAAAAATGGTAGGTATTACCTACTACGAGTATTTTATTCATTTCGTGATAAATTTCAGGTTATATTATACCACAGTCAACAGCCCAACCTTGAAGTGGTTACATGGATTAAAAAATCGAGTAAAAAGAAGACAAGAAGTTTCCAGCAGGTATCCATAATTCTACTTCCTCAATTACGAGTATAGTCTTAAGTATAGGCGTAAGTCTAGGCGACCATTAAGCTGCCCTCGCGGTTACGCCCGCGTATTACAAGGAACGCAAGCGAAGTCGTAGTATATGGCTAGCCATGGCCCAGCCCAAGTAACACAGAAAGCATTTTATCACACGAATAGTAAACTTATGTAGAACTTAAGGTCCGTATAAACTCTTATATAAGTTCACCGAACATCTTGACGCTTTATATGGGCATTTCAAAACCATTATGATGCTTTACACTGTATAACGGTAAGATAATGGCATATCAAAATGGGGGTGGTCCGTTTCTTCAGAGTAAGCCAGTCCTTTGGGGAGCTGGTTCGAATTCCCCAACGCTTAATGTTTCCCACCAACACTGTCTTTCTGTATGTGTTCGACATAACCAAATTTGAAAAAAATTTGAAAAAAAAATGCTTTTATAAAGCCTTTAGTTTTACTGCAGCAAACCACAACGCAATTGTACAGCTTTCAGCTGTTTTTAGTGCCATTGGATCTATAATAGCATTTTTAAGTAGTAAATAAATGCTTAATGCTATTTAATAGCATAAACGTGAACCATTATAATGCCATGTAAATCCGTTAAACAGCTTTCAGCTGTTTTTTAGGCCTTAGGGCCTACTATAGCATTTTTAAGTAGTAAGATAATGCCTAATGCTGCTGAACAGCAGAAACGTAAATCAATGTAATGCTTGCATTATTAAAGGTCACCCGAGTTCTGTTTTACAGCTAACAGCTCTTTAATCTAATACACGTGAGTGCGTGTAATGCGTAAAGCTGTATATAAACATTTATTTTACAGTATTCGTAAAACGATGTGTCCGTTAGTTATGTAGATAATGCGTTCAGAATCAGAAAGCCTTTTTATTCATAGGCAAACGGATTCCAACTGTACAAAAATTCTGAAATGGGTTTTATTGTTTTGCTCAAGGATCCCCAAAATTGCAATCAAGTAATGGCACTATTTTAGTCCACATCAAGTCTAGTGGCATACCGGTGAACCCATATATAACTACTTTATAGACAACGGCACCACAGTGGTTCACCAAAAGTCTTCTCTCTGGCCTCTGGCTTAATAATCGTTCACATGTGAGTATTTCTACTGCTTGCGGCATTAATTGGACTTTTTAAAGGCTCACCGGGCTGCTATAGCCCGACACCATTTTGTTTAATATTATAACCAAAAAATATTACCATGAGGACCTATTTATAAAAGTAATATACCTGAATAATAATGATATAACTTAATTTAATACTGCCCAACGAAAACTATTATGTCAATAATGCAAAATTTGTTGTATACTAGCAACAAAAAAAATGTTTTGGTTATTTCACAAATATCTTTATATAACACTTTATATAAAAACCACAAAATATCGAAGGCGCGTGAAAATATTGAATGAAACATATATAGACATTTACAGTAAACTACATTGCGCAGTAATATTTGAAGGCATAAAATAACTAAAGAGTTAAACACTTTACCATCTATCATAAATTTTGCAAACACTCGTCACTGCTGTCAGTTTTGAACACTCACGCATCCATATATTATATATTATTGCGAGACAATTAACATTTGTACTAGCGATGTATTCGATCGATGAAATTTTTATACTGATGTAGGCCTACATGTGAACATTTATAATTCTTTTAGTACATTCTAATTCTAGTCTAATGCTTTTGTAATGCAATTAACATGTTCATTATCAATAATATTGCCGGCTTAATGCTTCTGTAATGTCATTGGCAACTTCATTGACCATAATAATGCTGCTTTAATGCGATTGACACTTTCTTTGACCACAATAATGCTTGTATAATGCGCCTGTCATGCAATTAAACAACTATTGTGAACCTTTTTAGGATCTAAAGCAGTAAAATTTGTGCCCAAATAAGCACTACAATAGCCGTATAAACGTTTATAATGCTACTTTAGAACTAACTCAAAATGCCAAAACGATACACAAATGCTGTAACTCGGCTGTTATACTGCTTTGATGTGTTACTTGGGAGGTCCCGAAGGCCCATTCTATGTACTTAGGAAACATTTTTTGTAATCGAAATGATTACGAGATTGACACTTAAAACATAAAAACTGACAAAGCTACAAACTTTACCGCTGTATAGTATCGTATAGATATGCATTCTAGTATTTCCAGTATATAAATATACACGCTTCTGCCCGCGACTCCGTCCGCGTGGAACTCGTTATTATCGTAGCTCCATAAAAACTTTCAACCCCCATTTTAGGGAAGTGGGGGGTTAGAAAGAGACAAAAAGTAGCGTATGTCACTCTCCATCCCTTCAACTATCTCCACTTAAAAAATCACGTAAATTCGTCGCTCCGTTTTGCCGTGAAAGACGGACAAACAAACACACAAACACACACACTTTCGCATTTATAATATTAGTATGTATCTATATTCTCAACACCCCATCCGCGTAACAACGACAACGGAATGGAGACGCATGGGCCAGCAACCGGCCAAAGCACGACCGTTACTCTGCCACCTGCGGTGCGTCCCCTAGAAAAACGCACTAACTACACACGAAACCAGTACACGCTTGCTGCGTTTCTCCCGGTATGACGGACGGCAGACCAGCCAGACGCCTTGCCCACTGAACCGCGAGCGACGTGTGCTCAGACACGTGTGTGTGCCCGTATAGCCACTAGTGTTTACAAAGGGTCCCAAGCAAATCGGACGAGCATTTAGTTATTTTGAAATGCGATGAAATGTCCGTTCCGAACCATTGGGCTTGGGATGCGCGGAGCACAATTGGTAGAGCACCTAGTTTGTGGAGTGCCACGGGACAAAACAAAATTATTCATACTATTAAACGAGCTCCATACACGCTTGTAAATACGTTTTATCCTTGTGATATCTTCCCGCTCAAATTACCCGCGTGCAAAGGATTGTGTCTAATTGCTATTCCCATGGTAACTATTTGATCATTATACTAACTATAGATTAAGATTTTATTGTATATTACTAACACTTATGGGTGCAAGCCTGAAATCAATTATTTGAATTTGAATTATTGTGTAGCTATACTGATATAGTTTTCTATAATTTCCCAATTATTCACGCGGTAAGACCACAGAATATTCGGTAAAGTCTCTGTAATGACATGAGTTCCACGTTAATAATAAACGTGCACGATGAAAGTGTTATGTAACGTAACGTACCTGTTATGGAGCAACCTTTATGGCCATAATTAAACATTAACCCGATGCACCGTTGCAATCATTAATCGCTAGTCGAACCGCCAGCGAGATAAGCATATCGATTCGTGACGACCGATCACATTACGACACAGAAACCTAACACTGTGACGCTAGCCACCGGCTATGTCTGTTTGCGCAGCGATTATCTTTTGTAGGTTGGTTTGGAGTTCTCGCATTCGACCCAGTTCCAAGAACGGTGACAGCTATATCTAAATTGATTCCAAACAATTAAGTAATTCATAATCATAACGCTCTTTACGTTTCATATTCAACTTAGTCCACTTGGGAAGCAGGCAAATGTATACAAAGATTCTGCTCGAGGGAATTGAAATGTCGCAGCACTGAGGCGGCTGGGGCACGCTAGTGTGAAAATTAAAAATCTGAAGCGTAGATGTACCAGAACGGCCTTTTGGGGTAAAAAATATCATATAAATTACACGTCTCCATTTGTATAATTAGTATTTTGACCTCAAAACGTATAACATGTTTCGTATAAACGTATAACAGGGTTTCAAGCTTGGTAATATTCACTTGCGCCTCAAATATTTTTGTGAATTTTGAGGAAAAAGAAATGAAGTATGATATTATGTTTCCGCCGTCAACATGAATATACGTCATATGTAGACGCGTCATACGAAATAGGAATATTAATTTATTCAGCAGGCTGTGGGACTGCTTACGAAATATTCGCTTCCCTGCGATTCGAAAGAAAGATGCTGGAGGACGAAATCATGAATAAGTAATGTATTGTAATAAAATCCTGCAGTTTATTAAGAAAGCTTTATTTGATCAAGATCAAAATACTAGCATGTAATGACGAGATGTAAGAGAAGTCGAGACGACATTTTAGAAAAAGATTACACTATATTGAGGCTCAGCCGACGACGTTAGGATGCAATGACACATCTGTGTTCGATTCTCTCTGAAAGCTGTTGATTTTGACAGGGAATCCGGGAAATATGGGAAAGGAATAGCATCGTGCGTGACACGGCGCCAACCAAACCCGAGTTATTGTGATGTAAATAAGGTTTGATCACGTACAATGGCGCGTGGGAAGGGAGTGGGCAGGACGGCCCTCTGCTCGCGTATAAACAGCACCACCCTGTCTTACCATTACCACACGCGTGCGTGATTCCTTGCTTCTGATATACTTGGGATGCGACAGTAGATTTTACCTCTAGGATTACGACACGACGACTAGATACCGGCTACCGTCCGACAACAACATTTTAACGTCAGTTTGCGATGCGTCGGCATGACATTATCAAAGAACCCTTAACTTACTAAAATTTCTGACCCCTCCTTCCAAGAGCTTGAGAAATGCATTAATTAAGGGCAGGTATTTACATTGTCGAATTCCATTCGGTCTCGAAAATGTATGCCGACTTCGGTTAATACATTTTTGCACGACTGCACGTTCCTTTACCAAAGTGCAGAGGGATCAAAGTATTTACAGTTGCTTTCGAATTTTTACAAGTCAGCTTAGCGTGATAATTAGGCTAGTGTTCATGTGTCGCTGACGGGTGTAAGGTTGCTTGCATTCAAATGGACAGAGAAAGCAAACATTCAGTCAGCGCTTCACATAATGCATCTCCAGAGTGATACTTGACACCTTGCCCTTCATTACTGAGCCCGCTTAGTCCGTCATACTTGTTTGTGCCTGTGAAGCCTGTCACAAAAGAGAATTAAGAGCGTGGCGGGGAAAAAGTACCGAAATAATATACATCACTTTAAAAATAAATACGAGTATCCCGTAAAAAGGAAAGTTAAAAACGTTACAAATGTGAGTCCAATTAGTTACATTCGGTTAAATAATTCTGACTAGCGAGCGAGGCAATACCCGAAGATTGCTGCAATTTACTCTGTCTCATATATTTATCCAAATTTGAACGAGTGCAGCGGTGCACCGATAATAATTGACTCCATAATTCATGTCACGGCCAAGTTCAATAACCTCGTATGCAGATCGCTCTTGATTGACAAATTGACCTTTTCATACAAAGTAGCGTCCCGTGAGAAATAAAATCAGACTTCTGGCACGTACTAGAAGTTTAATTCAATATTTGTGTAGTGTTTCCTTGTAACATGTAGGCGAACGATTATAAGACTATCTTATCTAATCGTAGAAGTGCGGCCCGTCAGTACACACACATTCAATAATTGTACGTTATCTACATAGAGTATGTGCTAATGCACACAGTATTAATCTTATTACAACATGCACTGTCGCTACGGGTCGACCATAAATCAAAAGACTACAAAGTACAGCCGTAAATACAATCATACTACCTTTTTCGCCTGAAAGGCGATTTCAGAAGGGAAATGTTTTCACGAATTACGTGACTCGCTCAGCCTTATAGGGCGCCGTCATTTAAGTTGGCTTCAGACCGGTGGCGGTACGGTACATCTTAAAAATGCTTTTATGTCATTACGATAACTGCTTATAATCACTGCGTCGCGTCAGTCATCTCGGTAAGCGCCGATCATAACATTATAAACTTTATTTTATTTAAAACGCATTTTAAAGCACTATACATTTTCCTAAATGACTTCATTACTTTATAGCATCGTATCATAACTTTAATCAGTTTTATCGCTCGGACATGTAGGTAATGAGTTTTCGGATTAGATGCCAACTGGAGGGTGGTATTAAACTGTATTCAATTTTCTCATCCCGAACGTGTCTCACTTGTATGAAGCAATTAAAGTCTCGCGTGCTGGCCATGGGCCGTAAAATTGAGGAAAAATCGATAGGGCATATTCGTTTGGCTTATTATATACGTCCATGCCGTGAACAGTTAGACGCGTAGGCGACCTGTGGGGTCGAGTCGAGGCGCACTCGACGACAGACCTCTTGAGAAACTCCTACGCATTCTATATTGTAAATTTGTAACGTGTTTACGTCTTCATATTGTAACATCACATACCTTATTTAAATATAAGCTTATAATATAAACCTAACAAATTATTACGATTATTGATGGGTACAACTTTTGGTACTACTCAGAAACTTCGCTGTAATTCGATTAGAAATGTAGGACGTTGCTTTACCGAATTCTCATTGATAACTTCCAAAACCAACAAAGAGTATTCCACATATTCCAGTGGATGCTGTGACTTCCCGCGTGTTCAGAGTTAATTTCTGCGAACAAATTGAGGAAAAAGTTCGTCGAGTTTGTGGCAAGTCACCCCATCGTGTCCAAAATAGCTCGGTGCGGCTTGAAAGGTAATCAAACTACATGACATTACACGTGCAAGGTGTGAACCGAAGTAAAACACGTATTCCGCCCTTCATTATTTTATTTTTAGCTCAAACCGTGAAGATAATAAATATATCTTTATTTTCTAATGATGGGCCTGTAACAGAGGCTAAGTTATTATTGTTATACTGAAGTGTCTGGAAAATGTTGTGGTGTAGGTACGGAGTATTTATTTATTTTAAATTCAGGTTTCTATTTTTGTCGAGCTATATATAGGGTTACTTGATCAAGGTAATTTTCAATAAAATTTCATATTTTCTCAATGTAATTTCGCATTATGTTGAAGAGTAGCAACAATCTCAATGAGTGAAGGCTTCCAATTAATTCGATAATTATTTCAAGTGAATGTACTTTTGCCCTGACAATAGCAATCGTTAGAGCGTTTTTGATATAATTGCTGTTCAAATCTTTTCCTCAATCTGCACCGGCTGCTGCAAATGTTACAAAGTCGATTATGGTTTAAACAAGACCCTTGTAATAACAAGCGATGTAACACAATTCGATTTCAATCTCAAACATTCAATCAAGCCCAGACAATACCGAGTCAAACTTCGATTTATTGGTGTACGCCTACATTAAAGAAAACCGGTACGGGCAAGTTTCGTGCCGGGTTAACCATCGAATTTTTATTCCAATGCCTCTTGAATGTTTCGGATATAGAAACCAGATACCGCGGCGCTCTATTGAGGTTCCCAAAGCGTTGAGCTAGAGCGGCTGGAAGGGCAGCGTAGGCGTGACTTGCATGGAATCATTCCATTTAAAATGTTGATGTTTACGCCTGGTTGGGTTGAACATTTCTCTGTGAGTCGGCGTTAGAGCATCGCATTGTATTTAGGAATGTATCACAAAAAACAACTTTATTCGGCATCATTTACACTAACGAGAATAAACTACACTGAGATCCTACGCGGCTTGAACAATGGCGCAACTAAAGCACTTTGTAAAGTATAATACTATAGTAGTTCAGTGTTTAGTTCGATGGTTTATTTTATAGGACCCCGTCCGCCGGCGCTTGCGGCGCTTACGTCACAACAAAACAAACACCGCCTCGTGTTTAAACGAACTTGAACCCAATTGATCACTTAACCGTATAAGGCTGGCAATTGCTTAATGTCGCGTCCTGTCAGTCGGACCACGCAACATAGACACTTTCGATCTCTATACCTTATTAATAGTCTAGAACACATGTTCCCACGAGCCTCGTGTCATTGGATATAACATCAAACATGTCGTTGCTAAGGATCGTTTTACATAGGTTTTACGACATGTGTTTAGTATCTGCCGAATTACGCAAAGAGATCATATTGTTTTCCTTGTTCTAGAGTTATCCTGCCTAGTGAAATCTCTTTAACAAAGACATTTTTGAAGATGTTCATTGGATCCCTTCAGATCATTATTACATAATAACTGTGGGTGGCATAACAGCCGCTCAATTTACTTTGTTAAGCTAAACTATCCTGCATGACTTGGTGCGTGAAACGACTACCAGATCATTTCCCGAGCTTACAAATAATGTGCAGCTCGTCTAAATCGTGCCCAGAGGCGTTTATGATATTAAATAAAGGGCGAGTTTGCCGCCGCATGTAATCCCGTCCATACAAGTTACGGACTTACCGAGTGACAGTGAAAACATTAGTCTACATTACATAAGAACAAAGACAAAGTATGAGTTCAGCCTATTCGGGGACGACAGTAAGAACGGTTAAAATTAATAAGGCGGCTAAAGTTATACCGCTCGCTCGGAAATCTCTAAGAAACAAAACACACATTCAGCTTTATAACTCTTCTTTTGTTTAGTAACTTTGTCTTATAATGAATTATTAGAGCAACTTTAGATATATTGTACTCGAAGTAGCTGTTCAAGTTAATTTATTTGTTTTTTCCTGAGAAAATGATGCGTTTTATGCTCCGCTCGCCGAGTCTAATGGCTCAACGAGCCTTTCGATACGACACTTAAGGCAGAATTGGTCCTTAACAATTCCCTAATGTTTTTTTATTGAATCGTGTTGTAGTACAGTAACGATTTGTTTTGTAACCCATAAACACTTTACGAGATACTACGCTGTGAACGTAATTATATTATTATTTCTATTTACTCTGGTTAAATGTTCCGGGGTGATGTTTAAGTCTATAATTCCCATTGCATTATTTTCTTCGACTAAGCCATGGCACGAATCAAGCGGTTCACGTATAAAAACGTTTTTAAATCTTTGTAGTTTTCGTTGGTTACAAGGTTACATTTTTCCTGATAGTATCTTAAATGAGCATGGCTTCTTAACATTTCTAGATAGGCATCGTAATGTATTTGTAGCAAGCAACGACTTGACGTGTGGGATACCAGCATACAAATCACATGTCAAATTTCTAAATTCTGGCTGTTCACTTGCTTTGCAATGTAAAACATATTGATGTATTAACTGAATGTAAATGTACACGTCACTTATCAGTCTAGTTTCTCCTATGCCCATAAAAAAAATAAGCGTAATAAAGTGCCTTCTTATTCTCACCACAGTTGCAGTAAAACGCCATCAAAGAGTCCATAACTTAACTGTGAAGTACCTAAACTTCACTAACTTCAATTACAAATAGACACAACATCAGAAATATAAAATATAACGAATACGATATCCCCGGGAATCGTTTATAGCCTAAGCCCGCGGTATACAAATATTGACTGGCAGGAGTAACCATCCGGAAAATAAACATGCCCCCCTTAAGATTTGAAAGCAGTAAACACCTACTGCATTAAGGCTGAGATTCAGGCTGAGATGTCCCGAGGTATATATTGAATTCAAGTTACGATTGGAAAAGTTTCCGCCTCATCATATTTTTGTTTATAGTTTAATGATTACCGGTGGAAGGGAGTTCCAGAAGTGTCTATAAATTAGGGATTTTCTTAATTCTCTAGTGAATAAAGCATAGTTCAAATAGAACTGGCACGCGTTTATCATAAAATTAAATAAAATATAGTTTAAAAAATAAAAAACTGACAATCACAACTCAATGTCAATACGTTTATGACTTAATGCTAGAAATTCGGTTGATCTGAATTTTTGCGTTTGTAAATTATTGGTGATGGAAGTTGAACGGCGAAAATGTATTGTGAACAAATACGTGGAAAATCTCACTTGGTCTGGGTCAATGATTGCTAAATCATTAAATTTCCCGAAAACTACTGTTTGTAGGGTGATAAAAAAATACAAGAATTCTCTGGCCTTCGAAAGGCAGCCTCAAATCAACCGACGGTCTGGTACAACGGATAAAACTTTGGAGAAGAAAGTTTTAAGGTCAGTGGTACAGAATCCCGGGCTGTCGGATTATGATTTAGCTCGAAAATTAAAAAAAAACCGCAGTACTATAAGACGGATTCGACTTTGAGCAGGATACAAGAGCTACAGAGCAATTAAGCAGCCAAATCGAACCGTCAAACAGAATAAAACAGCTAAAACACGAGCTCGTTTGTTGTATGACCAAGTTCTGACTAAATTCGAAGGCTGCCTCTTGTTGGATGATGAGACATATATAAAGCTCGACTTTAACCAACTACCAGGTTCAAAGTTTTACAAGGCCGACGCTAGAGGGAATGTTGACGAAAAATACAAGTTTCACAAACTCGAAAAATTTGCAAAAAAACACATGATTTGGCAGGGTATATGTAGTTGCGGTCTTAAGACTAAAGTTTTCGTCACTGCGGCAACAATGACATCAGATGTTTATGTGAAGGAGTGTCTGCAGAAACGAATTTTGCCTTTCATACGAAGCCACAATGGTCCTGTCAAATTTTGGCCCGATTTGGCTAGCTGCCATTATTCAAAAAAGGTTTTGAAGTGGTATGATGAAAATCACATCGATTTCATACCACGTGAGATGAATCCACCCAACTGTCCCCAGTTTCGGCCAATTGAAAACTACTGGGCAATAATGAAAGGAAAATTAAATAAAACTGGCAAAATAGTCCAAGACATCCACTCGTTGCGGTCCACATGGAATCAGCAGGCAAAAAAGGTGGACGAAAGTCTTGTTCAGAGGATGATGAATACTATTTCCAGAAGAGTCCGTAATTTTGTGCATAATCGTAGTGAATGATTGAAATTTATGTGACACGCTATAAATGAATAAATGATATTTTATATTGTTTAATTTAAAACATTGTTTTTCTTTTCATTTAAAAATTATATGCCTATCATCGCGTTCCAATTCTATATGAACTAGGCTTTATGTTAAAAGACAAACGTTTCTTTATTGATATTGAAACTATTGTAGATGCTTTTTCATAAAGTTTTGATTTCGGTTCTCTAAGATTTCCTAGCCATATTTCTTCGACCCACAAGCACAACGCATCTCCAAAACAATAAAAGAAAAACATATATAGACGACTAAATTCATTACCCTTTCCTTCCGGGCTTTCTATGTATAGTGGTGTATTAAGAGGAAGTGTTTTATCATTTCTGATGCCGCATTTGTAACAAATCTCCCCTACAATTATAATTTCGCTGCAACGGTACCTTTTGATATCCAGGCAACAGATGGGCGATGTTATCGTAAAAAAGTTTTTATTACCGCCAAAAAGAGCGCTCTACCAAATGTCAAAACGTCACAATGCTTTAAAAGCACTATTATTCTACATATGGTTAGTAATTACGCGGTTATGCCACCCTCGTGCACTTTGACCGATCTATTCCATGGTCTATTCAAAGCCGCAATTATTATAAGGCGTAATTATTAAGCGAGCGAGTAAATATAGAGTAACTTTCACTACAGATAACTATGATAGGAGGAAAGTATAAGTGCCGATTATGATGTCGTAGAAATTCCTTGACCGTATATTGTCAAAATAGACTGGATCTGCACCAAGTTATTAAGTGCAGCGTTTTACCCTTGTCAATTGTCAAGATTTGTGTTGTGACGTTCGCGTAAACAAACAATTTAGTATGCCAAATTTGTCTATTTGTATGCTATTTTTATTAAGTTTTTAGTCGTTTAAGTTTATTTTTCTTTTATGCCCTCTCAGCCTAGTTTGAACCCGGCGGAGTTACTGTTTTGCCCCTCTTGCGGCGGCGATAAACAATATAAAGGGCAGCGGGGGCTCGCTATCCATACCGCTCGCCGTCATGGCACTCGTATGGTTATTGACCCCCCGCTGCCCAGCGCATCTCAGCCCGCGCCATCGGCTTCAGCCTGGAGCTCTACTGCGACACCGCCGGCTCAAACGTCGCTAGCGGAAAGACTAGGGCTGCTCAAATCAAACATCCCAGTTGTAGGAAGAATACCTCGCGGTGCTCGCATATCTGTCGCCGGCTGTCTCACCGATTGCATTGCCAGGGTGGTCGCGGAAAATTCCTCTAGGGCGTGGGAGCGTCTACTTACCTTTCCATACACAGTCCTTCACGCAGACAAATCCATCAAAGCTTCACTCACCTCACAAATCAAACTCAATACAGCATCATTGTCCGTTTTACCTTCCGTCCCACTAAATTGTTACAGTAGCAGATCAAACAAGCCGCCACATTCGCAAAATTCTAAAATCAGATCAATTGAAAATAAGTTATCCGAAGGGAATGTGAGCGGAGCTGCCCGTCTTTTATTTTCTCGCGACGACCTTGCTGCTCACTCCGCCGAGACCTACGCCGCCCTGAAGGAAAAACACCCTGTCCTTTCAGCCACATCTACACTGCCGGATCCACCATCCGCTGATAACTCTACCGTCACTGTTTCCGAAGATGCCGTCCAGCTGGCTATTTCATCCTTCCCTAACGGGTCCGCGGGGGGGCTTGATAGTCTCTCTCCTCAACACCTCAAGGACCTGACTACTTTCTCACTGGGTGACACGAGAGCTTCTTTGCTAAAGCAACTCACGGCACTGATAAATTTGATGCTGTCAGGACAAGTGAACGCCGAGATAGTTCCAGTCTTGTACGGTGCTAATTTGATTGCTTTAGCAAAGAAGGATGGTGGTATTCGCCCGATTGCCGTTGGCTTTACTTTCAGGCGTCTGGCTTCAAAAATTTGCTGTCGAAAATTTAGCGAGAGGCTGACAAAAGTTTTCAAGCCCCGGCAGCTAGGATTTGGCATTAAGGGCGGTTGCGAGGCGGCGGTGCATGCTGCACGCACGTTTTTGAATCGTCCGGGCTATGAGGTATTTGTAAAAATAGACGTAAAAAATGCATTCAATTCGGTAGACCGCGGCGCTCTGTTAGTTGAAGCCAAGAAAGTGCTCCCAGAGCTTTACAATTACTTGTGGCAATGCTACGGAGCGCCGTCAAAATTAATTTATCAGGACAAAACTATACATTCATGTGTGGGATGTCAACAAGGAGATCCGCTTGGACCCGCCATTTTTAGTTTAGTAATTCAACCCATCATCTCATCACTAAATTCTAAATTCAATTTATGGTACTTGGACGATGGTTCTCTGGGCGGAGATGCTTCAATTGTTCTAGAGGATTTGCGGACAATCATCGATAAATTTTCGAAATTCGGCCTTTATTTGAACTTCACAAAATGCGAAATTTTCATCACCGATCACCTTCCACTTCAAAATAAAATTGACATACTAACCAACTTTAATGCAGTTTTACCTAATGTCTCCGTTCATTCCAATTCATCTCTCACACTATTAGGTTCACCAATTTTCGACGAATCAATCAACCCTGTCGTTAATTGTAAATTAAACTTGTTCAAGGATACATCCGACCTACTTTTTCACATCAATCCTCATATGGCCCTTTTCATTATTCGTTTTTGCTTATTCACCCCAAAATTTATGTATTTATTGCGCAGTTGTCCCATTTGGAAATTCTCTTCCATTTTGTCATCCATTGATTCCTCCCTTCAGACAACACTGTCCAAAATAATGAACATTAATTTTGACTCCAGCACCAGAACTTGGACTCAAGCGGTTCTCCCAATAAGGCTTGGGGGGCTGGGCGTTCGAACCTCGGCTAGCGTAGCCCTACCTGCATTCCTGTCCTCTGCTTATGGCTCGCTGTCTCTCGTCAGTATCATTCTTAACCTTCCCCAGATAGTTGACGATGAGATAGCGAGTTTGAAGGGGGCCAGGGATGCATGGTGTGACTCCTGCCCTGGAACGGACATCCCGGCCGATAGACATTTTCAGCGAGCTTGGGACTCCCCTCGCCTTAAAAAGGTGCAAGCATCCCTGTCTGAAAGTAGCCCGGACGATTTTGAACGGGCCTGGCTCCTGGCGGTTTCCGCCCCCGAGTCGGGACACTGGCTCCACGCGCTTCCGTCGCGACAGTTAGGCACCGTTCTGGACCCAAGCACCTTAAGAATTGCTTGTTGCTTGAGGCTTGGGGCCAGAATATGTGTTGCACATACATGCGTCTGTGGCAAAAGCGTCGATGGATTGGGTAGGCATGGCCTCTCGTGTACAAAAAGCGCCGGCCGCTTATACCGCCACGGCTCTATAAACGATTTGGTCCGTCGTTCGCTTGCTACCGCTTCTGTGCCTGCAATACTCGAACCTACGGGTTTGGCAAAAGACGATGGCAAGCGACCTGATGGTGCCACATTAGTGCCGTGGAGGTTGGGTAGAGCCTTGGTGTGGGACGCAACGTGCGTGGATACGTTTGCTCAGTCCCACATCCAGGGGACTCGCTCTCAAGCCGGCGCTGCAGCTGACCAGGCCCAGGTGTTGAAGCGCCGCAAATACTCGACTTTAGTTAAAGACTACGAGTTTGCGGCGCTTGCGGTAGAAACATTGGGTCAGCTGACATGAAATCATTTACGAGGGCAATGACTAAGCGACTCATCGACGCTTCAGGGGACCATAGGGCTGGCGCTTACCTCTCGCAACGTATTTCATTAGCAATACAGAGAGGTAACGCCGCCAGCGTTATGGGCTCCATGCCGCAGACGGAACTGCTGGACGGGGTATTTTTGCTATGACTGGGTTAGGTTAGTTTGTAAGTTATTTTGTAATTAATTTATTGTTTCTTCATTTATTTTATTGATTATGTTGTTATATTTAAAAACTGGTATTCGAATAAAATATATTTAGTTATTAAAATAAATACAGTTGAAATTAACATTACATTTAAATGGGTCTTATGAAAGGCCAAAATCTCTCTTAAAAAACTAACGTAACGTTGAAAAAATTTAAAAATTGAATAGTGAAAAAATTGAAAAATTGTTTATTTTTGTAAAACAAAATGGGTAAAATACACAAATGTTGGGATCTCCTAGTAAGTATACATATACCTGTGACAGGAGATCCCGAATTTGTTAATGCACATTCGTTATACACTATAAAGCCGAAATCTGGTTATTGATAGTGACAGTTGCATCTTTATAAAGGCAATGCCATGTGGCGCAGTGAGGTCATTGTGATCACTGCAACAGAGAAACAGATGATAGGTGATATTGTATGGACGGATAATGCACATATCAGCCAACACAATAACTTTTATAATCCGCCGCTTTTTACCCCACAACATCTGCCCCAGCACGTGTCCCGAATAGACGTATATGCATAATAATCAATGCATTAACTAACAAAATTAATTACGTCATAACATGTAAACTTTGAAGTTAATTAGAAAAACACTTAATTGTCTTGACTAATGCTATTAGTTGTTTAAATTTGGGGAAGGATGCTCTTCAAGTGCTTTTAAGTGGAACTTAATGTATTCTAATGTCGTCGTGTTCACGGTGTTTAGGTACCAACATGGTGGGGGTCTAAATGATCACTGCCTTCACGATATTTGTGGCCGGCCGGGTGCAACCACAATTCGTTTTAATGGGCCTCGTATCGTCAGCGAATGGCCACTTTTTTTTTCTTTGCACATTATTGCCCGTAAAAGTCGCCCTCTCGAAAGTTATCAATGTTAATATCCTCGACAAAAACGTTCTAGTGTCGCGGTTGCAATTATAATCTCATTATGTTTCGAGTCTTAATAATACGTGTTATTCGCAGTTCATTTTATTTAGCATAAATCCCCTTCCGTGATATGGGAAAGCTATTGTGATTTCTGTATAATGAGTAGAAAGTAATTTAATACACTGCATTAGTGGGCTGCATCATTATCACGCTTATCACTTGAAAATAGCTTTTTGATATTCGCCAGATGGTAACCCGACTCCCCTCCGAACGGCGTCACGCTTGAAACAGCGTACCTACGCCTAACTGTAAACCACTTTTCCCAATTTAATTTCGCAGGATATATATCCGTAGGTAATGGTTGCATTAAAATGTAATACATTTATCGCCTGAGGCGCGATATCCCTTTGATCCTTCACTGAATGTTTTAAATACAAACTCCATTAAAAGTGTAATTTAGTCGATTAGTGGTTTTCATGATTAGGTACACCTTTATAAAATAAAATCTATGAATGTCAATAAACAGAATTTTTACATGCGTATTTGTAAATAATGCTTTAACCTTTTTTTTCAACCAGTGCTTTCAATCACGGAACTTCGACGGTTTGCAAATTGGCCAGCATCTGTCCTCAACGTGTGAGCAAACATCTGTTGTGTAATGATGCCCTTAGCTTCGTGACGTATTGTGGCCATTATTTATCTATCAGCGGCCCTCACGTTTAATTAGGACCTATTCACTTATCGCCGCATTCCTATTTCGATCGGTATACATTTTCACGCTCGCCTGCGCCGGCGCCGCTCCTGGTAACAATGCTTCATTGATCGACGATTAGAGTTAAATTTTGTTCCACTGCACGTGCAGTCCAACTCTTAGTTAACACATTTGAATTGCTCTTTCGTCAGAGGAAAGAGGGCCCGTTAATGAAGATTTATTTAACCACCGTGTAATTTAATTGTCCTTGGTAAAAAAAGATATTTACCTCGTAGAATATCATCGTCCGACGAACGTAAATAATAAACGCTAAAGTACTTTATTTGTTTCACGACCATGGAAGCGTAATTCCTTGGAGAGAAAATAACAATATATAACTTTGGCTATGGGTGTAAGTAACACGGTATTTTAACCTCACCCACTCGTAAATCATACAAAATACTCGCATGGCTTCACAATCGAATTTGTAAGCATTTTTCAATTATCCGTCGTTGACCACAATGGCCGAACTTATTGGTCTTTTCGTTGTCATAAACAATTTGTACTGGGGGATCATATTTACGGAGCACGGTAAAATGGCTCTTGTATAATACACCTAAGGTATGTAATAATGTTAATTTCATTGACCAAAATCGATCCCGCAGCCCTGTTCTGTAAGGGGGGCGACCTACTTGAATAATTCGATTGTTACCGCCTGCATTCTAAAGCGACTTGTGCAACCGCTAAAACAATAAAACGGTCATAAAATCTTTTTCCGTACCTTTTTGATGACGTGTAGGTACTTTGTTTTCTTCTTTAGTTGCTTGTTCGTATTAAGTTTTGTTATTTAAACTTTGACAAAGTTTAATCGAATCTTTTTATATTTCAGGTAAGTATCAGCGATGTACATATCAACTTTTCAACGAGGAGGATAAGTAAATTGGCTACATTTGATGCAGAAAGTTTCACAGTTTAAATACGTCGTAACCGGGATCTTCCAGTTTTGGTCTCGGAAACGTTTGCGTTTGAGGCAAATTTCTCAATTCATTCTCTTATGTCGGCTTAATTAAGGTCTGTCTATCCACTGACCCTTCATTTGTACAGATGGGTCCCGACGACCTTATTGCGAAGCAAATTGCTCTCAGGCGCTCCTTGCTTGCTCCTTAGCAAGAGAGCTTTTCCGAAATGATTATTGACGCAGCTACGTCTATGCATAGCTATTCCATGCATTTACATTGCTAGGTAATTTTATCCGCGAGCGTATACATAAATTTGAAAAGACTTTTATCTTTCGGTATGTCACGCAATTAATTATAAAGCTTGAGTTCAATAATACTGGCTAGAACCGTAATTATTTATAAAACTCGACTTGCCATAAAGCGGATTCTGACAAGTTGGCTTTTATTTTTATGATAAACTTGAGCGTAGAATAACGATTCCCCGAGTAAATAAGACGGTTATCTTAAAGCTCCATCAGTGTTAGTCACGAATGGCGGTTGGTATGAAAGGGCGAGCGTCGGATCTGTTTATCTGTTTGTGTGGACAAAAGTGCAGAGTAAACATCGGCGCGCTCGCAAGTTGACAACCTGAAGAGCACTTCACTACTCCGTACAATTGTTTGCGATATGATAGAATGAACATCAGACACTTACTTGTACAATGACAATAATGCAAGCGCATTTGCGAAAATCCTTAAAACGATTTTTCCTTTAAATATAAGTAATGTTAGCAGCTTGAAAGAAAAGCGGAGCTTTACAACCATTTTCGGCGTATTTTCGGCCTTTGCTCATTCCGGCCCTTGATTTGAGTGTACTCTTTTAAATTCAACACGCGGCTGGCGCCTCGATAGGCGAATTTGTCGAGTTTAATTAAAGACCTATCGAACGGGCGGCCGGAGCAGAATAGTAAATGTTTAATCCAAAATTAATTACACCTTGCTTCAATTACACTGCCTTGGTCAATTTAAACCGAAATCCTCCAAAATATGTCAAATCAACAGGTACAACAACTAAAATGAACAACAAGCCATACACTTACGTGTACTAAATAAAAAGTTCCAAAATTATACAGTTCATATCTTGATATAGCAGGACTAAACCAAAGACTTCGGTTGCTATTCCTAAAGATTAACAAGATATAGTGTAAATCCCCTACAAAGTCCCTTTAGCAGAACGCTCGGTTAGGTAAACACCCAGTCTTTGGAGATTTGTTGTTACTTCTACGAGAGTAGTAAAAGAGATATGGTGCAAGTTCGCAAGAACTTATCTTATGAGCTCATTACGAACCCCACTTTATTCGCTTCTGTAATGGACATAGCTCGCCACTGACTTATTGCAGTTATGAAGCTTATGGGTTATAAAACGCGCCCGCTGTTATTTCTGTAATTTAACTACTAAGCCCACACTTCAAAAACGCCTAGCACACATCAGGCAAGTGATTTTTATCGGCTATCAACTCGGAGGTTATAATGTTTAACTACTGTCTTTAACTTTATTTACATCGTGCTCGTTTTGTTTTTATTTTTCTTCTTGCTCCTTCAGACATGCGTATTCATGTCAAGTCAATTATGATAATTATTATGTCAGTCATTTTAAAAACGTGTTGCCGTGCGGACATTGCGTTTGACGGAACTTAATTAATGGATGTCGGTTTCCAACATCGCTCATTTGCTCAGTCATCGCATTGTAATTATGTAAGACAAATATAACTTTTAAATTAGAAACAACTCACTCGGACAAGGAGACACAATATCAAAATAAATCCTACGGAAATTCCAGAGGAACTAATATTCCTTTCATGTTTAATGATTCATCGTGTCGCGAAAATTCTGTGTTGAATTTCAAATACTAGGGCTATTCTTTTCGATTTATTTATTTCAAGATTGATTAAATTAAGTCTGGCACTCGATATCCGGCAAACAAGGGAATGACGTAACGGTCGATTACCTAACTTCCTTGCCAGTCTTTGTACAACGTGGCGACACTTCCGGGTTGCAAAGTGCCCTCTGCCCGGGAGCTCGCGCCGGAAAACTTGAATAGCCGACTACACTTGCAACTTCCGGTTTGAAATGATAACCGAAGAAACCCAGCAATATCCACCAAGGAAGTCCTAATTTTACGGTATCTTCATGAAAATGTTTCTTGGTTTCGCTCACGGGACATTAGCTCTTTCATTCATAAAAAGTAAGAACATCGCAGTTCTAATAAAACACACCAATTAACGAGATGCCAGGTGATGCAACTTTCTGTGTTTTGCTACAGAATTCAGCAAGTCGATCACGTAACGCATTGTACGCGCGTCAGGTAGATCTAAATGTCACTTTTTATATGGAAAAGTGACAGTTGGATTACCTAGAGCGCGTTCAAAACGTTACGTGATTATCCCTCAGGACGAAAGAGATATCGTTAAATGGCTCACGGGTTTTAGTTTAAAAAAACAAGGGAGTCTGTCCGTATGTGATTCAAGCGGTAAATACTGTTATCGGCTTTAGCCGGCCAGGCCTAGCCCCTTGACTTGGCTACCTAATCCCACTCGTGACTATCTTCTATCAAGGGTGCAATTATGTCTTCAGCAGAACTCATTGAAAAGGATTTTCCAATTAGGGATTCTCATTGAATTAATGAGCGGCCTGCACGTTGATAAAACACCTCTCTCCTCCGTCATTTCAACGTTATAAGAACCGCCATTAAGATAAATATTTCCCCTTGAATATGAATTTTGTGCGTCCCTTATCTCACTCTGTGTCATTTTCTCTGTAAAATTGTCCAGCGACGTCTTTTTTTGCTACAATAATTGCGAATGCTCAGTTTTATTACGTAAGTTATTCGCTGTCGTTTGTTTCTAAAGAGTTCGTTTTAGCCTCGGCAGTACAGAACACCTCCTTTATTCGGAGACATAGGCGCGAATAGAGTTGTAGCGAGCAAACCATAAATCTTCTCATTGTTTTGTCAATATTCATACGGCAGAGGGAAGTGGTTGCTCCGGTGACACCATGGGTCTTCAATGGGAAATCTCACATAGGCGCCTTAAATATTGCGTTTAGCGGAATGCTTATTGTTTGACGAGGATCCCGGAAATTTCGCGAGTATTTAACGATCTGGGTGACAGTGCCTCGTGAAACCAACAACTTCGTGGAACATTTTCGAACAAGACAGGCGTCCAAGGCTTGCAGCCAGCTCAAACAATGGGACCGTAACTTAACTAAGCGAAAAGCTAGCGTTGACAAGGGTAACGTCCTGTTGTTATTTACGTCTCGTTTCTATCCGCGCTAAAGTGAAAAATACCTCCCGAAATAGTTTTTCCATTGGAGCATCGATAAGTGCGTTTTAGGAGTTTTTTGTGGATTTCAAATTGGTTCCGCTGAAATTCAATCGTCATTATAATAATCGACAAAAGAAATCTGTTTATTGTTAAATAACATGAACAATTTTTACTGCTGAAGCCAAAATGTAGGCCAATTGGTTATTAAGAATTGGAAGCTTTAGTATGGTACAGTCAGCGTCACATAGATAGTAGCAGCCAAAGTAGCCAAATATATCGTAACACATCCTTACTCCTATAGTAATAAAGACGTGTTCCGATATATTTGGCTACTTTGGCTGCTACTATCTATGTGACGCTGACTGTACTTATATGTATTATCCGCTGGATGCTTTAGATGGCAGCATTGATTCCACTGTAACATAAATCATAATCACATCTTTTAAATTTGGCTTCATTCGAGCAAGCAATGTGTAAAATCAATGTCATGTAGCGGTAAATTAAATACCGTAATTTAGTTTGTGATGAAAAGTTGATATAAAGAAATTTATAGCTGGCTTTGTTCTGAAATATGGCGTAGGCCAGCGACACTTCTAAGAAGCTGATATCTATAGGATGACACATAATATTATATCGTCAACTTTCATGTTAACACACTTCGCAGAATTAATGTCCGTGCTATGAAGTTAGCGTTATTAATCGCTACAGTTTATTAGAATCTTGGAGTAGACCACAGATATAGGTTGTACTATTATTATAAGGTTTTATTGCTGACTGTACTTTTCCTTTTGGAGTTCCATCATTATTAGTATAATTACAGACCAGCCTGGTAACATAATATCATAAATAATATTTCATATTCATCCGACATAAGACATAATATACAAAATGTATGCAAAATTCCAGCTCAATCAAACATAGTGAAACATATTTTTCATCTCTCATACTCTGAAAGTATGTTATTGTTTACCTAAACAGCGGGTTGAAAGTGAGGCATGTCGCCCCTAGTGCTGAAACGTAATAAAAAATTAAAAAGAGTTATGGCAGAAACCTGTACAGCCACGGTTTCCGAAAATTGTATTGTTTTTTTTTTAGTAATTTAATTACAAAACTATGTAGCGGCTAACAAAATACACCTATCCTCAAAATTTTATTCAAATAAACCTTAAAGTTTTCGAGTAAAATGCATGTGACATACGGACGGACAGACAGACAGACGAAACAACAACAACAACCATATCGAATCCATAAGGGTTCCGTTTTTTGCTATTTGGCTACGGAACCCTAAAAATGGGTTCTATACCTAGGATCTGACTGATTTAGAAGATATTATGTTCTTGGCTTTCATTTCATTTTCTCGTATTCGAAATAAAAAGTAAAGTGTTTAACTCGGGGAAAGCCACCTATTTCAGCCTCGAACTATTGGCGCTCTCACTTCGTTAAAGCGCCAAAATATCTCGTCAGCATTGAGTGGCTTTCAACCCTATTACCTTGTTAGTTTTGATTACAGACTTACAGAAAAAAATATTTATGAATATTTGGGGACAATCTTACACAAAACGACCTAGACAATCAAAACATCCATGACTCAGGAACAAATATTCGTGCTCATCACACAACTAAATGCCCTTACCGGGATTCGAATCCAGGTCAGGGTGGGGTGTTACTACTAACTAGGCTAAAATAGTCTTCTAAATACGGGGGTCGATCAAACCTTTTAATCAAAAGCTGTATAACTTTATGTAAGTAGTTTTATTTCATGCCACTTCACTTTACGGCTCATGTGCACATTTGCGGCTAACCCTAAACTATCTGCTTCATTTTACAAGCAGTTTGAGTTTATTACTTCCTCTACAAATACATTTCTAATTAATCTTTTGCCCTAAGGACAACAGACCGGTCTATAAAGAATTTAATAAAAACTCAAGTGACATGCGAATAAAAGCCGTCGGAAATAAGATCTCTCTGGTAGTCGCTGCGGAGTATTTGAACAAATTCAGTTTTTTTTTTATGAAAAAGTCCTTTTTCGATATAAACAAATTGATGGAAAAATACAACTGTATTTAACTTGTTGCTTCTGCTTTCACGTTTTGTTCAAATTCTTTATTTCGGACAAACAAGTATCCATGGTGTTAGTAAATAAATATCTTAATGTAGTGTTAGTATTTATACATATATATATAAGCAATTGCAATAATAATAATATAATTCTATATTTCGGAATAAATCCATAGTGAAGTGAAGGCGTATTTAACTAGGCAGTAGTTCAAATCGGGACACTTTTTATTAGCCCTACAATAGGACACTCCAAATTTACTGCAACCTCATTCAGGACAGGATGCTATTGCAATGCACAGCTAATTCGTAATATACATACACAACTCCAGCAACGTATCTATATTACAAATTGCGCTAAATATCTTTTAGTACCTGCTTTAAAGGTTTTATTGACACTCTTCTATCAAAGTACTTCGACTTCTTATAGTAAGTTTTTGTCGATTTTAGAACAGGAAATTATGTACATACCTATATCACAATAACAAATGGTTGTCTAAAAAATCATTAAGCCTATTCGAGTTACTTGAACCGCTCTTAAGGACTGTGCACATTTATTTATACCGATTTCATTCCTAAATTTGCAAATTGAACATACAAATATTAGCAACAGTGAAGTGAACTAACATTCACAGTTGAATTTGAAACAACTTTGACCAATATTTTAGCAAGATCGGTTACTAGCACTACTTTTTTCATAATTAGTTTTTTTCTTCTTCATAATCGAACGGGAGCGAAGCGAACGACGTTCTATGCTTCAGCTTGGTCCGAAAATTGTTTGTATGTGCAGGTGTCCGGATATCCCGCTTTCCCGTTGTTCTCCTTTACAGGTAGCATTTCTCAATCGATAATTAAGTATATACAAGATGATTCTTAATTCGTGATCAGGAGTAAATTTTTCTAATTCTTTATTGATACCAAACCGAAATCATCGTGTAGAATTATTGGTCGAATCACTTTCTCGAAATTAAACAAAAATGTTTGAAGAAAGACAGATTCGCAAGTTCTACAGCGCACAGAGCCCCTCACTAGTACTATTGATTTGATAAAGGAAAAAGATTCTCCAATCTTTCATTCTATTTCATACATTTTCCGTGGCTGTAAAAACGATTTTTTTGTAATGATTTAGAGCAGGAAAAACCTGTTCTGCATACTGTTGAATAAATTATACAGTACACTTTTTTAAACGCGCCATTGTACATGGTCCTTTACAGCGATTGAAGTAGATACCAATATGGCCGGCCTTCATAACGTTCCGCCGAATGTAGCTGTGGCCTTGTGTTTCTAACCGATGATTTTAGTCACGCCACTCGCATTACGAGCACAGCCACTAATCCCTAATACGCTGAGATGAGGTCTTGAGCTCATTGGTTATTAGCTTGTTGAATGGCAGCTCGGTATAGAAACATTACTAAGGCTTTATTGTCTATGTAATTGACTAATGTACACTAGAGAACACTAAACTCATGGTTACCTGTTAAGCCTGAATCACACTGGCGCGGCTTGTTATTAGCTGTCAAATTTACTATTGACCGACACCTCGGGCCGCGCCAGTGTGATTCAGGCCTTAGGGTGCATACCTATCCACAAAAGAAGCTGATCGGACTGTGTTTTATATATTTGACAGCTAGGTGTCACTTGTTGTGAAAGACAGCTTCGCACACGCTTCTGCTGGATGGCACCCAATCTGGCAGATATTTATTAAGATCAGTTCTTAGTCACCTTTTATTTACTGGAGTAAGGCCATCCCATCCGCCTCTATGCTTCATCAATAGGGGTGTAGACACTATAGTTAAATAAAATAATCAATAACGTTGTATTTTCTCGAAAAAGGATTAAAAATGTAGGCAAATGGAGAAAAAAGCAACGCAAGAGGTTACATAATCACAAAGTTATAAGTGTCCAAGGTTTTAAGAGGGGGTATGTACTGCCCCGTTTCCGCAAAACGCACCTTCATATGAAACGATTGTCAATTACTATGACGCTCACAGATGGTGACGTCACTATCTGCGAGCGTTTTCTCTCTCTAACAAGCAATATTAAAACGGTTGTAGCTTCGTTGTTCTTTGAGTTATCTGAATAGGATTTTCATCACTAGGCATATTTTTATGCCTTCTTTCTATTATAATAATTTTCGAGTCTACACCCGTATTGTGTTTAAAATACATTTGCAAGAACATCAATTCACAAATGTAATAAAGAAGATTGTGTAAAAATATTACAGCAACGTCTTAGTAAATGTTAGTACGAGCTACGCCATTAGGGATATGAGTCTTGGACAGCGTCATTAGCTATGGCATTGACCAAATTGCTTTACGCTTACGGTAGTCTTGAAATTGCCAAGTGAAATAACTATGCAAGAAGATACTTGAGTCAACACCTAAACTACCTACATACTCGTATATACTAATATCTGGCAATGTATAACTGGCCCATATTGAAATTGCCGTAATATATTGTACTCTGCAAGTTAACGTGTTATGCAAATAATAACCCAACTTGTTCCACTGTAGTGCAGTTATGGGACCGCAATCAGTTCAGCCTCTTGCTGTGACTCTACTCCATTCAATTTAGCGTCTTGTCTGGAACAGCATAAAATCGTCTTTTGCGTGTACTGGTTTCGTAGTCTTGAGAATATACCATTTCTAGACGGAAGCCCGTTATTGGCACTATTAGTCGTTATTTATTTTGTTTGCGGTTTCAGTCGCGTCCACGACTCCGCTTTAGGATTCATTGGTTTTACTAATTACTCTCGAACGTGATTTAGTTTTATTAACATGCGACTCGCAATGTTAAGTTCAACTTCTATAGTTAGAACCAGGGATTTTGCAGACATTCGCATCCGCAACCGCGAATGTTCCGCATGATTTTCGACATCTGCATCCGCATCCGCAGAGTTTTTGCGGATGCGGATGTAGTACAGTTCGCGACCAGATAGGGGGCCCACACGGCGCGTGTTCAGTATTTTCGTCATTAGTCACTAAGAATCTTCATTTTTTTTCTGTAATCTGACGATTCGCCGTATTCGCTATTGGTGATGCGTTAGGTTTGCAACGATTGTAAGTCAGTGGCAGCGTGTTCGAGTACTGCGTGACCCTAAAAACGTTGCGTATTTATGTTTTTGATGTGAGCCTCGAAATATCCGCATCCGCGGATGTCTAAAAAGTCACATCCGCGGCATCCCTGGTTAGAACTGACGCTGTTTGCGAATAGGTTCCAGTAGATCTCATTTTTATCATGCATGCAACCTCTAAATAAACTATCACTTGACCACATACGTATGTGCCTCCTATGTTATTTTCTTATAAAATATTTTAAAACAAACCCTGTATTGTGGGTTTTGCGCCTGCAACACTAAAGCTGATTTTCCACCGGAGGGGCGAGACGAGACGAGGCGAGGAGAGAATTGAAAATTTGCCATAAGAATTTCAATTCTCGCCTCGCCTCGTCTCGTTTCGCCCCTCCGGTGGAAAATCAGCTTTTCATTTCTCATGCTCTAAAAGTTCGTCTTTATGCTGTGCGTAGGCGACATAAGGTCGCTTTTTATGCTCTACTTAGAGCCTAAAGTAAAATCTTCGTCGAAGACCAAGGCAATCGGTCCAACAGCCACACGAGCAACTTTAACTTCATAGAACAAACTCTTTGTTTATATATTTTTTTATGTTTCGTTAGTATTCTAAGACCAACAGCTAAGTACACAATAAAACTTCATGAAAAAAGATTTTCATTTCATTTCCTCGCAATCGAAGTGAAAAGTAGAATGTACAATTCGTCCATAAAACCCATTTTACACTCGATTTTATATTAAACGTCTCGCGTAAAATGGTGCGTTTTATGCACTTGTTGTACAATCTACTATTACGTGTTAGCGCGTATAATACCACTTTAGCGGTGCTAAAAGTAAACATTATCTCGAAAAATCTTCTTAACGTTATTCACTTCTCTAGCGGGTGTAATAATCGTAGTCAATGAGTGCATGCGGGGTTAAAATGGGCTAGATAAGAACATTCACACCACAAACTGCGGGTATAATCTTATTTAAATATATTATGAGTTTAACACAAGTTTAACCCGACAATGTTGCCACTAACAGACACAAACCGAGACTTGGCAGAGTAAAAAGGAGCTTGTATGTATTGTATGTATGTAAATTCTTTATTGTAATACATGGAACAGAACACAACAACAAAACAATTATTACAGGAACAGATGATACATGTACAACAGCGAGCTTATCCCTGAGAGGCTTGTATATCTGTGATATATTTTTTCAATGCCTACTGTGTATTTTATTAGTCAAGTTAAATAGCAACTGAAATGCATCATAGATACTGACCATACATAAACTTGCTTATGTGGCTAAACGCATTAAGCGCATGTTAAAATTTACTCAACATTAGAGCCTTTTTGTTGTAAACTATTATTATAAATTACACCGAACTAGGCATATGATTAGTTTAGCGAAGCTTTAAACTATTTGCGTCCCACGCGCGTGACTCACGCTTAGCAGACGAGCAAACAAACAAATACTCTAATGATTTCCTAAGTACGCAACTATCGTGGGATCGCTCGTCTTTATGCCCTATTCAGGTGGGGTTACGGGAGACACATTCGTAACCTTCAGGTTCAGACCAGGAGGTCGATCACGTAACGCATTGTACGCTCGTCAGGTAGATCTAAATGTCACTTTTTATATGGAAAATTTACAGTTAAATTGTTCTGCCGCGCGTTCGAAACATTACGTGATTACCCTTCAGGTAACGCGTAATAATAAGACTGATGGTCGTTGACATTGGTCTTTAGCAAATTACCAATGTACATAATACTTAAATATTCCATTGATCAGTGGGATAACTAAAATATCTATATAGATGTGAATCTACTATTTCACTTAGCTGGTGAAAGCCAGCCACAATATAAATACCTATGTCAATCTTGTTTACAGGAAATTAAAAAGCCAAAATCATGAAAAAGCCGCATGCTGTTTGCCGGCTAAACTCTAAAAGTATATTGAATGTTCATATATAAAAATCATAATATTTTGAATCTCGGATAACTGCGTAGTGTACGTAAAACCTTACTGGAACTTCCTCTCACACCCAAGTTTCTCACGTGCTAGGCTTTACGAGCTACGTATATTTCACAAAGACTAATGTTCAGTTCGGTTGCTATTACTATGTAGATAAATAAGTGCAATGAATACTTCCCAGTGGTTATTACTTCCGCGCGATGATGGTGTGGTTTTAATTTAACCGCCGCTGGGACTCCGCGCTCATGCGTCGATGGACACAGCTCCATGTCCTCGCAACGCTTAGTTAAGTAAGTCAACATTTATTTTTTGTCGCTAACTATAGATTAAGATTTTATTGTATACTAGCTTCTCCCCGCGACTCCGTCCGCGTGGAACTCGTTTATATCGTAGCTCCATACAAACTTTCACCCCCCACTTCATTCCCTTGGGGGATGACTTCCGGGATAAAAACTATCCTATGTCCTTCCCCAAGACTCAAACTATCTCTATACCAAATTTCATCCAAATCGATTCAGCGGTTTGAGCGTGAAGAGGTAACAGACAGACAGACACACTTTCGCATTTATAATATTAGTATGGATAGTATGGATTACTAACACTTATGGGTGCAAGCCTGAAATAAATTATTTGAATTTGAATTTAACAGATTACGTCATGGAGAATTGCAGGGAGGTAAATGCCTAGTACTTTAAAGTGGTTCCACATAAAATTTTAATCGTTAGAGATTATTTCGAAGGAGACGATATTTGAAATAGTGTGAGTTTATTACCTATTCAAAATTCAAAATTCAAAATTCAAAAATTTATTCTGTAAGTAGGCCTCAAGGGCTCTTTCACATGTCCGAGCTTACAATCTCTAACATTTTACATTAATACAAAACAATGAAAACAGACAATACCTGGGCACACATTTCCCGAGAGATGTATAGAGTCTCCGGGTTCATTATATCACAATAATCTTATTCTCTAATAATAAGGAGATGTAAAGTCTCCAACGTCAAAAAGAAATACAATAATAATAACAATGTCAAATAAAATAAAATAACTGAGATGTAAAGAGTCCCTGGTCAAATAATTATTGTTTTGGAATAAACTAATGCTATGTATACACATAACTTGCATGTAACCAATATGTCAAATCAAAATAAACATTACAATAAAATAAAATAAAAAAACAAAACAAAATAGACATGAATTAAGACAGCCAGTAACAGCGGCGTCCCAAGCAGCACGCGAGTCTCTCCAGGACACGACTAACAAAGTCACGACGGCTTTTGAGACCGAAGGATTTTCCATATTTCTTTGTCTTCCATATATTCTTCGATCTTGTAGTATCCTCTCTTCAAAAGAGCATTTTTTATATATTTTTTAAATGAATAATATGGAAGATCCCATGCATCTTTGGGTACTTTGTTGTAGAACCTTATACAGTTAGCCAAAAACGATTTATTAACTTTCTGCAAACGAAATTTTGGGACAGCTAATTTATGTCTGTTTCGTGTATTTCTACTATGGACATCAGACTGCTTCTTGAAGGACTTTATATTTCTGTGTGTATACATAATCACGTCCAGTATGTACTGTGAAGCTACTGTGAGGATACCTATGTCCTTAAAGCGTTCTCTCAGTGAGTCTCGAGAGCCAAGATTATAAATCGATCGGATCGCTCTCTTTTGAAGGACAAAGATAGTTTCTATATCAGCTGCTTTCCCCCAGATCAATAAGCCATATGACATGATACTGTGGAAATAACTGAAGTATACTAGGCGAGCCGTCTCCACGTCTGTCAATTGCCTGATTCTTCTTACAGCATACGCGGCAGAGCTGAGCCTATTTGCCAAAGCAGAAATGTGGGTCGCCCATTGTAAGTTACAGTCTAAGGTGAGCCCCAGAAAAAGCGTGTTTTCGACAAGGTCCAGCTTCTCTCCATTTAATATAATAGCTGTCTCAACCTGCCTTACATTTGGCAACGTAAACTTCACACATTTCGTTTTCTTTGCATTTAGAAGTAGATTATTTGCCGTAAACCATTCAAGCACTTCTTTCAAAATTGCATTTATATGGTCGAAGTCACGTATTTTCCTATCAACTTTGAAAATTAGTGAGGTGTCATCAGCAAATAGAACTATGTCACATTTATTGTTTATAAAATACGGCAGGTCGTTTATGTATACAAGAAAGAGAAAAGGTCCCAGAATTGAACCTTGAGGTACACCGAGCTTCACAGTCGTGCCACTTGACTCAATCCCGTTAACGACCACTTTTTGAGTTCTTTGGCCTAAGTAAGACATAATAAGGTTTAGGGCTTCAGCTGACAGTCCGTAATGATTTAGCTTGTGTAACAGCGTATCATGCTCCACACAATCAAATGCCTTGGAGAGATCGCAGAAAACGCCTATAGCATCTTGTGAATTCTCCCAAGCATCATAGATGTGCTTGATGAGCACAGCGGCGGCATCTGTTGTCGAACGGCCTCTTGTAAAACCAAATTGCTGAGTGTGAAGTAGTTCATGTTTATTAAAATGTCGAAGCAATTGGTTCAGTATAATTTTTTCAAACACCTTACTGAGAACGGGTAGTATAGAAATTGGTCGGAAATTTCCAAGCTCCTCCTTGCTTCCAGATTTAAATAACGGAATAACTTTGCTGTATTTCATTAGGTCGGGGAACACACACTCACTGATACAGGCGTTAAACACAACTGCTAAATGCGGTGCCACAATATCAATAATGGATTGCATGACTTTCACAGAGATGCCCCACAGGTCCTCGGAGTTTTTTAATTTCAAGGACCTGAATGTTTTAATGATCTCATGGGCGTCAGTATATTGAAAATAAAGTTCCTTGTCACATTGTTTATCCTTTATTGAACCCAGGTAAGAACTAGCCTTTGCCACAGAAGAATTTAAATTTTCTGTTGTATCTGCAGCTATGTTAGTGAAGAAATGTTGAAAAGCGCCAGCGACATCCAGGTCCGTAGTCAAGACTTTATCCTCTATTTTTAGTCTGTAGCGGCCTTCATGGGGCTTCTTTTTACCAGTTTCGGTATTTATTATATTCCAGGTCGCTTTTACTTTATTGTCTGCCGACTTGACTTTGTTGGCTATATAGGTAGACTTGGCCGCAGCACAAACTTTCTTAAAAATGTTAGAAAACTTCCTTACATATTCTGTGAAAGAATCATCTTTGATATGATTTTTCATTTCATACAACTCATATAATTTATTTCTGCTCTTATGAATGCCCATCGTGGCCCAGTCACTAAACCTTGCTTTTACTGTGGCATTCTTTAATGTTTTCGACTTAAATATATTCTTGTGTACCCCATGAATTACATTTGACAAATGTTTATACAGTGTGTTCGGGTCACTGTTGCCTGTAGGGAGAGCCGGTAACTTGTTAATAATGTTATCTCTAAACTTCTCCATCCGACTTGCTGTGATGGGTCTACACATGATATCATGCACTTGTTTTTGGATATCTACTCTAAAATAAGCTTTTTGACCACAGTGATCAGAGTTAAAACAGTTAAAAATGATTTGATTCGTAGCCTCACAATTGCAGAATATATTATCCAGACAAGTCGCCGTGGTGGCCGTAATTCTGGTAGGATCATTAAATAATGGAAACAAGTTGAAGGACTTAAACAAATTTAACATTCTGACTGTGTGTGCATGTACAGTGTCTAAGAGATTAACATTAAAATCACCACAGACTATTATTCTCTTACTGCAATTGAAGACTTGTTTCAACGCATCTTCCATTACCAACTCAAACTGGCTAAAGTCTGACGATGGTGGTCGGTAAATACACATAATGATGTGACTCTCCAATTCTACACAGGATATTTCAATAGTTCGTTCAATCGAAAGTTTTACAATGTTCTTATTTTCTTTACATTTATACTTATTTTTTATTATTATTAGTGAGCCCCCGTGAATGGCTGTTTTTCTAGTGAACGAGCTAATTATGTCATAATTACTGACATTCATTAATAACAATTCATGTTCCTTGAGCCAGTGTTCAGTCACACACATTATATCTATATCTAGAGCTTCCAAGAAAAGTCCTACCTCTAATTCCTTGCTGGAGAAGCCCTGAATATTTTGGTGAACCAAACTCAATTCCCGGTGCTTCTCCGCTGTCGCGGCCGTCAGTTTAAATGCTGCGGCTGGCCCCCGGGAGAGGGCGCGCGAGTGCTAGTGTCATCGCTGCTACTGCCTGTCGAGTCAAAGTGCTCAGGTTCAATATTATAAGCTAGAAGCTTAGCCATTGTCATTTTACATTTATTCAATATATTCATACGAACATTAAACAGTTTGAACGATTTGACAAATTTGTTCGTATCAAAAAACTGATAGTTACTACTATAGCATGTCACATTGTACAGCATGGAATTCAAGCCCGATACTTTAACATTATGCTCATACGGCATGGATTTTGAATATGGGAGGGCACACAAAATTATTTTATGAATTCCATGCCGCTCAATTTCCGATAGGGTTTGAATAAGGGGCCCCATCTGAGATCTCTCGAGGCCCACACTATTCCCTAGAATAACAATCAGAGTGGTGCTCCGACTAAAACTGTCCTTCGCCAACCAGTCCACAATACATTTGATTGAGGCACCACGTAAACAGTTGTTTCTGACCTTCTGCCGGAGGCATTGGCTCATCATGGATCCGAGGCCAGCCCCAAACTCATCAGAGTAGATGACCGTCGACGCGGGGCCCGGCTCGGACGCGCGGCAGGGCGCCGGCGTTTGCGGGCGGCCGGGGCGCTGGACGGGTGTAGAAGGCGCGCGAGAAGTTGTCAGTGTGCTCGGCGTGCCCATAGTGCTAGGTGTGTTCAGCGTGCCCGAAGTGCTTGGCGTGCCCGATGTGCTCAGGGTGCCCAATGTGTTCGGCGTGCCCGATGTGTTCGGCGTGCCCGATGTGTTCGGCGTGCCCCATGTGTTCGGCGTGCCCGATGTGTTCGGCGTGCCCCATGTGTTCGGCGTGCCCGATGTGTTCGGCGTGTCCGATGTGTTCGGCGTGCCCGATGTGTTCGGCGTGCCCGATGTGTTCGGTGTGCCCGATGTGCTCGATGAGCTTGGTGTACTTGGCGTGCACAGTGCGCTTGGTTGCTCAGTATAAGCGCACTCGCTATGCATATGATTATTTATTAGGGAGTAAAATCTTTCTTCATTTTCTTGACACATATCCACGAGACGCGACGCCGTTTTGACGTGTTCACTGTTCTCTTGTTTGAGTCTGTCATACTTCACACTCATATCCCGGAGTGAAACTTCTAATTTACTTATATCGGATTGCAGTCTCTGTGTTTCATTATCATATAAACTGATAGTGTCTTGTAGTTTTTTACTGCACTGATTTAATTTGTCCACTAGTACACTACGCTCTTTTATTAGTTTTACATTATTTTGTGCACTGGATCTTGCGTTTGTTAATCTTTGAGTGCGCTTTATAAACTTCTTTACCTTAATATATCTCTTCAGTTTCTTGGTGCTTGTAAAGTAATAAGAATCATCCTTCGTCAAGTCAATTACAGAACTGTCTGTTGTTGTCACCAAGATGCTGCAACTGCCAACCATCTCTTGAAAAAGGCTTTGAGTTTCGGTGGCCTGCAATGATTCACATTCAGCACGGAGCTCACTTATTAATTTATTCGCTTCATTTAATTCACTTTCTAGGTCAGTAATACGCCTCAGAGTGGATTCGTAATTTACTGCACAGCTATCAAAAGCTTCCATAACACTCTGTAACTGTTGACACTGCTTCATGCTGTCCAAATAATCAGAGTGAAGTTCAGCAAGTTGGTTCTTCAAGTCAGTGTTCCGCTGCACAACTTTGTTAACTTCTACTTCACTTTCTTCTCTTTCACGGAGCAGTTCCTCACATTCCTTCTTGGAGAGCTGGAGCTCCACCAAGGTTGCCTTCAACCGCAGATCCTGCTGGCGTGCCGTCGCCCTGCGTGTCAGTACGCTCGAAGACATAGCGGCAGAGATTGCTTTGCTCCGAAATTCAAAAGTCCAACCGTTGACAGCTGACGCCGGCGAACGATGTCGATTACGGCGTTATTATGATTTATTTATTTGCGCAAACACTTTTTCCATAATATTTAATGTGATTTATATGCAATGAACACCCTATAAACTAATATTATAACCAAAATATATTTATTTGAACATTTTAAAACAGCTGATACGATTTTGACGTTTTGACGTAACGACGTCCGTTCAGAAACTATTGTTGGACTAATTGGCAGTATCAACCAAGCGACCCGACTGTATTTCCGATATGTTCAAAATACGAATACTTACGTATTACCTATATACGCAGTGCACGTGAATTTTGTTGATAGGTCAATTTCGAACATTGTTATTTGTACTGTGCCTGTTATTGATTTTCAACGTTCGGTTCTTAATTAAGATGCTCAAATTCGGAACTCGGCAGCGCCTCTAGTAGGTACAACCATGTAGTTAGTATGTTTACATTTGTTTGACCGTTCGGGTTTCTCAGCAGCCTAATGTATTTGGCCTCAAGCCAACCCAAAGCTATGAGCCTCAAGCCTATTTGCCATTGACAGTGTCAAACGCTTGTATTGTGGCTCTTTGCAGTCTCCATTTTGTACAATAAACTTTACCTAATTCATAAACTATTTAATCGTATGGCATATATTATTTTTGGCCTTTAAAGTTTATCACTCTTTAGTACCACCCAGGGAACACGGGCAGGGTTGTGGTCGGTAGCTCCTCCGGACGCGAGTAACAGTTGTCTCCCCTTTGTCAAGTGAGTGGGCAACTCGACTGTTAGGAGTTCTTAAGCCGCCCGAAGGCCTCTAACTCGGCTTAACGACTACTGTCATAGACAGCAGCCGGGAGCGTGCCTTCCAAAGCACGGAAGCGCTCATTTATATTAAAAAATAATCACCCACTCAAACATCAGGCGGTCACCCATCCAAAGACTGACCGCTGCCATCTTTGCTTAACCTGCGTTATCGTTCCCGACTCGCAGCCGCCGCTAGGCTATGATGCTGAAGTTTGGACCTCAATCACGCAAAAACGGATTAAAATGAATTTCGGTATACTTATAGTGTTTATTCCCGGAATCATCGTCTAAGGGGGCGAAATAGGGGACGCAAGTTTGTATTTAAGGAGCTACGATATAAAAGAGTTCCACGCGGACGAAGTCGCGGGCAGAAGCTAGTAAACTTTAAATTAAGAGGCTGACAACACCTAATTTGGTGAAATTGATGTTATTTAAGCAGTTTTTTAAGAAAAAGTATTTTTTCTAGCACATCAAATAAAATATATGTTAATATTTACCATATTTCAAAGACCGTGGACGGGCTCGATACATAATTGCACGAAATCGGCTCGATAGAAAATAATTGCAAAGATTGGTCTTAAAATCACATTAAACGGTTCTATGTCTTTATTTTTTTGACGTATGGGTCTGCAATTAAAAACATGAAGCCAACATATTCATACCTAAGCGAGTCATATTTCACAAATAATCCACCCTTTTTTTATTTCAATATTTATGTAATATTATCTTCAGTAACACTCGTTCTCGTTTACTCCGATACAAATAGACAATGTGCGCGCTATCCAAAATCCTCAAGGGCATTTTGGTGTTGACAGCGTCTTAACGCCTCAATTTGAAAACGTCCGGAACTAATGTTATTTAGTAAGTTATTTCCTTCATTATTTAATTGTCATCTACATTCACATGCCAAGATTCCACCCAATCCTGGTCGGATCAGATTCATCAGATCGTCAGAAGAAGGTGAACATCGACTGAAGGTGTTTAACCATATGCTACCTCAAGTCTGCTGCAGATACTGCTTTAAGTCACTTGAAATATAATTCACTATATTTAAACATTTTAAACTGAGACTGACTTGAACTGAGGTTGATAACGCCTCCGCGCAGGCTCCTGGATTACAAAGATACCAATTTCATAAAAGACTTTCTACTTATCTCCGAGAGTCGCGTAAGCCACATTCTACATTTTGAAACCCTGCTATAGTACAGCGAGCTTCGACAATGAGTCGCCTCGCGATGAGAGATTAAACCGATGCCTCAGCGGATTGCCCCACTTACTAAATGCCTCTAATATCCTGCCATAGCAATTATCCTCTTGACATCTGACCGCTTTCTTTATGCTAACAACACGTTATGTAACATCCTTATTTTGTTCAGTACTAGTGGCTTCAATAACTATGATGGTTAGATATTAACTAAAATATTTCGTGTTTTGGGCAATAGGTCATCAGTTCTTTTTTATTTCACTAGTTCCAAATGATCAAAAACACTACAATGAATTCGAAATTGAAACTTTTCCACACACAGTAGGTAAATGTAACGTGTCGTGTCGTGCGTTTATTACAAAAGATAACATTTCTTAAATACATACCAATCAAATATTCCGTGCTATTGTTAGAACTGTATTTGCAGAGTCGAATTCCGGAGTTCTCTAATGATTACTTACAAGTATCCATAATTGCCTGTGAGAACCGTAATTTTCCCAAGTCACGATTATCGGGCATTACATTAGGTATAAAGTCAATAGAAATAACTTTATGCTGGTTCTATCTTATTGTGGAAATAATTGTTTCGATAACAGCGTAAGTACAATATAAATTTCTTTCTAAATTTTAATTTCAAGGGACAAATAAATTACCGTGCATAAATAAACAAAATTTAATTAGTATTTAATTAAAGGTGGGTTTACCGGCAGACTTAGTTGCTTTCTAAATTGAACCTGAATAATCTGTGACTTTTGCATGATTTCTAGCGTAGTGTCTAAAGTACTTAAAATTATATCTGAGTGAGATTCAGACGTTAACTATTATATCTGAGATTATTTTATAAAACTAGCTTAGTATGTAGCGTAGTTGCGTTATTTTATTGAGCTTGATTTTCCAAATCAATACCCCGGTGATTTACGTTTGAACACGATCGTTGTAATGACGTCGGTTCGTACTTCGAATGAGCCGGCATGATTTCAGCATTCCTTGCCTCTACGAGTTACACCTGAGCCGGCCATTGTGTCCTAGACCCGTCACTCCTCATTAGACAGCACACTCAGCCGTCTGGAACACTTTACAGACCTTTAGACTCAAAATATACCAATTCGTACTTTAACCACTTGAGACAAGGGCTATAATTGCAGCTAATGTTAGGTTGCGAACTTACTGGGCGCAGCCTGACGTATGCGTGATATTTTCAAATGGACAGGCGCAGGCGATGGCATAACCCGACGGCCCTGCTGTGATATAAATCGCATGCGAGATACTCGTATTCAGGCTGATGTTTAAAATCTATTCAAGTAAGAATCATAACCGGTTTGCATTCTGCATACATCACTTTTCTTCATAACATATAGGCTTATTCATTTTGCAGTGCTGTCTTTTGTTTATGCAATGACGAGGAAGCGCTATCTGCAATCAGTTCATTTGCTCGAGTACAATCCCTTAAAAGGCACTCGGGGCTTCTGTCAAGTGTCGTTACTCCAGTAAACCGGATTGAAACTCATTTCATTCCCATTCGCTGTTCAGTTTGAAATTATTAATTCGGAGCTCGCTCTGTTTGCGTTCCATTACCCGCTGCAGGATTGCTCTGATACTGAATGTCGTGACGACGTTAATCTAAGAGAGATAGGCATTCAACGCTCTCTAGATAAGCGAAATTAAATTATTGTTAACTTCCGTATGAAAGAAAGAATATCTAAGAAAATAAGAAACCATGACATGACAATCTTGACGGCGCGAGATTACAGTCTTATCAAACTAAGTCAAGAATCGTTGCATTGCGCATGGGAGTCGTGTGGTATCTTCCTTTTACTGATATGTAATATTCTAATATCCGACGAATTTGCCCTGAGCACGCCCGAGGCACATTTTTTCTTTCGTGATGTATGCTATAGCTACGTCTGCCCAAAGCATTCATTACCATGCCTCCGCCCGTCAGTATAAAGGCATCAGCCGATAGCATCTTACGGTTTTTGAAATGAGCTCTGCCAACCGCAGCTTCGTTAATTCAATCACGACTACAAATTAACTGCTCCAACCTGAGTATTGGAGCTATTACATAGCGTTCTACCTTAGAAACCTTTGGTCGCATGTTCTCCACTTTCAACCAATAGGTTCGACTAATCCACACTTGAGGTACAGTGAGGTATTGTTTTTGTTAGGCAACGGTAAACACGAAAACTCGACAGAAGAGACGAGAGAGAAAAAAGCGGCCAAGTGCGTGTCGGACCACTCACAACGAGGGTTCCGTGCCTATTAAAAAAGGTCGTATCGTTACTGAAATCTTATGACACTTACGTCCTTTTCTTTAAGGAAGGCAGTTTATTAGAAATATCTCAAAAACCTTTGAACCGATCTTGTTTAAAACAATTTTTGCTGAAAGAATTGAATAAGCCCAATGAGCATGATTTTTTTTCATATTTTTAAAATACACGGTTCATAAATTAGAGGGGCGGGAGCGGGAGACACAATTTTAGTGACTTTCGAGGCGATTATCTCCGACTCTATTCACTTAATCAAAAAAATTGCTGAGAAACCTTATATTTATTTTATTTTGAAAGGCCTATCGATTGATGTGCCACACGTGGACTTGAAATGATTTTTTTTTTGACTCAGTTTTATGTATGGAGTGCACCCCTAAAAATGTTTTTATTTAATTACAAAACTATGTAGCGGTTAACAAAATACACCTTTCCTCAAAATTTTATTCAAATACACCTCATAGTTTTCGAGTAAAATGCCTGTGACATATGGACGGACAGACAGACAGACATGACTAATCTATAAGGGTTCCGTTTTTTGCCATTTGGCTACGGAACCCTAAGAATGAGTGATATTATAGATGCGCATGTGAAAATAATAGGTCTGCGACGCACGTATGCCTTATTTTTGAAGGCATATTATCCAGAACCTCACGAAACGCGTCACTGCCAACCGGTATGGAAATTTGCCATAAGTTACACACCACATTTAAAATTCACGCCTTTTCCACTTCGCTCTACTTACTGTGATGTCCTCCTTTAACTTATTAAATTAAGTGTCCGAATTTCTGTTTCGTGTTACATTTTAATTGGGAACGCAAGTTAAGATCTAGTTTAGTTTTTTTGATTACAATGAATCCTAAATAATAGATGCAGGCTGGGTGAACATTGTTTGAAAAGTGGAAACAAAATTACTTACCAAAACTTCCTGTGATGAAAACCTATGAATAAATGCTGAAAGTGCCTTGAGCATAAACCAAACTTAAGTCATGCTATGCCAATTCTACAGGGCGTCATACCAGGAACAAAGACCTGCTTATCGACAGCCCTTGACATGGAAAGGCTTTTTTGCCATCGACATTCACCAGCAAAAGCCGTGGATGGCGATCGTCAACTTTTAACTTAGCAATCGATCTATTTTCAACCGTAACACCGTTCAAAAAGGCGCAACTTAACATAGGTGTAAATCTGTCCCACTCTGTGCCCTGAACACTTTGTTCGTAAAAGCATTCCGTCCATTGTGATTACAGTAGCCCTAGAGACTCGCAATACCCAGGGCATGTATTGGTAATGCGGTAGTGTTGATATGCTTGTCACGTCATTTCCGTATGAATATCGGAGGAGAAATAAGTTATCAAGAGAAATCGAATAGTTTTGTTGGTTATTATTTTAGCTTTATATTTTCCGCAGTAGAGTAAATAATAAATACCTACTTAAATTATTGGAGGAGTTCTCTTTTATGTATTAGTTAAAGCAATGTCCATGCCAGCTTTCAATGGCTAATTTCGTTAGTCAACCACCACCTTCAACCTTCGACACTGGAATAGATAGGTATAATAATTATTAAAGACCCTAGCTTCACCTCCACTGTGACGATGCGAGATTATTTAAACCCTTTTGGTAAATTAATACGTCTTCCTTTATTGGATATTTGCGGTATCCCGCGCACGTAACCCCCCAGCTTGTAAAATTATGTTATTTTGTAACCTTCAGGCGGCTGACAAATTGCAATCTCCGTCTAAGAGGAAAAGCGCGAAAACTCAATCTAGATAAAATAGTTTTGAAGCTATTCGATAGAGTTGTTTGGGGCCATATATTTGCCCCATATTTTCTCGGATTCTCGATATCGGAAAGGGAACTTCGTAATCCCGTGTCCGTGATTGAAAAATTGATCTCGGTCTTGCGTCAACCGCTTGGAAAATTCGCCAGCGGCCAATCACAGTTTGATGTCTTCTTTATGTCTATTCGCTTCTATGTTTACTTTCATGTGGGTTCTCGTCGGTGACTTGAGTGCAATTAACCATTAGCTGGTAGAAATGCGATGGTGGCGGACCACACAGACAACGCCCGCTGCCTGAAGCCACTCGTGAGCCATAAGTCCTCCGACCGCCCGCACCACAATAAAGACTTTCCCACTACGAACCAATCTCGGTATGAAGCTATAAAATCATTTTATTTGTTTCTATCCAGGGCTAAGTCGCTCAATTCGCATGATTCGATTGCTGCGGTACTAAATTTAGTCATAAATACAGGCTGTTAATAAATTATCACTAAATTAATAACGACATAATATTCAACAATTCATACTAGTTCGCAGTTAGTAATAGGTAGCCAATAGAAACGAGATAAACCATGGACTGCTAGGATGATGACGATGTTATTTAAAATGAATCAATGACCTTCGTAGACCTCTAAATAAATGGGGTTTACCATTGAATTGCCGACAAACATTTAATCGAATATTATTTCAAAGACAATGTTTCAAGTATGCCAATAGAAACGAGATAAACCATGGACTGCTAGGTTGATGACGATGTTATTTAAAATGAATCAATGACCTTCTTAGACCTCTAAATAAATGGGGTTTACCATTGAATTGCCGACAAACATTTAATCGAATATTATTTCAAAGACAATGTTTCAAGTATTTTCATTTCATCGACCTGTCATTGCATCGAGGACTCGATACTAGGTAATTTGAACCGAGGTATTTTAATTGGTAGTTGACTTATGTCAATAAAATTCATGTCATGGCTTTTCATTTCGGGTTTTTTTAATTCTTTTTTTTACATGTACCTAATAATATTTATTCCGCATAAAATTATTTCTGATCTAAATCTGAATCCCAAACGTTTTTTAACCTATTTTTGCCGTGCAGCGAGTCGACGCCACCCCGCCGCGCGGGATGTCTTTTTCTGGTCTGAGGGACACAAGTAAGCCCTAACCTAACCGACTTAAAACAGAGTTCGCTTATGACAAGCCATTTTTGTCCGCCCTGATATTTTTTTGTAATAAACGATTTACATCAATGATTCTTAGTTTTACTAAACCCTACATATTATACATATTTGTATGTCACACAATTAACTACATCATTTGAATAATGTATAAATGTGCAGTAGGACATATAAAATTGTATTAAAGTAATACGTCGAGGAAATTAATTGCAATGTTTTGTAATTTGAAACAAATTAGCGATTAAGTAATATTCGTTGAATAGTATTTCTACGTAGTAAGATAAATTCAAATAAATAGTAGTTGAAATGAAATAACGCCAAACAATATTACTAGTACTGAAGTTTCGATGAATCGTTGTCGATGAAATAATATTCGATGAAAAGGTTGCCGACAAAACAAGGTTACACCCCAAAATCTCTGGCATTCCTACGAAAATATCTGTCGCCACTTAACTGTCACCTATATGTATTGTCTACCAATGCCACATTACTTATATAATATTATTTATATAACTTCACCGAATACCAGACCAGACTTGTGGCCAAGCAGAGCTTACAACATTCATTACACTGTAAGAAGTACAGCACACCGAATGCCGGAAGCCGGTCGCGCGTGGTCGTGCCCACGTGATTGACAGCTCACGCCAGAGGCAACATCTATCCGCCTCGCTTCCCTGTGAAATACCGCACGTCTGCAAACGTTGTCTCAGCCGCGACCAACTCGTTACTCGAGCGTTTCAAATTCAAACAACCTGTAGCTAGTTTCACCTTCAGCGTTTATAGGTTTAACTTTGACGTGATTGTACTTCGTATATAAAGGGTATAGCCGTGTTTGCATGGCGAAACTGCCTTTAACGAGAAAATGGTTTTCCTTTTGCTCGGATAATTATCTTTATATACGTTGTAATTTCACCAAATATCAGCCCCAAAATCGTCGTGATTTTTGAGATCATTAAAAAAAAAGGAAAATCGTTTTTATCTAATATCTACTAAAGTAGTGGCCCGATTTTTTTTAAATTTGTATATATTATGTAGATAATCAAGGACTTTTTATTAAAAAAAAATACCATGAAATTTTACATTTAAGTAAAAAAAAAAGGATTTTTAATATTTCTATCTTTTTTTTATTTACTTGTAAGGTGGCGACACCTAGCAATATTAGATATTTTATAAACCATTTAGTACTCTACCACATTTTTTTTTTTTTTTTCAAAATAAAAATACAGCGTACGTAGGTTTCAATAATAGTCCTAGCGGTATACCGAAATTCAGTTAAAAGCTGCAAATGGTGTTAAAAGCATGAAAATCGGAACGATTGTTCTGTAGGCCATACGAATCAATTTGACCCGTAGCACTTAAAAAAACAAAAAAGGAGAGGAGTTATAACATCATTTTTTTCTTTAGTTAGTATGGGAAAAAAAATGTTCTAAAACCCATCGTGTGTCATCATGGGTATCTAATGAAAGGGCTTACTAAGCCGATTCTTAAAATATATCACATCATTATATTTCAGTCACTTGTTTTAAATTAAAATTAAAATCATTTTCGTCGCTTGTTACAAATTCGCTTTTTTCAACCTGTCAACAGGTCCAAGTGATATTTCTTGAAAAAAATATATGTGGTAGAGTATTAAATGGTTTATAAAATATCTAATAATGGTAGGTGTCGCCACCTTGCAAGTAAATAAAAATAAAAATTGAAATCTTCTTTTTACTTCATCATCATCATCATCATCATCATCATATCAGCCGAAAGACGTCCACTGCTGGACATAGGCCTCCCCCAAAGAGTGCCAAAGTGACCGGTCCTGCGCCACCCGCATCCAGCGGACTCCAGCAACCTTTACCAGGTCATCAGTCCACCTTGCGGGGGGCCTACCCACGCCGCGCCTTCCGGTACGTGTTCGCCACTCGAGAACCTTTCCGCCCCAACGGCCATCGATTCTACGTGCTATGTGCCCCGCCCACTGCCACTTAAGTTTAGCGATTCGGAGGGCTATATTGCTTACCTTGGTTCTACTGCGGATAGCCTCAATTCATCCCGCAGAGAAACTCCCAACATAGCCCTCTCCATAGCCCTTTGGGTGACTTTGAGCCTTCTTATGATGCCCTTAGTAAGCGACCACGTTTCAGTACCATACGTCATCACTGGCAACACACACTGGTCAAAGACTCTCGTCTTGAGACACTGCGGAATATTGGACGAAAAGATGTGCCGTAGCTTCCCGAACGCTGCTCAGCCGAGTCGGATTCGACGATTGACCTCTTTCTCGAAGTTGGTGAAGAAGAGTGATGTACTCGCCGTTGATGTTGATGCCTAGCCTTCTCCAGTCCAGAGTTTTGAAAACGTCCTCCAGTGCAGCGGTGAACAGTTTTGGAGAAATAACATCTCCTTGCCTGACTCCCTGACCTCCCAGCGGAATAGGTTTCAAGTTCTGGTCCTGGAGTCGAACTGACATAGTGGCGTTCTCGTACAAACACTTGGCACCGCTGGAGAGACTGTAGTACGGCCCAGGTTTCAATCGAATCGAAGGCTTTCTCGTAGTCCACGAACGCTAGGCAGAGGGGCAGGTTATACTCCTTTTTTTTACTAAAAATATAAAATTTCATGGTGTTTGTTTTTTAATAAAAAGTCCTTCATTATCTACATAAATATACCAAAAAAATCGGGCCACTGCTTTAGTAGATATTAAATAAAAACGGTTTTCCTTTTTTTTTTACTATCTCAAAAATCACGCCAATTTTGGGCTGATATTTGGTGAAATTACAACGCATATAAAGATAATTATCCGAGCAAAAGGAAAACCATTTTCTCGTTAAAGGCAGTTTCGCCATGCAAACACGGCTATACCCTTTGTTATCTTTATGTGTGAAAATTCATAACATTAATAAAGCGTGTTCTTTTTATATTTCGCAAAATCCACCCTTTTCATACAAGTCTTGTGACAGGTGATTTCATCATGACTTACTGTACGAGTATGTTGACATTGCTGGCTTGAGCTATCAAGTCTTACAAGAATAAAGGCTGGGCATCCGGTCGGGACTGGTCCATTGACACAATTGCTCCCGAATATGGTATCCCATTCATTAATGATCTACTTTTTCATATACCACACTTAACTCGTTATGAAAACACTGATTCGCATGTGGTAAGCCAAGCATCTTGTCCTCAATAACTTCGCCATATTGGTTCGCGTGAAGTTTTGACGCACCCTTATAAAGATAATTAAATTATAGGCAATGTTTATAATTAATTGTAGATCTAGATAATTGAATCAACCGAGTCGTTATTGTCTCGGTGAACTGAACAGACTTATACCTGTCGTTTAAAATTATAATACCGAGGTCTATAAAATGTAGCGTGATGTCGTTAAACCGTCGTTATAAATTATCTTACAAGGCGGCGTCATAAGGATCGTAATTTGAGAAGCATGTACTTGGGCAAGTCGGCTTGTGTTACATTACACTCGCTGCAAGTAATTAACTCAAGCGCCTTATCATATTGTTGTAGTGAAAATTTAATGAGGTGAATGTAGCCATGGCCTTACGGGCGCAAATTGAATCAAACCCGCTTGGGTTGGCTTCAAGAAACAAAATGCTAAACGGACCGATAAACATAACCGAGCACAAAATGTACCTAACAAGGACAGTAACTGTAAAATAGAGGGTTACTTGCGCCCATAAAATTTTAGCATCGATTGAAGCCTAACTGTTACTCGATAATGGAAAGTGTTAATACCTACCTAGATAGAAATCTGTAAAATAAACAAATATTAGGGGACAATCTTACACAAATCGACCTAGTCCCAAACTAAGCAAAGCTTGTACTATGGGTACTAGACGACGATAAACAGACTTATATAGATAAATAAATACTTAAATAAGTAGAAAACATCCATGACTCAGGAACAAATAATCGTGCTCATGAAGTCATCACACAAATAAATGCCCTTACCGGGATTCGAACCCGGGACCTCTTGCTTCGTAGGCAGGATCACTACCAACTAGGCTAAAGCGGTCGTCAAAACGTTCAATACCTTTTAACTTTCGGTCTGTGATATCGAGATAATGTTCAGTTGTCTCGAAATAAATTAGTTTACCGTATTCCGTATTCTACTTTCTCCTTTAACAACGCTTATGAAGCTTTAATGTTTTTATAACAATGGCTGATTGCAATTAACAAATGGATCAAGTGATTGAACACGAAATGAAACTTGTGGCTGAAATTACTCGAATTTATGTCTTTATAAATACTACAGAATTCATTCATTTTTAGAAAAAGTGATTTACATAGAGTTAAATAAAACTATGAAATATATAACATAACGGCAGGGCTTTAACTATTGTGTAATATAGTTATAGTAAAGCGATCACCGTAACACGGATGCAGAGCGAAGATCAGCAATTGTTATAATTACTGGCGATTATTGCGCCTCATACTTCCTCATAGCCAGGTCGGCGCTTCGGTGCGGAACAAGTAACAATTCATGTGCCTAGTAAGAACCATCTCAAAGCGGAAGCTATAAGGAGAAACTGCAAGCGCCTCTAAAATTTTACTGCTAACTAGCCTTAATTTATAAACAGCGCCATCAACAAATTTTAATTGCTATGGACATTCCATCAACTACTAAAAAGCTCCCTACGGGTTACATAGTTTTCGTCAATATAAAATCTATATATCAAAATTATCAATTATCCTGTTGTGTGGTAATGATGCTATAATAAACATGTAGGAATGCGGATTCGAAATTAAATTACACGCAAACTAAATATGCGATGATCAACAAAAGTCATTGCGTATCGTTTTACCCGGCGCGCGTATTCCGCAAACCACTCACAGCGATACCCAGCTTCAAGAGAAATAAATCGCTCCTCATTCCAAAGCCCGATTAGGCGAAGCGGCTTCCGTAACCGTCTCGTTACTCGCTGATTTATTTAACATTGTACTCGGAACTACGGGTCATATGAATATGAATAAAAAGCACCGTTGGCTTCGCGCATTCGGCCGACAATTCGAAACAAAACCAGAAATGCAGCGTGCCGTATGCTGAACAAAAACAATAGATGGATGGATTTTTAAAAAATACATTTCGAACTGGTGCTATCTATGCGGGAGGCCTGTGCTGGGATGCCCACCATATAAGGTAAAACCTGTACAGCCTTAAGATTAACAGACATTGCACTGTCCAGCTTATGATCGGAGCAAATGAGTCGGAAGTAATTCATCCGTATTCAGTTAATCATTTTAATATGAACACATGTAACATCGAATTAGAAAAGGTGGAGAGGCGTTTTGTATTATAAATTGATTTTATACTTATAATGTGTAGGTTCGAGTACGGGTACCTGCATAAAATTAAACTGACGGTATCAGACCGTAACGCAAATGGGTTAACAACCTGTATATGTCTACAAACACGAGTTTAGTTAAACACTTGATCAGCATTGTTCTGCATTTGGAATATTTAATAGGGCTACATGCTAAAATAAGAGCACAGTTGTTTCTTGCCCAGAGGTAATCTACCTGTTGCAAAATTTCAACCAGTAGCACAATTGTTTACGCTTTCCCAACTAACACCATTTATAAATTACTTACGTTACCGTTGATGATGTGATAAGCAAACACGGTGTTCTTTGTTATAATATATTTAACTTTCTGCCTATTGTTACGTGTACTTACGAGTGCATTCTCTATTTAAAGCCATTTTAATTATCACACAACGTAAACCCGCCCGACGTGATTAGGTCAATCGGTGTCGATATTACAAACATTTTTTCATGTGGTTTATTTTAAGAGTTCCTGTACGCGGTTTTGATGTGGACTTCACAGTCACTGACTCGTGGTTGCTTTATTTACGGTTCGAGAGATAAGATTTTATTGACCGTTGGAATCATAAGCTTTAACGATGATATTGGATAATAAACTGAAATGAGAGGCTTGCTTCATTTGATTTTATGGTTAAAATCCGTGTGTATTTGGACATTGTTTCACACGTTTTAATATATAAAGTTCACAGGTTGTTCGTACATTCCACGCTTGGAACAGACAAGCTGTAAGATGTGAAAAGGCCGAGGTGACGAGCATGCTTGTTTGAGGGGAGAGAGGAGTCAAACAAAGTCCGCTCTTCAAAGCCGTGTTTGTTCTGTGTTTAAACAACTGATATTGCTAATGCAGCAACACTGCTCCGCCGTCACTGCTTCGGACGCAGTTCAGTGCAGTGAGTGCAAATTAAATTTGCAAATACGTGATGCTATTGCAGAACTTTGTGTCTGAGTAGGTACTTATTATACGATTTGACAATCTGTAGTCACTTTATTTTCACACTACTACTCTCAAGTCTCAACTTTGTTCCTCTTTGCTATCTAGTACCTAACGATTCCCGAAAAGATCTGTTGTTAGCCTATAAGCCATTCGCAATCGTCTCACAACAACTTGCTGATCCGATGACTAATCGTCCAGGTTATGAGAAGAAAGTACCACAACATTAGTGTCATTATTTTAAATATACTTTCGGAATAGACCGTTACTCGGACATTTTCAGAAGTATTGCATTCGATTATTTTGCACTATTTGCGCATACACAATTTCATATCAACTGTCTGATTTGTTTAGTCAACATAGCCATCCAAATGTCTATTCTACGCTCCGAATCTTACTTATTTAACTTATATTTGCAGACATAGTTTTCCTAGTTACTGTTCTATTAATTTACCTTTTGTCAGCACGAGCGCAGCTGCGGGCGTTGTCTTTGACAGCTGGGAATGAAAACCGAGTTATATTCTTATCGACCAAGGTAACAAAGTAGCTAAGTGAACTAATTGACATCTACGTCTTCCAGGCGACGACGGCACCTTGTCATATTTCGTCGTGCTTGATTCACTTTCGGAAAATCTGGCCAAGTGGTGCTTCCATAGCAGAACGAATGTAAAACGATGGGTATTTCACCGTTAAGGGTTGTCGTGTGTAAATTTGAATATTGAAAGGAATGAAATATGTTCATACTTACTTGCATTAAGAATCCTGTTCCCCTGGTTTCTAAGAAATGGGTTTTGTTTTTTATGGGTTCTGTTACATATTCTGCAGCTGGCGAAACCCTCATCCATTTTTATTGCCTATGTTGCGGTTATCTTCTCGGCTCGTTGCTTAATGCGTGCGCGCTAGTATCTGCTCTTAGCTTCGACCACAACCTATGCCCCCATTTCATGCCTATCAATGGTACTCTGTAAATCTGGACGAAATATTCCTAAAAGCTTTTAGCGGTACGGAGATTGCAGAAGACTGTGATAAAGTATGTGTTCAGAATTTGAATACGGAGGAACGTGCATTTGAGTTTATAAAAGATTCGTTTTAGTGAAGTTTGTATCGAGATTCCTGCTTGTTCGTTTGAAAATATTGCTGAAGAAATATTGGTTTATTTTGGTACAAACTTCCGCTTTTGTTTTGTTACTAAAAAAATGAAGGTAACATAAAATGTCTAAGTGAAAAGCGTCGTATTCGACTGTTATTAGTTAACCAGTTGAGCCTTAAACATTGTTTTCGCCCACGTAGATTCCCGATTTCCGATTAAAGTTAACCGACATCCATGATTTATGTAGGCACTTCTCAACTTTATTGGCCCTTACAAGTTCGTGGCAAAGCCCTAAGGATATCGAGGGTATTTAAGTTTGATGCCGTTATATGACTTATATGTCACAATTCGACATTTTACGACGCCTATGAACCGTTGAATGATGTGTAGCTATTTAGATTATGGAACTTTTTGATTTGTTTGTCATTGTGACATGATAGTGTTCTGCCATGTTAAGGAATTTATAAATAATGTAATTGTTCCGAAGATCACTCATTTCACGGAGCTAATCTAGCTGATTTTGATGGTCAGACTTACGGGATTACGATAACTCTTCGTTGTCTGCCTATATGTAGTAACTCTAATTTATATCCTGCCCGCGCGGCTTCATACGCGTATTGCAAAGAAGAAGAAAGCACATTCTACACGCAGGTGGTTTTTTTTTTAAATCGGGTAAACGGTTGCGGAGCTTACCCAAAACATACAAAGTTATTAACTTACAAAGCTACAATATCAAAGACTTCCTCGTTATAATAATTAGTTAAAATAGCAGAACATTTGTAGATACTTACAACTTCATTTTGCCTATAAAATAAAATAATGAGCATTTGTAAAATACTTCTAAGTACCTATAGTTATTAGTAACATAACCCTATACATTTTATAAACACTCACAAATCTACAACCAAGACGAGCGCTATTAATTTGACGTATAGGCTTCCTTAGCGCGCGGGGTCAGTGACCCGGCGCGGGCGCACCTCGTGGGATGCTGGCTAACCGCCGCAGCCTGCCATAGTTCCCGGATGCCCGGCGAGCTAGGAAATACCTACCTAAACTATATTTACAACCTTTCACGTACAGGCGCGGAAAGAAAGTTGGCATGGATGTTGTCTAGGTATTTATTTTTATAAGTTCAAATGTTTATGACAACTGTGGTAGAGAAATGTAGAGTGTAGCACTGTAGACTGACAGTGAGTAATGGTGATGCAGTGACATAAGTACAAATTTTCTCAAACTTAGCGACAGCTTAGCAATCGGTGACTAAAATCTATTCCTATTTGATGCATTTACGAGTAGTTGAGTGATTCCTAGTTTTCATTTATAGCTAAATGTAATGTAATACTAATGATGATACAAGTAACGTTACTCGGTAAAAAGTACATAATTTTAGCACAAAAATAATGGCGGAAATTGACCCGCCGACCCTTTGTACGTAACGCAAACCGTCACGCTAAATGGTTCGTGAAGCAAAGGAAGACATAAATTAGTGCCTACCACTATAAGTATATATCGTTTGCCAAATATACGCTATATTACGTGAATGGATGAATAGTTATGTTTTAAGCTGAACAACTTTACAATCAAGAGAGATCGTAGTGAATTGCGAATATTGCGATGCATTTTTGCTTCGAGTGATTAGTGATTTTGTGGAGATCTCATTTCTATACAGAGCTACTCAGAATAAATGTAAATTTACACTTATTCAGAAAATAGATAAATACCTACTAGCAAAAATTATGTATATTATGTAAAAGCTGCAGCAGTTTGCTTTTCCTAATACCTAATTTTATGACGGGCATTGCATAATAGCGCCTAGTATTAAAATACAGTTTTAAAATCGTTACGCAGCTATTTAAAAAAAAAAACAAGAATGTAGAAATCAAATCATACAAGTAGCTTAGGTAATAAAATAACCCTTCCACACAAATGCCACTTTAGTAGTTGGCATTCACGAACTGGAATATGGGGTCTCGGCAAGAAAATGATAATTTGTGTAGCTTAGTTAGATACGCTCACTATCGGGGTCCTTGGCATTACGACTAACTGCTAAATTAAACAATAATAATCGCCAATGCGTAGGTTGTACTGGCTAGGAATTGTGTCGTGAGAATTCCAGGCATAAAGAAAATATACTGCTCAACTTTCGTACGCCTCGTAACTCTTATTCATCGCAGTGCTACCAATCAATTCATGTTACTGTCACCGGCCCATATCCTCATACTCCATGCATCCATTGTGCCATTGCCCGTTACTACGTCGTGAATGCAGCTCTGAAAGTAGGGACACGTCATTCCAGACCCATGAGTAGGCGGCGAATCGTATTGTGGAAACTTTTCTTAGGAATGACGGAACGAAGTTGTAGCCCACACAAAGATGTTCCCGTTTCTGAAGTTTCTTTACATATGGGTAATGTAGTCCGTGCCGTGCTAGTTTCTTCCTCGTAACAATATTCTTGATGAAACTGTAACGTGTGCTGAATTGGGTTTCAGTTAATAATGGAGGTTAGAAACAATATTTGAATAAGTTATATGTCGAACTAGCTAAACTTTCTAACATTAATCAATACAAATCGGAGCGGTCTCCGCAACACATTATACTTCAGTTGAGGTTAAGCTACGTAGACGTATGGGTAAAATAATTGTCATATCTAGTCGAGTACTGTTCTATTATCAGAAATAGTATAACACTAGGTACTATTGCGAGCCAACAGCTGAGCTTGAGCATTAGTTATCGACCTGCTAAAATATATTTTAATTAAATGTCCGTCAGTGGTAATTAACATACCGTTCGTGCTTTTAATTAAATTGAAAATTACGGTGACGTTTGCAAATTAACTTTTTCCGCTAAATTCAATGCTAAACCGAAGTCATGGTTATGGTTTTAACTTTTAACTTTATCAAAGCTCCTCGTTTACCAATTAAATGAAGTCAAACAAGCGTTAAACCATACGATTTTCTTTTTTTTTTTTTTTTTCATTTTCAATTGAGTTAAATGAGGGTTAATACTGGAGTTAGAAACATAAATGCGAAATCGGCGGAAAACTGGGCAGTGGTTTACTCGTATTTATCCGAGCTTTGTTAGGTTTAAAATTTATAAGTTGAGCGTTAACGAGCCGCAGATAGTATCGTGCTCCTGCGCAGTTATACGTGCCGATAGCTCTCTGGATTAACCGACAGCTTCGTCGCAATTCTTCATTATACCCAGCCTGAGACAGTATTTTATAGTGCATAGGAACTGTTTCAGTGGTCGTCTCTTTTTATTCCATACCAAAATTGGTACAATCTGTTACCATTATGCAAACGCTCGGTGTCTGTCACGGGCACTTTGATGGTGTAACCATAGTTAATTATAGTTGGTGTTGGTACCTACTCATGAAATTATCCCGTAAATAATAAGAAGTATATACACAACAATTTGGCCAATTAAAACCACACAAGCGGCGACTATTGTATACGTTTAATAATATATTGATTTTGTTCTATACCATTGTGTAAGAAACTGAATAGAAATTGAATACCTTTAAAGAAAAGATATTATATCTCAAAGCTTAATAAGCAGCCGAACTGATTCCAGACATTCTTGTTGTTCAAAGGCCTCTTTATATTTTCAAATTAAAATAGAATATATATTGTTTCATTTGGGTGAAAAGGAGATGAACTGCAAAAGGAAAATCATCACTACAAGCGAAAACGTAGGTACTTAGATTTTAACTTTTTCGTAAAAGACCTTTTAGGTACCGATTTTACACAAAATACAGCAACAATGGGGTCAGGTTGCTGAATAAAAATGTAACAAAAGAAAAAGCGCATTACTCTTCCCTAATTTAGGTTAAACTCGGCGATCCTTTATTATACATGTTTACGCATTTCTTGGTAATTTGTGTAGGTACAGCTAATGTTGTGCTATAATCATTAGAGCGAGGGAGGCGAGCCGCCCTTAATTATAATTCATTACCTTGTACCTTTTTGCAACGCTCTTTATATCGAATATTAATTTTAATAAAGGAACACCTACTGCATAAAAGTAGCATCCTGTATTGCATTTTCTTGTTTAATAGATACAATAATAATGCCTATACGTCCCCTAAAATTGTTTAAAATTAAAACACGTATCAATTTACTTTTGATTTGAACAGAGTTATGATTAAAAGGGCTCAGCCAGATAGTATGGAGTTGCAGGTAGGCAGGTACCGTAATTTAATTCCAGCATAAAATCAATCATTAATCCTATCGGATAAGGACCTTGCGTACAATTAGCCTCGTACTTACATAACAGTAAGTGCATCAGTAAAACGAATACATACATTACACGCGTCGCCGAGCCCCGACGTCCTGCGCAAAACCTCTAGACCGGGAGTCCGGCAAACTGCAATCGTCTGTCATTCGAAACGGCTTGGGTGGGTCGTGCATACCCCGAACACGGCCATCTGCATGTGTGCGTGCAAGGCACGCATACAGAAATCAATTTTATCCACACCCGCGAATACCGCAACGAATCGCATTACAAGCGGTCACTGACTTTTCCCTTTATTACATGGATAAAAAAAACGAATATCCTAGTTGCCATTACACAGCGAACCTAAACCATCACCATCACTCATACAGAAACGCTATCTTACTGAGAACACGCGGATATTCAGCTTAAGCTCTATAAAATTCGTTAAATAATACCGACAATTTCATTGCCAAGTTTGGACCGATCCCGTTGACCGGATTAACGTTCGGAATCGCACGAAATTTTGTTTCTCGGGACTGTGAGGTCGCGCTGATGACACGTTTTGCCGCATGCGCATAAAGACCGCTACTTTACAAATATTATATTGCCCAGAACCTTTCCTTTTACCCAATTTATTGCTTTACTGCTCCTTGAGAACTCTTTACTACAGATATTCTCAAGTGGGCTGGTAAAATATTTTTGTAGTCCTTGTAAATTCAATCTAGCCTTATAAACCAATATAATTAACGGAATATCGAGCTGGTAGATGGGTATAAACATGTTCCGATATATCTTTTCTAATGGGCGAGCGCATCTAGGAGTATTCTATCAAGTTAATAAGGAGGCGATTATTTTTTCTCATCCATTTTTCCTGCGATGCCCGCCGTTGCGAGAACCAGTTGGCGGGCGCTTCCTGGTGTTGTCCTTAAATGGCCCTATACATCAATTGATGCGTGTAATTTTCTCCATACAACTTTTTGTCGCTGACAAATCCAACGGAATAGTCAGCTAATGTTTATTGCATAGGGTTCCCATCCTTGATATCCTGCTCTCTTGTTTTTGTAATGAAATGTTTTACAATGGTATGTAATGTAGTGAAAATTGAATAAAAGGTTCACACAAGGATACGAACGTAATTTATTTTTTTATTTTCCTAAAATTATTACATATAACAGCGGCATATAAAACATCACGACCCGAACGCGATCAGGTTTATAAGATCATGTTAAATAACACTTGCAATACAATACCGAACGTATAACCGTGCTCTGGCCGTTGCTGCGGCACACGATTGGACTATGATAGACAAAACATGGTGATTTACGGTCGACAAACCAGCACGACAATAAAAAGGGATGTAAAACGACTGGGTTCGACGAGATGTTAAGTGTTGGTAAAGGTTGTGTGTTAATTGTGTGTATGGGGCCTAAATGAAATCTAAACGATCGTTCTGACAACTTCGGCGGTAAAGGGCCTTTCTGAATTTTGAGGGTTTTACAGGAGAACGGCAGTCATCGATCCCATCTTAAGGTCGGAGGTTTGACAATCCAACGACGGCACGGTATGGTAGAATATCACAGGTAATAAGTGACATTAAAAAAGGACCCTGACGTTGACCGAAGGTCAAACAAAAAGGAATACACGCCGAACTCTCGGGAGTCCTCTAAACGCGACTTAACTCCTGGCGGCGTCTCCGACGGAGGTTCTCCCGATCAAAAGCCGGAAGCGCTGGTAAGCGGGACAGTCCGATCGCTTCTCCCTCCGGCTCGCAGACTCCGGATGATGGCTCTCAGCGCACTCGAACTGGCATCAGTCCTCGGGCAACAACCACCGCGAACTTAGGCTTGGGGCCTAAACCCGGAAGCTATGAAACAAAATTTCACAATAAATACTTCTACTCCACTGTCTAGACTAGAAGCCAAAAATCCACCACAACCGATAGGCGAAAATGCTTACCCAGTGTGCTAAAACAGCACCCGGCCTTCAGAAAAAAGGCAGAAACTCTACGTTTCCCTCAGTGCAGTGTGACAACAACCACAACTGGTTCCACCACCGGCGAGCTTCGCCTCAGGGCTTGAGAAAAACGCTGATGCACTAGCGCGAAAACTGTTGTTCTTAATACAAAAAACTGTGGACGAGGAACTCGGGTCTGTACCCTATAAACGGTACACCACGCTTCACACTTTCAGCTAATAGACCAATGGAAAAATAATACTTCACTCTCCAAGAACTATTCTCTTTGACTCCCATTTCTTTTCTGATGATTTGACAATAAACAAGAATCATTCTCGAACAATCAAATTCAAATTTCAAAAACTTCTTCCAATTTCATTCATAAAAACCAGACAGCACCAAAACAGGCAAACCCGTCGGTAAAGTTGTATATAAGGAAAATGCACACCATCGGAAACGCGCCTTGTGCGACTACTGAACTTCAGTAATAATGCGCTAGATGGTGCTGCAATATAAGGCAAACGGTCATACGAATTTAAATAGTTCTGCAAGGATGAATGCAATTAATGCTGCAGTAAGTAGTATGTACCGTATTTCCGGAAGGCGTGAAAACATCTAAAATACCACTAGTGAAGTAGTGACTAGAGTCTTCAGTTGATTATGGACTCATGTACTTGTCATAATTCTTTTTTACTACGCGTATACCAGGAAACATATGCATTTTATAGTAAATTTCCTGCGTACCCTCTTTAAGGTTCACAATTTGGCACTGACTCAACTTTTATTATAACATCTCGAGCACAGGGTTGATCTTGCTTTCTGCCTTCCTGCAACGCAAATATATTAAACCCGTCTCTCACATTCCGACGGGTATTATACGTCGCCATTTTCTACAGTTTATTTAACAAAATAAAAGCATTTTCCTCCTTTACGTATTCAAAAGGTAGAGCATAGAGTAAATTGATAAAATGCAGGTTGTTACTTTGAATTATCGACTCGTTTGAAGGTAGCAACCCTGGGTTGCTCATCCAGAATTCAGAAGGCGCGTCAGCTGGTCCCGTGATTTATTCTCGAAGCGTCCGTGAAATCTACTCCCGAGCGTTCTCGGGGAGCGTAAAAAGCTATACTTACACCCATTACACAGTGATTGAGACGTAATTGAAAATTTAGAGTGCTCTCAAGAACTCGGTGGGCCTTGCATTCTTAGGGCAGGTGCGAAGACGGAATCGAGAGCTTTCTCATTCATGTTATAAAAAATATTTCAATTTCGTCACTTAAAAAAAAAACGGTATTATTTGCAGTAGATTAAGAGTAGATAATTTACCACTTAAAATATTGCAAAAAAAGTTGCCATTGCCTGGGATCATAGGTATATTAATGAGGGCTTTTATCGCAATATATTCAGTAAGTATTAAGTACCTCAATGGTTGGATTATCGCACAGGCCGCTGAATTTCACACCATTCTTAATTAGAAGTGTTTCACGCCCGACTGCCTCTAAATTGATCGCGATTGAAAACGAGGCGTAGACAGCCATAACCGTTTGTTTTTGTTAAAGCGTTCAAACAACTTAATGATTTTACTGTGATACACGATTGTCATGTACGCTTTGTTTACATTTAAAATCTGGTTTTATTTTCATGAGCGTACTTAAATTTTGCCCAAATTACGATTGTTTGTTACTGATTCTATAAATACCTGCGGAAAGCTAATATCGACGACAGTATACAAATACGAGTATGTACTTCGCGTTTAGCGAAACTTTAGTCTTAAATATTATGCATTTTCATTATGTTTTTTATAATATAATATGAATTTTGTACGTTTTTGTAGGTATATAAAATGAAAAATAAGTTTTTCTGACCGTCTATCGAACGTACGTTTTCAATGCCCTGAAAACTGTTCTATTGCCCCTAAATACTATCCCCGTCAAATCTTGCACCAATGCCAACGATTTTGCTCTTATCAAAATACCCTTTCTTTACAATGTTTGCTATATCAGTCCAATCCCAACATTAGGATAAATATTTGTTTGAAAGGAAACAAGCACCCTGTTTGGTTTGGGACTTTTCCTTTACCCTTTACGGCTTCGGCTCATATTTCGTTGCGACAATTTGATACCCAAGTTTTATTGATCAGTTTTTCCGTAACAATCTAATGCAAGTGCTTTGTGCACGTTATTTCAGATGTTCGTAGTGGCATATATACTTTCCATTGTTGATCTCCCAAAGCTTTCACTTGTTCTTTATCCTATCTGGCCGGAATAAGGAAGGAATATGTTGACTGGACTGGAGAAGGCTAGGCATCAACATCAACGGCGAGTACATCACCCGCCTTCGGTTTGCTGACGATATAGTAGTCTTGGCTGAGACCATGGTGGACTTAAGTACGATGCTCGATGACCTCAGTAAAGCTTCCGAGCGAGTTGTTGGTTTACGAATGAACATGGATAAGACGAAGATCATGTCAAATGCCCATGTAATACCAACTCCCATTCCAGTCCAGTTATGTAGGTCCAACTTCGAGAAAGAGGTCAATCGTCGAATCCAACTCGGCTGGGCAGCGTTCGGGAAGCTACGGCACGTGTTTTCGTCTAATAATCCGCAGTGTCTCAAGACTCTGGACCAAGTTGACCAGTGTGTGTTGCCGGTGATGACATATGGCACTGAAACGTGGTCGCTTATCTACTATGGGCCTCATAAGAAAGCTCAATGTCACCCAAAGAGCAATGGAGAGGGAGCTATGTTGGGAGTTTCTTTGCGTGATCGCATCAGAAATGAGGCTACCCGCAGCAGAACCAAGGTAGCCCTCCGGATCGCTAAACTTAAGTGACAGTGAGCGGCGTAGAACCGATGCCAGTTGAGCTGGAAAGGTTCTCAAGTGGAAACCGGAAGGCGCGGCGTGGGTAGGCCCCCCACAAGTACCTAAAGGTCGCGGGAGTCCGCTGGATGCTGGTAGCACAGGACCGGTCACTTTTTGGAGGAGGCCTAACTATGTACAGCAGTTGACGGCTTTCGGCTGATATGATGATGATGATTTTGACTTTACCCATCGCCCACCTTGTTAATACGGGCATAATTTTATGATGTATTTGGCGAAGTTCTTCGCAACTGCTGTGATATTGAGGTTTGTGTAATTGAAATATTATATCCTATCCTTCTCTACAATTTATGGATATTGGCCGTCCAGCAGTGTCATCAATAAATGTATAAATCGCATCGTAAGTCGAGTCCGTTGCTCCTCTAAAACTTAACCTAACATGTTGAGTTTATGATATAGAGTTGTATGTTACACACACGAATGTCCTATAGGTACCAAAAGCATTTATTTAATTTTGATTTCAGTTTAATCTCGTATATTATCAGAATAATATCGTAAATATTAAAATTTCGCGTACTTTATTTATAGCGGTTATTATTTATTTAATCTATTTGCACAAATTAAGAAACATTATCTGCCGGTCAACCTTAGGTATATTACATGTTTAGATTAACTTCTTTTTCTGTGAGCAAATTCCTTTAATTCCGTGGATGATGGTTCAATTTGCCGCTACTTTACAGTATAATATCTGTCCGATTTACTGGATGTAGAAATTTCCTTTGGGATATAAGTTGCCCATTGTCAAACTTTGCTTATTTAACTTATACATAGCTACTACAAAATGCCTACAGACCGGTTGCGACGTTCAGATTGTGATACCCAACCTGGAGGAAATTTGGCTTACGTTTCCATGAAAAGCGGATGGTAAGTCCTGATCCCGTATCATGGTCGGCCTTATCACGCGATAAGTGACAAGATAGGAGCGTCGTCTCGTTCTATCGAACGGTGTCAGCCAGTGACGGGCGCTCTATCTTGTCACTTATCGTGTGATAAGGCCGACCATGATACGGGGTCTGATCAATAATTACCAAAATATTATGATCTTATTATTCTCGTGGTCCAGAATCCAGGCCATCAATAGCGGGAATGCTTGGTCAGCCTTTTTGATGTTGATAGGTAATCAAGACCACTTCTTATCACGGGGCTCGAGTATGTACCAATCAGAATTTCAGCTTCACTTCATGTAACATTATTTTATTCTCGTTGCCAACTAATCAAGAACCGGGGATGTAAAAATACCAAATGTACTTATTTTATTAATCAAGCACAAAGTCCCTTAAATCATATGAGAATCTATAAACCGATCATAATAGATCAGTATGAAATGTGATCAGAGAACGGCGGCAAAGCCCCCTGAAGGCTACTCCCAGGTACCTACTTTAACTACTGGTACTACATAATAAATCCCCTTTGCTGTCGCCGCGCGCGCAGGTACTGATGTTTATAGCTCACACTTCGTACTCTATAATTACTAACTATTTGAAAAACGAGCCTTCAAATACTCTGAACGAAAAACGACGTAAAATGGTTCCATAGTTAAGTGGTAGGGATCTTATCACAAACATACTGCGTAAATATACCTTCTATAATAATGCTTTTAAAGGCAATATTCTACGGTTAACTTATAATTGCAATACCTAGCAAAGCATAAGCACATCTTTCAAAAAAATGTGTCTAACCAAGTTCGTACAACCAAGCTACGTCTACTATGCCTCACGAGAAATGCGAGTAGTGCGACTGGTCTTTTGACGGTTCCTATATGACGTAAAGAGTGATGTGGCTAGAGCAAATCGATTGTCATAATATCCGATTACGATTGATGGTGGCTAATAAAAGGAATCGATTGATTACTTTGTAATAATTATTTTTAGGAAATCAAATAGAGAGCCTAATACACAGTCGTCGAACTGCAAAGTGACATTGCCATTTGTCGTGTTTTCTTGTCAATATTGCGTTCAGAAATCAATGCCATATTTTCAAACGGAACATTTTGCACAATCAGATATGTCGGTTTCGATCGATTTGTGGATCGACGTAATTCTATTTCGTATTATCGTGACAGTAACTAAATAATACATTGTTATTTTCCTATTCACAATTATTTGATTCATACAGATTTATTTCTAAATTGGCAGACTCCAATCACTTGAAGCAGTGTAACACTAAATTAAATAAAAAGTCGTAGGATGTAATTGTTCGCATACCGAGTTTTCAATGCTAATTTCTGCACAAATAAGCCGTAAAAAAATATTACAATCATTTTATAAGTGCTAAAAAGAGCGTGCATGGAGATTGAACTTTGTTTCGTAACTCGTAAGCTATTGAAACTTTTTTTATTATTTCTACGAGCAGTGCCAATTTACGTTATATTGGTGTCGCGATGTGTCAAAAGACCAGTCGCATTTCTCGTAAATTGTAATGCAATTTGCCACCGTCCCTCCACTTTTACTGCCAAATAATATAAAAGGTCACAGGTTCAGCCAGGTCAATCGTTACGTTACGATATACAACTCATACCTACACCTCTAACCAAACGCGTCTATATAAAAAAGTAATCTGGAAATTTTCAGAGTCATTACCCTCGGGTATCACGAAGAGTATTGAGGGAGCGTAAACTCCACCAATATCCATTTCTGCTGTGCATTTCGAAAATGTACCATCCACCAAAAACTTTCATAGACTTATACCACTTTTAAATTTTGCGGTTGCCCGCTTGGGCTGACGCCAGCCTACGTGCTTTGTAAATAAACACTGGTCATGTGTTACTACGTATTCACTATTTTGGAACTCAAGTGGGTCCCCCTTATGTTTAAATAATAAATTGCCTGAACAACGCTTATAGCCAGTACGTGTTCAGACTGGCCACAGCTTTGAATGTGTGTTGCTAACTTTAACTAACTACTTTATGAATAGTTTACATCCTCCACGCTTTAGGCATGAATGTGTTTATATTGCATTCGATTTTTGAACGGATTTTTAGACGGCGCTGCAGTGTATCCCTATAAATGGAGAAAAAATGACTGTCTCAGTATAATAATATTCTCAGTCTTAACATATTTCATTTGGACCAATAGATAAGGGTGATTTTTCATTCCCACAAAATTGTTTCATAGTTGCGTCACCTTAAGAACTCCAATTCAGTGATACGCATTAGGTAGTAAGAGGCCCTTCTGTGAGAACACTTGTGTCCTGATTTAACGTCCCATACGTGTCGATAGTGTCCCGCTGTAAATCTTCGAAACAATAAAAGTGTCTGCTTTATTGCTCGCTAGTAATTCCTACTTATTTAACAAAAACTAGAGCGATTATTTCGGCACTTCGTGTCATTTGTTAGGGTGGTTTTATGTTGCTGCACAGTTCAGATTACAGTCTATAAATAAAAAACGTTTTCAAAATATAACTACAATGGATATTTGAGTAAACAAACAAAGCGATTTTATATAGTAAATGCTTCGAAATTTACGTGAACGATACATACCGGTATAATTAGGAATGACTGTCGTCAACGTTACGCCGAAAGTTTTAATTAGTCACATAAATAGGCGTTTCTATTGAAAATTTAGCGGCCATTCTCCCAATAACAGTGGGCCCCTTCTGAGCGAAATGGGAGTTGCGGTGCTTAACTAAAAGGTCCACAATGTCATCGGATGCCTGCTCTGCGCGTGACAGTGTTCATATGTGACCGACGATATTCATCCTCCTACAACCCTCGACCCTTCGCCTTCGGTCATAATAATAATGGGGCGCTACATGCCTTCAACTTTTAGGTTTACGTCCATTGTAAGAAATATCGCCGTCCCCACCATAGTCGGAGACATTCGCATAATTTTTTGCCTTAATTTACATTTTGTTTGCCAAACAAGGATACGTCTTTGTAAGAATAGGTCGGTCTATTAGGCACACGAAATAAACATTTATGGTAAACAATTTAATACGCCATTTACGGGCAACTTTGGAAATAAATCATTTTCCCGAGCTGTATAATTAACTTAATTTAATAATTTCTACAGTATAATTACTCACGTGCAAGCTACTTCTCATCCAAATTTTAGGATCAGGCAGATTTACGCGGTTAATTTTGCATTTTAAGGTTTGATTTCAGAAATAGAAAATCTATACGGAGGATTACCTATGTTAAATATGATGTCAACGTTCCGGAGTGCATTAAGCTTAATACATTTATTATTTACTAGCTTCTGCCCGCGACTCCGTCCGCGTGGAACTCGCTTATATCGTAGCTCCATACAAACTATCACTCCCCAAGTCATCCCCTTGGGGGATGATTTCCGGAATAAAAACTATCCTATGTCCTTCCCCAGGACTCAAACTATCTCTATACTAAATTTCATCCAAATCGGTTCAGCGGTTTAAGCGTGAAGAGGTAACAGACAGACAGACAGACAGACACACTTTCGCATTTATAATATTAGTATGGATTTATTAGCAAAAATGTACATATCACTTACAGACAAGTCCAACACATGATAAGTATTGTACATGATTTGGTTAGCACTGTTGCTCTATATTTTTTCGTCATCGTAGCAGTTAATTCCATCTTAATCTTAAATTATTGCAGTAAGTTAAACAGTGTGTTTAATCGTAAACACTGAAGTATTCTCGAATTAAACGCTATGGAGCCAATTTCTAATCACTACATAGTATAAAACAAAGTCGCTTCCCGCTGTCTGTCCCTATGTATGCATCTTTAAAACTACGCAACGGATTTTAATGCGCTTTTTACAAGCTTTATATTAACTTGACTTGTTCGTATGTAAGTATAAAAGTAAGTATGTATGTAAGTAAGTTGTCCGTCAAATCTTGCAAGTTAAATTTGACCCACTTCCCGGTGACCGATTGAGCTGAAATTTTGGGTATAAGTATAGTTTGGATGACAATTCAATATTATGGTACCATCGAGCTGATCTGATGATGGAGACAGAAGGTGGCCATAGGAACTCCGTAATAAACCACATAACCCCATCGAGTTTGGGCTCGTTAGAATCGTCTCAATGAGCAGTTGATGATGGTATACAGAAAAGTACAGTCGGCAATAAAAGCTTGTACCAAAAATGAATTTTTTGACAGAAACTTATTTCTAATAGACATCGATTCAAGAGGATGGTTTATTGTATAATATAGTACCCGTGCGAAGCCGGGGCGGGTCGCTAGTTACGTATTAGTTTAAGTCAAGTCCTGGACCGGAGGGACGCCCTTTAGTTTATCTTGTGGACGACCAAATACAACCAAAGTGCACACTTCCCCTAAACTTCTGGCCAAACCCTTAAAGTCTTCAAGTGGACTGTAGCTAGTACACAATCTGTGTACTCGTGCTGTAAATTTATGCAATCTCCTTATTTCAAAGGAACTGCTTAGAATAGAGCTGGTATCAGCAATTCATGAAGACGCCTTCCTTTCCTTGCAAAACAAGTGAATGTCTTATTATTTGTCGCTGAATCGACGTTGCGCGAAAACAATATTTATGAGGGATCGTTACTGCATCATGCAAAGCATCTGTTTATGTGTATATCCACCAGACTCAGACTATCCTAGCGCGCAACCCGACTTTCTTGTAAAGCTTCTTATTTATCTTTGGCCAAAGTTTTTTTCATATTTCATGTTGTGTAATCAAAATATGGTTTTATTAAGAAAAAAATGCTGCACGGTAATTATTTTGAGTGTAAAAGTGAACAAAATTAGGAAGAAGTCGAATGAAAACAATAGGTAGGTACTTAATTAAATTCATTATTATTATTCTGACTATATTTAAATTATTCTATTCTATTATTTTGATTATTATTGTATTATTCCAAATTATTCATAACATTTGACATTTGATTTTTTATAATGTATGTATATAGTTGTGACATTAAATATATTATTTAATGATTTGCACGCCTGCTAGATACACTGATGCGCACCATTTTTGTAAGAACGTATTCTGACTGTATCTGAAGCAAATACATTTTCTGATTTCTGAACAACCTTTATGCAATAAGGCACACATAATAAAGAACCTGGAATAAGACTCAGATAACGAATAACATTGTTTGAAAGTCTTTGTAATGCCTGGTTGGATCGCTTTTAACTTGCTGCACCTGTTGTCTGCATTCCCAGCAGGACATCTTTAGCAAATTCCCGTCGAGTCTACGTCAGTTACTGATTGAAAGGCAAAGATTTACGCCGCGACAAATGAGTCGGGGCTCACGGCATTTGTTGTGATTCCCAGACGATCTCGAAATAGATTTAGTTACTCTAAATGGCTCATGTCTTGCTCACATTCATTACATGTTCGAATGCCAGAACACCGTGAATAGTTATAAAGTTTGTATAAACTTCTAGTGCTCACAAAACATTCATTGCAATAACGCTCTAAGGATACAATCGCGGTTTTAATTCAATTTACATAATACTTCTGGATTTCCATTATTTTACATAAACGTGTTTCCTTGCAACGGTCTCGATAGGACTGTCAAAGAGAGCACAGCACGCATACAATATTCAATAAGAGGACCCAAAGTAGCATATTTAACGTTAGTGTTATGGAAATCCTAATAACAATAGTGCTATAAACTCAGTCTAACGTACCTACTCCGCTCCCTGTGTTTTAATCAAAATGCTAATACATTCCCGACTTTGCTACATACTTCAATTCACTAAGCCAAGTAATTGGATCCCTTAGGTACTGTCAGGCTTCATGGTAATGTAAGAAAAAGCTATCCCTTGCACCATGAAAATTTAATGCTCCTCAAGAAGCCTGCCAGATTACGACCTAATCCGACACGGCACACCTACATGACTGTGGTTTTAAAAAGTTAGGTCTTAAATTCACCTTAAGACATTTTTTTGGCACAGACTTTTTTTATTAACATAAGAAATTTGAAGCGCCCCTTTGCTACGTGGCAACCCATTAAACCACCAATAGTTTTATTTCTAAGACTGGTTATAAAAATGATTTATACAAAGATTTACCTACCCACAGAGAGACTTTTTTATATTAACTATAAAGCATATCGACTCTTACATTGTCTTCTAGTATTTTTGGATTGAAAGGTAACTGTGATGCCACCTCACAAAATATCTCGTCGTAAACACGTTATCCAGTATGATTGGGATAAAGATTGAATCGCCACTAATAAGATAATGTATATAAGAATCCTCCGGAATATTATCCTCAATGAATCATAGGACATTGCAAAGCAAAATAGAGCTAAAGCTAAACCGCTGAGTTCGTTTCTCGATAAATCCTTTTCTTCTACGAAGCTGTGGATCAACTAACCTCGTTTGGTGGGCTAGGAATCTTTTCGCAAGTTCCCAAGCCATAAATTGATACGGCCGATTGCGTGCGAATTACTTCTTACAGTTCGCCGACTCTTTATCTCTTATTGAAGACGGAAAAGTATTTTATTCACTTCAAGTTTTCTATGGGCTGACTTTGATTTCGAAAATGACTTAATTAACTTGAATTTGAAGCAGGGACAGTTACAATAAAACTCGATATAAACTAATTTATTCCACGTAGCTACATTTTCTAAAAATAAAAATGTAATGTGTATATCCCACAGCGAAAAGCAAGAACTCGTTCCAGTGCAAATTGCACGCAAGTGTATGCGCACATACCTACAGGCAGCGGCCTTGCGAGGCCTTTTCAAAGTCGTGACCCATAGGCCTTCGCCTCCCGTAGGCAATGGATTATCCGAACAACGCCCGTCATGGTACAAAAATCCTCATCGAACAACTATGAGTTCGAAATCTCGAAACCGATATTTGCGCTTTCTACATACCCATTATCGACGATACTCATAACATTTTAACAATTTAATGGAGTTGATTTTATACCATTATCATTTTATGATCTGTATGGGTGTGAATGCTTGAATGCATTTTTAAAATTAGGTACTTAGTGTTTAAATTGCAGCATTATCAATATGATTTTATCTTTTTACACCTAAGCTCAGATTGTATGATGGCAGGGGAAGAATAACGAACACTTTCACCGATGTTGTCAATTAATACTATTTTCAAGTCTAACTTGGCAACAAAGGCGCTCTTTAGACCTGTAAAATAGTAAGTTATCGCTTCACGAAACGGGCCACTGGAGAGGAGACTATATCTAACAAATGGCTCATAATGAGAATTGCAGCGGTAGTTTCTATTTACCATGGTAAGGGTCGCAGACACCACCCACGTAGCTGCTGCGCGCGCGCCGTCCCTCAGGGAGCCAAGGCCGCCCCACAATGGACTCCACTTGTGCGGCTCTTATTGCGATCCACACTATTCAATATCGCTATCTGTTTTATTTGGAACTAGTTTCCTGAGGGCAGTACCCTTTAGCGCACGCCATTCACAGAGGAATTCCATTTGCAACCTTTATAGGGTGAAATTGAATTGACTGTGGAGCTGCGAAGATTCAAACGTCTTTATCCATCGCGTTGTTTGCCGTCTGTGAGACATGGCAGTATCAAATCTATTCGAAAGTCAGATATGAAAAATTATTCGTGAAGAATTCTGAACTTAGAATAAACTGCATTTCTACGGGTGTAAAACTGAAATCAGATGTTTCCTACTGCTTTGATACGAGCTCGTGACATATGTTGCTATAAAATTATTTCAGTTAAAGTTTATTCAGCAGCAACCAGCTGTGTACCGGTCCAACAGCCAGCTTATATCACCGCCAACGGAAATTTATGCTCAACACTTCCTAGTGCGGAATGCGCGTTATTGCACTGACCGCACATGCAAATACAGCCATATACTAACGTCGGAAATAGATGAACGATGTCTGGAAGTTCTATTGAATTAGAACAAAAGGTCCGCTCCGTAGGGCTTGGGTGACTTCGGATTCCAGACGTTTAGTTTGATTAAATTTAATCGGTTAATTCCGAGAATCCAATTAATGTCATTGAATATCTCTAAAATACAAAACACTCTAATTCAATTCAATTTGAAACGTCTGTTATTTCAGGGAGAATGGATATGCTGGCAGTGAGGCTGCATGATTTCCTAATACGAAACGTGTATATCGAAGTACCTGACATTTATCTAAGTTCATTTGTAAAGATCATCAAGATCGTTCCGAAAAGTTGATTGCATTAGATGGCGCGCTTACAATACTTAAAATATTACAGGTACATACTGTAAATTGAATTAGCTGTCTATGCTATTACATCGGTGTATTAAAGTGATAAGTAAAAAAAGTAATGGATTGGAGTAATGTATACCTTCCGCTCAGGTTAATTATATTGTTCATTAGACTGAAGCACCAGTACTGAATCTTAACTTAAATAGTTTTTGAAATTATGCGTATCTTCACGGCTTAAGTGTATTTTTATTCTTGTGAGCTTGGAAATCTTCCTAATCCCACACTTAAATAACGTTTATTAAATTATTACAGCCTGGGGCATGATTTACAGCGCTGCTGTAAAATATTTTATTGCTATGACTTTAAGCACGTTTCCCTTGCTTATCAGCAGCTTAGGCCGCCTGTGTTACATTCCTAACGTGTACCTATGTTGGCCTGATCCGTATTCTAATTGCCTAATGACATTTAAGTCGAAATGTAAAAAGTGTTTATTTAAGTGCTAGCTTCCGCCCGCGACTTCCTCTGCGTGGACCCGGGGTAAAAACTGTCCTATATTTTAACCAAGTCTATAAACTATCTTCGTGCAAAATTTCATCCAAATCGGTTGAGCCGTTTAAGCGTGATTGAGCAACAACCATCTAAACATCCAAACTTTCCACGTTATCCACGTTAATCACCTGACCTCGATCACCCAGGGGAACCTAGCGGCAATTATTTTATATTCAACAAGGAAAAAATGATAATGTTCGGTTATGGCGCTTCGCCGGACGCTACCGCGTCACGCTCGCTTCGCTCGCTCGGCTCGCACGCTGTAGGGTCGCAGTTCACCTAACAACCTAACCGTTTTTTTCCCCTGTGGGATCAGGCTAGGGGATTCTAGTGGACAACAGCTAACTTTCGCATTTATAATATTAGTAAGATTTTCAGAAAATTGGAAAGCTTGCAGTTTTTTTAACTCGTTCACGTGCACAGCGTCTATCTATAGACGTCGCGACATAAGGCTTAACTACGCTTTCATTGAGGTACCTCACGTGAACGTGTAATCCTAAACCTGCTTTTATTTCCTTTATAGTGACAATGTCTATTAGCTACACGTAGTATAAAGATCACACAGAGACAAAAACAAAACTGTCCTTTTCCTGTAGTCAATATATGTAGGCTTGCGTGCAAATTATGAAATGCTTTCGCATAAAAATTATATAAGAGGAGTCAACGTTTATGCGGACCAACCAAAAATTAAACTACAACCCCTTAACTGCGGCAATGTACAGAAAAAACAAAATCTAAATTCCTGTATCTCATAACCAATTCTTTCTTCAACTTTTTATCAACATCCCAGATCTAGAACACTTTTCCCATTTGTCTAAAGTATTAGTCTAATCTGTTATTATTATTACCTACATCACACAAACAACACACGTAGGAACTATTTCGTAGTTGATTATGCACTTGATTGATCACTCTAACGTCCCTATAAAGTGTTCTAGAACCTCATTGCTGTATAACAATCTGTATTAAACAGCATCAATCACGTCTCTATTTCAACGGAATAATAGTCTTATTGTATATGATAGCGCTTAATTGGATTATGCGATGGACAACACAAACGCGATTCTTCCTATTCGTGATTCCCATACAATATAGATTCCACACAACTGCAGTTTACTCCATTAGTAATTCTACACAGTCGATATTTTAACGCACTCGGGATTCTTCCTATTCGTAATTCGGTACTGTATGGGTTCAACGCAACCGCAGTTTACTCCATTCGTAATTAGACACAGCTATTTTCAAACAATGATAGCGTTTTATTCTGTACAGTCAGCAGCAGATATACCTGAGCGGGCAAGGTGTCCAAGAAAACATATACACTTCAATGGTCACAAAAATATGGACATCATCAAACTATAGTAACTATCGTAGACCTCGTCATAAGTGAATAGTGGATAAATAGAGTCGCTTTGGTAATATCAATATAAAGCAATTTGATTTTTAATGGAAATAAATTGTTTTATACAGCCACATCTTAAAACCGATTTTACTATAAAACGCTTGGTATCACTGGTAGTAGGTAAAATTATTTTTCATCACACTTGCTCGAAAAGGGCTTCATAATGCGCAGACATACAGAACTGTAATAGCCTGTGTTACGCCCACGGGCGTAATGGATTTTTTCTTAAATTGTATCTGTCACTCATGCGGCAGTTACAAAGCAAAGAGGTTTTATATCAAATACGATGTCTCAAAACGTATTTGTAAATAAATTTAAACTTAAAAAACTACTTAAACATGTTTAACTGAATTATTTACAGATTTAATATGTAGTTATTAGTGTCTATGTAAAATGTTTTAAAGTGTTTTCAAATCGTGGCTGTATACCGAAGGGTCTTTGCCATACGCGCCTCACGTCAAATTCAACAAAATGGACGACTGACATGATGCAGTGTTTATTACGATTTGTATTCATTTCATCTAAAATGTATTTGTTTCCTCGCAAATGTGATGAAAAACATTGTGTATACCACGGGCGTAAGAATATTGCAAACTCGAGTCATCAAAAGCCCTCCGCCTTCGGCGTCGGGCTTCTGATAGACTCTTGTTCGCAATATTCCACTTCCGCCCCTCGTTAAACAATGTACTATTGCAGTACATATGACGCTACATTACCGCACTAGTACGGTAATGAGCACATTTGACATTCATTACACACCTATTACGTCAAAAATTCTCAGGTCATATATTGTACCGTAAAACGTCACATGTGCGAATAGGTAATTTGCAACTCGTGTCGATTTACATTTTGGCCTCGAATGTCCAATTCCCCGCGTCCAGTCTCCGTATGTCCAATGCCCCGAAGGTCAAGTCCCGATTTAAAACACTCCCTTCGGCCGGGTTTTACTTTATCGCCACTCATTGCGAATTTCCTCTTTTTCGCACTTTTATGTAATGTACTATTAAGAATCACATTAGTAAACTGCGGTTGCGTTGAACCCATACAGTACCGAATTACAATAGAAAGAATCCCGAGTGCGTTAAAATATCGACTGTGTCTAATTACGAATGGAGTAAACTGCAGTTGCGATAAACTCATTTTGTGTAGAATCGCGAATAGGAAGAATTCCGATTGCGTCAAAATATAGACTGTGTAGAATTACGAATGGAGTAAACTGCAGTTGTGTGGAATCCATATTGTATGGGAATCACGAATAGGAAGAATCGCGTTTGTGTTGTCCATCGCATAATCCGCTTAATTTATTTTTACTTCTTCAACATTTGAACATCATCATCATCATCATTACTTAAGAGCCATGCTCTTGTCGGTGGAGTAACCGCCACTTTTCTCTGTCCATTGCCAGCCTCTTGGCTTCCTCATATGACTCGACATCAGCTTTATCTTTTATTTGGCTAAAATATGTTAGCCTAGGCCTTCCTCTGCCTCTCTTGCCTTCAATTTTACCCTCCAGGATGTTAAGGAAGAAACTGTCGTGCCGTATCAGGTGGCCCACCATCTTGCCTCTCCTATTTCTAATACATCCTAGTAAACATCTTTTCTCATCTACCATTCTTAAAACTTCTTCGTTTGTCTTTCTCTCCGTCCAGCTAATCCTTTCCATCCTTCGCCAGCACCACATTTCGAAGGCCTCTAGTCGTTCTCTGTCTCTCTGGGTTAGCGTCCACGACTCGCTCCCATATAAAGCAATACTCCAAATGTAAACTTTAATGAGGCGCTTTTTAGCTGTTTTTGATATGCGTGCTTTTAAGAGATGCTTTTTGTTATTAAATGCCTTTTTGGCTATAGCAATCCTCTGTATGATGTCAGGGGTGCACCTAGAGTCACTGGTAATGATACTTCCCAAATATTTAAATTTCTGAACTTGCTCTATTGTCGTATCTCTGATTATGATTGGATTTCTGTATACTGGCGTGCGTTTAGAGATAGTGAGAATTTTGGTTTTATTGCAGTTAATTTTAAGTCCGGTTTGATTGAAAATTTCATCTAGTTTTAATACTAATTGCTGTAACTGATTACTATCTTCGGCTAATGCTGCGATGTCGTCTGCAAATCTTATGAATTGTACTTTTTTTTTCATTTATTTTAACGCCCCCTAAGTCTGAATCTATTGCTATCTGTATGGCCCGCTCTATGAAGATATTGAATATAAAAGGTGAGAGTAGACAACCCTGTCTTACACCTTGCCTGATCTTTGCCTTCCCCTTTTCTTCGCCTACTTCTATGATGGTTTCCTGGTTTCTGTAGAGTTCGTATATAATTTTTCTATCCCTGTAATCAACTCCAACTTCACGCAGAATACACATCATTTTTTTCCAGTCTACTTTGTCAAAAGCCATCTCTAGATCAATAAAAGCTATATGTGTGTCCAAGTCGATCTCCAATCGTCTGTCAATAATTAATCTGAGGGCTAAAATGGCTTCTCTGGTACCTTTATTTTGTCGGAAGCCATATTGATCAGGTCTATTTTGAATTATTTTGAGAATTATTTTGGATGCTTGTGAAATAAGGCTTAACGTTCGGTGTTCTTCACATTTAAGTGTATTAAGTTTTTTAGGTAATGCTACTGTTTTACTAAGTAAGTAATCTATTGGTACTTGTCCTGTGGCATATATGTACTGAATAATTTCAAAAATTTCCTGCTTCATCGGTTCACACACATATTATATCATTTCGATATAAATTCCATCGTCCCCTGCAGCTTTACCGTTATGGATACTCATCAAGGCTTTGTCAAACTCTTCTTTCAAAATAGCTGGACCTTTTTCATTTTCATCAACTAGATATGCTTCTTCTATGTCGTTCTCATCCAAACCATGTCCCTTGTAAAGTTGTTCAATGTATCGTTTCCATCTATCTAAAATATCGCTATTATTTATAAGTATGTTCCCTTGTTCATTTAGAATAGTTGTACTCTTTGTAGTGTGCCTCTTGTCTAACATCCTTATTGTGGTATATGCTTTGTCCATCTTTCCTTTCTGTATATATTTATCTATTTGCTCACAAACTTTTAATTTATCCTTTTCCTTACATTCCCTACATTTCGTTGTAATTTTATTCGTCAGTCTTTTATACTCTTGCAAACTTCTATCATCAGTTTTATTTCTGAGTTCTCTCCTTTCTAACATTAGGTCAATTATTTCTTTGGATAGCCAACTTTTCCTCGGTACTATTTTTTCCCTTTTTAGACAGTCGTCAGCTGATGTTATTAAAATATCTCTTACTTTTTCCCACTTATCATTCACACTAATATTATTACATGTATTACTATCTGTTATATTCTTATATTCATGTAGTTTATCCCCTACTTTATTACTATATTGCACTCTAAAAGTAATGCTTTCCTTATCCCTAAGCTTTTTGAGATCTAGCTTCTTTGGTCTGTGTATCCTTTTTTGTTGTTTCCTACTTCCAAAGTTCAGTTTGCATAACAATAAGTTATGGTCTGTATTTAAGTCAGCTCCCGGAAAAGCTTTGCATGATGCCACTTGACTTCTGTATCTCGATCTGACTAATATATAATCTATTTGGTACCGGCCTATATCCCCAGGCATTTTCCAAGTGTATAATCTTCGCTTTGGAAGCTCAAAATAGGTGTTGGTTACAACTAAACTGTTTTCCTTACAAAACTGTACCATTCTGTCGCCTCTAGCATTCCTTTTTCCCAGCCCAAACATTCCTACTGTATTTTCCTCCGCTCCTTCTCCCACAACTGAATTAAAATCACCCATTACTATTAAATTATCCTTGTCTTTAACTGCGTCTAGTATTGAGTCTATAGAATTGTAAATATCTTCTATTTCATCGTCTCCGTGGCTTCCTGTGGGCATGTATACTTGTACTATAACTGTATCTACGGGTTGTGTTTTAATTTTTATGGCCGTTATTCGGTCACTGTGATGGATGGTGTTGTCTACTAAGTTACCCCACCTTTTGTTAAGTACTATAGCTGTTCCGTTGGCACCTTGTTTCTCTCCAGTATATATAACTCTAAACTCTCCGTCCCAGTAATCTCCGCTTCCCTCCCATCTTACCTCACTTAGTCCTAATATATCTATTTTGAGTCTTTCCATCTCCATCTTCATTTCCTCTACCTTTCCTTCTGCTAGCATCGTCCTCACGTTCCAGGTTCCTATTTGGCAAGGATTTCGCATGATGACGACCGGTGCAGCCTTGCTCCTGCACCTGCCGGACTCAGACCGCCACGGCATTTCTCTTCGTGGAAGCCCGTTGTCAAGGACCGTTAAATCATTACTTGGCATTTTTTCATTACTCCTTATTTGAGGATATTTTAGTGTAGTAGTTTCCTCATTTGCTTTCCACATCGCAGTTCAGTAGCCGTGGGTGCGCCTTCTGATGTCTGTGCAGAAGCCCTTCTAGAACATATTTCTTCGGCCCTCTGCCAGTACTATCACTGCTGCCTGATACTAGGGGTAATGCTTATTTAATGGCGGCATGTACTCGCCATGTCACATGGTTGTCGTAGGACCATCTGTGGTATTTAACAGGTAGGCCAGGCCCCCCTAGGCCTCCCTACACGTCCTGATAACCTTGCCGCTGCTGGTTGGGGACTGCTTATTCAATATATTCGCAGCTAGCCACCATATCTGGTGGCCGTGTCACTATCCACCACCTGTGACCCCGTTGGTAGCTTGCAGCTCAGCCCCAACTTTGAACATCACAAAACTTAAAATACCCCTTGATAATATTTTGTTAAAGCCATTTTGTTTAACCCACCCTAGTCTGTCACGAAGGTCATACATATACATTTTATTGGACGTAATTCCCTATCACACTAATAAAAACCAATTTTATGCAAGTGGAGAAAGTAGTTTTTAATAGTTGCCGTAAGCAGAGGATATGAAATGATCTACCGCAGTTGCAAACATAAATCCCGATAACCTGTGGGCTAAATTATGGTGGGTGATTAGTCAATTTCACCTTTATTATACCCTGCCATTTAAACTTGTGACTAATAATCGCTATTTCCTTTATCTTTGAACCAAGTCTGATTATAAGCGAGTATTTCTACGTTAAAGATTTATATTATAACCATATTTCGCACCGAGATAATTTGCTGCTTTGATTAGCTACATTATTTAAAAGATAACCCGTTTCGGTCAAGCAATTAGAAATGTTTTAGTAAGGCGTTAAGAATAAAAGAAATGCTTTCGTTTAAATACACCAGCAAGTGCAATCTTATCTCAAAACAAAACGAAGTTTATTTGGTTCTTTTTAACTGTTTTTTATGTTAAAAGAAACTCAGTGTTTGCAAGAAATATCGTTTCAGTAGCTTATTTATTTCTTTTCGTTGTTACAGCGGAGGGAAGCCTGTCAAACTTTGCGCTCCGCAAAGTTCACTACACGGCGAGCAATCCCCTCAAAAAGGAATTGTTCACACCTGATACAAGGTAAAATTTGCATTATTAAGTACGAGAAAAAACGGCTATTATATTTGTACAGGTATCGCATGTTTTTTAGAAATCCCTCAAGGGACGCGGCGCGACCGCAGCTAGGCTCCTCTCGTTTGGCTGCATTTTTGATGAACCGCAATTTTTGTTTCACTTTTACATTATGAACGCGAAATTATACAATATTTTAGAGAGAGATCGGTGTTCATCATATACCTACGTCTTTATCCCACTGGTAACCGCTGTATCAAATCAACTGATGCATAAACCTCAACCGCATCTCACATTACAGGTCAACCTGCTTGCGCAATTTGTACGAGAAGGCGACCACGGACCGGCTGTCGGCTTCCATCCTCGACCAGCTGCGGAAAGACTCCCAACACTCCCCGTATCTCCTCTGCACTCCCGTACTTGGATCGAAGAGGCGACGGATTTATCAGAAAGTTGACGTGGAAATTGAGACTCATGTTGTAAGTACATTTCTTAGAATAATAAATAAATAAATAAATTAAATTAATAATGTAGGGTAGGTGATGATGGCTGTTCGCTAGTTTAGCTTGGTCATGATCATAAACACTGGTTTAAGAGGACCTCAGGACGCTCCACTCTCTATACAAAACGTAGTTTGGTTCTCATTTAAAAACGGCATGCTGAAATATCTAACATGAAACTTAGTACACACAATGGTATCCAATATATTATTATAACTATAGGTCGGAAACTAGATTGTGTAGGTACAAATTATGACAGAATAGTACATTGTTTAACGAGGGGCGGAAGTGGAATATTGCGAACAAGAGTCTATAAGAAGGGAGTGAGGGAGGAGTCTATTTTGATGACTCGCGTTTGCAATATTCTTACGCCCGTGTTATACACAATGTTTTTCATCACATTTGCGAGGAAACAAATACATTTTAGATAAAATTAATACAAATCGTAATAAAAACTTCAACATGCCAGTCGTCCATTTTGTTGAATTTGACGTGAGGCGCGTATGGCAAAGACCCTTCGGTATACAGCCACGATTTGAAAACACTTAAAAACATTTTACATAGACACTAAATAACTACATATTAAATCTGTAAATAATTCAGTTAAACATGTTTAAGTAGTTTTTTAAGTTTACATTTATTTATAAATACGTTTTCAGACATCGTATTTGATATAAAACCTCTTTGCTCTGTAACTGCCCCATGAGTGACAGATACAATTTAAGAAAAAAACCATTACGCCCGTGGGCGTAACACAGGCTATTACAGCTCTATATGTCTGCGCATTATGAAGCCCCTTTCGAGCAAGTGTGATGAAAAAAAAATAGAGACCAAATAAGATTTTCATCGAACGAGGGAGCGAAGCAAACGAAGTTTTATGCTCCAGCTTGGGCCGAAAATCGTTTGTATGGCCAGTTGTCCGGAGGTCCTGCTGTTCTCCTCGGTCGCATTTCTCAACCAATTCTCGTGACATTTTGTGAGTAGGTTCGGTTAACTTTATAAAAAAAATTGTTGTCACATTTTCAAAATTATTAAATCAAAATATTTGAAATAATACAGGCTCGCGAGTGCTGCAGCTCACAGAGCTAATAGTATAGTAAAGTTCTTTTTTAAAATGAGAGCCATACTTCTTCTTCTTCAACTAGACATAGATATTTGAATCCTCAACGAAATAATTTCAGCCGTCAGTGGTCGAACACCTTCGGAAATGGACGTCAAAAGAAGCGGTCGGCGATGTGACAGCGTTCCCGGACGCGTCCATGCGCATCCACAGCTCGGTGACGTTGACTCCCGACGAGCTGTCGGAGTGCGGCTCGGGCGACGACGAGCCCATCGACCACAGGTTGCCCAGCCCTGAGGAACAGCTGAGAGTCATCGCTTCCAAGTAAGTACTCGGAAAAGTAGTACAGTCAGCATCAAAAGTAACTGGGCAAACGAAGACGTCAAAAGTCTTTATTAAAAGGGAATAAGAGCTTTTGAAGACGTCAATTGCGCAGTTACTTTTGATGCTGACTGTACCCGATTCATTCTTAAGGTCACAACTCATTAGAGCCACCCGGCACCCGACCTGCACCGCCTTGCCTCGTAACTCTACTAACTACGGAGTTTATGTGGTGAGCGCATGACCGTACAAATCCATATAAATGATACTCACCGCTCGAGGCGAGGCGGTGCGGGTCGGGTGCCGGGTGGCTCTAATGAGCTGTGACCTTTAGTCCTACTGTACTCGGAAACTTTTGTACCCGTTCCCATTTTCACTGGTAAATAATAAAGGGAAAGAAAAGGAAGGGAGCACACCCTTAATACAAATAAAGAGTAGAGTATATTTTCATATTAGGCTAATGTTTCGCTTAGCTTGTTTAGCGATTATCGTAAATAGATCAGAATTCTAACAAGGTCAATTGGTTTTAGATCACATCACTACTATTTTTATCCCACAAGATACAAATGAGGGTAATCGCAGATTGTACAGAAATAACAATAGCGCGTATGTGTTTGGAAAAACATTTGTAAATTTAATGGGTTAATTCAAAAACAAGCAAAGTCACTATGACACCTAAACAGACTATGGTAAATAACAGATTCAATTTTAATTTCAACTCGTTAATATTGTACATAATTTGTACTCCTACTTTGACAGATTTCCCCCGCAAATGGTTGCGATCGACACCTCCGGCAAGTTCTTCGACAGAATGTGTAGCTCGCGCAAGTCTCTGCACATAGAGAGCGCCATCGGTGAGACGGACACCGTGAAGCGACGCACGCGCACGAGGAAACCCCGCGGTAAAAGACGAAACACCATATCGGGCACTGATCAGAAAGAGCTTAGAGAGGCTATAGCTGGGTAAGCTTCTAGTGTGCACCTACACCAACTAATAAATTACATTATCCATCACATACACCCATAGTAATAATCACCCCTATACGTCCTACTCGATAATGTAATCTATTAAAGCGTCCATTAACGACAATAACCGCTGAGCACAGTACTGTGTCGACAGCTTCAATGATCTTCTTGTTCAATTCTCCGGCACTTTTAACAAATCTTTGATAATTTTGTGCTTCTGTGTATACATTATTGTAACATTGGTTGTCATTGTTTCGTTCATCGTTGACGGTCGTCAAAACGAGGACAATCAATTAATTGTGCACTTGAACACTAATTGTTCATAAGCTTTATGATTAATAAAATCTTTAAAGAACGCCGATGTTACGAGACTAAGAAGCGTTCTTTTTGTATTACAACTATAGGTTGCCATGCGTGTGACTAATGCTTTGCTTGGTTTGTTTTATCGTAGCGATACATCAAATGGGGTGGCTTCTGAAGAAATCGAAGATAGTACTGTCATCCGGTCGCGATCTAGCGATCTTCTTAAGAAGAGTCCCATTGACCCCATATCTAAGAAAGGGCATTTCAATACTCTCAAACAATGGGGTAAGAGCAGACTGAAAATGATCGGCAGATCTCCAAGTGCAAGCAGAGATAGCTTTAAGGATTCGCTAAAACTGGACAAGAAAGACGCAAAGTCACCGACTAGACAAGAAGATAAAGATGTACAGGAAACGGTCACGATGCGTAAGAAACGTCAAGGGGAAGAAGACAGGAGAACACATCAAAGATGTGCCTCGTATTCCTCTTCTGAAAAGAGCATAGGTATACCGGCGGCACCAACAACAGCGACCATTAACGTCGGTGTGAAATTACGTGGACCGTCAGCCCAAAGGAGACAAAGACGATCAGGGATAGGCAAAGACGAAATACACTCTTCAAGCGGCAACTGGTCGGCCAGCTCAGAGTCGGGTCGAACCAGTATTGGATCAGAAATAACATCCACTACAGTGCCACCCAGAAGTTCAACTTCGGCTGCAACCTCTAATAATTCTCTGAATTTCCATCACGGGCCACCGAGCTCAATTATTAGTAGAAGAAGATTCCTTAATACTTCTGGATCCGGCAGCGTTACTAGTGAAGGGACCCTTACGCCTGATATTATCCATGATTTACACGAGGATTTAGAAACCAGCTCCGAGTTCTCTTGTGATGCAGAAGGGTACTTCACCTCATTCCATATGGATTCCGGATTAAAGACTTTGAGAGAAGAAGAATTATCCCCTAGTACGCCAATGCACACCAGCAACGCTCTCTCTAACTCTAGTAACAGTCAAACTGCTGAGAATGAGTATGAACTATTTGGTAAAGGGTCGACTAGTACAACCACAAGCTCTGCTGGAACTGTTTGCACAACTTTAATGGCAGCTGGAAGTGACAGGTCCCTAGTTATCGGTCCAAAAGTGCCGGAAAGAAAGAGTTCATTAACAAAATTAAACCGTAGTAGAAGCAACAACATTCATAGCGCGAATGCTAGTTTAGACAGAAGCATGAACTCCTCATTTTCAAAATCTCCTTATAGCAGCCTTAGATATAACCCTAACCGCTCATATACGGATAAGCCTATTTATAATCATTCTTCGCCTGAAATCAATCAAGTGCCAACTTCTACAATTACTATAACTAGAAACGTTGGCAATAATAGAGAAATGACAGCCGTAGCCGAGATTCATACAGAAACTGATCTTGAAAGTGCTAAGAAAAGCACCGGCACCAGTTCCCCAGATTCGGGTCATAATACATCTAGTTCTCCAATCGAAGACTCAGTCTCCAGTGCTCATGGGAAGAATAGCTTATCCGAACAAGATTATTCGGAATCATCCGATTTAGAAGGAACAGATAGAATAGAAAGAATAAGATATAAAACTACAATAAATAGCTCCAGAATTCCATCACTCTGTGTCATTACTCCAACCAATTCCGATGATGAGAGTGAAACAAGCAACAAAGAGATTGATGTTTTTAAAAAAACAGATGTAGAGATAGAAGGCACATTCAAGAAATCAAACAGTAGACCCAAACTAGATCTACCAGTTGAAGAAAAACCGAAAGAACCAAAACACGTTACTGACTTGACTAAATCAAGCAAACCTCATACACAAATAACCTTAAAGCCTTTTAATAGTTTAATGTCTAAGCTTAAAGGAGTGCTTCCCGCTAAGTTGACAAACAAAAAGTCACCTGTGCCAAATGATAGTACTTTGGCAGACTATGTTTACGACGCTGGTGATTACGTGACAATAGCTGATGTTAAAAATAACAATCAAAAGCTTTCCCTAAACAAAGGTATATATGGAACAAATGATATTGTAAGGAAAAACTTACAAACAGTTTTATCTGGAAAACTACCGGACACTGAGTATGTCTCTTTGAATGAGTTGCCAAATTGCCTAAGTGTAAGTAAAGATTACTTAGAACACGGATTACATGAAACGCCAACGCCTGCACTGGAAGAATATCAAAAGAAAGGTGCTAAAGTTACTCTAGACTCTCAAGGCCAAGTTATTTACTCATCTGATACGCTTAAGCGAAGAAAGGGAGCGCACACTACTTTTGAACCGGGACCATTTGTTCAGGAAATAGATGCTACCAGTACTGTTGTACAAAGAGAAACAGCAGATGTGATACAAATTAAAGACGAGACTGACTTCCCTTACGAACCTCCACCACCCTCAAGCAAGCCTACATCACCGCAACTAGGAAAAGTAATTATTAAAGCGCCAACAGTTCCGGATGGACCAGTAACAACAGAATTTGTAACTTTACCGACTCCTAAACCAAGCACGATTATCACCGCTACGCCTATCACTGAAACACCTTCAACTCCAACAATTCAACAGCCACCCATGGTTGTCTCTAAAAACTCGCAAGATATACCGCGAGTAGTAGAAGTAATTCCTAGGCCCGGGGCATATGTCCATATTCACGATGCGGAGGGCGTCAGCTTGTCTCCGACGAAAGATGATTTAGCAGGTAAGAATAAAAGCACTTCAAACAAAGAATCTATTAATTATATGGTTAATACTAATTCAAATCAATTAGTGACATCACCTGGAATAAATGATGACATCATTCCATTTGTGCCCAATTTTCAAACACCAATTATGTTACAAAATAGTAAATGTAGGCATGAGCTAAGCAAATCTGGTAGTAAAGTAGCAGAAGTTTTGAGAATGTTTACGAATAGAAATAACATTAATAATAATGACGTTAGTGCTCCAGGTAGCGAAAAATCTTTGACTAATAAAGTTAAGCGTAGTGATAGTTACAAGCTTGCCAATTCACCTCTAATGCCCATGAAGAAGCTACTGAAACTTGAAAGTTTTAACAGTAACGCGAAGAAAGTAGATTCCTTAGAAATGATTCAAGCTGAAATTAATGCGGATTTGTTACGCGAACAAATTAACTACCCAGCTTCTGTGTCGCCCAAACTAAGCCATAGAAGTCTTTCTAATGATTCTGAAAATTGTGAATATATTAATAACAGCATTTCATTTGTTAACGATAGTTTTGAATCGCAGTTATCTGCGTTAGCGCTAAGTCCTTTTACTACTCCAATGCCTAAACGGCATTCTGTGGCGTTCGTCCCTGATAATAGAGATACTTCTCTGGATATTTTATCTGCTATTTTGGACTCTGATCCTGACGATGTTTGTATACTGCACTCGCCCCCGACGTGTCCACTCTCTCCTACTAAAGTCACTGTACCTGGAGATAGCTCATTGCATCGAGCTCGTATATTATCCGTTTCTGAATCAGATTACGGTACTGAAATATGGTAGTATACTGTATTTTGTAGTATTTTTAAATTATATAATAACTTCAAACTTGTTAAAAAGTTATTTGTTACCTGAACATTTGTTGGTACTTATGGAAATAAAACGCTTTTAGATAAATCAAGCAATGTAGCCAACATTGTATTAAGTATTAGATGAATTTGTGTAAATCTATAATTAAGATAGTTAAGTGGAAAAAATGATTTACATGTAGGTGATAAATTCCGTCCTATGAAAATTAATTTTAAATTTCGTCTTCCAAAAGTTTTTGTCTTGTGAATACTGTGATATGGACATCTTTATTTTTGATGGCTAAATTAGGATGACTTAAATAGTATCATATTTACACTTTAAAAGAAGCACTGTATTGTTTTTTTATTAAATGTTGACACGAAAATAATGCATGTGGTAGGTTCCATTACTGCAGTGCCCAGCCGTGCTTACGACTGGTTCACGATTTTTCGTTTGTAAGTGCATGGTGTGTTATTCTGTGTTTTTTCTTTTGTGTTTTGTAATTAATTTTATTATAGAGTAATTGTGAATTAACGCACTGATTTCATTTGATTTCACTCCTTCAGCTCCTCACCTCATTCACTTTAGCACAGCACTGAGCTCTAAATTCAAGAAACAAAAGTTCTGTTTTGAAAACACTTAGATATGGAATAAAAGTTCTAAAACAGGATTTTTCGCAATTAACCGTCTTTTAATACCTAATTCGCACCGAATTGTAAATACGTGTCACTGGATTTTATTAATTACGTTTGTGGGACACTTAACCATTAAAAGGGACTAATTAATTAACCAACTAGGTCGTCCGTGATTTGATTGGACTCCGTCGCAATCAACGTAACACCACTAATGTATATAATTGCCGTTTTTATAACGAAGAGCGTTATGAAAATGTAAAAAATCAGGAAAACCTGTCTTAACAATACCCAGACACCGGATTTCGCGGTTGTTGTGTAACGGTGCTCAGTCCCCCTAATTGCACTCATCCCACATGGCTTGCACAGCGGAGATTGCTTCCACTTTGTGACATTGTTAACACGAAGTTCTTCAAAGGTAAAGTTTTGTGTTGCTTTTTTGGCATGACTTAATGTTTACTATGCATGAAGAGTGACTCGACTAACAATTTTACACCCATCACGAGCTAACACGGAGTTGAGATGTGGTACTTTGTATTATAATATTGTCGTTAATAATATTGTAAATTATCATAACCCCGGGTATGCTAATTTAAAGATAGAATAAAATACCATGCACTTCTGTAAATTCACGTTACTAATTTGTCATTTTTTTCACGAAACATAGATCAGATACAAGCTGATCATGTCAATATTAACGCAAGTCATAATCTGTTTCATATAAGTAATGGTTGTTCACTGTTGTAGAATTCCGCTGTATCTATGATAGAAATTACCTAGCTCTAGGCTTATGGGATTGGTGTGGATTGGTGCCGTTATTATGTACTAGTATTATGTTAAACTTTTCAGTCGCATCTATTGTTATGAATAAATATACCTTTTGTAACTCTAATTACAAATATGACATGACATATAGCAAGAACATCGATTTAAATGTAGTGATTTAGTTACCTACGTATTAATGCCTGTTTAAAAATATGATCATAATCAAATATTTTCTAATGATTGTAATTGGTGCTACTACTACTAAGGAAGGAAGGTGACCTTCAACTCATTGCCTGTTCTTTATATTCCAGACTGTCGACATTCCAGTGCTGACAAGCCCTACTTGAATCCGCCGCTAAATCTAGTCCAAAAGGGTCGGAGAGTTGAATTCAACACGAACAATCCCACCACGTACAAATATCATACCGCCCATTTACGAGGCAAACATGGAGTAATCAATTACGAGAATCCAGCAAAGCCACCAGTGAGAGAAGAGCCAGTGTTCTGGACACTTCCAAAGAGAAGCACCTTAGAACCGACCGCTCGACGACCGATCACCGACGCCAGAACGGTGTTCAACTATCCCGCGAAAGTTGCTACTGTCTCTTCACGTTTAATTGAAAAGCCAGGAAATTCTCAACCCACCCAGCCCAGCGACGACTCAATTAGAATATCACCCATAGATCCGCGGACAACTGGATCTTTCAAATCTTCTACCCCGTCCAACAAAGAAAACGTAGTTGACCTCACTTCTAAACTTCTGTCTCCAGTAAAATCGACTATGACGAACGAGGAACTGTATGCAGTTATACATAAGAGTAAAAAGAAGCTTAATATAAGAGATGGCGCTGAAAGATCAGAATCACCAGCGTTGTCCACAACTAGCTTATCACCAGTAAATTCTGAAACCTCGTTGTATCTTAAAGGTAATCAGCGTCATCCAGAGACAGGTTATCTAGACCCACGAAATAGGAATAGTTGGTCACCAGCTGAAAGACAAAATGTCATCGTAGCTCCGAGTCGTGGTTTTGTCATGCCAAAACAGGAAACCACTTGTGCCGATAGATATGGCCCCGTACCGCAAACTTCGAGACTTGATTTCAAGAAGCTACTCTTACAACACAGCGTAAAATTAAACACACTAAGCCCTCAAACTAAATCTAACAAACTCTCTGCAGTCGAACAGCTGAAGCTTTCGAAAGAAAAAACTGAGCTGCAACCTCCTCCTGCTAATAGAAGTAAAATTAATATCCTCGATCTAAGCGGATCTCCTAAGACATATACACAGAGAAAAATGATAAAACTAAATCCTCAGCCAGCCTCACCCGGCAGAGCAAACGTTTTAATCAAAGAACATAAGAGTTCACCCAAAATATTGCTCTCTCCGAAGTCACAATGGCGTTTCTCAAGTCCTCGATCAGATGTCCTCTCTACGCCTATACCAGAAGCTTACAACGAAGACGAAAACTCAAATAGTTCTGCCGAAAAGCATGATACTTCGCCGAACAATGTGCCGTGTAAAACAGTGCCTATCCTTACCAATCAGCATTTCGGTGCGAGACGAAACCTGATTCCAATAAATGAGAATACTCTAGAAGCCGATAGCGATTTCTTCGAACCAGCTGATCAAGGGGTATTCCCACTTGATTCGGATTTCGGTAAATTACATGGGCTGTCTCGGACAGAATTATTGCAAGCCAAGCGAGCTGAATTCTTCAACAGCCCACCAGATTCGTCTCCACCTAAATTTACATCATTCAAAAGTCCTACTGCAGGAGCCTCCGAATCTCCGCGAAGCAAATCCTCCCCCGACCGAGGAAAGGCGTCACCCACCACGTTAGAAACAGCATTATGATATTTCGACTAAGGCATTGTAAATATAAGCGGTGCTTGGTATTTAGTTTTTACTACAAAACAAAATTGATAGAAGCTTTATTCTAGTCTATTGCTTAAAGTGCCATTTGTGCTGGCACCAATGTATCGCCTACCAGTGACTACTTACCGCTAAAGGTAAGCTCTTTAAGCTCAAACAAAATATTGTTAATGATATGATATGGTCTTGAGGGGCCAATGTTTTATAAACTGTATTGTAAATAGTTCAACTTTACAACTACTTAGATTTAAATTCGTTTGTAAGTATTTATTGAGTACCTTAACCAGTACTGTTCAAGTAGTGTTTAAAACTTTTTGAAGTTATTAGGATACAATTTTAATAAAACGTGTTAAATAATTGTTCCTTTGATTTATTTTTCCCTTTGTGCTCTAGCACTAGTCTACTAGATGATTTTATTGGTGGTAATAAGATATACATAAGTAATATTATTTTATCTGCCTCCATCAGGAAATAAATTACGGAATCAAAAGTACCTGTGTCCTTCTCTGAACTCAATCTATCTCCTTATGAAATTGAATTGAATCTAAATCGGTGTAACTGATTAAAAATTAGGGTGTTAAAGAAATACCATTGGGCCGATTGGAAACATTCGTCGGTTAAGAGTCCGCAGTAAGCTCGGCCGAATTTCACCTTCCCATACAAACGGATTTTCGTTCTCATCTTAAAACTACGTGTTGGATTGTGACGAAACTTTGCATGTACAATGACATGAGGTCTATCTATGTCTGCAATTAGTTTATATGGTTCTAGTTTATAAAACGAACGAAATACAGCAAAAACTAGTTTTGCTAGTTTTTGTTTGTAGTTTTTTGTTGGAGTCGGGACCAAACCACTGGATTGAGCTTCATAAACCGAAAGTCCTGTCTACGGAACGTCATTTCTACAGTAGAAAAATACGTGAAGCCGTTGAAATCAGAAAACATCGTAATTTCAACCGGGACGACGGTTTTAAGATTTCATCTTCGTGGAATCCTATCATAAGTAAATGCCAGCGTCCAAAAACATCGTCCGTTATATCACCGGATATTATTAGTGTTGTGTGTCGGCCGGGTGACAAACGGGTTAATAATAATGCGGGTAGTTCGGAAAACCCGCGCAGCAAGAAGATGTTGATACCCGCTCAAGCCAGTTGTCCCGTGACCATGGATGTTGTAACACATCCGAAACGTCGGGAGACCTCAGTGAGGTAAATAAAATAAGTTAATTATACGCGATTAAGTCCCGTTTAGTATAAATAATGAGTGAGAATCGTGAGTTTAAATCAATATAAAAACTAGTTTTGTATGAAAAACTTAAATTCGCTGTATTTTTTTACTATGGTGTCTGAAGCTACATAAACTAATTACAGACCTGGATATACCTCACACACTTTACGGTCGAAGTTGTAGACGATTATGTATACCTAGGACAGACTGTCCAGTTAGGTAGGTCCAACTTTGAGAAAGAGGTCAATCGTCGAATCCGACTCGGCTGGACAGCATTCGGGAGGCTACGGCACATCTTTTCGTCCAATATTCCGCAGTGTCTCAAGACGAGAGTCTTTGACCAGTGTGTGTTGCCAGTGATGACGTATGGCACGGAAACCTGGTCGCTTACTATGGGCCTCATAAGAAGGCTCAAAGTCACCCAAAGGGCAATGGAGAGGGCTATGTTGGGAATTTCTCTGCGCGATCGCATCAGAAATGAGGCTATCCGCACCAGAACCAAGGTAACCGATATAGCCCTCCGAATCGCTAAACTTAAGTGGCAGTGGGCGGGGCACATTGCACGTAGAACCGATGGCCGTTGGGGCGGAAAGGTTCTTGAGTGGCGACCACGTACCGGAAGGCGCAGCGTGGGTAGGCCCCCCGCAAGGTGGACTGATGACCTGGTAAAGGTCGCGGGAGTCCGCTGGATGCGGTTGGCGCAGGACCGGTCATTGTGGCACTCTTTGGGGGAGGCCTATGTCCAGCAGTGGACGTCTTTCGGCTGATACGATGATGATGATATACCTACCTCTTGTCATTGTACATGCAGTTTCGTTACAATCCAAGACGTAGTTTTAAAATGAGAGCGTAACTACGTTTGTATGGAGAATCGAGCTTACTGCGGACTCTTAAAAGGGGAAATTGTCCGGTAAGGTGCAAAATTCGCATTCTCATACTTGACCATCACATTTAAACAAGTAGGTACGTACTATATACGTCATTGAGGAGTTGAATAATTGATCTGCGGCGCTACCACGAAAATCGAGGGACCGTGCGCGACGACAGCGCCACGTGCCAGGTGGCCATTATGGACAATATTGTCACAGCTGTCAAGCGAGATGTAAATATTATGAAAAAAAAAATGAAATCCAGTGTTATTTTACTATATTAGACAATTGGGGACGATGGTATTCAATAACATTAAAATTGTTGTTTTCGATGAGAAATGAGCCTACTGGTGACTAAAACGGGGTTTCGTGCTATCACCCACGAAATCATTTTCCAACCGGAGACACTTAATAAAGCTAAGAAATTGGTGCTAGCTGCCAGCTAGTAGTACTGAGTAGCTGGGCATGTCCTTGAGGTTGGAGACTTTCGCCAAGGAGACATGACCTGTATTATCAAAGCCCGATTGGTTCGCCAAACTTCTGTCACGGCATGCCCTCCCAACTCGAACAACGTATAATTGTTACAAAAAAGAACTCATAGATGGCGACACAGGTACCGAGCTAAACATTTGAACCAGTAATCGTGAAGATAGAATGATTTTTACACCTTAATAAATTCATCGTACCTTAATTATATCGCAAACATCCTTCCGTACATAAAATAAAGGTAAATTGTATAAGTTTAGTAAATGCAATAAAATTGGTACTAAATCCATGTAACTCGTACATACGTGTGAGATAAGTAAGTTTGCTACATGTATTATTGGGTACTGTCACTAGATGGCGCCATCACTGGTCGCGAAAGTTCTATGGAACCACAGGCTCCAAGCGTTTGGTTATGTATAATTTTGTGTTGTGTAATATTGTCTCGAAAATACTACTTTTATATCAAAAAAATCAAAAATACTCTATTTGTTGCCCGGGAAGTCAATGCCATCTGGTGATATCTCAATGTATTACTAAAACTATCAGGTAGGCTGACAGCGTCATAGCGGTGGTAGCTCGGATACTGCATCTACTGGTGTAGCTACGGGACTAAAATTGTATACAGAATTGCCTACATTAGGACGGTACGCTTTTGCTCTATGAGATTGGGTATCTGGTGGTCACGGCAACGGCGTAGGTACAAGACAACTTTGTTTGTAAGCAGATTTTTATGTTTCAATGCCGTTCAATATAGCTTATTCTGTGTTTAACAAATCAATTTACTTACAGGTAAACACCAATTGTCATGTTGAGAGTGTATCGTGCGACTGTGTTTATAATAAGTGGGAAATGCGGAGTGGAAAAATTGTCTTACGGCAATTATCCACTTATTTCTTTGGTCTCGTTTCCACCACGGTCTTGGAAATTAGTAAAATTTACAGTCGCTATTCTTCTTGGTGTTATTACAATTCACAATAACACATCTTACTAGATCAGATATTAAATTTATCTCAAAAACGATTAGAAAATATTTAATGCAATATGGATTTGACAGCTCAAGTCAGCGACAAAAATGTAAATGTTAGCCGTAGCGAGCGCTGTGATCGTTTAGGCTACTCCCTCCACCCGCTTTGCACCCTGCCATAACTCGAACTGAGGGGCTACCGCGAAGTGAAAACGAACTTCGTTCGAGTATCTCCCTCTCTGTAGCTCGAACTAGCAAGTGCAACAGAGAGGGAGATACACTAACGAAATTCGTTTTCGTTTCGCGGTAGGGCCTCTGGCTTACACACGACAATCTGTTGACGGACATGCGAAAGCAATTTTCATATCGCGAGCTCAACTAATGGCCCATAGGTGAATTCGGCCGTTTGGCTCGGACTTGCCGCGCGCGTTTGCCTAACGCGTGTCCACACCGACCGAGCTCACCGAGCGCATGCGGCCGAGGATTCGGACGGCTCGCCCGAGCCATTCCAAACGCTCGCCCGAACGGCTCGTCCGGTGTTGATCCGCCTAAATATATTTTTGAAGTGAAAACTTCTTTAGCGGCGCTGAGCACTTTTTGGAATGGGGAAAAATTGTTAAATACGCGACAGAGTTTTGTGACGTCAGATGTGAAGGAGGTCACTTTTTGCTGCTAGCCGATTCGACTTCATTCAAAACTGAACGCTATTAGTATAAAGCCGTTAAACACTTTTTGCAATAGCATATTCTGCAAATAAATTTGTAATAATACCAACGCGTCCTTCACCGTTTTGCTATTGAGAAAATTCGAATAGTTCGAATTTGGGCGTTATTCCTAAAGAGATAAGGCTTAGAAAAATATTTACCAACGGCAAAAACAAATTGATATTTTGGTCGCCACCGCCGTCTGCCGTTCTTGCAAATTCGAATAGTTCGAATTTAGACGTTATTCCTAAAGAGATGAAGCTTTGAAAAATATTTGGCAATGGCAAAAACAAATTGGTATTGTGTTTGACCTGATCGCAAAACTGTTACAATGTTATTGAGTTTTTTTCTAATTCAATAATTTTGAAACGCCGGGACCGATATAGTATAACTGCGGCTATTCTATGGAGTCATCCAGATTTTTTGCTTCTATTACAGGCCACACCCGGTTTACCAGACTAGCTCCAAGTCCCGGGTTGTAAATGTCAGTTCTGAATTATTATAGTTCTATTTCTAATGAGGGGTTCTAATACAAGTTCAGCTAATATAAGTACCTACTTAGAGGCGGTATTTGCGTTCCTGTTCACTTTGGTCTCTAGTAAAATATTGCAGTCTTGCTCAATCGATGAAGCAAAAACTGCGTAACACCATGTAGTCGAGCATGTAGATCATGCGCGCGAGCGTGCGGTAGGATCAACACATCCAAGCCAAGAGTGAACCGCTGGCAGGCGCCTGGTAGCACTTTCACTGCAGGAACCCGCCTTGCAGGCGCCTACGACGCCGTTGTCGCTTTCTGCTACATACAAGGAAAACCACGGGATCGGCGTAGCGATTCTTGGCAGTTTTTGTGCTAATAGTCGGAATCCTGGCAGTGAGTGTAAACGAAAAATAAAATGTACAACAAAGAGTATTTATACCTACTAGGCAAAGTATATATTTCACAAACTATCTGTCAAACAGACAAAGGCGAGCTGAATTAAATACTCCGAAATAAATAAAAAATCAGTGCCTATATTTAAACATGTGGTATGTCAAGTTGGCTATAGTTATTGCTAACTCTGTAGGCACCTACATAGAGTTTACTCACCCCGCGGTGGGAGTAGATCATGCTCTATTGGTTCCAGTGGCCATTACCTCGGTTTACATTTTCATAGGAACCCAACTGATTGCCAGCATGTTCAAGCATCAACCATCTCACTTTTTCCAATGTTACTCCTTAATCGTCTGTATGTTTATCGAAATTGGGATTTTTATTTTTATGTTCTATGAGTACCAAGTTCAATTATCAGGAAAAGTACGTAATGAAAGTGGAAAAGTAATTGTTTATTTATTATCAACAGTTTTGATAATCCTACTTTTGTTTGTGGAACTGTTTGTGGTGTTGATGAACATCTTCATGGAGTATGCGAGAGGTTCACGGGGTGGTGATTCCGGAAGATCGCATTTCAGTTTTCGTACAGCTGTAAGAAACATTTTAGGCGACTGTGCTGGCTAGTTCTGATTGATTTATTTAACGTTATTATCTATGATTATATAAAAAAAAAATTAAAAGAATTTTAATGACTTCATTATTTCATTACACTCAAGTAATGTTAAGAGAACTTGTAAACGGTAGGATACAATTTCCGTTAACCTCTCCTTAGAAGTTTTTATGGCATAAAATAAATCAATATAACAAATATAATTTTAAATGCCTGACTTGACAAAAGGAGGAAGAATATAAAGAAAAATACAATTTATATAATTTACAAATATGTATTGTTTATTTACCTATTTAGTCTAAATTAAAAAACCCTTAAAATATACAGGAAGTGAAAACTGTTTGGACATTTCTGGAAAAGTATTAATATAACATCATTATTTCACCCGTAACATTATTTCAAAATGGGTACAGTTGACCGAGTTGATGTCAAAGATATGTTTACACTTTTGCACCTTACTCCATTGTAGTTAAGACAAAAAATTCAAAGCTCTTTGACTTTGACTGTACATTGTAGTCATTCCAAGGTAAACATACACATTGAAATTAAGGAACTCATATTGATCTTCAATATAAAAGTCAAAATTAGCTTTAGGGTCATATTTAATGTTGCCTGTGTAAAACTCATAATTGCCTTAGCATTTCTGGATGTACCACAATACACATGTTTGAAGCAGTTACTTTAAATTTTGAATAGCTGGGTACACACTCGGCACATTCACTGCTCAATGAGACTTTAGTGACTCAGCATGTCCACAGTGAGCCAGCAGCCTTGTTGAGGCCGGCCAGTGCTGTAAATGCTTGCCCAGTGTGTACCCAGGTAATCAAATAGCAGTCATACTGATTTAAATCACAATGTTCTCAAAAATTCAGTGAATGCTGTCATACACAGAATGAAACAACAGATGACTTACATGTATAACACATAGCATCCAATATATTATCATGTTCTAATTGAAGTTGATATTGATTGAAACAGGTTTAATTTTTGAAGATTGTTGTTAGAGTTGGATGTCTATATCAACAAATAGGGAAAACAGAACAAAATGTGATTTCTGGTTGTTTTATAATCACTGTCCATCACTAATTTTAAACTGTCACTGCTGCTTCATAGGCGGACCATTCATTAACGGTGGTCGCATCTGTCCCATGTGACCCATAGGACCCATAGGGCCCATGCCCATCATCATGGGAGGTCTCATACCCATCATAGGCGGCATAGGGCCGTGCGGCCCCATCATCATGTGTGGGGCCATCGGGCCTCCGGGACCCATGGACGGCGGCTGCATCATGCCGGGGGGCCCGCCGGGCGTGGGCACGGGCGGCCGCGGCCCGCCCGGACCCATCACTGACGGATCCCATGGCGGTGGAATAGCAGCACCCTTACCGCCGAACGGATTTTGCGCAATTTTCCCAGCTTTAAATGCAGCCGTCGTAGCATCTATGAGATGTTGAGCTTGCTCCTCCATCCATTTTTGATAGTAAAACTTCACGTTGTCCTTATGCTTTCGGCCAGTGCAGTGTGTTTTCCTCACGCTGGGGGAATCGTGAGTTAGATATGTATCACAATAGTCGCAGTAATACTTTGGCATCTTGAAGTACACTAGAACTTTCTATACTCCGCCAACGCCAAACAATCAAAATGCAACCAAAAATTAAACTGGTTGAAAGAACGCTTGCAACAAGCTCGCAAAACACGCACGAATGTCAGTTTGACAGATTCAGTATTGCCATTTACAAATTACAATATAGCGAGCTTTGGCAAGTTCCAAACGTAACTTTAAGGGTATGCGCGCACGGGCAACTTAGTCGCAAGGCGCCGTGATGCGCGCACGAGAGCGAAAACATTTTTTCGCTACTTCAGAATTTTCATTCACGTCCGAGTATTCTTTTAATGTTTTATTGTATAGTAGTGGTCTCCCTTCCACTTCTTCAATTAGCCTACTATTGTCGATATCATCTTCTACGACCGGCATTTTGCTTTGTATTGAATACGTGCGCATATCCGTACACGTACCCGTACAAGTGCTCCACAGATTACTACAAGTGCTCGCTGCGGCGGTCGGTTGGCAACTGGCCGGCCGGTAGAGCTGGGCGTTTTTTCCCGTAAGCGTTTTCAAAAACGGTTTCTCGTACAATAACGGAATAACAGTTTGTGGCTAGAAACACAAACTGTTTTTATAAAAACGATCGAACAGTCACAGGCAACGGTTGCAATGCAAAACGTGAAAACGTAACTCGAACACTGTAAACTGTTTCATCCGTTTTTTCGTTTCACTTCGTTTGGCGACAAACTGTTTTTATAAAAACGATCGAACAGTCACACGCAACGGTTGCAATGCAAAACGTGAAACGTAACTCGAACACTGTAAACTGTTTCATCCGTTTTTTCGTTTCACTTCGTTTGGCGACCGGCGACGGCGCCAACGCACGGAGAAACTAGTTATTTTTGAAACTGTTTTTCAAAACAGTTTTGTGAGAGAAAAAAACGGTCACGTTTCGTTTCACGGAAAAGTCGAAACGACCCAGCTCTACCGGCCGGCGACTTAGGCTGGAAACAGTGCTCGACCGACGTCAGCGCGTATGGTCGGTCGCGCGGGTTTTACTATGGCCGCATACGCGCTGACGGTGAGCATCGGTCTGAACGCACAGTATGCTTCTACAGCGATAGCTACTGCTGACCGAGCATACGCGCTGACCGTCGGTCCAGCACTGTTTCCAGCCTTAGGCTGGAAACAGAGGGGCTACCGCGAAGTGAAAACGAACTTCGTTCGAGTATCTCCCTCTCTGTAGCTCGAACTAGCAAGTGCAACAGAGAGAGAGATACACTAACGAAGTTCGTTTTCGTTTCGCGGTAGCCCCTCAGTGCTCGACCGACGTCAGCGCGTATGGTCGGTCGCGTGTGTTTTACTATGGCCGCATACGCGCTGAAGGTGAGCATCGCTCTGAACGCACAGTATGCTTTCTACAGCGATAGCTACGCCCGACCGAGCATACGCGCTGACCGTCGGTCGAGCACTGTTTCCAGCCTTATTTGTTGCACACTAGCATTAAAACCAATAGGGAAGGAGACAGTTGCGTCGCGGGCTTGTCTCCGAACCCGCGAACAAAAAAGTCTCCCGGGAGTCGCGTCGCTACGTGTGCGCACTTCCATACTAACCCATAGACTTGATGTGAGAGACAAAATAGTCGCGGAGACAAAAGTTGCTCGTGCGCGCATATCCTTAGGTCTTCAGGCTCTACCGGTCATTCTTTTTCCGTACGTATATAACATTGTACAAAATTGCATACATTTAAAATAAATCAATAAATATTTAAGTGATTTACGATATCATGAACCCTGTATCAGTATTATTATCATATTTTTTATCATCGCTCAGACGGCCGCGACATACCCTCGATTTTTCTCGCACTACACCTCTTGTTCTAAGTGTTCTAATAAGAAAGAGACGGATAGTGAGAGAAAAATCGAGAGCTCGCGCGCCGTTTTGTGAATCTTGTGATAGCCGTGTAGATGCACAATTAGGATCTTAGGCTGTTTAAGCCACACAGTCTGCCGCTTGATTATAATCGTAGTGACCATTAGAAATACGCTATGATGTTTGAAATATTTCACCGCGCCGCGAGTTGGAATATAGAAAAGTAAAGTACTCTACTCTGTGAGTGTCAAGTGAAGTCTGCCCGCACGTGTGACTGGTGTGCTCGATTGATTCGATTTGATTGGTTTTTTTTTTTGCATTGCATGCATTATTGAATTTACTGTAACGGGAACGGGAGCACGTTTCATTCTTAGATCTCATAGAGTTTCCACGTTATCAAATGATTTAATGTGAACATCATTATGTCGGATATGAAATATATTTTAGTCACCGGAGGAGTGATAAGTGGCGTAGGGAAAGGTGTAATCGCAAGTTCTTTCGGTACAATTTTGAAAAGCTGCGGCATTGATGTGACTTCTATTAAAATTGATCCGTATATTAACATCGACGCAGGCACTTTCTCTCCATACGAGCATGGTAAGTGGGTCCTTATAACCTGTACTAGCGTCGCGGAAGCTTTCCATAAAAACTGCGCTGCATCGTAGCACGTCTATTTTTGTTTTGTAGGTGAAGTTTACGTATTGGATGACGGCGGGGAGGTGGACCTTGATCTTGGCAACTACGAGCGCTTCTTGGACATCACCTTGCATAGGGACAACAACATAACGACCGGGAAGATCTACCAGCAGGTGATCGAACGCGAACGTCGCGGCGACTATCTCGGCAAGACTGTGCAGGGTATGCATACTTAATTCTAAAATAATTAGATTTAAACAAAATAATATTTTTTCTGATTTCCAAGTCGGTTAAGGTTACAATAATTACAAGGTTGAGATAGTTTTATTATACCACTTCAAAGTAAAAAGAGTACTTTAACAAAATTAGGCATTCCATTTTATAAATAATAATAAAATAGGTACTAAATGTCACTAAAGTAAGAAGTTTAATTTTTTTTTTGTAATATATGTATAAATGGGCATTTTAACTTGTAAATAAATTTATTCATACATTGAATTATAGTAATTTTTCACACATTTATTATTTATTTATATATCAGTTTGGAAAAGTAATGGACAAAATTACTAATCCCCACAGTGATACCCCATATAACTGATGCTATACAAGAATGGGTGCAACGGGTTGCACACATCCCGGTGACAGCTGAGAACACTCCTCCAAGAGTCTGCATTGTGGAACTCGGTGGCACAATAGGTGACATTGAGGGCATGTCATTTGTGGAAGCCTTCAGGCAATTTCAGTTCCGAGTCAAGAGGGAAAACTTCTGCTGTGCTCATGTGTCCCTAATACCGATGGTGAGTGCAATCATTTGAATTTTTGCTTGTAAATCATGCGTTTGTGAGGACTATTTTCTTGATGTTACTAATAGTCAAGCTATAAACTATACTTGCGTAGATTGAGAATGGCACATCCTCGTGAAATATTGTGATAAATATCATTGTAATAGTTACAAATGTCACAGCTTTCATTTCAAGTAGATGTGATGTTATTTAACACTTGAGTCGCATCTAAAAGTCACTTTTTAAAAAACACCATTTTCTCATTTTATGTATTTCACATGGATACTCCACTGTTTTGCCACTGCTCTAAATCATTCTCTTAGCTTAACCATGATAATTGATAAGTCATGACATGAGAAACGAAAGCTAAGAAATGCAAGGTATAGGCCAAGACAGACTGTGTCCACAATAAGTTGTGGCTGTATGGTGGGTTCACGCAAAGTCGTACCGTACCTTTAATCCATCTCATATTATTATTTTCCATGTACATTAATAAACATGTGTACCGAAATATTTGGCTAGTTGGTCTGTTACTAACTTTAGGCACTGGTCCCACCACCGGCGAGTAGCGAGTACTCTCATAGTAATGCTTAATCGCTTGAGCAAGTAGCACATAGTAACACTCGCTTACTCACCGGCGGTGGGACCAGTACCATATGATGCTGACTGTATGGTTGAGCCCCCCCTTGCATACAAACTTCTATGCAGAGGGGTCATATTTCTCTGCCGCTGATTGTAACATTGATGGAGTACTCACCATGTCAGCGAGCCTATGGTCTCATGAAATTATAAGCCATTCCAAGCATGTCCCTAATAATCAACTTACATATAATGCATAGTAAAGCTTTAGACGAGCTAATAGTCTATGATTATTTTGTTATTTTCCCAGACACGACCATTCGCTGCTTTTGGACAACAAGTACAGTTAAATGTTTGGCATGCATATGCACTTATTTGTTCTGCATTTAGATATTGCACAAGTTATAGATTATTTACGAATTTTTGGTGCCAAGTAAATAAACCTGGTTTAGTGTAGGTTAGTGCTACATAATTGTTGGTATGTATGTTTTTATGTAAGTATTAGTAATTATTATAAATACCGGTCTATATTGGCTGTATGTATCCAATGTATGTATTGTTCGCAGAATCTTGTTAGCTAAAACATATTTTAAACTTAATGAATGTAAATGAAAAGGTTGGGTTTTTAACGGAAATCATTGCGGGATAATACAATGTCTAGTCCAATTATGAATGGTGGAAGTAGTAACGTAGGCAATCTAATTAGGACCGATGAAAAACTAACAATAGATTTACTGTAATTAAATAATTGTTGCAAAAGTTCACCAGGAATAAAGATCTCTTTGTTTTCAAAAACATTTATGCCTAATCTAAATATGTTTGTGTTCATTATGCACATTCATAAATTGAAAACATTTATATATTATACAACACTGCACAATGTAATGGTATGTTCATTGTAATATATCATTGCGTGCATTTATAAGTTATTATGCTAACACTTATAAGTTGCTTTTCGTCTGCTCACGCTCAACAGTTGGGCTCATGTCTTGTAAATATTGATAAATCGTAACATTCGTAACATCACTATTTAAATTACGAGAAACGATTTTTAAGAATATAGGTAAATAGAATCTGCACAACTTAAGGCTTTTTTTGCAAATTTTGTAGATGCCATTTCTTTTGTTTGTATTACGTCATATAAAGAGCAAGAACTTTTAAGAACTTAAAGCTATATGATTTTGTCTGATTGATTGAAATTAATTTTATTTTGCATTCTAGTGGTAGAAAGGAATACTTTTTTAATGTTTTATTATCTTTTATAGCCAAAATCAACAGGCGAGCCGAAAACAAAGCCGACACAGTCATCAGTGCGAGAGCTTCGAGGTTTAGGCTTGTCGCCTGACCTGATATTATGTCGGTCAGAGAAACCCATCAACCACACGGTGAAGGAGAAAATTTCTAACTTCTGCCATGTTGCACCAGAACAGGTGAGAATTAAAATATTTTAGTTACAATAATGAATTTTTAACCTCAGTTGAAGACAACAGAAAATATAATATGGCTGATGACTTGCCATAGACAACCTACTTAATTTGGACGGGTAATGGTTTGTGTGCCACAACTTCATACTAAATCAGTTGTGGCAAATAAAAAAAAGTGGAAGTTGTCAGAGGACAAGGAATGATATTTCCCTTTCTGTCACACTTATCGAGATTTGTATGCTACCAGCTCGCTCGCACGTGGTATTATTATTACCATAGCTTGTCCTGAGTATTAAAGGTTCATGTACCCAATACTGGTGACGCACATATGGGTCATGTTTGATCCTACCAAATGAAATATGACGACTGGTTAGAACGAGACAAAAAGAAGCCTATGTCACTTTCCGTCCCTCCGTTTTGCCATGAAAGACGGACAAACAAACACATACACTTTCCCATTTTTAATATTAGTATGGATAGAGCTTACAAATTAATTTACACTTAGAATTATAAATTAATATAATTATTATATGCATATAATCAATGTTTGAAAGATCTAATAATAATTTATACAATGTGCATATTTTTTTAATTAATCTATTTATAATGAAAAATTTTATCTCCTATTGGTTTCCGAGTTCATTTCTAAACAACATTTTCTGCTTTCGAGGTCTAGTGAATCAGCTTGTATTTGAGATCTTGGTTTTCCGTTAATGAAAGAATATCATCCGCATAACGGAGGTGCTGAAAACGCTCTCCATTGATTTTTATAGCTTGGTTTGACCATTGAAGTGTTATGAAGATATCCTCTAAGAGAGAGAGAGCCGTGACTAAATTGGGCGATACCACCTTGACTTATAGACCGTGGGCCCACTCCCAATACACTACGACACATGGCAACATCACAAGATGCTAACTTTGGCACCGTCTGCCAAGTACTTCCGGCCTTTTCAGGACTGGCAGACTTGGGTTTTCTCTCTCTACGATTAAAGGGCTAAATTATGCCACATGTCTCCTACTGTCGTCAATATACCTCCCCATACAAATTTGGACCGATAATGAAGGATTTTCAAACAGTCGGCCAATTTTTTTTTTATTAATATTTTGTGTGTGCCCTTGCTCAGCACAACTTTCTCGACCTGCTGGCATGCATTTTATTATGTTGTCATGTGACGTAAGTGTATAGGTACGCCATGTTTGACCTCAAACTCTTTCTTTGTAATTTTGCAAACACCTTGCTTTTTTATATATTTCTCTAATTACGTTAATGTATTTGATTGTGGCGAGCCTTATTATTATAACCTTTATTAACAGAAGGTATAGTATAAATTATAGTATAATAGTTTTGGTGTAAATGTGCCTTCAGCTTGGCATTTGGCAAAGCTCTCCTCCAGTGATGTCGGTCTTAGCTATTATTTATTATTATGTAACTTTGTCTAGGTTATCTGTGTCCACGACCTGACGTCAGTGTACCACGTACCCTTGCTGATGGAAGCTCAGGGGGTTGTTCAATACCTGAATGAGAGGCTGCAACTCAATATTTCCATGCCAAGGCCGGGAAGGTGCGTAAATTGGGGAAAATAATCTTATAAATCTTATAATAGTGCTAATTTGAATATAATATTGTGCCATGAAAATATCAATTTCACAAGCTTTTGGCTTCGTCCGCGCGGAACTCGTTTATATCGTAGCTCCAATATATCGCCCTCCACTTCACACCCTTAGGGGATGATTTATGGGGTAAAATCTATCGCGGCACCAAATTGCATCCCAATCGGTTCAGCGGTTTGCGGTTTAAGGTATTAGTATGGTGGACTTTAATGTTACGCGATCTTCTCAATACATTTGATCTTCGGTAAAGTTATAAATAGGATGTAGCTGGCACCAACACCTTAAATCAAGACTACGACCTTCTCAAGACTGAAACCAGCAAAGAACAGGGAACGTGGTGTCACAGCCCTCAAATTGTGTTCAGATAAAACCATGATTGTCTAGTGAAATTGCTGTTTTCACGGCTCGATTTTACCTACAATACTCAATAGCTAGTATTGTATTCATTAATTAGCCTTGTTATCTATTTAGGCTTCTAGGTAGATAACATTATTGAATGTAAATCATTTGACAGCAGGCAACTGAGCTGCAGATTACTAACCTACATATTCCCAATAGGTTAACAGCATATTATCTTTCGACCTCAATGTCTTTTTTTTTTTTAGATTTATGCAGAAGTGGCGCAATCTTGCCAAACGTGTAGACAATCTACGGAAAGAGGTCAACATTGCTCTAGTGGGTAAATATACTAAACTAGAAGACAGCTATGCTAGTGTGACCAAGGCTTTACAACATGCCTGCATTGCCGCCAGTAGCAAATTGAACCTTACGTATATTGAAGCTGTATCTTTGGAAAGGCAAACGAAAATTGATGACCCCGTCAGCTATCACAAGGCATGGCAGGATCTATGCAAAAGCGAGTAAGTAAAACTTTTTTTTTATAAAAGACTGTCCAACAACTGACCCTAGTCTCACCACTAACCTGATGGTAAGCGACGACAGAGCCTAAGATGAAGCTTACTAGTTCAGTAATAGCCTATTCACTCTTGTATAGAAGGCACCTAGATCGTAGTTCTCAGGCAATACAGATGAAGGGAGCAAATTCCATCATCATTTGGTCATTTTCATTTGGTCGAAAACAAGGTAATTTCAAGCCTATTTCGCGATCGATAATCGCCCGTATAATAAATAATGTCTAATTTTCCTCGCAAGTGTGACAATAGGTAATGTTAAAATAGGCGATAAAAAATACTTTTATCGGGGTTACTAGCTCTCGTTAGTATTTTGTTCCTTATCAACTGGTAGCATTTAAAAGGTCTGAAAGGTATTGAGTTGGTGATTATGTCTTTCGTTACGGATTATATTTAATTGTTGTAACTGTTAAAGTCGTCAAATGATGCGATATCAAATACGTACAGTCAAAGGCACCAATATGTATACACCACAAAGTCTCAAAAATATGAAGGCAGACCTTATTTCTGCAACAATAAGGTTGTAGTATACATATTTATGAAACTTTGAGTGAATACATATTGGTGCCCTTCACTGTACCTATTGTTACAGGGATACGATCTTGACAAAATAAATTGATCAAAGGCATGGACAAATCTTTGGGGGAGGCCCATGTCCAGCAGTGGACTTCTTTCGGCTAATATGATGATGATGATGGACAAATAAATCAAGAGTATTGCCAATGTCTGTGTAAAGACTATTCAGTAGCTGTGTGACTATAGAGAAATCCCTATACCACTAATTTCGCATAGCACTCGGATCTCTGGTAACACAGTGCTGCCTTTACACGACTCAGATCGAATCCAGACTATTTACAAATATTGGCGGTCTTCTTGATTTATTTGTCCATGACCAAAGACTAAAAATCTTATTTTTTTCAGACCAAGAAAATTATCATTGACATTTTTATTTTTCTTTTACAGCGGCGTCATAGTTCCCGGAGGTTTCGGCCAGCGAGGCATGGAAGGCAAAATCGAAGCCTGCCAATGGTGTCGTGAAACCCAAAAACCTTTCCTAGGCATCTGTCTCGGGCTGCAAGCGTCCGTGATAGAGTTCGCCAGGAATGTCCTAGGATTAAAAGGAGCTAATAGTACCGAAGTTAACCCGCAGTGCGAGGATAAGCTGGTGATTGACATGCCTGAACATCATCCGGGTAACATGGGCGGCACTATGAGGTTGGGCAAGAGGAAAACTTACTTGGAGCCTGGTTTAATTAGTAAGTATTCCTTTGTTATCTTCTAGTCTTGAATGGGAGTCCTTTAGGTTCTCTTAAAGAGACAAGAGACTTCTATTTCTTCTGTGTGGGCAACCATATAAAGAACCATATAATGGATCGATGGGTTCAGGTTCCTCCAAGTCGCAAAAGTCCATAGGTTACTGGTATCTGTTTATCATGAGGCAGGCCGTTTGCTTATTAGCCACAATCGCAGTTAAGAAATGCACGAATTAACAATAAGTGACACAGTGCCAGCGGAACAAGAAAAAACCAAACTTTCCCATCTCAAAAAGAAAGTAGAAGTAGTAGTAAGAATTTATGTTTGTTTTATGTGTGTATGCGTTTATCATTGTCATACTCATGATGTATGTACAAAAAGCTTGTAATTTAATTAGTAATTTTGATGATTATTTGGCCACCTACTAGTAAAATATCTGCTACTATTTCTCCACCACCCATAGGTCTGGAAGACTCTTTAGCGATAAGACCGTCTGTTGTTTACCTCTACTTGTTATTTGTTGGTTGTTCTGTACTGTTGTCATAAATGGAGGTGTGCAATAAAGAGCATTTGTATTGTATTGTAATAGTTGCAGTAAACGGGGTACACTACATAAATACGAAAAACGAAATTCCGATTGTCGGAATCACGAATTTCATAATACCGATTTTCATAATTCCGAATGTTTTACAACTCCGAATATAACTATTCCGATTCTTCATAAATCCGATTTTTATAAATCCGAAATTTCAAAAGGTCTATCGGTTACAATTCCGATTATCAAAATTCCGAATTTCTATACCCCGAATAATAAGAAGTCCGACTGAATAATAATCCGAAATATCAAAAATACGAATCCCGAACCCGATTATTAAAATACCGATTTTCAAAAATCCGAATATCATTACACCGACCAATTATAAATCCGACTAATCAAAAATCCGAAAAATCTGAATTACGAATTCTTGGACATAAATTGGTTGCTCATAAAATAATTTAACTATACTGTACAAACGCATAAACTGCAAAACGCATAATCCTATGTTTTTCTTAGTAGTAACTGAAGATCTCGAATCAGAAGCAAGTAAGTTACAAAGGTCTCTTTTATGTTGGGCCACAGTAGGTATAGTAAAGGACGGCCCATATAAAAGTTTACAAACAAGTTTTAATAGCAAGTTTTTCCTCTCTTTTATAAAAAAAAAAACCTCGAAGACGAAAGCGGGAGCCAAGCTCCCGCTTTTGTCTTCTAACCTATCCGCGATCCGAGTCGGTTTTGCCACTAAGTTACTCCCTGTTCCCTACTGCCTACGTGAAAACTTGAACTTTATACACCATGCTTATGAACACTAAAAAGTAAATTCTAAGCAATAAGTAAGTGAGGTTTCATAGAACCGACTTTTGACCGATGAGGGGCCGCGATGCCGAGGGAATAAAAAAACAGTCGGTTCTGGCGCTTCGCCGGCCGCTACCGCGGCACGCTCGCTTCGCTCGCTCGGCTCGCGCGCTGTAGCGTCACAGTTAAGCCTAACACTCCTCCTCGCTTCGCTCGTCGTCGCACCTACCTGGACTCTGTGAAATGTTTTTTTACGGTTTTTTTTTTGTTTTAACATTATTCGTTTAATAGTTGTTAGGCCTAGTGAAAGATTTGACAAATTGTCAGTATGCCAAAAGTATTGAGTCATTACAATAATCGGCTTTATAATAATTCTGCCAAATGAAACGTTGTCATACAAAAATTTGCTATTAGTTGGTTGTCAAAGTGAACCATCGGCGAAATGTTGGTTGGCAAAAGAAATTCGAACAAATAAAGTTCGGGGAAAAGGCAGAACACCCGTAATTTTCGGATTTTTTATTCCCCGTGTATGTCCCGTGATGGGAACACCCAAATACTCCGAAATATTATATTCCGAATTTGCTAATTCCGATTTTCAAAACTCCGAATTTCATAATTCCTAAGAGATAAAATTCCGATTATTAAAAACTCGAAGTTCATTATCCCGAATATTAGATTTCCGAATTAGCAATGAAATTTCGGAAAATTGATAATCGGAATACTGTTTTTCGGGCCAATGACATTTCGCGCTTTTGATTGTTCGGAGTTATAAAAATCGGATAAACAAACTATCGAGATTTTGTAATTCGGCAAATTAAAATTCGTGTTTTTGAGTAATCGAAATTATAAGTCTTAGGAATTATGAAATTCGTAGTTTTGAAAATCGGAATTAGCAAATTCGGAATAAAATATTTCGGAGTATTTGGGTGTTCCCGCAGTAAACATCAGACATGTTTACACTGTATACATATTTAGTCCAGGCAATGAACTGACAACTTGTATGGAAAAAATGTTAATTTTGGAAATAATTTATATAATAATATTTGCTCAATAATATTCAAGATAAATCGTACAAAAAAAGATAATGCATGCTCCATTTAAATCTATACTTCCGGGTGGAAAGTTTGTCGGATTCTTGACTAAATCATCTTAGAATAACATTTTCAAATGAAATCAACAAAAAAAACGCTATTATAAATTAATGTTTTTCAAAACCGTATTTTGCCTGGAGTAATTGTCCCAGTTTAGTCTAAACCATTTGTCTGAATAACAGGTCAATTGTACAAACGGGACGTGATCGAGGAGCGTCACAGACACCGGTACGAGGTGAACCCGGAGTACATAGAGCGGCTGGAGGCGGGCGGGCTCCGCTTCGTGGGCAAGGACGAGAGCAAGACCCGTATGGAGGTGGCGATGGTGGAGAACCACCCGTACTATGTGTCGGTGCAGTTCCATCCGGAGTATCTGTCGCGCCCGCTGTCACCGAGCCCGCCTTTCCTCGGGTGAGTACAGTTATTAGAATAATAGGCATGATGCCTCATGTTCAAATTGATAACGTAGTGATGCTAAATGGATAGTAAACCATCAAATTAAAGTATAAATTATAATATATAATTAAAATCATAAAAAGATATAAACCTTGAAAGTTTAGAAAAAATATGCATTTTTTTTAACTGTCCAAGAGTAAATTAAAAGCTACCAATAGAATCCTTACGCTTTTCTAGAAACAAAATTGTATGACCACTATGTACTTAAACGCAGTATTTCGCGACCGAAACAACAATTTACCTGATTTTCCATACTATGATTAGTACAAATATACAAATGTGACGTTATACTTGTATAGACACACAGTATGAAGCGTTTCGCGCTGCCGCCAGCGAGGTCAATCTTTATCTCAAATTTTTAGGTATTTATGTTCTTTAATTGTAGTTGCTCCCATACAAACATTTGTTCCTCTCCAAAAACTGGTTCGAATGACGTCACAAAAAAATCTTAGTCATCATCCCTATTGGAGGGGGGCTTGCAAAAAGACTATCCCATCTATTCGTTCGTGTGCCCCACTCGATTGCAGAAAAGGTTAATTTGTCTGTATTTTACCTGTCTTGTGTACAGTTAAGTATTTACACACATACTTATTTCGTAATAGTCAGCGTATTACCGTTAAACGGGCAAAATATATATAACTTACACCAAAATCATACACCTCTATTGCTTTAGATAGACTTTATTATGTGTACCATTAACCTTTATTGTGTGTAACCGATAAAAAGCTTTGATGACGATGACGTGTTGACTTTATGCATTCATGTTTATTCCAGGCTGATACTCGCGTCGCTCGGGAAGCTTAAGAGCTACATGTCGAAAGGATGTCGCCTGAGTCCGAGAAACCAGTCTGACGTCAGTTCAGGTGAGGGTGAGTTACACTGCCAACCTCTTTTATATACACTGTTAGAAATGCATTCGGTATTGATTTCGGGAACCCTAGGAAAATCGGCCGGACCCGTAGTATCAATCAATTAGGGTGAGGCCAGACGAGCGTAATTTGTGAGCTGTGTCGCGTAATTTCGGTCCGCCCATATATGGGCAAACTGAAATGTCCATCTCTCTCCGACATTATTCTAATGTGACAGTCTTTTTAGAAAAAGCTTTCATTGGAAATGGAATCATTTACCTTGGACGCTAGAGTTGCTATCTGAATAGACTACTTTGATGCACATATATTTACTATGATTTTATTATTTATTTATTTATTTATTGACAAATACATTTACGTGACATTACAGTAAAAACCAATGCGTCACGAAACTAAAAACAACAAATAATACTATTTAGGCGACGAAACGGCGTGGCCCCGTTGCATCGTCATCTCCGGTGTAGGATTCGGCAGGTTGCCCCGGAACCGTCGAAATACGACACCCTTCGGCCAGAAGTCGGCACATGCGATGGTCTCCTGCAGCGGCCGCGGCACGCGCACCACAAACGAGCTGAAGTGCACATAGTGGCGCGAACGCAGCTGGAACACCCTCAGCGAGAAGCCGGTCTTCTGACGAACGTACTCCACCACATCATCAGCCGTGGCGGTGTAATGCAGGCGCGATACATATAGCGCCTTGCTCGGTGTGGCATCCCGCAGACCGGAACCAACCAGTTCTGCTTCCTCGGCACCGTTGTAAAACCCTCCTTATCCACATCGGTGCGCGTGGGCTTCTCCTTTGGAGGAACCCGAACTTCACGCGCTCTTGAGGGCGCGTCTCTCCGGTCGGCTGCGACAGACGGACCAGCTACGGCATCAGCATAGCGATGACGTGATTTAGAGGGTGGGGCGGGGGGAGGCCCGGCGCGGAGGGGGCACGCGGGCCGTGCAACGGCATGCGCAGTGTCAGCAACATGCAAACTGACCGAGTCGAAACTTGACGCCCGGTCATTACTCTTGAAATTTGACCCCGCTGGTGACCGAGTTTCCGGGTTTACTATAATATATAAATCAGAATCAGAATCAAACATTGATTCGTAACACAACACAACACACAGTATTACAAGACAAAAACAAAAGAAAAAGTAAATATGTGCCGTGTCACGAAATGGGCCCAAACAGGGGCATTTCACCCAGTACTTAACAGATCCCATACATTAAAACTTGCATGTTTTAGTGTGAACGTAGCTCGACAGATGGTATAGCTATTTCTATAATTTGTACTCATTGTATTATTATTATTAAGATGAGATCCGAATTTAAAAACTTATTTTATTTATAAATAAATACATAATAAAAACACAATAAGACGTTATTGGGAAATATCATGAATTATGATAGTAATTTGGCGTTACTGGCAACCTTAGGGCATAAAGCACAGACTAGATTTGTTTACTCGAGCATTGGTCAATAGATGGCCCTAGTACAAACGACAACGCTGTTAACTGACCATCCTGTGTTTATATAGAACCTTATTACAATGCACTTAAGGTGCACCGATGGTCAGTTAGCTGTGTTGTCGATAGTACATGGAGGAAGCTGATGACTCTATCTCAGTATATGGGCCCAACTCGGCATGATGCCGTAATCAGCCTATATACCACCACTGCTGGGCACAGGCCTCCTGTTATGGATGAGAGGAAAGGGGCAGTAGTTCCCACGCTGGCCCTGTACGGGTTGGGGACTTCAACTTAAATAATCTCTACTATACCGTATTAAATTATTGACATGATAAAGTTCCTTAATATGATACTTTGACAAAATGAAAACTGGTTGTTTAAACAGTGACTAAAATGAAGTTTCATATTGATGGATATAAACATGTCAATTATTGAATACAGTAAACACTTCGGGTATTTACGAGTTAGCCCGATGGAAAAACATTGTTCGCTACATAAATATACTAATTAATGTATTATTATTATTTTCTTGCGTTTTGCTTTTATTTAACTGTACATTTTATGGGTAATGACTGTCCAATAAATAATAATTATTATTATAGAAGGAGTCTCATTTAAAAACATATATATGTATATAATATGATTATTCTATCTTTACAGATGAAGAAGACGACATATCCCTCTCCTCGCTCAGCCTTACAGAAGAAAAAACAACGATTGAAAACGGGAATACAAAGCAGGTGAACGGAGTAGCTAAGTAAGTTCAAATGTACTTAAGTTTAAGTAGTTTTTTTTCTGTTCACAAACAAGGAATCAGTTTTTTTCTAAATATTTTCATTGCTAATGAAAATTAATGTAAGCTTAACATTTTTTTTTTGTACGTTTTCTAGTCAAAATTATACAGCATAATATGGATTTTTAGTTAATTGTAACACTAAGCTCTGATAAAAAAGCATAATTAATACATGCTCCTTTGGTTACTGTTACGTATTTTAAGCGATATTTATTAGTATATTATGTTGTATAGTATTTGACACTTTCCAAAATTATAAAAATAAACTACTGAATATTATACATATGTGACGCATATGAATGAATATATATAAATGCATTTATAAAATACATATATGTTTTCCATCTACTGTTTATTTTTGGTGACAACATGAAATTTATATACATACTTAGTTTATCTCAATAAATACGTGTGACACATAGCCATATTTTAAGTTTAAGCGTATTTTTTTAAACAAATCAGATTTTTATAAAGTATAGGAATATGTCATCACAGTTTGGTTAAATTGCGCTTAAGAATCTCCTTACAACTCGTATACCTACTTATTGTACTTGTATTATTGATTCAGCCATATCCAATATAATGTCTTGTTGAAAATGCCATAAAATGTTCTATAAACTAATAGAGATTTATCTTTAACTGTGTTAATCTCCAACTCTTCAAAATGTGTAAGTCTTACCTAATATATGCGAGATTTTTGGAATGTTGCTTTGTGTCGCGACTGTGTTCATTTTAAAGTCTTCAAAATTTGTACCTAATTGCTCTGTTTCTCGGAAATGTTTCGTGTTGTTGTTACCCAATGGTCCATGCGATCAAAGATTTGTGTGAATCATTATACATATCAAGTCTTCCCTCGCTCCACAATTTCCATTGACGATTGTTACATTGTCCTATTTGGCAAAAACATCGATCAAACGATCAAACCTGTCAATACCTTTCGTCATCCAGGATTTCCCGAATAATATGTTTTAGTGTAAGCGTCTATAGAAATGACTATGTTTTTAGAGTTAAGACAACACATTGTGCATTGTAAAGTCCTGTGAAATATTTTCATTTGCTACTCAAAGATTGAAAGTAAATAGACAATTGATATCGTAAAATAACGCTAGTTCATCACATCAAACTCTTTATTGCTTGTTAGGTAAATTGAATGTTATTTTTGACTAAGTTGTGATTGTTATTTGTGATGGTGATGTTTAAAATATAAATGTTTGTGATTACATGGCTGTTGTAATGCGCTATTGAAGATGTAGGTATATAAAAATATTTCTTGAAATATATAGAGTTAGCACTGTGTGGAATGTTCTAGTGACAGAATAACATATTTTGTAACGTGGTTTGTAATGAGAATTGATACGTAAAATAAAACTTTTTAGGTAAAGAAATGAATGAATCTTTTAACTAATTTGTTGTTGTAAGATGATTTAGATGGCATGTTATTACTGAACCAGTGCAAATAATAGTACATTGTGCTACGATGTTGTCGGTAAGAGATCCTTTACGAACATTCTCGCACCTTGCACTATTGTTCTAGGTATATTAGAACTATTAGGAGCCCGACGCCGATGGTGGAGGGTATGGATGACTCGAATTGGGAGAAAATACATTTGCAAAATTAATACTAATAGTCGGGCAGAGTGCTCGAACAAACTGTCGTAAATGTGGACACGCTAGACAAAAGCACCAATTTTTTTTCAGGCACTTGTTAGTTCAATAGCTTTAAGTTTTTGATAGGAACCAACTCCTCCGTCGGCCATATTAATTTTTCATGCGGCCATTTTGAATTACAGTTAATTATTAATATCTCGAGTTCTAAGTCACTTACAATCACAAACTTGGTGTCTAGATATACATTGTTTATGCTAAGTATATGCTGAACCGCATACTTATATAACACCGCATATACATGTAAAACATCTTCGTTCTTAGAGTTGGTTTAAGTTATGTTAAAAAACCAATTAGTAACGTTATAATATTTCTATTACTTGTTATTATAGAGGCTATATAGTAATACATAATTTGCGGAAATTTCAAGTGTCCACATATTACGGTTCTAGAGATATACCGATTGTTATGGGCGGGCAAAAAATGACATAAAATTACGTTTTTTGTATGAGAGCACTGTTTAATTTTTAATTTATTTTTATTTTTATGAATGTATGTTAAAGCAGCAATATAAAAACAACTTCTGTGAAAATTTGAACAGTGTAGCTATTGCTGATACCTACGCAGACAGCCGGATGGACAGCGGAAGCTTAGGAACAGGGTTCCGTTTGATATACTTTGGGAACACGACTCTAAAAAATATCTAGTTGAATTCCTTGACCCCAAATATTTGTACAGTAAGTTTGTGATTCTACGCTATTTAGAACTCTATTTAGAAGATATTAATGATATACGTGTAATTCAAAATTGCCGCCATAAAATTAAAAATGGTTGACGGAGGATTGGTTCCTATCAAAAACTTAAAGCTATGGACCTAACAAGTACCTAAAAATATTTGGTGCTTTTGGCCAACGTGTCCACATTATCACCTGAAACTGCCCTACTATAATCACCTAAAAAATTACAAAGTGACGGTAGTCAATTAAATCGAATTTGACGTAAGGCGCGGAAGACACAAAGACCCTTCAACATGTTAATTATTGTTTTTTCAACTTAGATTTATTTATAAATCGATTTTAGAACACCATATTTGACTTAGTAATATAGCAATTGCCGTATAGTGACGGATAAAATTTAAGAGAAAAATCATTACGCTCATGAGCGTAATATAAGCTATTGTAACTCTGTGTGCCTGCGCGTTATGAAGCCCTTTACAACCAGGTGTGATGAAAAATTACATTACAATATATCAACCTATACCTATGATCATGTGAACTAGCAGAAGTGTTTTTGAAATATGCAATCACTTAGTTTTGGGTATTTTATTTGTCACATTAGTTAAAGTAGAATGATGGAAAGGACCCAGCATGACTACGGTGGTCGCTTATATGTTTTATAGATAATATCTCTCGTCACTTTATACCACATTCGATCCCCTTATACGGTGAACTGAATTGTCTGAAACAAACAACAGTATTTAATGTCAGATGGATCCTCTCAACTGCATTCACCTGTGGCGATTTTGTGCGGCAGAAATTCTGTAATTGCTCCTTTACGGGTGTTGTTTCCACAGCCATCAAACTCTACCTAGTATGTCTTAATTTCTTTAACCTTTGGTATGCTAGGATGTGGATCCTCGTTGAAACAAAATTGCGTTGTACAGTCAACGGCAAAATGAAGATGGCAGTATAACGGAGTACCGTGGATCCACGGATACAGCATACCAAAGGTTAAGGCACAAATAAAATTGAAGACATGATATGATAAGATAACTAAAACAATATATCACTATCTGTTTTACACTTATGAAGGAATATTTTAATGCATGTAAAATTGATTTTGTGGAAATGTCTTCATTTCTATCAACTTAGGCCCCAATTTTGTTACTTAAAGTAAATGTCTTAGGCACATGTTAGATCAAAACCTTTGTGGTGCCAATTTTATTGTAAATGGGTACACGAGCATTCCATGAGTGTTGATTATTCAAATACTTGTAGTATTAATGTTTCACTTCAATAAATGATATGTTGCTGTGCAAATGTTGTATTATTTCCGCCTATTCATACCAGTGTCTAACCAACCGCGTCAGTAGCAAAGAAACTAGTAAGCTAGCAGTACTTACCGAAGAAAGGAAGTTTTTTTCCGGCAAGTTGTCTCAGACACAGTCACTATGTAGGTACAAATCAGTTAGATTGACCTGACTATTATTATACAGAGTGAGCAATCGAAATCAGCGAGGGGACATCAAAAACTACAAAAAGCTACCATCTCTCAGCTATTTTCTCTATAAAACACCAATTCGACCCAACAATCATTATTTCTACATTTTATTAACCCCCTAGCTTCTGCCCGCGACTCCGTCCGCGTGGAATTTGTTTATATCGTAGCTCCATACAAGCTTTCATCTCCTTAGGGGATGACTTCCGGGATACAAACTATCATATGTCCTTCCCCGGGACTCAACAATTTTTTTAAACCAAATTTCATCTGAATCGGTTCAGGTCCAGAGGAGAGGAACAGACAGACACACTTTCGCGTTTATAATATTACTAGTTTCTGCCCGCGATTCCGTCCGCTAGGATCTCGTTTATATCGTAGCTCCACAGAAACTTTCAACCCACTTAGAGGGTGATTTCCGGTTCAGGTCCAGAGGAGAGGAACAGACAGACACACTTTCGCATTTATAATATTACTAATTTCTGCCCGCGATTCCGTCCGCTAGGAGCTCGTTTATATCGTAGCTCCACAGAAACTTTCACCCCACTTAGAGGGTGATTTCCGGTTCAGGTCCAGAGGAGAGGAACAGACAGACACACTTTCGCATTTATAATATTACTAGTTTCTGCCCGCGATTCCGCCGCTAGGAGCTCGTTTATATCGTAGCTCCACAGAAACTTTCACCCCACTTAGAGGGTGATTTCCGGTTCAGGTCCAGAGGAGAGGAACAGACAGACACACTTTCGCATTTATAATATTACTAGTTTCTGCCCGCGATTCCGTCCGCTAGGAGCTCGTCTATATCGTAGCTCCACAGAAACTTTCACCCCACTTAGAGGGTGATTTCCGGGATTAAAAGTATCCTTTGTCCTACCCCGGGACTCTAACGAATCTCTATACCAAATTTCATCTAAATCGGCGCTACGTTTTAAGTAGCTCCATAACCCCCCCTCAAAGGATGATTTCCGGGAAAAACTATTATATGTCCTGTCCCAGGACTCAAACTATCTCTATACCTTCATCTAAATCGGTTCACCGGTTTAAGCGTATAAAGAGGTAACAGACAGAGACAGACACACTTTCGCATTTATAATACTTGCTTCTGCCCGCAACTCAATCCGCGTGGAACTCGTTGATCTTCAAACTTTCACCCTCCTAGGGAATGATTTCCGGGATATAAACTATCCTATGTCTTTCCTTGGGACTCAAACTATCCCTGTAACAAATTCATTTAAATCGGTTCACCAGTTTAAGCGTGAAAAGGTGTTACAGACGGACACTTGCATTTATTATTATTATGGATTTATACAATTTTGAATCTCAATTAAATTAACTAGTTTCTATCTGAGCAAGCAAAATTTCTTATCTATATACTGTCTTATGCCTTATGGATCGTGCACTTCAGGATTTACCATTTATACAAGAATATTTTTTTCATTGGCTGAGTAAACTTTGCCTTTGCTTTGTGCACGAATGGGCTTTAAGAATTTTAAAATCGTATTGTCAAATTTGACATAACGCAAAAATGTTGCTAGTTACTAAAGAAAATCGTATGTTTAGTATAATTATGAAAGATCACATCGATTTTTGTTTTATTGTCACATCAATACTATTATAGTATTATAGAACTTACAATTTCACTGTAAAATAAAGAAATATTAATTATATCATCAATAAATCATCATGTCAAATGAAGCCGTAATAAATCCAAATTCTTACAAATGCTTGTTCATCATGTGTCAAAAAGTGCAAAAAATATTTATATAACAGGCTTCCGTCCTTTAAAGCTAAATTAAAAAAATGGCTTATTGAGCAATGTTTTTATAGTATTAAGGAATTTTTCGAATATAAAAATTGTAATAATATTATATACTTACTAATTGTAATGGAATGTCACAGCTTATTAATGTAATCTACAAATAATGTACAATTGTAACCAATGACCTGTAATACCTTATTACCAATAAATGATGTCTATGTCTATGTCTATAATTTACAAATTTACACGTGGGTGACTTTTGGTCTTTTTAAGTACTACGTATTTGAATCAATGTTAAAAACTATGGAAATAGTAGGAGGCATAGATAGATACGGTGGGTGGACAGACAAAATTCGTGTTTGTACAACCGTTAACGGCGCTCTGCAATCGGCTACAGATAGGAAGAGATGGAGACACATCATTCGACAAAAAGTGGTTCAGAGATATGACCACGACCCTTAGTAATGAGGAAGCCGATGCAAAGAGGAGTAGGAGGAGGAAGCGATCATTTATAGGGGTTGATTTAAGAATGACGGATACGTAAGGTGTGGAATATTGTAAAAGGTTGGACTGGAAAGCTTATGCACAAATTACATGTACAGGGTGGAAAAAAATAATCGGCTCTGGAGGGAAACTACCGTAAAACCCTAAATAAAATAAATAAAGAGTAAAGTCTTTACTTACATAATTCGATGATAAAACTAAATGAATGTTACATTTCATACTGTTTTTAATAATTTCGAAGACCAGCATGGCTAGTGCAAAACGCCGCGCGAGCTATCTCGAGCTTTCTCGTACTATTCGTCTCTCCATTATTAGAAAACTTAACAAGTGAAATTAAAAGATTTTTCAAAAACCCAACTGCTTTTTTTTAAATTTTATAGTATTTGTCACTCCCACAATTAAGAGGAATCCAGCGACATCTCATATGTCAAAATCCGTCAAACGGTTTAGGCTGCAGGGTGTGCCAAAGAATAAGGTCACATACATACATACGCTCGAAAAACATTACCCTCCTCTCCTTCGGCAGTCGGGTAAAAAGAGGCTGATAGTGCGAGAGAACCATGCAGATGTTGTTGGAACGATTTTATCCTTAACATTGATCCTATCCATTAGTAGATTAAAATAAAGCATTTCTTTTTACATTTTCAGTTGGTTTGATTCCCGATTCAGGTAAGCTGTTAATAAAATCTGTGAATGCAATTATTCTTCTAAGGAAAATTAAAATAATTTTTCATGTATGCAAAATAAGCTATCTTAAGGATTAAGGGCCCTCCAGCGTTCAAGGCCGATAGATTTTTTAGGTCACAGAGCCACTAGTTATTAAAATGAATAATTTCAGACCCGATACATTTTAAGTATTCTCTTTGTTTCTGTACAACTACTAGTATTATGGCCTAGCGGGTCTGCCTGATCTGCCTCTGACAGGTACATAATACTAACTAGGTAGTATCAACATTAAGAACAAATAAATAAACATTTTTTTTTATTTTTTTTATTTTTTCATACATCTCTAGAATTGTGAATTGTTAATTTTTCATTTTTTTTTATGTAACCATTGATAATGGATTTTATTTTCTTTTATAATTTAGAATCAACAAAAGATATACTTGTTTGAGTTGTAAAAGAGCCCTTGTTGCGTATTTGCGGAGTAAATAATTTGATTTTGATTTTGTTAGCTTTTACGCGTTCACGAGGTAGCTTAGCTAGCCTGACAAATGAATGCCCTCCTTAACACACGCCCACACACGGTACACACGCCCGACTACTATGTCGATAAATAACATTGCCGAAATATTAATGAAATAATTTACTTTTAAAAATTGTAATAAAGGTTATGAAAAGAACATTGTAAAGGCTACATTTAGTATTTTTCTAATAATTAAGTAATACAAATAAAATAAATCAAGAATTTTGAAATGTGTACCCCAAAGGAACTTACATACATAAAATAAAACAATTTTAAAATTAAAGTATTTATCTCTGCCAATGTGTTTCAGTAAATATTTTTTATCTCGATACTCACGGTAATAATTTTACGTTACCTTGCAACACTGCCAATCGTCAATGCTATTTTGTGCTGGCGTGATAATTCCGGAAACTATTCTGAATAATCTGAATTTATTAGCGATTTTTTAAAGAACATGTTTAGTTGCACTTAATAAAATAATTAAACAAAGTAAATTAGGGTGCTTTGCGTTTGGTGGTGCGATGTCTGGCCATTGGACAATGCCATGAGCGTTTTATAATCAGTCGTAATTTATTTATATTATTTGTTTTGAAACTGCCTCAGGATGGTGTTCGAATCCATTGTGGTGGATGTCCTGAATAGGTTTCTTGGGGATTATGTGGAAAATTTGAATCAGTCCCAGTTAAAGTTGGGAATATGGGGTGGTAAGTGTTTTTCGCGAGGTTGGAAATGATGTCATGCCTAACCACACTATTAGCGGCTAAGATAATAACATGTTATTTTAGGTGATGTTGTGCTGGAAAATTTGAAATTGAAGCAGAATGCGCTGGAGGAGCTAAACATCCCAGTTCAGACAGTGTATGGACATTTGGGTAAGTTTCATTTCTATGTATTTATTTATTGTTTTATTTGCTACAGTGGTTTGTTAGGATACTTTTTAATTAATATTGTGGCATAATCGTATTAGTTCGTTAGGTTTATTTGTTAGGTGTATTGAATGTTTTCATTGTCAAGAATTCCATTCTAGACAATAAAAACATTTTTTTTGAAGTAATCCTCTGACTCTTAACAACAATATGGAAGTGCGACTGCCAATACATGTAGATAAGAACAATGACAATTTATTGTTTAAAATGTACCTACAATACTTTTACATAAAGAAAAAATATAATGTAAACATGTAATTCCATAAGTTCCTAATGGTTTCTAAGCTCTATGGTTCCTAAGTTCCTAATCCTGTACAAATGATACACTGCTATACTTATGCTGCATTGTAAATTGATTTGATACTCTTTATATTTACACCCATGATACATTCAAGTAAATTTAACTTTTGAATACCTAATGGTCTTTTATTCAATATTTAATGCATTTTTTACCACCTATGTTTTACTATGGGTTAAGTACTTAAAATCTGTTGTTCAACTACCTGATACCGTTACCCCACTAGTTGCAGGTGGCCCAAAGGTTGACCACCTGGTTGCGGGTGGCCCAAAGTTTGATCTCTTTGGGGAGGCCTATGTCCAGCAGTAGATGTCCTTCGGATGATATGATGATAATGATGAAGTACCTGATAATCAACCGGCCACCAATAATCCACATATAATAGTTAAAGATGTACACACACATAATTCATTATTGCCTATTGTCTTTATTGACAGTTTATTGCAGAATGCTTTCCAATTTCATTACTTATAAAGGGTGCCACTCTAATGGGATCCTTATTATTTTAATGGTTTATTTTATATGATCTATATGTTTAACTAAATAATAAATATGATGACAATATGATGCTCCCTGTCCTTATCAATAGAATAGTCTCATAGGTCCTAAAGTTAGGTCTGTTCAAGACTATCCTTTTAGCATAGATAGACATAGATAGGCCCCTTCAGATTAGACTAGATTAGAGATCTTAAAACTACGCAGCGGATTTTGATGAGGTTTTATTTCATAGATAGTTATTCAAGAGGAAGGTTTATATGTATAATAGTACCCGTGCGAAGCCGGGGCAGGTCGCTAGTTAAGTACAAATTGATTTATATGTTAACACCTGGATCAGTTCTAAGTTCTAACCAAATTCAAATTATATTCAACTAGCTGCCCGCACGGCTTCGTCCGCGTATTACAAAGAACGCAGAAAAACCCACAGGATAAAATATAGCCTGTAAACACCCAGAAAGTAGTACACTAAATGCAGGTGAAAGATTTTTTAAAGTTGGATAAGCGGATCCGGAGATTACCCAAAACATACAAACTTATAAAACTAGAATATCACAGACTTTTCCTTTTATAATATTAGTATAGATAAGTTGTATGTCTTAAGTTATTTGTTTAGATGGAAATTGAATTATGGCCTAATTTGATCAAATCTCAAAACAATAATGTGAAATTCACGAATGTGCAATTTTTCCTGCACTAATCTTATTATCGTTAATATTCTTCACAAGCATTGACAGACAGTTTACTCCACTTTTTTTCCAATCATTGAACAATACTTATCGGAATGCAAAAGTTCAACATTCAACTGTTTCATCAAATAGAGTATCAGTGTTAATAAGGTTAGGTGCCACTTAGCATTCTCTCTGCACAAACTCACCTATATTTCATCCATAAACTGGCCAGACTGATGACATCATAGCTTCAAATTAGACTTAGTATAATGGTGTGAGTGACTCACACAAATAAAAACTATCAAGGTCAAATGTTGACCTTACTGCATGGTGATAAGATTCGTATTTTGTTTAACCAATACAACAGGAATTGTGGAATTAAGTGGTTCTTATCATTTATTTATTGCTTAGTGATGGTGTTTGGGGAATGTCATTAAGGAAACGGATAATTCTAGCTTATATGGACTGTATAAAAATTAAGCACCTAGGCATCTCTTAGTATAGACTGCCAGAATTAGTGTAAGCACTAAGCCGTACGATTAAAAAACCGCAAATCGATGAACAGTTTAGCCGTTTGGCACACACATACTAGAGGTCAAAACAATTTTTTTGACCCGCAGCTCCTAAAAAAAAATCCCTTAGGGGGGAGTGCTGAGACATTTTATTTATTGTATGGAAAAAAAACTTTTCAGAAACCTATCGTGTGTAGTATCATATGAAAGGGCTTTTTGAGGCGATTCTAAAAATATACCACATCATCACATTTCAGCCATTTTTTAAAATTAAATCAAAAATAACCATTGACCTCTAGTATGCGTGTGCCAAATGGCTAAACTGTACATCGATTTGCGGTTTTTCTTTGAAATTGGGCTTGTACGGTTACCACTAAATGGAGTTAGTATAGAATAGATAGACTAACAAATCGGTCATATTATATTAATAATACGACCTGTGCAGTATGCTACATAAACATTTATGCTGGTAACGTTACCAAAAATATCTGGAATTGTCTATCATTGCAATATATATAGTCTTTTAGCACGGCTATCACAGCCCTCGAGTTGTGTCACGGTGACATAGACTATCCGTCTCTGTCTAATTAGAAGGCTTAAAAAGAGTCGGGTAGTCTATGATTGATTGATTGATTGATAGGTATGTCGCCGCGACTTAGCTCACGGGTCGTCCTGTGATAGCAACACCCGAGTGCGACTGTGATCTGCGGCGGTACCACGAACTTCGAAAGTCGAAGTTCGTAATACATGCATCCCTGTTACTCGAGTAATGAAGTGCGATAGAGATGGAAATACCCGAAATTCGACATTCGAAGTTCGTGGTAGCGCCGCTGATTGCTTGGCGATGGACAGCTGCGTGTAGGGCGTGTCTGAAGTTTTGTGAGATGAAGGATGATAGGCTTTCCAGTGTACGTAGTTGATTATTATTATTATTACTTTTAAATTGATGTTTCGTTTCACAGTGTATTCGACTTAAATATTAAACTTATGTAATGCTGTGTAAATATATTTAAATAATTAAAACAGCCGCGCTGAGGGTATTTTTGAGTGTGTTATTTTGTCCGAACTTACTTGAAATATGGTCAGTTCGGGTATGTGCGCCAGGGGGGGAAAGTGCGCTTCATTCATCATTTAGTCATTTAAATCAATATAAATTCGCTGAAATCCATGCAATAAACTTGTTTCCTTTGTTGCATGAATGTAAGATGTCGTTATTTTGAAATATCTGTAGATCTCGATATGTTTGATGAAAGGCGCTCTTACCCCGGGGGCGCACTTGCACCCTCTGACTTTACCTGCTCAAATTACAACAGCTGTAGTTACGTGCCCAACCTGAGTTTGGACATATTTCCTCTATATTGTATATTATACTAGCTTCCGCCCGCGACTTCAGTCTGCGTGGACCCGAGATAAAAAACTATCCAATATCCAGGGTATAAATAATAAATAAATCGTTTATTTGGATAAATCATATAGTACAAATATTACAATCACCTGTAGAAGTTAACCCGTCTCCCTCCATATAAGTTACTATTTTTCTGCTATTCTTTGTCTCTTTATGTCTAGCCACTTTTGTGGTTTAACCATAATAAATTAATGATTATCTTATCTTTTTCCATTATCCTTGTTTTGTTTAATGTTTACAGATTTCACTGAGTGATTCATGCCCCTCAGATAAACTGTTTACTACCGTTTAGGAAACAAACACCTTTCTTTATCTTAAGTTTTTATAAAATATCTAACTGCGTCAGTATTGTTATTGACTACAAAGACATTCTTATCATCATCATCATCATAATAGGATTTCTCTATTACCCACTACATATAACATGATCGCGTTTATGTCCGACATAAAGCATTCATCCCACTCGCTCTTACATGCTTTTTAGTAAAGGACGAAATAAGATAAGCTAGATAAGATAAAAGTAACATTATAAAAACAAAAGGTAAAGGCTGGTGCATAAGAATTTACAATGCAAAAGTGCACGAGGTTCCCGCAGTAGGCTAGACCTGTATCGAGGGAAACCAGTTTCCTATTAGGTGTCATGCTTATATTATTTATTACAATGAGTTATGTTAAATTAAATGTTGACATGACAATTAAAACATAACTACAACTTAAAAAAGTTGGTAAACCCCCGACATTTTCATTTCAAAGTCCAATATCTCAAAAACGGCTGAACAGATTTTCATTAAACATAGCTAAGAACACTCGGAATAAAATTATCTATGTCACAAAAAAAACCGCATTCAAATCGGTCCATCCGTTTGGGAGCTACGATACCACAGACAGATACACAGATACACAAACACACAGATACACAGACACGTTAAACTTATAACACCCCTCTCTTTGCGTCGGGGGTTAAAAATGAACATAAGAACGTTCACAAATAGAAAAATTAACATTGATGTGGTGCATTTTTAAATAAAGGAAAAATTGAAAAATTTAATGCTCCGAGCCGGATTCGAACCGGCGACCACAGGCATTCATGGCACGTCGCTACTAACCAACTGAGCTATCGGAACAATCCGGTTCGGGCACCAAATTCTTCAATCAGTTCCTTCCTACAACGCCTTAGGGAGGCATGTAGCGACATCTGCCTGGGGCCGCCGGTTCGAATCCGGCTCGGAGCATTACATTTTTCAATTTTTCCTTTATTTAAAAATGTATAATTTCGTTAGCAGCGTAACTGCTTAATACAAAATTAATTGATGTGGTGATTTGAACTACCTACTTAATAACAATTTTTGTAAACTATCTTTATTAGTAGGTCTGCTTCAGTCTCGTAACTAAGCGAGGACAGCCAGTTGAAAACTAGCCTGAATAAATAATGTATGCTTTTTATTGCTCTCAGTAAGTTGACCGTTTGTTTTGCCATCACAGGAAAACTTGTACTCAAAATACCATGGAAGAATTTGTATGGTGCATCAGTAGAGGCGACTGTGGAGCGCCTCTTCTTGATAGTGAACCCTTCGGCTGAGGTGGTCTACGATCCTGAGAAGGAAGAGAAAATGGCGCTGGCCGCTAAGCAGGCGGAACTGAACAGGGTCGAGGAGGCGAAGAAAAGGGAAGCTGAGAAAGGTAACGTTTGATCTGGAAAATTCTAATGGAGTGCATAATATAGATCAAATTACTTAATCCTCCGCTACTGCCTTTGGGTTGCTCTTAGGTTAGTACACCCAGTAGGCCCTGGGCAGTTTAGAATATTGTGTCGCTTAAGAGACCGCAGTAAGCTCGGCCGAATTTCACCTTCCCATTCCCAATCCCAAAACTACGTGTTGGATTGTGACGAAACTTTGCATATACAATGACATGTCTATATATCTATGTCTGAACACGTCTGTTCTAGTCACTAATCCCGGCCCTGAGCTAGTTTTATCAAGCCCCGCTATTATGTTACTTGTTTTTAACCTCGCCTCCTGTTTACCCACCAATATATCTTGACGCCACGATACGTAGTCTAAGCGTATAGGTAGGAGTCTAGTTCCGTTAGGCGTGACGGGTGCGATGGGGCGCATTTGCGCGTTCAGAATAACAGCCCAGCGGGGCGGAAAAGTGGGCGGGCTCACGCTTGTTCTTGTTATAATTACGAGTATCCCCCCTAAAGGTGGTTTTCCACCGGATGAGCGCGGATTGAATTGATTTTTTATTTGCACGCTAAATTGAAACGTATTGCCGTACTATTAGAGAGCACACTACACTGAAGAATTTTTCCCGCGATGTCAAGCGCTTGAAAATAATCTTCAGTGTGATTTGCACTCTAACAGTACAACAGTACGGTGCAATTTAGCGTGCAAATAAAAAATCAATTCAATCCGCGCTCATCCGGTGGAAAACCACCTTAAGGCGTTGTAGGAAGGAATCAGTTCCTTGGTTCAAAAATCCAAAGATTTGGTGGCCGAACCGGATTGTTCCGATAGCTCAGTTGGTTAGTAGCGACGGGCCATGAATGCCTGTGGTCGCCGGTTCGAATCCGGCTCGGAGCATTAAATTTTTAAATTTTTCCTTTATTTAAAAATGTATAATTTCGTTAGCAGCGTAACTGCTTAATACAAAATTAATTACGAGTATAATCATGCCTGCATAGGTTAACGATTTCGCGTGTTTTTCGACTAAGCTAATGCTAATTTTATGTTGAATCCATTAGGCGAAAAGGAAATAGTCAGAATAACTTGTTAGGTATCAAAATATAACTCATTTTTAGGGTTCCGTAGTCAACAAGGAACCCTTATAGTTTCGCCTTGTCCGTCTGGCCGTCCGTCCGTCCGTATTCGGCTTAGCTCAGTATCAGTAACCAGTTCTACTAGAAAACTATAATAAAAACAAAACAGTAGAATAAAATCTGGTTTTTTTTTGGGGTATATACCTCCTACATTTAAAGTGGGGATGTCATTTTTTTTCTCAATAAACCCATGTGGGATATCTTTAGCTATGGATAGCTTGGTCAAAAATATTATGGGTTTTATAAAACCATTTCTCAATTTAGTGATTAGTTTGCGAAATATTGGGCTTTAAAGCCCTAATTTTTGTTCGAGTCATGTGTCCCTCCCCCCTGCCGGCTAACTGGCTACTATTGGGGATGTGAAAAAATTCGTGGCAGTAGTACAGTCGAGGAAATTGAATGTTTAGCACTTTTGGACCTTAACGTCATTCTAATAGAGTTGACATGTGCCAAACATTCAATTTCCTCGACCGTACATATAATGAATGAATTTAAAAGGAAAACTATCACTGCTATGTAAGCATAACTAGTTGCCGAGTTAGCAGTAGGTAATACCATCTTAAAATGTTAAGTACATGGCCAACTTTCGTACAAATTCGGCTGACGCAACTGCGCCATTTAGTTGGAGCGCGCGTGTCGATGTAACTAAGACGGGCAACTACGGAACCCTACACGCACTTGACCGATTTTTATTCCAACAAAAGACAGTCCTCTCTGCAGAGCCTGCATGGAAGAGGAAGAGACAGCCGCCCACGTCATCTTGACGTGCCCTGGGGTGGCAGAATACCGGGCAAAACACCTCGGAACACCGGGGTCTCTACCGGAGGCCGTCGGCAACGTAAAGGGTTTGCTAGGCTTCCTGGTGGAACTGGGTTGGCACGAATAACAGTAGTGCCAATAACCCTTACGTAAAATAGGCGCTATTATGACGTCGAGTTGCGGAAACCAAGCCCGCGTACACCTAACCTATATATATTCCAACAAATTTCAAATAAATATCAATTTCAGACCAAAACAAACTCGACGAGACGTTCGTCGAGAAGCTAGTGACGCAGATCATAAAAAACGTCCAGTTGAACATAAAGGATATCCACATACGCTACGAGGACAGTATAACGAATCCCAAAGCCCCGTTCTCCTTCGGGATCACCCTCCACAACCTGTCCGTCCACACTACCGACGAGAACTGGAAGCAGGCCGTAATACAGGACGCGGTCACCAAGATTTTCAAGGTTTGTTATACGAATATGGTGTTCTAATACAAAAATGACAATTTCCAAAACTGTTATCTGTCTCACTCGGAAGTTATCTTTGGAGGGAGAGAGAGAGAGAGAGTAGATAAGTCGTTTGGGCAACGTTTAAAGCGCTACGCCGAAGGCCCTTAGAAGGTCCATATTTCCAGCATTATAATGAAAACTAGTCGTAGCCTTTTCCGTCAGCTTTTGACCGTTATAAAGACATTATTTTTTATACTCGTCGACCTTAATGTTTGAATTAAGACTTCGTACACCAAACTTAAATCACATACTTTTTACTATGGAGCTCCCAACTCAACATTTCATAACTGTTGAGACAACTAAAATTAAATTGACCAATCACGTGGCGCCTTTACTGAACTATCATGTATTTGACCAATAGGACGCCGTCATGAGAAAGTCAAAAGGTAATAGACATCAACGCACAAAAAAGAAAAAGCCGTTGGCTGCAGTTCGTTTCAGCAGGGCTTAGATTTTCAATAGATACCAAGTTTGATAAATTAGTTCAGTTGACTCGTAGAAAAAGTATTGTATAAAATAGTTATATAATTAGCTTTTTCAGTCTAGTACCACGTTTAGGCCACGAAGCTTGATGAGCTGATACATTATATAACGATTGCAAAAATACTATTATGCAATCGTTATGTAATGTATGCTTTTTCAGTCGAGTACCACGTTCAGCAAGCTTCGTGGCCTAATTAAGGTACGAGACTTAAAAAGCTAATTATATAACTATTTTATGCAATACTTTTTCTACGAGTCAACTGAACTAATTAAACAAACTTGGTATCTATTGAAAATCTAAGCCCTGCTGAAACGAAGCGCAGCCAACGGCTTAGTATTCGTTGATGTCTTTTCCTCTGTAGCCAAGACGACGTTCTATTGGTCTAATTAATTATAGTTCAGTAAAGGCGCCACGTGATTGGTCGAATTCATAAGCCGTCTAAAAAGTTGTAAAAAGTTGAGTTGGGAGCTCCATAGAAAAAAGTATGTTAATAGTTTGGTGTACGAAGTCTTAATTCAAACATTAAGGTCGACAAGTATAAAAAATATATTGAAAACATTCTCTGAGATCTAAACTTAGCAAGTATTTGTTTACAGATATTAGATTTAGATGGCCTAGCAATTTACTGGAATCCGACGGCGGAACTGTATGCAAAATACGCAGAAGACATTATCAGGACGAAACTGTCTACCGAGATCGCTACAAAGTCGTCGCAACCTTCGTCTTATAAATATGGTAAGAAAGCCTTATTACGTTGCCTAAGGTTTAAAATGGTCAATTCACTTGAGCGATTACATGAACCGGCAGGCGATGGCAGGCAACAACCACTGGCAATAATTATGTTTCTCTACTTCAAAGATTTTCAAGTCCACTTGCCCGTGGTATTTGGTTAGAGGACAGTCAAATACCGTGTACACTGTACAGTCGGCTCGGAGGCTCCGCACCGGCATACTGGTGATTCGCCGCAGTTCCATTTGTGCCATAAGTAAGCACAGTTCCCAACTCCCGCGTTCTTATCAGATTCAGCATCAAATGATTATCTTGCAGGTTACCATATTTTTAACCCCCGACGCAAAGAGGGGGGTGTTATATTATAAGTTTAACGTGTCTGTGTATCCGTGTATCGCTTTGGGCTTATAACCACTAAATTGTATTGTACCTCTTTATCAATATTCCCAGATCTCAAAACACCTAAATTGCAGAATGCCTAATTTTTTTTCTTAAAACACCGGACTACCGACCGGACCGGACCGGACCGGTCTACTATGTCTCACATTACTAAATCCAATTAACAGTAAATCATCATTGTTAGAGTATGCCTATATAAACCCATGTATTCCCTAATAAAGCGTTCATTCTATTCCCGACGTTCGTCTATTATTTAACTCCAACATCACTCCAATACAACCTTAATATGGCCGAATTTCAAAATAGCTTAGTCTCATAATGCCTAAACTCAAAACACTTTCATGGCAAAACAACATAATTATGCTTAAAACAACCAAAGCTACAAAACCTACATTTCGGGAAAGTGTGTTTTACGAGCATCACCCACCTTTTTTTTTTTCCATCATTTCTTCTTAAGTTGGGCCTCGGGGCCCTTAACTAATTGCCAATAACATACGTAGTTCAAAAACACACGAAATAAAAACATTATTTACAAAGAAAATTGACATGCACACATAAAAGAGAAAACTAACTACAATACAAAACTAACTACAACCTTAAAACTAAGAAACAATAACCAAAACAAAACAAAACATGCACCCCGGGCATGCCATCAGCTCCGCACCGGCGATAGCTGATAAGATAACACGTTCCGAGGCGCACAGGCCACGCCACCACGCCTTCCCAGATGAATATTCCTTTTTCTGCCGCGACGGTAATCTTTTGTCACAAACTCTATAGTTGGCACGTTGAACAGTAACTATACTAAAGTCATAATATCAATATCAAATCATTCTCTCAAATACCACTCGTGAGAAAAAAATAGGCATTTTGCCATTAAGGTGTTTTCAGTTTGAGTTAATTTAATATTTTGTAATTTCTATCAGTCGGTATTTGCAGGAATTCTGCATTTAAATTTTTAGGTATTTAGTGAATATGACGTTTTAGGTCAAAGTCATAATGAATTTCGTCCATTTTAAGAATGAGACAATTTGAAATTTTAGGTATTATGTGCCCATGGTAATTTGAAAATTAGGGGTATTAGTGAATAAGGCATTATGAAGTTTAGAGGTTTTAAGCCCAAAGCTGTGTATCTGTCTGTGGTATCGTAGCTCCCAAACGGATGGACCGATTTGAAGGCGGTTTTTTTTGTGTCATAACTAATTTTATCCCGAGTGTTCTTAGCCATGTTTCTTGAAAATCTGTTCAGCCGTTTTTGAGATATTGGACTTTGAAATGAAAATGTCGGGGGTTTTACAACTTTTCTAAGTTGTAGTTATTTAAAGGACAAGTGAATAGTTTTCAAATCGAAGGAAACAAACAAATGTCCGCTGGATGCGGGTGGCGCAGGACTGGTCATTGTGGCACTCTTTGGGGGAGGCCTATGTCCAGCAGTGGACATCTTTCGGCTGATATGATGATGATGATGATGATGAAAACAAATGATTGATGATTATCATCGATCATAGATCAATAAATGAAAATGAACAGACTCTTGTTTTTTTTTTCAACTTGTTTTTTCTTTCAGCGCTTGGTCCAATAAATGCCACAGCGAAACTAAAACTAAATCCCAAGCCAGAGGCCGATAGCCCCAAGTTCAGTCTTCCCAAAGTGATATTGACCTTGAACATGGAACAACTGTCCGTGAACTTGAGCAAGAAACAATATCAAGACATGATGCTGCTCGCCGATTCTATGGACAGAATGAATAAAGGGGCACCTTTCAGGTACGTTTTGATTGGGAGCGGTAGATGTGATTCGCGGCAGATTGTTTATATTATAGCCTAGCTTTAAGCCTGAAGCTGGAACGGGGCGGTAGGCTGCCCCGCTTCCGCGCACCCCGCGTCCCTCTCCATATGTACTGACTTGACTAACAGATATGACACTGACAGCTATTTGGAGCGGAACATTTTGCAGCGTTTCAGCCATAGATCACCTGTCAAAGTCACCTTTATCGGTACTGTATCGCGGCAGTAGCGCTGCAAAAATTCCAATAGTATATGATACAGCGAACGAAAAAACCATAGACGTCTAAAGCCTTGTTCGGACTAGGCTAGTATTTTAGTGCGAGTCCATACAAAAGCTACTCGTACTTGCAGCAAATGTACTTCGTACTAGCCTAGTCCGAACAAGGCTTGGATAGCGCCGCAAAATGGGGGCGGGGTGTCAAAACGATGCCAGCCGTTTACTTCGAACATAAGCATACCGGGTTTTAAGCACGTGTTTGGGTAGAAACTTGTAAGGAGCTCGCATTCAATGGTTTCTTCGTTCGCTGATATGATACGAGTACGTACAGTCGACAACACAGCTAAGTGACCATCGGAAATCTAATCTGACCTTAAGTGCATTGTAATAAGGTTCTAGGTTTTCACGGTATGGTTAGTTAGGTGTGTTGCTGTGTGTACGTGTAATTTTCGAACATTAACGTGCTATTTAGTAACCCCCTTAATTCTTCTAAATAATTTATCACTGTCTATTAGAAGCGCTTTTACGAGTAACATGTTCCATGTTAAGTTTTGAATGAACTTGATGGACTAATGGTTTTATCAGATGAGAAAACTGACGCCTGCGTAATAAAACAGTCTCACATTTTATCTCCATTATGCTATGATATTATTAATATAAATGAAATACAACCAATCAACATATAAATTAGTTTTTGAACGTGGAAAACTGGTTCTTTACACAAATGTTTATTATATTATAAATTGACATCCGCATTTTTATCATCATTGAACAAATGGATACGTATTCAGAATATAATACTGACTGACCATCAAGATACAAATGTTTTACTTTAGACGTCATACATTACATAGGTCAAGAATCTTGGTTAGCTAATAATTGCATAAGCTGGATGTATGCACCGTCATACAGTGTATTTTAAGTATGACGCATAAGATTTATTTTCGCTTGTGTGTTAGTTTTAATGCACATTGCAAATATTGCGCGCTGTGAAGTGACTTGACTTGGCAAACAATGAAAGTGTCGGCAATATTGTCATGCAATTAAGTTGGTAAATAAACCATAATAGGTACAGTCAACGTCGATGATATTTAATTATATTTTTTACCCTATCACAATGAGCAGTAAAAGTGTAATAATATCTTTGACGTTGACTATACTCTTAAAAGGTAGTTAGTTAACTGCCGCATATAGCGTCCTTATATTTCATTACTTATTGTAAATAGTTATTGTTTTGCCAATCATTCCCACATCTAATAATATTGTCTCATTTGATATTATAATTTAGTTTTTGTCCCTAATATCCCTGTAAAAGTGCCTTGCAGTGCCTGTGGCTTGCAGAATAATTTTTTTTTGTTGATTTACTCTGCTAGCAGTATTCGATCTAAGATTAAAAGGCTGCCCCTGATAATTGGTTACTGTCTAACTGTTTGTATTACCCCCCATAATTGGGTGCTATCTAACTACAGTTCATTTTTGAGGAAGGTAAAACGAAAGATAGGTATATCGTCTTATATCGTCAGTATGGCAAACCTAAAGTTAAATTGAATATAAGGGTCGGCTATCGGCTGTTAGCGATGCTTCACTACGCTTGACAGAGCTGGGATGAATGCGTCGCGTCGTCAGTGTTTTGTTTTCATTTAAAATAAATGTATCCTGTAGCTGACCTTGATTTGTGTTTCGATTTATGTGAAATATTATTTGATATTATATAGGAATATTATTTGCGTCAGAGTAAATATATTTTGCATGATTCAATTGAATTTTGCAAGTAATACCGGCTTATCGGCATGGCATTATCGGAGCTGAAACGTATAAAATGCGTTCATACGAAATTACTGTTGAGTAGTTTACATCTGTGCAAAAAACTGCAGTCGGCAATAAGAGTTCTTTTAAGTCTGAAAAACTACCTGGCGCTTCAGAAAGTATTACCTTGGGGTCACATCGGCCTTATTTGGTCTCATAAATGATCGTTTACCAAAACTTATTATATGAAAAATCATATTTTACCCTTAGTTAATACAGTCATGCGAAATAGGGGTTTCTGAAATCAAACGTAGACCTAATTCTGATTTTTCAAAACCAAAACAAACAAATAAATACAAAATTCTATAAATATGTAAGAAAACCGGTTTTTGTCGTGAGCCGATTACAATAACTAAAATTAAACTGTTACAGAAAATACCGTCCAAATCTTCGCAACTACCGCGGCCATTACAAAGAATGGTGGCACTTCGCCTACAAATGCATTCTGGAAGACGAAGTGCGTCGACGACGCAGCAACTGGGAGTGGACTCACATGCTGACACACAGGAACCTGTGCAGGGACTACGCCAAGGCGTATCAGAGCAAGCTGAGTAACAAAGGTCAGTTGAGATTGTGATATGTTGACGCTAAGTCTCTCTGAATCTATGGACATACCGCGGCCACTAGAAGGAGACTTCGCCTACAAACGTATTCTAGATGAGGAGCTGCTTCGTCGCATGAACTGGGAGTGGACTCACACGCTGACACACAGGAACCTGTGCAGGGACTACGCCAAGGCGTATCAGAGCAAGCTGAGTAACAAAGGTCAGTTGAGATTGTGATATGTTGACAGCTAAGTCTCTCTGAATCTTCGGACATACCGCGGCCACTAGAAGGAGACTTCGCCTACAAACGTATTCTAGATGAGGAGCGGCTTCGTCGCATGAACTGGGAGTGGACTCACATGCTGACACACAGGAACCTGTGCAGGGATTACGCGAAGGCGTATCAGAGCAAGCTGAGTAACAAAGGTCAGTTGAGACTGTGATAATATGTTGACAGCTAAGTCTCTCTGAATCTTCGGACATACCGCGGCCACTAGAAGGAGACTTCGCCTTCAAACGTATTCTAGATGAGGAGGTGCTTCATCGCAGGAATTGGGAGTGGACTCACACGCTGACACACAGGAACCTGTGCAGAGACTATGCGAAGGCGTATCAGAGCAAGCTGAGTAACAAAGGTCAGTTGAGACTGTGATGTGTTGACAGCTAAGTCTCTCTACTAGAACGAGACATCGCCTACAAATGTATTCTGGAAATAGAAGTGCGTCATTGTCTCAGGAACTAGCAGTGCACATACTGACACACAGGAACCTGTGCAGGGGAGGGAGTGCGTGAAGACGTATCAGTGCAAGCTGTTGGGAGTATGATGGTGTTAGTTGATAGCCAAGAGTTACTATAATCTGATTGCTGAAAACTTGTCAAAAAATGTAGAGACAGACTGCTGAAGCTTAGAGGTTGTTCCGAGGCAATATGCGAAGCTCACTTATGTCCTGCCGGTTGCAAACATTTCCTTCATTTGTTTGTGGTACCTAACACTTCTTACAAAGTCATGTTTTTTTTACAGGCAAAGCAACACAAGAACAGCAGTGCCTGCTGGACGAGGCGGAAAAGAAGTTAGATTTGCTCAACTTGGTAGTTATTAGGCAAAGGATTGAAATGGAGGTATGTTTCTGTAATATAATTTGATAATACTTTTACGATTTTAGTTTTTACTTAGGTATGTACTTTGTGGCGGTCCGATTGTTTGACGATGGCGTTCTTCTTCGACTCTGCGCTTCTATCATTTTGCCTGCTTATTATCTTACCCGAATAAAATTGGTATCTTAACTACGTGTCCATAATGTCAACAAATGTGTCATTCTCAAGCAAAAGGCCCCCCTTTGTTTATGTCAATAAGGATGATTTCTAATTGCGCCTTTCTGGAAATTGCACCTTATTGACGCCGCCATGGATTGTTGTTTGAGAATGACACAAATATAAGGTGCTCATAACTAGATACCAATACTTTCAGAGCTGATATTACTCGTCCTTAGAAATAGACTTCAGAGGCTCTAGTATAAGTTTTACCGAAACAAAACGTTACGACCACGTTGCGTTTAGCTGTCAAATCCCATACAAATTGAGGGTAAAACGCAAACGCGATCGTAAAGTTTTGTTTCGGTAAAACTTATACTAGAGTATAAAACTAATTTAAAGTTCATGTTGGTTTGTGGAGAAAATTACGTAATAAACGTATAGAGTGCCTGCCAGGCGGGCTCTTGGTTGCGAACGTGTTAAATGCATAGGGTGCCGTTTTTTATTTTCTTTTCTTTATTCCTATTCAAAGTAAATTATTATGATGCAAGTTAAAATCTCTTCAAGTATTGGTATGTACTTAATATGTTAGCACCTTATATATATCAGGGGACAGTGTTCAAATCAAGCACCATACTCAGGTCGATAGTTACATGCCTGTGTGTCGTGTTAGGTGGAGAGGCTGGGCAAGCTTGAGGCGGAGGCGCGCAAGACCCGCGGCTGGTTCAGCGGCTGGTGGGGCGGCGGCTCCAAGGACGACGAGCTGGCCGAGGGCACCGCCATCAGTAAGTTGCAATCACCATGCTGTACTGTCATACACGTATATTATACAGGGTGTAACAAAAATGGGCTGTGAACCGGTCAAGGGCATGTTCGGTAGCGTATTGCGATTCCAAACATCTAAACATCCAAACTTTCGCATTTATAATATTAGTCGGATTATATGCCCTAGACGGCTCAACTCGGCGATTACTATTCTGTACTGTCATACACATATATTATACAGGGTGTAACAAAAATGGGGTGTGAACCGGTCAAGGGCATGTTCGGTAGCGTATTGCGATTCCAAACATCTAAACATCCAAACTTTGGCATTTATAATATTAGTTGGATTATATGCCCTAGACGGCTCAACCCTGAAACTACAATAGCGTCTATATTAGAGATGCAACGGATAGTGGTTTGGCCGGATACTGGATACCGAATATCCGGCGGTGCAGCTGGCCGGATATCCGCTATCCGGCCGCCGGATATTCGGCCGAAAGTTACATGCCTAAAATGAAGCAAATTCGACTCGCTCGCGCTCTGTGTAGGTCGTAACTTGTCACTCGCTATGGCAGGCTTTGATAGAATAGAAACATGCGCAAATTTTTAAACTGACTGACAATTGATTACTTTGTTGTTCGTTATTTATTCAACTTTATTTTACCTACTGTAGTTCTCTTTTTAACATTGTAATTGTCTAGACCTATACATTACATTTAATACCGAAAAAAAGTTATATTTTCGGTATAAAATACTATCCGGTATCCGGCCGGATACTATGCCACTATTCGGTATTCGGCCGGATACTAAAAGTGAGGCCGGATAGGCCGGATACCGGATAGTGACCGGATATCCGTTGCATCTCTAGTCTATATGTAGATGTCGTTACTAGTATATGCCTTTAGAAGCCCATGACGGGCTATGAAAATGAAATAAACAGAAAAACGCTCTGTAATTCGCAATATTCGCATGTAGTGATGTTGTACTGCGTCTGTCTCTTATCTGACGATTGCGTATGTTTTATGTACAGTCGACTACAAAGATAAGTATGTTTTTTAATGTTACAAAGTTATGTATGTATATCTTATTACCATGGTAGTAAAGTCTATGTATACATATTTTTGTAACATCGTATGGATACATCTCTTTGTAGTCGACTGTACGACAGTTTTAAGAATTCTGGTGGTGTTAATTCTATACTGGTTGGTAGCTAAATATCCCATAGAAAACTGTCAAGCATCCCATAGAATAAGATTTTGACGGACATTACGATTACCGGCGGTGTGAAACGAATTTTAGTTTGTAGCTTCACCAGTGAACTCAAACCACATCTTAATGATAGGATCAAATGCTTATATTGTCATGATTTATTATAAGTCAATGAGTTTTCTGGTATAGGTGCTCGGAGCGAAACAAGAAAGAACTCAATATGGGATAACCATAGTAAGAATGTTTGCAAAAGCATGCCTAAGTTTGACCCGTACCCCGAATAATCTTTGAGTTTTGTGACAATTTCCGACCCTTTAGTTAGAGCCTACTGACCTTTTATAATTACTCCGACTGTTAATCGCTTTTTTATAGTAATCGTCAACCCTTAACACATATGAGTGTATCCGTTCGTTCCCATGTTCCCGGATCGGGTTCCCTGATGGACGTTTTTCAAAAAAAGTGTACAGTACTTTTTTTTTACAGATTTCGTTTTTATTTTGTTTATCTTACTCAGAATTGTTGACACTATCGATCCTCATACAAGAAAAAAAAAGTCTAAAATTTCCATTCCAGATCGTCACATTTTTGTATGCAGTCTTTTTTTATTTATTGGTCGTGACGCACTGGAAAAATAAACTTACATAGTAAAATCTGGGATCAACGATTCTAAGTAAGATAAACCAAAAAAAAACGAAATCTGAAAAAAAAAAAGTTTAGTACACTTTTTTTGAAAAAAAAACGCCCTGATACGTCTTTAGCCTTTACCCCGAAACCGGCTCCTAGCGCTTATTATTGTATTCAAGCGCTGTGTTTCGAAAACCTGTCAACGTTTTAGAGTTCACTACCGGGTGTAAATAAAGGATGTCACACTGTTGCTATAACGTTTTGGTAATTATGACATTTATGGAATACTGCCCATGCTCTCTGAGGGCCTACCGCGAAACGAAAACGAACTTCGTTTGTGTATCTCCGTCTCTGTCGCACTGCTGGTTCGAGCGACAGAGAGAGAGATACACGAACGAAGTTCGTTTTCATTTCGCGGTAGCCCCTCTGATCCATGAGAGGAGGCCTGCCCAGCAGTGGGACGTATATAGGCAAATGATGAATGAAGCGCTAGGTGCCGCCTTTTGGCGCTCTGATCCAAAAACCGTGTCAGGGATCCTGACGTGCTATGCGGTGCTCTATTTCCCCTACCATTTAAAATTACCAAATTCGAATTTCAAATTTCCAGTGAGACAATTCCAAAACGCAATGACGACTGATGAAAAAGCGAAGCTGTTCCGCGCCATAGACTACCAGGAGAACAGCGCTCCGTTACATTTGCCTGTGGAATACGTGGCAGTCGAGACCTGCTTCCGTCTGGACCGACTGCAGGTGGCTGTGAGCGATGAGAAGGAGGTGCTGAAGGCCTGTGTGGACAATGTGGTGGTGGAGATGGGGCAACGGCCCAGTGCCAATGCTATCAGGTCAGTTCAACATTTAAATAGTTCTAGAATCCGAAAAGTGAAGACGTTCGGTGCCACTGACTACCAGGATCACAGCGCATCGGTAGTGGTGGTGAATGATGTATAAGAGAGTCCTAAACGAATACGTTGCCGTCGACCGACTTCCGTCTAGACTGGCTGCAGGTGGCTGTGGACGATGAGATGGAGGTGCTGAAGTCCTGTGTGGACAATGTGGTGGTGGAAATGGGGCAACGGACCAGTGGAAATCAGGTCAGTACATTTTATACATTTCCATTAAGATACGGAAATCCGAATTCCCGAGGAGAAAGCGAAGGTGTTAGGCGCTATTGAGTACCAGGAAAACAGCGCAACAGTAGTGGTGATGAATGATGGATAAGAAAGTCTAAAGGAATACGTTGTCGTCGAGACCTGCTCCTGTACAGGTAGCAAGTAGCCGAAAACGGTGAGAAGCTAAAATGTTAGTTAACATACAGTTTAGTTTAGAAAATTTAAACTAGATGTCGATAGTAGTACGCGCACTTTGGTGTGTAATAAGTTAGAGTATATCTTAGATTTTTTTTACGAAGCTTCTTTCTTTAATACGGAAAACGTAATTATTAGTAGTCGATTTGAATATCATGTGTTGCAATTGCATGTTCAGTTTTGTTAAATTTTTCCACTATATTTCGCTAGTAGTGCTAGTCGGGCTCATAAAACGATACGGTTCGAGTTATACTGAATATTCGTATATTGTATTACATTGTTTATTTCATTAACACGGAGAATCCATAGTACATTGCTAAAGTATTATGCATTTGAAGCGTATTAGGTACAAAGTTATAATTTAAATGCAATTTTATTTACACGACTAGCGCAAGATGTCGCTAGCGGTACATGCACTTCAGTTATTTCTACGGCAGTGTTGACTGCAATTGAGATTTTTTTGCTACTGGCGTTTCTTTAATTAATATAGAGAACATATTAATGAGTTGCAGTATTATTTGAATATCAACAGTGAGCCACAGTAAAAACGCTGATTAACAGTTTAGTTAAATCGTTCACTAGATGTCGCTAGTAGTACGCTTACAGCTCATGAGGTGAAGGCTCTAACGTTTCGAGTTATGACTCGAACCGGACCGACCGGAACAACACAAAATTCCACACTATAATACGGGGAGTTCATAGTCCATTGCTAAAATATTTTACATTTGAAGCGTATTATGGAAAAAAATATCATTACAATGCAGTTTAGTTTACACTGTTACCACAAGATGTCGCTAGTAGTATGTGGATTTTTGCAATAGCTTCGAGTGAAATTTAGGTTTTTTTATTGCGGTTTCTTTCTTACGTTATTCTAGTTAGAGTATTACATTTTTATTTTGAATATAAACTTTAAGACTGCTAACAGATTTGTTCATTCGTCACTAGATGTCGGTAGTAGCCCTCTTAAGCTCATAATATGAAAGCACAAACAATGAAATTTTGTACTCTTCCTCACGGAGGGTTCATAGTCCATTGCTCAAAAGTATTTATTGTTATTATGCGTATACGTAGCGGGAAGCGCCTTCGAGCAGAGCGCCCACATGGGTTTCTGGTACTAAAAGTATATGGTGTCATTTCGTCTGATTCCAGGGTGGATGTTCATATGCAAGCGTTCACTGTGACTGGCGTGCAGCAGGGTGACTACGAACCACAGCTCGTCACCTCCAAGGAGGTCACCAGTGATGTCAACCTTCTCAACGTCTCGTTCGAGACAAAACCTTTGGGTAAGAAACGTCAAGGAGGAATTTATTGTGTCATATTTGCTACTTGCGAACTACAACAAGAATTTAACTAAATTAAAACTAAGCTAAATCTAAAAAAGGCCATCGTGGCATTGTACCGAGGATGCTGGCGGCATTTCCTCGCTGAATTGCAATGCTGGTACATCTAAACCTTTTTAAATTGAGTTTATGTTTGGTTCTCTTTGTTCGTATTTTTGGTTTATATATTCTATTAAATTAAATATATGACTAGTTTCTAATGCTCGGCGGCGCGAGATTATAATAATAGGTGGTGTGTTGAGTTAGTTACAAAGTCCATGTAGGGAGGGCGCTAGTAGTCTTGTTCTATCAGTTTGTATAAGGAATTCGTTAATTAATTCTTATTTAAGAAAGAATGGTCGCTCTTCACGGTGTTAAAAAAGTGTAATGACTCACTTAGCACGCTATTTTCTACTAAATATTTATTGTTCTCAAGAATAAATATATTGGCAAAAGGTTTTCCAAAAAATATCATAGATGGCGCCAGTAGTATCTGAAGTTACGATGACCTAAGACTACATATACTGCAGAGAAATAATTTGTTCGAGTACACTAAATTAATTGGGCGTTTAAAAAAGTAGTTTTCAGACTGACTACGTTTTTTTTGATCAAATTGTAATGTTCGAGCAATTCTATTCTTCTTTGATTCTTCTATTTCTGGCATACATCAACGATTTGCTAAAAAATATGGAAAGCAAATATGTGATGTTTGCAGATGACGTCTCCTTGCTGCTAAATTGCGTAGATAGTGCCGAGAGTGTAACGAGCGCCTCCCACAAATTACGGAAATCATAACGGAGTAGCTTTCGGATCTTGAAATAAATCTTAAAAAACGGAAAATAATCCAATTTAAGCCTATAAAAAAAAAACTGCAAATTTGTTACAAAAGAAAACTGAGAGTGAATGAAGTAAATTAATTTATATTGCTGGGAATAAAAATAGATACAAGTTTTAATCGGAAATCACATATACAAAATATAAGTGTCCTAGAGGTCAACACTAACCTGGAAACTGCCTTGTCAGCATATTTCGCATTCGCACATGCAAGGCTCCACGTTACGGTTACGGTTACGTGGTACGGTGTAATTCTGTGGGGTCTGCACTGATGCCCATCAACTATTCGTGATGCAGAAGAAGTGTATTCGCATACTTAACAACACGCAGATACCCAATAACAAAATTGACAGCCGCATTTAGCTAAATTAATAGTACATTACTTACCAAGGGCTGTGAAAGAAAGAAAGGCCGAAATCGCAGGTATTGCGGCGAGGGTTGTAAATATGCGACAGAGGGCTTTCTTTTTTACTGCCCGTGGAGAGTACACAATTTTACGTCTCCGTCTGGCCATAATGCGAGTTTTACCGTACGCGTAGCGTGCGGTAATACTCACATTATGGCCAGGCGTGACGTAAATATTCTTACTTTGCCCTCTATATACATTATGGAAGCGGCACTGTTTGTTAGGAACAACTCGCATTTTTTTCACCAAAAAGAATTGTTAATTCGCAACGAAGAAAAAAGTACAAATTACAAAAAAATTACATCCAGATAAGTTATTGCATAAAACTTTAATCTAATGTAATCAAATCATTTGAATTATCAGTTTAAGCAAAATGTGAGACGCAAATACACATTGGACAAAGATCTTGGAATACCACCCTTACTTCTGTTTGTCCATTACAGTCTTAATAGGAATAAAATAATAATAAGCATAATAACTTGATAAATAAGTTTCTAATTTCATGCCTCGAACATAAGTTTCAGAATGCGGTTAGTTTCATTTCGGTGCTGCTAGCTGTAATTTTAAGAAATACTTACTGTGCGCTAACAGGGCTGATGTGCGAACCAACCGTAATGGAACACCTATTTTTTACCACATGATAAGTATGCAAGAACCTGAGAAATGGAGAAAAATTTTAACAACACGGTAGCCAAGAGGATGTAAACGGAAGAGAGGCAGACAATTTAAAAGATAGGAGGACGAAATTATAGAAATGGCCGGCAAGGCATGGACCAGAGTGGTCACAGACAGGGAGAAATGGAGAAGACTGGGGGAGGCCTTTGCCAGTAGGCACACAGAAATGTAAAATTTTACGGTTACTGTAGTTATAAGTATTTTTGTTGTAATTTTCTGAAACGAGGCTATAAATAAATATGAAATAAATGAACTATTATACCATTTCATTGTTTACAGACGGAAAGTGCGACCAAAAAGTGCGGGTGTCCGCTCGGCCCTTGCAAATCATTTACGACGCGCAGACCGTTATTGAGATTGTCAACGTTTTCAAACCGGAAACGGAATCTTCAGCTTTGACAACGTAAGTAATTGAGTGACTATTTACTTTCAACTTCTCTGAATTAGAAGTATTAGAACTTCCCAAGCCGGCCCATGACGTCGCTACTGGACTATTTTATACAACTTTACACGGAACTGACAACAGACTCATAATCCTGGTCATTAAGGCATTCGATTGATATTCCTTATGAGTATTTCTATTTCCAGTATACTTTCTATTTCTGTTGTCAATTTCTGCTTATTATAATATAAATATTTTTCCATTGTGCAAAACATTTCCTTCCAAACGAAGGGTTTAGTTTAAAACATTTGCCCCTAGATGTCGCTGTCCCCTCCAAGTCGATTTGTAGAACGCGCTGTTAAGATTTTTCCTGCAATAACGACCATCGCGGCGGACTGTTGTGAATTCATACTTACCTGGCATAGGGGATACCGTGATCATAAAGGCGGTTCCCCCAGGGCGAGACTCTCCCATTGCACTGCGGTTGGGTTGACCCTTGCGATTATCCCTAATGTGGATAACTCGGATGCGTAATTTTTGGTAGTGGGGACTGCGTACGCGCCGTCCCCCCCTTTATACATATATCCCGTCACTATATTACAAATTATCTGACTAGTGAGAGATGCCAGCCACAACTTTTCATATGGCGATATAATTATAAATATTATAATATCATTGTCAACTGTGTCAAACCTTTTAAATTAAACTCTGATTATATCAGACAGAAAAAATGTAATAGTACATTACTTACCAAGGGCTGTAAAAGAAAGAAAGCCCGAAATCGCACCTTTTAAATTAAACTCTGATTATATCAGACAGAAAAAATGTAATAGTACATTACTTACCAAGGGCTGTAAAAGAAAGAAAGCCCGAAATCGCAGGTATTTATGACCCGAGCCGCAGGCGAGTGTTGTAAATATGCGATAGAGGGCGTTCTTTCTTACTGCCCGTGGTGAGTACACAATTTTACGTCTTCACCTGGCCACAATGTGAGTTTTTACCGTACGCGCAGCGTGCAGTAAAACTCACATTATGGCCAGGTGTGACGTAAACAAAGTATGACACTGTCAAAGTGACATATCAGGGGTTCTGAAAGTACGGGTCGGTCATGCAATATTATTTAAAGTTTACTTTAACAACACAGGTTTAGAAACACTGGTATAGTGGATAAAGGGCACATATCCGTTTAAGACATTCACTGCCAGTAACGCACATATGCGCTCACGTTTAGACACGTTTTTCCTGGAGGCCTGGCCAGCAGTGAAAGGGTTAGGATTTAGGTTTCCTACCTAAATCTGTGTTATGTGAAATAAAATGACATAATATTAGAGATGGGCCGACTATGGGTTTGGCCGACTAGCTGACTATTCGGCCGCCTAGAAGGCCGACTAGTCGGCTAGGCCGATCGTGGACTTCGGCTAAGTTCGGGTGCAATCGGGAAACTTCGTTTCGCTATGCCGTCGCGCTGTCTGCATGCGTTGAAAGTACCAAATGTGATAATAAATCTGTATTTGAGTAAAATATAAAACGAATGGTAAAAAATGGCAGTTAACTGATTCTATGTCTCGTTTTCCTGTGGTCCATAAAGTGCCTACTAATCGGCACATTTAGCCGACTAGTCGCCGACTACAAATGAGGCCGGATAGTCGGCGACTAGTCGGTACATCTCTACATAATATAGTTTATAGCATTTATTTTACTCATGATCGGTTACATCGTCACATGGTCTTTTTTCACTGGAGACAAAGTATCCTTTGACCGAGAGTGTACAGTTATCTGCCGTTTATATAGCCACTAACTCAAATACAATGGTACCGATAATAAGTCTCCCAAAAACTCCTTGCTCTATGGCCCATAAAAGCACTGTTTAGCGTGCCGTTATGGTTCATACATGTTTCATAACAACACTGTTTTACCACGATGAAAACACCAAACTTAAAAAAAATCGGTCCTTATATTGCAGTGGTACCAACTTCCCAAACAAATATTTTGAATTAGAAGTTTTTATTTACTATCAAACATTTGCAACTGATACATAATAAAACAGGAGTGCGGTTGTATGAAACGAGCGTTAGCGAGTTTCATAATAGGACCACATTCCTGTTTTAAGGCTAAATTATTAACCGACTTAAAAAAAAAGGAGGAGGTTCTCAATTCGGTTGTATTTTTTTTTTTTCTCAATGTTTGTTACTTCAGAACTCCGTCATTGATGAATTTTCTTTTTTTGTTTGTAAGTATTTGCAATTTTAGTCATGTCATTTGAAATTGAACCTTAACACAAACAACTACGTTAGCTTTTAGGATATGTGAGAAATTACTTATGCTCTTTTTAGAATAGATGACTAATTAGCTTATCTTTATGGCTTTTAGCTCTAACACCGTCGGATAGACTATACTTAAAAGTACAAAAGTATATCACAGATTCTGATAAGATTCCGTTGAAATAGCAACTAATGAAGTGCCAAAGGTGATCCTTGTGGATTCGACGGAATTCCTCAAATATTATCGGCAGCACATACAGCGATTCGGTTTTGTTCTCTAATAATCAACGCATTTGCTCTCGGAAATCAGATCATGTGGTAAATTGGAAAATAAATGTGGAAATATTCTCGTGGCTTGGCGGAGTACTAAATTGAAGTCGGTTAAAACTTTGTTTTTAAAGTAAATTATGTACAGTTGCATACACTACTTTATCTACACACATATCATAATCGTCGGTGAGATTGCCAAATCCGTTATGTGCACGGTTTGAATTAAGAGACTTATTGGAACCGATTCTACAGTGGCCTTTAAACTTCCTAATTTTATTTAGGTGTCGCTAAAACACTTTGCTATTCTATGAGCAGCTGTCATAATCAAATGACAGAGCTAATTTGAATGTGACGTTTCTTATTTTAGGCGGTCTATTCAACTTAGTTTAGCTGTCAAAATGCTATTTTGTTTTTACACGAAAACACAGAAACGTCAAGCTTAATCGACTAATTTTAGCGGCGAATAAAATAGTCCCGATTATAATTTGTTTACGTGAAGTAAAGTGGATAATTCTCATTTTTTATTTTATTTGTAATTACATTTTGAAATGGATGAAGAATTCGTCATGGCTGCTGCGGTGGCCGACGAGAGGGAGCATGGCGAGGGTGAAAAACTTTATTTAGAGAGGTTGCGTGATGCATCCAACCCATTCCACCGATCCGATTTTTATATTTTTATACTATTTCTTTTTTATGAAGCTACGGTAGCCTAGTGGTTCAGGCATGCGGCTGTCAAGCGGCGGTCGTGGGTTCGAACCCCGGCTCGTGCCAATGAGTTTTTCGGAATCCCAATAAGGTCTGGTTTTCCCTCTGAGTTGGAAGGTCAGATGGCAGTCGCTTTCGTAAAACTAGTGCCTATGCTAAATCATGGGATTAGGTGTCAAAGCGGACCCTGGGCTCGTTTAGGGGCACAACTGGGAATAACGCTAGGAGGATGATACTATTTCTTTTTTGTGACGGTCCAACAAGTCACCGCCAAAAACTTGTTATTAAACAATTTAAAAGAAAAGAACACAGACTCTCACAGACGGCATAAACCACAAACAACTTGCATTGTTTTAATCTTGTAAATGTTGCCCATTTAAATATGATACATTATTTTTACCTGATATAAAATGTGAACAACAGTATTAAACATAGTATGAAAAGTAAATAATACAATAAAACGGATTAAAATATTATGTGCGATGTAAAAAAAGGAAGGTTCCCATACTCTTTTTTATAGATTCCATTCTTTCATTCACTCATTTATTTTTTTAAAGTAGCAACATTCAACTCTTAGAAGTTTTAGATTACGGATGTTTTAGATTACGGATAAAATCAGGTTAATTTTAGTCGGCTTGACATTCTGGAATAGCACTTGTAAAATCTGCCGTCAAAATTATGTCTAAAATTTAGAAAATTTAGTTTTAGGCTATTTAAGCGATGTGCACGTAGAATCGGGTCCAATACCATATGTGTAATTACTAGAGCATTATATTCTTCTTATTAAGTACTCTAAGATGGGTTCAGAAGCCGTAGGAAAATGACCTGCATTGCTACTATAGTGTTACCTGTAAAATATCTTTGTTGCAATCATGGCTGCATTTACGATATCCGGCGGAGTGTGCATATCGTCCTCGGAGTCACTACTCACTCACAGTTTCAACTAAAATGTGAATTACAAACAACTTTTCACAATTCTTTCGTAACAGCAAAAACCAACAAAGAAATGACAACAGTAATGGCAGCAATTCGATCCTACGTCAAGACGAATGTTTTTTTTAAACCTGATGTTTTTTTTTGTCTATACAAACGAATGAAGTCCCTATTCTCATGTCACTCTTGATCAAATGTCGTGCGGTTTATATTAAAAAACATACTGAATTGACGTTTCGCATCGATAACTGTTTTAATATCTATGGATACTAGAATAGAGACCCCCTTGACTTTTGACAGCTGTTCCAAATGTAAACTCATAACCTTACAAAAATCTGTACTGTAATGACATTACAGTACAGATTTTACCTACTACCACAGACAAGAAAGTTCTCATAGTAAAATTGGTTGTAATAATGCTGGTCATTTCCTACGGTTTCTGAACGCATTTTAGAGCACTAATGATATGTGCGTAGATAAAATTAGTATGTGCCCTAATCAGGAAATAACTGTCTCACTATAATTAGGACAGTTTATGCTTTAATAAGAATTAAAGAGTATACTTATTCAAACAAGTTCAATTTTATTATTATGTCTCATGCAAATTGGAATTTTGGAGAGTAGTTAAGATTTTTCTTCGTAAATGTAAAATAGAATGGAGTTAAAAGTTTTATTTCACATAACTTCACTTCCTTCTGCTTGATCAGAAGTTGCATTGTGTGAACTGAAGAAAAATAATAATTGTTCAAGTATCATTATTATATTTTCTCGCTAATACAATGTTCTTTTTTTAAATACCTCTCTTTTCTAGGCTCATCTTTCATTAACTGTTTCATTATTTTATGCGTATATATTTATCTTTATAATTATAATTCTTATGAAAATCGATGAGCATGTATGAAGAATATTAAGCACATAAATAATTAATATGAAGCAAGAAAGGTTTGTCAAGATCGTAGCAAGTGGAAATCCGAGATCTCTGCCTACCCCTCTTGGGAACGGGTACGTCGGGACAGGTCGAGGTTTGTCTTGGTCACCCATAGTTATGATCATTTAATGAAACGCATCACTGTACATTATTTTAATACCAATGGTCATTTATAAATATTAATCAAAATACAATATCTACTACTACAATATCACTTAATCACTAATTAATCCACACTATAATTACTACTCGATTTAACGACCAAACGTGAGGTAGTCCCAGGATGTACGACCGGCTAGTTTGCTCTCGTCCATATGTGCGTCCTTGCCTTGATGCGATCGTCAACTAAATTCCTCTCAACACACCCGGATCTGTCATGCCTATACGTGATACCCATCACCATAAGTTGAACCTTCAATACTGCTATTGTCGACATATATGAACCTATGTACTCGTAATAGGGGTGTAGACTCATGTTAAAGTTGATAACGTAGTGTTGCAAAATGGATATTAAACCCAAATGATTGTAGTAAAGTACAAGTTAAAAAATATAGTTGAAGTCATAATAATATGGACCTTGAAAGTTTAGAAAAAAAGCGGCCAAGTGCGTGTCGGACCACGCACAACGAAGGGTTCCGTGCCTATTAAAAAGGTCGTATCGTTACTGAAATCTTATGGCACTTACGTCCTTTTCTTTTCTTCAGTTTTTTTGAAATATCTCAAAAACCTTTGAACCGATCTTGTTCAAAACAATTTTCGCTGAGAGAATTTAATAAGCCCTATGTCCATGATTTTTTCATATTTTTAAAATATACGGTTCAAAAATTAGAGGGGGGACACACAATGTTAGTGACTTTCGAGGCGATTATCTGCGACTCTGTTCAGTTAATCAAAAAAAATGCTGAGAAACCTTATATTTATTTTGAAAGGCCTATCGATTGATGTGCCACACGTGGGCTTGCAATGAAAAAAAAAATTGACTTTCAGCTTTATGAATGGAGTGCACGCCTAAAAAAAAATTTTTTTAGTAATTTAGTTAGAAAACTATGTAGCAGTTAACAAAATACACCTATCCTCAAAATTTTATTCAAATACACCTTATAGTTTTCGAGTAAAATGCCTGTGACATACGGACGGACGGACAGACAGACAGACAGACAGACATGACGAATCCATAAGGGTTCCGTTTTTTGCCATTTGGCTACGGAACCCTAAAAATATGCATTGTTTATTGTCCAAGAGTAAATTGCTACCAATAGAATCCTTACGCTTTTATAGAAACAAAATTGTATAACAACTATATGGACCTACACGCAGTATTTCGCGACCGAAGCAGTAATTTACTTAATACATACAACGATTAGTACAAAAAGACCGCGCTGACGTCATACTTCTTAGTCAATTAGTATGAAGCGTTTAGTCTGCCGCCAGCGAGGTCCGTCATTGACTTATTTTTTTGTCTATGTATGTATTTTAATTGTACTTGCTCCCATACAAACATTTGTTCCCCTATAAAAACTGGTTCGAATGGCCTGCGAAAAAAAACCGTAGCAATCATGCCTATTATCTAATTTTCAGGTTGCAAGCCGCCGCTGGGAATAAGATATCGGATTTGAAAGAGAAGTCCGCTCTAGGAATGCAGCATGCGGTTCACCAGCACTCTTTCATCGACCTGGACATCGATATAGCGGCGTCGTACATCGTCGTCTCGCAGACCGGGAAATATAAACTGTAATGACATTATTGTTAAACGTTCACCAAACCTATTTTAATTTGTATTTATTTATCTGCTACTTTGGTGTTCATGAATGCTTTGTTCATCTTCTTCTTTCGTGTGAAGGGATCAAAAAAAAACTTAAACTAAATTCTGTTTTGCCAATATTTTGCCACCTCAGTGCACGAAGCCGGAGCGGAAGCTTTGTTCATAATATATGTATTTCTAACAAATGTATAGGTCGTCGGTGCGGCAGGCCACTCGCCCCGTTATCGTTATACCCCCGCACCCGCGCGCCGCGCAGACAAGGACCGAGTTTAACGGTCTACCTATAACTGATAATGGGTTTTCTAACCCTTGTTAAAACTAATTTTATTTATTGAAGGCATTTTAAGTTTTATGTATAAGGGGTAAGCCTCGTTCCAACTGATAAGTGTTAGTGGGTTAATTTACTGGGTGTCCTTGGATAAACATTACCACTACTTTTTTATTGGGCTATTTTGGACTCATGCACAAAGTATTAAAGAATTACAATAATGATACGTTTTTCGTCTAATAATAATATATGTAATATCAGCACGACTATCATGAGACAGCCCGCGAGCTCTCTCGATTTTTCTCGCACTATCCGTCTCCCTCTTATTAGAACACTTAGAACAAGAGGTATAGTAGTGCGAGAAAAATCGAGAGTATGTCGCGGCCGTCTCATGATAGACGTGCTGGTTCCTCAAGATAAAGTGAGAAGCGTAGCTTCATATTTATTGCTGTGCATCCTTACGCGTTCGAGTAATGAAGTGAAACATTAACCTCAAATTCCATTAACATTTTATATTTGTGTGATTTCAGAGAGGAGCCATGCATTGTGGTAAAACTTGGTGCCATAAATATAAAATCTGAACCGCGAGATGAGACACTGGACGTGCACAAATTATACAAAGAGGGTTTAGCGGATGATCAGATCATACAAGAAATTGCTCGCCACAGCTATGACAAGTTGAGCCTTCAGCTTACTGAGATGCAGGTACGTTTAAGGATTTTGTAAATACATTATGAAAAACTAAAGACTTCTTCTAATCCAATAAATTTTAGGTGGAAGGTAGTTATGTGACGCGGTGTTCGTTAATTCATTGAAATCCGGTTCGATGGGCCATTCATGTCCGTACACAGTTGTATTATATATTGACCACCATTATTTTTTCTCTCTCAAAATTTAAAGTACCTTTCGTTATGTTTGACACTGTATAACACGTACAGTCGATTTCAAAGATATGTTTACACTTTGGGGCCTTATTCCATTGCAATAAGGCGAATAATATACACATTTCTTTTACATACATATAAAATATCTTAGGTGGATGTCACACTGCGACGCATCTCCGGACGGAGGTGCGTTTCTCGTTGTATGCAAGTACCTCAGTTTGTATATAAATTCCGTGTGGTACGACACGCTCCAACGCACCTACGTCCGGCGAAATTTGTATGCAGCTCCGCACCTCCGTCCGTTGATGCGGCGCAGTGTGACGACTGCCTTATCGCGAAGACATATATCTCCATATCTGGCCTTTCTAGTTTCAACATTTGCCGCTAGATGTCGCTGTCCCCTCCAAGTCGATTCGTAGAACGCGCTGTTAAGATTTTTCCTGCAATAACGACCCTCGTGGCGGACTGTTGTGAACTCATACTTACCTGGCATAGGGGATACCGTGATCACAAAGGCGGTTCCCCCAGGGCGAGACTCTCCCATTGCACTGCGGTTGGGTTGACCCTTGCGATTATCCCTAATGTGGATAACTCGGATGCGTAATTTTTGGTAGTGGGGACTGCGTACGCGCCGTCCCCCCCCCTTTAAATTAATAGGTCGAGCTTTTAATTCAGCCCTCGCCTGCACGGAGCGCGGGTGCAGGGGTATGACGATAACGGGAACGGGTCGTGTGGGGTCTTTTACGGAATTAATGTGGGTGGTAGTGGATGCACTATGGAAACCGTAGTCGATCTGTGACATACGATCAAGGATTCGGTACCAAAGGCCTATGTTGCATTTAGTCTTGGCATTCAAAACATCTTAGTAGTACACTAACCAAGTGTACAAAATGACTTTTTTGTATAATACCACGGTTACAAAATTGTCTTAGTTTCAGAAAGACATACGTAGAAAAACGTCTAGGTCGTGAAAATAACCTATTGGTTATTTTCACGACCTAGCAAAGCATAAGCAGAATGACTCAATTGTGTAACGTCTTGATTGTATTAAGGACTATGTTATCAAATGATCTTGTTTGATTAACGTCTTAGCTATAAAATGAGCCAGTGGTAGAAACGTCATGATTGCTAAACGACTTCATTGTATGAAAAATGAACCCCTTCGGCCGTCTACAGAACCGGAGTTTCGGAACTGGTTCCGTACGAGGCTTTTAAATTACTTGTATGGAACTGGTTCCCTACGAGGCTTTTTTTTTACTTGTATGAAACTGGTTCCGATCAAGTAATTATTATATTTCATCAGCCGTGTACGGAACTCATGAGTAAAGACACAGCGAGCGGACGCAGAAGCGAAAGGACGACTAAGTTATTTTCATAAAATATTTTGTATGAGTAAACTCTATGTCAGCCTTTGTGTAAAATCCTGGCTGCAATTAGTTCGTAAGTCTTTAAAAAAATAAAATAAGGAGCATGATGTCAATCAATCACTACTGTCATTTGGAGTGTGGCTCATATTTTCCGAAATTTTTTCTTCGTGCCAATTATTCCATTCCCATAATTTCCCGGTGTAATTTTTCTCCAGTCCCCTATTTTCTTGGTAGTTATTATTCCGTTCATATATTTTCCCAGTGGCTTTTTGCCCCAATATTTTATTTTCCATGGGAATTTTATTCCATTCCCATATTTTCCCAGTGCTCATAAATAATATTATTCAAATGGTATAATAATAATATCTTGTTACCTCTACTTTATTTATACTAGTTTAAGAGAGACTCTACGGCATTTAGCTACACCGAGGTACAAAGACGAGCGAAGCGAGGAGGAGTGTTAGGTGAACTGCGAACTACAGCGCGCGAGCTGAGCGAGCGTAGCGAGCGTGCCGCGGTAGCGGCCTGCGAAGCGCCAGAATCGAAACCTTCACTTCCTCATATAAGATAATCACCTGGACTTTTGTGTGTGTGGACCTCGTCGTCGTACCTCGGTGTAGCTAACTGCCGTAGAGTCTCTCTGAAACTAGTATAAATAAAGTAGAGGTAACCAAATATTATTATTATACCATTTGAATAATATTATTTATGAGCACTGGGAAAATATGGGAATGGAATAAAATTCCCATGGAAAATAAAATATTTGGGCAAAAAGCCACTGGGAAAATATGGGAACGGAATAATAACTACCAAGAAAATAGGAGACTGGAGAAAAATTACACCGGGAAATTATGGGAACGGAATAATTGGCACGAAGAAAAAATGATTTTCGGAAAATATGAGCCACACTCCCCAGTGACACGGCCTTCATGCCAAACCTTTATCGGTGAACAAGGTCTCACAGTTATATACAAATAAATTAAAAGCCATGTACAGAACCAGTTCCATAAAAGTAAATTAAAAGCCTCGTAGGGAACCAGTTCCATACAAGTAATTTAAAAGCCTCGTACGGAACCAGTTCCGAAACTCCGGTTCTGTAGACGGCCGAAGGGAAATGAACTTACTTGTCAGTGTCATGTGTCATGTCACTATCTACTTAAATATCAAGTGGCCTGTAATTGAATTTGAAGTACTAAGGAGGTGATAATAAAATAAAGTATTGTCATTAGACAATCTGGACAAACTGCTACTAAGACATTTTTATATTTAACGATATAACTACGTAGTCTTTATGCTATCAAGACATTCTATAATATTGGCCGCGAAGATTTTCCAGACCATTTACCTATTAAGACATTACGACTTTAAGTCGTTTTACAGCCGAGTCATTCCGCTTACTAAGGCTTATAGCAATGAGGGCGTTTTACAGACCAAGACATTTTGCTACCCAGACAATTTACAACCTAAGATGTTTTGAATGCCAAGGCTAAATGGAACTTAGGCCTTTGGTACCGAACCCCTTTTAACTCAGCCCTCGCCTGCACGGAGCGCGGGTGCAGGGGTATGACGATAACGGGAACGGGTCGTGTGGGGTCTTTTATGGAATTAATGTTGGTGGTAGTGGATGCACTATGCATTGGAAACCGTAGTCGATCTGTGACATACGATCAATTTTTGTCCCTAAAGGTTGTTTGATATCCTATTGAATATCGAACAAATCATAATTCCTGTACCGAGCCGGTAGCTGATTCGAACTTGTTCGGTTTACCGAGGTGGTGGGGAATGCAAACTTTACCCATTGTATTTTTTACATTTGTTTTATATTTCAAAGTCATTATTTGATTGGTCAAAATTAACATCAGCATACGAGTGATTAACGGCTGCAGTGGTATTACATCGGATATATTCACGGTACATGAAGTTAGTTTTTTTCGATCTGTGCCACAAGACGGCAGTGCACAGTGACGCGAGGTAGACACCTAACGCGATATCGATATAATAAAAACCCATTCAAATTATCGGTATAAATATGAACCATCTCTGGCTTTTACCGATTTTGTTATTTATACAGAAACCTAACAATACAAGTTTTGTTAGGTTTCTGTGTAGTCACAAATTAATCAGAGTATCACAGAAAGCAATTGTATTTTTCCAGATAGTTATAGCGCTACGAAATGAAGATTGGCAATCAGCTATAGCGTCCCATGAAGCTACCGAGTTGCATCTACTGCAACCCACGAACTTGGTCATCCAAATACATAAGTGTTTGATAACTGACGACCCGCGGCTGCCCAAGATCAGAGTTAGGGGAGAGTTGCAGAAAATTGCTATAAGCGCATCTGAAGACAGGTATGCTCTTTGGCAAGTTTTATGAGATGTGTACACATTTACGCGGTCTCCTCTGGCACTAGTGTTAAGAGTTAGCGCTCGAACGACCCTTAAGAGAGACCATTACCTGAAGAAATTTTCATATTTAAGAATTCTAGACCAGTATTTCTGTCGCGCTGATGTAGGCGGGACCGCGCGCTAGTGCGATAAGGAAAGCTGCAGCGCCGCCTAAGAATCTTAAGTGAAAACTGAAAAGTCGAGGTTTTGTTCTCGATTGTCGCTCCCGAAACATAACCAAGCGTAACAACATTTTTAAAACTGAATAAGAAGGAAATATTCAATGTTGTTTAAAAAAAACATTAATCTACGGTCAAAAACCTTGGAGGAAACAGTCGAGAACGTTTGTATGGAAAACATACCACTAATGTTTCCACTTCAAGACGCGACCCGTTCGCTTTAACGGCTCGAGTGTTCAAGGTTCTAGGAGTATCTCTTTTACAATGAAATATTTTATATTCAGTAAATGAATCCCATGTTTGTTTTCAGATTATTGACCCTATGTGAAATATTAATAGGCATGCCTCTGCCTAAAGCAGATGAATCCACACAACTTAAGGTAGGTTCAATGGACTTTTGGCATTTTGAGAGATATCAGTTTTAATTTTAATATTTTTTTTCTACCTTTAAGCTATTTTTCTGGCGAATGGGATATATTTTGTCGGGTCGGACTTTTGATGCTTCGACGCTCCCAAGAGAACTTGGGTTCCCTAATCAATGGGTAAACTTTAATACGATGATAATTAGCGATGGATAATATCACCTTAGAACTGGCATGTCAACCCTTCAAGGGTGGCCCGAATCGCTAAATGGATATTCTGATCGCAAAATGTTTTTTTTCGTGAGATTAGCCGCTTTTGAAGGATTATGTTTGACGTGTCCGCCCTATTAGTACAAGTAGTTATATGCATTAACATATGTTACATAAATTTAGATTATTTTATTTCCGTTTGTTTCATTTGTCGTGGTCAAACTGTAGTTATTGTCGTTTACCTTGACCGATTACAATGAGGGTTTATCGGAATGCGAAATGGCACCAGCTCGCATTCGCTGCCAGCTGGTGAAGTGCTTTCTATTAAAACCCTCACTGCTGCAAGGGCTAAATTGCGCCTCATTTTAATATCGCTGGTGCATTTTATTGTCATATTGTATTATTTAATGGACGACTCAGTACAAGTACTAATAACCTTGCATTGTGTAAATCATCATTAGTTTAAATACAAGTTAGTATAAAAACTGCTTAAAATCAGCAAAATAAATAATTAATGTTGAGTTCATTTTCAGGCAACGGAATCGAAAGGGTCTAGTTTGTCCCTATTGAAATATCTGGACCCTGTTGAGAAACAAAAGCGCGACACAGCGCGCTCCAAGCGCAAGGAGGACGAACAATCCGTGCAGTTGACTGAAGTTGAAGCGATATTTATTATGAATGGTAAGTTTCCTTTCATTTACTCGTATACTTAAACAACAAGTCACTTAACGGACTATTGGTGAACCTCTTTTATATTGATATTACGTTTGCAAATAGTGAATGAGCGGTCAAGACTCATCGAAGTTAGTTCCAACATTTGCCGCTAGATGTCGCTGTCCCCTCCAAGTCGATTCGTAGAACGCGCTGTTAAGATTTTTCCTGCAATAACGACCCTCGCGGCGGACTGTTGTGAACTCATACTTACCTGGCATAGGGGATACCGTGATCATAAAGGCGGTTCCCCCAGGGCGAGACTCTCCCATTGCACTGCGGTTGGGTTGACCCTTGCGATTATCCCTAATGTGGATAACTCGGATGCGTAATTTTTGGTAGTGGGGACTGCGTACGCGCCGTCCCCCCCTTTAAACTTGTCTATTCATAATTTAATTTTATATATATAAATTTTATATCCATTTTACATTATGTTACTAAATTCCAAAATGGAGTTAAAAGTGTGATAAGGTACAGTCACAAGCATTCATATAATTGTAATTATGTTATATCACAAGAAAGTGCATTTTTGCCGGCTTTGTTATGGTGAGACATGTTGAGATTAGTAGAGGGATGGATTGGATGTTTTAAGTAAAACCAAACATGGTGTCACCGAAGATGTTGTATTCTCGGAAGATTAAATCTAAAGACCAAGGGTATACATTAACTCAAGTACTTATAGATAGTTATATACGTGCGTCATATGTTGCAGGGCGTAACGATAAGTTACCGTTAATCTGTTAATTATAGGCATATAGTACTACGGCAGATTGCACCAACATTTTACTATTAGTTGACCCATAATACCCATTTAGGCTTTGTTAATACTTAGTATAAGTACAACTTAAATAATAAGTTTACCCTCACAACATGTCTGATTTTATTTGCGTTCTTTGAAAGCGGCATATTTTATTTCTTTTAAGAGTCCGCAGTAAGCTCGGCCGAATTTCACCTTCCCATATAAACGGAGTTTCGTTCTCATTTTAAAAATACGTGTTGGATTGTGACGAAACTTTGCATATCCTATGAGATGAGGTATGTCTGTAATTAATTTATATGATTCCAGTTTATAAAACAAACGAAATACAGCAAAAACTAGTTTTGTATGAAAAACTTAAATTCGCTGTATTTTTTTACCATGGCATCTGAAGCTACATAAACTAATTGCAGACCTGGATATACCTCATGTACATGCAAAATGTCGTTACAATCCAACACTTAGTTTTAAAATGAGAGCGTAACTACGTTTGTAGGGAGAATCGAGCTTACTGCGGACTCTTAAACATAATCACAAAATGTACCAACCCAAAACTTACCGAATCACTTCTCAGTATATTCTAACCTTCTTTCCAGAGCTTGTTCTCAGCGTGAACCACAAGAAGACAGCGAGCGCCCAGACGTACGACAAGTTCCTAGTGTTCTCCCTGTACACGCTGGAGCTGACCGCCACGCAGAAGACGTTCATGTTGGAGGCCACCGCGAGGCTCGGCGCGGTCGGCATGCAGCACCACCGCGCGGGGAAACACGTCATTCAGATTATTGACACGCCTGAAGTCGGCAGGGGGCGAGACGAAAACGCATGTCATTCTTTGTTCGCGGTTACTTATAGCAACGTAAGTAATGGCTTGTGTAGCCTCTAGCCGAACCAAGGCGTTTTAAAACGTGGAAAATTTATGCAATGGAAGTCCCGACTATACATGACGTATTTACTTTATTGCCATGTATTATTCGGTTCACAGCAACACTAACTTGGGGTCTAATAGCGGCTTGTCGGGCTATAGAAGCACAGATAGAAAACTTGTCACTTGTCAAATTTGATGCTGTATTTGAGCAAATGGATGTCATTCTTCTTTTTGTTCCTAGTTGGGCGACACTGGTTATTTTCAATCGGAAAATAGCAGCATTTGTTTTGTTTCGTTCGATTTAAAAAAAAAACTTATTCGTTTATTTTTTGGTAGGTGCATACCTTACGGCTAGAGGTTTTTTACTCAGAATAGAATCAAATTCCACCGATTTTTTTTAGTTTTAAATGTATAACTATGTCGTTCCCAGGCAATAGGTGCCAGTCAAAAAGCGGCACCTTTTGCCTGCGACTTGCGCTTTTATGGTTACTAACCATAAAAAAACAATAAAAAAATTAGACATCAGACAAAGCGGTATCTTTTGATCGAAAACGACGTAATAATCAAAAACATTTTAGGATATCTATAATAAAAATATCTAGTTACCCATTTTGTAATATTTCTTGTTTACTGAACATTGTAGGTTGACAAAAAATGCCCAGAATTCAGGAGTCTCTACGGATCTGTTGAGCAACTGATCGAGTTGGATTTTGCCACCTTAAGAGTTCTGCTTCACCTCGAAGGCTTACAGGAGATACTTGTGATCGTAAACGAATATCAGGTAATTGTTGAAATGTATGCTTTTATACGATTCGTAAAAGAGTTCATTTTTCAATTTAGATTTTTTCGTAGACGCGGTTGCATAATCTCCAAAGCACTGTTGATCGGATAGCGAATGCGGGACCGTTGGAGACCATTCTCGAAGGCGAGGAGTTGTCTGCAGTCAAATCTAAAAGTAAGTTACATCATTTGCTTGTGTATTTCTTTTGATAATAATATTAAAATATAGTGGAACGGGTCTCTCACTCACGTCTCGTCGCGTCGGCTTCGCGAGCGCTCGTGACTAAGAAACGTGTAAGGATTCGAAATATGTCGAACGATATTCGACCTTATGGTCGATTTACACGTATTAAGTTGTTAAGTAATTAACTAAATTTTAACTTGATATTTAGTAACTATTACTAAAATAGTTTGTTTACACGTATTTAGTCACTTAAGATTAAGTTAAAATTTAGTTAATTACTTAACAACTTAACACGTGTAAATCGTCCTTTAAAGATGTGAGTGACCCGTGTCATTTTAACCCCATTTTAATGTCTGAAACTCCCCGTTTCAATCAGTAATTTATCCCACTTTCTAAACTTTTTTTATATCATGTCATGTGGCTTTAACATCGTCTAAAAGGGCTTTGCTGGAAATGTGCTTTGAAGTAACGCCACCTTGTTAGATGTGTAGAGTACTTCCATACAAACAATAGTTACCATGGCAGCTCAGCTCTAAAGTACATCCGTCTTGAGTTACGCGTCCTAATCTATAATAGTATTCGACCATTCATAATCAGATACGCGCTATAGATTAGGATGCTTAACTCAAGACAGATGTACTTTAGAGATGTGCTGCCATAGTAACTATTGTTTGTATGGAAGTACTCTACACATCTAACAAGGTGGCGTTAGTGTGCCATCAAAAAAAAATCACCAATTTTGAGCAAAGCACTTTGTTCAACAAATTCATCTTTGCGCCCGGATGTGTGCGTGCGCTTGTAACTATGAAGGTTTGATCTGTGTGCCATACAGGCGCACGCGCCCGCACATCTGCAGTTACAGGCACAGGCATACATACAGGTACTGTAGTGATGATGAGTTGCATATATATCTGTATACTCTTTCCAAAACTGTAAAAGTAAAACCGCAAGCAAAACAAGCACAGCTCTGATTATGAGGTAGTTTTTGCTTGACAGGATTTTTACTCTTACATTATCGGACGTTCTATATATACCTGCGCGGCTATCACGCGACGGCGCGCGAGCTCTCTCGATTTTTCTTGCACTATCCGTCTTTCTCTTATTAGAACACTTAGAACAAGAGGTATAGTGCGAGAAAAATCGAGAGTGTGTCACGGCCGTCCCATGATAGACGTGCTGAGCGTTAGGCGTCACACTGAACGGAATTCAGTCACTTAATCATAATCCGAATCTCTGAAGATCAAATAAAACGGTACACTTTGTGCAGAATTTCTACCAACGGGTGTACAGTCGATTACAAAGAGATCAATACGGCCAAATAAAATATTTATACACGACTTTATTGCCTGCACATTAAGGTCGTGTGTACGTATTTTTGCAACTTTAGCCTTATCGATCTCTGTAGTCGACTGTACCTTTTTTTGCTCTTGAGTGGCAGATATTGAATTCAGTGACTGTTTCTGACTATGTGAGACCAGCCTTATTTCAATAAACACCGTTATATTTCCAGCGAGCGTCACTAAACAGACGCGCAAAAAGCAGGTGGAGACGATACAACTGAAAGTGAACGTTAAAATAGGCGCAGTAGAGATCGAATTCGCAAACGACAGGCGTAGCTTGAGCTTGGTCCAACTCCAAAAGGCCGCTGCTGGCCTGATACTGAAGAGCTCGTATACTCAAGTGGATTGCGCTATAGCTGACTTAAATGTTAAGGATTTAAATCCGGCTACAAAACATACAGATGTGAGTACATACTAGGTTATCCTCTACTTCTTTATTAGATTTTTTAGCCGGGTCGGCTGGGCGAATATTCAGCGTTCTTAAGGCGTTGTTTTTTCGTCATTGTCGTAGACAGCAAATACTATTAAAAGGGACGAGTATCAGAGTCCACATTTGATGAAGATGTAAGCCAATACCAGTACTGAGTTTTTTTTGATCAAAGGTTCTGCGGTACATTTTACCTCTGATGAAATAATCTTGAGCCTACAGTGACGTTAAAACCGAGCGGTTCAAACGCTAGGAGATTCGCCCGGCTCACTCCGTGATTTGGTAGCGCCGCTACAAGATCTGAGGCTCTAGTATAAGTTTTACCGAAACAAAACGTTAGGACCGCGTTTGCGTTTAGCTGTCAAATCCCATACAAATTGAGGGTAAAACGCAAACGCGATAGTAAAGTTTTGTTTCGGTAAAACTTATACTAGACCCTCAGGCCTGCCGGCCCCACGGGGTATGTTAGCGCTGCTACGGCACGCACGCGTTCTATCACAGCGCGTTGCATGCGATAAAAAGGGATGGTCACGTTTAGGCTCGTTCGGCAACCCTAAACCGGGGATTTGTTAACAGAGAAACTTCTGTACGTACTATTTTTAATTCTGTTATTTGATGCCAATTTTTAATATTGGCTCTTCTCATGTAAATTATTTTAATTAGTTATGTAAGTTTTATGTTTACCTTTTTACTTGAGAGCTTTTAAATTTCTAAGCTATAGCTTGGAGAAGTAAAGCTTACTACAATGAAAAAATTACTTAGAAACTATAATTGCTCGGTAAAAGTATATCTAGTTATTTATCTTTTGTGTTTTTATTTGAGATTCAGACTAGTGAGTTCCTTTGGCATTTCTTACCAAATGTTTTTTTTTCAGTTCTCACAATAAAATTATCTTATCTTATCAAGGCAATACTAACTTACCAATTAGTCCTTGAGTTCTACTATATCCTCCTAATTTCCAGGTTCATATAAAATTAACGAAATGGTTCTAGATAATGTAAAGCGAATATTTAAGCATAGCTTTTTAATTTTTTGTGTCTAAAAAAAAATATAATTTCAAAACCACTTGATTAAAATTTTGTTTATTTTTGCATGAAGTCTCAGAAACAATTTTATATTCGTATTTGTACTTTTAAAGATATTAAAAGTGCTGGGTGGCGATGTGGTGAACGTCCAAGTAGTGATGTACAACTTGGAGCAGGGGACCACCCTCAGCGACGTGAACATGTCCATCGACGCGCAAATCAACTGCCTCAGGATTGTCTTCCTCAACTGGTTCGTCACCTCCATGCTGGTACGTTGGAATTTATGTATTTTTTTTAAGAGTTCGCAGTAAGCTCGATTCTCCATACAAACGTAGTTACGCTCTCATTTTAAAACTGGCTGTTGGATTTTAACGAAACTTTGCATGTACAATGACATGAGGTATATCCAGGTCTGTAATTAGTTTATGTAGCTTCAGATACCATAGGTAAAAAAAAATACAGCGAATTTAAGTTTTTCATACAAAACTTGTTTTTGCTGTATTTCGTTTGTTTTATAAACTGGAACCATATAAACTAATTACAGACATAGATATACCTCATGTCATCGTATGTGCAAAGTTTCGTCACAATCCAACGAGCTTACTGCGGAGCGGACTCTTAATAATTCGAACTCAGATATATTAAACATATACACACGTTAGGAACAGTTTTAAATAATATACTCTAGACAGCCCATGCTTTTTGACTGAACTACTGCTTATATGTAGATGGCGGTACTAGTCTATGATGCCAGCTTAGACTAGTAACGCCATCTACATATAAGCAGTATAAGACTTATTTATTTCTTACCACAATTATCCTAACAGTGATTATTATTATTATTATTGTTGAATTCAGAGATCGACTCACGCTTTTATATTCCTAAAATTAGAGTCCGCAGTAAGCTCGGCCGAATTTCACGTTCCCATACAAACGTAGTTACGCTCTCATTTTAAAACTATGTCTTGGATTGTGACGAAACTTTTTCATATACAATGACATGTAGTATATCTATATCTGTAATTAGTTCATAATATGGCTCCAGTTTATAAAACAAACGAATACAGCAAAACCAAGTTTTGTATGAAAAACTTAAATTCGCTGTATTTTTTTTTATATGGTATCTGAAGCTACATAAACTAATTGCAGACCTGGACATACCTCATGTTATTGTACATGCAAAGTTTCGTTATGAAACATACACACTTTAGGAACAGTTTTAAATAATATACCTAAGACAGCCCATTCCTTGTGACTAAATTACTGCTTATAATATGTAGATGGCGGTACTAGTCTATGATGCCAGCTTAGACAAGTAACGCCATCTATATATAAGCAGTATAAAACTTATTTATTTCTTACCACAATTATCCTAGTAGAGATTTTATTATTATTAGGTTTTTAAAATTGAGTTCAGTAGTAAGAATGTAACAACACCACAGTGAGTAAATTATAGTTAATCGAATTCGTTTAGGAATAACGATGACATGATATAACTACGAAATGTTCAATATTTGAAACAAATATTATTGATTAAAAATTTCGCTGTCTTACATACATTTTTGGTTTCAGCTCATAATTCGCTAATGATTTCAATTGATTTTATGATTATGGTTTTCAACCAAATTTATATTGAGAGATTGTATTATTTTCTATTTTCCAGGAGTTTTTGAACAACTTCCAAACAGCGCAACAAGCAATCATCGAGGCGTCTTCGCAAGCCGTCGAATCAGCCCGCGCTAACGTGCAGAATGCATATGAAAACTCCACAAAATTGTCATTGAAGGTCCGGCTGGCTGCCCCAATTATTGTAGTACCCGAGAACTCTAGAAGCAAAAAGGCTCTGCTGGTCGATTTGGGTCGGATGACGCTACAGAATAAGTTTGTGGATTTGAAAGTGGAGGTAAGTTTAAACCTGTCACCTGACCACCTGACGATTTGCTGTACATTTCTGGGCCAGAATTATAAGGGATCTCCCTTATAGGCATTAGTTCGCCTTTGTACATTATTATGTTGTCTTAGTACCTGCTGTATTCCACTTGTTTTATGTGCAATAAAGCTTATTAAATACATACATAGATCAGTGCCTGGAAAGTTGTAGACTCCGCAGTGAACGGTGAATTCGCGGGAGATTGCGGCATTAAATTGTTTGTTTAGTTTGTTCTACTTTTATTTATTTTTAGGGCTCTCACTAAAAAACCAGCGTCACGGCCCCCGGGACAACACACTGAACGAGGCTCCAGTTTAGCACATTTACCTTTTTGATTGTATTTTTTTTTCTTTTTCCGTGTTTTGTGTGCTAAATAAATAAATTCTTATTCTTATCTGTGTGAAATCGGAAAGTATGTAGTAGGGCTAGGGTACCTGAGTACATAATATAATGGTGCGTTCTAACTATCACATGTACAAATTTTCTCGTACACTTAAAAGCAAAGAAATCGGGTCCTTTGCATTGCACTCGTGTGTATTATGTCATTTCATTATAGCTTATTATTAAAGCTTGGTTATATCTTTCGGGGCTAAAAGGGCTATGACGTCGCCGCCTCATTGGATGATAAATGATAAGAAAACGCTTATTGAATGACTGAAGTCTCTTTAAGGAACATTTCGGTCAACCTACAGAACACAAGCAAATAAAAAATAAACTGCCATCTTTTGTAGCCTACAGCGAGAATAGAACCCGCGCTCACTGTTGAAGTGTTGATGGAAGGCTGGGATCCTTTCAAGTAAATACAGATAGGTCGAGTAGTAGTTGCTACTACGATTACATTTTTTTTCTCCAGAACGTCAAAAACAAAGTGACAATAGACGAATTGACGCTAGAACTAGAAGACATCAAGCTCTCCTGCGTGAGTCTCGTGGACAACGCGCTGGACGTGAAGGACGAGCGGAAACTACTCAAGCCGACCAGCTTCAAGCTGTTGGTTAAAAGGAGCCTGTCTAGCTGGTACGAGCCTCTGCCCGATTTGGACTTGTCGGGTAGACTGAAGACTATTGCGGTGAGTTTATACAAGTTATAGTTGTACAGTCGACTACAAAGAGATGTATCCACTTTTAGACCTTATTATAAAGCAATAAGGTGAAAATGTGTATACATCTCTTTGTAGTCGACTGTACTAGCTGCCCGGCCCGGCTTCGCAGGGGTAGGGCGTAGGAATGAAGCATTTTCCCGCTGTAAAAAGTAGCCTATGTTCATCAGGGATAATGTCGGCTTCTAATGGTAAAAGATTTTTTCAAATCGGTCCAGTAGTTTCGGAGCCTATTCAATACAAACAAACAATCAAATCTTTCCTCTTTTATAATATGAGTGTAGATAATTTACTAGCTTCTGCCCGGGACTCCGCCCGCGTGGAACTCGTTTATATAGCTCCACACAAACTTTCACTCCTAATTTCACCCCCTTAGGGGATGATTTCCGGGATAAAAACTATCCTATGTCCTTCCCCGGGACTCAAACTATCTCTGTACCGAAATTCATCTAAATCGGTTCACCGGTTTAAGCGTGAAGAGGTAACAGTCAGACACACGTTCACCCTTATAATATTGGTATGGATATTTCTTTCTATGAAGCGTTTTTTCGACACGTGAGCACTGTGGATAAAGCAAGCTTAAAGTAATATTTCCGATTTAGACTCGGAGCAGTGAAATGTGAGGAATCAGTATTTCAATGAACTTTAACAAATGGTTGTTTGGAGTAAAATCATTAGGTAATTGTTCAGTGTGAAACACAAATGGAAACATAATAACGGTTTGCTGATAATGAAACTCATCTGTGTACTAGCGACACGTCCATTCATATTTATACAGAACAACGTTTATTTCTTTTTTCCAGATCAAAGTTGGCCATAGTGATTACAGGAGTATAATGAACATTCTGAACCAAAACCTTCAAGAAGGCCAACAGAAAGACGCAAAGATTCAAGCCAGCGTGCCCAAGTCCACTTCTAAAACGCCCACTCGAACCATAAGCAAGCAGGATGCACGAAAAGTCACTAGTGTTACTTTAGAATCAGGAAAAGAGGCTGACGTCAAGAAACCGAGAGTCACCATCAAGTTTTCGTTCACAATGGACAGTTTCGTCATCGATTTGGTGAATACGGCTGTCTCTGTAAGTATGAAGATTCTTATAAGGGTATCAAGTATGGGTGCGTTTAAATTGCAAGCGAGAATATTAGCAACAATTTGTGTATCATGAAATGGGAATAGCGTGATAAAACGGCATAATATGATCAAGATGGCGGTTCCCCCAGAGCGAGACACTCCCATTGCACTGCGGTTGGGTTGACCCTTACGATATTTGCCATTATCTCTAATGTGGATAACTCGGATGCGTCAATTTTGGCATTGGGGACTGCGTACGCGCTGTCCACCCAGAAAGTTCATTCTATACACAGGAGATACTCGTACAATTATTGAATTATTTCAGCGGTTCCGGAGATTCCCCCTTACATATAAACTTTATCATCATCATCATATCAGCCGAAAGTGGTCCACTGCTGGATAAAGGCCTCCCCCAAAGAGTGCCAAGGTGATCGGTCCTGCGCCACCCGCATCCAGCGGACTCCCTTATAAACTTACAAAACAACAATCGCACAGAATTTTCTTCTTTAGTTTAGTAGATATATGTAAACCTATAGGTTTAGCTAAATACCCATCAATGTATATGTTGTTGTACAATTTTTAGAAGGCTGCAGATGGCAGTACTAGTGACAAAGATATCGAACTAGCGCGCTTCTGCCTAGCCCTGTTCGCCGTGAAGGGGCGTATGTTCTCGGACGACTCTATCAACACTTCGCTGCTCCTCGTCGACTGCACTCTGGACGATACCAGGCCCGATAGAGGCGCTAAAATAACCAGGTATGTCTACTTTTAAATACTTATATAACATATATTCAAAAAGATGTACACGGGCATTACACGATATTTCTTTACCTATGTTTGTGACGTTTAGACGCGGGTTGCACCGGCCGTGATGTCACATAAAGTGTTTAGTAATTATTTAAGTACGTGTACGAAGCAGGAGAGCTTAAACTGTTATATTATACACAAGCAATGTCAACACAAAACAAAGACTGTAATGTAAACAAAAACAAATAAAAATAAAGACAAATGCAATTTTGGAATCGCAATACGCTACCGAACATGACCTTGATCGGTTCACACCCCATTGTTGATGCACCCTGTCTACTTCTGCACGGTTAGTACAAGACCGCACGCGAGCTGTGTTGCGGCGACATAGACTACCCGTCTCTTTCTATGCGTTCTAATTAGAAAGAGATAAATAATAAATATAAATAAATAAATATTTGGGAACTTACACAAATCGGCCTAGTCCCAAACTAAGCAAAGCTTGTACTATGGCTACTAGACGACGATATACCGTGCTGTAAAATGAAGTGTAAAAATGAGTGTGTGTGAATTTTTAAGCTCGATAAGTTTACTAAAAGTTTTCATTGAATAGTTATATTTTAGCAATGCTCTGTTTGATTGTATAGGTATTTAGAGCGTCGCCGGGATGCAGGGGACATGTACGATGATACGAGGGAATCGCCCTTAATGGAATCTCCGGACAAGATACGGAGCATGATCGATATCACGTACACTATCAAGAACCACGATACTTACAGTAAGTTCCTTGGTCAATGCCTTAGTTACTTGTATAAATGGTACAGTCGCCAGCATTAATATGCTGTAACAAAACGGTCAAAAGTATCTGACACGTCCTAACGGCCCTAGAAATAGACGCGTGTCAGACATTAATGCGCACTATGTTGCGGCAAAGCAAATAATGATGTTGGTGACAGTTAAACTATTATCATAACACCTATAGTACGTCTCTGCTTCATGTAGGTAGCTTGCAAATGCTATCTTAATTAACCTTTACGAACTACAACCGACGGCAAAAAATACGGCAGGAAAACTAAAGTATAACAGGAGCCATGAGTTTTACAAGCAGTATGGTATAAGTATGTGTTCGAGAGCCTTTACATTGGCAGACTCTCGGTATTCTTGCATAATCTCTTTACTAACTAAACGTCGTTTTTTCCAGTCGACATAAGAGTATTCAGCTTCAACCTGATCCTAGCCATGGACTTCCTGAACAAGATCGCGGATTTCATGAAGACAGGTCTGGCTGATAATTCTAAAGACTCCGACGAGGAGGTTGTAGACCTGGCCCCCCAAATCACGAACAAATCGGACAAGGCTATTGACGCGTTCCCGGTGAGTAAAGAAGCTTCTGAACCCAATAAATCCGATCCGAATTTCATCAACAATGCACAAACAGCAACAAAAATACCACTGGTTAACCTTTCATTTGCATTGATATATAAAGTCATATATTATGTCCTTACAAGTGTGTGTACGTGTGTCTAAAGACCGTATTATAAGCAGCTACGGTACACCGACGTTAGTTTAAACATTTAAGTAGTTAAGATATTACGTCAGCAAATCGTAAATAAGCGGCCAAGACTCAACGAAGTTAGTTTCAACAATTGCCGCTAGATGTCGCTTACCCCTCCAAGTCGATTCGTAGAACGCGCTGTTAAGATTTTTCCTGCAATAACGACCCTCGCGGCAGACAATTGTGAATTCATACTTACCTGGCATAGGGGATACCGTGATCATAAAGGCGGTTCCCCCAGGGCGAGACTCTCCCATTGCACTGCGGTTGGGTTGACCCTTGCGATTATCCCTAATGTGGATAACTCGGATGCGTAATTTTTGGTAGTGGGGACTGCGTACGCGCCGTCCCCCCCCTTAAATCTTGTCTATTCGTTAGTTGATTTTATGTATGTTAAGTTATGAACAGGGAGCGAAACTATGGAGCCGATGACAGAATTATGGTCAAGCTACATACAGTGTTTTTATCTAGATTATAGATACCTAATCAAATAACAACTTATTGAAACTTGAGTGTTTTTGTACCTACTGGCCACGTATAAAAACATAACTGTCTTTGTCATGTTAAAAACAAGATTGTTGAAAACCATAACCAATTACTGTTTAGTTATTTTTTTATTTGTAAATTTAAATATAACCGAAGTATTATTGTTTCGCTTAAGCGAAGTCTCTATGGAATCTATGCAGGCGTATTTGCAGAAGTTTCCTTTTCTGATTGTAAAAAAAATAAAAATGTACTGCTTCTGCTCTCAGCAAAATTTAACAGCAAAAGCAAGCAATACAGAGAAACATTTGAAAACAAAAAAGCACATTGAACGAGAAGGAGAGAAAATGACACAATATGATTTTAACATGGGTTTAACAAATTTTATGATAGCTTCAAATATACCTTGGAAACAATAACAAAAAAAAACTATAATATTATATTACCATTATTACATCATTGAGGTGTTGCAATGTTGTTTTAAAAAAGCTTATTATAAATATTATTCTATTGTGTAAAACATTTCCTCCCAAACGAAGGGTTTAGTTTCAACATTTGCCGCTAGATATCGCTTACCCCTCCAAGTCGATTCGTAGAACGCGCTGTTAAGATTTTTCCTGCAATAACGACCCTCGCGGCAGACTGTTGTGAATTCATACTTACCTGGCATAGGGGATACCGTGATCATAAAGGCGGTTCCCCCAGGGCGAGACTCTCCCATTGCACTGCGGTTGGGTTGACCCTTGCGATTATCCCTAATGTGGATAACTCGGATGCGTAATTTTTGGTAGTGGGGACTGCGTACGCGCCGTCCCCCCCCTTAAATCTTGTCTATTCGTTAGTTGATTTTATGTATGTTAAGTTATGAACAGGGAGCGAAACTATGGAGCCGATGACAGAATTATGACGTCAAGCTACATACAGTGTTTTTATCTAGATTATAGATACCTAATCAAATAACAACTTATTGAAACTTGAGTGTTTTTGTACCTACTGGCCACTTATAAAAACATAACTAACTGTCTTTGTCATGTTAAAAACAAGATTGTTGAAAACCATAACCAATTACTGTTTAGTTATTTTTTTATTTGTAAATTGTAAATATAACCGAAGTATTATTGTTTCGCTTAAGCGAAGTCTCTATGGAATCTATGCAGGCGTATTTGCAGAAATTTCCTTTTCTGATTGTAAAAAAAATAAAAATGTACTGCTTCTGCTCTCAGCAAAATTTAACAGCAAAAGCAAGCAATACAGAGAAACATTTGAAAACAAAAAAAGCACATTGAACGAGAAGGAGAGAAAATGACACAATATGATTTTAACATGGGTTTAACAAATTTTATGATAGCTTCAAATATACCCTGGAAATAATTACAAAAAAAACTATAATATTATATTACCATTATCACATCATTGAGGTGTTGCAATGTTGTTTTTAAAAAGCTTATTTTAAATATTGTTCCATTGTGCAAAAGATTTCCTCCCAAACGAAGGGCTTAGTTTCAACATTTGCCGCTAGATGTCGCTTACCCCTTCAAGTCGATTCGTAGAACGCGCTGTTAAGATTTTTCCTGCAATAACGACCCTCGCGGCAGAGTGTTGTGAATTCATACTTACCTGGCATAGGGGATACCGTGATCATGAAGGCGGTTCCCCCAGGGCGAGACTCTCCCATTGCACTGCGGTTGGGTTGACCCTTGCGATTATCCCTAATGTGGATAACTCGGATGCGTAATTTTTGATAGTGGGGACTGCGTGCGCGCCGTCCCTTTAAATATTGTATTCCCTCCTGTAATTTGCAATTTTTGCGTTAGTGAATACATGTACTATAATCGTTGCATTATAGTCCTATGATAATATGATATTATAGTTTAGAAAATTGTTTGTGTTTTACAAGCTTCAAACTAGTTTCACTTCTCCAGAAGTCTATGTGGAAGCAAATCTTACAATTACAAGTCTGATTTGACCAACTTTCCGGAGTACAATTGAGTTGAAATTTGTACACACATTCAAATCAGTTGATAATGCAATATCATGGTACTATTGCGTTGCGCTGATCTGATAATGGAGACAGAAGGTGGTTAGGAACGCTTGAATTGCTCATGACAAAACGATCGTGTCAGGGCTCGTTAGAGTTGTCTTCTCGAATAGTTGATGACATGATGACTGCGCAAATAAAAAAACAGTTGGCAATAAAAGCGTCTGATAACTTTTTTTAACAAAATTGCTTACCAAATGACAACATTACATGTTTATTTCCAATTTAATTCCAGGTTTCAAAAACTATAAAAGCTTTTAAAATCTATATCTGTACATAACTTGAGACAAATATTTATAATCAAGTTACGAATTTTGTTAATTAAACATTCGTCGCATGATCTCGAAACAAAAACCGTAATTAAGTTATAAATTTTATTTTTTTACCTTCGCAGTCAGTATCATTAAAAAAGAAGCCAACAGTGAGCAACCAGCCACCGGAGCAGCCGAAGCTGGCCATGATGACGGTCAACATCAAGATTGAACAGCCCGACATCATCCTAGTGGAGTCACTGGAGCAGAAGACTTGCGATGCCTTAGTTCTTAATGTGAGTGTTGAATCATCATCATCATGATATCAGCCGAAAGACGTCCACTGCTGGACATAGCCCCCCACCAAAGGGTGCCAAAGTGACCGGTCCTGCGCCACCCGCATCCAGCGGACTCCAGCAACCTTTACCAGGTCATCAGTCCACCTTGCGGGGGGCCTACCCACGCCGCGCCTTGTGAGTGCGCGCGAGTGTTGAATACTCATACTCATTTATTCATAATATTATATAAATATTACATGTCACATAAATAAATATCACACATAAATATGACACTCATACACAAAATCGAACTAGCTTCATAGTAAGCTCAATAAAGCTTGTGTTATGGAAAGGTATATTGATATATTGAATAGATATAAATACATAGAAAATATCCAAGACAGGAACCAATATTCATGCTCATCACACAAATATTTGCCCTTAGTTTTACTGGGCTTTTTCCGCAAGTCGACATCCAGTGTGCCTATTTTGCGTGATAGAATATTTGCCCTTACCGGGATTCGAAACTAGGACCGTCAGTTTTGTAGGCAGGGTGTACACTCACTAGGTCATCAAAATAAAGTGTAAATATTCTGCATAATAGTTATAGGTACTTATGCGAGGAGGGCTATTTTTGTTCCAATCAAATTTCTATGCTTTTTCCGTGCTCATTTTAGTAAGTTTTACCATAGCAGAATATATCCCCACACGCTGTATTGGCGTCACAAATATTCGTTAAACATAGTCGAGGAGTATATAATAGTGGCAGATAATTTAGATCGCCTCATTGAAAGTGACTTCAATTCAAATGTCTTCTATAAATGTTCACAGATTACTTTAACGTTTCTTTCCACCCAGATGGAAGCCCGTTTCAAACTCCGCAAAACGGAGGAGCGTATGGTAGCCGACGGCGGTATCTCCGGCCTGCAAATGGTTCTCCGCACACTCGGCAAGACGGAGAAGAACCCGCGCTACCTCCTGGAGCCGGCCACGCTGTCGGTCGCGCTGTCGCAGCCGCCGGGCGCCGGCATGCATGTTGACGTGGCCGTGTCCGACATCAAGGTCACCGTGTCGCCTCGTAAGTCTATACTTTATTTAATCGTATGGCATACATTATTTTGGCTTTTAAAGTTTGTCACTCTTTAGTACCACCCAGGGAACACGTGCAGGGTTGTGGTAGGTAGCTCCTGCGGACGCGAGTAACAGTTGTCCCCGCTCTTTCAAGTGAGTGGACAACTCGGCTTAACGACTACTGTCATAGACAGCAGCCGGGATCAACTGCTTAGCGTGCCTTCCAAAGCACGGAAGCGCTTATTTATATTAACCACTCAAACATCAGGCGGTTACCCATCCAAAGACTGATTGCTGCGCTGCCATCTTTGCTTAACCTGCGTTATCGTTTCCGACTCGCAGGCGCCGCTAGGCTATGAGCGCTTCGAGTGTATACTAGGGATGCTACGAACTACACAACAAGGTAGAGCTAATGGTGGCATCTCCGGCTTGCAAATCGTGCTAAGGTCGCTCCTCATAATGACCGCTTACATATTAATTAATCTCGCGTCAGAAAAGAAGCCAATACAGCTGAGCCCACATGAAAATTATTATTATTTTGGTATTTTTAATTAACGCTGGCAACCCCTTCCCACCACCCGATCGTTTTTGGGAGCAACTGTTTGAAAAAAAAAAAAAAAAATTCCATCATAGTGGAAAATTTAAAAATTATTCGCCACGAGCGGGATTTGAACCCACAACCTCTGGAATCCGGCCATTCAGAGGTTGTGGGTTCAAATCCCGCTCGTGGCGAATGATTTTTCAATTTTTCACTATGATCGAAATTTGAAATTTCGTTAGCGGACGTTTCTGCTTAATAAAACATTTAATGTAAAAAAAAATAAAGTCGCTGGGCCCATTTTTTTTTGTATTTTTTCCCCACCCCACTACACTCGCACCCACCGCCCGCGGCCGGCCAGCAGCCAGATTATCGGAAAAGGTGGTTCAGGGAAGAAGCTAACGGAGTTTCAAGACAGCTGAAGCCACATGACCGATTTGGTCATTAGCTCTCCGTCTAATAAGTCTTTCAAGGGGACACAGAGAGGGCGCTAGTCTTAACGGGAATGTAATTGAAAAATATACAACTTCCGTCACTGTCCTCGTAGCTCAGTTGGTAGAGCAGTCTAGCGTTAATAGAAAGGTCGCAGGTTCGAGTGAATGTGTTTAGTTTATTTTATTTTATTTCCGTTATTGTGTACTACATTTGTTGACATTGTCTTGTTATTGTAACTTTATTTTTGACGAACGTGATAAGAATCATTTTTTTTGACATGTATGCTGTAATGTTATTTTTTATCATATCATCATCATCATCATATCAGCCGAAAGACGTCCACCGCTGGACAAAGGCCTCCCCCAAAGAGTGCCACAATGACCGGTCCTGCGCCACCCGCATCCAGCGGACTCCCGCGACCTTTACCAGGGTGAAGGAAAAACATCGTGAGGAAACCTGCATACATCTGCGAAGAAATTCAACAGTGTGTGTGAAGTCCCCAACCCGCACTGGGCCAGCGTGGGGACTACTGCCCGTTCCCTCTCATCCATGAGCCTGTGCCCAGCACTGGGACGTGTATATAGGCTAATTTATTTATCTTATATCTTATAAATATATCGTCGTCTAGTACCCATAACACAAGCTTTATTGAACTTACTATGAGGCAAGTTTGTTTTGTGTCCCCTTAATATATACCGCGGTTCATATTTTCCATTAATTTTAATTACGTATTCACAGATATCATAGCCCTGTTGAACCGCGTGATGGCAACGATGACCAGCTCGGAAGAAGACGAAACTCAGCAGACAGACAAGATTATCTTCTACGATAACCTGTGGAACATCACGCCGTTCAAACCGAACCAATATTGGTTCTTGAAAACAGGTAGGTTAAAGGTTCACGATTCAAAATTTCATTTTATAGGTGCCGTTTTAGCCTTATGCTTGTATAGCCTTGTTTTATGTAAGTGGAGTACTTACAGTTCACAAAATTCAATTCGAATCCCACTCGCATAATATCCTCTAGTCGCCTAAAGCCTAGAAGGCCTCATCCTCTTCCACTGAATTTATACGGGCGTATACGTATAGACACGAAATAAAATAACCAATAATGCTGAATTTTCTCTAAAAAGGATTAAAAATATTGTCAAATGGAGAAAGAAATAAAGCAGGAGATTAAATAATCACAAAGTTACGTATAAGCAGAGCCCGTAATTTTCATGCCGATGACATCAATTTGACGTCACGCTGCATATAGGATGATTCCAAATAGTTTTATTGTAATTCCTAAAGTTTTAAGAGGGGGTTTTCTGTCACTTCCGCAAAACGCACCTTCATATGAAACGATTGTCATTTACTATGACGCTCGGGGATCGGGACGTTTTCTCTCTAACAAGCAATATTAAGGGGATCCCATGCCCCAATGACCTTCGATCTGAATCCCTAAGTTTTCTAAGGTTTTTTGTAGCTTATTATATTAACAACTAGGGATGTAACAGAGTTCTGCTTCTGCTTCCGCAAATGCGGAAGTTCCGCTTGAATTTACACTTCCGCATCGCATCCGTTTCTGCTATTTTTGATGCGGAAGTCATAGCGGATGTCAAAGCTTAGCGCTGCAGTGGGACAGGTAAAATTGTATGTTTTTTAGTTTTTTAAACCTAAAAGGTCTTACATTTTTAATGCTAAAATAAAAATTATTAATATTTAGATTTATTTTTTTAAACGGACCTGCTTTTAAGCCCTTACCACTTTCGTTACATCCCTGTTAACAACAACGGCTTCAAGCAATATAGTAGCCCATGTTTACTTCAAAGTTCATTGTTTTCGAGATATTTGGCATCAAAAACTGGTTTTCTGGCTATAACTTTTGTGTTAATTAGTTTAAAATGAAAACCCTAGACACGTTTTTAGAGACGTCAAAGATGAACCCTAAAATGTAGATCTCGTATATGTTAGATCTTTCACGTCAATAGAGATACGAAATAAGTGTTTTTTTAGACAATGTTTAAAAATCATACAAAATTAAGTATTCATTTCTTTCAAAATCCGGTAGACATAAATGGAGATAAATGATTGAAGAACCGATAGCCGTTTGACTTATAATTCTATCTGTAGTGCAATAAAGTAAAAAGATACGATTCAAAACTTGTCAACAGTCGATGAAAACCTCGGGTAGCCCCTTAAATCGGTTGTAGCTTCGTAATTCTTTGAGATATCTGAATGGGATTTTCGTCACTAGACATATTTTTTTGCCTTCTTTCTTTTGGAGTCATACAATTTTTTTGAGTCTATTGTGTCAGGGTTGGTTTTGTTATTGTTGTAATTTAAACCAGTTGCACGATACTAAGAACACTATTTATTGACCACATAATATACAGAGTGTTTTTTTTAAATGGGACAGTATGGGGAAATCCGAATCTAAAGGAGATAGAGGAAAAGTGTCCAAGGAGACATTAGGTGTTTTTTTATGTAAACAAATTTGGCTCATTAAAATATTTGGTCAAGCGTGAGTTGTTCTTAAAAAATTATAAATTTGGTCAATTTTTTTTTTGACGCGGGTCGGCTCTGTTTCATGTAAGGATTATTTCATTGTATGGAAAGAAAAAAATCTGAACAGCAGAAGTTGGTCAAATTTAATGAAAACTAATCTTCATACAATTGCAGTATTCGCCTTTTAATATTGTTGCAAGTGCCTAGTGTAAAAAAATATTTAAAATTATTCCATTTTTAAATTTTGATAATCGATAAGAGCTCCAGATGATTCAAGAGAAGAACATTTTTTTTAATCTTCGTAAACATCATGGCACGCGATAGTCTTGAAATTATAAAAAAAAGAATTCAAATTTGGAACGTAAGTTATTTCTGCAGCTGTGATTTTGTTTCCAATCAGTTCATGCTTGTAATTTTATTCATCATGGCGTTTTTCTTATGGTTACCTTAAGGGTCGAATTTATGAATCCCGATACAACTCCGTACAAGAATTAAAAGATGCTGTTTACAACACTTTAAACACAATTCACCATAAGTCTCTGTTAAATGCAACTAGAAGTGTCTTGAAGCGTGCTCGTACCTGCATAAGACAAGACGGCGGCCACATCGAACATTTACTCAAGTAATAAACCAACTGTATGAAGATTAGTTTTCATTAAATTTGACCAACTTCGGCTGTTCAGATTTTTTTCTTTCCATACAATGAAATAATCCTTACATGAATCAGAGCCGACCCGCGTCAAAAAAAAAATTGACCAACTTTATAATTTTTTAAGAACAACTCACGCTTGACCAAAAATTTTAATGAGCCAACTTTGTTTACATAAAAAAACACCTAATGTCTCCTTGGACACGTTTCCTCTATCTCCTTTAGATTCGGATTTCCCCATACTGTCCCATTTAAAAAAAACACTCTGTATATTAAAATACGGAGCGTTGTTCGCGGTGTGAACGTTATACAGAAGTGACAAGCTAAGAGCGAGACAAACATACGTCATTGACTCTAAAGTTCTATTTTCAAAAATACTTCAACAGTTATGTTTCGTTCGATTTTAGAAATCTCCACTCTATTTCTGTATTACGGTTGACTCAAATTCGATTGCTATTTTTGCTGTATGTTGGCCGGCTAAAACACACATTTATTTCTGGCCACACTTACCCATGATATATTCAAACCACTGGCAGTAATAGTACTCTCTTAGTTTTGAGATAATCTGTTTTTTTATATACGGCGATCGAACCAAATGTTTTTTTGTTACGTGACAGCATTTTTTCAGGATAACTATTTGTTAAAAAAAAAAAACCATAAACAACTCCAATGTTACAGAACTAGCACAAGAAGCGATGGATTTAGAAGAGCCTGAAGAATTAGCACTGCCAGTGAAGCCTCCGGGTAACGAGATCTGCCTCTTGTCCAGCCCGTCTATCGTACTCTCGTTAGAGATGCAGATCGGTACTGAGACGATCCCGGTTCTGGTCATGCAAGCGTCGCTCAGCGGGCAGGTCAAGGATTGGAGTTCTGACGTAAGTAAAATAAGAAGGGGCATCTTATACTAACAACGTTGTCCATGTATTTTCTTTTTGCTAAGGAAAATGAATAACACATACAACGTTAATGAATTCGAGTTGATAACGTTATTTACTGAAAGTTCGTCGAAAATGTTTTCTCGTGTTGTAGGACCACGTGCTATGTATTGTATTTGCTATACTATCCGCAAAACCAAGTGGCGAGTCAGGCAATAAAAGTCAGTACAGTAGAATTATTTGGGGTTTACCACTGACAGATAGTTTGCCTTCATTTAATTTTCAACTTTAACCTCATACAAATTAAGTAGTTATTTCTAAATCGGTAGATGTGGGTAACAGTATTCTGAAAATAGCTTTATTTGTATGACATTAACCTTTGGTGTGCCGGAATGTGGATCCACGGAATCCCGTTATACTGCCGGAACGCGGATCCGCGCTCAAACGACCCCGCGAGATTTGTTTCGCTTTTCCCTTTGGTGTGCCGGAATGTGGATCCACGGAATCCCGTTATACTGCCGGAACGCGGATCCGCGCTCAAACGACCCCGCGAGATTTGTTTCGCTTTTCTATAGTTTTTATAGGAATAGCGTCGAGAACAGAACGCGGATCCGCGTCGGCACACAACCATATTGTAACTCCAGCAGCCGCGGCATACCAAAGGTTAAAGTTGAAAATTAAATGAAGGCAAACTATCTGTCAGTGGTTAACTAACAGTAATCGTACTGTACTCCTGCTGCACGGCCCGCTCCATAAGGCAGTGCAGGTGCGAAAGAGATAACATGATCCAATGATTTATGACCTGACTCGCCACTAGGTTTTGCGGATACTATAGCTGCCCGCGCGGCTCCGCCCGTGTATTACTATTTATCGTACGGCAAATCAGTCTATCCGTGAGATCTTCGAAGAGACAGTACGGTTGCCAGGTTGTTGCAAAACAAATATACGCTAACCCGCGGTAATATATGTCCACCCAGAAAATTCATTCTCACAGGTAAAAGAATATTTGAATTCGGATATAAGGGGCTCCCGTCAAAAATCAACGAAATTTAGTAGTTTTCATTTCGACACTCGTCCTCGGTTTATGGAAGCTAGCCTTCCTGGTGCAGATATGGGAAAGTTTGATTCCTGTTTAACATTTTTGATATTGAATAACTTGAAAAATGTTAATACTGAATTAATTATCCATTTTTAAAGAGAGGTCTGTAAAAATACAAAACCGGACACTTCATCCTCATTAAAACTTTTATACACCCGAAACTCATACCTACTCATACATACTGAACTTACCTATAAATTTGATATGCGTTTTTATAATGTTATTAATTAACACAAAAGTTATGGCCAGAAAACCAGTTTTTTGGCCTAAAATTGTGCAACTTTGATGCCAAATATCTTGAAAACAATGAACTTTGAAGTAAATATGGGATACTATATTGCTTAAAGCCGTTGTTGTTAATATAATAAGCTACAAAAAACATTAGAAAACTAAGAGATTCAGATCGAAGGTCATTGGCGTATGGGAGCCCCTTAAACCCGCACCATACAAATCTACAAAGCTATATAGCTTATAATAAAACGAAGGTTAACGGCAACGAACTGAACTTTATTTGTAACTAGCGACCCGCCCCGGCTTCGCACGGGTACTATATTATACATATAAACCTTCCTCTTGAATCACTTTATCTATTAAAAAAACCGCATCAAAATCCGTTGCGTAGTTCTAAGATCTAAGCATACATAGGGACAGACAGCGGGAAGCGATTTCTGGTGTATTGTTCCATGTGTAGTCCGGTTGCGAAAGTGTTAAGCTCACTCTCATACACCGTTGTCCTAATATAGTATTTATAAACTGTACAGTTCTACCTGGAGTCGACTTGGGCGATGCAAGTCTCGTACTACAACCTCGGCCGCGCCGTGTGGGAGCCGCTCGTCGAGCCTGTTGAAGTGCTGAAGGACTACGCATACAAACATGTGCCGTGGGAACTCAAGATGGAGGTAATATGACCTAAATGTCTACAAGGGCTCGTACTTTTTTCAGAGGGAGGCAATAAATACTTAAACTTTTCACACCTGCTATTCAGAAAATTGTTGTTGCGCTCAAACGAGGGATGAATGGTGTGTTTAATTAAAAATGTCCTCATAGAAGGTGTGAAAAGCAGTATGTGACACTCGGTAGCAAAATTGTGTCCATCTTAAAATTATTTAAGTCACTCCGGGCGGTAAGTGAGATTTACCGCGTAGCGGAAAATCTCCCTTCACACCCAGGAGAAGACGTAAAATTGTGTACGCAACACGGGCGGTAATTCGTAAAACCCAAGATCGCATATTTATGGCCCTCACCTTCGGTTCGGGCCACAAACACCTGCGATGTGAGCCATTTACGAATTCAATGCCCTAGGTACGTAATGTACTATTACTCACCACGGGCGTTAGTATAAATAGGCTCCGGTCGTATATTTATCATCAAATAACTGCGATCTGAGACATATTATTGCGTAACACGGTACAATATAATTTTCTCAAACATGCAATGAAATTGTCGTTGTGTAATGGGCTTCATAATGGGCTTCGACGTGTCACGTTTCGGGTGCAGCGAGACGAGAGATCCGTAATGGCATTTCATACAAAATTGGAGGCCTAGGCCTGCAAGATGGTCTTTTTTATTACATTTCCATTCTACAATTTGTGGCAAAAGATCACGGCGTTCAGCCATGAAAATTATAGATTTGATTTCTTGGAGTTTTTTCAATTTATTTCATTGCATGTTTGAGAAAAGCACTATTCATACCAAGGCGTGAAAAGGGTTGCCAGCCTCATAACTATCCGGCCTCTGTAGTAATGTACTATTATGCTTACATAATGTTGAACACGTTCGCAACCAAGAACTCGCCTAGCGGGCACTCGTAATGTTTGCTCAGACGCCGGCTGAGCCCGCTAGGCGGGCAGTAGTATGAACTTACAGGCCTAGCGAATTCTGTCGGTTTCTGGTGAATTGTTCCATTTTTAGTCCAGTTGCGAAAGTGTTAAGTGTTTTACAAAGGATCCTATAATAGGGTTAGACACTAAATAAAATAATCAATTATGTCATATATTTTTTCGAAAAAGGATTAAAAATGTAGTCAAATGGAGAAAAAATCAACGCAAAATGTTAAATAATCACGAAGTTATAAGTGTCCAGTGGTATGTACTGACCCTTTTTCGCAAAACGCAACTTCATATGAAACGATGACGGTGGAAGATTGTGACGTCACTAATAGGTGGCAATGTGCCGTGCCCATCGTGTCCGGCGCCGCAGTCGACGCGGCCCCCCGGCACCATCCCGTAACGTGACGTCTCACACTGTTTGCGTTTTCTCTCTCTAACAAGCAATATTAAAACGGTTGTAGCTTTGTAATTGTTGCATATTTTTTGCCTTCTTTCTTTTGGAGTAATAATAATTTTCGAGTGTACACACGTATTCCCCTTATCCGTTTGCAGGTCGTGATGCGTCCAGCGGTCGAGCAGAGCTCCATCGACCTGGCGGACGAGGCGGCCAACGCGGCCGCGGTCGCGCACCGCCAGCCCAACAAGACCGTCACCATCTCCAGCGAAGAGACCCTCGAGATCACCATCACTAGAAGCGGGATGGAGGTACAGGAACAATAACTACAACTTTGATATGTTGAGAAACCCCCGACATTTTCATTTCAAAGTTCAACATCTCAAAAACGGCTGAACAGATTTTCATGAAACATGGCTTGTAACACTCGGGATAAAATTATCTATGACACAAAAAAAACTAAACGAAAATCGATTCATCCGTTTGGGAGCTACGATACCACAGACAGTTACACAGACAGACTCGTTGAACTTATAACACCCCTCTCTTTTTGCGTCGGGGGTTAAAAACACATTTCACGAGTGACCACCTCTGTAGCCTAGTGGGTAGTGACGCTGCCTGCGAAGCTGGAGGTCCTGGGTTCGAATCCCGGTGAGGGCGTTTATTTATGTGATTAACACGAATATTTGTTGAGTCATGGATGTTTTCTATGTATTATTTAAGTATTTATTTATCGATATAAGTATGTATATTGTCGTCTAGTACCCATAGTACAAGCTTTGCTTAGTTGGGGCCAGGTCGATTTGTGTAAGAATGTCCCCAAATATTATTGTTATTATTATTTGTAAAGCATCAATATTGCAATATTTCAAAATTCTGAAAGCCATCTTTCGCTAAATGATCATACTGACGCAAATGGCTTGATAGAATCCTTCAGCGGAATACGGTTTTCGGAATGATGAATTTCGGAATAAATAAGCGTTCGGATAAATAACTCTACGGAATTATGTGTCCCTGAAGGGTACACTTCAACTGTATATATTTCTCCGTAGCACATGAATGAATTCAATCGAATAAACATAATTTATGATCAGGTAACTACATAGAACGAACTTAATGGAAGTAATGGTTAGTTTGCGCTTAAGTGCGGAGTGCGCCCTGCCTGGTGTAACAGTTATGTCTCTGATAGACAGCCATGGTATAACAACACAGGTACTCTCTTCCGAGACTCGCGAACCACGTGACTGACACAAGCATACGTCATCAAACGGCATTTAAAAGCATGATGACGTAGGCTTGTGTCGGTCACGTGGTTCGCGAGTCTCGGAAGAGAGTACCTGTGTTGTTATACCATGGACTTAGCTTTATAGGTAGACCGTTTAAATCGGTCCTCGCCTGCGCGGCGCGCGGGTGTGAGGGTACGACGATAACGGGACGCGCGCGGCGTGCGTCGCCGGTCAACCTATAGTTTTAATCTCCTGTGCTCTAGATATATTCCCCAATACCCAAATCTCCCCAGAAAAGAGTGGGTACCCGTTTCACGTATACTGTTGACTGTCCTAATAATACTGTTGACATGTAAAACTATGTTTTATAAAGGATTAAATGAAATGAAATGAATGAAAAAAAGATCGCAGTATTAGTAGCATTGCAATACAGTGGCTTATACCTTAGCTCTCTAATAATATTTGTTTTCGTCATAGGTGCTGACACTCCTTGGGAATTCGTTTTCAACGGCCATTGCTGAAACCACAGACCAGACCGGCGGAAGTGTTCTGGCGAAACTGCATGACGTTAAGGCAAGTAAAACGTTTTTTGTTTCATCTTTCAGGCAGATCAATGTTTATTAATTTATTTAATCTTTATTGCCCAAAAAAAGAACTTATCTATCCGTTGCAATAATTCGATCTTGTTTAGATTAAAAATGAATGTAATTTTATGATGACAATTATCGATTCACATTCTAAGTTTTACTTCTACCGAGTACCGACATAAATGGCAAAGTTGAAGCCTCCTAAGGCCCAACATACAGAGTGTACCAAAAATGGGGTGTGAACCGATCAAGGGCATAACAGGTATCGTGTTCTGATAAGAAAAAACTAAGAGTTTTAAAAATGAGACTAAAAAAAATCGCTTAAAAGAAAAAAAAAGTTTTTTCTTCGCGATTTTTTTTTACATATGTATGGAGCGTTCGCCGACTGGGGTGACCTGCTCCATAGAAATGTAAAAAAAAATCGCATCAAAATAAAAACCCTTTTAGTTTTCTCTTATCAGAACGCGATAGGTACCTGTTATGCCCTTGATCGATTCACACCCCATTTTTGGTACACTCTGTATACAATTCCTGCTAAGGTCATTTGAATCTAGTAGCACAGAAAAACAAATTTAAATTCATTTGTTCGAAAAATCAACGCAACAAAAGAAATGCTACGAGTACCTACTTCATTTGTTTTACGAAAGGTCCAAATAGGTAAAAATAATAGGATCATCTATTACTTTGTGTTTGTTATGAAAATCACTATGTAATTTTCTGGGCCAAAATTAGAATACTTACGCTCTTTATTTCCGAACTCGGTAGTCCGTCTATTCCTTACTTCGCATTCAACAACAACGTAGCATTTCCGAGGTCCTAGTATAAGTTTTCACGAAACAAAACGTTACGACCGCGTTTGCGTTTAGCTGTCAAATCCCATACAAATTGAGGGTAAAATGCAAACGCGATCGTAAAGTTTTGTTTCGGTAAAACTTATACTAGAGCCTCGGCTGTAGTCCACTAGAATCCCCTAGCCTGATCCCTAGGTTGTTAGGTGAACTGCGACCCTACAGCGCGCGAGTCGAGCGAGCGAAGCGAGCGTGACGCGGTAGCGTCCGGCGAAGCGCAATAACCGAACATTATCATTTTTTCCTAGTTGAATATAAAAGAATTGCCGCTAGGTTCCCCTGGGTGATCGGGGTCAGGTGATTAACGTGGCATTTCCTGTCTTGTGACACAATATACTATTACAGAAGAGTAAACCGGAGCATTACGGCGCACCATACGTGCTCCACAACTGCACGGGGCTCACCGCCAAGCTGCTGCTAGAAGACAACTTCGACTTCACCGTGTTCCTGGCTGATGGCAAGAAGGAGTCCGATTACAGGTAGATCCTACTCGCCCTATAACCCGGTATCAACCGGTATTATTGTCTGAACCTTTTCAAAGCCGTAGCCCTTATTGCCGCGGTTGCTGTGCACACTCGTCATAATAGGGGCCTAATTTCGGATAATTAAAAAGGGATACCGACAAGATTGTCAAATCAGCAACTTTTTATGAAACGTCAAAAATGCTCCGTTAGTATGATGTTTTTATAGATATAGGAATACGTGACGTCACGATTTTCTATGTTCATACAGCGTCTATTTTTTGATCCTTATGTATTTAAATATCTATAAAATAAAATAGCAAAAATAAGTTGCAGCGTGATGTTTTCCCAGTATTTTCGTGAGGTTGTTGGTTTGGCGGTAATGTAAAAATTATTAATTTTCCCACTTGTCAGCTACTGTATTGCTATTAGTTGTTTTTATCAGGTTTTTAGGGTTCCATACCCAAAGGGTTAAAACGGAAACCTACTACTACGGCTCCGCTGTCCGTCCATCCGTCCGTCTGTCACCAGGCTGTATCTCATGAACCGTGATAGTTAGACAGTTGAAATTTTCACAGATGATGTATTCCTGTTGCCGCTATAACAACAAATACTATAAAACGAAATAAAATACCATTCAACAATCGTGGTTTTTTTGCCGTTTTTATAGATAATGGTACGGAACCCTTCGTGCGCGAGTCCGACTCGCACTTGGCCGGTTTTTAGCCCCCGACGCAAAGAGAGGGGTGTTATAATTATAAGTTTAATGTGTCTGTCTGCATATTTGTCTGTGGTATTGTAGCTCCCAAACGGATGGACCGATTTTCGTTTAGTATTTTTTTGTGTCATATGTAATTTTATCCCGAGTGTTCTTAGCCATGTTTCATGAAAATCTGTTCAGGTGTTTTTGAGATATTGGACTTTGAAATGAAAATGGCGGGAGTTTCTGAACTTTTTTAAGTTGTAGTTATTATTTACAAGTGTCATTGTAGAAGGCGTTATCACGTTAGGAAACTACATAACTCACACATGCAGCAAGCAGAGTTTGAATGCTAAGTTTAATTTCAGGGAGGTTGTGTTCGAGACTGGCGCCAGCGTGCCGCTGAAGCTAAAGCGCGGCGGCCTCCACGTCATGAAGCTGAACGAAGCACCGCCGCCGCTTTCGCTTAGCGTTCGAGTAAGTACATACATACTAGTGTTGGGTTACTCACTCGTGACGCACCTCATTTGTCATACTCATTTCATTAAATTGTCGCATCACTTCACGCTTGAAAAATGTACGACTTCATTCCTGACGAGGCACCGACTCGCTCCTCATTCGCTCAGTCATCACCTCGCGCCTTATTTATACCTAAAACCTCAAAGCCTCGTCCCTCGAGTTCCGGACTCGCCACTCGTGCCTAACTTTCCCCCTTCTACAATACAACATTGTTTACAATGCATGTGCTCGAAAAGAGCGTTTTCCAAGCAACAAAATCGTGCGGAAAGTGCCACTTTTTCGCACTAGTGCTTTTTACTTTTCAATTTTTTTTTAATTTTTAAGTCGGTCGTCAGCCCGACACAGAGTTTTTATTACTCGAGAAAAGTTTTACAAATATTTCAATTATACGTTTTCTTTCATATAAAAGGTACATAAATACTAATAATGTATAAAATGATTTATTAATATTTATGAATTTTGAATTTGGTCAATAAATAAATTAATTTTAAATATTCACTTAATGTGTTTGGCTGAACGCATATCTTTCTTATGCCTTTTGCAATACGACAGTATGGCGACTTGCACATGCGCAATGCGCATATGTTGACCGCGCATGTATCTAAAAAGCCCGCCATTGTTGTGATTGTTGTTTACTTTGGAGTTATTTTATGTGAATATGTTAAAAATGTCGAGTGAAAGTGAGTAATCAATAATAATAATGATTCATTGCGTTTCAATTCAGTATGTTTCTTAGAAAGTTAGAACTACGACGGTACAGCGTCTTTTTGTTGTTTAATAAATTGAGTTACTCAAAATTAATTTTGTTCCAAAACCACAATACAATGGTTTTAACTTTTAAGTGAATAAGCTTGATAGCCAAAGATGTGGAGAAGTTGTTAAATGTAGTTCCAGATAATAAGTAGGTACCTGACAATCTACCTAGGTTCTTCAATTTTAACCTCTATTTTAAACCGACATTTCAACATTTACTATATTTCCTCACACAAGGCATAGTAAAACGTTGTATGATACACGCGCGTAAAGATGATTTCCACACTTGTAGCATAAATAACTATTACAGTACATATGGTGCTACTTTCCCGCACTAGTGCATATTGTCGAAACTTTAAAGAGACATATGTACAGTAATAGTTATTTACGATACCAGTGCCGAAAATAGGAAATTCGGAACGAGTGGTGATAAATTAAACTATGGCTCTCACCTTCGGTTCGGGCCACAAACACCTGCGATCTGGGCCATTTACGAATTCACCGCCCTAGGTACGTAATGTACTAATGTAGTAGAGGGAGGTATGAATTGGTGGTCTATTGTACACTACACTTGAAAAAAAACCTTATTTTTTAATGCCGATATACGCTAATTATTAGATGGTACCTCACCTCATTTGAAATAGGACATTTTACCACCTCATTTTAGGAAATGAGGTGCTCATACAAACTTATTTTAATTTCATGTCCTACCCAACACTAATACATACATCATATAATCACACCTTTTTCCCGGAGGGGTAGGCAGTGATCACGGATTTCCACTTGCTACGATCTTGACTAATCTTTCTTGCTTCATTCACTTTTATTACATTAGAGTTCGAGTAAGTAAGCTTTCTAAAACTTATAAGTGCATTTTAAAACTTAACTAATCTATATTAACCAAAGGCTAAGGTAAGGGTACGGTTGTTAAGGGCTATAAAGATAAGGCAGAGGGGAATATATTCCTACCCTGAATTAACTTTATTTATATGTGACAGAAGCCTGTGCTATCGGAGCATCCGGTTTTACCTAGAATTGGGAATTCTACGAAAAACCGGATGCTTTGGTTTCAAGAAAATGGACAAAACGCATTTTTTGTTGTGCCTTTGGTTTCAAGAAAATGAACACAACTTTTTAATCAAAACTAAATTGTGTTTTGTCCATTTTGTCACATAGGTACATGGATGCAATTCATTTTATTTTATTGGCATTTTATTTTGATGGACGTTTGAGACAGACATGTTTATTCGAAGTTAAATCTTCACGATTTATTTGGCTGCAAGCCTCGGTATAATGTCCTGTTGTAAAAAAAGACCGGGTTGCACTCCGGGAGTGCCGGCAGAAGTGAAAACTCAATAACATTGTAACAGTTTTTCGATCAGGTCACGGGACATCTTACGGTGTCACCCTAAAAATGAATTTGGCGCAAATTTATAAACAATTATCAATTATTTAGGTGGACGGGCCGCGGGCGCGTTGGGTGCGACGGGCCGGCGGCGAACAAAATACCAATTTGTTTTTGCCATTGCCAAATATTTTTCAAAGCTTTATCTCTTTAGGAATAACGTCCAAATTCGAACTATTCGAATTTGCAAGAACAGCGGACGGCGGCGGTGAACAAAATATCAATTTGTTTTTGCCGTTGGTAAATATTTTTCAAAGCTTTATCCCTTTAGAAATAACGTCCAAATTGGAACTATTCGAATTTGCTCAATAGCAAAACGGTGAAGGACGCGTGAACAAAATTACAAATTTATTTGCAGAATATGCTATTGCAAAAAGTGTTTAACGGCTTTATACTCTTACGAATAGCGTTCAGTTTTGAATGAAGTCGAATCGGCTAGCAGCAAAATATAAAAGTTCGTGACCTCCTTCACATCTGACGTCACAAAAATCTGTCGCGTATTTAACACTTTTCCCCATCCCAAAAAGTGCTCAGCGCAGCTAAAGAAGTTTTCACTTCAAAAATGTGATTGAAGAATGTCTTGCCTTCAATGGATGCTCCGATAGCTCAGCTGGGACTGTAATCACCCCCGATTCAAATCCCGCTCGAGGGAATAATCACTGTTTGACAAACATGAGATGTTAGACACGAGAGTATACCGTTTAGCACATTATTTCATATACATAGTACCACAGATATAAGTTACAACGATGTACTACCTGCGCAGAAAGCGTTTTTTTAAAAACATTTTAACCAATCATAAGGCAGCGCGTTTGCGCGGGTAAAATCTTCAACGCGAAATTTTGCGCCCACGCCGGCAGCTCCGGCGCCCGCCATTTTGTCTGACGCCATGAACGGGAAAGCACGAGTTCACCTGTCATTGCATATTGTACCTTACGTATAGTGCAACAAGGTCTTTATTGAAATGGTCATACGTTCGATTTCATTCGGTTACTTGTCAGCACTCGTCGGCGCGGACGAAGATTGCCGATTTAACTTATATTTGTGGTACTACTGTACGATAGGATAGGGGTTCGACGTCAGCGTAGACTAGCTATGTACTACAGTGGGCTCACTTTTAACCCCCGACGCAAAGAGAGGGGTGTTATAAGTTTAACGTGTCTCTGTATCTGTGTTTCTGTCGTAGCTCCCAAACGGATGGACCGATTTGAATGCGGTTTTTTTCGTGTCATTGATAATTTTATCCCGAGTGTTCTTAGCCATGTTTCATGAAAATCTGTTCAGCCGTTTTTGAGATATTGGACTTTGAAATGAAAATGTCGGGGGTTTTTCAACTTTTCTAAGTTGTAGTTATTTTACAGATCGTAGAGTTAGAAGAGCAGGTGAAAGTGCCGGTAGAGCGAGCGGACAAGCGCTACTTCCCTCTCGGGCGCAAGCAGTCCGGCTCGATGGACCGGAGCGCGCCGCACGTGTTCCTGCACGAGTCCAGGGGACTCATCTCCGACGTCGTCATGCAGGACGCCGCGCTACACATATACCTGCGGAGCGTCGTCCAGGTAACCGCATAGGACCACTCTCAATACAACGCATCAGCTGGAGTTTGGAGCTCTGGCGACTTTAATTACCACCAGGAACACAACACCGCAAACCTACCGAGCAACTACTTGTGTCATTATCAGATAAAGTTTGTACGGGAAAACATAGGACTGTCGCAGTCTGGCTAGGGTTAGAACATTTTTTTATCGATACCTATCGATAGTTGTGAAATAGAAGAATGAAACTGTCTTGGGTTCAATTTCTTCTTCGAAGTACAAATCAGTACACTCAGCACGTGAATCATTATCCGTTTTGTGATAAGAGTAAATATCCATTAATTTCTCAATATTGTGCGATGTTTTGTTTGTTGCTTAATTATGAGTAAGTCTTAGCAGGCTTACATTAAACAATAAAAATAAAATAATGCCGTAACTTTATCGAAATTGATATAAAAATGTTTCTAACAATAGCTAGATTGCTACAGTCCTATGTTTTTCGTAAACATTCCGCTCTGGGGACGAGATTTTTGACTTTCGAACGCTCGAAAATTAAATAAAAGTAAATGCTATTGTAGTGTCATAATCACAGGCACTTACTTTCTACCGATAGAATTGAATACGAATGGTCAATACCGCTCGTTTTTAAATTTTCTATCGTCATTTAAAAATAGCATTTCATAATTTTTGTCAGTTTTCGAGTGAAAGAGTCGAACGCTCGAAAGTCAAAAATCGGTCCCCTGGTCATTATGTCTGCGGTCTTCTGTAAGGGCGATTGTGCACTACAATGAATTTTACTGGCCGGCAGTCCGATTTTTTACCGGTCCAACATGGCACGCCATTAAATGTATATAGTAGTTTGTGCACTACAATGAATTTTACCGTCCGACATTTACATACATTTATATCGGACCGTAAAAAATCGGACTGCCGGACAGTAAAATTCATTGTAGTGCACAATCGCCCTAAGGCTGTTCCAGAACCGGATGGTTTTGTTTGTTATGTAAATAATATGTCAGGATTATTATTGCCTGTACTTTCCCACTGCTGGGCAAAAGCCTCCCTCGGCGATAGAGGTAGACTTCTTTTCAAAGGAATGGCTAGCGACTGCTCAGAATCGTGAGCATTGGACAATAACCACATAACTAAAAACCAGGGATGCCGCGGATGCGATTTTTTGATATCCGCGGATGCGGATATTTGGGGCCACACATCCGCGGACGCGGATGCGGATTTTTTGGTCAAACACTCAAAAACATAAATTTGTAAACAAATCGTCCATCTTATGATGTCACGCAACCATCAACCACATTGAGACTAAATTACAATCGTTGCGAACAATTTTTTTTTTTTTATAATGGCGAAAATATCTAAAACTCGCGCAGTACGTAAGCCCCGCGTGGGCTCCTTTCTTGTCGTGAATTACAGTACATCCGCAAAAATGCGGATGCTGATGTTGAAATTTGTGGGGAACTTCCGCGGTTCCGGATGCGGATGCGAATGTCTGCAACATCCCTGCTAGAAACATACTTCTGCTAAAAGCATGTCTCCCTTAGGTGACGAACAGCCTGTCAGTGAACGTGTCAGTGTACTACATGACGCTGAGCGGCAACGAAGTCCGCCTCCTGGGCGAGGTGACGCCGGGCGCCATCTTGAGACTGCCGCTGCAGGCCGTGCATACTCCCACTGCGGAGATATTCTTCTCTGTTGAAGGTAAGGGACAAGACAAATTTAATTAAAAATTTTACTGGCTACTTTGTATAGCCAAGTACACAAAGTACTTGGCTACACAAAGCCAAGTACTTTGTGTACTTGGCTACGGTAGCTACGTAGCCTAGTGGTTTAGGCATGCGGCGGTCGTGGGTACGGATCCAGGCTCGTACCAATGAGTTTTTCGGAACGTATGTACGGTATATTTACCGTTAGCTTTTCGGTGAAGGAAAACATCGTGAGGAAACCGGTCTAATCCCAATAAGGTCTTCCTTCTGGGTTGGAAGGTCAGATGGCAGTTGCTTTCGTAAAACTGTCAAAGCGGACCCCGGGCTCTTTTAGAGGCAATACCAAATATATACTCTCTAAGTACAAAACTGGTGCCTTATTGTCAGAGACCGGAATTTTCGTTGCACTTTTGAGCTGTCTTAGTGACTTCTCACAAGACTGAATCTATCAGTTGCGATATACGCACGTAATTTCAAAATACATGTTGAGCAACTTATTGTCCCATATAATAGCAGGTAATAAATAATTCAGGAATCATTCATCATCTTCCCAACGTTTTTCACGGTTGCACCCTAATGTGCCCCGGGGTTTAATTCCTTTGGCACTTGGCAATCTGAAGAATCACTAACACATGAAAAAAAAATCGTACAGATATTAAGATTATATTACGTGACTATCGATATAACCGAGTCGATGAATGAATGAGGAGTCACTATGTCAGCTCAAAAACGCCACTATAATTCTGGACTGTGCTTATTATTTAAAGCCCTTTAATACGTGACGAGGAAGTTAATATTAATACACAATAATATCGTATCCCTACTGCGAATGTTGGCTAAAATGAAGTAAACCCTACTATAATATTATAAATTCGAAACTTGGGATGTGAAGATGTTTGGATGTTTAGATGTTTGGATGTTTGTTACTCAATCTCGCTTAAACGGCTCAGCCGATTTGGATGAAATTTTGCACGAAGATAGTTTATAGCCTGGATTAAAATATAGGATAGTTTATATCCCGGGTCTACGCAGACGAAATCGCGGGCGGAAGCTGGTTATTTATAAAGTGTTACCCGAATACCTGCCTTTTTAAATTTTTTGAAGTTCAGGCGAGTAAGAGCTGCCAAAGGCCAAAGTAAATTGTTTATCAGTGAAAAGTCACACTCAATCGATATTTGTACAGCATTATGATCATTCATATATAAAACCCTTCCGTGTAGCCCGCACAAGTGCCGATGGCGATACGCACGGTAACTACGGGGCATAACATTATTATATCTGTTATAAAACCGCATGTATGTGCTATTTCCATTCTGGTTTTATTTCTCACGTGGCCATCATAATTATTTTGACTCTTTTTATTAGTATAAGTAATTTATTTTAAGTTCATTAGTAATTTCTGTATAATTCCTCAATTACGCTCAGTTGTAAACTTAAATATTTAATTTGCAGTCGACACCTAGTTTCTGTCACGCCCCTTGTTTTTTATTGACGCTTTCTCAGCCGCTCTGTTGTCTGGAGTGTTTAGTATATAGGCAGGCAGTAAATACTTATGTAAAATTTGTGTACATTTGTGTATTTGTTGATTTTTTTATTTTTATTTAGTTAGTCGTGTACACGTTTCACGTAAACGTACCACTTGTAATCTGCTTCTCTGTAACGCCATCCTCTGTGGTGCGCCGCGGACACACTGAGCTAACAAACGGCTACCTGTCTCACTCTAACAAATAGCTACAACCCGTGAGTATTCAGAAAATAATTAGAATCTATACTTCCCTCTCGCTTAGTCTTACACGTTCTTATGCCAAAGGCAACGATTTCACCCGAACCCGAATACTGTTCTAACAGCTCACGGACTGAACCACATAAATGCTTCGCCTTCGTTGGCCGTTCGTTTGCTCAGTGTGTTTACGACTTTATATATGTATATGTTTCGGTTACTCCTGCAGGTTTCACTGTTTCGGTCTCGCCCTTCATTTGGCGGGAGCTGCAACAGGAAGTGAGAATAGCGAAGCTATTGCAGTGCGATTCGAAAGATAAAACTAGCGGTGAAAAGTTCTATCTCAACGTGAGTATTTTTTGCAACAAGTATATAAGCACGGCGATTTTCAACCTGAAAGTTAGAATCCCGGTACGAAATATGTTTTGATACTCGTGTAGCTTTCCAGTAGAGGAAACCATTGTGAGGAAACTGGACTAATCTCAACAATGTCTAGTTTTCCCCAGATGGGGTTTGAACTTAGCACAGTTAACCTCCTAAGGCCCATGGACCTACTCATAGGACTTAATCTGTCGAAGGTATTTAAATTATATTCAATTAGTTGCATTCGTTTTGTTTCGGGCACTTTTTAAAACAAACGGAAGTCAACTCTATTTCCGACAAAACACGATTCCAATTTCAATGCCATTTTGTATTGTATGCTGGTCCTTAGGAGGGATATAACTGGTCAATCTTGTTCGACCATGTATTTCTTTCTTATCCAATCGTATAAAAGCTCTCTGCTTTGTTTTTTCTGAGTGTCCGCAAACGTTAAATTTATAATTAACTTTCTATTTCCAGGCCATAGGCACGATGGAGCAAGTATTCTTTGAGAACACGAACCGACACACATTCGCGTCCTCCTGCTACGATATAGTTCTGAAGCCCGCCGTGAAGATGCAGAACTGTCTGCCAGTGGAAATAGTGGTGTCGCAGCTTGGTCTGCACAGAACGCAGAAGTTTCAGCCGGGAGAGATGTTCCATCTCTCGCATCTGTCGCCGAACAAGGCGTCCATCGTCGTTATGGTAAGATCATAGACCGACACACATTCGCGTCGTCCCATGGTAAGAGAATACAGATCGACACACATTCGGATCCTGCTACGACATAGTTCAGAAGCTGTCTGTGAAAATGCAGAACTCATTCATGTTTGTCGTCGAACAAAGCTTTTATTAGTGCTATGGTAAATAAAGTACTAGAAATTGAAATATTTGAGTGTCTCCAAGGTGTGGTGCGAGTATAAGCCAGGAAGAACAGACGCATTAGGCGCTCTGACTAAAACAGATAAATTGCTGCTTTGTTGGTACAATATTGCGTTACTATAGATTTTTTCTCAAAAATGACCCGCAAAGTGAACATAACTCGCTACATATTGGAAGGTAAAGTGTATAGTTTAAGGTCAGACCTAAATTAAAAAATAAAAAACATTGCTGGCCGCCTGGAATGTTGTATATAAATTCCTTTATTTGTCGAGTACAAATTTTTTTAAAAAGTAGAAACTGGCATATAAAATACGGCACAGCTCGTATTCAGCCAATTCAAACCGTATTTTTCTGTTGCAAACACGACGTTTTTATGTGTCTCAAATAGTTTGCGTTTTTTTGGTGGAAAAATACACCTGCGATTCTGTTAAAAAAAAAACGGCGGGAAATCGTAAATATTTTCACGTTGTGCAACGATATTTAAAGTTTATATAAATTTAGTATTTTTTATTCCCCCATTTTTGAGAAAAGCACTATATTAGCCTCAGCCGGAATGGCAATTGCAGGCTTCGTATCATAATTAAACGGACTCGCAAGCTCGTCCGTTTAAACAAATACTCAGCCTGCAATTGCCTCCTTCCCGGCCACGGCAATAATGTACTATTATAATTTATTTTTTTATTTCCTATCGGTAGCTTTCAATTTCCTTTTGGAGAAAAATTCCGTTGTGACACAAAAATTAACCATAGAATTGTATGGCAAATTTTTGTGTCACAACGGAACTTTTAACTACTACCAATTAACTAGGCTAACTACTGGTCAAGAATTTAGTCCTCACCCGTGTATGCGTGGATGTTTAGATGTTTGGATGTTTGTTACTCAATCACGCTTGAACGAAAAAATTAAATTATGAAATTTTGCACGAAGATAGTTTATAGCCTGGATTAAAATATAGGATAGTTTCTCTCCCGGGACCACGCAGACGAAGTCGCGGGCTGATGCTAGTGTTGTACAGTAGAGCAGAAAGCATTTTTTGAATACATTTTAACCAATCATAAGTCAGCGCGTTTGCGCGGGTAAAATCTTTAACGCCCATTGGCCAAAATTTTGCGTGCAACGCCGGCAGCTTCGGCGCCCGCCATTTTGTCTGGCGCCACGAGCGGGAAAGCACGAGTTCACCTGTCATTGCATATTGTACCTTACGTATAGTGCAACTAGGTCTTTATTGAAATGGTCATACGTTCGGTTTCATTCGGTACATGCCAGCACTCGTCGGCGCGGACGAAGATTGCCGAACTTATATTTGTGGTACTACTGTAATATAAATGATGACATGACGAATCTACCTAATTGTAACCTTGTTTTTACTACACCCATAGATACAAAACTACCTAGACAAGTGCTGGGTATGCACCAAAAACCTGCCCGACACGGAGACCGAGCTGTCAGTGTGGTCCTTCGAGTCCCACGACAGCCCCGACCTCATGACTCTAGACCTGGGCATGCACAGCGTTGACTCGGAGGGCACGCAGATCCTCTCACTCTATTGCCCTTTCTGGATGTTGAACAAGACTGGGCTGACTCTGTGCTACAGGGTAAGTACTTATGATTTTACATAGGAAACTATCGTGAGTATCAGACGTATTCAAATATAGTGAAAACGGGTCACTGAAGTCGAAACATGACTCGACACGTTTCGAACCGATTCGCGGAGATATACACTAGATAAACCCTTCAATCTGTATGAAAACCGACCGTGTCACATTTTTCTACCTACTTTGACGTCACACGGGCGAATTAGTGATGTAAATTCCCCGTTGTCTGCGCAAAATCGATTGTGCAATAAGGCATTTTCTTAATATTCACGGACAACCGGCTACCACAACAGACGCGCGCGGAATGTAAGTCGGAGTGCCAACTCGGAGACCGAATTCGGACACGCGAAGTTCATGCATTTGCGTGATCTATGAATATATATATCTGTGCTCATGAGCACTCGCGTTGCTGGCGCGCTTAGCCTTTTTCCTCCCGTTTTCATTATATTTGAATACTTGTCATTTTAATTGTATTGGGATGTTTAGGATCGTTATATTTTTTACATATGATATATTTGTTTATGGACGTTGAATTTGTTATGCTAGTTATTGGTTCACGTCTTACGTCTGTACTTGATATCTTTTTTCACTTCTAATGCAGCATGTTAGAAAGACTTAAATTTTGCTACCGATGTTCCTGGTTTACTTGAAGTAATTTATGAAAGGGATTATTATATAATATAACATAACAATGTAATTATAATAGATCAGCGATGGTCGCAGTTATATAAGGGCTCTCGCAGCCTGGAAGCCACTACTAGAATAATAATATAAACAATCTAATTAGTTATTTATTGTTAAAATTGAAAAGATTTTACTGCAATGAAGTATTAAGTTACTAATCTGGGTAGGGTTTTGTGTACGTTTTATTGTGTTTGTGTTAGAAAAAGTGTCGTCTAATTATATACTAGTGGTATATTGGGTTAGAATGTTAGTACTGCCCCATAAGCGTAAATTCCTTTTGGTGATTTTAACCAACTTAAAAAAAAGGAGGAGGTTCTCAATTCGGTTGTATTTTTAACCGACTTTAAAAAAAAGGAGAAGGTTCTCAATTCGGTTGTATTTTTTGTTTTTTAATCCTTTTTTTTTTCAATGATTGTTACCCCAGAACTCCGTCATTGATGAGCCGATTCGTAATTTTTTTTGTTGTTGGTAAGTATATGCTTCCAGGTAGGTCCCATTTTTTTCAAAAAATCAGTTGGATGATGGGATCCATGAGGAATTGAGGGAACTCCTCAATTATATTAGGCACGCGTGTAGTGATTTTGGTATATTCAATTATAAGTATAACTCGTGTATTTACACCCGGAAATCATAAATTTGGTGGAGTGGAGTTGATGATGAAGACCACAGATGACTTATGGAATTCCTCAATTAGGTACTTAAAAGTACAAAAGTATATCACAGATTCTGATAAGATTCCGTTGAAATAGCAACTAATGAAGTGCCAAAGGTGATCCTTGTGGAATCGACGGAAGTCCTCAAATATTATCGGGCCACATACAGCGATTCGGTTTTTTCCTCTAATAATCAACGCATTTGCTCTCGGAAATCAGTTCATGTGGTAAATTGAAAAAGAAATATGAAATGTTTTCGTGGCTTGGCGGAGTACTAAATTGAAGTCGGTTAAAACTTTGTTTTTAAAGTAAATTATTGCTTAATGACCCGATTGCCTATAATTTTAGCTGCTAGTTTTACTCCCATTTCACCTTGATCGATTCGGAGGAATTTACGCTTTTGGGGTATTGTACTATCAAATACTATCGTTGGCTATCCGATTTTAACTGTGTTATACTTTCGTTTATTGGGAAATGAAATATGCATACGATTATATGAATTACAGTTCTCAATAGACGATTTTAGACACTGTATCTATAGTACGTTTATCCCTGGCACAAAAATATACTTTTACCTTCAATTATATCGTATTTCGGTGTCTATTTAACCCATTGGCTGATATACGTAATCAGTATAGCCCTGGTGTAGTTTAATATTGAGCAACGACCAAAACGATTGGCACATTGATGATTGCAGAAGTCAAAGAAAGCAGATAAAGATTCTTCCAGCACTCCCAATAAGGTATCTCCGACCTAACAACAAGGCTTGAACAATGTTTTATATTTTTACTATTTGGCTTTACCTATTGTTTAGCGTTTGTTAATCGAAAGTAGCTTTGTTTTATACTAACGTTAAAAGGACTAGAATTAGTTTATTTGATTTTTATGATTGATTAAAACAACGATTAACTAGTCCTATGCTTATATTCTATGGTGAAAATACATACTTACGCTGTGCATGAAATGCGGGAGTATTGCATTTGGAACCAGTTTCATTATATATGTCATAGTTAGAAGTTTATCATGCTCAGTGGGGTCATCAGATAATCCTTAAATTTGATTGATATACAATTGCCTATTAGCTATATAAATTACAGCTAAGAAAAGTTCAACGGTTTACAATACGCGGTTTATTATAAGTTAGCCTCAAGCCCCGGCGAACACCTCTGATACCTCTGCGACCCTAGTAGCTAACATCACACACGCAAACTTATGTGGCGCGTACAGTCAGCATCAAAAGTAACTGGGCAAACGACGACGTCAAAAGTCTTTATTAAAAGGGAATAAGAGCTTTCGAAGACGTCAATTGCGCAAATACTTTTGATGCTGACTGTACTACTTCCTTCTTGTAACATAGTATAGTACGCACCGGACGGTACTGTCTGATAAGAAGGAACTTGACATTACATAGGCGTTTATAAACCGTGATCATATTGTTATAAGACTAGGGTCCGCGGCGCACTTGAAAAGGCTTATGTTCAATTAAGCAGTGGGGATCGGAGGCTAAACATTATAATTATATTTGTATTACACGTAATATGATTATTGCAGATAGAACACACGTGTTGCGGGAAATATCTTAGACGGCACGGGTGTTTGCCGGTGAGTGTGACGCTTCAGAATGTAAATAAAGACCTGGGCACACCGGATGCGTATGCCTAGACGTGCACGTAACGCAGTGTGACGTGTCTTATGGGGATTCATACTTTACAACGCAGTGGTGCACGCCCTGGAAACGCATACGTGCTGCAAATGCATGCGTTGTGGCTCGGCCTTGAACGTAAAGTCACTCGCAGCACTTTTTACTTGGTTATATGTGTCGTGTTATATTGGGTCTGGTTTATGGTTGTGTTAAGTTAAAATTATTAATGAAAGAAGGAAACTGGCGTTGGCATCTTTTTCATAATCCTCGATAAACGAGCAGAAAAAGAAATGTTAGGTGGTACGCTATGAATAGTCATATGAGGCCGAAGCCAACGCGATCTACGCTTGGTAGTAGTAGTACCCATAACAAAAGCCTTACTGTAATAATATCTAAATGTGATCTATTAAGCCTTGATTCGAGTCGACCACGCCCCTTTGACAGAGACACGCTTATGTCTTCCGCGCACGAGAAAAAGAGATGCAAAACTTCGGGAATGGCGTTTTTGGACAAATTTCGATAAATACCTAACTTAGTGAAGTTTTATTTATGTTTCATTAAGTGAGATTTTAGATGAGATAAAATACTATGGTACAGCAAGACCCAAGTAATGCGCGTGAATTAAGCAATAATAGCCAAAGATCGTTATCAACGTGCTGTATTGGTGGCAAAGGGTATGGTTGGCAGAAAAAACAAATACATTTGAATATTCACTTTTGTTCTTAACCATAAAATAAATACTTACCTTCTTAGGATTACACCTCTAGATATAACTCTCTACGGTACAAAAAACCTTTTCGGCCCTTATGTATTTTTAAAACAATGTACATCAAATGACATAAAGTGTCATAAAAATACAACTATACTTGAAAATCTAATTACATTACGCGAAGTGTTTATTTTACCTAATCTAAATAATCCAATGCACATCGTATCTAGAGTGGATGGATTTTTTCCAATCGTCGTGAACGACTGACAGCCAAATCTGTTGAACAAATTTTAGTAATTTATTCACTATAATTTGGATAAGTTGTCATAAATATGTATATAAATCTCATAATTTGTGAAATATATAATGTTTAAAATACTTGCGTAATTTGTTTTTTTTTTATCAACCATACTTTGCCACCAATACAGCACGTTGATAACGATCTTTAATAATAGCCTCTCGGTCAACTACTTAAGCGCCTTGACGCGCGCCATATTAATTGTGTTTACCTGTTCTAACTTGATTCTGTCGTAAAATAATGTATTGTTTGAGTAGGCTGACTAAAAAAAGGAAAATTAAGACACAACTTTGGATTTTTTCTATTGAGGAAATTTTAAGCAATCATGTATCGATTAAATCAGATAAGCAATCATATAGTCAAGAATCATATACCTGAAAATCAGACCTTTATGTTTCTTAATCTAGTCAGAACGGCGTTTCAAAGCACGCGATAATTTCCAATTCCCCCCTTAACCCGAAACTGGAAATTCTACAGACTTATTGATACTTGGCTGCCGGCGTCAGCGTAAGAATTTGTGAATACTACAAAGGGGTAGTTTGTAAAGTTTGTGATAACCTATTAATTGTTGAATTTGGGAAATTAACTATGGATTATTATGACCCTACTGTAACATATTTTATTTTGATCACATTATGAACACTAGCTTTATTTTATTAAATAACCATCATTTATTTTAACTGCATGTTTTGCATGAATGTATTTTAATTATATTAGTAAGAATAGCAAGCACATATTTGCTTATATAATAATATAGCATAATATACTGTATTGACAATGTTACCTTCAGTAGGAAATAATATATCGTAATATTTTTTTAGACAATCGTAATATTTGTCTAAAAGAAATATCAGGAGGTACCCAATGCACTCTTCGTCAGATTTCACAAATGGCATGTATTAACTATTATATTTATTATTTGTTAAACTACATTATAAGGGGGGCTCTCTATGCGATAGGGAATTAAGCTATATAACCCCTTAAATCTTCCACAGCATTTTCCACGGCATTAGGCACAAAAGCGGGCTTATTTGCTTTAGAAATACCTTACAGTTTCTACTTAAAAACAATAACGAATACAAATTTGATTTCAGAACGTCGACGATACGGGTAATGTGATATTCCATCCAAAAGAATACAAGGAGCCGATCCTGTTCTCGTTCCGAGCGAAGAACTTCTTCGGCAAGAAGAAGGCGGCTATCAGGATAGAGTTCGGGGAGTGGTCGGAGAAGTTCTCGCTGGACGTACCCGGCAGCTCGGGCGTCGTCAGCTGCCGACACGAGGGCAGGTCCTACCAGGTAAACTATCACTTCCACAAAGGGCTTTGTTGGAAATGTATGGGCAACTGGTGCCTTTTTTTTTGATGGCACAGTAACGCCACCTAGTTAGATGTGCAGAGTACTTCCATACAAACAATAGTTACTATGGCAGCTCAGCTCTAAAGTACATGCGTCTTGAGTTATGCGTCCTAATCTATAATTGTATTCGGCCATTAAAAGTAACTCATATTCACAGTTTTCTGATACGCGCTATAGATTAGGACGCATAACTCAAGACGGATGTACTTTAGAGGTGAGCTGCCATAGTAACTATTGTTTGTATGGAAGTACTCTGCACATCTAACAAGGTGGCGTTAGTGTGCCATCAAAAAAAAAAGGCACCAATGTTGAGCAAAGCCCTTTTGTAGTATACAATACACACATGTTGCGTACAATGGTCGCTTCTCGCGCCGAAAGCTATTGATTATTTTATTTTATTTCGCTGAGCGATGCCAGCTTACGTTGACTGGGCGTTATGATGTGGCAAAATCAATAGGGGTGTAGACTCAAAATTCATTATTACTTCAAAAGAAACTGGGCGTTATGATGTGGCAAAATCAATAGGGGTGTAGACTCAAAATTCATTATTACTTCAAAAGAAACTGGGCGTTATGATGTGGCAAAATCAATAGGGGTGTAGACTCAAAATTCATTATTACTTCAAAAGAAACTGGGCGTTATGATGTGGCAAAATCAATAGGGGTGTAGACTCAAAATTCATTATTACTTCAAAAGAAACTGGGCGTTATGATGTGGCAAAATCAATAGGGGTGTAGAATCAAAATTCATTATTACTTCAAAAGAAACTGGGCGTTATGATGTGGCAAAATCAATAGGGGTGTAGAATCAAAATTCATTATTACTTCAAAAGAAACTGGGCGTTATGATGTGGCAAAATCAATAGGGGTGTAGACTCAAAATTCATTATTACTTCAAAAGAAACTGGGCGTTATGATGTGGCAAAATCAATAGGGGTGTAGACTCAAAATTCATTATTACTTCAAAAGAAACTGGGCGTTATGATGTGGCAAAATCAATAGGGGTGTAGACTCAAAATTCATTATTACTTCAAAAGAAACTGGGCGTTATGATGTGGCAAAATCAATAGGGGTGTAGACTCAAAATTCATTATTACTTCAAAAGAAACTGGGCGTTATGATGTGGCAAAATCAATAGGGGTGTAGACTCAAAATTCATTATTACTTCAAAAGAAAGAAGAAAAAAATATGCCTAATGACGAAAATCCCATTCAAATATCTCAAAAAATTACGAAGCTTCAACATCCGTTTTAATGTTGCTTGTTAGAGAGAGAAAACGCTAGGGGATCGTGAAGTCACGATCCTCGAGCGTCATAGTAAATGACAATCGTTTCATGTGATGGTGCGTTTTGCGGAAACGGGACAAAACATACCCCCTCTTAAAACGTTGGACACTTTTTAACTTTGTGATTATTTAACCTCTTGCGTTGCTTTTTAACAATCACGCGCCCGACGCAAAGAGACCCCTTGTTATAAGTTTAACGTGTCTGTGTATCTGTGTAGCTGTCTGTGGTATCGTAGGTCCCAATCGGATGGACCGATTTGAATGCGATTTTTTTTTCGAAAGCTGATGTGATCCCGAGTGTTCTTAGCCATGTTTCATGAAAATCTGTTTATTAGCCGTTTTTGAGATATTGGCCTTTGAAATGAAAATGTCGGGGGCTTTTCTAAGTTGTAGTTATTTCTCCGTTTGATTACATTTTTAATCCTTTTTCGAGAAAATACAACATTATTTATTGTTTTATTTAGTGTCTACACCCCTATTGTTAGGATGCGTTATAGATTGAACAAAATAAAAACCTTATTTGTTTATTTGAATCAGGCAACAACGGCCGATATTTACATACAGAGTGTACCAAAAATGGGGTGTGAACGGATCAAGGGCAAAACGGAAATCGTGTTCTGATAAGAAAAAGCTAAGGGAATTTTTTGTTACGTGATTTTTTTGTTTACCTTTGTATGGAGCGTTGACCGACTGGGGCGACCTGCTCCATACAAATGTAAAAAAAAATCGCATCAAAAAAAAACTTCTAGTTTTTTCCTATCAGAACACGATACCTGTTAAGCCCTTGATCGGTTCACACCCCATTTTTGGTACACTCTGTATACCTTACAGATTAACATACACATCAAAATAATATTTTAAATGGGATTACTTGTTATATCTTAAGTGGTTTAGGAGTGTGCTTGAAAAGCGTATTGTGTTAGGTGCATGAATGAAGGGATGCAATCGATAAGTCTTACTGATTTTTTTATATTACCAAACAAACTAAATTACTAAGCGTTAGTTTAACTATAGTCCTTCGAAACACTCGTGTATCCTGTCATGCTCAAACTTTTTTTTTTTCTTTAGGTGGCAGTTACGAATCAGCTGTCGTTCAACAGTCTAACCAAGATGGTGATCTTCACGCCGTACTTCCTGATCATCAACGAGGCGGCCTTTGCAATCGAGTATCAAGAGCTACACCGATCTGCCGACCCGTGGAGACAGGTATGTACAGTAGTACCGCAAATAAGTTACAACGATGCACCTGCGCAAAAAGCATTTTAACCAATCATAAGGCAGCGCGTTTGCGCGGGTAAAATATTCAACGCCCATTGGCCGAAATTTTGCGCGCGACGCCGGCAGCTCCGGCGCCCGCCATTTTGTCTGGCGCCATGAGCGGGAAAGCACGAGCTCCCCTGTCATTGCATACTGTACCTTACGTATAGTGCAACAAGGTCTTTATTGAAATGGTCATACGTTCGATTTCATTCGGTACTTGTTAGCACTCGTCGGCGCGGATGAAGATTGCCGTTGTAATTTATATTTGTGGTACTACTGTAAATAAGGCTGTTTTATACCAGCTGTTCGATTGCGTAACGTTTCGTACGTACGTCAGGTAGATCTAAATGTCGTGTGGAGAAATGACAGTTGAGTTGTCCTGAAGCTCGTTCGAAAACTTACGCAATTATCCCTCTGGGCTAGATCCCACAAAACTTTACTACAGTTTTTTTTATTGTAGACCAAATGTCTTATCATATAGTGTACATTCCATCGTAAATATAACAAACTTGTGATATGTTAATATGTAAATTGTAATCGCAAGTTTTGTTAGCCCTGATACTGATACCCATTTCACTTACTAACCAGTAATAAATAAACGGAAGTCTCTATCTAATGAAAGAAATTATTTAGGTACAGATTCTTTATAGCGTTCATGTTGTAACAAAATAGGTCTTAAGGCTAGGTGTAGGTTGAAAGGAGGCTATAGGTTTAATGGGCCCCTAGCAACGTAAAGCTGTGTCACGCCAATTTATTCTAAAAGGTTAATAAAGAACATTACGCTAATCTGTAGATCTTTAGAACTAATAACCGAGCGCTTACGGTTATTTCAGAAAGAAAAGTAAAAATAACAAACAGTCCGTTCAAATGGCGATTCTAGGTTAACTCATAATTATTTTTTTTGCATCAGTGACCTTTACTTTTGTTATTATTAAATTGATAACGTTAAATGACTACCGCTTTAGCCTAGTTGCGAGTGACCCTGCCTACGAAACAAGCGGTCCTGAGTTCGAATCCCGGTAAGGACATTTATTTGTGTGATGAGCACGAATTTATCGTCGTCTAGTACCCATAGCACAAGCTTTGCTTAGTTTGGGAATAGGTCGATTTGTGTAAGATTGTCCGCAAATATTTATCTATCAAAATCATCATCATATCAGCCAAAAGACGTCCACCGCTGGACATAGGCCTCCCCCAAAAAGTGCCACAATGACCGGTCCTGCGCCACCCGCATCCAGCGGACTCCCGCGACCTTTACCAGGTCATCAGCCCACCTGTGGTCTACCCACGCTGCGCCTTCCGGTGCGTGGTCGCCACTCGAGTAAATTTCCGCCATTCCTTTGCCGGGCATTGGTTGATGGTTAAAGATCGTGTCCACTGCCTGGCAATAATAGGGATGATGACTAAGATTTTTTTGTGACGTTATTCGAACCAGTTTTTGGAAAGGAACAAATGTTTGTATGGGAGCAACTACAATTAAAGAACATAAATACCTAAAAAAATGAGATAAAGATTGACCTCGCTGGCGGCAGCGCGAAACGCTTCATAATGTGTGTCTATACAATTGTGACGTAACATTTGTATATTTATACTAATCGTAGTATGGAAAATCAGGTAAATTGTTGTTTCGGTCGCGAAATACTGCGTTTAAGTACATAGTTGTCATACAATGTTGTTTCTAGAAAAGCGTAAGGATTCTATTGGTAGCTTTTAATTTACTCTTGGACAGTAAAAAAATGCATATTTTTTCTAAACTTTCAAGGTTTCATATCTTTTTATGATTTTAATTAATTTTATAATTTATACTTTTTTACGATAATTTGATGGTTTACTATCCATTTAGCATCACTGTGTTATCAATTTGAACATGAGGCATCATGCCTATTACGATGTTGATGGGGGAGTGGAGAGGGCGAGTGTGGACTGCACCCCAGAGGGGTTTATGGCAGTCCACACTCGGAGAGACACCCTGAAGTACTGTCTATATATACAATGGTTATTTATTCATTAACTAACACAGTACCTATATACAACGTGTTTTTTTAACCGTCTTAGAGCCGAAGCCCACTTAAAGTATCCTAAACGTACTAATCATTCGTGAAAAATAAAAAATAAATTAGTTAAGTTTTTAGTAATAAAACGTAATTAAGTTTGAAAAATCCAGTATGGAGCACGGCGAGAAGTTCATTCACCCGGTTATAGTTCATGCCTAATCTACATAAGATGGCGGCTAGCGGTCACTGCATTTAAAATTAATATTAATTAAAAAAAAATCAAAAAAAAACCCTTTTTTAAAGTTCTTTGTAATGTATACATTAACTGGGCTTCGGCTCTAAGACGGTTAAAAAAACACCGTGTATACAAGTAGCTACATGCATAATCATTCATACATCTCGCACGTACAGTCGCGGAATGAAAAGGTTGACCACTTTTGGACCTTTTCCTTTTGCTTTGAATTAAGGCCGAAAAGTGGTCAACCTTTTCATTCCTCGACTATACTTAATCTATCGCTAATCTTATACAAGTGTTATTCAATATCTAATCTCTAATAGAGAATGTGCCTAGTCGGCACACGCCCCAACGGTCATCGGTTCTACGTACATTGCAATATTTATTTATATTTATTATGAAATAGGTGGAGAAGAACTCTAGCGCCCCCTTGTGGCCGGTGATGGAGAAAGACGAGAAGCTTCTAGTGCTGCGCGTGGCCGGCGCCGCCGAACTCACGCCGGCCTTCCTCTACACCGAGCAGCACAGCTCATGCTTGAAACTGGCTAATCAGGCAAGTTGGACGTGGCTTTGCAAAAGAGATGCTAGCTACAAAATATCAGCTTTGAAATGTATAGTATCCGCAAAACCAAGTTGCGAGTCAGGTCTTAAATCATTGGATCATGGTATCTCTTTCGCACCTGCACTGCCTTGTGGAGCGGGCCGTGCAACAATAGTACTGACTTTTATTGCCTGACTCGCCACTTGATTTTGCGGGTACTATAGTTTTGGAAAAAACGTGGCTTTTGTTTTGGCCAGCAGTTTCCCATTTTAAATATTACATCTCGCGGGTTTAATCATTTATACAAAACTATTTTATCTTTCAACTACAACGCAGACATTTTACCTGACAACGGAGGACTTTCTTTAATGTCATATCGGTTTACGTTAGTATTTTCTTTTAAACTAAACTAAAGCTTCCAAAAACCACTAGATTTTTTTCATAGCAGATCTAAAAGAAAACACTACTGTCTTATTGTAGATCAAATAAGATACTACTTGGGTCAATGAACTAATCCCAGTTGTTATTCTGCCCCGTAAGCCAGGGTCAATATGACAGAAATTCTCAGACAAATTGTTGCAAAATGAACTTTAAACATGATTTGAAGATTGCCCGTGAGAAAGGGGTTAAAAACTAAAAAAATACCTACAAAAGTCTACAAGTTGTTTTAAATAGTGACCCAAGGTACGCAATCATGGCAACTAGTGACACAAAAAAGGTGATTCGTCCTCTTACAAAAACATATCTAGAATCAAGATAGTTTAGCTGTTTTATTTCAGAAGTATATTAATGTATAGCTGACCACTTCAGTTACCTGGCCTGCAGTAACGAGCGATTCTTTATTACAGTATGGTATACAGCAAACTATTTTTTTACAGAATGTTGTATGGTTACAGTAACAAACTATTCGTTTTTACGGTATGAACGTTATACTTCAATTTTTTAGAGTATGGTTTATAGTTCTTATTATTGAAAAATGGAATTGCGTTTGACCTTTGTCTAACTTGATGGAAACCTGGTGGACTTTTTTGACATCCGCGCGGATACGGATATTTGGGGGACACATCCGCGGATGCGGATACGGATGCGGATTTTGTAGTCAAACACTCAAAAACGTAAATAAACAACGTCCATTTTATGATATCACGCAATCTTCAAACACGTTGATATTAAATTAAAATCGTTGCGAAAAAATCAAAAACGCGTCTGAAACGACAAGAAGTTTTTTTACTAATGGCGAAAATATCTAAAACTCGCGTAGTAAAGCACTGTTTGGGCTCTTTCTTGTCGTGAATTACATTCCATCCGCATGCGCAAAAACTCCCCATCGATTTTGGCGGATGCGGATGCGGATGCGAATGTCTGTAACATCCCTGATCGATAGTTACAGCACGGCTATCACACGACGGCGCGCGAGCTCTCTCGATTTTTTTCGAACTATCCGTCTCTCTCTTATAAGAACACTTAGAACAAGGGCGAGAAAACTCGAGAGTAGGTCGCGGCCGACTCATGATAGACGTGCTGTAACAAGCTATCCTTTGTACAGTACGGTGGTCTACACGTAGAAGTGCAGCTGAGCGAAGGCGGCACCTACGTCACGGTGCGCCAGTACCGCGACGGCCACGCGCCCGCGCTGCTGATCAACTGCTGCCCGCACACCGTCACTGTCTACGAGAAGGAGAACGTCAATGTCAAGTGAGAACCAACACCAGACTCTGTTAACACGTTCGCAACCAAGAACTCGCCTAGCGGGCACTCGTAATGTTTGCTCGGATGCCGGCTGAGCCCGCTAGGCGGGCAGTAGTATGAACTTACACGCCTAGCGAATTCTGTCGGTTTCTGGTGAATTGTTTTGACTCCGCTGTCCGTCTCTGTCTGTCCGTCTGTCATCAGGCTGTATCTCATGAACCGCGATAGTTAGACAGTTGAAATTTTCACAGGTGACGTATTTCTGCCGCTATCACAAATACTAAAAAACAGAATAAAGTAAATATTGAAGGGGGCTCCCATGCAACAAACGTGATTTTTTGCTGTTTTTATAGATGATGGTACGGAACTCTTCGTGCACGAGTCCGACTCGCAATTGGCTGGTTTTTTTTTATTTGCTCCAATCAACGATTGAAAAAGATCTAAAGTTAGTGTTGTCTGCAGGAAAATCCCTACAATGCAGAAGATGCTCTACACGTGGGACAACCCGGCCGGGCCGCGCACGCTCATCTTCGAAGCACTCAACAAGAAGGAAATCGAGAACGACTTGAGGCAGGACGGCAAGGGAGAATTTTCGTAAGATTTTGTTCAGTAATCATCATCATCATCATATCAGCCGAAATACATCCACTGCTGGACATAGGCCTCCCCCAAAGAGTGCCACAATGACCGGTCCTGCGCCACCCGCATCCAGCGGACTCCCGCGACCTTTACCAGGTCATCAGTCCACCTTGTGGGGGGCCTACCCACGCTGCGCCTTCCGGTACGTGGTCGCCACTCGAGAACCTTTCCACTCCAACGGCCTTCGGTTTTACGTGCTATGTGCCCAGCCTACTGCCACTTAAGTTTAACGATTCGGAGGGCTCGCTGTTGTGTTATATGTTAAATTTAGGGATCCCCTTCATTGGCATATTTTTTTTTAGACTAATATAGTTTCGCATAATTGATTTGGCATAGTTTCTATTGGCATAATAATACTGTCGCATAATAATACTTTGGCCTACTACTTTGTTTGGCATACTACGCTAATAGCATAATTTCAGTTGAACTAATCTGTATTGGCCGAATACATATTAAGCATATTGTTTGGGCTAATAATTATTTGGTATATCTGTCATTATCCATAATTTCAGTTTTCTAAATGACTAAAACTCAATTTCGTTGTTACAATGCATTTACACTTTTCGTGGACGCGGATTATTGGGTCGTGCATTATCAGGGCGGATAAAAATGGCTTGTCATAAGCGAACTCTGTCTTAGGTCGGTTAGGTTAGGGTTCACTTGTGTTCCTCAGACCAGAAATAGACACCCCGCCCAGCGGGGTGGCGTCGACTCGCTGGAGATTATTAGTCCGCACAGATGACCGTCCCAATGTACATGGATTATCAGGCTGTACATTATTGGGCCGTGCATTATGCTTTCATTGCTTTGTGTAATGCATGATTTTATTTTTTAGGACACAATTTTTATGCGTTTTGTAATGATGCCAAGTAATTATTATGTCTTTTTGTATTTATGCTATCTGATGTTAGTCTTTGTGATAATTATGCTATTTTCGTTTATTATTTTTAATTTTATGCCTAAAAATTTATGCCATAACATGATTAGGCTTAACGCTAATTCGGCTATAAAAAATTATGCGTTATTATATTATTCCAAATGATTTTATGCGATCCAATAGAGAACCTTAAATTTAGACTACTGACAGTCATATCATCATTTTATATACGTCTGACTGTTTGGCACAGCCCTCCTCTCACGGATGAGAGAGAATGGGCAGTAGTCCCCACGCTGGCCCAGTGCGGGTCGGGGACTTCACTTCTTTATAGGCACTTCTTTATAGGCATAGCCGCCGCTGGCAGATTACATTTGCTTTGGTTTTGGCGCCATTCATTGACTTGGCGCGGCGAAACTTATTGGCCCGGGGCGCCGAATTTCAAAATACGGCCCTGTGAATATCGCTGACCAGATGCCATTGAAACGTTACTATCCAATTCGGCGTTTTTTTTTTTTTTTTAATACTTTAAATAGCCGGATTTTTAAATATCCATAAAGTAAACTTAAAAATCCGGCCATTCATGGAGAAAATCGTAATTTTTAGTGTTCCGTAACAAAATTGGTCCAACGGAACCACTTATGCGATCACTCGGAGGCTGTCCGTCTGTCACAGCCAGTGTCGCCAAAGCAAAAAGAATATTAATATTGGTCCTTATATGGGGTTATATTTGTCTAGATCCTATCAACATGAGATTTGGCGAGTACAGTGCGGTGATAATAATAATTTCCAAGTCCTACCTGAACGTCCTAGTTGGTCGTCGTCTGGTGACCAGTCCAATCTGCTTCGCTTGTATGATATTTTGCCTGGAGTTATTTCCACCGCCTGTTGATAGGAAGTTAAATAAGCACCAAGTATAGACTAGCAACAATATATCTAGAATCTATATTCTTTACCCTTACAACGTATAAGTTACATGTAGCATTTGGGATCCCATCTACTAGCATATAAACATGATCAGGTCAATGGCGTTTACTTAGTGAGTGTTTTAAGATCTTATTAGCTTAGTCTAATACTTAGCTCCAGTTAATTCAGTCTCTCGGAAACTAGGAATCAGGCTCTGCATGCTCCAAGTCTCCAACCACTTACACAAACTTATTACACGCCAGAACTTCATTGATTCTCTTTACTTCTCACAATCATTTACCGCCAAAATCTAACGTATGCTCATTTATTTTATAACTAAAAATGTTGCCAGCTATTTAATATAAAGGTACGTTCACACGAACTTACCACAGGTTCGCGATGATCCGCGACACTCCCGACATCAAAGAAAGTGCTTATAGAAGAGCTACCAAGTGGCGTGTCCACTCAGCAATCTTCTCTCGGGCTCGTTGAGCTGCAATCCTCTCTGGTCTCATATTAGTAGGTAAGTCACTGTGTTCACTTTCTTGTGGAGTATTATCCAACTCTGTTTGGTAAGATTCCTCTTGAGGAATATCAGTAACTTCAGACTGTTTAGAAGGTACGAGGGACGGCTGAAAAGAAATCTACCTAAGTATGAAACAAAAGACTGTCATGTATGTATTTTTTTTATTTTTCAATATAGTCCCCTGCTAGTGAAATACACTTATTACATTTGTCAAATATTGACATTAACCCATGAAAAAAAAAATCTTTCGGTTTCTCGTCAAAAAAGTCACTAACTGCAGCCTTCATTTCGTCATCGGTCAGAAATCGTCTTCCTCGGAGATCTTTTTTGAGGTGTCTAAATAAAAAATAGTCGCATGGGGCTAGGTCTGGACTGTAAGGTGGATGGTTAACGGCATCGAACCCTAATTCCTTCATGGTAAGCATTGTTGTGCGGGCGGTATGCACAGGTGCATTATCGTGTAAAATCAGGATCCCTTTGCTAAGTTTACCCCTCCTCTTTTCTTTTATCGCGTCTCGTAACTGATGCAGTAAGCTGGAATAATATTCAGCATTCATTGTCCTTTTTTTTGGTAAATAATCTATTAGTAAAATTCCTTCTGTATCCCAAAATACGGTAGCCATAAGTTTGCCTGCCGACGGCCTGACCTTAAACTTCCGAGGAGGCTTCTCATCCTTGAATTTCCACTGCAAAGACTCTTGTTTGCTTTCGGGGTCCCACTGTCGAATCCAGGTCTCATCACACGTCACCATTTTAGAAACAATTTCTTCCTCATTACCTCGACTCATTTCCAAAAACTCCTCACAACATTTGACACGTCGGTCCTTGTCAAACGCCGTTAACATTCTGGGGACCCAACGTGCACTCACCTTGGACATATTCAGATGCACATGAATTATCTCATTGACTCTTTCTTTACTGATGCCCACATCTCTAGCAATCTCCCACTGCTTCACTCGTCGGTCTTCTAAAATTATTTTTTTAACTTTGGCTACATTTTCGTTTGTAACGGCAGAAACCGGCCTTCCACTACGAGCGTCATCTTCCAAGCTCTCACGACCGAGTTTAAATTGTTTAGACCAAAACTTTATAGTAAATTCGGAAGGGCACGAACTACCGAACACACACATCATACGTTCTCGGATCTGTGAGGGAGTATTTCCTTCTTTTGTTAGAAATTTAATCACTGCACGATGTTCAATTTTAGCGATATTCATTTTTTCAACCGATATGTCGCAAACATTCGAGAATTGTAGAAAAATGGAACGGAAAAAACAAATGAACGTCAAATAATTCAAAAAAAGAATAACCAAAGAACAAGAATGCATTTCAGCCAGTATCATTTTCGCATATTTTTTTAACCAAGGAGATTACTTTTCAGCCGCCCCTCGTAAGTCTGCGCCTTGGACTTCCTCCACTTCTTCTGGACTATGTACTTCATTAATAACCTCCATCATATCTTGCTTTTCAGGTTGAAAGTTTTCCAGCTCAGGTCTGTCTTCCAGCCTCTTGTCTAGTTCTATATTTGGATCTGGTGGTAACGTAAGTTCCATCTGTTCAACTACAGGAGTTTCTGGTCCTGATGCTTCTTTGCTGCACTCAGTTTCCAGTGGATATAGGTGACCAATGGATCTGGTTAGTTCCACATTACCAACCTTAACCTTTGCTACTCTGCAATGTCCATCTCGACTCTTGATCAAGGTTGTTATTTTTCCCACCTTCCAGTTGATTCTTTTCTTGGAGTCGTCGAAGATCTGAACTATGTCACCTGCTTGTGGACATTTGTCAGAGGTTGTTCTAGGCTGTTTGATGAAATACCTGTGCTTTTCTCTCAAGCTTGGTAAGTATTGTCTTATAAACATATCTTTAAACTCTCCTAGAATCATGGTACCTCTTTTCCAGCTCGCAATGAGGTCTACCTTCGTAGTTGTACTCTTGCCCATGATGTCTGTTTCCGTTGGTTCAGGTACAAGGCAATTGCCCAAACTCAAGAAATCAACTGGTCTCAACACACGATCCAGATCTGCACCCACGTAGGTCAGAGGTCTTGTGTTAATGACTCTTTCGATCTCTTTTATCACTGTGAGTAACTGATTATCGTTCAGTAAGTGTTTTTCCAATGTGCGCTTCATGCAATGCTTTGCCAGAGCTACGAGGCGCTCATAAACGCCCCCGTGCCATGGAGCTAGTTGCGGAATAAATTTCCACACAATGCTGTTCTGCTCACAATATGGGCTCGTGAAAAGCTCTGAAGTCAGCTTGAATTGAGGTGCATTGTCCGACAATACCATTTTTGGCTTTCCTCTGGACGCTGTGAATCTTCTGAACGCAAGCAAGCATTCTTCAGCTGTTAAGTCGTTGACAATTTCTATATGAACAGCTCTCACAGCCAGACAGGTATATAAGCATACCCACCGTTTCTCGTTTCCTAGTTTTGTCGCAACCATTACGGGACCGAAATAATCAAGGCCTGTGTATGTGTATGGTTCGCTGTAGTTCACTCTCTCGGCAGGTAAGGCTGATGTAGGAGGAAGTCGGTAGGGTCCTCCACCCTGTTTAATGCACTGATTGCAAGTTTTTAGTACCCTCTGTACTTGTGTTCTACCCTGGGGAATCCAGTATTTCTCACGGATGATATTCAAAGTATGTGGTACCCCGACATGGTAATTTTCTTCATGGGTATCTCGGATAACTTTATCTGTAAAATGAGATTTGGGAGGCAACAAGATTGGATGTTTCATATCGTAAGACCAACGAGTATTTGACAGCCGTCCTCGGCTTCTTAGCAATCCATCAACATCTAGGTATAGTCCTAAGTTTCGAGTCAGATGAGTTTCCTTCCCGGTTATTTCTTCAGGGAAATGTTCCTTCTGTAGATTTATAATTTCAGTTAAACGTATCTTATCTACATTTATGTCAGTTACTTCCTGATTGGCATATTCCTGTTCATTAGTGGGATGGTATTCTAGGTCAATATCAAGGTGGGTATCAGGTACGTCGTCACAGACTTCCAATGATATACCTGGATCATCGGAGATGTCCGGTACGTCCTTCTCACAGACTTCCTTTGATATATCTGGATCATCAGAGATGTCCAGGCCCTCCCCAGCCACAAGAAAAGCTTGCTGTTCCTCAGATTTTGTGCTACTGGGCCAGTGTATTGGTTCCTTAAAAATAAATTCGGGACCACTGAACCATAATTCCTTTTTGATCTCCCACAGTTCAGGCCTAGTAGCCAAATCCGCAGGGTTTTCTTTTGTGCTGACATAGCGAAACTCGAAGTCTTTGTTCTGCTTAATTTCATTAACACGACGTGTAATAAACGGGGCTAATAGTTTATTCGATTTGATCCAGCTTAGTACAATCAGACTATCTGTCCATAAATACTGTTTTTCTATGGGTAAGTCTAGGTTTGCTTTTACATACTTCATTAATCTACTGCCAATTAAATATGACAGAAGTTCCAGCCGAGGTATTTTCAAACTTTGTTGATCTTCTAAGGGCGTTATTCTAGCTTTTGACATCAGGAAACCAGTCTTAATTTCTCTCTCTCCAACGATACGTACATATGTCACTGCAGCATATGCCTTCATGGAAGCATCTGTGAATGTGTGAAGTTCATATTTGACATTTCCTTTTGGTAGTACATTTCCTACATATCGTGGTATTTCTATTTCTTTAGTGAGTTTGAGGATGTTCACTATAGATGACCATTTGTGTATGAGTTCTGTCGACAGGGCCATGTCCCACTTAATCTTCAACCCACAGAGCTGTTGAAAGAATATTTTTGCAGGTAAGATAAGCGGTGAGGCGAAACCACAAGGATCATAGACTCGTGCTAATGTGCGTAAAACATCCCTTTTAGTGAGTTTATTTTCTTGCGCATTCACCTCTGAGGTATTTTCATTCAACTTGAGCTCTAAAGTATCCTTTTCCATGTTCCACATAAGGCCAAGAACCTTTATTCGGTCTTTTTGTGGTGCCCTTAGTGGTTCAGGAATAGTGTCCATAAAGGTCTTGTCATTTGACATCCACTCTCTTATGTTCATGCCTAATTCTTTGAAAACGCTTCTGGTTTCTTCATACAATGTAGTAGCCGTTTTGTAGTCTTCGGCGCAAGTCACGAGGTTATCAACATAGCACCTGTCCGCTATGTTCTTTAAGAGGGTCTCATTTGTTTGTGCTAAATGATGTCGTATCGTAGCCGTTAAGAGGAATGGACTTGAGATGATGCCAAAGGCCATTCGGCAGAATCTGTAGTGGAGAAGATTGTCTTCAGTAGGTTCCTTTGAGAGATCCTTCACCCAGAGGAATCTGGTGACGTCCTTATCATCATCTTGGAGACCTACTTGAAGAAAAGCCTTCTCAATATCTGCCGTAATTCCAATTTTACCACATCTGAATTTCAAAAGTAAAGCAGTCAAGTCTTCCAACATGGACGGCCCTCGATACATGCATTCGTTAAGGCTCTTGTGACCTTTTACCTTAGCACTGGCATCATATACAATTCTCCCTCTCTTTCCTTCTTGTTTTACCATATGATTAGGTAGGTAATGAATGGGAGGGTCTACCTGGTATATGGGTATTGTTTGGGGTTCAATGACTTCAATGATGTTAGCATTAAGTTGCTCAGATAGGATTTGATCAAACTCCTTTAGCGTTGCAGTATCAGATCTTTTCAATAGACTCTTCAATCTTCCATAAGCCAGGCTGTAGTTGGTTGGTATATCTGGAGGGTATTCTATCCATGGCCACTTTACTGTATACCGTCCTTCTTCATACTTGACAGTATCATTAAAGAATTTTACTGCTTCTTCCTCTCTAGTAGTCTTAGGTGAGTCCGTTATGCCAATACTTTCAAGTGCCCATAAGAATTTCATATCGACATTTCTCAATGGTAAATCCGGTTCCGTAAAGTAAGGGCAACTAGGTCCGTGACATTGGCAATAGGTTATTACAGAAAGAGTATTGTCATATATGTTACTGTCTGTACTACCTGATAACATCCAACCAAAGTCTGTATCAATTAAATGTAAATCTTGTCCAATTTGGCGATGATTATCTCTGATAAAAGAAAAATAATAATCGTTCCCAATCAGAAGATCTATTCCCTCTCCTAATGAACCATCATCAGCTATGATATCCACAGAGATCTTGTCTGGGAAGTTTACTATTGGGATGGTATTTGTAATATGTGGGACTACATTTACTCTCATCCTCTTCTGTAGGCCACGTTTAGTTTCTACAATGATTTCTGAGGCAGCACTAAGAATTTCCTTAGGCTTATCTGAACCAAATGTGTAAACCATCAGCAAATCTTGATTTTCCTCTAATAAATTGATTGATTGGGCTAACTTAGTAGTTATGTAGCTCCGTTGGCTTCCACAGTCTAATAAAATGCGGCATGACTGTGGTGTATCATGGCCTGTCTTATTCCTTGCTGAGGCGGTTGCTGTCTGCAAACAGGAAATAGAACATACTGAAGTTAAATTTGTTGTATTGGTCTTTACATTTTCCAGATTCAACTGAGTACTCTCACCTGAAACACCTACAGGTCCAGCAGCAGATTTCAATTCCTTTGGGCACAGCGCCCGATTATGTTTGCCCTTGCAGTAATAGCATCTGAAAGACATTCTGCAGTCTTTTACCATGTGCCCTTCTCTTAAACACAAATAACACTGATTAACCAGCTTGTCTTTACGGTCCTTGAGTGTCAAGTATTTGCGACACTTGTCGCTGTAGTGCGTTTGAGTTTTACAGAAGCAGCATTCTGTCCTTGGTTTCTTCTTATAATGTTGATTTGGTTTACTTTCTGTGAATGGTCGTTTTTGACGAGGGGTTTTCTTGAATTCATGCCGCTCATTAAATATGTTGTGGGGACGTACTCTACCTTTCTTATAATTGCCATCCACCACATGTAAGGTACCAGTCGTGCATTCTTCTTTATTGATGGAATTTCGTCTTGTCTTACAGACATCCTCCTTATCAGTGATCAGTTTCGCAAGTTGTGCCCTAATTTCATTTATAGAGTCATCCTTTATGACTCGCTTTAATTCGTACACAATATTTTCAGGAAATTTTTCAAAAATGAGTGTCCTGAAAAAACTATGTGACGCATCTTCGCCTAGAGCTTGCAGAACTCGCAAATGTCGTTGTATCTCATTGAAGGTTCTTCGACAGTCATCAATGGACTCATTAGCCGGTATCACTTTATTAAGGGCCGTGTAATGTGCATCTTTTATATACCCTGCTCTCCCATAACGCTCCTTGAGTGTTGTTATGGCTATACCATAACTCTCATTTGTCGCCTGTAAGCCTTCCACAAGGCTCTTTGCTTCACCCTTCAAGGCTGCGCATAGATACAAAAATTTATCTACATCGGATAAATCTCTTTGGTCGATCTGAGACCTAAATTGGTCCCAAAAGGAGTGCCAGTTTAAAATATCCCCGTCGAATATAGGCAAACCTAAAACAGGAAGCTTCCCAGTGACACACTTAGTAGCTGTTGTAACATCCTTGGCATGTTTGATCTTCACCTTAAGTTCACTTAGTACTTCTTCGGCTTCCAACTGACTCGTGGATAATACCGACACTTCGTCAGCCGATGGAGTGTTTACAAACTTAAAATAGTTATTTAAGTCGTTAGCCACCTTCAGTAACACACTCTCTAATTTGGATGCTACTATCTCCGCATTCAATATAGCTTCTTGCTGCGACTCCCTACCAGTAGTTTCATTCATTTGCTTGGCTGAGGCAGTCAGCTGCACAAGCCTATGGGAAGTTGCTTGCAAGATGGTTTTCCAAATGTCATCCATATTTGCGTGATTTCCTTTCGTCTGATCTGTAACATACCATAACTATTGACTGCGTAATCTATTTACAACAATCTTATATCATTTTTAAACGAAATCAATACGATAAAGCATTAAGAAAAACGAATATTGTCTGCTCTTACCATATGCAATTTCTAAGACTGGGTATTCCTTTAATCCGATCAGGAGACAACAAAACAAGCGTATCCAGTCGGTAAACCCAACTTTGTTCCACCACACACAACATTCAACAACTAAAACGATACTTTTAGATGGGTTTCTCACTTTAACTTCGAGAAACAAACAAACAAACTACGACAATACCGGTACTGGCGGCAATCCTTCTCTTTTCTTTGACGTCTAAAAAATTTGACAGATTATGAAATAATCGAGTCGAGTCGTATTTTTCTAAGTGGAATGCAAATATATTTTATTGGTCGAAATCGATTGTCATCGAATACCATTATCATTGTAATGTATATCGAGACACATTTTAGTTAATAAACCAATAATTAAATTATAACAACGAGTGTAACAATCTACGCAAGTACTTATGGCTTAGAAGCCATAAGTACCTGGCGTAAAAATCATGTCTATATTCAACGACAAACTGCTTCCATTACAATATGTTTTGTGAACCGTCACCACCGAATATCGATATAAGTACTCAATATTCAACTTAAATAATACTTGGTGCCCTGGAAACGTTCAGATTCATCCCCGTCACAAATAGTCTAGTCGAGTGAATGTTGCAGCGCTCACACTCCTACCCAGTAATTCGGGCTGCTAGACTCTTGCCTGTTCTTAGCCAGCGTCAAAATGAGTGACCGCCGAGGCGTTCACACCCAGCACGTCGGGTCGCAAGCCGATACAATTCTTGATCCGCGTCAACAAGTGAGTGAACGACAAACGCTCACACCCAGCACGTCGGGTCGACGGACCACATTATACATCCGCGTCAACAAGTGAGTGACCGCCGAAACGCTCACACCCAGCACCTCGGGTCGCGGGACTGTCACCTGTTCTTAGTCTGAGCACCAGATTGCCATACCGATTTCTATATCATTTTCAATCCGCGTCAAAATATGAGTGAACATCAACCCGTTCACACCCAGCACGTCGGGTCGACGGATTGTAAGCTGCCCTTATTAGGTAAAAATGCAGCCAAATATAACAGGATTTACACAGAATTATAACAGACGTAAACAACAAATATTGGTAGGACGGGGGTACTGTTGGAATACACATCCAATACATGACTTTGACACTTGCGTGTCCATAGACATCAGGAGACCCAAGATTCATGGTTCTAATTAAATTATAACATTCATATTTACCCATTGAGCTGCAAGCTCCTCATAACGCATACAAAATGCAAATACAATTATATTACTCTCGGTGACGATCCACGCCACACAAAAAAAACCGATTGATTATTTTATTAATCCCACGCGTTTACAAATAAAAACTGATACCGCCGCCACTTTCGGTATCCAAATAATTATTTCATAATCTGACTTTCGAAACCAATATCACAAAATGTCTTACCTTAAGGCACGAGATACGATCATCCCTGTAATAAAATACCTTATCTGTTCAAAAAAGCAAAACAACTATCGATAAAAATCGATATTTTGGTCTCCACATAATCGATACGATCATACTTGGGACAGATTACGAATTCAAACAGAAAAATACACCTACTTTTTTTTTTTTTTATATGATGTTGAATCGTAAAATCGGCAAAAATTATCCTCTCCGTAATCCGCAAATTAAATCCAACACAAGGATTAAGGTTAAAGTTATCTAATATCGTTTTCTATTTATAATTCGTTCAAGTCGGACCCGGAAATATCACCAGCAATCTCCACCATGTCGCCAAAGCAAAAAGAATATTAATAATGGTCCTTATATGGGGTTATATTTGTCTAGATCCTATCAACATGAGATTTGGCGAGTACAGTGCGGTGATAATAATAATTTCCAAGTCCTACCTGAACGTCCTAGTTGGTCGTCGTCTGGTGACCAGTCCAATCTGCTTCGCTTGTATGATATTTTGCCTGGAGTTATTTCCACCGCCTGTTGATAGGAAGTTAAATAAGCACCAAGTATAGACTAGCAACAATATATCTAGAATCTATATTCTTTACCCTTACAACGTATAAGTTACATGTAGCATTTGGGATCCCATCTACTAGCATATAAACATGATCAGGTCAATGGCGTTTACTTAGTGAGTGTTTTAAGATCTTATTAGCTTAGTCTAATACTTAGCTCCAGTTAATTCAGTCTCTCGGAAACCAGGAATCAGGCTCTGCATGCTCCAAGTCTCCAACCACTTACACAAACTTATTACACGCCAGAACTTCATTGATTCTCTTTACTTCTCACAATCATTTACCGCCAAAATCTAACGTATGCTCATTTATTTTATAACTAAAAATGTTGCCAGCTATTTAATATAAAGGTACGTTCACACGAACTTACCACAGGTTCGCGATGATCCGCGACAGCCAGTTTTCTCGAAGACCGTTTGACATAGGAAGCTGAAATTTGGTATACATATAGAAATTTATGGCATAGTTACATAAATAAAGTCAAAAAGGTGTAAACCCCAATAAAGGGGGCAGTTTGAGGGGTAATAAGGGGTTTCGCAATTTTTTTTTCGATTGTAAGGAACGTGTGGGGTATCATTCGAAAGCTCGTAAAATTTTGAGACGGTATACACATTTTGAGTTCTTTTTACGATAGCTCTTACTAGTGTAAAATATGACCAAAGTAACTTTTTTTCATACAGTGCTGTCCCCAGCTCTATTTCAAAAACTATACCCAACTAAGACTTGGAAATACACATGCGTAACGTAAATTGTGTTGATGGCGGGAAAATTATCAACATGACGCTAGCTTTAATAGTTTAAATTATATTTACAAATGAAAGTAAATAAAATCGGTATAGCGTCTCATTTTACGCTGGTTCTTCAGTATAGCCGTGCCTGGTGACGTACATTGCACTTCGCAGTCTGATAAATGAATATTGATATAATTAAAACACAGCATTGTATTTAGTGTTGTTTCCTGTTTCCGATTTGTTCCGATCGAAACTGAAAAATACCCAATGTCAAGTAATTAGACAACGCAGGTCTGGTGTTTTCAACAATTACCCACGATCCAGTTAAAGTCTGACCTTTTATTTGGTGAAGTTGTTGCGGATCTCGGAGTCAATATATACTAGAGGTGTGTGGTAGTTTAGAGATAGATTGTGAATAGTTTATATTTCCGTATTTCCGAATGAATCCTACGAATAATTTGCATCTAGTAAAAATAAGATTTATTGTTGTCATAATCTATACCAATTCCAATAAAGAATTCCGTACTTTATGAATGTTTGTTTTTAGTGTTCCATATTTAAAGCTGATACATAGACCAAAGGTTAATAAACCAAATAGAGGCGTCATAGTTATCACATTATTTAGTGTTCCCATATATTCAGTTTTGTGCATTTTTTTTGTTTGTATAACTGAGCGTGAGCGTGTGCTAAACTTATTTGGCTTGGTTGAAAACCGGCTTCACTAAGTTTTTCGTAATGCTCTGTCTATCTTTTTTCTTGGTCTGAGGTAGGCAATTTCCCAAATTCTTTAGTTATACACGCCATAGAATTTTTTTTTTGTCATCACAAACAATTTGTATGAGAATCGAAGATATAGAAATATATTTTTTGTTGAACCCCATTCGATAAATCAAGCAGTAAACTGTTAGTAGTAGTTAGCTTCAAAATCAGGAGATAAAGTATGAATCATTTAAAATAACTGAATGTACGGAACACTAATTGCGGAGTTCCGACTCGCACTTGGCCGATTTTTAAAAAAGTTGAAGTAGAGGGTAATTAGTACATAGACGAAGTGATGGCCGGATAAAGGAATAAAATAAAAGGAATTGTTTTTGCCTGTTTTACCAAAAGTAATGTTTATTTATTTATTAACAAAGTGTATTTTTCGTTCATTTAGTCTTTTACTGAGCTCTTGGCAACGTGACAGAGTGTTTTACCGCGTAGTTGGCACTGTACCTCGTGTGGTACATAGGTTTTCCTGAAAATTGGAAAACGTGATTTTTTTAAAATATTTTTATAGGTCATCTGGGACTACATTTGTGTGGGGTTAATCTCAGATTTATTGAAAATTTTACTTCTTGCCAATTTAAGGGACAACATCAACATTCATTGCTTTAGTTTAAAAAATCTACCAGTAAAGTTAAATCAAATTAAAATTAATACATATCAGGGGACAATCTTACTCGTTTTTTGGACTGGACCCGACGTACTTAAGCTCAATAAGGCTTGTGTTATTTCAAATCAAATCAAATCAATTATTTATTCTGCAAATAGGCCACAAGGGCACTTTTACATGTCAAACAGTAATTTACAATAAAATAGTAATCTTACACAATAATAATTTAAAATGATATATAAAAGGTTAACAAACTAAATGTCACTAAGTCAATGTAAACAAAACAAAATTGCAAAATATGACCATTACATTCGATATAAGATCTGTATCAGCATTAACAGAAGTTAATGATATTATTCAATATTCCAGAGATGAATAAGGTCTCTGAGCGTCCAAATACAATTAATAATTATTCTAATATTCTAAGAGATGTATACGGTCTCTAAGCGTCAAAACAAAAAAGGAACATTAATGTTATATTGTCAGAGATGTACAGGGTCAATAACAATAAAACGTGTCAAGATCAGAATGATGTCTCTCGTCAATACGATAATAATAATAATAACACTAGTATTAGTATTTATTTATTTAAATATAAAACTAGCTTCCGCCCGCGACTTGGTCTGAGTGGACCCGGGATAAAACTATCCTATATCCAGGCTACGAACTGTCGTGCAAAATTTCGTTCAAATCGCTTGCAATCGGTATCTTGAACCGACTCGGATGGCGGATAGGTTAGAAAATGCGAAAAAACTTAATCGCGCCCCCTTTGCTATACTCTGACCGGACCATGGGCAATCCGAATAACTTTACATACTTTTGATAGTTACATCTGGTCAACAGCATTGACAGCCAACACAACATCTGGTGGGTGTCGTTCCTCGACGGGCTCCAGCGCGTGGTGCTGTTCACGGAGGACCCCATGCTGGCCAGCGGCGCGTACATGGTCGGCGAGGCGGAGCTCGTGGACATGGAGGTGGTGTTCGCCATCCACGGGGTCGGGCTGTCGCTCGTCAACGACCCCGAGCATCTAGAGCTCATCTACATGACCATTTCCAAGTAAGTCTCTGCTATGTGTCGTCACATCATTGGATCAGCTGAGAGAAGGCCACTGCTGCATACATAAATAATAAATTAATATTACGGGACAATCTTACACAAATCGACCTAGTCCCATAGTAAGCTCAGTAAGGCTTGTGTTATGGGTACTAGACGACGATATATATAATAGATATGAATACTTAAATACGTAGAAAACTTCCATGACTCAGAAACAAATATTCATGCTCATCACACAAAATATTTGCCCTTACCGGGATTCGAACTCAGGACCTTCAGTTTCGTAGGCGTGCATTTTCAATAAAACGTGTACACAATTAGCGTGAGTTGTTAAATAAAAATTAACTCAGTGTCAGTTTTGTGACGACAATTAAGCATACAAATGATGTTAAAATTAACTTTTATCACATTTAATTAACGTGTATATGCAATATATGCATGTCATTTATAAATTAAACAGAAAAAGTGAATATTTTTACAAACTGAATGCCTAATTGTCGTCACAAAACTGACACTGAGTTAATTTTTATGTTATCTCACGCTAATTGGGTCGACGTTTCATTGAAAATGCCCAGGCAGCGTCACTACCCACTAGGCTAACCGGTCGTCAAACACATATATGCCTCCCTCAAAGAGTGCCCCAGGGAATGGTCCTGCGCTAGCGGACTCCCGCGGCCTTTACCAGGTTTTGGTTGTGGGGGGTCTAGCAATGTGTAAAGAAGATATTAAGGGGCTACCCGAGGTTTTAATTGATTTTTTTGACAAGTTTTGAACCGTATCTCCTACTTTTGCTACAAATAGAATTATATGTCACGGCTATCGGTTCTTCAATCTTTTTTCTCCATTTTTGCCTACCGGATTTTGAAAGAAATGAATACTTAATTTTGTATGATTTTTTTAAACATTGTCTAAAAAAATACTTATTTCGTATTGACGTAAAAGATCTACCATAAATACGAAATCTACATATTTGGGTTCGTCTATGACGTCTCGAAAAACGTGTCTAGGGTTTTCATTTTAAACTAATTAACACAAAAGTTATGGCCAGAAAACCAGTTTTTTGGCCTAAAATTGTTCAACTTTGATGCCAAATATCTCGAAAACAATGAACTTTGAAGTAAATATGGAATACTATATTGCTTAAAGCCGTTGTTGTTAATATAATAAATAAGCTACAAAAAACATTAGAAAACTAAGGGATTCAGATCGAAGGTCATTGGGGCATGGGAGTTAAGTAGACGTTGCCCAGCTACTCTGCTATAGGTATCGTATTAATGAACAGAATTGACAGCTGTAATGGCTATCAAGAATCTGGTTTTGATTGATAAATGTATACTTTTATGTGTCCATGACGACCGCTTTAGCCTAGTTGGTAGTGACCAGGGTCGGAAGCAAGAGGTCCTGGGTTCGAATCCCGGTAAGGGCACTTATTTGTGTGATTAGCACGAATATTTGTTCCTGAGTCATGGATGTTTTCTATGTATTTAAGTATTTATTTATCAATATAATTATGTTTATCGTCGTCTAGTACCCATAGTACAAGCTTTGCTTAGTGTGGGACTAGGTCGATTTGTGTAAGATTGTCCCCTAATATTTATTTATTTATATCCAACTACTCGTATTTCATACACTTTGCTCATATCAGACTGACGAAAATGTAGGAACAGGTGTTTATTTGCATAACGCAAAGTTGATCCCATATTAAAGTGTCTCAGGATCATGGTTGGATTCACGTTTTTCTAACTTGATTCACGAATTATTTCATCCTGTATCAATAGCTCCGGTATAATATGGGAGCAATGCAAGATGGGCGCGCGCCGCTACAGGAAGATCGAGGGCACGAAACTGAGGCACTACGAGGAGGCCTACCAGAAGTACTTGCTGGAGAAGATGTTGCCTGACCCCGTGTCTCCTGTGCACGTCATCGATGACAAGATTGAGGTAACTGCTATCATACACTATAATACCTATACTAATGTAATATACCTAGGTCAGATATACTAAGGCGGTCGCCACACTGCGCCGCATCAACGGACGGAGGTGCGTCGCAAGCCCCCCACTGTAAAGAAACTAATAAATAATCGTAATAATGGTATTATTTGTAGGATAGGTTAGGGTTAGCTTGTGTCCCTTGGAGCGGATATAGGCACCCCGCTAAGCGGGGTGACATCGACACGCTGACGGTTAGGTTAGTTGAAAATAATTGGCGTGTGTTCTTTAAAAAAAATATATTTAATTATACTATACGACCATTATACTTTTTGTTGTTTATTTATTTAATCGTATGGCATATATTATTTTGGCCTTTAAAGTTTGTCACTCTCAGTTTGTCTCACTGTGGTAGGTAAGCTCCTGCGGACGCGAGTAACAGGGGACACCTGTTTTTGTCAAGTTCACCTTTGTCAAGTGAGTGGGCAACTCGACTGTTAGAAGTTCTTATAAGCCGCCCGAAGGCCTCTAACTCGGCTTAACGCCTACTGTCATAGACAGCAGCCGGGATCAACTGCTTAGCGTGCCTTCCAAAGCACGGAAACGCTCATTTATATTAACCACTCAAACATCAGGCGGTCACCCATCCAAAGACTGACCGCTGCCATTTTTGCTTAACCTGCGTTATCGTTTCCGACTCGCAGGCGCCGCTAGGCTATGAGCGCTTCACTTTTTGTTGTTAAATAAATAAATAAATAAATAAATATTAGAGGACAATCTTACACAAATCGACCTAGTCCCATAGTAAGCTCAATAAGGCTTGTGTTATGGGTACTAGACGACGATATATATAATAGATAGAAATACATAAATAGATAGAAAACATCCATGACTCAGAAACAAATATTCATGCTCATCACACAAATATTTGCCCTTACCGGGATTCGAACCCAGGACCTTCAGCTTCGTAGGCAGCGTCACTACCCACTAGGCTAACCGGTCGTCGCCGTGTTGTTAGATTAATTGAATAATATATGTTTTAAACCTTAGTGTTATGAATATTATACGCTTTGATCGATATATCAATTGATATTACTTATATCTAAATAACGTTATAGTTAACGAAAATATATATTTTGAAATTATACCTTTCGTTCATTAGTATATGCAGTGAACGTCTAAACAAGCATATACAAAGTGAGCGTATATATTATGACTGTTCGTATAACATGCGCGTGCGTGTAGGTACAACGACGAGCGAAGCGAGGAGGATTGTTAGATGAACCGCGACCCTACTGCGCGTGAGGCGAGCGTTTCGGACTTTGTTTAAGTAGTAGGATTTAGTATTGGTCGTATTAATGATATTCGGAATTATGAAAATCTGCATTTAAAAGGGTAATCAGAATTCGAATTTTTGATATTTCATCAATAAACGGCTGCCAGGAAAGTAAGTTAGGTTAGAACTGCGACCCCTACACAAAACAATTGCTGCGAAAATAGTTGTAGGCGACATACGAAGCCAGTATTAACTTTTTGATGTTAGATTAATTGTATAATATGTTTTAAATCTTAGGTGTTATGAACATTACACGCTTAAATTGTTATAACAACTGGTATTATATCTAAATAACGTTTAACATTTTGAAATCATATATTTCGTTCATAATATCCAGTGAATGTTATACTAAACAAGCTTATACAAAGTGAGCGTATATATTATGACTGTTATATGATCAGTTCTTATATCCCTTATTACTTACCCGTTAAGAAGCCTTAGTATTCTAGGTAGATGTCGCTAAGGCGTTTTAAGTGGGAACCGGTTGAAAGATTTGCCGACCACTTATTTTGTGTAAGTACACGGTTCGATCGCGATCTGTCTATATATATATATATATATACATGCATAGCATATGCGAAGATTGCGAAGCTGTGTTTCCATAGGATTGATACTTAGCTATTAAAGAGCAGTAAGAAGATTTGCATAATGGAAAAATACAGCTTCGCACATCTCTGGCGGATATAGAGACTAAAAATCCAATGGTTACTACTGGGATGGGACTCGGATTTACATTCAGTTACATTTTTTAGTAATAAATAAAATTAAAATTCACTCACGATACACGTATATAATTTATTTTTCACCAGATAAAATAACAACACTCGGAAATAGTACGGCCGAAACCCTTGTCGGACCGAGTTGTCCACGTTTAAATAATTACAGTTAAATCGGGTTAAAATATCGACACTTTTACACAAAAGTAGTTTCGTCACTTCACTTCGGGCCGAGGTGTCCAAGTCGGTTAACTAAAAGGAAATGGGAGACTTTTACACAGGAATGTGCGAGATCATATTATTTCCGATTACGATTAGCGTAAGTAGAATATTTCTGACCTCACACTCCGCCATTCGAATGACATGAAAACAAACAAAGCACTGCGTTCCTCTGCACCCAATTGTATTATGTTGTTAATGCACACAATATTTGCACCTGGTTACTAGGGCTGTTGTTTTTAAATAAAAACATATAATTATATTCATTAGTCATTTTTAACGGAGTACTAGAACATTTGCGATTGTTTTCATATAACTGTTTAAAATAGATGCAATTTAGGAACTTTAAAAAAGTTAGTGGAATGGAACGGAAAACAAATCTAATCTGTGCTTTATGCCCTAAAGTTGCCAGTAATGTAAAATTACTATCATAGTTCATGATATTTCCCAATAACGACTTATTGTGTTTTTATTATGTATTTATTTATAAATAAAATAAGAATTTTAAATCAGATCTCATCTTAATAATACTAATTCAAATTTTAGAAATAGCTCCATCTGTCGCGTATCGTTCACACTAAAACATGCAAGTTTTAATGTATGTGATCTGTTAAGTTAAAAAAGATGTCGATATGTAATAAATAATACATGTGCTCATTGATAATTCTCTATTACTTACTAAAAAAAGTTTCGATACCACACCTGATATCAAGCCTCTTAAGATAATAAATGTATGCGGATGTAATTTCAAACAAAATTACAATTTACTGTCAATGCTATTCATGTGTTAGAGTAAGAATAATATAATGAGGTAATATTCCGCTACGATTATTACGAAGTCCAAAATAATCATGCGGCCCAAGAAAAAGCTTGATTGAGTAACAAACGTCCAAACATCTAAACATCCAAACTTTCGCATTTATAATATTAGTAGGATGAAGATTCCAAGAACTTTTCTATAGTTTTAACTTTATTATTTGATAAAATTCATTTAATAATTCTTGATACTTACGACTCAGTTGTTACAATGTGGGAGTTAGTCCAGGCAATAAACTGACAACTTGTATGGAAAAAATGACAATTTTGGAAATAATTTATAATAGCTTATTTTTTATGTATACGGATATATTATCAATTAAATAGTTACCCAGCGACAGAATCCGACAAAATTTCAGACATCGAAAAAATGATAAGTTAACTGGCTTCTAAAAAGTCAGTAAAAATATTAATAAATGTTTTTGTCTTTATTTTGGTTCATTTACATTTCGCTCTATAATATTCAAGATAATCGTACAAAAAAAGATAATGCATGCTTCATTTAAATCTACATAATTACTTCCGGGTGGAAAGTTTGTCGGATTCTTGAGTAAATCATCTTAGAATAACATTTTCAAATGAAATCAACAAAAAAAACGCTATTATAAATTAATGTTTTTCAAAACCGTATTTTGCCTGGAGTAAGTGTGATTTACACGTTTTTAGTGATTTTCTGATATTTTTTTTACACCTATCCATAAGCATTATCTTAAATTCGAATATTTCAAGAAGATTTAACATTCATTAGCTAGCTGTGTGATTTTTTTCAAGGTTGTGGAACATCGTTTTCTATATAATTCTCTTACATTCCCGACCTTTGATTGCCGAAGCCGGCCCTTAATTTGTAATTAAATTTAGACTTTCTGGAGAATCCCACTCTCTAACAAGATTTCCTCACAGGTGAACTTCGAAGAGATGCGCGTCCTGAAGCCCTCGCAGCGCCTCCTCCGCCGCACCCTTGAACCAGGCCTGTGGGCGTCCATCGGCATGACGGCGCACTCGCGGCGGCTGCACGCGCGCCTGTACCGCCTGCAGGTGGACCAGCAGCTGCCGCTCCCCACCTTCCCCGTCACGCTCGCGCCCGTGCCGCCGCCGCCCTCGGTCACAACGCACGACACAGGTTCATACACTCAGTACTGAAGCCCTGGCCGCGCCTCCTCCGCCGCACCCTGGAACCAGGCCTGTGGGCGTCCATCGGCATGACGGCGCACTCGCGGCGGCTGCACGCGCGCCTGTACCGCCTGCAGGTGGACCAGCAGCTGCCGCTCGCCACCTTCCCCGTCACGCTCGCGCCCGTGCCGCCGCCGCCCTCGGTCACAACGCACGACACAGGTTCATACACTCAGTACTGAAGCCCTGGCCGCGCCTCCTCCGCCGCACCCTGGAACCAGGCCTGTGGGCGTCCATCGGCATGACGGCGCACTCGTACCCTATAACCTTCTCCATCTCCTTTTCGAGTTCAGAGGTTTCCATTGACGCTCTTTGCCCACAACTGACTCGGCATGCGACTTATACCAACTTTAACATGGCCGCTTTCCGAGCTACGTCTTCGGTTTCAGTGTGTGAGCGCAGCGTGGTGTTCCGTACACAGGTAACTTTTTTTTGCGTTGAGGATATGCACTTAAGCATCCCGCCTGGCTTGAGATCCAAGACGGGTATGAGGGACTTCCGGAAAAAGCCCGGACTACCGTCTAAAACCCCAACGATTTTCCAACGACGTCACTAATTACTAGCTCCATTAACACTTTCAGTGCCAGGAACCCACTACGGAGCGCCCTGTTTTCCGACTATGAGCGTAGCTACGAAACCATTGGCACTGAATGTGTTAAATGGACCACTGGTTATTCTCTTTGAGCTATTGATTGGCCTGCTAAAAGTCCTCTCACTTTCGTATAACTTATGATTAGCTCATTTTACATGAATGAATGCTTGTAGGAGTCCTCTGGGTTTCAAACAACATTTTAACTGAGTACATTTTACAGGAATGAAGCCATTCATCGAAGTGTCCATAGTGGAGCGTATAATGGAGCACAGTAAAGTCCGTCAGTACAAGTACTACAAGGTGCTGATCCAGGAGTTCCACGTGAAGGCGGACATGGGGCTGATCAACGCTCTGCTGGGCATGTTCCCGCAGAAGCTGCTCACTGAACAGGAGGCGGTGAGCTTCTATAATTGACTTTATGTTGATACTATAAGATATTTTTTCCTTGTGGTAATATCTATTGTGAATTGCAAAATGATTAGGCAATTTAAAATCTTAAAATAATAAGATTAAGCCTTAACATTGCATTCTTAAAGAATTAAACAGTTTTTTTATGTTATTTTTTATTAGAAGTTATAGGACACATCCGCGCCAAAATCTTAACGTCCATTTTCAAATCCGTTGTGCGCGCAAATCTTAGGCGCGCTAACAGATAGTCGTCTCTTTTCTTTCCGGTCGCGTCTCGACGACAGTCCGCTCCCCGCTCGTGACTCGCCGCCAACGTTTATTTTCGTAGTGTAAAACTAAAGCTAATCCTTTGTGAAAAGTGCACGCGACCGGAAAGAAAAGAGACGACTATCTGTTAGTGCGCCTAAGATTTGCGCGCACAACGGATTTGAAAATGAACGTTATGATTTTGGCGCGGATGTGTCCTATAAAGTAAATTGGTCGGTTCTGAATTGTTTTGTAAAATATGTACACATTTTTAGCAGTATAACAATGCAATATATAAATATCTATGCCGTCGACTCGCCCGTTCCTAAATCCCGAAATCGTTTCAGCTGGAATCCTTCCAAACGGACCTGGAAAGCGCCAGACAACCCCTAGAAGAGCTGGCAGCGATCGGGGTCGCGTCCGACATGAAGAACTTCTACGACAACTTGCACCTGTCGCCGCTGAAGGTGCACGTCTCGTTCTCGCTGGGCGGCGCCACGCAGCTGCCGTCCTTCATCGGCACCGTGCTGCAGAGTATCGGCGTCACGCTCACTGACATGAACGATGTCGTGTTCAAGTGAGTGGCTTGTGCTGCAACTATAACAGATGGGCTAGGACCACTTGCTGCTAAGTCGCGCCTACTGTCTCACTTACACACACACACATACACAACTCCGAAAGGTACACTCCGAAGAGTCGTTTGTCCGAAAGCATATCTTTCCCAATTTCATAATTGCTGGTATTTTTTTTGATCTTTCAGGATATAATACTAACCTAACCTAACCCATGTATGTATTTCATTTAATAATCTGCGTCCATATTTTCGTTGAGCGGTAAATGGCGTTCGGAATTCTGATATTTCGGAATAATGATGCTTTCAGACAAATGACTTCAGAATTTTCGTGTGTTCCCCTCTCTTACACTGCGCATATAAGAAAGAGGACTATTTCATCTCGCGTCACGTCGCAGTGTCAGTTGTGCTAGACCAGCAAAGCGGTTATGTGTCGCGTCTGACTTGAACAACTTCTATGGCAACACGCACGTGTTTATGACAAAATCTTCGATGTATGACGAAACCCTATGTATTTGGTGGATTACTAATCACATTGTTATTACGACTGCATTTGCCCATATCCGTTACTAAAATAAAGCATGTATAAAAAATGTGTAAGGTGCGAATGTCGTCATTTATAATTATAGTTTGTACAATTATTGAATCAATTATGATTAAAAAAAAAGAAAATTAGAGCATCGACCTCCTTAAATCACGTGCTACACGGTTTATAACCGCGGTTTCTGCCACGTGACCTTGGTAGAAGCGAGGTTGAAGCTCTGCTGTCTACACGGTTTACAACGGCCCCAAACTTCAGTGTGTTTGAAACGCTGTTGGCAAACGTGCGTGAAACACCTACTGAGACGCCATGGCACCTTCCTTGTCGAAATCTCAAATGGTTGGAGTTTGTTTTGCACTTTTGTGTGCAAGTGATGAAAAAAAAACAAATTAAGTCCCACTGACACGGAAGGTGTTATGTTTTTTTATTCAGTTCAATTAGTTTAGTAACATCCTCTCGTACGTTCGCCGACGCCATTTTAAACCTAAACCTTCGCGACACGTCTACACTCGGTGAGTGCGGCGCGCGACTGTCGTTCGCGTGTTTAAAGCCAGCGGGTACATGGCTGTATATCGCTGTTTCTGCCAAATGGTTTGCCGAGCGCGCCTGCCTGCCAAGGTCATGCGAGATTTGGCATGCAACCACTGGCTACATGGCTAACAACGGCTGTTTCTCTACCAAGGTCACGTGGCAGAAACCGCGGTTGTAAACCGTGTAGCACATGCTTAATACACTTTAAATATTTGAATGCATCATGTTTGACATGTGTCTGAACTGAACTGTAAACCAATTTCCAGACTATCCTACTACGAGCGCAAATTCGAGTTCCTCTCACAAAAGGAGCTGATCTCCCAAGTGTCGAGCCACTACCAAGGGCAGGCGATCAAGCAGCTGTACGTGCTCGTGCTGGGCCTGGACGTCATCGGGAACCCGTACGGACTCGTCGTTGGGCTCAAGAAGGGCGTTGAAGACTTGTTCTATGAGCCCTTCCAGGTGTGCTATTCTCTGTGTCTAAAACATACTGTAGTATTCTATTTTCCAAAATTATTTCATGTTCTAAATGGAAATCTATAAAAGAGTGTAACGCAAGAAGCTTTACACTATGTAAGACTGGAAACATATTTTCTTGAACATTGCGCCGGTTAGCGGTCACTTAGTTTAACATGTCGGTTTGCGACCATTAAGATTTCCATTTGAGATTATTGACACAGAAGATTGGTGAACAGAAGGGATATTAAATTAATAATAATAATAATTATTATTGTGAGCATGTAGTGTCCCACTGCTGGGCAATGGCCTCCCCCCACTTTTTCCAGTGCTCCCGATTCTGAGCAGTCTCTGGCCATTGTTTTAACAAAACCGGCCTAGTGCGAGTCGGACTCGCGCACAAAGGGTTCCGTACCATTATCCGTTGAATGAAAGGTAAATTGCGGTTTACGATTCATGACGTATTAAAAAAAAAAACTACTTAGATCTCGTTCAAACCAACTTTCGGTGGAAGTTTGCATGGTATTGTACATCATATATTTTTATTTAGTTTTATCATTCTCTTATTTTAGAAGTACACACATTTTACCACTTTGGAAGTGTCTCTCGCGCAAACAATTCAGTTTAGAAAAAATAGTAGATTGTACAACAAGTGCATGACACGCACCATTTTACGCGAGACGTTTATATGGATATAAAATCGAGTGTAAAATGGGTTTTATGGACGAATTGTACACTCTACTTTTCACTTCGATTGCTAGGAAATGAAATGAAACTCTTTTTTCATGAAGTTTTATTGTGTACTTTGGCTGTTGGTATCCTTGCCTTGGTCTTAGAATACTACCGAAACATAAAAAAATAAATAAATAAAGAGTTTGTTCTATGAAGTTAAAGTTGCTCGTGTGGCTGTTGGACCGATTGCCTTGATCTTCGACGATGATTTTTCTTTAGGCTCTAGCATAAAAAGCGACTTTATGTCACCTACGCACAGCATAAAGACGAATTTTTAGAGCATGAGAAATGAAAATTATATTAGACACCTCAATATCATTTTTGAAGACCTATCCATAGATACCCCACTCGTATGGGTTTGATGAAAAAAAAAATTGAGTTTCAGTTCTAACTAAGGGGAACCCCCAAAATTTATTGTTTTTTTTTCTATTTTTGTGTGAAAATCTTAATACCGTTCACAGAATACATCTACTTACCAAGTTTCAACATAGTTCTTATAGTTTCGGAAAAAAGTGGCTGTGACATACGGACGGACAAACAGACAGACAGACAGACATGACGAATCCATAAGGGTTCCGTTTTTTGCCATTTGGCTACGGAACCCTAAAAAGGAGTCTAGCTCGTCTCTCCATCGCCGACGAGGTCTGCCACGTCTCCGTTTCGAGCTGTCGGGCTGCCATTCAGTGGCGATCTTGGCCCACAGTTCACTCGGCATGCGGCAGACATGACCAGCCCACTCCCACTTCAACTTGGCCGACTTACGAGCCACATCTTTGAGTTTTGGAGCGCAGCGCGGTGTTCCGGATTGCGATCCACTAATTTGATACCTAATATGCTGCGCTTCATGGCTCGTTATTAAATTAATGTGTTTGCATAATTAATAGGGACTTATTTGCTAATTTATTTGAGTCAGGCCCATATTTACAAATACGTTACAGGCGAACATACGAGTACATATCAATATACAAAACATATCATCACTTTATGTGTATTTGTTACCCAGGGCGCCATCCAAGGTCCGGGGGAGTTCGCCGAAGGACTGTTCCTGGGCGTGCGCTCACTCGTCGGACACACGGTGGGCGGCGCGGCCGGCGCCATGTCGCGCATCACCGGCGCCATGGGTCACGGGCTCGCGGCACTCTCGCTCGACAAGGTATAAATAATAAATATATGGGGACAATCTTACACAAATCGACCTAGTCCCAAACTACATAAGCAAAGCTTGTACTATGGGTACTAGGCGGCGATATACATACTTATATGGATAAATAAATACTTATAGGTAGGCACTATAAGAGCGGCCGCCACAACCTGCGGATGGCTTCTTTCATACATTTTGTTTAGCATCAGCGCACACCGAATGTTTGAGTCGCCGCGTTCGAGCCAGGAGTACTGGTAGTACTAGTGGGCGCGTTTAGCGGCTTCTAGTGACCGTAGAGATGTCGCGTCTAGTGACCGTAACGTGTGTCGGAGCGGCCGCGTTTAGTAGCGGCCAGTAATGGTCGTAATGTGCGGCCGCCCTATCTTCACTAGTTACAATACAAACTGTGTGCAGTCGACAAGGTATTGATCTCAAGAAGGTGGGTAGGAGTGCTTCATATTTATGTAAGCTTATGGAGGGTATGTCTTCGGGTGTTTGAGTTCGCATGACGGAACGCCACGAGTCCCGCTGTCGCTCGACAAGGTCAGTATTGGTCCTACCTAGTCCACTCCCTAAACAGGAAAGGATCAAAATTACGTTAGATGTTTTATCACGTTTTGGATATATTTTATTGTTTCCTACTGCTATAATAGTTATTTACGATACAAGCGCCGAAAATAGGAAATTCGCAACGAGTGGTGATAAATTAAAACACGACCGAAGGGAGTGTTTTAAATCGACACGAGTTGCGAATTACCTATTCGCGTGTATCGTACAACGTTTTACTGTACATATGGCTCTTTAAAGTTTCGACATATGCACGAAAAGTGCTCTTTTCCGCACTAGTGCGGGAAAGTAGCACCATATGTACTGTAAAATAGTTTATCTACGCACATATCATTAGTGCTCTAAAATGCGTTCAGAAACCGTAGGAAATGACCAGCATTATTACAACCAATTTTACTATGAGAACTTTCTTGTCTGTGGTAGTAGGTAAAATCTGTACTGTAATGTTATTACAGTACAGATTTTTGTAAGGTTATGAGTTTAAATTTGGAACAGCTGTCAAAACTCAAGTGGGTCTCTATTCTAGTATCCATAGATATTAAAACAGTTATCGATGCGAAACGTCAATTCAGTATGTTTTTTAATATAAACCGCACGACATTTGATCAAGAGTGACATGAGAATAGGGACATCATTCGTTTGTCTATGATTTAAAAAAACATTCGTCTTGACGTAGGATCAAATTGCCGCCATTACTTTTGTCATTTCTTTGTTGGTTTTTGCTGTTACGAAAGTAGAATTGTGAAAAGTTGTTTGTAATTCACATTTTAGTTGAAAATATGAGTAGTAGTGACTCCGAGAACGATATGCACACTCCGCCGGATATCGTAAATGCAGCCACGATTGCAACAAAGATATTTTACAGGTAGCACTATAGTAGCAATGCAGGTCATTTTCCTACGGCTTCTGAACCGATCTTAGAGTACTTATGATATGTGTGTAGATAAAGTAGTGTATGCAACTGTACATAATTTAGCCTTAAAACACTCGTGTGATCCTATTATGAAACTCGCTGACGCTCGTTTCATAAAACCACACTCGTATTTTAAGGCCTCTGATTATGTATCAGTTGCATAAACTACTATTATTGTCCATACACTAGATAGAAACAACACATCAATTTTGCGTATTCATAAACCACAAGTTTAATTTCACTGTCGTTGTACAAACAAAAAACTCAAGTTTTCCTTAAATTTTATGTGTCTTACTTTTATCGCTACTCATGTATTCATTTTTAAATTAACCAGGACTACCAACGACGGCGACGAGACAATATCAACAAGCCTCCAGCGAATCTGCAAGAGGGACTTGCGAGGAGTGGAAAAGGCCTTGTTATGGTATGTATTCCTTACAAAACCCGTCATGGCACCTTTGACCCTGCATCCAACAATTATGTAAAAGATTATGAGGCGATATATTATTTTACTAGGGCATGTAATCGTAGATAAGAAGTTCATAATCTAAAAGCAACAGTAATAATGTGTGAGTTATTATGCTGGTTGGCGAAATGTATCTGGTTTCTACGGTGCGAATGTTCTGAAAGGATTTCTGTTCGGTACATATTGCACACAACACACAGCAAAACTGTTACATATACAACAACATTATAACGTCGTATTTTCTTCTACAAAAAGTATTTAAAACAACTATCAAGTACATACCACATCAGACAGCATTAACTACACATGCGTATCTTCTGTAATAAATTACAGGCTTATATTGGGGTCAGTCGATGCATGGTAACTTCATTAACAGTACATATGGTGCTACTTTCCCGCACGAGTGCGGGAAAGAGCACTTTTCGTGCATATGTCGAAACTTTAAAGAGCCATATGTACAGTAAAACGTTGTACGATACACATGCGAATAGGTAATTCGCAACTCGTGTCGATTTAAAACACTCCCTTCGGTCGTGTTTTAATTTATCACCTCTCGTTGCGAATTTCCTATTTTCGGCACTTGTATCGTAAATAACTATTCTAATCTTAAATCATAGTAACTAAACAATCGTTTATTTCTATTATATAGTACCGCTTTAAATAAAAATATACGTGCACAATGAAGCGACGAGTTGAAGACTACAAACTATTGAAAAAAACATTATTGTGTACTCGAGAGCATTTTGATACTCGTATAAAATTAATATATTTACATACGTTTCTGCTACCAACGTCACATGATTCGTGCTTGAAATAAATAAAGCATTGATAATCCTGTTATTGATAAATACTAAAGAGGAATACATAAAACAAAATATTCACAACTCATTGAAGTATAAAGAAAATAGCAAAACCGTAACGCGCGTTTCATTCAATATCTCTATTTGAACCAGGTTAAGTAAGTGACCAAAACTTTTCACATATTCATCCAGGAAGAAAAAGAGAGATATATTTTTTTAATTATGGATATTATTTTCAAACATGTCACATTGATATATGCAACTATAAAAACATCTATAATCTAAGTATCAGAAGAAAGTCACACTATGATTACCTCGTTGGTGTCAGGAAAATATCTAGCCATAAAAATTCAATATGGAATTATATTTGGAGAAAACGTAGTCAGTGTGTGTTTCCATCGACGTGTTTGTTGCGGATGGACAACGGATAGGGGTTAAACGGAAAAAAAATACAATACATAAATATACAGAGTTAGGGCCTTACTTATGTACGGGTTTCTAAGCCTTATTTTCTTTCATTGTGTAACGAAAGTTATCCACATAATATGATTAATTGTCGTTACACAACGGAAAAAAGTAAAACGCAGATTAAGTTAATGCCTTAACTATGTACAATGTGTTTGCAATTTGCAATCTTCGCTTATAGGCGATATTATAAATAAGACTTTCAGTTTATGTGTGCAACCGTTCAATCTGTTTGTGCGTCGAGCACTTCGACGGAAGCACACACAAACGGTGGTTTACATACACTGCCCGCGTCGCTTCATGAACTTTTACATATGGTTTATCGATAATGTGGTTACCTTGTATTGAGGACCGTACATGTGGCAGGGCGTGTTCGACGGCGTGACGGGCGTGTTCACGAAGCCCATCGCGGGCGCGCGCTCGGAGGGCGTGGAGGGGTTCTTCAAGGGGCTCGGGCGCGGCGCCGTGGGGCTCGTGGCGCGCCCCACCGCGGGCGTCGTCGACTTCGCCTCGGGCTCCTTCGACGCCGTCAAGAGGTGTGTGTCACAACTCACAACTCACAACCACAACACTATGCGGGTGCTTGCTCATCACAATTATAATGAAGTCCGTCGTTTTATTTGCCGCAATAGTTAGCGTTTACCATAATTTGCCCTAAGTTTTTGTCAAAACTGTTGTAAGCTTTTCAGGATTGGTTATATCCTCCATAGTCGCATCAGACAATACAAATTTCGTTAGTACCCTAAACTTGACAGTGTTTCTTTAAATGCACACATTTATTTTTTAGTCACATTTTTGGGTTTTTTTTGTGGAACGATTTTTCGCGCTCTATACAGTACAACAGAGGCTTGCCCGCACGATTTTTTTAATTTTTGCCAAGTTAGGGTTAAAAAGCGCCTGAAATGAAACAAATGCAACCCTGTTCCAATGAAAATGTATATAAATACCTTTAAGAGAATAAGTGCTTCCAGTAGGCCTATGGGGGCCATAGGAGGATAAAACAAACCCAACCAAACCTACAGGGCGCTATACAAAATGTATACTGTCATGAAAATGTAACGGTTTCAGAGAAAATCACTTTTATGGTAAGCATTATTGTTATGGCAAATGAAATTATGGATATCACAGTTATCCGACACTAACCATCAACCTACAAACCTCTATCAACCACGTGCTTTGAATGTTGTTGCTTTGAAATGCATGTTACATTTCACATTCCTTGCCTAATGCAAGAGAGTGATTTCTCATGACGACCGTGTGCTTGGTATAGATATAGAAGGATATGAGTATTTCAAAGAAGAACTCTAAAATGTATGTCGATACGCAGATGATTGACCAAACAGTTTAACCTGTTCAAAATTTACGTAATGCAATTCGAAAGTGTAGATTTTTGGCGGTATACGTTTATTTAATTGTCATTCGTCTGCGTTCGGAATTACTTGTCTTAACTAATTATGATGATATTGTTGTGAGAATCGTGTACCCTTTGCTGCATTTGATGTGTTTGAACTTCGAGTTATGCATGAATAGTGGTGAAATGCTTGCTTGCTTGCTTTGCGTTCCATGCTTTGGGCAGTTCGTTCTTGAACATTTGGACTATGACTTCCTAGGATTACTTAACACTTTACCGCTACTGTCAATGTTATCATATGCACATAAATATATTGATATCTCTACCTGGTTCACAAACTTACACGTGTTACACAAGGATTGGCTCGCTTTAACTCTCGCCCGTTTATTCTGTAAACTAACTCACTCGACTTACTGCAACCTCGTGACTATTGCAGGATTTCAGATGTCATGTGATTTAGACGAGTTACGTCGGGGTCATCCATAAAATACCCCTTCTGCTTTTTTAAATTTCACTTTAGCCACATCCTGTTAGGCTGAATAAACGTTTATTTTTACAAGCTTTATATTAACTTGACTTGTTCGTATGTAAGTATATTTATAAGTAAGTTGTCCGTCAAAATTTGCAATCCATTTTTCAGTCACTTTCCGTTTTCCGATTGAGCTGAAATTTTGAGTATTAGTATAGTTTGGATGACAATTCAAACATCATGGTACCATCGAGCTGATTTGATGATGGAGACAGAAGGTGGCCAGTATTCAGTATTTAACCGACGTAACCCCGTTGACTTTGGGCTCGTTAGAATCGTCTCAATAAGTTGAAGTTGAAAAAAACAGTGGAAAATAAATTCAAAAATATTTTTTTTAACAGAAACTTATTATAATGATTTTGTTTAATTTGATAAAACGTTATTGTACGAATAAGTAGTTAGACATAGTGTTAATACGAGTTCGGCATATTGTATAGTGCGTAGGTATTTCTTGGATGCCCCCTTGCGTAGTTAATCCGGTGCGCTATGGGACTTTTTTGGGTTGTATGATATTTCTAGTCGCTTCCCTGGAAGATTGGTATCAGACCCTAGGCTTATACAATAAGAATAATATGATACTAGAGAGGAAATAAGTTTAAGACGGCGCGGCGCGCGGCGGCGCGGTGGGCTTCGCCAAGGGGCTCGGCCGCGCGTGCGCCGGGCTCGTGATAGTTAGCCTAGGGCGGTCGGTAGAGAACTCTAAATCAGGCTCTGGTCGTACTCGTAGGGTATAGCGGAGGGCGTGCGCGGCATGGTGGTGATGCCGGCGCGCGGCGCGGCGCGCGGCGGCGCGGTGGGCTTCGCCAAGGGGCTCGGCCGCGCGTGCGCCGGGCTCGTGATAGTTAGCCTAGGGCGGTCGGTAGAGAACTCTAAATCAGGCTCTGGTCGTACTCGTAGGGTATAGCGGAGGGCGTGCGCGGCATGGTGGTGATGCCGGCGCGCGGCGCGGCGCGCGGCGGCGCGGTGGGCTTCGCCAAGGGGCTCGGCCGCGCGTGCGCCGGGCTCGTGATAGTTAGCCTAGGGCGATCGGTAGAGAACTCTAAATCAGGCTCTGGTCGTACTCGTAGGGTATAGCGGAGGGCGTGCGCGGCATGGTGGTGATGCCGGCGCGCGGCGCGGCGCGCGGCGGCGCGGTGGGCTTCGCCAAGGGGCTCGGCCGCGCGTACGCCGGGCTCGTGATAGTTAGCCTAGGGCGGTCGGTAGAGAACTCTAAATCAGGCTCTGGTCGTACTCGTAGGGTATAGCGGAGGGCGTGCGCGGCATGGTGGTGATGCCGGCGCGCGGCGCGGCGCGCGGCGGCGCGGTGGGCTTCGCCAAGGGGCTCGGCCGCGCGTGCGCCGGGCTCGTGATAGTTAGCCTAGGGCGGTCGGTAGAGAACTCTAAATCAGGCTCTGGTCGTACTCGTAGGGTATAGCGGAGGGCGTGCGCGGCATGGTGGTGATGCCGGCGCGCGGCGCGGTGGGCTTCGCCAAGGGGCTCGGCCGCGCGTGCGCCGGGCTCGTGATAGTTTGCCTAGGGCGGTCGGTAGAGAACTCTAAATCAGGCTCTGGTCGTACTCGTAGGGTATAGCGGAGGGCGTGCGCGGCATGGTGGTGATGCCGGCGCGCGGCGCGGCGCGCGGCGGCGCGGTGGGCTTCGCCAAGGGGCTCGGCCGCGCGTGCGCCGGGCTCGTGATAGTTAGCCTAGGGCGGTCGGTAGAGAACTCTAAATCAGGCTCTGGTCGTACTCGTAGGGTATAGCGGAGGGCGTGCGCGGCATGGTGGTGATGCCGGCGCGCGGCGCGGCCCGCGGCGGCGCGGTGGGCTTCGCCAAGGGGCTCGGCCGCGCGTGCGCCGGGCTCGTGTCGCGCCCCATCGGCGGCCTCGTCGACTTCATCACGGGACTGTGCACCACCGTTAGAAGGTCACTGCACTCATGCGGCTCTTAAACGTCTCTTAAAGTGATTCGACGACCATACAAAACGTGTTTTGACATTCGCACGCTGACGGCGTGATATTTTAAGAAACTTATGTAACAACCTTTCATAAATTGGCTTTCCAATTGCGCGATATTCCCCATTTCCTAGAATAAACTTGTATAAACTAGAATAATTTGAGAATAATCGTTTTCCCAAAGTATCACGTGACAAACTATTTTTTTAAATTATTTACGAGTTTATTCTAGGAAAGGAGGAATTTCGCGCAAATGGAAAGCCAATTTATGAAAGTGTGTTACAGAAGTTTCATAAAATCACGCCGGTAGCCTGTGAATGTCAAAAAACGTTTTGTAAGGTCGTCGAACCACCTTAAAGTGGCGGTTCGCGCCGGGACAGAGACCCCGACCGTCACTTGACGTTGTAATGGATAAGCGACAGTTCGCGGGCGAGACAGAGACGCGAGATTTTTTCGTCTTTGTCTTGTTGCGGTCTCCGGTCGCGCTCTCCCGTCTCGGTCGCTAGTCTCTGTCGCGGCGCGAACCGCCACCTTTAGACAGTCGCCAACACGCCCCTCCGACCGAGCGACCTTGGTCCGGACCGACCGCTTATTCTTCTAAACGGGGCACATTTTCCTGCAATTTCTGGCCGGCAACTATTGCTGTCTTACGCTGACTTTGTACGCGACAAGATGCACATACTTGCTGGCCACACATTGCCGTAAAAATGTTGCCTGTTTAGAAGCCCTATTACGTATGAAATTTTGCTACAAACAACACGGCCGGCCGGACCAAGGTCGCTCGGTCGGAGAGGGTTGTTGGCGACCATCTAACAGGCGTTTTAGTTTCATCAGTACGGTTATGCAGTCTGGTAGCTAGAATATCAAGACGTAGTTACATTATGTACGAGCCTTTACAATTCGTTAGTTGCGCGCGGCGTATTTTTATATAGATGCGTATGTAACGGGAATTTACGCGTTGGGGGCCATCCTTAAAATACGCTAGGCAAGGTTATTAATTACCGATGTGTTTATTACCGATTCGCTACGGTACATTTTTCCCAAAGTAATAATTGGTTGCAAAGACCACATTTAAATAATTAGTAATAGTTATTTACGATACAAGTGCCAAAAATAGGAAATTCGCAACGAGTGGTGATAAATTAAAACACGACCGAAGGGAGTTTTAAAATCGACAAGAATTACCTATTCGCACGTGTATCGTACAACGCTTTACTGTACATATGGCTCTTTAAAGTTTCGACATATGCACGAAAAGTGCTCTTTTCCGCACTAGCACTAGTGCGGAAATATGTACTGTAAAATTATTTGAGATTTTTCTCAGAGAGAGTTCAGTGACGCAATTCCTTGTCCGCAAAAAAATAAATGTTAACACTATTAATATAATTTGGTATTTGGGTGAGGACCAAATTCTTGGCCAGTAGTTAGCCTGATTAATCCACGTTATCCACGTTAATCCCCTAGCCTGATCCCCCAGGGGAATTAGCGGCAATTATTTTATATTCAACTAGGAAAAAATGATAATGTTCGGTTATGGCGCTTCGCCGGACGCTACCGCGTCACGCTCGCTTCGCTCGCTCGGCTCGCGCGCTGTAGGGTCGCAGTTCAACTAACAACCTAACCGTTTTTTTCCCCTGGGGGATCAGGCTAGGGGATTAACGTGGACAACAGCGATTAATCGGTAGTAGTTAAAAAAATCGTTCTAACTACTACCGATTAACCAGGCTAACTACTGGCCAAGAATTTGGTCCTCACCCATTTACTAATGTCATGATAAGAATTAATTGCTGAGCATCATAATTATTTTCTGGCTAACAATACCTGCATGTCCTTAACGTATTCTATGGATGGCCTCTTAAACTTTCGATTAGCAAAATTAGACAGTTTGGGTAATACAAGACCGGAAAGTATATGATTTAGTATATATTCAGAACGCTCGCTCCCGACGTAGTTTTAGCCCGGTACCAAAACTGGCGGATACTTGGTACAATCGACTACAAAGAGGTGTATCGATTTTTCGAACGACTGCCCTTCCATGTGGGTATGGACCAAATTCTTGGCCAGTAGTTAGCCTGGTTAGTCGGTAGTTAGCCCTACAAACTGAAGAAATGAAAAAAGTTTCGTTGTGACACAAAAATTAACCATAGATAATTTGGTCCTTACCCATATGGGTAAGTACCAAATTCTTGGCCAGCTTAACTCACTCAATCAAAATATCTATGAAAGTTTTCCGTTGTGACACGATAAATAACCATACCATTCTACGGTACAGTTTTGTGTCACAACGGAACTTTATCCACTTCTTCGGTTTGTCCATCTAACTACTGAGAATTTGGTCCTCACCCATATGCCTACTAAGAACCCTATTAGGAACAGAAATAACAATCACTTAGCTAATCTAATCCGTTTATGGCCCATTTATGTCAGTGGATTGTGAAATATAATTTTTAACTTTTAAATGTATGTCAAATGTACGACGTCACGTATCCTGAATACTTATTTAGGACACCAACCTGAATTTGGTTAAGTCTTCAAGTAAACTAATAAATAGTTTTTATGTAGTTATCGTTATCATCTTATCATGCTAGTTTTGGGATATGATTATAAATAGCACTGCTTTTGTTTTTAACTAGCTTGCTTACACTTTGTGGTATTTTACTCGTATGTTGCTAGTAAGGCTAAATATTGATCTAAGGCAATTTATATTTATAAATAGTGCTTGCAGCAACAAGGTAAGGTTTTATACCCGCGAAATTTTTGGGTGTCGTTTACGGAAGGTATACAGTCACCAGCGTTAACATCTGCCACAAAAAAACATACATGTCTGACACGACTCTATTTGTAGTGCCTTACAGGCGTGTCAGATATTTTTTCCAGCTTGGTTATGGCAGATATTGATGTTGGTTACTGTCAAATGGTACTACTTAATTGAGATGAGTTGGGGATTGAAATAGCTGGCACTTCATATAAACTTTGACGTATTAATATGGCAACACTGTTACTTCTAATCCCATTATAATCGCAGTTTGATATTCTGACGTCGTGTTTGGTCTAGGGCGGCTGACATGTCTGAGGAGACAACGAAGCGGCGCGCGGCCCGCTACCTGCCTGCTGACACGGGCGTGCGTCCGTACTCGCGCAGCCACGCGGAGGGATACAAAATGCTCTCTGAATTGGAAAAGGTACCACAACAATTGGTTTTATTATCGTTTGTGATTTCTGTTAAAGGAACAGTCCACGAAAATATCGCTTACGTCAATACCACCAACTTTCAATTTAATAAAGGTTCCCCTAGACTAGCCTAGACAATTGTCAATTTTGTATTTACGAGAAAGTAATAAAGTCACTATTTAATGTGCAATGCCATAAAATATATGCGTCATACGTGTCTGTAATTATGTATACATACGTAGGATTATATTTTAATGTCTGTGCTTCGTTCTAAACGTTGAGTATTTACTCTGAACCAATTTTAAGTGTCTCTGTTTGGCCCTGTGGTTGAGTATGACTGATAGAGAATGCCATTGGTTTTGTGCAATAAATGCAATAAATAAATAAATAATTCGACATAAGAGCAGTGTTACGTCCACAGGGAAACTAGCGAAAAAATAACTTTTAATACTTATTACTGTACTCCCAATAGGGCAAGTTCGTCGGCACGGATTCGTACGAGGCCCACGTGTGGGTCATACCCAGCAAGGAGGTGGTCATGTGCACCGACAAGCGGCTGCTCTACCTGGAGAAGAACGTCGTCTTCGGCGGCTGGCAGGTACGTACATTTCTAGTACCGTATACGGCACATTACATTACACACATATATTTATTTTCAAGAAGAAAGAGCTATGAAATTTGAAGCAACAAAGTCAGAGTTGAGCTTGATTTGTTTTAAAATCGAACGATACTAAACAAATGCAACTCTCTTCTGAAGAGAAGGATGCCCTTTAATAGGCATCTGGGTAGCTAGATCGTTAATTTATGTGATATAGCACCTTAACACCAATGTAATGAAGTGTTTTTTATACTCGTCGACCTTAATGTTTCAATTAAGACTTCGTACACCAAACTTAAATGACATACTTTTTACTATGGAGCTCCCAACTCAGCATTTCATAACTGTTGAGACAACTAAAATGAAATTGACCAATCACGTGGCGCCTTTACTGAACTATAATGTATTTGAACAATAGGACGCCGTCATGAGAAAGTCAAAAGGTAATAGACATCAACGCACAAAAAAGAAAAAGCCTGCACTTCGTTTCAGTAGGGCTTAGATTTTCAATAGATACCAAGTTTATTTAATTAGTTCAGTTGAGTCGTAGAAAAAGTATTGTATACAATAGTTATAATTATAATTAGCTTTTTAAGTGTCGTACCTTAATTAGGCCACTCAGCAAGCTTCGTGGCCTAAACGTGGTACTCGCCTGAAAAAGCATACATTATATAACGATTGCATAAAATACTATTATTCAACGGACCTCCATTCCGCGGTAGAAGTCGAAACGAAACCCAATCTAATATGTTGATAGGTGCGTCGTGTTGAAATAAAATTTAAATAAATTCATTAGGAGATAAACTTTACCAAGATGTAGTTTTTTTTGTAGTTAGATGTAGTTTTTTTTCTACTTAGATGTAGTTTCTAACCATAGCGTTGGCGGATTTGTAAATTAAGAACAAAATTCGCAAAAGAATATAAATGTTGTAGAATGTAGTCAGGCTGTGCCGCCACCCACGCGGAAGCACTAGGGTACTCGTAGGTATTTGCGACTTTCTTGTTTCTTTCTTTCTTTCTTTTCAACCTTAGGTTGTGGGTGTACTGATACTTGTTCTCTAAAATATTGTGTATGTGCCCTAGCGATATACCATTTATTAGATGATCGGTATTTTGAAAATACTCGCGCTATCATAGATGCCGGCTTCGCGGTATGGAGTTCAGCAGCAGTACTGTGCATTCCTTTGGTTCTTGCTAACCAATAGGGGTGTAGACAATAAATAAAATAATCAATAATGTCATATTTTCTCGAAAAAGGATTAAAAATGTAGTCAAATGGAGAAACAATCAACGCAAAAGGTTAAATAATCACGAAGTTATAAGTGTCCAAAGTTTTAAGAAGGGGTATGTTCTGTCCGTTTTTCGCAAAACGCAACTTCATATGAAACGATGACGCTGGAAGATTGTGACGTCCCTAATAGACGGCAACGTGCCGCGCCCTGTCGTGTTCGGCGCCGCCGTCGACGCGCCCCCCCTGCGGCATCCCGTAACGTGACGTCACACAGTTTGCGTTTTCTCTCTCTAACAAGCAATATTAAAACGGTTGTAGCATCGTAATTCTTTGAGAAATCTGAATGGGATTTTCGTCACTAGGCATATTTTTTTGCCTTCTTACTTTTGGAGTAATAATAATTTTCGAGTCTACACCCCTATTGCCGAAATGGCAAGGCGAAGGCATGACACATACAATAGGTCTAATAATAGATAGAACAATTTACGATTGTATTATGTTCAGACGCCCTATAAATATCATGGCCAATTCGAATCAAAGTGCCCTCTGATTTCTATTCGAAAATTCTGCTTTGACGTAAATAACATACAATGTAATAGTTCAGTACGAGTACAATTCTCTAAACGCCTACGAATACAATTACAACACCGCGTCGATTCGGAAGACGTTTAGGCTTCCACATGCCTAAATATATTTACTCAATGGTAAAAGTAGGCATTAATATATTACTGCCAACCCCCTAGAACCTGTCGACTTCTCAAAAATGTACACCAAACAGAGAATTAGTTGCTACTTTTGCAATTAAATCAAAATAGCTGAATTCAGAACTGATCTCTAGAGCGTCGTCAAAGTATTTTAGTAAACCTGCAATCTTGGTAGCCAGTAATGTTAATGTATGACATTTTATGTGCGATTTACCCTATTATTAAATATAGTTCGTTACTGAAGATGCATGTTGAATGCAGCAGGTAATTTCAAAAATAATTATGCATTCACTGTTCAATTACTTACGTGTTAACATAATAAGTACATTATTGCAGAGGCAGGGAAATAGCAATTCGTGGATGACTTGATTCAGCTTGGCTTCATCCGACAATGGAGACTAGTCCAAAATAGTGCTTTTCTCCAAAAATGTTAGAAATCAAATATTATTTTCAATAATCGTAAAACAGTGAGTATGTAAATAACATATCAAGTTTCTGCCTTAATTATTTTTTCAAAGTATGTACACGGCATGACTCCTGGTCGCAGTTTTAATCGACATAGGTACATAAAAAAAATTAAACATTAGATTCAATGTTTTATAGAATTAAAATTTTTAGAAATTAAAGAGGATTGAAATCTAAACGCATTTTAGTTCGTTATGCTTATGAATTTGATTTCGATCAACATTTTTATTACTTCATTTGTTGTCACTCACATTTTTATTACTCAAAACTAAATGTGGCATTATTAAAAACGTCTCTTCGATCACTTACAAAAGTAAGCGTTTTGTCTAAGACAATAAAAAAAAGAAAATTCGGGAACACTACCAACCAATCTAACTATAGCAAGTTGTTGTGACAAATCGCTAGGAATTTAAACGAACGAGCACTTGGCCGTTTGGAATGATTTGTCTTAGTCAAAACATATGGTTAAAAGGTAAAAAAGTATACAGTAAAATCACTTTTCTCAAACATGCAATGAAATATTGATGTTGTATTCTTCATAATGGGCTTCGAAGTGTCACGTTTCAGCCGCAGCGAGACGAGAGACCCGTAATGACATTTCATACAAAATTGGAGGCCTAGGCCTGCAAGATGGCCTTTTTTAATTTCCATTCCACAATTTGTGGCACAGGATCACGGCGTTCAGCCATGAAATAAAAGTTTGATTTCTTGGAGTTTTTTTATTTATTTATTTCATTGCGTGTTTAAGAAAATCACTATACATACCTCGGCTTGAAAAGGGGTTTCCAGCCTCATAACTATCCGATCTCGCTAGGCTCGGCCGTCTATATGTACTCGGCCGGCAACCCCTTACTTCCCGGCCTCTGTAATAATGTACTATTCCTAGCCGCTAAACCTGTACAGTAATGACTTAACTTTTTAAATTTGCGTTCGTCAGTAACGAGTAACTTCACATACTATTTTTTCTACAGTAAGGCGAACATTTCCGAGCATATTGGAGAAATCTGTATTTGCATTCCGTGAAACTAAAATATTTTTTCGGCAAACGCGGGCGCGGTATCCCAGACAGTTAGATTTGAATAAATAGCGTAAGTACTTAATTGATTTATAATATTTCCACAATATTTGGCACGCGTCGCTACAGGATCGTTGTTTTATGTAATCACTACAACTTTATCATAGAAAATCTTGCTTTGAGTAAAAAGTGTACGCTCAATTGTGTTAACATGTGGACATATATGTCATTCTCAAGCTTTTCTACAAACCGGATAATGGAGTTCAGCGGGAGTACTGTGAATTCCTTTGGTTCTTGCTAACCAATTGCCGAAATGGCTACGCGACACATAATTATTGAATATCAAAACTACTGGCAGGTATCCAATTAATTTCCGGGTGTTTCCACTTACATATTTCTGAATTGAAGTCAATTGATCAGTGAAATGTAATAATAGCACTGCCATTTTTTCTCGAGACAACGAAACGTATTCTAAGGAACAATTTCACCTACCTACCTGTATCGTAAACCTAAATATTGAACAGTCAGTCTATGGTAACTTAAATAAAAAGCCTCATTTTAAGCAATACCCACAACGAATAAATGCGTTATGAAACTTATGAATTTCTAAAAAAGGTTGCGAGTACCTTGGGTTCAGAGTCCCGGAAAATGTCAACAGATAACACTGACAACTGAGCATATTAGTAGATCCTTTTCACCCTCCTTGTATGCATTATGTATCACATTATTGCATCAATGTCGTATCCGATAACCAGAACCAGTGAACTGCCTACACCTGACCTACTTTTATCGGCATTGTTATTATTGTAAGTTTTGTAGGAACTCGGCCCCTATAAGGATAAAAGGCGGATCGTGGAGTTGAACGAAACGATTTACTTTCTGTTTGGGTATCGTACACGAGCAACAAGACTACAGCCGCAGTTAAATGGATTTTTATCTTTTTATATCGTGGGTAACTTTTAGTGTACTAGTACGTGTGTAAAGACCAGGCAGTATAAATTACTGTTTTCTTTAATGTAGTGTTTTTAGTGAAGGTGTAGGATCCAAACTAGTAATAATGTAAACTACATTATATGAGTTTGTTTATGAGTACAAATCTCGGTCGCGCCGTATAGAGCAAATATATTCTTTCTTATGTAGACCAGGCAGTTGAAAATACTGTTTTCTGTAATATAGTGTTTTTTTACACGACTGCCCAACGGAAAGGGGTGTAATGTTGTTGTGTAGGTAGCATCCAAACTGGTAATAATGTAGGTTAGTTGGTATGAGTTCAAATCTCGGTCGCGCCGTATATAGAGCAAATATAACTGAATGAGAATTTCACCACCCCTTTTCTTCCCGTGGGTGTCGTAAAAGTCTACTAAGGGAGCAGGGTTGAAGTGTGTTGTGGACGATGGGCTAGCAACCTGCGATATCACATTTTGTCGATCTTATGTACCCAAATTTATGCAAAAAGTGGCACTGGAACATAAGTTTCATGTGCTGTGCCCTATCCCTTGTGGGAATAAAGGCGTGAATCTATGAATTAATGAATTAAAATGAATGCAAAAAGGTGACTAATAAATGTGGACAGGAACCTAAACAAACATATGAATAGGTTAAGAGAAATAAAAAAAAAACCGAATTAATAGATTTTAAGTAGGTACATATATTAAACAAATGACAAATCCGAAATCTAGGTTTTCGATTAATACGAGGGCTGCCTTTTAAGTTCTGTCGTTTGCAAACCTCCCGTGATTGCATAAAAAAAAACTAGTGTCACGTTAAAATATTTGAATTTAGAATTCGAAAACAAAAGAATGACTCGAAATCGGCCCAACCGTTTTAGTACAGCGTTCGTTCAAAGTTGACAAGTCAGTTGTGAAAATGGAAATTTCGAAGGAAAATTTACGTGCGATAATTTTTTACAACTTCAAAAGGGGCTTAAGGCGACTTCAGTGCTTCGAAGAGTTGACTACGGTTTTCAATGATAAAGCACCATGCCTTCGGACTGTGGAACGCTGGTATTTATAATTTTAACGTGGTTGCTCTAGTCTCGGTGATAGACATCGTGAAGGTCGACCAAAAACAGCCGTAACCCAGGAGAACATTGATGCTGTACGGCAACTGATCATCAAAGATCGCCATGCGACATACCGTGAGATAGAAGCTTCCTTAAGTATTTCAGGGACCAGTGTTCACAGTATTTTGCATGATCACTTAGGCGTAAAAAAGTAGATCTCACGCTGGATACCACATTTACTCAGTGAAGACCAAAAAACGGCTCGCGTTCGATGGTGTCGCAAAACTCTGCGGCAATTCAACCGAGGAAACTCGAAACATGTTTACGACATTATCAGTGGTGACGAATCTTGGATATATGCCTACGATCCCGATTCTAAACAGCAGTCGACTGTTTGGGTGTTCCAAGATGAGCCAAAACCGACCAAAGTAATACGCTCACGGAGCACTTCGAAAAAAATGGTCGCCACGTTTGTGGCGAAAAGTGGCCACGTTGCCACCATCGTGCTCGAGGATCGTAAAACGGTTAATGCTGACTGGTATACCACTGTCTGTTTACCAGAAGTCATCGGCGAGTTTCGAAAAAATAACCCAAGACGTCGTATAAGACTGCACCACGATAATGCGAGCTCGCACACCGCCCGGCAAACTATTGCGTTTTTAAAAGAGCAAAACGTCGAAATTCTGGAACACCCGCCGTACAGTCCAGACTTAAGACCTAACGATTTTTTTACTTTTCCAAAAATCAAGCAACGACTTCGTGGTCAACGGTACCAGACGCCTGAAGAAGCGGTTGAGGCATACAAAACGGCCATTTTGGAGACCCCGACTTCGGACTGGAATAAGTGTTTCGAAAACTGGTTCGATCGAATGAAAAAGTGTATTACATATCACGGTGATTACTTTGAAAAACAATAAATACCATTTAACACTTAAATTGTCTTTAGTTTTTCCAAACGACACAACTTAAAAGGCAGCCCTCGTAAATCTTTAATCCTTATTTAAAAAAAATATGTAGCTTCTCATTACGAAATAAAAAACCCACTTATTGTTTATGTCAATGTCTTCACACACTTACTGCTATTGGTTAAAACTGAATGAGATGTACTAATTAATCTAGCTAAAAATATTATTGAATAAAGTCGGTGAGTTATCGTTAAACAGAAGGGTGTCCGATCGACCGTCCGCCCCTAAATTGCTCGAAACTACCGAAGTGATTTGAGCTCCACGTGAGCACACTCGCTGCCGGGCGCAACCTTTTTGAATCAGTTCAAGGTCAACGCTAAATAGTTCACACCCTTGGATATATTTAGAAAGGCACTCAAAGTTTATAATTTCACAGATCCTGTGGACGTACCTCTGGTCGGAGATTCCCGAGGTACCAACGCCGGTCAGCAAGGGAGTGTACATACCGACCACGAAGAAAAAGGTGCTAGGCATGTTCCCGAGCTCCGGCTCCGGTAAAGTGATACTTTTAGTCGACGAGCAGCAGAAGAAGTACTTGCTGGCGCAGTGTGAGAGGCTCATGCGCTCCCGTTGACATGAAGTAGTAGAAAGAATGAGCCCGACTGAATGGTTGGCAGAATTCTTTCTACTTATCTTTGATTTCCGCACCGTGATGCTTGCAGTCGCCTATCACTTTAACCTGCACCATCTCAGCCCGAAAGGCTTCCGCTAACTATCGCTGTGCTTAAGTGGACTCTTATTCCATATCGTGTATCAATGTGTATATTATCATTGTATGAAGCTTGTGACCGTGTGTTTGAGTAATTTGATATATTTTTCTTACAAAGACTTGCGTAAGATGTGTATTGAAAGTGAATTGATTTAAATCCTCAAAAACTTTTATTACCAGTTAAAAGTAGTGCCTAGAGTTATAGGCTGAAGAAAGTAAAAAAAACTCGGTACACGAGACATTTATAACGTCGATAATATGACTATAATTATGTACTTATCCTCAGTTTAAAATTATATGGTATTTGCTTCTAGTTATGCGCTTGCTATGCTTTAAAAATCAATTCTAAACGTCTATCGCCTAGTCATTTCGCCAGATGAATTCGACTATTTTTGAATAACTTGAAAAAGTAGAGGTTTTCATGTTTCTACTTAGTAAATAATCCTTTTGTGAGCACCCTTCAGTTATTGTCATGTTCCATCCTATTTCTTGGTAATAGACACTGTAATTGTTTACTACCAACTGTAATATACACATTTGGGTGTGGAAACATAGGTAGTTTACTGTACAAATTGTTACAACTGCATTTATTATAAGCGTTTAACTGTTGTAAACTCAATTTGCTACAATAGTTGTCCTCTGACCAATCGATGATGGTTAAGATGTGGTCTCAATTGTACTTTTACTGATGGTAATTTAGGAACTATGATTGAGCTGTGAATATTGTTTTGTTAACAATTGAATTTTATGGGAATGTTATCTTTATTACATTTGCCGATTATATCGTTTATCAATCAGTTATATTTTTGATTATGTTCGAATGGTTGATATTATCCTATGAAATCTCACAACTGTAATATATATACACTTGGTATGTATGTGTTTTCTTGGTATTACATCACGTTTTTGTTGAGGCCTAATAGTACAAAAAAACTCGAATAGATGGAGTATTATAAATGAATTAAGTACGATGTTCAAACGTTTGTATATATTTATATTTTAAATATTGATAACTAAGGCGTTCCAAATAGAAGTGCCTTAATATCAGTGTTTATATTATTGTCGATAGCAACCATTTTTTGAAATAGTGGTACTCAGAAAATATCCTTTATCCGCAAGTCACTAGTGCTGCAGGAATTAATTATAGTATTTCCAGAAAATTCTACCAAAAACGACTGTTATGGTTTAACAAATTTTATATGTGTTCAACGAACTACTTACAATAGTGCTTCTAAATGAAATGTTAGCCTTGATGCAGCAGGTGTAAAATTATTACTAATTTGTAGGATTTTTACTTTGTTACAGCATTTACATATGTGTTGTCATGTTGCTTGTGTAATCTTTATACTCTACTTATTGCACAATTTGTTATTATATACTTTATTTTGTCAAGCTTATGTACGATTATTTCGTAATAAATCTAAGAAACATTGACATTGTTGTATTTTATCTAACCCACTTTATTTTTCATTTTTTTTAATTCGTTATACAATTTATTTTATTAATTAGATATTAGGAAACCTAATTTAGTTAGTGACTATTTATTACCCACGTTTGCTTAGCCACATATCTAATCATCAATAATCTTTTCTTTTATACTAGATACTATATATTTTCATCCATCGATAGGATTTAATCCATAAAAAAATGTTTGAGAATATTAAAATAAAAAGTAACCCTGTTCTTGAAATCCCATGTAAATTGTAATACTCGTTACGTACGAAGGGAGTTATAAAGTGTTTTATATTCAAACAATAAAACGGATATTCTCGATGATAGCTTACGTCGCCTGAGTAATGGCATCCCCCGCTTTAGGGACGTTAAAATTTACGAAAGCTTCATTTAATTTATTACTCCCGTTTGAATCAAAGCTACACCCAATAAAAGAGGTTGTAATGTGCGCCTGACGCGTTATTGTTGATGTACTCGTACCTAGTAGACAAGTTTTCGGTCAACCATGAGGATGAACTATGTTGTGTCACTTTGTTATTTTTGTAGACAAGGAATCATTATTTCATACCGGCTTCTTGCTGAGAGTCGCGACTCGAGGTTGAAATTCCGTTGGGATTGCTGTAGTCTTTCTGCCCACCTTAGGATTTGTACAGACCTGCGTATTTTTGACGGGGTTGTAATAATATTATAATGTTTAATTCTCTTACATTTTATTTTAATTTTTTGTTTAGTTTTTTGCTAGAACTTAGAATTTTAGATCAGGTTACCATCTGTAATAGTCCCTGTGCATATGAATAGGCAATCTAAAGGAACTTTAACCTAAGCGGTAGATATAATTTTAGATGTGAATCGATGAAAAGCCGGCGACAGTAACGACTTTGTAGCGTCCGAGCCAGCTGCTACCGCACAATGACGCCCGACGCAACTATTATTGTCGCTGAACCTGGTACTTCTGGCCTCTTTGAAAGTATTTAATGTAAGGTATGTATATCTGCCTATTTACTTCTATTCCCAGATGAGATGACTTATGGTTGCACCACAGTTATTTTAAAATTGCGATTCATTTTGATACCCATGATGTGGAGTATCGTTGGATAGCTTGTTCAAAAATATTATGGGTTTTCCAAAACCATTTTCAACTGGATATTGGGCTTCTAACTTTTGTTCGAGTCAAGTAGGTATACCTACCCCCCTTTCGGCTAAATGGCTACTACTACTGGGAATGTGAAAATAATCGGGGCCGTAGTACATATAATGAATTTAAAAGGAAAACTATCACGGCTAAGCAGGCATAACTAGTTACCGAGTAATAGTCGACCAATTTAATATGTAGGTACTTGGAAAGGCCAACTTTCGTAAAAAATCGGCCGACGCAACCGCACCATTTATCTAAGTAGTTGGCGCGCGCGTGTGTCAATTTAACAAATACTGACAGGCAACTACGCAACCCTACACTGCGCGTTACCGTATACCTAAGCCAAACGTCTAATAAAATATAGTTTCCCGATTTCAGGAAATGAAGACACTGGGTATGTTTACTTAGACAATATTAGCATACCTAGTTATTCCAGTAAAGTCCTGGAAATATGTTTAAAGGAAATGCGCTAACCATTACCATTTGCAAATGCAGTTCATTGCAGTTAAATCTGAGTATTATATCGGAAACTACTTACCAACAGTGGTTCATATGTTAATTTTAAAGTAACTTTGTTGTCAAGGGGAACGTTTCAGTAAATTCTTGTTGATTGTAAAATACTATAGTTTCGAGGAAGGAGGAATAATAACGTTTTCACGCCACTGTTCGGAAATGTGGCAATAGATGGTCTAAAACCAAGCTGGAAAGTAGGCAATAGCTGTAGCACCTGAACCACCACGTTTCATTGTAGTAGTGGTTGTTATTGTTGGACAGTTTGAACAGCGATTCTCCAATCACAACTCCCCCCGCCCCCACCCCGCTCGCGTGTCGTGAAGCACCGCGCGGGGCGGCCTTCTTTAATTAGGTACCTACTTCATTTTGAGTTATAATTATAATTATTTGCAATTTCCTCGCAGTAGGCGTGAAAAGCACTATCTAATGTATCGGCCAAAAGTGCAATAGATGGACTCGTCTCCTTCGAGCTCCTCACCTAGCGGCTCGGACCTCGAACCCACTCGTCCATCTATTGGCTACTTTCTAGCCTTTACTACAATGTACCATTGTTGGAAAGATGGTACCTGGTATACCCATTATGCACCTTAGTGTTCCGATGTTGTAGTAAACAACGTACCATAATGATTTTAGTTTTTTTTTTATGAAGTGAATACTTCTTTAGCGGCGCTGTGCACTTTTTGTGATGGGGAAAAATTGTTAAACTCGCCACTGGTCACGAGGTCGTAAGATGTCACGTGACCGTGAGATTCGAGAGATACTAGCAATCGGTCACGTGACTCTAAGATGCCACGTGACCGTAAGATTCGTAAGACGTACACGTGACCTGATCGAAAAACTGTTACGATGGCATTGAGTTTTCACTTCTGCCGGCACTCCCGGAGTGCAACCCGGTCTTTTTTATTGGGGACAATCTTACACAAATCGACCTAATCCCAAGCTGAGCAAAGCTTGTACGGACTAGGGGTACTAGACGACGACATACATACGTATGTATATAGATAAATACTTAAATATATAGAAAACATCCATGAATCAAGATAAATATTCGTGCTCATCACACAAATACATGCCCTTACCGGGATTCGAACCCTGGGCCTTCGGCGCCGTAGGCAGGGTCACTACCAACTAGGCTACAGATTTGCCATGCCCGCCGTTCGTTTGTCTGTACGTCACATACCTACCATTGAGTGTAGGTATGGGACGTCTGTCAGACGACTGGAATAAATAAATTGAAAAACAAACCATGACTTAGGCTGGGTATAGGAGCATACTAAGTTTGGTACTTAGGTATGCTAGGGACATCCAAATTTAACAGCAGAAGTAAGTGTTTTTCATCATATCGCAATGGAATAAGGTGCAAAAGTGTTAACTTACTACTGCTGTTGACCTGTTTTAATTAAATATCGCATCGCATTTAATACTTGTCAGTTGTTCTGTTGTTACTGAGAGAAATAGTATGAAAGTTTCATAGCATTATAGGCAGTCATATTAAAGTCCAGACAGTTTGGGTCGCAAGGGGCAGCGGACAAAACATCTGTTCAACAACAACTTCTAGACGACCATCACAATTGTCTTAAAATCCAATTAACATTCTTGATTAAATCTGTCATGTTCTTGATTGTATACGAATAAAAAAACTTAACAATGTTATTCATGTCACGGCATGACTAATATATATTATTCATCACTACATAGTATAAAACAAAGTCGCTTCCCGCTGTCTGTCCCTATGTATGCTTAGATCTTTAAAACTACGCAAGGGATTTAGAAGCGGTTTTTTGAAATAGATAGAGTGATTTAAGAGGAAGGTTTATATGTATAATATAGTACCCGTGCGAAACCGGGGCGGGTCGCTGGTAATTTATGAATGACTAGCTTTTTCCCGCGACTTCGTCCGCGTATACTCGTAATCGCATTTTGTTAACCGCGTACAAAATCTAAAAGCGAATATGCTATTAGATTTCCTATTGGCGCAGCATCAATTATCGCACTCCCATAAAAACTTCCTCTTTTCTTTCTTTTAAGCCACTTTAAGGGATGCTTCCCGGGATGAACACTTTTTAATGTAGGTAAATGTGGCCTAGTGTCAGTTTATTTAAAGTGGTTCAGCGGTTAAGCTTGAAAAGGTATGTAACAGATAGACAGACAGACTTACATTCACATTTATATAATTAAATGTATACGCGAAATAGATAATAAATGAGAAAATAATGTGTAAGCCGTGTCAATAAATAATACATTCTAAACTGGGTTCTTTACTGGCAGGGTCGCCATGAATGTGATGAATTTGAGAAGGTTCGGCTCGGGCAGCGTTACTAGTATAATGCAATCCTTTATTGGAATATTCCTAGCTTTATACACTTAGGGTTATAGCTGATACAAGCAATATGCGTTTATGTTGCAGTAAACCATTAAGTTACTGTTAAACTCTAAAGGTGACTAATACTTCACCATAGTGGCACGAGAATTTTTGCCATTTTAGAATCTATTCTACATTGCTGTGGCTTATACACATGTACTTACTTGACTGCGTATGATGACTTAGAGTCGGTCTTAAGGCGCCGTAGGTTCATGGTCTTCTCTCCCTCTCACTGAGCATACGTAAGCGTGAGCGAGATGGAAGTGCGTGCTCGGAAGCGCGGATATCATATTTTTAATTTAAATTTTTTGGCCGTTTAAATAAATAAAAATGTAAACACTGATTTCCCTCAAACATGATATTGCAGATTTTTAGAAGCAATTTTAATATTTATAGCTTTTGTGCATAATTTGTTACGAATATTTTAAGTGTATTTTTGTGTGTTTTAGACCTAAGTTCGTGATTTTTTTCTATCGAGCGAAATTTACTTAATCATGTTTCGAAGTCCTGATTTCCCTGCAGAAAAGCCTCAAGATTACTATTCGTATTTTTTTGAAACCATATTATTATAAACAGACGCATTATATTGTATCAAAAACTCTGTTCGCTTAACTTCGCTGAACCTACGGCGCCTTAACCCAGTCGAGGCCACGCATCGCTACGTGTGTTACGCCGAAGCGCGTAGCGTAGCAGTGATTTTCGCTCTGCAGCGGAAATCGCTCGTAGAGGCATGTCTCATGTGTGAGTCATTGACCTAGAATCAGTTGGGTCCGAACTTCCAGGGCTATCACCGAAATCTGTGTGAGTGAGTGATCTACCTACCGCAAGATTGAACTTTTGTTGCGTAAGTACCCCAGATAGCCAAGAATGTAAGTTTAGATTCAGAATTTTCATACAAACTATCTGATCAATGTGTTTGATTTAATTGACATGTGATTGTTATAAGTATGAGTAGATATAACACACCATCTCAGTTGCGGTGCGCGTTCTACAGACGATCGATTTTACACCGCACCTTGATTGTGAGCTTGAAGAGGCGCGTGGCCAAGTAGATGTTATCGTCCTTCTTTGGGCTGACACAGGGTCGCCACTTCGCCATTCATCCCTTAATTGATATACCTACTGCTTGCTTTTTCGCGTTACATAGCTAAGATTAAGTAGGTAGATACATCTATTATTTCAAATTGTATCTTGGTGTTCTCAAATCCACACTAGTCTCAACTTTTAATCGCGTAACAGACGTATTTGGGTGACTTGTCGCGGTCCTGAATATTATACAGCTACCCTTAACTTTTATCACTTCTATATGAAGCTAAATAACTCGACGTATTGGATTGAAAGCAAAGTTCTATTCGTTACTCATTATCTATGCCTGGCGATCGTGACAAATGTAAATATGAATTGGAAGTCAATTTGACTAACCTTATTGATTGCAATACGAACATGCTATCCCATCCTTATACTATTAAACGAGCAATATTTATATGTATATATTTGCAATAACGTTCTCCAAAACGGCTCTAACGATTTCGATGTAACTTGGAATATGCGGGTTTACGGGGGCGAAAAATCGATTTAGCTAATTCGTTTTCTCCGTATTTTCTCAGGTTCACCCGAGCAGAGCTCGGTCGCCCAGGGACTTCAATTTAATTGAGTGCCAAGTGTGCCTATCCTATACTATCGTCATGTCATTAGTTAAGAATCGTCTCAACATTAGGTAATTAGAAAGTGCAAAATTACCGTTTACACTTCCCAGGTGCTCTAGACAAGGGTACGATACGCGGAGCATAGACGTGGGTGAAAATGGGCTCATATCTCGACGTGAATGTTTTAATTCATCGTCAACCTGTTCGAATTTTATGCGGTGTTGCCACGCAACGCTATAAGTACGCACGACCGCCACGCGTCCCCATAAGTAGGTATACCTACCTACCTTGGGATTATACAGCCACGATAGAAAATGCCTCGCCGTTCTAGTTGTGCAACGCAAAGTAGAAGACGTAGGTAGTATCTAACGTAGGTGTTCCCGCTTACCCTGAAACTGATTCACAGAAATATTATTAATAGTCCCATCTAGCCCCTGCAAAGCAAGCTGAAAGCTGCGGTGACCATTCTAAGACAGTTAAACTGAGGTAAATTGGCGAGTGGTTGCGACAAGCCACAATTTGCGACAAGGAATCCGCCTGTCCAGAACACACCGAGCTCTAGAGCTACATAGGTTCTCAAGTTTAATTCAGGATTCGGAATTACTCGCTTCATCGTTTTGTCTCCGAAATGCAGTTATTAATGAAAAAATAATTTAAGAGTGTCTTTAATAACCTTGTATTGTAGGTAGGATTGAGTCCCTAATCCTGCTATTCTACTAATATTATAAATGTGAAAGTTTGGATGTTTAGATGTTTGTCAATCACGCTTAAAGGGCACAACCGATTTGGATGAAATTTAGCAAGAAGATAGTTTATAGCTTGGATTAAAATATAGGATATTTTTTATCCGGGGTACACGCATACGGAAGCTAGTATTACATAGTTATAGGTGTAGGTAGTAGTACATAACTAGGACATTTTTTTAACAATCCCTTTTCCATTGATCTTATTTCACACATACCTAAATTTACAGTAATAACACCAAGTCACTAAAACCATGGTAGTAATTACACACAGTTGGTACATTTCAATGCAATGCTTAACCTTAGAGACGACCAAGTACCGAGTATAATTTAGTCAGCTAGCTATTATTTGTGTTGTGCTAAGCTGTGTTCCCGTACAAATGACACCTAGCATAAGGTACAGTCGCCATCATATATATCGGAGCGGCCAGTGCTCACAAATATCTGAACACGTCTCCATTGTCGAGGCATTAGAGACATGTTCAGATATTTGTGAGCACTTTGGTCGCTCCGATTGGTTGCGTAAGATCCTGGGACCTGTCAAGAGAGACGACGGCACGTCGAGGATTCGTAAAAACATAGCGATCCAGGAGCTGGTGGTCGAACCCAACATCATCGGCGTAACCAAATCACACAGACTTCGCTGTTAAGTGTGTTGGTTAAGAGCCTAGTGCGTCCCTTACACAAAATTGGCAAATGAATAAAGTTCATTGAAGGTTTTTTGGCATTATTGCACATGATTAGAAAGAAGAAAGACTAAGGAACTTTTTTAAAGAATTTTAAGAACATAATCAATTTAAGTTTTTTTTTAAATTGCAAATCAAAGTTACCCAAGGCGAAATTTTTGCATCTTAATTTTTTTTGAGGGTTAATAAAAAAATAGTAGACGTTACTTGAAAATAATTTTGACTGATAGAGCCGTACAACATTACCTACACATTACAATAAAATAAAAAATTAGGCTCTACCACTTCCTTTTTTTTATTCAAGTTGACACGCGGAAGCATATAGAAAATTTCTAAATTATTTTAAAAGAATACAAAAAAAATACCAGTGGACACAACATTTTTTTGAAGGCCGGAAAGACAGCTAATGACCCAACTACCTGCCGTTTTAATTTGACAAACGATGGAGCAAACATCCTGTATATGTATCGACCCAAATGTCAACATAAAAAAATGAACACCATGTTTTTTCATATCAATTAATATATTTATGACTGATTAGCTGGATGACTAGGATGTGCGTGTAATCAGGTGATTATACTCTAGTTACCCGTATCTAGAGGTACAACTACTTACCCACTAAAACTTTTCTAATAGCCATTAATTTGTTTTTTTTTTACACATTGTTGTCATATATTCTTGTTCTTTACTAATTACTTAGCATTGGATGATAATTGCGTGCGTAAGCGGTAGAAGAATGTCGTTAACGATGTTGTTGGGGGTGGAAATACACGATACAAACTTTGAAATGTCATGGGTTACCACCGGTAATTTGGTGGTAATTCGTGCCAGCCTGTTAATTACAATCATTACCTTTGATTAAATAAAAATTGATCAGAGATACGTATGGACGTGTCAGCTTTTTCTACGTCAATAGTGAAAAGTGTGGGCAAGATAAACTTTTTTCAAATATGTTGTACCTACAGTATAGTTAGTTGTACTTGCATCGAAAATTAAGAGAAATTTGCCGTAGACTGTAGACTATAGACTTTACTGTCATGGATCGTGCGATGAAAGAGTTTAATTACATAAGAATTAATATTTCAGGTCGTCCATTGTACTAATGGAATCACGAGCGTCGACGGTTTCTTTCCCGGTCGAGGCGGCGGATTATAACCAGATACTTACCATTCCCTCAGTCAATAAAGACGTTTCTCCTTAACCCGCCTGTTTGCGAAGAAATTTACTTATCTAATTAAAACGATCGTGTAATTAATCCTAACCTCGTTGAGAGCCCCGTGAAAACTTAAAGAAATGGCGGATATTTATAAGGATTTACATATATTCCATTGCGCGAATTTTCAACAGAATTGTTCGAGATGGATTATCTCTTGTTAAGGATTTTGAATAATTGATAAGCAAATCAGGATTACATTGTTATCTTAAACATTATTTTTAATTTCTTGATAATTTCACTTAGAAATTAGCATTCTTTTGTTATGATGTAGTGAGCGGGAAAAGTTTGCTAACGAAATTAAATCTACATATTAAAATGAATGTAAAAATATATTGATTTTTGCCTCCAATAGTAAGAGCCTAGCGACCCGTTGCAGACCTGTCAGGCACAAATGTGAGGCGATATAATAAATGATTGACCCAAGTAATTCAAGCATTCTATGAACAATATTGAAATATTTATGAAGTACTTTTGTTCGTTTGTTTGAGCAAATTATTTGTATATTAATCTCAAAGAAGAGTACATCTGAATTTTTTTTCGGGCTGTAGTTAGACCTTATAGAGTGAATTTAAATGGTATCCTCTCTTCTTCCCCCTTCGGGTTAAGCATCGCGCCCTCCCGCGTCCCCAAAAGTGTCACCGAATGCGGTTTTTCTTATTAAAAAAACGTAAACTATACACGAAAAATGTGTAGGGTCGAAATGATCGTTGATAGATTTACAAAAGCAATGTCACTTTTAGTTTTAAGCATTCGTGGTAGTTTGTTTTCTCAAAAATTCAACACTACACGGAAAATATATTTATGGCCAAAGTAAAGGATAGAATAAGCTCTTCATATTGCTATCCTATTCTATAATGGCGCGACGCGACGGCGAGCGGTTGTCGTGACGGTGCTGGGTTCATTTTGATATCTATGCGATAATCCTTAATGTAAGTTGGTAGCGGTGAGGCGTCAAGATTTTTCTTCGAGAGCACTAAGGAAGTAGGCAAGTCGATAGAAACAGAGTTCTTCCGGCCCCACGCCGCTTCTAATAATTATATTCTGTAGTGTACCGTTATGAATAATGAGGGTACCTTAATCTAAAAATTCAAGCTACAAATGGGTAGGTACAGTACGTGGGAAGATGGATCGTAGGAGTTGGGCAGGCAGGGCAGCCTGCTTAGTAGAATGCTCACGCGAATCAATTCTTCAAGATGTCAGCGTTCACTTTATATTACGGGACTAGAGATGGGCGAGCGTAGGCTATTTATATTACTCGTTGAAATTATTCTTGATCGCGGCTCGTCACCTCGCCTGGCCCACTCATTTTCTGTTAAATAATATCCCATAAAAAACATTCCATGTAAAAAAGAGGCCATGTCTCGAAACTCTTCCACCGTAAAATGTTGTGAGATATTTCGTAGTACCAAGTCTCAGGCAATCTTATTAATCTTTATTTGCTAGCTAAATAAAATTCAACAACTTGGCAATCATAATGTTAAATATCATAAAATGTTATAGTCTTGAAGATCATAATTATTTTTAGTCGTAAGAATTATAATGAATAGATTATGACAATATACATTTATGTGATTCGCTGATATTATGATTAATTCCCAAAAAAAGAGCAAGCTATTAAATTAGTTGACCTGCGTTTAAGCAGGGTACGGCAGATAGAATAGGGGGGGTTCGAAAAAACAAACAATAATCGCAACAATAATGTATTATACTTAGGTTAGGTTAGGGTTAACTTGTGTCCGTCAGAGCGGAAATATGCACCTCGCGAAGCTGGGTGACGTTGACGCACTGGCGGTTAGGCTAGGTTAAAACAATTGCCGTGCGATTATTAAAAAAAAATAAAAAAATAGTACAGATCAAGATTAAAAACATACATGTTTGTCTTATATGACTTGCGCAAACTATACACGTTATACTCGTATGCGCAAACTATTATGGAGATTTATATTTATTCCTAACATTTATGACACTTGTTATTTATGCTCTCAAACATAAAAAATATCCGAACTAATTTATGACTTTTGTCGCTTATGCGTAATGATGATTATAACACTATTCAGTATTCATCATTTATTGCGTTAAAGGACACGTCCATGTAGTAATCTCTCATCTCTCACTTATAATAAATCTCTAAATTAAAAAAATAATCAGCCAGTATCAAATTAAGCATTGGTTTGTCCCGCGTGATCTCAGCTTCCCATGAACGGAAAAACATGTAACTTTTTTATAATTATTACTCTAGCTTCCGTTTAGGATAGTTTTTATCCGACTGCGACGATTAATTAATTTTCGGAAACATTTGACCTTAAATTATTAATTTCTTCTGTTTGAAATCGTATTAGCCGCTATATCTGTCAACTGTCAGTGACGTTAAAATGGCGGGCTTGCCATAACTATCCCACAGTAATAATTTCGATCCGGTGTTGTGATAGACCTTCACAAAACGCATATTAAATTCTAAGACATAAAAAAATATCGATTCTGATATGGAAACTTATATGCGCTAAATTCGTATTGAGGCGTAATTTGAATAAATGTATCAACAAATTTCAACAATATAACGTGAAACGTCAAAAGTCTGACTCGTCCTTTTTTTTAATGGCATGGCATAGCGATGTTCTTGCGTTCAGCCTTATACTCTAATTGATGGGGTGTATACATGTCACGATTTGTCAGCCCCAATTTATCAGAAATTGACTAATTGTTATCGTCTGGAGGCATGTTGCGCTGCTGATCCAACTGTCAAACGAGTTGTACTGACAAATTGTATGCACATCACAATCAACACAATGTGGACCATGGAAATATTTATGGTCTTTCGTCGGGGATGCGGTCAGCGGTGGACGCCTTGCTTCTCAAGCGGAGCTTCTGACGCTGATTGCATTATTGACGACTGACCAAACTACCGAACAACGTCGCTTTATAAGCAAACTTGACACTGGCGAAATCATCTTAACTTAGATGGAAGCCATTTAAAAAAAAAAATTGAATTGAAATATTTATGATCAGCCAAGTTTTCTGTCAGATAATTTTGAAGTAAAATAATATCATATACTTAATATGAACCCATTAGCAATTTAGGAGACTATCATTATTATATTAATTTCTAATTGCTTTCAAAATATATATCTGAGGATCCCGTGGGACCTTAAATGTGTGTGTGTGGATCTGACTGAAACAGAAAATGGTCGTAATTTAGTTTTTTTGTCTTGCTGCGATTGCTATCAAAAACGATATCTGACGATCCGCATGTACCTTAAATAGGACTTTGTCATCAAATCTGACACAAATTGCATCAACACAGTGCATCCTCGGGAACTATAAAGATATCCAGTATCAAAAATGTACAAAAACCAAATGTCGGTGATTAAATCAATAAGTAGTTTTCTTATACGAGTGTATTAAATCACACTATGGCCATAACTGAATCCGAACTCAGAAAATTGTCGCTTTGATTTTCCAAGATGGCGGCCTGATTGGAAGAAAGACGCCTAGAAAAATGTTCTGGGTTGCCAGTCTATACTATACATCGTAGTACAAGTGCCGGCAAACTTCGTGCGCAACGCGGGACGAAGGGGAGGGGCTGTTCGCAAGGCGAATTGTACGTGCGAGCTGTCCCCCTACTTCGCCCCGTGTTGCGCACGAAGTTTGCCGGCACCTGTAATGGTAGTCAATGGATGGTTGTCTAATTAAATAGAGTTCTTTTGTTCCACGTAAACACTTATGTACCGATCAATGGGTACTCGAAAGGATTATCTATTATTAATTCCTAAACACATCTTTACCTGAGATTTGGAGCGACTCAAGATCATTTCAGTTATCACGTAATAAAATAAAAACGTGATAACTCAACTGATCTTGAGTCACTCCATTAATATAAAACAGTGTTAAAAATATGTAGAGAATAAGATCAATAAACATTTAATGCTGCCTGTGTCCTACCTGTTGGATCTATTGCCACAACCATAATAATATACTAAACTTTTACCTCCTTATTCATAAAACTTAAAATACCTCTGTTAAATAAAACGAGTTTTGTCCCTTTCTTACTAATTTAAATATCAAAGTGACAGATAAGGACAAACTAATTTTAACGGCATTTTAGCTAAAATAGGTTTGTTCAACGGTTTGTTACTTGATAGGTTAAATTAGAACTCCCACAAACAATACCAACATTACCATGCGAACGAAGTCGCAGGTACAGCTAGTACATAATAAACAGCATTAATAGAATTAACAATTCGACAGTAAAACATAACAGAATAATAGGCTTAAACTTAGAAAAATATACGAAAAAGGATTACATTTAAGATAGTTAAGTGAATGTTAGTAGTTATGCCTATCAAAACTATGACTTTAAATTTTATGCAACCCGATATGGACCAATTTTTACATCCACTTTTTGTGAACCTGTACTACCTCGGACAATTTTTGTACAATTTAATTGTATTAAAACTTTAGTATGAATAATTTAATATTTAAGCGTTAACTTTAAATGTATGTCGTGTTTGTCTTTAATTGGGTGAATACTTTAGCAATGGGCATGATTCCTACGGTGCTATTCGGACCAGTTTTTAGAGAGGAACAAATGTTTGTATAGGAACTAAACTACCAGTAAAGGACATAAATAAATAAATAAATAACATAGACTAATTGACACAGAAGTATGACGTCACCACTGTCTATTTGTACTAATCGTATGGAAAATCACGTAAATTGCTGTTTTGGTCGTGAAATACTGCGTTTAGGTGCATAGTTTTCACACAATACTTTTTTTATTAAAGTGTAAGGATGGTATTGTTTCGTATCATCAGTCGCGCGCGCGCATTCGTACGTACGGTCGTGTCGCGGTTAGCTAGCTGTTGTGCGCTCGCACCATGGCCGCTACTTTGAAGTGCAATAACTGTAATATTGTTGTAAACGAGCTCCTGGCTTTTGTGGTAAACAAGTTACATCTTATGGACGATGAGAGCATGGGCAGGATTTGTTTGGCCTTCTTCTCGGCGGAAGATATCAGAAAGGCAAAAGATTTGCTGTTTCTATCTGTTCCTGCTCAGAAAAGAAAGATTACTCGAAGACGGGACGGACAACAACGCCGTGACATCGAAGATATAATTGATCTAGCGCGGATTACGGACCCCGACAAATTTCCAGTGTTTGTGGCCAGGGATCTGCACAAATTACCGCCAATAGATTTCGACTCTGTGGACTTAACATCGCTTCTAAAGGATATTGTGGTGCTAAAAAATGAACTACAAGCTATAAAGTCACGGTATGTAACGATGGAGCAGTTCGAAAATTTTGAAAAGAATGTTATGGAGTGCCGTATTGGGAATACAGGCGTTAGTGATCCATTTTATCGAAACGTTAGCCACTCAAATTTGAATGTTAACGTTAGACGCGGAGGATATTTGAACAGCGGACCAATGGAGTTATTATCTAATGTTGACGTATCTAGAACTACAAGTGAGTATGCTGACGAACATAACAAGACATTACTATCTCACTCGGGCACGCGTGAATCTAGCCGTTCGCCATCCCACTCGCATACGCGGCAACATACCGAGGAGCCGATCGGCGCCAGCGTCGTTCACACGAGTGCTAATGCGCATGCGCCGATCCCTGCACCGCGCCCCTCACCCCCGCCAGCGCCCGCCATTGTAACGGAGCAACCACCGAGGGAGCTAGCACATCGCTCAGATACCCGGCCTGACGACGATTTATCAAAAACAATGAACCGGCCAGTGAAGGTGCCTAACGCTGATGGACCTAATGGTGTGATGAGTGCAGTGAGTGAAAAAGGCACAAAGAGTTTTGCGGATGTAGCGAAGGACGGTGTGTGGATGAAAAAAGAAAAGCCACCGAAACCTGCGTCTAAAAACCGTCACGTCGGTAAAATGGGCAAGTCCGAAGTCAAGTGTTCGTTCAAGGCAGCTGATCCTAAGGTACCTATTTTTATCACAAACGTACATAAGGATACATCAAAATCCGATATTACTGAGTATATACGGGAAAAAACCAGCGAAAATATAAGGCTGGATCAAATTGTAATGAAGGACAAAGACCACGATCATAACGCATACAAATTCTTTGTTTGCAGGGACAAAGTGAATATGTTTTTGGACGAGACATTGTGGCCGCGTGGAATTATATTTCGTCTATTTATCAGTTCTCGTTTCAAACATGTAAACAACAGCGATCACGCATTAACGGCTACGAGTGCTACGACGGGGGCTACGAGCGCTACGCGTGCTACGACTACAACGATTTCTAATAACACGGCAAGGAATGACAATGGATGAAATAAAACTTTGTTCTTTTAACTGTAGAAGCATCAAACAATCTATTGATGATGTTAGACGGTTATGTATTTCCACTGATATACTAGCCTTACAAGAGACATGGCTTCTTCCACATGATTTGGCATATTTAAGCACTATAAGTGATGACTTTGCCTGCACCGGGACCTCAGCAGTAGATACATCAACGGGAATGCTGCGGGGGAGACCGTACGGTGGAACTGCGCTTTTGTGGCGTAAGAAGCTGTTTCCGTCCACCTCCGTTATTCAGTGCGACAATCCCAGAATTAGTGCGGTCAAAATAACGTCGGGTGATAAGTGTATAATCTTTTTTAGTGTATATATGCCAACCAACGGAATAGATAACCTTCCGGATTTCGTACAGTGTATGAGTGAAATTGACTCAATAGTTAAGGAAACTTGCGTTGAAACTGTTTTTATATTAGGTGACTTTAATGCTCATCCCTCCGAGTTGTTTTGTAATGAACTAATTAGTTTTTGTACGGAACAGGGGTGGGTTTGTGCTGATATCGCTAGGCTAGGTATGAATTCCGGCGCGCACACGTACCTAAGTGAATCTCACGGATCTAAGCGATGGTTGGATCATTGTGTAACCTCATTGGCGGGGTGGGACACTGTTATTGATGTTGTTATTGATCACGATGTATACTGTTCTGATCACTATCCCCTTTTCATTAAATGTAATTTGGACCTAGTTAAACCAAAGCTACTATGTAACAAAAATATAAATAATCAATCTAATGTGAAACATATAGTCTGGGGAGAAAGAACAGCTCAGCAAATTGAAATGTATACTACTAAATGTAATGAATTGTTAAAATCTGTTGATTTCCCATCCGAATTTCAGGCTTGTGGTGACGGATGCTGTATAAATAACTCTGACCACTGCGAGATACTTGACAACCTATACCTCAAGATAATAACGTCGCTCTGTGAGGCTTCTTTATACAGCAAGGCTGTCGCAGGCAATCGTGGTTGTGCAAGAAAGAGGGTTATTGGGTGGAACAAGCATGTAAGTGACGCTCACAGGGAAGCCAGGGCTAGATTCCATGACTGGGTTCAATACGGTAAACCCACAGGTGGGTCAATTTTCAACGCCATGTGTAGTAGTCGGAAAATATTTAAATCAAAACTCAGGTGGGTTCAGCAACATCAAGAGCAAATTAAAATGGACCTACTTAGTAAACATCATAAAAATAATGACTTTCGTAACTTCTGGAAAGCCACAAAAAAGTTGGAAACTAGACCTGGACTGTCTGTTAGCGTGAATGGTATTTCTGATCCTAAAAGTATTGCTAATATGTTTGTCGAACAGTTTAATGTGAAGCCTTCTTCCACCGGCGTCGACGGGGCTGGTAGGCAGCAGGTGCTCGATGCTGGCATACCGGGGGGTGCTCAGCAGACCCGATTTAGCGCTAGTGATGTCAGCAAAATAATCAAGAATATGAAACGCGGAAAGTCCCCCGGTCACGACCTTTTAAGTATTGAGCATTTGCAGTTTGGTGGTCCCCACTTACCTCGAGTGTTAGCGATGTTCTATAATTTGTGTATATCCCATTCGTACCTACCTTTGCTTATGACAAAAACCATTGTAGTCCCTATTGTCAAGAATAAAACTGGTGATATATCCAACAAAGCTAACTATAGGCCTATTTCCTTGGCAACAATTGTAGCGAGAGTATTCGATGGCTTGCTCAATATACAACTTGATAAGTACCTAAAGTTACATGACGCGCAGTTCGGATTCCGCGCGGGCTTATCTACAGAAAGTGCTATTGTTTGTTTGAAGCAGGCCGTCGAATATTATACTCGTAGAAAAACACCTATATATGCGTGTTTTTTAGATCTTTCTAAAGCCTTTGATTTTGTGAATTACGATCTTCTATGGAAAAAGCTTGACGAAGTGCAATTTCCTAGAGAACTAACGCGCATATTTGGGTGTTGGTATGCTGGCCAGCGAAATAGTGTCCGCTGGGGTGATGAAGTGTCGGACGAGTATGGCTTGGAGTGCGGGGTGAGGCAGGGGGGCCTGACCTCACCCAAACTTTTCAATTTGTACATGAATGATCTGATCGGTGAGCTTAGCAGTACCCGTGTCGGCTGTCACATAAACAGGGTTTGTTTTAATAACATAAGCTATGCCGACGACATGGTACTGCTGAGCCCATCGATCGGTGGTATAAGAATACTAATTGAGAAGTGTGAGTCCTATGCCTCAAAACATAACTTGCAATATAATGTGAAGAAGAGCGAGTTTATGATTTTCAAGGCGGGGACCAAGTGCCCGTCACATATCCCGCCCATTCATTTGGACGGACAGGAACTGAGAAGGGTTTATTCTTTTAAATATCTCGGACACTTGGTCACTGATGATTTTCAGGACGATCCTGATATTGAACGCGAGCGCAGGGCTCTGGCCGTCAGGGCCAACATGATTGCCCGGAGGTTTAGCAGGTGTACAGCACAAGTTAAAATAACACTATTTCAGGCATACTGTACATCGCTGTACACCTGCAGCCTGTGGACGAGGTACACGCAGCGTGCCATGAACGCCATGCGTGTACAATACAACGACGCGTTCAGGATACTGTTGCGGCTCCCGCGACACTGCAGTGCGTCTGGCATGTTTGCGGACGCGCACGTAGACGGTTTCCATGCGACGCTCCGCAAACGCTGTGCCGCGACGCTGCGCAGGGTGCGCGCCAGCCGCCACAGTCTCCTGGCCGTGGTGGCGGAGAGATGGGACAGTGCCCTAATCAGGCACTGGACCACTCAACATTTAAGCTTAGGTACTAACATACTCATTTAAGGTAAATCTGTAACACTAACACTTTATGGACTCCAAATGTCTGAAATAAACGATTTTTATTTTATTTTATTATTTATTTTTATTGGCAAAACTTACTCTTGGGCAATAAAAAAAAACATATTTTTTCTAAACTTTCAAGTTCCATTATCTGTTTACGATTTTGTTTATATTTTGCAATTAACACTTTATTGCAATAATTAGATGGTTGCTATATGGATGCGTTATGAATTTTAATTGACAAAAATCTGAATTGGAAAGCACAAATTGATAGCGTATGCACTAGACTGGACAGATTCGTTTATGCGTTACGGCGACTTAAGGCAGTCGCATCTCAGGAAGCAGCCCCGTGTGCATATCATGGATACGTATCATCTGTGTTACGCTACGGACTAATCATCTGGGGTAACTCAGTAGACATACAGAGAGCATTTGTAGCACAGAAAAAGTGTATTCGAGCTGTCTGTGGAAGTCATTACCTTGCCCATTGCCGACCAATATTCAAGGAGCTGAAAATTCTCCCCTTACCTTGCCTGTATATATATGAAGTAGCTAAGTTTGTGAAAAAACATCCGCACTTATTTCCCCTGCATAATGTTGTTCTGGACAAAACTAACGGGAGATACCCGTATAAGCTGTATGTACCCAGGCAATCAGTTACAGTTTTTAGTAAAAATATATATATTATGGCTATTAAATTATACAATAAAATACCGAATGACATAAAACTATTACCGAATATTACATTTGAAAAAAAACTGTTTAATTGGCTCCTTGACAAGTGTTTTTACACAATGAACGAATTTTTTTGACCACTAGATTTATATAAGTGCATTGACATAGTATATTGATTAGTTTATAGTTATAATTTAATGTTGATGTGTGCAGCATGCTTGAATAAATCTAATATTGTAATTTAATTCTAATGTAGTAATTTTTATCAGATAATGTAACATAACTAATATTTCCACGCCGATTCGCGGCAGGATATGCTGAGCATAATATACTTATACCATCAACTGTACTGTACCATATTCAAGGAAATAAACATATTCTATTCTATTCTATTCTATTCTAAAATGAGGAAACTACCCTATTGTATCATCACGTTGTGATGTGTTGTGTTGTTGTGTTTGTACGTAAGTTCTAGTATTACACCCGTTTGGCAAACCTTAAATAAAAAAATACCTCATTTCATAATAACATTAGAATTTTAACGGACATATTCGTCTTCGTTTATTTTTTTATGTCGGATATCAAAGGGAAACATTGTTCTTCAAACAAAACAATTTTAGCGTATCAAAATGGTTTCTTTTCAATTCGCATGAAGATTGACGCACGATTTTTCTAACGCTATATACGATAGAGTGAGGTGAGTAATTATACTAATGATGATTACTAGGAAGGTGTGCTACGCCGTAGCGCGTAGCAGAATTTTTCGCTTGCGGAATTTGTAGATGCATGAGTCATAATAATATATGAGTCAGTTTCAGATTTGTGACGACAATTAAGTATTCATTTCGCATAAAAAAATAACTTTTTCTTTTCAATTAATAAAGTTTATACATAAACACGTTATTGAATTGTGAAACAAATTCATTTTCATTTAATTTGCATGCTTAATTTTCGTCACAAAACTGACACTGAGCTACGCACGGTGACTGAGTACTCACATTTTTTAAAATGCTTAGGTACCTCCTAACGAATTGGTTGTTTGAAATCCATATCCATACTAATATTATAAATGCGAAAGTGGGTGTGTGTGTTTGTTTGTTTGTTTGTCCGTCTTTCACGGCAAAACGGAGCTACGAATTGACGTGATTTTTTATGTGGAGATAGTTGAAGGGATGGAGAGTGACATAGGCTACTTTTTGTCTCTTTCTAACCCCCCACTTCCCTAAAATGGGGGGTGAAAGTTTGTATGGAGCTACGAGTTCCACGCGGACGGAGTCGCGGGCAGAAGCTAGTAATGATATATTTAACGGAATAAACAGTCGGACGTCTTCGATTTATTAAATACATACTTAATTCAAAAAGCAAGTTATTGTTAGGGTAGGAACTAAGAAAGTATTACTAAGAAAGTCAGAGCACCAAACCTCTCGAACATGTTCGTATTACCATATTTTTTTAAAAAGATTTCATAATACAGTTTTAATGGAAAACGAGGTAGGGTACTAGCACAGATACTATTAAACTATTTTATTTCCCAATTGTATCGTTTGTCCGAATTTTCAATATTACGAAATTTTCAGGATTATCATAAAACAAACCTAACCTTATACACTATAAGTATTCAAAAATATTCAAAAACTGTGCGGCCTTTTATTTCGCTTATTGCTGAAATGAAAATTCGGACGAACGATACAGTTGGGAAATTAAATTTAGTGACTGCGACCTATTAAAATAATAACCGTACGAATAATTCGTAATATGTTTCCACATTAGCAAAAATACGTGCCCAACTGTAGCATAAAGTGATAAAAAAATGTAACAATAAATGGCACATCAGTTTCAGAGCATTTGTTGCCACCCTAGTCGTATCATCTAATAACACGCGGTACGCGAGCCCTATTCGTCGTGCACCTTACCACGGGCTCGCGACAGTCGCGACACAACAGGTGGGTTCATGTTAAATTGTTCATACTTATACTGGTTTGCTCAAGTTAAAAGGGAACATTAGTGGAATCGCAACTACGTTAATCAATACATTGCACCGATTTAAAATTATAAAACGAAAAATCGGCCAAGTGCGTGTCGGGATACGCGCAGTGTAGGGTTCCGTAGTTGCCTGTGTGTCTTAGTTATATCGCGCGCGCGAACTAAATGGTACGGTTGCGTCGGCCGAATTTGTACGAAAGTTAACCTTTGAATATTATATTTTAAGTTGGTCGACTATTAAGTACTCGGTAACTAAATATGCCTACTTAGCCGTGATAGTTTTCCTTTTAAGTTCATTATATGTACAGTCAGCATCAAAAGTAGCTACACAAACGAAAACGTCAAAAGTCTTTATTAAAAGGGAATAAGAAAATTTGACGTCTTCGATTGCGTCGTTACTTTTGATGCTGACTGTACTGCTGCTACGATTTTTTCACATCCCCAGTAGTAGCCATTTAGCCGGCAGGGGGGACACACATGACTCGAACAAAAATTAGGGCTCTAAAGCCCAATATCTCGCAAATGAATCACTGAGTTGAAAAATGGTTTCAAAATTCCCATAGTATTTTTCAACAAGCTATCCAACGATACCCCACATTATTGGTTTAACGAGAAAAAAAATTACATCCCCACTTTAGGTGTGGGAGGTACCCTAAAAAAAATATTTTTCAAGATTTTATTCTACTGTTACCCACAGTTTTCTAGTAGTAAGGGTTACAGAGCTAAGCAGCAGACGGACAGACGGACAGACGGACATGGCGGAACTGTAAGGTTCCGTTTTTGCCATTTTGGCTACGGACCCTAAAAAGGAATCCTAGATCTTGACACAAGACGAGACAATCAAACCAGCAGGTTAGATACAGTCATCGTTGTTACAGTATCAATCTGTTACCTTTGCATACACATCATTTTCTAATTCAGGCTCCCAGTGTTATCAATATCAATAAAAAATCATGAAGATGGACTTGTCGCCAATAAAACACGATAGGATACTAGCTGGGCTGTTAAAGACAAAATCATTCTGGTCCAGGTATTCGTTCTTGGTTGGTAGTTTCAATAATAATACCAACCTACAATCTAATTTAACAAAAAAATCCATATGGCTTTAATAAAACAAGACATTGGTAAATAAGTTTCTGTCAAACAAATCATTTTAGGTACAAGCTATTATTGCCGACTGTACTTTTCTGTATACCATCATCAACTACTCATTGAGACGATTCTAACGAACCCAAACTCAACGGGGTTACGTCGGTTAAGTACTGAATTCCCATGGCCACCTTCTGTCTCCATCATCAGATCAGGGGGCCTAGACAAGGTTACAATCGACAAGCGCTAACGCCAATAGAAACGAATAAAATGTAGGGGAATGACAGATGCCGACGAAACACTTTTCGTTAACATCTGTCATTCCCATACATTTTATTAGTTTCTATTGGCGTTAGCGCTTGTTGATTGTAACCTTGTCTACGGCCCCAGCTCGGTGGTACCATAATATTGAATTGTCATCCAAACTATACTTATACCCAAAATTTCAGCTCAATCGGTCATCGCGAAGTGGGTCAAATTTAACTTGCAAGATTTGTCCCATACATACTAATAGGGAAAGTTAATATAAAGCTTGTAAAATACAGACAAAGTAGGTTAAGTAGGTCCAAAGGCGAACTTATCCCTGTAAGGGATCCCTTCCAGTTACCTTTGAGTAATTGAGACGTGATAAGGAACTAAAAGATGCACGTGTACACAGACGTATTTATTTACCTCTATGCTACAGTAAATTAATCTTAATACAAATGCTAAAAGCTACACAAATAAAACAAAATATTATGCAAATACTATGTTCGGGCCGACCGTCTGCCCGCCCCCTTAAACTCCTCACGTGTGTACGGCTCTTGAGTCTGTGGTTTTGACAGTGACACTTCTTGTCAAGGCGGACGAAAATATATAACCTCGTTTTTGCAGACCCGAAAGGGACAGGTTTTTTGGGTAATTTGGAAACGCATTTTCCTTGTTTTGTGTAATATCGCTCGCTTTGAAGACACACGGGTGTCCGAGTGTTTTGTGTGGATATCCAGGTGATATCAGAACAGTTGGTGATTTGACGCCGCGGATTGTTGGCGAGACTGCCCCGGAACACCACGGCTGCTTCTTCAGCCCCGGAGACCCTCTTGATTGAACTTGACTTGACCTGACAGTTGACTGAACCTTAACAGATACTAACCGGAGTTGAAGCGAACATCGCGCCTCCCGGAATCAGGTGAGTTGAACAAGTTTTGTAGCCAATCCACTGGCTTATATGACCCGCGAAACGCGTGGCAGTTCACTCCACTCGTACTAGGCGAGGAGTTTGAACAATTTTTGGTACCAAGAGCGTGGTTACCCACAAAGAAAAAACGCGAATTTTGATAGTTTTTTCCTTTTGGGTAAAAAAGGGCATTTTGAGGTTAATAGTTGAAGGCAAATTTAAGCCACATATTTGATTGATTGTAATTTGGGAAGCCTTTCATAGCTTGTTGTTTGGTAATAAGGCATTTGTTTTATTCACTTTGCTATAAGCGGCCAAGGTTGCTAAGAATATAAGCTAAAATATAAGGCTAACATAAATATTAGTTGTAAGCTAGATTATTGTACAAGTGATGTAACTAGCCAATTATAGATTATAATTTGAGCTTCCACTGCGTTTTGAGAATCTATATTGGTTGTTATTGTAAGGCATTTCTGTAATTGAGTTGATATTTGGTTTTGATTCACTAGGGTGACCAAGAGATTGGAATTTCCACATTAATTAAATTAATTTTAATTTTCTCTGGTATTGTTGGAAATTAATTTAAAATGGGATCTACACCTAAGGCTAAGATCCAGTCTGCACTGCGTTGGTTTTCATCTGCAGCAGCTTTGGTTGACAGAAATGACCGGGAGGAGGCTTTGTTGGCCCGGTACGAGGAGGTGTCAGACCGTCTTAAGGCTGTGGAGTTCCAGGTTGAACTCTACCTAGCGGAGCCCGGCCGGACGACCCCGGAGGCCGAGCAGGTGGGGCGGGACTTTGAGCAATGTATGGATTTTGGGGACAGGATTGTCGAGAGGGCTTCTAAGATACTGCGGGTTCGGAATGGTGCGGCCCGGGACGTTCCGAAACACGCAGTTATCTATAACCCAGGGTTGGCAGCGCGCTTGCCAGCCATACAGATGCCGGTCTTCCGAGGAGACCTGGACGAGTGGACCAGCTTCATCGACCTCTTTGATAGCTTGGTGCATGCCCGGACGGACCTGCCAGCGGCGTTGAAGTTGGCGCAGCTGATGTCTGCTCTCGTCGGGGAGCCGCGCGACTTGATCGCGCATTTGTCGGTCACCGACGACAATTATGAAATCGCGCGCACGTTGCTGAGGGACCGATACCAGAACGTGCGGCGACTTGCGGATACTCTTATGACTAAGATCTGGAATATCCCTCGGATCGCTCAGGCTTCAGACATCCGGCTGAAAATGCTGAATCCTGTTTTGACAGCGACCAAAGGGTTAGAGAACCTTGGTTTGCCGGTGGACCAGTGGTCCTACATACTGTTGAATTTTTTGTTGAACCGGCTGCCGGCTGATGTACGGGCCAGGTTTGAGCACCGGTATGGTGGTGAAAGTGCTCAGCATCTGCCGACCTTCACCAATCTTATCGACCAATTGGAACTTGAGTGTCGACGGGCCGACACCTCGGATCTACCTCCACCCCCGAGGCCTCCTGGGGCCCAGCGGGCCCAGGGGAGAGTTGCACCTCAAAGGGGAGGGTGGGGCAAATCGGCCCCACAACCAGCGGGTCCTCACCAATATAATACCAGTGCATTGGACCCTGAAGTCTGCCTATGCTGCAAGAACCCTGGCCATCGGGTGCCAGCGTGTCCGAAGTTTCTTGCGCAGCGGGTTGTGGGACGCCGCAACATTGCTAAGCAGCGGCAATGGTGCTTTGTTTGCTTGGGCCCACATTTTGTGCGAGATTGTGCCCACCCGCAGGCGTGTAAGTCCTGTGGTGGGAAGCACCACCCCATTTTATGCATGAACCGCAGTGGGGATACACCTCCCCCCCCCCCTGCGCAGGGGTCATGCTCCCCTGTTCGGAGTCAGCAGCGGGCTGACCAGGGGCCCATGGCCGAGGAGGAGTGGGGACGTCGGGTAACACCCCCCTCCCCCCCCCCCTCCAAAACTACGCGACTACTTCGCACGCACCCGTGCCCCAACGGGGGGTCCTTACGGGCGGGTGCACGCAAACGCCTCCACCCCGGCAGGCGCCACGGAGGTCGCCGCCGCTTGTGGAGCGACCCCGCTTGGCGTCGGGACCTCCGGCGTACGGCCGGAGTAGGACATACCAGGGGGCGCAGGCGGCACGCATGGCGCGACGGCAGTACCAGCCGGAGTGGGACCCGCTCGAGCGGTACGAGCGGCCCGCCCATGCGGAACAGGATGCAACGCGTTATCCCTGCTAGGGATACGCCGCCCACGCACCAGCAACCGCCACGCCCTTGGAGACCGTGTTATTGCCCACGGCTTCGGTTTGTGTTTGGGGCCCTGGCGGAGGATCAGCCTGCGTGCGCTCTCTCCTTGACACGGGAGCGCAAGGCTGCATGGTATCCAGTAGGTTGGTGCGACAGTTGGGCTTGGTTGTGAAACCCCACCCGGAAAGTATACGTGGGGTAGGCAATGTGACAGTGTCAAACCTGGTAGGGCAGACCTTACTCACCTTTGGACCGGGTCCCACTTCACGCGCGAGGATTAATGCTCCCGCGTTAGTATTGGATGAAGTGGTGGGGAGACTCCCCCAGGTGAAGCTGCCTCCAGAGGTTCGGAGTTTGACAGCTGGATTAGTTCTGGCGGATGCTGGATTTGACAGACCTGGTCCGATTGACGTGTTGCTGGGTGCAGACGTTCTTGGGCGGGTGCTGTTGAGCGGCAACCGTACCTTACAGCCTGGCGGACTGGTTACACTGGAAACGGTGTTTGGCTATGCTGTAATGGGTTTGGTGTTAGCGGCTCCACCGCCTCCTACTGAGGAGGGCTGTCTGGTTGGAACTGCTCTTTCAGAAGCCATGCAACGGTTCTGGGAGATTGAGGAACCACCTACCGCGTCGCGTATGAGCCCCGAGCAGGAAGAGTGCGAACGGTTTTACCAAAATAATACTGGGCGCCTCTGCTCTGGTCGGTTCATAACACGACTTCCTCTGCTCATCCACCGACCTCCTCTTGGAGCGTCACGTGAGATGGCTGAGAAGCGGCTGGTTTCGATGGAACGCCGAATGAGAAGAGATGCGCTCTTCCGGCAGAAGTATGTGGACTTCATGAGGGAGTACGAGGGTTTGGGACACATGTCGGTGGCTCGGACGGACTGGAGTACAGTGGAGCACTGCTTCCTGCCGCACCACGCGGTCCTAAAATCCCCGGAGTCCAAGATTCGCGTGGTCTTTGATGGGTCCGCGTCCACCTCGACTGGGGTGTCATTGAACCAGTGTTTGCATGCAGGTCCTAAGCTGCACAAGGATATCACGGATATCCTCACAAATTTTAGGAAACATCAGGTGGTGTTCGTCGCCGACATCCGGATGATGTTTCGGCAGACAGTGATCCATCCTGATGATCGTCGGTATCAGCTGATCTTGTGGCGTGAGAGCCCTGATGAACCGATGTTGGTGTACGAGCTGAATACGAATACATACGGCTTGAAGAGCAGTCCGTACATTTCAATTCGAACTTTGTTAGAATTGGCGTCTCGAGAGAGACTGAGGTTCCCTCGAGCGTCCGCCATTTTGGAACGGGACTTATTTGTCGATGACGTGTGCACCGGGGCAAACAGTGTCGAAGAGGCTTTGGTTTTGCGGGATGAGCTGGTGGAACTCTTGCGGACGGGTGGATATGAATTGCGCAAATGGATGTCCAACTCACCGGCCGTGGTGGCCGGCCTCCCCGAGGATCACCAGCAGGATCCGCACCTGTTCGAAAATGTTGAGAGCCCGCACATGTTATCAGTCCTAGGCGTGCAATATCGACCAGTCCAAGATGTGTTCACCTATCGGGTGGAACTGGATTCCCCGAGGGTCTGGACGAAGCGGCTTGTGCTGTCCACGGTGGCCAGGACGTACGATCCGAATGGATGGATCGCGCCGGTCATCTTCACGGCGAAGGCATTTATGCAGCGCCTGTGGATGGTCCAACTGGGTTGGGATGATCCACTATCCGGAAATTTGTTGAGCGATTGGGAGGTTTTCTTCTCCACGCTCCCGGAGATAAATCAGGTCGAACTGCCGCGTAAGCTGTTGCCGGCAGGGAAATGCCGAGTAACCCTACACGGGTTTTGCGACGCCTCCGAGCGAGGGTATGCAGCTGCCGTTTACTTGCGGACGGTCAGCTCCGCCGGATCGGTCGATTTGCACTTGGTAATGGCGAAGAGCAAGGTGGCTCCCCTTCGCACGCGTTTGACAATCCCAAAAATGGAATTATCTGGAGCGGCTCTTCTTGTACGCCTACTGAACCACGTGGCCTCTACCTTGAAGGACACCGTGAACCTTGAGGAGAGTGTCTACGCATGGACTGATAGCCAAATAGTATTGTGTTGGCTGCAGTCGTCATTCCATACTTTGGAGGTCTTTGTGGCCAACCGGGTCTCGCAAATCCAGAATTCGGAGACTGCTTTGGTTTGGAGACACGTGCCAGGTGAACTGAACCCAGCGGACGTGGCGTCCAGGGGTTGCACGGCACGTGAGCTTGTTGCCCACTCACTGTGGTGGAGACCAGATTGGTTGTTGGAACCGGAGACACTCTGGCCTGCCAGTTGTGTGATTGGGACCCCATCCTCTGGCTTGGGTGTCCACCTTGTCGAGACCGCTCCAGTGTTAGACACTGCTTGGTTGCTAGAACGGTATAGCTCTCTCGACAAGCTTGTTGGAGTGACCGCCTGGGTCAAGCGATTTATACACAATTGTCGCCACCCTGACAACCGGTCACGCGTTAGAGTTCTCGCCACAGAAGAGCGGAATGCCGCCCTACATCATTGGATTAGGGTTGTGCAGGAAGAACACTTTGGGGACGTATTGAAGCCCCTGCGGCAGGGACGTCCTAAGCTACCGAAGGCGATAGCACGCCTCAACCCGTTCATTGACGAGTCGGGTACACTCCGGGTTGGAGGACGGCTCCGCAACGCTAGCTTGCCGTACTCGGTGCGCCACCCCATTTTGCTGCCTAAGAAGGGGCATCTGGTGGAATTGTTGGTGATTGACCGCCACATAAAGAACTCGCATGCCAGCTGCAATGCACTCTTGGGCATTTTGCAGCGAGACTTTTGGATATTGAACAGCCGACGGGTTATTCGGAGCATCGTGTTTCGGTGCTTGCCTTGCTTTCGGCTCAAGGCAGCCACGATGCAGCCCCAGATGGGGGACCTTCCTCCTGATCGGGTCAACGAGGCTAGGACCTTCTCTAGGGTGGGGACCGATTTTGCGGGACCTTTTTTAGTGAAAACGTCGCGACTTCGAAATGCGAAGGTTGTAAAAGCGTATTTGTGCGTTTTCGTATGCCTGTCGACCAAGGCTGCTCATCTTGAACTTGTTGGTGATCTTACGACGGAGGCTTTTATTGCGGCATTGGATAGATTTGTATCCCGTAGGGGACTCCCATCTCTGATCCGGTCAGATTGTGGAACCAATTACAAGGGTGCCGACCGTTATTTACAAGATGTTGTAAAATTTTTATTTGAAAATAAGATTGATATTGGAACAGACCTCTCCCGTCGGGGTATCACCTGGACGTTCGATCCGCCAGGCTGCCCCCACTGGGGTGGAATCTGGGAGGCTTGCGTGAAGCAAGCAAAAGCCCATATGTATCGGGTAGTCGGTCAAACTGTATTGACTTTTGAGGAACTCGCGACGTTGTTTTGTAGAATTGAGGCCGTCCTCAATTCCCGTCCGTTGTGTCCGCTCAGCTCCGACCCAAATGACCTGGAAGCGCTCTCTCCAGGCCATTTCTTGATTGGTCAGCCACTTGCAGCGTTGCCGGAGCACCCCCTCCGGGACGTACCCTCCGGTCGTTTGTCGCGCTACCAGATGCTGCAACAAATGGCTCAGAACTTTTGGACCAGATGGTCATTAGAGTATTTGCATGTTTTGCAGCAGCGCCTCAAGTGGACTGACAAAACCAGTCCCCCCAGAGTTGGAGACCTTGTGCTAGTTAAGGATGCTAACCTTCCGCCACTGCGATGGCGCCGGGGGCGCATCGTTAATTTGTTTCCCGGTAAGGACGGGACCCCTCGGTTTGCCGAGGTCATGGTTGGGGACTCGGTTCTGAAGCGAGCGGTAGCAACCCTATCGCGACTTCCCCTAGTATAGCGGACCGGCTTAGAGGCCGTTCCGAGGCGGGTGATTGTTCGGGCCGACCGTCTGCCCGCCCCCTTAAACTCCTCACGTGTGTACGCCTCTTGAGTCTGTGGTTTTGACAGTGACACTTCTTGTCAAGGCGGACGAAAATATATAACCTCGTTTTTGCAGACCCGAAAGGGACAGGTTTTTTGGGTAATTTGGAAACGCATTTTCCTTGTTTTGTGTAATATCGCTCGCTTTGAAGACAAACGGGCGTCCGAGTGTTTTGTGTGGATATCCAGCTGATATCAGAACAGTTGGTGATTTGACGCCGCGGATTGTTGGCGAGACTGCCCCGGAACACCACGGCTGCTTCTTCAGCCCCGGAGACCCTCTTGATTGAACTTGACTTGACCTGACAGTTGACTGAACCTTGACAGATACTAACCGGAGTTGAAGCGAACATCGCGCCTCCCGGAATCAGGTGAGTTGAACAAGTTTTGTAGCCAATCCACTGGCTTATATGACCCGCGAAACGCGTGGCAGTTCACTCCACTCGCACTAGGCGAGGAGTTTGAACATACTATAAATAAATACATATATCTACAAAATATACATACAGTATCCAATTAAAACACGAGTCATTGAAGAGAGCCACAACTTTTTCAGCTTTTCCTTGAGTGTTGCCACAGACTGGGACTGTCTAAAAGACAACGGAAAACCGTTCCACAACTTCACAGCACGCACCGTGAATGACTTTGGAAATGTGCGCGTCTTATTAGATTGTATTGCAAGGTTGAGGTTAGCGCTCGACCTCAAACGGTGAGTGCTGCCGTTAGCCATATAAGTGAAATTGTCAGATAAATACGGAGGGGAAGCAGGATTGAAGAAAACGTTAAATAGTAAGGACAGGATGTGCACATCTCTGCGCCGACGGATCGGTAACCAACCGAGTTGAGACCGAAATTCGGAGATGTAGAAGTATACAGATATTTGTAATCGCTCAAGCTTTCCAAGCAGTTCCACATTGAGTTCTAAGAATGCAATGTCACCATAGTCCAAAAATGGAAGCAAAAGAGATTGGGCAAGGTCACCGTAGTATGAAATGGAAGAAACTTTTGCAAACGCCATAGGAGTGCAGGGAGGCAAACATCCTTCGGCTTGCCTCAGCACTATGGGGAAGCCAAGAAAGCGTCTGGTATGGACCAGACGCTCTCTTGGCTTTCCCTTCCAGGAATCTGATTCCCAGATTCCTAACGGGAGAGGTGAAGGGGATGACAGTCCCACCACAAATTACAACCGGAATGACCAATTCCGAGAGTTTATTTATATTATAAGGTATAGTAAGGACTAACAATGATAATTGCTTGCGATTAAACCAGCAATGTACAAATTGCAGAACATTCCCAAAAAGCGGAAACGTTCTCGAGAATGTTCTCAGAACATTCCTGCAACATGGAAATTATTGTTTAAACAAGAGAATCTACTTGAAATAAAGTTTAAATAGGCATAACTTAAAACTAAATGTTATTATGCATGTGTTATTGTCTATTACAGTTAGCTATTTTGTTGATAAGTGATAAGTTACCAATAAGTTGCTTAAATTCTCACTGTATTTCAGAGAACATTTCGACTTTCGGACTTCACACTTTACACTAGCCCTGACTTTTTAAACTAAGTTACCGAACTATTTCTTGAAGCGTGTCTTAGGACTCTTTGATCGTGTCGTGTCACTCGTGTCAAATAAATAAATAAATTCTCGTTCTCGAGAACATTCTCAGAAGTTACCGAGAAATTCTCATGTGGAAAGTTTCGCAACTTTGGAAACTTCTCGTGAGTGCATTGCTAGATTAAACTCGCCATTTGTACATTTCTGTATTTTGTACAAGGTTTAGATAAAATAATAAAAGCCTTTAGTTACAACCGTTGTACAAAAACCTTCACAGCATATTCGGCTGTTAAAGTTAATACCATCACAGAGATATTTAAACATTTCACCCAAATGTCAACTGTTAAATACGGGTTCAGTCAAACTGAATATTTAGTGTTTAGGTCAAGCCTCAGATAATTGGCGTCAGTTCTTAATCCCGCGAATCCCAACTGAATTTGGATAACAGAGAACGAAATAGATTGTAAATAACATAGGTAGCTGTATTGTAAAATGAGATTAATTATGCTCTTTTCTGCAAATTGTAAATATTGTAATACATCTAATGGCTTATCATACTTTCTAACTTTTTACCCTACTGCCTCTAAAGGAGGGTTATATTTTCGAACGTATGTATGTGGACAAGAATAATTCCATTTCACGGGCTTCTAAACGGTTTGCCATATTTTGACTTTATACTTGCTTAACGAAACAAATTATTTATTAAGTATTTTGTTTTCGTGTTATTTTTAACGAGGAAGTTACCCCGATCATATTTTAAACTATATGACACAGAGAAAGAATATAATGGAAAAATAAACCATCTTCGTCTGTAGCCCCCGACAGGACTCGAACCTGCGATCCCTCTATTGCCGGTAGAGTGCTTTAACCACTAAGCTACGACGACAGTGACTGAACATCGCGTATTTTTCCACCATATTCCTGCTACGAATAGCGACCTCTCTTACTCTTGAGGGGGCTACAGACGAAGATGGTTTATTTTTCCATTATATTCTTTCTCTCTGTCATATAGTTTTACAGTCGACTTTCTTGAAAAACAGTTGACTTTCTTGAAAAACAGTTGGATTTCTTGAAAAACAGTTGACTTTCTTGAAAAACAGTTGACTTTCATGAAAAACTGTTGGCTTTCTTGAAACACAGTCGGCTTTCTTGAAAAACAGCTGGCTTTCTAGAAAAATCTCTTATGTCACAGGTGACATGGAATTCTCTCTGTAAACTGTTTCATGCACTCTTCAACTGGGGACTATCCGTTTCAAGATAAAAGCGATTTAAGATTTTCGTTATACTTATCCACTGGTAGTGGTAAATGCGATTATGTGACACGTGCGATGACCACGAGATTACGGTTGCAAAGCGCATGTTTGGCACCGCGTGCAGCACTTTACACGATGAGGCAGCTTGTATTTACACACCTAACTAATGCATAAGATCATGCACAATTTCAACATATTCAAATGCCCACGTTATTTACCTTATTGCGTTTTCGTTATTTTTTCATATACTAAGGGCCTGTTTCACAATCGCAGGATAAAGTTATCTGCCAGTTAAAATTATTGCTATCCTTTTCTCGCGTCATATAAAAGAAAAGTGACCGCCAACATTTATCTGTCGGATATGTTTTAACTGGAGATTGTGAAACAAGCCCTTAGCGTGGTTTTGAAATATTTGAAACCTAAATTGTTTCTTTCAAATACAGACCTGAGCTCTTAGACGAGCTTGCAGTCTGAGGTTTACGTCTACCTGATAATACGCGCCTTGATCGTGAGGTGACGGGCGTATTATATGATAGATGCAATTTTATCACTCGTCGCTATGGATCAGACAGACTTGACAGATCAGAACGTGACGAGCGTCTTATCCACATTAGATCGTTTAATCTACGAAGACGGGCCCCGTTCCTCATTGTTAACTTATTTGTCTTATGTCCATCGCATACAGAGAGCGGTCGATTTCGTGGACTGAACACTCTACATTCTATAACGAATGTCTGTCTCACTATCTAGCAGACCAGAAGACTTAGTCTACACGAGTTGACATGATATGCATGTTTTACACGGTGTGCCGGAGGCGTGTCGTGGGGTCGGTGTCTCGGGCCGCTGCACATTCGCCTATTAATAGGAAGCGGCGCCATAATCATATTGACCCCGGCCGGCCGTGTGCCCAAAACATACACCTATATAACTTTCATTGCGGAAACGAAGCACTCATGGCATTTGTGTCTCCGAATGTACCTCTGCCCAATTTTTTTGCAAGAATCAAAAGCTTATGCCTTCCAAATCTGCTGTCTCGATTTGTAATCATTCAAAGCTCACCCATCCAAAAACTTACCTTGGAAAATATTGCTTAAACTCGCTTACCATCACCGGAACGCAGACGCCGCAAAAGAACGCGTACATTAAAGAAACGTAAAAAAATATGCTTCAGTTACAAAATATGAATTCATTTCCAGTCTTTAATTCATTTATCTAGAAAGTTCAAGCTTTTAAGGAAAACGGAAGAAGAGCTTCCTTGCGATGAAGCGAAAAAATGTTATGATAAAACACACAAAAAAAAACAAGACGTCAATTTTCTTTCCTAATGGTAATGGTTCAAAGTGAAAATAAAAATAAAAAAAGCGTAGCCGTATCAAAACGTATTCGAAAACATAAAAAAATCGGCTAAGTGCGTGTCGGGCCAAGCGCAGTGTAGGGTTCCGTTCCGTAGTTGCCTGTCTTTCTTAGTGGTTGCGTCGGCCGAATTTTTACCAAAGTAGGCCTTTCTAAGTACAGTTATGCCTACTTAGCCGTGATAGTTTTCCTTTTAAATTCATTATATGTACTACTGCCACGATTTTTTTCACATTCCCAGTAGCAGCCATTTAGCCGGCAGGGGGGAGGGGAACACATGACTCGAACAAAAATATGGGCTTAAAGCCCAATATCTCGCAAACGAATCACTAATTTGAAAAATCATTTATCCCACACTATGGGTTTAATGACAAAAAAAAAATACATCCCCACATTAGGTGTAGGGGAGGTAGCCCAAAATTTTTTTTTACAAGATTTAGTCTTCTGTTTGGTCGGCGTGATTGATTTATATACCCTTGCCGAATTACAGTTTTCTAGTAGTACTTACTGAGCTAAGCCGAAGACGGACGGACGGACGGACGGCCAGACGGACACGGCGAAACTATGAGGGTTCCTTGTTGACTACGGAACCCTAAAAAGACCCGTCTGTTTACGTAAAATCTCTACGTAACGTTTTTATAGCTTTTCATATCAAGGGACGAAATGATGGATGAGTGAAAAGTGTTGCGTATTATCACAGTATGAGATCTTGAACATAACCCCTACTCTGGCATGAATTACCGTGCCGGCTGGCATGACGTACGCACGCCTACATGTCGCCCATTCATGGCTATACGAGTACGGCAAATGTCAGGCACATGACTAAATTTGTGCAATTTTCCCTTTTAGCAATATGTTATCTTTGCAATTAATTTAATTCAGGGTTTGTTGATTCAAACTGTCTGAGGCAAAAAAAAGTCAATAATTATGATGTTAAATGAACGACGGCGTTTTATTATCGCTTACCAGCGGACAACCGGTTCCTCATGGTTCAAACGTGAACTCTGTATGAATTGGTGTATATAACACCAATACAGATCGAATGCGGATAGCGAGTGTTGTTAAAAAAAAACAAAGTTAATTAACGTATTCGACACTTGAGACGGTAAGTTCTATGTCTTCCTATTATAGTTTATCTCATAGAAAACATTCCATGTAAAAAAAAGGCCAAGTGTCGAAACTCTTCCACCGTAAAACGACGAAACTACGAAATATCTCACAACTTTTTACGGTGGAAGATTTTTTATGAATCTCACTTCTCTTTTAGGTTATTGCGTTATTTGCGTTATCAATACCTACATACAAATTATAATTTTTTTAATCAACTAATTAATCGATTAAACAATCAATCAAGATTAAATTAATGGTCGCGGAGTTCGATTGACGATTGATCAATCGTCATTTTAATCGACTAAATTTCACGATTAAATCTAGATAAAAAATTGGAACACAGCACGTTACAAAAATTCAATATGTCTTATCATGTATTATACACTTAAACATCGTTCTAGTAGGTATGCTGTGTGATATAAACTTGTTCCAGTAACACAAAATCATTTTTATAGTGCAGTACTCTAAGGGTCTCCTAGATAAGGGTTTACGGCTTAGATGAAAGCCCACAGGCAGAAAATTAGAGAAAGATTGAAAGAGCGAGAACGCTTATTCATATTCAATCCTGATATCAATCGAGAGAAAAATAATGTAATTAATCAATCGAGAGAAAATTAATCTAATTAATCAATCGATTAAAGATGTAGTCGCTCTATTTAATTGACGATTAATTTAATCGTGGCTAAATTAGTCGAAACTCTTACGACTAAGATTGATCAATCGTCATTTTTAATCGTTAGTCGCGGTTAAGTAGGTTAATCTTAATCGTTAATCGTTAGTCGATTACATTTTTCCCATCACTGACGTGCCGCCAGATAAAAAAAAAGCGGCCAAGTGCGTGTCGGACCACGCACAACGAAGGGTTCCGTGCCTATTAAAAAGGTCGTATCGTTACTGAAATCTTATGGCACTTACGTCCTTTTCTTTAAGGAAGGCAGGTTTTTAGAAATATCTCAAAAACCTTGGAACCGATATTGTTCAAAACAATTTTCGCTGAAAGAATTTAATAAGCCATATGTCCACGGTTTTTTTCCTATTTTTAGAATACACGGTTTAACAATTAGAGGGGGGGGGGGGGGGGACAGAACCTTAGTGACTTTCGGGGCGATTATCTCCGAATCTATTCACTCATTATGTATATAACAAAATACACCCATCCTCAAAAATTTCATCAAATACACCTTATAGTTTTCGAGTAAAATGCCTGTGACATACGGACGGACAGACAGACAGACCGACATGACGAATCCATAAGGGTTCCGTTTTTTGCCATTTAGCTAAGGAACCCTAAAAAATATGCTTTACCTTTGTTACCAGACATAACAATATGTATCATAATTATTTGGAACGGTCTTAACATTACTCATATTAGGTGGCAAACGTAGCGTTCACTAATCCCAATTTCACTAGATTGAATTATTCCACCTTGTGCAGCCGCATACAGACTACATGGTACGTTACACTAGTTGCACGGCCCCTTATAATTACCTAATTATTGACAGGTTGAGAAGCACTGACCTTATTGGAAATCATTGGACTACTTGGATTATTATGTACTATCGGCTGCAATAATGCATGGACACCTTACGGCCTAGTTTCGCTTGAATGGTTTGACGTCTTCAACTCACATAGTTGCACGTTGTGTGCAATAAATAAACTAGATGGCGTTCTTGGCGATGGTATTTGAACATCGCGGAACATAAGCCAATTTACTATAAATTTACACCTATTATCACCAGAAGTATTCTCCTAATAGTGTAATTATACTAATTATTAGCAAATACCAATTTACAATAGCTTTATTTAAGTGTGATACAACTGATATGTGAATGCTATATTTCCACTAGTAATTAAAATGATGCGACAGCCCAGTGGATTGAGACATGTGCTATAAACTCGGCAGCCAAGATCGATCGAAGATCGATTCCCTGTTGATGGTAGAATAAGTTATGTTTTTGCTTTTTTATAGTTTTGTATTTCTAGATAGAAGTTTTTTAGATATAAATAAAAATCGTTTAATGAAATAAAATATTAATAACTTAAATAATGAAGACAGCTTTTTTTGTTTTTATTGTGTTTATTTCGTTAACTACAGTACTGCTAACGCAGTTTTTTAATAGAACTTAGTAATAGTTACTTAGCAACTTTTCTAACATTTAATTAAGGTGATAGCTTAAGTTTCATTTCCGAAAATTGGAAAAAGATTGAAGCTATACCCCCAATAAATATAACATTAACAATTATTAACTTAAGGCCGGGTTATCTAACATTCAAATCAATCGAACGGATTTAGATGTTAATTGACATACTTATACATATATATATCTATACCTATGTGAGCGTTCAAATAATGAAAACTGTTATTGATTTTTTAATAATGATAATAATATTATTCGGACTTTCACGGTTACTTACACTAGTTAGAACTTATGATTATATAGTTAATAATAAGTAATAATAACTCACAATCACATTTCGAATAGTAAAGCGATAAAAAAAATGCAAACATCATACCTACTAAGCAATGTTTTTGTTTTTAATTTGTCTAGCATAACCCGGCCTTTTCCTAAAACATAATGTATAAATCTAAATGTAAACTGCACTGCACTGTTTGGTCGGCTTCTTCACCTTCTCCATGTTAGGAACTACGCGAACATTATCATACGTATTATTACGATATCATAAACTTAAACGGCCGTGTTCACTGGATTTAAAACACTTCACCATCATTTAAATTCTATAGGGTAAATTACAACCGTGCCGTTTTCTGTGCATCTGTTAGCAACGGCGAACTGTGTCTTCAACTCTTCACTTGCGTGGAAGTGGCTTATCGGTTATAAGCAACTTTCTTCGTAGGTCATCACCATTCACCATAGCTGCACGCTGAATAATGGTATGATTGAGACCTGATCTACTAGATCCTTCCTTTTGTGCCCATAAAACAACCGTTTTTTCGCTGTAACAACAGTATTACATAATAACAACAATGTAAGATACGAGTAGGTAATTAGATTAAGTATCATTAATATTACAAAACATGTAAAAACTACTTACGTTTATACATTATATTAAATAGCAATTAACTGTGATCTTTTAAAGATCAATCGATAACTCATTGCTATATTAGTAAAGAAAGGAATCAATTGGTAAACGGCTAACGAATGAATACGAAGTGAGTGTAATAAAAAAGATTACGGTAGTTATATGTCATCTATCTACCTTCTTCAATTATTATACTAAACGTAGTCGTAATGGATATCTGTAGGTATAAAAAAACAAACTGATGATTAATTTCAATCTACCATCCAAATGGCAAATGGCCCAGTGGCAAATAGACTGCAGTTTAAAGTCGACCTGAGAATTCGGGTTCAAACCCGCGGCCGCGTCCAGCCAAATTATGTTTTTGTAATTTATTCGATGTTTGGAGTTCGCTCTTAGTGCAAAACACTAACAAGAAGAAGAAAATTTAATAATACCTCCACGAAGGTGTGTTGTTAAAAACAAAAAATCGGGAATGCGTTAAAGTTGACTCGATAAATATACAAAAATAGTAGGTGGTGGTTATCCAAGTAAATAGAAATTTCGAAGACGCGGACGAAAACAATTTTTATTTCATTAAAAATCAGCTAACAACGCCATCTAGTGAAATCTCGCTTAACTTTTGAGGCTTACATTTACATCTATAATAATACTACACGTTGTGCTCATAGATGGCGTAGGATTCGGCGGACAAGCGAAACTGTTTCTGAATTGACCATGGACTTTTGCTGTCTAGTGTACATACTATACTCGTATGATTATGATGTTTGGTCATCATATATTTAAATTATATAATAATAAAATGGGGTTTCAGACGCAATGCCATAAGTTGCATCCCCCTTATCACACATCAGCGCGCCAATGTCAATTTTTTCATGCACCGGACGCGCTGCGAAGCGAATTTGGTCCCATGTGGACAAAAGCAAATTACATTCCCCGTTGCGTTTTGATGTTTGTTCACTAGCAGGCCAGACAATTAATTGAATTGTACAATTTTTTTATGATGCTTATTAATTTTAATAGCAACCACCAAGATTTTATTTTATGCGTGTTCCAGTTTAATTTACGTCAGGTGGCGGGCGTGTCAAGTGACTCAAGTGTCAGTGTCAAACTTAGTCGCCTGCCAGCGGCGCTGAAGACGAAAAAGGAATTTCAAGATAAGTAGCAAAAATAGCGTGGTAAATCTACAAATATATTCGCGTTGTATAAATTGTAAATGAGGGTAGTCATTGACGGTGACTCGGTTACGACCCTGCTGCGAGAGAAAGGCATAACCCACTTACGATTTGGCTTGATTCCGGCACCTTTGAATGACGTAATTGTAAAAAATTCTTAAGAAAGTTAGGTCGTTACGGGATTTAGCAATCGAATTTTACTTGTAAGAGTATGAAGGTCGGATTAATGTAATTTTTATTTATTTATTACAAAATATGTTTTATGTTTTGTTTACATTCGGATAGTTACTATTAGCCTAGTGAAAAAAGAAAAATCGTGAGGAAACCTGAGAAAAGAAGTTTAAAGATGTATGTGAAATCCAAAATTAAAGGGATTTTTTTTTCAAGTATGTATCCTCTCCGTTTCCTAAGTTTATGCTCATCAGAAATCGATCTCTGAATCTTTTCAAGCACTTTCCCAACAATCGAACTAATACCATCTCCTAACTTGTCCACTTATCCGATTTAACTGTATTATTTTACACCTCATATTACTCCTGTCAAAACTGTTCCATACACACCCCATTGCAAACATATCAATGACGAACCTACAAACCATTAAATCCAACTTTAGTGTAAACAAACATCCCTATACTCAATACCTATAAAACTTTTCAAACAAACACTGTCAGTTTTCTTCAAATTTACGCCACTCTTTATTAATTAATCATATCGATTTGTTTACTCCCGAAAAACTTACTACGATTTCTCTTCTCAAGTATTTCCTCAATAATCATGATCACGTTAATGTCAAATCAAGTTCAATTCTTTAACTAAAATAATTCACCTAAAATGAAGTCGTTAATCAGAGGCTCTAGTATAAGTCTTACCGAAACAAAACTTTACGATCGCGTTTGCGTTTTACCCTCAATTTGTATGGGATTTGACAGCTAAACGCGAACGCGGTCGTAACGTTTTGTTTCGGTAAAACTTATACTAGAGCCTCTGTTACCATCCTATTCTAGACAGTGGGCCCCTCCTAAAATAAGTAAGTAATATCACTAGCTTTATCATATCTATAACATATTTCACTATATTCATTATTATATTTCAATAAATTATATAAACTTATGATATGAAGAAACTTAAGAAAAACTAAAATTATTTAGAAAAAATATGAGTGCTATGTCGTACTTTAACCATATGAGCAGGGCTCGGATTTTACATCGCACGGTAAGACGAAAGAAAACTATGGAGTCGATATCAACATTACAACTTTACTCATATTCATACTCACTCATTTTCCTAGTCCTGTAATTATTATATATTTATCATGCTGTCAAAATGTCAACTTAGTTGCATACCTAGTTATCCAGACCATATTGTTGCGATAGACTTAACGGTGGGTACCTACTGGCCGCTTTATTTAATTGCCTCATGTTTCAATCATTGACGGCTTTATACGTGTCATTTATTTCAGTTTGCAATTAGTGCATATATTAATTAACTTAATTATTACGTAAACATTTTATTATTTAGCTTATAATGTAATAAACATGGTGTGGCGGTTAACATTTGTATTTACAATATAATAAACTTTGGTATTAATTAAATGAATGAGTATGAGTATGAATATGAGTAAAGTTTTAATATTGATATCGACTCCATAGTTTTCTTTCGTCTTATCGTGCGATGAAAAATCCGAGCCCTGCATATGAGAGTATTGTTATCAAATCAAAATGTATACGTGTATGTTCTATTAACCATTATTAAATATTTCTCTCTTTGTTTTAAGCACACTACTTATTATCATTATCACATAATATTATTTTAAACTCGTTTTGTGCTCTACTTATTCTAAAGAGTTACAACATTTACAACGTAAAAAAAAAAGAAATATACTTCATACCTTATACGCAGAGAATAATCTAAAATAATTAACACAAAAATATTACCCAAAAATACGAGATCACCATCACCAGTACACTGACATTTTTATTTCACACAGACGTTGAGCCGACAAAGTTTTCACCCAAAATCACTTGGTCGCATACGCCGGAACTGAGCACAGACCCTGATGACTGCTATCCTTGACTCCAACATCACTCGGGGCACAAAACAGCGAAAAATTTTTTTTTAGCGCGTTCGTTGTTCTTATTATCTAAGACATAAGACATTTATTCAGCAGAATAGTTTACACGTAGTATATTACAAGTACCAGTCCCTGCACTAGGCTTTGCCTGTATCGCAGGAGACCGCATATTATTACCTATTTGTTTTATTTATGTTTTTGTAAAAACAAATGTCCTTGTAGATGTAGTTAGTCTATAATATCTAGAGCCGGCAGGCATGTGTCGGTTTTTTTTTAATTGTTCATTAACATAAATTTTCACTGGCACGTATTGTTTAAGTCATTTTTTATATGTTCACTGTATTTTTTTTTCCACTTCAAAATTCACTTCTAGGTTTTTTCTTGTAAAACTGGCTGGCGCAGCGCGCCGCCAGCACGGCACAAGGCCGCACTGGCAAGGTCGCCATGTAAGGATGGGACCAGGACAGTAGTAATACACAGGACTGCTTCTTAAAGCCTGAACAAAGACTGCACTTTTATTCATTAAAACCTAGTATATATAGAACTTAGGAATTTAGGTTACACGTGTTTAGGTGGGGAGGCTTAAACTCGGAAGGTGGCCATTGTCTTGACCTTCAATTCCATTCCTTAATTAGAGGAGAGTCGTCTTACATTACTCTCGATATATGGACTACATTCCTAACCTTATCTATTATAATAATATATGTTACCTATTATTATTGTAATAGATATAAGGAGAGGATTCCACATGGTATTGATTAACTAATATTTCAAGTGTTTGTCTAAGCATATGAATAACAGTTTCGCGAGCGTATATGACCCCACATAAAGGTTATATTACCTAAAATACATTACATTTACAAATAACTTTAACCCGTAAAAGCCATTAATGGAGACCCCATAAAATCATGGAACGCATTCATAACTATGTAGGTACATGTTACGCTTAGCCAATAACAGAATAATTTAACATATCTTCATTCCATAGCTCTCTTAACTTACGCTCCACCGTGTATGAAGAACACGGAGCAAGCAATGAAAAACACAGATTACAAAATTTCTATTGTATGAAATATAAGTTATTATACTCTTATTGAGTGTAGATTTGGACATAAAATCTCAAGGAATACGTCAACAAGTCTTAGCAGGAGGTATTGTTCGTTGGTAGTCGTTAATTCTTGTTAATTCCTCTATCGTAGGGGTCTGTCTGTATGCCCCGAGGTTTTCATCGATTTGACAAGTTTTGAATCGTATCTCCTACTTTTGCACTACAGATAGAATTATAAATCAAACGGCTATCGGTTTTTAATTTTTTTATCTCCATTTTGGTCCACCGGATTTTGAAACAAATGAATACTTAATTTTGCATGTTTTTTTTAACAATTGTCTAAAAAACACTTATTTCGTATCTCTATTGACGTGGAAGATCTAACATATACGAAATCTACATATTTGGGTTCGTCTGTGACGTCTCTAAAAACTGGTCCAGCGTTTTCATTTTAAATCAATTAACACAAAAGTTATGGCCAGAAAACCGTTCTTTTGGCCTAAAATTGTTCAACTTTGATGCCAAATATATCGAAAACAATGAACTTTGAACTAAATGTGGGATACTATATTGCTTAAAGCCGTTGTTGTTAATATAAGAAGCTACAAAAAACATTAGAAAACTAAGGGATTCAGGTCGAAGGTCATTGGCGTATGGGAGCCCCTTAAGCACACCTACACAGATTAATCTCTTTTCAATAACCTACTTACGAATTCAAATACTGAATGGTCTGTTTATTCTGAAGAGATTACAAGTAAAAGAGCGAGGCCTGGTAGGTACTTTATGAGGGTAAATAAACATAATTTAAATGTCCTTGGCCGTAATTGTATAAAGGGTTTAAATTAAAACAGTGTAAGTAAGTTAGGTACCTACATTGTTGTCGTTACGTTTTTAATATGAGGTTAATTTGGTACCGAAATGTAATTGTACCTTACCTACTTGTTTTAAAAGAAGAAGGTATACTATAAACTTCGTTGGAACAATGACACACTTCAACATCTTTAGAGGAGGGAACTTTTACGGACTATATTGACTTATGTATAAAGGAAATAATGGTTTAAATAATTTTAATGAAGATTTTAATGTAAAAGGAACTTCCTAATAAGTATTTTAAATAACTTCATGTTCGTCTGATTCTATCAAACAAGACTGACAAGAACAATAAACAACTATTTTATTTGAATACCACGACAGTGGCGAACAACCATATGGCTTACCTGATGGTAAGCAGCCACAGTAGCCTATGGACGCTTGTGACTGCAGAGGACTCTTTCAACACAGCGCATCCTCGGTAGCTCTGGTGACCTTAATCACCATCAGGAATACAACACGACATACCTACAGGCTAAGTAGTGCTGTATTGTAGTAAAACGATCGCGATTTTCTGTAAGGTGAAATAATTCCTTTAGACCTACTTTCCAGAAGACTTTCCGCTTGCCCTACGTCTCCTCCTTGTCGAGCAATCGTCGTATGTTTTTCGTGTTCAGATGGCCGTATAAATAATAATTAATAATAAATATATATTAGGGGACAATCTTACACAAATCGACCCAGTCCCATAGTAAGCTCAGTAAGGCTTGTGTTAAGGGTACTAGACGACGATATATATAATGGATATAAATACTACTTAGAAAACTTCCAAGACTCAGAAACAAATATTCATGCTCATCACATAAATATTTGCCCTTACCGGGATTCGAACCCAGGGCCTTCAGCTTCGTAGGCAGCGTCACTACCCACTAGGCTAACCGGTCGTCAAACGTAAAACGTCGTATGTTTTTTCGTGTTCACATGGTCGTATGTTTTTCGTGTTCACATGGTCGTATGTTTTTCGTGTTCAGATGGCCGTATGTTTTTTATGTTCACATGGTCGTATGTTTTTCGTGTTCACATGGTCGTATGTTTTTCGTGTTCACATGGTCGTATGTTTTTCGTGTTCACATGGTCGTATGTTTTTCGTGTTCCAATGGTCGTACGTTCTTCGTGTTCAGATGATCGTATGTTTTTCGTGTCAGATGTTAAATAGAAGAGGTAGGGTACTGCGGAATTTCAACGTAGTGACCAACTGATTTAATTATAAAAAATGACTACCGAGTAACAATCATATGCCCGGACACTGTTGAAACGCTATTAAAATTATATTCCTCACGTGTAACCCTTAATACACACTTTTATACAATAAAAATTAATTTTTTATATTTAGGTACGTAAATATAAATAATAAGTGATTATGGTGAAGATGTGTCATTACGATATCAATTATTAGCTCAGATCTTTAAATCATGTTAATTAAGGTAGGTACGATACATACCTATGTATAGATTAGGTAAATATGTAACTGTCTGTGTATAAAAACACATTGGTAAAGAGAGTTGAAATATTTTTAAATCACACCTTTATTTATACTGTATTTCTACAAACTTATTCATCCGTTAAGAACGATAAGCAAAGAATTGCAGCTCGAAATCGCACTTTGGCGCTAGGGAGCGAAGGAGATTTCAATAAATTTGCAATAGTGGAAAGGAAATGTTTTTAAGAAGGTATTTCTAGGTAGTACCGCGGTGTGGTAAAGGTTGTTTACGCATATATTAGCGGAGATGCAGACATTTTTGTTAAGGAGGAATACATTTGTATGAAGATGTTGGGTTGTGTTAGTGCGATTGGCAGGTCATTAATATCTGCCATAACAAAGAGCGCATAAATATCTGACAGGACCCTAGGGCCAAAAGGATGTATCAGATATTTTTCCCGCTTTGTTATGACATATTAATGCCGGTGACTGTACTAAGTTGCAACGCTCCTGAGGGTGCGTTGATGACAGTGAAGAATTTGATTTTCAGATCTCGTGGCTCCCCAAGCTGTCATCACAGCGAATTTTTATCTATTTTTAAAGGTTTGCGCAAGTGACATCATAAAATTGATCGTCGTTCGTAATAGCTTGAGTCAAAAATCGTTTGTTTGTGCAGATGTCTGGATGTCCATATATCCGGATGTCCCGGTTTCCCGCTGTTCTCCTTTACAGGTCGCATTTTTCAACCGGTTCTCGGGAAATTTTGTGAGCCGGTTTGTTAATTTAATATATACTAATCCCGGTAAGGGCAAATATTTGTGTGATGAGCATGAATATTTGTTTCTTAGTCATGGAAGTTTTCCATGTATTTAAGTATTTATATCTATTATATTATATCGTCGTCTAGTACCCATAACACAAGCCTTAATGAGCTTACTATGGGACTAGGTCGATTTCTGTAAGATTGTCCCCTAATATTTATTATTATTTATTATACTATTTTACTGTCGAGCCACTCTTTCGAACTACAATAGTAGATTACTGCAGAGGCCGTGAAGTAAGGGATTGCTGGACGAGATTGGGGTAGACGGCCGAGTCGTAGACGAGGCCGAATACAACGAGTCCAGCAATCCCTGTTCCGGCCGAGGATTGTATAGTACTTTTCTCAAACGATGTGAGGAAATATTAAAATTAAAATAAATACTAGGTAATCAATTAAATAATAGGTAATTTGCGCCTTTTTTATTTTTTAAACATGCCATTTGAACAAGCCGTTCGAGCACCATATTTAACCGCACATAAAGTATAGTACCATAGATTAATTTTTTTTTTTTATGAAGCAAGTATGCTTACAGTGTCTAGTGGTGGTTGGCAGTATGTAAATTTTCCTTTGTCAGTTTAATATTAGTAAGCAAATTTAAAAAGTTAGAGTTGCGGACAATAATGGTTTTACTTAGGGTTTTCATACATTACTTCTTGGCGTAAGGCCAAGAAGTAATGTAGGGAGCCATAAACAAGAAACTTCACGTCTTTATTTCGTGATATTAACGCGTACATTTCCGAGCATGTTTGAGAAAAAAATATTTAAAAAAGAAAGGCTCATGAGTTCTACAGCTCACTGAGCCCACTAGTCTGCAGCTACTAATCACGTTCGAACTTCCACTAAGTACACTTTTTAGTTAGTGTTGTCTGTAGCCCTATAGTGAACAGAATTCTTGGGATTAAAAATATCCTGTATCGTTCTTTGCAACTCAACACTATCCTACTAATATTATAAATGCGAAAGCCTGGATGTTTGTTACTCAATCACGCTTAAAAGGCTGAACCGATTTTGATGAAACTTTGCATGAATATAATTTATAGCCTGGATTAGAATATAGGATAGTTTTTATCACGGGTCCACCCAGACGAAGTCGCGGGCGGAAGTTAGTAGCTCATAAAATGCAGCTAAAAGATAACAGGCAGACAGTTAATATCGTTGTTGTAATATTAGTATTGAAGTAAAGATTTACCCCAGCCTGGCTCTCCGGTAGCCCGGATCACCCATAAAGTTGTTGTTTCTATCTCACGTAATGATGTGCGATAAAACGCCCACCACCCACCAGCCCAGCGTATAATAGCGACATAAAAAACCAGAATAAGTGCGTGTAGTTCAGCTCGGCTTACTAATTAGGCTGCCAATAGACTATATCGCACAAAACCTGTTAATTGTGTATTTATCGCCCGAATTTTTAAAACCGATCGTTCTCAGTTCAACGTGCTTTGACTGTTTCTAATGGTTTTTGGATATATTTTTTTTGAAATATATCCAAAAACATAAATAAGAACTTACAAACATTGACTTTTGTCGTAAGTTCTTATTTATGTTACTGTGAAAGCCCGAAGTGCGGTAAAACCTAAGATTTACCAACATGGATTGGAAAAAGTTAAAAATGGTCTGAAATCACCTTTCATTTCGAACTTTTACCACTGTTCACTTCACGCGGTAAAAGATGAAAATCTTTGTATAAGACAACGCGTCTTTATTTTCGACTTTTACCGCGTCACTGTGGTAAACCTAAGATTTACCGCACTTCGGACTTTAACAGTAACATATATATTAATGATGAAATGAAAAAAAATACATTTGATATTTACCGGTAGCTTTTCGGTGAAAGAAAACACATGAGGAAATCAGCATACGTCTGTGAAGAGCAGTAAAAGTTTACAAAGCAGAAACGTCCGCGCCACGAGCGGGATTTGAACCCGCGACCTCTGGAAACCGTCCATTGCTCTTACCCAACTGAGCTACCGTGAGCTCCGCTAGTGCTCGTGGCGAATAATTTTTCAATTTTCCACTTTGATCGAAATCTGTGAATAAATTCAAAGGTGTATGTGAAGTCCTCAACCGGCATTGGGCCAGCGTGGGAACTACTGACCATTTCTTCTTGTCTAGGAGAGGAGGGCTGTGCCCAGGCTGATTGATGATGATGATAAATATAAAAATATATAATATATATTAGCAGACTTACGCTCGCTAATCATAGATGACAAGTGAAAGCAGGACAGTATGCTAATTTCTGGGACCGAAACAGAAACAATATAATGGTGAGGTGGGTGGTCATGATTATTCGACAGGCTTTTCCTTAAGTACCACATTAAAGAGGTCATTCATACAATTTTAATTGACAAAATTTGATATTTGAGCATTTCTCTAAAAAAATGCCAGTACTTATTATTACCTAGCTGATGCCCGCAGCTTCGCCCGCGTGGTTATAGGAAAATGTAACATATGGAATTTTCCCGTGGGAATTAGATGTTTTCCCGCTGGAAAAAGTAACTTATGTCACTCTCTAGCTTCTAAACTATCTCCATACAAAAAATCACATCAATACGACGCTCCGCTGCGACGTGAAAGAAGGACAAACATACAAACACACACACACACACTTTCGCATTTATAATATTAGTAAGGATTGTACTATTAGGAATTTTAGGTTAACTGGAAGAGATCGCTCTTCAGCGATAAGACCGCCTGTTGTCTACCTCTACCTACATGTTATTGTATTGTTTCTCTTTTTAACTGCTTTGTTCGTGTGAGGTGTGCAATAAAGAGTATTTGTATTGTATTGTATTGTTAACTATTTCCACTCAGAATCAGGAGCTCTTTCGACCCTGGTAGGTCAAAAAACTGTCCCAAAGATATTTTTCCTATTGTGTTACCATTTATTTTATACTTTGTATGGTGGTAACACAATAGGAAAGTTCAAAAATGTATGGACATTTTGGGTCACTTTTTTTTCTCCTATTGGGATGGAAACACATCGTGATTTTGAGTATAAATAACATAAAAGTTGCAGAAAATCTCCGAAAAAATGTAGTAGCATATTTTTTGGAGAAACGCTGATTTACTACAACAGGTACGTACCATAGTCGATGTTTCGATTAGTCGATGTTTACATAGTGTAACCAGTACAATATGACTAAACCAAAATCGGATGTACGCCAAAGAAAAAGTTAATAAATGTATGGTAATTTAAAGTAGACATTAATTATTCAAATAAACATAAAAAATGAAAGGAGTTTGGGGAGAAAAATAACTCTATTTAAACCTCTAAGCTTTCCTCTCTTCAAACTATCACTGACCTGCTGGCCACTACCTACACTTCAATGTCAGAAAAATATCAATGCCATGTTGTCTTGTGAAGATTACTGATATTTTTTACAGAATCTTCAAAGAATCGTTGCAATGTACTCCAATTTATCTGTAAGGCCAGACAGTATACTCGTATACCTACTCCGAAACAGTTAGATTCGTTACAGTCGTACAAGTTGATTGTTTGGTATGTATTTTAATCGAAACGGATAGGTATTGAAGTCAATATGTGTCAAAAAGTTAAAAGTCAAAATGCATGACAAGTTTTGAGCCGTCAATAGATGCCTTAGCTTAGCTTATCCATCTTGGCGAGAGTCATTTGTTCTTATAAATGGTTTAATTAGTTATTTCGTAGTTAATTTATGCGCTTACTGACTAGCAAAGGTCCTCGAGGCTGCCATTTCTCTTTTATGATAATATATTTTGTAACTCCATCATCATTCTCCTAGCGTTGTTCCCGGTTATGCCCCTAAAGGAGCTCGGGGTCCGCTTTGACACCTAATCCCAAGATTTGGCATAGGCGCTAGTTTTACGAAAGCGACTGCCATCTGACCTTCCAACCCAGAGGGAAAACTAGACCTTATTGGGATTAGATCGGTTTCCTCACGATGTTTTCCTTCACCGAAAAGCTAACGGTAAATAATCCGTACATAAGTTCCGAAAAACTCATTGGTACGAGCCGGGATTCGAACCCACGACCGCCGCTTGACAGCCGCATGCCTGAACCACTAGGCTACCGATCGCATATTTTGTAACTCCAATTTTTTTTATTAAAAATAATTCCTTCCTTTCTATAATTTGGTAACATTGCATGCAAATGATCTATTTAACATGTTCGTATCCGCAAACAGTCCCTCATGACGGCGGGAAGATTGACTAAGCGTATAAATCGCCTTTTAATTACTTTTTGCGTAAACATTTGTTTAATCGGTCTGAAGTGGGCCGATACAAGTGATTGATTATAGCTGTAATTCGATCAGTTTTCAATTACTAATATTAGGACGGCCGAGAATTGAAATAAACCAGTTTAATTCCTAACATAAAAATTAGTACCTACCCACAGACAAATATTATGAAATTTTGGAGCAAGATTACACATACTGTTTGTACCTACTTTATAAACAACACCGATACGTGATGCACTAGGTTACTATTCAATATGAAAACAAATGCTTATAAATTTATTTTTAGTTTTGAACCAAAAGTTTTGTGAGTGTTTTTTTTTAAAATGTTTATTGTAAATGTATACTTCTACACCTCCACGCAGCACGCGCCCAAATTCGCTGCCATATTCCGTGAACCCACCGCTGAGGTAGTAGGTACTGTAAAGGTTCCAATCGGTACCAATAAAACAACAATTGATCCACAATCACACTCCGACTGCCGTGACCGCTAGTGCAGTAGAGGCATCCCCTCCAGCACCTTTGCCCCGTCGGCTCCACCAGACGTAGAGCATATTTATTCCTATAAACTACAGGTAGCGACGCGCATACATTTCAACTATTAATTTGTTAAGACTAATTAGTCAAACTATTTCAGACTGAGCGAATAGCCGGGGTGTTCAGTTTTTCATGTTTGAAATAGAACAATTAGTGCAGTGTTTTTTCGTGTTCTCCAACAATTAATACCTATTCACAATAAACTTTATTTCCACAACCGCATCGTTTTCTCATCTAATTCCACAATACCTATACTTAATTTGATTACTAATAGTATAAATAGAATGATGAATCGTATAAAAAGGATAAATGTTACACTCGAATTTTAGTTAAGTACGTATGATGTGCAGAGCTTAATACTTATGATGTGTACTTACTAATAGTATTGCCAAAAGTAGTATGAGTCTGTAAGACCAGTAGCCTAGAAAATACGTCCCTCGGAGGTTGTTCCAACCCCGACGTGTCGTCCGGTACTTAATTTTATACATTCTGTGTATTTCACGCGGTTTACAGGGAACTAGGGCACCACTTGACTGAGGACGGTTTTGATTCTTGATATAAATAAATATATACAAGACAAGTATTTGTAACTTACTCAGGGTACGTACTTTGCTGTTCTTCAGCGTAAAACGCACAACATGCAAAATGTCAAGAAACTTCTGGATAAAAATATACAAAATATACAATACAGAGAATGTTTTCATGTCAAATCTTTCACCTAATCAAAGCGGACCCCGGGCTCTTGTAGGGCACAACCGGGAAGAACGCTAGGAGGATGATGATGAGATAATGTTTTCATGGATTTCTCCGAAATTCCGTTCAGGGAAATGCCATGAGCTATACACATCCTAACAAAAACATTTATCTTATACGTTGATCCTTTTATTCCTATAATTGCTGACAAAAACATCAGCTCAGTAATATACTGCTGTTCTTACCCTTAAAAGACAACCATTAAAGACGGATTAACAGATAATAATACAAAAAAACACAATTATAAAATTAGCTTACAAGTTTACTATAGGTATTTATCATTTCCATAGGATAGGTATACATCGTTTCCAGGTAAATATTACAATTACGATTAGGTAAGTCGACACCTCCGCTGGGAAATAGGATGTTTTGTTGAAAGGGTAAATCAATATCGCCCTTTTTCTGACGCTGCGAGATGTTTTGGACGTAAATATATTGGTATCTCAAATAAATTGATTGCAACCATAGCTGTGGTACGATATTTCGACAAGATTCGTACGTTTGAAAATGGCATTTTAGATAGATGTACGAGGCTTTGAAGGGCAAGAATACAGATTATCAAATCAAACTAATATTCAAATATTCTTAAAAACCTAGTGAATAATATTGTTAAAATCAAATAAATTTTAAAGAAACAAATAGAAATAAATAAAAACGGATAATTAGGACTTGTACTGTTATTTTATAGCCGACGAAAGATAATGGAGTGTAAATAGAAAAATATGAGTTTTTAGAATTTATGGTATGGTAGTGAAAATTATAATTTCAGCTGTTGTCGGTTGAAGACGGTGACTAGCGACCCGTTATCCATCCATACTCGTACCATATTTTATACTGTGTGTCAATACAATATATTTGGTATTTGTCATATTTCACAAACCCGTTTTTCTGCAGTTTTTTAAATCTTCTTGTGTATTAGACAACGATTATGCAAACAAAAGTTAGTCTTAAATAAAAAAAATGCTATTATTACTTAGATATAAATACTTAGGTTCGACATGATTGTGTCAATGGCACCATTACGATTCTGATGTACTTTGTTAGCAGTTGATCTCAATTAAAATGCTAGAAGTATTACGTTAAGATTTGTCTTAACGCTCCATCAATCTATGAATACGTTCCCGTTTTCTGTAAGAGTTGTTATGTCGTTTCAGGTTCTGCAAGTAGAGACAAGAATGCAAGAAGAGTGATGCATGTTTTATCCACGACAACGTGACGACAACGACGACGGGACCCGACGAGGGCCGGCCTGCTGATATGGCGAAGTCGGCTGGATGCATACAAGTAGGTCGCTTTTGAAACGCTTGACCCTTACAGCGTAGTCGCCCTATGACTTCATTTCGTGTTCTAGGTTTAACCGACATGAACTTGTGATTTAAGTCACCAGGGAAGGGTTTTTTCATTGACAGGCTTCTACCACTTACGTGTACAGGTTAAGTGCGTGTGTCAAGATCATAACTAATCATTGAGATGAAGTTTGTAAAGTTCCGAGTTGTTCAGGCGGATGCTGAGCGCCGCCCTCGGGAGGGGGGAGGGCGGTGGGCGGGTTTTCCCGGCGCCTATATAAGGCTTGCATGCCTCAAAACTTAGTTATTAGAACCGATGCGCGCGATCATACCGGGACATTACTCGTTCAGTGTTTTCCCGCGCTCCTGTCGGCTCTCAGGTAAGTTTGATAGCGTAAAACTTTACCGAGTGGAAAAATATTCATGAAAATGTGGACACGTGACGGGTTAAATTAAACGTGTGAGGTGACGGGTACACTTATCCAACTTCGTACTTTATTGTGTGATTTTTTGACTTAGGGATATATATAGGTAGGAATTTCAGAAATATACAGAATTTACCTCATCGATAATTTTGTCATTACCACGAAGCCAAAGACTATTTACGAAATAGACACGACGGTGAAAAAACTATGAATGTGTCAAACTAAGGTTGTTCTCACGCGATGCTTATTGCCTTTGCCCAGCAGCGGGGTAAATTAGGCAGCATGTAATAATAAATAAGAATTGCATCAATCAAGAAAGTGCGGGTGAGAATTAAAAAAAATGTGTACGCACTAGATATTTTATCTTTGTAAGCACTAGATATTTTATCTTTGGACCATAGTTTGTGACCATAGAGTAAACTGGGTAACAAACATATAATGCCCAGTACAGTACCTATTTAATAAGGTACGGGCGCCTAATAAGGCCCTTAATTTAAAAAGCCTTTTAAAATAATTACTTTGCCTTGTAAAACAAACAGAATATAAAAAAAAAACTGACCACGTGCGAGTCGTACTCGCGCACGGAGGGTTCCGTACCATTATCTATAAAAACGGCAAAAAAATCACGTTTGTTGTATGGGAGCCCCCTTAAATATTTATTTTATTTTGTTTTTAGTATTTGTTGTTATAGCGGCAACAGAAATACATCATCAGTGAAAATTTCAACTGTCTAGCCATCGCCGTTCTTGAGATACAACCTGGTGACAGTCAAAACGGCAAAAAAAAACACGTTTGTTGTATGGGAGCCCCCCTTAAATATTGATTTTATTTTGTTTTTAGTATTTGTTGTTATAGGTGCGAGTCGGACTCGCGCACAGAGGGTTCCGTACCATTATCTATAAAAACGGCAAAAAAATCACGTTTGTTGTATGGGAGCCCCCTTAAATATTTATTTTATTTGGTTTTTAGTATTTGTTGTTATAGCGCCAACAGAAATACATCATCTGTGAGAATATCAACTGTCTAGCTATCGCGGTTCTTGTGGTACAGCCTGGTGACAGACAGACAGACGGACAGCGAAGTCTTAGTAATAGGGTCCCGTTTTTACCCTTTGGGTACGGAACTCTAAAAAACCACCGCAATTTTCTTTACATTATCACAGAAAAATCCATTAAAAAAAATGTTGATGCCACCCGGTGGTAATACCCGTCAAGAGCTGTTTAAACTGCACTCTCGTCTAAACTGGTCGTAAAATAAACTGTTTAGTTAAATCCATACAATAAGTTAAATGGCATTCCAAAATTTTGGAAGCGGGCCTTTCTTGGGACTACGAAAATGAAAGAATAAAAAATAAAACGAAAATAACTTTTTCTCAAACATGCTCGGAAATGTACGCGTTAATATCACGAAATGAAGACGTGAAGTTTCTTGTTTATGGCTCCCTACATTACTTCTTGGCCTTACGCCAAGAAGTAATGTATGAAAACCCTAAGTAAAACCATTATTGTCCGCTACTCTAACTTTTTAAATTTGCTTACTAATATTAAACTGACAAAGGAAAATTTACATACTGCCAACCACCACTAGACACTGTAAGCATACTTGCTTCAGAAAAAAATAAAAATAATCTATGGTACTATACTTTATGTGCGGTTAAACATGGTGCTCAAACGGCTTGTTCAAATGGCATGTTTAAAAAATAAAAAAGGCGCAAATTACCTATTATTTAATTGATTATCTAGTATTTATTTTAATTTTAATATTTCCTCACATCGTTTGAGAAAAGTACTATACAATCCTCGGCCGGAACAGGGATTGCTGGACTCGTTGTATTCGGCCTCGTCTACGACTCGGCCGTCTACCCTAATCTCGTCCAGCAATCCCTTACTTCACGGCCTCTGCAGTAATCTACTATTATATTAGAAAAATAAACACAAACGTCAGATTCTTTATGTACAAGCCTGTAGAAATCATATTTTTTTTAAATCAGTTCTTTATCGAATCATTTTTGACGGCCTTTTAGGTAGGGATAAACACAACGGGCCTTATTATATTAACGTACTTTTACTTCAGTTCAATCAAGTGTCGTAAAAAGACAGAAATCAATATAACGTAGTGCAATGTGTTAACGCGACATCGACACAGCAAAACGTGTTTTTTATGGCAGCGCACTTTGTTATTAGTTGTACTCGTATGCGCATATGTTCGCGAAATTTGAAGTGGTTGGGACAACCATAACTGCGACTTTTTAAAGGTGGGGCCACCTCATTAGGAGCCGGGCCTTTCATAGTAGGGGACCTAACATAACTATGTATAATAATCATCATCATATCAGCCAAAAAACGTCCACTGCTGGAAATAGGCCTCCCCCAAAGAGTGACATAATTACAATGTATCTAGTTCTATTTTATGGATTGAGGAGCCACCTTCACGATCTACGACTCTCTTAATTTATTTGAAGGAATCGGTTACTTGGATGGAAACGATGAACAGAACTAGAAGAAGTTTAATTATGAAAATATGTATATTTTTTGTATCATAAGTATCAGTAGTAATAAAATAATAATACGAGAGTCCTTAATAGGCCAGCAGCTCGGGGACAACCGTATATTCTCTCTCATTCATGATGGGCGGCCGGTCTCCAGCCGTGGGAAACACAGGAATTGATGATACTTACTGATGATATAAATATTTACGTAAGATAAGTTTCAAAATTGAAGAAGAATACGGTAGTTGACGAAAGTAAAAATAAATTATTTTGAAATTACAATAAAACAAACTGAAAAAAAGGCCCGGTTATATGCCTATCTTTTTTGTGAAACCTAACTGACCGTAGCTAAAGATTAAAATATTCGAACCAAAACACAGAAGCTCAAGAATCTTTCGCAACCGCGCAGTGGAAGTAGAATAAAGCAGCCATTTTTATTATTCACAGATAAACAATAGCTACAATAAAACCGGCGTCTTGTTTGCCACAATATTCAATATCAGGTTCTATTTGCCGATAAACAAGAAATTTTCATTTTCTCAAACATGCTCGGAAATGTACGCGTTAATATCACGAAATGAAGACGTGAAGTTTCTTGTTTATGGCTCCCTACATTACTTCTTGGCCTTAGGCCAAGAAGTAATGTATGAAAACCCTAAGTAAAACCATTATTGTCCGCTACTCTAACTTTTTAAATTTGCTTACTAATATTAAACTGACAAAGGAAAATTTACATACTGCCAACCACCACTAGACACTGTTAGCATACTTGCTTCATAAAAAAAATAAAAATAATCTATGGTACTATACTTTATGTGCGGTTAAACATGGTGCTCGAACGGCTTGTTCAAATGGCATGTTTAAAAAATAAAAAAGGCGCAAATGACCTATTATTTAATTGATTACCAAGTATTTATTTTAATTTTAATATTTCCTCACATCGTTTGAGAAAAGTACTATACAATCCTCGGCCGGAACAGGGATTGCTGGACTCGTTGTATTCGGCCTCGTCTACGACTCGGCCGTCTACCCCAATCTCGTCCAGCAATCCCTTACTTCACGGCCTCTGCAGTAATCTACTATTATCTTCTTTATTCGGAGCATACGATCGACTGCGACTTACTTCGAAATTAGCTCAACCTCAATGTCATCGTCAATTCCCATTTTGCACCGAAACAGAGGGCCTACCGCGAAACTAAAACGGACTTCGTTCGTGTATCTCCCTCTCTGTCGCTCGAACAGGGGAGTGCGACAGAGACGGAGATATACGAACGTAGTTCGTTTTCGTTCCGCGGTAGGCCCTCAGGTACCCAGGATATTCACTTCTTCGTTTTCCTGCCTTTCACCAATTGAAAGTAAAATATTTATTAATTACAAATTGTGTACATAAAGTGTTAAATACTTTAACAATTGTTTAAAGAGAAAATTAGACTATGTAATATAATTAATAAACCTATAAAAATAGACAACTAGAAAATGAACTAACTTTCTAAAACGACTTTTCAAATTTGATCGCCTTACCTGGTACGGCACCCACCTCGCATCGCAGGTCAGCCTAAATTACCATTTCAGTTGTGAAAATACAATTTGGTACTCGTACCGATTAAGATAGTAATACTAGATTTTAATTAACTTTGCTGTATCTAATGAGTAGTACACATACAAAAATGAACTTCATTCTAAGTAGTGATCAAGAATACAGTTTATTCCAATATTAGTCCATACCATACTTTTTAACGTTCTCTCTATCTCAGAATAAACCCTTATGCCAGTTTAGTTTAATCGGGGCTAAAATTACATATACGAGTATTGCCTTGCCAGTCAGATTTGTAATGCATCGGCTCGGCTGGAAGTCGTGTCGGAGATGCGTCTTTATAGGATAGGACGATTTGCGCTACGCAGACCCGTGCCAAGTACGAGTGTTGTCCGGCGTTCGGTCAACCAATTCTAAATACATTTGGTCGTGTCGTGTGCGAGCGTCGGCCGATAAACCGAGGTCTAAATCACGTAACACACAAAATGACACATTCAATCTACGAAGTATGTGTAACATTGTTTAGTACAGTTATATTACTCCGCGTCTAATCGTGCAGTCGTCAGCGTAGTGCCGGTCATCTGTAATTTGTTTTATACTGCATATAGGGATAATATTCGTAATGTTTAAACATAGCTTGACACATGGTGGCCATTTGAATTAGTGCCATTTTGATTATATCACTACCACTAATATTATAAAGAGGTAAAGGTAGGGTTAATCTCCAGATTTTTATATCCTGTTTCATTAATTATTTCACTAGTGTATAGAGAAGAACTACGGGATGGACATATACTACATTTTATCCCGCATACCCATCAAGCTTTCTTTGTAATACTCGCGCAGAGCTGGATGGCCAGTTAGTCTCTCTATAAATGTCAACAGCGAAAGTTATAACGTCGCCGGTGACATCACAGCCATGTTACAAAATAGACCACACAGTTGCCATATCACGAATACTCATTTAAAAGTCGTGAACACGGGCCTCAGTGTTTGTAGGTTGAGGGTCCTTCAGTACTAAAACTTGATTACACAGTAAAACATGTTTAGTACTATCCCCAAGTCAGATGTAGCCTAATACTGCGGTCGTAATACGGTACTTTCGCATTTCTTCCACGTAATATTGGAGACGATCTATTCAATGCTCAAGTACCAACCGGTCACGAGTTGGTTGTGATAAATGCTCATAATAAGGACAAGAATGCTGCTTGCTGGGTAACTGTTCATGCAATACGAAATTAGTGTTTCCAAGAGTAGTATTAGCCGTTTGGATACCACGAGATGCGACTGTCCTATGGCCAAAATCGCGAACTGTCAGTATCCGAAAGACATTTCGTCATCAAAGTTGAAATAGCGATTTCCTTATAAAGGCGACTGATAAATGTTGTATTGTTTGCTCGCTAATATGATCTCATTATACTGTGATCTTCGTCCGCGGACGGACCAATTAACTACATTTAGATAATTTTGTCAAATCAAATGATCTTAGAATCGATTCAGATTTCAGCTAACCAATATTTTTTAGATGAACTGTGAAAATATGACTATTTATTTTGAAGCAGTAAAATACTCGTGTGCGCGAAATAAAATAGTTTAGACACGCATGACTTAGGAGTTAAAAATAAACGCGATATGGAAAAGGTTGGCAGGACCTTCTGAACAAGTTAGCCTTAAATTTAAGGGAAGCGACTTTACGTGTGGACCATTGAAAAGTTTTTAAGAACTTCTCATGTGTGGCTTTGGCTATTTTTACAAGCTTTATATTAACTTGACTTGTTCGTATGTACCTAAATATAAAAAAGTATGTATGTAAGTAAGGTGTCCGTCAAAATTTGCAACCAATTTTTCAGTCGCTTGCCGTTATCCGATTGAGCTGAAATTTTGCATGCATGTATAAATCGCGTGACAATGCAATATTATGATGACGTGGAGCTGATCTGATGATGGAGCTGGAAGGTGGCCATAGGAACTCCGTAATAAAACCACATAACCCCATCGAGTTTGGGCTCGTTAGAATCGTCTCAATGAGTAGTTGATGACGGTATACAGAAAAGTACAGTCGGCGATAAAAGCATGTACTTGTATTTTTTGACAGAAACTTATTCGACTTGTTTCATCATGACATCGTGCCATCCCGTGACACGGTCGCCATATCGCGATGTTTTCGACAACAATTTTCTGGAACGATTACCTGAATTAGGGTTAACCCTTGTGTTACCGACAAGCGTTACATCGAATGTATGTTTCGCAAAATTTTCGTTTCAAAGAAAACCCATTTCATAAGAAACAGTTAACTTTTCAGGATTGTTATAGAACAAAACTAACCGAACTTAATAGGTTTTAATGAAATGACCTTTTAGCTGTACCTAAAAAGTAAACGGTTTCCGTGTAAAAAAACTATATGACAATTCGGTCAAATAATGTTTGTCGGTGAAATAGGGGGATCCCTGAATTAGATAGTCAACTGATGACATCGCTACGTGTGTCGCTACGTCAAACGCGCGCCACCTTAACGAATGGAAATGCAACTTGATAAATGAAATTGAATAAGGGGATATTTGACGACCTCCGTAGCCTAGTTGGTAGTGACCCTGCCTACGAAGCCGGAGGTCCCGGGTTCGAATCCCGGTAAGGGCATTTTTGTGTGATGAGCACTAATATTTGTTCCTGAGTCATGGATATGTTCTATCTATTTAAATATTTATTTATCTACATCGACATATACATAATATGTTTATCTTCGTCTAGTACCCATAGTATATTGGCTACAAATTGTAAAATCCCGTCGGGTCGGATGCGAACGCATTCCACGTTGTACAGAAGAAGGAGTGTGTGTTATTCAGCTAAGATGTGTTACTTATATTTATTTTGTGCATTAATTTTTTGCTATTTGTTGTGAACGAATTGCTGCTTCGTTCTCAATCTACTAGCATAGTACCTACGGCAAGTGACAAAAGTAAAAAAAAACAACAACTGCCTTTTCGTGCAATCGAATGGAAGCCGTACTCGTTTTTTTTGTCACATTTCACCCTTTTCAATGCGTGTCGAGGGAATTAATATTGAGCGAACCTTTAGTAAGCGAGTACCTATAAAATATCCTTCTTTTTACCAGGGACCCTCCTGTCCCCTAATTACTCTTTTTTGGGAGAACCTATTCTTAAAACACCCTTTTTATGCGACTGACGTCTACTTAGCAAAAACGGTTTAATGCATTAGAAGCGTGTTTTCCGGATATTATGGACTTTCGGGGATGATTTTCGGAATACAAAGGTATCCTTTGCTTTGATACTGGCTGTGATTATCTGTATACCAAAGTTAATCTTAAACCGTTAATCCGTTTAGGCGTGAATGAATAATCAACACCATAGGCACAAAAAACAGCTAAAATCAATCTCGATAGAAATACTATCTATTTGAAACACGGATGCCGCGGATGCGATTTTTTTGACATCCGCGGATGCGGAGCGGGTGCGGATATTTGGGAGCACACATCCGCGGATGCGGATTTTGGAGTCACTCACTATAAAACGTAAAAACAACGTCCATTTGATGATATCACGCAATCATCAAACACGTCGAGACTAAATTATAATAATAGCGAGCAAATAAAAGGCGCGTCTGGTCTTGGTCACAGAAACGAAATGAAGTTTGTTTTTCTAATGGCGGAAATATCTGAAACGCGCGCGGCAAGCGTTCTTTCTTGTCGTGACTTGCACTACATCCGCTTCCGCAAAAACCCCGCATCGATTTTTGCGGATGCGGATGCTGATGTTGAAAAATATGCAGAACTTCCGCGGTTGCGGATGCGGATGCGGATGCGGATGCGGATGTCTGCAACATCCCTCATTTGAAAAAGCACACTCGTACCTATCTATTTATATTTGTGAGCTACGATGTCACACTCATATAAATTTTAAACTTAAGGCGCCGTAGGTTCACGGTCTTCTCTCCCTCTCACTGAGCATAAGCGTGAGCGAGATGGGAGTGCGTGCTCGGAGGCGCGGATATCATGTTTTTTAATTTTATTTTTTTGGCCGTTTAAAGAAATAAAAATGTAAACACTGATTTCCCTCAAACATGATATTGCCGATTTTTAGAAGCAATTTTAATATTTATAGCTTTTGTGCATAATTTGTTACGAATATTTTAAGTGTATTTTTGTGTGTTTTAGACCTATGTTCGTGATTATTTTCTATCGAGCGAAATTTACTTAATCATGTTTCGAAGCACTGATTTCCCTGCAGAAAAGCCTCAAGATTACTATTCGTATATTTTTTTAACCATATTATTATAAACAGACGCATTATATTGTTTCAAAAACTCTGTTCGCTTAACTTCGCTGAACCTACGGCGCCTTAAGTATGATAATGACACCCCTCATTTGCGTGGGGGATTAAAAATGCAAACCTTAAAATATTAGTATAATAATAGACATGTTCAATGTTCATGGTACATACATTATAAATATAATCTTTGAATATTTCCTATGATCGATTGAATCACTTTTATGAATACGCTTTTTGTGCGTCTATGAGATGGCTCTTCATTGTGATCCCTGTATATTGCTTCTCCCGAGTTCTAATAAATGTACGCTCTAGTCGCAGCAATATAGAGTCCCTCTGCAATTCGGAACAATGTAAATGTATTCCTGTATAGGACGAAGGAGAATATGTAGAACTGGGTTTTTTACTTTTGGATGTGCGCTATATCTATATAGTGGATATATTTCAAGCCTTCGTCTTCGCATAGCGGACGTTATCTTTAACAGGTTTAGCCGCGGTTGGGTGAAACCTTATTCCTATTCTGTAAATGAAATCTACGAGTATTTTGTAAATGAAATCTACGAGTATTTTGTAAATGAAATCTACGAGTATTTTGAACTTCTTCAAAGCTCTGATTAGCATCATCTCATATCTTAAACAGTTCGTAAGAAACCGTTACAGGTATATTACAAAACCTTTTCCGCGGTGATCGATGTCATTTATAAAGACAAGGAAAACTTTTCTCACTTCTTCACATCACATGGACACTTCGTACCTATTTTGGTACCATCATTGAATGCCATTATCGACACCGGCGCCCGGTCATAATGTCGGCTAAGTAAACAATATTGATTGTGGTAGTTATTTTCTTACCTATCAAGTTGCTGTCCATTACCCCCTGAGTAGCAGCTACCTTTTTACTTGGGTAGATTCATTCGCTTATTATATTTACCTAGTCGTTGTCAAATGTTCTATATTATATAAACGTAAAAGTCCTGACTGACTGACTCACTCACTCACTTAAATCAATGCCCAGCCCAAACCGTTGCACCTTAGAGAATGCAGTTTTTTTTTCACAATATGTAGCTTATATAATATAAGTACCCACTAAGAAGGGATTTTTGAAAATTCCGCCCTCAAGGGGGAAAAAAAGGGGTTGAAAGTTTGTATGGGGATGGAGTAAAATTTTAAGTGAGAGACTTGCAACTTTGTGTATGAACTCTTTATTACAATACAACATTTTTTTTGTTGGGTTTTGGAAAAACCCACCCCTAAGCGGGTTACATAGGGGTGCAAAGGTTGTATGGGGTAAACTCTTTTTTTGAGAACCCGGGGAAACATCGGGAGGAAACCTGTCTAATCCCAATAAGGTCTAGTTTTGCCTCTGGATTGGAAGGCAAGACGTCAGATGGCAGTCGCTTTCGTAGAACTAGTGCCTGTGTAGTGTTCCCGAGAGAAGGCCAATGTAATGTGGAAACAAAGAAATGCGTCAGAGGCGAAGAAATGACATTAAAAACACGTTTTACGTTGTTTTAAAGGTATCTGTATTTGTTATGGTCGAAATTCGCTATAGACTAGGTAACAACGTTCAACATATTTATTGACGACTATAGAATAACAAATGCTATCCTGTAGTCGTCACACAGAGTATCATTCAGGGTATATAGGGTATATTCACTGTAAATTTTTATTTAAAATAAGATAATAATAAAATTTGCGCAAAAGGTATCTTGCGTGAGAAAGGACTGCCGCAAGAATTTGCGGTTTAATCGACAATAGAGACGTGTTCAGATATTTGTGAGCATTTTGGCCGCTCGGATATATCTGATGGCGACTGTACCTTGACCTGGCTCACGAGGTAACCGCCATGTGATTCGACGATTCGACGGTCTAATAGTATTTATACAAATCGTAAATTTCATTATCTCTTGATAATGTAAAGGTGCAAAAGATATAACAGTATGATAAATGAGTTATGTATGTACCTATCGTAATGTCTGCCAAAACTGTTCGTATTCTCTCCTTCATTATTCTCAAGAAAATATTATGTGCTCACCACTAAAAAGAGAATTTCGTAGGTACGTACTCATATTGTTGTAAATAAATTTACTTAAGACGTTGCTCCGGTAAAGCTTAGAAAATAATAAAATTCCCGAGGTTTTCAGGACAATGTGTCCGCCCCGCGGGAGTGGAGCCTAAGCCTAGTGTGAAATAGTGGCAACACTTGTACAATTTTCTTAGAAAAATGTTGGCTGACACGACTCGACATTACCTTCGTGTTGTGCAGTTATCAACAGATTGGTAACGAGAGCAATTTACAACAAGTGATGAATTAATCACACTTTTTCTTACGTTTGTTTTATAGTTTTTTGTAAAAAAGAAAAAACAAGAGTAAGACCACAGAAGAATAATTAAATTATTGGCTAAAATGAATTGAGTGCTTAATTACTTAATAATTTAACAGTAACTTTCACTCTAGGCCAGGGCTTTATCGTGAAATACTTTTTTATCGCTTATTTTGAAGTGGGAAATGTATGTGCTTTCATTTCTTAGACTGAACAGCAAATCAAGTACAACTTAGTTATATTATTAATCACATCCTTAATTCTGTGATTTAGCAAGTTAAGTTACTTTCGAAACGATAGAAAATATTTCCTACAACTACTATGCGTTCTCAGCGTAAAATGTTGTATTCTTTTTAAACGATCGAACTCCCCGAACCTATATTAAAATATATATTTCGGCAAAATTTCTACGCCTACTCCGTTAACTTAACTGATTTGTAAACTTAAACTTTTTAGTTTTCCAAAACTCAATTAAGGTGGGTGGTTACGCCGTCAGAGCAAAATCCCTTTTGGCCTCCTTTCTAAAAAGCTGCTGAGACTGCTTACACTGCCTTCATGCGTCAGAAGAAAAAAGTAGTGTCTGCCTGTCAAATCTTTTCCATACGCATGTCACCGCGAAATATTTTCACCGCTGCAAATAAATTGCGAACAAAATAGTGTTTTGTGCTTGTTCCTGACCGAATTATCGTTCGCTCGAATTCCTCGCCCGCCCGCTCCAAGCTGCACACCAAAAACCTAACGTGAAAATAATCGTCTTCTCGGACTATCCCGCTTCAAGCTGCACTGCACGCCGAAAACCCTAAAGGTAAGCAGTTTCAGCTCTTCTAAATTAACAATTTGGTTTGTCTTTAAATTTATTCTACGGCGTAACCTTGCCTTCAGCTCCGCACCGCGCATTACCGCATAGTTAAAATTGCCTATTTACACGGCCTAATCATATTTTTGGTCCTATCGAGTTCCGGATTCTTCCGGCTTAATTTTTAAAAAATTTACATTTATTTTCCGCCTGTGAGTGACGTAATACTTGGTCATCACAATACTCATATATTTCAGCCGCCATTAACCCTCATTTCATATATCACGCTCGTTGTCATTTATATTTCGCTTGACATTGTCATTGATAAAATTGTAATTTTAATTTAGCCAACATGTCTAAACCTGAAATGGAAATTAAGTTAGCAGTGTTAAAAAGTAAAGAAGAGAAAATCTTTCAGCGATTTTCTCGCATATATGCCGCTTCTAAGAATATTTCAAATTTTGAATCGCGAAGCAACGAGTCTTTCATGGCCGATAGTGAAACGATTGATGACTTACGTGTCAGTTTCGAGTCAATTCTCGATGAGATGAATAAAATCATCATGTCTCTCGTTCCTGGTACCAAACCTGACTATGAGGCCCTGGATGCGTTCGAGGATATGTACTCAAAAATAAAACGCACTCGAAACAACATTATTAAAATGTCAACACCGCAAGCAAGTGCATCATCTGCACCCGCGAGTCGTAACAACGGCTCTTATATTAAACTCCCGCCTATAGAATTGCCTTGCTTTGATGGTCGTACTGAGAACTGGCCCATCTTCTATGAGTCATTTAAAACCAACGTACATAATAATGACCAACTGACTGACTCGCAACGTGTGCAATACCTCATGGGCAAGCTAACACATAATGCTCTGAAATTAACCGCGGGTTTAGTGCCTACAGGCGAAACCTATTCTATAATTTGGGACAGTCTTGTCAAAAAATACCAAGATAAACGCGCCTTGGGTACTTATTACCTGAACAATGTGTTTGACTTAAAACCATGCTCAAACAATGCCAGCAGTCTCAACACCTTCATTGAGAAGTATTCCGCGTCTATCGCCGCTCTTAAGCAGTTGGACATTCCTGATTTGGCTGATTTTCTTCTTTTAAATTGCGCATTGAGGAAGACCGACCAACAGACTTTACAAAGTTACGAAATGTCAATTCGCGATGTTGAGATTCCGACTTATAAATTGTTCATATCATTTGTGCAAGACCAAGTTAAGATTTTAGAACGGTCCAGTAGTAGTACCGTCGGCAAATCAGTTGCCAATTTACGGGCACAAACTACGCGAACTACGTATAAGGCGTTTGTAGCCAGCAATGATACCGCTTCAAACCCCGCGATTAATGAACCAGCTTGTATATTGTGCAACAAAAAGGATCATTCGCAACTTTATGCTTGCATGAAGTTTAAAAACATGGTCTCCCCGCAAGTAAGGTTTGAATTTATAAAAGATAAGCATGGTTGTGTAAATTGTTTAAGTACAACGCATACACTTATTAACTGTAACTCGCGTCACACTTGCAACGTGTGTCAGAAGCGTCATCACACGCTCTTACATTTTGAGTCGAATAAAGCTGCTTCGGCTAATATTAAATCTACGCAATTGTTCGCCAACACTAACGACGTTACTTCTTCCGCCGCTCGAGTACCGCGACCGTCAGCAGCCGCGCTTCCATCGCGCGCTCCGCCTGCAGTGTTCAATTCCTGTGAACCAAATGCACCTAATGCAAACTCGAACTGTGTCTGCACACCGCAAATAAATACTCCGCTGACTGCTCAACCGCCACGCGATAGCATAAATTCGCAATGGTCACCTGATGGGGCCATAGCACAGCCGCTTTCTAACGCTTCGGTCTCACTCAAAGTAGAGTCGAACCCTAAGTCAACAATATTGTTGTCAACTGCTCAGGTGTACGCTAAGCCTTATAATGGTGATGGTAAGACGATTATAAGATGTCTAATTGATAATGGTTCACAAAACAATCTAATAACGCTTGATTGTTGCAAATCACTTAACTTACCCGTGATACCGCTTAACAATTCCTATATAAAGGGTGTTGGTTTAACGTCGAGGCCTATACTTGGTTATGTGTATTTGAATATTGAATCGCGCATCTACCCAAATAATAAATACTATATACATGCTTTAGTGGTAGATTGTATAACAGATCAACTGCCCGCGCATTTTATCGAAGCTAATAAATGTGACTTGGCATATCTTGCCAATATACCGCTTGCAGATTTAACCTGGAATATTCCAGGCTGCATTGATGTCGTGCTAGGTGTTCAACTCTTCCCGTATATATATTTGGGGAACAGAGTAGATTCTGGCACATGCGCACCCCCCGCTTTGCTAACCACGTTTGGTTACGTGTTAATGGGTGACTATCCTTGTAAGTCTAACTCTAATGACACTTCTTTTACCGCGTTTGTGCTCAATGACCTTGAATCGAGCCTCAATAAATTTTGGGAATTAGAAGAGATCCCATACAAACGTTTTCTTAGTCCAGAAGAGACTGAGTGTGAGAATTTGTACACTACTTCCGTGACTCGAAATGATGATGGCAGATATTCTGTAGCCTTGCCCTTCTGCAAAGATGCCTCTGAGCTAGGCAATTCTCGCGCTGTTGCTCATCGCCGCCTACTTTTCTTGGAAAAGAAGTTTAAACAAATACCTACACTTCGTGATGATTATAACCAAGTCATCAATGACTATATGCAAAACGGTTATCTTACCGAAGTTCCTGAATCTGACGTCACTGATGACGGATATTACATTCCTCATCACGCAGTGGTTCGTCCTGGTAAAGCTACATCTCGCGTCAGAATAGTCCTAGACGCTAGTGCTAAAAGTAGCTCAGGCTTGTCACTCAATGACATCTTGCACACTGGTCCAAATTTGCAGGCAGATTTATTTATTCTGCTACTGAATTTTCGCCTGTTTCCCATCGCAATGACATCGGATATCCGCCAAATGTATATGCAAATCTGTTTGCCGCCAAAAGATTACAAATACGTAAAAATTTTATTTCGCTTCGATGAAAAGGAGCAGGTTCGCACCTTTCAGTTTACGCGCGTTGCGTTTGGACTAAAATCAAGTCCCTATATGGCAATGCGCACTGTCAAGCAGCTTTGCCTTGATGAGGGACATCGGTTTCCCGATGCTGCAACAGTGGCTAGTTCCCAATTATACATGGACGATTTAGTTCATTCGTGTATAAATGAGGAAACTGCAATGCGTTTATCGCAAAACTTAATCGCGCTTTTTAAAACTGGTGCATTTGATTTAGTCAAATGGTCCAGCAACTCCCTGTCACTGCTGGATAAGCTGCCCAATTCACACCGTGCTTGTGTTAATTTTGATGACAAGCAAAATATTGCCAAAGTGTTAGGCTTATCTTGGTAACCCTCCGATGACACATTCTCATTGACCACGTTCCCGCCCGCCGGAGGGAAGTGTACCAAGCGAATAATTTTGTCTACCGTAGCTCGCTTGTTTGACGTGCTTGGTTTGGTAGCTCCTGTCGTCCTTTACGCCAAGTTGTTAATTAAAGAACTTTGGCTCAGTAAAATAGATTGGGACGCTAACCCCCCGGAACACATAATTAAGTGTTACTCCACATTGGTTCAAGAATTTCCATTGTTATCAACGTTTAAGATCCCGCGCCATATTGGCGTATCATCCGATTGTATAGTAAATATTGTTGGATTCAGTGATGCCAGCCTTAGTGGTTACGGTTGTGTCATTTACTTGCATGTGACAAACTTGACTGGTGATATCAGTGTAAGGCTGTTATGCTCCAAGTCCAAGGTTTCTCCAGCTAAGATAACTACGCTTGCTCGTTTAGAGCTTTGTGCCGCTGTTTTAATGTCCAAACTGATTAAAATTGTGCAAGAGACTTATCTTGCTCGCATTCCGATTGCAGGCATATATGCTTTCTCCGATTCCACGATCGCTCTTTCATGGATCAAAGCATCGCCGCATAGATGGTCAATCTTTGTAAGCAATCGTGTTGCTCAGTGTCAAGAAAATGTGTTACCAGAGAATTTCTATCATGTTGCTGGAATAAACAATCCTAGTGATTGCTTGTCCCGTGGTATGACACCTTCACAATTGGTTTCTCATAACCTATGGTGGAACGGACCTTCGTGGTTGCATAATGCGCCAACGGAATGGCCTATCCAACCTTTTCAGGCCGCGGAAATTGAACAATTGCCGGAGTGTAAAACCACTACGTTGACAACTCTTGTGCAACTTGAGCGACCTCTACTATATGATTTAGCGCAACGCATATCATCCTGGAATAAGCTAATGAAAACCGTAGTTTATGTACTACGTTTTACAAAAAAGCTTAACGCTACTGAGATCATAAAAAATATCGAAATTGCTGAAACCGCTTTAATACTCGCGATACAGAGCGTTCACTTTCATGAAGACATTGCTCGCATGAAAAATAATATACTACCCTCGCGAAAACTCGTCAAGTTATCAGTGTTTATTGATGAGAAAAATGTTATGCGTATAGGAGGTCGACTTTCAAATGCTGATTTACCATTTGAAGCTAAGCATCCTGCATTGCTCCCCAAACGCGATCATATAGTCAACATGATTATTGATCACTACCACGCTGTAAATTGCCATACAGGTGCAGGTCTGTTGATGTCAATCATCCGCCAGCGCTTCTGGATTTTGGATGCCAGAACCGTAATTAGGAATAGAGTACATAAATGTAATTCGTGTTTCCGCGTTAAACCGGACCATCCGATTCCGAAGATGGCTGACCTTCCTTCTTATCGCTTGCAAGAAGCTAAAGCCTTTGTGCATACGGGGGTTGACTATGCTGGTCCCCTTCGTATTACGCTTTGTCGCCGACGTGGTCAACATGCGCAAAAGGCGTACATATGCTTGTTTGTATGTCTTGTCACGAAGGCTATACATATTGAGCTGGTTTCAGATTTAACATCTGACGCCTTCATATCAGCTTTCAAGCGGTTCATATCTCGCCGTGGCCCGGTCTCATGTCTTTATTCGGACCATGGAACAAATTTTGTTGGAGCCAAATCTCAATTAGATGAGATGTATAATTTATTTCGCACATGCGATTTCAAATCGAAACTTGACCGCGAATGCTTTAATCACCGCATTGAATGGAAGATGATCCCCCCGCGCGCGCCCCATTTCGGTGGAATTTGGGAGTCAAATATAAAAAGTTTAAAGACACATTTATATCGTGTCATAGGGTCACAACTTTTAACATATGAGGAGTTGCTAACTGTTCTGGTTCAAATAGAGTGTATACTCAACTCACGCCCTCTCAATGTGCTCTCTTCAGATCCGCACCCTGAAATAATAAGCCCCGCACATTTCTTAATGTCTACACCACTTCAGTATTTACCAACTTCAGAACTGTCAACTGAGTGCAAGAATCTAACGAATCGCAAAAAATTGCTAGAAAGTATTGTGCAATCATACTGGAAAAAATGGCGCTTAGAGTTTTTGCACACATTGCAAGTCCGACATAAGTGGTGTACTCCAGATCATCCTATTGTTCAAGGCACGATAGTCTTGATGGGTGACGATGATGTTCCGCCCCTTCGATGGCCGTTAGGTATAATTACGACCGTACATCCAGGACCTGATGGTGTGATTCGAGTAGCTACTGTTAAAACTAATAACGGCTTATTCAAACGACCTGTTGTGAAGCTATATCCTTTACCTACACAGTAATCAATAACCTATTTCCAGTTCTTAATGGGAGGTTCTTTTTTTTCTTTCTTATTTATCATGAACCGCATAATTTCATTTCATCTCATTTTTGAAATTCTTCGCATTTCAAGGCCGGGAGCATGGTTACGCCGTCAGAGCAAAATCCCTTTTGGCCTCCTTTCTAAAAAGCTGCTGAGACTGCTTACACTGCCTTCATGCGTCAGAAGAAAAAAGTAGTGTCTGCCTGTCAAATCTTTTCCATACGCATGTCACCGCGAAATATTTTCACCGCTGCAAATAAATTGCGAACAAAATAGTGTTTTGTGCTTGTTCCTGACCGAATTATCGTTCGCTCGAATTCCTCGCCCGCCCGCTCCAAGCTGCACACCAAAAACCTAACGTGAAAATAATCGTCTTCTCGGACTATCCCGCTTCAAGCTGCACTGCACGCCGAAAACCCTAAAGGTAAGCAGTTTCAGCTCTTCTAAATTAACAATTTGGTTTGTCTTTAAATTTATTCTACGGCGTAACCTTGCCTTCAGCTCCGCACCGCGCATTACCGCATAGTTAAAATTGCCTATTTACACGGCCTAATCAGTGGGTAAAATATTATTCGTTCGTAGCTGCTTCGTAACAATAATAATTTACAAAACTCCACCCACCTCTAGCCGTTAGAAAGCACTCTTGAAGGTAAAGTGCCATTAAGCAATTTTGAGGTCCCGTCAGGGTATTTTAAAAACATACACTTGTTAATTTAGAGGGGACCTATAGCAACGTTCACGTGGTCATTAATTGGTTAAATGCTAATTAGAAACAGCTTGGTCATTACATGTGCGGTGGCTAATCTTTTTTTGACGATTCTTTTCTTGTTGTACTTACTACTACAGCTTTCCCTGCCTAGTTTTTAAAAATATTTTTAACTAGGTAACACTTTTTAGCGGGTATTAATGATTCATTAAAAAGGTCGCCGACACCAACACTTTATTACATACAAAAATGCCAGGATAAAATTATACAAAATTAAGCCCATTTTGTATAATTTTATTATGGTAGTGAAGTGTTTCTTATGGTAAAATAACTTGCCTAATATGTCTTACAGATAATTTTTCAATAGGCTTTTCTGCCAAAAGGCTTTGAAATAAGAAACAAGCTTATTCAGTCCTTTCCCAAGGCATGGATTTTCCTGTTTTAAATAATCATTGTCTACACCTACACTACACCGACACCTACGTACCTTTCCGACGATGGAAACATTTATATGGATAATCTGTATCCATTTAGAGAGCAAACAAAACAATACTTGGAACTGAGAGTGTATCAGTGTACAAAAACGCAAACAACAACCAAATAAAGGTTATTAATAATTTAGATACAAGACAACGTGTAAGTACGTATTGGAGGTCTATACTTGTTTCTGTCTTATATGTGATCACTTTTTTCCCCCGCCTGGATAGATAGGCTAGGCCTATTAAATCTATAGTAGATTCTGACACAAGAAAAAACGGGTAAGTAAAAGAACGTATATACGAGTGAACTATATATTGCTCATCACTTCACTTCACTATCAGCACCTCACTACATAGTATCAAACAAAGTCGCTTCCCGCTATGTAATTTTAGATCTTTAAAACTACGCAACGGATATTGATGCGTTTTATTTAATAGATGCTAGTAAGATATAATTGAAGTTGTATAATTTTGTATGGTATAACGTTAAGTGAGAATATCGTGCTAAACGTATAATTTTACTATGTGTAAGGAACTTTAGACACTTAATAATTTATTTATTTATTAACATAATTACATAAAAGAATTAAAACAACAACAATATTAACATTGAAATAATATCGTTTACGATAGTTAGTTAATTATTTGAACTTTACTGAATAAAATAAAAAAGTACAAATGGCGGACTTAATGCCTCAAGGCATTCTCTACTAGTCAAGTATCAATTGATATAATGATTAAGATATAAAAAAAATATATATATGTATATCAATCACGCCGACAAAATGGTATAATAAAAAGTGATTTATTTTATTTTATTAGGGTACCTCCCCTGTACGTAACGTGGGGATTGTTTTTTTTTTTTCATTTCAACCCTAACGTGTGATATATTTTTGGATAGGTATTTAAAAATGAATAGGGGTTTGCTAAAATCATTTTTTGATAATGTTAATATTTTCGGAGATAATCGCTAAAAAAAAATGTGTCTCCCCCCCTCTAACTTTTGAACTATAATTATAAGTTTTAAAAATATGAAAAAATCTCAAAAGTAGAACTTTATAAAAACTTTCTAGGAAAATTATTTTGAACTTGATAGGTTAAATAGGTTATGAAAAAAATTACAAAATAATTTCTGGACGAAAAACTGGCCCGACACGCTCTTGGCCGGTTTTTTACTGATACTGTTGTTCAGATCGGCATTTATTTTAGATGCTATGCGATATATTAATGTATACACGAATTAAAGGTTATCCTTATAAAATGAAATAGTATTTAAGTACTTATTTATTTATCTACTTGAGTATTTTTATTGTCGCTATTGTTAGTTTGGGACTAGGTCAATCTGTGTAAGAATGTCCGCAACTTTTTTTTGTTGTTTTGTTATGTAAAATGTATGTATGAGACTCAAAGAATGTACCTACAATAGACGAGCGTAGAACTCGTATTTTAATAACAGAAGCACTATAAAGTAAATATTAAAAGTAAGTTATTCATTTATTAACCTAGTAAATCAATTTCGTACTGCACCCACTGCCATTTTCTCCAAATGAACAGGGCGGACGTGCCACAAGCTACGCATATTGGTTGACCTTCTCTTGTAATTAAATCAAATAAAAGTATACTCGTACGGCTAGTTAATTAGCGGTTGCCCAATCAAATCAGTGTAATTAATGTAATTACCAATCAGTTAGCCTAGCATAATATCTTATTAAATGAATAAAATTAAAGAAAAATGGGATTGGTGGATACTACCTGGCGTTTGGTCGACACTATCTCGTCCAGCCCAATGTTCTCTTCAAAGAACACATTACATCAGTAACATATGTGATATGAAATAGTTTAGTCGACACTATCTCGTCCAGCCCAATGTTCTCTTCAAAGAACACATTACATCAGTAACATATGTGATATGAAATAGTTTGGTCGACACTATCTCGTCCAGCCCAATGTTCTCTTCAAAGAACACATTACATCAGTAACATATGTGATATGAAATAGTTTGATCGACACTATCTCGTCCAGCCCAATGTTCTCTTCAAAGAACACATTACATCAGTAACATATGTGATATGAAATAGTTTGGTCGACACTATCTCGTCCAGCCCAATGTTCTCTTCAAAGAACACATTACATCAGTAACATATGTGATATGAAATAGTTTGGTCGACACTATCTCGTCCAGCCCAATGTTCTCTTCAAAGAACACATTACATCAGTAACATATGTGATATGAAATAGTTTGGTCGACACTATCTCGTCCAGCCCAATGTTCTCTTCAAAGAACACATTACATCAGTAACATATGTGATATGAAATAGTTTGGTCGACACTATCTCGTCCAGCCCAATGTCCTCTTCAAAGAACACATTACATCAGTAACATATGTGATATGAAATAGTTTGGTCGACACTATCTCGTCCAGCCCAATGTTCTCTTCAAAGAACACATTACATCAGTAACATATGTGATATGAAATAGTTTGGTCGACACTATCTCGTCCAGCCCAATGTTCTCTTCAAAGAACACATTACATCAGTAACATATGTGATATGAAATAGTTTGGTCGACACTATCTCGTCCAGCCCAATGTTCTCTTCAAAGAACACATTACATCAGTAACATATGTGATATGAAATAGTTTGGTCGACACTATCTCGTCCAGCCCAATGTTCTCTTCAAAGAACACATTACATCAGTAACATATGTGATATGAAATAGTTTGGTCGACACTATCTCGTCCAGCCCAATGTTCTCTTCAAAGAACACATTACATCAGTAACATATGTGATATGAAATAGTTTGGTCGACACTATCTCGTCCAGCCCAATGTTCTCTTCAAAGAACACATTACATCAGTAACATATGTGATATGAAATAGTTTGGTCGACACTATCTCGTCCAGCCCAATGTTCTCTTCAAAGAACACATTACATCAGTAACATATGTGATATGAAATAGTTTGGTCGACACTATCTCGTTCAGCCCAATGTTCTGTTCAAAGAACACATTACATCAGTAACATATGTGATATGAAATAGTTTGGTCGCCACTATCTCGTCCAGCCCAATGTTCTCTTCAAAGAACACATTACATCAGTAACATATGTGATATGAAATAGTTTGGTCGACACTATCTCGTCCAGCCCAATGTTCTCTTCAAAGAACACATTACATCAGTAACATATGTGATATGAAATAGTTTGGTCGACACTATCTCGTCCAGCCCAATGTTCTCTTCAAAGAACACATTACATCAGTAACATATGTGATATGAAATAGTTTGGTCGACACTATCTCGTCCAGCCCAATGTTCTCTTCAAAGAACACATTACATCAGTAACATATGTGATATGAAATAGTTTGGTCGACACTATCTCGTCCAGCCCAATGTTCTCTTCAAAGAACACATTACATCAGTAACATATGTGATATGAAATAGTTTGGTCGACACTATCTCGTCCAGACCAATGTTCTCTTCAAAGAACACATTACATCAGTAACATATGTGATATGAAATAGTTTGGTCGACACTATCTCGTCCAGCCCAATGTTCTCTTCAAAGAACACATTACATCAGTAACATATGTGATATGAAATAGTTTGGTCGACACTATCTCGTCCAGCCCAATGTTCTCTTCAAAGAACACATTACATCAGTATTATCAGTAACATATGTGATATGAAATAGTTTGGTCGACACTATCTCGTCCAGCCCAATGTTCTCTTCAAAGAACACATTACATCAGTAACATATGTGATATGAAATAGTTTGGTCGACACTATCTCGTCCAGCCCAATGTTCTCTTCAAAGAACACATTACATCAGTAACATATGTGATATGAAATAGTTTGGTCGACACTATCTCGTCCAGCCCAATGTTCTCTTCAAAGAACACATTACATCAGTAACATATGTGATATGAAATAGTTTGAAAATTGGTTTAAGTTTATATTCTGTACAATCACAACCTAAAGTATTATCTGATGCTTCAATGCAGTTAAAAACATCAGACATTCTAACGGCTAATAGGATAGTGTCAGATATTTTGAGCGCTATATTTTGTGATTTATTGGAGGAGGCTCTAAGTATGCATCCTTGGTCTTATTCATAATCTGACACTTGAGTGCAAGCGTGTTTTAGGTTAAGCGGCCGTTGTCTATGAGAATTAATATTGATCAAAAAGATAATATGTGTTCTAGAAACTTCACCTAATCATTTCTTATGCTACTACACTAGTGCATTACAGATCGTACCGCCATGCCATAAGTAGAGTGGTCCCTCAAATAATTGATGTACTGTTTTTAAACGTAATAAATTCTTTATATCTTTTTCTTATTATTTATATAAACAAAGTATTTATATACTTTGTTTATTTGTATTTTTTTTTATAATACACAGGATATTTTCTTAATTCGCACCTTTCTAGAAAAGGTTTCAGTCGTGGGTCGCGCTTTTGAATAAGTACGTATAAATCACGTAATTCATTTACCTGCCATATTTCACCCCGAAGGGTTATGCTTCCTTTTCCGAGACATAAATAATGATGGACACAAATTCTGAATTTATACAGCACGTGGGCTCGTAAAATGTAAATACCGCACAAAATACATAGATTTGAAAGATGGCAGTTTTTCCACGCTTTGTGCGTTTTCATTTTATAGGCAGGCATGGGCTCGTGATCAAGGGTCAATACAATTAATGGTAATTATTACCACTGACAATATTCTTTAAGTAATTTAATATTCCAGTTTTTATCTCTAGAGTAGGTATAAATAATTCTAATTTAAAAACCCTAAACCTATACAGACATCTCGAGTCCATACATCTCGAGACTGCCTCATCCTGCCCAGTAAACTGAAAGCGCAATTGCATACTAGAGTATACAAATGTATTCAATTTATAAATGTTTACTTTGTTTATGGAATTGCACCCGAGCAGACAGTACACAAACATATCTTCGACTATGACAGCCCGAGCTAACTGCGATGTTTATGACCGCTAGGCGCCAGATTTATCAGTGTACTTTATTGAATCTTCCAAGTGGTCTATTCTCGCGTGCGCTACCCGACGTTTTGAAATTGTGTGAATCCTCGGTGCACTGATAAACTGATAACTAGGCTGACTATTAATGAAATACTAATTGGATTGGTGGGTGCTATATACAAAGTCAGATCTTCAACACACACGGAAGACGAGCGGTACTTTAATTAATGTTCGTCGAAACGAACGAAAGAAGAGTAGTAATGACACTAGTCAACGATAGCAATATACATATATTTATAGCTTTAGGGTGAATATCAACTACTAGAGATGTGTTATAATTATTGACGTCTAGAAGTCAAGCTTGTACATCTCTAGTGGATATTTTCCCTTACGCACCTAGCTATGTTACCGGCGATTTGCTATCAGTCATGTCTTCCTATCGGTCTTCTAGTAGCTGGGCCTTACTGTTTTGTATGCAGTCTTGTGTATTCTGTACCTAAAATAAACTGTCGAGTTTGAGACCGGGAGGTATGTTAATGTCTGATGAGGGGAGACATGAGTCATGCAGTCTGTTTTCGCCGAGGTACATATGCATAAGTTGTTTGCCTCGAACAATGACTCGAAATAGTTGAAATAGATTGCCTGAAATGTTTGGTGTGTTACTCTGAAAGAAAAATAACTTTTCTAAGACCTCTCTTTCAAATGAAAAGGTACACTTACTATTATTTACACGCTTCTTTCTTCACTCGATCACATTCTTTGAAAGTATTTACACAAATGCATTTGTGCAGAGTTTATTCAGTTTTCCCGTTTTGAAAAGTATTATCTATTAAATTCTAAATAATTATACACCCCAGTACTGACAAAATGTAACTTGATTATAGAATAAGAATATATTTATATGAAATACCTATTGCTCGCTTTTATCCTAAAAATACAACGCAGCATATTTTCATTTCAAATGCTCCTTAACATATAATGTAGAGGACATGTCTGGGTTTCTACTATTTAGTTTTTGAAATACAATAATATTATTCGGAATAAGATTCAGTTCAATTCTTTATTTTTTTAAACTGTACCTACTGGTATTTTAGACATTTGTAACGATCCCAAATACAACAGGTATATCTCCTGTAATTTAGAAGTTCTTTATGACCATTTTTATCGACCATTGGCAGATTCCATTCGTGGTACAATGATATTGTATTGTCAATTATAAGCTTACAATAACAATAAATATGCCAAATTTTAGCTCTATGGGATACCAGCCAGTAGTTAGAAAGTAATTTAAACATTTAGAAACGGACAAGTTATTTCATATGGACTCATAAACTTAATTTTATACGCACGTTGCAAGCTAAAATTACAAAACTTGTTAGAAGAATACTGAAGGACTTTGTGGGTACAAAATATAAAATTGATGTATTTGTTAATCTCTTCTGGCAAAAACAAATATCACAAATCTAAAGTTAAATAAAAACGCCTTCCATTAATAGGATAAAGTCAGTTTTTTTACGCGTATAATGTGTGAACACACCTTTGTGTCTAAATAGTGGTTTACTTCGCGGGCTGATAACCAGACATCTTTGTGTTCATCGTTGAACGCGTTCAACGTGCAGTCGTCGAGACCGCCAGTCGAACAACGGACTAAATATTCGCTCAAACCATTGAATTCTGGGTAAAGAGTAAATAATACAGATGAATAAGTCAAAATGTCTGCAAAATACATATCGGGCTTGGGAAGACTTATTTAAATATGTTTAGTTGGTCAATGGTATATTAAAAACAAAACTCTTGCTAGGTCTAGAGAGTCTGGGGGTATTATTGCACTATTGCGTTACCGCTAAATAAAACCCAATGCCTGTTCAAACAAATACCATATTCTGTTAAATAAACCAAGGAATAGGAATTGTTTTTCACTCGGAGAGGCTAATTTGCTAGTAATTAGAGAGCATAAACAATGAAACGACAGACTGTGAGTATCTCTTCATTCAGTTTCTTTGTCTTGTATGATGAGCAGAGGCGTCTCTAGTCCATGTAGCGCCCGTGTGAAAACATTACTCTAGCGCCCCCTAGTAAGCGCGCGGTCTAAATGGAATGGTAGCGGGTGGCGCTCGGCACCCCCTAGGACCGCTACGCCCGTGTGCAACGCACACCCTGCACCATAGGTAAAGACGCCTCTGATGATGACTGCTCGTACATAGGGCACATAGTTGGGCATGAGTGCCTAATGTGATCCTTGAGCATTCACATTTCAACTTTGTATACAATAATTAACCCATTTATTGCTTGCTTTAATATTAGGAAACAATCAAAGAAGAATAAATCTCGTCCCAGACTAACCTTTCCTATTACCTAAGAAACAATGATCGAGACAAACGAATTTGAAAGGCATTTTAAATAGGTAATAGTACATTGTTTAACGAGGGGCGTAAGTGGAATATTGCGAACAAGAGGCTATCAGAAGCCCGAGGCCGGAGGCGGAGGGCTTTTGATGACTCGAGTTTGCAATATTCTTACGCCCGTGTTATACACAATGTTTTTCATCACATTTGCGAGGAAACAAATACATTTTAGATGAAATGAATACAAATCGTAATAAAAACTTTAACATGTCAGTCGTCCATTTTGTTGAATTTGACGTGAGGCGCGTATGGCAAAGACCCTTCGGTATACAGCCACGATTTGAAAACACTTAAAAACATTTTACATAGACACTAAATAACTACATATTAAAACTGTAAATAATTCTGTTAAACATGTTTAAGTAGTTTTTTAATTTTAAAGTTATTTATAAATTCGTTTTCAGACATCGTATTTGATACAAAACCTCTTTGCTTTGTAACTGCCGCATGAGTGACAGATACAATTTAAGAAAAAAACCATTACGCCTGTGTGCGTAACACAGGCTATTACAGCTCTGTATGTCTGCGCATTATGAAGCCTTTTTCGAGCAAGTGTGATGAAAAATATGTTTGTTGAACATTTATGAACTTTCTCGTGCTGATCACACAACTATCACCTTAATAGGACTCAAACCAGAAAATATTTTTTTGTTTAATGAAATTGATAGATATATGTAATTAAATATAAGTGACATGTTATATTTTTGATTCTTTACACAGGGTTCTTTATATTGAGTATGATTAAAGTAGTATAAAGAGTAAATACAAAGTAAACAAATATGTACGAGAAACAAGAAGAGGAAGGTGGAACCAATTACGGTTACGTACATTTTCTTTGTACGGTCCAAACCAAGCTCCGGCTTTTGCGTATTTGAGTTCCCAATAATCACACAAGGCTCATCACCTATTAATTAGGTCAAATGAAAACCGCAGAGCAGCGTGCACGCTGAACACTCGAAAGATTTGAGCCGATTATGTGATGGCTCTGAGGTTTCAGTATACCAGTGAGAAATGTGTTTGGTAGGCTCTGTATTGTTGTTACTTCGATCAACAAGCGGGTTGCACTAATCTATACTAATATTATAAAAAGGAAAAGCCTGTGATATTATAAATAAATAATATTTTGGGTAGTCTCCGGAACTGCTTCTCAGATATCAGGAATTGTTTCAAATTCGTGTAGAATGGAGTTTCTGGATAGTTATTGGCTATATGTTATCCCGCTGCATTCTTTGCAATACGTGGGCGAAGCTAGTGTAGTTTGTGAGTAGCTTTGTGAATTTGTATATAAGGGGTAATCTAAGGAGCTCTATCATATGATTTCAAAAATTAATTCGGCTGTATATAGAATGGTCCTTTGAGATGGGCTTAAGAGGAATGCCTACCTGCGATTTTCCCATACAAACGCTCTCGACTGTTTCCTCTCTGGTTTTTGAACATAGAGCAATGAATTTTTCAAATAAGATCAATATCATCAATATCTATGTATGCCGCCGCTATGTTTTGCTTTTTTGGATATTTTTATTTTAAAGAAACTTACAGGGCCTTGAAAATCGCAAAAACGGCTTAATTGAATTGGCTGCCAAAAAAGGCGCAGTATACAAATATGACTACAAATATCAAAAAAATTAAAACATAGCGGCGTAGATTATTTCTACTTCTTGCAGTTCCCAAAATCTTATAATGATTGGTTGCGTTTTGGAGGAGGAAACCGTCGAGAGCGAAACCTCGATTTTTGAGTTTTTTGCGTGGGATTTTTAGTCCGAGCTGCAGTTGTCCTTATCGTACGAATTGGAGGCGGAAGCCACAGCAGCGCGACAGAAACATTGCGTCAAAAATTCGAGATTTGAAAAGTTTCTCAGCTAGGCATTGCTTTTAAGCTAATATTTTATCCCACGGCTTCATCTGCATTTTTTGTAAAACGCAACCGAGACATTTTGTTTTATACCACGTTGGTGGAAAATAAGCGTACAGCGCATTAGCCTAAACTAAATTACCCGTCAGTTTATACTCACTTGCTAGATTACTTATAAACTAACTATTCTTGCAATTTTATGGTGACATGTAGTCTTTTCCTGAAAAATCCCACAATGTAGTCCCTCGGGCAAACCTCAGTAGGAAGCTCATTCCGCAGCCGGAACGTCCGCCGGAGGAAATTCCTCTGAAAACGTTCATACTGGTGTCAGTATGAATGAAGCGAGCGTCGGTGATATAAAACAAAAAAAAGGAAAAATTGCTTTGGGTTTTACTTAGTTGTAAAAATAGATTTCACATAATACTCGTATATACAACATTAGGCTTAAATAATATTGTCACTCAATTCTAAAGATCATACGACACCCCAATTTACTCTTTTACTCGTTTGCGGGGAAAATAATCCTTGATGTTTGGGCTAGGTTCAGTATCCGTGTGAAGGCGCCGTGTGGTCGGCGCTGCCTGTGGTAATCTGATTATGTGTGCGGTGATTATATAATCCGTGCTCGAATATCGAACTCGTCTCTGGCCTTAAATTCGGGCGATTTGTGGACCGAACTAGACCCAGACAAAGCAAAGCTTGTACTGTGTGTGCTCTACAACTGGTAGATAACGATATACATACTTAAATATACAGATATATAAATACTTCAATACATAGAAACGTCAAAGATACCAAATATGTTGTCCTCATCACCCATATACATATTTAAAATACTTAAATGACCTTTCCGGGTTTCGAACCGCCGCCGCGCCGGTTCTGCAGGCGGGGTCACCACCGACTCCTCACTACTAGTAGTATGTAGATACGCAATTAACTTGACTATGAATAATTTGTGCACAATATCTAGATTTACACACAATACCTTGATAGAATCGAGTCATAAACTTAAGGGAAGGCCAGTGTAGTGCTTGTTGATATGTATGTACATGCAATCATATTAGCTTAAGCTTTCTCCCTAGTGGTCTCAAACTAGAAAACTTGATATTCTCCCCATAATGTTTAAATAATGAATATAACCCTTTCAGCGCCAATCACGAAACACAATAATCAGACATAGGAATCCGCGGGGCAAAATTGTTTGACAAGTAGGGAGTTCCTAAACAATCGTCTGACAATAATATTTGGAAACGAAAATCGCCCGTAGCGCTCTAACCGCTACAGCATGTGAACATTGAGCTACGGGCTACGGTACGGTACGGCTACGCGTAGCGTGGTGGGGAATGATTTCAGCGTTAGTTTTTTTGAAGTGAAAACTTCTTTAGCGGCGCTGAGCACTTTTTGGGATGGGGAAAAATTGTTAAATACGCGACAGATTTTTGTGACGTCAGATGTGAAGGCGGTCATAAACTTTTATATTTTGCTGCTAGCCGATTCGACTTCATTCAAAACTGAACGCTATGCGTAAGAGTATAAAGCCGTTAAACACTTTTTGCAATAGCATATTCTGCAAATAAATTTGTAATTTTGTTCACGCGTCCTTCACCGTTTTGCTATTGAGCAAATTCGAATAGTTCGAATTTGGACGTTATTCCTAAAGAGATAAAGCTTTGAAAAATATTTACCAACGGCAAAAACAAATTGATAGTTTGTTCACCGCCGCCGTCCGCTGTTCTTGCAAATTCGAATAGTTCGAATTTGGACGTTATTCCTAAAGAGATAAAGCTTTGAAAAATATTTGGCATTGGCAAAAACAAATTGGTATTTTGTTCGTCGCCGACGGCGGGTGAGCCGGCACGTCGAATCCAACGCGCCCGCGGCCCGTCTGCCTAAATAATTGATAATTGTTTATAAAGTTGCGCCAAATTCATTTTTAGGGTGACACCGTAAGATGTCACGTGACCTGATCGAAAAACTATTACAATGTTATTGGGTTTTCACTTCTGCCGGCACCCCCGGAGTGCAACTCGGTCTTTTTTTTTGTTGATTTGGCCTACTTTAAGCCACACAGGACCCTTTTGCTTGGCGAGGGCAGAGCGTGAATAGGGATGATGACTAAGTTTTTTTTATGACGTCATTCGAACCAGTTTTTGGAGAGGAACGAATGATTGTATGGGAGCAACTACAATTAAAGAACATAAATATCCAAAATTTTGAGACAAAGATTGTCCTCGCTGGCGGCAGCGCATAACGCGTCATACTGATAGACACACAGGTATGACGTCACAACTGACATGTGTACTAATCGCTGTATGGAAAATCAGGTAAATTGTTATTTCGGTCGCGAAATACTGCGTTTAAGTACATAGTTGTCGTACAATTTCGTTTCTATAAAAGCGTTAGGATTCTATTGGTAGCTTTAAATTTATTCTTGGACAATAAAAAAATGCATATTTTTTCTAAACCTTCAAGGTTCATATCGTTTTATGATTTTAGTTATATTTTATAATGTATATTTTATTACGATAATTTGATGGTTTGCTATCCATTTAGCATCACTACATTATCAATTTGAACATGAGGCATCATGCCTATTGACCAGAGGGTCAACCAGCAAAGTTCGAAATTTAGTCCAGTCAATGAACTGACAACTTGTATGGAAAAAAAAACAATTTTGGAAATCATTTATAATAGCTTATCTTTTCTGTGTAACGGATATTTATCAATTAAATAGTTACCCAGCGACAGAACCCGAAAAAATTTCAGACATCAAAAAAATGATAAATTAACTAGCTTCTAAAAAGCCAGAAAAAATATTAATAAATATTTTTGTCTTTATTTTGGTTCATTTGTATTTGCTTTATAATATTCAAGTTAAATCATACAAAAAGACAATGCATGCTTCATTTAAATCTGCATAATTACTTCCGGGTGGAAAGTTTGTCAGATTCTTGAATACAGCATCTTAGAATAACATTTTAAAAAGAAAACAGCATAAAAAACGCTATTATAAATTAATGTTTTTCAAAACCGTATTTTGCCTGGAGTAATTGTCAATTAACCACAGGTCTTATATAGTAAATGAAAAAGCTTTTTGTGCTGAGTATTAATATTTCGAAACAATTTAATTAGACCGTTATAATGTTAAAGCCGATAAGAGAGTAGGGACAACATTGTTTAGCAAGATTTTACCTAAACATACAAATGTACAAACACAAGTGAAGTCTGATAAAAGAAAGGACAGCTCTGCATTCCTCGGCTCGACACTCTTTACTCAGAGCTATTATCATTAAAAAAAAACCTATTGTTTGCGAAACAGTTCAGCTCGGTTTGCACTCCGAATGACGTCGACGCTGCGCCGTAGAGCTTGCTCTAGGAAATAAAGGTCACAAGTATATAAGAGTTTTAGTGACCTTCCACTTTTTCCTTGTTGTTCGGTATGGATCCGTTGCTATGGCGGGGAACGTAATTGAAAATAATATTTGAAAAATATTTTCAACAGGTACGAAGGAAATGAAGTTTGATTCTGTAATTGGCTCAGCTATAAAGGAACGGATAAAGAGGTAGACTTTGAAAAATTTTAGAAAAATTGTTAATGAGCCTTGCCATTAGCCCTTTTTTCTACATTATTTTGTATGTATATTATCGTTGTGTAGTAGGTCTAGTACCCATCATTTGGGTCTAGGTTGACTTGCGTAATATTGTCCCCCGTATTTAGGCAATCACGTATAAACAATCTAATGATTGCTAATGGATCTTTCTTTTTCCTTTAAATTGTCCCAGTCTTCTATTAAAAAAACAGTTACAATAGAAATGTTTAAATAACTAGATTAGATTAGATTAGATTATTTTATTTCATTCTAAAATGTACATGTCATTTCATAAAATTAAAATAGCATGGATTCACAAAAAGATCGTCAGAATAAAGAACAATAATAAATAATAGTCAATACAAATCAAATTTTAAATTAAAACAAACATGAGAAACAAAAAATACTAACAATAGGAACAATTTAAATACTTAATGATAAATGGTACAATGTCAATGTCAGAATATTAATAATAGCTAGGCCATCCTAGATTTAAATTGTCAGATGTCAGTATGCAATATTCATAATAATATAATAATATCATCTTAAACCTAAACAATATACTTAGATGTCATTTTTAAATACAATTTCCATTTAGTCTTTGTTCGTTGTATTCCTTTACGGAATACAGCGATTTTGATAATAAAAGTTCTTTTAGTCGGCGCTCAAATATGTCGTACTATATACAGGGCGTCCCAAACTTATGGGACATGAAGGGGAAGTACCTTAAATATCGTAGATAGTGAATTTTGCTCAAAGAAGACTTTATGTTATTTTTAAAAGTTAGTAATTCTGCATTCATAGATTTTCTAGAAATTACTTGCTTCGTCTGGGAATCGAACTTACTTAAATATCAAAAAAAAACACCCTACTTTTATGATGCCAATCGAAAGAATAGCTAAAAAATAATAACTCTGCTTGAGTAACATAGTATTTTAAAAGAAAGAAAAAAAAAAAATGGACAAATGGACCGATTAGATGGCCGGCCAGATCCCCGGACCTTACACCATTAGATTTCTTCTTTTGGGGATACGTGAAAGATATGCTATACAAAAAGCGATACGAGAACGTGGGCGAGTTGCAAACAGAATTGTGCCATATCACATCGAGTGTTCACCATAAAATGATAAGAAAATCAACAGGCAGCGGGCTCATTAAAAAGATTGGAGATTTGCGTAAGACAAGAGGGATCACATTTTGAGCATTTAATTAATTAATTTACAAAAAAATACCTACTTAATTGACTACGGCAGTTTCATGTATGTTTTTAATTTGATTAAAATATTAATTTCACGTTGTCTTTTAAAATACCATGTTACTCAAGCAGAGTTATTATTTTTTAGCTATTCTTTCGATTGGCATCATAAAAGTAGGGTGATTTTTTTTTGACATTTAAGTCGGTTCGATTCCCAGACGAAGCAAGTAATTTTTAGAAAATCTATGAATGCAGAATTACTAACTTTTAAAAATAACATAAAGTCTTCTTTGAGCAAAATTCACTATCTACGATATTTAAGGTACTTCCCCTTCATGTCCCATAAGTTTGGGACGCCCTGTATACTAGTCAAATGATTCGCCCCTTCCCTATTCAATTCAAAGCTCCAATCTAATGACATTCTTATGGAATACTTGACAGAAGGCAAAGGTGAAAATGAAATTACTTTGAACAAATTTAATTTGAAGGTAATTGCGTGATGGCCCCGGTCTGCCCACTGATGCGGGTTAGATAATACTATAATATATTTTTGACTAGCTTCTGCCCGCGACTCCGTCCGCGTGGAACTCGTTTATATCGCAGCTCCATACGAACGTTCACCCCCCCCATTTCACTCCCTTAGGGGATGATTTCGGGGATTAAAACTATCCTATGTCCTTCCCCGGGACTCAAACTATCTCGATACCAAATTTCATCGCAATCGGTTCAGCGGTTTAAGCGTGAAGAGGTAACAGACAGACAGACAGACACACTTTCGCATTTATAATATTAGTATGGATTACGTATAGAAAGTCAAAATAATATATTCGTTTTAAATACCTGCTATGGAAATAAGAAATAATGTAAGTGACTGAAAATTGGCAGAGGATTTATCTTGTATTTGAAAATATTATGTTTACAAGTAATACTTATACCTACATTATCTGTGAGTTTCATCATCATTCATCAATTCTATGAAGTAATTAGTCTTGATAAGTTTATAAGATAATACAAATGGATATCCAATATCCATAGCAACGGAGATCTGTAAGGCGAATAATGGATCATCTCGATATTATGATTAGTAAGAAGATCCCAAATATTCAGTGCAAACGATTTGGTAGTGAATATGCTCGTAGTCGATACCATGTTTTCCCGCTAAGTAGAGGAAAACGCTCACGAGTAGAGCGCTCATGAAGCGGGTTTCTGGCGCTGTAAGTGTTAACTTACATTTATTGAAGTTAACACTGTACGGACATTTTTTGGAACTTGTGGGCAAAAGGAATATGTTCGGCGTATTATGTTTTATATGTCACATATACAGGATGTATGTCGTGAACAGAAATATGTGTTTCTTAACTTCTGTTTAACTTTAGTTTAAACATGTGGACGTGACAACAGGCAAAAACATTTATACCTTGTTTGTTAATTCGTCAATTACTGATGGTCACCCTAAATGCTACGTTAAACTGTCACCTTAAGCTACAGACCAAGTCTTGTCGAATTTTGCTATTTAAATTTTTTATCAATAAAGTTGTATTGTTTGCTTCTAGAAGCATAGAAACTCTAGAGTTAATGCTACGAATTTGTCTTAAAATACTGCGATAGAAACAAAAAAAACTGTTTCCGACTTAGGTTTCACCCTGTTTTGACATTATAATGTGATGTAAATAAATGAGAAAAGTAGGTCTTATACTTTACTTTACTTAACGTAGGTTTATGCCAGGCTGCCGGCCACCTGCCTCTTCAATTACTGAAGAGTAGTAGAACTACGAATCCTATCATTTGAACTAATATTATAAAAAGGCCAAAATACTAAAAACAGGCTTAGCCTCAACTCTCAAACCTATAAGGTAACCTTAATCCTACAAATATTATAAATGCGAAAGTTTGGATGTTCGTTACCCAAACACGCTGAAATGGCTCAACCGATTTGGATGACATTTAGCACGAAGATAGTTTTATTAAAATATAGGATAGTTTTTATCTCTGATCCACGCAGATGAAGTTGCGGGCGGATATTAGTCTAACAATATAATGTAGCTATAACACAAGTTATAACATTAAGTATTAATTGACATGTAAAATTACTCCAGGCCCCGTAGCATGGATGGCGTTATCACGCGATAAGTGACAGGATAGGCGCGTCGTCTCGTTCTATCGAACGGTGTCAGCCAGGGACGGAAGCTCTATCCTGTCACTTATCGCGTGATAACGCCATCCATGCTACGGGGCCTGGACTAGTCATCCGATTTAAGAAAAATGTCGTCATTTTACAGAATGCTTCATTAAGAACCTAATATGCTATATTTTACGTTGTAAGTAGTTCTATAACAATTTAGTTGTTGCGCGTATATCTAGTAATCTACGAGTTTGCTAAGCGGTGTAGAGTTGTATCTTATGATTGATACTAAAAGCGGTTTACGAGGAAATTACGCCGCTACGGCCATAACTCGTTTTACTGGACCGCGGGATACTACGGATGCCGTGCATTTTAAAACCTTTTTCTTGGATGGCACTCTTTTAGATAAATTATAGCTATGACGTAATTAACGCATTCACTGCCAACAATTAGTAGTAGTGCTATGCTCGTAGCCGATGCTTTGGTTTTCCTGCTAAGTAGCGGAAAGCACCTACGAACAGAGCGCCCGCTAGGCGGTTTCCAGGCTAAGGCTAGGTTAATGCTAAACATGATAAAATAAGTTGAAAAATGTTTCATTAGTTTCCATACATGTATATAAAAATACACACATTTATACAGTACCAACCCGTAAAATATCACTTTCATGTCGTTTTCTACTATTTTTTTTGTTGTTCAGCTGTCGGTGCGAAGAATTGAAACTCGAAAAACGTTCTAGCCACATGAAATAGGTAGTTGTTTCGGACAATTCTCCTGATTTCTCAGACAATAAGACAAAGTCACATATACATACATAGTATAAATACGCTCGAAAACAAAAGGTGATTGGCCTGTACCTACCGTAGATTTCACATGTGAATATTTTAAATACATATATTGACCATTTCTGTGATGGATGAATAATTGTACCATAAGTGTAGGTAGGTGCGCAAAAATGGTAATACTGCGTTTTATATTGCGGCTATATTTCGTGCACCTTACTCACGCTTTGCACGTGTTGTTTTCCAATTAGATATATTCGGGAAGCAGAGTGACACTTGTTGCGGAGCGCACCGAGTGAGTACTTAATTGTAAGCCCCGTACATACTCGCGGCAACGCGAGGGTTGGTAAAACTGCTCAAATTCCTAAGTCGCGTCTGGGCCATAATTCTTAAAAGTTCCCAAACGAAATTACTTTGGTGTACATTTTTCTTGAAGTTCCACTGTTGCTTGTTTGTAATTCGTTTCTTTAATTTGGCCCGCGATCCTTTAGAGTTGTTCCCTTGTTACGTTTATGTAATTAAACTGTTGCATTAATTACGGCGCCGTTTGCGTAAGATTTTTTCAGGACAGTTGGTTGTTTTAATGGAAATATTTTAATTGGAAATTGTTAAAAATACCTTGTTCACGAGCTGTTCAAAGTTAGAAAAACTTACGTCATACTTGCACTATTTACCTATACCTAAATTGAATTCAAATTGGGTATAACCATTACAAATGACTGGTTTATAAAACTTATATAAACTACGAAACTTATAAATAGATATATAATAAATTTAGCCGGCAGGGGGTGGGTACACATGACTCGAACAAAAATTTGGGTTTTGAAAAGTGGACCATTAAGTTGAAAAATGATTTCTGAAAATTCATAATATTTTTAAACAAGCTATCCAACGATACCCCACGCCATGGGTTCAACGAGAAAAACAAATACATCCCCACTTTACGTGTAGGGGAGGTATCTTTTTTTTTGTATTCTACTATTTTGGCGTAATTAATTTATAGAGTTGATGTGTTTCCATGTTGAATTACAGCTTTCTAGTAGTAAGGGTCACTGAGGTTCAGTGACTGAGCTAAGCCGCAGATGGACAGACGGACAGACTGACATGGCGAAACTAGAAGGGTTCCGTTTTTGCCATTTTGGCTCCGGAACCCTAAAAATAGGCTGCAAAGAGGAATAGGACTATTTATTATCTTTAAATCTTTATCTGGAACTGTCAATTTACTATCAATGTCTCACAAACCCTATACCAAGTTTAGTTAGATACATTTTCGCCAATGATTTACATTCAATCTAGTTTCATGTAACTCGTCGTATAATTGGATACCTACAGCCCTAACTATTGCCAGAACAATAATGAACGTATGTTCTCCCAATAATAATAATAATGCCTTTTCACAATTTTGAGACTAATTGTCACGGCAGGTGTCCGCTAGTCTCCTCCCATGACCCATTTTCCAGACCACCCACCGTTCAACCCAATAACCCATGACCTTAGTATCCATCGCAGCACAGTGTTGCACTGCAATAGTTTTTGCACCTGGCGGGGACCATCACCGGGTATATCATGTTGTGCGCTCGGAGATGGTATCCGCCATTGTGTATCCCTCGCTTTATATTATTTATTTATTTATTTAATCTTTATTGCACAAAAGAACAACTTATCGTACAAAAGGCGGACTTAATGCCGTAAGCATTCTCTACCAGTCAACCTTAACCTTACTATATTTGTTTTAAAGGGCCTCTGCGCTGTTGGCTTCGGCCCCACGCATGCCTTCCAAAAGTCCGGGACCCCATGGTCCTGAGATATGGAAAAAACATACAAATAATAATAATAATGATGGAAGAGACTCCATAATATTTGTTTATAGGTACTACGACAGTATAGCCTGCCTGTTGGCCAGTATGTTCATTACTCGTTAATAAATCTCACGCGTGATTAAATATGAGATGACAGTCGAATAGGCGACTCCTCAAGCCAAAGTGAGATTGTAGTCTCTGATTTCTTCTGATCCGGAATCTGACTGAAATAAAAATGCAATTTTTACTTTGGAGGCACCATAAAACTTGTTGTGCAAAGCTAAATAGAAATTCTTTGCTGCGAAATCATATTACTTTATTTCGCTTCGGTTTCAATGGTCGTTAATTCGTTCAAATACCGTTACCGTTACCGTTACCGTTACCGTTTAGGCGCTTACCCTTTTTCCTGTTGAAATTATGTTCGACTACTTTGCATGTTACCCTCTCTTACCTAGATTTAAGTCAATAATGTTTTCTCAGTAAGTGATTTTGTAAAATCTTTTGAGATATAAATATCTTAAACCATCAATATTTATTGTTCTAAGCATTCCTGAATAATCATTAGTGCTTACAAAATTAGCTATCAAGTCTGATGGAATAAAGGTACTTAGTTCTAATATGTGTGCTGTGCATCATTAATCATAGCAAGGTATAATTTACGCCTGGTGCCGCATCTCTGAGGCGGAGCAACTTTTGATGCAATAAGATGGCGCAGAGTTATATTGTAGTTATGCACATGATTCATACTACCTTTTTGTCCGCTTTTACTTCATCCTCGTAAACTTCTACTATCCTATTTTATTCCCTTGGGAGATGATTGCTGTATTGGTATTCTGTCTTTGTGCAAATTATAAACTACTGGACCTGGAAGTCAAGATTCACCCACATTTTGTTCGGCCGTTTTGCATGTGAGTAGATAAAAAATATCCTAACATTCCGTTTGTAACACTTTAACGGTCGAGTTACGAACGTGACTACCTGACCACACCCATGAGGCATGGAGTTTTAATGAAGCAGATTAACGACTCGATTGCAATTTTGGGACTTAAAAGATACCGCAGTAAACCGCAGTATTTCTGGTAAGTACCTGTTAATTATTGTACGTATTACGTAAACATCCACGTTGAGTCGTAAATGTTAAGTACATTACCTATACCTTGCGTTCGAAGTTTCGCTAGTAACTATGTATATACCTCAATGCACATAATATATGTTATACACAATATAAATCAATATTCAGTGTTAGTTTTTATTGATATTACTAAACGCACAATTTTTCCATTACAGTCGTACAAGCAGTTTCGGTGAGCCCGAAAGCTGAGTGCTATCCTCCATCCAAGCAGCAACGTTATAAACTTATTTATATAATTTTGGAGCTAGGCTGAAGGATTTTCTTTTTTCCTCAGAGCTCCGGCAAAGGAACGAAGATTCCAAATATTTCCTAATTCCCAGAAATTACGAGCGAACCTTAAGATCAGATGCTTCTTTAAATTTTATAAGATAAAGTAAATTAATGTACGGGACATCCCTTTTTATTAAAGTTGCTATGCGAGAGACATTTTGTCGTAGGAGCAATGGGCGTATCGCAAATATGGAGATGAAGGCCGTGCAACATAGTTTGCGATGTCCTGACTGTCCCGTGTAGTTGAGTATCTCGACTGTGCTGTCTGTTTTCCGTGAATGCCACGTAGCGTATGTGCCTGAATGAAACTCGTCTATGTTGGCCGAACAAAATGTCACTTCATTGACAAGTCTTTTGTTACGTCGAGCTGAGTGACTGACAGACGCACTATAAAACTAGCTTCTTTTCATTTTATAAGAGTTTGTTGTTGTCTTATACGGTGTAGTGGTTTTATCTCACCTGTGTAGACAAGTCTATTATAATCATTCAAAGGGGAATGCATCTTCACACACGATTCTCCGATTTTTTAGAAATCCTCAAGTCAAGTTATGTTAGGTACGAAATTTCAGCACAGACATAATCTAGGTATACTTTTACCTTATACTAATATTAGCAATAGATACCTACCTACATTTATATGTATCACATGTCCTCTTTATGGAGGAAATGTTTGTGCCTTTGAAAGGCTACATGTTAATCACTGGAGCTACTCATCCCATTAAAAGAAATATTTTATCAGTATGTGGAATAGACCTACGAAATGTAAATGGGTACCCAGGGGCAGCCGCGCAAGCTGGTGTCTTATAAAATAGATGACAGGCTGTGATTTCAACCAAAACCTTCGCTACACTGGTGATCTTATTTTGTCGTTTTTTGGCGTCAGTAGTTATAAATATATCCTACTCCTATATGATAAATGCGAAAGTTTTGATGTTTGTTACTCAATCACGCTTAATCGGTTACGATTTGGATTACATTTTGCACGAAGATAGTTTATGGATGGATTAAAATATAGGATAGTTTGTATCCCAGGTCCATGCAGCCGAAGTCGCGGGCGGAAGCTAGTCACTTACATAAATAAGTTTGTTTGTACTGGCATCCAGAACTCCGCTTATTTTTAGTTTTTTATCAAGCCTGCGAGCGGGCGCCCACGCAGCTCGCAGCGAGAGGCTGGGCTGAAATTGACGTGTAAAACATTAGCCGGTTACACTATTCGAACCGATGTTATTGCCGGATCACGTAATGCTGCATTTGTATGAAGTACCTATATTATTATTATTAATATTAAGAGGGCCTGGCCCTCTGTCGTTGCAGCATTCTCCATTCAAGTCTATCTTGGACTCTCGTCTTTACTTCTTGGTACAGCACCATACGAAAAGAAAAAAAAAATATTTTAAATTTTATATTTTTTGTTCCCGGAACTTTGTCGTCGTTTAAACAAATTATGAATTCCCGGATCATCACGCCGCACATCATGCTGATCTCATGCTCATATGCTATATATTTAACAACATAAATGTTTATTTTTATGAATAAGTTGATTAGGAGCCGTACAACAATTCGCGGTTAATTTGTCCCCCGCAGACGATAACTTTGTATCTTGTTTGAAATTATACGCTCCCACTTACCCTAAATTGGTTTAAGGAAAGACTTCCTCATTGATTATCTCATTTCGATGTCGTCGATCATTCCAGAAGAGTTGTTGACCGAAATCGAAACGCGAAGTTGCACAAAAGTTCCGAGAAGCCGCGACAGAGATAATCTTCTTGTGGCTTCATTTATTGTTGACTGCGCTACACAGCAGCGCGCACTTTACAAAGGTACCCTCTCAAACGACTATATTTTCGTACATGTTTATTGATATATTCACCGTACATATTTTTTGATCAAATACTTAATAAATACGAAGGTAGTCTAAAATACCAATTAAATTGAAAACTAACTGATCAATACCAGTTTACAAATAACTTGTGGTTGGCTGTGTAGGTATCATTCTTTTTATGACATATGGATGAGATGAATAAAAACATGTCAAGTAAAAACATTAGGCCTGAAGCAGGCCTGAAGCATACTCACGCGGCCTGCAGTGACGGTCAATACTACCTAAATTTGACAACTAATGACAAGTTTACTATTGAACGCCGCGGCCAGGCCGCACCAGTGTGATGTGATGTGGGCTTAATTAACTTGACAGTTATTGTCAAATTTACTATAGACCGCCACCGCAGGCCGCCCAGTCTATGAGGGGCTTCACACTGGCACGGCCTACGGTGGCGATCAATTTGACATTTATGGTCGTACAGACGTTTGACAGTTATTTATGACCTTACTGACTCTTTGTTTACACATGGCCAAATCATTAAAGAGATTCACTTTATAAATTATTATGATAACAATCAAAGCCGGCGCAAATTCGTTTGATGCTACTGTTACACCTAATAGATCCAAATATTTCACGTTTAGGAGCTGTGACGTGCCCCCGCGATAATTTAAAGGACTACCGAAGTGGAGCGTATCTTGTTATTTGTTGACCGACATCGTGAAACGTTTAAAAATATTTAATAATTGGAATGAAGATAATATGATTTCTGGTAGGTACTAGCCTTAAAACGTGCTTAAAACGAAAGCCAGACCATTTTTGTCAATCCGAGCTTATTCGTGGTTTCACTCGAGAGTTTTAATGCTCGTACTCTCGTAAATGGTTCCACCTTCTTACTTCATTATCGGATTCTATTTGATGGTACTAAAATTATAGTAAAGTGTTGTACTTAGTTTAAAACAGATACGAATTGGATGAACATCAACATACAAGATTTGATTACATTGTTACATACGTATTGCATACACAGTAAAGTTACAGTTGAAGTTAATAAGTGCCGGAGACTATACTATTAAAGTAAGTAGCAATACCTATTACTATAAGTAAGTAGCAAGTAGCAATTGCGGAATACAAATGAAAATTATGCGCACTGGACTATTTAATGGTGGCGGTTCTTATGAAGTTGGGGTATGTTTATTTATTTAATCTTTATCGCACAAAAGAACAACTTATGGTACAAAAGGCGACTTACGACATTAAGTAAGCATTCAATGCCGTAAGCAGTTTATATTTACGAAGATGGGTTAGTTAGGTGGTTCTTGTAAGTATATATCCACTTGAATAAAAATATGTACCATTGTCCTCCTTCATTAATATTGGCAGTTAAACGGGTCAATATGATCTCAAGGATGAGAATGTAAAATGAAAAAAGGTCAAAAGGTGCACGAGAGTCACAACGAACCGAGAATTATGAATTGTCGGGTCGCGCGACCGAGATGGATGCGCTCATTAGTTGTGGATAATGAACGTCACTGGAAGGCACGTTACGCCTTATTATGCAGTTGCTCTTGAAGCTTAGGTACACCTTTTAAAAATAGTTTATAGCAGTTTTTTCCTTATAATTCATTAAAGTTTTTGTGACACATCGTGGTTTATAATTATAATTATGGACTATCACCTAGTAATATGAATATTTTTTTGTAGACAGTTGCTATCTGACGGATGCTAATGTGAAGGCGAATGTTACTTTCGAAATTTTGTCTCACTCACTCATATCAGCTGCATATCCTGTACTCTTCGCACGCACACGGAATCTTGCCAAAATCGGTTTTAAAATAGGCTTTAGTGTAAACGAGATGTGAAAAAGTGCGACACTAGGAAATAATTAAAACAAACAATTTTAACAATTCTTCAGTCAGTAAAAAATATTGTATTTCTGCAGTTTCAACCAAGCGGAAGCTAATCCGACAACCGCTTGGCCTCGGGTATTCCCAAAAAATCTTCTTAACCAACAACCTATTCTGCCTCCAATTTTACTTATTTCAAACACGTTCAACAATTTCATCATAATTAAAGGATTAACTCGAAAATTAAATAGTATTTTTCACAATCGTGTTATAAATAGAGAGCTTTTTAGTCGAGAACCGTGTTTACGCCACGAAGCTTGCTGAAGGTACGAGATTAAAACGCTTGATTATGACACTATTGTGAACAATACTTTTTGTACGAGTTCATTAAAATTTATAATTTAAGTCATTAAATAATACGAGTATATAAGAAAACTAAATATCGGAAGTACTATATTGTCTAGTTCTACTATTTAAGGCTCTTTGACTTTTCAGGTAACAAGGTAAGATGGCTTCCTCTGCCATATTAATTATTTCTTGAGGAGTCAAAGATGTTTCGTCACTGTCACTACTCATTTTCTTAGTTTTTATTTTAATTTTTTAAGTTTAGCTATGAAAAGAAAAGTTATCACATCACACCACAGGCGTTCGTAGTGTTGCAGTACTGTGCTGTAATTGTCAAAATTATAGCCAATCAAAGCGTAGTTTATTTTTTATTTCTTATGCCCTGGATACAGCAGCAAGTTTAAGTAGATTTTTGACAGATGACGCGACGCTGCTACGTGCCGAAACGCCATAGATTGGCAATTTTGTATCGGATCGAGTCTCCTTAAACAAGGCCACATATTATTGAAATACGAAGTACTATTTTCAATTTTTTTTCGGTTGTCTAGAGCGTATCGAAAAAGTTATTTCGGTTGTTTCGGAAGTAACATAGACTATTCAACGATGAAAAGAGTGACGTTGCAGTATTCTCTATGAAATCGTAATACACAAATTTTAATCGACGAGTACAAAAATACATTTTTTTTCATTCATCTCCAGTCCACGATCTGATTAAATTTATAAGTTGACATTAAAAAAATATTTAACCTCTTTGTTTGAGCGGGCAACCAACTGATGCATTATTAATTTTAGCCAGATGGGCCCCAATTACCGGTAGAGAGAGGCTTAAATAAATATTTGCCGGACAAAATGTCACACCAAAAGTACCTAATGGGGCCGGACTGATCAGGCCGGTGTTTCCGGTTCGATTTCCGGGCGCTTGTTATTCTCATGAATAATGTCACAAGTAAAAGGAAATGTAATTTTGCCAACGGACCTACGATAATTATAGTGAGCGTGCTTCATTTGTGCTCATACGCAGAATTTGCGTTTAGTATTTTACTTTTTACACAATCCATTGCAACAAATATCTTACGAATACTGATGAGATGCAGTCTTATCAGTTGCATATTGAATCGCATCTTTGTATGCAATTGGAGTAGGCGATATACATTAAAAAAAAAACTAAGTTTTTTGTAAGCAGAGGTAATACTTGTTGAAGGCAAAGTTGCGATAAAATACGTGGAATATTCATTGCGCAGGGCACAGCATCGGCATCGGCGTGATGACTTCGTTAAAAGTTCAGGAGATTTTTTATGAATTTACCGGACCCGTTAACAAGGCAACTACTACTTTCCCCTAGTAACCGTTTTATATTTACCTGTTATATTTTTATCCATAATAATATTATGAAGAGGAAAAGTCTGCGACATTACATTGCTTTGCAAGCTTGCATGTTTTGGGTAATCTCCGGAACCGCTTAACCGATTTAAAAAAATCTTTCACTTGTGTGTAGAATGGACTTTCTGGATGGCTAATATACAGGGTGGAAAGATCGAATGCCACGTGGATGGCAACTACCTTAAATATTAGAAATTGCACATTCTATGTAGAGGAGACTTTCCTTTATTTAAAAAAAACAATAAATTCTGCATTTATGAATGGATTTATGTAAAATCGCTTGTCTTAGTCGGGACTCGAACCGGTCAAATGCGACAAAAAATAACATGCCATATTTTATGATGCAGATCGAAAGGGTCTTTCATATTGTTCGTTTACAACACATACCTACCAGGAATTAAATAAGGACGATTTCGATCTGCATCATAAAATACGGCATGTTATTTAAAATAAAGGAAAGTCTCCTTTACACAGAATGTGCTATTTCCAATATTTAAGGTAGTTGCCATCCATGTGACATTCGATCGTTCCACCCTGTATGTGTTGGATCCCGCGGGTTAGCTCTTGCTCTCTGCAATACGCGGGCAGCTAGTATTCCACAGTTATAAGTGTACGTAATTTGTTCGTTAAAACGTAAGTCATATAATTAGAGTAGTTTGATCAAATAGGCATGATGCTTCATATTCAAATTGATAACGTAGTGATGCTAAATGGATAGTAAACCATTAAAATATCGTAATAAAATATAATTAAAATCATAAAAATATATATTAAGAACCTTGAAAGTTTAGATAAAATATGCATTTGTTTTAATGTCCAAGAGTAAATTTAAAGCTGCCAATAGAATCCTTACACTTGTATAGAAATAAAATCGTATGACAACTATGTACTTAAACGCAGTATTTCGCGACCGAAACAACAATTTACCAGATTTTCCATACAACGATACAACTACTTTGTACAATTCAATCAATCAATCAATCAATCAATTATTTATTCTGCAAATAGGCCACAAGGGCACTTTTACATGTCAAACGGTAATTTACAATAAAATAGTAATCTTACACAATAATCATTTAAAATGATATATAAAAGGTTAACAAACTAAATGTCACTAAGTTAATGTAACAAAACAAAATTGCAAAATATGACCATTACATTCGATATAAGATCTGTATCCAGCATTAACAGAAGTTAATGATATTATTCAGTATTCCAGACATGTATAAGGTCTCTGAGCGTCCAAATACAATTAATAATTATTCTAATATTCTAAGAGATGTATACGGTCTCTAAGCGTCAAAACAAAAAAGGAACATTAATGTTATATTGTCAGAGATGTACAGGGTCAATAACAATAAAACGTGTCAAGATCAGAATGATGTCTCTCGTCAATACGATAATAATAATAATAACACTAGTATTTAAGTAGTTAATTAGGTACTATGCCCTTGCAAGCATGAACAGTCCGGACTCCACAAACAGCACCCGATCACGAGTATGACGCATATCTCAGCCATACATAATTGTGACGTCATACTTGTGTGTCTATCAGTATGAAGCGTTTCGCTGCCGCCAGCAACGTCAATCTGTCTCAAATTTTTGGGTATTTATGTTCTTTAATTGTAGTAGCTTCCATACAAACATTTGTTCCTCTCCAAAACTGGTTCGAATGATATCATAAAAATATTAGTCATCATCCCTATTGTACATCTACAACTAATTAAATGACACTGAACTAATTGAGCGACTAAATGAAATTAGTTACGTCTGATTTGTACCCAAATTAGTGGTTAAGCCTTCGGGTTCCGAATTCGCTTAACACTTATGAATATTCAGACCGTAGATTTGGGCTTTACGGTTCGAGCAAATGTTTTGGTGGTCACCGTGACCGTGGCCGCGAAAACTTCGCACCCTTCATTCAATTCAATTCAATTTATTTATTTCAGAATATGTCCATAAAATAATGTTTATTGGTATGTTAATTTATTTAGAAACCAAAACTCATTTCTTTAATTCGATAAGTATTCGTATATCTTGGTAAATTATATGTATTCTTAGATACATATTTAGAGAGTTGAATATGGAATGCAGTGCTCTGGCAGAAGAGTCGTTCGTCGGGTAAATAATGGTATTATCACATTGCCATGCCATGGTTCGCGTGGACCGGGCAGATTAAATTGTAATTAGCCACATGTGATATTAACGTCATGACACAGATCTATCACAGTTTTAATTTTATTTTAGTTTTAAGCATTTCTAATTAGTTTGATATGGGTGTACCATTAACTGTACTTGTTGCCTGAAAATAAAACTTTATATATTTATTTATTTTATTATTTTAAATATCTCAAAGTCCGAAATCTATGCCATATCATCATAAATCCATCCAAGTTCAGTTATGAGGAACTACAACTATATTGAAGTGAGCCCGAATACTTATCTTATATTAATCAGTTTTTCTGCCCTCGGATTTTATTATCAAAGTATTACACATTTCATTCTAAGAAAACTGTCGAGTTTATTTAAATTTAAGTCTAAGATTGCCTAATAAATTCATTTTCTACTCTATTACTTCTAAAAATATTCATACAAAAAGTCTAAACCTTAAATAAATACTTTCAAGTTTAACTCTATCCAGTACAAAGTAGTTCAAAGTTATAAGACATTTACTTAGAGGTGACATTGACACATCTTATTTCCAAAGACAGTGACTCTCGAGTGCTGCTGGAAATTGACTTAGTTTTGATACCTCATTCATTATCTGGTTGCCTCGTGGGGATACGTTGAGATGTTGCTATACATTTTCAAAATAAATAAATATATTTATCGGATGCTCGGGGGAGTCAGAGACTTCTCAAGTTGTGATTCTAATTGTAGAAATCTTTAGAGAACCAAATATGAAAATTATACTTTTAACTAATTAAAGCGTTTAGAGTCGTAACGTTTGAGCATTCAATTCAATTCATGTTTGCAGCAACCCAACTGAGGAAGTACCTCAGCCATAAGCACCTTAGGTAAACGTGAGAGCAGTATCCTAATTGTATTGTTGTTGTCATACGTGCCTTAATACACGGTGCTCGTGAGACAGAAAAAATAATGGAATTTATAAAAATCACTAACATATGAGAGGACCATGTTGGGAGTTTCTCTGCGTGATTGCATCAGAAATGAGACTGTCCGCAGCAGAACCAAGGTAACCGATGTGGCCTTCCGGATCGCCAAACTTAAGTGGCAGTGGGTGGGGCACATAGCACGTAGAACTGATGGCCGTTGGGGCGGAAAGGTTCTCGAGTGGCGACCACGTACCGGAAGGCGCGGCGTAGGTAGGCCCCCGATAAGGTGGACTGATGACCTGGTAAAGGTTGCGGGAGTCCGCTGGATGCAGGTGGCGCAGAAACGGTCGCTTCGGCACTCTTTGGAGGAGGCCTATGTCCAGCAGTGGACGTCTTTCGGCTGATATGATGATGATGACTAACATATGTATAAGTAACCTAGTACCATTGCAATGCTAGTATTTTCACGTTTCATTAATATTTTATTTGAGCTATAAAAGCGAGCTAGACCGTCTTTATCATTGCATTTCCTTGTCCGGTCAAGATGTAAGCTCTCGTTAAACAATATTGACCTCCTTTATTACTACAAACAGCTGGATCTTTGCATAAAAAATAGGTTGTTAACGTTTGGCGATGGAGAATGAATTTTACGATTGCGATTACATATTTTAATAGTTTTTGTTATTTATTCTGAAATCGAAAATAAATATACAGTCTGCCAAGACTTTATTCAATGTTTAACAAAAAATAATATTGGTGCAGTGTTATCTCAGAGGACTGAAAGGGAATGCATTTGAATGAATAGCATATTTTTGTATAGAGATCCAAGTCGAAGGACTTGGACTGCGAAAATGACGGGTCCATCAATTGCACTTTTAGCAGCGACATTACATAGGTGCTTTTCACGCCTACTGCGAGGAAATTGCAAATAATGATAAGTATGAATCTAAACTAATTGAAAGATCATAAATAAATAAATACTGCGACAGAGAGCTGTCGGTGTCCGCCCGAGCCGCGGGACGCGCGTGCTGCTCTGATTGATTCATTGAATCGCTGTTACAATTAAACTAAAAAAACATTATAGGCCTTTTTGAATTCATAGAAGGCCGCAGTTTTGAACCCTCAATTCTGACCATCATTCGCCGCATTTTCGCGACTTGAAAATATTATTATTTACGGCAAAACCTGGCTTTGGTACGCGTTTTGCTATTGCGAAAATAAATTCACTTTGTAACTTACTTTACTTAAGCATTACTTACCTGATGAAGTAAAAACGTATTTTAAAAACATAGTTTTAACCGACTTCAATTCAGTACTTCGCCGTATTTGAAGATTTTCTTCGATTTCTCCAAGATTCCAGCATCAGATCCTGACCTGACCTGATGACCATGGGACAATTGGGGAAGTTTTCGAGACCTCGGGGCACATACATAAAAATATACAATTCTGACGAATAAGGTGTAGACTCGAAAATTATTATTACTCCAAGAGAAAGAAGGCAAAAAATATGCCTAGTGATGGAAATCCCATTCAGATATCTCAAAGAATTACGAAGCTACAACCGTTTTAATATCGCTTGTTAGAGAGAGAAAACGCAAACGGTGTGTGACGTCACATTACAGGATGCTGCCGGGGGGCCGCGTCGACGGCGGTGCCAACCACGCCACGATGCGGCGCGGCACGTTGCCGTCTTCTGTGACGTCAGATTCTTCCAGCGTCATCGTTTCATATGAAGTTGCGTCTTGCGAAAAAGGGACAGAACATATCCCTTCTTAAAACTTTGGACACTTATAACTTCGTGATTATTTAACCTTTTGCGTTGATTTTTTCTGCATTTGACGACATTTTTATTCCTTTTTCGAGAAAATATGACATTATTGATTATTTCATTTAGTGTCTAGGCCCCTATTCTGACGAATTGAGAACCTTCTCCTTTTTTGAAGTCGGTTAAAAATAGGTTAAAAAAGGGTACATTCAATGAATACAGCATTTCTTTCAAATTAAGCACATTGTTGTAATTGGGCCACGCACAGTCTGATCTAGTCACGTAACGACACAAATGGCCCGGCCTAATCCCGATCTGGACTTGCCCGTTTCCGTGCCGAGTGTGAGCTCGCATAATTGCTGACAGATTCCCGTGTTTACCCAACTTTTAATTCATGCCTATCACGTACTCAATGATATAAGCTTAAATGAATTTGTTGTCCAGAGGGTCGGTTTGAAACGTATCGTACGCATTCCTACGTGATTCTGATTTGAGTGTGCTAACGTTTAACAGATTCACTGCCGTAGCCGATCCCGTGATTTTCCTCGTATGTAGCGGAAAGCGACTATGGCGAAGGCGCCCGCTAGGCGGGTTCCTGGCAGTTAAAGTGTCAAGATCAAACGCGAGAAACACAGTGACCGGGCCAATTTACATCTGGGGGCACGGTAGTGCCCCCGCCAAGACGAGCCAAGCGAAGCGCAACGCAAGGGCACTACCTACCTTTTCTCGAAACGGATCGTCGTTTTTTTGAACCCTCGTAACATGGGTTTGGATTATACCAGATAAACAAAATTCTCGAGAAATGATTTCAATAGTGGAGTTAATAAACATATAAAGTTTTAGTGACATAGCTCTTATACTTAAGATTTTATTGATATCTAAAAAACGCCGATTTCGTCACTGACTCACTGACTCACTGACTGATGGTGATCATCAAAACCTCTAGGGTACTTCCTGAAGTCCTAGAAAGCTGAAATTTGGTATGTAAGCTAGTATTAGTACACAATCAACAAAATAATTCAAAAAATTGGAACTTCTACACCCCAACCACTTAAAATAGGGGATGGAACTTTGTATGAGACTTCCGCAAATTTTGATGCTAGGGGTCTGAAAGTTTATATAGGGACTCCTTGTTATAAATAATAAAATACGTATTTCAGGATTTTTGTAAATCACCCCCCCACCCTTTAAATTAGGGGGTTGAAGTTTGTATTTTTCCGCAAACTTTAAATTAGGGGATGGAAGTTTGTATGGGTTTTCCCATTCACTTCTTTAGAACTTACCTTACAAAAAGGAATGAGATCCCACCAAAAACATTACATGTAAAGTGATGCCAAGACTCCATAGCTCATACAGCTTTCAGGGTGAAAAAGATATCAGATCGCAATTAGCGCCAAGCTTCCTACTCCACACGGCGTAACTCTCTACAAATTCTACATCTTGGCTAAAAAAGTGTAGCTTTGTTGGGCACATCCCGGTCGCCGCATAGACTTTCACGCCGAATGAATTTATGATGATATTAATAATTGACGGGTCTATACTTTTTAGCCAAGATGTAGAATTTGTAGAGCGTGGCTGGTAGTGGTAGAGTTACGCCGTGCGGAGTAGGAAGCATGGCGCTAATTGTGATCTGATATCTTTTTCAGGCTGAAAGCTGTTTGAGCTATGGAGTCTTGGCATCACTTTACATGTAATGTTTTTGGTGGGTTTTTATTTTTGGATAAAAGTATTGGATAAAAGTGGGAGGTTGGAAGAGTTCGTGATTCTATACAAAATTCGGTAATTTGCATACAATGTCCTCAAAATTATTCCATTTAACTCAACGTATTTATTTTCACTTGATTTTCATAACTCTTCGGAATTTATAGTACACGATTTGAGCTTTTCGTATTATAATTAATGACCGATTATTGGTTTAGACGGAATAGTATCCTTTTAAAATCCATTTTAATACAAAAATCTTTTCTTAAAGAGAACCTATTAAAATAATGACACATTTTAGAGGGCTACGATTACGCCGTAGCACCTGCTACGCTATTCGTAGCGCTCGAAGTATGGACGGATCATACATAATGGATCGCAAACTTAAGAGTTCACTTTGACAGCTTTATGGGAGTACTACATTATTTATAAAAACTTAAAATATTTTAGAACATAAAACTAAAAATGTAATGATACTTAACATTCTAAATTCTAATACATATTATCTTGCCAATTTGGTAACGCACGAGCCATAGCTTCTTTTCTAGTGATATGTATCAGTAGATTTACAAAGTTTATCATTAGTCTACTAGTTTATTAGTCTCAGCTCGTGCTGTGAAACCCGGGGTCCGTACAGTAAGCCGAGAATGTGGTCTACCACTTTTCGGCACTTTTATATATATAAGTTCAAAATTAGTAGACGACTCTGATTGCTTCACATATTCTTGACGAGTGTAGTTATACAGGGTGTGGCCTGCAAGAGGAGCAAAAAATTAAACGGTAGATTATTTAGCTTGTGAGCAATTCTTTCCAGGTGGTTTTAATTGAAAAAAAAAGTTGAAAATAAAAACATTCAAAATGGAAATTTTACAACAACAATTTAAGCACCTAGTCTAGTGCTTCGAAACACGGGGTAATACCTCCAAAATACATGAACATAGATGTTACTAAGAAATTTCGTAGAAATACCCGTACCTAATCGTCCGGTTGGTATATCGTGAATATCGTAATGATACCTGTAATATACATAAATAAATTATCCACAAAAACAGTATTAAATATTTCTATGTACATACGACGGTGGCAAACAAGCTTACGGTCTGCCTGACAGTAAGCAGTTGCCGTCGCCTATGGGCCCCAGAACCAAAAGCGCGCTGCTAACTCTTTATTCATTTAAGGATTTGTTGTGTTGACAGCTAGATACAAATACAGCTTCCACACTTTCAACTCAGCGCATCTTCAGGAGCTTTGGCAAGTTCTTATACTTCCTGATGGAGACATTATAAAAATTTCGAACGATGCAAATCTTTTTCTTTAATGGTCACATTATTTAAGGTTGTCTGGAAGAGATCGCTCTTCAGCGATAAGACCGCCTGTTGTCTACCTCTACCTACATGTTATTGTTTCTCTTTTTAACTGCTTTGTTTGTGTGAGGTGTGCAATAAAGAGTATTTGTATTGTATTGTATTGTATTGTATTATTTCTTCCATGAGAATAAAAACCAGATCATAGAATGCACTTGGAATAATAAGCAAGCAAAATCGCCGCTATCATCTAAAGTCACCGCTTGGTCGCCATATCACAAAGCTGTTATTAAGATACATCGACTTGTGCCCCAGACTCATTTAACTACTCACCAAGTTCTGAGAGCGGGTGAAGCTGCGCATCTTCGACTGAGATTATTATTTTCTCTTTTGCATATTCAATATGCGCAATTAACGCTTTCTTTGTATAACTTTCAGTCAATTATTATATCAAAGGTTTATGCATGCAGCCTCGGCTGTGATGAATTCAAATTAAGTTGATGCTGTGAAACACTGGCATAGTGCGAGGCGCGGAAGACTTCTTAGCCCGATTAATTCAAATTTAACATCCTGTTGGCTCCATATTTAACATTAACCGGTCCGTTAAATATTATTGATGCAGCACTTACAGATTTATTGGGTTAAGGGTTGTAACTCCTCTGTTCGCGTGACTACTCATATGTGCGAACGATAGTGTTACTGTCCGGCGGATACACCCGCGTTCGGGTAAATTTGCATCTCAGAGAATATATAACAGTACGAGTAGGTACATTTAGACACTCATGTGGGACATTTCCCTATCGCGATACTGAAAAGTTTTTTTTCTAATATTGAAAAGAACAATGTAAATAATTCTATTTTGTCAATATTCCCGTTAAAATAACACCACCCTCTTTCTTCCCGTCGACTATAAAATCCTCCACTCCTTAAGTCGCTCGGGATTCTTGGGTTTATCATCAAAATTGATAACTTAATTCCACAATTTCGTTACTCACAAGAGGGCAGGTATCGTAAACATTTTCCCGGGAAGTTTCACTTGAAAAGGGCTTTAGTTTAAAACCCGAGTTTACAAATTTTAATCGGAATTCCAGAGAGTCGGCGTCGGCCAATCGGAGTTAAAAATAACACGAAACATAACATAGTTAATAAAATAATTGGTTTCGTTACGATGTTTGAATTGGAATGTCGAATTTTGCGGTTCAAGAAATGTTTGTTTGGTTGTTTGAATAACGGAGAAACTTCAATGGTGTCCGTTCGAGTTGATAAGTTGGGAACCTAATTGAGGAGAAAGTGTATTCTTAGAATTGCATTTAAGTCGATACTAAAACTTTATTCGCAGATTTACGTAATTTAACTGTACATTTGTTTGATTTCAGATCTCGTCCAGTTTCCTTCTCTATCGGGTAAGTAAAGCCATCTAGCCGTTCTTCATATTTCTTGTTTTACCGACATACGGTCCATCGAATGTATGTTTCGCAGAATTTTCGTTTCATCAAAAATCATTTTTTTAAGTATTACTTAGTAAACTTTCCGCATTGTTATAAAACAAACCTACTCTAAACTAATGGATTCTACACAATGACCTTTTAGCTGCACCTAAAAAGTTAACGGTTTCCGAGTAACAAAAAGTCGATGAAATGAAAATTTGGCGAAACAATGCATTCGGTGAAACGTTTGTCGGTGCAATAAGGGGATACGTTTTGACACATATGTTTTTTATTAATTATTTATTTATTTTATTAGAAAAGCAACAGCTTAGATACAACTGTTGAGCCAATAATGTTTTTAATGTTGCGTTGTGAAAAATGTATGCCCAAATAATTAACCAAAGATATTCGCAAAGTTCGTGCATGATTCTTCCAAGCTGCATTGTCAGTGCCAGTGAACCGTTATCAGGTCAAAGTCGACTTGCAAAAGGTACCTACTGTCTCACTGCGCTCCATAACCTCGCCTAAGACGATTGCCCTAGCGCAGGATACTTGTTTCTTAATGCAGTCATGTCCAACGCAAGTCAATTATGTAAAACCAGCCTTCGCCTAGGTAATTGAATGCGTGGCGCCATTCATAACCGGACATGCCAGCTTCAATAGGTACTCTGACCTATCACAATATGGACACATGAGGTCGTCTCTACAATAACTTCTGATATTGTCTTCGGTTTCCGCGATATTGAATCATTAAATAAAACCAAAAATCCGTCATAAAATCCGTTTAAATCGTAAGTTGCAGTTAATTATTATGTTTGAAAGTGTGTGCTAGTTACGGTTGCACGTTCCATTCACAATTGCTAATTTAACAAGTTTGAAGATAATATAAAGCTTAAAATGTCTGGTGAGGCTCTGGTGTTGAGATTAGAGCACTCTTTATAATTATAGAGAGAGCCCGCACCCATGTTTCTCATAATTTACCCATACTTACTTACTCCGCTGGCTCAGCGAAGCAAAGTGGATCTTGGCGTCCGATACAAGTTGTATTATAAATTAACCTATTCTGTGCGATCTCCTCCCAGTTTTCTGCGTGCACGGCGCGAAGGTATTTCTTGACCTCGTTCTTCCAACGATATCTTGGTTCTCTCTCTCTCTTCACCGCCCTGTCTCATCACCGCATTGTCTCAAGATGTCCAACCCAGCGGAGTGTTGCAGATTTGATTTCTCCTACGATGTTGGGCTCGGACACCATATCTTCCAGTTCCTGGTTTTGGCGGATTCTCCAGCTACCATCTTCCCTCTGCACTGGGTCCAATCTTCCAAAATATATTCCTTTCGGCAACAAGTAGCTTGTTTTCTTCCTTTTTAGTGTCAGTGTCCACGATTCGCAACCATACATTAAGACAGATCTAATAAACAGTTTTGTAGACCCGGACTTATTTTACCTTAGAGCGCCCTGGATACGAAATTCAATTTCCTCTTCTCTGTCGTTTACATCCAGGTTTTCTCTGGGCTCTAAAATGTTTCTGTAGGTACCTCCGCATATGTACATTTACCGTCTTCTCTTTATTGATCTTGAGAGCGAACGTTATGGCTTCATCTGCCAGAGCCTTTGCCTTCTCTGCTACAGGCTGTTTTCTCCCAGTAATGCAAGGTCGTCTGCGTACCCAATAATCTTGTGTTGGCCGTTTAACACTACTGCGCCGTCTAGTATTTCTACTTGTCTAATGACGTATTCGAGTACCATGTTAAACAGCATGGGTGACAACGCATCGCCCTGCTTAAGACCAGTGATGACATCAAACTCGTCCGTCAACTCTCCCCCTTCTTTTAAAAAAAGTAGGGGAAGAGTAAATATCATTGCATTTGCAACACAAATTATTTCTATTCAAACCCATTTTTTTTAAGAAATATACCGCTACACGTTTTCCATTCTGTCCTAACCACACAAATATGAAAACCCGAACCGCTTCCGTTCGATTTAGCACAGGAAATGCAAGCAGCTCTTTTGCCAATATTCGATATTTCTATTAAGATTGGGAACGCAAAGAAAAGTCTCAATAACACCAGCAAAAAGCAGTGGCTTGAAAATTTAAAGTGGATACTGTACTTCTCACGTTCGAGTTCCCTCTTTGTTATAATTGCAAAATCACGCTAAATAATTTCAAATTCTTATTAACTTGAGAATCATTATGAAAACAAAGATCAAAAATAGTGATAAAATACCTTGTAATCAGTTTAAAAACGACCAATTTTTTTTACAAAACTTGTCAGATTAGCAACACCCGGACCTGTAAATTAGAATATATATATGTCAGGTGTTGGATAAAATAACAATGCAGTGGAGAATTCCACTTTAACACTTGTGATACTCAAACATCAACATTTCCATAAAGTTGTATTATTGCATTCAAACTAATTGTAATGGATAGATTCTCGGAATCAGTTCATATAAGCGATTTAAAAAAATATATATGACGCAATGTCGCACCAAATTTTTTATGAGTTCTAATGTCGAGTTTGTCACAATATGCAATTACAGAGAAAATAATTACTGGCGGTGCATTGGCATCAGATTAATTCCTGAAAGAAACAAACAAACAACAAGCATGGTCATTTCAATATAATTAGGGCTCGGAACTTTTGATAAAAAATTGCAAATAACAAATGGGATGAGTCTACTCTTCTTGTAATACCTACTGCTTCCGACTCGACATTACCTATAACGGAGTCGGAGGCAGTATTACAATTTTGTAGTCGTTTGTCAATCGATAATTCACTACTCTGCATCTAATATTCCGAGCCCTACTAATAACTCATACAGTACGATGAAAAACATAGTAACCTATAAGTGTAGATTGCACCAAACTGTCTGTAATCGCGGTGTTGGTTAAAATCGGAATATATGGAACGTTTGACAAGTTTCTATGGAGTGACAGCTGTCGGCGCCGTAGGTTCATGGTCTTCTCTCCCTCTCACTGAGCATAAGCGTGAGCGAGATGAAAGTGCGTGCTCGGAAGCGCGGATATCATGTTTCTTAATTTTAATTTTTTGGCCGTTTAAATAAATTAAAAGTAAACACTGATTTCCCTCAAACATGATATTGCCGATTTTTAGAAACAATTTTAATATTTATAGCTTTTGTGCATAATTAGTTACGAATATTTGAAGTGTATTTTTGTGTATTTTAGACCTATGTTCGTGATTTTTTTCTATCGAGCGAAATTTGCTTAATCATGTTTCGAATCACTGATCTCGCTGCAGAAAAGCTTCAAAATTACTATTCGTATTTTTTTGAAACCATATTATTATAAACAGACGCATTATATGGTTTCAAAAACTCTGTTCGCTTAACTTCGCTGAACCTACGGCGCCTTAACGTTGATCGTTATGTAATCGTATGTTGGTGCAACTCGCCCTTAATTTGCCCTTCGTTAAAAATTCCGGAGGTGACTTACTAAATTCTGAACGGTCTAGATTCTGATTTTAGGTATGACACAAGTTAGCAAACAAAGAAGTACTTGGGTATGTATCCACTTAAATTACGATTCAATAAGATCACCATCATCATTTTGCATCATTCAATAACAGGGTTAGAGTACAGGAATGTTTATTGCTTATTTATGAATGTTATCTTGATAAAATATTTTCTTTGAACTGATGCGCTTCGGGCACTTATACAGTGCGAGATAGAACAAAAACAAATACGGAAACAGAACAAGATACAATAAAGTCGTCATAATATGTGTTCATAAAAGAGGATATTTTCGCAATTAGCATTTGAATTGAATTTCTGCCATAGCTTTGTCACAGTGACGTCTCTGCAGTATTTTATCACAACTAAAATGAATAAAACTATTTTCAACACAATTGCTCGTAACGTACCTCTTATTGTGTCGCTTTTAGACTCATAATCCTGGATATTAAACACGCGTGTGTTATAACATTATGATACTTGTGTGTTATGGTTATATCCCTATTAAGTCACGTTGGCACCTTGCAGCAAGATGTATGCATGCACAGGGTGCATTCTTAAATTAACCGGGTTGTACAGAATGTACAGCTTTTTTTTTAATTCTCGGCAAATGGATTCTTACTCGACTAAACAAATTAAATCCTTTTTGTTAATTAATTGACTATTTACTTTTAGATATGATATAGAAACGTTTAATTTTGTAAAACTATTCACTTTTGATAACATTTTACATGAATTAATAAAGATAACATTTTAAAACGAAAATGCAGCGCACTGCTCAAACTTCACGAAAAAAAACTGTTGCGCGCCATTTAGGTTATTTCACAGATATTTTGTAAGCACTGTTAATGCGTGGTTGGTTATTAACAAAAATGTTGCCTCGTGGTGACTAAAAAAGTAATAATAAGAATGGACGCCACTAGAAATTCTTGGCGATGTATATACAACATGTGAGTAAAAACCTGTTGCCATAAATAAGGAAAGAAAATAACTTGACAGGCCTATAAAATTTTCATCTTATGAAAAGGATTTTTTCCTCGCAAAATGTGTTGAAAAACGTCGTATGAAACGTGTGAGCTTTGATAATTACCTCCTCGGCTCTCTTATCACGCTCACCTGCGGCTCACCTCACTTGTATCACAATGTACTATGACGTTAATTCTAAATAGTGTATGGTGTAATTAAACTTTTGGCCATGTTTGGGTTCTGTTATAAATATAATTGAAAAATATAATTATTGTACATAATACGGCTTTTTTACCTATAAGTGTAAAAGACCTTCCTTTCCATTTCCGAGTTGTAATTGTTTTGCGATGATCAGTCCGAGCTCTGATCATCACTCTGAAAATAAAATAGGTACCTACGAGTATTCATTGGATTGAATAAATCAGAAAGTAATCAATAAAACATTCTGTATCCTAGGACATGTGCTAAGTAAGTACCTATACGTATTCAAAATTAAACACATAGACTTAGTTTCGGTATATTTGACATACCACACAGAACTTATAAAAAAGACTTCATTTTTGGTTGTTTATTGTCCATATGTTTCAATACTCAGGAGACACCAAATATCCGAGTATGTTTGTTGTGAGTTAACCTTCGACAAAATTGCGATATCCGTTCCAGAAAAAAAACTTTCATTTGAATTGTTTGAGTAAGTTTTCAGCATATTTATTTAGCATCGGTATAGAAATGCGGCATGTAGAGGAGACAAGCCGAACAGATGCCGGATACACGAAAGAGTGTTTGCCCGAGCTGAAACGGAGAACTACGTTCGGTTCGCTCGCTCGTTCAACAACTACTTACGTCCACAATGAGTACTTTGACTACTACACACTACATCACTTATATCAAAAGAGCCTTTCGCCCAATTACTTACACACCGTTAAGGGCCCATACGCGCCCGGCCTTATTGTGTAAGCCCTTTAAGATAAGTATCACGTAAGTAGGATGTGTTTACAATCCGGAACGTACCTTGAGCAAGCAAGTCGTTAATAGCGTACTTCACTCCTCTTCGCTCTTTCTGCGTCATTGTGCTCGGAGTGTCTCATTCATGAACCGTCATTATTCGGGTATATTTACTCGGCTTAAGCTCTATTTTCAAACAACATTTGCAATTCAGGGATTAATGTAATGATTGTTTACGAACACGAATATTATGGGACAATGCTGGAGATTTATGAGAGTATAGCTGGCATTTTTTTTAACGAGCTTTCTTTCTCATTGTCACCTTTCTTTGTTTGACTAGTAGTGTTTTGTACTGAAGCTAAGAAAAAGTCATTTTTAAACCATGACGCGACGTGGCGTAATAGGACGGGTAAAATATTGCTGCCTCATTTTCATTACTAAAGTACTTACGGGAAAATGTTCAGTCGTCTAGCGCCAAAAGTGAAAAGCTATCCAAATAGTAGACTGCTTGCTCGTTTCTAAGTGAACTGAATTCTTCGCGCAGGTACCAATTTGTACGAAGACTAGCATTTTGTTGAAAACATGTAAGGAATTTGTGCAAATAGCAAACTTTGGACGTCGTTTATACTGAGGAATTGTGATGGAAATTATGGATTAATTAATTATGGACATTTGCCACAGGATTTATAATGTGCTAGTATTAAATAATGTTAGAAACGAATAGCTTCCGAAACTCAATAGAATGTTAGAACTGTTTTATCATTATTGGGTCGCGTACACGTATCTACCTGGCTTAGGTCTTAGCATATTTGCATTTCTGTATTATTTGCGTGCTCGTGTCAGAACGATAAGTGGCAGGCTTGGAAGCGAACAAGCTAAACATTATTTAAATGCGAAGCAGATAAGAAGCGGCAAACAAAACAGACCTCCTGGGCCTAGTTCCGTGACGCGTGAACATAACGAACAGATGCTCATATTATGTTGCAAGCGTGGGTGGCCGGATCTGCATGTTTTAACTAGGTTTTTAGATAGTGTCGTTAGCGGAAGTTCAAACGCATGCATGTTTAGCTTTGCAGCGGCCAACACAATAACTGTGACACTACTACACCGCTCGTCGCGGTCGACCCGAGGCAGCTTAACTTGTGAACTAGCTTTAGCGGCCTGCCATCCAACAGGACTATCAATATTAACGAACAACTTTGCGCCAGCATAATTGTTTTCGGATTTATAGACATCAAAAAGCAAAATTTGAATTAAATAATTTGCGATACATCGAACATAGGCCTTTTAATATTTTTTAGCGATTTGCCGAAGTTCATACGTTTGCTGCAAGTGCGAGTCGTCTTTTTTGGACTGGCACTGATTAAGTGATCAGTGCCATATGCATAGTAAGCAAGGAGACCACCTGTAGGCAAGTATTTTACCTGTGACGTCACGGTGGATTAAGCAGTCCTTGTGCTCGGTTTTGATTAGCCGAGGCAAATTCCGTCACCTCCGGATTTTACGGGCACGTGCGTTTTATTACCTTTATTGCTTTCGATCATATTGTTTCTTTTACTCTCCTCGTAAATGTGAGCGACGTAATTATGCTAAGTGCCTGATACTACATTTTGAGCGAATATTTAAATGGTCCTTTACAATATCATCATCATCATCATATCAGCCGAAAGACGTCCACTGCTGGACATAGGCCTCCCCCAAAGAGTGCCACAATGACCGGTCCTGCGCCACCCGCATCCAGCGGACTCCACCAGGTCATCAGTCCACCTTGTCAGACTTCCTACCCACGCTGCGCCTTCCGGTATCGGTTCTACGTGCAATGTGCTGTAAAAATTGCTTTACAATTATGCCTTTTTGTAATTATCTTCTTGGGACTTTGAAAGATGGAGTACAAAGTATGATAATAAATATCTACCGCCCACTATGGCCACAATACACGACAAATTTGCAATCAATCGTAATAAGAATTAGATAAGTTAGTTTTGATTTTAAATCTAACGAAACAAAACAAAAGCAACTTTGTTCCTGTTTATAAATATCTCATTCCATATTAGCAAGGATAGGACAAACGCCCGTCATTTTGAAAACTTAACCCTGTTCTGTACAGTAGAGACTTCCTTATATTAACCCATTCAGGGCCCATGACGACACATATGCGTCAGACCGTCGTAGTCGCTTTCCGCTACATACGAGGAAAACCACGGGATCGGCTACGAGCGTAGCGCGTAGCGATTCTGGGCAATGAATGTGTTAATAAAAAAAATAGGTACTAAATAAGAATAAGAATAGTTTATTCGTGACAATACAAAACAAAGGACAAAAGTAATGTTTTATAAATTTATTTTAAGTACCATAATTTATATGTTTCCAGTGACAAATTATTCAAATGACGATGATTAAGGCGATAAATCACTTTCGCCAATGGAAAAGAATGACCACAATTTTTTCCAAATTTTCACTTGTGAGCCTATATCGACGTGAGTTTAGGACCCATTTATGAGTCGAAAAAGTGCGTTCACAGTCTACTGACGTCATTGGGACATGTCTAATTGTTGACATTGGTATATTGTTTTTCCAATATATAATATTTTTTTTAGAATATTACCTATTTTATCTAAATGGCCAGTAGTAAACAAAGTCATTGAAATCAAGTAGTGTCTAATGCGATGATAGAAGAATAGGTAATTTATTGATAAATGTGTTGAAGTACATTAAATTATAATATTTTGAGTAAACTTCTAAAAAAAAAAAATATCATTAGGAAGTCTCTACTGTACAGAACAGGGTTAAGTTTTCAAAATGACGGGCGTGTGTCCTTGCATATTAGTTAACATTATAATTTTAACGGACAAAGTCTACGTTTCTTCGTTTTCTTAGAATACCACAGAGAGATTTGTTTTACTAATTTCGATCATTAAGTGCTTTTCAAATAGTACTAATGTTTTTGTGTTTCAAATTGTTTTTTCTCGTATAGGCATGGCGATTATCGCACAATTTTTTTAATCTAGGTAATATGGAATAGGGTGAAGAATGATACAAATTCCATTAAAGAGAAGGATTTTTTAAAAGCTTTTTGGGTGACTAGCCGTAGTAGGATTTTTTAAAAGCTTTTTGGGTGACTAGCCGTAGTAGGATTTTTTAAAAGCTTTTTGGGTGACTAGCCGTAGTAGGATTTTTTAAAAGCTTTTTGGGTGACTAGCCGTAGTAGGATTTTTTAAAAGCTTTTTGGGTGACTAGCCGTAGTAGGATTTTTTAAAAGCTTTTTGGGTGACTAGCCGTAGTAGGATTTTTTAAAAGCTTTTTGGGTGACTAGCCGTAGTAGGATTTTTTAAAAGCTTTTTGGGTGACTAGCCGTAGTAGGATTTTTTAAAAGCTTTTTGGTTGACTAGCCGTAGTCACCCAAAAAGATTTAAAAAAATCCTTCTCCTAGAGGATATGTTCATAATGCAGCTAATTACAAGTTCATGTGGACAGGAAAATTATGGTTTTCTAACTGTTTGAACAACGGATCCCAAATAACGTTGATTTTGAACGTAGACAGCTTATTTAATAGACACCGATTTTATTTCAGACGCTCAAAAGAACGATAAATTACGAAGATTAAAGAAACTCTTTATTTATACTTACTTACTTAAATAATTCTTACATTATTTAGTATTTTATTTAAAATTTAAGAACAGCTTTCGTAATATAAAGCCTTCTTTCTTTTTAATGAATTTTCAGGTAGGTACTTACTCCCAAATAGACATTTTTATTTGCCCATTCAACAAATTATTATCAGTAGGTATATTGAACTATTGAATTATAGAAATCTATAAATAATCACCTCATGAAATAATCTATATATATAAATATATTATATATAAATGTAAAAGTCCTAACTGACGGACCTAACTGACTGACTGACTTAAATCAACGCCTAGCCCAAATCGTTGAACCTAGAAAGCTTGTTTTTTTTCAGAATAGGTAGTTTATATAACGCAAAGTACCCATTAAGATGGATTTTTTGAAAAGTTCACCCTCAAGGGCGTAAAAAGAGGGTTGAAAGTTTGTATGGGGATGGAGTAAAATTTTAAGTGAGAGACTTGAAACTTTGTGTAAGGACTCCTTATTACAATACAAGAAAAATAATTTTAGGGTTTTGGAAAAACCCACCCCTAAGCGGGTTAAATAGGGGTGCAAAGTTTGTATGGGGGAAAAAAATCCTTATCACGACGATATATAAACAAGTTCCACGCGGACGGAGTAGCGGGCAGATGCTAGTTAGGGTATATACTCCAGGCAAAATACGGTTTTGAAAAACATTAATTTATAATAGCGTTTTTTTTGTTGATTTCATTTTATAATGTTATTCTAAGATGCTATATTCAATTGAATATTATAAAGCAAATGTAAATGAACCAAAATAAAGACAAAAATATTTGTTTATATTTTTCTGACTTTTTAGAAGCTGGTTAATTTATAAATTTTTTGATGTCTGAAGTTTTGTCGGATTCTGTCGAGGGCTGCCTTTTAAGTTCTGTCGTTTGCAAACCTCCCGTGATTGCATAAAAAAAAACTAGTGTCACGTTAAAATATTTGAATTTAGAATTCGAAAACAAAAGAATGACTCGAAATCGGCCCAACCGTTTTAGTACAGCGTTCGTTCAAAGTTGACAAGTCAGTTGTGAAAATGGAAATTTCGAAGGAAAATTTACGTGCGATGATTTTTTACAACTTCAAAAGGGGCTAAACGCGACTTCAGTGCTTCGAAGAGTTGACTACGGTTTTCAATGATAAAGCACCATGCCTTCGGACTGTGGAACGCTGGTATTTAGAATTTCAACGTGGTTGCTCTAGTCTTGGTGATAGACATCGTGAAGGTCGACCAAAAACAGCCGTAACCCAGGAGAACATTGATGCTGTACGGCAACTGATCATCGAAGATCGCCATGCGACATACCGTGAGATAGAAGCTTCCTTAAGTATTTCAGGGACCAGTGTTCACAGTATTTTGCATGATCACTTAGGCGTAAAAAAGTTGATCTCACGCTGGATACCACATTTACTTAGTGAAGACCAAAAAACGGCTCGCGTTCGATGGTGTCGCAAAACTCTGCGGCAATTCAACCGAGGAAACTCGAAACATGTTTACGACATTATCAGTGGTGACGAATCTTGGATATATGCCTACGATCCCGATTCTAAACAGCAGTCGACTGTTTGGGTGTTCCAAGATGAGCCAAAACCGAGCAAAGTAATACGCTCACGGAGCACTTCGAAAAAAATGGTCGCCACGTTTGTGGCGAAAAGTGGCCACGTTGCCACCATCGTGCTCGAGGATCGTAAAACGGTTAATGCTGACTGGTATACCACTGTCTGTTTACCAGAAGTCATCGGCGAGTTTCGAAAAAATAACCCAAGACGTCGTATAAGACTGCACCACGATAATGCGAGCTCGCACACCGCCCGGCAAACTATTGCGTTTTTAAAAGAGCAAAACGTCGAAATTCTGGAACACCCGCCGTACAGTCCAGACTTAAGCCCTAACGATTTTTTTACTTTTCCAAAAATCAAGCAACGACTTCGTGGTCAACGGTACCAGACGCCTGAAGAAGCGGTTGAGGCATACAAAACGGCCATTTTGGAGACCCCGACTTCGGACTGGAATAAGTGTTTAGAAAACTGGTTCGATCGAATGAAAAAGTGTATTACATATCACGGTGATTACTTTGAAAAACAATTAATACCATTTAACACTTAAATTGTCTTTAGTTTTTCCAAACGACACAACTTAAAAGGCAGCCCTCGTATTTAATTGATAATATATCCGTTACACAGAAAAGATAAGCCATTATAAATTATTTCCAAATAGATTTTTTTTTCATACAAGTTGTCAGTTCATTGACTGGACCAATATACATGTTTTACTGAGAGTAGATAGTTTTGCGTATGTAGGTAATAGTATGTACAGATGAACTTTGTACTACTAATAGGAAACAAATAAGTATTTTTTTTTAATAATGAAGAACTTAAGATATCGGAGTTATGTAGTTTACACTTAATTTTTTTACTCATACAAAAATGGTACGACATAATTATCATGGGTGGATCCACCAGCCACCTCAAACCTGCAATTTTATTTAAATTTTAGGTGCCATTTAGGGTGAATAATCACCAAAGATACGGGAAGATGTGTTTTCCTATATTTGACACCCCGCATGCTAGACGGCTAGGTGTCCCCGTTATGGTTAGATGATGCGTGCAGCGACGCAGGGCGCGGCTCGACACGCGAATATGAGATCTCCTACGCGCGTATGTAAACGCTCCCATAGTTCACCATTCGTTTTTGTTTGCGCGAGTACCTGCGCTCCGCTGGTCCGTAAAGAAGTGATTATTCGTTTTTTCTCTAGTTGTGATACACAGTCGGGCTTTGGGTTATCATGGTGCCTTCTTCATTAGCAAAGGGTAAGTAAGTCACACGAAATCAAGGAACTTTCATAGAGAAATGATTCCATTGCCTACTTTATCCGTTATGAATGTTACTTATTTGTTGTTATTTATTGTTTTTTTTTATTACTTGCGCTTTGTTTCTGGAAAAGAATTAAGCATTCAAAATAGTATTACTAAAGAAAGTTCAGGGTAAGGTACTTAAAAAGTATAAACAATACCTAATATTAGCAGACAACACATATGTAATGATTTTTCACACCTTTCATTCGGAAAAGTAAGTTTTGCTCCACGACGAGAGGGGTTCTAGCTACTTTTTTAATTTATTCATTGGCATGTAGCATTTACGCAATGTGCCAACTTTTTATCTTAATAATATAATCGATTGTATTTTCATCGTAATCAATTAAAAACGAACATATTTCAAGTTTTAACTTTAATTTTATGAAAATTTATGAATCTTTAGTAATATTTAAAAACTTGTAATAAAAATTAAGAAAATTTGGTAAAACTTTTTAAGTCACTTTAACAGCACTCGGGAGCAAAATTATCTTCGTCTCGGGCGTTAACACTTGAATCCCTCACTACGCTCAGGATCCTACCTTAGAATTCCTCGCTACGCTCAGGATTTTATTGTAGGATCCCTCTCTACGTTCAGGATTCAATACACCGCTATCGCCGTAAATATACTATTTTGCTCCCTTGTGACACAAATAATCTTTATAATATTTATTGATAATCTTTAATTTCCTTGAGGAGGAAAAGGAAGCACTGTCTTTCTTGCTTCAGACCACATACCTTTAATCAATATTAAAACGAAAACATTCTCTGAAAAAGCGGCAATTTTATAGAATTTTTAGTATGTTACTTTTAGAGTTCTAATCTCTTTTTTAGCCCCCAAATCGGGCATTTCACCTGACGCAATGCATCATACGCCTCAAAAGAAAAAGTTAGGCGGTCGTTTCTACGAAATAATAACGACAAATACGGGGGTCGGCGGTCCAGAGATCGTTTCATTCTCCGAAATCTAACTTATGTAAATACTTTTCAGATACAAAATAATGAAATGTTTGTCTAGTTATATTCGTTTGACCACTAGTCTAAAATGTCAAAAAAAATTAGGTTGTTGATTAAAGCAAAATGCTGTAAGACTAAAACGTAAAATGTACCACTTCCATGTCGGAACCTTTTCGCGCTATCAGAATTCAATAACACAAGTTTTCTATGAATGATACGTATTATAATGTTATGTAAGTAAGGATTTACTAACGAACGCAAATAAAATTACTTATACAAATTGTACAGATTACGCCTGGTCACAAGGCCTTGACTGGCCGACCTCCGACATAAATTCGTCCTGAACGAGACTGAAAATTACATTAAGAGAACCCTCATTGCGTTAGAATTACTACCCTAAATCACCTCTACAAACTGTTGCGCGCTGCAACCTCGGCGTCGGCGCTAATGGGATACGAATAGTCACCAATTAGGTAACTTTTCTTCCTAACTGATAGTTAATGAACAAAACTGTTTACGACGTATGTTTACATAACTTAACTCAAAATAACCATGCAATATCTTCATTACAATCGCATCTAAGTTATCCGATTTAGTGCCAATCACGAACACAAATACATGTGATGTGGACATTAACCTATTCAAGGGTAATGCCTCACATAAATGAATCAGCCTCTACGGGTAACTGTTGCTTGGCCTCGAAAATGGGTTAAGCCGCTGAGAGCGTATATAGTGCGGCGCTGAATGGGTTATGTTTTGACCGCTCGTTTTTATGAGCCTTGTGTTAGCATGGACCCAAGCAAGCTTAAATCGTTGAAATATCATTGGCATTGCAAGCGACGTACATTAATTCGTTTTTTTTATTTATTTATTTATTGATTAAGACAAAAACAATGAATATCATTACAAAGCCCATCTAGGCAAAACCTTGGAGAGGTTTGTGTGCCGATGGGGAGTTCTTAGTATTCTTTTGATCTAATTTATAGCTAAATTAAAAACTAAGTATTTTAAGTAGGTTAGTTAGTACGACTTAGTTTACAGAATATAGGTTACATTATTGCATTTAAAAAAGTGCATATTTAATATTTTTCTTATTTTACAGCCTTTCACATATAAGTTTTGTACATGTTCAGGTAATTCATTTATTATTTTAGGCTGTAAGTATGAGTATTTTCGAGCACCATATATGTTATTATACACTCAGAGGCAATGAAAACGGGTCACTTCCCATGGATTACTTTTACAAAGTGACCCGTTTTCATTGCCTCTGAGTGTATTTAGGTAAACAAAATTGGCTTTGGGATGATAACTTTCTTAATCTAATGCATCTTTTCTTAACTTTGAGTTTTGTAACATTGTGATATTCTTCAATTAAGACAGCTAGTTTAATTTTTTTTTGTACAGGAAGTAGATTACAGTATTTAAATAGTTGTGAATAGTCGGTTACATAATGCTCTTTAATATTTTTTTGGTACAATAGTTTTGAGTATTCGAATTTGTAGGTTGTATATTTTTTCCATATAGGTCTTAAAGGCTCTACCATAGGTACCCAGGGCGTATCCGGTCACAGAGTCAGCGAGGGCTAGGTATAGCAGACGTAGGGTTCTGTACGGTACTTTATGCTTTAAAATGTATAATCTACTCAAGATAGCTCTCAGCTTATCGCATACGTAATTAACATGAGGCCCCCAGTTGAGCCTGTGATCTATTATAAGTCCAGTCCAAGGTACATGTGTTCCTTTACCACTTGTATATTTTCACAGTTACACGTAACTGTGCAGCTGTGTTGGTGTAGGCACTTGTGCTGATGGGCAACTAAAGAGACCTCGTGTGCAATTTTGTTATGAGCCGAACGAACATGCATTATTTTTGTTTTTTGTGCGTTAATAACAAGCCCGACGTCATGTAATTAATTCGTAATTAATTACTTCTGGAACACACAATACAAACGTCGGCTCATCAGAACAAACACTACTATACAGACAACGGGCGGCCTGATGTCGTCTAAAGCGCCCCGTACCATGACATTACCTATTTTATTTCGTACTCCCTATACATTGAGCACTCAAGAGGGGTTGAAAAATGAACATTTATACTTGCTATGCTACATAATATTTCAAACAATTATTACAGCGCACTCCACACGTTGCAATTAAATAATAAATGTCGGCCTAACTGCGGGAAAGCGTGTGTTATTAATGTACGCAGGGTATGTCCTCATTATTCTCAGACACACACATCAACCAGGCGTGCTGTTGTAATTTTGTTACGGAAATTTAATCCACGAACCGCAGGGTTGTGGTCACAAGGCCTAGATTCAGAGCCATCGTACACGAAACATTGTACACATCGTGTTTCACATTTTTACGAAAAAACCTTGGCTCTTGTCTGAAGAAATTTAAATCAGAATCGTAACAATATTATCTTCAAATCTATTAAAGCACATACCAATTTGCTAGAGAGAAATGTGTTGATACATTTCACTCAGCCGGATTTAGCTTCACCCCTCGTGAGTACATTAATTTGATCCTCGCGCTTTGTAATAAATTCACATGCGACGAAATTATACACGGAGTCGAAATGGCAAATATGACTAACGGTAATTTGATAAAGGACGATTGCTGTTTCTGTTTAAAACTTAATTATGAGACGTTAGCTGCTGGAACGTTACTGTTGATTGATGAAGGTTTCGGAAAATCTACGATCAAATTGTGGAGTTAACATATTTCTTCATTCTTCTTTAATTAGGGAACTTTTGACCCACGCCTGAAAACCAATAAACAATAATTTGATTAAGTAAACAATTTATTTTTGATTTCTCACCACATCAAGCGCAATTTTTGCACCGCTACCGATTTTAAAACTACTTATTCTGATTGCTGATGCACATCAAAGCGCTCACTTGTCAAAAGAATTATCTCAAACCTTTGTGCGATTCCCGATAGAATTTCTAGGAATTTCAGTTCATCATCTATCTTGTACTTCAGCGTCAAAGATAGGCTTTTCCGGGACTATTTTGAGCTGCATTCTCTTGAGACACTGATAGATTTCTGAATGTATAATGTTTTAGATTATTCTCAAAACTTATACCGTGCTATTCCGGGATATACTTACCTGCGTAAGGACCAAGTTCTTAGCCAGTGGTTAGCCTAGTTAGTCGGTAGTACAAACTGAAGAAGTGAAAAAAGTTGTGACACATAAGTTTAAACCATAGAATTGTATTGTTAATTTTCGTGTCACAACGGAAAACTTTCATAGAAAAATTAATTGAGTGAGTTAAGCTGGCCAAGAATTTGGTCATTACCCACCTACCTACATTCAATTAAAAACTCATCAAAATCGCCTTTGATATCAAATGCTACCGCCTGAAATAACGATATGTGCTCAGTGTGAAGCCACTGTACCGTTTTGCGCCACGGGTCGTATTCCCTTTTTCCCGCCGGCCGCGCGCCTGGCCGGCCGGTTGGCGATCGACGAACCATACTTTTTTCACGATTCTACTTCCTCCATGAAAGAGGTTCATTACGCGTGTTTTCCGTTAAGCTTATTTGAATTTAATTTGTTTTCTAAAGAGTTAATGGAATTTTATGTGCATTTGTATTCAAGTGGTACGTTGTTTAAGGCTGGATTTGACCAAAGAGGAAACTGAAATAATTTTGAAATAAACTCGAATTGTGATTGGTCTAATTGATATTTATTCATAAACAGTTGTCATGTTGTAAGTCTTTTTTTAAACGTATGGCTGGAATTTACGAACGCTTATTTACGATTTAGTGGGTTTATTATTAAATTAGTCACCATCTTCCTAGCTTTTTCCCGGTAGCGCCCTAATCGAACTATAGTACTTTTCAATAATCAGTAATTAATTGTGTGAAGGATTCTGGTTTACCTGATCAAACGGTTTAAAATGATTTATTTTTCACCGTTAAGTCGGTTTTACAATTTGCTTTGTGATTATAAGTATTTTATGAGTGTGAAATAACCATCCCTGTATCATATTTTAATAATTACGCAAACAATGATTGAACACCAAAAGTAATAATATGTGACTCAGTTGTACAAAATAAAGGTACTAACCCTTATATGCCGCCTAATTGATTAGTGTCTGGTGTAGCATTAGTTAAAATCAGGCAGTTTAGAAGCAATTAAACTCAACTCATAGTTGCAGGCGCGACACAACGGGCATTCAACAGAACGACTTGAGGTCGGGGTTGAGGTTTAGCTGGGAGAGAAGTAGCGCCCTGTCCACATTATCCTACGTCATAATAGCCACAAGTTCAACAAGAGCCTCATATCTTGTTATAACGCCGCGGCTTACATTTTGATCTCTTTGAAACTCTAAGTACGTAAATTTAAACTAAGTTTATTTTTAGTATCCCACATTCAACTAGACACTTAACATTTATAAAGCCAAATGAAAAAAATATTCTGTTTGATAATAGTTTTTATTTCAAATATAAATATCTCTCTCTCTCTTTACCTCGGTTCTTTCCTTATTCTTGAGGATAGTGATCAATCACTGTTGGATTTGTCAGTGCCTCCGGCTCGCACCGTGTCGCACAGGAACTCGCCGCACCTTCGCGCCCTGATGCCTTCTGGTGTCAACACCCGAGTGTGATCTGCTTGCGTGGCGATGGACAGCTAGCTGTGACTAGGGAGTGTCTGAAGTTTTGTGAGATCAAGGATGATAGGCTTTCTAGTGTACCTAATGTTGCTGTGCTGATTATTATTATTATTGCTTTGTTGCTTTAAATTGATGTTTCGTTTCACAGTGTATTAGACTTAAGTAATCTGCAATGCTGTGTAAATTTGTGAATAAATAAATAAATAGTTGCCCTCACTGATTGATGGAATTAGCTTGAGGAGGTGGCTTCCTTGACCTGGTCTGACCGTCTAAGTTGGCGAGACCAACAAGAGGTTGGTTGGATAAAATTTAAGATCCCATTTTTTCAGTCCAGGATAACGTTTTCCACCATATTTTTTTCTAGTCATATTGTCGAAAGTCATAAAATTGAACAATGTAAATTTGAGTTCCGATTTTTGCAGGTCATCATTATTATTAGTCATAAAATTGGTTAGCCATACCATTCAATGTCCCGGTGGTATGCTATTACATAATGCTAAAGGCAATAATCTAGTTTATAATTATTGTTGTAAGGACTTTTTTCGCAAGTCATAATGATTGGTCAGTCATCTGATTAGTTAGTCAAATCATTTAATGGCATGGTGGACTGGTGGTGTCACACTTCATAATGTTAAAGCCTATAAACACACTCCTCAAAGGCACGCTTGAAACTTTTTTTCTAAAATAAAAAATGGCCGAGTTATTTGACCCAAAAGTTCGGCAGTACTTGTAAAAATCTGTACTTGTACAATTTTTGTTGGATGTTGTGCCATTATTGGTTCTGGCGCTTCGCCGGCCGCTGCCGCGGCACGCTTGCTTCGCTCGCTCGGCTCGCGCGCTTAGGGTCGCGGAACACCTAACACTCTTTCTCGCTTCCCTCGTCGTCGTACCTACACCGACCTGCCTTAGAGGTATCAATAAATAATATCGCAATATCGCAATATCTTGGCCATTTTTAAATTCAGAGAAAAAAGTTTCTTACAAAACATGCTTATGCATGCTTACCTACGTATTCTTTACGAAACAGTCATACAAAATATAAAAAGTAAGTACCTGCCATAATGACACAGTAGTACCTAGTATCCCTTTCAAATGTATGTCTGGAAATGTTTCTGAGTAATTATCTATATGACTATGGATGTTATAGATTTGGTCTCTTAGACGTTATTCACTTTAGGCATTAAAACGATAGGAATAACAACCATTAGTACGTTAAAATATATGCCTTAGAATATATATGAATAATTATCGATAGACCTTTGATCGTTATGGATATCAATTTTCTGACTTTTGTGATTATAATACAATATCATTAAGGTTAGAACTATAAAGCGTTATACTTAAGGGGCTACCCGAGGTTTTCATCGATTTTTGACAAGTTTTGAATCGTATCTCCTACTTTTGCACTACAGATAGAATTAGAAATCCAATGGCTATCGGTTCTTCAATTTTTTATCTCCATTTTGGTTTACCGGATTTTGAAACAAATGAATATCTTAATTTTGTATGTTTTTTTTTAACATTTTCTAAAAAAACACTTATGTCGTATCTCTATTGACGTGAAAGATCTAACATATACGAAATCTACATATTTGTGTTTTTCTGTGATGTCTCCAAAAACTGGTCCAGGGTTTTTATTTTAAACCAATTAATACAAAAGTTATGGCCAGAAAATCAGTTTTTTGGCCTAAAACTGTTCAACTGTGACGCCAAACATCTCGAAAACAATAAACTTTGAAGTAAATATGGGATACTATATTGCTTAAAGCCGTTGTTGTTAATATAAAAAGCTACAAAAAACATTAGGTAACTAAGGGATTCAGATCGAAGGTCATTGGCGTATGGGAGCCCCTTAATATAAATGATGACTATTGATGTTTATGTCTATAAATGATATGGATATCAATTTCTGACTATCGAAATTCGGAACAATAAGTTTATGGGAAACAAAGGGACCCCCAATTATTGACCACTGCGTTGGAAGTAGGTGGCAGTGATATCACAAAATTCACTACCTGCCCCCTATACACCAGCGTTGGCGTCAACATACCTATTTTTGACGGCATTAGTAAAGTTAATATTTTTGCAGCTCACTATCTACATGTTTGAAAGAATTCTTAAAGTTATTAAATACACACTTTTTCAAAAAGATACCCTACTGCATTTCAGGTATACGGCATAAAATTTTAATACGTTCGTGTCATTTATTTATGATTCATAAAGAGTATTAAAGCTCTTTTATATGACCTCGTCCGCACAAACATAAAGTATGAGACGCTTAGATACATTTAAATAAATTCGCTTGAAAAACGGTATCAATTCAATTGGAAAAGCGTTTTAATTTGCTATAGATTACGAAATGACAAAACAGGTCATCGACAGACAGAAATTCGAAATGCTATTCTGTAGAATTGCGGTTGGATGCAGCGGCAAAGGCTATTGTTATATCATGTTCTATCAACGTTTGATTCTGGTTTTGGATGCAATGCAATAGAGGGTAATGTTTGACGGAAGCAGGATTGGTCCCTGTTTGGTCGAAACAGGATGCTTCTGCAATAGGGTCTAAATATGAGAATCCTTTTGCTTCTCAAACTGAACACTTTACTCGTGATCTATCCTACTTCCTGCTAATATTATAAATGCGAAAGTTTGGATGTTTGTAAGCCAATCACGCCCAAACGGCTCAACTAATCTGTATGAAATTTTGCACGAAGATAGTTCATAGTACAGTTTTCATCCCGGGGCGAATTTGCGGGCGGTTGCTAGTGAGATAATACAAACACGCACTGTTTTCCTCGTGGCGGGATACGCGTACGGCAACCGGTGATTTCGATACAATTTCCAAAACTATTAAGTCAGTAGTAAGTAAGGACTTAATCCGAGGTTAAAATCCAAATAGTATGGACTAATCTTGGAATAACACTTACTCTTGTTCGATTAAATTCTAATATATAATAAATATAAATAGTACTAAGAGCTGTATGTTACGGGCAAGAGCGAAGGAAATTATAGCGTGGGTAGTATTTTCAATGTACCTGCAATGTACTGCCATATGCCACTAATTTAATTACCACTAGTCACTAAATGAGACAATGTAGCTTGCTCAAATAAAAAATAATAATTTAAAGGTTGTCTAAGTTTGTGGAGCAAAATTGATCTTGGCGTATAGTTAATTTAACGCCTTTATTTTGTCACCGCTTTGATTAAGTATTTCAGTAGGTAAACAAAACTATATTCTAAATATTCTGTTAATATATTTTTATTGCGTTTTACTATTTTGCTTGTCTTGTGAGTTATCCAATCAGCTAGATAGAGGCGTGGCATTTTACCAGGGGTTGATTAAAAAGCCTGCAATCACCTGGGCGGGTCGTTTGTCTTCCATGACACCAAACCGTCGAAGTAACTTTCTGTTAGTTCGCCTGATTGCGATCACTTCAGCGTTTACTTTTATACCATTCGCTCCCATTAACCATTTTATCTTTTCAATAAAAAAAACAGCGTGTTGTATCCGAGATACAACCGTAAATAATAAGTGAATACGTCTGACGTTGTTGGTTACCTCTTCTATAACTCCAAACCACAAAAAGATAAATGAGAACCTGTTAAACGTTCAGATTAAATCATTTCAAACAAATGCAAGTATTGTATTGTTGTGACACGTGTTTAAAATTATTCTCAAAATAACGGTTAAACTTACGAACCCTTCGGGAGTTATATTCCGTGTCGGGGTTCTGCGTTCCAGTTTGCGGGGGGACACCGTGAGAACCTTGAAGAAAAACTCCAAGTGCCCACGTTGCCCGTAGTGACAATGAATACGTGAGTTAAGAACCGTTATTATTAGTATGAATAAAGTTACACATAATACCCGTAATCGTGTGACTGTGATAATACTGTGACCATCCCTAACATAAGCTGAAGTTTAGATGTACATTTTCTCCTGTAGAAGGGGTCAAGTTCTACACCGAGTAACTGCTGTGTTAAGACGTGGAATGCTTTGACTTAAATGTGTCTAACGTGCACCGTGTCAAGCCGTGGCTGACTGCAACTCGGCGAGGTGACGAAGCGGGACGTTAAATTATCGCGTTAACGGTAGCGAAATTGTAATTGTTAAGCTTAGGTCTCTGTTTATGCATGTAATCCACGTATTCTGGAGCAGCTTTCCACGAAAACTGCATTGTTAGTGATAATAGTAGACATTTGAGAAAAATATATATTTGACATATCATCATTACCAGCCTATAAAGATCCTAACTCCATGGCACACACATTTATATACAAAATTACATAAATATAAATTATTCTTCTTATTATAGAGAATAGAAACTGCTTATGTAGCGTGATTTTCGGAAAGGTTCCACAAATAAACTGGTGTCTACTTTTGACACAATTATAAATAAATGTCAATGAAATTCGAAAAAACGATTTGTTCCCTGGTGGCATTAATATCACTGAAATCTAACGATTTGAGTGACAATGGCCGCTTCACTATAGGATATTTTTTTTTAGTGATGGTTCACTCCGTAAACATTGCTTTTTAAAACCTTTCCCCGACTACGATACCATTTTACGACGACTGAGCACCATATCTTTGCCTGCACTAAAAATACAAGCTATATCTTTGTACCAGTTCTCGCACAAATATGTTTATCACTTCGCCCTGTTACGTAGGTGACTGTATAAGGTTGACTTCCATTAATATGTAGTCAATCTAACTATTTATCGACCTTAGACCAAATCCGCTAGTCACCTGTTAACTGGCTATTCGTGTGCATGCGACCGCGTAATGGTCTCTCAGGCGATACTTGCTTTGGAGGAGGTTCTCTTGAAACAGATTATGCATATACATGGTATTCAGAGATTGCGATTCCTGAGGGCCTTTGGTGTGCTTATCGCAAGAATTGAGCAATGAGTGACCTTGCAGATAAATAGCAGATAGAAGTTTCATTTTCAACTATCGGAAATGTGTATGATTATTTGTGGAAGAACTCTAAAGTATAGCTTTTGCCTATTGCTGGTAACTGTTAAGGTAAATCCTATTATAATGTAGCATAGTATTTCAGAAGTACCAACGGTAAATAAGTGAAAACCAAAAATTAAAATTGAGCAAGTTAAACGTGCTACTACGTTTGTATAGGTTACGCACAACTTTTTGCTATTTGGAACTACAACAACAACAACAATACAAATACTCTTTATTGCACACCTCACACAAACAAAGCAGTTAACTACATTAAAACTCGTTAGATTATTTTTCAAATCGCTACTAAGAAGAAAGAGCGTTCTTATTAACAATTTCGGGGCAGCAAGATCGTTATATATGTGAAACAGGACGGGCCGATTTGCCTAACGGGTCGAAACTTTTAAAGTTTATTTGGGTGCTCCATACTACGAGTATTCGGTCAAGGCTGCACTTTCAGGGGCGTTTGATCGTAGTAAACACTTCATCTTCTCACAGCAAGTCGAAGGCAACCTTCTTCGGTTTCCAACCAACAACGACGCGTCGATAAAGTATAGTGCACACTGCTGCGCAACATGTGTCAATTTAACGCTTGGTAGATCAAAGCCTAGCAATGAATTAACCCTACACGCCCGGCCGCCTGACGCCAAATAAATGTCAATATCATGGGAAAGCTTAGGTTAGCGCCGAATATGTGGTTACGAATTGATCCTTATCAACGTGTCAACAAACATTATAAAAACATAAGCCGTTTTGCTGCTTTGGAGAACAATTCCTAATAGAATAGTGAATTTTATTAGCACAGTAAAGTACTATTAGGTAATTTAGGTTTTTAAGTCTGACATAACTTGCCCTTATCCTCATTCGAATTTCGATATTCGAAAAATCTCAGCTCCTTGCTTTATATTCATAAAATGAGTTTGAAATATATTTACAGCGCTTGACGTATAATGTGTTATTTATGTGACTTTCTTGTGAACATTTTTTGTTATTATTATACGCCTGTTTTTCTGTGAATATATTTATCTCTATAAGAGGTGTAGGCATATATTATTATCTATAGGAAGTGATTGTTAATAAAACGAATTCAAAAAAGGAGGTTCTATTTTTCACCGTGTGTTTTTTTTTAAATTCATATTCACCTATTTCTCTGTCAATTATAGACCGATTTTCAGTCTTTTTTATTCGAACGAGTATACTTTTGAGTGGGTCCCATTGTCACCAAGTCAGAATCTTATAATGGGATCTCAGGGAAATTGAGCGCAACTCTCAAATTTTATAGGCACGCGTGTAGTGATTTCGGTATTTTCTATTATAACTCGTGTGTGAAGTGTGTACGTATACATACCGATAAGAATACGTGTATCTAACGCATATAAGACATGTATCGCAATTTATTGGGCAGTATTCAATCATCGTTCGATCTACAAGCTGTTTGTGTTTGCTCTCCCTAGTCACCACCTTTCATGGCGATCTTGCCAAACTGGGAGAGAGCGACAAGCTCGGGTCGCGTTTCGCGTCGCGTAAATTATTTCGCATTATGTAATCGTAAAGGTTGTTAAAAAATGGTGCTAACGAACCCTACACCCTCTGAAATCGCAATTTTGGTGAAGTGGAACTGATGATGAAGACCACACATGACTTATGGAACTCCTCAAGGATGTAAAGTACGTCAAAGATTCTGACATCATTCCGTTGAAGCAGCAAGCAACTAATAAAGTGTCAATTCTGAGATCTTTGAGGAATCGACGGAACTCCTCAAAATATTATCAGCCTACATATAGCGACTTGGATTTTTTTCTGTAATCAACGCATTTGCTCTCGGAAAGCATTTCATGTGGTAAATGGGAAAGAAAATGTGAAAATTTTCATGTACATATGTGGTTTGGTGAAGTACTGAATTGAAGTCGGTTTAAACTTTGTTTTTAAAGTAAATTATTACTGAAAGTATACAGATTACTATATATACCTTCTTGAGCGTTAGGTAAATCTAATTCACCCTGAAGATTATTTATCATAGTAGTCTGTTATTATTTATTAATTATCATTTAAATAAAAAAGTACGTCATTTTATGATATTTAAGCAGAAAGTAATTTTGAACAGCTTACAAAGCTTTGCAGAAGTTCTTCTTGAGACGTTTCCCGATAGTAAACTTTAGAAATTTATTTAGGGAGGCTAATAACCCAGGGAGAATGCCATGCAAAGGAGCTATGTCGCAGGTCAGCGACATATTTATTAAAGTGGTGTTTTTCCAACGGTAATAAAACAAATGACTATTTACGCTCATAGTATGAAATCCACAATTAATGGTGCTTTTCCAAAGGTTGCCAACATATTACAAGACTGAAAGTATAAAAACTACAATTACCGGCATTAAGCATATAGGTACGAGGGGTGATTGGAAAGTTCACGGCCTAAGTATGAAATCAAATCCAAAGATTTTTTTTAATATTTTTATTTCTCTACGTAGTCCCCGCCGAGTTACACCACTTTTGAAGAAACTTTCCTCCAGGCCTTCAAAATATGTGTCCACTTCAGCTTGGACCTCGTCGTTGGTCGAAAATTTCTTACCGCCCATGTGTTTTTTTAAATTTGGAAATAGGTGAAAGTCCGACGGTGCCGAATCGGGCGAATAAGGCGGGTGGGGCAATAATTCAAACCCACAGTTACGAATTTCTGCCATCGATTTTAGTGACGTGTGCACACGTGCATTGTCCTGGTGAAAGATATTTTTTTTTGTCAATAATCCAGGTCTTTTTACTTTCAGAACCTCTCGTAATCGGCGTAAAAGTTCGCAATAATAGTCCGAATTTATAGTGTTACCTTTCTGGAGATAGTCAACCATTATTACTCCCTTTGCGTCCCAGAAAACTGATGCCATGACTTTATTCGCCGACAAAATGGCCTTGGCCTTTTTGGGAGGCGGAGATCCAGCACGAACCCACTGCTTCGATTGCTGATTAGTCTCGGGCGTGTAGTGATGGACCCATGTCTCATCCATAGTAACATATCTGTCCAAAAAGTCTTGAGGATCAGCTTCATACAGGTCTAGACAGTCGCGTGAAATTGTTAGACGAGTGATTTTTTGTTCCACTGAAAGGAGCTTTGGAAACCATCTCGCCGACACCTTCGAAAAACCTAATCCGTTGACTATAATGTTTTGGGTTCTTTCATAGGAGATGCCTACGATGTCAGCTATTTCTCTTACCTTTAATCGTCGGTCTTTCAGTATCATTTCGCATATAATTGCCACATTATGTGGATTGGTTGCAGTGGTTGGCCTCCCAGGACGAGGGTCATCTGCGATACTGACTCGTCCCCGCTTGAATTCAGCTGCCCACTTTTTTATCATGGTATATGATGTACAGGATTGCCCCAATGTACACTGCATATCTTCGTAAATTTGTTTCGAACTCAATCCTTTTTTATGAAGATATTTAATTACAGCACGATGCTCCAAACTGTCCATTATGAAAAATCCGTATACACGTAATTTTAAATCAAACGTAACTTCTATTTTAAATAATGTTTTCCAATTAAAATTTTGCGGGACGACTACTAAATAATGACAGTTCAAAATGGCGTCAGAAAAAAATTAAAAGTTTTTTTTTAAATGCTCAGGCCGTGAACTTTCCAATCAGCCCTCGTATATGAAGCTTAATGCTAATCTGAAATCCCTTTGCGAATATATTCGTAAAATGTCTTCATTCGGCTGCCGAGTCTTACTCTAACGAGCTCCAATATGCTTATCCCCTATACCTGATTACGTGTCCATCGCTTAACGATGTAGGTACTTAAAGTGGCCAGGATTTTGTTCCCGCCTTTAATATCTTAGAATAAAGAACGCGGGCAGTGCCGTGAGGTAAAATATAGCCTACGTCAGTTCCGAACGATCCTTCTACAATATATTTATTCGTCGTCTAAAAATTATGATAACTGAAAATTTTGCAGGAGTTGGTTACCTACTAAATAATAACGTTAATGTAAAAAAATATGTACGTCATTGATGTACGCCGTTTTGTCATTTTAACAATAGCTCTTCCTCCAAAATTACTTTTTAATTAAAGTCTCCAGCGATACATTCTTGGAGAATTCTTGTTCACCTCCGCCTGGCAAAGTTATGCTCACTGGTTAGGAAACAATTTTCTACTCGTATTCATGCGACAGAAACATTTCTCTAAACCATAATTAAATTAAAAATTATGTTCGTTAGTAAGCGTATAACTTGAGAACGGCTAGAGCGATTTAACTGTTCCGGTAAAATTATAAATGTACCTATTTTGTTCCATATAGTTTCAGTTGCCAGATGTTCATTTGTCATAATAGTCAAAGGCCATACTTTTGTTAACCAGAATTTCATGTGTCATATTTGTTATTTACCATAAACATTATAATCCATAATAGTCATATGCAATAAAATCATTTGCCATACCTTTCAAAAGCCATATTACATGTAAAATCACAAATTACTTTTGTGCGATAGGATAGACTACATTTAAAGATGTGTCCAGTGTGTACATGTAATAAGGTGAAAAAATGGCTTCATCTCTTTGTAGACTGTACTTAATACATTTTGTATCTATAGCTGGATGTAGGCAAGGATAGGATTATAAATGCCAATACTAGTCTGAATATAAAACAATTACTTATGAACATTCTGTATATCAGCAGTCTTTCAATCTTTTGACTTGCTAACGGATTTGGACGTGGGTGATTATAGTTTGATTTATTATTCATATTCTTGCTGCCGTCGTTCCTATTCTACTCTAAGGCAGATCGGTGTAGGTACGACGAGCAAAGCGAGGAGAAGTGTTAGGTAGAACTGCAACCCTACAGCGCGCCGCGGCAGCGGCCGGGCGAAGCGCCATACCATAACCAAACATTCACAATATTCGGACGGCTTGCAGAAATGTAGATTTTTTTAGGGCAAACAAATATTCTGTCAAGTAAAATTATTGCATTTAAAATTATGGCAGGTAAAGTTTGGCATATGAATGATTCTGGCAAACAGCATTAAGGAACATAATAATATATCAAATGAATATTATGGAAAATGACATGTTCTGGAATATCAAATTATGGCAAATGAAATTCTGGCAAATTAAATTATATTATATGAAATTCTGGAAAACGATAGACCACCATTTTATTCACGCATATTTCGTTTAGCTCCGTTTGTGTGACTTTTATAATTTTAAGTACCTGAATTCGGTGATATTAAGGCCCCGTTATTTATCTAAGCTTTGGTTTATAAAAAAGATTCGATAAAACAAATCTCAGATAAAATTGTACTCAGTTGCAAAAAATGAAACTCATCACTCAGGATCATTTTAAAACTGGCTTTAGTTATAATTTTTACAATGGAGAGAGCTAGACAGTTGGTTGGTATGGATGATTATAACCAATGTTTCAGAGAACGTTCTTGGCAAGTTTCTTACGATTTTCTCTCGCTCCTGAAACTTCTTAAAAATGGTCTAAGGACAATAAGAACCAGTGGCCGTTGGGGTAGAAAGGTTCTCGAGTGGCAACCACGTACCGGTAGACGCAGCGAGGGTAGTCCCCCCAAAAGGTTGACTAATAATCTGGTAAAAGTCGCGGGAGTCTGCTGGATGCGGGTGGCGCAGGATCGGTCGTTGTGGCACTCTTTGGGGGAGGCCTATGTCCAGCAGTGGACGTATTTCGGGTGATATGATGATGACATACACATGTACAAAGCGCGAGAGTTTATAGTGTTATACTTCATAATACAACATACGATTACGTTCGTGCTTCATGTGCGCCGTGGTTCCATTGATGTTTAGGTATGAATAAGAATTTGGTACGCAGATATGTGGGGCTTCTAAACGGGCCACATTTTCCTGCAATTTCTGGCCGGCAACTATTGCTGTCTTATGCTGACTTTGTACGCTAGAGCCAGATGCACATACTTGCCGGCCACACATTCCCGTAAAAATGTTGCCCGTTTAGAAGCCCCATTATGAGCCTTTAGAATTGTCCTTTAGAATTTCCCGCGCGTATTTTTAAAACAAACGAAAACATTATGCAAGATGATCTTTTTTTTTTCGGCAGAAAATTCGTCTATATGACTGCGGAAATTTACGACTACCACGGAACGTAAAATTTTGAGAGTGAATGGATTCTGCAAATATCTACTCGAGGGAGCAGCTCATTGTTCAATCTTTTATGCATATTTATGGGCACATAAAAATTAGGAACGCCTTGTCAGCTACTTTATCGATTGAGTTAGGGAAAGTAAATTTATGGACAGAGGCATTGACGTTTGGAACACCTCTCGTGTAGCCAACAAATAAAATGATTCGAAAAATAGACTACCTAGGTACCACCCTTCCTTTGACCCTAGGGTCAAAGTCAAAGGTTTGACCCTAGGGTCAAAGGAGCCCAACAGGGACAAATACATTAATTGAACAGCAGTCGCCTGCCGAGAAAATAGCTCTCCTGCTTGGTAATTTATTTGACTTTATTTTAGAGATATCCAGGAACCTGAAACTTCAAAACAAAATTACACGTATCTCTTATACGAGTATTGAAGTCTTTCATATCAAGATTGACCTTTACTGGCTTAAAGATATACGACTCATAACATTGCTATAAATATTTATTAAAACATTACCAAACTTGCTGTCGTCCGATCGGACTTTCGTGACGTTCAAGATTTCGGGTATAATAAGTAAAAACGTACAAGTCATTCACTCGTGATAACACCTGTTTGTGGCCTGATATAAGACGATGGTTTTAAAATGAAAATTCCAACTTATAACCTACTCTGTTAGTAACTACATTTACATTCGTAGGTAACATATTATTTAATCTTCTAATTTCTTAAGTGGTTCGACCTTTCTCACCCCACGTGCCACATGTCAAGCTAATATCAATATTAAAAAGTTATACAAAAGTTTGGAACAGACTGCTTAAAAACAACTTAAAGGCTGTTCGTTAATTACGTAAAGCTAAGCATTCAGCCTAGATATATGAAACGTAGTTCATTGTTGCATTATTGATCATGATCACTATCGATTAAAATAATTATTTATATTTAGTCTTATACAGGATGTTAACGGGGTCATGATCCGGAATGACAAAAAGTGAATAAGATGATCATACTGAATCATACGAAATCGCAAAAAAAAAGAGCCAATTAAGAGTTAACTGTGAGTTAACTGCGATTTAATTGAGAGTTAATGTATGGAATACCTGGTTTTTTTTTGCGATTTCGTGGTTGGTCCCATGGGAAAGGTTGTTCAGTATGATCATCTTATTCGCTTTTTGTCATTCCGGATCATGACCCCGTTAACATTCTGTATATTTTAGTTACTCTTACGTTAAGTTAACTTCAAATGTATTTTCTAACACAACCCTGTATTGTTCATGAATAACGTACTATGACTATGACTAAGTTGAGTTGCAAACCAATCACCGGGTGAAGGGCCATTGATTGATGACTCAAAATTATGACATCGAGTTTTCATAAGGTCCGCCACCTAAAGGGCAAACGCAATTTATTTTCGCCATTCATGAAGGTGGCCGACCGACGACCATCGCTTTTCTCATATATGATCCTTATAAAATTGAGAAGCAGATCCCGTAGCATGGACGGCCTTATCACACGATAAGTGACAGGATAGAGCGTCCGTCACTGGGTGACACCGTTCGATAGAACGAGACGACGCTCCTATCTTATCACTTATCGCGTGATAAGGCCGACCATGATACGGGGTCAGTTTTTAGTTGACCGTCTGCTCATAAATAGATGTATTTTTTTGAAGTGAAAACTTCTTTAGCGGCGCTGTGCACTTTTTGTGAGAGGGAAAAATTGTTAAACTCGCCACAGGTCACGTGACCGTAAGATGTCACGTGACCGTGAGATTTGAGATATACTCGCAACAGGTCACGTGCCCGTACGATGTCACGTGACCGTAAGATTCGACAGATTGAAAACTGTTACATTGAGTTTTCACTTCTGCCGACACTCCCGAAGTGCAACCCGGTCGTTTTTTTGGGTTCCGTAGTCAACAAGGAACCCTTATAGTTTCCCCATGTCCGTCCGTCTGTCTGTCTGTCTGTTTGTCTGTCTGCCTGTCCGTCTTCGGCTTAGCTCAGTAACCCTTACAACTAGAAAACTGAAATTCGGCGTGGGTATATAAACCAATCACGCCGACAAAACAGTAGAAAAAAATCCTAAATCAAATTTTTTTTAGGGTATACATGTAAATTGGTGATGTATTTTTTTTTCTCGTTAAACCTATAGTGTGGGCGATAACCCACACTGGATAGCTTGTTCAAAAATATTATGGGTTTTTTACTATTTTTCAACTTAGTTATGCGTTTGCGAGGTAATGGGATTTAAAGGCCTAATTTTTGTTCGAGTCATGTGTCCGCCCCCCCCTGCCGGCTAAATGGCTGCTACTGGGGATGTGAAAAAATTCGTGGCAGTAGTACATATAATGAATTTAAAAGGAAAACTATCACAGTTAAGTAGACATAACTAGTTAACGAGTAGTAGACATAACTAGTTAACTGGTAAGAAATGCACTTAATTTCGGGTGCATATACATTGTCATTGGAATTTGCTTAATCATGTTTCGAATCACTGATTTCCCTGCAGAAAAGCCTCAAGATTACTACTCGTATTTTTTTGAAACCATATTATTATAAACAGACGCATTATATTGTTTCAAAAACTCTGTTCGCTTAACTTCGCTGAACCTACGGCGCCTTAACAGATCTGTCGTAGGTAAATTACCTTTAAAAATTTAGTTTGTTAGTTAGTATTCGTTGCATTTTTATTTAATTTAAGTCGGTTGGTTATATATTTTTTTTGTACATGTACTTATAATTCAACATCTGCCTAAATTACATATGATGCTACATTAAATAAAAAATAATAGTACCTATGCTAATAATAATGCGTTCTCATTACATGCAAAAGAGAGTCAATACTTATAGCAACTGACAATACAATTTTGCTACCTACTACAATTTACAAAACTAAAGAGTAACTAAAAGAACACCATATGAACTGTCCAGCAACTTCCGAGACCCGTAAAAAGTAATTTCTCAGCTGTTGTACCGAGGCAAAAGCTAGGTACAAGTTTGTTATTCAAATTAGTGCAACCAAATTAGACTCGGATCATCCGGGCAAACCTTTATAGCGGTCACCAATTAAAACTTGCAACTGGCGTTTAGTTCAGCATTGCATTTAGCTTCTATCTAAATATTACTATCCCCCAGACGTCTATGGTGTGCCAACGTAATTGCTCCTGTGTAAAATAGTTTAACTAAACTGGCTTTTCCATTTCTAAATTAACCTGAAATATTCTTTGATGGATGTCCTTTAATGTTGACCGAAGTTAACTTACTTTAGACAGTTTGACTTGATATATATTTTGATTTATTTGGCGGTTGTGTTCCATTCGAAAGTGTTGAAAAATATCTGGGTAAATTGAAGAAAACGCATTTTATTTGCCCATAAGATGCCAATACCCGGTATAGAATTTCACATTGAGCCTGAAGGTGAAGATCCACTAGGGATCTGTAAAGTTGTGTTTTTTCTCCTAGACACCCAACATTTGACACCTAGCACTAACAGTCATGAAAGCATGCGAGGGGTTAAATATATAAAAATTGAAAGCACCTCTTACCCCTCTAGCGATATGGTCCCTCTTGACGTTACTGTATTGGTATGTAGTGAAAACTTTAGGTTTAGGTTAGGTTTAAAGCACCTCTTACCCCTCTAGCGATATGGTCCCTCTTGACGTTACTGTATTGGTATGTAGTGAAAACTTTAGGTTTAGGTTAGGTTTAAAGCACCTCTTACCCCTCTATCGATATGGTCCCTCTTGACGTTACTGTATTGGTATGTAGTGAAAACTTTAGGTTTAGGTTAGGTTTAAAGCACCTCTTACCCCTCTAGCGATATGGTCCCTCTTGACGTTACTGTATTGGTATGTAGTGAAAACTTTAGGTTTAGGTTAGGTTTAAAGATCATTTCTCATTAAGAATTTTACAATCACTTATTATGAGAACTTACAATTAAACATATATATGTTAGAATGTATAAAAAGAGGGTAATTCTGCACAACACTCCGAATGCATTCTGCCGGTACATATTGTCAACACAGCTAGAAGATCCGTGCACCGAGTTGTAAGATAACGAAATCATTGAGTAGACTGGAAGTGGCATAGCGTGTTTGCTCTGTAGGTATTTCGTTTTGTCACTAGGTGATAGATATATGATATCATTATTATAGTGTTTTTATTTATTTTGTTAATTTGCTATACATTATTTCTGTGTGTTTTGTATTTGTTTATGTGAAAGTTTGTTAGGTATGTTTATCTTTTTATTGTTTTCATTTGTATTTTTATTCATTTAATTTTTATATATTATTAATATAAAATAAAACAAAAAATATATATAGGAAATACTGTTATACCTACGGTAACCCAGTTCAAATACCTAGGCTCAATACTCAGCAACGATGGCAAAATTGATAACGACGTTACTCACAGAACAACAACTGGATGGATGAAGTGGCGGCAACTAACAGGCGTCATGTGTGACAGAAAAATGCCGCTTAAAGTCAAAGGGCACTTATATAAGACTGCCATCAGACCGGCCGTTCTGTATGGGTCAGAGTGTTGGGCGACCAACAAGCAGCAACTAAACAAGCTGCACACCACAGAAATGCGCATGCTACGCTGGTCAGCTGGGGTGACGTTACTGGACAAAATTCGAAATGAGTACGTAAGAGGAAGTTTCAAGGTTGCCTCGGTAATTGATAAAGTCAAAGAGAAACGCCTAAGGTGGTATGGCCACATCCAAAGACGTCCAGATGACCACTTGGTGAAGCTTGCCCTCGACTTGCCTACCACGAATCGAAAACGTGGAAGACCACCTACTACCTGGTTGACGACGGTCGAAAAGGACCTAAAAGAGTCTCATTTAGCTAAAGACGTAGCACAGGACCGTGCTAGATGGAAATTACGGACAAGGAAGGCCGACCCCAAATAAATGGGACAAGGTCTAGCAGGAAGAAGAAGAAGATTAATATAAAACACGTTCGAAACATCGATGTAAATACATTACGATATAAAATAGTTTAAGCGATTAAGTCTCGTTTGGTTTAGAAAATTTGTTTGTGAACGTTTAAATCAATATATAATTCCTTCTGTATCAATATTTAGTAAATGTTTATGAGCATTTTTTTGAAACGATAGGTGGTATACTGACTTTATATTATATATATAAACGGGGAGCTATATGTTCGGGGAGCTTGTTGTACAGTCGAGGTCATAAATATGTTTACACTTTTGCACCTTATTACAAGGCAATAAGGTGCAAAAGTGTAAACGTATTTATGACCTCGACCGTACAGCTTAGCTCCTTCATACGACAAGCATTTTGTCCCATAGTTTGTTCGTGGTGAACGCAAAATTCAGGTTTTTATCTAAGATAAGGCCAATGTATTTTTCTTGATCTACACGTTTAATTATCTGATTGTCTATTTTTAAGGGATCGTACTCAGGTATTTTCTTGTTTTTTGCCAAAAATATTATGTAAATAGTTTTGTTTACTTTGAAACCACTAATTTAGTACATTGAGGTCACTTTGTGCTTCCGACGACGACTTATGACGTGTGTGATTGATAAAATAGGCTTGTGCCATCAGCGTATAGCGTAGCCCCTTTCAGGCGCAGTCTGTATTTTATATATGAGACGACATTAGTCGTAATCCGTGGCTGTCTCGTATACCAAATTCCTGGGCATCACATTAGACTCCGGACTCAGGTGGGATGCACACAGGGGTCCACGAACCAACTCCTCACACAAACCACTCGACTGACCAAGTCAACTAAAATCATCTCTCATGTGGGGCCAAAAGTGTTCAACAAACTACCCGTGAACATAAAATGCGCGGATAGTATCTCATCTTTCTTAAGAAAATTAAAATCGTGGCTTCTCACTCACTCTTTTTATGACATCAAGGAATTTTACAAGTTACCACAATAATAACGAATATCCATAAATGTGTACAATTTAATTTGAGAATGATGACATGTAATATTTTGAATATTATTAATAAATGACTTATGACTTATGACTTATACATTGTACTGGCTGTAGTCGAATAGCTTGTAAATCCATCTCGTCTTGGCGCAATGGTCCGGCTAGCTTTCATCAAACTTGAGTTGGAGCAACTCTAGTCTTAACTCACTCAGCGAGTTCTAGGTAGATCACTAGGCATTATTCGTAATGTTGTGATTTAAATAATAATCTTAGCGGTGGCCGTATCGTAGAGAGATGATAATGATGATGGTGATGACGATAAAATTATATGTTCTATACAGTATCAACCGATCGATTTCGTTAAGTATCGACTGCGAGTATTATACTTTTTTCCCCTCACTGCCTCGGAAAGCCGACTTTTATCCTTTAAAACCAGTGGGCGAAACGCATTTTATCCACTAGTGGGGAAAGTAATTTGACCTTGGAGCGTGTTTAAGTAGCTTTTGACAGATAACAAAACGTAAAACGCTCATAATACAACATTTTCACATATATAGCGGCCACAGAATGGCCGCTATAACAACAAATACTAAAAAACAGAATAAAATAAATATTTAAGAGCTTTTTTTGAAATTGCTTGTTGCCTTCATTAGGCGCTGGGTCTCAAAATGTATGGGAAAACTAAAATCCGACTCGCACTTGACCAAAATTCTATTACTTACGTTATTATTACTTGTTAAAAAAAAAAAAAAAGATTATTATCTAAATTATTCATGTTGTTTTGCATGTTGCACTTTCCTCGCTACAGTGAGGTGAAAAGTTTTTTGTTACACACGGGTGAAAATGTATTTTTAATACTTCTCGTGTGTTGAAACACTCGCTACGCTCAGGATTCTAATTTAGAACAACTATAGAATCCTTTCGCTTGCTCGTGTTTCAATTCCACACTCGCGGGTAAAATACAACTTTGCACCCTTGTATAACAAATAAAAAAAAAAAATGATTAATATTAGAGGTAACCAAAGACATTATGTGTCGTTGTATGAGAAATGGGTCCTCAGTGCCAGCTGCCAATAACATACCTTTATCTCAAATCAAATCAATCTCTTAAATCTCTAAAATATTTTTGAGTAAAAAATACATCATCAGGTATTGCGAACGGTAAACACAATACTAAGTCAGAAACGACACATTGTTACATAATAGATACACTGACCCAATTTCACGATGCAAAGAGGTCCTAAACGCCGATCCTGTAGATTTAGAGGCTCTCAAACTGTCGATATTAGCTAAATGGGGATCAACAAGTAGGCTAACGGCTGTATTTCGGCCCCTACTGCGGCCGCCGCAGAACACAGAGCTTTAAACCTTACATGTATAAGGTCGACAGAGCTTCTGAAAATGTAGAGTTGAGACCCGCGTTCGTCTCTTGCTATTAACACAACGAAACCTCAATTCAATAAAGGGTTGGCAACGCGCTCATATCTTCTGGAACCGCAAACTTCTGAAGGCTGCGGTGGCTGCTTACCATCAGGCAGACCATGTGATTTTGTTTGCCACCGTCGAAGTATAAAAAAATATAACTCGATGGACGAATTATAAATGTGTTACCGAACAAACGCCCTGGCCCCTGAGCATACATGTTATATAGCAAAAAGCTTAAAGTCCCTGAAAAGGGTATAGGAATAAACATAGTATACTCATCGGAATCAGAAGACATATCGGAACGAGAAAATTTGACGGGCAAAAGATAAAAATAAACAAATTATGTAGCCTTTTTAAGTTTTTATCCTACTACCATTTTACATTTACGATAAGCGCTTGCCGTACTGCAAAGCCCTGTGTTCTGCGACTACCGTTTCAATCGTGACACGATCAATCACGCTTATCACGACACGGTGACGTGTCGGCGTGACGCGTGTTAACTTCGCGCTGAAAGCACGCCAATGTTACGCGTCTACTTTTAACTCATTAACACTCTTGGGCATTCATATTTAAAATGCCATATGGCTAACGCAATGGTTTTTGTTTAACTTCAATGAAGATAAAAGTTATTTTACAGTACATATGGTGCTACTTTCCCGCACTAGTGCGGAAAAGAGTACTTTTCGTGCATATGTCGAAACTTTAAAGAGCCATATGTACAGTAAAACGTTGTACGATACACGTGCGAATAGGTAATTCGCAACTCGTGTCGATTTAAAACACTCCCTTCGGTCGTGTTTTAATTTATCACCACTCGTTGCGAATTTACTATTTTCGGCACTTGTATCGTGAATAACTATAACACGCTTTATTTCTCTTAAATAATACATAGGTATATTATTTCTTATTTAGTTAGTTTTGGGGAATTATTGTTGAAGCACATTTTCTTCTAAGGTAGTCCTCAGTTGTCATCAATAGTTACAATACTGGTGTTATTATAGTTTACGTCACACCTGGCCATAATGTGAGTTTTACCGCACGCTGCGCGTACCGTAAAACTCGCATTGTGACAAGGTAAAGACGTAAAATTGTGTACTCATCACGGGCAGTAAGAAAGAAAGCCCTCTATCGCATGTTTACAACCCTCGCCTGCGGCTCGGGTCACAAATACCTGCGATTTCGGGCTTTCTTTCTTTTACAGCCCTTGGTAAGTAATGTACTATTGTTGAAACCAGACTGTAAAATAAAGCGTACATAGAACATTTTTTTTTATAACAATGTGCTGGTCTCGGGCAATCCATTAGTTCGAATCGATTACTCGCGTAATATTTGGTTTCGTGTAGGTACCTCAATATCGTTTCCATTTGAATGGCTTTTGTCACCATTCAAATGTAGATATTATTATAATACGCACATTTCAATCTACATGTTTTATTTGCTATTACACAACCGGCAGATCGATCACGTAACGCATTGTACGCGCGTCAGGTAGATCTAAATGTCACTTTTAGTATGGAAAAATAACAGTTAAGTTGTCCTAACGTACGTTCGAAACGTTACGTGATCACCCCTGGTCCCTATCTCACCAAGTTCACAATTGTCACTTAACAATAAATAATACATAATACAGTTCGTCAAACATTGCTAGGTTGACAAGTGACGATAGTACCAAGCAACTGTGGACCGCGAATTATCATTGACACATGATAACATTTACCAATTAGAAAATTGTGTTGTGTGTGTATTGATGTTGTTCTGAGGAATGATTTACCGTCGTTCCTCTCGTGCATAAATCAAAGTAGATACCTTCCATTGCCTAAGGGTGAATAGTCGTATCCACTAGATATGTGCGAAGCTGTGTTTTTATATTTTTGACTCTTAGCTGCCAAGCATGCCAGGTAACACACACACATCTGCGCACATCTTTTTTTTCCAAAACCGTTAGTTCTTCAAATTTTTGATTTTGGGAAAAACATCTAACAAATCATATCTAAGCGTTTGGTAACTTCTACGGGTTCAAGGATAAGTATTGTGAAGTAGTGAATAACCTGTAATGTTGTTCCAGCAGACATGTCCCGAAGCTGCATTCTCGTGGTGGCCGCGTGCGCGCTGGCCGCGCTCTGCAGGTTGCCCGGATCCACCGCGCAGGCGCTTACACCTCAATATGACTGTAAGTACCTATATAAATACTTGTTCGCCGCGGGCAAATTACACCTGCCAGGCTTGTCGTCGTGTATGCCGCTCCCGCGTTGGCTTACACAGCCATGAGTGCCATGACAGACGTCTCCCTTCTTGACACTTCTTGTATAGTCTGTAATAGACTTAAAGTCCATTGATGATTATATAAATACAATTACAAAAACGAAATATAGCTAATTTTGCCATGATTTGACTAGTTTTTTGGTATTGAAAATGTTTTTTTTTTTATTGTTACTCGACTAAAAACTATGAGGTTGGGTTATTTGTTAAAATAAATGATCGTTACTCAAATTAGGTCAACCCAGAAATAATAGGGCCAGTAGTGCAATACATTATTCACAATTATACAAATTTTGTATTATTTAATACTATTTGACAGACATAAAAACGAACCACACTAGTTTATTCTAAGTAACTACAGGTAATATTAGAAACACTCGTAACGGCTAATGCGTCACGGGCAAGGCCTATTAGGCTCTTAAATTTGAACGATGACTATGATGATGATGTACTGTATAATTCTGTTGTTTCATACATAACACACGATTTAATGTATTTTAATTACGAATGAAAACATGTGTATTTGATAGGCCAGGGGACCGATTTTTGAGTTTCGAGCGCTCGAAAATCAAATAAAAGTAAATACGTTTGTAGTGTAAAAATGGCAGGCACTTACTTTCTACCAATAGAATTTAATACGAGTGGTCAATACCACTCGTTTTTAAATTATCTATCGCTATTTCAAAATAGCATTTCATAATTTTTGTCAGTTTTCGAGTGAAAGAGTCGAGCGCTCGAAAGTCAAAAATCGGTCCCCTGTTATTGTTTATTATCTACTTATATATACTTTCTCATACTTTCTCAAACACCAGCCTCTGACACGGTATCATGTTTATTAATGTTTGCATAATATCGGACGCCCTATAAGAACGATTAAGTGTAAAGTTTCATGCTTTTGAAAAGTAAAGTAATTGTAAATTATTCATGACACATAATTTATTCGGAAATACAAATTACTCTACTGATAGCTTTTTAAGTTTCTAAAGAAGATTTTCCACCAGCGATAATTATCAAAAGTCTTACTTGTCGTACCTACAGCGGCCCAATCCGACATATCATTGAGATAACCCCTATTCCATGTCCCTTTAACATTAAAAATATATCCTAAAGATGTCCTCTTTTCACAAACTGGATAGATGCAAGACGGTATCACGGCGCAGGTGTTCTTAAAATCCTAACATGATTAAAAGTAGCCATGAAAACATTAAAATGGGTTCAAAAATTCGGTTACATATTTACCTTAGCGGTCGCGTTGTGGCCTAGACGTATGCAATTTAACATTTTTTTCTTAGTTAATAATATTTCCAGAATTTCAAACTAAACAAATTAGGTCAGCAAAATTATATAGGTACCTATTTAAGTATGACTAAATGTTATCTAATTTATACCAGTAATTCATTCAACTGATTCAACTAACGAAGTTTGAGGAGCGTAATTTTTTATCCTAAACATTAAAAAAATTATATAAACTAGCAACTGTTTGTTTTTAGATTAAGAATTTAAACAAAGAAATGATCACAAAGTATATTTTTAGGAAGCTATGTCCATATTTGCTTAACATTCGGGGATTTTGCCAACTTTAGGTAAACGTGTATCTATTAGCCAGTGTTCATCCTATAGCAATTTGGTAAGGAAAATGTGACGGCATCACATTACGGAAAGGGAACCGTATAGGCACTTGTTGTGGCCGTAAAAGCTATCTAAGTAAGAGACATCAACGTTACTCACTCAAAAGTAAGGGGACTCGGAAGAAAATAATGACGTAAAAAATAAAGCCAACTTAAGGGTAAGTATCCACCACAGTATTGAGCTGTGTTTTATATATTTGAGTCCTCGCACTCTTGAAAGCTAGGTGTCACTTGTGTGGAAATGTGTTTCCAAGTGGTGTTCCAATGTGGTTAAGTTCCTTCTTAAAGATGGATAGCAAGGATGTTTGAAATATGAGTGTTCTAAATGGTTCGAAACATGTCGCCTGTAGTAAAAAGGATTACGAGGAAGAAATCGTATAATTAATAGTATAATTTTAGATGGTATCTAATAAGATAAGATTATTGTTATTAAAAAATAAGTCCAGATGGCGAGTAAATTGCTATGCATATTCGACTTAAACGTTCTAGAAAACTACCTATTAAGTAGTTTTTTAAACCATGCATTCGCATTTCATTGGAGTGGTACAGTCAAGGATTTTAATTGTTGAGCCATTTAGAGCTCACTTTATACTGGACACTTCAAAACTGCTATTAAAAACCAAAATTAGTTGACACCTAAATGGCCCAACAATTAAAAACGTTGACCGTACGTGACCGTACCTACATATATATGCATCTTCAGTTTAAAAACAAAAATAAAGTCCGTTTTAAAAGTGTGGACGATGCCCGCGCGCCGCCTGGCCAAAACTAGGAAGTCTGTGCATGTAATGGGGATCAGACTGTAGGTACAATACACTGGACGACGGAATAAAGCAAGCTTCTAGCGATGCAATATTTGTCCGCAAACTAAAGGCCATTCAATTGGAAATGGCTTGCTACACCATTGACGAGTTTTTCGATGGCCACAGGACATTGGCTCAGTCGCGCACCTAATTTAATACAGCCCTTTATTAAAATGTTATTATGTATATAAATTATTAACACATAAATTAATTAAATAATGATATCAAAATGACATGTAATGTGAAACTTTTTTAAATGTTTAATGACTTGTAAATGACAATATTTACCAATAAATAATACAATACAATACAATATAGACAACCTATAGATATATCTTTGACATTTTAACTCATATGTCATGGCACAACATTTGTATAGTAGGTAATTACCTAATATTGAATCCCTAAATTGATGTCGTTGGTTCATAGTCTCGGAGCCCCTTGGATTAAGTTGTAATAATCAGAACCACGTCGGGTTAAGTCAACCTTAACATTGGCTAAGAATCACGTATCTCATTATAACCTACACCTTCCAATGTCGTCTACGATGAACTTCATATGAGTACAGTTGATATCGTATAGACGTAGGTATATGTATAGGTATCGTACGGTCGATGTCAAAGTGATTACACTTTTGCACCTTGCTTCTTTCAAATAAGGCAAAAAATGTATACGTATAACTAATATACGGTTAAACTCTCTCTCACTAAGGGCATGTTTCTGTAGAAGAACACCCGAAAAGTTGGAAACATGTCGCCCGTAGTGACATTTAATACAGCTGTCTACCTGAGTTTAACCGTATAATTATTTGTATGACTTTAAATATGTCCCACGAAAGTTTAAATGCGATGTATACAATACATATCTTTGATATCGACCGAACCATGAATATGACTACAGTTTGAAACCCAAACAGGATTTATTTATTTATACATGCCTGTAGCAGCGTGATACCTATATATTTATATACACTACGATATAATTACAGAGCCAATTACAGGTTCTCACTTATAGAATTTTAATTCTATAAATATATATATATTTTTTTTTACTTGTATTCAAAATATAAACTTATGCTAATACATTTATGCTGTATTCTTACTGAAGCCTCAATTAGGCTTATTAGCAAGAATCAGTTGCGACTTAAATGATTATATTATCCTAGTATGTTTACTTATGTTATTTAGCCGCTTGAAGACGATCTTTAATTTTATGAGCCTAAGTATCTAAAACTTTGTTTAAATACTAAGTATGTTAATTTATGTATGATGTACACATACTAAAAACAGGCACTTTTGTACCTCAGCGTATTTTAACTCTGCCGCGCGAGAGCTTCCAAGCTGAAACTGTAATTCTATTATCAATGGTTGGCTGCGGTTAGCGCCGCTTACGGCGGTTTGTGTCTTCAATAAACATCAGTAAACTCTGTGTGTACTTCTTTGGTATTATTTCAATAACTTCGGCTTTTTTGAAAAATTGTTACCTAAGTATAAGACAATACTTTGCAACGAAAAATATTTGCAGCCGGTAAACTTGAAGCGCCCAAGGGGTAAAAATAGACATAAAGAACAACATTTTGTAGGTACGACCGAAAGCAAATAATAAAAAAAAAGTAATGTGTCTTATTCAAATTTTCTTATTTAACTTCGCTCGTTATATTATGTTTAATTAAGTTATCGTTCGCGTGAAATGTTCACTACCTTACCATCAGGTATTGTGTTTGGTCTCGGTGGTCTCGGGAGGTCCTTGATGTTTTAAAAGCTTAGGAAACATTTACACCTGTGCGTAAACGCGGTCTCAGGCTTACTAAAATAAGTGACTATTTAGAAGATATTTAGTATCGAGCAATGACTTCGATAGCTCAGTTCGACGGTCCCTATTAAAAGAGTCGGATCTGCAAAACAGCTACTTTTTAGGAGAAGCTGTCAAAGTTGTTGGAAAAAAAAATTGTATGGGGGAAATTGTTAATTAATGGAATATCGTTATCAAACTTTGAATGTTTGCTTATTAGTAGGTTGTTTATTACTAGCCGTTGAGCATACATGTATTTTATCAGCCATTTTTCCAAAAAAATACAAAAACCTCCAATATTACTTTTTTAACCGGAATAGCTTAAGCATCATTTGTCGGAAGTGCCACATACGACATTTTTGTCTGGAAATTGTATACATAATTATGTCGGATGTACCACATCCGACAAAAAAGTTACTCCAAAAAATGTCGTAACTGGCAGAACTGACATTGTTGCACGGAAACTCTTATGTAACAATTTAATACAGAGAAACTTTACTTGACAACTTAACAGGCTGTAAATTACATAAAAAATACACAACAAAAAACACACTTTACTTTTCCGTGTAAAATAGTAGAATGTCTTATATCCGACACTTTGTCCTCACTGTGTTGTAACAGTTTCCCCCCTCTCAAACGACGCACGCAATACGAACGACCTAACAATGACCTAACACGCTGCAGAAACTCCTCGTCGAAGCTCGAGATCGCTGAATAATTTTAATAAACTCTAACGTAATGTAAAACCCTAGACTTTACTGTAATTCGCACTCTCTATTTTCCTACTTATTAAACCTTCTTTCGTTGTGTGCTTTCATTACAAATACCTGAAGATATGGCCAAATTTGTGATCGCTAGTGGTAGAACCCCGAAGTGTTGTGAACCGTAATAACCCTAGGTACTTTTATGAAAGCTTGACAGGTTTTGGACTCCGCATTCTTAATACAACTAAAGCTAGTCTATCTGTATATAAATAAGCCTATCTATACACTAATTTCCACTGCTATTTTCCTATTTCTTGATATAACAAAGTCCTAAAACTTGTTATTATAATTTATTCTTTATTCTCTGTAAGTTACTTTATGATTATAAATATATTTTGTTTTTGGTAGAAGATCTCCTACCCCCTATTACATGTCCGGTTGAACAAGGAGTAGCTCTTATCAAGATCAAGATTATTTATTTAAACCTATAATGAGATAAAAGACTGCCCTATACTTGTATTTTGGAACAAAGTTCTATCGACGGGTCGTGCGGTAATCTTTTACTCACACTTGCTACTCTCTTGTTTGGAATGGAGTCTGGACATCCTATACACGTTACTTACCTAGCTATCCTATGGGTTTATGACCCAGAGAGTGAATCTACCAGCGTCTCAAACCTAGCGGTCAGTTTCGAGAAGAAACGCCGAAATAAACTCGTCTGACCTCTTTTAGTATTATTAGATGTTTATGTTGATAGCTTTTATGGCCTATAACCTAAGACCATTCTATACCGACATCCATAGTGGGTAATGCCGAGGTAAACCGTTCATTACATGTGAAATATTCTACCCAAACTGTACCTTAAATGAAGAGTATCCACTCATGATAATAAATACCGTGAATGAAGAGTATCCATTCATGATAATAAGATATTGATAAGGATTTGATGAACTGCTCAGCCTGTCATCAAATCCAGAATTATTTCATCTTTCTGAAACAATCCTGATATCTCAATGTCACGAATAGCATTATAACCTTTTGATGATCTTTAATAATTGTCACACCTTCATAATATTTTACATGTAATCCACGGCAACCCAACACCACTTGCCCACGCTACTCAAATGTCACATCAGTTACTCATATTAATAATTTGAACCTTCATTAAATCTTATTGGAATAGTGGTTATACCTTTAGTGATCCAAGCAAACCCTTGGAATATCTTAAAGTAGATATAGTTTTTAAGCCCTAACACCCCATAACGCGTGAGTCTACTTCTACGTCTACCCCAGTCCCTATTCTGCTCACTTCTAGAACCATACCTTAGTTCAGAAGCAAGAATGTATCCCTAGTTAAACTGTAAGTAGTTCAGTCGGCGAAACTGAGATAGCAACCCTAGCAGCCTGTGTATTTGCCTCCCCCCGCTGTGCTCGACAGAGCTAGAGGGATACAGCGAGTAAGGCGCCCTAGCTGGGAATATTACTTGTATATTTACATATATTTAATGCTGAACGACCCCTCAGGCATCCGATCGATTTCAACGAGCGGAGTATCCTCCTGTGCTTATCACATGAATGACCAAGCCTCGTCTACGTCGTCAGCTGTTCTGAGAGACGTGAGGGCCCCGATTAAGGGGTTTCGTCTCCTATGTCGGTAAAAAGGTAGACGCCAGACCACACCTCAAGTCTGGTTGCAAGGACACGGACTCAGTCCCATTTGGCACCGTTAGGCGGGACTGACTTCGCAGATATACTGATTCTTGGCAGTGTTCCGGCTGATTAGGTAGTGAGAATTAACCCCAACTAAGTTTCGAAAGCAATCACTCAAATATATCCAATCCCAGAGAGTACTCGGGCACATTAGCTATATTTGATTAACCATATGAACCTCCGGACTTGTTCCGTTACGGTAAATAACAGTTTCGACTGAGTTCCGAAACTACTTGTCAAACATGCCCAATTCCTGGCGAATAAGACATGTTTGATTTAGCCATATAAACCCCACAGAATATTTCCGATAAGGTAAACATAGCTTAGGCCCTAATACCCCTTTAAATATTTTATTATACAAATGACTATAAAATTAAGAAAAGCAAATGACTCATAATTACGGAGAGAGCTTCCCCATAACGACGAGCCATTCACCACAATAAAGGTAACACGCACCAATAATTTCCTAGCCCACAACCAGAGACACTGCCAGTCCGAACGATGTGAATTGAATGAATCCGGTACCAGTCCGGCAAGCCCTTTTATACTCTTCACGAGGGTTACGAGGGTCACGAGGGTCACGAGGGTCAGTAGGGTCAGTAGTACGAGGGTCACGAGGGTCAGTAGCACGAGCGTCACGAGGGTCAGTAGGGTCACGAGGGTCATCAGCACGAGGGTCACGAGGGTCAGTAGGGTCACGAGGATCAGTAGCACGAGGGTCACGAGGGTCAGTAGGGTCACGAGGGTCAGTAGCACGAGGGTCACGAGGGTCAGTAGCACGAGAGTTGCGAGGGTCAATAGGGTTACGAGGGTCAGTAGGGTCTCGAGGGTCAGTAGGGTCACGAGGGTCAGTAGCACGAGGGTCACGAGGGTCAATAGGGTCACGAGGGTCAGTAGCACGAGGGTCACGAGGGTCAATAGGGTCACGAGGGTCCGTAGCACGAGGGTCACGAGGGTCAATAGGGTCACGAGGGTCCGTAGCACGAGGGTCACGAGGGTCAGTAGGGTCACGAGGGTCAGTAGGGTCACGAGGGTCAGTAGCACGAGGGTCACGAGGGTCAATAGGGTCACGAGGGTCCGTAGCACGAGGGTCACGAGGGTCAATAGGGTTATGAGGGTCAGTAGGGTCTCGAGGGTCAGTAGGGTCACGAGGGTCAGTAGGGCCACGAGGGTCAGTAGCACGAGGGTCACGAGGGTCAATAGGGTCACGAGGGTCCGTAGCACGAGGGTCACGAGGGTCAATAGGGTTATGAGGGTCAGTAGGGTCTCGAGGGTCAGTAGGGTCACGAGGGTCAGTAGCACGAGGGTCACGAGGGTCAGTAGGGTCACGAGGGTCCGTAGCACGAGGGTCACGAGGGTCACGAGGGTCACGAGGGTCAGTAGGGTCACGAGTGTCAGTTCACGGGAAATGCGTGAGTTAAAACGTTGGTTGTATCATGAATCTCTTCAACTCTCCTTAATCTTTTAGCAATAAGTTGATTTAGCTTCTAATGCTCTAGCTATTAAGATTGAAATTCGTATTTCACCCTACGCTTCCAGCCATGACGGACTGTCGTAGTATAAACATTATTTGGGTATCTATATTTTAAATTATTCATACAATGTTCATAATTAAAATAAGCTTCCAATACTGATTGTTCACACTGTTGAATGCTAGCTTCGTTGATTTTCTTCTCCCCTTTAATTATTACGTCAATTTCCCAAACTGAAAGGTATGAAGCAATAGTTTGGCTTCCCCTCTCTTTCTATATCAATAATTGTATAATAAATATTCAGAAATCCGCTAGCGAGCATGCCCATTCTGTTTCAGTGTGTCCCGTAAAAATGTCGTAACTGTCACAACCGACGTTTTTAAATGTCATCTGTTCTTAGATCCAACATTATTATCTTGGTTTTTACGAAAAGTATCGAAAAAAACTAAAATCTGTGAATGTGGTTTTAAAATTTAGAGTTTTTTACGACCTAAGCCGCTGAAAAGCAAAAATCTCAATTTTTGCAGTTCCGACTCTTTTAATTGGGACCGTCGAGTTGGTTAAGAGTGATCTGGCCAGTCTGCCGAAACTTTGCAGGTTTGAATTCGGCTCAAAACAATTTTTAGGGTTCGGTACCTCAGGAAAAAAAGGAACTGTAACATCACTTCGTTATCTGTCTGTTTAATTTATTGATCCCTTTAATTTCATATTTTTTAAAGGGTGTTGCTATATCCATCCAGCCTGAAGGCTATAATATTTACCCTACAAAAGTTTTTAAAGAGAATAGATTGATTTTATGAAATGAGGGAAGATTGAAATAGATTTGCAAGCGTCTGCGAAAAAGAAATACACCATCGGCGATATTCCGCGGACGGGCGCGTCCACTCCAGTACAAATATAAAGTTCAGATATCGTGTATTGCTTGCCAAAGGAAATATTTGTTGAAAGTTATTGCGTTTGCATTTGAGATTGTGTAATAGGAGAATTTAAAAAAAAGGTCATTTCATATATAAATAAATGAATAATGATTGATGATTATTGAGTGATAATGGAATGTCCGCGACGTCAATTTTGTTTTGCGTTATCGGTACTAAAAGTATAAGTCCTGCTTATTGACCACATACATATACAGTGTACATAATAATCACGCCCGTTTCCCTGAGGGGCAGGCTGAAACCATTTCCACTTTCAGGGCTATCTAGATTTGTGTTAAGCCTTAACGCCTTATTCATAAAACTTAGGATGCCTCAGATAAAAGGCAGTTTACCTAATTTAATGTGTTGAACGATTATAAATACGGCCATATATATTTATTTATATAAATATTAATGTTTTGCGCGTTCATAATGACAACTTAACTTAGCAAGGCGTACAACGTAGGTACAATACGCACCATATAAGTTTGCGTCTGTAATTTTAGCTACACAACACCGGCCAAGTAGGTGTCAGGCCACGCGCAGTGTAGGGTTCCGTAGTTGCCAGACAGGCAATCTTAGTTACATCCACGTGCGGTGCGGGTGCGTCGGCCTAATTTGTACGAAAATTGGCCATTCCAAGCACACATCAAGTTGGTCGATTATTACTTGCTAACTACTTATGCCTACTTGTGACTACCGTGATAGTTTTCTTTTGAATTTTTTCACATCCCCAGTAGTTTAGCCAGCAGGGGAGGGGGGGAAGACATGACAACCGAAGTTGAAAAAAGGTTGCAACAATGGTTTTTAACAAGCTATTCAACGACACCCCCAGAAAAAAAAATATACATCCCCACATTAGGTGTAGGGGAAGTAGCCTATTTTTTTTTAAATTTTATTCGACTGTTATGTCCGCGTGATTGATTTTTATACCCATGCCAAATTACAGTTTTCTAGTTGTAAGAGTTACTGAGCTAAGCCGAGGACGGACGGACGGACATATAAGGCGAAACTATAAGGGTTCCTTGGTGACTACGGAACCCTAAAAAGCGTCATAGAGGTGTCATTGGTAGGGATCGGACGATCTAGTGCAAATGACATAAGGAACAGGACTAATAAAACGTAAGTGGAAGCGAGCTGGCGAAACAGGTTGAATGATATTTGGGATCGGCATAAACATTTTTGTCCGTCTCTGCCGATCCCAAACATATCTCCAGGTTTAATCACTGTCTGAAACTTCAACAATTCATCCGAAACTAAACAAACGTATTTAGCTAAAACAATGGTTTCATTTGCATTTTCTATTATGAATCAAAGACAGCTAATGCCCGAAGGAACGACCGTTTTATTAATCGTCATTGTTCCTAACGAATAAGTAATAGCTAAAGATCTATTAAGCCAATCATTACCTTGAATAAAGTAATTACAATGGTTCTAGATTAGGTTTACAGAAAAGTTTTGTAGCACCTTATACCTTGAGGGTAATCGCGGTGAATCTTTTACGCGTTACGACACTGAACTGTAATATTTGTGAAGGTATAAAAAAGTGGTTCCTAATTTGTGCGCCAATCCAAAGTACGCAGTCGCTTCGAGATGGTAAACAGCTTTGTGGGGTCGAAAGCATTTTGCTTTCAGAAACTATTTTCATAGTTAAATGCGGTCACGGTAAATTTTTATATGAGCTCAATCAATCTCGCTTTGTGTGAAAACGTAATCCTTAGTCTTTACTTAGTAAGGACTAAGTGGTGACTATGACTTTAATGTCATATTTGTACAACTATCAAATGTCTTTTTAACTTCAATGGTACTCGTAAATCCAGGACATGCCATCTAGGCATGGATTTTGTGTCGCGTTTGAGATACACAATAAATAAAATCAAATCAAATTAATGCAAGCAAATAGCTCTGTTAAATTCTAGTCGCTAAGTAAATTTCAACAGTGCGAACAACGTACACAGTTGATACAAGGTAGTAAGTACAAATTGCAGCAGAAATGTTTGTAATTAATGAAGTTCCCAGAAGCAAAACTTGAGGAGAACCTCAGCGGATTCTACGTGATTCTACGAATAACCTGGATTGTTGTTATTATGTGTCAAAGGCCAAGGGGATAAGTTTAAACTCGCGATCCAAACCGAAACGGTTACTGAGAAAATATTTCAATATTCAATAAAATTCCCAAGACCATCCAAGAGGAAAATAATGGGCGCGTGTTCAAAACAAAACTTAGAAACTACTTAATTGAAAAAGCTCACTATTCTATAAAAGAGTTTTTTAATTAAACTTTTAGATCTTAAGGTGCTCAATCATTTAAAGTTATGTGCATGTGAAAATTACAAAAAGTTACATATTATTATCCAATTATTGAACTATGAACTGTGACATACAAATAATTAATTATTGTTTTAAAATTTATATCGATATTGTTATCATACAATTAATTATTTACATTATATACATTAATTTATTTTTTCTTTTGTACCTTTTGAAATTGCCTTGTAAACATGTGAATTCGTTTGATGACATTGATTTGTATATGTACTTATGTAAAAATTGCTACGCCCTACCAGGGCCCATATGAAACGAATGTACCTATTATATAAGACCTGTACAACTATGGACGCAATAAACGATATGAATATGAATATGAATATGAAACCACTCTTTCGCTTGATTAAGAAATCCGTGTTGTTATGAGATTGAGATTTAAAACATTTAAAACAATAGTTACCTTTAAAAACGGTAACTTCCTATCCTAATTGGTACATGGACAAGTAACTTGAGCTTGAAAAGTGCAAAGCCAAACAAACAATTGTGGTCGAAAAAAGTCGGTGTAAGACAGAACAGTGTCAAATTAATAACCAAATAGTCGTGCACAACGCACATTGTAGTAATGTATTTATACCATCACTCCAAAATTGAACCTAACATTATGTCTTAACTTAAAACATTACAGGGTGTATCGTTAAAACGTCGTTTCAGATTGAAGACCCTGCACGGCTCACTGACCATCTTGCACATTCTAATCTGCCCCTATCTCTTCACTTGGTTGTCTGCCTTATCTAATACAATGACCCTTAGACGAACGTAACAAGGCCCATTAGTGCTTGTTAATTTAACCCAGGGCGACGGCACTGATTCCATTAATTGTAAACGCGTTGTTGGTCAGTGGTCACTCTTTTGATCCCACTTTAGTATGATTTCGAAAGTATTGAGATGAGTATGGTCCTATATATGTAGTTGCAGTGTGCTACGGCTAAAGCTTTGTAGGATGTCTAAGCTTTGCAGAGTGTACTCAATATATTTTTAACTTTACTCTTTCTTGATTTGTGTTTTATGAATTTTATGGTTTTTTAAGTTAGTGAGTAATCACTGCGATCAAAAATTAACGTTATAATTATTTGTTAGCAAATTGCTATTCCGGAAATTTATACATAATTTAAAAAATATAAACCAACGTAGGTATATATTAAAAAAAACAGTGTGGATACTAACTTCAGGAAACGTAGTTTCACTATATTCGGTACTCTTAATAACTTTAGGAATTACTACTACTTATTATTTTACGTTTGAAACATTTGATTTGTTTCTGTAGTATAATCATAGTAAAGGATGAATTTTAACAAGGGCAAATAGTTCTTTTGTTTTCGCTCCCCAACGCCCTTTCCCAATAAAACTTACTTGCAAGATCAGTTAGTTAACTCTCTTCATTATGGTATAATTAGAAAACTTACTTGTCACATTTTGGCGACATTTTTGTGTCTTTATATCCTTTCATCAATAATAGGCTTGGCTCCTAAGATTTTTGCGATGCCATCCGAACCAGTTTTTGGAGAGGAACAAATGTTTGTACAACAACAATTAAAGAACATAAATACCAAAAAAAAATATTCTAAGACGGACCTCGCTGGCGGCAGCCGAAACGATTCATACTAATTGACATAGAAGTACGACGTCACAGTTTACTATTTGTACTAATCGTTGTATGGAAAATCAAGCGACAGCGAAAAACAGCAAGTTATGTTTCGGTCGCGAAATACTGCGTTTAGGTTGGCATACAATTTTGTTTCTATAAAAGCGTAAGGAAGGATTCTATATTTTGATAGCTTTAAATTTACTCTTAGACCATAAAAAAAAATGCATATTTTTTCTAAACTTTCATATATCTTTTTATGATTTTGATTATATCTTGTAATTTATACTTCATTACAATAATTTTATAGTTTAGCAACACTAAGCTAAGTTATCAAATTAAACATGACGAAACTACTATATTGCGTTGATTCATTTTAACTTCATTAAAATAGACACAATATTATTCTGTATTTCGTATCATTGTATGCATGTGGTTTCACAAAATACAGAATAATTTAATCGGCCGAGTGTGGCCGGTGAAGTTTGTGCAGTGTAATGTGCCGCTCCCGGGAATATTCCCGAAAATTCCTGTCTTGTATGGCGGATATTGGGCTGAGCTGGGAATATTCCACAATTTTCCCCATACAGATCTGAAATAAATATACCCGGTACATCACAGTAGCCGGAAACGTCACATCACTAATCAGTGATAGGAATAACATGATTTGTTTATACATGATGATTTGTATATAATAAACTGGCGAAAAATGTATCGATGCATTTATTACGGGCCTTACCTACGATATGTATTTTATTACTGCATACAGCATAGCGCACCATAATATCCTTTATTATTGACCAACATGTCAGTGTAAATGAATGATTGTTATGATTACGGTTAACTGCATCAATATACCGTGTAACCTTTGCAAGGTCACTGGATTATCAAATTTACAATCTTTTATTTTACATACTATGTATAACTGCAATTAATTCAAAAGAAGAAAAGACTACAACCTTCAGATGTCCTCGATTCATTCAGACAAAGTGTTCGCATACATCTCTCTCAAGAGTGACGAATATGCGCAAGGGCTCGGCCGGCAGTTAACCCCTATATGTTACACACAATGAATTATTATACGCACATGACGATCTGAATAATCGATATGGCATGTTTGAATATAGTGAGAGAAGGGTTAATCTAAGCTGTATATTGGACAGTTATGTAGGTTTTTCTTAATCTCTGTATCTCACTTCTTTTTGTAGGTTAATGTGTTATTATATACCTACATACAAACTATACCTACTTATAATTATGAATGCTGCTGGAAATAACATTTTTGCATAGACTTTGTATGGAAATGTTATTTTACATGGCCCAGGCTATCTTAGGCGGTACCTTCCTTAATACCGCTCGTTTCCAAAATGCCACACGATACACGACCTATGAAACCTCTCTTACCTTTCTAAATCTCGATTCTCAGAATATGTAGTTTCCTAAAATGTTACATTACCTATCCAGAATAAATTGGTTCCGGAATATTTACTAATTTTATGATAGGATTCGAGTTTGCATCGGGTTTGGGATGGGAATCGGGAACATTTCGGAAATTGGGTAAAATACAATTTTAGGAAAGGGTGTTATCAATACTCGTATAATTTTATGTGCTATTCTATAATCGTTTGATTTGAGACGTGGAATGTTATGAAATGAATTAATTTAAAAATATTTTTTCATTAACTGGGACATACTTAAGTAGGTATGTATTTATTTTAATACATAAATGATATAATGATTATTGATTACCAACTTGCTTTGTAAAGCGCCTGTTAGTTGCGCCGTAGGTACACATACCTACTGATCCTAGTTGCGGACCAAACTGATCTATCTTTGTAAAAGTATGTTTGTGTATCGAGTGCAAGCATTATAATTAGGTTAAGTCAATAATTCAAGGCACTATTGAATTAGAGTGAACATGTAATATAAGTTACTGTATTGCAATAAATACATAAATAAATGAATTATGGACTCGCTAGCGCTGCGGTCCAATCGAAGGCACACCTATACTCGTATTGGACAGACGACGCGAGTCGCGTGGTGTCAGGCAAGTATGGAAACGCTCACGCCTCTATATTTGGGCGACTTCTGACGCGTTGCCTGTCTATAGGAACGGCCTAACAAAACACATTTCGCGCTCTAGCTAAATGATCAGAACGAGCAAGCGTTCAAAATAAGTATCCGATTGAGCCTCTGATGCGTTAACAAATGTGTAACGGGCGAATCGTAATGATTTTCAAGTCCGAAAATAAGATTAACATTTGATTACAATTCGTTTTGAACTTGGGCTGTTAAGGCTCAAATAAATGCCCCTAAAAGTAGGTCGACGGGCCTTACGAAGTTTATTATATTTAAGCCAAATACAAATTGAAATTAGCTGCAGCTAAAAAACGTCAGATTAGAGTAGTATTTGATTCGTGCGACATCTCTTGCGCGAACGATATGAAAGATTCATTCCAATATTTTTTTTTGCATTTCATACATTTTTAACAATTTTGTGTATTGTCCCAGCATCAGCAGCAGCGGAGAGCGCGAGCGGCTGGGAGGCGCTAGGCGGTCTGTACGCGCTCCTCGCGCAGCACGACGCGCTGGGCGGGCACGCGCTCGCGCGCAAGTCCGTGCGCTCGCCCTCGCGCCGCCTGCGCTTCGGCCGCCGCTCCGACCCCGACATGCCGCCACAAGCGCCTGTGAGTAGCATCACGTCACATCACTAGTATCAGTGGCTGGGGAGCCGCGCGCTCCTATATAGGTACTACTGTACGACGCGCATGGGCGCAAGTCTGTTTGTGCGCTCGCCTTTGCATCTCCTGCGGTTCGGCTGCGCCTAGCTCCCCGTTACCTAGCTCCTAGCGACCTAGTTCACTGTTAGTTGTTACGTCTCTTGGCAAATATTATTACCATACCTGGGATAACTCGGGGCACTTATACTAAAGTGACGTAGTCAAATATTTTAACGACAGTTAAATATATAGATGTTACTGTCAACATCTAAATGTTCTACAAAATAAATATATTTATACAAAATCGCTTTGTAGACTGCTTCTTAAATTCTAAAAGGATGTTTTTCGAAGAATTTATTTCATTTTTAAACCAGGTCAGTATTTCCACATTGCAGCATTGGCACTAAATGTTTTGTTCTAATCATTTTAAATCATTATTTATTATTTCTTAAGCATTACTCCATTTTCATTTATTGCTAAAAGTACATAAATAATTGTACCATCCATGAGTTAATAGAATATTCACTTGGGCGTGAGTTTTTCTTGGGCGGCATGATTATTTTGGACTTCGTAACAATCGCAGCGGAATATTACCTCATATATTATTCTTACACTAGCATATGAATGGCACTGACTGTAAAATATAATTTTGTTTGAAATGACATCCGCATACATTTATTATCTTAAGAGGCTTGATATCAGGTGTGATATCGAACCTGGGTGTCCCTTGTTTTGTCGACAAACTTTTCATAGAATTTTATTTCATCGAAAACGTTTCAAGTAACATTTAGTTCACGAATTATTGTTTGGTGTAATTTTATTTCATGACCAGATCATTCCAATTTTAATTATTTCATAGAATAACTGTTTAGGGAATATTATTTGGCAAATGATTCATTTTGTATGAATTTTAATTGGCAGAATAACAAAACAACGAATTTTATTTGTTCGAAATTGTATTACAACATTACAAAAACAAACAACAACTGATTACAGGGTTAGGATTAGATTAGGGCAGGCAGAAAAAGAGGGCAGTAAAAAAAACAAACAATCGTAGGTTAGGTTAGGGTTCACTTGTGTCCCTCAGAGCGAAAATAGGCTTCCCGCGAAGCGGGGTGACGTCGACACGCTGGCGGTTAGGTTGTGTTTAGGTTAGGTTAAAATAATTGCCATAGATAACTATGTATGCCAAATATTTTAACTTTAAATAATAGTCCTTGTAATAATTTGTATGTTAGTTAAAAATACTTGTAACAATAAATCACAAAACGTTTTCCATGACATAATTTAACTACATATTTAATGAATCATCCGACAAGTAAAAATACACAATTTAAAATTACTTGTAATGACCATTCCACGAACTGAATTGTCGACGAAATGAAAATACATGAAGCGTTGACTTTGAAGTGCAATTCGACGAAGTGAGTGTCGACAATTTGATGATAAACCATCGAACCTTTTTATAGTAATCGAGAATTTTCAATGAGCACATGTATTATTCTCGACATCTTTTTTATCGATATCAAATCCCTAGAATGTGCCCCGAGTTATCCCAGGTATGATTTATTACTTTCTTTAGGAAAATAAGTCTTTAAATTATAACTACAGGATCTTATCATGCTATGACGTCACGTACATAGAAATCTACAATAAAAATTCTCAAGTACTAACTTACGTTACCTATATAATAATAATAATAACTTTGTGCGCAACAATGTTATGGCAGGTGGCCGGACCTCTTTGCAATAGCCCAGTTTCATAATCCACCCATATCTCATCACCATAGACCCAGCTCTCTATCCATATTACCCACAATAACCCCAACGCCTGTTGGAACCCCGTGGATGGGTTCTAGTAGGTGTATTACATCACATTAAACTTCGTCTCTACGTGTTGGATCTATATCCTCACGCATGCCTTCCAAAAGACCGGGGTTCGCCCCGTGAATTTCAATCGGAGATAATAATAATATAATATTGCTATTTGTACTAAAAACGGAATATAATATGTATGCAGTGAAAGAGGGACAATAATGTTTCGTCTTTCAGTAATGCCTTTTGACATTAGGTGCAAGTAACTAATTAGGGGTGAGGCTTTATTCAATATCATTTTCATGATGCGGAAATTTATCTCTGAGAAATAAAAGACCAACAATAACATAAAATATTATTGTTACTTGCAATTATTCTCTGGTGAAAATATGGAGAACCTATATACCTAGCTAGATTGATTTTTCACCCCGGTAAACCCCTATATTCCTAACTTCATCGAAATCGTTAAAACCGATTTCGAGCACGTGCTCGTTTAATAGTACCTATAGGATATTTTGTTGGAAGGGACGCATAGCCCTAATAAAATTATTAAGAACTCAGTTTTTCCTTTTTAATACATATAAATAAACTGTTAACTAACTAATAAAGAAAATAGATACTGACGTTAAATATAAAAAGTTAACATTTAGAAAATGTTAGTCCAATCCATATGATTTTGAATTATGAATAGGAACATTAGAAGACTGCAATGTATCTGCTTTACCTTTGAATTGACTAGTAAAGAGCTTTATAGCATTAAGTCCGCCCTTTGTACCAAAATTAATTCTTTTGTGCAATAAAGTTTAAATAAATAAAATGAGACTGGAAGCAACAAAAAGATGGTGTAATTCTTATTTCCATGCATTTTTTTTATGTGGGTGGAATCTGTGAAAGGCGATATGAGTAGAAAACAGTAAGTGAAGTGATGATGGGTGATAGAGAGGTATGGTAGAAAGAGACAAGCTGCGTCAACGTCACATAAATAGGATAAGGGCTAGCACATTATGGTATATATATGTATTTTTTTTTTCCTAGCCTATAGTGTGTCCCACTGCTGGGCAAAGGCCTCCCCTCTCGATTTCCACTCGTCCCGATTCCGAGAAATCTCCGGGCAATCGTTGCGAAATACGTCCAGGTCGTCCCGCCATCTTCGTCTCGGCCTGCGACGCCGTCGTCTCCCATCGTGCGGCACCCACTGCATGGCTAGTTTAGCCCACCTCTGGGGATGCATTCGGCAGACGTGGCCAGGTCATTCCCATTTCAGCTTGGCGGTCTTAGCCCCAACGTCAGCAATGCGAGTTTTTGAGCGCAGCGTAGAGTTTCGGACCCGGTCGATCCGTTTGACTCCCAGCATACTACGCTCCATAGCTCGTTGGCAAACCTTTAATCTGGTCTTTTGTGCCTCGGTGAGTGACCATGTTTGAGCACCGTAGGTTAGGACGGGCAGAATGCACATATCGACGAGTTTTCGTTTCAGGGTTAAAGAGAGAGACCTCCCTTGAGTAGCTCTTTTAAAGACCAATAGCTTCTCCAGGTGTTTTGGATCCGTCTTTCGACTTCCTTATTCTGCCTATGGCTGAAGGAAACTATTTGTCCTAAACATGTGTAATGTATATATATACAGCGTGGAAATCTAATACGAGCAAATCTTTAAATGGTGGTTAGTACAGGACGTAAGAAGTTTATTTAGATACCTTTTGTCTAAAATTACAACGAAAAAATTAACCATACAAAATAATTCAGCCCGCAATGTAACGCAAAATATTCAAGTTAAGGCTCGTTGACACTGTTGACAGTTACTTGTCAAGTATTTGGACAGCTACGTTTGCGTTACATTGCTGCTCGGTAATTTTTGAAAAATTAATTACAGGCTTTCTATTAAGTGTATCTTAAAAAGTCCCAGTAATTAATGATTACGGTATTAAACCCTATGTCTATTGTCTGGTTTAATTCTTTGCTCGTATTAGATTTCCAGGCTGTATATATATTTTTTATTAGGGGACAATCTTACACAAGTCGACCTAGTCCCATAGTACTTAAGTAAAGTAATTTATTAGTTACCGTGAGTAATTTTAACCTAACGTAGTAGTACCTATTTATAATTAAAGTTCGCATTTTTAGATCCTTTTTTGCCTTGTCCGGCGCGTAACGGGCCTTCCACGATAAAAAAAAACCCAAAGGTTTAATGATGATGCAACAATATGTGCTAAATAATCGAACAAAATTCAGTGGTTTACGGGAAGTAATTTATTCAGGTAAATGTGTCCCAATCTCACAATTTTGTCATACGTAACTGTATGCGGTCGTCACCAATTTTAAACAATATAAATTAATTTACGGTGTGAATACAGAAATTTGGTCACTTGAAAAAAATATAAAACTAGGTAAAAAGTTCTCCTTGTTAGTACGACAAAATCCTGATGCACGCTCGACAAAACTCGAGGATTTGAAGTCTTTGAATAATTGAATGTATAAATAAACTCCAAGCAATGGGAACTTCTGGATGCCATTATCACGTACATGAATATATTATGATTGTTTCTCTACTGCAAGAACGAAAATACTACCAAAGATATGCGCATAACAATTCGCTGTATTCGGAAAGTAGTAAAGCGTACGAATATATTGCTTCGCCTCTATTCGTTAAGAGTTAAAGATAGACAGCTAGACGGGAATTCAGTAGGACTGAACACGGCGGGGTTAAGATTGCACTTTGATGGAATGGGAAATCGGTTGTAATATCACATTAACACGTTCGCTACCGAGAACCCGCCTAGCGGGCACTCGTAATGTTTGCTCAGATGCCGGCTGAGCCCGCTAGGCGGGCAGTAGTATGAACTTACGCCTAGCGAATTCTGTCGGTTTCTGGTGAAATGTTCCATTTTTAGTCAGGTTGCGAAATTGTTAAGAGCCTATGTAGACTGCGTTTTTTAAGTTTTAAGCGCGCCGTCGACGTATACAGTGTGTGTCTACGACCCGGGCTTTTATAAAGACTGATGATAATATGTTTCGTTAACAATTGTTTGCACGTATTAGTAAATCATAATTATGTAAATTAACTGTGTAATTAATTTTCCAAAATACAAACCTTCAATGGACTAGGTGTATGACGCCGTACTAAACAAATTATGACGAGCTGTCACTTACACTTACTTGTCAATTTACTTTGCTGTACATTGCTGGCAATTAAACGTTTGTTAGAAAGTTAACGAAGTCTGAGATCTAGTTTATTAATTAAATTAATGTCATGGTTACATTATAAATATACGTTATATTAACCTCCTTTAAGAAAAGCCAGGGTTGTAGACACACACTGTATAAACACAGTCTGCATATGCCTTTGACCAGATTGAGTAGAGGCTATGCGACTTGAAAGGAAAGTATTTCTGACTGAAACATTAAGTTTATTATTTTCAAATGAAAATGAGTGATACTGCATTCACAGATAACAAAAAAACCTTTTTTTTCTAGATTTTCGACATATAATACCTAATAGTATCTATTCATGAACATAAATATACAATATTGCATACCTAGAATAGGTGAGCAACAGAAAGTTATATACTATAACTCCTGTACTAACTGACAATAAGTATAACTCCCAACGACATGAATTGGCAGAAATTCACAAAATCGTAAGGCTGAAATTAAAATAAGATACCTATGGGTTGGTTCCAAGTTACATACGTTTTACAACAAGGATAACAACACCACGCGCGCGCACGCGCACGCGGCTACAACTTATATCATTCGCCGTTGGAAAGTTTCAAAATCACACTTAAGCTTCTATTGTAGCTAGTATTCTAAGTCGAGGTTGGGTATAACCACCTCATCATCCTCCTAGCGTTATTCCCGGTTGTGCCCCGAAAGGAGCCCGGGGTCCGCTTTGACACCTAACCCCCGAGATTTGGCTAAGGCAATAGTTTTACGAAAGCGACTGCCGTCTGACCTTCCAACCCAGAGGGAAAACTAGACCTTATTGGGATTAGACCGGTTTCCTCACGGTGTTTTCCTTCACCGAAAAGCTAACGGTAAAAATTCCGTACACAAGTTCCGCAAAACTCATTGGTACATACGAGCCGGGATTCGAACCCATGACCGCCGCTTGAAAGCCGCATGAGCCGCACCACTAGGCTACCGTAGCTCCAAGTTGGGTATAACCACCTACCACAGAATAATATAATAGTACTACATAAATACAATGAACGCCAAAGATGTGTATACATTTTTCGCTAGATAACATTGGAATAACCTACCGTGGGTCCGCTAGTGGCGACGAATCTTTTAATCCCTTCCACTCTTCTAATTAGCCTCTCGGGATAAAGGGTGATAAAAAGGTCAGTTGGCACGAGCGATGGACGGATTCCAGGGGTCGCAGGTTCATATCCCGCTCGTGGCGAATATTTTTTCAATTTTCCACTTTGATCGAAGTGAGGCAAGTATTAGTGTCGTGTTAGTTTTTTTCATTTTATTGTAGAAAAAAAAAACATACATATATGTCGGCTTTTGTCCGAAAAGTAAATTTAATTTGAATAAACTTTGTTATGGTACTTTGATGGACTCGAAAAGAAGGATACAGAAACCAGACAGCCTTTTTAATTAACACGCAAACTTCAGGGTTAGCGGTTGTTTCGTACAACAAATTTGTTTTGTACCCGCAACTAGGGAATGCAATAACCGACAATATTTCATAACCGATTATTGTATCGGTTAGAGCAAAAAATAACCGATTAATCGGTTATAACCGATTATTTCAAACTTTGAAAAAAAGTCAATGAAATATGATCTAAAGCTCTAAACGAGGAAAGCTATGCTGCGTACGACTAATAAAGAAACGCAAACGATATTTGGTACTTATCTGTTTTTTTAATCATAAAAAAAAAAACAAATTTGCTAACAAATTCTCCGAATTCTTGAATCTCAAGGTGTTTACCACAAGCTCTGAAATTAATAAAATTAGAATGTCAGTTATATTACTTCGATTGTAAGTAGTTGCTTTATAATTATTAACTACGTTCAGTAAAGGTAAACTTATTTTTTTTTTCTTAAAAATATCATAATAAGTTTATCTACGCACATATCATTAGTGCTCTAAAGGGCGTTCAGAAACCGTAGGAAATTACCAGCATTATTACAACCGATTTTACTATGAAAACTTTCTTGTCTGTGGGTAGTAGGTAAAATCTGTACATTAATGTTATAACAGTACAGATTTTTGTAACGTAATGAGTTTAAATTTTAAACAGCTATCAAAACTCAAGTGGATCTCTATTCTAGTATCCACAGATATTAAAACAGTTATCAATACGAAACGTCAATTCAGTATGTTTTTTAAATATTTACGCACGATATTTGATATCGAGTGACATGAGTAAAGGGACCTCATTCGTTTGTCTATGATTTATAAAAACCATTCGTCTTTACGGAGGATCGAATTGCCGCCATTGCTGTTGTCATTTTTTTGTTGGTTTTTTGCTTTTACCAATGTAGAATTGTGAACCCATCTTAGAGTACTTATGATATGTGTGTAGATAAGTAGTGTATGCAACTGTACATAATTAGGCATTAAAACACTGGTGTGATCCAATTATGAAACTCGCTCACGCTCGTTTCGTAAAACCACACTCATGATGTGTGGACTCTCATTGTGGATCAGTTGCATAAACTACTATTTCGATACAGTGTAAATTTCATAGATGTGTAGAAAAATTAAATTACCACGATGTTTACTTACATTATGCACTCAGCATCATGATCAAATATATTTTCTTGACTTGATTTGATAACCTTGATATAGGATAGAAAGTAATAGACTACCAAAACGCGAAAGAGAAGGGAGATGTTTATCTCCAAAAAAGAAAAACATGCACCGTGGTATATTAGCTATAATACCACAAACGCAAAAAAGTTATAATTTGCATTTATGTATTATCGAGAGTTTCCTCGGAACTCGGCTCGGCAGTTTCGGTAGTCGTAACTTTGCTTTAAGTATAGTTCCTACCTAATTTACTCAGTTTATAATGATTTTTGGTTTCGGTAAACTACGAAAATTATGAAAATGTAATGATATAAAACAAATATTAAATAACCGATTATAACCGATTATGAAATAAAAATAACCGATTATTGCAACAACTGAAATAACCGATTATAACCGATTTTTTCGGTTTCGGTTTCGTTCGTTTCGGTTCGGTTCCGTACCCAAAGGGTAAAAACGGGATCCTGGGATTACTGAGACTCCGGTGTCCGTCCGTCTGTCTGTCTGTCTGTCACCAAGCTGTATCTCATGAACAATAAATATTAAATATTAAGGGGACAATCTCTCTCTCCTAAAAAAATTCTCTAAAAAACTCTAAAAAATTTATTTGACAAGATTTATTTTTTACAATTGTATGGAGTGTTGGCCGACTGGGGCGACCTGCTCCATACAAATATAAAAATTAAATCGCGTCAAAAAAATTTTTTTTTATTTTTTTCGCATTCTACTCTCGATTCTGAACAAACTGTTTTCAGGTTTTGCGTTATTTTATTAACACGTTGTATATATACGAGGGCAGTCCCAGAAGTACCCGACCTGACACGCTTAAAGAGGTTTTTATTTTGAGTAAATACTCTTTTTGAAAATAATGCACTTTAAAAAGTTTAAATTTGAAATTCGAACACGCAGCGTCGTTTGTCTTTTGTTTAGTAGCCATCAATAGTGGACGCTGTGAACAAATTTTCAGACATGGAGAAAATTGGCCATCGTTAAGTGATACAATACTTTCATTTGAAAGGTTTTAGTCCAACTATTATTAAAGCGGAGCTAGATTCTACTTTGGGGGAGTCTGCTCCATCGTTTACAACAGTAAAATATTGGGTGGCAGAGTTTAAACGCGGTCGCTCTAGTTGCGAAGATGAACATCGATGTGGTCGACCAAATGAAGTGACTACGCCAGAAACAGTAAAAAAAATCTACAAAATGGTATTAGATGACCGTAGATTGAAAGTACGCGAGCTAGCAGACATGGCAGGGATTTCAAAAAGTGCTGTACATCGCATATTGACTGAAAATTTGGATATGAAAAAGATGTGCGCAAGGTGGGTGCCGCGATTGCTCACAGACGAACAAAAACGACGTCGCGAAGATATTTCGACCGAGTGTTTGGCAATATTTCACAACAATAAAGCGGAGTTTTTGCGGCGTTTTATCACTATGGATGAAACGTGGGTGCATTATTACACACCAGAGACGAAAGAACAGTCTAAGCAATGGACTCGAAGAGGAGAACCGGCCCCAAAGAAGGCAAAAACCGTTACATCAGCAGGAAAGGTCATGGCCTCCGTTTTTTGGGATTGCCGTGGGATAATCTTCATAGATTATCTTCAGAAAGGAAAGACTCAATGGCGAGTATTATGCTAACCTTTTGCATCAATTGAGTGAAAAAATCTGTGAAAAACGACCGCATCTGGCGAAAAAAAAAATTTTGTTTCACCATGACAATGCACCAGTACACACGTGTGCCAAGGCCATGGCTAAAATCCGCGAGTTAAAGTTCGAATTACTTCCGCATGCACCCTATTCGCCCGATTTGGCCCCTTCCGATTATTTTTTATTTCCAAATTTAAAAAAATGGCTTGGTGGTAAAAGATTTGCCAGCAATGATGAAGTGGAGGCTGCGGTTGATGGGTATTTTGACGAGCTCGACAAATCTCACTACAAACAAGGCGTTGAAGCTTTCGAACATCGCTGGGCCAAGTGCATAGAACTAAAAGGAGATTATGTAGAAAAATAAAATAAAAGTTTTAGATTTTCTTTTGTTTTTTTTTGTCAGGTCGGATATTTTTGGGACTACCCTCGTAAACGTAAAAGTCCTGACTGACTGACTGACTCACTCACTTAAATCAACGCCCAGCCCAAATCGTTAAACCTAGAAAGCTGATTTTTTCACAATATGCAGGTTATATAACGAAGACCTAAGAAGGGATTTTTGAAAATTCCACCCCAAGGGGGTAAAAAGAGGGTTGAAAGTTTGTATGAGGATGTAGTAAAATTTTGTATTGTGAAACTTTGTGTATTGACTCCTTATCAAAATACAAGAAAAACTGTTTAAGGTTTTGGAAATTCCACCCCTGAGGGCGTTAAAAGGGGTGAAAAGTTTGAATGGGGGAAACTTAGTTTTTTTTAGCTAGAAACTTGAAACGTTACAGAGAGATTACTTAATAAAATATAAAAATGTACTTCCAGCCTTTAAGAAAATTATATCCTTAGGGAAGTTAAAAAGGGATGCAAGGTTTGGATGAGAAACACTCTTTTTGAGCAGGAGACTTAAAACGTATGCATAGAGATTTCTTATCAGAATAAAAAAAAGGACTTTCAGCGTTTTGGAAAAGTTCCACCCTTAAGGGGGTTAAAACGGGATTGGATATGGGACCTGCATATGGTGACCAAGAAAATGTTATAGTAAGAGATTTGTAACTTCGGTCTTAGCCTGTATGTTAAAAGACTACAAAACTGAATTCAGTTTTTTGTTAAGTCATCCCCTATAAAGGATAAAGGGGGTTCAAAGATTGTATGAAGAGCAAGACATTATTAAATTAAGAGACTTCTGTTTTAGACTGTTTGAAATTGATTCCATAACGGGGTTAAAAACATTCATCCCCTAAATGGGCTAAAAGAAGTTGGATGTTTGTATGGGGAACAAGACAATTTAAAAAAGTAGGGATCCGTACGGTTAATGACTAGGTAACTAATTACAGCGTTTCTTAAAATTCATCCTTTAAGGAGGTTAAAAAGGGTTGGAAGTATGTATGAGTAACAAATAATTTTTGAATTAAGGGTATTCTTAGGTCATGTATATGGTAAGCCATTTATTAGTCAAAATACATAATCTGACTGCTAGCAGAAAAGTAGGTTAGGTTAAGTTAGAACCACGACCCTTACAGAACCGAACAGGTACCAGAAATGTAGGTTAGGTTAGGTTTGAACTGCGATGATGCTCCCAGAACCGAAAAGAAGGTAATGTTTAATTTAACATGCGTATTATTTTGTTATTTTAAAAAGTTTATTTTGGATAATCAGAATAACTTATTCTCTAACACCGTTAAATGGGGACGGCGATGGAGATAGAAAGTTCTACGTCTTTTAGCATTAGATAAAATTGCTTTCAAAACGAAAAGTTAAACTACTGGACGGATTTAGGCAAACATTTTGTACTAATGTAGCTTTCTTTAATACATTATGAAAAAAAAAGCAGAATCGTCCGTTGATGATCCTTAAGATATTTGTATTTGTTAAAACGGAGTTTTCTATTTATATTTAGCAATTTAAATGAATTAACTCATCGCACTTATACCTGTTACGCTTAATTCCTAGACGGATTTAGATGGATTTGAGACCCTTGGAAGGATATATGATAGTTTTTATCTCGGAAATCATCCGTTAAGATGGTAGAATTTTGTTTGGGTCGGCGATAATTAAGGTTCCGTACAATAATAAAATAAACAAAAACGGTAACAAGATCTACGCGGAAGAAGTCGCGGGCAACAGCTAGTACAATATATTTAAGTAAATGTCAAATCCATACAGATTCCTTAACTGCGTACATTGGGGTTTTCAATAAAAGGGTTCTGAGTTTGCACCTAAATTTGCATCTTCGGATGTTGCGGAGTTCAGTTCGGTGCGTAGGTAGATGGTTATAAAAAGTTTAACTTACGGTGCGTGGGTTTTTGGTCACTAGTGTCGTACGACTTGGGAACATTTTCAATCACCCTACACGACGACATTCTGTTTTTGGTGTATTTTTGTTCATTCAAACATTGATATGTTACTAAATACAAAAATAATAACCTTATAGGTGTACAGCGAGCAGACTCATGTTGCGCTGCGAAGTGAAGATCGTGCGTAATGATCGGTTTTGCAATACAAGGACTCTATAGGAATTCCAAATTAGAATACGATACGATACCAGAGAGTGGGAATGTGCAAAATAGACCTTACGTAACATGTCGTGACATACTAGGGGTTTCAATCTTCGCAACGCAAACACGGCACTACTTACTTAACCTTTTACACAACCCTCCATTGAGGTACTATTTACGTGTACCCTTCCCCAATATTAGCCTCCCACTACGTTTATGTTTAGAATTCAGAATCAAGGTTACGTCACTCATAGATAGGTACAGATGATCTGCTTCTCATATATATATTTTTTCGTGGAGATAGCCAGGTACCCCAATCACCGGGGGATGACTGGGTTATGTGGTATTTCTATCCACTAAAAACTCCACGGTGCCCTGCATCTGCGCTCTCATGCAGGGGACTCCAGGATCTCACGCTGAACGCACTGGAGCCCCCCTCGCGCGCGGCTCGCGACATTCCCTTGCCTATAATTCTTAAGCGAGTGCCCCGCCCCCCGCCAGAACACTTCGACCCAGATGATCCCCTTTGGTCGCCTTCTGCGACAGGCGGGGGAGACCGTAGACCTATTCTTGTCCGAGCCTACACGGTTCTTCTTCCACCTAGCGTTATCCCGGCCTTTGCCAGGGTTCGCTTTCCTACTCGCTTTCCTCCACTTTCCACGATCCTGCGCGTCTTCTTTACGCTAGATCTCATCTGTTTAAGATCCATGACTGTAACCCGACGCTAATTCGGAAACAGAGCAAATTAAAGCCATTGAACAGTCCAATGTATCAGTGCGATTGATAATTTATTTAGTAATCATTGTTTCAGTAATATTTTGAAATGCTTTTTTTATTCTCATATTAAATGATTTTGTCGGAAAATGAATGATGAAGGAATGATTTTTGGGTTGTACCTGTACTATTTTCATCTGTGCTTGGTGCGCATTACAAGTGTCAAAATCCCAAAAAGAGATAAATGTAAGTATATGTCACCTTCAAGTTTTGGAAATGTATTTTTAAGCGCCTTAAGTAAATAGGTTTAAAAGCTATCACTAGGAATCTAATGATGGTAAAAATTAATCAGATAGCAACCATACAATACCTACAAGATAAAGTTTCTTATCCTGTCAGCATGAATGCATTTATAATATTGTTAGGGCACCAATATGTTATACATCACAAAGTCTCAAAAATATGTACGCAGACCTTATTTCTGCAATAGTAAGGTAATAATAGGTAGGTAGGTAGGTCTGTAATAGTATATACATATTTATGAAACTTTGAGTGATACATATTGGTTTGGTAGCCTCGACTGTACCAGGAGCACATAACCAGCGAGGTGTTTGTTGCAGCTGGATGAGATGGAAGAGCTTCTGTCTCTGCGCGAGATCCGCCAGCCGGTGCGCCTGCGCTTCGGCCGCCGCTCCGAGGAACACGCCGTGCCACACATCTTCCCACAAGAGGTACATAATCAATTAATCATCATCCTCCTAGCGTTTTTTCCCGGTATGGGACGTATGGGAGCCCGAGGTACGCTTTGGAACGTAATTCCAAGGTTAAAAATCGACAAGAAAAGTTGACGTAATATATGGACAAGCCCAAAGCGGCTGCCATCTGACCTTCAACTCGGAGGGAAAACTAGACCTTGTTAGTGTGTACTAGTAGACTGGTACCACTCACGATATTTTCTTCACCTAAAATATACTGTTAAATATCAAATGATATTTCGTATCGTGTATAAGTATTTTTTGAAAATCCTGATGACTTCCAGGATTGAAAATCACAAGCCGTACCGCTCGTTTTTAAACCGGATGAGTAGTTTTGCGGATTACACCCTACATACAAAGTTACACACTTACGTTTCACAGATAACCTTTTTAATATTTGTATATACTTATTAAGCAACTATGATTTAATGAGAAGTAAACAGCAGTATTTTTGTATATGTTATCACAAAATATACCTACTAGTATTCTGACCTGAGCTTTAATTGGATGTTTTTATTTTAGTCGTTGCTCAACAAGCAGGCCACGGCTCGATGGCCCGTGTCTCCGATAGTCTCGTAAAATGTTGATGTGGCGTAAACCTCGCAATGAGATTATTCCCTCTAACAAGCCACTATTGACACTTTTATGGTAATTCACTAGTTTTATAGCAAATGATTCCATTCCCATTTCACTTTATATGTCTGATTAGATTAGTAGTAATGTTGAGGTAGTTTTTTAATTAGACTGAAGTGCATTTGTTTTAAATCATAATCACAGTACAATAAAACAAAATAAATTCACACTGAACCGATTTTGATGGCATTTGGAAGATTTTTGGGTCCCAAAAACGGTCATAGAATGCTTTTAATTCAGAACCCTTACCGAACGAAATGGGGGATATAAGTATATTTATGCATTGGAGTTCGATTTACTAGTCCTACGTGCAAGAAATAGCAGGCAAAACGAATTTATATATTTTACTTTTATGATTCACTAGTGACGCTGACGACCGGTTAGCCTAGTGGGTAGTGACGCTGCCTGCGAAGCTGAAGGTCCTGGGTCCGAATCCCGGTAAGGGCAAATATATGTGTGATGAGCATGAATATTTGTTTCTGAGTCATGGAAGTTTTTCTATGTATTTAAGTATTTATATCTATTTATATATATCGTCGTCTAGTACCCATAACACAAGCCCTACTGAGCTTACTATGGCACTAGGTCGATTTGTGTAAGATTGTCCCCTAATATTTATTTATTTATTTAGTGACCCGTCCCGGCTTCGCACGGGTACACATAAACCTTTCTTGAATCACTCTATATCTATAAAAAAAAACCGCATCAAAATCCGTTGCGTAGTTTTAAAGATCTAAGCATACATAGGGACAGACAGCGGGAAGCGACTTTGTTTTATACTATGTAGTGATTTCCGAATACAAAACTGGCACATTTTGTGGTTTTCGTCCCCTGAGTCACGCGATTTAGTAGGGGTATTAAAATAACTTTTCAAACGAGGACATAAGTATATCAACTGTCATTATCCCATACAAAAAATGATTTTTGATCTAAGTAGGTACCTGACAAACACCTTACGAAGCACAATCGACCAGCTGTTTACACATTACTGAATCAAACCATTACGTTAGCTCAATGTATGCCAATTTCTTTTGTAATGTACCGAGCCAAACTGGAATATTTCTTTTATTTGAACTATTTACTTAATAAAACAGACATTACTTTCTGTGAAAGCTTTACGAGCTACGTCTATGTATTCTAACTCCATAGAGAATAGAGCTGGAAACATTTTTGGATGTAAGGCAAACAAACAAGGGGTACTAGTTCTGCAAACTCAAGCCGAATTACAATAATCTAACCACACAACAAGATTTTTTTCAATATATCATTATAAGACATTCTTTCAGCTACGAATAAAATATTATAGTTATTATAATCTTTATCTTGGTTAATTTATATTTGCTCTACTACTCCAGGCAAAATACGATTTTGAGAAACATTAATTTATAATAGCGTTTTTTTTGTTGATTTCATTTGAAAATGTTATTCTAAGATGATTTAGTCAAGAATCCGACAAACTTTCCACCCGGAAGTAATTATGTAGATTTAAATGAAGCATGCATTATCTTTTTTTGTACGATTTACGAGTATCTTGAATATTATAGAGCAAATGTAAATGAACCAAAATAAAGACAAATACATTTATTAATATTTTTACTGACTTTTTAGAAGCCAGTTAACTTATAATTTTTTCGATGTCTGAAATTTTGTCGGATTTTGTCGCTGGGTAACTATTTAATTGATAATATATCCGTTATACATAAAAAATAAGCTATTATAAATTATTTCCAAAATTGACATTTTTTCTATACAAGTTGTCAGTTCATTGCCTGGACTATATAATATTCAAGATAAGTCATACAAAAAAGACAATGAATAATAATAATATATTTCAATGTATCCAACCATATAATTACTTCTGGGTGGAAAGTTTGTAGGATTCTTGAATATTAAAGCATCTTAGAATATCGTTTCAAAATGAAATAAACCTAAAGAACACTATCATAATTTAATGTTTTAGTAAACCATATTCTTAGTAGGCAGCAGGACGTGGTGCGATTCTAACCCGAGTCCACACGCGGCCATTGATTGCATCTTTTGTTCTTGTTTCAGGAGCAGGACCGCTCCGCCCGCGCCCCCTCTATGCGCCTACGCTTCGGCCGCCGATCTGACAACAACATGTTCTTACTTCCCTTCGAAGTATGTATTTTGTATGACCGAACAAATGGTTCGTTCTATGTTTGTATTCTGAGTATTTTTCCACTCTTTATCTTTTAAACTTGGCAAAATAATGTTTAAAATGTGGAAAAATGCATTAGGCCTCGGCAGCGACAAGTGCGAGTCGGACTCGCCCTCAGAGGGTTCCGTACCTACTTAATTACAAATGTATAGTTTTCAGATATGTATACAAAAAGATGACCTTAACAGGTGGTCATTTTGGTTATGAAATTTAGATTGTGCCCTATAAAGGGCACAATCTTTAAAAAAAACTTCTAAGTTAACGTAAAAAAAAGATACGGCTGTTTATGCCGCAAAAAAACGTATATTTCGACACCGTTTCCGTTGACCAAGAACTATGAAATTTGTTTTTTTACAGCTTTAACCCTTTATTTAAATATTTATTTATTTATTGATACATGGAAAACCAACAGCGCAACATATTTATAGACAAAATAATAAAACCATATAGCCAATTACAGGTTCTCACTTATAGAAATAAACTAACACAAATAAATCTATAGCCAAACTTAAACTTAGCGTACATTACGCACAGTAACCAAGGGGTTTATAGGGCACAATCTAAATTTCATAGCCAAAATGACCACCTGTTAAGGACCTCTTTTTGTATTTTTTTAAGGGCTAGAATCTTTAGGTCTACACAATAGCAAGATACTTGAATTATGAATAAATTTTAACTTTGCCCGTTAAAGGGACTGGACTATAGCTTGAATATATGTTTTTTTATGAGTCGATATTACTCGAATGCGTTCCCGAGATATAGGGTCTTGAAAGACAGACAACAGAGTGATCCTATAAGGGTTGTTTCCTTTTGAGGTACGGACCCCGAAAATTACAAAATAAATACTAACAAAATGTGTGAATTTAAACATACACTGCCAAGTTTAAGGGTGACCTTGATATTTTGGCAATTTCCTCCGATCTAATGTATTAAATATATTGTAAAGAGCAAATTAGCTTCGTGTCGCTCACAATACAAACAATTGGTCAGGTATAGGTGGTTGGCATTTTGTTTTATAATTAATCTTAACAAAAGAAACACGACTTTAACTGTGTTACAAAAGGTCTATATTCGTTTGCAATCAAATGTACACTCTGTTGTATATTGGGCGGCACCAGGTTAATTAATATTCGTAAGTGAATGGTCCTTTTATCGATTTTTTAGGGTATCCCCAGACACTATTCATATTAACGATGGCGTTACACTATCATTATCGACATACATATATTTATTGACGTAAAACTTCATTTTTCCTTTTATATATTAATATGGTTCAAATTTATTTACACATACGTACTTATGTATATAGTTAAAAGTATGCCTGGAATTATATTTTTAAATTTTCAGTCCAACAGTATTTTGGAAAGGTATTTATAAAATTGCCGTCAAAGTACCAATGTAAACTTATCCTACGATAATAAACGCCTAATATTTCTCACTGAAAATTGTGTGATGACCCTGCACCTTCGCCTTCACTTGCCACCAAGGGAGACAGAGACAGTGACAGGAAGGTACAACAAAAGGGTCCAATTAACTTTGCCAACGACATTGAAACTTATTTATATGAATTAAATTCCTAAGAGTGACAAACGGATGAAGGTTTTAGATTGACTTAGTTAGACTTCGAATTCCTTTCCGCAATTAAATGAACCACTTCACATGAAAGTGAGGAAATCTCGCCAGAAATAGTCTCACTGCTCTCTCTCTTGCTATTAGAAGCTGCTTGAATGAATTGAACTACTACTACGCTAATGTACATTCCTGTCCTAAAACTTGTACTTCGCTGACGCATATTTGTGCTTGATTTTGACTTATCACTGTCCCGTCATTTCAATGTATTTCGTGGGTCATTTCTAACACGTTAGTTTGCCGTCCGTGACACGCGCACGAATTACATTGAAATACGAATGAGTTGGGAACCAACAAAAGTAGTCCTCCTTCATGAAATTACTTAAAAATGTGACACGAAGTTGAATTATAGTGGTAAACAGCTAATTGTTTAAATGTTAAAAAGATGTGTTATTTTCCAGTCGACTCTGCCAAAGGAAGTGAAGGCCAGCGCGGAAGAGGACAACAGGCAGCAAGATTAGGCGACATATCCGCTCTAGCTAATAGACATACCATCCACACAGCACCCGTACTCTAACTAAACATAGGAAATATTTACCTACGACGTACATTCTACGTGTCAAATATTAAATATCAATTTTTAAATGTTATTCAAATAGGTACTTCGTAAGTTTGTGTACATAATAATCAGATAATTGAATATATATTGTTAGTTATGGAGTTGACTTCAGTCTCCTTGGTTCTATTACTATGTATTAGCTAGACCTATAACTATGCTGGCGTTTCCTATTTGTTTTAAGTTCATCTGTATCTTTCAACTTTATTGAGTTTGATGAACATAGTCGACAGTATTCTAGTCAGTGTTGTATTAAGATTTTAAGTATTTTCAAGTTTCTTATGTTGATCTAACGCATAGTTCATAATATAAAGCAAATATAGTAGTTTTCTTACGAAGAGTTGTACATTTCAAGAGCTGGGTAAATGTAAAACTGCTTCGTCCGTAGGTACTACTAATTTAATTAATATAATACTTGTCATAGCTTATCAAAACAAAACCGCTAATGTTATATTTTCATGTCATGGAATATTTGGTATACCCACTAATTGTAGTAAAACTATGTTAATTTTGTATAGATATTATAGTGCAATTGATGAGTTGAAATATAAAACATTGCCAATATAAAATATGCAGTTTTAATAATCTCATATTATTAATTTTGTTTAAACATCACTATAATCATTATTGGTATTTTAATGTCCATGTAACTGCCACAAACTCGTATTAATTAGAAGGACAGTGACACTAAATACGACCTTATTTCTTTATGCTAACTCTTAACTTTGACGCAAGTGTAGCGACTAGCCGCGCATGTAAAAGTCGTCTCACGAAATTACTTTCCTGTTTTTATTAGCTGTAAGTAATCAGTTGGGAAACCTTATTCGTTTTGGGTGTACGATATAATGAAGTTCAAGATCAAGTGAAGGAGAGAACACCATTATACATACAGCAAAAGCCCACATTAGAAGTAAAATTATAGTGGTTTTTTTCTGATGTCCGTCAAAGCAATTTAACGTCTGGGGGCCAGTTCTCGGTTTGTAAGAGATATCTCGAAAAAGGTAGCCGATGTCGAACGAGAAATCATATTCCGTATTCTCGACATTTGGTGTGGGTAAACTACTTTTCTCTTAATCAAACAACAACCGACATGATACTTACAAACTTCCAAATAACAAATTAACAAACAACATAGGAATAACAGGACATCGAATCTACATACCGACCATTTATTCCGTTATACGCAGAGGACTAGGGTTGAAAACGTCTGCAAATGGATTCCATCCGCCATAGCAATCGCATACTTCAAGACATAAATGGTCTCTTCCCATACTCTGCGCGGCAGTCCTCAGGGTTCCCATAAGTAAAGTCAACGCTTCTGGATCCATATGCGCTTCGATGAACAAACTGTACAAGTTGCAGCACTTCTCTATAAACGACATGATATTCTCTTCATCTGCCTCATAGTCCGCTAAAATACGCTGATATTCGCATATATGGACGTTCTCCAAAGACGTACATTGACATACAGAAAAGAAGATCATTCCATAATCTATATCTTCTAAAGTTAGCTTCAGGTTCTTTAGGCTCTTGGTCAGATGTATCGAGTTAAGCAGAGATAGCGTGCAGGTAGCGTACGAGCCTGGCCGGCCGCGGTTTTCAACGTACACGTCAAGAGTGTACAGCTTTTTGCATTGCAAGAAAAGAAAGGTAAAGAAATCGTCTTTCGTACAAATGTTGCTTATACTTAGAAACGTTATGTTCTTCATTGATTTTAGTTCCGGTTTTAGCGTAACGGGCCGATTCCATCGTACCACGGAGCCCCGTCTACAAAAATCTGTCAGGGTAACATTTTCGGGTAAATCTAATAATTCATTAAAGGTGTCGCATGAGTCTATGCAATACCAACGGCTCGGGGCTTCAGTAATTCTCATGGGCATCATAGTATGCATGCAAATGTAAGTGGGAAAATAGTCTGTTAATTCACTCAAAACATTTCTGAAAAACTCATCATCAAAAACTGTTACTTCTCTATTCCAAGCTTTAAAAATAATGTTCCCGTCCAAAACGAAATCTAAAGGTAGATGCGAACAAATATTAATTGTCAAGTCAGCACAGTTCAGACCAAACATTGGACTGAAAATGGGTGACACGTAGATGTATATTGTTTCTAAATACATTATAAAGATGTATTCTATTTGTTTGTAGTCCAAATTTGATACACCTCTCAAACTCCTAGAAGTTTTATGTGATACGCGACAGTCACGAAAAATATAACACAAGTGTTCAAAATGTATGTCAATAATCTCTATGGCATCAATTGATAAGTTAAGGTGTTCCTCGAATTCCGAGTAATCCCTGTAATTATCAGCAAGGGTGATTTTCAAATCCTTAGTCATTGGAATATCTTCTATAAACCTAAGCGGGGATTCAGAGTCATAGAACTCTAATATGACAAAGTGAACACTCTCAAACATTTGTCTCTTAAAAATATCCGAACATTTCTTCCATACCTCATCCTTGTCATGATTCCGAGGCCATTTAAAGTAATTTATGCTAATATTCTTTAAACTATCACAGCACATGTGTTCCACGTCAGGTAAAAATATCCTAGTAAAGGTAACGTCCAACGTTTTCAGATTGGTACACTTCTGCAAGTAAGGGAAAAGTTGCTGAGCGGTGAGATCTTGAATTCCGCTTAAATTTAGTTCCTGAATGTTCCCGGCGTAGTCTTGGAGAGCGTCTAAACTTAGCGTCTTGGACGTGGCGACAGTGCTCCTGGATATATTTACCTTCCTCATCAGACATGGCGCAAAAAACTGTTTCAACTCAATTATACCGTAGGCATTTATTTTTGACTTCGTATCCAAATATGTGAAAATCAAAGTTCCAATTTCTACAGGTAAATGTAGTATATTCATCTGATATCCGATAATATCTAATATAAAATACTTGTAAAGTAGTCTGAAGTATTGTATTGTATTATATGTTAAGAAACAATTTTGACAGTGACAATATGATTTTTTGAGAATAGGTTTTTTGCGCGAGTTTTGTACAGCTTTCCAAAGCTTCAAGTACACACAGCAACACACCTAACTAACCATACCGTGAAAACCTAGAACCTTATTACAATGCACTTAAGGTCAGATTAGATTTCCGATGGTCACTTAGCTGTGTTGTCGACTGTACGTACGTACTACGTACAACTCTCTCTTCTTTACCTTTGGCGTTTACAGTCTTTTCAAAATAGCTTGGTTCGGGTGACAGCTGTGTAAATCTCAGACTAGAGAGGTGAAAGTAAAGAAACATGAGTCGATAAAAGTAGTCATTTAAAATATCAATTGTATATAACAATAAATGTCATCATGAATCCGATTATTAGGCTAAGCTAGTAGAAATACTTGTTTTGTCGCAACATTTATGCCTGGGTGAGCGATACATCGTGCGAGCGAGAAAGCGCAGACAATCCATATAAATTGGATGCCGGATGGTTCTTTATATTTTGCCTATAGGTACGAAATAGTTTTTTTCGGGCTTCTTTGACCAACGTCCTGTTGCCCAATTGAAGTTTAGTTCAGATGTAGTGCATGATGGTTTCCGATCGTATTTTCTCGGAAACGTTGGTATTTGTCATGCAACTTCAGTCAACCTCAGTACTTTTTGTACCGAGACTGACTGAAATAGCAAGACACGTTCGTACGTTTCCGTGAAAATACGATGGGAAACCATTATGCACTACATCTGTAGACTTGAGTATGTCGGGTGACAATGCAAATTAAGATGCCTGCTGCTAAGAAGCTGAAGTTAAGATGGAGACGGTAGGTGGCCGTAACATCTCAATTACACAAGGAAACCCATCGTGTTTGGACTCATTGCAACTCTCTGAACAAGTAAGTAGTGGGTGACTACAAAAAAAGCTTGTACCGAAAATTAAATTTTTGAGGAAAACCTTTTTCTGTGAAACATAGCATTTTTCGACCCGCATCGCTCTGGTTCGTAGGCAGAAAAATGTCATAAAAAGGCAACTTTTTTGACAAGGTATGCATGACATGCGTATACGGCAAACTATAGTAGATTGTTAACCAAGGGCTGAAAGGCACCCATTTCTGACGAGATATTTTCCAATCGTTCGAGTCTGAAATGGGTGACTTTCACCCGAGTTAAACACTCTCCTGTTCAAATCGAATACGAAGAAAGTATGTAAATAAAAACGCAGACGGAAAATTAAACAATATGTTTATTCAGTGTACAATTAAAAAATTACAGCCGCCATTATCGTGACGTCATCAGAGCAGAAAGAATATAGGTATAAGTCCCATCTCACCAGCGGGGCTAGCACAACTGACGCCGCGCCGCGACGCGAGTCGAGAAAGATCTACCCTACCCTTTCTAATTTGCACGGTGCGATTGAGACAGGAGACGCTCAGTCGCGCGCGAAGCGACTAAGCAGCAAGTTGTGCTAGACGTACTGTCCTAGAAAAAGGCAAATATCTGTCTCGCTCGCGCTTATGGTTATATGGTGTAATGAATGTGTAATGAATGACGTCATTAACGAGAAAAAAATGGTGGTCGACGTTTTCGGTTACGTGACATGCAGATAATAAAACTACGACTTTAATTCAGAAATTAAAAATCTCTCTTATGTTTTTATAACAAAATAGTATTATGTTCGTATTTGCTAAAGTCAAAACTATATAATTAACATACTTTCATAATTTAATTATGATAGACGAAAATAGCATATTTAAATATTGTTATTATTTGTATTTATTATTAGTATTAGTTGAAGAGTGGCTGTATGCGTTTCTGCCTTAGCTCACATGCACAACTTTAATTTAAAAAAGATTTGTGGGTGTATTTCATTTGTCATCACATCATAGAGCCCAGTGAATATTTAAGCTAAAATAAAAATTATGAATTTACAACATAAACTTATAATATTTTATATTTTATAAAATAAATTCCATGAACTAGTAAGCATAAAATTATTTTACGTCACACCTGTCCATAATGCGAGTTTTACCACATGCGCAGCTTGCGGTAAAACTCGCATTATGGACAGGTGTGACGTAAAATTGTGTACTCACCACGGGCAGTAAAAAAGAAAGCCCTCCATCGCATATTTACAACCCTCGCCTGCGGCTCGGGTCATAAATACCTGCGATTTCGGGCTTTCTTTCTTTTACAACCCTTGGTAAGTAATGTACTATCCCTTTGTCAGTGGCGGAGTAAGTATTGATATTTATTAGAATTAGTTCCCGCATAATGCCTATAAGACAAGGACTAATTGGAATACACTACTTTTCTGCACTAGAGCAGAAACGTATCACTTTCTGCACACTTTTTAGAACAACAACTTTCAGAGCATGAGATATGCAAAATAATTTGTTGCGTTAATCATCGATTTTAAAAACGGAAGCTTTTAAAAAAAATGTAGGTTCCCAAACTCATGTGGGATGGTATCGAAAACTTCTTACTAAATAATACAAATAATAGTAGTAAATAAAATACGGATCATATAGTCCGTAGTAGGTTCGTATAGGTCCTAGTTTTGACGACCGGTAAGCCTAGTGGGTAGTGACGCTGCCTACGAAGCTGAAGATTCTGGGTTCGAATCCTGGTAAGGGCAAATGTTTGTGTGATGAGCATGAATACTTGTTTCTGAGTCTTGGATGTTCGATATCGTCGTCTAGTACCCATATCAGAAGCCTTATTGAGCTTACTATGGGACTAGGTCGATTTGAGTAAAGATTACGTACATAGGTACATACATACATTCACGCCTTTATTACCAAAAGGTAGGGTAGGCAGAGCACAGTTCCAGCGCCACTTTTAGCATTAATGTGGGAATAAAAGATCGACAAAATGTGATATTGCAGTGACAGGTTGCTAGCCCATCGCCCACAACACACTTCAACCCTGCTCCCTTAGTCTACTTTTACGAAACCCACAGGAAGAAAGATTTAAATATGTAGTATTCAAATGTCTTACCTACTGACATAAACTCTAACAGATGTTTTCAAAACCGAGCCGTAAAGGCCTAAATTTAAAAAACACGAGAAGTATTAATACTTACGTCAATTTCAATATTATTCTATCGCTAGCGATACTAGTATCAACAAGCCCTCGTGCGAGGATATTGCCGCTAATGTCGAGGTAAATTGCGAACATGCTCTTCAATGCATTTAAATATGCCCTCCGGACTGCTTCCCACTTGCTGATGCGACATTCTAAAGTAAGTAGGTATGCTGTTATATTAAATGGATCATACGGATATTATATGAATGCTCCTCACTTCTATAAGGGAATCTAATAGATTTCTGAATATTTGATGAGTATCAGATAATTAGCTCAGGATTTTTAGGGTCAAGATGGGAAATCCCAATACAAAACTAAAAGTTTCAAACAGAATAGGAGATAATGTGGAGAGAATGATTATGAAATGATTTTAGCCGGGTTAGCTAAAGTGCATTCCTATTTGCATTATGACAGAGCTGTCACATAATGATTTAGATTTAGATTTATTTATTTCACAATATACAATTACAATATAAATTAAAGCTAGCTTAATCTATATGAATTTATATTATGATCGTCAAAGAGAATAAGAATTGTAATAAAATGTCAAGTTACATTTGGTTCATATTATAGTAACAATTAATTAATAGGCAAAAGTAAATAAATGACTAAGATAATATCACATAAATATCGTCAGATTACAAACTATACTTAAACGAAAAATTAAAAAAAAAAAACAAATAACGATATAATTTACAATGTCAAAAACAGTGATATAATGTTTAATGTCCATAAATTCCTTTACTGAATATAATGCGTTTTTCAATAAAAAGTTACTCAGTTGGCGTTCGAATGTTTCGTCAGATGACTCTGTTCGCAATTCGGCGGGTAGTCGTTCGTAATAGGTTGGGCCTATCACTCGAGGATTCCTACATGAAAGTGCCATGCGACGCGAAACCGTTCTGAGTCTCCCTGTTGATCGGAGTTGTTTGCGTGACCTCAACACGCTTGAACATTGGCAAATTCTTTCTCACGAACATCGATACTTCATAAATGTACAGTGAGTAGTGCGTCGTGAGGCCGTTACTTTCAAAAAGTTTCTTACACGGATGCCTGTGCTTTACTCCAGCCAGTATTCAAATAGCGCGTTTTTGGAGTATGAATACTCGCTTGGCATCCGTAGAATTGCCCCATATCACTACACGGAAATGTGAAAAATATACGGACCGGACCGTAACGACTTTTTGGATATCAGGGGCTGTAGCTTTTTTAGAGCAAAATACAGCACTGCTCAGTCTACCACACAGCTGGTCAACATGGCCCTTCCAGTTAAGGTTCGCATCAAATGTAAAGCCCAGAAATTTGCACACGTTACATAATGGTATCGGACCATCAGCAATGCACAGGGGCGCTGTGGAGTTACGACCTGCAAATAGGAATGCACTTAGGTACTATAGTTAGTTATAGTACGTTTATTTTTGACTTTCCATACACGTGAGAGTCTTGTTTACTTCTAGGTATTTCAATAGCAGTAGTAGTAAGTAGTTCCTGAGATATTTTACTTTGTGTCAGACGAAGAGACGGACAGACGAATAGAATCGCACCATAAAAATCCAAGTAAGGCGATTCATTCACCCACTAGAGATGCGTCCCGCCGCGGTGCGCGGAGCGCGAGGCGCCGTTCCGCGCATTGCCGCGTTGGCACTTGGCAGTGTGTTGTACTAGGCGTGTTTTCTATATAAATTGAGGTTCTTGCATACAATGGTAAAATCTGCGGTCCCGCGCTACGCGACGGAGCGCGGTGCAGTGGGTGAATCGCCTAAGTGTAGTAAAACACCAATATTCAAATTAACGCACACTAATCGACATTGCTAGGTCGCGGAAGTCCGTTGGATGCGGGTGGCGCAGGACCGGTCACTTTGGCACTCTTTGGGGGAGGCCTATGTCCAGAAGTGGATGTCTTTCGACTGATATGATGATGATGATGATGAATCGGCATGTTTCAATGTGTGAAAGGAAATATTTATTGCAACGCTTTATAAATTGTGCGCGTTGGAAAAAATAATCAGTATCAATAATAGTAGATTTTACAACAAGTGCATAAAACGCACCATTTTACGCGAGACGTTTAATCTTTTTTCATGAAGTTTTATTATGTACTATGGCTGTTGGTATCCTTGCCTTGGTCTTAGAATACTAACGAAACATAAAAAAATAAAAAATAAAGAGTTTGTTCTATGAAGTTAAAGTTGCTCGTGTGGCTGTTGGACCGATTGCCAAGGTCTTCGACGAAGATTTTACTTTAAGCTCTAGACCATAAAAAGCGACTTAATGTCGCCTACGCACAGCATGAAGACGAACTTTTAGTTTAGAGCATGAGAAATGAAAATAATTATATCGTAGTGTTGTAATAAATATTTTTTGTGCACGTACCTACTTTGTAAATATTTTGAGGAAGCTTCGTCAAAAATGCATGACTTTTACGTCGCCATGTTCTTTCAAATTCAAACAGGCATTAAATTAAAAGGAGCAAAATATGGCAGTTAAAAACAATGTCGTACTTCATAACAACTATGTATGGAATAGTGAATTTGTTATTATGTATAAACTTAAGTGACGACGCGACACATCATTACACGATAAAAGTAAAGCTACACTATTAATAAATTCCTGCTTACCTTGGAACTTTTAATGAAAAATAGGTGGATTTTATACTATCCGACAAGGTAACTTTACAATGCAGGTATTCCGTTTTCAGTAGTCTTAGGGTCAGTTCGGGTATGTGCGCCACAGGGGAAAGTGCGCCTCATTCATCATTCACTCATTTAAATCAATATCAGCACGTACTTAATACAAAACAAACATTGTCGTTACTAGCAGTTGATTACAGGTTAACGACAGCTGCAATAAGTCTAGCCTGGGTACTGGGTAGCGTCTTGCGGCAAACGCGCCCGTCAATCTGTCAAACGCAGCTCTCCCCGATATAAAGTGGAATAATCAGGATAATCGATTTACTTATTATCTGTTTACGACTTTTGTAAGTCGGTACGGATTTACACTGGATGTTGCAATTTGCATTTGCCGAGATAGCTAGAGTAGCGGTTTGCTGAAGGTGAAATTATAACATGAGAAGCGTGAAGATATGGATTTGTTCTCTTTAATTTGCTATTTTTTGTAATTAGCTTAGACACTGCCTAAATTAAGCCATTAATTTACAGCTAATTAAATTTTAGGCTCATACCTACCTATCTTTAATATTATCATGGAATACTTCTGATATTTGTGTAAGAACCTTGTTTACGGAGTAACTTGTTTATTTCATGCATCGTTGTCTAACGCAGTTACATAATTAGATTGGATGTGTGTGATGGATTTTTAGAAAAACCTACCATTTAATTTCTCCCAAGCTCCCTATAATAAAACCTGCCGTCAAAATAACATTATAGCAGGTGAAAAATGTATATCTTTTTGAAGGTAACTGTGTCTAGAAGTGATACGTCCTTAAATACTATGTATGTTGTGTTATTGTTTTGTAAAGTTTTTTTTTCCAGAATGCAGTGCCCGGACAACCAAGTGTGTTACAGACGTTACAGTGCCGTAGGTAGGAGAGGACGGGGCTTCAATTAACAGAGGTAAGTATTAACAAGCGAATACCCAAAAAACAATAAACTGCACATCACTAGTAATCGCTTGAATCCATTCCCGTGACAGTACTGCACATGTTGAGTTGAGACTCGTAAGTTAAGCCCAGGGTGCCGTGGGAGCGAGCTGTGTCATGTGCATCCGTTTTGGGCAGCAAACGCACTTTCTTCACTTTAATTACGATTCTCTCAAGTTTTTGATTTATCTGGGCAATTATTTTTTTCCGGAAAGCTTATTTTATTGGTTATTATACAACATGACTTTTGTAACGCTAATGTAAACTATTTCTTAGTTATGATTTTTTTTAATCGAAATAGTAACCATGGGGCAAAAAATAACCGAACAGACGGGGTAACTATTAACCTGTTAATTCTTACCCAATCTTAAATAATCTATAATAATGCTAGAAAATCTGCCATACTTTCTGACACCCCCGAAAAACAGGCACTAGAAGAAGAAAAGGCAGCCAGGAATTTAAAAAGAACAAAAACGTCAGTTGCTCTTATGAACAAAAATAGCAAGAAAGAAAAACAAATGAAAGGAAAGGGTAAAGGAAAGGTAAGGGAAAACGTCAGATAAAGGGAAACAAAAGATGGTGGATAATGCAAAGAAAAGGATTTTGGAAGAAAGCAAAGCGACAGTACATCTATACTACAAATATTTCTGCATTATGTGTGGCGTCCTTTACAATGCAGATCCGGTGGAAATTGGGTCCAATGCATCGTATGTAAGCAATAGACCCAATCTGGATGTAACAAAGGTGACATTATAAAGGTGCCTATAAACTGCGATTCTGACGATTCTTTGTGCTATTATCTGCAACTGATTTTCGTATGTTAATGAAACATATAATATCTCGTTCTAGCTGTTAGTTTCAAGACTGATGACTAAGTTTGACACTGAAAGTTATTATTTATTAATAGTGATTTGTAATTAGTGAACATAATATTTTTTTTGTTTCTGTGCAACATGGTAAATACTCGTACCTATTGTTTTGAAGTTTATTGTTTCTTGACATTTGGAATGATTAGACATTGTTGTATAATAAATTCTTTCAAGTTTTCAAGCCGGATGTTATCTTTATAGGTAAATTAAAAAATAAAAATGTTTTCTCTCTTATGAAAGAAAAAAACAAAGATGTTAATTCTTGCCCCTTTTGTTGTTACTTACCTTAGACACGTTAATTCTAGCCCCGTTCACGGGGTAAGTATTAATTTCCGACTTTTCCCAGAAAAACTGTTTTGTTGAAAAAAGCATCTACTTCTTCTCAAAATACCGAGTACACGATAGCTGAATAGTTTAAGCATCACTTAAAAAAAAAGGTGTGAAAATGCGTTTTGATGTTACAGAACAAAATATAAATTTTGTTAATTGTGGCCCCGTCCTCCCCTACTGACTGCACGTTTGCATCACGATCCGCCCACCGTCATGAAACGCATCATATCGGCCGTGAACCATTCCTCCACCTGCCACGCTCCTACACATACTACATGTCATGTTGCAACCGGCTAAAATTAACATTATTTATTGACTTGTGCTGTCATAACGTAAGGATGTGATGTCAGTAACATTGGGTACGGGGAATATCACTCTTAGTAACATTATCAATGGTTACTTATAAAACCAGTGTCCGTAGCTGTAATTCTAAGCAAAGACACTTCCCACGTTATTCATACAATTTAGCAAACGTCTGTTAACTAAAGTTAGGTTTGTCTCTTGCCCGAAAATACATATGTCAAAGTGACAGTTATATACAAACGAACTTTAATGGTATATGAATGGTGAAGATGTATGAATATTACATTTAATTGGTCATTCCAAGTCCAGACGGTACCGTTAAATACAATAATAGTTAATTGCTCACTCTTACTCATTCTGCAGTGAAAACATGTATAAAAATAAATGGTGGTGCATTTGATTTGTCTGTCATTCAAATAATAAATTACCCTGTAACAGCCTAATAAGCCTTTTAATAATGACGTATTGCGCAGAAGGAGCCTTGTAAAACAGGTAAAAATTTAAATTATTAACTGGCCCGTAGCAGGAGCAAATAATAAAAAGGTCGAGTAAGAAATTGTTGTCAATCCTACGTAAAGTTTAATAGCTTTATTCGTATCATGATGCGAAAAGGTATTAAATAATGCGGTAAAACATATGAGTTATGACTTTGTCTTCCTATTGTTGTAATTGTTGTGTTACTTGTATTTTTTTGTTGCAATTTCTCCGCTACCTAAAGGTTGTCTGCATGAGATCTTTAGCGATAAGATAAGATCGCCTTTTTAACCTCTATTTTTAAGTTTTTATGTCTATTTGATTCATGTTTTGAGGTGTGTAATGAAGAGTATTTGTATTTTACGAGTATTGTATAGTTGACAGGAACAATTAGTAGGGAATAATAATTATTAATTGTAAAATGTGTAAAGGGCATTTTCATTTAAATATTATTATGTATTATGTACTTATTATTCACGAATGGTTACGTACGAGGTTACAAAACAGTCGATTATTTATGTATTTATTTATTTATGCTTAAGGAGTACCAACAGCTGCAAAAACAAAATATAAGTCTTACATAGTAATACAAAGCCAATTAAAGGAACTCACAGATTATCAAACGCGTTCATCACGAAACTGACCGATTCAAACATGACATGACTTTTTAGAAGTGAACGAAGCACCCTGTCTCGCATCTCAGTACCGAAGTATCATGGATCATAAAGTGCGTAAACCAGCGCTAGTTCAGAAAAGTGTACTAAGTAGGAATGGCACCATTAATATATGAGAAAATTCCAAATCCTATTAAGGAATTAAACACTGCACAATTTAAGGAAATATTGAAATTATTATTAATAAAAAAATGCTATTACAATGCTCATCAATTTTTGAATGACGTTGACTTATAACTGAGTATTGTTAGATAGTATTATTGAAAATTTGTTTTAATGTTTATATAAATAATGTATGATTATGTTATAAAAGTATGCATGATAACTGATACTATTAAGTAACATTAACATGTTCGTACGCCTACCTCGCAAAACATACTGATTATTCTATCTTTAGGACCTATACAATGTAGGCTATGTTTTACGAATTAATCAATACATTCTGATTCTGATTCTGAAGTTTAGGCATTTAAGAATATTGCAGAATGTTTTACTTCTCTAATCTCATAATCCCCGTCATTGAAAGACAGAAACATGACAGTGGGAACACGTCCCTTTCTGTCAAATGTCGTGTATAAAACTGCGACCCTCTTGAATAGCTGAGTATAATAGTTTAAGGAACTAATTATTAGGAATTCGGTAGCTAGAACAATACATTATTTTAATTTTAAGGACATACATTTTGTTTAGTTAATGGCGGGTCAGAAATGTGGGAGAGGAAACCCTTTAAAACATAATGTTTGCGTATATTTCCTAACCAGTTTAATGATAATATGATGTAATAATTATGTATTCATAGCCTCTGACATTAATGTTGTCCTTCGGTGAACAAAGCCAGGAACCACAAGAATTCGTTAACACTCAAAATCCAAAGTGAAGCACGGAATAAATAATAGAACGAACAGCCTATACCGAAAGCACCCCTTTATACCTAACTACAATAAGGGCGTTACAGACATTAAAAGCAACAAAAGTTGTCTTCCACAGTAACGGCGACTGGCGTTTAATTCCTATTTGGGAAGAATTTTCTCATACATCGCTTTTTCCTAACATAGGTAGTAGTATTAGTAGTATTAGATATTTGGCCAAAACCGTAGGTATCCCCCCAGGCCTTTTTAAAACCCGTACCTAAGCTGTTTATGCCGTCAAAATAAACTAGTCACGATTCAAGAGTCATTGAACGAAACTGAAAGAATCTGCTATAGACGTCTATCACGGTTGTTGTGGGAAAACTAAAAATACCCGTGTTGGAGTAAACTTAATCAAATTTCTCGCGATAGCGGACGTCGGTGCGCATTCGCGGTCGGGAAGCCGTGGTTCCCACATACCAGTGCGTGTTGCCAGTTGGATACCTGTAACTGTACCTGTTGTGTGACGTAAAAAGTAGTTCATAAATTATTCGATCCATAAATTAATTCAATTCCTTTGAACCGAGGTAAGTCCAGAATTATCTTTCGATATAAACGAATAAGAACTTTATTTTATTATTTTTGATAAAAAAAAACGTGGGACTAGAAATGTAATGCTGAAACACACTTGAGTCAACACTCTTTGGACTGTGAATAAAACATGTGGCTCAAGCTAGAACACAAGGAAATTCGTGACTCGATTTTATCAATATTGTCCACGTTTAGTTAACTTAATTAATTCCAATGCAATTCAGAGTGAAATTAGATTTAATTTAACTTCCAATGATTGGTAAATCGTATTGAGTGGTACCGGTCACAATAACTTTCTGTTTTTATATTAAAGAATATTATATTCTTTGTTTTCCTCAAGATAATGATCACCCACGGAACTTTTCAGGTGCGGGCCAGCGCGCGCGACGTGGGCGGCGACTCCCGCTTCAGTTAGAGACAGGCGCCCAAGCCGCTCGCACGAACCTGACCGCCGCACAAGGTACACTGCACTCCGTTCAATTCGCCGCTTCATTAAAACCATAGCACTAATAAAAGCTTCGTTTTGTTTTTCCACCGCTAATCACCTGGTGACCTCGACATCCATGACTAACTTCAGGTGTTCAGTTACGATAATAATTAGCCGTGACTTCACGGGATTGAAATTAGTCGTTACGTTTCCGCGCATAATATCCCTGCGCCAGCGTCTAGCTTTCTACGTAACCACGCTTCAGGCGGCCATGTTTGAACATGAAACGTTGTGCAGTGAGAGTTGAATATGTAGGTAGTCACCTTAACTCGTCCTCCTGAACCTGAGATAAATATTGTTTACGTTGCTTGGCCGCAATACCTATATAATGCTTACTTAGACACAATTAAAATAAGAAATATAGGTGCACCATGCCAAGTGTAATGTAATGTCATACCTGTCATCGATATAACTTTAAATCTAGAGAGAGCATTTCATGAACGCGTTGTATAAATAGCTGACGGGTTATTCTTGTACACCGTATAACTGTTCCGAATTACTCGCCGGAATTATTTTCAACCTTGATGACGGTATTGTTAACCTTGTTCTTCTAGAAAACGACTTCACTGGCCTCAGAGCTATTAAGAATATGTGTTCCGTCTGTCCCGGTCCAAGGATCATTATTGTTTACTTTTCACTATCTATTTTAACAATGTTTACTTCAAGGTGTATCAGACAAAGCTGTTGGTAAAGTGGTGAGATGAATTTTGCTCTCAAAACAAAAGTAGCCGGCTTGGCTGGCGAATATTTGTTACGCATGCGAGCAAGGAGTCCAGAACGAAAATAGATAATCTCTCATCTCTCGTCGTCCACTTATTATACCGCATTTCCCAAAGAGCTAACATTATAGCACTGTTTTGCTACACCTACGTATTTTTACATTGTCCTATTAAAATGTGTTAATTGTTCACGACATTTCAATATAAGCAATACACTAATGATGAGGACATATCGGAGCCAAAAAAACGTTCAATGAACTCACTCAAGTGATACCAGAGACAGCTTGGATGTAAACAGTTGTAATAACACTTTCTTTTAACATTTACGTATCTAACCTGGCCTGGTAGGCCTGAAACTTGGTCTGAATGTCATAGTAATATGAGTGTAACATAAGTAATTAGAGCAGAAAACAATATAAAAGATTAGAACTATTGTCAAAAATACGGGCGCTAAAAAAACTGTCGAATTGAGGTCCTCAGTAAAATGGAGTTTATAGGTACAAAGTAATACAAGAATCAAGATGCGAGCTACCTATACACATGTACTTTAACTGCTATTAAATACCTAGGCTATTTACCTATTACATTTTCTAAATTAAAGTTTATTTTATCCTTGAACGTTCCTTACATTGCTAAGTTTCGAAAATGAATTAAAATTAATATGTAATGGGAAATATACAATTAAGTACCCACTTACTTTGCAATAAGTATATCGAAATTCCTAAATATCTTGTTTAATCTTGAAAAGCCATCCAAGCTCGTATATGTATATCTACACGTAGTAGTAAGAAATATTCATACCCCTACCGATTGACCGCGCACATAATCGCGCATAGAGATTTGCAAAAACATGTAAAAAAAATTGTTAAGTATTTTTTTCTCTTTTCAAAGTAAGGTAAAGAGAAAAAATACATATATACATATATATGACACATATATTCGCTCATTAGTGTTATTGTTGTTATTTGTAACACTGTACCTCTAAATACTTGGCATCTATTCGACACTGATGACGATGTTCTTAACTTGTTCGCTTCGCTATGCAGCTTCGGTCGAGTCATAAAATTTTCGTGCATGTCGATTATAGGCATTGAAAAGGTTTAACTAAACTCAATTTCACGTAGTCTCATTTCCAGAGACAATAACACCGGTTTGTTTTGCTAGACGTGTCGTACATAATGACGGTCCGGAGAGCTTCCGCACATTTTGCAATAGCCGTCTCGCACACAAATAAATCAGTTCAAACTGCACACCGCGCTCAGTCGTCTTTCGCTTTAAATGTGATTGGGATGGCATGATGTATTAGGTGTTAACGCACATGCTGTCTGTATCTACAGATATGTTATGAACTTATAAAAACTCCTTGAAATTGATAAGGAGCAATAATCAACCAGCAATCAAAAATGTTTTACCTAACCATTCTTGATAGTCCATCTAACTTGATACAATAAAGTTAGTGTTTCATAGGTACCTACCTAATTAGTTCAACTACAAAATGAGTATAAACAACAATTCAGAAATATGAAGATAACCTTAACAATTCATAAATATGAAGACGACCTCTGTTGCCTATATGTAGTTGGTAGCGACCCTGCCTACGAAGCCGGAGGTCCCGGGTTCGAATCCCGGTGAGGGCATTTATTTGTCTGATGGATGTTTTCTATGTATTTAAGTATTTATTTATCTATATAAGTATGTATACTGTCGTCTAGTACTCATAGTACAAGCTTTGCTTAGTTTGGGACTAGGTCGATTTGTGTAAGATTGTCCCCAAATATTTATTATTTATTTATTATTTACTTTCTAAAACGCGCAGGTAAAAATATATAAATTACAAAAAAAATCTAAAACTAAATTTTCAAACGTGAAAACGTGTTTGCTTTTATTAAGTGGAATGTCGTGAGAAAATCCTCATGGTGGAGATTATTTGATTTGCGACGTCGCGCGTCACAACTTATTTCATTTCGAGTTTAATTTAGCAAGAACTTAAGAACGAGGAATTCCAGTTTGAATTTATAAAACTGCAAAACTTTACGTAGTTGGTAGTTTATAAGCAATAACGCAAGATTTAGCATAGCATCCGGAGAAAAAGCCATTGTGTGTCTAATATCTCGGGCCGTTTGTCTTCGATATTGCGTTGTACGAAATGACGCTAATATTGAAAACTTATTTGCTCAAAGCTGCCGTGTCTCTAACACATAATTCGGGAAAAATATGATAGTCGTCGTACGAGATGGTGGGGCTAATAAAAACGCAATAAGACGGCAAACCTGCCAACCCCGCGCCGCGGTGCGAATCTTACGAGAGTAATAAAATTATCTCGTGAGGAGGATAAAAATACGGTAGACATAATTTTAAGTACTGATGCTTTGCCTTAATGTTACAAAGAATATAAATGTCCCCAACTGGAATAATGATTTCAATACTCTTGATAAAATCTAATGTCGACATTCAAAAAAAAAAAATATATTTATTTTCAACTAGGTTTTTTACATTTAGTGTTCCCATCCCCCCTTTAAGTTAAACACTTGTATTAGGAGGAAACGCTTTTTCATACAGGTGGTAACTGCATGTTAAAAATAAGACTAAACAGATTGTTTTCAGCTTACTACTAAATATATCTATCTTATTACTATACTTAGATTGGAAAGGTCTTCTGTTGATTATTGGGTGTATTTTCAAAGATACTTTTTTTGGTGTCACAAGCCAGTTATAAAAAAACCAATCATCAAAATACTAGTATTTTTTTTTACACGTCGACGACATAAAGGTATAGTGAGGCATAACATAACTTTAAACATTATTACACACAAAACCGAGAGAAAAATAAGTTTAATGTGTAAACTACACCGCGCAGCAAGTCTGTGAGGCCTGTCACATTCGCCGATTCCTTCAAACAAATGTAAGCACAACATCATTTCTGAATAACTTATTTAGAAGTATTATACATCATTGGAAAGACAATTAAATTACGCATTACGACGCGTAATTCTTTTGATAAAATAATGTTTTATTTAAAAGAAGGAAGGCCATTTGTCTCTGTCACACGTTTAGCCAGTAAATGACTTCGCGCAAATACCTGCTGATGTCTAGTTGGCCGAAGGCACTGTCGCCATGTTTGCAATGTTACGAGGAACTACGTCAGTTGTGCTTAGGCTGTGAAGTGAGTGGACGTGCGGCTCCGCGTTTAAAAGTGGTTTACGAGGTAGTATCTCACGCGATGTATTTTCGTCCTCTAAGAAGTCATTTCCATGGATTATTATTTAAGCACGTAGATCATCTTTAATTGAGATCATTTTTTTACGTTTGATAGCTCGTTTTGTTATTATGCTTATGTTAAGATCATGTATTACTGGCGCGTATCGTTTCGCCGTAATAATAAAATAGGTTCATGGGCGTCATTCGCTGGCGTCATTTCGCTGTCCTTCTGTCCACGGAAATAACGAACACGCCACGGAAATGACGGTTTAAGCTTTATTTATCACAAAATGATCATGTATTGTTATTGCAATCTCACATGGTAATAATATTTAAATAATATTTCGCTTTTATTCTGTTTACATAACCTGTAAGGTAAAGGCACCACAGTGGTCAGCCATATGTTTTTTTTTTAACCATAAGTAACATAATCTTTTGTATTCGCCAGTAATAAGTTGTCAATTGAATTCATTGATATCTCATTTATAAAAAATAGAACTACATATTAGTTTTGGGTAGGACATGAAATTAAAATGAGTTTGTATGAGCACCTCATATCCAAAAATGAGGTGGTACAATTTCCTACTTCAAATGAGGTGAGGTAACATCTAATAATTAACATATATTGAAAGTAAAAACAAGCTTTTTTTCAAGTGTACAATAGACCACCAAATTACTCTCATGTTCAATACATGGCCGCTCACCTTCGGGACTTGGTCTCCAGTTTCGCTTCCAATACACCTGGGGTGAGTAAGTATCCCTTCAGCCTCCGAGCTCGCATCCGCTCTCTAAAAGCATGCTTAGGTCCTTTCATTCCTACGAAAAGCTCAGCCTTCGGCTCCGCTTGCCTCCTCGTATACCTTCAGGAATTCGGCCCGGCGACAGGTTTCGCTTGCAAGTTAACGAGTATCCGTGTGGACTCGGTCTCGGGCCTTAGGCTCGCATTGAGAAAGCTCTCTGAAGGATTGCTTTAGGCCTTTAATTACAATAAAAAAAATATCGATTTATTTACAAAATGATACATATTTAGTACAGTAGATAATTTCGATTAAGAAATTGATTGTCTCAATATGTATTTGTAGTGGGTTTATAAACGAATCGTACTTATAAATATAATATACCATTAAAATTTTAACACTTCTATACAGCCGTTATTTCGCTGGCCTAAGCGTCGTTTCGGTGGCGCAATTTCAGTCGGTCCCTATTTTCAAATAAACTATTAACTTTAAACCGGTGCCATATGCACCTCTCAAATTAGAATTCAAAGGTGTTTCCATGGAAATCGTATATGTTAATATTGTATTTCATTAAAAAAAAATCATTTTTCTAACACAATCGTTATTTCGCTGTCCTGAGCGTCATTTCGGTGGCGCAAATAATTTCAATCCTTGATTGCTACTGTACTAAACTATTGACTTTTAACTAGTGTCCTATGTACCTTTAAAATTAAAATCAAAAGGTGTTTCGTATCCTTTATAAATTGTAAAGGTAAATATTATATTCCATTAACAATTCACACTTTTCTAACACAACCGTCATTTCGCTGTCCTGAGCGTCATCTCCGTGGCGCAAGAAATTTCACTTCTAAATGGTGCCTTATGTACCTTTAAAGTTAAAATTAAAGGATGTTTCGTAATCCGTAGTCATTTTGCATAAAATAAAGAAATAAAAATTAGCCACGGAAATGACGCAATAATTTAATTTCAAAAATCCACCCTATTAAGGTAGTTCTGTATTCTAAAACATGAGTTAGTGAACTTAAATTAATTTAATCTAAGTGAGTGAAATGATTGAATGAAACGTGCAAATATAATTATAATTACAGTTTAGTGACTAACTCGAACGATATCGAATCACTTATGATTATGACAGTTATGACCTGTTAGTCACTACGACATTACGACAACTAGGGCCTCATTTCGGTACGTTTTGCAATTCAATATGTTTTGCACGCTCGTTCTAATCTGACACTTTACCTCGACGCGTGTGGAAGCGAGCGCGCCAATTAGATTGAAATGAGATTGGGTTAGTATCCCAACAAAAAATCCGAACAAAATAGACCTCTTGGTTAACAGTGTTTTAGTAGGTAACTCACTGCCAACCTAAGCCTAGTTAATTGTTTTTATACTAACGTTCAACGGTTGCACTCGAACCGGCCTAGTGTGAAGCGATCACCAAAGATTATGGCTTTCATCTCTACGCGTTTCCTGTGCATTCGTTGCAACTTAAGACATACGTTACGCAATCCAAATTGATTTTAATATGTTTCGCCCGCTGTTCGTGTTCTGTCGCTTTAAAAGCTAAGCGTGTGCAATACATTGACATCAAATTGTAGTGTAAAGGTGGGTGGCGGTCATAGTACAGTCGACTACAAAGAGATGTATCCATACGATGTTACAAAAATATGTATACATAGACTTTACTACCATGGTAATAAGATATACATACATAACTTTGTAACATTAAAAAACATCTTTGTAGTCGACTGTACAAAACCTGACTAGGAAAAGTGTTCGTCAGTCACATATTTTGCCGCTTGTTTATAGGCGTTCGGTTTCCTACGTGATTTTGACGGATGTCACCGCTATCCTTAAAGCCTGCAACACACTGGCCCGGCCTGCGGTGGCGCTCAATAGTAAATTTGACAGCTAATGACAAGTTTACTATTGACCGCAGTGGCAGGCCTTGCCAGTCTATGAGAGGCTTTATGCGTTACATACATATATGTCTCTGACTCTGACCAAAGAGAATATAACCACTACACTACGTTCTAAGAGCCTTATCACACTTGCGATTTGCGAGCGTATTTTCTATACAATTATCAGTCGCGGCGTACACGCTGCGTCAACGCCTTCATACAAAATACGCTTGCAAATCGCAAGTGTGATAAGGCTCTAAGAGACGGGACTTCGAACTAAGTTTTGGATGACAGTGACATTGTCATTTGATTTTGACATGATAACATTGATAACTCAATTGAATTTAGCTACCTACTTTGCCATACCACATTAAAAAGTCCAATACGGAAGTAAGTCGTACCAACATAATGCCACGAAAGGGATTAGGGATGTAGTACTTAACATTATCGATGTCGATAATATTAGAACGCAACGTTATCGATATCGATAAATTATTTATTTATTTATTTATTTTTATTTCCACACATACAATTGTGTTATTATAATTGGACAGTGGACCTGCTGCATGAAGAGCAAATTATTTCACTATATCGACACTACGAGGGCGACACTGAAAGTCTTTAGAACTGGCCACTTGTAATAAATATAATAAAAAAATAAGTTCAAAATTTGAAAATGGAACTCTTTCTTAATATTTTTGTGTACGAATTCCACTCGATTGTCATTTGTTTTACGATTTGGCGGCAAATTGAAAATTGTGTGTACTACGTGAGCATGAATTTAACGCGAGAAAATTTTCGAGCAATGATTTTTTACGATTTTCGATGTAATTTAAGTCAACAAGAAAGTTATGATTACTTATGATAGACTTCGATTGGCCTTTCACGATGAAGCCCCATCTCGTGCTACTATTTACAACTGGTTTAATGAATTTAAACGTGGCCGCACTAATCTCACTGATGATCTGCGTGAGGGCCGGCCTTCTACGGCGACTACTGAAGATAACATCAGTGTTGTGCGGCGTATGATAGAGACTGACAAAAGAGTAACCTATCAGCAGATTCGTACAAGCTTAGCCATTGGTATGAGTCAAGTCCACAAAATCCTCCATGAACATTTAGCGGTGAGGAAGCTTTGTGCCCGGTGGATACCTCATAATTTGACAGAAGCCCAAAAAGTCCGTCGTGTTGATTGGTGCCGTGAAATGGGTCAAAGATTCAACGGAGGTGACTGAAAAGAATAATTGTTTGTTCCTAGTTGCGTGACACTGACTCTGATCCCTCTGTTCTTGAATAATTGAGTAGGTACCTACTGTTTTAGTATGACTGAAACGATTGCTCAACTTATGTTTTCGTTTGCATTCCAGCGCTGAACGAACGACAAGATGGCCACCGGCCCGAAGTTAGTGCACAAGCAGTTCAACTCGCCCATCGGGCTCTACTCCCAGAGGAATATCCAGGAGACGCTCAACAAGCACCTGTCGAACCTTGACAATGGAGGCGTCGGGTTAGTACCTTCCAGTTTGTTCTCTTTTAAAAAAAGCGGCCAAGTGCGTGTCGGTCTACGCACAACGAGGGTTCCGTGCCTATTAAAAAGATCGTATTGTTACTGAAATCTAATGACACTTACGTCCTTTTCTTTAAGGAAGGCAGTTTTTTAGAAATATCTCAAAAACCTTTGAACCGATCTTGTTCAAAACGATTTTCGCTGAAAGAATTTAATAAGCCCTATAAGCATGATTTTTTTCATATTTTTTAAATACACGGTTCAAAAATTAGAGGGGGGGGGACACAATTTTAGTGACTTTCGAGGCGATTATCTCCGACTCTATTCGCTTAATCAAAAAAATTGCTGAGAAACCTTATATTTATTTTGAAAGGCCTATCGATTGATGTGCCACATGTAAGCTTGCAATGAAAAAAAAAAATTTGACTTTCTGTTTCATGTATGGAGTGCACCCCTAAAAATTTTTTTTTTTTAGTAATTGAATTACAAAACTATGTAGCGGTTAACAAAATACACCTATCCTCAAAATTTTATTCAAATTCACCTTATATTTTACGAGTAAAATGCCTGTAACATACGGACGGACAGACAGACAGACAGACAGACATGACGAATCTATAAGGGTTCCGTTTATTGCCATTTGGCTACGGAACCCTAAAAAGTACAGTCGAGTTCGAAAATATGCACGGACGAACTGGTCAAAAATATAAGAACATGGCTGTATTGATAGTGGCTCTGTAGAAGTCGCGTGCTTGTCGTTTCTCCTTGTAAAAAAATCGGAAATCTAACCCGACAAAAAGAATTATTATCATTATTGAACCAGCTCACATCATTTCACGTAAATCTGTTGAGAAATGCGACTTGTAGAGCGCGGACCCGGATAGCGAGACATCTGGGCATCCGGAGATAAGAAAGAATCTGAGCCAAGCTGGACCGGGGAACCTCGTTCGTTTCGCTGGTTCAATTAAAGACATAAGGTTGCTCAGATACTTTTCAACCTTTTGGGAACGTACACCTATGTAATATCTTCTTTTTTAACCGACTTCAAAAAAAAGGAGGAGGTTCTCAATTTGTATTTTTTTTTTTATTTTAATGTTTGTTACCTCAGAACTCGTCATTGATGAGCCGATTCGTATTTTTTTTTTGTTATTAAGTATATGCTTCCAGGTGGGTCCCATTTTTTTCAAAAATTCAGTTGGATGATGGGATCCATGAGGAATTGAGGGCACCCCTCAATTATATTAGGCACGCGTGTAGTGATTTTGGTATTTTCTATTTTAACTCCTGTATTTACACTCGGAAATCATACATTTGGTGGAGTGGAATTGATAATGAAGACCACAGGTGACTTACGGAATTCCTCAATTATGTACTTAAAAGTACAAAAGTATATCAGAGATTCTGATAAGATTCCGTTGAAATAGCAACTAATGAAGTGCAAAAGGTGATCCTTTTGCACTTGATGATATTATCAGCCCACATACAGCGATTCGGTTTTTTTCTCTAATAATCAACGGATTTGCTCTCGGAAATCAGTTCATGTGGTAAATTGGAAAATAAATGTGGAAATGTCGTCGTGGCTTGGCGGAGTACTAAATTGAAGTCGGTTAAAACTTTGTTTTTAAAGTAAATTATTGTAAATACGACTGTACAATTCTTACATAAATATTCACCGTGATTTCCTTAGAATTTCCTTCGCTATTCGCTATAGAAATTGATGCCTTATCTTACACAATTCGTGCTAGTTGCAGACTAACCTGTAATTGGTTAGTTGAGGAATGGGTAGCGAATGTCACTCTTTAGATACCTACAGATTACATAAAAAATCCGCGAGGAAGCGCCCCACTTCTCTCCTCGTTGCATATTGAACGATCGGAATCGAATCCCAGTAAGGGCAATTATTTGTGTGACAATCATGACTATTTCTTTCTGAGTCTTGGGTGTTTTCTATCTGTTTAAGTATTAACATATATCCTATTAAATATACTTCCGCCTAGTACCCATAATACAAGCCCTATGGAGCTTATTATGGGGCAAGTTAGATTTGCTTATTTAAACAACCCCTAATATGTTTTATTTACAAGAAACAACTTTATGCCAATTTAATGTAAAAATACACACACTATAAAACTAAGTACTAAATACAACAACAAGAAAATATAAACTTAGGCAATAAAGGAAAACAATAAAAATATTATAAATAAAAAACCCCAGGCGCCAGGCGGTAGGGTGCCCAGGAGGCTGGCGGCATTGCCACATTGTATAGCAATGCTAATACGTTGGGCTAGGCAGGAGCCAGCCTTCTGGTCACCAGAAGCGTCGACGAGGCGCTTAGAAAGCGATTTAAAAAGTTTTAAAGCGCTGGTGCCCAATGGCCCTAAGGTCTCGACGCCGAAAGGCTCAAACATGTAGCCACTGTCAATGCCGGCATATTTGAGCCTTTTTCGTGACTCGGCTGAGTCAGCAGCAGCACCAGCTTTCATTGAGGTTCCAGGAAGGTGGGACGGCGCAAGGGTATCGACGCAGGTAGCGTCCCATTCCAGTGGCCGCCCCAAGCTCCAGGGCACGAGCGTCATGCCGTCGGGCCTCTTGCCGTCGTCTCGGGCAAGACCAGTAGGCTCTAAGACGGCCGGAATGAATGAATGAATGCGTAATAAATAGGTATATTCATGTAAGAAACTCGGGCATTGTCTAATCTAAGTACCTACCTGACTCAAAGGTCACGTCGTAAAAAGGATTTTGTATAGAGATACAGTGCGTACATTGGTTAGAGAAAGTAATCTACGTAACGAGTCAACCAAACCGAGATTGCTCTTCAGGGAGTGAAGCTCTGATCTTTGTTAACGTCTCAGGGCTAGCTGAAATAATTAATTCCCCTACTAAGGTGTTTAATTATAAGCTTTATTGCTGTAATAATGCATTAGGAAACCTCATAACTAATCTAGTTTAACTAATATTCAAAGTACCTAGTTCAAAGTTAGTATTCACATTATATATATCCACTTAATTAACCGTACACTTAGCACATCCAAATGATAACATTTATTAAAATATTTTGCCTAATTAATTAAATTACTTTTAAAAGTCATGAATTAAAAATATTGATCTTAACCGCTAGTCGTTCGTTAAATGTCGTTCTTAATGTACCTACATATTTGTTAGTGTAAATAATATACCTAATGTAACTCAGCTTGAGGTAGAGCTAGAGAAAATAAACGCATTACCTGACTCACGCGCATACAGATGCAGTCACTCAATGCGAAGATAAGCGGTTGGGTTATTTTATCGGCAAGAGAACATTCATTCGGTCATGGCTATTTATAATATGGAGAAGCATAGTGACTCAATTCAGAGTCGACACAATTCTAGAGCTAAGTATAAGCAGACAACCCAAATATTGTAGCTTTATCGGTTCATCATAGTGTTGTTAACGATTGGTATAAACAATATCAATCCTAATACTTAATTAGCTTTATGTTCCTTAATGACAACCTTAATCAATCATTTTGATTTAAATTGTCTATACCAACTGCGTCCCCACAACTATACTGCACCGAAAATGCTTGAAAATTACGATGTATAGTATAGTCGATTTCTCCAATATCTATATAGACAATCTTTCAAAAATATCTACAGAAGCGTCTTATGTCAATAACAATAACTGTCTGACTGTGTAAAGATATTTTTGAAAGCTTGTCAAAACTTGCTGTGCAAACTCGACTGTACGGTTATATAGGCAAGACTTGACAAGTGTGTGTGTTAGGGTTAGGGTATGTTAAGCTCTCTTTGTTAACTTCTCATGGTATGGATTGAATTTGGTATTGAGACAGATTGACTTTTATATTGCCATACGCATTTTATTATTTAGGAACCAACAATTTTTACCTGCGGCAAAAACAGTAAACAAGTAAAATTTGCTTTTGAATTTGTGACCAAACCTCGTTTGTCCACGCCCATAAAAACTTTCTTTTGTTTACAATTGGGTTTAGGACAGCGGAGATGGTACACAATTTATTACGTGCATAATAAATCCCTTTATATCAGTAGTCCGTTTACAGATGTCTACTACCTAATAACAAAGAGATAATGTGTGTGAAATGTATGTTTGTACGTAGGTGTTCACTAGTATATAAACTAGACCTTCAGATTGGACATAGGCTATATTTTATCCCGTGGCTCCGCCTGGGTTCTTTGTAATACGCAGGCGGACCACGTACTTTTCAACTTTATAATTATTTATAGGCACTGAATTACTCAAAATTCTTTTAAAAGTAAAGGAAACTTCTGGAATACTCTATGACTAGTGTTTCCCCTAATGGGCACCTGTCCAATGCGAGAACTTCACATGTGCTCGAACAATGCAATAAGATAAAACAAATAATTCACCATACAGCATGTTGTAGAATATTTTACCGGCCCAGTTTCAAAATTCGGATGTCAGTACAGTGTAGACAATTGCACCAATAATAATAATGGTCAGTGTGGCGCTGGCGTGTTGCTGTTTTCGTTTAAAGCACAATACCCAAATGGAGAGGGAGGATTCTCTCGAATTGAACAAACGTAAAAAAGAAGAGTGTTTGTCCTGGGACTCCTGGGGGTCAATGAGAATTGTGTCAGTATCATCATCATCATCACATCAGCCGAAAGACGTCCACTGCTGGACATAGGCCTCCGCCAAAGTGTGCCAAAGTGACTGGTCCTGCGCCATCGCCATCGAGCGGACTCCCGCAACCTTTACCAGGTCATCAGTCCAATTTCATTTCAATGTGGTTCGTGGGCTCGTTGTGACACGTTCGCGTACGCTGAAACGGGATGGTAAACAAAACACGATCCTATTAGTCTTGCGAATCAAATTCTCACAACTAAAGGTCACCGCTCATTAGAGCCACCCGGCGCCCGACCAGCACCGCCTCGCCTCGAGCGGTTAGTACCTATTCTTTATAAGGGTTTTTACGGGTATGCGCTCACTACATCAACTCCGTAGTTTTACGAGGCGAGGCGGTGCGGGTCAGGCGCCGGGTGGCTCTAATGAGCTGTGACCTTTATCATTTGTATACAAAACTCAAATTTGAATAGCATGCTAGCGTAGTAGTTTTATATCTACGAACTGGTAATTCAGTCCAAAATCATTTTACCGATGACCTAGAATAGTACAATTACAAGATGAAACAAGCGAAAGTGCGTACCGTTTATATTTTTCAGTTATTATCATCTAGTCTCTTTGTGAATGAATTAAAACACGCTGGATAGGTAGGAGTAGGTACTTTAAAAATAAAACAAACGCCTACTTTGATGAAAAAGAATTGTAAACAATCCTGAGTGAAAGATGGCTGCCGGTGTGCAAATAAATTTCGGGAGTAGGTACTCAGGAATACTGGGAAATCGGGATTACTGAATTGAGATTAAACGTTTAAAAATGTATTTCACTTAGTTTGTTTTTCGGTGCAGTTTTAATTAACCTCATGCTGGTTGGCAGAAAGTACTCGTTTTGTTGTTTAGTAGATTAATAACTTACTTTAAAAACAAAGTTTTAACCGACTTCAATTTCGTACTCTGCCAAGCCACGAGAACATTTCCACATTTCTTATCCAATTTACCACATGAACTGATTTCCGCGTGCAAATGCGTTGATCATTAGAGAAAAAAACCGAATCGCTGTATCTTATCAGAATCTGTGATATACTTTTGTACTTTTAAGTACATAATTGAAGAATTCCATAAGTCATCTGTGGTCTTCATCATCAATTCCACTCCACCAAATTTATGATTTCCGGGTGTAAATACTCGAGTTATAATAGAAAATACCAAAATCACTACATGCGTGCCATATAATTGAGGAGTTCCCTCAATTCCTCATGAATCCCATCATCCAACGGAATTTTTGAAAAAAATGGGACCCACCTGGAAGCACATACTTACAAACAAAAAAAATATTTACGAATCGGCTCATCAATGACGGAGTTCTAGTCCAGTCAATGAACTGACAACTCGTATGGAAAAAAAGACAAATTTGGAAATAATTTATAATAGCTTATTTTAAATGTGTATATTATCAATTAAATAGTTATCCAGCGACAAAATCTGACAAAATTTCAGACATCAAAAAAACTATAAACTAACTAGCTTCTGAAAAGTCAGAAAAAATATTAATAAATATTTTTGTCTTTATTTTGGTTCATTTACATTTGCTCTTAAATATTCAAGATAAATCGTACAAAAAAAGGCAATGCATGCTTCATTTAAATCTACATAATTACTTCCGGGTGGAAAGTTTGTCGGATTCTTGAATTAATCATCTTAGAATAACATTTTAAAATGAAATCAACAAAAAAAACGCTATTATAAATTAATGTTTTTCAAAACCGTATTTTGCCTGGAGTATTCTGAGGAAACAAACATTGAGAAATAAAAAGATTAAAAAATAATCAATAATAAAATACAACCGAATTGAGAATTCCATAAGTCATCTGTGGTCTTCATCATCAATTCCACTCCACCATATTTATGATTTCCGGGTGTAAATACTCGAGTTATAATAGAAAATACCAAAATCACTACATGCGTGCTATATAATTGAGGAGTTCCCTCAATTCCTCATGAATCCCATCATCCAACGGAATTTTTGAAAAAAATGGGACCCACCTGGAAGCACATACTTACAAACAAAAAAAATATTTACGAATCGGCTCATCAATGACGGAGTTCTAGTCCAGTCAATGAACTGACAACTCGTATGGAAAAAAAGAGAAATTTGGAAATAATTTATAATAGCTTATTGTAAATGTGTATATTATCAATTAAATAGTTATCCAGCGAGAAAATCTGACAAAATTTCAGACATAAAAAAAACTATAAACTAACTAGCTTCTGAAAAGTCAGAAAAAATATTAATAAATATTTTTGTCTTTATTTTGGTTCAGTTACATTTGCTCTATAATATTCAAGATAAATCGTACAAAAAAAGGCAATGCATGCTTCATTTAAATCTACATAATTACTTCCGGGTGGAAAGTTTGTCGGATTCTTGAATTAATCATCTTAGAATAACATTTTAAAATGAAATCAACAAAAAAAACGCTATTATAAATTAATGTTTTTCAAAACCGTATTTTGCCTGGAGTATTCTGAGGAAACAAACGTTGAGAAATAAACAAATTAAAATATAATAAAAAATAAAATACAACCGAATTGAGAACCTCCTTCTTTTTTTTGAAGTCGGTTAAAAAATACGAAACATAATGTTTTTAGGGACGTATTACTTTTTGTTTATCTGCATTTCACATCATTGCATATACAGAAATACTTCAACATGACTAATAGAGATTCAACTCTACATATGTATTTATTTACTTATCAATTTACTATGGGTGCTGGGAGTAGGGCCCTTCGTGAAATGCATCAGTGAAATAAATATAAGTATAATCTTGCCATATCCACTGATTAACCAAGTAATGTGCCCAATCGACGTGACAGCGTCATGATAAATTGGCAAAGGTATATGGCGGCAGATCATATCTATCACCAACCTAACTCTCAGTTAAATAAAATGATAAGTAAGTACATAAATAATGTCTACCCCAAATAACACCCGCTATACTGCATCCCATTGAGGCACTCGGCCGAAGATAAACAGGGTTGGGCCGATTTTGAATGCCGTTGACCGTTCAATAATGGAACTCTACCGGGCCACTGACATTTACGCGGTTGAAATATAGCACTGCAGTCACTGGCATTCCGTTACAGGCATGCCATCAAAGCGACGCTAAAATAAATGCAATACCTACCCGAGCGGGTGGGTCTTCAAGATCGTATGTACGCAAATTTTATACGCGGGTCAGTCCTTTTAGGTTCGGCGGAGACTATCATACGCGTATAGTATGGGTGGTAGGTAAGGAGCGTTGAAGTGGTGGTATTATTTAGTTGTATGCTCATTGCAAGTTATTTTAGGTACTGGCAAACAAATCTGTAATGTTTATAGGAAATAATTGCATTTTACCCCCGGCGATCGTTTGACTTGTACACCGTGAGGCGATTTAATACATACGCGTGCGTACGCGTCCGAAAAATGGAGGACAATTTTTTTTCGGTTTTGTTTTCGGTTGAGATTAATAATCGTAACGTAAATATTGTGTTTTCAAAGCATTTTTATAAACATATGGTTTAGACTCATTTTAAATGCATTCTTATAAGCATACTGTTTGGATTATAATCACTTATTAAATCATTATATTTTAATCATATTATATTAAATCCTTTTTTTTTACCATACTCTACCTACTTTCTTTCTTTACTATACTCTACCTACTTATTAACTATCGACATTTTATGGGAATAGTATGTCTTCTCACGTGTGTCGCAGTTTCTATTTAATAAAAGTCTTGCTCTTAGGCATATTATTATCTGCATACCACACAGCACAGTATATCGTTGACAAAATTTATAACCACGGTGATTACTAGAAACACCATAATTACATATATTTAGAAAAGCAGTGTAGCGGGTCTTCGTGCTAATCACTAGTGATTGCCGGCATGATAGGTAGTTAATCAACGATCAGTTTTCTGCCGAGAAAAGACAAAAAAGAATAAATCAAGATAAGCAAAATAGGAAGAAGCGGTGCGCGAGCGCCAGTAGCAAATCGCGGCGCGGCGCGTACGGCGCTTTACGTGCATTCGCAACGGAACAAACAAAATATACACATCAACTACTAATAATTTCCTACGACCGTTTACTAGCTCTCAATAATATATATTCTATATTTAAAATCCCTATTGGATAAAAAAAATTGCATTTTTCATTTATTGGCCTGACATTCAGCCGTAACCTACCCCGCGTGACCAGACCTACCCTGAGTCATCGTTTGGCAAATAATCAGGCTCGTCATAGGGATTAATCATTTGGCGTTTGTTGTTGTCCATATAAATATTTCAGTGGTGATCGGATTTAATTAATTACTGATCAGTTTGCTTTCAACATGGCTACGATCATCGAAACAAATGGGTAAGCTTATATTTTTGTGGCTCGTTCGTACAACTTTATAACAGGCAAGCTAGATGTAGATATAAACTGACGTTTATTTATTTATTTAGGTACTCTTCTTATTCTCTACCAGTCGACCTGCAAAAGTAGAAAAAAAGGTGGGCAGTGCGTCTAACCAAACTAAAAAAGATATAAAATGACGTTCGTTTATTATAAAATTTATAAATATGTGTAGATGCATTTTTATTTTCAACGGCATTTTTATACCATGTCGAATCAAAATATCTTTGTTTTCCGAACTTCATAAATAACTTCAAAAATATTAGAACATACCGAGTGTTATCCTGATTTCTTTAAATTGATCTCTCTGTAGATATTGTTTCGCCCTGACATAAAATGAAACGTGATGGCAATTTACAAAACTTTAAAATTAAAACTGTCAATACTAGAGGTGTTCAATAAGTTCTGAAAATGGGTATAAAAAACAAAAGTTATTGGTATCCTGTCACTTTTAATAATTGAATACGTTTCTTCTTATTTTCCGTGCATGTTTATTATGTTGAAAACATTATTACTTTCCTTCAAAAAAAAAAGTAAAATAGTTGGTCTAGATTACACCGTAGGTAACTAGTTGTATAGAATCACAAGCCTGAAGACTCACAGGGCGGCTGCCCTGATAATCGGCAAGCTCAGCCAAAAAAAATACTCATAGAATTCGTATTATTTTTCTTTGGTTTTTTCTTAGACGACCTCGTTTAATTGCTATAGAATTATCTTGCTTCACTCTCCCTTCGTGTTTATTCATATATTTGTCACCTACGTTCACCCTATTTAAAGAATCTAAAGAATACATATTGATGGCCAGAAAAACTTATTGAACTTTGATACTTTGATTCCTTCATTTCGTGGCATTAAAATAGATAAACTTCTAATTATAAAATACATTTTTTGATTACCATTACCACAGCAGAATTTGGCCCAGACCGTCCCGAACATGTAACAAATATCCTTCCATTTAAGTGACGTCAGTATTTGTTCTACACCATCATCTTTGTTTAGTTTATTCTCTGTTTGTGTCTGTTTATCTGTTTATAATGTTTTTTCTATTGTGTGTATCTTATAGCACAGTCGTTATGGTAATTAGTTGAGGGTCGTAATAAGTCGTATTCGTCAAGCAATTAATGCGTTTACTGATATGATAATATGCAATACCTGACACAAAGTTTTATTTATTCTATCATATTTAATTATTATTGGATTTCGATTAAGATATGTAGATGTCATAGAATACCTCATGCGATTTGTACTTTTGTAATGAGACCGACGATTTTCTTGGAAATCTTCTTCCTGTCAGGGGTCATTCTTTCCGGAGCCACCAGCGCTTTTTCAGAATTTACATTTCATTGATATCTTCATAGATATAATTTATCTCTCTTCAAAAATGGTTTTCCCTTCTAAGGTGTTTTAACAGACCTGATATTATGTGTCAGGTTTAATCATTCGATTTAAGATTCATTTTATAGCATGTATCTTATTATGAAAGTATCGAAATATGTATAAGAATTGTATTAATACCCACAACTTGTCTGCTTTGCCCAAAGGTAGCCTGGTAGAGAATGCTTACGGCATTAAATCCGCCTTTTGTACGATAACTTGTTCTTTTGTGCAGTAAGGATTAAATAAATAATAAAGCTGGTATACTGCAGCTTTTTCTATTCGGAAATGTTTTACCGTTCAATTTTCACACAACCGTAGACAGTAACTTTGATGTGTTAATACTGTTAGTATTAACACATCAAAGTTACTGTCTATTACTGGACCTACGTTGCGACCCAAACTCAATCATATCATATACCTCACTCGTAATATCATCTTGTTTCTTTTTCAATTAATATTCTCTTATATCATGTCGGCAAATAAGTTCACGGTAAGTTTGTGTAAACAGATATTACTTGTATTCTGGCATTGACACCCGATCACATTGCCTTAAAGGTATACTAAGGTGAGCGTAAACTCGATTTCTTTATATGGCAGATGATTGCATAAGTAAGATAAGGCACAAACGGTTATACAGTAAGGATAGCCCAATGTCGCTTAGGTATGTGTTGCTAATGTGAAATGGATATTTGTTTAAATATACGTGTAACTGTTTTTAGTAATGTTTTAGGTACTTATAAAACTAAAGACAACGGTGCGCATGAAATTAGCGTACAAAACACATTGAAATGTGTTTGAGATCAGAAACGAAAATAAAAGAAGACCTCCAGATCTCTCATAAATGAGTTTGCAAAGGCATGTAGCATCCAATTATGTAAATGACTTGTATTAGTATTTATCTACAAGTCCATGATTGTGGATAAATAGGGCTTCAGTATCCGAGCGTAGCGATATTATTATGACTTTCTAGTAAAGATTTATTACAGCACGCCTTGAGACATAAACTTTTATACACAGCTAGCCACTTTACGTGAACAATAATGTGCTTGTACGCAAATTACTAACATTTTACGATTCCTCAACGGTACGTTATCCAAGTCAACATAAATCTTAACTTCGCGACTTTTTACAATACATGTCAGCGAATTTTTTAAGCAGTTTTATGATAAGCAATAGTGCCCGGTCTCTGGCCTGACATAAATTCACACATAAGGCCGTCTATGCTTTAAATTCGGGAACCGGTTAGACAAAATAATTAATGCCATTGTTACCACCAAAAGGCGGGTTTTGGGGCCGGGAAAGATAAAACTGTCACATTGGCGGAAGTAAACTCTGGTTGATAAAAGTAGATAATACCTACTTTAGTCAATTTATATTTTCTCCTGGGCGGCTCATAAGGCCCCCAGCGAGGTATCCAGAACCATATCTGTGGTAGGCCGCTCAGCAGGCCTAACAGGGCAAACCAACATAAAAAAAAATGGTCAATTTATGATAGGTAGGTGACTCTAATTTAATTGTTTCATCCCTTTAGACCAAATTCTTCTTGTACGGAGGTGACAGCTACACGACAACTTTTTTTGATAATAGTGAATGTGAACCTCAGTTGAAAATAGGAAGGTGACTTTGACAGACCCCATATCACCGATATTCGTTATTAGCTTGGCTTAACACGCAACAACTTTAGTCGTCCTTGGCGTCCAAAATGTGTACCTTGCAATGACATCGTGGGTTATAATACTTATAATATAACCAGTTAATATTTGTCGATATACCTATTAAGCTGTTGTGGAATATCTCAAGCGGAAGTCCGTCGTCCGCGCGTCCATCATAAATGCTCCATATTATATCGAAAAAACAATAAAACTAGGCCCTCTGTGAGCAGCTGAATTCGCGAGCTAGTTTTAATTTTGAAAATCTGAGTCGACAAGGAGATTCTGTATAATTATTGACCTGCTTCCAAAAAAAAGAACGGTTGAGAAATACAACCTACAGAGGAGAACCGGCCGGACCGACGCGCGACGCCGGACGTAAGAAAGATTTTTTCCCAAACTGAAGCGAATATGTGTTCAACGTGGTGTACACAAATTGTACAGTAAAGTAATTATGACACCGGTAGTTCTCATCGACTGTTGATTATATGTGTCTGCGTACGCAGCACTACGCACCATCGCGTTCACAAGTCAATTAGGTAAGGTCGGCAAAAAACTATTTCCTATCGCCGTAACGGGCCGGTTCACATGCGTGGTCTATCACTGCGGAAGTTACTTCCCTACTTACTCTCAAACAAAATGCGTTTGGGAAATGGTAACTTAGATAGAGCCTAGTTTAATGTAGATTGTGGTATTCAAAAGTAGGTACTATGAAAGTAGATGTATGGTCACTATGTTAAAATTTATAAAAAAACCTAAGGGTCCTTACGCCTAAAACGAGCGTATGTTGCAAAATGCTTGCTTTTTCATGCAAGATTACGACGTAACTATTAGTATTTATTCAAAAACTGATAACTTACTTAAATAATTATTTCTTAAACTAGGGGCTAACATGGTTCAAATTTTAATTTTCTGTTTTTAAACTTAAAATAAATGAGTTTTCTTGGCAGTCTTTTTCAAATTTTGCAGTGAGAAGTGTCGTTTCGGTTCTCAATTTTGCAGTAAACAAGAATCATTAGGTACATGAATGATTACAATTCACATCACCAAATCTTTTACGAGGGGCTGACATGATTGAAAATCAAAGATTAATTTAAAAAAGTTGATAAAACACCTTCCAAGTTTTCTTAATTTTTTGGTGAAAACAGGCATACATTATATTTTTTTACCGCAAATTGTACTTTTATTTTGCCCTAAAAATAATATGATAGCAGATTATAACTTTATGTTAACCCATAAAATAATAATCATAACTATAGGACCTACGATGCCGTAAATGTATATTTTTTTTAAAGACGTATAAATCACGCTGCACAGATGCCGCGCACCGAAATTATTTATTTAAAAATTATTAAGAGGGTAAGAAATGATTATTTAATTACGTTATCAGTTTTTTAATAAATACTAATAGTTACGTCGTAATCTTGAATGAAAAAGGAAGCATTTTGCAAAATACGCTCCCGCTTCTGCTTATGTGGGCGTAAGGACTCCCCAATGCTGGTTGTTACAGAAGTAGAATTATAATATTAATATTAAGACAAATATTTTTTATTTTATTTATTTGTACACAGACGCAGTGTACAGACAGATGTACAGAAGGAAAAAAATCAGTATTCTTTATACATATAAATATTAGTTTTCATTAAATTTGACCAACTTCTGCTGTTCAGATTTTTTTCTTTCCATACAATGAAATAATCCTTACATGAAACAGAGCCGACCCGCGTCAAAAAAAAAATTGACCAACTTTATAATTTTTTAAGAACAACTCACGCTTGACCAAAAATTTTAATGAGCCAAATTTGTTAACATAAAAAAACACCTAATGTCTCCTTGGACACTTTTCCTCTATCTCCTTTAGATTCGGATTTCCCCATACTGTCCCATTTAAAAAAAACACTCTGTATACTAAGAACATGCATCTAAATCATAAACAGTTCTTACTAGGACTTACATTGCTAATGAATGTACTACAAACGAATACAAAAAATACATAAAAATAAATAAATACATTTTACCATTGTTTCTACCTAGACCGGACCTGCCGGACGGTAGTATTTAAATTTTATTCTTACATCGTTCCCAGTTCTAGAATCCATCCTCCGTACGACCTACTTGTATATGAAACTTAACAAATCTCTCAGTAAAGTGTGTTTGGTTCCTTTTTCGCAAATACAAATGTCAATGTGACAGATAAAGACAAACTTTTTACTTGACAGATAATGCCATAAAAATAATGACAGTCGACAGCAACACGGCAAAGACGCCGTCAACAGACGTTTTATGAAGTCGTCATGCGAAGTCGAACATCCCATCTTGTATTTTAATGAGCTTATCTACATTGAACATTATTAATAAAAAATTAAGGAACAGAAATGTCTGTTGGTCATTATAAATGAATTATTTACCGTGCAAACTAGCATAATGAACAGCTGTTATATGAAAACTTGCAAAGTTTTAATAGTTTGGTTTCTACTTAAGAAAACTTTTTCAAATTAAGTAACTTCAGACTTTATCTTAATAAATGCTTCGTTTTCAAGCTTAATGAACAATAGTACATTGTTGTAAAGGCTAGAAAGTAGGCAATAGATGGACGAGTGTGTTCGAGGTCCGAGCCGCAGGTGAGGACCTCGAAGGAGACGAGTCCATCTATTGCACTTTTGGCCGAGACATTACATAGTGCTTTTCACGCCTAGGTACTGCGAAGAAATTGCAAATAATTATAATTATAAGTTAAAATGAAGTACCTAATTAAAGATCACAATATGAAACACCCGCCAGCAGCAGCAGCAGCGCGCCGGGCCGACCGCGCACTGCCCTCCACACGCGAGTGGCGCGGGCGGGGGTGGGGGCAGGGGCGGGGGAGCTGTGGTTGTTCGAATCGCTGTTCAAACGGGACTACAAAAACATTGTTGGACAGTTTGAGCTCATAGATGGCCTGTTCGTGCGACGTCCAAGCCTGAATTCTAACCATCTTTTGCCACATTTCCGAGCAGTGGCGTGAAAAGGTGTTAAGCCGTAGCAAGTTCTGGTGTTTATTGGATGAACTAAATATAAACTTAACGTGCAATAGCTCTTTAGTATTGTAAAATACAAAAACCTTACCTATCTGAAGTTTTAACTTCGGTATTTAAAATATTTTTGGACCGTTCCTACGTTTTATTATGAACCTACATTATGGTGAAAGTACCTACTTTATTTGTCAAAACACACTATTTGCGAGTTGTCGAATAAGTTACATTGCGAATTTGTACAATACCTAGGGAGGGCATGTAGGTTTTTTTTCATACGCATTACACACCCATTATATAGCGAACACAATTCTGACAATACCGGGCTATAGAAGATTGCCTTGGAGATGGTATGGCAAGGTAACATCCTGTCAATTTTGATATTTTAATAAAACAACATCTCCACAATGTCTTCAATTCGAAACAACAAGAGGTGCTAACTCAATTTCCATGAAAAAACAACATTAAGAAAGATCGCTCCATTTAGAATAGGGAAACCGAATCAACAACGCTTCTGCTTTGTTTCAGTTTAGGTTTTTGCGCTGGTTCCCACCGCTAACTCACTCTATAAACAAACGGTGTAACTATCTTACACCGCTTTAGAAAAACATCTAAGACTTTGTGAAAGTGTTTGCTAATAGAAACAAAGTAACCGCAAAATTGTTTAGAAGCAAAGAGACTTAGAACCCTAAAGATTTTAAAAGCGATTGTTTTAGATAAGAGAATAGTACCTAAATACTTAGGTATTGTGAGTTCAATACGCGTAAGTTTTGTTTCCCGTGATTTCTACGTGATGAAAAAAACATTATTATCAGTTTACTAATCAAGTTTTGAATAAATAAAATGCTTTATCCGATAAAACAAACAAAGCCATGTGAATTATTAAAAAAAAAACTGAAATTATTTTGTAAAGTTTGAGAGGAAAGGGATCGGGTCGTTTCCTCCATTCAATAGCCGCAATTTTAAAATCCAACTCACTATTTACGGATTTAGTTTCATCAGAATTAAAATTAACTTTAAGACTAATTCAAAAATATACGATACAGTTCCAAATGTATATGTACGGTACTTGTTTGCAAATACGACGTTATTAATTAAAACAAATGAATTGCAAACCTGTCGGCATGTTGTCGAGATTAGCAGGTGTAATCGAACAAGCACATATTTAATTTTGGCTCAATGACAATCGTTAATTAAAAATGATGATTCATTTGTACTAAATTATCGACCGACTATAGACGCGATGTTTTTATACCTATAAGGTAAGCAAGATGAATTTAGATATGTGACATATTTGATTATGGAACAGGCTAAACAGATTCTAGCCTTTGATGTGGTTATTGAATTGAGCACCTGTTCTAAGCATAAAGCTCTTAATTAAACGATACTTAGGATTTGTGATATTCGATTACATTTTCGTTTGATTCTCGTAACGAATAAGTATGTAAATGGATACTACGTGGGAGTTCTCGGCATTCCTCCAATTATAGACACGTTTAGCCTTCAATTTTGAAGGTAAGTAAGGTAGTAGGCAGTGTAATGTAACTGAAACAAGTATTATATAAAGGTAGAATAATGTTTGATTTGCAGAAGTGATCTGAAGGCCTATTTGAATAAACATAAAACCAACAAACAAACAAACAAATAAACAGATTATTCAGAAAGCTCGACGCTTTGCGACTCAACTTTCTATCAACTCACTCACTTGACAAATAGTATATTCTCACTATGGTCTAGTCAGTTCCGTAAAACCCTCATCATCATCATCATCATATAAGCCGAAAGACGTCCACTGCTGGACATAGGCCTCCCCCAAAGAGTGCCACAATGACTCCCGCGACCTTTACCAGGTCCTCAGTCCACCTTGTGGGGGGCCTACCCACGCTGCGCCTTCCGGTACGCAAAAACACACGGGAAATAAAACTTATAAATGCGAATGCCCCATGATTCATATTGGGGAAATATGTAATCGTTTGTCAAAAGTCAGTAAACCGTTTGTAACAGTTGACCAGACCAAAGATAAAATTAATTGAACCTGAGCACAGCTGCAAGTGAAATAAAATTAGCGTTTAGATCTAACTCATTGTCATCTTTCCCTGCTAAACCTTAAATAGTCGTGCTAATGAACGCGACCTTAGCGCTACGAACGCACGTAGCTCGAGCGTTTCGCACTAGCATTTAAAAATGACAAATGAATATGAAGTATTATGGATAAAGAAGTTTAAAATGTCCATTTGTTACAGGATCGACTTCAGCAACCCCACTACTGACAAGCCGGGGAACCTCGCTAACTCTGCCGTACTGCGTATGCTCGAGGAGGAGGAACGCGGGCGCAGACATCCCGGTGAGTTTCTGAACGCTAAAAGCGGTTAGACACAGGGGGACTTTTTGCAGCGATACAAACGCGCGTTTCAGGAGCGCGCGACTGCAATGCGACAATAGCCATGCATTGCTTACAGCGTATCGCGTTTGTATCACTGTCAAAGTCGCCACGTGTAACCGCTCTGATTAGTAAAAATGAACTCAAAACCTAACTTTTGATTTTATAACAAAAGTATAATTAGAAAAGTCAAAATATTTATTTACACAATAATCCTTAAAGAAAAGTACAAGTCACAGGTCACAGTACATTATTCTGAGCTAACTTGCAAAAAATGGTACGCGAAAGAGCCTTTTTAATGAACATATAAAAATTTAACATCGGCTCATTTACATTGATCGTCCGCCTCCTGCATGCGAAGCATTGCATGGGCAGCGGATATGGGCCCCATAGACCAATGCAAATTAACCATACAGGTTTTTTTTAATACAAGTCTAAAATTGTTTATTTTGTGGCTTTTCTTAACCATGCACTAATATTATAATTTTAGTATTATTGCAATTACCTATACTCACTTAATATATAAAAAAATGTCTACAAGCAATAATTAATTAATTAGCTTTCCATACCTGCTTACTAATGCTTTACTAACGAAACATGCTTCGCCAGAGATATTTGCAACGCGAGAACAAGCCATAGAGATAACCAGGGTACACACCACTCGACGCTTCGATTCTTCCTGGCCTCCACAGCGCACGGTGTCGGACCACGCTTGGGATGGGCTACTAAACGCAAACGGACACTTACACACACACTTTATGAAGTTTACCGAAGGCAAAGGTATATGGTGTCTGGTTTAATACAATGTCGTGCACATATAGCTTGGGTATCCATAATTTCATTATTAGTATTTGCCGCAATCGTTGTTTGACATACAAGGCCTATTATGGTCATGTAGCATCTATTCTTAATTATGGACTATTACTGTGGGGAAATTCTGTGGATATTCACCGAGTGTTTAAGCTTCAAAAAAAATGCGTTCGGGCAATAACAAATACTTGGTTCTTAGCTAGTTGTAGGCCTATTTTCAAGAAACTGAACCTGTTACCGTTGGCATGTAGCATACGTAAAGTCTGTTTATTTGTTAAAATGAACCCCAATTACTTTGTAACTCGGTCAAGTACTACTGCTTAGAAAATACGAACACAGTACAAAAATCTGTTATATAAACCAGCCTGTCACACAGATATTTATAAGAAAAATGCCTACAATGAGTATAAAGATATACAATCAGCTCCCAGACGATTTAAAAACAGTAGAAGGCACGCAATTCAAAACTAAATTAACAAAATGGCTTTTGACTCACTGTTTCTATAGTGTAAATGAATATCTGATTTTTAATGTATTTTGCTGACTCTTAATTTGACATTTATAATTCGACATTTTATACTTATAATATGAAATCATTCATTAGCTATTAAGGTGACATATCTCTGGGATGTAATATAATTTAATTTAATATGATTTGATATTATGAATATTATGATTTAATTAAGAGCTGACTATTCTTTTTCAATTTAAGTGACTCATTTGTCTCCTGTTAAATGGCATACCTCCACTCTCGGAAATTTGCATGTCGGATGTTCGCTGACGCATTTATGTAGCACGTAAGATCCTTGTTAACGTATTCTAGCAAATAAACTATTCTATTATATTCTAAGGGTTTTCTATGAAACCGTAAAATTTTCAGGACAATATGAATAAATAGGGCCCTGTAAGTTTGGTTAGGTTAGGTTTATAACAATCCTTAAGAGCTCTCAGTTTCTGAGAAATACTATATACTTAGGGCAAATGACGATTATGGCAAATACAATTATGTAGTTAAAGAGATTGCAATTAATTACCCAAGAGATCTGATACGAGTATTTCATAAACATTTACACGTTTGATGTCTCATGCCTAAAAAACAATTTTGCATGGTTTGAATTTGTCCGAGGTGTTCCTCGCAAATAGTCGTCATAAACATTTTTTTTCTTTTAAGCAAGAACTGTGCATTAGCTATTCAACTTACTAATCAGATGCATATTCAGAAACAAAATCATATTATTCCGCATGAATTAATTCCGTAACTCAATGGATTGCATTTCTAATTGAGGTTCCAATCGTAGATAACCTTTACAGATCGATGGTTACACGTCGCGATCACTACGGTTGATAGCACGAGAGATGAAAGTAGAATGATCGTGTCTATAATGAATCACTGAACTCCTAATGAATGGAGACTATTTTTGCTAGGGTTGATTGTCCGAGTATTTGGTGTCCGAGACCTTCCTTTGTCCAAACGTCAAGTGATATTTGGCCACGGGAGGCAGCGGTGATTTTCCGGTGCGGTTCGGTTGTGGGTGAATTTGGCAAACAACGAGTTTTTACGCAAAATGTGTTTGTACCTGGTGTTGTTTCTGGTAGTTCGCGAACGACAACGAGGGAATAACGACTACCGACATGCCTGAGGCAGTGATTATCGGTAAAGTTTATTTTTTGCTCTGTTTGTGTACGTGCTGTGAATATTTTGCTTTTGAGGGTGTACAATTTAACAACTCGTGTTAAGATATGGCACTCCAGGAATATTAGTTTATAAATGTTCGTCCATATTTTGAAGATACCTATGTTCGTTGCAGATATATATTTTTTTAAAGATGCCAACACCGAGGCTGTTTCATTAGTGTTAAATAAATATGTTTTTCTAATTTTAAAGTACTGTGTGGATTTTGTACCCTGCCTACACAGATCCAACGCGGAAACTATAACTCATCACTTCTCATCCATGACAATCTCAGGGAGGACGCAACATGGATTTAGGAGATGAAAACCAAAACGCTCTTAAGTAAGCGGAAAGTCACTGTATAAAAATGTGTCGTAGGTGAATAGTGTCTACTATATACAGGTACCAATAACAGATTTCAGAGCTATCAGGTTTTTTTTAGACATGATCTTTGTTTTTACTACTTACCTGTTTATTGAAACAACACAGTGTAGCTACCCCAAACTGCACTGAAATACAAAACTAATAGCTACCATTCGTTTTAAATAGCTTTATCACGCACTGCTAGCATTCTAGAGCCAAGATTTATTTCCTAGCAACCAGGTGAACACATAAGATCGTAAAAACTGTTCTTTTAAAAATAATAAAGTGTTCTTCGTTGACGTAACCACCTATTTCCGATGTAGTCTATTCTTGTGGCGCGTCACAGTTCATGAATCAATGTCTTATTTTAAGAAGTCGTTGAAAACACATAGTCTGACAAATTGTTATTTACCGGTACGCGGAAACATTGGGTATTGTTGATTTTGTGTGCTGAGAGTATATGAGGTCAAGCAAAAAAGTCAGGTTTGTAAAAATGTTATATTCTCAACCAAAGATATTTGTTTGTATTTATAATGTTATCTTCGTTGTTATAATGTTTTATAAATAGTCCGACTATTTATCTTAAAAAACTATATTGTATAAAAACTACACTATGTTCGTTCATCTTCCAGATCACCACTTAAAAAGTTTATGTACAAGGCACGACACAAGTAAAAAGATATAAGTACTTAACCGTAATTTATTAACTAGCCCCGCTTAAAATCTCCTGAGTTTTCTTGGTAATATGACCAAACTCCCAAGTAAAATTTATTAATATTGTGTCATCTTCGGCATTTTATTTTTAAAATGTTTACGTTCCGCAGCTAACAGTATCGCTTGCCTGTGAGATAATTAAGTAGCTAAAACAAGTTAATAACAAATTATAGTGATCGGCGGCGGCGTGGTTATGTTATATGTAACCCGTTACAATTATGTACATCACACACTTCAACGGCTATAGTAATTGCAATCACCACTTAACTACAGGCGCTTTATAATCGAACTGAATTAATTAACCTTCACGTTATTTGCCATTTTAATTCTATACCATAAGGTCTATTTATTATGGTACATTTCTGCCAATATTTTCTTTTCCTTACTTATCCCGATGCATTTTTGCGCCTACGCCATTGAACGAATTCAACGAATACACAGTACAGTTAGATTGTAAGCACAACCCAGTAGTATAGCAATTGTAGGTCAGTAGGAATTTTATATGTACCTATGTACCAATAAATATATAGTTTTGTGAAGTGGACAGTTTTTGACTGGCGGCCAATCATAGTCAATTTATCTAATTCCGTAATTCCGCTTATACGAACCCAAAACTATCGGACTGGCGCGACATCAAAATGAATGGCAAGTAAGTAGGTATAACAAATCCAAAGTGGGCATCTAGCCATTATATTCCAATGGCAAGTTTGCCAATGTGACAATAGATCTTACATACTTTCATAAAGCTCAGCGTCTTGACAGGTTAATTTAAATTTAATACTCGTACACTTGCACGGATAAGTATATCGTATCACAACGTGTATTACTCAGAGTCAGGCAAAGTTCCAACTCGCTCGACCAAAAACGAAAGTATTGTTCTACGCATATACATTGCCTAGTACTCGTACTCGTAGGTGAAGAGTATTGAAATGAAATGAAATCTGGGGGCACGGCATGCAGTGCTTTTGTGACCTGACACAATCACACAATACTACATAGTTAAAATTAAGAAAAAAAAATGCACTAAGCGCGCGTTAGGACAAGTTAACTGTCATTTTTTCAAATAAAAAAAATACGTTTAGATCTACCTGACGCGCTTACAGTGCGTTACCATGATCGCCCTGCTGATATTACACTGACACTTTGTAAAATTATGTTTAGACATGCGCGACAGATTTTTCATAGACGCGTCGCGTCATCTGCTTCCTTACCGTCCCTTCCTATACATAATTTATAAATGAAATAAATACATTTTATTCTGCAAGTAGGCCGCAACGGCACTTTTACAAGTAAAATATTATAAATATATGAGTAGATGTAGTTACTGTATTAATCCATGCTTCTTTGGTAGACTTTGATAAATGACAACAAGATGGCCTAAACGGCCTAGGCCCACATCAGCAGTACTAAACTTGTAAATATCTGCATGACTAACGTTGCAACATGCAAGTCACCCGTGGGAGGTGTGTCCAATTTTCAGCGAGTCCGTCATCGCAAGAGGGAGACGGCGGCTGTCCTAAAAATGTGGTATCTCAAAATATAATATGCGGTAGATATTTGTGCACACCTGGCTCGGGAGCCAAGTAGTGAAACAGTCTCCTGACTAGCCGGTAGCCGTGTGCTGCCGATCCAGACTTGTGAGTTGACTCTTGACTTTCATATTATATTATCATGTTTCATGTAAAGTGCACGTATAATTCATTAGTTGGTCTATTTTAAATTATGTGTTATAATATAAACACGTGAATAAGTTGACTACCGTGACCTGAACAAACAATGACTTTTTATAAATATAATTTAAAGACCGAAGTCATATTGTTGTTTATTGAACTGAAAATGCACCAATCTCTATATTGGGACTGTGTTTTATACATTACTAACGAATAAATAAATAAATGAATTAATTGTTGTGCATCCTTCAAAATATTTCTTTTTCTACTATTGAAGTAATTACTTGAATTTCTTTATTACCTCTTTACAATAAACTAGGTCTTTACAAGCTTATCCTCTCGGTTGAACCGCTTACAATGAAAGATCAAATTATATATCTGGAGAAACCACGAAAACAAATCCATCGCTAGGAGACCGCCTTTGCTTCATGGCTCTACCAAAAGCCTGAGACATGAAAATGGGGAATCTGTATGACATGCCGGTGACTCGTCACATTTTGCTTTCATAATAAACGTCCAAGCAAAGTGTATCCAAAACTGTCTACAATATATAGGAGACAATAATGTCGCCAGCTTTTGTTTTCACATCGTTTTCATATCAGCTGCGACCCGATCACTTCATGTGTTTTTGTTTGGGTTACAAGTTTAAATTTGCTCACGTGGCACAAAGGGATCAATGACTTGACGAGAACGTTAAATGGAAATTAGATGTATTCAAATGTACCTTGTGACGGTAACGTACTGAAGTGAGCAGGGCTGTTATTCGGAACGCGCCAATTCGCTTCATCTCACCCGTCACTCCTATCGAAACTAGACCTCTAGCTATGCTTAGATACTACGAATCGCGGCGTCAACATATATGTATAATATGTATTTGTGGGTCAAGGTACCTATAGAATACCGGGGCTAGAACTTCTTATATCGTTGTTACTATTAAAAGGTGCACTGCCCCAATAGGGACCTTCAATCTTAAGTGATATCAATAAAGGTGATAGCGAAAATGTCAAACATTGAAAGGTTTACCTGACATGTAGGTTTTTAGTTCCATAAGTATAGAACGGCTAGCATAAGTCGCGACGCGGATAAGATGCGACAATAGCCGCCATCTTGCGTGTACGTACACTCGTGTGTGTTTGTGTATAAATCCTGAACTGAAATTGAAGACCGGCGCATCATGTTACGTGGAGTTAGGAAAACCGTGAACATAACAAGTTACAGCGAAATTAGCTAGAAACTGGTAGAAGTAATCTGATAACTGACGACCTAGCGATTTATCTAAATAAGGACTTGATTGTATAACTAGCGCGCTATAGCGTGCAAGTTGGGAGGCGCAGTCGATTGCAAAGATATTATAGGTACACTTTTGCATCTTATGACATTGTAATAAATTAAAAATATTGCCGGCGACTAAATATATATAGGTAGGTAGGCTGTTTATAGGTAGTCGAATTACGCCGTAATTTGGTAAATAATCATAACTGCATACTAAATGTTGTGTATAGTCCTCGCTTCTAACCATTTTCGCAATAGGTACCGATAAACGTTTTAATGAATTGTACAGATATGAAATTATGATAAATATTTACTGGTAACGTCTGTCTGTCAATTCGTTGTTAAATTTACTATGCATAGTCTTGAGACTCGTATCTAATCGAAGAACACTCAACCTATCGGTCGGTAATGTTTGTTAGTGTAACATCTAGATCTACACGATGTATGTATTTGATACTAACTTTATTTGTCAGGTAGTACCTACTTGACGATTACCATACTTTAGGCGGGATTGGCCTATCGGTACGGTAGCACAAAACCCAGGGTTAGGAACTGTATTATATTCTACCAACGTATATCAAATTGTAGAATAAAACTGAATACACTTTGTATTGAATTTCTTTGTTCTTGCCTGTAGGTACTGATGTTTTTTCTATAAATGTCAAGCAATTTACATAATATATTTATTGTCAATCCAGCTCGTACGAACTCTATCCAAACCGATTGTTATTGTATTCGGCATTTAAAAGGTACGACTAGATTCGGAGCTTAAACTTGTCCGAACCCGCCAACTCACATTAATTTCCATCATTAAAACGTAGTTTAATAATTACGCCCAGCATCTGGGTTAATTATTAACCGATTTCAATTCGGATTAAAGGAATTTCATTTAAAGATTTGAGAGCGTTATTAAATAAATACTTATTCTTTTGTTTCCCCTTAAAGCGACGTATAGGATACAACACGACTAGCTTCCTTCCTACTGTAGGAATTAGGGAGGTACCTATACCTATAACTACTTCTTGAAGATGAACGACGATGAATCAGGAAACTATTATATACAAAATCATCACAGCGGGCACTAATGATTGTAAGTATAATATAGGTAACCTTATATCATTTGTACGGCAAAGGATTGAATAGCGTAACATAATTAACGTCATTGATATCCTTCGGGTAATCAATAGCATGTTATTAGCAAGTATTACATACGAGACGTAGCTTTTTAGAATTTCGTTATTTTTCTTCTACGATCTGGACACCGGCCAAGCGGTTGGTGGCCGAACTAATTTAAAGCGAAATGTCTCATAATAAGTTCAAAGTGTTGAATACTGTAATGTACCCAGATACCATCTCAAAACTCTGATTGTTTCCCGAGATATATTTAAAACTCACCTATTTTTATTCACAAAGATAAAGTAAACGGAGATAAATTAGAAAATTGCGTGAATATACCATGTGAGATTGTGTTAAAAGAAACTATGCGATTCATCAAGCGGTGACTGTGATTAAGCATGAGCAACCGTAAAGTAACCTAATTGTAACTAGGAATTTAATACAAAGCTATACAATACTCCAACCAGTACCTCCACCTATTCTTGTTTTAATTCAATATTCTTTGATAAAGTTAAGTACCGTAAAACGGGGTAAGTAGGGACAAAACTGACATTCAAACCTCGATAACATTTTATTTTTACATATGCAAAACTGAATGTTGTATAAGTATAATAAGTGTTCCGGACGTTTGTATTTTGTTTTTTTTTTATGATTTTGGGTAGATCCATTTCATAACTTTAACGATAAACACGACATCGCACATCACCCCGTAGTCCCTCGTAGTTGGGGTGAGATGGGTTTTCATACAAAGGTTTTTTTTTTATACAACGACGGTGGCAAACAAGCGTACGGCCCGTCTGATCGTAAGCGGACACCGCAGCCTATAGACGCATGCAACTCCAAAGGAGTAACATGGGCGTTGACGACCCTTGATATGTTTGAGGATTCGCCGTGTCAACACGGCGAATCCTCAAACATAAAAAGGGTGCTGCTGAAGCTGAAGGAACAATTCCCTCGCTCTCAACACAACGCATCTTCGGGAGCTCTGGCGACCTTGATCACCTCCAGGAACACAACACTACTAGAGAAAAAGTAGTAGTAGTATGGCTGGGGTCTTTTGCAAGGCGGAGGTACTTCCCCAGTTGGGTTGCTCCAAATTCGAGCGGGATGACATTTCGCTGTGCCCTACCTCACCTCCCACACCTCACAGGTGATTTTGGAAGATTGTTGGATCGATTTTTTTTAATTATGAATATATAGCTCCATTTTAAATTGGAATACATTATTTAGGTAGTAGTAGCCTTACAATCTCATCTCACCTCCCTTTCATCCCTTCTCTCCCCATTCATAACCCAACTCTTCTCGCGATCCCTACTCACCCCATTTTGCGGTATCTATTTTTTTTCTTCGGTCGAATAATTATGACATTACACGACATTTTGTTTGCGTCGCAACTTTTTCAGGGATTACGAATTCAGTAGCAGTTGTGTCTTTCTCTGTCTCTTTACCATTTGATGAGGCAGCTCGACCATTGGGATTGGCCATAAATTCATACTTACGAGGGCGACACTGAAAGTCTTTAGAACTGGCCACTTGTAATAAATATAATAAAAAAATAAGTTCAAAATTTGAAAATGGAACTCTTTCTTAATATTTTTGTGTACGAATTCCACTCGATTGTCATTTGTTTTACGATTTGGCGGCAAATTGAAAATTGTGTGTACTACGAGTACGTGAGCATGAATTTAACGCGAGAAAATTTTCGAGCAATGATTTTTTACGACTAGTCAACAAGAAAGTTATGATAGACTTCGATTGGCCTTTCACGATGAAGCCCCATCTCGTGCTACTATTTACAACTGGTTTAATGAATTTAAACGTGGCCGCACTAATCTCACTGATGATCTGCGTGAGGGCCGGCCTTCTACGGCGACTACTGAAGATAACATCAGTGTTGTGCGGCGTATGAAAGAGTAACCTATCAGCAGATTCGTACAAGCTTAGCCATTGGTATAAGTCAAGTCCACAAAATCCTCCATGAACATTTAGCGGTGAGGAAGCTTTGTGCCCGGTGGATACCTCATAATTTGACAGAAGCCCAAAAAGTCCGTCGTGTTGATTGGTGCCGTGAAATGGGTCAAAGATTCAACGGAGGTGACTCAAATGCTGTGTTCGACGTAGTTACGGGTGACGAAAGCTGGATTTACTGTTATGATCCTGAAACTAAAAGACAGTCTGCTGAGTGGGTGTTTCCTTCTGAGGAGTTGCCTACTAAAGTGAAGAGAGGACGAAGTGTGGGAAAAAAGATGGTGGCCTTGTTCTTCGGAAGGCCTGGTCGTTACGCAACAATTATTTTAGAGGATCAAAAAACAGTTACTGCGAAGTGGTACACTAACAATTGTTTACCACTTGTCTTGGAAAAAGTTCGAGAAAAACGGCCTCGCAGTAGGGTCCTGCTTCACCACGACAACGCCTCATCGCACACCGCCAAGCAAACGATCGACTATTTGGCGACGGCAAACGTGGAATTACTGGGTCACCCACCTTATAGCCCCGACCTTGCACCTTGTGATTTTTATTTATTCCCAAAAATTAAAGAAAAACTTCGAGGAAAACTTTTTATGGACGCCGACGAAGCAGTGGCTGCGTTTCAAAAGGCCGTCGAAGAGACCCCTAAGGACGAGTGGGCAGTGCTTTTCTCAGTGGTTCTATCGAATGCAGCGATGTATTGATGTGAAGGGAGGCTATTTTGAAAAGATATAATAAAAGTAATAAGTTGCTTGATTGCTCAGTTTTTGTTTTTCTAAGAACTTTCAGTTTGACCCTCGTATCATTGAGACTCAACAAAGTAAAATAATAAATAAGTGTTTGTTCTAAAAAAGTTTGAAAATTCAACTCATATTTTTCTGTTGCAAACACGATGTTTTTGTATGTGTCTCAAATAGTTTGCGTTTTTTTGGTGGAAAAATACACTTGAGATTCTGTTTAAAAAAAACGGCGGGAAATCGTAAATATTTTCACGTTGTGCAACGATATTTAAAGTTTATATAAGTTTAGTATTTTTTGCTCCCCCATTTTTGAGAAAAGCACTATATTAGCCTCAGCCGGAATGGCAATTGCAGGCTTCGTATTATAATTAAACGGACTCGCAAGCTCGTCCGTTTAAACAAATACTCAGCCTGAAATTGCCTCCTTCCCGGCCACGGAAATAATGTACTATTATTATCTTGTTTCAGGTCAGAAGAAAGTAGTGTGGCCGCCAGTGCCTGAAACCAACGGCTACCACCAGCTGCAACACCAACAACAGGTGAATAGCTAATAATGTTGCAAAGATTAAGGGTGGGTATCCACTAGAGCTGTGCGAGGCAGAATAAGAAGGGATTAGTGGTTTTTTCCTTAAGTAAGTTTGCTCTCTAACTCCAAGGCCATAAGATGCGGTTTTGATTTTTAACGTTTAAAACGTCTGCAGACAGGGCTATTAAGTTTCATCTTCAGCCCTCGACAATTATTAGCAAAAAATGCTTACGGTAAATGAAATGCACACTGTGCATTTCATTTACCGTAAGCATTTTTTGCATTGCACAGTGTACATACATATTTTTGCACCGCAGTTGCGATCTGGGTTATCTTTACAGTCAATATAGCGCTGTATTCGTCGACAAGTAGTTTTGTTTCTTTTCTCAAAACCTGTAGTTGTAGTGTTTTTTTTTTATACAACGACGGTAGCAAACAAGCGTACGGCCCACCTGATGGTAAACGGACACCGCAGCCTATAGACGCATGCAACCCCAAAGGAGTAACATGGGCGTTGCCGACCCTTGATATGTGTGAAAGGGAGACAATTTTTTCGAAGAACGCAGCGCTACTATTGGCTTTGTAGCATGGATGCACAAATACATTTAATAATTGAGTGTAGTGGTGGAAACGATGATAGGTATATGCATGCGAAATTTAAGTAACTATTTATTTACATTTTTATATTGTACATACATATACGAGGGGCGTCTGAAAAGTTCTAAGCCTAAGATAGAAAAAAACAATTTACAAAAATGAACTCGTGTTTATTTTTCAATATAGTCTCCTCCTAAATCAATGCATTTTTTACATTTTTTATACAGTGCTTTTAGGCCATTAAAAAAATAATCTTTATTTTGCCCTTCAAAATGCTCCTGTACAGCCGCCTTCAGATGAAGGCTTTTCGAAGAGATCTTCGTCACTTCTAAATCGCTTTCCCCTCAACTCTTTCTTCAAATTATTGAATAGAAAATAATCGCTTGGGGCTAGATCTGGGCTGTAGGGTGGGTGGTCAATTTCCTCAAAACCAACTTCCTTCAGAGCACGCCTCGCAACATTAGCGGTGTGAACGGGTGCGTTGTCTTGCAAAAACAAAATGCCTTTCCTTAGTTTACCCCGCCTTTTCTCAACTATGGCTTGTCGCACCTGTCTTATTAGATTTGCATAATAAGTTCCGTTTATCGTAGAGCCTTTTTCTAAATAATCGATTAAAAGAATGCCATCACAGTCCCAAAATACCGTAGCCATTAACTTAGAGGCCGACTTTTGCACTTTAAATTTCTTCGGCGGCCTTTCACCCTTTTCAATCCACTGCATCGACTCAGACTTACACTCCGGATCATACTGTCTGATCCATGTTTCATCAACAGTTACTATTCGGGAACAAACTTCATCTAAATCATCTTCGCACAATTCTAAAAACGCCCGAGAAGTTTCCACACGACGTACTTTATCGAAGGCCGTTAGCATTTTCGTTACCCAACGAGCACTGACTTTACTCATGTACAAATGTTCATGTAAAATTTCTCCGACTCTTTCTTTACTAATACCTAAGACCTCAGCTATTTGCCAAACCTTCATTCTTCTATCTTCTAATACCAGCTTTTTGACTTTTGCTACGTTTTCTTCGGTCACTACCGATATTGGCCGCCCTGAGCGGGGGTCGTCTTCGATCGATTCCCGTCCGAGTTTAAATAAGCGACTCCACTTTTTGACTGTGGCATAAGAAGGCCCGGAATCACCGTAAATAATAGCCATTTCCTCAAAAATACACTGCGGTGATTTATCACTTTTTGTAAGGAATTTAATTACAGCACGGTGCTCAATTTTCGTAATATTCGTTGGTAATTCACACATGATGTACTTTTCCGTTGAATATCTCGAAACAGAATAATAAAAACGTGACATGTTATTTTTTAATAATTTGTTTTTAAATGGCCTTTCTAGTGGCCAGTATCATAAACGCATATATAACCTCGAAATACCTTAGGCTTAGAACTTTTCAGACGCCCCTCGTACATGTCACTTTATTGATTATCGATATTTAATTCCAATCGAGCCTTGGCCTGGCTGTATATTTATATACTTAGCGCGGCCGATCCATTCTCGAGAAACTACGATCCAAATTGACTCGAATTGTATGAAATGTATCGTTTGTTTAAAAGTTCACTTAATGTAAGTCGATGACGATGATGATGACGTGGTATAATGAAATAAAAGATGTTATTTTTAGTTTCGTTGCTGGGTTGATATTTCCTCCCGAGCTTAGTCGGCACGTAGGTAGCTTCGGACCTAGCGTTCTGTGCACTAGACTCGAGTTTCTCGAGCAACTGTTAAAGTGACCTAACTCACCAGGCGAAAGGTAACACAAACTGACTTTTCCAGTCTCAACAGCAGAGTCCCGCGTACAACGCACAGCACTCCCCCGCCGCACCGCGGTCGCAGCCGCAACAAACCCCACCCCAGCCCCAGTACCATAACCCACAGTACCTCGAGCCCCAGTACAACCAGCAGCAGAACCCTTCGTACCAGCAGAACCCTCCGCAGCAGCAGAATCCTTCGCACTGCGACGGCAGACGGCAAGGGCAGACAGGGTTGAGTAAGCTGATCCCGTTTGGACCTGGAGTGTCCGCGACTCCGGCACCCCAGTACCGACAAGGGCCACCCTCTCCGGCCGCCGCCCCTCACATACAGCCTAGTTCCCGCTGGGGCCCGGTTCCAGCCCCCCACTCTCCCCAGGTAACGCAGCAATGTCATAATCACGGGCTGCTCCCAGCTGTCCGCATCCCGCAGTTGCGGTGAACTCTAGGTGCTATTGGAATACATTTCACCGCGACGACGGGGTGCGGGAAGCAGGGAATAAGCGGTCATTACCGCTGTGTTAACTCACTGTTTGAAGTCCGCTCCACATTATTTGCTTCAATTTTCGAGAATAGCATGATACTTACATTACTTACCAACAAGTTGGGTATGCTACTTCAAATGTTAAGTAGTGGTTATTCATAACACGCTTTCCTCTCATTGGAAATGAATGCACGTGCTTATTTGGAGTTGTTTTGTATCTGTATGTATTGAGAAACGCGCTGTGCATATTAATTCAGATCTGATTGTTCATTGTATTTGAACGTTTCAGGCACGGTGAGTACAAAAGCTTTTCTGCGTTGAATTCAGTGTTTATAATCGTTTAACGTTTTAATGCTCATACGCTTTTTTTAAATTTTGTTGGGCATTGCTTTCAGTTCAGTTATTTAAATAATTTGGGATTAATAGATAAGCCAGCCTTGTTTTGATATTCATATGGGCACGAGCTTTTTTCAAAATTGATTACAAAGTAAATATCAAATTACTGATAATATGTAGGTACAAATTGATTGAAAACCCTTATTAGTAGTTATTACCAGCCTGGTAAAGTTCGTACCTATGGATTTTTAAATATTTTTATAGATGTTATATTCCATCGTTCATTAGAATCTTATTCTGTTAAACAACATCGGATTTTTCTCGGCTGAGACAGCAAAAAGCAGTCCATAAATTGATTACTTACATACACGAGTGAAACTCATGCACAATTAGGTAGGCAGTCAACGATTTCGACGCTCTATTGTTCGTCACTTTTTACTCTCGCTTCATTCGTGTTAGATTAGAATCGAATTAGTTCCCAAACCAACACATTCACTGTCAGGAACCCGCCAAGCGGGCGCTCTCCACGTGGGCGCTTTCCGCTACTCAGCGGGAAACCACGGGATCGGCTAAGAGCGTAGCGCGTAGCGATTCTTGGCAGTCAATGTGTTAAGTATGGGCTCACAACCCCTGAATTCAAATCTTGACAACCGGTTAGCCTAGTGGGTAGTGACGCTGCCTACGAAGCTGAAGGTCCTGGGTTCGAATCCCGGTAAGGGCAAATATTTGTGTGATGAGCATGAATATTTGTTTCTGAGTCATGGATGTTTTCTATGTATTTAAGTATTTCTATCTATTATATATATCGTCGTCTAGTACCCATAACACAAGCCTTATTGAGCTTACTATGGGACTAGGTCGATTTGTGTAAGATTGTCCCCTAATATTTATTATTTATTATTATTATTAAATCTTAATTTTAATTTATATCTAATTCAGCTAGCAAGAAATTGCGCAAACATTGAAACTGAATGACATAGGTACTAATTCAAGATCGGCGATTCCCAGGCGTACCCACAACAACAACCCCAGTACTCGCCTCAGCAGCAGTACTCCCCGCAGCAGCAGTACTCGACCCCACAGCAGCAGTACCAGCAGCAGTACTCGCCGCAGCCGGACTACCCGCCGCAGTACTCCCCGCCGGAGTACCCCCCGCAGTACGAGTATCAGCCCCCGCAGAGGCAGTTCGAGCCCCCGCCGTCTACCATAACACTTCGCCAGCAGACCCCTGTGCATCAGAATCCGCCGCCGGTGTTTGCTAGCCAGCCCGCCACAGCGTCTTTCCAAGGTGTGATAATTATATGTTTTATGTTTATTAGTAACATAGTTTTTAGATCGGCGCTAACTTCAGCTTATTTTTTAAGTTCCTTTAGAGAACACAATAAGTATGTATGCTCGGAAAAAAATACAATGACAAAAAAATCCCATGATGATATAAACTTACACGTCGACAATCATAGCAAAGGTTTTTACCCTGCTGAAAGGGCATTTTCGCGAGAAGAGATGCATCCTTAGTGACGTCACCGAGTAAAAGTTGAAAATGTTCCATTTCGTTACCAAAATAAGTACTATTTATATAACAAATAAAAATTACAAAATAGAACATCATCACTATACAGCATGCATTCTCGCAAAAATGACCGAAAAACGTTATTCCGGTTTCTTTCCGAAAACAATTCACGACGTCGGAATTTTAAATTAAACCTTAATGCGCAATAGGTAGGGTAGCTTTATTTAAAAGCTTGCACCTACGGCACCTAAATCTTTAGAGGAAGCTATTCCAAATCACGTAAAATACTTTGACGGCATCTTTCCACTATATAACATGGACGGGTCCGTAGTATATTGTCTTTAAAATTGCGTCTGTGCACTTTATTCCTAGGTTTATACCGCGTTGACGGTTTAGGGAAGTGAGCGACATAAAAGATTCCATTACTTTTAGAGGTAACATGGTTTATGACTAGGAAAGATAATATAGTGTGCGCTTAAAATTAAGTTCGGATATCTACTTAGTTATACGTTAATTTGCTACGTCTGTCAACCTCGGTAGTAGATTAGCTGGAAACACTGAATACCTACTCACTAAAAAATCTAAAAATGTATATCATACAGGGAGATGTTTGGCTGTGAAGTATATATGTACGGGTTATTTAAGTAGGTACATAGGATGGGAGCTCTCAGCTAGGGTTTGGCCTAAATTTAATTTGTGTGTATTGAATGCCCTGTACATAACTATCAGAAACTAAACCTAAATTAGCAGCATTTTTGTGGATCCAGATACGTCTTAAATGTTAGTTAAACAATAATTAGTACGAATATCTCTTTTGTTACACACAAGTCCCTTCATTGTTAAAAGCACAACCTTGTCGAAACGGGTAAATACCTATTCCAATATTTCAAGACTTAAGTATATTTTAAAATATCAAATACTATCATTTTAGAACCAGCTTGGTTAGATATATTAAATTCTTATTGAAAACGAAACACTTGGAAGTGATTCTAGTGAATTAATAAGTACCAACGAGATGAAGTGAACAACAGTCGAAAGTTATTTACTTATTCAAAGCATTAAAGTGGCTGTCTGTAATCTAAGGTGTTAAAGCTTGAAGCTCTTTGTTCGGCAAATCAACTCTTGATTGTGTCTGAAGTTATTGTAGTAAATAGAGGAGCGGAAACATGACTTAGGTAATAAATGGGAAATTACAAAACTTTGGCGTAGCTAACTGCCTTGATGTTGGTGAATTCGAGATCTTGTATAGGGTCATGAGAAGATCCTAATTTCAAAAGATTTTTTGTTGTGGTACGTAAAGGTAACTGAAGTGTGAAATGTCCAACTTATAACATAAGTCACACATGTACGGGAACCATATATAACTATTGAATCCATGTATGGGAAAAGTTTTCCTCGGAATGGCACTGTTCTCAACAGCCTTTTGTAAAGTACAAACGATAGGGAAAACTATGTTCAGGCCGCGACACGTTTGATGAAAGGGTATCTTTGTAAACCAGGGGTTCCTCTGCACTGTATACCAGGAGCCTACATTTTTTTACTTGGCCATTTTGGTGCCTGAAAGGTCCCTAATTATTTGCAAAGGGCCACGAAATATCTAATCGTTGTGGCACATAATACCGCCATAACATCATATAAAACTACTTAGTAGCACTGTGAGCTGTGAAACTCGCAAAGACTTCGGTACAGACAGATTCGACTAATTACAGTATGATCATGATCAACAAACATTGTGTTTAAAAGAAGCCTTTATATCCATAAGTCCATGCCGAAGTCAAACAATTTTTTTTTATGTCTCGCATAAGGGGTTGGTTTTATTTAGTGCGGCATTTTGTTCAAACAAAAAATTGATAATACCTACTGAATTTGCATTAGGTAAGTTATTTTATTACTTATTTTATACACCCGATTATTTTATATACTTACAAACATTCATTGATATGAAAGAGGAAAAATTCCTTACGTGAGTCATGTAATATCAATAGAGTATGATCAAAGGGGTAGACGGACTGGAGGGACATAGCAAAACCCACAATTTCTCGAAGTGTTTTCAACGGGATCAAAATGGACATGTATTACCTACTAACATAAAAACAATTTATTTGGAATGTTTCGTTGAACTGCGACATTTACAAAATGTTTGAGAATATTATCTCAGTAGGTAGGTAGGTAAGGTATCACACGAGTAGATACTTAGTATGTGTTAGCTTGTTTTGTTAGCAAGGGCACTATGATATTAGGGAGGCAAAATAAAATAATAAATAAATAATAAAAACTTTATTTCGTTACAACAGAAGTTAATTTGTACAGCAAAAGTGTAGTTGAACCTAGTAACACAGTTATCAAGTTGTAATTTACATAATTGGTGCAGAATGAAGTCCTTTACTTCCCGTACTAGTTATAAACTGTATCACGGTGAAGTAAGATTCGTCAGCCAACATCAATAGGTGTAACTGATATACTTATGTAATGTTTTTACATAATATGAGGTACTTAAGTTATTTGATTTTATTTTATTAGATTACATTTTAGGCTGTGGATCATAAGTTTAGACTATTTTATGGTAAGTTAGGTAAATCAAAAATATCAGTGAACTATTTTTAAAAACGTATATACAATATTATATTCAGAACACGACCGTGTTAACAAACCCCTGTATCCATATGAAGTACTTAATCGGAGGTCATAAGTCCTAACTAGTTCACTTCTACCGTACCTAGACACCAACACCTTTTTTTTATAAATTACTTAAATATGAGTGCTCACCTAAAACAGTTTCACGACTAATTTCACGTGGTAAGATCCCAAATTTATGTTGAATCGTCGTTGTAGTGCAGTCGTTATTGTCTAACCTCGAAATCCCGGGGAGTTTAATGAAATTTACTACTTAACTTACTTATGTTCGTTGGAAGCCATGTTTTCGTCTCCCAAATATCCCCGGGTCAGGAACTCGTAGAACGGTCGCCATCTTGGAAAATGTAGGTACGCTACCACGTCCAGATCGAGATGATTCATGAATTCCATCAAATGAGGTGGTACTCTTAATGCTGACAATGCAATGTCGAGTTAAAAAAAAACAATAACCCGGGCGTGAGTGGACACATCCAAATCCAACCAATCCATCTGAAATCCAACTTAGCTTCTAGCATTTAAATTATCGGGCGCATTTCAATAAACATAAGTAAGTAACACGCCAGTGCCAGTGCACTAATACATTTAATATAATTGATGCGGGGCGTATCACTGGAACTTCATAATGTAACGGTCAAAACAGATTATAGGGCAAAAATGGGGTCAAAATGCAAGTGACAGTTGTCAAGTTCACTAGGTACACACACTCAGGACTTCCAACGAACATTCGTACCAAACATCAAACTCCCCGGGATTTCGAGGTTAGACAATATCTGCTGTACTATAAGTAGGTAATTGCGAATTCAATTTTGTGGGCGTACAGTAGTGAGTAACGAACAACCGCAATAGCTTTGATTCGAATTTTTAGTTATCTGATATGAATGGATGGTTCAATTATGCAATATATTTAATAAATTAATTGTGAACTCATAGTCAAATCTGAAAGGTTTTTGAAACTTTAAAAACGCTCTATAGCTGTTATGAAGGTTTGTAGGTTATGAGGAACGAGTGACTATTGGTTGCTTTATTTGGTTTACTGCAGTTGACAAGACAAAACTGCAATTCAAAAGATTAGCAATTGCTAAGACGCTCTTAAAAGCACATTTTGTTTATAGTAGATAGAGGTGTAAAATAGACTATAGCAAACAATAGGGGATGCTTATTTTTCGAGGGGTAAAAAATGGCTTATGACCAAAACTATGTACTCTAATGTTCACAACGATTGCGAGAACATAATCCACCCACAATTAGTAGTAAATTCCAAGGCAAAATAGGGTTGTAGAGTAGACACTAAATAAAATAATCAATACTTATACTTCATGTCATATTTTCTCGAAAAAGGATTAAGTAAAAATGTAGTCAAATGGCGAAAAAATCAACGCAAGAGGTTAAATACTCACGAAGTTATGTGTCCAAAGTTTTAAGGGGTATGTTTTGTCCCTTTTTCGCATAACGCAACTTCATATGAAACGATGACGTTCGCAATTAGTGACGTCACTAGTTTTCTATGGGGTGGTTACCCCATAGACGGCAACGTGCCGTGCCCCATCGTGTTCGGCGCCGCCATCGACGCGGCCTGCCGCGCGCGCGACGCGTTCTGTGGCAGCCTCGCAGATTGTGACGTCACAAGCTGTTTGCGTTTTTCTCTCTAACAAGCAATATTAAAACGGTTGTAGCTTCGTAATTCTTTGAGATATCTGAATGGGATTTTCGTCACAAGGCATATTTTATTGCCTTCTTTCTTTTGGGCTAATAATAATTTTCGAGTGTATACCTGTATTATTGTTTGATTTGATGGCATGTATAAGATAAGATAAACATTCTGTTCTCTATCTCGCTCTATCTTCTAGCTTATGCCGCGTACGAGTATGCAGTCCGCCGCGCTCGGATGTTTGTTTAATTTTCTTTAAATGATTGTTGTATAGGCACTAATATTTAACTAAAACACAATGTATAAAGTGCTCGGAAAGATCCCCAAGATTTAAACAGCGTGATCAGCGTGTCTCTTAAGCCCCCAGAAGGGTCTCGACGGGATCAGTTATTACCTGTCTTATGTAACTAGTAGTTACTCGTCCGGCAAAGAATTATTTAAAGCTAATATAATTTCATTTGGGTCCCTTCAACGCTGCATGCACACAGCGTCACGTGTGGAAGTTACTGTACTAATTCCTGGTGTGTGTGTAGCGATAGGCGAACGCTCTAAGGCAATCATTTTCCACTAAGGAAATTTACGACTAATTCTTATTTTATGATCAGGAGGAGTCAACATGCGTGGAGACCAGAAGTGGCCGCCCCAGTCGGTGCGAGAGGCAGTCCAGGCAGAGAATCAAGCGAGGGTCGATCTCGCTAAGGGTCCCGCCTGCAGACCTCGCAAGGTACCACATTCGCTTTTGTTAACATTAACATGCTTAGAAATTAAATGACATTGTCACACCTATATTTATATTTTAAGATCCACCTAACGTAACGTTTCTCTTAATGTCATTTATTGGGAGGGAAAATGACAGTTGATTTGTCCTAACGCTCGTTCGTAAAGTTACGCAATTACCTCTCTGGCGTAGTATTGTATAGAAACGCAAAAAGACCGCGATATATGTTATTTCAACCTGAGCACTATCATCCATACTAATATTATAAATGCGAAAGTGTGTCTGTCTGTCTGTCTGTCTGTCTGTTACCTCTTCACGCTTAAACCGCTGAACCGATTGCGATGAAATTAGGTATGGAGATAGTTTGAATCCTGGGGAAGGACATAGGATAGTTTTCATCCTGGAAATCACCCCCTAAAGGGATGAAATGGGGGGTTGAAGTTTGTATGGAGCTGCGATATAAACGATTTCCACGCGGACGGAGTCGCGGGCAGAAGCTAGTATTATTATATTCCTCTACTTCGCCGCCTGTAGATAACGTAAAATTTTGTCCGCAATACGGCTGTAAGGAAAGCTTGGTAAGGTTAGGTTAGGTTAGGTTACATACGTCATACACTAGTGCAACATCGATGACTAGGACCTTTACCTTATTTGCATTTATATCACCGTATTTTTATCGATACTTATGAACGAAAAACTACTACTTAAAATACTACATAATAAGTTACAAATCTTTATTGTAAAGGGCGTAAGGATAAGCACCTGTTGCTAATAACTATATCTGTTTACAACGATATTGTGCCTCAGTCACAGAAGCTAACTATATCAACAGACTATTGCCGTAATAGGCCAGTCATATCGAATATTAAAATTGCAAGTGCCACAAAGGAACAAACAGTACAAACACACATACATACATAAATCAGATCTGATAAATCTAGAGATCGTGAATCGCGATAATGAATAATACGTATTATTCATTATCATTATCATGTACATCAAATGATTCGTTTTAATCTTGCGAGCGTCACTGAAGACAGCAGTAATCAAAATTCAAAACGGCGGCTACCAGACGACATATTGTAATAAAAAATAAAAAAATATACATCGGCTAACTATGTCATGTTGGGTATCCTTGAATAGGTGTTTCAAGCCATTATTAGGTTTCTTTCCATTTAAAATAACTGTTTCGTATTTATAACAATTTAAAGTAGATATCTCAGTAAGTGTTGAACTTACAGAGCTGACCCCATATCACGGTCGGCCTTATCACGCGATTAGTGACAAGATAGGAGCGTCGTCTCGTTCTATCGAACGGTGTCAGCCAGTGACGGACGCTCTATCTTGTCACTTATAGTGTGATAAGGCCGACCATGATACTGCGGGTCTGGTTCTGGTTTCAGCAATAAAAATACGTGTAGATTTTCATTTAAAAAACCGCATAGTTTAGGACTTATATTGAAAATACCAAAAAAAGTGACTTTGAAGAAACATGCATTTACGGTAGTGGTCCTAACAACATATAAAAAAATCACAACTAGCCGTTAGCTTGCGATTTTAGCGATTTGGCTGGTTAAATATGAGTGCCCTATATCTAACACACGCGAATGTAATAACATGTGCCATGTTTTGCTAGTTAATTAATCAGTGACAAATAATGATTACACGTCTAGCACTGCTAATTGGATGTGGTTAATGTTCCGCTCAATAGTTCATTTGTACTGATTATACCTATTATTAGTCCTATCTGAATTGAATGTTATGAAAAACGAACTTTAGTACCTAAGTTTGCTGTTTCAGCATTTTTCGTAATTTTTGTGTATTCACTTTTTTATTTAATTTGAAATTCAAGGTGAACAATAGAAAGTTCATGACATTTTAAATTAAGAGGGTTCACAACCCACACGTTAAGACAGCACTAGGAAGAACGTTTATAGTAGGTACCTACATCAGCAGTTACATTAGCTTATAAGACAAGTAGCTATGGAGATTTTCAACTGTGACCGCAGAATTATTTAACAACAATATGATCGTCAGACGTATGGTGATTAGAATACCTCACTGTTAGAAACTCAGTACCTACACTGTTGGAGATAGATGCAATATTTTTACTTTAGTTATATATATAGGGTAGGTAGCGCCTAAAAATAATAAAAGGAATGATCTAAGTATGGTCAGTTCGGGTAAATGCGCCACAGGGGAAAGTGCGCCCCCGGGGTAAGTGCTGATATTGATCTATATGACTGATTGATGAAGGAGGCGCACTTTCCCCTGTGGCGCACTTACCCGAACTAACTATACCTACACTAAAATTATGTCAATATGTAGGTAATCAATATTTTAGATCGTTCTGTGGTAGGTATATTATTAACAGAATGCATGTTGTATATATTAAATGTTATGTGACCATAATTCTAAATTCCTACATCACACAATATCCATTCTGCACATACTAAATACAGATCAGTAAATAAAAACTGCAATAAAAAAACAACATAACAGAGGAATATTCACTCGTTCCCAAAATACCAGATTTATAAGCACCATTTCTTGGTTACATTTTATTATAATGCTGTGTTTATTTTGTAATAAAACATAATAATCAAGTGGTTTTTTTTTTCTTACTCTTAAACATATCTGATAGGCAGAGCCCGTAATTTTCATGCCGATGACATCAATTTGACGTCTCCCTGCATATAGGATGATCCCAAATAGTTTTATTGTAATTATTAATCATTAGTCGTCAATCATTTTAATCATGTATGTACAAATTACTTCAAAAGTAATCTAATCACACGTGGAACAATTACCTACTTGATACGTGAAACGTAAATTAAACTATTTGTTTTGTTTTTATACATACATTTTACTAAACGGTATTGTTACCACATTTCAATAATTACGTAGAAAACAGAATTCCTTCAAGTAGGTACCTATTAATTATTCCACGTGTGAATAGATAACTTTTGAAGTAGGTAATTTGTACATGATTAAAATGATTGACGACTAATGATTAATAATTACAATAAAACTATTTGGTATCATCCTATATGCAGCGTGACGTCAAATTGATGTCATCGGCATGAAAATTACGGGCTCTGCTGATAGGCAACCCACTATAATGTATTTAATAATAAATACTAGTAAATTCCATGTCATAGGACCGTATCATTAATATTTTAAAAAAATGCATCATTTCATGTTTTTGGTTTGTGGAAATAACGCATCAACCCATCCATTTCACGATTCGCACCCGTCGGCCGGCATGACGCCAGCTCGGCGCATCGGGTTTACCGAGCTTTTTGTTAGTTCTGCGCCATAGCGGTGCGCAAAGCGCTGACAGCGTTCGCCCTGAAAGGGTTAACAGATTTCCATACCGCACTCCCACTACACTACACCGGACTAGTTACAGTGTTTCAGTTTGAAACTGCGCTAGCCCGCTTAACCTAATACACATTGTACTTGCACAATATTATTCCAGTGCGTACCTAAACGCATAACTTTTGTAACGCACAAATATGACACTTGATATTTCCTAACGTAACGCTCGTTTGAAAAGTTACGCAACAGTGGCATAGCGTACATACAATTGGCGTGACTCCTACGGTTTTTTTTCGATGCCATTTGAACCAGTTGTTTGAGAGGAACAAATGTTTGTATAGGAGAAACTACAATTAAAGCATGTACTGTATGCATTTATGTAAATAGACAAAAGATTGAGTCCAAAGACGGACCTCGCTGGCGGCAGCCGAAACGTTTCATGCTAATTGACACAGAAGAATGACGTCACCGCTGTCTATTCGTACTAATATTTGTTTGGAAAATTAAGTAAATGACTGTATTTGTCGTAAAATACTGCGTTTAGGCGCAAGGGTCGTTTGGCAGAATAAAATTTACTCTTTATTGCAATGCATATAACAACACTACGTTATGAATTTTAACATAAGGAAACTACCCTATTTCCACCGACATGTTTACTTGACGATTGTTAACATCGAACATTAAGATCTTAAATATAAGTTGCCTACTGATCTACCGAATGTATCTACTTAACTCCTCGCCACTGTTACGCGATTAGATAGGTGCCACCCTGCAGTTGATAATTTCAGGAAAATTCTATGTGATCCTCACTTTTTCTAGTAAGGCCATTGCAGTTTCATATACAGGAGGAAGGCTATACTATTCTACTTGCAAGTGCAAAGCTATTGCATTACGCTGAATCGATAAGCTCACTTATTTCACTGAATATTTATATTTCGAGAATCTACTAAACAAGACATTGGAATTCTGGTGATTAATGCGTCTAAAAACGGTATTTTGCGAACAAGTGATTTAACCTAATATTTAACACCAACTAATTATTGTCAATAAACTCCCACTGAAACTAAGTACTAACACAGCTGTACAAATTGAACGCAACGGATGTTTTCGTTTTAGCTGCGGCAATATTCGCTTGCCGAGCTTATCGTCAAGAACGAGGTGTAGGCGTTAAACAAGTTTTATACCTGTCGTAAGTGTCGGCGATTGGCCGTGTGTCTATCTCAATAATACTGCGGCTGTGTAACTCGCAAACGGCGTCGGGGTTAGTTCTTACGTCATAGATGACCATCTGACCTGTTCATACGTATGGCCTGAAAGAAACTGCGATTATCGGAATAGAATTCGCACGAAGTGACACATAAATGATGACATTAAGTTCACAAACGAATTTAGTACCGTCTCATTTTGCATGATCTCACCATTTATCTTGCGAATCAGAAAGCGCCACGACAGCACAGCCCCTTTTAATGAATGTTCGGTTTGCTGGTTACATTTACTTACAGAATATTTAGGTAGTAGCAAATATACAGTTTCTTTCACGCCTTAGCTACCCTTCCGTCGTTTGAGATTTATACTGTCGTTTTCTATTAACATCGGCACTTATGACTTGGACTTAGTCCGTAGCGCAATTTCTATCACTCGACATCACGTAACGGACATAATCAGACATATCTTGTGACATTCATTCCTATACTTTAAGCTTTACGTTGTAGCCTTCGAGAGCGGTGCATGGATGTTGGTTTAGCTAATATTCTTAAGGTACTGGGTTAGGTAACACAATGTATTAATTTTTATATCATTCGTTCTATATGAATATGACAAATACTGTTTGAGAGAACATGTCAAACAGCATGTTTTGGATCTATCCCATCTGTTTAGAACTCACTTCAATGCAAATACCTTTTCATAAAATATATTTCAAGTCTTTAATTCCTTGAATTATTAATTTTTAAACAATATTGGCCATCATTGACAGCGATATGTTGTTACTACAGCTATATGACCTCCTAACAGACACGCTGGTTAAGAAATAGGTACACGAAGCTGATACACGTATCGAGCTCGCAATAACCAGAGCCCGTAATTTTCATGCCGATGACATCAATTTGACGTCACCCTGCATATAGGATGATCCCAAATAGTTTTATTGTAATTATTAATCATTAGTCGTCAATCATTTTAATCATGTACAAATTACTTCAAAAGTAATCTAATCACACGTGGAACAATTAATAGGTACCTACTTGATACGTGAAACGTAAATTAAACTATTTGTTTTGGTTTTATACACACATTTTACTAAACGGTATTGTTACCACATTTCAATAATTACGTAGAAAACAGAATTCCTTCAAGTAGGTACCTATTCATTATTCCACGTGTGAATAGATAACTTTTTAAGTAATTTGTACATGATTAAAATGATTGACGACTAATGATTAATAATTACAATAAAACTATTTGGGATCATTCTATATGCAGCGTGACGTCAAATTGATGTCATCGGCATGAAAATTACGGGCTCTGGCAATATCTCTTTAAACCGTAAAATGTCTCGAAATTAACAAGCGATTCTCAACTCTATTACAGGTTAAAAAGGACTACTCAGGCTTCTTCGCACAACACGCCCTCAACCAGAGCTACCCCGGTTACCGCGCGCCCCCGGGCACGCAACACTATGAAGACATTTCGGGCCGATCTTCTTATTAGAAACATTAGTGTTACTAACATATCTCATAAGGCAGAAGACACACTACGTAAATAGCCACGAGAGAAGTGCTTGTAACGTAAGAGAAACAATTGTGTAGACTTAAAACATAAGTTACCTAGGAGGTCCATTAGACAAGAGAAAAATCTTTTAAGTATACCTCCTTAGAAGTTATGGGACACGGCTGCTTTCGACGGCAAGAGTTGTGTGTCTGCTGTTCACAGTATCATTAAGTTCACTTGAATGACTAAGTAATATCACTAGATTTCGATTAACTATATAGATGTTGACTAAGCCAAAACGTGTCTCAATCTTCATAAGGGCTGATAGGCTAGGCATCATATTAACATCCCATTTCACAAATCACTGGTTCCCAAAGAAGATCACGTGAAGGAGTAGAGTAAGTACTTGTATAGACTTTAGGTATAAAGTCTTGAAGCATGTACGCAATTAGATTACTTTGTAATCAAAAATTTACTGTAATCATGTACCATTAATTATCGTATAAGTTTAAATTAACCACATTGACCTGCATAGGTAAGTATATTAATTAGTTTTTCGACAATTATTTCGATGTAATGTGCGGCTTACTTGAAAACGCGAAAATAAAATATACCGTTTTAAAATGCTTATTAATACCAAATGTATATAAATGTTTTTTTTTAAGCAGTACCTTTAAAATATTTTTTAAACCGTGCTTCGCCAAATTAACATTAGCAATCTGATTAAAAATCATTTGGCTGGCTAAGCTAAATTATACGTATCTACTACCTAGTCATTGAATGAGATTACAAAATATTTTGTATATAATTTGTTGAAATTACCTTATCGATTTATTTATTTGGTATTTCATAATCATAATGTATATTTTTAAGAAATAAATTATTTCAAAAATCTTCAAGTATTTTATTTCCCGGAATGTCTTAACGATGGATAACAGATTGTGCAGATTATTTTTACCGGTAGTGACACCGGAATATCTGCGAAGTGGACGCTTTTATTTCCACACATCCCAGCTACAGACTAAGATCGAACCATATCGCTGTTTTCACTCGCACAGAAATCCGTTGCGAAGGCTTCAACTTCTACTGCACGGCTATCACAAGATCGCGCGCGAACTGGTTCGTGAAAGAGATAGACTACCCGTCTCTTTGTACCTAATTAAAACACACACACGGGTACACGTACACGGGTAGTTTATATACTCGTACCTAGATTCGACCCAACCTAACTAACACGGCAAGCAAGTAAAGTGGACTTTTAGGCACTGGCCTAAGTAGGTACTTAAATCTGAAAACAGTGTCATAAAGAATGTAAAGACTCAAAATACTCACATTTGCTGCCGCAGTGTTAATTAAAATGTTGGATAGTCTTAATATTCGCCTAAGCTAAGTTTAAGTAAATGTAATGAATCAGCAGCAAATGATGATTATGATGATGTCGTCCTGACCGATTTCGGCCACAGCGACTGCGTATTCTGGCTTTGGTATTAACAATGTTGTTCTTCTACTCTCAAGTGCGCTCTCAGGTGGCTCACGTACCCTATCTTTCTCGTAAAAGTGCGAGCGCACTTGGTGCAAGACACACACACCACTCACACACACACACACACACCACACACACTCCACTGACGTAGTTATAAATGATGGCTGCTGGTGGACGTGCCTTGAGCTCATCTCGCTTTTTATCGAGCTCATTGTGACGCTCAGTTTCGAAGTTATTAACCTGCTCATGGATAAGCCGTCGCCATTGGGGCCGCAGTGCTGCTTTCTCCTCCCACTCAGAGGGCTCTATTTTGCATCTCTTCATGTGTCTTTTCAGAACATCTTTGTAACGAAGGTACTGGCCACCACACTTACGCTTACCATCTTCAGTTCTGAAAAGAAAATGCGCTTCGCCATTCTGTCATCCGACATTCGCGACACGTGTCCACACCACCGCAGCTGTCGCCTCATCAGGTAGGTACACCTTGATGCCTCCGACATTTGCACGCCTCAGGACGGTCGTATTTCTGACGCGGTCCGTCCATCTGATATTCATGATATCTCGGAGACATTTGAGGTGAAATCTGTCGAGTATGCGGATATGCTTGCGGTACCCACGTCTCGGAGGAGTACAAGAGATTTGGTAGCACGAACGCCAAATAAGGTAACGGGCCATAAGTTCGTGCTAGTACGTCATTTCGTTAGTTTTGTTTCTGAGGCTTATAATAAGCAACTGAAATATATTTTTTTTAATTTATACATTTGTAAAAAAACTTTATCATTAAACCTTTCCAAAAAATCAAATTATAAAATTTTAACGACTAAACTAATAGCAACACAACGCTCGAAACTGTCAGTCGGCCGAAAACAGCTGTACGGTGTGCGCGAACTGCTTGTTGACGTAAGGTGCTCGCTCCGACTTCTTAAGGGAATTGAAAGAGAAAGGGAAGTCCATTTGAAAAAAAACTTTTAACAGTGCTTTGTCTAGTTCCTTAACAATGGATTTAATAAGAAATAAGTGTATATTTTGGTATAGGTGTCCCTTAAAATTGCAATAAATGGACTCACGAACTAACGGTCATTATATTTTTCGTCTGGCTCCTATTTCGTGTTACTACCGAATCAAGGACTTTCTTTATACATCTTTGTATCTTTGGTATTTAAATAATACTTAAGAAATTGTAAATGTTAATTTAAAAAACAGATATTGTATTTAATGACGTTTTCATTGACCTAAATTCGGTATATGTTTTATTCACTTGAATTCTCGTAAAACGAGGTTGAACGTGACCTAAATTTACAATTTGAAGGTGAATTCGCATATTTACTTGCAGCATAATTTTGTTTATTGCTCGATTCCTGTAATGTATTTTTATGTTTATTTATTACATATAGGATACTTAATGGTTATTGAACATAATTTAAAGGTGATGTACATTATTGATTGCGGGAATATCCAAGAAATAGTAACACGAAACAAGGGACTACTACTTTTAATACTTTTCCCCAAGTTCGTGACAGAGAAATCTATAGGGGTAGGCAAACACACAGATCAAATGTGTACCCTCGTCTGTTATTTGATATTCTTCTTGAAGAGGTAACATGTGCATCGATATAATGGAATAGTGTTGCCTGGGTAAATTCCGGGAACCTTTTATTTTTGCGGGATAATTTTTATTAAATGAAAGTTTACTTTCTACCCTATTAAACAGTATAGAATTGCTCTTTCAAAAGGGTGTCGTGTGTCCCATACAACATTGTCTAGATTTTAATCTTAGGTTACCTAATCAATCGTAGATAATCAATACATACTTATATCTAACTAGGTAGATACGTTTAAGGAATATTGACGAAAATGATTGACGATATTTATTATTTTTAACATTAGATATCCCGGGACTTGCTATCCCCGGGACTTTCTTTATTTTTAAGGGTTTTTTTTTTAAGAAGTGAAAGGTATCTTTATACCCTATTAAACAGAATATCGTTTACAGATACCTACATGTCACGTCCAAAAGGTTTTGCCTAGATATTTATCTTACGTTAAACAGTTTTGGTTAATATACTCGTAGATAGGTAACCTATGTGAGACACATTTTTGAAAAGGTGACCCTGTACTAATGGATAAGTTATTTAACCTTACATTTCATAAAAAACATCCTGGAGAAAGAAAAAATGTCCCGGGATTTTAAATACCGAGTTTTATCCAGACCCCCTATTGGATTTTTCCAATAATCATGTTAATTACCTTTTCAATAATCTTGTTCAATATCAAATAACAAATGAGGGTTCACAAACAAAATGTTTCTCTTACTACCTGGCACTCGAAAACTTTATGCCGAAACAGGGGCCAAGAACTCACAAACTTAGGAGCAGAGCCAAATTTTATCACGAAATGGGGTTCAAATACGAGGTCTACAAATAAATTATAAAAAAATAGTTATTGAAACTTATACTATATAATTCTTGCATTAAATAATAGGCAAGATATCAATGTTCATCACACAAAAAAATTCAATGCGATATCATGTTCTGTATTGTCTTAAAAAAAATACTAATTCGTAAGAGGCTTAACATGCCGAAACAGTGGACGTTTACCTTACACGCTTATTTTTGTGGAAAATAATAATAAAAATAAAAATAATAATAAATAATAATATAATCATGGGACCGAAAAACCAGCAGCAAATAAATGAATATGAATATAATTATCTCACACATAAGGCCGTGATCTGTGTCCAGAACGTGAATCCAAAGAGAAAGTTTTGTATTTTAAATCAGTCATTTGATATAAGTATTTCCTGTTTAAGGCCTTATTGCGGTCAAAGAAACCAGAGCAGACTTTATTAGAGTTTAATATATAAGAGATATGAAATTAAATGAAAGTATTTATTTCGGACAATATCACATCCATATTATGTTAGTAAGAACTTATACTTTATTTATACTAAACGGGACTTAATCGCGTATAATTAACTTATTTATTTACTTCACTGGTATCCCGACGTTTCGGATGTGTTGCAACATCCATGGTCACGGGACAACTGGTAAATAAATAAGTCAATTATACGCGATTAAGTCCCGTTTAGTATAAATAATGTGTGAGAATCGTGAAAGTTTAAATCAATAGAACTTATACTATTATTATTACTAATGTTAGTGGAAAGTATAATTGGAATGTACTGCATGGACATCCAGTGAGCGAGGATAGGGCTGTCCATCCTCCAGCCAGCCAGCCCAGCCCAGCATGCCCAGCTATCACCTACAGACCCCGTATCATGGTCGGCCTTATCACGCGATAAGTGACAAGGTAGGAGCGTCATCTCGTTCTATCGAACGGTGTCAGCCAGTGGCGGACGCTCTATCCTGTCACTTATCGTGTGATAAGGCCGACCATGATACGGGGTCAGGAGAGCGTTGGCGCCGCCCCGTACGCGTCCGGCCAGGGATGCCACCCGCTTGCGCAGCACGGCTTGGAAACCGTCGGTGCATACTATTCAGAGCAATGACGCGTAATTCAATGTCAGAGAGGCAACCGGATAGCTCGCGGTATTTGAGCTCCCGAAGTGATGTGGGACCGCCCTGTGCAACCGCCTGAAAATTGACATGCTTGTTCTTCATCACATAGGTACAGACGCTTCAAGCGGTTGCCTGCCAATTTTTTTTTTTCTTCGCTTGCTTACTCGGCTCCGGTGGCACTAGGAGGGATGGCATAAAACATTATATAAACAGCGTACACACTTTCAGGCTACCGCGTTTCATCCGGTTGCCTCGCGATATATTTATTTTTTACCACCCCCTCCTATTTCCGAATCAGTCACATTTGGCTCATTTCGGGTTGCACAGGGCGGTTCCACAACACTTCGGGAGCTCAAATACCGCGAGCCATCCGGTTGCCTTTCCAACATTGAATTACGCGTTATTGCTTTAACTATACGTCTGTCATACACGGCAACTTTTTACAGAGCTACAAACGCGATACAGTATCGATACATGTGATTTTGACAGGTGATCTATGCATAGTGTCGCGAAAACCGCGCTGAAAAGAGTCGTCGAGTGTATTCGCTCTAAAAACACGGCGAATTAGTGATGTACGCACTACTGTTTGATAACTTGCATAACTGGGTGTCCTGAAGACAATTTTTACAACCTTTATATTAACTTCCCCTGTTAGTATGGGACAAATCTTGCAAGTTAAATTTGACCCACTTCCCGGTGACCGATTGAGCTGAAATTTTGGGTATAAGTATAGTTTGGATGACAATTCAATATTATGGTACCATCGAGCTGATCCGATGATGGAGACAGAAGGTGGCTATGGGAATTCAGTACTTAACCGACGTAACCCCGTTGAGTTTGGGTTCGTTAGAATCGTCTCAATGAGTAGTTGATGATGGTATACAGAAAAGTACAGTCGGCAATAAAAGCTTGTGCCAAAAATGAATTTTTTGACAGAAACTTATATAAAAATCAATTTGTAAAGAAAGGAAGTGAGGCACCAATGAAAACTCCATATTTGTATGAAAATATTATATTACAGTTATATTACATAGTGTAGAAACCACACCGCTTCAGCTAGGCTGAGGTGCACTTATAAATGCTTTAAAACAATCGCGAAGATAGCCGAACAGTCCGCATATGTACAACATGTACAATCTACACCAATTTAATGTGAGCAACGATAACAACGGCGCTTCGATTTTATCAAGAACTTTAACAATCAATACAGATATATTCATAACATGAAACAGCAAAACATTAACATTAGGTACCTATTATCGCATTCAAGAGACGACATTAGTACATTAGTTACATTACTTACCTCGTGGTAAAACAAAGAATCGCTCATATTGCAGGAATTTGACAGCAGAGCCGCAAGCCAAGGGCGATGAATAAGCGATTTTCTTTATGCCCGTGGTGAGGACAAAATATTACCTGTCTCCCTCTGGCTACGAAGTAGGATTTCCCGCAAGCGTAGCGGGCGGGAACAAGTTTATGCCCAGACCCCGTATCATGGTCGGCCTTATCACGCGATAAGTGACAAGATAGGAGCGTCGTCTCGTTCTATCGAACGGTGTCAGCCAGTAACGGACGCTCTATCTTGTCACTTATCGTGTGATAAGGCCGACCATGATACGGGGTCAGGTGTGACTTAAAATGTATTACCTTTAAAGGACCTACTATATAATCCTGTAGATCGTAGCTTCGACAAAATGTGTACACGTTGCTTTTAAAAATACATTACATTACATGCCACTAAATTGTACTATCTGATCACTGTTACTTGGCATTTTACACGGGAAGTAGGCACTATAAAGGCCACTGGTTGGCACAACTATTGCCTTGAAATCGCATTGAACGTGCCAGCACGACAAAAGTAAGTATCCTAAGCTTGACTAGCTGACTTGGATGGTTCGAAGCGCCCGCAAACTAAATTGCGACAAAAGAAATTTGGTATCCTATAATATCACAGTGGTACCCAGTGTTCACTATCTACGCATTTTCTACGACTGCATCTATCAATCCTAATATTCAGAGCAATGACGCGTAATTCAATGTCGGAGAGGCAACCGGATGGCTCGCGGTATTTGAGCTCCCGAAGTGATGTGGAACCGCCCTGTGCTACCCGAAATGAGCCAACTGTGACTGGTTCGGAAATAGGAGGGGGGTGGTAAAAACAAAAATATCGCGAGGCAACCGGATGACAAGCGATAGCGTGAAAGTGTGTACGCTGTTTATATAATGAAATTTTTATGCCATCCCTCCTAGTGCGACCGGAGCCGAGTAAGCGAGCGAAGAAAAAAAAATGGCTGGCAACCGCTTGCAAATTGGCACGCTTGTTCTTCATCACATACAGACAATTTCAAGCGGTTGCCTGCCAATATATTTTTTTTGTTCGCTTGCTTACTCGGTTGCCTTTCCAACATTGAATTACGCGTCATTGCTTTAACTATAACTACACAAGGCTCTACATTTAATTATTGTTCTTCTATTATGGATACGTTTAAGCAATCCATGGTAAAAACGATGCTACATTTGACGGACGGAAAGACGTTCTTCACGTTGATTATTACGATTTACGCAGTTTGCAAAAAAATAAGTCAATTTCGGCTATGTAAAAATATTTTAAACATATTAGTTCGGCGCTTTAATATATTTTATCGTTGTTTCCATGGACTCTCCAAAAATTTAATTTAGAAAGGCCAAACGATTGGTCACGCCACCGATTCTACCCCTCTTTCTACTTATTACAGTGTGAGAGAGATGGGCGATTGCATGTCACGCGACATTCATGATGGCGGCCGGTTGGGCTAGCCCATCACTCAACTAAACATTAACATTCCACCCAGTCAACAAATTACGATTATTAATTATTTATCAAACAAACGAAACGTGTAAACATACAATAAATATTATTGGGTATTTCTTAGTTGTCAAAACCGAGTTTATTGCTCGATTAGTACGGAACGCCATTTTAAATTTTAATCTCAACATAAACTGCAATAATTGATACGATGTTTCAAAAAAAAAACATTTGATCTTTGCAATAGCATCGGAAGGAAACTGACAAACAGTTATATAAAATTAAAATAGCTTGGCTCTAAAAATATATTATGACCACATAAATAATATTAGAAAACGCAAATAAAACATATCCAAAATAGCATTTGGAACGTTACCTTAGGACACCAGGAGGCCTAGACAAGGTTACAATCGACAAGTGCTAACGCTAACGCTAACTAATAAAATGTATGGGAATGACAGATATTAACGAAAAGTGTTTCGTCGGCATCTGTCATTCCCATACATTTTATTCGTCAGCGTTAGCGCTTGTCGATTGTAACCTTGTCTACGGCCCCAGGGTTCTGCTTATTGAGAGTTTCAGTGGCCGTTGCCTGTCATCACACTAGGGAGAATCCTTGCGTCTGCTGGATTGCTTGGATGAGGTGGTACTTGAGGCGTTCCTTGGTCTTGTACCGAGGCAAGTCCAACAGGTTGAAGCACGTGTGAGCTACCGGGAAGTATCTGTCGTCGGCCACCGGCTGGATCCTAATCTGTTAAATATTTTGGAAATTTTATTAATAAATTACACTTCAATGGTCCACGATACAGGAAACTATTACAAATTTTATTTACCACTAGCGACCCGCCCCGGCTTCGCACGGGTACTATATTATACACATGAACCTTCCTCTTGAATCACTCTATTTAAAAAAAAAACCGCATCAAAATCCGTTGCGTAGTTTTAAAGATTATATACATAGGGACAGACAGCGGGAAGCAACTTTGTTTTATACTATGTAGTGATAATCATCATTTGCCCTAAGTATTTTTTCTCAGAAAGTGGCGTCTTTTCAGGATTGTTATTTAGTTAATGTAAATTGTCCTGAAAACTATACGGTCAGAGAAAATAACTTTAATGGCAAAGTATGATTAAGGATATCGAAGGTATAAATAACTAAATTAAAAACGCGACGGCCGTTTATAACCTTAAATACCACACCTAAATCAGCTGAGGCGTTTAGTTGTTCTGTTGGAATAAAGAACCTCACTTACATGAACCCTGAAAACATTGCACTCCTTTGTTGGGACGGTCGTGTAAAAAAACGCGGCAACCTTGTGAAAATTGCAGAGTTGCTACTCAATTTAAGTTTGTAGTAACAAAATGTTATAACAATTTAAAATATATGTCAACACTGATTAAAAATAACAAACTCGAGATTCAAGTACATTGATTTCTTTTACTATCTTTTTACTCAACGTGTTAATAATATGTCGGTACTTACTTTGATATCTCTCATGCCTTGAATGGGGACCCTGTCGCTACCGGTCAAAAATAACAGGAATTTCTTCTTATCTTCAAGGGACAATTCGTGGAACACTTCCCAAAACCATCTACAATAGGAAAACACAATAAGCATATTTATTGAATGTTTCATCTTTGAACAGTTTCAGGTTGAAAATCTTAAGGAAAACCTTTGATGGCAATTCTTTATCATTGTCGCTCTATCTTTAGATGTTCTACAATCGACGGCAAAGATGTATACATTTATTAATGGAATAAGGTGCGAACGTGTTATTCCACTTGTCCAAGATCTTTTCCAATGTGCCTTTGATCAAAGATATTGGATGAATTCATCTTTATTAGAAACACTGATATTTGATCCAAGATTTCAATCAAAATGAGTGAGACGCAAATACAGATTGGACAAAAATCTTTGATCAAATATAAAACCTTAAAATTGGACAAAGATATTGTAACTTCATCACTCACGCCAACATTGATCAAATATTGCGAATGACATTTAATTCAAAATGGCTACGCAAATAGTATAAGAACTTGAACCAAGATATTGGACAAGTGGAATGGGCCTCTGTCAAAGAAATTAGATTAAATGTTAAATATACACATTGGACAACGATCAAGTGGAATACCACCCTTTGACGTAGACTGTATGAACGCGTACAAAAAGGCAATGGTATAAAATTACATATGTATTGCTAAATTACATGTTTGGAAAAAAGACGCACAGTAGTCCAGGCAATGAACTGACAACTTGTATGGAAAAAATGTCAATTTTGGAAATAATTTATAATAGCTTACTTTTTAAGTATAACGGATATATTATCAATTAAATAGTTACCCAGCGACAAAATCCGACAAAATTTCAGACATCGAAAAAATGATAAGTTAACTGGCTTCTAAAAAGTCAGTAAAAATATTAATAAATGTTTTTAACTTTATTTTGGTTCATTTACATTAGCTCTATAACATTCAAGATAAATCGTACAAAAAAAGATAATGCATGCTTCATTTAAATCTATATAATTACTTCCGGGTGGAAAGTTTGTCGGATTTTTGACTAAATCATCTTAGAATAACATTTTCAAATGTAATCAACAAAAAAAACGCTATTATAAATTAATGTTTTTCAAAACCGTATTTTGCCTGGAGTACAGCGGGATGTAGCATGGTTAACATTTTATAACTTTTTTTTTTTGTTTATTACGTATAATACGTATAGGCACGCATTTGACCACTATCTCGCCTGATGGTAAGGGCTTGTGCACAAATCACGCGAGGTTTTTTCGGCTATTTTTTGACCCCCCCCTCCCCCTTGGTGATATTTGGTGAGGTTCTTGTTCTCTTATCTTCTTCCCCTACGTAAACCTCACGCATATTTTTTTTCATTCGACCGAATTGTAAGATAAATTGTATATAGTAAATCTTGTTTATTTTTCTATCTAATAGTTATGAATGTGATGATATATTTATGAGATAAGATTTCATTTATTGTATAATTATATCGCATATAGTATTCCGAAAACACAACAATATTTATGCACTCAACAATGTTTACGTACGTTAGCCGCAAAATTCACAATATTTATGGCAATGGCAAGTGAAGTGAAGTTAAGAGTGCGCGGCGCGAGCGAGCGAGCCCAAGCGCTCCAAAATTTCGTAAAATAGACTCGCTATTTTGAAGTGCTATTTAAGACGACCGCTTTAGCCTAGTTGGTAGTGACGCTGCCTACGAAGCAAGAGGTCCCGGGTTCGAATCCCGGTAAGGGCATTTATTTGTGTGATAATGATAAGCACGAATATTTTGTTCCCGAGTCATGGATGTTTTCTATGTATTTAAGTATTATTTATCTATATAAGTATGTTTATCGTCGTCTAGTACCCACAGTACAAGCTTTGCTTAGTGTGGGACTAGGTCGATTTGTGTAAGATTGTCCCCTAATATACAGGGTGTCCAGTAAATAATGGATAACCTTCTTACCACCAATAGGCCACCTTAGGCTGGTCCAGAAAAAAAAAAAAAAAACAAATCAACAACAAATCATTACATTTCTCGTTACCACGATGATAACAGTCAAATAAGGAACCGAAAACTTAAAAGTAAGTGTACTTACACACACACACTGTTAACTTAAGTGTTAAAATCTCGAAAACCAGGGAACTTTTACTAAACCCTAAAGTGGATTTTCTGGACCAGCCTAAGGTGGCCTATTGGTGGTTAGAAGGTTCAAAGGTTCAAATCGCGTCAAATTTTTTTTTTTTTTTTTTCGCATTCTATGGTCGATTCTGAACAAACGGTTTTCAGGTTTTGCGTTATTTTATTAACACGTTGTATAGGTATATATATATTTTTCAAGTGAATATTTATGTTTAAGACGCTGTCAAGACCAAAATGCCATTGACGATTTTGGATAGCGCGCACACTGTCTATTTGCATCGGAGTAAACGAGAGCGAGTGTTACTGGGCGGCCCGGTTTTTGAAGATAATATTACATAAATATTGAAATAAAAAAAAGGGTGGATTATTTGTGAAATATGACTAGCTAGCGGTTTAGGTATGAATATGTTGACTTCATATTTTTAATTGCAGACCAATACGTCAAAAAAATAAAGACATAGAACCGTTTAATGTGATTTAAGACCAATCGTTGCAATTAATATCTATCGAGCCGATTTCGTCCAATTATGTATCGAGCTCGTCCACGGTCTTTGAAATATGCTGAATATTAACATATATTTTATTTGATGTGCTAGAACAAATAGTTTTTCTTAAAAACCTGCTTAAATAACATCAATTTCACGAAATTAGATCTTGTCAGCCTCTTAACGAAACCGAGAAAAAGTATCTACTCGTGTGGTAGATATTTTTTCTTAGTTTCGTTCACTGTAGAAAAATACACGTGAGGTTTCCTTAGCCCCCCCCCCACCCCAACGAGATTTCTCGTGATTTTTTCCTGAACCCCCCCCCCCCCCCCCCCCTTTTCCTACCGAACCCGCGTGATTTGTGCACAAGCCCTAAGTGATCATGAGGTCGAGTGTTACATGCATACCTAGATAGTGCCTATTCACTCTCGTCTTGAAAAGATCCAAGTTATATGTAACTGGGAAAAGGTTTGCCGGAAGCGAGTTCCACTCTTTGGCTGTCCTCGCGAGAAAACTGGAAGCAAAGCGCTTCGTGCGAATCAGTGGTAAATCAACAACATAAGGGTGGAACCCACGACCGCGCCTAGTCCCAAGATGGCGAAATGGTGATGGCGGGATTAATTCGTGTAGTCCTAGGGCGCACTCTCCGAAATGTATCCTGTAGAACACCGATAAGCAGCTACTTTTCTACGGTGTTCCAGTCTTTGCATTTTAGCCTCAGTTAAATCTAGGTCACCAATGTAAAGCTTCCTGGCACGCCCATCAATCGAATCCATGGCGGCACTTACCGCTGTCGATAACATCCGTCACGTTCTGACAAGTATGCGAGTGCGAGAGTGACGGATGTCCTACCCACAACGATAAGTAATAAACTGGCAATCATCTTAGGTTACATAGTTTTACTCACCTCGCCTGTTGGTCGTTTTGTGAGTACCCGTTCTTATATTCGCAGTTGCCTTCGAACTGCTCCCAATCGTACTCTTCATTGCCGATCACAACGGACATGAGCTCATGCGATCTGAACAGCTTTATTATCCGGCCACCGCACACCTGTTCAACACATTATGAACTTTAAATCGATTACGATAAAGCATTATATTGCGACGCGTTGGCAGGTGGGTCAGCTGACAGCCCAAATGCGATAGTGTTATTTCCGAACTGCGAATCAATTCTTTTGGCAATTTGACTTTTAGTTTAGACGGTAAAATCATTGTCTACAAACTTTAACAATCTTTATAAACAGAAACCAACCCCTTCGGAAGTCGAACGCTAGTAAAGAAAATGCTAATACCTTTGTTCCTGAGATTAGTGTTCCTGCTGATATAATTCCTAACTACTTCGATGGTGGTCCTGTCTACAAATAGACCGCGAACTAGGAGCTTTTTTTGTCAGTCATTTACCCCCGGGCGATAAGTTGTGAGAAGGTTAAGAATGTTGTATCACGAAGCCCCGTGGACGTCAGCTGCAGTTCCGTTGGTGAGTTCACCAACAGCAGCATTTTATAGCAGGCGTTAATCTGAAGTGCATAGCAAAGTATCGCGCCGTCGCTTTAACCGCGCGTTTATAGTGGGAATATATTTTAACATTTTCGTGTGACCAGCTGACGGGTTTTCCACCACTGTACGATAGCTGACGATTATTTTTAGTCATAAAATTGGATTGGATTTTTATTTGATTATAAAATGAATCGAGGGCAAATGGCAGAATTTTCTTCTTTTTTTTTACATGTGTGGGAGGCTGCTGCTGGTCAACCCACCGACGGAGCCGCAGCTGACGTGCATGGGGCTTCATGATACAACATTCTGAACCTTCTCACAAGTTATCGCACAGGGGTCGATTGGTCACGAAAATCTGTTGCTAGCACGCGGGCCGAAAGCAATTGATTCTGAAGCGGTAGTACGAAAATCTAAGATTTATCGATCTATCGCTCGAACCAATTTCGTACGCAGAATGTCGATCTGACTAGAGACTATAACTACTATTCAATGGGATACTTGACTCACCTTCTGAAAGCCCTGGTTGAACGCTTTGAACTGATTCTCTACGGACTTGTTGAGCAGAAAGTCGACGTACAGCTCGATGTACTCGGCCTTGTTCTCGAACGTGACAGACAGATTCTCGCCGTTCTCTTTCAAAGGGTGGACTTGTATCTGGTCGAACACCACTGTGTTTACGGCGAAGCACAGACTGAACACCTGTAACATCATCATTTATTTCAATAGCCATGCTAGTAGTTCGTACCGAGCTATGAACTCACGACGTACCAGTCAGCATCAAAAGTAACTGCGCAAACGAAGACGTCAAAAGTCTTCATTAGAAGGGAATAAGAGCTTGTGACGTCTTCGATTGCGCAGTTACTTTTGATGCTGACTGTACTCGTTATAATCTTTCGGATGCTTTGACACTGACAGTGCGGAAGGATTATATTTTTTTTATTTCTGTCATAGAGTAAATTTTCAGTAAAACTGATCAGTCATCTCAACAACCCTTTCACCGATTAGGCTCATGTTCAAAACAAAATTATTTGTGTCTCATTAATTTCACGACGTTCCTATCTACGATACTCGAGTTATCGTCGATCAAACATTTATACATACACTAGCCACCCGCCCCGGCTTCGCACGGGTACTATATTATACATATAAACCTTCCTCATGAATCACTCGATTTATTAAAAAAAACCGCATCAAAATCCGTTGCGTAGTTTTAAGAGATCTAAGCATACATAGGGACAAATACAAATACAAAATATTTTATTTGTTTGACAGACAGTGGGAAGCGACTTTGTTTAATACTATGTAGTCATATATACAAACGCCGGATTGTTCTAGTAGACCCGGGGAAAGGTTCATTAATTAGTGTGTTGTCAACGAGTTACGTAGGTGAGCGAACAGTATAATAGTATACTATGTGCTCTACAGAATGCTTTCGGCCCAGAGGGATATTTTGGGCATTATTATTAGAGATGCAATGGATAGTGGTTTGGCCGGATACCGGATATCGAATATCCGGCGGTGCAGCTGGGCGGATATCCGCTATCCGGCCGCCGGATATTCGGCCGAAAGTTACATGCCTAAAATGAAGCAAATTCGACCGCACCCGTGCGCGGCGCTGTGTAGGTTGCAACTTGTCACTCGCTATGGCAGGCTTTGATAGAAACATTCGCAAATTTTTAAACTAACTTTGACAATCGATTACTTTGTTGTTCGTTATTTATTCAACTTTATTTTACCTACTGTAGTTCTCTTTTTACCATTGTAATATTCTAGGCCTATACATTACATTTAATACCGAAAAAAAGTTACATTTTCGGTATAAAATACTATCCGGTATCCGGCCGGATACTATGCCACTATTCGGTATTCAGCCGGATACTAAAATTACCGGCCGGTGGCCGGATAGGCCGGATACCGGATAGTGACCGGATATCCGTTGCATCTTTAATTATTATACTCAAATTCTTAATCCACCATCTACAGTGTGTCTCTGACTTAGGGGCTTTAAATGCAAATGTCCATTACGGTCCTGAAACTGAACCACTTTTGTTCCGCACCTTTGTAAAATAACTATTATTTCTATAATTTATTCGCGTTTGAACTTTAACTGTACCATCAATGTATTGCAAACACGGCCTCATTATTTGACATCCATGACACTGACAAGTATGAAAACTAACTAATGGATGATGTACATTGAACATCACATTTACTTTGTATGAAAATAATTAAATTAACAAATAGCATTATTTTAAGAAATTGTAAAACAAAAGTTGCTTAATTTGGTGAGTAGAATCTAGCCTTACATTTAAAGCCCCAAGATCGGCGACACACTGTATATGCACCGGACGAATCAGTGGAACGGCAGTGTTTTAAATTCCTCTGGTCCTGAATTTGTTCTGTGCCTTTAGACGGCATGTCAATCTTGCACATATAAGGAAGTTTGTTTATAAAACGTACGTCTTCAACATCTTCGTCGGGGTATTCAAGTAGACTCTTGAGGCTGTTGGCAAGAGTCGGATAAAGGTCTGACAGGTCATCCAGCATGATGGATTCTCCCAGGATCTTCTTATACAACACCAGCGGAAACGGCACGTAGATTATTATTGAGTTGTATATGGCTAGACCGTAGATGGCACCTACAAGCAAATTATAGAAACTTAGGATACTTCACCAAATTGTCTGGACGAGTAAAATCATTCAACAAATAGGGGTGTAGGTAGACACTAAATAAAATAATCAATAAATATTTTCTTGAAAAAATAATTAAAAATGCAGTCGAATGGAGAAAAAATCAACGCAAGAGGTTACATAATTACGAAGTTATAAGTGTCCAAAGTTTTAAGAAGGGGTATGTTCTGTCCCTTTTTCGCAAAACGCTACTTCATATGAAATGATGACGTTCGCAGCTTGTAACGTCACTAGAAGACGGCAACGTGCCGTGCCCATCGTGTTCGGCGCCGCCGTCAACGCGGCCTGCCGCGCGTATTGTAACGCACACACTGTTTGCGTTTTCTCTCTCTAACAAGCAATACTAAAACGGTTGCAGAATCGTAATTTTTTGAAATATCTGAATGGGATTTTCGTCACTAGTCATATTTTTTTGCCTTCTTTCTTTTGGAGTAATAATAATTTTCGAGTCTACACCTCTATTGGACGAGGAATAGTTAGGGCATGCAATTGAATCCAATTTTATTTAATTAGTATGATAGTTACATTTTCTGTGTAAAGCTTGGTGATTTCAAACTTTCGGAATAGTAAGTTACGTCCGATCAAATCTGTTTATATGGGAAGTTTGAAAGTTCTCTGCTGCCGGCGCCATATTTAAGGGTATACCTTGATTCGAGTCGACCACGCCCCCTTTACAGAGACACTCTTATGCCTTCCGCTCACGAGAAAAAGAGATGCAACACTCTTCGGGAATGGCTTTTTTGGTCAAATTTCAATAAATACCTAACTTAGTGAATTTTTTATTTTTTTATTTCATCAAGTGAGATTTTAGACGAGATAAAATACTAGTATTAAGGGGATGCCTTGATTTGAGTCGTACACGCCCCCTAGGCAGAGACACGCTGATGCCTTCCGCCCACGAGAAAAAGAGATGTAACACTCTTCGGGAATCGCTGTTTTGGACAAATTTTGATAAATACCTAACTTAGTGAAGGTTTATTAAAATTTCATAAAGTGTGATTTTAGATGAGATAAAATACTATATTTACTTGATTGTGTCGTAAAATAATGTATCGTTTGAGTAGGCTGAGTAAAAAAAGGAAAAAACAGTCCCAACTTTGATTTTTTTTGTATCGAGGAAATTTTAAGCAATCATGTATCCATAAAATCAGATGAACAATCATATAGTCAAGAAACATATATCTGAAAATCATACCTTATTGTTTCTTATTCTAGTCAGAACGGCGTTTCAAAGCACGCGATAATTTCCAATGCACCGCCTTAACTTGATTGTGTCGTAAAATAATGTATTGTTTGAGTAGGCTAAGTAAAAAAAGGAAAATACAGACCCAAATTTGGATTTTTTTTTCTATTGAGGATTTTTTTGGCAATCTTTCTTCTTCTCTATTCTCGGTATTATATGGAAGTAGTATAAAGAAGTTAAACCGAAAGGAATACACGCCACATACGTTTGCGGCAGTGAAGTTAGCCTCAAGTCGCCTCCCGTACACCCGTCAACCCCCTCTGGCACCTCTGCGACGCTAGTAACTAACATCACACACGCAAACTTATGTGGCGCGTACTTACATCTATCCGTGTTCAGAGGCTCTAGTATAAGTTTTACCGAAACAAAACGTTACGACCGCGTTTGCGTTTAGCTGTCAAATCCCATACAAATTGAGGGTAAAACGCAAACGCGATCGTAAAGTTTTGTTTCGGTAAAACTTATACTAGAGCCTCAGTACATGTCACACGTTACTAACCAATCAAGTAGTACATAACGTCGTCTTCGAATGGATTGTTCGAGAACCATATCATGTTGGTTTCCTCCGACTGCTTGAACATGCCGTAAACGGGGTCGAAGATCTCTTTGAGAAGCAGCAAAAAGAACTCCTTTTTCACGCCGCCTGCGTCTTCCGCTTCTTCACCTACGAATTCTACCTGAAATAAAACGAGTTATATTAACTATTTATGTAACAGTTTTAAAAATGCTTGGATTTTTCGCAAATGTGTCAAAATAGTTAGATTCCCTTGATGAAGTGACGTGAGCGCGATGCCGACACAAGAAACCAGTTCCTGTCAAGGATTCCAGCAGTACCACAAATATAAGTTCAATCGGCAATCTTCGTCCACGCCGACGAGTGCTGAGAAGTACCGAATGAAATCGAACGTATGATCATTTCAATAAAGACTCTGTAGCACTATACGTAAGGTACAATATGCAATGACAGGTGAATTCGTGCATTCCCGCTCATGGCGCCAGACAAAATGGCGGGCGCCGAAGCTGCCGGCGTCGCGCGCAAAATTACAGCCAATTGGCGTTGAAGATTTTACCCGCGCAAACGCGCACTTCATGATTGGTTAAAATGTTTTCAAAAAATGCTTTCTGCGCGGGTACATCGTTGTAACTTATATGAGACAAGCTTTTATTGTATCACTTCCTTTGCACATTTATCAATAAGTCGTCGAAGCGAACCGTACAACGATGGTTTTTCCATCTTTAATTTAGATGTATTATAGTCATCTTCTGTGGCTCTCTTCAGACCAGCTTGAGGTTCAGTATCCACCAGCACGTCTATCATGGAACGGCCGCGACATACTCTCGATTTTTCTCGCACTATGCCTCTTGTTCTAAGTGTTCTAATAAGAGAGAGACGGATAGTGCGAGAAAAATCGAGAGAGGTCGCGCGCCGTCGCGTGATAGCCGTGCAGAGCTGAGAAAAGCGACGAGCAAGGAAAAAATGCACAAATAGAAAGATTGAGGCTAGCAATGCTATTGGTGGTTTTTTCTGATAGGTAATGTCTGATACTTGGAACATCCGATAAAAAAAATCTTTCACTGGCATACGAGCCCCAATGCAAAAGAGTTCGTCTAACAGGAAATAAATGTTTTAACCTAACTTTAATCTAAAAATTCAGAATGACTATGATGTTTAATCGAACATTTAAAATAAACACAGTATAGATTAGAAATAATATTTTATTTATTAAATGACAAAACTAAAAAATAACTCACAGTTCGTCAAAAAAACCTTTTTGTCTTCAAATCCAACATACGCAAAAAACTTCGTCTACGGTGTAGTCGAAGCAGAATAGTACGGCTACCACTTGGTGGTGCCGCCTTTTGCATCCAAAACGGCTTTGATTCTGAGTGGCATTGAATCTACCAGTGCTCTACACTCTTCAAGGGTTATTCCATTCCATACACTGGTCAGTTTCTTCCTAAGATCAGCCTTAGATCTAGAAGGATCCTTTCGTAACTTTTTTTTCATTTTCCACCACAAAGATTCTATGGGAGAGAGGTCCGGGCTGCTGGACGGCCATGTCATGGTAGGGATTTTTTTGGACTTCAGCCAAGCCATCGTTGTCTTTGCTGTGTGGCATGAGGCACCGTCTTGTTGGAAAGTAAATGCATTCTTATACTTTAACTTTGGTATAGACGGCCGCAAACTCTCTTCCAAGATACTTTTATATTTCTCGGCATTGACGGTTCCATCTATAAATTGCAGGCAGCCTACACCCTGTGCCGACATACAGCCCCAAATCATTAAAGAAGCAGGAAACTTCACCTTTTGTTTAAGACAGTCTTTTTGAAATGCCTCTCCTTTTTCTCGAATAACTTTACTTCGTTGATCGCCAACTGTGACTTCAAATTTTGATTCGTCACTCCATATTACTCTTCGCCACTTATCGGCAGTCCACTTTATGTGTTTTTGAGCGAACTTAAACCTGTTGGTTTTCTGCTTTTGAGTGAGTAGCGGCTTTTCTTTTGCTGTGTAAAAACCGTAGCCCATTCTCTTCATCACTCTCTTGCATGTATCGACTGAAATGTTCTTTTTGATCGCGTCACGCCATAGTACGGTAAGTTCTCCTGCTCTTGCACGGCGATTTTTCTTGATAATCCTCCTCAAAATCCTGTTTTCTGCCTTGCTGGTTATGCGTGAACGGCCGGTTTTCTTCAAACAGGAGACTGTACCGTGTTTTCGGTGATGCTCGATGATAGTTTGAATTGTAGATCTTGGCAACGAAAGATCCTTGGCTATTTGGTACGCAGATTTGCCGTTCTTGTTACTGGTAATTATAAGTTTCCGCACATCTTGGGTCACTGGTTTGCCTCTTGCCATTTCGATAGAATAATGATTATAAAGTAATGAAAATGTACTCTGAATGTCCCTTTTTATATAGCCCTCTGTCATAATATAATGACAGAGAACATTCTTTATTCAATTTAAAATTGAATTTTGTATTTAAGCCACCTAAAAGCAGTTTTTATCTTACATAGACGAACTATTTTGCCTCAAAACTGAACTAGACGTAATTTTTTGCTCGTGAGATGTCCATTTTATGATTTAATTATAAACAACGACACAACAGTATTGAACTTTGTACAACATAAGATTAATCTAGGTTTAACGACTCTTTATGTAGCGTATTCTATATATCATCAAATGCAATCAGTGTTTAAATACTAGTCTTTGAAATAAATATCGTAATTTGAAGTACAACTAGACGAACTATTATGCATTGGGGCTCGTATACAATGGACGTTCGGGACGGACATACGCTATATTTAATCCCACTCTGCCTAGGCAGAGTGGGATTAAATATATGGATTACAATGGACCTAGGTCCATTGTAATCCGCGAGCGGAGCCACGCGGACAGCTTGCCGTCAACAAACTAGAATACGCTTACGCAGAATTTACTCACTTTCAGCGGTTTCTTAAGCTGTGAACTGTCGTGATTACTGATCTGGTGCATCGTGTCCCTCACTATATGGTTCCTCGACACCGTCAGGTTAAGAAACTGGTCTCTCTGGAACTCATATGTTGGGTCCATGAAGATTCTGGTAAATATCTGAGTGGCGGCGCGCGTTACCGCCATCTGCATTTGTAGCTGCTGATCTATCTTCAGAAGAAGGGACTTGCATTGGACGTCGAAGAGGAAGGCGTAGTTGCACATGTGCGGTGATGATGACTGAAATTAAAGGTAAATATAAATAAATATACGCAATTCTCACTTACATTGTTGTTGACAGCGCAGCATATTAGGTGTCAAATTAATGGATCGTATCCGGAACGCGCTGCGCTCCAAGACTCAAATAGTCTACGTAGCTCGGAAAGCGGCTAAGTTGAGGTGGGAGTGGGCTTGTCATGTCTGCCGCATGCCGAGTGAACTGTGGACCAAAGCCGCCACTGACTGGCAACCCGATAGTTCAAAACGGAGACGCGGCAGGCGATGGCGGGACGAACTAGACTCGTTCTCAAAAGACTGGCCACTAGAAGCTCAGGATCGAGACCACTGGAAACGGGGGGGGAGGCCTGTGCCCAGCAGTGGGATACTACAGGCTCCCAATAATAATAATACGCAAATCTATCTAGTCCCAAATTAAGTTAAACTTGTGCTGTGGGTGCTAGACTATACAATACTTTAAAAGAAAACCTCCAAGACCCAGAGAAATAGGCAGACCACCCGCCACTTGGTGGAACAGCATCAAGAAAGAGATGATTTACAAGACTTACAACCCCAGACAACCCATAACAAAGTTCTCTGGCGCATTAGTACAGGGAGGGGAGGGTTTGACAAAGACGATCCAAGACTAAGGAACAAATATTCGTGGTCATCACACAAATAAATGCCCCTACCGGGATTCGAACCCGGGACCCTACATAAAGAGGGTCACTACTGCCTAACTAGGCAAAAGTGGTCGTCAATCGACTAAATTTGGTGAATTGAGATACATCAAGATCTAATAAAGGAAACAATCAATGGTGATAGCTTGTTTTTTTTTTTTATTGCGGCGCGGCAACCGTTTTATCTGTTCATTGCGCGGGCGAGACGCGCAACGCACTGTGGTTAGTTGGGATCACACGCAATGAATTAGAAAATCCACTGTTGCTGCCGCCGTCGCCAAATGTCGTGGCCGGCTATGCCCGTCGTTTCTCGTAGTTAGAACAATGTCTAGGTAGTTAATACTACACTTCACTTACGTCTTGATCCGCTAGCCAATTAATATAGTCAGTTGCGATGTCGACGTAGTTGGAAAGATCTTCGATATAGAAGCACTCGGCAGGTATCTTTGGTTTCTTGGGGTTGGAGAAGTTGATTTTGTTGAGGGAAGACAACGTATTTAAAATTTGGACGAGGCTGTAACTGAAGTATAGTTTCTGAAATAAAATCATATAAGTTCCATACATTTCTATTAAAAATATTACTACAGAAGCCCGGAAGTAAGGGGTTGCCGGCCGAGTACATGTAGACGGCCGACCGTAGCGAGGTCGGATAGTTATGAGGCTGGCAACCCCTTTTCACGCCGAGGTATGTATAGTGCTTTTCTCAAACATGCAATGAAATAAATAAAAAAAACTCCAACAAATCAAACTTTAATTTTCATGGCTGAACGCCGTGATGCTGTCCCACAAATTGTGGAATGGAAGTTAAAAAAGACCATCTTGCCGGCCTAGGCCTCCAATTTTGTATGAAATGCCATTACGGGTCTTTCGTCTCGCTGCGCCCGAAACGTGAAGCCCATTATGAAGAACACAACGTCAATATTTCATTGCATGTTTGAGAAAAGAGTATTTATTATTTATTATAATTTGTCAAACGAAAAGTTACCTTATTGGCTCTAACGCTAGGTTGCATCAGTTCATAAACGATGACGCTCTTGAAGATGTCGACCAGCATTTCAAAATAATCGGTGCTCTCACCCTCCCACCACAGATTGACGATGCGTTGCGGGTACATAGATAGTTTGTTAAACGCCTCCGCGAATGGACCCTGAACATAATATATTTTTAATATAAAACGTCAATCAATAATAGTAAAAAATAGTGCTAATGTTAGTTTCGTTTTAACTGTCACCGTCAGAAGGAACATAGTCAATGTCCGTTATAATTAACTGACTTTTATAACCCAGCAATTGTGTCAACTAATACGAGTAAGAAATTTACCCCCTTATTCATAAAACTTAAAATGCCTCTGCTAAATAAAATGTGCTTTGTCCCTTTCTTACGAACACAAATGTCAAAGTGACAGATAAGGACACACGAATTTTAACGCCATTTTAGTTAAAACAGGCTTGTAGGACGTTTGTGAATACGGCCGTTAGTGTTTTAAATTGGAACGCAACAAAACAAAACAAATGTACCGCTATTCAAATTCAGAATATTATAAATTCCATTGAAGAGGAGAATGCCTTATTAATAGGTCTTTGGGCGGGTAGAGGATACTAGAATTAGCACAAGTCGAACAACATTTTGTGCAGTGATTCTGACAACTGAACTTTACTGTCAAAATTACAGCAAATATTGTTCCACTTGAAAAAATATCTAAGTTATTATACAGTGTACCAAAAATCGCGTAAAAAAAATCGTTTAGTTTTTTCTTATCAGGCCACGATACCTGTTATGCCCTCGATCGGTTCACACCCCATGTTTGGTACACTCTGTATACAACTCGGAAACCTAGGCGAAGGAAGTTTTCCCAGTCCTTACCTACCACTATATCTCCCACTATACCTGTGAAAGGAATTCAGACTCCCGCTAAACCCCATCATCCGGTTCGTCCTAATGTTGGAGCGAGCTTTGAGCTTCAAAAAGATAAGATACTACGACGGTGGCAAACAACCAGAAGCGCTCTGCCGACTCTTTAATGATTTGAGGATTCGTGGTGTTTATAGCTAGAGCCATGGAGCGCGCCATGCTCGGCATTAACCTACAAGACCGAGTGAGGAATACTGAGATCCGACGTTGCACTAAGGTACGTGACGTCGGAGAAGTCATAACCAAACTCAAATGGAGTTGGGCAGGACATATTGCCAGGCAGCGTGACGGTAGGTGGACCAAAACGTTAACGGATTGGTGGCCACTTACAGGAAAAAGAAGCGTCGGTCGTGCACCAGCTCGATGGGTTGACGACGTAAAGGCCGCGGGTCATTTCAGGATGAGACTAGCACGGGACCGGGATAAGTGGCGTACTCGAAGAGAGGCTTATGCCCAGCAGTGGGCGATTAAAGGCTGAAAATGATGATGATGATGATAGCTAGAGACGAACGCGGGTCCTTCACTCTCAACACACCATACCTCGGGAGGTCTAAGATAATAGTACATTGTTTATCGAGGGGCGGAAGTGGAATATTGCGAACAAGAGTCTATCAGAAGCCCGACGCCGAAGGCGGAGGGCTTTTGATGACTCGAGTTTGCAATATTCTTACGCCCGTGTTATACACAATGTTTTTCATCACATTTGCGAGGAAACAAATACATTTTAGATGAAATGAATACAAATCGTAATAAACACTGGATCATGTCAGTCGTCCATTTTGTTGAATTTGACGTGAGGCGCGTATGGCAAAGACCCTTCGGTATACAGCCACGATTTGAAAACACTTAAAAACATTTTACAAGGACACTAAATAACTACATATTAAATCTGTAAATAATTCAGTTAAACATGTTTAAGTAGTTTTTTAAGTTTAAATGTATTTATAAATAATTCAGTTATTTATAAATACGTTTTGGGACATCGTATTTGATATAAAACCTCTTTGCTTTGTAACTGCCGCATGAGTAACAGATACAATTTAAGAAAAAAACCATTACGCCCGTGGGCGTAACACAGCCTATTACAGCTCTGTATGTCTGCGCATTATGAAGCCCTTTTCGAGCAAGTGTGATGAAAAATAATATACCTGTAACTCCGTATGTCGCCTCGGGTTCCTCATTTCATGGTACAGCGGGAGGATCATGAACATGCGCAGCGCTTCAGCATCAGGAGGGGATAACTTGATCTTCTTTATCACATTCTCGCTCAGGTGGCTGAATATCTGCAATATCGCTACAAAATTACGAACGATATACCGTATGTGTTCTCGAAAGAGTTTCTGTACATGCAGGTTTTGGTTAAAATTCCACGACCATACCGACAATTATCCTATTTTAAACCTATTGTACATCCTTCTGTTTGTATATCCTACTTTTAAGAAATTGTAGCGGGTCAGTCAGTCATAATTCTGGAAATCCACGTGGAGAACTATATGTTCAGAAAATAAGAAATTCAATACAAGAAACGCCTTCTTATCAAAAATTTGTAAAAATAATGGCAGTACTTTCATTTCGCCATAACAATTATTATTATTTATTTTATTTTTTTATACCACGTCGGTGGCAAACAAGCTTACGGCCCACCTGATGGTAAGTGGTTACCGTAGCCTATGGACGCTTGCAACTCCAGGGGTGTAACATGCGCGTTGCCGACCCTTTAAGAATTTATACACTCCTTTTTTGAAGAACCCCATACTGTAGAATTTGTTCTCAATGAAATAAGGGTAGGTACACTCAAAATATTATCTTTATTTAATTCTCTTAAGAAATTGAAATTAAGCACCCCTATCACTTCTGATGGCATAAAGTATCGATGGCGGCGATACCAAAATCTCATTAAAAAATAAATGTAATATAAATATCTTACTAGGTCTTTTATAGAAGTGTTGTCAATCCTGCTTACAAGTGTGAACGCTTCTTCCGCTTTCTTCAGGTCTACCCCGTGGACCTTCTTATTACAGCCGTAGTGGTTATTATCGGCTAGCAGGAACGAGCCATTGATGCAGGCTGGCGAGCCGAACACTGTTTCCAAATATGCCATTAATTCCTAGAAAGAAAAGTTATATTTACATAATAACTCGGAGATGCACTATAATGCAGTGGTTCTTAAACTTGTGTTAGGCATGGACCACTTCATAATTTCTAAAATACCGCGGAACCATGTTGAAGACAATGTGAAAAAAGTCTCATTTTTCATGTTTAAAAGTAAACACACTGAAACAAACCGAAAACTCCAAACTAAACTAGCCATAGAAAAGGGGCTCATTATGTATATAAAACAGAGAGTAGTATAAAACAAAATACCCGACGAGATCAAATTAGAACCAAATGATAAACTGTGCCACAAAAAATAGAAAACGTTTCTCATTCATAAATGTTATTACTCAGTAGAGGAGTTCTTAAATGATGAAACCTTGTCGCATCATAAAAGTAGGTAACTTAGTAATAATTAGTAAGTAAATTGTAATTGAGTAAACTATATAACCTAGGCTTAACTTTTGACATGAAAAATTATTCACATTAAAACTTAGGTACATACAATTAAATTTGCGCTGTCAAATTATTAACTATATACATATATTACTTTCCATAATAGCAGCATGACGCGGAATATAGAATTAAGTTACTTGTAAGACCATTTGTGTGCCCTAACAGGGTGTAATTTTGTATAATCCAAACATCTCATGTACATGACTTTACAAATAAACATATATTCATCTATTCTATTCATCTAAACGTGCTGGGGACCGATTTTTGACTTTCGAGCGCTCGAAAATCAAATAATAGTAAGTACGATTGTTGTGTCAAAATTGCAGGCACTTCCTTCCTACCAATAGAATTGAATACAAGTGGTCAATACCACACGTTTCTAAATTTTCATTCGCTATTTCAAAATAACATTCCATAATTTTTGACAGTTTTCGAGAGGAAGATTCGAGCGCTCGAAAGTCAAAAATCGGTCCCCTGACCGTGGACTCCTAGCAATCATCTCACGGACCACACTTGAAGAAACCCTGCTGTAATGAGTTTAACTCACAATAAACTCAAAACGAGTACTTTGTAATCTTTCTTCCTAAAATATTGATTAATCTTCCCCGTGTAAGCAAACCGCTGACAAGTAATTTCAAGGCGTAGCAACTCGTACACATCACGCTACTCTGTATCGAAAATCATTTCATTCAAGGTTCTTTCCCTTTCGAGATACGACTTCGATTGAGCTGATTTTTTCTACTGTAATCTATTATATAACCTGTGAATCACGAATAAATCTTTACTCGCTTAATTACTGACCGATCCAAGAATAATCGAAGTCACTATCAAAATTATAGATACGATATCGGCGCGCATTTGTTAACAAAATGTACGTTTAACATTTATTAAACACACAAGTATTATAAATTTGATAGGAGAAAGAAGATGTGTACTAAAAACGATTGAAAACAGAAGGGGAAATATGTTGGGGCACCTGATAGGGCATGACAATTACATAAAAACTATAATTGAAGGAAAGATTGATGGGAGGAGAGGCAGGGGAAGACCAAGACGTGCGTTTATGGACCAAGCTAAAGAGAAACTTAATGTAATGTCGTATCAGGAGCTCAAAACAATGGCAGAGAGAAGAACAGAGTCGCGATTACTCCACCGACAACAAGAGCCCGGCTCTTAAGTTTATATACCCAGGAGAAGCCGCGGAATAAAATTAGAGTATGTCCAGATGGATGGACTATTAGAGTAGTTGCGTAGTGTTCAAATTGATAACCTAGTCTCGCTAAATGGATAGTAAAATAATGGATAGTAATAGTGGATGGTAAATGGGTAGTTATTGTAAAAAGAGTAAAAAAATATGTATAATTAATTTCATGAAAAGATGGACCTTGAAAGTTTAGAAAATATGCATTTTTTTTATTGTCCAAGAGTAAATTTAAAGCTACTTATATAATCCTTACGCTTTTATAGACACAAAGTATAACAACTTCATAGTTGTTAAACGCAGTATTTCGCAACCGAAACAGCAATTTACTTGATTTTCCATACAACGATTAGTACAAATTGCAAAGTGTGACGTCATACAATTAGTATGAAGCGTTTCGGATGCGTTTATGGGTATTTATATTCTTTAATTGTACTTGCTCCCATACAAACACTGGTTCGAATGGCATCGTAAATAAATCTTAGGTCACAAGCCTATTATGCTATATTATATTCTGCTGTTACACCTGGCGCGCGGGCAGCTAATAATTAATAAATATACTTACTTGATTAACCACGTCGTCATCTGTAAACGTCTCACAAGCGGCCAGCTTAGGTAGGTTCACTGTTAACACCTGCTTGTTATGGTCGGGGACCCTAAAGTCCGTACCCATCGACTTGTCGCCGTTCACCACCAAGAAACTATGGTCACCGCCGGCGTACACTTTCATCGGACCGCGAAACATGGCCGGCGAAAACTGAAATAGACAATTACACTGATAAAGAACCATATGACGCTTCTATAGGTGCTGTAGGTGCAGTCACAATGGAAATGAAGGTTAGAATAATGTGGGATGCATAACTGAAGAGCTACTTGACTAAAGCTGATTCACACAGGCTGAGGGACGGTGCGGTTGCTGACAAAAAACGTTCAGTCATTTTGACTAAAGAATCTAGATATCTTAGGATAAGGACTGCTTTTCTCCATGGTTTGAGTGTACTATGTTTTAATCATGTTTGTTTAACACGTTCGCAACCAAGAATCCGCCTAGCGGGCACTCGTAATGTTTGCTCAGATGCCGGCTGAGCCCGCTAGGCGGGCAGTAGTATGAACTTACACGCCTAGCGAATTCTGTCGGTTTCTGGTGAATTGTTCGATTTTTAGTCCGGTTGCGAAGTGTTAAATAACAAATACTAAGCATTCTTGAGTAGGTCTTCCCCGACGGACAGAAAGGAACAACACATACAAACGCCAACACAGTTAACTGACCATCCTGTATTTATATTGAACCATATTACAATGCACGTAATGTGCACGGATGGTCAGTTAACTGTGTTGGCGATGGTACAAGACATTTTTTTAAACCCTATTATATATCTGGTCTCATACTGCAACGTCCGTCGCATGTGTGAGCACTACTACAGTTAAAAGGATTTCAGTAGTCGGTATGGAAATGATTTTTATAATGACGTCTTAATAGAGTAATATATATAAGCGCCACAAAATCATCTGAACCAAGCTCGATGCTAATTCTGTTTGTTAGATGTTGGGTGTAGTACTAAACCGACATAAATTTATTCTTTTGAACAGTTATTCTTCTTAGAGAAACAATGATTTATCCGTCATGTAAATATGGATGGATAATTTATATTTCCGTTTCACATGCTTCCATTATAATGTAAACGTTGTATGTCTTATTGTTTCTCAATTTAATTAACATACGACGTACGTTCCGATACTAAAATAAAATGAGCACTTTTCTCTGAATTATTGAGAGCGAGCGGTTTGAGGGCTTGAGTGCGTTATCAACAATAGGGGTAGACACTAAATAAAATAATCAATAATGTCGTATTTTCTCCAAAAATGATTAAAAATGTAGTCAAATGAAGAAAAAAGCCACGCAGGTGGTTAAATAATCACGAAGTTATAAGTGTCCAAAGTTTTAATATGGGTTATGTTCTGTTCCTTTTCCGCAAAACGCAACTTCATATGAAACGATTGTCATTTACAATGACGCTCGCAGTTAGTGACGTCACTAACTGCGAGCGTTTTCTCTCTCTAACAAGCAATATTAAAACGGTCGTAGCTTCGTAATATTTCGTCACTAGGCACATATTTTTTTGCCTTCTTTATGTTGGAGTAATAGTTATTTACGATACAAGTGCCGAAAATAGGAAATTCGCAACGAGTGGTGATAAATTAAAACACGACCGAAGGGAGTGTTTTAAATCGACACGAGTTGCGAATTGCCTATTCGCACGTGTATCGTACAGTCAGCGTCATATAGCTAGTAGCAGCCAAGGTAGCCAAATAAAGGTTGAACACCCCAAAACGTGGGCATATAAAGTAGTCAATAAAACATAATCAAGTACAATATTGAAAAAACTTTTTATTAGATTAGCTTACATGACTATCATACATCTATGATCATACAAATGTGTATTTAATTATGGCTTGAATACGCCATTGCCCTCACATTGCGTCGAATGCTGCTCATCAATGCTTGCACGGCATTGTTAGGGTACTTTTTACCAGCCCAACTCCATGTTTTTTGCAAATCAGCCACAGAATTGATTTGCCCGCCCTTCTTTTTTAATATCCCTTTCATTATGGACCAATATTGCTCGACAGGCCTAAGTTCAGGGCAATTAGGAGGATTGCTGTTTTTAGGTACCACAGCAACACCATTCTGTTTGTACCAGTCTAACACAGCTTTGGCATAGTGGCAGCTTGCTAAATCGGGCCAAAACAATGGAACTTGCGAAGTATGATTTTTCAGAAAGGGTAATAGTCGCTTCTCCAAACATTCTTTCTTGTAAATTTCGCTGTTTACAGTGCCCGTAGTGATAAATGATCGACTTTTTTTACCGCAGCTGCAAATAGCTTGCCAGAGCAAGTACTTCTTTGGAAACTTGGACCTCTTTTTTAACTTACAGTCCTCAGGAGCGTCTTTGCGACTCGTACTAGTATAAAACTCCTGGCCTGGTATCTGTTTGAAGTCAGCTTTTATATACGTTTCGTCGTCCAACACGATGCATTTAAATTTTGTTAAGAAATTGTCGTATAGCTTTCTTGCCCTTCGTTTGGCCGTCAAATTTTGCTGAGCATTGCGGTCTGGTGCAGCTTGAGCTTTGTAAGACCTTAATCCAGCTCTCTTCTTTACTTTTTGCACAAAAGATTGTGACATTTGCACTTTTTTGGCGACATCGCGTGATGAGATCTTCGGATTTGTCTTAAAAAGCTGTAAAACCTTGGCTTCTTTTTTTTTATGTCTTACGCCTTGTTTTCCGCCAGAACCTGACTTCCGATCTATAGTCAATCGTTCTCGGAACTTTTTTAAAACAGAACAAACAGTGGATTGCGGGTATTTCAATAACTTTGCTAGTCCTCTGTAGCTTAGAAGGGGATTTTCTGCGTGTTTGAGCAAAATCGTTTCACGCTGCTGAAGTTCAAGGCTCGCCATCGTGAAAACGAATGATCGAAGTGACATGCTGTCATAATATTTTTTATTCATCATACTATGGAGTTTATAAATATATTACTAAAAAGTTTATATAATATGGAAAAATTAAATTATACGTATAAATAAATGCCCAAGTTTTGGAGTGTTCAACCTTTATTTCGGTACACGTCTTTATTACTGTAAGAATAAGGGTGTGTAACGAAATATTTGGCTACTCTGGCTGCTACTAACTATATGACGCTGACTGTACAACGTTTTACTGTACATATGGCTCTTTAAAGTTTCGACATATGCACGGAAAGTGCTCTTTTCCGCACTAGTGCGGGAAAGTAGCACCATATGTACTGTAATAATAATTTTCGAGTCTACACCCGTATTGTTTTTATGTTAATAAAACGGGCCAGATGACTTTGTGACGCCGGTATCGGTATTTCGGAGTTTGAAAAGAGAACTCAACAGTTTGTATGGAGGTCCCCGCGCTGGTTTGAGAGATAACTATTGCACTCTCATGTAACTTCTGTTTCTTCTTCTGCTAAAGAAATACGTTTGAATTTTACTAATAATAATAAAAAACCAAGAATAAAGAACTTTACTATTGTCTAATAATTGTTAACTAACCGAGTTCAGCATACATTATAATTAAAATGGCTACTAAACATTTAAATGATTTAATAACACTAAATGTCAGAAGGTCACCACAGAAATTCAACTTTTAAATGAATGAAATGAAAATTAATACAATTACTAACCCTTCAACAACAAGTTACATCTAACTCAAGGGCTGTCTAATGATTGGCCGAAAATTATATGCAAGAATATTCATTTGCCCGAATCACGTTGGCCAGATTTTCATTTGGCCGAATGATTCATTTACTAGAATAGTTAATTGACATACTCTTGTTTTCCCGAACATTAGATGCAAAATGATACGAATGCCATACATATTGTTATCCATATTATTAAGTGAAAAGAAATCTCCGCTACGCTTCGCTCCCACCTTAAGTCTTCTAACCTATCCGCTATCCAAGTCGGCTCCGCCCTTAAGTGTTGGCTCAACACAATATAGTTATCAGTATACTATTTAGAGTGTACCTACTATTGTGGCATTTATATGGAAGGCAAATGATGTTATGACATGTGATAATTATGGATTACAAAGATGATAACAAATGATATTATTGAAATTGATATTATGGTAAACAGACATTCTGGCATATGATTGATATAGTAAACAATGAGTATGACATATGAAATTATGAGAAACAACATTATGGCAATTGACTACAATGGCATATGAAATTCTGGCAAGTAAGGGTATAACCATAGTCAAGATCATCTATCTACTTGTGCAATATAGACAAGTCAAAAATACCTTGCTTGCGGCCAGATTGTTGTCCTGTGTCAAGAAGCATTTAAACATATTTAATTTTTAACTTCAGTTATGTCTAATACAAGTATCGTAAATACATATTATATTACTTTTACAGTTGCAACTGAATTTGAATCATTTGAGAACGGTCAAATTGGTTCGGCCTAACTTTCGACGACCCGGTTCGCCTAGTCACTAGGCCCTAATGGGTCCGGCCTGTGAAGCTGAAGGTTCTGGGTTAAATAAAAAACCGGGTAAGGAGGTATATATTTGCGCCATGAGCATGAATATTTAATAAGGAATCTTGGAGGATTTCAATTACTTGATTTGACTGAAATGCAAAACAAACCGGGATCGCTTGGAGACGACACAATTTTTTATTGTTCGTGTAATTGTTTTGTTAAATCGGGTCATAGCTTCATAACAACTCATAGTATAGTGACTTGGATGATTGACATTAGTGTAATGACAATGACCGAGTCGCGGGTAGAAGCTAGTATATCTTATAGCATGTAAGTTTTGCAAAATAAAAATACACTCCATCAAGTTACCGGTGAATCATCGTTAGGCGTAAAGACGACCGGCGTCGGCAGCAGCGAGAGGGACATGTTGGGACAGCCGAGTTGTCCCCGCGCGCCATAGCCGCACGCAAGTATCCGCTCGCCCACTCGGCAGAGCAGGTGCCGCCGCCCACACGCCACTTGAGTCACAGTACTGCCCATCAGTTCCACGACCTGGCGGGAGAAACATGTCGAGACATGCTCACTTTGCTTTGGCACAACGACCTAGCAACAGACAAGGAAAGCCGGGTGCGTAACGATGCCTGCATTTTTTTTGATATAATTATTGAGTCATATCATCATCATCATATCAGCCGAAAGACGTCCACTGCTGGACATAGGCCTCCCCCAAAGAGTGCCAAACGCGTGTCGCTGGATTGAGTCATATAACAACGCTTAATACCTACATTTACATATGATATATCATCATATTATATAATGATCATTTGATGTAATAACATTTAATATAACATACTTTAAGCATATTTCCTATAATGAATGTACAGTTAGCAGGTGTAGGTACGGCGACGAGCGAAGCGAAGAGGAGTGTTAGGTAGAACCGCGACCCTACTACAGCTCGCGAGCCGAGCGAGCGAAGCGAGTGTGCCGCGGTAGCGGCCGGCGAAGCGCCAGAATCGAACACTTTTTTACCGCCTAATACTGATACTATATAAGTACAATTTGCAAAGCGTAATTTTTGCTATACTTTCTTTGTTTATTGGCGTTACCAAGCTGTTGTAATAAAAACAATATATTATACTAGGTACTTGACAGTTATGTAACATGAGAATTATACCATATAAGTCTTATACCAGACGATAGTTAAACAAAATAAACATATATATTTTGAGATTATGCCAAACGTTTAATATATATACAATGAGTGATTATATACTTTGAAATTATATCAAATGTTATTATATTAAATGAAATTATATCATTTATTTTTATACCCATCATTACACACCCAGGAAAGCCTCCTTGTAAAAAAGCATCTTATACCGATTTTTATTCCGATAAAAAAATATACAAGTTCATCTACAATTCGCAAAATTCGATACGAAAGTACAATCGCGTGTAAAGCGAAATGGGTTTACCGATTTACCTTTCTAGGAACCAGTTCATTTTTAGTAGCCCCGTGTCCCGTCTGGCCATATTCCCCAGTGCCGCACGTAAACACACCTCCTTCCAATGTTAGGAACACCGTGAAGTCTTCCCCGCACGCTATATGACATACCTAAAACACAACATATGATGTAAACAATTACAGTACTATCCGCTAAATACGAACGTTTGGCTGTTGTCCACGTTAATCCCCTAGCCAGATTCCCCAGGGGAAAAAAACGGTTAGGTTGTTAGGTGAACTACGACCCTACAGCGTGCGAGCCGAGCGAACGAAGCGAGCGTGACGCGGTAGCGTCCGGCGAAGCGCCATATTAACCGAACATTATCATTTTTTCCTAGTTGAATATAAAATAATTGCCGCTAATTCTCCTGGGTGATCGGGGTCAGGTGATTAACGTGGATAACGTGAACGTTTGATACGATTTACCGTATCATACGCCATTTTCTGTCAGTCGACTTATATATAGTCTTATATACAACTTATATAGGTAGTCTTTGTACGACTTCATATCATCTCATCCCTCGGGTAACCCTGCGGCCGCGGCGCCGCGACCTGCTGGCGGTGCCGGCAGCACGCACCGTGTCGCGCAGAAACTCGCCGCTGTTGCGCGCGCTTGCTCAATGCGCTTCTGGCATCAGCACCGGAATGCGATCTGTTTGCACGGCTGTGTGCTGTGAATGTTTAAGATTTTGCGAAGTGATGGATGTTAGGCAATCGAGTGTTTGTACGTGATTCATGTTGTTTCAAATTATGTTTTAGTTAATTTAGTTTCATAGCGTATTGGTTCAACTGTAATGCTATGTAAATATTATTTGAATAAATAAATAAATAAATAAATAAATAAATATGTTAGCTCCCTTTCCTTCCAAATGTATTGAGCGGGTTTTAGTTATACAACGTGCTAATGATAAGTTTCCTATAACTATCTAATAACTAAATTGATCACAAAAGGTGTCTTGTAAATATGCTGAAGACAAGTGTAACACGGAGCACAAACATTAGGGTTTTCTTATAACACTAGATATGTTAGAGGCCCTAACAACCTATAGAGAGAAAGGGCGTTCATTTAAGTGTAGTAATAAGTTTTATAGCACAGCACGGCTATTATGCGACGGCGCGCGAGCTGTCTCGATTTTTCTCGCACTATCCGTCTCTTTCTTATTAGAACACTTAGAACAAGAGATATAGTGCGAAAAAAATCAAGAGTATATTGCGGCCGGCTCATGATAGATGTGCAACTGACGTGAGTTAGGATGAGACGAATAGTATGGTATTTTGAGTCTGCATCGTATTTTTATGTATATAATTGAGAATCAAGTGTCTCGGGCGGAATGTGTACGTGTCTCTGACATATAGAATCCTTAAAACGTTTGTGAAGATTTTTTTTATAAATAAGCCGTCACGACGTCACTAAGACCTCAAGCAGTTGTTGCTTCATTTCGACTCTAAACCCACTCTAAAACCCCTGTCCGCTCTAAACTGCGAAAGCGGCCTTAAGGCGCCGTAGGTTCAGCGAAGTTAAGCGAACAGAGTTTTTGAAACAATATAATGAGTCTGTTTATAATAATATGGTTCCAACAAAATACGAATAGCAATTTTGAGGCTTTTCTGCAGGGAAATCAGTGCTTCGAAACATGATTAAGCAAATTTCGCTCGATAGAAAAAAATCACGAACATAGGTCTAAAACACACAAAAATACACTTAAAATATTCGTAACAAATTATGCACAAAAGCTATAAATATTAAAATTGCTTCTAAAAATCGGCAAAATCATGTTTGAGGGAAATCAGTGTTTACATTTTTATTTATTTAAACGGCCAAAAAATTAAAATTAAAAAACATGATATCCGCGCTTCCGAGAACGCACTTCCATCTCGCTTACGCTTATGCTCAGTGAGAGGGAGAGAAGACCATGAACCTACGGCGCCTCCAATTAACATTGGGGCTCTATTTCACTAAACGTTTCGAAATAGAATCGGTTTTTTAATGGTGGCGCGCGCGCGGTTCTACGCCTGCCAATGCCAAGGCCGTGTCAGAAATTCGGGCGGCAAATACAAAACAGATTTCAATTCAATGGATTAGACGCCGTGGAATACGTACTTTTGAATTACGTAACGATTTTAAATGTGATGGGTAACATCTGTTGTCTCTGTCTTGTAACCCTAGCTGGCCGTGCGAGTTTTTACCCCATCCATACACTGCTCCTGATCTGCAAAAAGTAATTGTCATGAAAATAAATACTATACCAATTGTTCCACCAACGTTACTCGTCTTAATTGGCAAACCACTTTCAAAGCTACATAAATTATTAGCCTAGGAAGCTGTGAACTGTTGGGCCGTTATTCATTAAAGTTCATCAAACCTATGTTAGCTAAAATGCCGTTAAAATTAGTTTGTCTTCCTTCTCATTTGTTTTTGTGAGAAACGGTCAAACCCAATTTTACTTAAGGGGCTGACAAGACCTAACTAATTTGGTGAAATTGATGTTATTTACGCAGTTTTTTAAGAAAAACTATTTGTTCTAGCACCTTCAATGAAATATATGTTAATATTCACCATATTTCAAAGACCGTAGACGGGCTCGATACATAATTTGACGAAATCGGCTCGATAGAAAATAATTGCAAAGATTGGTCTTAAAATCACATTAAACGGTCCTGTCTTTATTTTTTTGACGTATGGGTCTGCAATTAAAAACATGAAGTCAACATATTCATACCTAAACCGCTAACGAGTCATATTTCACAAAATAATCCACCCTTTTTTTTATTTCAATATTTATTTTCAAAAACCGGGTCGCCCAGTAACACTCGCTCTCGTTTACTCCGATACAAATAGACAGTGTGCGCGCTATCCAAAATCCTCAAGGGCATTTAGGTGTTGACAGCGTCCATCTGAATATTATTTATTTTCACAGGACAGTCAGAACCATAAAAACTAAGTCATACATGATTATACCACCACATTTCGTTCCCGCTCGCGGTCAAGAGTTTGTACATTAAAAATGAATAGTTATTTCCATATTTATTAATAGATTCCTATTGACAAACCACAAACAGGATATTGCCTCGCGAGCCAGACACAAAAGCTAATTTAGTTGTACATGTGTATTAATAATTGTTATCGTTCCTTTTTATTATTAACATTTTAGTGATAACTAAATTTTGATATTTGATCTATACTCGTTTTTAAACATGAGGTGAACTAATGACTAGCGGGGCTAGCACAACCGACGCCGCGCCGCGACGCGAGTCGAGAAAGATCTACCCTCCGCTTTCTAAATTGCACGGTGCGAGTGAGAAAGGAGAAGCTCAGTCGCGCGCAAAGCGACTTGTCAGCAAGTTGTGCTAGAGTCTAGCAGCTAGTCGCCATCAGATATATCGGAGCGGCCACGGTGCTCAAAAATATCTGAACATGCACTCTAACGCCATGACAATAAAGGCCTGCTCAGATGTTTGTGAGCACCCTGGTCGCTCCGATATATCTGATGGCGACTGTACTGGTAAAGCTCGCGGGGGTCCGATGAATGCGAGTGGCGCAGTACCGGTCATTGAAGCCCTCTTTGGGGCAGCCCTATGCCCAGCTGTGGACTTTTGGCTAGCATGATGATGATGATTTACACTCATTTTCAAACACCCATGATATGTTACCGCAGCAGAACCAAGGTACCTAACCGATATAGCCCTCCGAATCGCTAAACTAAGTGGCAGTGGGCGGGGCACATAGCACGTAGAACCGATGGCCGTTGGGGCGGAAAGGTTCTCGAGTGGCGACCACGTACCGGAAGGCGCGGCGTGGGTAGACCCCCCACAAGGTGGACTGATGACCTGGTAAAGGTTGCGGGAGTCTGCTGGATGCGGGTGGCGCAGGACCGGTCACTTTGGCAGGGGGAGGCCTATGTCCAGCAGTGGACGTCTTTTGGCTGATATGATGATGATGATGTTACAAGCTATTATTTAACTTGCAATGTATGGTCACTATGTTTGTTCAGGTGGAACCTTGCAACTCAATTTTGAAGCAGATATCATCAACCGATTGAGCTGAAATTTTGGGTTTAAGTATAGTTTGGATGACAATTCAATATTATGGTACCATCGAGCAGATCTGATGATGGACACAGAAGGTGGCCATGGGAATTCAGTACTTAACAGACGTAACCAAGTTGAGTTTGGGCTCGTTAGAATCGTCTCAACGAGTAGTTGATGACGGTATACGAAGAAATGTACAGTTGGAAATAAAAGCTAGTACCTAAAATGTTTTTTTTGACAGAAACTTGTTACTTGATGTTTAACTAAAGCTTATGTTAGTATTTAAGGATAAGATTGCAATACCCTTTAAGGGTCCATGTGATACCTACTCCCATATAATCTAACAACAGTGTATATTACCATGGTGCAATAAACAACTATGACTATGACTATGACTATATTTTATATTATACTCACTTAGACAACGCGAAGGTATGATTGCTCCCACACGCAATCATGGCGATGGGTATACCTTGCAGCGACGTGACGTGTTGGGGAGTTAGTTCTTTATTTGTCATAGTGCCTAGACCGCACTGGCCATGTGTGTTTGCACCCCACGCGTATATGTCACCGTCTGTAAGTTAAAACACGGATATTAATGAATGTTTTTAGGTTTTTCAATGGAAATGTAAAACACATCTGAAGACTGCAAACTAGAACAATTTTATTTTTGAACAATAATGGACACGATTTTGCTCTAAATGTTACTTTTAATAAAATGGCTTCTGCTATTGATGTTTAAAAAAGTTTACTATATAATGAGAACATTAAGAGTCCCCACAAAGCTTGACTCTCCATACAAATATTAGTTTGGTTTCGATTTTAAAACGGCATTCTGGAATAACATGAAACTGTGTATACCCAACGAGATCCACCATATCTGCTTCTGAAGCTAGATTTTTTTTTATTTTTTTAAATAGAGACAAGTTTTTCATAAGACTAGCGAAGTCAGCTAAGTCGGTCGATAGCCAGGGACCACCAATTTATAGCCGATTGCCCGATACCGTCAGAAATGCAGCTTCCATCGCAGGTTTCAAATCATGACTGAAAAAGTGGCTTCTGAACAACATGTTTTATAACTATGATGAATTTTACAGCATGCCACTGACAAATTGAAAATAAATAATATTATAAATAAATGATTATGATAATGATAATAATAACTATATTTGCACGGGAAGCCGACTTGTGTTGAGCTTCCTGGGGTCTCTTTGATTTTTTAACAACATGGGCAACATTGTCTAATACTTACGGTTTGTCAAAGCTAAAGAATGATATGATCCGCAGGCGATCTGTATAATATTTTTCGTAGCTAGAGCCTTCACAATTTTGGGTTTGTCCTGAGCATGTGAGCCGAGGTTGCTGCCGAGCTGGCCCAGTATGTCGGAGCCCCAGCTGAAGGGCTGACCCCACTCGTCCAGGGCCATAGAATGCTGCATGCCACATGATATAGCAGATATTGTGCAACCTTTGAATGTTTCTACAAGAGCTAAAAAAATATTAAAAGTTGTAATTATAAATATATACTATATTTACTTATTACAATAGCTAGAAAAGTTGAACAACCCCCGAAATTTTCATTTCAAAGTCCAATATCTCAAAAACGGCTGAACAGATTTTCATGAAACATGGCCTAAGAAAACTCGGGATACAATTATCTATGAGATAAAAAAAACCGCAATCAAATCGGTCCATCCGTTTGGGAGCTACGATACCACAGACAAATACACAGATACACAGACACGTTAAACTTATAACACCCCTCTCTTTGCGTCGGGGGTTAATTATAAAGAGGAAAAGTCTGTGAGATTAGAATAGAATAGAATTTATTGATTGCAGCTTTGTAAAATGTAAGTTTGTATGTAATGGGTAATCTCCGAAACCATTTATCTTATTTAAGAAATTCTTTCTCTTGTGTGTAGAATGGACTTTTTGGATGGTTATAGGATACTTGTTATCACGCGAGTTTGTCTGCGTTGTTTGCAATACGGAGGCGAAGCCGCGCGGGCTGCTAGTACTGCATATATGTGTAATCTAACAAACTGTCAACAGTAGTTTAAGGCGATGCCTTGATTTGAGTCGAACACGCCCCCTAGACAGAGACACGCTGATGCCTTCCGCGCACAAGGAAAAGAGATGTAACACTCTTCGGGAATGGCTTTTTTGGACAAATTTCGATAAATACCTAACTTAGTGAAGTTTTATTTAAATTTCATAAAGTGAGATTTTATATGAGATATAGTATTAACTTGATTGTGTCGTAAAATAATGTGTTGTTTGAGTAGGATGAGTAAAAAAAGGAAAATACAGACCCAACTTTGAATTTTTTTTCTATCGAGGAAATTTTAAGCAATCATGTATCCATAAAATCAGATAAACAATCATATATCTGATAATCGGACCTTATTGTTTCTTAATCTAGTCAGAACGGCGTTTCAAAGCAGGCGATAATTTCCAATGCACAGCCTTAATTGGTCTCTATGTGCACATAGTCTATGTATGATCTCAGTAGGTAAGCATATCAATGCTCAGTATGGTACAGAGTGAAAGTATATTGAAATATTAAATTTCCATAAGAAACAAATCATTCTTGAATTCTAATGAATCAATCTTATTCTATTCACTTAAAGGCTACATGCTGCTAGGCAGAAAACAAGTGCCATCAAACGATTTAACTAGAGTTAAACATGACAATGTAAAAGTTACATATAAATACTGATAACTAATACTAATTGCTTAGTCCACTATTATTGTATACGAAAAATATTGTTTAAAAAATTCTGTCACCATAATACTCAAATGGCTTCCTATAAAAGACTCGAGGATCAGATTTGACTTAACCCTTTCCAACCCAGCCGAGTACGAAAAGAGCTACGATAATGGAACTTGTGTAATATTCATGTCAGTACCGGTAAACTAAAGAATACTCGGCAACTTGTATTCATATTTCAGTAGAATGTTTTTTGCACCATTCTTATCCACAGCGGTTTGATTTAAAGGTTGATTTGTCACAAAGTTCACATATCCCTTATAGGTTTTGCCTTTGTTATGTTTATATTTTATTGTTTTGTTTCTTTTGGTAATATTTTTGTTATATGCAAATAAAGTGTTATACAGACATACACTGAAGCTTTAGTTATTACCTTCCCTTCTTCTGTATTAAAATCCCAAGTACTACAAAAAATTGTATGCTTTTAATAGTTGTAATGAATACTAATATAGTTATTTACGATACAAGTGCCGAAAATAGGAAATTCGCAACAAGTGGTGATAAATTAAAACACGACCGAAGGGAGTGTTTTAAATTGACACGAGTTGCGAATTACCTATTTGCATGTGTATCGTACAACGTTTTACTGTACATATGGCTCTTTAAAGTTTCGAGACATGCACGAAAAGTTCTCTTAGCAGCACCATATGTACTGTAAAAATAAATTCAAAACATACATGGAGGACCTCCCTCCGGTGTGTTAGTGCGTCGACCAAGTTGTCCAACATCGTTGTTCCCACAGGAGTACAATTGGCCATTATTTGTGAGGTAAAGGGCATGGAATTCACCCGCCGTTGCAGTCTGGACATGATTACTCTCTGACCATTTTGAAAAAGTTGGTTTTAATACCTGGAATCATAACCCATGAAAGTTTAAGTATGCAGCCTTAGGACTTGAAAACTCCTTTACATTTCATATTGAATAGCAAAATGAGCTCCATATTTTTTTGTAAAATGTTTACCAACTATTATAGAATAGTCATTTAAAATGTTAATAAACAGCTGATTACTGGAGATGACGTTTATCGTAAGGTAAATAAATAGGTTAATGATTAAGTCCCGTTTAGTAAAAATAATCATTACTTGAGAGTTTCCAGAAATTACAAAATCCGGTTCAGAAACATTATGTAAATAATAAACAAATAAGAACCATGTAAAACTACTCCTGTACATGTACATAAAGGATGAAACTTTCTAGAAACGTACATTGTATTGTAATTCATTTGGTGGCCAGAATAGTTAAGGTTACACTATGGTTTCATCAAGTTGTATGTAAAAAAAAAACAAGTTTGAATTCTTTCTATGTGAAAATTCATGATTTCACTTACCAAGTCTGTGGTTTGCGATGTTTCTATGCACAGTTCGTGATGCGTGGCATTGCCCCAACAAAACATTTTGTGTAGTATTATCTTCAACAACTTCTAGAAACTAAAATATAACCTCTACCAAACCTCTGTCGATAAATATTCAGTAAATAGAGAAATGAGGTAGATGAAATGATATCCTCGCGTTAGTGTTACACTCAGCAGCAATTTAGTTTATGACGTTCTTTGTGAAAATAAAACATTATTTACTTTTGGTCGAGAAAAGTCGTCATTATCACCGCATAATGAGATTGACAGAAATGACAGGACAATGACATGACATTACTCGATTGATTTGACGAATTAAAACATTTGACTTTTATTTTTTAACACCATTATTTTATAATTTTACTCTTGTAATTTGTAAAATGTTTGGCATTTTCGTAAATTAATCTTGTTCGTGTTTCGAAATTAATTTTCTTGTAAGTAATGTAAGTAAGTGTTCATGGAAAACCACAGATTAAAGAAAAAGGCAGATAGGCTCCTAATAAATGGAACGTATTCTATATACCCGACCTCTTCTAACTTTTATACTACACGACGAGTAAAAAAGAGAAAGAATTATTTATCTGGTCTGCATACGTCATTGTTTCCGCTTTCTCGCTCGCACGATGTATCTCGCTCCCTCGCTCGCTCGAGATTTAGTGTAGCGAAAGATATTTTTTTACAAGTTATCGACTTGGATATTTACTGTTCATATATTCGTAATCTGCGCCATTCGTAAATACATTATATCTCCATACTATACTAAATTTAATTTACGGTACCTATTTACCACATTAAAAACCAAAACCACTAACTTAACTGTTGTATTAATAAACCACATTAAAACGGGATATTTTAATATATTCAATTCAATGACATAATTGTTTTTTATCCGTTGCTAACAATACGACAGACGTCTTTATAAACCCCTGTACAGGAGGCTATATGTATAAGGCGTATTATACAACATTAACTACCTAAGTCCTGCGGCGCTACCACGAAATTCGAAAGTCGAAGTTCGTAATATATGCGTCCCTGTCACTCGAGTAAGGGACTGCGATAGAGATGGAAATACCCGAACTTCGACTTTCAAAGTTCGTGGTAGCGCCGCGGACTTCGAACTAAGTTTTGGATGACAGTAACATTGTCATTTGATTTTGACATGATAAAGCTTGAAACAAATTATCGGACGCGTCCGGCGGACACATGTCCGCGACTGATAAATGTGCACATAACAGTCGAACGGGATCTAGCGCGCCAGCGGCGCTGCCACGAACTTCGAAAGTCGAAGTTCGTAATATATGCATCCCTGTCACTCGAGTACGGGAGTGTGATAGAGTTGGAAATACCCGAACTTTGACTTTCGAAGTTCGTGGTAGCGCCGCAGATCCCTGCCGAACGTCCGAATTCGAACGCTCAAGTTTACGTCCACGGCTTACGTCCGATAGTTTGCACAATTCAGTGTATATTCATTATCTAGATACCGGCTGTGTGGCGCGTCCGGCGGACGCGTCCGATAATTTCACAGAACTATATCAAGATAGAAGGAAAGTGCGCGCCGATTAGTATGAGAACCGAGCGTGTAACATTTTGCGTAGGTAATTTGACGTCACAAGCGTAATTTAGTGACGCGAAACATAATCCGCGCGAAATCGATTCGTCAACATCGACTAGCACGCGGCAGTTGTAATAATTGTGTATCGATTCAAAATATCGATAAGAACCGACAGAGAAATGAAAAATAGTCTTAAAAAAGTCTTATTTTTTTCACATCTTCTTTACCCCGGGGGCTGGATTTTTCCAAAACGCTTTAAGGGTTTTTATTTTGTATTTAAATAAGTAATCTTTCTGCAAAGTTTCAAGTCTCTAGCTCAAAAAATAAAGTTTCCCCCATACAAACTTTGCACCCTTATTTGACCCCCTCAGTGGATGAATTTTTAAACAACGCTAAATCATTTGTTTTGTTGTTTAGTAAGAAACCTCCATACAAAGATTCCAGTCTTTAACTTTCCAAATGAATGATTTCCATACAACGGTTGTCGTGAATAGTCATGATTCACGATAGTATTTACACTGATGTTAATAATCATGTCTCAAACAGCCGATTTATTTCATGTAGCAACACCCACAATCTTTTTATAACAATGTTGACGGGTAGGCGAGTAGTCACAGTTCTTAACGGCTATATTGCGTACGAACAGTTAAGTGCAGATTTGTAGTGTTAGATTTGGAGGAAAACCAGGGTGAGCTCTTTCCATAATCACTTTCAATGCATCCTATGACATTGTAACGATTTGGTTCATTTACACGTGGGTTCACGTGTTTACACAGCTCGGACGATGATTGTTCATGATGTGATGTATGTATGTGCGTCCACAGGTCTTATTCTATTTGGGAGGCGTGACGGTATATTATGTATATGAATAAGGTTTTCCTACATGTCACGTACATGCGATAACACAGTTCTTAGTCGTGGAGTTCTTTAGTGTGAAAGGATTAGTAACAAGTGTAACAACAAGGGTCTCAGGTTCGGTAGTTTCAGCCTCAGACCATGTCGTCATCAATCAAGGGTGCACCCGGGTAATTATAACTGGAACAATATAGTGTGTGAATTGGTACAGTATCAGTCGTGTGGTAAGGGATGTCTGTAAGGGGAGGTGGAGGACATTCTCGGGGACGAAGGTCCCCACATCTCAGATGGAGCTGCTACGCATAAGGCGGCAGCTCATATGTCAGATATATAAAGGATTCCGGAAGCTGTATGTGTAGGTTCATAGTTGCATATATGCTAATACAGATACCTAAGCTAGAGTGCTATAGGTACTATTTCGCGGCCATGAGAGTGACCAGAAGTGGCTTCGCGACAACGGTTCGACCCCTATTTCACCCCCTTAAGGGTTGAATTTCGAAAAATCCGTTCTTAGTACACGTCCACGTACTGTAAAGAATATATGTTCCAAATTTCATGCTTATATCTTTAGCGGTTTAGGCCGTGCGCTGTCTGTCAATCGGTCAGGAACGCAAGAGTAGATAATAATATAAAAACGTAATTTTCATTTCTCTGCTTTTATAATCGATTTAACCGAGTAAGAAAATCACAGTGTACAGCACACTGGTACAGCACTAGTGACAGAAAAATGAATAAATCTACCATGAAGCGACTCGACAATTTGAATAGCCTATTTATACATCGCTGGTTTTGAACGCACGTCAAGTGTGTCTCGTCACACTAAAGCCGCAATGGAAAACTAGAGTTGGACATAATCTATTTTGATGAAAATAATACAGAGCAATAAATAAATTGTTTTTTTTTAATTAATAACAGGTATTTTAGGACAAATAGTACTTACCTATGATAGGAAATACCACGATTAACAGCTTCACCTTTTTTGGTGGTGTTTGAGCAGCTCAGTTTCGAACAACGAGTCATTTTGTGATTATAACCTGACGTCGCACGCGTTCCGAGGTCGGGAGCGGACTGAAATTCGCGGCGAGCAAAGAAGTCCATCGGACTTACTTTTGCCATGCGAAGTACATACACTCTTTCCTTCTATCTTGATATAGTTCTGTGGATAATTTGTTTCAAGCTTTACTCATTGATAATTTAGCTATTTTGCCATACCACATTAAAAAGTGCAATACGGAAGTAAGTCGTACCAACATAATGACACGAAAGGGATTAGGGATGTAGTACCTAACATTATCGATGTTGATAATATTAGTACGCAACGTTATCGATATCGATAAATTATGGTCCACTGCATGAAGAGCAAATTATTGTACTATATCGACACTAACAAAATAATAAAAGGATGATAGATGTTTTATGTCAGTTTATTTCACACCCATTTAGAAATTATAAAAAATATTTAGGAGTAGGTAGGTATATTTATGTTTACATTTCACCAATTTGTCCATACGGTCTCTTTTTCGTTCGCAAGGAGTCCCAATGTATTTCCATAATTCTTCTTGTTAAAAGACAGCTCCCGCTTGTATTATACAAGTGCCGTTGATTTTCAAAAGTAAATCAATGTGTACGCTCGATATTTCGTTACTTTCGTTATGGGTATCTACTTACATAGTTCATTATAACATTATAGGTTCAACAAACTTTTATGTAGGTAGGTACCTGAAGTTCTTGCTGGCTTTACACTGGTTGATGACGAGAATCTTATACCTACATATTATGTTTGTACATTTGAAACTAATTCAGTACATGTTTTAAATGTATTCGCCAAAAGAATTGGTTGTTTGACACACATGTTTCATATCATATCCGGTATCATGGTCGGCCGTATCACGCAATAAGTGACAAGATATGAGCGTCCGTCTCGTTCTATCGAACGGTGACAGCCAGTGACGAACGCTCTATCTTGTCACTTATCGTGTGATAAGGCCGACCATGATACGGGGTCTGAAGTTACTATAGAGTACAGCCAATAACCATCCAAATGCCACAATGACAGAAAGAGAAGGTATGGAAGTAAGAGATAGCATGTGTCCGCTATAGCAGAAGCACAGATAGAAAACTTGTAACTTGTCAGAACTTGTCACTGTCAGCAACTGGATGTCATTCTTCTTTTTGTTCCTAGTTGCGTGACACTGTTTATTACCTAAGAAAAAATATTATATTTGAAGTCAAGAGTTCTAAACGTAATCCCGTAAAACATAAAACATCTATGACAATTGACAATGCATAAGTTCCGTCGACATAATGGCCATTTTGTAAAAGGCAGAATGGAACCCTAATAATCTTTTGATATTAACGCCACCTAGTGTACAATTACAGTACTCAGTAGAACATCATCTGCTATTTGCTATACATACTTTTTTTATTGATAGTTATTGAAATAGATAGACGGGGAAGGGACGTTGTTCGGCCATATTTGTTATTGTGCTCGATAGGGATTTATTTAGATCATTTGATTTTCGAATAGACTAGTTAATGTTTGTGATGTATTTTATTTCCTTATTGCCTTTTCTCAAAAGTTTCTATACAGTGACATAAAAACATTCTACTTATGAATATAGTTATGCCCAGTGACTGTGGATACCCCCTGTGGTAATTCGCTGTAGTCATCCAGCGATATTTATTGAGAATTATTGTCGATAAATCGCTTTAAAGTGGCGGGGGCGTCAAATAGTAATGGAAAAGGGGGTCGACAAGCTGCCTCGGTCGACGTGGGGTCTCCCCTACTCGACTGGGAGGAAGGTGACCATTTCAGTTTTGAGGACTCGGAACGTTTCGAGGGTGATTCTTTGTGCAGTTGGAGCTCGGAGCCCGAGAGTTTGTGCAACAACTGGCGAGGATGGAGGAGGCCGAACCTACCGAACTCATTCGGCAATCGTTCCGCGAAAAAGTCCGTTCAAGGTAACAAGCTTCTCGCACACAGCTGATCCTTTGTCTCGCACGGCCGAAATTAGGGCAGTATTACCTAATTTCTCACAATACTTGCCTTTGTGTACTAAAATAAACTAGTTTTATGTCATCATTTGTCGATATGCATGCGTTTTGATCTTATTTTCATCGAAAGTGATGTAGTGTAGTATAGGCACGTACATACTTTGTATCTACATACAAAGAACAGGTGCTGAGAAGTCATTTACCTCTGACTGGACAGAGCAGTTAATAATAATACTTTGGTTTCCAATCCCTGCTCTTTGTTGCTCTGCTTGCATCAAATTGAACTTTTAGTTTCACTGCAATTTACTTTTCTCAGTTAGAAAGTTTCATAAAGTGATTTTGTGTACTTTCACAACTTTCACTGATGTGTTTAATGGTTAGGTATAACTGAGAAATCCTGTAACATTCGTAACTTACAACAAGATTTAAATGGGTATTTTATAAAATAAGGGTTTTTGGTGTATATTTATTTGTGCCTTACTTTTTGTTTGGTATTTAGATTGCACCAAAAAATGGGGTTTTGCTTAAAAGTATCTTCATTTTAAAGTGTATTTAAGTAATTTTATCAGTAAGAAATAACATTTGATGTGGAATTACAAATTAAATCTTGTTATGTGATAGAACTAACCTAATTGATTCATTTACATGTCTCCCAACTTAAGCAAATATTTCAGAGATAAAAGATAAGTCTTTTTTTTCCCTGAACCTATTCACTGCACTGCATGTTTTCATATTTTATGTTTCAATTTGTAACTGGTTTTTTACTATGGAAGAAGTTGCAGTTTCGTTGCAGTTGCATTTCACCATCTGTTTTGGGCCTTGTGCATTATTCCTGTATCCCTAATAAGTATCTCATCTCTGTAGTAAAAGGTACCTTACATTACATGACTATTACTAGGAGATATCTTTTGGCTTTTGCTTTTTTTTTAATCTTTCATAACTAATAAATAAATATTAAGAGAAAAATCTTACACAAATCGAACTAGTCTCATAGTAAGCTCTATAGGGCTTCTGTTAATGGGGCTAGACAACAATATATTTAATAGATATAAATACTTAAATACATAGAAAACTTCCAAGACTCAGAAACAGATATTCATGCACATGACATGACAAATATTTGCGCTTACCGGGATTCAAATCCAGGACCTTAAGGTTTATAGGCAGCTTCACTACCCAGTCAGCTAACTGGTTGTCAAAGCTTTCTTTTGAAACATTTTCAGATTATGGACTAGGACTATGTTTTAGTTGACTTAGTTGTAGAGACCACATACCCAAAATATTGTAATGCTAATTGACATCTTAGCTTAGCTTGTTTCTAATCAAATTGTATTTTTCATGGATAACAATTGAGTTAAAAAAAAACATATTAGGTTGAATCACAACGCAGATTGTTAGTATCATTATGACATGGTATGTTACTAGTGTCATCACAACAATAAAAACTTACTTAAAAAAAAAATATGTGGGTAATGCTTAAGATAAGATAAGATAAATCTTTATTTGCTATAAACATGGTACAATATGGTGGTAACTTACATTATATTCCGGTACAATCACATATTTAGCTACATACTAGCATGCAAATGAAATGTGCACTTATATTATAACTATGAATCACCTATACCTACTTAGCACTAAATTCAAATAAATCACCTTATGTATAGAACACTTGGGGTAAAGACTTTATACCTACTTTCTGGAATAGCATTAAATATTTTCATGCACATATATAATAACTACTGTTCAAAAAGAGGGCACTATTGGGTATGAAATCGAGAACAAGTTTGTTGGGATATCTAGTGTTTCTGGGGTACTCTGGATGTTTTTAGTGTTCCGTACCAAAATTGGTCCAACAGAACACTTATGCCATCACTCGGAGGGTGTCCGTCTGTCACAGCCAGTTTTCTCGAAGACCGTTTGACAAAGGAAGCTGAAATTTGCTATAGATATTGAAATTTATAGCCTAGTTACATAAATAAAGCCAAAAAGGTTTAAACCCCAAAAAAGAGGTAAATGCTCTATTGATGTCACAATAATTTCCCCATACAAGGGAAATTTTGCTCAAAATCAGCAGGAACTTCACTTTATGGAATTTGTTTATGTTTAGAAATCAAAAGCTTTGAGAACATATAACAAAGATCCAATATTGTAATTACTTTTATTGCATTTGAAATTTGAATTCATCTACTCATTGAACTGTACGAGTATAAACAGTAAATATATTGAGTTGTAAGTATGTTGAGTTGCCAAGTTTGTATTTTTTTTATGGGGCTAATTTTGTTGTTAGATTTAAACAAGAAACGTTTTATTAAGGCTAAATAAATAAATAATAAATAAATAAATATTAGAGGACAATCTTACACAAATCGACCTAGTCCCATAGTAAGCTCATTAAGGCTTGTGTTATGGGTACTAGACGACGATATATATAATAGATATAAATACTTAAATACATGGAAAACTTCCATGACTCAGAAACAAATATTCATGCTCATCACACAAATATTTGCCCTTACCGGGATTAATGTTTGTTTATTAATCATTATGATCACTCCTTGTTACAGATAAAACAGTATCCACACTAAGCGAGCTAGCAGCCAAGTGTGTTGCATGCCACATACCATTCGAACTTGTAGAACATGTGTACCCGCCTGTTCCGGAACAACTGCAGCTCCAGATTGCGTTCTGGAGCTTCCCCGACAGTGAAGATGACATCAGACTCTATTCATGTCTGGCGAATGGATCTGCGGATGAGTTCCAGCGGGGCGAGCACTTGTTTAGAGACAGAGCTGTTAAGGATGTACTACAAATTGGTAAGTGTATAAGGGCAAATAAACTTTTTTTTTGCTTGTTACCTTCTTCTGGAAAACTCGTCAAACATATGATTTTATAAGGTTTAAATCTACTTAACATGTTTTTGAGAGAACAGTTGGGATTACTATTTTATTTTATGGTGGGGCATTTTCAGAGCATGCTAGGAGGAGTCAACATTATTATATTTTTTCTAAGAAATACTGTCACTTTTGTCTCCTGGCTTACCGGAAAATAATATCAAGAAGAGAAAGTTAATTGATTCCTCTTCCCTTGATGCTTAGCATAGGCTCATCCACATTAATCCCGTTAGAAGTCACCTTGAATTGTTAATTTAAAAAAAAGTGCCTTGACCTAACTCTAGAAGGATCCTTGCTCTCTGGATGTTTGCGCTCAAGAAGGTATGCGTTATTATATAAATAAATAAATATTAGGGGACAATCTTACACAAATCGACCTAGTCCCATAGTAAGCTCAATAAGGCTTGTGTTATGGGTACTAGACGACGATATATATAATAGATAGACATACTTAAATACATAGAAAACATCCATGACTCAGAAACAAATATTCATGCTCATCACACAAATATTTGCCCTTACCAGGATTCGAACCCAGGACCTTCAGCTTCGTAGGCAGGGTCACTTCACTACCCACTAGACTAACCGGTCGTCAATATCAAGTTTATCCTTATTAGCTACCAGCTTCCACTATCCTATATTTTAATCGAGGCTATAAACTATCTTTGTGCAAAATTTCATTCAAATGATTGATTCGGTTTAGCGTGATTGAGTAACAAACATCTAAACATCAAAACTTTCGTATTTATAATGTAAGTAGGTAGACTTCTATTGAAAAAAAACTGACTAAACGGAGGTGTTTCTCTTCTTAAAGAACATTATTTGTCTCTCCCCTAACCCCGATTGTCTTACTATTATTATTATTGGCTGACTGTTTATGTATTATATTTATATATTTTTATTTGTATATATGTATGATTGTGTATGTATGTTTATATATAGAGCTATTTATGTACGTGTATTGATATAATTATTTTGATTTTTGGCTTATTATAATCTCTGCACCACCTACTACATAATCTAGTTTTATCTCTTTCTCCGATACCCAAAGGTTGTCTGGAAGAGATCGCTCTTCAGCGATAAGACCGCCTGTTGTCTACCTCTACCTACATGTTATTGTATTGTTTCTCTTTTTAACTGCTTTGTTTGTGTGAGGTGTGCAATAAAGAGTATTTGTATTATATTGTTGTATTGTGTTTCTGATAACTGCATTGCATCTAGTGGGAATCGAAACAGAAACCTTATATTCAAACAGCAAATTTTGTAGTCAAACAACTAACTTCTCTAGTAAACATGTTTAATCAAGATATTGCTAGGCTTCACATTCATTTAAGTGGTAAAACAGCCGCTGGTTTTAATGAAAATTACAATGGCTTAGTTTTTATTACCTTATTTCTATAGACCAATCGGAGATCGGCTCCGGCAGTTGTCATTTCATAGAAACTTCCTATAAAGTCTAAATTTCCATACATTCTGATTATAACGAACACCGCTTACGATTAAATACGGTTTAATGCAACCCACACATAGCACTTGTACAGTTGTACACACATGATAAGCCGTTAAAACTCGCGGTTATATCTGTGTACGATCAACTGTATTGTACAGAGTACGATGGTTACCGTGTAATTTATAAGCTTGTTAGCTCAACAGCAACCTATTACATGTATTTCCTCCACAGGTTTCCACTTATCAGCGACAGTGTCGTTCAACATGCCCAGAGCTCAGTTCAACGTGGCAGTGACATTCGACCGACAACGGATATCGTCATGCAACTGTACTTGCTCGTCCACAGCACACTGGTGTTCGCATATCGTCGCAGTGTGCCTCTACAGGATACATTTAGTAAGTTTTGTATAGATTTCCACTTACCAGCGACATCGTTCAATATGCCAAACCTAGTTCAGAGTGCCGACAGCTGATCAACTGCCTTGCTCGTCCACGGCGCACTGCTGTTCGCATGTTGTGCCTCTACCTACAGGATACTTTCAACATGTTTTTTATAGGTGTCCACTTATCAGCGACATCGTTCGATATGCCTAGCCCAGTTCAAAGTGACAATCGCATTCGGCCGACAGCGGACCAACTACGTGCTCGTCCACAGCAAACCACTGTTCGCATATCGACGCTGTGTGCTCTTACAGGATACATTCAATATGATTGGTATAGGTTTCCACTTATCAGCGACATCCTTCAACATACCCAGAGCCCGGTTCAACATTAATTTTTCCCAACAGTCTGGTTGAAGTTCCCTATAGCCTTGCCATACTTTTTGCACGATAATTGGTTAAGCGTTTCACTGTTCTGAATAAATGGGAAGTACCTAGAAGCGGGAGCGGAGATCACTTTCATGTAAAATGTATTTTTAAAGTATGTGTAAGTGTAACATTTACAGCTTAGTCATAAATTAACTTGATCTTTGCTTTACGTAAAATTTATCATGCGGTTTATTCAATACGGATTACAAATGTTGGAAGACCTTTTTCAGTACAAACGGTACTGGGAACATTAGAAATAAGTATTTCTAAACGCCATGATGTCCAAACTTGTACATTTAATATTATGGATGACCCTGCTTAGATACTTTAGCACGCAGCGCATTTGTACGGTCAAGTCTAAAATTATATACACAATTTTGTATCATATTTCCCAGACACAAAGTTCTTTAACTTATACACCTTATTTTGACGACCGGTTAGTCTAGTGGGTAGTGACGCTGCCTACGAAGCTGAAGGTCCTGGGTTCGAATCCTGGTAAGGGCAAATATTTGTGTGATGAGCATGAATATTTGTTTCTGAGTCATGGATGTTTTCTATGTATTTAAGTATTTCTATCTATTAAATATATCTTCGTCTAGTACCCATAACACAAGCCTTTATTGAGCTTACTATGGGACTAGGTCGATTTGTGTAAGAGTCCCCTAATATTTATTTATTTATTTATTATACACATTTCTGGCAGTGACCGCACATTCGCAGTCTCAAATCGCATTTACGTGTCTGCGATGCGATTAGATAATTCACATATAGCTTCCAAGTGATGTCGTGTTGCCGCTTTCCCAAACGCGTCCTTGCCATTAGTAGTCGCTTGTAATGTTAACAGACTAGACCAATGCCACGTTTAGTATAGGAATTATATCTAGAGAGATTTTCCTTGCTTGCCGGATCCACTCATACCTATACCTAATTAATTCATGAGATGAGAGAAGGCGCTGTTTCTCCGACTAACATTTGACCCATTTGGAATCCAGCCTATGAATTAAAAATGCAAATTCATATATTTCAACATACGCTTCTATACAGTTAGGCTTCTGCACTGTAATCTGTGGGGATCGTTTTTAGGGTTCCGTACCCAAAGGGTAAAAACGGGACCCTATTACTAAAACTTCGCTGTCCGTCTGTCTGTCTGTCACCAAGCTGTACCTCAAGAACCGCGATAGCTAGACAGTGGAAATTCTCACAGATGATGTATTTCTGTTGCCGCTATCGCTATAACAACAAATACTAAAAACAAAATAAAATAAATATGTAAGGGAGGCTCCCATACAACAAACGTGTTTTTTTTGCCGTTTTGACTGTCACCAGGCTGTATCTCAAGAACGGCGATAGCTAGACAGTTGAAATTTTCACAGATGATGTATTTCTGTTGCCGCTATAACAACAAATACTAAAAACAAAATAAAATAATTATTTAAGGGGGGCTCCCATACAACAAACGTATTTTTTTTTCGCCGTTTTTATAGATAATGGTACGGAACCCTCCGTGCGCGAGTCCGACTCGCACTTGGCCCGTTTTTTATGTCACACTACCGGCCTGGGCGGCTCTTCTGCGTATTACAGAGAACCCAGGGCTCCCACGGGATAAAATAAAGCCTCCGGCCATCCTTACATACTGGTGAAAGCACACAACCTTACAAAGCTGCAATCTCGCAGACTTGTTGTCTAATAATATTGAGTATTACGAGGGGCGGCTGAAAAGTAATCTCCTTGGTTAAAAAAATATGCGAAAATGATACTGGCTGAAATGCATTCTTGTTCTTTGGTTATTCTTTTTTTGAATTATTTGACGTTCATTTGTTTTTTCCGTTCCATTTTTCTACAATTCTCGAATGTTTGCGACATATCGGTTGAAAAAATGAATATCGCTAAAATTGAACATCGTGCAGTGATTAAATTTCTAACAAAAGAAGGAAATACTCCCTCACAGATCCGAGAACGTATGATGTGTGTATTCGGTAGTTCGTGCCCTTCCGAATTTACTATAAAGTTTTGGTCTAAACAATTTAAACTCGGTCGTGAGAGCTTGGAAGATGACGCTCGTAGTGGAAGGCCGGTTTCTGCCGTTACAAACGAAAATGTAGCCAAAGTTAAAAAAATAATTTTAGAAGACCGACGAGTGAAGCAGTGGGAGATTGCTAGAGATGTGGGCATCAGTAAAGAAAGAGTCAATGAGATAATTCATGTGCATCTGAATATGTCCAAGGTGAGTGCACGTTGGGTCCCCAGAATGTTAACGGCGTTTGACAAGGACCGACGTGTCAAATGTTGTGAGGAGTTTTTGGAAATGAGTCGAGGTAATGAGGAAGAAATTGTTTCTAAAATGGTGACGTGTGATGAGACCTGGATTCGACAGTGGGACCCCGAAAGCAAACAAGAGTCTTTGCAGTGGAAATTCAAGGATGAGAAGCCTCCTCGGAAGTTTAAGGTCAGGCCGTCGGCAGGCAAACTTATGGCTACCGTATTTTGGGATACAGAAGGAATTTTACTAATAGATTATTTACCAAAAAAAAGGACAATGAATGCTGAATATTATTCCAGCTTACTGCATCAGTTACGAGACGCGATAAAAGAAAAGAGGAGGGGTAAACTTAGCAAAGGGATCCTGATTTTACAAGATAATGCACCTGTGCATACCGCCCGCACAACAATGCTTACCATGAAGGAATTAGGGTTCGATGCCGTTAACCATCCACCTTACAGTCCAGACCTAGCCCCATGCGACTATTTTTTATTTAGACACCTCAAAAAAGATCTCCGAGGAAGACGATTTCTGACCGATGACGAAATGAAGGCTGCAGTTAGTGACTTTTTTGACGAGAAACCGAAAGATTTTTTTTTTCATGGGTTAATGTCAATATTTGACAAATGTAATAAGTGTATTTCACTAGCAGGGGACTATATTGAAAAATAAAAAAAATACATACATGACAGTCTTTTGTTTCATACTTAGGTAGATTTCTTTTCAGCCGTCCCTCGTATATATAGAAAAGCATTCGATAGTACTCACCTCGAAAAATGTTGAATTATAAATGCCCATTGCCTCTGTGTGCCATGCATCCAAGCTTACGTACAAAGGAATTGTGTATGTGCTCTGAGCTGCCCCTCAAAACCTAAAGTTAAAAGGACTTTTAGGCTTACCAACGGAATACGATGAAGTTTTGGAAACATTGCTTGCCATTTAACTAAATCGCAAGCTATATTTAAATAAAACATAACCTTCGAAGCTTCATGAATCATCTACATTTTTACTATTGCTGTTCAATGTCGTAGCATTTAGTATGGCATGCCCTTTAGATGCTGGCATTGATGATGATGACTCATTTTTAAAAGGATCACGTATTAGATGACGGTCTAGACACAACACATGCCGTGCTAATTGCCAAAAATATACATAAGTTACACAACGGCTTTGGTTTCAGATGAAATTTTCACCGATTTGCGACTACTAGTCGCCTTAGTTTTGGTCTGTTTTTACTACATTTGGGTTGGTTCTGATGTATGTAGGTACAGTATGTAAACCAACGAAAACAAAGGATTTTAGTGTAAGCTTTTCATTCGTTTTATAAAGCAAAGTCTGCTGCTGTATATTAGAAATAAACTCAGAAACTACTCTACTTTGACTCGGTTATGTGTTAGGGCTGCCTCTAATATTAGGACCCATGCAGACGACCGGCTTTTGAATTTGAACTAAAATTTGGCTGCAAGAGACCACTTGGCGTGCGAGCTCAGTTCTGACTGGCTATCATTTCACCAATAAATACATACATACATATTACACGTTTTTATCCTTAAAAGGGGTAGGCAAGAGCACATGAAACTTGTGTCCAGGGCCACTGTTAGCATAAATGTGGGTATAAAAGATCGACAAAAGTGTTATAGCAGTGATAGGTTGCTAGCCTCTAATTCGCCCACAATACACTTCAACCCTGTTCCCTTAGTTGACTCTTACGACACCCACGGGAAGAAAGGGGGTGGTGCTATTCCAAGCCCTTGTACGCACTAAGCGGCTAGCCGTGCGGTTGGACAAAAGAAAACATATGAACCCGCAAACTGATGTCTTAATTAGTGATTACACGGATTGCGAAGTGTTGTTATAATAACAATAAATATATAACTTAACTTTTAAGAGCTACAAATAGTATGAATGATTTATTTATTATCAGATAAATAGCATAATTATTTAATTATGTTTATTCGGTACATATTCGGCAGTTTTACCGAATCATTCGGCCGAATAGCGAACATTGAAAAACATGCCGAATATGCCGAATGCCGAATAATTACCGAATATTCGGCGCATCTCTAGTAATTATAAAAAAATAACATATACTAAAACCATATTTTCTCCTCTAGCCAACACAAGTATGCCTGAGAGCGCCAGTATCAGAATCCCTCCAAAGGCTAAGACGAGATCAGCTACAGAAGTTTGCGCAATACCTCATATCGGAACTGCCTCGGCAAGTGCTGCCCACGGCGCAGAGAATACTGGACGAGCTATTATCAGCGCAACCGAACCAGATTAACACGACCTGCGGGGCGCCCGACCCGACAGCGGGAGCGTCGGCTTATGAATACACCTCCTGGTTCTTGGATGAGAAGACTTTGCACAACAATATCAATAAGATTTTAGTGAAGTTCTGTGTTCCGGCGCCTATAGTCTTTAGGTAAGTTATTTTCGCAATTCTAATGTACTTTTTCCGTAATTCTTTATCTTATTTCATTGGCATAAGGTGCGAAAACGTGTACATAGCGTAAACTATAAAATTTCATAGATTACATGAACGTGTACGTATCTAGCTAATAATAAAAATATTAGATATCGCCCATTTCCTACGTTTCGTTTCACTAAAATAACGCTAAATTTAGGACCTGTAAAATCTTTACCTACTCTTTTTGGACCTTTTTAGGAAGGTGTCCACAATTTAATGTTTTTTATTGTCACGAATAAATACTTTTTCTTTCTTTCTTTCTTCTTAAATTTTTAGTTCCTTGCTGGAACGGGAACATTTAAAAAAAATAATCATTATTAATCTGGGGGCACGGTAGTGCCCCCGCCAAGTCGATTGCGAAGCAAACACTGCCGTACCATCCTTTACTGGAACCATTTCGCCGCATTTTCAGGCCCCTATTTAGTCCAGTCAATGAACTGACAACTTGTATGGAAATAAAGTCAAATTTGGAAATAATTTATAATAGCTTATTTTTAATGTGTAACGCATATATTATCAATTAAATCGCATATATTATCAATTAAATAGTTATCCAGCGACAAAATCCGACAACATTTCAGACATCCAAAAAAACGATAAACTAACTAGCTTCTGAAAAGTCAGAAAAAATATTAATAAATATTTTTGTCTTTATTTTGGTTCATTTACATTTGCTCTATAATATTCAAGATAAATCGTACAAAAAAAGACAATGCATGCTTCATTTAAATCTACATAATTACTTTCGGGTGGAAAGTTTGTCGGATTCTTGAATTAATCATCTTAGAATAACATTTTAAAATGAAATCAACAAAAAAAACGCTATTATAAATTAATGTTTTCTAAAACCGTATTTTGCCTGGAGTAATTTGAGAACCTCTGGATAAGGCCAGAACGCAGAAATTTTCGTCATCCAGTAAGCAATAATCACATACTTAAAATCCAAAATTTCAAGTCTGTAGGTCATTTAGTTCTGAAGTTAAACGAAAGCAAAGTTTCGCATTTATGACACTCACTCACTCACTCACTCATGATCATCAAAGTAGAACTAGTACTTCCCATAAACTCAGAGAGCTGAAATTTGGTACAGAGTTAGGGTTTAATGGCCACGTAAAGGGAAAACTATAAAAAATTGCAATTTCAACCCAGTTTTCTAGATACACCAACGCTATACATTACTTTGTAATCCTACACAAATAAATAGGATTACAAAGTTACATTTGCAGTGAATGGGAAAATTCAAAAGCAAGAATGGGCCTGCATTCATAGTTTGTATGTATGGATAACACATTAACCTACAAAAAGAAGTGAGATCCCATAAAAAACATTCCATGTAAAAAAGAGGCCAAGTCTCGACAATACTGCATAATTTTAGGTAAGTATGCAAAAATCCATAAATACAGTTAAGTTGTGTGATTGCCACGTTGCAGAATTTTATTTAGCAAGCAAATAAAGATTAATAAGAATGCCTGAGACTTGGCTCTACGAAATATCTCACAACTTTTTACGGTGGAAGAGTTTCGAGACTTGGCCTCTTTTTTACATGGAATGTTTTTTATGGGATTATGTTATACTGGTAGCTGGATAGTTTCAAAAAAATGTGTACCCAATTAGCGTAAGTATCTAACAAAAATGAACTCGGTGTCAGTTTTGTGATGACAATTAAGTCGGTATTCGATTTGTATTAAAATGTACTTTTCCTTTTCATTATAACACGTTAGGTACTTGAATTTTAAACAAGTAAATTATTTTTTACATACTTTGTATGTTTAATTGTCGCCACAAAACTGACACCGAGTTAGTTCATGCTAATTAAATACACTATTTTTTGAAAAAGCCTCGTTACGCAGTGTCTTAAAATGAACAATGGCCTTAATTAACACGCTGATTAAAACATTCAAAGCATTGCAATTATTTTCCTGTACTCCATATTGACGCAATACGGTGTCTTATTATGTTATTTGTTCTTTAGAATGACGTAACATGTTAAAGGTTCCTTTGTAAGTGAGTACAGGAATTATGTATCATGTCATGTGGAATTATGTACATTTTCAGAGAAATGTGGGCATTGACTTTAGTCGGAAATGATTTTGAATAATCGAATTTCGAAACGGGAAACTGCATAAATGAATGAATGAAGTATTTTTTTATAAATTTACGTAGGATAATAACCTTTCGGGCTCCATTCATTTTGAACAACCAGTGTTATTGAACTGAAGTAAACGCATTATTTAAATGTATCATGATAAATGTATTATTATTATATTACTATCGCTGTAGTATATGTGCCTTGTAATCATTGAGAAGGATCGGCGTTTAAAATATTTCTCGGCTGAAAAGTAAAATTGAGGTAAACCCGCACTCCATCGTCTAAAAGATGTTGCGTCACTGAACAATATTTGTAACTTGTTTGGTTGTCCTAAGATTAGCTAATAACCTGAGCGGCTACCGGGAAACTAAAACAAAGTTCGTTCGTATCTCCCTCTCTGTCGCACTTGCTAATTCGAGCGACGGAGAGGGAGATACACAAACGTTTGAAAAGGCTCGGGAACGCTTTACTGTCTAAGTTTACTCCGGTCGATTTGATTAGGTACCAGTCCAATTCATGAGCGATGCATAAACCTTAGCTATTAGGCATAGTAACGAATTCACAAATTCAGGGGGCTATTAGTATCACGACTATCGAAGTTAGTATGTCTATCTATTGTTCGAATTATGTAAGTGCGATAGATGAAGATATTCGAAGATGGATCTTCGATTTTCGTGGCTATAGCTCTGCTGGGGAGGAGCTTACAAGCACAACATAGTTAGATTCAGCGTGACATATTATGGTGAACATTTTATCAGCCAAGCTAGAGACAGTCGAGTAGTAGAGTGCACAGTAATAGACGTAATAGTAGTTTATGCAACTCATCCATAATGAGAGGCCTTAAAATACGAGTGTGGTTTATTCATAATAGGATCACAGGAGTGTTTTAAGGCCTAATTATGTACAGTTGCATACACTACTTTATATCTACACACATATAAGATCAGAGTATCAAGATGGGTTCACAATTCTACTTTCGTAACAGCAAAAAACCAACAAAAGAATGACAACAGCAATGGCGGCAATTCGATCCTCCGTCAAGACGAATAGTTTTTTAAAATCATTGTTTAACAAATGAAGTCCCTATACTCATGTCACTCGAGATCAAAATAATGTCGTGCGGTTTATATTAAAAAAAACATCCTGAATTGACGTTTCGTATCGATAACTGTTTTAATATCTATGGATACTAGAATAGAGACCCACTTGAGTTTTGACAGCTGTTCCAAATTTAAACTCATAACGTTACAAAAATCTTTTTTTATTTTTTATTTTATTTAAAGTTCCAAATAATTTTATCGCAGAGTTTCATGTTTTATGTTGTGCTAAAGCCATTAATGGCTTATTTAAAGCTAGAGTTCGGACTAACTATTTGCCATGTAAGTACTTACATTACCTTCACACTATTATTTTACCAAACGAGATTCAAGCACATAATATATAATCTATACTGTTATAACGTTAAAGTACAGATTTTACCTACTACCACAGACAAGAAAGTTCTCATAGTAAAATCGGTTGTAATAATGCTGGTCATTTGCTACGGTTTCTGAACGCATTTTAAAGCACTAATGATATGTGTGTAGATAATAGTAGTTTATGCAACTGATACATAATCAGAGGCCTTAAAATAAGAGTGTGGTTTTATGAAACGAGCGCCAGCGAGTTTCATAATAGGATCACACGAGTGTTTTAAGGCTAAATTATGTACAGTTGCATACACTACTTTATCTACACACATATCATAAGTACTCTAAGATCGGTTCAGAAGCCGTAGGAAAATGACCTGCATTGCTACTATAGTGCTACCTGTAAAATATCTTTGTTGCAATCGTGGCTGCATTTACGATATCCGGCGGAGTGTGCATATCGTTCTCGGAGTCACTACTACTCATATTTTCAACTAAAATGTGAATTACAAACAACTTTTCACAATTCTACTTTCGTAACAGCAAAAACTAACAAAGAAATGACAAAAGTAATGGCGGCAATTTGATCCTACGTCAAGACGAATGTTTTTTTTAAATCATAGACAAACGAATGATGTCCCTATTCTCATGTCACTCTTGATCAAATGTCGTGCGGTTTATATTAAAAAACATACTGAATTGACGTTTCGCATCGATAACTGTTTTAATATCTATGGATACTAGAATAGAGACCCACTTGAGTTTTGACAGCTGTTCCAAATTTAAACTCATAACCTTACAAAAATCTGTACTGTAATAACATTACAGTACAGATTTTACCTACTACCACAGACAAGAAAGTTCTCATAGTAAAATTGGTTGTAATAATGCTGGTCATTTCCTACGTTTTCTGAACGCATTTTAGAGCACTAATGATTTGTGCGTAGATAATAGTAGTTTATGCAACTGATACATAATCAGAGGCCTTAAAAACAAGAGTGTGGTTTTATGAAACGAGCGCCAGCGAGTTTCATAATAGGATCACACGAGTGTTTTAAGGCTAAATTATGTACAGTTGCATACACTACTTTATCTACACACATATCATAAGTACTCTAAGATCGGTTCAGAAGCCGTAGGAAAAGGACCTGCATTGCTACTATAGTGCTACCTGTAAAATATCTTTGTTGCAATCGTGGCTGCATTTACGATATCCGGCTGAGTGTGCATATCGTTCTCGGAGTCACTACTACTCATATTTTCAACTAAAATGTGAATTACAAACAACTTTTCACAATTCTACTTTCGTAACAGCAAAAACTAACAAAGAAATGACAAAAGTAATGGCGGCAATTTGATCCTACGTCAAGACGAATGTTTTTTTTAAATGATAGACAAACGAATGATGTCCCTATTCTCATGTCACTCTTGATCAAATGTCGTGCGGTTTATATTAAAAAACATACTGAATTAACGTTTCGCATCGATAACTGTTTTAATATCTATGGATACTAGAATAGAGACCCACTTGAGTTTTGACAGCTGTTCCAAATTTAAACTCATAACCTTACAAAAATCTGTACTGTAATAATAATAACATTACAGTACAGATTTTACCTACTACCACAGACAAGAAAGTTCTCATAGTAAAATCGGTTGTAATAATGCTGGTCATTTGCTACGGTTTCTGAACGCATTTTAAAGCACTAATGATATGTGCGTAGATAAAGATATGTATACACTTTCGCCCCTTGCCATAGACCAATCCAAAACACACGGTATATGTGCTCGGCCGTAACACAAGCAATTTTCCAGTGACGTAAACTACCTAAGCACAAGTGCGCCGCCGGCCGCGGCCGAATGGTCGTCCCTCCTCCGGCCTTTACGCGGAAGAGAGCCAGAGGGGATGTGGAATCTGCTGTCCATAGTGCGAGAGATGTTCAAGAGGAGTGACAGGAATGCTATACCACTCTTGGAGATCATCACTGAGGAGGTCATGGCATGTGAACAGGTAAGTTTTTTGACATATATTTAACTAGTGGCTGTAACTCGCGAGCCTTTTTTTTTCCAAAAACTACTTTTTTTTTATTTGAAAACGTGACTTGACAAGAAAAACTGTATAGTTAAGACGCTGTCAACACCAAATGCCCTTGAGGATTCGGGATACGGCGCACACTGTCTGTTTGTGTCGGAATAAACGAGAGCGGCGAGTGTTACTGGGCGACCAGAGGCTCTAGTATAAGTTTTACCGAAACAAAACGTTACGACCGCGTTCGCGTTTAGCTGTCAAATCCCATACAAATTGAGGGTAAAACGCAAACGCGATCGTAAAGTTTTGTTTCAGTAAAACTTATACTAGAGCCTCAGGTCTTAGAAGATAATAATAAGTAAATATTGAAATAAAAAAAAGTGTGGATTATTTGTGAAATATGACTCGTTAGCCGTTTAGGTATGAATATGTTGACTTCATGTTTTTAATTGCAGACCCATACGTCAAAAAAATAAAGACATAGAACCGTTTAATGATGATTTAAAGACCAATCTTTGCAATTCAAGTCCAACTATGTATCGAGTCCATCCACGGTCTTTAAAATATGATGAATATTAACATATTTTTGAAGTGAAAACTTCTTTAGCGGCGCTGTGCACTTTTTGTGATGGGGAAAATTGTTAAACTCGCCACAGGTCACGTGACCGTGAGATTCGAGAGATACTCGCAACAGGTCACGTGATCGTTAGATTCGACAGATTGAACATTTGTAAGACGGACATAATGACCTGATCGAAAAACTGTTACAATGTCATTGAGCTTTCACTTCTGCCGGCACTCCCAGAGTGCAACCCGGTCTTTTTTTTTTGATGTGCTACAACAAATAGTTTTTCTTAAAAAACTGCTTAATTAACATCAATTTCAACAATTAGGTCTTGTCAGCCTCTTAACGAGCTTGCTCACAAAAAATCACGAGAATCGGTTGACAAATGCGACCAGAGGCTCTAGTATAAGTTTTACCGAAACAAAACTTTACGATCGCGTTTGCGTTTTACCCTCAATTTGTATGGGATTTGACAGCTAAACGCAAACGCGGTCGTAAAGTTTTGTTTCGGTAAAACTTATACTAGAGCCTCTGTTGAGGATAAGCCGGACATACAAACGATTTTCGGCCCAAGCTGAAGCATAGAACTTCATTCGCTTCGCTCCCTCGCTCGATTTATTCAGGCAATGTTCCACGTACCGGGAGACGCAGCGTAAACTAGACTGATGAAATGTCGCGGGTGTCCGCTGGACGCGGGTGGCGCGGGATTTATCATTATGGCGCTCTTTGGAGGATATGATGATGAAATTGATGAATACAGGCAACAACTGACATATACACCTAAACAGAAACACATAACTGTAATCAATCACTAATATCTATGATGGACTATGATGTGATACACAACTGCGTGGTGTCAGGTAACCGACCGCGAAAAAACTGGACACAAGTTCCTTATCTAAACATAGGTGAATCAACTTTTAGCTGTCGCAAGTTGACATAGTTGTCTCTCAGGTCACTTTTTAAAACCGTGATTTTAAAATTGGTTGCAATTCACTAAACGTAGGTTTTTGTTGACAGAGTTTGAACCCAGTTTTTGTACCTATAAGCATGTTAGAACTCCATTGTGTAACAATTTTTCTAAGGAAAACTCACTCTAACTTTACAGAATAACAACAAGAAACAGTTAATTGATCTACATAAATGTCGGTTGAACCTATTTTATGGCGTTAAAATTCGTGTTTTCAGGCGGCTATCTTTGTCACTGGTTGGTGTTTGTAGTAAAGTGGCCGCCAATGGACTTTGTTTACATAGTTAGCAAAGTCCATTGACGGCCACTTTAGTGTACTATTAAAGTTGTATACACACCTTGGCAGGTTTCGTTCCTAATAATAATAATAATAAAGATATTTATTGCCACAAACTAAACATAATACAAAGTAATTTAGGTACACCGCATATAAAATTAATAACTACTGCATGAAAGACTAAAAAGTACACTTTAGATATATTTAAAATAAAACTTAAACTTAAACTTTAATATTAATGTTTAGCCGGTACAAAGGGTCCCAATCTCAGCATTTGCTGGGTTTGGATGCCCAGCGCTGGTTTTCAGAATGGTCCCTGTAGGAAGAAAGGCCGGTCGCAGCGCACACGTAGACAAAAAAAGTATGCATTCAATAAAAATAAAAAAAATATCTATAAAACATATTGTGTTGTTGAATTAAAATAATTAAACTAATACCAAAAAAAACAAATAGATAATAAACAAAGTTAACAACAAAGTGCCATGTGATGTGTGTATGTGTGTTTATAGGCGTGTATGTGGATTTTAAGGGTAGATTTTGTAGGTGTGTCTGTGCGTCTGATGTGACTGATGTGTGATGTATGATGTGTGAAATGTGTGGGGTGTGAAAAGCGGGTTAAAGTTTGCCTTGGATTCCTAACAAGTGACCTTTGACTAGCTGCTTGAACTTAAACAATGGAATCCGTTCTCGCAAAGGTGGTGGTAGGTCGTTCCAAATTTTAGCAGCAGCAAACTTAAACCCGCCTCTAAAAAAAATGGTTTTGTGTGGAGGAATGACTAGCTTGGTAGATCTTCTAAGCACCCTGCCGCGCGTATCCTCAACCCATTTCAATTTATTAAATAAGTATTGGGCTTTTTCTAGGTCTATTATTTTCCTGACTGTATAAGCCAGATGTAGGTGTCTCCGATTACTCATATTTAGAATATTCCTTTCGTTTAGGAATGGGGTGATATGGGCTCGCTTAGGGACGTTATAACAAAAACGTACACACGCATTTTGCACCCGCTGTATAGTTTTTTTGGTTTTTGCTAATAGTCTCGGACCATACACTGTATCACCGTAATTTAATAGCGAGAGCACTAGTGATTCAACAAGAATTTCTCTTATTTTCTCAGATAAGTATTTGCGAATGTTGTACAGTACTTTAAGTCGGTAGAACGCATTTCTAATTTTTGTATTTATGTGTTCCACGTACCGTAATTCTTCGTCCACTGTCATCCCGAGATTTTTTGCGTTTTTTTGCGTTTTATCGCGTTTTATCGCGTTAATAAATCTGGCAGTTAATAAGTTATTAGAAATCATACTGTCCCTGTCTAAGGGAGAAATAGCATAGCTTAACATATTCCCCGCCACGATACAAGCAAAAAGTTTTGCCCCACACGCCAACTGTCACGGACGTCAAATGCGAAATTAAACCTCATGCCAACGCACGTCAGTAGCTATTTGACTGAAGAAACTGACTAGATATGAAGTCGTTGGCGTGTGGGGCACGAAATGTGCGGACTTCGTATCAAGTCAATGGCGGTGAAAACTTTAAAGTTTAAATATCGTGTGGCTGTAAAGGAAGCAAAACGCTGTTGAATATTAAAGTTGTATGATTATACTGTGAAGCAGGGATGCCGCGGATGTGATTTTATTGACATCCGCGGATGAGGAGGCGGATGCGGATATTTGGAGGCACACATCCGCGGATGCGGATTTTATGGTCAAACACTCAAAAACATAAATAAACAACGTCCATTTTATGATATCACGCAATCATCAAACACAAATTACAATCGTAGCGAACAAATCAATAACGCGTAAAAACAATAAGTTTTTTTTAATTAATGGCGAAAATATCTCAAGCTCACGCGGAAAGCGCCGCGTGGGCTCCTTTCTTGTCGTGAATTACACTACATCCGCATCCGCAAATACTCCGCATCGATTTTGGCGGATGCGGATGCGGATGCTGATGTTGAAATTTGTGCGGAACTTCCGCGGTTGCGGTTGCGGATGCGAATGTCTGCAACATCCCTGCTGTGAAGACAAGAATACGTGTGTAGCTGCCCTTACTTGGTGGAGGTGCGGGTAGCTTCCCTTACTTGGTGGAGGGGAAAAAAAAAAAAAAAGTAAAATGTGTGCTATTTATTGTTTCAGATAATAGTGTGGTGGTACAGCACGAAAGCGGCGCTGGTGGCCTGGGGCGGCGGCGGCAAGCACGGCGGCAGCGGCAACTCTGCTGCGCAGCACGCCTGCTCTTCCTTGTGCGATGAGGTATGGCACTAGTAATAGGGGTGTAGACACTGAATAAAATAATCAATAATACTATATTTTCTCGAAAAAGGATTAAGAATAAAAAAAAATGGAGAAAAAAGCAATGCAATAGGATAAATAATCACAAAGTTGTAAGTGTCCAAAGTTTTAAGAGGAGGTTTATTCTGTCGCAAAACGCGCCTTCATAAAACGATTGTCATTTAACTATGACACTTGCAGATTGTGACGTCACTAACTGCGACCGTTTTCTCTCTCTAACAAGCAATATTAAAACGGTTTTAGCTCCGTAATTCTTTGACATATCTGAACGGGATTTTCGTCACTAGGCATATTTTTTTGCCTTCTTTCTTTTGGAGTAATAATACATTTTGAGTCTACACCCGTATTAGCCACTAGCCACACACCTGTGGTTTTCTGAGGCAATACAATACAATTACTCTTTATTGCATATCTCTCACCAACAAAGGAGACTGCGGTCTTTTTAGGGTTCCGTACCCAAAGGGTAAAACGGGACAATATTACTAAGACTCCGCTGTCCGTCCGTCTGTCTGTCTGTCCTTCTGTCCCCAGGCTGTATCTCATGAAACGTGACAGTTAGACCGTTTTAGTTTTCACAGATGTATTTCTGTTGCCGCTATAACAGCACATACTAAAAACATAATAAAATAAATATTTACGCGGGCTCCCATACAACAAACGGGTTTTATTTGCCGTTTTTGTAGATAATGGTACGGAACCCTCCGTGCGCGAGTCCGACTCGCACTTGTTTATTTTCTCTCATAACTATTTTTGTACTAGGTGGTTGTGCTATGGCGCCTGGCTGCCCTAAATCCCGGCTTAGCGCCCCATGAACGCGACACGTTACACGAGCAGTTCACACAGTGGCACATGAAAGTATTGGACAAGGTAAGCTTCGCAATTCTATGAAGTATTTAATGGGACTACATAAAGCTTCAAAATGATACATATACTTTCACAGATACTGCAGTACCACAAATATAAGTTACAACGATGCACCTGCGCAGAAAGCATTTTTTGAAAAATTTTTAACCAATCATAAGGCAGCGCGTTTGCGCGGGTAAAATCTTCAACGCCCATTAGCCAAAATTTTGCGCGCGACGCCGGCAGCTCCCGCCTTTTTGTCTGGCGCCATGAGCGGGAAAGTACGAGTTCACCTGTCATTGCATATTGTACCTTACGTATAGTGCAACAAGGTCTTTATTGAAGTGGTCATACGTTCGATTTCATTCGGTACTTGTCAGCACTCGTCGGCGTGGACGATGATTGCCGATGTAACTTATATTTGTGGTACTATACTGTACATATTACCCGGTGTAATAGCATTGACGTTATTAATAATAGTGTTTGTTTAAAGTTAGTCTTAAGCTTACAGTTGTGATGTCCTTGCCTGCTCATGTACTTTACTCTAATTTAATGTAGCAAATTTCACCTATCTAATGTAACTATTGTATTAATATTCGACGATACGGAACGCCGATGTGGACGATAAAACAAATGACTGTTTTATCGCCTCTGGAAAATGTACCCTCTAAGCCTCGTCTTCCCTCGTCCTACCTCTGTTTCCATTTCGCAATATTCCGATCTGTTTTTGTCCTGATCTGGAATCTAGTGATTTAAATTATACACATACACAGGTCGCCAAAAACCGCAACAACCACATGGGCAGTTCGTCCTCTCACACCCGGCACACGAGGACCCACTCGCACCCGCTCTACATCAACGGCATCTCCGAGAACGAGGTGTTCCCGGGCTTCCAGCCCGCTATGGAGGCTTGCTACCTCGAGTGGGACGATTACCAGATACCCGGAGTGACTTACACCAAGGATTTGAACCCGTTGTATCACAGTCCGTTCACTATATTCAGGCATGCTGATAAACAGACTGATGTGCATCAGGTTAGTAAACTGCTCAGTTGCACAAACGTTCTTTAATAGTACATTACTTACCAAGGGCTGTAAAAGAAAGAAAGCCCAAAATCGCAGGTATCTGTGACCTGAGCCACAGGCGAGAGTTGTAAATATGCGATAGAGGGCTTTCTTTTTTACTGCCCGTGGTGAGTACACAATTTTACGTATTCACCTGCACGTCTAGCACACGAAGGCCGCGACATACTCTCGATTTTTATCGCACTATACCTCTTGTTCTAAGTGGTCTAATAAGTGAGAGACGGATATTGCGAGAAAAATCGAGAGAGCTCGCGCGCCGTCGCGTGCTAGCCGTGCTGGCAGCAATGCGAGTTTAACTTTAGTTTTAAGTTTAGGTGTGACGTAATAGTACATTGTTTAACGAGGGGCGGAAGTGGAATATTGCGAACAAGAGTCTATCAGAAGCTTTTGATGACTCGAGTTTGCAATATTCTTACGCCCGTGTTATACACAATGTTTTTCATCACATTTGCGAGGAAACAAATACATTTTAGATGAAATTAATACAAATCGTAATAAAAACTGCAACATGTCAGTCGTCCATTTTGTTGAATTTGACGTGAGGCGCGTATGGCAAAGACCCTTCTCTATACAGCCACGATTTGAAAACACTTAATAACATTTTACATAGACACTAAATAACTACATATTAAATCTGTAAATAATTCAGTTAAACATGTTTAAGTAGTTTTTTGAGTTTAAATTTATTTATAAATACGTTTTCAGACATCGTATTTGATATAAAACCTCTTTGCTTTGTAACTGCCGCATGAGTGACAGATACAATTTAAGAAAAAAACCATTACGCCCGTGGGCGTAACACAGGCTATTACAGCTCTGTATGTCTGCGCATTATGAAACCCTTTTCGAGCAAGTGTGATGAAAATATAATTACATATTCGGAGGTCTTGTTTTGGGGAATCAATCTAATAGTAGTGATCCTGTTACTGGGAATACGTCGACTATACAGAGTGTTTTTTTTAAATGGGACAGTATGGGGAAATCCGAATCTAAAGGAGATAGAGGAAAAGTGTCCAAGGAGACATTAGGTGTTTTTTTATGTAAACAAATTTGGCTCATTAAAATTTTTGGTCAAGCGTGAGTTGTTCTTAAAAAATTATAAAGTTGGTCAATTTTTTTTTTGACGCGGGTCGGCTCTGTTTCATGTAAGGATTATTTCATTGTATGGAAAGAAAAAAATCTGAACAGCAGAAGTTGGTCATATTTAATGAAAACTAATCTTCATACAATTGCAGTATTCGCCTTTTAATATTGTTGCAAGTGCCTAGTGTAAAAAAATATTTAAAATTATTCTATTTTTAAATTTCGATAATCGATAAGAGCTCCAGATGATTCAAGAGAAGAACATTTTTTTTAATCTTCGTAAACATCATGGCACGCGATAGTCTTGAAATTATAAAAAAAAGAATTCAAATTTGGAACGTAAGTTATTTCTGCAGCTGTGATTTTGTTTCCAATCAGTTCATGCTTGTAATTTTATTCATCATGGCGTTTTTCTTATGGTTACCTTAAGGGTCGAATTTATGAATCCCGATACAACTCCGTACAGTCAGCGTCACATAGATAGTAGCAGCCAAAGTAGCCAAATATATCGTAACACATCCTTACTCCTATAGTAATAAAGACGTGTTCCGATATATTTGGCTACTTTGGCTGCTACTATCTATGTGACGCTGACTGTACAAGAATTAAAAGATGCTGTTTACAACACTTTAAACACAATTCACCATAAGTCTCTGTTAAATGCAACTAGAAGTGTCTTGAAGCGTGCTCGTACCTGCATAAGACAAGACGGCGGCCACATCGAACATTTACTCAAGTAATAAACCAACTGTATGAAGATTAGTTTTCATTAAATTTGACCAACTTCTGCTGTTCAGATTTTTTTCTTTCCATACAATGAAATAATCCTTACATGAAACAGAGCCGACCCGCGTCAAAAAAAAAATTGACCAACTTTATAATTTTTTAAGAACAACTCACGCTTGACCAAAAATTTTTATGAGCCAACTTTGTTTACATAAAAAAACACCTAATGTCTCCTTGGACACTTTTCCTCTATCTCCTTTAGATTCGGATTTCCCCATACTGTCCCATTTAAAAAAAACACTCTGTATAACGGGCCTAATATCTGTTTTTTTATTCGTAAATAACTTCGAGGTAAAACCGGATGTGCACATTAAATTCTACGCACGAATCGAATATTTGAACGTTTGCCAGCAGCCAGCCACAAATATGGTTTTCCCCCAGAATCCTGGTGGATATTTTGTGTGTATGTCTTGCTCCGGCGAAAGTTGGGCCGCTGAATGGTTTTCATAATAGTGTTGACTGAACTAAAGTTACTAACTAGTTGGATATCATTTCAGGTGAATTCATCGAAAGCAGTATTAAACAACGAGATGTCTTTGAGCTACCGTCTCACTAATCCGGACCCTCACCGTACTTTGGTGCACCGGACCAGGATAAATGTGGACTTAGCCATTCCGGGGCCTTCAGGGCAGGTAATCACAATATTACATTAAAAATATCATTATGTACGGGTCGTACACCTGAGATGATTTGATTCTTGATGGTTGATTGTAGACTTGATAGAAACACTGATATCGTTGTATGATTTCATTGATAACCAAGGTAAATGTATAGGTACTAGCTAGGAGCACGTATAAACGTAAACTAATTCATAAGTGATTAAATCGCCGATACATCGATTTTATTATAGCGTCATTATAATTATATTTAATGCTGACGCGAGAAGTGTACGATGCCTGGATTGTACATATTCCCGGCCAGGAGATGAGAATTGATGGGAGATGCTGCAAATTATTATTACACACACTAAATAGCAATTAATAGTGATTACAAAACAAATGACATTGAATTAAGAAAATTATTTGATGGTGGTAAATCCCTTGAACATTGCGGAAGTATTTGCGTTAAGAGCAGTTGCCGCGGCGCGGTGATCTTGTCTCTCCAGTTGTTGTCCGACGTTGCTCCGCTCTGCTGCCGATGGAAGAGAGCTTCGCGATGTGATTGACATCGAGATAGGTCTACGTTCGCCCTCCGAAGAGGCCGCGAACGGAGGGGTGAGTCGCGCTATGAGTCGTCGCCGCCGGATGAATCGGCGGATATACAGCGCTGCTATCACGGCTACTATGCCCATGACCGCATAGATGGCCGTGTAATGATGAACGTCGGGATAGTTGATTCCATCTGATAAGGATCCCTCGTTTTTCATGTGTTCGATCTGGTCCTTGATGACCTTCAAATATTTGTTGTTCACTTCTTGGTCTCTCGACTCTCCTTGAAGGACTGGTATCGTGAGATTGATGACATTATTTATAGATGGTATGTTGAACCTAACGACGTCTGCTTGAGTCTTGATCTCGCTGGAAAGCTTCTTTTGAGGAAATATAGTAAAATCACCTCCGTTTAGTACGCAGTCTGTTTGTAACGTTATGACCCCGGCCTTGCTAATATACTCTGCCGTTACGTCTTGTCCGCATATGATTCTCGCGGTACATACGTCACAACAAAAATAAAGGTATGTATTCATAGCGCTTAATTCTGTCCATATGTTCCGACACGAGTCAGAGTCAGCTGAGCACTTATTTGTAACTTGATCCGCTATGCAAAGGTGAGTGTCCGACTTCAATTGATAAATTGGACCTTGTAGCGTACAAATAAGGGTGTTAGCGTCGTAGTGATTACATTTATGAACTGTTTCATCCAGCATAGGTATAAATGATTCCTTTTTGATATTTATAGCCACCTGATTTGCTATGGGTCGTATTTTGATCATATTTTTTCCATTTTGTACTGGGATTGATATCAATCTGAAGAGCTCGTAGACGTCTCGAAATACTAAAGGTATTCTGATCTCAAATAGTAGATACTGACGGGTCATTCTGGTTCGCACCTTCATTAATTGATACAACTTGGGTATATCGTTGTTTATATTTTCGCATGGAAGGGTCAAGTCCTTTGGCACTTGCCCGGATATGATATTCAGCTCATCTTTCAATTGTTGTGGTGTCAATAAATGCACGTTGAACTTGCCGTAAATGACGTTAGTGATGGTGTCCAATAAAGTATCTTGGATTCCTTTCAGGTTGACTAGTATACTGTTTGCGATAATCGATGACACAGTAAATTCATTTATCTGAGCTATATCTTGAATTTGATTACCTTGTTTGTTTATACTTTTCTCGATGTTGTTTATGTGTTGATTGAAGGTTTTATGTTGATATTGTACTGAATTCTCGACTCTTTTGAGCAGGTTATACTCAGCCTCAATAACCGATGTTTGATTTCTCCATAATTGAGCCAAGTGTTTCTCATTGGTTCTGGTCAAGTCAATATCCCTTTGATATTGTTCCGCGAAATTTTCGTCGAGTACGCCGAATAGGCTGTGAGCAATGCTGCCGATGCCATTGATAAGGCCTCTTTTTTTTCTAAGTTGTTCGGAGCGTTGACCGAGTAACATGCTGTCGTAGTATTTTAATTCCGAGAAGGCGTGACGTAGCTGTGTTAATATGATATTACATTGTTGCTGGTTTTCTATGGCGTGACATGTTTTTTCCAAGTGATTGATGTATTTTGAAAATAGCTCAGAGCCTTCCCAGTAGGGATTGATGTCGTAGTAAACCACGAGTTTCCATTCATCCCGGGCCAGCTTTATGTGTGTTATTTTGTCGAAGTAAATGCCTTGCCCATCTTTGAAACGTGATACGTTATGAGTGCATTCTGCCGGTGATGTAAATAACATTAATAGCATGAAGGCCATAGTTATAAAATTAATGATTTGGCCCTTTGAGGGTTTTTTCTGATTTGTTGACTGTGCCGTAACCTTCGAATTCTTTTTCTGCTTTTCTGCTTGATTGGTTGAGGTTTCGTTGTTTTCTGTTACAGGAAGAACTGACAATTTGATAATGGGTCTTTTGATGACTCCGTTTTTTGTCTTAACTGATGCGACGCGTACAAAGCCGTCCTTCCCCGGGTAAACTGCTGATATTCGACCTAGGGCCCACTTGCCGGCAGGCAAGTTTGTGTCATGAATAATCACAACGTCGTCGACCTTGATGTTTGATTTAGGTTGCGTCCATTTGCAACGTGATTGCAGTTGACATAGGTACTCGGCTTGCCACCTTTTCCAAATATCCTCGAATATTTTCTGTGCTAGGCGCCAGCGTGTTCGCTCGTCTCTTTCTGTTTCAACAATATGTAATGTCGGACCGCTTCCTAAAAAATGTGCTGGACTGAGGTAGTCTACGTCGTCAGGGTCTTCGCTCAGCGCGCACAGTGGACGTGCGTTCAAACAACCTTCTATCTGTGCTAACAGGGTTGTAAATTCTTCGAACGTGAGATGTTGGTCGCCTAACACTCTGCGGAGATGATGTTTAAGACTTTTCACCGCGGCTTCCCATAATCCACCGGCGCTGGGCCATGATGGCGCGTTAAAGTGCCAGCTGATATCCATGTCGCTGATGGCGTTGAAAAATGATTCATCTAACGTGGCCTTGATCTCTTCGTACTGTCTCTTGATTGCTTTATTGGCACAAACGAAATTAGTACCGTTATCACTGAAGATATGACGGGGTGCTCCACGTCGGGCAGCCATCCTCCGAAGAGCTGCTAGGAATGCTTCCGAGCTTAGATCTGAAACTAGCTCCAAGTGAACTGCCTTTGTTGCCATGCAGACAAAAACAGCTACGTAACCCTTTGTCGTCTTGATGCCGCGACCCTTGTTAGCTTTTACAGTGACGTAGCCGGTATAGTCGACTCCCGTATTGTAAAACGCCCTTGAAGGATTTGATCTCGATTCAGGCAAGTCACCCATTATTTGTGTTAACTTTGGAGGTTTCTGCTTGAGGCAGGTTATGCAACGTCGTAGGCGTTTTTTGATAGCTCTGTTTCCTCCCACAATCCAGTATGATTCTCGTAGCCTAGAGTGAGTGAGCTTTACGCCCCCGTGTAGGGTAGTTCCGTGTGCTTGGTCGATAAGCAGATCTGTGATGCGACTGTTGTGAGGGATGATGAGTGGATGTTTCATTTCCCAGCTGATGTGCGCGTTATGAAGTCGGCCGCGAACTCGTAACATTCCATTTTGATCTAGGAAAGGTCTTAATTTCAATATGCTACTTTTCGAGTTCACTGATTGGTTTGATTTTAAATCTCCGATTTCATTTGAGAATACTCTTTCTTGGTTGTACTTGATAATTTTATTTTTAGCTCTACTTAACTCGTCAGCTGTTAAGTAATTTGAGCGTATCTGTCCTTGTGAGGCGAGGCGTAGTATCCACGCGAGTATTCGTGTGCAGCGTGTCATGTTGCTATACTTGCACATTATTTCATTGATAACGTCATTTGTTTGATTAGACGTTGCTATATGACATTGCTTTAATGATTTTATTTCTTGATCTGTCGTGAAAGTTGGTTTTTCTTGATTTTGACTGTATGATGGTAGCCATTTGGGACCATTCCACCACAGTGGGTGCTTCAATAAGTGATGAGCCGTGATTCCCCGACTCGCGCAGTCTGCTGGGTTTTCTTCTGATTTTATGTAGTGCCAGCAGGTCGGTGGTATGACCTTGGTGATTTTTGCAACTCGATTGGCTACAAAGGGTTTCCACTTGCTAGGTTCCCCGTTCAGCCAACCTAAGACTGCTGTAGAGTCGGACCAGCAGATAACTTTTGCTTTGTTTTCTGATAATGATTGTTTCACTTTCTCCATCAACGTAGCTAAAAGTTGCGCTGCGCACAGTTCAAGACGTGGCAAACTGACATTTTTCTTGGTTGGCACGAGTCTTGTTTTGGCTGCTACCAGTACCGGAGGCGGCGATGAATTATTGTCTTCGACGCCTGGTGGGATAACTCGACAGTAAATAGCGCATGCGTACGCTTTCGTGGACGAGTCACAGTACCCATGAAGTTCGATGTTTTGATTTTGGCTACTATTTAGCCATCGTGGTACCTTGATATCTTTGATATGTTGTAGATCCTGATAGATTATTTCCCATTCTTTTTTGATGTTATCGGGTACTTGATCGTTCCATCCGATGTCATTTGATACGACGTTTTGAAAGAGTAGCTTTAGCTTTGTTGTTACAGGTGAAAGCCAACCTAGTGGGTCGAATACCTTCGCTATATTCGACAGCAGCTCCCTTTTTGTCATTATTTTACTTGTGTCTGGAGGTTTAATCTTAAGTTCGAAAGTAAAATGATCTTCTAATGGGTGCCAGCGCAGTCCCAGCGTTTTCGTAGATTCCTGATCTTTGAACTCGAAAGTTTGATGTACGTTTTCAGACTTGCTGACTTCTTGCAGTAGCTCCGGCCTATTTGATGCCCATTTACGAAGATTGAAGCCCCCTGATTTGAGTAAGTTGATAAGATCTGTCTGCAATTTCTTAGCTGATTCGATGTCGTGACTGCCGTGTAAGAGGTCGTCCATGTAAAAACTCTCTTCTACGACTCTAGCAGCTTCGGGATAGTTTTTTCGTTCGTCACTTGCTAGCTGCTTTAGCGTCATCATGGCCAGAAATGCAGCGGCCCTTGTACCATAACTTGTTGTAGTTAGTGCGTATTCACGTAGCGGTTGATGCGAGTCATGTCTCCAAATGATTTTCTGATATTTTTGGTCTTGAATGTTTACCATGATTTGTCTAAACATTTTTTCGATATCTGAGATCATCCCGACCTTATACTGTCTCCATTTGATAATGAGTGATAACAAGTCCTTTTGTAGATTAGGTCCGCTGTACATAGTGTCGTTAAGACTGATTCCATTTGATGTCTTACTAGATCCGTTGAAAACGACACGAAGAGAAGTGGTTGCTGAGTCTGGTCGCTGGATACAATGATGTGGCAAAAAGCATTCTTGCGTTGAATTGGGCAGACCACCTGATTCGTCTGTACATTCACGCATGTGTCCCAAGTCGATGTACTCCTGTATGAACTTTTTGTAATTATTTTCGATGCTTTGGTTCTTTTTAAACTTATTTTCGAGTTGTTTGAATTGCGCTATGGCTAAATTTTTTGAGTATCCCAAAGCGTTTTCCATCCCAGGCTTGAACGGTATACGAACGACATATCTTCCATCGTTCTGGCGGAATGTAGTCTCGCGATAAAAGTCAAGGCAGTATTGATCTTCCGAGGATATGGTCGAAGATTCATTGATATCTTCTATGGTCCAGAAACGCGTCAGGTCGTCTATGTTGTTGACGACTATGTTGCATTGATATGATGGCACATTTCCACAAAGTATCCACCCGAGGTGTGTCTTCTGTGCAAGAGGCAGGGCTTCGCTTACATTGATAATACCATCTTGTATGATTTTGGCGTAAACGTCGGCTCCTAGTAAAAGGTCGACAGGGCGGCTAACATGGAATTCGGGATCTGCAAGTTGAAGTCCTTTTAAGTGAGACCATTCAGGCTTAGAGAACGTCCTGTTCGGCAGGTGATTTATAAGTGTGTTCATGACATACAGGTTGGCGTCAAATTGAAAATCGTCACTCAGTGATGAAGCGGTGACGTTGATTGCACCTTTGCAGGTTATTCCTTTAGCGCCAATGCCGTACACAATATCCTTGCATCGTTGTCGCGGCAGTTGTAAAAGTTGAGCCGCATTTTGAGAAATCAAGCTCATTTGTGATCCCTGATCTATAATTGCTCTCATGATATGATAATTTCCGTCTGCTGCTTTTATTTTGATAAGAGCGGTTGCTAATAAAACTTCCGTGATATTATTAGATTCTTGCGTAACATTTGCAATATTTTTCCGCTTGCTAAATAAATCGGAAGTGTCTTGTTGCATAGTGTAGGCATCATGCAATAATGTATTGTGTTTCTCGTTACACGTGCGGCAGCGAGTTGTAGAAAAACATTCTTTATCGTAGTGATTGTAGAGGCAATTTTTGCATAAATTCAATTTTGCAATAATGCTCCGTTTGCCTTCTGGCCTTGTCCTTTGAAATGTTTCGCAACGAAATATTCCGTGGCTTTGATTACACACAGGGCAATGATTTTTTTGATAATGACTTGATTTGAAATCGTTTGATTTAGTTGGTGATATGGCTGAATCCTTTGTGCCTCCGAACGACTTGTAGAACGGTTTTTTTGATGTTTCGAATTGATGAAGATATTGCTTCGGTGTGTCCAACTTTCGCCGGCTCGCTTCAAATGAAGTGAACTTCATTTCCAAGAAATCTAGAAATTCTTTTAGGGTCGGCAAGTCTCGAGGGTTTTTTAGCGATTCAACATATTCAGTATGACTTTCGGCATCCATTTTCTGTGATAAGATATGGACAATGAGTGGGTCCCATGACGTAATGTCCACGCCGAGGTTCCTGATTGCATTCAAACACTCGTTGGTGGTATCATGTAGACGCTTGATCTGTGGGTATGATTGCTGTTGCATTGATGGTAGCGACAAGAGGTTATTAAGGTGGGCCGTGAAAATTAGTTTCATGTTATTGTACCTGTGGCTTAAAATTTCCCAACAGGTTTCATAGTTTTCCGAACTGATGTTGAGATGTTGAATTAGTTTCTCAGCTTCACCTCTGACCTTGTTCTTCAAAAATTGCATCTTCTGTGCGCTTGACATAGAGTGGTTATAATGGATGGCTTCGTTAAATAAGTCTTTGAAGGAAACCCATTGTTGATAGTTTCCACTGAACGGCGGTATATCCATGACTGGGGTTGATTTTTCCCGATGATTCATGGACCATATCTTGGTGTTGATCAACTTTTTGATATCCTGGAATTTCTTCTCATATTTGTAGAAAGTTTGATTGTAAACTTCATCGTCTTCAAGGAGCTCACTGTCGATGTCCCAGTGGAGAGAGTCGATAGTTGCCCAACGACATTGAACTGATTTGAGTAAATCTTCCAATTCCCATTTCTCATTAATGAATGAGAGATCTATGTAATATATGGTGCGCGCAAAGGCCTTGAAGTTACTTTGTTGTTTTCTCATTTTTTCTGATAATTTTTTGGTATCCACGCTGTGTTTATCTATATTGTTGAAGATTGGTGGAATTGCAAACCCGGGATTGATTGGAGAAAGCGGGCTGCTCCTTTCCTGAGCGTCTTGAGATGCGGCTTTAGAGTCACCTTCTTTTTCGTGATGGATTGGAAAACTCGGGTTACTGACCTCTATATTACGAGGAGCTGAAGGTTGATCCTCTTGATTTTTGGAGTCTTTATTCGTTTCTGATGCCCAATCTGGCACCAGAGCTGATGTTGAAGGGTTTGTCAAACGCTCGGCAGGCTTCGGTGATACTGTCCTGGGTGATAAAGGAACCTGCTTTGCTATCTCCAAATGAGTCTCTAAAACGGACCGAGCTGATTCGTAAAAGGCTTTGGTCTTGCTATAGCTTTCTTCGGCAAAGGAAGTGCAATCCTTATTTTCGTATGCCATTAACTTTTCATGGTTGATCTGAAATTCCTGCCAGAATCCATCGATGCCTCTCAGCTTGTTATTGATATTAGACACCGTCCGGCGACTTGGTCCATCTTTTCTGTAATTCTCATATAGCCTGTTCATGTTTGACATAAGCTGATTCTGGTCATTGATAACCATCTCTATTTCCTTGCTCGTACTCATCTTGAGTTATTGATGGGCAAGTAGATAGCTTTATTAATAAAATTGATTGATAAGCTTGTGGCCACTGATATTGATATTCGATTTTGATGAAATTACCCTTGGTTTTTTGATTTTTAAACTGATTATAATTATCCCTGCAGCGGATGATATTGAAGAGTCCCAAGATTTAGGCGGCTCCCCTGATTTGATTTGGTATTAGACGTCTCTTGATTTTTTGATGGCGAACTGATAATGCTCTCTTGATATCGTTAATGATGTACCCGGATTCTGTGTGACTTACTGCGCTTTTTCAATCCGCACGGTGAGACCCGCTTGTGGGAGGCCGATTGGACGAAAATTTCCGTTATACTGTCACTGGTTCACAATCCGGTTCGAAGGACCATAAGATGTACGGGTCGTACACCTGAGATGATTTGATTCTTGATGGTTGATTGTAGACTTGATAGAAACACTGATATCGTTGTATGATTTCATTGATAACCAAGGTAAATGTATAGGTACTAGCTAGGAGCACGTATAAACGTAAACTAATTCATAAGTGATTAAATCGCCGATACATCGATTTTATTATAGCGTCATTATAATTATATTTAATGCTGACGCGAGAAGTGTACGATGCCTGGATTGTACACATTAAATATATTGATTTGCTTTAATCTATTGTGTGACATGTATATTATTTAAAAATTAAAAAAGAAAAATATAATAATTATCATTTCTTTTCTTATGAGAATAAAGATTCTTTAAACCTATTTATGGTGTTCAGGCTCGTAAATGTCAAGTCCATATCCATTGTAGCACAGTGCCCAAATGGCGTTCATGTTTAACTTACAGATAAAACGTACGTCACTCTGACTCTTAACCGAAAGTGTCAGATGCTTCATATTTTGTTTTTTATCATGTGATAAACACACACACATTCATGTTTTAATTCATTCAAATAGATGATGTCCTTTTCTAATTTAGTCTCAAGTAAGGTTTTTAACCGACTTCATAACTTTTCTTTTAGCAACCATGTGGTTCGGGTGAGGGCAGTGGTGAGCAGCCAGGACCCAGTGATGGAAATCACTCCAGTGTTTCATCCGAAGGTAATAAATACTGTTATTAAGCACTTTGGTGGAAAACAAACGTTCGGCCCGCCCGATGGTAAGCGGTGACCGCAGCGTATTCTTCGCGTTCTCTGCTTAAGCCGAGTTTAGACAGGGTAAGTGACTGACTTCGAATTCGAGACAAGTCAGCGCTGACCCGAGAAAAACCCAATGTAAATTGATTTGAAGTCAGTACAGCGGTGGGAGGTCAGCGCTGACTTGTATATTCGCGCACGAATATTTTGAGATCAGTCGGCGCCCCCCGCAACCCGCGCACTCCTGCGCCGGCGGTAAAAACCCCGTGTAAACAGTGGTGACTTGGGCAGTCACTGCCGCAGCGTTGTAGGGTGACGTCGCGTTTCAGTTAGCAGAAAAATGACGCGGAAACTTAATGAAGACGAAGTATTGAAGTTAAAAAAAAAAAAAAAAAAAAAATAATCTGTTTATTTCACATAAAAGCATACATTTTTTTAAGGCTTAACTACTAATCTTAAATTATAAAGATTTTTTGAGTTAAGGAGTCTATAATTATACAACAATATCAAATAACTTACAACGATAGGGTTAGCTATATTCTCTTATTTTAAGCATGTGCTTTTTTATCATATTTCTAGCTTGTCTACATGTTCGACCTTCTAATGAGCATATTAAATCATTTGGAAATCTATTCAATATACGCGGTAGAATGCATTTCCATACTCTTCGTCCGTATTCATTGTTTGTTTTTGCGATCTCAAACGTTGGACTGTTATCTAGGTTGCGTAACCGTGAGGGTCGCGTTTTTTTGTCTAAGTACTTTATGTTATTGTGGTATTGAGTTACAATGGATAAGTCTATTTTTTCATATACAGTTAACACTCTGCAGTAATTGAATAGGTTTCCATAATTACTTTTATATTTGTATTTAACTTTCGTAGGAACAATCGTCTTCAGTATACGTAGTTGTAGGTTATAAATATCATTTAGGTAGGTTTTGTATGATCTTCCATAGCTTTCTAGGCCATAGTTTATAACAGAATCCGCTATAGACATGTACAGGAGTCTTAATGTATTAAAAGGGACTTTGTGTTTTAGTATACATAGCTTTGCTAATATAGATCTAAGTTTGTTACATACCCGTTGGATATGTGGGCCCCAGTTGAAGTTATGGTCTATAGTTAGCCCGAGGTAAGTGTGTTCTGTTACAATATCAAGATGATTACATTTACAAGTTGTACTAGGCATGTGTAGACACTTGTGCTCGTGGGCCACGATCTTTGGTGTGAAGTTGTTTTTTTTATACGGTGAGTGAATGTGCATCAGTTTAGTTTTAGCGTAGTTTAGTGACAGACCTAGGTCGTGAGCCCATTTGCACAGTATATCAAAGTCATGCTGCATCCTGCTTTGGGCAGTTTCTAGGTTCTCATGGGCTGTAATTATGCATGTATCGTCTGCAAACTGGTATACAGAACCGTGCCGGAAGATTTTACACATATCATTTACGTATATCAAGTATTCCGTCGGAGCTAAAATTGAGCCTTGAGCCGAGCCGCATAAGGTCGGAATTAGGTCACTCTGTTCGCCCGCTATGCTTACGGCACTGTGTCTATTAGCATGGTAATTTTTTATAAGTTCTAGCATGGGTCCCTGTATACCATTTTGTTCTAATTTTTTATACAGTGTAATGTGGTCCAAAGTGTCAAAAGCTTTGCTAAAATCAATCATTACAGCAAGTACATGGTGTTTTTTTTCTAAATGTTCATTAATTTCGTCTGTAAACAATGACAGGAGTTGTGATGTGCTTTTATTTTTTTGAAAACCAAATTGTTTTTCGTGAATTATGCCATTACTTGATAAAAATGAGTTTAGTGCGTTGCCAATATATTTTTCTATGATTTTATCTATACAGGATAGGATTGTTATCGGTCTATAGTTGTTTGTATCTGCGTGGCTTCCTTTTTTATATATTGGTCTTACCAGCCCTATCTTAAGTTTGTCAGGATAGATGGAACGCGATATACATAAGTTTATTAGGTGTGTTAAGACCGGGGTCATTTGTTCGGAGATGTATTTTATATCTTTTGCCCTTATTTTATCGTATCCTGGGCTTTTTTTGTCGTCTATTTGGGATATTATTTTATGTACTATTTGTTCGTTAATTTTTTCTAGACGAAATGTTAGGTTAGGGGTATTAATATAATCTGTCTCGTCAAGTAATGGCACATTACAATTATTTTTTACACTTTTGACATTATCATTGAACTCGATTGCAAATTTATTGGATAATTGTTTAGCTTTTAGCCTAAATGATTTAATTAATACATCATCAATTGCCTTAATGATTCTGCCTGTCAATTTATTTATAATTTCCCACGTTTTTTTAGGGTTTCTATAGTTTTGGCATATTTCCTTCTTTGTGAAATTATTTCGAGTTTGACAGATTTTTCTATTGTTTCTATTCCTATATTTTTTGTATATAAGCTCGTTTTGTTTGTTAGTTGGGTCCTCTAAAAATATTTTTAAAAGTTCTCTCTTTTTGTTACACATATTTATTAAATTGTCGGTTATCCACGGGTTATCTTGTTTTTTGTTTACAAATATTTTGGACTTGTAAGTGCACTTATTATAGGTTGATTGGTATTCATTAATTATGAGATCGACTAATTCGTTCGGGTCATCACATCGCAGAGCCAGGCTCCAGTCAATTTGACTTAGTTCTAATTTCAGTTGGTCGTTATTCAACTTGTTTACTAATTTAAAGGTACTCACGCTCTCCGCGCTGATCAGAGCTAGTCCGGTTATGTAGTGATCGGCCGGCGCATCTCGCACAACAGCTGATCGCACTGAGCGCGCGGGCGCACTTGGCTTGCCGACGTCACGAACGAATATGTGATCTATGCAGGATTTGGATATTCCATTTTTATTAGACTCAACTCTCGTAAATTGTGAGATACAACATATAAAACCCAATTCATATAGGCTATTTAGGTACGACCTTACAATGGTATTTGTGCATGAAATATCTATGTTAACATCACCTACTATTATACAATCTGATTGGGTGGGATATTTTGATAGTAACTGTGATAGTTCAAGAATAAAATTAGTCTTATTTAGATTTGGCGGTCTGTATAATGCACATAAATTTATTTTACCGCCTTTAAAGATTTCCACTTCACCATACATACACTCAAAATTCACTGTATTCACTGGAGTCTTGATGAACGATATACTTTTATGTGCGTAGACGATAATACCGCCTCCTTTTCTATGGGTTCGTAGCTCTGTATACATAACATAATCCTGTATATCGAACAGGCTCGCTATGTTTTCTGTTATGTTAGCTTCTGTGATTATTATTAAATGTATTATTCTTGGGCTGCTAGTGACTATGTATTCCAGTTGGGAGTGATTTTTTATTGTTGACCGGATGTTGACGTGTAGTAATATTAAACCGTTTTGAGCGTTTGGTAAATTGAACATAAAGTCTGTCCAAGAGTCGTGGAATGTCTCAGTAGTGTAGGAATCGGGTATATTAATCATTGTTCGTGTTTTGTATATAATAATATTGACTTGTTGACATATTGACATCCTCTAAGTTCTGGTCACATAATCGTTTGGTACATACCTATGTTTTTTGCAGTTCCTTACCGATTTGCTCAATGTCTTTTTCTGTCCTGACATAGTAAATCTTTTTGTCTCCATGGTTTTTTCGTACCATTATCTGTCCGTTTCTGCACCATACGAATTGGCAAAGCGATTTATCCCTCAGATTGGTTTTGGCACTCCACAGTAGGTAGGATGTTGTGGGTGTAAGTGACTCGCGCAGATACACCTTCCTGTTGCCTTGTCCTCCAATATCCTGAGCGGTTATTTCTACTGCTTTAGCTGCATCACACCAGTGCTCGCGCCTGCCCTCGCGCAAGGTCACCGTGATTGGCGTGTCCACTTTGGCGCGTTCTGCTTGCGCGGAGCCGGAACGGAAGGGCTTCTTTTTTCTGAAGGCTCTGATAACATCACCATGGTCTTGGTGCAGCAGCTGGCCCAATGATGTCGCGATTTTGTTAACGTCCTCATTCTCTTGTTCTGCGACTCCACATATTTCCATGTCGTTGCATGTTAGCGCCTGCTCGCTTTTGTGTAGTTTTTGCTCCAGCACTTCATTTTTTAGCATAAGGTTCTTGCATGTATTGGCTACATCTTTATATTGGTTCTCCATTACTTTAAATCTCGTTTCGTGGTCCGTTAATTTTTTTTCAAATTCATCGATTTTATCAGAATAATAGTCGAGGGTAGATTTAAGTTCTTGTTCGATTATTTCTCTAACGGTTTTTCGTAACTGCCTCACTTCTTGTCTCATTTCCAACAACACTTTGTCTGGTTCTACTTGTATATCAGCTTCAGAATCGTCGTCTTCGCGGTCTGGTAGAATCACCGATATACGTTTTTTGGAGGCGCCTTTCATAGGTATACACTTGGGGCATCTCCAGTCAATTGAATCCGTTGCAGACAATGTACTAAGATGATCTGTGGATAATGAAGCACACGAGGCGAGTGCAATAAGTGCAACAAATGGCCACCATTTGTTATATATATATAACAAATGGTGGCCATTTGTTGCACTTATTGCACTGCACTCCAGGGGCCTTCGCGTTAATCACTTTATTACAACTGTTTGCTACGCATTTAACCATTGTGTACAATTAGTTTGCTCACGCGCACTGACGGGTAACTAGTGTCACGACCTGTCGCTAGCGCGCTCGCGACGAGACTGAAGTTCAACTATATGCAGAAAATGAGTGTCTATGAGACATTAAGTCCCAGGATTACCGCAATAGAGAAAAGCGTTCATCTGCATTGGAAATATCGCGCAACAAATCCAAATTGAAGGGTTCACGCCTACTGATGTAAAAAATAAATTTTTCACAAATTATTTACACGTTGTTTCTGCTGTTTTCTAGAATTCATTTTCCTTACTGACTTTACACACGTGTGGTCACCTTGAAAAATGTACCACAACTACTGAGACCATGTAAACAGTTGAAGTCAGTAGCGGCGCCATCGTGATAATCATTATGATAATTATCGTGATAATTACAATTCATAATTATCGTGATAGTTAGAATTGATAATTATCGTGATAATTATAATTGTAAATTATCGTGATAATTATAGTTGTAAATTATCGTTATAATTATAATTGATAATTATAGTGATAATTATAATTGATAATTATCGTTTCGAACCCTGTTCTGCACAGGTTTCTGCGAGAACGAGGAAGAGATCCTAGTAGCCAGCGGCATCGACACAGACTCGCAAGAGTCGAGCTCGCCAGCCGTGTCGTCTGATGACGCCGCGCGGCGCGTGTCCAACGACGAGTCCGTGTCGGACGACGACTGCCACCTGTACTTCTACGACGCGGCGGCCGCCAGGCGCGCCGTCTCCGACGAGGGGACCAGTGGCACTGCTGTGGTGAGTCTACTCTCGCCGGTGATACGTTTTAGTGCCTTATCGCACTATTAAACAAGCTTACGGCCCACCTGATGGTAAGTGGTTACCGTAGCCTATGGACGCTTGCAACTCCAGGGATGTTACATGCGCGTTGCCGACCCTTTAAGAATTTATACAGTCCTTTTTTGAAGAACCCCTATAGTCCCTCGGGAAAACCACAACCGGAGCGTCCGAGGGAGGAAATTTCTCTGAAACCGTACCGTAATATGCTGGTTACGGGGACCACCTGAAGGACAAGGTTTTTTCCATTGAAGATAACATCAATCCTACAAACCCTATTGAGGCAGTTAGTCGTGACAAGCATTTTTTTGTAGTTTTAGAATAGAAATCTACTAAAAAAACGAGAAAATATCCACACGGCAAAGTAGCCGCTAACCGGCACATGAAATTAGGTGGTCGTTAACTGGGGAAATTACCCTATTTGGGGCGTCCGGGATTGTAGGTGATGTAGTAACAACTAACGCCCACTTGGCGTGCGGAAAACCTGAGTTTTTGGTTGAATAAACTTGAAATCTTGTACCCTACGTGTTTTGCCAACCTGAAAAAAAAAGACTTATTCCACAGCACAATGAAATCGTCCGAAATACAACTGGGCATTTCTATATAAAGTTGTACCCGCAACATTACTTTTAAATAAAAAATCCCCATGTGCAAGTCTTGTGCGCCCTAAATAAACTGTCCCTTATTCCAGGAATGCTCCGCTTCAACCACAGCCGGATGGGAGTGCGGCTGGGAGGTGTCGTTTGCCCGCGCCGAAGGCCTGCAGGCCCACGGACACGCGAGGGAGGCCTGCGCGCTCGGCGCGCGGCTGGCGATAGAGCTACTGGCGAGGCCACCGGCGCTGGGTAAGATCGCGTAGCAACGGAAGCAACAGACAGTCATTTGTTTCGTTTCGTGATAGGTGTAGCATATCAGGTTCTCGTGCAGGCGAGGCCACCGGCGCTGGGTAAGACCACGTAGCAACGGAAGCTACAGACAGTTATCTGTTTCGTTTCGTGATAGGTGTAGCACATCTGGTTCTCGTGCAGGTGAGGCCACCGGCGCTGGGTAAGACCACGTAGCAACGGAAGCTACAGACAGTTATCTGTTTCGTTTCGTGATAGGTGTAGCACATCTGGTTCTCGTGCAGGCGAGGCCACCGGCGCTGGGTAAGACCACGTAGCAACGGAAGCTACAGACAGTCATTTGTTTCGTTTCGTGATAGGTGTAGCACATCAGGTTCTCGTGCAGGCGAGGCCACCGGCGCTGGGTAAGACCACGTAGCAACGGAAGCAACAGCCATTCATTTGTTTCGTTTTGTGATAGGTGTAGCACATCAGGTCCTCGTGCAGGCGAGGCCACCGGCGCTGGGTAACACCACGTAGCAACGGAAGCAACAGACAGTCATTCTCGTGCATATCAACTTTTAACTTATGTCTCCTTTTAATTAGGAGAACTGGGGTTCATTGCATAACAACTTGTACCAATTACAACAGAAATCTTATTTCAACTCTTTTGCAAAATGAAAACATTTTGTAATGAAAATTCGCCGTATATTTTATACGAGTAACTTTCGTTGTATAAAGCATGGATCGGATTAAGGCCAGTAACGATGTACAAAATTCTTGCAATTCACCCCTATAAATAGTTAATTTGATATGCAATGAGCCTCTGTTCGAATGACGGAACGAGTGCGTACATGGTGTGCTGTCGTCGAGAGCTTCTCGCCCGAGACTCGGCGAGAAGCTCTCGTCGACTGTGTACAGCCGGCATGAAATGCACACGGTGAGGTAGGGCACAGCGAGATGTCATCCCGCTCGAATTTGGAGCAGCCCAACTGGGGAAGTACCTCCTTGCAGAAGACCACAGCCATAATAACACTACTACTTGCTCTGTAGTAGTGTTGTGTTCTTGGAGGTGAGCAAGGTCGCCAGAGCTCCCGAGGATGCGTTGTGTTGAGAGCGAGGGAATTTGTTCCTTCAGCTCTCAACACAGCGAATCCTCAAACATATCAGGGTCATTGTCAGTCAGTAAAACAAAAATCGTCTTTTCAGTGGGCAATAGTTAAGGGCTTATGTTTATATATCATATTATGTTTTAATCGCATAGAATTATAGAAGAGGCGACGCCGTTTATGCGGATTCGGAGCTCAACCAAAAATTTGGCTTTAAAGCCCTTAACTTTGGCAATGTCCACCGAAAAAACGCGAACTTAAATCTGACAACGACCCATCAAGGGTCGGCAACGCCCATGTTACTCCTTTGGAGTTGCATGCGTCTATAGGCTGCGGTGCCCGCTTACCATCAGGCAAATCCATACTAATATTATAAATGGGAAAGTGTATGTGTGTGTTTGTTTGTCCGTCTTTCACGGCAAAACGGAGCGACGAACTGACGTGATTTTTTAAGTGGAGATAGTTGAAGGGATGGAGAGCGACATAGGCTAATTTTTGTCTCTTGCTAACCCCCCACTTACCTAAAATGGGGGGTGAAAGTTTCTATGGAGCTACGATATAAACGAGTTCCACGCGGGCAGAAGCTAGTAATAAATAAATGTATTGTGTTGGCAGGCTCGAGCACCTCCGGCGCGGGTCCGCACGACCCGCGCAAGGCGCGGCGCCGCCACCTGGCGTCCCCGCGGCTGTGCGCCGCCAGCCACCGCCTCTCCTGCCTCGCGTCCGCCACGCTCGCCAAGTGCGCCTTCTTGTGCACCGTGAGTTCTGAGAGACTCGATGGTTTCCTATTTCTTTTTAGAGTATTACCTGCGACCGTGAAACAAGCATTTAACAAGCTTTATATTAAGGCGCCATAGGTTCATGGTCTTCTTTCCCTCTCACTGAGCATAAGCGTGAGCAAGATGGAAGTGCGTGCTCGCAAGCTCGGATATCATGTTTTTAAATTTTCATTTTTTGCCTCTTTTAAGTATATAAAAAAGTAATCACCGAGTTCTCTCAAACATGATATTGCCGATTTTTAGAAGCAATTTTGAGCTCTTGTACATCATTTGTTACGAATAATTTAAGTGTATTTTAGAACTATGTTCGTGATTTTTGTCTATCGAGCGAACATTGCTTAATCATGTTTAGAATCACAGGGGCCGTAGACAAGGTTACAATCGACAAGCGCTAACGCCAATAGAAACTAATAAAATTTAGATGAATGACAGATGCCAACGAAACATTTTTCGTTAACATCTGTCATTCCCATACATTTTATTAGTTCCTATTAGCGTTAGCGCTTGTCGATCGTAACCTTGTCTAGGCCTCCTGATCTCGCTGTAGAAAATTAAAGAGTACTATTCGTATTTTTTTGGAACCATGTTATTATAAACAGACGCATTATATCGTTTCAAAAACTCTGGTCGCTCAACTTCGCTGAACCTACGGCGCCTTAAGTTAATATTATTAACTTGACCCGTTACAGTAGTACCGCAAATATAAGTTACAATGATACAGAAAGCATTTTTTGAAAACATTTTAACCAATCATAACGCAGCGCGTTTGCGCGGGTAAAATCTTCAACGCCCATTGGCCAAAAATTTGCGCGCGACGCTGGCAGCTCCGACGCCTGCCATTTTGTCTGGCGCCATGAGCGGGAAAGCACGAGTTCACCTGTCATTGCATATTGTACCTTACGTATAGTGCAACAAGGTCTTTATTGAAGTGGTCATACGTTCGATTTCATTCGGTACTTGTCAGAACTCGTCGGCGCGGACGAAGATTGCCGATGTAACTTATATTTGTGGTACTACTGTCCGTCAAACTTTGTAATCCATTATTCAGTCACTTGCCATTATCCGAAAGAGCTGAAATGATTTTTTTGTTACTAACCAAAAATATGGATGCACACGGTCGAAATAAAAAAAGTCAGTTTCTAAAAGAGCGTTGACATAAAACAACACTGAAATTGATTATCCCTTGTAGGTCCTAGCGGAGTTCAGCGAGCACCACGAACTAGCGTTCCGCGTGGGTTTGTTCGCGCTTGAAATGGCGCGACCGCCAGCCAGCACAAAGGCTCTGGAAGTTAAGCTGAACAACCAGGAGACTGAGCTCGTAGCGCTGCTGAAAAAACTGCCCACCGGGCCCGACCAGCTCGCCTTGGCTCGGGAGAAGGCTGAGCAACTCCGCGACGGTATGCTAAGGTAAATTATGGTAAACATTGTAATACATAGCACGTAGAACCGATGGCCGTTGGGGCGGAAAGGTTCTCGAGTGACGACCACTTACCGGAAGGCGCGGTGTGGGTAAGCCCCCCGCAAGACTGATGGTCTGGTAAAGGTTGCGGGAGTCCGCTGGATGCGGGTGCCGCAGGACCGGTCACTTTGGCACTCTTTGGGGGAGGCCTATGTCCAGCAGTGGACGTCTTTCGGCTGATATGATATGTAATACCGGTATCGGCACTATAGTTGACGTCACGCACACAACATGTCGTGTAGGAACAGGGATTTTGAAATTAGTGTTTTTCGTACCGATAGCGAGTTCTACAGCAAACTGCGAGATTTAGTAAAAGTTTTTACAAGGTGTTCAGTTTAAGATTTGAATAAAATAGATCATATTTATAAGTCAGGTCAAGAGTACCCTAAACGGACGAGCATGTACCAGTATGTAATGAAAGTGAATGAAGCAAGAAAGGTTTGTCAAGATCGTAGCAAGTGAAAATCGGTTCCCTCCGGGGAATAGGTGCGATTATATGTATGTATGTATGTATGTAAGATCATATTCATCACTCTACATTATCCGTTTGTTCCGACGAGGAACAGATCTAGGATTGAATTTTACTTATTTTATTTTTAAGGTAATAGGTATTTATTTCATGTTTTTTTTTGTTTCATGTTTGAAAGTGCTTGTTACTAGGCCTACTTGAATAAAGATCATTTTGAGTTTGAGTTTGTATACAAGGCAACACTGTTTGTGAAGATCAATTCTCCCTGTATTTTGGGGCTAGTTTTTCGGAGCTGGCAACTTTGCGTTGAATTCCAAAGCCTTTTCCGGTGCTCTGGAGCGCCATCTGGAAAAAAAAACTCTTCCTACCGTTGCCTTGCGATACAAAACGCACGCGTCCGCGCCGCTCGCGAATTAAAATTACCTTTGACCAACATATACTGTTGCATCTTGCTTCATAATCAACCTGGACATCCATAAAACCAGTGCCTATGTGTGAAGTGTTTGGGTCCCAGCTGGCAGCTACAATCCTGAAATCCAGACAAGGAACCACGAGGAGAACGCGCCGCTGGGTTCACGTGAGTGGCTACTCTGACTAAACTGTCCCAACACCGTTTATTTTTATTTTATTAAAATGAATAGTTCGAATAAATATAGGACGGATGGGTAGAAGAATGTATTCTTCTATTGTATAAAACGAAGCGCATATCATATTGACATTGACTACCTTCTTTGCAATTAGCTGTGTGTGTGTTATTTATTTATTTATTTATTAAAACATGTAAACATGACATTACAGTATAACCAATGCGTCATGAAACGACATATACAAAAGACGCATATATAAACACATATAATTACATTGGTACAGTCGACAACACAGCTAAGTGACCATCGGAAATCTAATTTGACCTTAAGTGCATTGTAATAAGGTTCTAGGTTTTCACGGTATGGTTAGTTAGGTGTGTTGCTGTGTGTAAAGTTGATTGCCATGTTATCATGTAGTTCAACCCTCCTGCCGACACAATACTTCCTACCCGTATGCCGTGCAATTGTGGACTGTCGTAATTCATAATAGACCAAACGTGAAGATATGGTGCCGTGCGGCATTTCCTGCCGATTCTAAATCGCTACCCTCGATGTGAAACCTTTTTCGTTAATCGTATGTTTTCATTTTGGCACAGAAATAGAGGTCCTGCGCTGCTACCTATCGCGCTAGCCAGTTTCTTGTTCGACGTCCTGGTTTTATCTGCGACTGACAAGGAAAACAAGCATCCGGTGAGTGGAATACACTATAACAGTTCTAATTTATAAAATAGTTCGAGGGGTAACATGACTTTTAGACCAGAGTTATTATTCACGTAGAGATGGGCTGACTATATGGGTTTGGCCGACTAGTCGACCGACCGCCTAGAAGGCCGACTAGTCAGTTAGGCCGATCGTGGACTTCGGCTAAGTTCGGGTGCAATCGGGAAACTTCGTTACGCTTTGCCGTCGCACTGTCTGCATGCGTTCGCGTCGTGACAACTTTTGTTTACATTTTACCGGCGTGTTTGATTTCGTGAGAAAAATAAAACAATAAGTGATTAAACTATCGACTAGAGCAATTGATTTGTATAATGGCGAAAAGGAAAGCGCGTGTGTTAACATTGTTTGTTGATGTAGGCGGTGATTCATGTAAAGTGAGGTGTAACCAGTGCCAGGTACTTATTTCTCGCGGTGGTGAAGATAAAAAGGCAAACATTACGAGTATTTAAATATTCTCCATCATAACATAACTTGCCTTTACTAGAAAAATAAAAGTAACCTACTCGTCGTTTTCCTGTGATCCATAAAGTGCCGACTACAAATGAGGCCGGATAGTAGGCTTTCCCGACTAGTCGGCGACTAGTCGGTACATATCTACTATTCATCCACAGTAACAAATTCCACGTCGAAAATATTGGCAGTATGATCTTTTTAGGGTTCCGTACCCAAAGGGTAAAAACGGGACCCTATTACTAAGGCTCCGCTGTCCGTCCGTCCGTCCGTCTGTCCGTCTGTCACCAGGCTGTATCTCATGAACCGTGATAGTTAGACAGTTGAAATTTTCACAGATGATGTAATTATGTTGCCGCTATAACAACAAATACTAAAAAACAATAAAATAAATATTTAAGGGGGCTCCCATACTAACAAATTGATTTTTTCGCCGTTTTTATAGATAATGGTACGGAACCCTTCGTGCGCGAGTCCGACACGCACTTGGCCGGTTTTTTTCATAAACTGCATTGACAAACACGTATACATGGAATACTATGGAATCTTTGTTTATAAATCGGGTTTATTTGTAACTAGCAACCCGCCCCGGCTTCGCACGGATACTATATTATACATATAAACCTTCCTCTTGAATCACTCGTATCTATTAAAAAAAAAAGACCGGGTTGCACTCCGGGAGTGCCGGCAGAAGTGAAATTGTAACAGTTTTTCGATCAGGTCCCGTGACATCTTACGGTGTCACCCTAAAAATGAATTTGGCGCAAATTTATAAACAATTATCAATTATTTAGGCGGACGGGCCGCGGGCGCGTTGGGTGCGACGGGCCCAACGCGCCGCCGCGGCGCAACGGTGCCGGGGCCCGGCGCGCCGACGGGCGGCGGCAAACACAATACCAATTTGTTTTTGCCATTGCCAAATATTTTTCAAAGCCCTATTTCTTTAGGAATAACGCCCAAATTCGAACTATTCGAATTCTCTCAATAGCAAAACGGTGAAGGACGCGTTTGTATTATTACAAATTTATTTGCAGAATATGCTATTGCAAAAAGTGTTTAACGGCTTTATACTCTTACGAATAGCGTTCAATTTTGAATGAAGTCGAATCGGCTAGCAGCAAAAAGTGACTTCCTTCACATCTGACGTCACAAAACTCTGTCGCGTATTTAACAATTTTTCCCCATCCCAAAAAGTGCTCATCGCCGCTAAAGAAGTTTTCACTTCAAAAACCGCATCAAAATCCGTTGCGTAGTTTTAAAGATTTAAGCATACATAGGGACCGACAGCGGGAAGCGACTTTGTTTTATACTATGTGAAGCTAAACGAACGAAAACGAATCTCTTTTGTATTATTAATTAAGCAATAATTTCCCCAGGCGAGACAACCTTCAGACGAAGCCCTTGGCTTCGAAGCGGCTGTCGCTGCGTTAGGCCTCAAGGCGAACGTTTCCGAGGCCGAACACCCTTTGCTATGCGAGGGCACCAGACGACAACGGGGAGAGTTGGCACTGACCTTGCTCTCCTTCTACAAAGACGACTCTGTTAAGTTGGCCAGGATCATGAATAAAGTATGTATTAAGCTAACGTTAATTTTGCTGTTGTCCCCTAGCCTGATCCCCCAGAGGAAAAAAAATATCAAAATGAATCCTTTTTTTCATTTTAATTATTTTATATTTTTCGTAGTCTCTAAGGCAGGTCGGTGTTAGGTGAAGTGCGACCCTACAGCGCGCGAGCCGAGCGTGACGCGGCAGCGTCCGGCGAAGCGCCATAACCGAACATTATCGTTTTTCCTAGTTGAATATAAAATAATTGCCGCTAGGTTCCCCTGGGTGATCGGGGTCAGGTGATTAACGTGGATAACGTGTTAATTTTTTCCTTACGTTGTGAGAGGGTAGTTGCGAGGCTGCAATGGCGCTTGTTTAAGGTGAACGTTTCGGAGGCACGCTCACACGGCGTCATTAATGTTTGTACCTTTGTGTGTTATGGCTTTGCGTTACAAGAGCTGCCGGTTTAATTAACACTTATTTTAATGTACAGTCGAGTTCTCCAATATCTATACAGACAACCTTTCAAAAATGTCTACACATGTATCTTATGCCAGTAACAATAATGTCTCTGTATAGATATTTTTGAAAGGTTCTTTGTGTAGATATTGGAGAACTCGACTGTACCATATGCGAGACTAGGGGTACAGTCAGCATCATAGTTCGTATTAGCCAAAGTATCCGAATATTTCAGAACACGTCTTTATTACTGTAAGAGTAAGGATGTGTTGTGATATATTTGGGTACTTTGGCTACTACTACCTATAATGCTGACTGTACTCGTGCCCGTAAGTTAGTGTTGCGTATTGCCTTTTAGCATGAGAGTTTAGGACTGGGCCTGTCGCATAAGTCATAGGCCGGAGTACTGACAATTTTAGTTATTCCTGCTTTTTTGGTTTTAGCAGAACCAATCTCGCCTCGTAGTACAGTCGACTACAGAATATGTATACACGACTGTATTGCCTTGACATTAAGGTCGTGTATACATATTTTTGTAACATTGGCCGTATATATCTCTTTGTAGTCGACTGTACTTGGGTTTTAACCAAAACAGAACGAAATATCATTTGATACCGCCAGTACCAGTTACCAGTAGCTTTTTGGTGAAGGAAAACATCGGGAGGAAACCCGTCCCTAACAAGGCCTAATTTTCCCTTTGGGTTGGAAGGTCAAATAGCAGTTGCTGCGTAAAACTAGCTTTCGACAAATAGGTGCCAATTCGGACCCCGGGTTCCTTTATGGTACAACCGGGAAACGGGCACCTGTATGGTTTACCTTTACTAGGATTGATCACGTGTTTGTTTGTCAGCTGCTGGACCGCGACATCCACCAGCTGACGAAGGGCCCGATGGTGAGCGTGTACTACACCAACAACCCGCGCCTCGCCGCCTACCGCGCCGACCTGCCGCCGCCCGCGCCCGCGCCCGCGCCGCCGCCGCCGCCGGTCAGTCACACACACACACATCTACACACACTCACACACACATCTATACACACACACACACACATCTACACACACACACGCACACATCTACACATATACACACACACACACACCTACACACACACACACATCTATACACACGCACACACATCTACACACACGCACACACACCTACACACAGAGCAGACATGTGTTTTTCAGAGGGAGTTTACTTTTCTATATGGGTGATGGTATATTGTATTGCTACGCCCTGAAGCTTGCTGAGATAATAGCGATATTTATTACCCCGCCAATCTATTTATGTATGCTTTGGGCGTATATATCGCAACATTTATGCCGCCCACCAGCTTTATTACTATACAATTTTAATTTGTCGAATTGTATGAACCGTGTCTAATGTTTTTTCGTTACATTTATATATATATTGAAGTCCTATACATATCACTATTATTTAAATGTAAACTATTTTTTTTTAGCCTGCTCTCATTTATTAACTCTTCCATGTCATCAGATGTCTACTATTTTGGTTTATCCACTTCCATCCTTTGACTCCAGTCTTACCTAATAAATCCCCAGTAGCCAAGCTTTCCCAAGTAAAATTAAAGGTAGTATTAAAACAAAGAACAAAGGGAAATGTTTTACTGCAAAAATATTTTTGGCGCTCTATGCGTCGAACTATCCAAGACAAACTAAATTAGTTATTATTAAATAATATAATTATTACATATATTTACTTCCGATATTTTAATGTCAACATAAAATTACTTTGGGTTGTTTTAAACTACATATATTTTTCTATAACAGTTCAATCAGTTGAGAAAGATGACATACTCGTACGCTCCGCAACAGGTACATATAATTAAGCAATTGATCTGTTTTGATGTTTTTGTGACATGCAGGACATTTGCGTAACTGTACTTTGTCATATCTAGCAATATGCACGATCATGATGGTCGCATTGGTCGCCTTTGGTATGGTAAGATACCATTTGCCAATTTCTGTACTGATTTGTTATTTCATTCTTCCATAATGTCATTACATAGAAACCGATCTAGAAAATTGGAGAAACAAAGGTGGTGTTCATCCCTTTGATCGCAAGGTAGTTTTTCAATCAAGGAACTTAATTTTTGACGGTAGTCAGTCAGGTTTTGAATGCGGCCTTCAACAAGAAGAAATGGGAAGCGAAAATAGTTGCAGTGAATTCCTTTTTTAATCTTTCACCCTCGATGAGAAAAATGTCCCTACAATAACGACGCTATAGGTTAACCGCTTAGTTAAACGATAGTAAATCACGTACCTAAAAAAATTACCCGTCTCACAAAAATTAACAAGTGTATTAGTGGACACGATAGTTGAATCTTAGACAAAATATCGTATATTCTGTACATTATACAAATTTACAAACTTATTCGTAAATTAACGTTATTTGTAAATTGTAATTGTCAGTTTTGTGATATACGATTCAAATTTTATTCATATAAGAACGTGTGCAGAAATCGGCAGTGGTATCTTGGCATACTGGATAGATAAGATATACATCCGTCACTTTCTAACAGGTGTGTAAGTGCGAGTGACGATGCTTTATCTGTCGCGACTGTCATAGGTCTTAAAAATATTTTCAAGTGTCCTGATTCAAGGTAGATCAGTTGTGACATTGTTTTGTTTGTCGGAACATTGTAATTGGCAATGAAAAAGAAAATCAAAATTTGAATGCGGCTAACTGTCGATCATTGTCTTATTCTGTTATTGTCATAGTGGGCTACTTGCGTTGGTGTCTCAAGATAGACCATGCCTTATAAATATAATATTCGATGTAATCTCTTGGATGTTTGGAATCTGGGCTCGCAGAGACATCATGGACGGTAGAGGTGATAATTTAGGATAATTTTTACCACATTCAACACGTTCGCAACCAAGAACCCGCCTAGCGGGCACTCGTAATGTTTGCTCAGATGCCGGCTGAGCCCGCTAGACGGCCAAAAGTATGAACTTACACGCCTAGCGAATTCTGTCGGTTTCTGGTGAATTGTTCCATTTTAGTCCGGTTACGAAAGTGTTAAATTGGTTAAAACTGTCCATAACGACCATCGCTACCATCCCTAGAAGGCTTCGCGCTCAGCTTCTAAAAACACTATTTCGTAAATGCTGGCACTGCAGATTTTTATACGTGACGCTATACGAACGTATGGCGTCAAAAGGCGTCAATACCTAAGAGCGTGTTAAATCAACCACGTTTGACAGACCGGTTAACTCTATACGAGTATATGGCGTCGGCAGCTCTCGTTTCATAGAGAACTGTAATATTTCCTATACAATCCGAATTTAACGGATATAAGTATAACTTACGATTAACAATGGTTTGAAGCAACCCGACATAATCTCTAGCCGCCCAGAGGCCTATTAAAAGGCTGTGTCAGTTGTTGAAAATTCAAATACATTCCATTTAAAACTGACTCAAATTTCATTGTTTATTTCTGCGTACTGGGCGGCTAGAGGTTAACACTTTCACTGCCAAGAATTGCTATGCGCTACACTAGTAGTCGGTCCCGTGGTTTTTGCCGTATGTAGCGGAAAGCGAGCTTTCACTGCCAGGGACCTGGTGTTAAGGTAGAGTGGTACACCCTCCATAATCGTAACTTACGAACAATAAAATCTGTAGGAAGTTTGATAGTTATCTACGAGATGATAGCTGCCGGCGCATATAAAGTTAACCGGTCTGCCAAATATGGTTGACGCAACCCGCTCTAAAGTATTGATACCCTTTGACTTCGCGCGTAGCGTATAGCTTCACGTCTTTACCGGCCAGTGAAGTGTGTATCGACCCTTAACCTTTTCGCCGCTAAAGACGGCCATTCACGTCATCGGAAAATCGTGCCATTCGTGCCCCTGACGCCAGACCCATAAAATATAGATAATAATACCAAACATTACAAAAGAGTTCTAGAAGTGGTTTTTGGACGGTCGTCATTTGACGTCGGTGGCGTCCGCGGCGCGTCGAGTCACCTCGTCAGCTGGCGGTCAATAGGTTAACACGTTCGCAACCAAGAACCCGCCTGGCAGGCACTCGTGCCGGCTTAGCCCGCTAGGCGGGCAGTAGCTATAAACCTACACGCCTAGCGAGTTCTGTCGGTTTCTGGTGTATTGTTCAATTTTTAGTCCGGTTGCGAAAGTGTTAAAACCTCAATGTAATGGCAAGTTTATGTTGTTGACGCAAGCGGCCTACGGATCGCCTGAGTGATTAGTAAGTTTGTCCAGGTGCAATGCCAGCTGGTGGCGGAGATGGAGCGGCTCGTGGTGGCGGAGGCCGGCGCGTCGCCGCCCGCGCACGCCGCGCCGCACGCCGCGCCGCATCCACATCCGCATCCGCACCCGCACCCGCACCCGCCGCTCGCGCGCGGCAAGGACTCCAGGTATCACCCCGGCCTTACACCTTAACCTAAACTCCACATCGACTATTCATCCTTACAGAGTGTACCAAAAATGGGGTGTGAACCGATCAAGGGCATAACAGGTATCGTGTTCTGATAAGAAAAGACTAAAATTTTTTTTTTGACGTGTTTTTTTTACACTTGTATGGACAGGTCGCCCCAGTCGGCCAATGCTCCATACAAATATTAAAAAACATCTCATAAAAAAAATGGTTCACCCCATTTTTGGTACACTATGTATAATAGGGTATTTGACAACATTGAAAATAATTTGTTTTTAACTAGCAACATATAAAAAATACGAAAATACTCTGAAACTATCAGTCTTTCATGTAAGGTTGCTATTTTAAGATTTTTAAATTCATAAAAACTAACAATAAGGACGTTTGATTGTGACGTCACAAGCAAATAATCCCCACAAATTCCATACTAACGGAGCGTTTTTGACGTTTCATAAAAGAAGCTGATTTGACTTTTGTCAAATACCGTATTACTAGTACTTCGACACGGTGCGGTGGAACCCGCGTCCCGCAGGATGAGACTGCCAGAACGGATTGTAAGCAGTGGAACGCGGCAATTTAAGGACCTATGCTCCTCGAGGACTTAAAGGATCCAAGAAGAATATGATGGCGGCCGTGACACCTCAATAATATCACGAATTTGACTGTATAAGTTCGATGTGTAAATGTCCACGGGCCAATCAACTATTTCTTGTTATTATTTTGTCCTGTTGGCCAGGAGACAATGTAATAAACTTTTAACATGCTTAGAAGACGACCCATAAAATCACATTTTCTAAAAAGTCATCCAGACGACCCATGGTAACTAGCGACGGACAAAAGTTGATTCACCCGAACATTGAAATTGTTTCTCCACAGATACAAAGGCAAAAGGGTGTACCCGTCAGTGCCTAACCAACCTTCGGAGGCATCCGCCCACTTCATGTTCGAGCTAGCCAAGTCCGTCCTGTTCAAAGCGGGTGGCTCTTCCAGTACCAGCCTCTTCACGCAGACCTCTTGCGCGCGGGAACACCACGGACCTCACCGGTAACGTATAATTTGACAGAATCTACTTTTAATAATGCCTCTAAGTTGCAAAAATGGAAGTATTTTGGCAGGAAAAAAATCGTTAAAGACAACGACTTTTGATGCATGAACTCTGCAAAGAGTGCCCGACTTAGTAGATATGTACTATATATATATATATGTTGTTGTGTTGCGTTCCGGGGGTCACGTACGGTGCTGTCTGAAAATCAGCGCTGAAGGTCTGACACCTCGGCATAATGCTGAGACAGCGACCGATTCACTGCCGCGCAACACACACATTATGTGTCAATTGTATTGTATTTGTACTCACTTTGTCTCTGTGTGTCTTTTGTGCAGTTCTTTCTTTCTTTCTATATATAGTAGGGTGGTCCTTAGAACCGAAAATTTGAAATTTCAATGAGGCACCCTCCATCCAAAAGTAAAAATAAAAAACATACGTTATTTTTTCACGTATTAGAACAATATAAGAGGGTGCTCAATGAAATTTCAACTTCTCGATTTTTAAGGACCACCCTAATAATATAGATAAACAGAACATATATGCGATATTGGCATTTTTAGAAGTAGGAAAATCTATTCATATAGTTTTACAAATGTTCGATAATTGGATAATAATCCAAAGACCTAAAACTTCACTTCACTTCACATAATACTCAGCGATAAGACCGCCTGTTGTCTACCTCTACCTACATGTTATTGTATTGTTTCTCTTTTTAACTGCTTTGTTTGTGTGAGGTGTGCAATAAAGAGTATTTGTATTGTATTGTATTGTATAATAATTCTTAAACCTACACAAGAAGGAATTTCCGCACAGCTCATATTTTTTCTGAAGAATATCCACAAATATTGCATTCGAATTTTCACCTCGGAATTTGTTTGCATAAACTTTTTTTTAGTTGCTGAATATTAGCTAAGGTAGCACCACAGGTTAAGAAATTTGATATCTTAGGAATACATTCATCTTGTCGAATTGTAACCTAACTTATCAAGTTATCACACGTCTTGCAGAGGACTGCACATGGCCGCATTCCAACTGGGTCTGTACGCGCTGGGGCTCCACAACTGCGTGAGCGCCAACTGGCTGAGTCGCACTTACTCCTCGCACGTCAGCTGGATCACAGGTAACGTTGTCCAAATTATATTTCTCGGAACTGTTCAACCTCTTGCCGCCTAAAGACATCCGCATGTTCAATGGAATTTATGTCATTCAGCTTAAGCTAGCGGGCAATCTCCAGGGTTCAAAACGTAACAACTCTACTTTAACACGTTCGCGACCAAGAACCCGCCTGGTAGGCACTCGTAATGTTTGCTCAGATGCCGGCTCAGCCCGCTAGGCGGGTAGTAGTATGAACCTACACGCCTAGCGAGTTGCGAAAGTGTTAAATCCGTCATCTCCCGCGGACGAGTATTACCGGCGGAATTTGTGTCGCGGAAGTCTGGGAGAGGACGGGACTATTATAGTTGATTGGAGTTTCATTGGTATTTTTTCTTGTATGGTGGGCGAGTGATGTTAAATATTGAGCTGTTATTTTGAGGTCTCCGCACCACTCTTCACACGTGTGCGACTACGTTATTTTAAACAGGTATTACAATGTTTTCAGTTTCATAGAGTTTCCCCATCGTTGTTGATAAGCACGTTACAGAAGCCCAAGAAAACCGCTAGGATTACATTAAACTACTCAAATTTTTGTGTGATGACATTTTTTCAGTCGACGTTGTCGATATGTTTATATTTTTGCACCTTAATCCATTGTAATAAGACGGAAAATGTACGCAATCTTTGAAGTCGATTCTAATTAGATTCTTATAGGGATCTGCTCGTTAGCCGTAGTCTAGGTCACGTCCATGATGGAGTGATAATATAATCTAACAATTTTCGTTCATTTCCAGGACAAGCAATGGACATTGGGGCACCTGCCATTTTGTTCTTAATTGACGCTTGGGATGGACATTTAACACCACCGGAAGCAGCGGGTATTGCTGACAAGGTAACCAGGACTATGAAATTGTACTATAAAAATCCTTCAATCTGAAGCGTAATTTTTGCCTGTAATAGTCTCCTTTTTACCGGACTAAAGCCCTGTTTAGACGAAGCCAGTGCTGGCTTGTTATTGTATGTAAAGCGCTGGCTGCCAGCACTGGCGGGAATAGAGCGCCAGCACAGTATAGAAGAATAATACAGTAGTTAATCAGAGGCCGTTTAGGAGCGTGCATTACCTACTTTCGCTCGATGCGCAGGGCTGTGTCACGTTTGTGGCTTGGCATACCTATAATACTAGTTTTGCTTTTAAGTATGCAAAGTTATAGTTTAATAGACAATATTGTATACACAAAGTGATAATATTGTAGATAGTTAGATACATGTGTTTTTAGTTTCCCACCTCATCAAATATTTTAATACCACTATACTATAGGTACCTAAAATATTTCCTAGTACGTATAAAAGTTGCTAAACTGCATTAGGTTGGTAGGTGCTTAGTTTCAAGCCTATTCGGCTCCTTTTGATATCGTGGCACTGGCGGCTCGCCGTCTTCATACCTACGAGGCGGCTTCCTTAACCCTTAAATGCATAATGATGTATACAGAGTGTTTTTTTTAAATGGGACAGTATGGGGAAATCCGAATCTAAAGGAGATAGAGGAAAAGTGTCCAAGGAGACATTAGGTGTTTTTTTATGTAAACAAATTTGGCTCATTAAAATTTTTGGTCAAGCGTGAGTTGTTCTTAAAAAATTATAAAGTTGGTCAATTTTTTTTTTGACGCGGGTCGGCTCTGTTTCATGTAAGGATTATTTCATTGTATGGAAAGAAAAAAATCTGAACAGCAGAAGTTGGTCAAATTTAATGAAAACTAATCTTCATACAATTGCAGTATTCGCCTTTTAATATTGTTGCAAGTGCCTAGTGTAAAAAAATATTTAAAATTTCCTATTTTTAAATTTCGATAATCGATAAGAGCTCCAGATGATTCAAGAGAAGAACATTTTTTTTAATCTTCGTAAACATCATGGCACGCGATAGTCTTGAAATTATAAAAAAAAGAATTCAAATTTGGAACATAAGTTATTTCTGCAGCTGTGATTTTGTTTCCAATCAGTTCATGCTTGTAATTTTATTCATCATGGCGTTTTTCTTATGGTTACCTTAAGGGTCGAATTTATGAATCCCGATACAACTCCGTACAAGAATTAAAAGATGCTGTTTACAACACTTTAAACACAATTCACCATAAGTCTCTGTTAAATGCAACTAGAAGTGTCTTGAAGCGTGCTCGTACCTGCATAAGACAAGACGGCGGCCACATCGAACATTTACTCAAGTAATAAACCAACTGTATGAAGATTAGTTTTCATTAAATTTGACCAACTTCTGCTGTTCAGATTTTTTTCTTTCCATACAATGAAATAATCCTTACATGAAACAGAGCCGACCCGCGTCAAAAAAAAAATTGACCAACTTTATAATTTTTTAAGAACAACTCACGCTTGACCAAAAATTTTAATGAGCCAACTTTGTTTACATAAAAAAACACCTAATGTCTCCTTGGACACTTTTCCTCTATCTCCTTTAGATTCGGATTTCCCCATACTGTCCCATTAAAAAAAAAACACTCTGTATATGCATCGTATACTGTATATGTTTTTTTAAATACTATGATTTTTTTCTTTATTTTTCCCTCAATCTATACAACATGACACATCTATTTCAATTTATTAAAAAGTTATACAAAAAATCATGCATTTAAGGGTTAAACTTTGACGTAGCCAGTGAGAGCGAGCGAACACGGCAACGGCGCGGCCCCGACTGAAGCATTCTCCACCATTCCCGAAGGCTATGTGTGCGTGCGTACCGAACACGCGCGCATGTGTGCAGCCGTGCGATGTACCTTTGTTCGAAGTTTACCTACTGGTCCTATACTGTGGCGCCAGCCTATTTTTCAAGCCAGTGAGCCGTGCGTGGGTTTTATCTAAGTACAGTCTCCCACTTTAAACTGGTGGTCTCCATGGGCTAGCATCGGCCCCAGCTTCTGTTAGCTTATGGTCTAGACGACTGGGTGAGGCCCTTTCATTCTTAAGTGTACTGTACAGACCACCCAAAGATCCTTGACACTCGAATTTAAACTTTCGTGAGACATGTTGAAATAATACTGTTCAACTCACGTATTCAATGTCACTACGGGCGACATGTTTCGAACTCTTCGGGAGTTCTTCTTCAGGATGAGTGTTTTCGCGGCGGTGTCGCTTGTATCACTCGCAATACAAGCGACACCGCCGCGAAAACACTCATCCTGAAGAAGAACTCCTGAAGAGTTCGAAACATGTCGCCCGTAGTGACATTGGAAACCTTGACACTATATAGATTAATGTATATTTTCATAACAAGCTCTGTAGCCTTTGAGCTTCACAAATTTTAACTTACGAGGAGTCTTCCAATAGAATATTTGACAGCAGTGAAAATAAATCGTTTTTACGAACATACTGTGAAAGTATCAATCTTTCATTTATTTGTACGTTGTTTGATTGTGACGTCACAAGCAAGTAATCCCTACAAATTCCAAACTAACGGAGCGTTTTTGACGTTTCATAAGAAGCTGATTTGACTTTTGTCAAATACCGTATTCGTCTGTTTTGTGGGAGTAAAGAGATAGCAATACAGAGTTCTTGTTTCTTTACTACAATAATCACAATAATATTGTTTGGCAGGCATCGTCCGGTCGAGATGTGCACACAGTTCGCGCGGCGGCAGAACTAGCCTTATCAGTATTGCCTCACGCCCACGCACTCAACTACAACGAGATACAACGCGCCGTGTTACAGTGTAAAGAGCAGAGCGACGCCATGTTGGAGCGAGCGTGTTTAATCGTTGAGGCCGCTGCTAAAGGTTGGTATTATGGTTCATCATCATCACCAATTACATTAAGTGCAATCGTCTGCAGTCAGTGTGGGTAGCGGAGCGAGGAATATGTGCTATAACATGTGATCCAGCTCGCGTCAAAAGCTCCCCATTGTATGTATCTCGCGATATTAAAACAGCTTTTCTCAAAAATGATCGGCAAAGTTGACTTTATTGGTAAAAAATCAGGACGTGAAGTTCATAGTTTATGGTTAGTCAAAAAAATTTAAATAAAAAACCTTGCCGGCTCGGTTTTACTATCCTATTAAAGAAAATGCTATGCTAATAAATCATTGCTAACCCAAAAATAGTAAAACAATATCCTCGACGGAGCCCCGCATTCGTTTCTGGGACTCAGTCTACCGCCCCCGGCCCGGGCTGGGAGCCAGAAACTCGCTTCGTCACGTGCGCACTCGACCTACGCTCCGCTCGGGAGGTCCGCGGGCTTTTATATAATCTCTAGGGGTAGGACAGACAAGACCACGTGGAAGTGGGGTACGCTGATTCGGGTTCTGGTAGCACTTGTAAATTTGGCTTCATTATACTTTATTTGGTAATATGCATACATTTTATGGCAATCAAAAATATTGTATTAATTTGCTTGCTAAGATTTGGTAATCATCAGGGAGCGTACATTTCATGCCGGTTTCGTCATAATGACGTATTCATATAAACACACAGGATGATTCAAAAAACGAAGTGACACGACTTAGTAACCGTAAACGTATTTAGTAACTAATATTTTATTTTATTTTTAATTACTTATAGGCCACAACAACGTATCTATCGATGCTATCATGAAATTGGTCAAGTCCATGTTAAAATCAAACTGTGTTTCTTTATGTTCCTCATGTTCTTTGTGTTGTAAATGTAATTTGATGTTGCTTGCTTTTGGTGGCAAACTTTGCTGACAGCAGGAACAATAAATTTGTTTATTATCTATAACTAAACATGGATTTATTTGGCACAATAATTTTATAGCCTCCATGGCGACCTAGGCTACTAGCAAAGCATTAAGTTTCCTGATCTTATTAAATTTAACTGATTAATCATTGATTAATCACATTTTCCATTATTGGGTACGTATAAATAAACGTTCGTTATGCCGTTGCCCTTTTCAAACTTTTTCCATCCTGTATGTAGCTTGACGTCATACGCCTGTCTTCGGCATGAAATGTACGCTCCCTGGTAATCATTTACTAAATTTGGTCTTCGAATACAATTTAATGTGCAGTCGTTACTAAAACAGCTACTTAGTACTATTGTAATGGTAGAATTATTATTTTACAGTACATATGGTCCTACTTTCACGCACTAGTTTCTTTTCGTGCATATGTCGAAACTTTAAAGAGCCATATGTAAAGTAAAACGTTGTACGATACACGTGCGAATAGGTAATTCGCAACTCGTGTCGATTTAAAACACTCCCTTCGGTCGTGTTTTGATTTATCACCACTCGTTGCGAATTTCCTATTTTCGGCACTTGTATCGTAAATAACTATTTTGGTGTTCAGTATATTTTTTTGGTAAGAGAGCTAAAAGGGTATCAAAGCATTTTTTGGTGATCGTTATATTTAACCCCTTAATACTCAGTCAGTAATTGCCTACTTCCCTTACTTCGACAATAATGTACTATTGATGTACCCGTTTTCAACAGAGCTTGGCTACGCTATATAGGTAAATAAACTATCTTGAGTGGGTATCATACGAGTAAAATGTGGAAAACAGTTCTTGTCAGCATTCTCTGGAGCGGTATATTTCACGATGGTTTAAAGAAAACATCCGTTTATTTCAGAATAAATTTGCCGCATAATGTTCTAGCTTAGCTAAATCATTGTGGTTAATTTTGTACAACAGATTCTATATAGCAATTTAGTTTCCCATTCTGTATTTATATTTTTGTATTATGGCCATTTCGATTTGATTATACATTTAAATACAGTGTTTAAAGAATTTGTCATAATTATGTCTATTGTCAATGTTCCTTGTTGAACAGGTGGCGGAGTGTACCCCGAGGTGCTATACACCGTGGCGCGCTACTGGCACGAGCTGTACCTGCGCCAGGCCAGCGAGGAGCCGGAGCCGCTGCTGGAGGAGCCGCAGTACCGCGCGCCGCCCGTGCACGTGCCCGTGCCCTACCCGCTGCCCTACCCCTTCACCTACCACCCCTACCCGCCCATCTACCAGCTGCAGGTCAGTATATACATGATGTACAAGCTGTATACACCGTGGCGCGCTACTGGCACGAGCTGTACCTGCGCCAGGCCAGCGAGGAGCCGGAGCCGCTGCTGGAGGAGCCGCAGTACCGCGCACCGCCCGTGCACGTGCCCGTGCCCTATCCGCTGCCCTACCCCTTCACCTACCACCCCTACCCGCCCATCTACCAGCTGCAGGTCAGTATATACATGATGTACAAGCTGTATACACCGTGGCGCGCTACTGGCACGAGCTGTACCTGCGCCAGGCCAGCGAGGAGCCGGAGCCGCTGCTGGAGGAGCCGCAGTACCGCGCGCCGCCCGTGCACGTGCCCGTGCCCTACCCGCTGCCCTACCCCTTCACCTACCACCCCTACCCGCCCATCTACCAGCTGCAGGTCAGTATATACATGATGTACAAGCTGTATACACCGTGGCGCGCTACTGGCACGAGCTGTACCTGCGCCAGGCCAGCGAGGAGCCGGAGCCGCTGCTGGAGGAGCCGCAGTACCGCGCACCGCCCGTGCACGTGCCCGTGCCCTATCCGCTGCCCTACCCCTTCACCTACCACCCCTACCCGCCCATCTACCAGCTGCAGGTCAGTATATACATGATGTACAAGCTGTATACACCGTGGCGCGCTACTGGCACGAGCTGTACCTGCGCCAGGCCAGCGAGGAGCCGGAGCCGCTGCTGGAGGAGCCGCAGTACCGCGCGCCGCCCGTGCACGTGCCCGTGCCCTACCCGCTGCCCTACCCCTTCACCTACCACCCCTACCCGCCCATCTACCAGCTGCAGGTCAGTATATACATGATGTACAAGCTGTATACACCGTGGCGCGCTACTGGCAGGAGCTGTACCTGCGCCAGGCCAGCGAGGAGCCGGAGCCGCTGCTGGAGGAGCCGTTTACGTACCATCACTACCCGCCCATCTACTAGCTGCAGGGCATACACGATGCTAGTACAGGCTGTATACGACTGACCAGTCTGACCAGTGGGTCGTCTCTCAGGCATTTTTTTGTGACACGATTCGCTGGTCAGGCTCTACCTACACTATAGACAACACACATGGTATAAGGCCTTTTCCTCTTGCCACTTTGGCTAAACTTTCGCGTACCTCCGATGTGCAATTTACCCGAAACCACTGCGTTCGGGTAAATTGACCGTGAAGCTCATCGAACCGCGGCCGGCGTTGTACCACGATGACGTTGAAATAGAGCCGTGCGTCTGTTGCCGAGCTAAATTAAGTGTATCGGTTCGGCGTTAAACAAAAAAATCTGTACACATTTTTAAATGTGGTATAATCCTTTTGACCATATAAAAAGTGGAATGTAGATGATACTCGTATTAAAGAGCCGTGTATCTTCAGTATGGCGGCGCGCCGCCGCCGCACGCCGTGTCGGGGCAGTACGCGCTGCCGCCGTACTTCGTGCGCGGGCTGGTGCCACACGCGGTGCCGCACCCGGTGCCGCATCCGGTGCCGCACCCCGTGCCGCACTCGCTGCCGGCGCCGCTCCCCGCGCCGCACGCGCCCATGCCGCAGCACGCGCCCATGCCGCAACACCCGCCGCCGATGCCCGTTAACGTGACCGTGAGTGCACTATACTTTAATTTTATTCAGAATAAAATCAAATAGACTTAGAACTTAGTGCAAGGGGGGATTAATTAAAAATGGCAGGTTAAGGTGAACTAAAGTGATGTTTAACACGTCCGCAACCAAGAACCCACCTAGCTCCACCTCTCGTAATGTTTGCTAGGCGGGCAGTAGTATGAACTTACACGTCTAGCGAATTCTGTCGGTTTCTGGTTGCGAAAGTGTTAAGGGTGGGTTGCACCAAACTACCTGTAAACATAAGCGGTGTTCGTTAAAATCTGGTTGTATGAACAGTTTGACAAGTTTCTATGCGATGACAGCTGCCAGCGCCATATTTAACGTTAATCGGTCTGTAATGGTAAGTGGGAGCAACCCACCCTTACGGCCATTCCTAATAATCAGTCCACGGATAGTTTTCCTTACCAGCAGTTACATTTTGACACATTTTCTATGGGTAATCTGTCAAAATGTAACTGCTGGTAAGGAAAACTATCCGTGGATTGATTATAGGGAATGGCCGTAAGTCACGTCTTATCTGTCATCTAAAAGTGTACATAATACATTAAAACCAAACAGTTTAATTAGTTGGGTACGTAATAAACTTCTTTGTTGTTATTATTTCACTTCGTCAGAGACTACAATTCGCTACCTGTAAAAAGCTTTATAACTTCACAAACGAATGATTGTGACCCCTGCCGTCATTGTACTCTGCGTAGGAGTTCAGAAATGAATACATATGTCAAACTAAACATTTAATGGATTTGAACCGTATCATATTATTTTAGTGTTATTCTCAGGACATTTTCTCAATATATTAATTTATTTAAATTATATAATTCATTTGTTGATGTTAAGTATGATAAGGTGAGTCGGGGCAAGAGTAACATCGGGGGAAGAGGGTCAAAAGCTTCTCCAGCTAATTCTTTTGAATTGAGCGCCTTTTTGTACCGTCGGTAAAACAGAACAGCTTGTATTAGTTCCATCGTCAAATCATAGATGTCTCTTTCACACGCCATATTGAAACAAAACGCGGTTCATTTTGACTGGTTACGACATGTGATAAGTGGAAGGGCACGTGTATAATTCAAAAGCGGTTTTGTGTGATTTATGGCTGTTAATTCGGATTTGTTTGTTGGAGAGTCGAATATTTATAGTTTATTTCTTATGTTACATCGTTATTTTCCGTAATTCCTATCGATTATATGTTTTTATCAAGCCAATAAAATTTTAACCTCAAATTATTTGAGTGGGGCATGAGGGCCAGTTCAGTCCGGGGGAAGGGAGTCATAAGCTACTCTTAGCCCATGTCAGGGTGGTCAAACCTTTTATAAATTGTCATTTTTATTACAAATTGGCACTGTTTAATTCAGGCATGTGCGTATGCGATTTTTCGACATTTGAGGATGCGGATGTTGGGCTTAACCACTCAAAAACATGAATTAAATAATCAACCATATCGTGACAATTCAAATTACGAACAAAACAAATAAAAAACACTAGAAAAACACGCTTTTTTAAATGCACTTAAAAACAAAAAAAAAATCTGGATCGTTCAAGCTGTCTCTATTTCTGGGCTGAAGTACGTGCTTTTAATTATAATATTTGATTGTAAAAGCGTGGGGCGCTGGAACAGGAAAGACTTTTTGTATAATATATACTACTACTGTAATACCTGTAAATAGTATAGTTATCAAAGTGAATAAAAATATTCAAGCATATTTTTTTTTATTTAAGTTTTACGTGGTTTGTCAGTTTTGAAGAGTTTTTCAACTTATTAAGGTATTCATTTTCTTGACAGCGTCTACCAACTGTGTTACTAAATACGTAAATCCACTGGAGCTAACCTAGTTCAAGTTAGGTACGTACAATACTCTTACCCCAGTCATGGGGCAAGAGGAACAGTCATGACGATTTTTATTTTTTTACAAATTAGTGCATGTTTTAAAAGTTTATTTGCTTGATAAGTAGTTTCAATTAAAAATATATTAAATTTACTTATATTTTATCGCTTTATTATACGAATTAATTCAATAATAAGATCACAAACACTATTTGAATCTAACTTAAAAAAAAGTATGATACTCTTGCCCCGACTCACCTTAGATATAAAAGACATACAGGGTGTAAGCGACATCACAACGAAAACTCACGATAGCATTAGACCTATATCGTGAATTTTAATTAAGTGGATTTTTTTTCCATAACCTTCAGGAGGTCTGGGTTAGATAATGATTTCAGCCTTGCAATGTATGGCGTCCAACTCAAAATGATGCGGGGGTCAATGACCGGATGACACTTACATCCCGGATAAAAATTAGAATAAATAACTTCATCATCATCATTTTCAGCCTGCAATAGCCCACTGCTGAGCATAAGCCTCTCTTCGAGTACGCCACTTATCCCGGTCGCGTGCTAGTCTCATCCTGAAATGACCCGCGGCCTTTACGTCGTCAACCCATCGAGCTGGTGCACGACCGACGCTTCTTTTTTCTGTAAGTGGCCACCAATCCGTTAATGTTTTGGTCCACCTACCGTCACGCTGCCTGGCAATATGTCCTGCCCAACTCCATTTGAGTTTGGTTATGACTTCTCCGACGTCACGTACCTTAGTGCGACGTCGGATCTCAGTATTCCTCACATGAATCTCTGTGCTACCCTTACTTTATCTCCTTTGTGAGCATCCATGTCTCAGCACCATACGTCATTGTGCGCAGGACACACTGATTATAGAGAGGAGTTCTAGGCATTGAGGAACGTCAACGGATTTGAGGATGTCGTCTAACTTGTTGAATGCCGCCCAAACAAGCTGAAATCTCCTGGAGATTTCTTTGTTTTGATGCTCCTTGTCAAAGGATATAATATAACCGAGATAAACGTATCGCTCGACGATCCAAAGGTTGGCTCAGTCCAAAAGTTGGCTCAGTTCGGGTTGCACAGGGTGGTTCTAGAACACTTTGGGAGCTCAAATACCGGGAGCCATCCGGTTGCCTCTTGGACACTGCAACTACGCGTCATTGGTCTGAATAAACGACCATTCTCTAAGTGTAAAACCTGCAGCAAACGCCGGACGGTCCCGTATTTAACAATAAACTCTCTTACTCTGACAATAAGCGCCACGTGCACTACTTTGATTTTCAAATATCTACGTACTACTACGGTTCGAAGAGTCACTGGCAGGTTTCTGCTTCATTAATAAATAATTGTAATTAGTGTCAGTTGTCAGTTGACCTATTTGTTTACGTAATGTGATTGATATTCCTTTTACATACTTATGTTTCAAACGTTTTAAATATTGGGTGCCCTTATTTCTGAAATCAATAATGAGTCCAGAAAGAACCAAGAAAAGCTGGTATTTCAAGAGCATGATGTTGTGTATGGTACCTTCTACCATAAATTCAACTAATACGCACTTGATACATGTATAACACTTTAATTTAATATCACAATACAGTATAAAACGTAAATCAGCCTCCGCTGACAACTGTATTTTTATGACAGAGAATTGTCACACATTCTCTTCAAACATCCATCAAGAGTCATACCCGCCAGTCTGCCATCAATTGTACCTACATACAGTCAGCATCATATAGTTAGTAGCAGCCAAAGTATCCAAATATATCGGAACGCGTCTTTATTACTATAGGAGTAAGGAAGTGTTACGATATTATATTTGGCTACTTTGGCTGCTACTAACTATGTGATGCTTACTGTACCTCTTTTCTCCAACACATGAATCGTTATAAAATGGAGCGATCGTACCATGTTTGAAACACGATGCTGGATACCCACTTTATTTAGGTATTTATTTTTCATCACACTTGCTCGAAAAGGGCTTCATAATGCGCAGACATACAGAGCTGAGAGCCTGTGTTACGCCCACGGGCGTAATGGTTTTTTTCTTAAACTGTATCTGTCACTCATGCGGCAGTTACAGAGCAAAGAGGTTTTATATCAAATACGATGTCTGAAAACGTATTTATAAATAAATTTAAACTTAAAAAACTACTTAAACATGTTTAACTGAATTATTTATAGATTTAATATGTAGTTATTTAGTGTCTATGTAAAATGTTTTTAAGTGTTTCAAATCGTGGCTGTATACAAAAGGGTCTTTGCCATACGCGCCTCGCGTCAAATTCAACAAAATGGACGACTGTCATGTTGAAGTTTTTATTACGATTTGTATTAATTTCATCTAAATTCCTCGCAAATGTGATGAAAAACATTGTGTATAACACGGGCGTAAGAATATTGCTCCCTCCGGTCGTGTTTTAATTTATCACCACTCGTTGCGAATTTCCTATTTTCGGCACTTTGTATCGTAAATAACTATTACAGTACATATGGTGCTATTTTCCCGCACTAGTGCGGAAAGAGCTCTTTCCGTGCATATGTCGAAACTTTAAAGAGCCATATGTACAGTAAAACGTTGTACGATACACGTGCGAATAGGTAATTCGCAATTCGTGTCGATTTAAAACACTCCCTTCGGTCGAGTTTTAATTTATAACCACTCGTTGCGAATTTCCCATTTTCGGCACTTGTATCGTAAATACCTAATATACATGCATGGAGAGCCAACAGCGTGAAATATTACTTTTCACGCCACTGCTCGGAAATGCGGCAAACGATGGTCAGAAAACAGACTTCAAAGCTGGAGTTAGTTGGACATCGCACGAACAGGCCAACTATGAGTTCAAACTGTCCAACAATAACATTTTGAACAGCGATTCGCTCACAGCTAACCCCGCCCCAGCCCCCGCCCCCGCTCGCGTGTGGGGGGCACCGCGCGGGGCGGCCCGGCGCGCTGCCCTCCACACTAAAGTGTTTCATATTATGATCTTTAATAAGGTACTTAATTTTGACTTATAATTGTAATTATTTGGAATTTCCTCGCAGTAGGCGTGAAAAGCACTATGTAATGTCTCGGCCAAAAGTGCAATAGATGGACTCGTCTCCTTCGAGGTCCTCACTTAGCGGCTCGGACCTCGAACACACTCGTCCATCTATTGCCTACTTTCTAGCCTTTACAAAAATGTACTATTACACTACAATAGAATTACAGAGCCAATTACAGGTTCTCACGTATATAACTTAACTTAAGAACTAACTTAACTTACTTACTTGTGTGATGAGCATGAATATTTGTTTCTGAGTCATGGATGTTTTCTATGTATTTAAGTATTTCTATCTATTAAATATATCGTCGTCTAGTACCCATAACACAAGCCTTTTATTGAGCTTACTATGGGACTAGGTCGATTTGTGTAAGATTGTCGCCTAATATTTATTTATTTATTATTTATTTATTTATAACTTAGTCCAATTAAATTCCGCATACAAGTACCTACAGCATAAGGATATGCTGTACAAGACATTTACCCAATTGTTATGTAGGAAATGTGCAAGAATCGTTGACAAATGCCCAAAAAGAAAATGTAACTTAACATATCATCACTAACCAAGCATTTATTCTGAAAAACAAAGGTAAAAAGGAACAATGTGGATTGTTTGACAAATTATTGGCAGTTATGTTTACATTTTCTGCACCACGGTCAGTGACCTCTTCCCGCTAAATGCTTCATTTTACAGTTTGCAACCCATTGCTACTTTCGCGTAACTTGCTAAAAGAAGCGCTCATAGCCTGGCGGCCCCTGCGAGTCGGAAACGATAACGCAGGTTAAGCAAAGATGGCAGCGGTCAGTCTTTGGATGGGTGACCGCCTGATGTTTGAGTGGTTAATATAAATGAGCGTTTCCGTGCTTTGGAAGGCACGCTAAGCAGTTGATCCCGGTTGCTGTCTATGACAGTAGTAGTTAAGCCGAGTTAGAGGCCTTTGGGCGGCTTAAGAACTTCTAACAGTCGAGTTGCCCACTCACTTGACAAAGGGGGGACAACTGTTACTCGCGTCCGCAGGAGCTACCTACCAGAACCCTGCACGTGTCCCCTGGGCGGTACTAAAGAGTGACAAACTTTAAAGGTTAAAATAATATATGCCATACGATTAAATTAAAACTTGCTAAAAGAGGAAAACTTTGGAATTTTTCTAGGTATATTTTTACTTTTCTTTTTTAGGGTTCCGTAGCCAAAAGGTAAAAAACGGAACCCTTATGGATTCGTCATATTGTCTAGTCTGTCTGTCCGTCCGTATGTCACAGGCATTTTATTCGAAAACTATAAGGTGTATTTGAATAAAATGTAGAGGATAGGTATTTTTTGTTAGCCGCTACATAATTTTGTTATTAAATGACTAAAAAAAATTTTTTTTGTAATTTAACTACGTAAATCTGAAAATCAAAAAAATGTTTTTCAAAATTCAAAATAAATTATAAGGTTTCTCAGCACTTTTTTTGATTAAGTGAATAGAGTCGGAGATAATCGCCCCGAAAGTCACTAAAATTGTGTCCCCCTCTAATTTTTGAACCGTGTATTATAAAAATATGAAAAAAAAAATCATGGATTAGGATAGGGCTTAATAAATTCTTTCAGCTAAAATTGTTTTGAACAAGATCGGTTCAAAGGTTTTCGAGATGTTTCTAAAAAACTTCCTTTCTTAAATAAAATGACATAAGTGCCATACGATTTCAGTAACGATACGACCTTTCTAATATGCACGGTACCCGTCGTTGTGCGTGGTCCGACACGCACTTGGCCGCTTTTATTTTATTTTATTAGAAACTAACGGTCTTAAATTATGTACAAAGTAATTAACTAGAAGCTATACATTTATAGTTCCGTTCTAAGCTTCGATGGTTACCGATTCGCCGGCGCAGGGACGTGCATATCCAGTCATTACTTTTCAACACACTGTTCAGCCCTCCTTATCTTTCTGAGCGGTTTAGTTATATGGCAGACGGCAGTGACCACCGCTTGCGGTCGAGTGCTAACCTTACTCTTGCTGTACCGTCTAAAAAGACGCGAACATACTCTAGATCTTTTCCCGCGCGCGCTGTTAAGTTGTGGAATGAGTTGCCTTTGTCGCTGAGACAGTCGCGGTCTGTTTCGTCACTTAAGATGAATTTGAAGAAGTTGTGGCTTTCCAATGATTTGTGAATTGGTTGAATATAGTATTTATTTATTTATTGTATATTTGCGATATATATATTGCATATGATAGTGTGTATTATATTTTATATTGTATATTTATATATGTATTGGCATGTTTTTATTTGTCTAGGATTAATACCTATTAGGTTTTGTTTTCATTTTCTCTGTGTTTTTGTACACGGTATAAGTTTGCCTATCTCGTTCTACCTACCTTCCTCTCAATTGCTCAAAGGTTAGCTGGAAGAGATCCCTTATAGGGATAAGTTCGCCTTTGTACTTTGATCTATTGTGTGACATGTATATTCTTTAACATGTTATTGTGTGCAATAAACTGCTTACATACATACATAATAGTATAACTAGACCTATGTACAGTTTCCTATTTTAGAAAAGAAAAAACAATTATATTACACAATTAAATCACTATAACCGTTAAAAGTACATACAAAAAAAAAGACCGGGTTGCACTCCGGGAGTGCCGGCAGAAGTGAAAACTCAATAACATTGTAACAGTTTTTCGATCAGGTCACGTGTCGCAGTACGGTGTCACCCTAAAAATGAATTTGGCGCAAATTTATAAAAAAAATATCAATTATTTAGGCGGACGGGCCGCGGGCGCGTTGGGTGCGACGGGCCGGCTCGCCCGCCGCCGGCGGCGAACAAAATACCAATTTGTTTTTGCCATTGCGAAATATTTTTCAAAGCATTATCTCTTTAGGAATAACGTCCAAATTCGAAGTATTCGAATTTGCAAGAACAGCGGACGGCGGCGGTGAGCAAAATATCAATTTGTTTTTGCCGTTGGTAAATATTTTTCAAAGCTTTATCTCTTTAGGAATAACGTCCAAATTCGAACTATTCGAATTTGCTCAATAGCAAAACGGTGAAGGACGCGTGAACAAAATTACACATTTATTTGCAGAATATGCTATTGCAAAAAGTGTTTAACGGCTTTATACTCTTACGAATAGCGTTCAGTTTTGAATGAAGTCGAATCGGCTAGCAGCAAAATATAAAAGTTTGTAACCTCCTTCACATCTGACGTCACAAAAAACTGTCGCGTATTTAACTATTTTTCCCCATCCCAAAAAGTGCTCAGCGCTGCTAAAGAAGTTTTCACTTCAAAAAAAGACCGAGTTGCACTCCGGGAGTGCCGGCAGAAGTGAAAACTTGAATATTTTGACATTTCGAATCGACGAATACTGTAGCAACAGAAGTAAACTACTTCACTTGCAAATTAGCGTGTGAGAACTTATTGTGTGTCGGCCGAACGGGTAAGCGCCGCGCATCGCCACTACGGCATCGGGTTCCCCCCCCCCCCCCAAGCCTTGTCCCGAATCTCTCACCATTTACGGTCACGTGACACCTGTCGCGAGTTTAACAATTTTTCCGCATCCCAAAAGTGCTCAGCGCCGGTAAAGAAGTTTTCACTTCAAAAATCTTTACTGTTTTCCAATTTGGAATAAAGGTCTGAATCCAGTGTTTCAGTTTTCAGTGCGATGTTCATTGCAAGCTGTATACTATAATGTGTAATGTTCCAGCACGGCGCGCCCATCCCGCCGCCGCTGCCCGCGCCGCACGCCGTGGTGGCGCCGCTGCCCGCGCCCGCCCCGCTGCCCCAGGCGCAGCTGCGGCGCCTGCTGGCCGCCTACCGCGTCGGCATGCTGGCGCTGGAGACCCAGGCGCGGCGCGTCCACGACGACCGCCCGCAAAACAAGTTCGGCAGGTCGGTACACGTTCAAACTTAAAGCCGAGTTTAGACAGGGTAAGTGACTGACTTCGAATTCGAGACAAGTCAGCGCTGACCCGAGAAAAACCCAAAAAATGTAAATTGATTTGAAGTCAGTACAGCGGTGGGAGATCAGCGCTGACTTGTATATTCGCACACGAATATTTTGAGGTCAGTCGGCGCCCCCCGCAACCCGCGCACTCCTGCGCCGGCGGTAAAAACCCCGTGTAAACAGAGAAATCAGTGCTTGGGCAGTCACTGCCGCAGCGTTGTAGGGTGACGTCGCGTTTCAGTTAGCAGAAAAATGACGCGCAAACTTAATGAAGACGAAGTATTGAAGTTCAATTATATGGAGAAAATGAGTGTCTATGGGACATTAAGTCCCAGGATTACCGCAATAGAGAAAAGCGTTCATCTGCATTGCAAAATATCGCACAACAAATCCAAATTGAAGGGTTCACGCCTACTGATGTAAGAAATAAATTTTTCAACAACAACACGTTGTTTCTGCTGTTTTCTAGAATTCATTTCCTCACTGACTTAACACACGTGTGGTCACCTTGAACCATGCTGATACCATGTAAACAGTTGAAGTCAGTAGCGGCGCCAGCAGTGGCGCCGCTACTGACTCGTGTACTTACCCTGTCTAAACTTGGCTTAACGCACACTTATCAACGTGCCGCCGGACTTGCCTACCACCGACAGCGGCACACGGGTTCACACTCCTCAACACGCCGACTACCTACAGCCGGACACGGGCTCCTTGTAACACGCATGAGGTTCACAGTTTCCGAGACATGCCATTTGCAGCAACTGATGCTGCGATGCGAGAAGAGAAAATTTCTTATTTCTACATTGCAAGTGAGACAAGCGCTGTGCAGCGTGACTTGGCATCATGTACTAGACGTTTTGAGCTACACTACTAATCGAGAAAAAATAGATGCTCGTTGTAAATCCATGGCCCGTCGGGCGCTTTTCTGCATAAGAAGACTAATAACCATTTATCTCTCCTCGCAGGAATCCGCCGTACGGCGAGCACGTGAAATGGCTCCTCCGCATCTCGAAGCGGCTCGGCGCGCAATACCTCCACCAGTTCTGCGTGTGCGCGGTCAACTCCGTCGTGTCCCCGTTCGTGCTGTACGAGCTCTGCGTGGAGTCCGCGCACTGGCTGGCGCGCGGCGGCCCGCACCATCTCCTCATGCAACATCTCCGTGGCACGTTGGCACCGCTTGTGCAAAAGTGCCAGCAGATGTGAGTACTATTACTGCATCATCATCATCTCAGCCGAAAGACGTCCACTCCACTGCTGGACATGGGCCTCCCCCAAAGTGACACAATGACCGGTCCTGCGTCACCCGTATCCAGCGAACTCCCGCGACCTTTACCTTGTGGGGGCCTAGCCGCGCTGCGCCTTCCGGTACGTGGTCGCCACTCGGGAACCTTTCCGCCCCAACGGCCACCGGTTCTACATGCAATGTGCCCCGCCCACTGTCACTTAAGTTTAGCACTATTACTACATAGAGAAGACCATTATGTAAGCATAGATCACCACAAGATGGTCTAATCATAGACTTCGACATCTTCGTTCCACTATGTAAGAATACCACAAGTGGGAACGAGATGCAATATCGTATCTTCTGTCCCTCGGCGCGTATAGGCTTTTTTGTTTGTCACCTGCTGTAAAAATTCAATTGAAACTGACGTCACGAATGCAACACGATTAAAGTATATACGACATGAGATGTCAAAGATGTATTAGTCGTTTGATACTTCAATTGAGTCAGGTTAATTTACCTCTATCACTTTCGGGATTATGAAATCTACGTATAGACTGGCCTAGAACATTTTGGTTGACATCTTCCATCAGCCGCCACCTTGGAGTTCAGTGCTATTTAGCGACCGCTCGCCAGCCCCCGACAATGCAAATGGGTGTGTGACAGTGCAATGGATACAGGGCGCCCGGAATAACGCTGGAGGAACTTAAGGAGGTGGACTATTCGGAAGAGATTGAACCTTACATGTTTTAGTCCAATCTGTAAGTTTTTATTAAACCGAGTTTTTTTAAAACATCATTATTCCGAACATCTTGTATAACTCAATGATATATACCAATGTACCACAACGATGCCTATGGTTCGGTACCACACTCATGGCCAAAGATGATCTAAAGTGCTGTAGAATGTTGATGCAGATTAGAAAACCTTAGTGGCGTGCTTGGGTCTGTAGACTACGATCCTTCCTCAACGAGGTGGTAGATATGGCCCCTTTGACGTTATGCAGACGGTGGTAAGATAAACAGGGTTTTTGGGTAGGGGTCATTCATACATTTCTGACCTGTCGTAGCTCAACAGAAAAAAAATAGTTTCATACATTCATTACAGTTAAATTCACTCTTCTGATGCTCTCTGAAGTGACGGCTCCTTCTATGTCAGGCGTCAAAGCGCATTCAAACTCGATAAGTATGCATCCGGCTGGAGTCCAATATACCTTAAGTTTTTGTTTTTCCCCACTGTTCCCCACCTTAGCTTATGTTGTTGTTGTTTGTCCAGGTACATCCAGTGCATCCACCAGAAGCTGTACCACCTGACGCCGGTGGAATACGAGGAGTTTGTCAGCATCGTGCTGTCGGCGCGCACCGCCTTCCAGCTAACTCCGGAGGGTAACACCCAGTTCAAGGAGTGGCTCGCCTCGCTGCGCAGGTATTGACAACAACTTCCTTCTTTCTCTATATTTGTATACTAGCTGCCCGCGCGGCTCCGCCCGCGTATTGCAAATAACGCACGCAATCCCATGGGATAAAAAATACCATATAACCATCCACAAGGTTGATACTACGCAGGTGAAATAATTTTTGAAATCGGATAAGCGGTTCTAGTCTACCCAAAACATACAAACTTACAATCTCACGAAGGTGGACAACAATAGGTTATAGGTGTACGCGGGCTGGGTTTCCTCAACTCGACGTCATATCTGCGCCTATTTTGCGTGTGGATATTGGCACTATTATTATTCGTGCCAGCCCAGTTCCACCAGGGAGCCAGGGAGCAGACCCTTTGTGTTGCCGACGGCCTCCGGTACTGACCCCGGTGTTCCGAGGTGCTTTGCCCGGTATACTGCCACCCCAGGGCACGTCAGGATGACGTGGGCGGCTGTCTCTTCCTCTTCCATGCAGGCTCTGCAGAGAGGACTGTCTGTAATACAACAAGCGTACAGTCTGCCTGTAAACAGACACAGTAGCCTATGGATGCTTGCGATTCCAGAAGAATCACAGTCCCTCTATTGATTTGAGGATTCGTTGTGATGAACGCGGGTCCCTCGCTCGCTCTCAACACAGCGCTTCCTCCGAAGCTCTGCCGACCTTAGTCACCACCAGGAACACAACACCACAATACCTACTATATAAGGTGCTAACAAATTAGGTACCAATACTTTTAGAGCTGATAGTACTAGTCTCTAGGAGTAGAGTTAAGTATGAAACATTTAAAAGTGTGTATCACTTTTTGGAGATGATTAGGGATACAACGTTACTGCGTAAAAACACCCTGTTAATGAGATAGTCAACAATCAATCATTGACGTTTGTCACAAACGACGATGTTCACTTGACAGATAGTGTTTTAACATCTCGTCAGTTGAATGCACAGGCTGATTATGTTTGGTCGAAATTTTAATTTATTTATTTTGTACCGGAAATTAAAACAAAAATATCATATGAAAAGTTTTCTTAATTTCTATTTAAAGTCAATTGTTTTGATGTAATGTAACACCTCTTAAAATATTGGTACTTAATTTGTTAGCACCTCATATACCTAAAAACTAAATTAAACATTGGAAATATCGTGCGGAAACCGGTCTGTGCGACTGGCACTTGATCGAATTTATCCGTTTTTTAACTGATTTTGTTAGGTTCAAATCTATCATACATATCTTTTTGTGACCGTTGTAATTTGTAGAGCTCCATGTTTTAAACATTTTTGCTAAGGAAGTGACACGTGGCTGTCCTCGCTTTGAAAAATGTTGATTGCCTAACTTTTTTTTACATTATATCGAGTCTGCCTGAAAGTTCACCCAGAAAAAAACCAAATGTTTGAAGTGATTTTTTATACTTTTTGTGCATAAAAACTCACATGTGTCGATGTGTCGCAGGAACATATGCAAACGTGAACCCATTTCCAGATCCAAATCGTGCAAGAAAGACCTCTGGACGCAATTGAACGCCGCGCTCCAGACGAACGGCAAATGACGCCGGCAGCCGATAGTTTGTATGGTGCGATATACCGCGCGCAAACTGTCACAATACAGGCGATGGCCGAGATATCGGCTCCTCTATCAACTGCACACACTCTAACTTTACACCCTGTGTTATTTGTAATAGAGACGATTCTCCCGACTCACCGATCGTCACTTATTGTGAGTTTCTATGACAGTTATCGGCACTTTGTAATCGAATGTAGTTTATTATTACGGGTTAGATAACCGCTAGGGTTTTTATTCATTTTGTAATTTGAACTTCAGGTTTTTTTACTCGATTGTTTCTGATGTGGCCGCGTTGCGTGCACTATTTATACGCATCTCCATTACAAATAATACACGCTTGTCGACTTGGTTTGAGACAACTGTATTAGTAGTAGCATAATAAAGACTCGTTAGAGGGTAATCGATCTCAGAGAACAGTTGTATCGATAATCACAAATGTTGCTAACTCCTGCATCTCTTATAATATATATGCCTAAATACTTAATGTGTCCTCGGCGAGTGTGAAACTGTATGTGTGGAACATCCATCTCTTAGTAGTCAAAAATTAGATCTCAATTTGTAAATAATTTGTAGGCGTCGCGTAAATTCTGTTCAGTGTATTTGTTATACTTCAAAGTTGATACCGAAAAAGATTGATTCCAGCTCATTTGAAGGTTGTGCATAAATAGTCTGAGATTAATTCGTTAACTGAGCTCTGTAACTAATTGCGGCGAAAGAACGTCGCACCGCGTCGCCTCTATCAACTAAGGAGTTTAGCAACATTTCGTTTGTTCTATTCATTCTACCTATTTATGTATTGTGCAATGTAATACAATGACATCTTAATTTATTTATATGACAATTTTAATTTATTTACACATTGCACTATTTTATATACCTACATGATTTGCTTATTTCGACTTCCTTGTATTTTTAACGTTAATGATAGTCTTGGTAAACTGAACTGCTAACTAGTCAATGGTTTTGAGGAAATATCATTGGTGAACCAGTGAAGCCACAACGCTTTAGCTCATTTAGTATCGTTTTATAATAGTTTAAGAATTGGGTTTGATTTTAGTGTCTTCTGCCTATTATAACTCCTCGGTTTGACTGTACGCGGAAGGCATTAAATGAAAAACTTGTACGAGAAATGTTAATCAAAGGCAGAGGGCCTTTTTACTTGTTTTTTTTTTCTTGTGTTCGCATCACGTACGTGCTGTTTGATTAACATTTAATTGTAGTTAAATCTCGCGGCCCGGTCGGTGACATACTCTTTGGTCAAAACAATATGACATTTTTCGCTTACAGAAGTGGTAAAAATTCGCACAAATCGTTTTTTGTTCTGATGTTTTTGCAGTTTACATTTCGTCCATAGAATTTATGAAATAAGATAAGATTTCGTCAGTGCTGAATACTTTACCCTGGGACCGGCCGCCCGCCGAGCCGCGACCCTGCCGATGCCGCTACAGTGGCGTTTTTGTTACGAAGATCTCCGTCACGTGTTTAAGTACCGTAAGAAAATTAATGTCGTTGTTCTTTACTTTGTTTAGCGTATTTATTTGTACTTTATCCTAATAATGTGGGTGCAAGACGTTATTGGTGCAAACTGTCAGTATAATCATTCATTTGTTTGTCTGAAATATCTATAATTGTATATCTTAACTGCATTGGCGAAGTGTTGACAATTCAAAATTGATAACAATAGTCCATATTGTATTTGGTAATTGGCTTAAGATGTTTCAAGTGACCTAATAGTGTCATTACACTACAAGATATTAGACAGAATGTAGAAGACGCCCGTCGATTCACTATTTTTGATATTCTCTTGTCGAAATTTGCTGTTTCATGAATGTAAAGTATAGCGTCTTGATGAGATAAGGTAGACGTGTGCTCGATTCTATAATAACTTTATTTACACATATTATTATTATTATATTATAATGCAGAGTAGCATCTTGAGAGCCTTTAAAATATATAATGTATAGGACTGACGCGCTGGCAACAAACTAGCAAACAAATTCAACCTGACTTGAGCTCTAGTGTCATTCCGTTGTTAGACCCCCGGAGAAAACATACATACATAGCTTAGTAACCACATTACAGCCTACAACATTAATATGGATATTAAAGTGTTACCTTAAGACACTTAGAGAGTTATACCTTAAGATCTTCCAAGTTTAAAAAGCAATATTAATATATCATTTTATAGGCGTATTTTATATGGCGTAATATGTATCACTTTAGCATTTCTATTGTAAGCGATATACCGCACGTAGATATTAAATTGCGATCTGTAAGTAATCGGTGTTTTTAATACGTTTTTTACATTTTATACAATCATGAACACAAAAATGTGATCACAAAAAAGTTTGCACAAACTTGCAAGTAAGACGTCGAGTTGGTATCAGGGATTGATTAATACCATTATAACAATTTTGATCGGTTAAGTTCAGGCGTGACAAATTTAATAATAAAATGGAAATTAGAAAAATATATAAAAATGTGCTTATTTTCCCTAAGAGTAATAAAACTTAAAAGTAATTAAAAAAAACAGAAATATATATTTTACATCCGTTTTTGAACCCTGAACACACAGTGACATTATGTCGCAAATTTATAAGGTACGTAATGATCCCTAAAGGTACCATTCGACGCTGCTTAGGCCCCATACGCTTTTGCGGTGCGGTTGCGGCCAACCGCTTAGTGCGTAGAGGTTTTGCGTTTGCGGTTTCATATGTTTTGTCCAACCGCACGGCAAGCCGCACGCGGCTAGCCGCTTAGTGCGTACAAGGGCTTAGACGCGTGGTTTAGAGTTGCAGATTAGACGGCAGTCCCGACAGGTCAAATTAATTCGGGATGCGTGGCTCTCAGCGCTCTCGGAGGGAGTAAACGTGCCTAATTTATACGACATTAGAGCTAAGCTATTGTGCCTTGACACCAGCCGGTCGTGGTCGGGATATTCATTACGCACCTCGCCCAAATCGATGAGAGCTCGCTACTATGCGAGCTACGTGTAGTCGTTCGAACGAGAACGTAGAAAAATAGCAATACATGTAGTTTTAATAACCATATCACGGTAATGTACCGTCGTGTGAATCGTGTGACATTTTTGCAAATATCACCAGTTCCCAAAGGAATCCAGAAGAATAAAACGTTAATAGGTAAAATGTTAGTCAGGTATATTCGAGGTTTCATCATGTTCTTATTACTTTTTTATTCTGTTTCGACAGTGCTTCTACATTCGTGGCATTCGTTACATAAGTCAAATTTATTTGTCCTTAGGTTTATCGTCTCTATATTTGTTTATCAATGTTCGTTTGGTTTTAGTTTCATTCAGTATGGGTCTTCTTGTCTTATGATATTAAAAATTAACGTGTCTAATAACAAATGCGACAAAGAAGAGTTGGATTGCTATTGAGACGAAACACCAAAGAGACAAACAACGAACCATGACCAACTAAGACGGCGAACTTGACGAACGTAGAAGCTGTGACGAATACAAAATGAGAAGTTTAGGGATGGGACGCAAAAACTGATATACCTACCTACCGTTCATCTTAAATGTTCATCTGTTAAGGAATTAAGAGCGCTCTGACATTGGAATGACACGTTTGTTGCCGGCCCGCGTTGCGTAGTTTTAGTTCGATATCTTTATAAAAATAGATAATGTGCATTCATTAAAAGTGTGAATGTCTTCGGCATTCAGTAGATAGTAAATTTTTAGGATGCTAGTTAGTATAAAATGACGTCTGAAAACAGTTCGAAAATTGCTACGCAAGCAGGATCTTAATCGTATTTAAAGGAATAATTATATAAAGGGTTTAATAGATATACAACTTCCAGTATTCAGTGTTTGAGTGTACGATACTTAAACATTTAGCGCAATAGTTTGCAATCTCTGTCGTTAATAATGCACTTTGAGTTGTGTTCGTCGCGGAGGCTCTCTGCGCTTATCCTATTTGAAACCGCACGATGCTTCGGATAATGTAGCGTAGTACCTTACATTATCCGTAGAAACATCGACTAAGATTGTATGCGTGGATTCGTGGAGGGCGACAGAGGGAGCAGCGATGCGTAAGTCGTTGCCGACGTGGGCCCCCCGAGGTTACGGTTTCCGCGCTACGAACGCGCCAACCACACTTATAACTTACGAACAAAGTGTTCATAGTCTTTCGTAATGAAATTTGTCATAATAACTCGCCGTCCATAATTTATTTGCGAATCTGAACGAACGTAGGCTTTGTTTTGCATCATCTTCCTATTAAACTCATAAATATACTCATATTTATATTCAAATATTGCAGAGTTTAAATATATTGCTCTTTGGGCATTATTAACATTATCTGGTGAAAATTGATCACTTTTTTTTCTCCATATGGCATTAGAAGTGCTTTGACATTTTGTCTCAAAGAACTATTTTTTCACTTTGAAGCATGTTTAAAAAAAAAGATAAATATATCGTTAGTTTGGTAAATATAGTGCGTTAGTATGAGCATATTTTAATTAGTCGTTTAATGCATGTTCATAGTTTGTAATTCGCCCAGTTTTGGCATGTTTTTGAGGAAATTCATATTGTCGAGGTTTTATTTTCTTTGTTGTTCATCAATCAACGTTACATATCAGTTCGACTTTGCTTAATTCAAAAGCTTTGCAGCAGTTTGCTTAAGGCACTGCGTGTTTCATCATTTTTTCTTCGATATCCGTCGGGTTTCAAAAGGTCGACTCCATTTATATGACAACATATTTTGTCTGAATTTCAATATCAAGTTAGTATCGAGGTTGTTCATGTTTATCGTAGTAGCGCGTAGTAAAGTGGATTGGACATACAGAGATAGAACAAACCATTCATCATAATAGTTGTTCGAAGGCGTGAAGCCGCCAGTGCCTGATCATAATAGAGCAAACACAGCATCGTACTCTGCCTGTAGTGAGAGATCACTCTTGCGCTAGCTCTGAACACGCATCGAGCTAGCGCACTCCTTCCTACTAAATCCTTCCGCAGCCGTTTGTAATAACGGCACTAGAATATGTCGAGCGTTCCCAAGTTGAGTGATCAATTTATTGATATGAGCGTGTTTAGCGGATTATAAGTTGTCCTGTTCCGAAATACTCATGGCAATGCACGTTGAACACTACGTTACATCACAGTCGGTTAGTTGTTGGCGATATACAGTGTAGCAATTCTGTTAGTCCAAATCGACGATGCATAATTATTTTATACATCTGGATTTGTAGTTTAATTATACACTTTGTAAGTGTGGTGTCTCCGCCTATTAAAGTATGTAACCATTACAGTTCGAGTGGCTACTTATTAGAGTACGTAATAAATTTATATAATGATATTTTTTTTAGTTTTCGTGTCGCATACATATTTATTTCGATTACACGTTGGTGCAGTGAAGTAATTGTTATCACAATTTAAATGATTTGGTGTAAGATACATATTTATGCTCACAATTGCAAGACGCATGATTTGTTGGCATGTCCGTAGCGATGCCGTCGCGTAGCGTCCCCCACACGCGCGAGCTAAGTACTGTCACCAGCGACTCTTGCAGGACGTAAGACTGACAAGCACTTTGTGAAGTAGTCGAATGTGGAGTCTTTATTAAAATTTAATGTCCAGGATGTCTGAAAACAACACCTTCCATTCAACCGTGTTTAAAATTAATACTCTATGCGTTTCGTCCTCACAGATTGTTTTGTGACATCCTGCATATAATAGAAGTGCCCATACGTTTATATTTAAAAATTATATATCTATAGCACTTGACATTTTGCTCCGTTGTCGCAAATGGTTGTAATTATAAAGGTATAGTTAATATTAATAGTTAAATGATAGACTGTTTTGCACGATTTCTGGTGTGCTGTGATCACAAGTCACTGACTCCGTTCGCGGGTTGCGGTCGACGCGGCGGCCCAACGCTTTGTGATGACAAGTGCTAGTGGCAAGCGGCAAGAAGCAAGTCCCTTGCGAGTCGCTCGCTCCTCGACTCGCAACCCGCTCTTTTTTAACATTCTGTATTCTACCTACGCAATATCTCCCCACTATTATAAAATGTATGTTTCAACTCAAAACTCGAAATATTTTGACCTCTAGATCATTTTTATTACTTTTACGATTACACATATTATAATAAGTCTTTTATTGAAGTAACATTATTTAATTATTCAATATACTTATTCTATATTTAAGAGAAGTGTGTTTAATTTCTGCCGACCTTGTTTTTTCAGAAATACCCATGGTATAACAACACTGGTACTCTCTTCCGAGACTCGCGAACCACGTGACTGACACAAGCCTACGTCATCATGCTGTTAAATGCCGTTTGATGACGTAGGCTTGTGTCAGTCACGTGGTTCGCGAGTCTCGGAAGAGAGTACCTGTGTTGTTATACCATGGAAATACCCGACGTCGTCATCTTTTGTGCAGAAGTTTAAACACGGGTGGGTAAAATCAATGGGGGATGATTACCCAAAGGTTTTGTTACCGTTGGACGGGTCGAAATTGAAACAAGTAACTTACATATTGAAAAATATGAGATACAAGTTGGGTACAGTGGGGTTTAAATTCGCAGTGCCCATAGAAAACATTTGAAGTAAGTATGTAGATAGAATAGACAGTCCTGCGCAAGTAAGGAAAATACTATTTGGCGTTTGAGGAATAGTTAGCCAGAAATGGCTCTACCTACGAGTAGATAATGCCATAAAAGTGAATCTGATTCGCCTGCTAACTAGAACCTTCTCTTCGACTGTAAGAGCGGTTACGCACGGAGACTTTCTGCGGCGATAAAACGTACGACTGTATCACGACTAGCTCACCTGCTAACATGATTGCTTTTAATGTCCTACGACCTACATAAAGCATTCGTCCCTGTTGCACTTACACACTTGCTAGTGAAGTACGAACGCTTAACCTCCTATGGTATACGCATAGCAAATGTCGCCGTGTGTAACCGCTCTTAGATTGTTTGAATTAACTTATCTCCTTATTTTTACGTCACACCCGAAGAAGCACGCAATTGCTGGCCGAGTATTAGTTTTAAACGGACGACCGCCAGTAATTGCCCTTCCGGCTGAGACAAATTTAGTGCTTTTCTCAAAAATTGTGCAAGAAAACAAAAATAAACTTTCTGAAAATGATGATGCTTTTCTTCTCGCCACTTCATGAAATTGTCGTACGCCTTTAGATACTTGGCTTTTCAGCTTGTTTTAATCTGGAGGCGTATATTCCATATCTTCGTCACTCGAAAAGTAGAACTTTTACTTCAATTTACAATATTTTCCGAAAAAACAACTATAGCAACTAGCCGCCTTTTATTATTTTTTAATAATAAGTTAGAAAAGTGTATTTTTCTTCCGAAAATGCCATAACTTATTTAAGACAACTAAAAAGTCGCAGCTACTGATCTTCCGTTTTGGCTGTTTAGGACCTAAGTATGCCCTTTTTTATATGGCCGATTTTTTTGAAGTGAAAACTTCCTTAGCGGCGCTGTGCACTTTTTGGGATGGGGAAAAAATGTTAAACTCGCGTGGTCACGTGACCGTGAGATTCGTGAAGCCTGGAACACTGGCGCTGCCCGGCCGCGGCGGTCAATAGTAAACTTGTCATTAGCTGTCAAATTTACTATGGTCCGCCACCGCAGGCCGCGCCAGTCTGTTGCAGGCCTAAGACGTATATGTAGACGTATGGATGGAAGTTGATTATTCTGAGAGGTAAACTTTTTAATGTTAAATAATTAAGTTCTGAGGTGTTAAATTTTTAATGTAATATAAATTGTCATGTTTGTGTACGATAGCGCAATAAATGAATATTGTATTTTACCACAAAAATGATAGTACTTTATACTGATAATTAAAGCAATTCGTGCAAAATTATTCCCTAACCATTTCAAAATATCAAAAATGCACAACGTTAATGTTCAAGTTTTCACTTCTGCCGGCAGGCCGGCACTCCCGGAGTGCAACCCGCTGTTTTTTTTTAGTTTGTACCTCGACTAACCTCGACAAATAAGGCCTGTCACAGACTGGAGCGGCCTGTCCGCGGCGGTCAATAGTCAACACGGCACTAGGTATCTACTTGGGGCATACCGAGATTTAAGCTTGAAACAAATTATCGGACGCGGCTGGCGGACGCGGCTGACGTCCGCGACTGATACATGTGCACAGTCGAACGGGATCCAGCGCGCCAGATTTCTGTCGGACGTCCGAACGTTACGTCCACGGCTTACGTCCGATAGTTTGCACAATAGGGATGATGACTAAGATTTTTTTGTGACGCCATTCGAACCAGTTTTTGGAGAGGATATGTTTGTATGGGAGCAACTACAATTAAAGAACATAAATACCTAAAAAATTGAGACAAAGATTGACCTCGCTGGCGGCAGTGCAAAACGCTTCATAGTGTACATTTGTACTAATCATAGTATGGAAAATCAGGTAAATTGCTGTTTCGGTCGCGAAATACTGCGTTTAAGTACATAGTTCTCGTAAAATTTTGTTTCTAGAAAAGCGTAAGGATTATATTGGTAGCTTTTAATTTACTCAAAAAAAATGCATATTTTTTCTAAACTTTCAAGGTTCATATCTTTTTATGATTTTAATTATATTTTATTATTTATACTTTATTACGACAATGTGATGGTTTACTATCCATTTAGCATCACTACGTTATCAATTAGAACATGAGGCATCATGCCTATTCAGTATATATTCATTATCTAGATACCGGCTGTGAGCCGCGTCCGTCAGCCGCGTCCGATAATTTGTTTCAAGCTTTAGCTTCAAGTGTCTTCTGTGATCATTGCGAAAGGTCTGTAAAGGCAAATTTTTGGTTGGACTCATAATACTCATAAACCGCGTCCCGTCATATATGATTTCATGCAATCAAAACATTTTTTTATATGCACGGAAGCCTTTAACTACTGACCACAGAAATACTTTTCTTCTTGACGTCTTTTATTTGGTCAATCTGTACAATAGGAGTGTAGACACTAAATAAAATAATCAATGTCATATTTTCTCGAAAAATTATTAAAAATGTAGGCAAATGGAGAAAAAATCAACGCAAAACGTTAAATAATCACGAAGTTATAAGTGTCCAAAGTTTTAAGAAGGGGTATGTTCTGTCCCTTTTACGCAACACGCAACTTCATATGAAACGATGACGCTGGAAGATTGTGACGTCACTATAGAAGACGGCAATGTGCCGTGCCCATCGTGTTCGGCGCCGCCGTCGACGCGGCCCCCCGGCAGCATCCTCTGTAATGTGACGTCACACACTGTTTGCGTTTTCTCTCTTTAACAAGCAATATTAAAACGGTTGTAGCTTCGTAATTCTTTGAGATATCCGAATGGGATTTTCGTCACTAGGCATATTTTTTTGCCTTCTTTCTTTTGGGAGTAATAATAATTTTGGAGTATACCTCTCTACACCCCTATTATGGATTGCCATTCTGAATGTGACGTACAACCTCCACTTTTTCCTGCCACGCTGGACGCTACTAAAGCGCCGTACGGTGGAAAAAAATGTGTAGGGTCAAGGAGGGTACAGTCGCTAGGATTTTTTCAACGGGCTATAGCATGAAAAGTATAAGTGCCCGAAATATTTTTTGTAGGCACACAGCAGCGTTCATTATTTAAGTTTTATATGTAGTAAATAGATTTCCAATTGCTTTCACCAAAAAAGATATGTAACGACCCTTTTTAAAAAAAAATGGGAATCTAGCCACTGTGTACTACTATAGGTACACAGTGACTAGTATCCCCTAGTATACAGTTGCTCTAACAGTACACAGTGGCTCGAGCCACTGTGTACTACCTCCTGTATGTAGTGGTTCTAACAGTACACAGTGGCTACGGATGGAATACGATTTTAATGTTGTAAATGGAATTCCAGTAGTTTTAGCACCTTGCTTAATGGATGTACCACTTCGATCAGGTTCAACCCTGTTTTGATCTCCTCCGCCGTATGGTTGCCTATTTTTCTGGGCACTGAGGGTGATAAATTTCGTCGCGGCATTCTGTATAGAGGTAGATACAAGTTTTAACTTTTGTTTTATTAGCAGTCATTTGGTTTTAAATTTGAAGTTCTAAGAACAATTAACAACAATTTTTTATTCGACTTTTATTGAATTAAACTTTGTCGGTATTATTTTTATAAGTTCATACGTATACAGTGGCTCGCGAGCCAGTGTGTACTTGTCCGAAACGAGCTACTGTTGACCCTGTCGCCATTTTGGAATCAAGATCAAACTAGAAACAAACGCATAGACCTAGAGCATTGAATTATCAGTCAATACTAAGTATATTAGATATACTTTTCGACAAAAGCAACAATAATTAAGAATCTCACACAAGTTTAGTTAAAAAACGAAATTAAAATTACGTGAAAATGTAAATTCGGCCGGGTAAAAAACAGAACACGTCATTACATTACATAACCGCACGGCGCCAGAGCGGCTTACGGACTAGTTCATACACGATCGTTTATCGAGCGCTTCTCATTGAGGTAGAGGACAGATATAATGCTCTTTCCCTTTCCAGCACAGTGCATTCGAGCGACTGTTCCCCCCGAGCAACTGTACCCTCCCTGACCTACCTGCCTACCTAAGACTACACCCATCTATTGTGAACAAAATAGCTAAGCATAAATACACGCTCAAAATGATCGACTCATATCCTTAATTATTCTCATAATTGACTTTTAGAGTCCGTGTGTAGATTATTTCGAGCACTAGGCCGGCGTAGCTACTTCTGCTGCTGACTTACATTGCTTTGGAAAGGTACTATATTGCAAATAACTACATAGTATCACAAAGTGTGGCGTAAACACATGCATTTGATATGTAAGTGCATTTGTTCTTTATGAATATTCGCGAAAACTTAATTAGAAAGCAAATGAGCGAATTAGGCAATAAATTAAATGATGACTGATGAGGCTCGTACATTATCTACTTAATACAACTTCACATCTTGCGTAGTACAGTCGGCATCGTATAGTTAGTAGCAGCCATCAGAGTAGCCAAATATATCGTAACACACCCTTATTCTTTGGCTACTTTGGCCGCTACTAACTATATGATGCTGACTGTACTATCAGTAGTAATATACCTGTTCAGGTAACCCGGACTAACGTGAGTAAAACTACTGGACGAATTTAGACAAAAAAATCCAGTAATGTAGCTTTCTTTAATACATTATGAAAAAATATTCAATTTAAGCAGAAACGTCTGTTGATGATTCTTAAGAACTTTATATTTGTAAAAACGGAGTTTTCAATTTAAAAGCAATTTAAACTAATGAACATAATGCCGTCCCTTTTCCGCAAAACGCGCCTTCATTATGAAAAGATCCGTGACGTCACGAGTCTCGAGCGTTTATTTGAGATATTAGAATGGGATTTTTGGCATTAGGCATGTTCTTTTGCCTTTTTCTTGTTGTCTAATTTTTTTCTGGTCCTATCCCTATTACAATCACCGTCAAAATCTACTGAACATCAATGTTACATTATTTTCATTGCGAAAAAGTTATTGGGAAATTACTAGATAATAACAATAACGACCGATTTGACGACCGGTTAGTCTAGTGGGTAGTGACGCTGCCTACGAAGCTGAAGGTCCTGGGTTCGAATCCCGGTAAGGGCAAATATTTGTGTGATGAGCATGAATATTTGTTTCTGAGTCATGGATGTTTCCTATGTATTTAAGTATTTCTATCTATTAAATATGTCGTCGTCTAGTACCCATAACACAAGCCTTATTGAGCTTACTATGGGACTAGGTCGATTTGTGTAAGATTGTCCCCTAATATATATATATTTTTTTTTATTTTTTTTTTATTTAATAACACTGCCAGGAACCCGCCTAGCGGGCGTCTACGCCGTTGGCGTTTCTCGCAACTTAGCGAGAAAACCACGGGCTCAACTACGAGCGTAGGGCGTAGCGATTTTTGGCTCTGAATGTGTTAATGTGAGTGAGTTTCGATATAGTTATTTACGATACAAGTGCCGAAAATGGGAAATTCGCAACGAGTGGTGATAAATTAAAACACGACCGAAGGGAGTGTTTTAAATCGACACGAGTTGCGAATTACCTATTCGCACGTGTATCGTACAACGTTTTACTGTACATATGGCTCTTTAAAGTTTCGACATAGGCACGGAAAGTGCTCTTTCCGCACTAGCGCGGATAAGTAGCACCATATGTACTGTAAAATATTTTACAGGCTGATTAAAATGGCTTTTTATGTCCTTGTGCAAAAAGTAAAATGCGCTGCCGTGGCGGTGCAGACAAGCGCCTACCTTAATTTCCACATTGAAATCGACGGATATAATTTTAGTTACTGTATTTGTCCTTATGTTACAGGGTTCCTTAGCGACAATTGTTCCGTACAACCAGCACTATTACTTTACCTACACAAGAAAAGAACTTCGAGCTTTAGACAGATTTGACCGGGTTCGATTCCCGGCCGTGTATGAGGCTTTTTTGAAAATCTTTGAATGCACTTTATAAGGTACCTGCGGCAAATAAGGGCCGGCGTATAACAAGAGCCACTTCTACAAAAACACACTTCCAACCGATTCCTAGGTTCCGTGTACGCACACGTAAAGGAACAATAGGAAAGCTTAATTCCGCGGCCACGTGATCGTACAATCCACCATTTTGCCAGTACTCAAGAATGCGTACAGGTAGTTAGTATGCGTCACACGATAGTCAAAATCTCTCCACATAAAGTGAAAAAATATGCATAAAATAACTTGTTTTTTTTAACCGACTTCAAAAAAAAGGAGGAGGTTCTCAATTCGGTTGTATTTTTTTTTTTTTTTTTTCAATGTTTGTTACCTCAGAACTCCGTCATTGATGAGCCGATTCGAAATTTTCTTTTTTTGTTTGTAAGTATATGCTTCCAGGTGGGTCCCATTTTTTTCAAAATTCAGTTGGATGATGGGATCCATGACGAATTGAGGGAACTCCTCAATTATATCAGGCACGCGTGTAATGATTTTGGTATTTTCTATTATAACTAGTGTATTTACACCCGGAAATCATAAATTTGGTAGAGTGGAATTGATGATGAAGACCACAGATGACTTATGGAATTCCTCAATTATGTACTTAAAAGTACAAAAGTATATCACAGATTCTGATAAGATTCCGTTGAAATAGCAACTAATGAAGTGCCAAAGGTGATCCTTGTGGATTCGACAGAATTCCTCAAATATTATCGGCCCACATACAGCGATTCGGTTTTTTTCTCTAATAATCAACGCATTTGCTCTCGGAAATCAGATCATGTGGTAAATTGGATAAGAAATGTGGAAATATTCTCGTGCCTTGGCGGAGTACTAAATTGAAGTCGGTTAAAACTAGAGCATGGATACCGGTATTCGATAATATCGAAATTTCGATAATATCGGACGAAATTCCGATATTCTATTATCGATATTACATTAATCGAAAACCGGTATTTTCGATATTTTCGATATTCACATTTTTATTATTAATATTAATCTACGCAATGCGTTATAAGAGTCAAAAGGTAGGTGTATCAATTTACTGTGAGTACTGTTATACCAAATACTTTGTTTCCTTTAAAAACAACGTGCGTGATTGTGACACAAGTCACACAAGACACAACTCACAAGGACAAAGAGAAGAGACTAACTACATTCTCAAAAAATCATTTTAACTCAGACCATTGTGATTTATAATAGCAATGTAGGTAATTTCTCAATTCAAAGAGTTGATGTTTAATTTAGGCCTAACAGGTTCTTATTTTATTCGTCTATCTATGAGATGAGACTAAGACTCATTTATGAAATTATTTGATTTTGTGATGAAACTGAACTGATTATGCTTTATCATTTAAGTTTGTAAAACTGATTTATTTCTTTTAAGGAGAGATTTTTGTTTTTTTTTTTCTATTTGATACTGATTTTATTTGTATTGTATTGTGTCAACTGTTATTTGAGTTTGTGAACCAATTAAGTCTATTATTAGAGTAAGACACTAAATAGTGAGGTTACCTGGGAAACTGATTTTTGGTGGCACTACACTAATTGTATTATTTTTCTAGAAGTCGAAAATTCATTTATTTTTTATTTCACATTTTTTATTCAAGTTTAGTTTATGAGACAAATTTAAATTTTATAGTGTTGGAGTTTGTTACACTGATTTATATTTTATTCCTTTGATTTGTCGTTCGCTGCAAGTATCCCTTGATAAATAAATGTCAATTTTGAATTATAATGCTATTTAATTCCAGTTTCCAGGTTCCTTTTCCTTCCAGTATCGAAAAAATATCGAAATATCGGAAAACCGATATTCAAAATTTTGATATCGGAAAAATACCGGTATTGGAAAAAGGCTCCGATATTCCATGCTCTAGTTAAAACTTTGTTTTTAAAGTAAATTATGTAATAGCTGCTGTTGCTAGCATAGTGATTAGTGTTAACTAGTAAAGGTACATTTTATCGCTATAATAACATTTAACAATCGTACGTCCAAAAGTTTAAGCTTGGTGTCAGTCTTATAACTATAAGGGTCACTTAAAAGGTTGGTTAGAAGGGCCAGGACCGGCTGGAGCCGCTAATGTTAGATCTCATTAGTCTAATAATAAGGGCCACAATTTTTGATATAAAAAAGTTCAATTTTTCTTTGTTTTGTTTAAGATTTAAAAAGTGCTATCAACAAGTTTATATTATTTTATTTCATACGTTTTAATGCAAATTTATGTTACGATATTTTAATAAGGCCCATAATCCAGCGTTGTCGTGACTTCGAAACCCCAAGCGGAGAGGATTTATGGGCTTCGTGCGTTATTGACCAAGTTACATTCTGTTTGTGCGCGGTGTACATTCCCCCTAACGCAAACGATGAAACTTACTTGAGATGGTTCCAGAAGGTAGAGTCAGTGGTTGAGACATTAAAGTGTGTAGTGCTGGTAGTCGGTGACCTAAACTTGAATCCGACATAATACATCCCAAAATGTCCTAACTTATTATTGTTATTTTTTAGCTGTATTCGGTCGGCAAGTTAGTTGTTGTGCTGGTGTCGGAGAGCATGACGAGTACCGTGGGTGAGTTGTCGGATGGAGGTCTGGTTCCGAGATCTGACGCGTATCACCCTCCTTTGGAGATTTCAATTCCTACAAGCTGTTTGATGCGTCGTCGCTCGGCTGAACGGTTAGCTCCGAGCAATGTAGACATGGAGCGGGACTGGAACTTCGCTAAAGGTAATTACGAGCTCTTATTCAAATTAGTTTCGGAGGTGAGCTGGCAGGAAGTTCTCAGTGCTGGGAATGTCGACGGTGCTGTAAATAGCTTTTACCAAATATTGTACGGAATCTTTGACATTTGCGTTCCTAAACGAAGTCGTCCGAGAAAGACTAGTAGACGCTATCCTGTTTGGTTCACCGCAGACCTCATTAATGACCTGAGACTAAAGAGTGACCTGCACCGAGAATGGAAAAGTACTAATAACAAGGAGTCTTATAACAAGTTCGCAAAATTGAGGTCTGAGTTGAAAGCACGAATGGCCTCTGCCTACGACGACTACATCGGTCAAATTCAGAGCAATGTGAAGGTCAATCCGAGGGCGTTTTGGCAGCACTTAGACAGCCTGAAATCCACGGGAGGGTTCGCCAGTAGTGTGACGTTGGATGGAAGGCTGTTTTCTGAAGCTAAGGTTGCTGATGCGTTTGCGAGCTATTTCTCTGGGGTATTTTTGCCTGACACCCCGCTTCTGGATCCTAACGTACGGGGAACTGAGAATGTTAACCGTAGTGCCAACTACATCCATACAAATACAAATACAAATATTTATTGATAACACCAATGTTACATGTCAGATAGGTAATTATACATTGTATAACTATAGATTACTATGTTGTTGCATGATGTGATATAAAATTGATGAATTAATTATCCGATCTATGTCTAAAGCACTTTATCACATTATGTTTTATTTATGTGCATGGTAACTCAAAAAAGTCTCCCACGCTGTACAAGGTTAAATCAAGCAGCCACTTGCGCAGCCTAATTTTAAACGCCGCGGTGGTAGCTGCACCTCTGATATATTGAGGTAGCCTATTGTACACTGTCGGGCCCATTATGTAGACGGACCGTACAGACTTCGATAGCTTGTGACTCGGCGTTCTGAGGCGATAGTGGTATTTGTCCTTACGGAGAGGACGGCTGATATTCCGGCCCTCACGCTTAAATAAATTAATATTCAAGTGTGTGAATAATGCCACATGGTATATGAGCTCGCTAGGCAATGTAAGGATTCCTAGGTCCTTGAAAACGCTCTTACAAGAGGTGTCGCTGGATATACCCACTACTGCTCTTACCGCCCGCTTTTGCATCCGGAACACACGTTGAGAGTCCGCGGCGCGGGCCCATAGCTCCGCTCCATAAGTCAGTAGGCTGTGGACGGTCGCGAAATAGCAGGATCGCACTACACTGCGCGTTGCAGTCTTTGCTAGCCTGCCTAACGCGAAACACGCTCGTCCTAGTTTTGAGCTAACCCCCTCTATGTGGTCGTCCCAGGTCAGAGCGCTGTCTATTGAAAAACCTAGCAGCTTGGTGGATCGTACCTGTTGCAATACGATACCGCCAGCACTGACCTTGAGTGATGTTCGTATCTTTCCGTTGAGGGCGAATGTCATAAAACATGTTTTTTCCCTGTATATAGATGCAGTATCGATGGAACAGGTTGTATCTGGGATAAAGCGTCTCAAATCCAATTGTGCTGTAGGCCTAGACAACTTGCCAGCGTACGTTGTAAAGGGATGCATGGATTATCTTTAATTCCCTCTACACTACATCTTTAATTTGGCGCTTTGTACTGGGTCGTACCCTCTTCGCTGGAAACACTCGATGGTGAGACCTATACCAAAAGCAAATGACGCTACAATCGTGGAAAACTATAGGCCTATCGCTGTCCTTTCCACTCTGGCCAAGCTCTATATGAGTCAATAGTCCACCAAACTCTATGCGCACAGGTAAAAACATTTTTATGTGACGCACAACACGGATTCAGACATAGCCGCTCGGTTAACACCAACCTATCATAGACCAGTCCTTCAATCAGCTCAGTGTCTCCTATATGCAGATGACCTTAAGTTGGTGTATGGAGTGGAGCAAAGTTCTGACTGTGAGTCGTTACAAAGGGACATCGACGCGGTTTTTCTCTGGAGCACCGAAAACAAGCTGCTGTTCAACCCCGCTAAATGTTGCGTCTGCACTTTCAGCCGTGCTCATATACCGTTGCATGCACAATATGTGCTGGGGTCCGAGCCTATAAACCGTGTGTGCTCTATTAAAGATCTGGGTGTGGTCTTCGATACGCGGCTTACTTTTCATGAGCATATCTCAACGCTTGCTACAAGCTGCTTTCGAAGACTGGGCTTCGTGGTACGCAACCTTCGTCACTTTAACGATCCTGTTGCCATCAGGCTTGTCTTTAATGCACTAGTTAGAAGCAAGCTTGAGACATCATCGATCGTTTGGCATCCCTACGAATCTACCTACAGTTTGCTTCTTGAAAAGGTACAAAAGGCCTTTTTAAGGTTCTTATACAAGAAAGTATTTGGTTATTACCCGTTTCATTATCCGACAAAGTATCTCCTTGGGGCCTTAGGTTACAACTCTTTGGAGGTGAGACGTAACCTTAGCTTATTGACGTTTGCGTGCCGGACCCTGCGCGGTGATTCGGACTGCCCAGAATTGGTGAGTCGAGTTGTGCTACTGCATGTACCAGACATCCCCAGGATAGCCCTCAGACCGCGGCGACGCGATCTGTTGGCTTTGCCAGCGGGACGCACCGTGTCGCGCCTGAACTCTCCGCTGCTCCGTGCCCTCTCACACTTGAATGCCCTCTTGGCATCAGCACCCGAGTGCGACCTGTTTGCGTGGCGATGGGCGTCTGTGAGAAACGAATGCCTGAGATTATGTGAGATGATGGATGCGAGGCCTACATCCGTGAAAGTGAAATTTGTGACAGTCTTTGTGTAATGGTGTTATTTGTAATTATTTGTTTGTACCAGATTGTTAAGTTTTATGTCGCATTGGATTTATATCTGTAAGGGCATGTAAACATATTTTCAAATAAATAAATAAATAAATAATCCCTGGATTTTCTAATAAAAAAGGATTCGCTGAAAGCTTGATTTGTTAGAAAATCATAATTGACGTCGGCGGAACAGAGAAGACGGTTTGTTCTTAATGATAAAACTAAACAAAACTATATTTTGGTAAGGTCCTTTTTAAACTACTTGATTTTAATAAGGGCCACAGAGAGGGTTTTGAAAAAGCTGATTTGTGACGTAAAATTATGAACGAAACTCAAAAAAGCGGCCAAGTGCGTGTCGAACCACGCACAACGAGGGTTCCGTGCCTATTAAAAAGGTCGTATCGTTATTGAAATCTTATGGCACTTACGTCCTTTTCTTTAAGGAAGGCAGTTTTTTAGAAATACTTATCTCAAAAACCTTTGAACCGATCTTGTTTAAAATAATTTTCGTTGAAAGAATTTAATAAGCCCTATGAGCCTGATTTTTTTCATATTTTTAAAATACATTCAAAAATTAGAGGGGGGGGGACGACGACACAATTTTAGTGACTTTCGGGGCGATTATTTCCGACTCTGTTCACTTAATCAAAAAAAATGCTGAAAAACCTTGTATTTATTTTGAAAGGCCTATCGATTGATCGACACGTGGGCTTTTGACTTTCAGTTTTATGTATGGAGTGCACCCCTAAAACAATTTATTTTTAGTAATTTAATTACAAAACTATGAAGCGGTTAATAAAATACACCTATCCTCGAAATTTTATTGAAATACACCTTATAGTTTTCGAGTAAAATGCCTGTGACATACGGACGGACAGACAGACAGACATATGACGAATCTATAAGGGTTCCGTTTTTTGCCATTTGGCTACGAAACCCTAAAAATTGTACTAACTTAATATTAAATGTATCATCCACGTTCCCGTAGGTACTTAATTAAAAATTGTACTTGTTTGTACGGTTAATAAATCAAAGATTTGTCTGGTGTAATGTTTTTTATTCATATCGCTTAGACATTTGAAATATTTAGTTTTTAATTAAGGCCTTATTTGCCGCAGGTACCTTATTTTTTCTTAAATCGGTCTTGTGACTTCCAGAGAGCAAATTTCCTTATCCGTTGTTGTTTCAGATTTTCCCTCACTGCCGTTTGAATAATACACCCTGTATCTGATTACTTTAAATAAATATTCTTATATTGAGTATTATATATTATTTTACCTAATTTACTTTAACATTGTCTGGGAGAAAATTACTCGCTGGTAAAATATTAACTTAGCTAAGTAGATACTTCTTACCTCAATTTCGTTGCTTCGTCGAAATTGTATGCGATATTTTCTTAAAATGTGTAATTACTAATTATTCAGATAAACGTTACGCTACATAATAGGTACCTACCTATTACATTTTCCAATAATTAGTGAAAGGCGAAACTCGCTTCGAAAGCAGCTTTCGGCTTACCTGTTTCGGAGGATACCGAATAATTGCAAAATTCATTTATTAGCCTGTTTCGTCGACGGTACTTTAGGTAGGCATAGATAACAGCTAGGCCACACGACGGCCAGGCGTGACTTGCACGTGCGGCAAAAGGGAGCGTCAGCAAAAATGCCAGCCGCAGCCAAAATGAATTATGGTACTGTGCGGACGATACCGCTGCCGCGGCTTAGATAAGTCTGTGACCTATTTAATACTTAGTTACATTTTAGTATGAGATTAACAAACCAGTACCCGGCGGATATCTAAGATAACTATAAGTACTTATGTCTTTCTTATAAAACAGCAAGGTCGATATAAACACAATGTATGCTTTGTGTTGTTTCTGCAATTAGTTCTAAAAATAGAGCAGGTAATAACACTAATAACTTAATCTAAGGTGAAACTACTCTTGTTTGGTCTAATTCGGAAGTATGGAGGCTTCGCACTACCTGCTGTAAATGACTGCGGTAGGCACCTGACAGTACCTCATTTGGTTTAATCAACCAAACCCATTTAGATTTCACTAATCCATCGCTGTGTGGGTATCCCACACATGTTGATATATTAGCAAATGTCAGACAGACGGGAAGTATCGGACCTAAACAAACTGCCGGCCTAGAGTGCCGTTTCCATTTCGTCCAATGAATAAAACTAAGGGAATCCACTAAATTGCCCACTGGGCTCCAATTTACAAGACTTACTTACACGCTAACCAGTCAAGTCTGATCTCAGATTACGCGTAGTTGTTACTAACCTCGGGCTCAAATATGACTAGAACGGTCTCACGGACGAGTGGAAAGCGTTTTGTGAATCAAGGCAGGTTTCTTGGTCGGTCCACCGTTAGGTAATTGTTTTTTAAATGTTTATTTTCTTTCGATTTCGTCCACATTTGTCTGTAGTCAGGATAAATAAGGGGACAGACACGCGTATCTACGTATAAAGAAACTTGTTGTAATAGGGTAGTTGCGTCGTATTAAAATTAACAACGTAGTGTTGATAAACCATCAAATTATTGTAATAATGTATTAAAAAATATAATAAATGTTTTTATTGTCCACGAGTAAATTTATAGCTATGATGTCACACTTTGCAATTTGTACTAATCGTATGATCAAGTAAATTGCTGTTTCGGTCGCAAAATACTGCGTTTAGTATCATGGTTGTCATACAAATTTGTTTCTATAAAAGCGTAAGGATCCCATTATGATAAAATCTACTCTAAATGACGTCTGTAGACGTTATACAGGGTGAATATGTAAAAAAAAATCGGTGTACAACGTCTAGAATCGGAATTGACTTTACCTATTATTTAGTATTTATTTCTCTATTTACTATAACTTGCACAGTTTATGACGGGTCGGGTCGAGGGCTTCAAACACTGAGATACTGTAGCATCCATTGGTTTAGTAGGACATATGAATATATGTAGATACGAACTTCACCCATATCTTTAATGGATTAAAAGGGTTGTATATTGAATTTAGTAAAAAAAATCGTGAATCTTATTGCCTAAACAATTATATTACTTATTAATTAAAAAAAAAAACTCGCCATGTATCCCAGATCTGGGCCCATAAATAAAGCAGAAATAGGAAAAATGTATGAGACAATTTACTCTTTATGATTCCCTGTAAATAAGAATTCACATTTAAGAAACAAACGATTGCGATTACCATTGAAGAAAGTAAACAGGGAACCTTATCGGAATGCGTGGAAACGTTACAAGGGAGTCTATTTGACTAATCGTATTGAATGAAATCGGTGTGGTATTTAACGCTCGTTATATTGAGTTAGCGTGCGTGGTAGCTCGCGCGCAACGAATAGCAATCAGATTTAATTTCGATACATTTACACATCTGTCAAACAGACCCTCTGATCTTCCTTATCGGGTAAAAATAACATTGTTTACCTTCGCAGAATTGCGATGGGTCATCGACGTTTAACGGGAGGTTATTTTTTTTATGAACAACGGTGATTTTTAACCTCATGCAGTCAACCCATCAGGACCCACGTGGGACCCAGGTTACCTATCGAAGTTTCGAAAAACACTTGCCCGATTTTCACTTGTCCGAAAACGGTTAACCGAATTCTTATAATCCATATACCTTGTTTAACATACTTTTGATATGTCGCTGGTTTGTTTTCCCACATTATCGTTTTCCCGAAACTCAATAACCAGAAGAACTATTGCCAACTTTATTACTTGATAACCGATTCGTTAACCACCTTTTCATAATTCCGATGCTACGTAAAATCTAAATCTCATTTTCCCTAATTTCATTTTACCGCCACGATTAAAAAAACATTCAGATATGCTAAAAACCCTACAGAAGTGCACTTTAATATTGATGCACGATGCGAAAATAAACTTTTGCTAATAAGTGGGTTAAGTTAGATTTAAAACTGTGACAAACAATTTTCAAGATTATGATAGGTAACCGGGACCCACTGACGACAAGTCCAAAGATGTAGTACTTAGCACTCAATATAAAATCTGAAAACAAAATAACTAATTTACAGGAAATAAAGCACTATTTTCAATGTGACAATATTATTCGTAGTAGAGTATGTATACTCCGAGATGATTATACAATTCGCATTGTAGTACCGTTTGATTTTTGGCACGTCATAACACCCATACCTACAATGTAAATTGGTATTGCTGAGCATGATTAAAAATAAAATAATGCTTTTGAAGAAAAAAACTTAATGAAAACGCCACGGAAATTAAGTTATATCTTAAAAAGTGAAATTATATCATTGAATTCTATATTTGGACGTTTCCGTTCTATAATTATTAAATTTTAAATTAAAATATCTAATCGATTCAGTTTTTAGCCGTCTGCAATCGTGATCGTTTATTGTGACACTCAAAAATCAAATTTTTCAAAGCCGGTTTATTTCGATTTTGATGGCACATACATAGATATTTAAAGAATATTTTCAGAACATTACTCAGAAAACATTAGCCCAGAGCATAATTCAGGAATCAGGTAGTAGGAGTTAGGTAAATATGCCGATGTTCTCCACATTAAATTAATTCCTACGGAATCCTAACGCAACTTGTATTATATTTAGCTAGATAAAGATATGTGAATACATGACGCTATTAGATAATATTTACAAGGAGATACCTACGTCGCACGCAAATATGTCATTGAATGATAAACTTTCTGTTGCAAAGGTTATTCTAAATATCTATGATAACCTTACTATTGCGTTCGTTTGCAAGGTTTCATGTTTAACATCACATTATAGAATTACAAAACAAAATGGGCGGTACTAATTAGTAATTCAGTAGTATGATCAAACTATGGAACGTATAAATGGAAGCTGGGTAATAATAAATTATTGGTTAATTAATTTAGCCCACTGATAATTATTTAGCCAAATACAGGATTACAAATACAGAACCTACAATCAGAAATTAAGTAGGTACGAAATATTTACGTAACTATATACAGGGTGCCATCGGAGACGTAATCAGAAACCACTTTTTCAGACCTGGTAATTGATGGTCATTTCAACATAGTAGGAGTTACATGAAATTAAACGTTCTTTTTTTTTGGTAATTTAGTCCTAAATTAAATCGCTGATTCACCAAATTATGGTTACCCTATTTATTTAATCAAAACCTCTTTGGTTATCTTTCTTACGCATGTGAAACAAGTTTATCTTTGCATCTCTTTCTTGGTTATAGGGTGACCACGCTGTTTAGAGGACATAATTTAATTTTAAAGATTGCATGATTAAGTTTAAATAATGCAACTAACCACCTCCATTCCTGTGTCATTGTAATCTCAGTTTAATGCTTAATTAAGTCTTGTCATTTCTGATTACGTCTCCGATGGCACCCTGTATATAGTATTTTTTGTAGAAATACTTAGGTTGCAATATAACACATTGTATAGGACCAATACAATGTGTTATACTTATATAGTACCTATACTATAGGTACTTAAAATAATATCAGCACGATATAACATCGTCAATGAGAGATGTCGTGAAAAAAAACCCTAAATATAAGAGCGTAAGGTAATATAAGATAATATAATATAAATAATATAATAATGGTACGTAATATAAGAGTGTAAGCGAAACATCTAAAACGGCCAACGACCCGCTCTCCAAAGCGACCTTGCTGTCGTCTAATGATATTCGCTGAAAGAAAATGCGTTTTCTTTGTTTTTCGAATTTCATTTTCCTTTTAGTCGTTGGGTATCGGTTTTGATGGCTTTTATTTGGAAATAACTGCGGTTCACGTTGCAATTCGTATTTATTTCTGTTCGTTACGCTTTGTTGAAGTTAGAATTACGGTAATTGTATATCTGATATATTATTTAAGTATCGATTCTTATTTGCTCAAAACAGTGGCGGAGAGAACAGAGTGGCGAGTACTCCACCGACAAGAGCCCGGCTCTTAAGTTTATGATGATGATTCTTTTTTATTGAAAGTAAGTAAGTGAGAATTCAATTATATGAGTGTATTTGACACAATACTCATCAATCATTATTGTAAATACATATGGTTACGCAAAAGTCACCCTCTTGTATTAGCAATGTCAACAATACACTTCTACTGCAACGGTTAATATACCAAGGTGAAGTGCAAACAGGAAATTCCTTCATGACATAGGTATCTACTTCAAATATAAGTTTAGCACCTAAAGGTAAACTGAACTAGGTAGGGTAGGTACCTACTTTGAACATACGATTATTTCAATATAAAAAAAAATAGTTATAAATGTCAGATGTGTATATTGATGCAAATCTACATACCTGCTTCGAAAGGTATCTGTCCGCGCCCATACGAGCCGAGTCACACCTTGCCTAAAATTTCAATTAAATCATCAAAAAACAGCCTCTAGTTTTGCTGCGGGTTGTCCAGTGAAAATTCTCAAGCGCCGCCCCTGCTGCCAGAGCTGTTATTCGCTACGCGCTAATGCGGCTCACCCCGCCCGTCACGAAACTAGACCTCAACCTACGCTTAGTTACTACGCATCGCGGTGTCAAAAGTCAAGATATATTTGTGGATGAGCGTTGAGGTGAGCTTAAAACAAGTTACAGAATAAGGGGGCAGTAGTGGACGCCTTTCGACCGAGATGATGAGAATGAGTTTATGGGGTAATAGTGGCGGTGCGTGCGAATTTTCAGCCCGGAGCAAAAAATAGTTAAATAAATAAATATTAAGGGACAATCTTACACAAATCGACCTAATCTCATTGTAATCTCAATAAGGCTTGTGTTATGGGTACTAGACGACGATATATTTAACAGAGAGAAATACTTAAATACATTTAGGTATATAGAAAACATCCAAGACTCAGAAACAAATATTCATGCTCATCACACAAATACTTGCCCCTACCGGGATTCGAACCCTACCCACTAGGCTAACTGGTCGTCAAAAAAGTAAGTAGTTAGTTTCGGTAGTTATAAAAGAGTTTAGACTAGGTACCTATATATAGGTACGGTGCTCGCGAGGAATCCTAAAGATTTTAACCACGCATTCCTTGGGTCATTAGGATTAAAAATTATATAAGAACCGGAGTCAAACCCGGCTTAGTTTTGAAGATATTATACATTTTCGTGTAAACTATTTATTGTGATTACTAAGTGTAGGTACTTATTAAGCTCTTTTGATCGCGACGTTGCCACATCAAAGTCACAGCTACCACTCACTAAATTCATCCTTTTTTGGAAAAATAATCGGCAACATTTCATTAAAAAGGATAAGTTTCATAGAGAAGCAATAGTTGTCCACCACAATTTATAAAAAAAACGAAAAATTAAAAAAAAAATTTTTTTTTTGCTTAATTTGTCTCGGCCTCATTTATTTTTAACTCCTAATGGCCTCAGGAATGTGTGGTTAAAATCTTTTGTATTCCTCGCGAGCAACTACTTATGAAAATTAATTTTAGGCAAGCCGGTAGTAATCGGCTTGTATCGGCGCCATTGTGAGGTAATTACACTTCGAGGTAATCTTTTATATAATCAACATAAACAAAAGTATCTCAACCATACTTATTGTGCAAGACAATCTTAGAGAACAACGAAAAATGTCGTCGACCTTTGTTCGTTTTCATAAAGGTCGACGTCATATTTCTGTTCAAGTTGTTATTGCCTACAGACTTGTAAAACAAGATAAATATTAAAGAATACCGTAAAATGGGGTGAGTAGGGATCTCGAGGAGAGTTGGGTTATGAATGGGGAGAAAAGGGATAAAAGGGGGGTGAGATGGGATTTTAAGGCTACTGCTACCTAAAGTGGCCGTCAATAGAATTTGCTAACTATGTAAACAAACCGCCATAGTGAAAGACAATTTTAATATGGCGGTTTGTTTATACAGGGAGGAACATTTCCTTGGACTAAGCTGAAAGGACAGTGTTATATAAGTGACGTACAAACGATCTATTATAAATGTTAAGCTGGATTTAAAAGAAAAAAAAAAACATAAAAATCGAAATATTTTATCTTAGTGACAACCCTAATACTATACATAGTTATTATTTTCATTTGAAATTGACACATGTCACAAGTCACAAGAAAAGTTCACATCCGATGTTCACGTCATTGAATCTGCTGGATAGGGTTGAAACATACAGTTTTTTTCACCAAAGTTTAACAAGTTGTATCTCGGTAACCGTTAGAAATATTAATATGGTTACTAGGTGAGAAGTAAAGCACTAAACCTGATCTATATCCCATTTGCTTAAAAGTCCATCGATCTGTTCCACCCAGTATAGTTAGCAAATTCTATTAACGGCCACTTTAAATTATGTATTCCAATTTAAAATGGAGCTATAGGTACCTTACCTAGTAATATTCATAATAAAAAAAGACCGGGTTGCACTCCGGGAGTGCCGGGAGAAGTGAAAACTCAATAACATTGTAACAGTTTTTCGATCAGGTCACGTGACATCTTACGGTGTCACCCTAAAAATGAATTTGGCGCAAATTTATAAACAATTATCAATTATTTAGGCGGACGGGCCGCGGGCGCGTTGGGTGCGACGGGCCGGCTCGCCCGCCGCCGGCGGCGAACAAAATACCAATTTGTTTTTGCCATTGCCAAATATTTTTCAAAGCTTTATCTCTTTAGCAATAACGTCCAAATTCGAACTATTCGAATTTGCTCAATAGCAAAACCGTTTAGGACGCGTGAACAAAATTACAAAATTTGCAGAATATGCTATTGCAAAAAGTGTATAACGGCTTTATACTCTTACGAATAGCGTTCAGTTTTGAATGAAGTCGAATCGGCTAGCAGCAAAATATAAAAGTTTGTGACCTCCTTCACATCTGACGTCACAAAAATCTGTCGCGTATTTAACAATTTTTCCCCATCCCAAAAAGTGCTCAGCGCCGCTAAAGAAGTTTTCACTTCCAAAAAAAGATCCAACAATCTTCCAAAATCACCTTTGAATGAAAACCCATCTCACCCCAACTACGGTGGGATTTCGTGTTTATCGTTAAACTTATGAAATGGAACTACCCAAAATCATAAAAAAACTAAAATACAAACGTCCGGAACACTTATTATGTATATACAACATTCAGCTTGCATATGTAAAAATAACATGTTATCGAGGTTTGAATGTCAGTTTTGTCTCTACTCACCCCGTTTTACGGTATTAGCGCAAATTAACTACTAGCTGTTAGGAGCGGTCATTATAGTCCAACCACTTGTTTCAGTATTCACAAAAGGATTGTTTATTTTTCAATCGACTTCTAAAACAGAATTAGCTACGTAGGTATTTGTTTCTTGACTGACTTTAGTAGGTCTAATGTTCTTATTTTTATTGTATGTTAGGTGTATGGTATGATATCAACGCTATTAGGCTGCGCATCCACCAGAGACATGCTAAGATGTGATTCCATATAAGTGGAATAGAGACTTGGGTGTCAAGCAAACTAGTGATTCTGAATCAACTTTACTGTATCTGTATCTGGACGCCACGGGTTAGCGGGCGTTCATATATTCGAGCGAGTTCAATGTTCAATGGATGGACGCGGTCGCCGCTCCAACTGCCCGCTGGCGTCTAGACCGTTGCATAAGGCGGCTTTAAGTCCAGTCAGAGGTCTCTCAAATACAAATATAGGCATGGTGTTGCTTAGGAGTATAAGTATACCTACAGGCGTTAGCGTCTCTGTAGTTGCCTGTCAGCCCGCGTCACAAGACCTTAGTTTAGTTTGTGTTGTATGAAGATCGTTTTAACACGTTACATAGTTGTAACAGTTCGAATCTGTGAATCCGTTGTTGAAGCGCGGACGGACTCCTGAAAACCAGGTGCATGGCCATCTTTGGACGCACTCTAAATAAGTAATGAGATTAAGTATCTATTAAGTTAGGCAAAATAGATATTATCTCGTTGTATAGGTATAACCAGCCCCTTGTATGAGAAATAATACCTACCAGGGTGATAGTAGTTTTATGATATGTTAAGCGATTTGTTTGCAAACTAGAAAAGTCAAAGTTGTAACGGTGTTTTGACGTCGCTCCACAGGTATAAATAAATAGATAAATAGGTGGAATATTCCGCTAGTAAGTTTGCCAAACAAATATCATATAATAACTATATTACTTAACGCTATCAACGTTACTATATAAATATAAACAAGGTTGGTCTATTTATAAAGGTACGGTCGGAAAATAATATGGCAACTTTTTGACTTAATAATGTTCAAAATTCTGTTTCCTACAACCTGTAAAGAATCATTGTCCTGTTATACATGCATAGACTAAACAAATATGATTGTATTGTAGAGATGTACCGACTAGTCGCCGACTAGTCGGGAAAGCCGTCTATCCGGCCGCATTTGTAGTCGGCGACTAGTCGGCAAAATGAGTCGAATAGTCGGCACTTTATGGATCACAGGCAAACGAGACATAAAATAAGAAAACTGCCATTTTTTACCATTCGTTTTATATTTTACTCAAATACAGATTTAATATCACATTTGGTACTTTGAACGCATGCAGACAGCGCGACGGCAAAGCTAAACGAAGTTTCCCGATTGCACCCGAACTTAGCCGAAGTCCACGATCGGCCTAGCCGACTAGTCGGCTAGTCGGCCAAACCCATAGTCGGCCCATCTCTATTGTATTGTTATCCAGTAAAAGCGTGTATCAAAGTTCAGGTCAATCGGTCAACTGCGAGAGGGTAAACTTCCTAAATTTGTCCAACCAAAGTCGAACTAAATAAAACCGTATAAAAATGTCCTTGTGTGGAAGTTAAGAAACTCTGGACGCTAATTTTGTGCTTAGAAGTACCTATTGCTTTACGGTAGTAAGTACAGCTAGCACCCCAGCGTAGTTCATTAGCAGCCACAGACTTAAAACCTAACCTGACCAATGCTAATAAATACTAATAGTATTTATCTACAACTATGTGTTTGGCTACTGCTGCACTTTTTCGCTTTTGTAATGTGATATGCCATTTTTCCATGAACATTGTTTTCATTCATTCGTTGTATAAATGTTCGTTCAGTAACAAAAACAAAGGCGTGAAAAATTTACAGAACGCCGTGTTCGTTTGCACACATTTATCATCACAAATGTGTACCTCTGCTCGTGTGAACTTTTCCAATTCGTAAGTATGTATATATACTGTTAGCTAGTTAGCTTTTTAATTAAAAACGTGGTTTGACTTAATATAATTTACTTTAAAAACAAAGTTTTAACCGACTTCAGTTTATTACTCCGCCAAGCCACGAGAACATTTCCACATTTCTTTTCCAATTTAGCACATGAACTGATTTCCGAGAGCAAATGCGTTGATTATTAGAGAAAAAAACCCAACCGCTGTATGTGACCCGATAATATTTGAGGACTTCCGTCGATTCCACAAGGATCACCTATGGCACTTCATTAGTTGCTATTTCAACGGAATCTTATCAGAATCTGTGACGTACTTTTGTACTTTTAAGTACATAATTGAGGAATTCCATAAGTCATCTGTGGTCTTCATCATCAAAATAAAATAAAATGGGACCCACCTGGAAGCATATACTTACAAACAAAAAGGAGGTACCAAACATTGAAAAAAAAAATTATAAACAAAAAAAAAATATATATAACTGAATTGAGAACATCCTCCTTTTTTTGAAGTCGTTTAAAAATGGGCTGCACCTTAACACAACATCATTTGATGATAAACCGAAGTAGTTGCCTCATCACCACTTTGTATTACGGTTTAGTACGTTCAGCAACGAAAGTATCCATATTACAAAATCAACAATATTGTATTTAAATATAAGGTACACCCGGAAATCATAAATTTGGTGGAGTGGAATTGATGACGAAGACCACAGATGACTTATGGAATTCCTCAATTATGTACTTAAAAGTACAAAAGTACGTCACAGATTCTGATAAGATTACGTTGAAATAGCAACTAATGAAAAGCCAAAGGTGATGATCTCGTGGAATCGACGGAAGTCCTCAAATATTATCGGCCCACATACAGTGATTCGGTTTTTTTCTCTAATAATCAACGCATTTGCCCTCGGAAATCAGTTCATGTAAATGTGGAAATATTCTCGTGGCTTGGCGGAGTACTAAATTGAAGTCGGTTTAACCGTTTTTAAAGTAAATTATTACCCTCTTTATTTTAGTTATTAATTTCATACCACAGTTTCTCATCTCTATGCTTAACCAGCTAGAATGATGTTGTTTAAGAGTCACCGGACGCTCGCCTCTTCATACAAACCTAGTTGGGTTCTCATTTTAAAATGACATGCTAATAATAACATGAAACTTTATATACACAATGGGATCAGCCTTCTCTAGGTCGGAAACTTAGTTAGAACCAAACTACGTTTGTATGGAGAGTCCAGGGGCGGCTTTACCTATAGTGCAGGGGTTGCGTTGCACCCGGACGCACGGTCCTAGGGGGCGCCGACCGCCGAGCGCCACTCACAGGGCGCCACCTCGCCTCAACTCGGGCGCTAGCGCGCGCTAGGGGGGGTGCTAGAGAGCGCTACGGTAATGATTGCACCCGGGCGCGACATGGGCTAGAGACGCCTCTGGGAGAGTCGACTTGAGTCGTCCGTGCTGGGGACTCAGCATCCGTCCTTCACTAGTGAGTTTGACAATGCGAGAGGGACGAATGCTTTATGTCGGTCGTAAAACTACGATCACACTCCGAGTGAGAAAGTAAATAAAATAAAAATTAGGGGACAATCTTACACAAATCGACCTAGTCCCATAGTAAGCTCATTAAGGCTTGTGTTATGGGTACTAGACGACGATATATACAATACATATAAATACTTAAAAACATAGAAAACTTCCATGACTCAGAAACAAATATTCATGCTCATCACACAAATATTTGCCCTTACCGGGATTCGAACCCGGAACCGGGGAACGAATATTTGTGTTAAAGGAAAATGATGCTTGCCCATGCCATAAACACATTATTAAAACGACATTAGGCATAATGAAATGAGCCTTGATGTTAAATAAGTATGTCATTAGGGATTGAGGATAAGGGAGTAGAAGATTAGTTAAGTGGTTATCGGTTAAGTAATTATGAAGAGGTATTGATTACAAAACGAGTTTACACTTAATTACTTATGATATCACGCCAAGTCTAAAAATATCACGAGCCGGCGGTGTGACATTGTACTCGCACGTGGATTCACCTAAATACTAGCAAAGGTAAGTGTTAAAGTCATGTTATCTCTACTCGATATAAGTAAATAGCATATAACGTACAGTTGACGTCAAAGATATGTAGGCATATAGTTTTAGCCAGTTTACGCAGGGATTATGGTGCAGAAGTGTAAACATGTTTCTGTAAATTATTGATTAGGAACTTGACGCATCAAAATCGGCGTTGACGTTCTCCGCTAAATGCAGATAGTGGCTACTAAGTAGATAGTCATGCCTCTCACAGTCTCCCATCTCATTTGCACTGTGCTAATTAGAAAGAGAAGTGGAGAACTTTACATGTCGCGTCGCGTTAGCTGCTTGCTTGAGTAGGTAGTGGGTACCATGAACCATGATTCGACTCTTTTTCAAGATACAAGAGATCACGTATTATAATCGCTATGTCGATGATCCTTGGATTATTTTCAAGATAATCTAAACTCTCCCGGGTGCAGTTGTTGAAATTCAAGTTATAAGGTGTACGATCTAATAAGTCGAATTGGTCAATTTACATATCCTATATCTATTTTTATTTTTACCTACTTTATCCTGTATATACTTCCTCGATGATGATGTGCTTGGTTTCAATATTCCGCGATTCATCATTACAAATCATTTTTTCCATAAATTCAAGCATGATGTGGATTTGTTCGTACTTCATTGTATCGATCCTTCCCAGATAGATCCTGCCCTTAACGACCATGCGGCCGTCCGGTGGCATCGTGATTTCGACTGCGTGGTGCTTATCAACTAATGATAACGAGTCGCTTTTGTTTTCATTGGACGCCGCATGGGTGTGCGCGCCGCGCCGCCCGCGCGTATATAATCAGGTACAACGCGTCCCAGCTAGCATTCCCTGCTCAGGCTCGCGCCAATCCAAGCCACCCTTACTATAATATTCCTTCAGACCCTTCAGTATTTCCCCTATCCATATATTTGAATCGGTAAGATTTTTTATTATTTATCTGTAATCTATTTTTGTTGATGCAGTTTCGATTCGGTTTAACTCGCCTGTCGGTTACAAGGCTTTTCAGGGCTGCTGGACGTTTTCTATAGTTCAATTTTTAACAGTTTCAGTAACAAGCCTGGGGATCGATTAGATACTTACGTTTGCATTTCAATCTGGTATGAGAGACTTTGTATGAAAAACGTTATACTCGCTCTATTTTTCTTCTATTTTAATTTTTAGCAACCTAAACTGGTTTCCGACCTAGATATGGCTGATACCATTGTGTACTCAAAGTTTCATGTTATTAAAGCATGTTGTTTTAAAATGAAAACCTAATTACGTTTGTATGGCGAGCCGCGCGTCCTGGCGTGGCGGCCCTTAATACGCCATTATTAAATATTACTATCGTTGTTTTAGTAAGGTTTAGCAACTATGCATTGACGTACTTAGTGGATTTAAAAACAAAGTCACGACTTTTGTCCAAGTAGTCTATTAGAGATTGTCACTTATTTACCTCAGTTTTATCACAAACATGGCTAAGATAATATCTCTATTGTTATTGCAGAATAAATTTAATCTAGTCAACACAACAGCTAAAATGGCTTACCTGCAGTCGATGCCCAAATGTGAGACCATCAAACTCCGTGAAAAACACATCGGGTAAGTGTTTAATGTTTAATCTTACTGCGATATTTAAATCGTTTGTCAAGTCTAGATATTGGTATAACAATCTTCTCTGTATCTAGTCCTCTCCAAAGGTCTTAAGAAAAATCTACTAAAGGTGGGTTCTCAAGTAATTATGGTAAGGTAAGGTATGGGTAATCGAATCATGAACTGTCACACAGTTCATGATTCAATTACCCATACCTCGCTTAGCATTCAAAATGTAAAATAATTCATAGGTACACATAGAAGTGTGTTAGCAGGGTAAATACCCACTAATACTTAGGTACTTAAGTAAGCATGTATGTATAGGGTACAATTTGGATTGTTGGTCTGGACTTCGAACGCCCTGATTCATTAATCGGCTGCGGTCTTAAATCTACTTTTACCAAGTCTGGGCGAGCTAAATTAATAATGCAATAGACTGAAATGAAGACGAACAAGTCGGTTTTAAATACATTATGTTGTTCAGTATATTCGAAGTAAGCTTTCTAGTTACTTTGTCAATTATAAAATGTATATTTTCTTTCAAATCAGAGGCCTCGCATTACATTCGATTGTATTTCTTTTTTAATCCCCGATAACGATTTGTCAAGTAAAATTACGTTTTATGGTGTCGAATGAAATTACTGATATTTTAATGTATACTCATTAATTACTTACTACGTAATGGTAGATAGTATTAAGTTATAGTAATATTATTTAGTTATTTTATTTACCTGCATGCAATAAATGCGCGCTATTCAAGGCAAGCATACTAAATCAACATTGTAATTTTACCTTTTCTTGCGTAAATATTAATTATGTTTTCAAAATTATGTATATTATAGACCCGTATTGTCTATTTAAAAAGTTTATAATGAGCGTCTTAGCTCACTAAACTGTTGGCAGCTACATATATGTTTTTACTATCTAGGATTTTTTTTAACGTACACTAGACTAGTAAGTATTGTAAAACCTTTAATTATATTAAATAAAGACATTTTAAAAACAAACAAACAATCCCCGATAACGAGGGTATTAGAAGATTAACAAGTGTATCTGACAGTTTATGGAATCGTAGCTCCTAAACGGACGAACCGATTTGAGTGCAGTTATTTCATCGATATGGTTCATAGTAATCATAGTTATGTACTGAGGGGTAATCACGTAACGTTTCGAACGCGTGTTAGGACCATTTAACTGTCAATGGAAAACCATATAAAAATTGTCATTTAGACCTAACGTACGTACAATGCGTTACGTGATCGACCGGCAGGTCGTAGGTATGCTAGTATCTATTTATGTCCAACAAATGCCCCTTTTACGGGTCCACATACCTACTTGCCAGTGAAGGACGAATGACAAACGTCCGCTATAACGTAACTTATAACGAATGATTCAATAGCCTTTTGACGACAGCCTTTGTAAAACGAAATAGTAGATTATACACTAAGGGGATAAAGCACTGTTTTATGTCACGGGAGCGAATTGAATCCCGAACGTAACGAAGGACTCATAATTTAACTCCTGAGCGTAGCGAGGGAGTTATAAGTTAATTCCTGAGCGAAGCGAGGGAATTAAGACTGAGTCCTGAGTGCAGTGAGGGGTTCAACCGCCCAAGACTAAAACAGTCTTATCCCCGAGGTGTATACTCTACTTTTCACACCTTATGCGAGACAAAAAAACAGGCTCAGTAGATAAATATTCAAAATAGACCAGAAGCACTGATTCAGACACAGACTTTACGCCTTTTACAGCTTTCCATTTGTCAAAATCGTTGTAGGCTTTTAGGTATTTTTCCTTTGACTTCTCTGGCAGCAGATTGTTGACAATGCCTATGGCATCTAATTTGATAAAGTCAGGAGTCAAAACACTTTCATCACTCGACATTTTCAATATTATTTTTGAAATTAAATCTTCTATAGGCACCTACAAGAACTCGATTTGTTCGTCACGCATGAACAAATGAAGGCGCGCGACGTTCCAAATTCGAAAGCACAAGCCGTGGTCCTAGATTCGAAATTTGAATTTCGAACACCGCGCTCCTCCGGACCGGGGTTCACACGGAGGCAAACTTCATTTATTTTGTCAAATCAAGTAGGCCATGGCCTAGGACAAATTGTGTTTAGCAAAATTAAACTTTATGCATATAGTAATAAGAATTATGAAAAGTGAAATCATATTATTAACCAGCGGGTTATAATGAAATTCAGTACAACATTATAACCCGGCTAATACCAAGGGATTTAATGTCTTGCTTTCGGTAGGGTTTACATGACCTATAATTCGGCATTGTCGAGCATGTGGTTTGAAAATATAGTTACTGCTGCCGTTGGAAGCAGAAAGCTTTTTTAAGTCCCGACTTGAATGAGTTGTTTCTTTTCAGAGCCGCCTGTCAACTGTTTTTCCGGTCATCCCCCTTGAAAATAGTGCGCGGAATCGCCCAGTTTATGTACAACGAACAGGGAGAGAGATACCTCGACTGCATCAATAATGTTGCACACGGTACGTCTCACTCTTGAATACTTGAAATATTATGTAGCACTGGGAGCACCCTGTATTCCTTATTCCTCGTACAATAATATTAAAACAGATCTGGATCTGTGAATGCGCTAGAGAAGAAAAACATCTTTCATGTCGGTTGAAGAAACATTAATTCGTTTTACCAGGAATCCTGTTACGAATAAGTAAATGATTTATTTAATGCTTCATTTTTCTATTGCATATTACTATCTTCACTATTGCATATTACTGTAAGACAGATTATTCGGAATGCTAAGGAAAAATTACCAGATGTTTGTTCGGCTGACGAAATGGCGCGTGTTGCCTAGTTATTACTTTGATAAGTACTAGAAAAGGAACTTTATTATTATCTCTAAAATCAATCTGTACAATAAAAAACTAAACCAGCTATTCATAAAATAGTTATTATTGCCCTCGTACGCGTGATTTAAAGTTTCCTCATATAGAAGGTGTCAAAAGCAATATGTAGCAACACTACACTCGGTAGCAAAATTATTTTCGTCTTGGACATGAAACACATGAATCCCTCCTTACGCTCAAGATTATTATACCGCCCTCGCCGTAAATTTATAATTTAGCTCCCTTGAGATACAATCCACTATTATTGTCTGACGTTTCTTTTCATTGTCAGTTGGACATTGCCACCCACACGTGGTAGAAGCCGGCAGAAATCAGATGTCGCTCATATCCACCAACAACCGTTACCTCCACGATGAGCTGGTGATCCTGGCTCAACGCATCGTAAATACCATGCCTGAACCACTCTCGGTGTGCTTCTTCGTCAACTCGGGCTCCGAGGCGAACGACCTCGCCTTAAGGCTCGCTAAAGTCCACACCAACAAAAAGGATATTATCACTCTAGACCAGTAAGTATTTAATATTATGTGTGAATGATTTTGAAGTTTGGGGCTCTCGATCTACATCTCATGTGTGGAAGAAAATGAATGATGTTATTTGTTGGCATAATTTAACTTAACCATTTTAAATATTGTTTGTTTTTTTTTATTGATATTAGGTATTTACGAATGTCCATGAAAAAAGTAGCCAAGTCGTGTACAGGACTGGATGCAAAAAGTAGGAAACGATAATCGTCTTTTGTGGAATAATTAAAATTTCACTGTTAAGATACCAAAATTAAATGGCATCGATGTTTGTTAGAGTTATTAAACTTCAGAAGTTTCACTTTAACCATAAAAAGGTAATAATTAATCTATCTTACAACAGCGGTTCCTAACCTTTTACGTTGACGCACACATACTAATTTGGCGCCCGATCAGCACTGCCTCAACCCGAATCGTTATTTTTATGAAACACCATACTATACGTAGGTACTATAACGCATGCATATCAGACATTCTCGCATCGACGGCAGAAGTAAGCATTGCCTTGGCCACCTGGGAAGAGACGGTGTCGTTACCGTGCCGAGTTGATAACCGTGTGAAAACCTTCAGTCATGAGTAAGATTTGTATGGTTTCGATGTCAATATAATATACAATGTTTGCTGTCTAAATAATGTATTAATTCTTAAATCATTAGATTTACGTAAGTAATTATACTAATAACGCCCGGGTTCGGAACCGCTGCCTGACATTGCAACATTCCTAAATATTCCTAATGTAATCGAATTCCAACAAATTGTGTGACAGTTGTATGTATGGTTTTTGTCGTCACTTCGAGTATCTCGAAGTTTTGTTAGGGTGCTACTAGCGCCTGTTTGTTCCAGTGCGTATCATGGGCACCTCACTTCTATGATTGATGTGTCGCCCTACAAACTGAACCTACCCGGTGGGCCCGAGAAGCCGGCTTGGGTTCACGTGGTAAGTTAGCCTCCCTTCGTGCGTATAGGCCTTGGTTACACGCTCAGTTTAATTCTTAAATCCTAGTGCCGTATTCAAAGAAATAGCAAGCTTAGTACACTTACCAAATAGTACGAGTATCATGGCAAGACAAGAAACTGAGCGCCTAACCTTTGCCAAATATGCTCGCGTCGTTTCAAATTCTTATTAAGTTGACCCATGAAACGGTATGAATACCCTCACAAAGAACCAGTTCCGTACTAATGTACAATCAACCAAAGTTTCTATAAAATCATGGAGGAGTTAATTGATTTATTATCCTGCAATACATTGGTTAATGTGTTTAATGGACTTTGGTTAATAGCTTCGCTTTACCGGAATTCCGGATCCCTTATTGGAAATCATATTTAAAATGTAAATAGATTTTCGTAACTCCCATGATTACAATTGGAACTTAAATGCTCGACACACGTGTGTAGATAGTTTAAATCCCTTGAATGTTTGTAAACCACATGTGTTCTTTCATGTTTTTAGCATTGTTTGATACTTTTATTTGAAAATTTCCGTGCATTGATCGTTACGGCTCGATACGTGTATTCCGTAGTAAACAACCCGGGAAGCCGGCTCGGAAACCTAAGTGTTTATTGTTTACATTACGACCAACTGAAATATGCCTTTTTAAAACCGTTTTTTTTTAGTATTACGTTGAAGTTTTAGTGCCGGCTTTAAAAGTAATTTCAAAGCCAATTTTAATAGGGAATTCAGATCAGGGTTTGCTCTTTGCAAGTTCGATAAATACAGCTCAGTAGAAATTGAGAAATTTTAAGAGATGGAGAAATTTCGAGAAACCATGACGTCCAATTTAGACTAATTGAGTACTGCACTCAGAGATTTCCAATAATTTTAATGCAACCGAGAATTATACCGTCTCGTAGACAATTATATTACGACCTATCACTATCACCGATCATAATCAGAAATATGAATATTTAATATTTATACCGTTTTCAGTTTTGTATTGACGTTTTTATTTATGGTTCCTCAAGACACGTTTCTGCATGTTTTACAGTTTCTTTCTTTACACTGACAGTTCTTGAAGAAACATCTTGTCTATCTTAACAAGAACTCGTAGGTACATGAAAATAAAAATAGATTACACAGTTCCCTGGCAACAACCTATCAACCATCAACCAATCAACGAAATGCCAAACCAAAATCTATCTTCTAAGACATACTCTGTTATGAAAACAGGCACCGGTACCTGACGCATACAGGGGCAAATACACGTGCCCTCGAGACTCGTGCTCCGAAGAGGAGCTGGGATACCTGTACGCTGAAGAAGTGAAGAACCTGTGCGAGAGCGCGACCAAGCAACATGGCGGCGTCTGCGCGTTCATAGCGGAGAGTCTGCAAAGCTGCGGCGGGCAGATCATACCGCCGCACGGATACATGCAGAAGGTTTACGAGTAAGTTGACACACGTCATAATCTTAAGCCTGTATTTCTAGCAAAAGGGGTAGGCAGAAAACAAGAGCTACGGTAGCCTAGTGGTTCAGGCGTGCGGCTGTCAAGCGGCGGTCGTGGGTTCGAATCCCATGCTCGTACCAATGAGTTTTTCGGAACTTATGTACGGAATATTAACATCGTGAGGAAACCGGTCTTATCCGAATAAGGCCCCAGTTTTCCCTCTGGGTTGGAAGGTGAGATGGCAGTCGCTTTCGTAAAATAAAACTAATATAGTGCCTATGCCAAATCTGGGGATTAGGTGTCAAAGCGGACCCCGGGCTCCTTTAGGGGCATTACCGGGAATAACGCTAGGAGGATGATGATGGTAGGCAGAAAACAGACGGACTATGTTCAGTGCCACTTTTAGCAATTGTAGTTTTAAATATGGAGAAATGTGATATAGCAGTGATAGGTACTGATGATTGATGAATGAAGACAGAGTTTACGTTACTAATGGTTCCCTGATAAATATTCCAACGGACTTACCTACTTACGAACAATCCTAAGTAGTTTACCTAGAACCCCCAAACGGCGTCCAATATTACAAAATAGGTATTTGAAAAGTATTACATACGAACTGTCTATTGAACAGACTAAATCATTCTTGTACCTAATACGAGAATTAGTCTTCAGAATTAGTAGACAGTTCTTTTCGTATGCACAATGCATTCCCAAAACAACAGAAACATACTGTTATTTGTCACGTAATTCATATCTACATAAAAAATAATCAATCGAAACAGTTAGTTTATTTAATGACTTCAATTACATAACGTAAACAGCGAGTTTAATAATTATTATATCGTCGAAATCATAATCAAAATACAAAGCCGCATGTAATGTGCATTGTTAAATTATTTACGTCACTCTGGGCGGTAAGTGAGATTTACCGCCCACGGGCGCAGCGGCAAATCTCCCTTCACACCCAGGAGAAGTAAAATTGTGTACGCACCACGGGCGGTAATTCGTAAAGCCCTAGATCGCATATTTATGGCCCTCACCTTCGGTTCGGGCCACAAACACCTGCGACCTGGGGAATTCACGAATTCACCGCCCTATAAGTACGTAATGTACTATTATTCGTAATTGCATCGGCTATCTTGAGGTTTGAGGGTATCTACTGGCACGATACTGACTCATTTATTATTTGTCTACGTATTACATTGTATCCACGAGTTAGTCACATGCACGATAAGTAGGTGCATAATATGTAGCATTATTATACATCTATGTATGTACCTCGTAGTAACGATTGCATAAATTACATTGTTAATAAACAATAGTGAATAAATATAAACTGGTTACGTGCGGTTCAAAATAGATAAAAGTTCTTATCTTAAAAAAAATTATATCTATTCTACATAGGTACACGTGGCTTTGTGTTCGCTCCTAATTAGATGGATTTTTTATATATATTTTTTCAGTAATCAGTAGTTTATTTGCTTTGTTTAATTTAGTAATACCTACAATTAAAATTACGAGTATTATACTGTCTTCATATCATTTATCAAATACTTAATCATTGAAGATATACAAATGAAAATGAGGTTATACGCCAGCCTTTACAAGCTTAATTTAGACACTGCTCTTTGTACCTAATAAAAACAGACAGACAAGAAAATGGTTTACCAGTTTTCGACTGTATTTGTACGTTAAGGTTCAAAAGCGGTCGACCACTTTCTTGATAAGCCGACTGTACTGCACCTACTATTGATAAGAATCGCAGACGTTGATTTTAAAGTAAGCGGTGCGAACCGTCTTGGGATGAGTAAGCAGCCCCCCTATTCTGTAACTTGTTTTAAGTTCAACTCGACGCTCACCCACAAGTATATCTTGACACCGCGATTCGTAGTAACTAAGCGTTAGTTAGAGGTCTAGTTTCGTGACGAGTGACCTACGGGGTGAGCCGCTGTAGCGCGTAGCGAATAACAGCCCAGGTCAAGCGACCACTCTATGAGACCACGTGATGATATAAGCAATAAGCATTTTATTATTTCAAAATTATATATACCTGCCATGACTCGTCAGGTAGATATCATCACTATCAGGTAGATATGTCAAGATCAACTGACATCCAAAAAAGAACGTTCTCAATTCGTCTGTAGCTATTTTTTACACTACCTGTCACTTTAAGCTTTCAAATCGCGCAAACAAAGTTGATCACTAAAACAAGCTACATACAAATCTCGAATCACGTCCCAAGACATCTTATTCAAGAATTCCCGTTTCCAGGCACGTCCGCCAAGCGGGAGGCGTGTGCATCGCCGACGAGGTTCAAGTGGGCTTCGGGCGCGTGGGCACCCACATGTGGGCATTCGAGACCCAGGACGTGGTGCCGGATATTGTGACCATGGGGAAACCGATGGGGAACGGGCACCCTGTGGCCGCGGTCGTCACTACGCCCGAGATCGCGAAGAGCTTCGCCGATACTGGAGTTGAATATTTCAATACGGTGAGTCTCAACCTCAGTAGTCTTTGAGCATTCGGTACGTATCGAGTCCAAATGAGTGACAGCATCACCATTTACTTATTGTTATGCATTTTTATCAGTGTATTGATGACATCGTCAATATTGTCATCTTAGGAAAGACGCTTTAAAAATATAACTTTGAGCATAAATGGATCATACTTACCTACATTCGTTTTGTGGAATGTACATATAAACCAAGACTATCCTTCTAACAATGCACCTCTTTTATCTCGTGTTTTACGGAACATTTATAAAACTTATAACGTTAATTATTAACCTTTACTTACACTTCCAGTACGGTGGCAACCCTGTATCCTGCGCCATCGCGAACGCCGTGCTTGACGTCATCGAAGAGGAACATCTGATGGAGCGCGCGGATAGGGTTGGCAACTATTTGCTGGAGCGCTGTGATGATCTCAAGATGAACCACAGGCTTGTGGGCGACGTGCGAGGGAGAGGCCTGTTCGTGGGAGTTGAGCTTGTGACTGACAGGGACGCAAGGACACCCGCGACGGCGGAAGCGAAACATATTGTTAATAGGTAAACAACAAATCCCTAAGGAACTAGGTGTCATCTTTAACCTATGGGCGTCCCGAGCTCTTAAGGGAGCTCCAACTGACAGGAGCTCGGGCGACCAATCGCCTCGCCAAGCACTTGCCGGAGTGGCCAATGGGAAAAACAGACATGGAACATTTGAAATGTTCCATGTTGAAGAGTAACTTAAATCCAAAACTAAACTACCTACCTACCCTAAACTACCTTGCTAACAACTTGATATGTATTCTTTGAGTTTGAAGCGACTGGGTGGAAATTATTTACACAGGGCTGAACTACATATCTATCGGAACAATAAACATTCGAAGAAATTTCACCAAAAAAGACGTATACGATCGTACATCACACATCTTATTTCTTTACAGAATGCGAGAGGAAAAAATACTCATAAGCCGCGACGGACCAGACGCTAACGTACTGAAGTTCAAGCCACCCATGGTGTTCACCCAGAAAGACGCCGACCGACTCGTCGACACCCTGGATAGGGTGCTTGGAGAACTGGACGCAGAACTGCCGGTCACCAGTATTAAACTTGAGGTAAGATACGGTAGGATTTCAAATGCAAGAGGGGTTACACACAGCGGCTTTTTGCAACGCAACAAACGCGACACAGCGATATATGCCGCAGCTGCCGGAGCTAGTCACATCAGCTCCTTCGGTAAACTGCTTTAAAACAAGATTGAAAAATTGGCTTCTCGAGCACACATTTATAGCGTCGACGAATTTTTAAGTGCCAAACCGTAGCTCGTAGTTTTATATTAATTACTAGCTGCCCGGCCCGGCTTCGCACGGATTAACCGTTTTCCCGTAGGAATGAAGCATTTTCCCGCGGTAAAAAGTGACGTATGTTCATCAGGGATAATATCGGCTTCTAATGGTAAAAGAATCTTTCAAATCGGTCCAGTATTTTCGGAGCCTATTCAATACAAACAAATAAACAATCAAATCTTTCCTCTTTATAATATTAGTGTAGATTTTTACATTTATTGTTTTTATTATTTTACATTTCTTAGTGACTTTATTTTTACAATTCTTATTGACCTTATGTTGTCAAGTCAATACCTAGTAACTTTGATTTAACATCCTATTATTATTATTATCTTACTAGGTTCTGCCCGCGACTCCGTCCGCGTGGAACTCGTTTATATCGCAGCTCCATACAAACTTTACCCCCCCACTTCACCCCCTTAGGGGATGATTACGGGGATAACAACTATCCTATGTTACTCTCCATCCCTTCAACTATCGCCACTTAAAAAATCACGTCAATTCGTCGCTCCGCTTTGCCGTGAAAGACGGACAAACAAACAAACACATACACTTTCGCATTTATAATATTAGTATGGATGCACTGTAATGACATACGTGATATTATTAGTATTGCGAATATATGAATATGAGTAATATGGCTAGTGCCGCGATACAGAGCTTCGCGTTTGTATCGCTGCAAAGTCTCCGTGTGTAACCGCTCTAAGGGTTCGTTTATGGACGTGCGTGGAGCGATGCAGACGTTAAGTATATATGAAAACTTGCAAGCGTGCACGTGAAAGGTACCAATTACCTTTGTGATGGCGCGTGTTCCTCTGAGTGCGCCACGCCGCTGAGCATCACGCTCATCCATAAAGGTTCTACGTTTACTGGCAATGAAGCATGAAAAAAATGTTTGTCAGACACATCATTTTAGCAACTGGTCGTAAACGACGCATCTAGTATATGATTTATCAACCGCGAAGAGCGTTATAATTCTTACAATTAAAAACAAAGCAAAAAGCCACAAGAAAGTGGGCCCCGGATCCAATTACATAGCGATATTTTCAAAAGATCAGGAGTTTGCAACTTAGGTAGGTACCAATTAGTACCTAAAATTAGGCACCTATTGTCAGCAAGTTGACTTTGAAAAAAAAAGTAGTAAAGTTTGTTTATACGCAATTGACGAAGCCTGCGTTGCGGATATTTTTATGTACCTAATAATTCTTGGTTCGTAAACTTTGCAATGATGTATTATATGTACGTAGTTTAGGTATCAATTAGAGAACGCCGCCCTCCTCTCCCGCTGACCCGAATCACCTGACCTCTCCAATTATTTGCCCTAAACAAACACTGCCAATCAACACCATATAAATAAACCAAACAATATAGAAGAACTAGCCCCTGCCTTTGGCTTCGTCCGCTTATATAACTCTAAGGAGAGGGTGATTTTCGAGGTGACAAGTGTCATATCACTATTACCACTTTCACGACTTTGCTATTCGGCTTCGACAGACGTGGTTTATATCGCCTTTCATTTTACACGCTTAGGGGACGATTTCTGGCCTAAAATTATTTGCATACAAAATGTTATTGCATCAGTTCAGTGGTTTAAAGGTGAAAAACAGGCGCACTGGCATTTATAATATAAGCTATGGCTAAGTTGTAAATAACATTTGTGTTCTATCTTTTACAGGTTTCCGTTACCCCCCTAACCAATATGGAGGCCAACCACGACTTAGTAATAAGCAGTTTAAAACCTGCTGTCAAGAGTATGTGACCTCATTATTAGATAAAAAATAATATTAGGTATAGCTCTTTCGAATATCTGTAAATATTTATTGTAAGTTTAGATTATAAGTTAGTATTACAGAAAAAAATATTTAAGTATGTTTGTAACATGTTTTAATGTTAAGGGTAGAAATATGCTTTATGTCCATATAGTGGCAATTACTGAATGCTTGTGGAAAATCCTACTTTACGGCAAGGACATGATGTAAAATTTTGTATATACTACGGGTGGTAATGAAGAAAGCCCCAGATCGCATTTTTACCACACTATTTGAAAACCATTTTTATAATTTATTAATCTTTCTTGAATGAAGTTGTATGTATTATCCATGAGAAAAGTGATTTCTTTGATTGAATCACAACACAGAAAAAAGATAAGAACTTAAAATAAATATACCTTTTATATTATTAAAAACTTTCTTGTTTTATTAACTATAACTAAAGTAGGAGACTCAACTCCTTTGAAAAAAAAACTTCTATACTTAAAAAACTTAAAGTTACAACAATAACTACAATTTAGGAACTGAAATCTTACTTAATCACATCACGAAGCACTGCATTTGGGCTCTGATTTTAGGTACAGAAGCCTTGAGCACACAATATAATTATACTTAAAGTTATTAAGAGAATGTTCAGAGTTAATCTTAAAAAAAAAAAAAACAACCTTAGGCTATTAGTAAACTTCCTCAAAACAATCGAACTCCAAGTCAGAAGGAGTTTCCTCAATTGCGATTGGGGGAAAAGAAATCCCATTCCTGTAAAGGTGGTCCTCATAGTTTAGTAGGGTCACTAATTTAGGTTTAGTATTATTTTGAATGCTTCTCAGTTTCATCTTTTGGGTTGATTTATAATTATCAGAGTCTGGGCAATGAGCACATTTTTTATAACTGGCTGTGTGGCCCCCTCCACAGTTGGCACATTTAGGTGGTTCACTATTACGGTCTCTTGTACACTTTGGGGATGAATGTTCCCCCGCACATTTCACGCATCTGACCTGTCCGTGGCAGTAGCGTTGAGAGTGGCCCCACTTCTGGCAACGGTGGCACTGTCTGGCCTTCACTACTGGCTGTTCTATTTTGACTGTCTTGCCCAGAAGAGTTTCAACTTGCATGAGCTTCTCACCTTCTTCGCTGCTGGCCACAATAACTAATACCAAAAGAGGATGTTCTTTTGCCGTCTGTTTAGTATGCATCTTGTGTAGTCTTACTACATTAATTTGAATAGTCTCAATTTCATCTTTTAGTTCGTTCAAACAGGTGTCTTTGGCCAAGCCTCTAATGACCACTTTAACTTTTCTGTGATCTGGGTTTCCAAAAGTGTGATAAGCCAACTTATTACTCTTTAAATACTTTATCATGCCTCTGTGGTCTTCAAATGAGAGGCACTTGACCTTGGTGTAATTTCGCCCCAAATGTGGCTGGTAAAATTTCACACCGGATAATAGCAACTTGTGAACATGTTCTTTAAAGTCAACAGGTTGGTGCAAAAATATAGGAGGTACATCAGAATCAATTTTATGTTTATCCTGAGTTTCATTCTGATTATTGTCAAGGTGCATACCTGGAGGTTTTTCAGGTTGAGCAGGCGCTGCGGTTTCGTTGGAGAGAGATGCTATTCTGCACTGTTTCAGAACATCTGCCAGCTTTTTCATATTCTTTTTCTGTTTACGTGGTGGCATGTTAGCGAATCTGAAAAATATTAATAACTATGCCGTCAACAAGTAATTTAGTGTACTAAAGTCTTGTAAAACACATTAACTTAGTAAGTATTCATAACAAAAATGAGGGTGGATAAAAAATGGTCTGTAATTTAAACGATTTGATACCTTTGTTTAACGCTTAATCCGTTTTAGTTCAACAATTGAATTATTTTATGTATGAACAGTTACGTTACTGTGGGTTATGAGTTAAAAGGAAGATCGAAGAGTTCAAGAGTGTTCCAACAACCATCTAACAAAACTTTGCAGTTTGCAAATAGATTCGAAAATTTCAAAACAGACAATGACAGACCAGTGACAGATAACGTTCTTGTTGCGTTTCGTTTGTGCTTTGTGATCATAAAGCATACTACAAAAGATGCAATTTGCTACACCAACTTCAATAATGAAAGAAAAATATATTGCTCTCTCAGACCAAGACAAAAAGATAGACGGAGCAATACGAACCAAGGACTGATTTCGGTTACGGTTTAACCGGTATGAAACTCCATTACAGTACCGTAATGGTGTAAAGGTTACGCGCGCCGCGCCAACATAACAGTACCGTAACCGTTTTGAAATATCGGTTACCGTTATCGATTTAAAGGTAACCGAAACATTTGTAATACCGGTTTGAAACCGGTATTATTAAGATTACCGAAAAAATAAGCGAACTTACACTTACACAGACAACTTCTTCCAATAGGAACGAACGAACGAATCAGAAAAGTATCCGAACAGAACCGACAAAACGGCAGCGCCGGCGGTTTGGCAACGACGTCAAAATCGAGGTATCAGCAGTAGCAAGTTTTGTGCAATTTTGTTTGTATATGTGTGCGTGAGCGTGTGCTAAACTTATTTGGCTTGGTTGAAAACCGGCTTCACTAGGTTGTTCGTATTGCTCTGTCCATCTTTTTAATGCGCCGCTAACGTTGTTTTTTTCTGTGTTTCTTTTTTATCTGTATTTTTTATTTTTATTTGGTTCAAAATGCAAAATAAATCGTTTATCTATCTATCTAATCTCAGACCAATTAAAAAGGGTGGTCTGGTCTCTAATATTTTAAATTCTAATGGAGACAGGCTACCATTTCGTTTGTGGAAGATGCTATGGCAAGGTGGACGACTCGTTACCCAACTGCATCGCTGCCCGAGGCTCCGTATGTACAGCGGTTGTGGGACAATGTGGGGGCCAGGGACGCGCTTGCACAGCTTATGGGTGTAGCCACGGGGGTGGATTTGGCAAGTCAGTGTCAAGAGCCGAGGCGGGAGCGTGGTTGCAGGCTTTGCCTGCTCCTTATTTGGGAACACTCCTGGACAACAAATCATTGCGGGTGGCAGTGGCACTCCGCCTGGGCTGCGATGTTTGTGTGCCTCATGAATGCATCTGCGGCTCCATGGTGGAGGCCAGTGGCCATCACGCGTTGAGTTGCGGTCGTTGTTCGGGAAGATTTCCGCGTCACCACTCTCTCAACGACATCGTTAGGAGGGCTTTCATATCTGCCAACATCCCCTGTGTTCTGGAGCCTCCGGGCCTCTGCCGCGCCGATGGCAAGAGGCCAGATGGCTTTACTTTGGTGCCGTGGCAGCAGGGAAAGTGTCTCCTGTGGGACGCCACGTGCGTCAGTACTTTTGCCGCCTCGCATCTCAGCCGAACGGTGCGAACAGCTGGTGCTGCTGCAGATTTTGCAGCGGCCAGGAAGTGTGTTAAATATGCGGCCTTGGGCGGTAATTATTATTTTGTACCCCTTGCGTTTGAGACTACTGGGTGCTGGGGGTCGGAGGTTATTGCTTTCGTTAGGGAGGTGGGACGATGAATTACGGAGAGGGGGTCTGACGCCCGCGCGGGTTCGTATCTGGTGCAAAGGTTGTCCATCGCCATTCAACGTGGTAATGCGGCCAGTGTGATGGGTACCTTTGCGCCAGGGACAACTCGTGGGGGACTATTTGACTAGGCTTAAGCTAGTAGCTTAAGTTATTATTGCTTTATTTGTTATAAATAAATAGGTAATCGACTGGACAATCAATTGATATAAACAATTTTAAATGGGGCACTAAAAGGGGTGCGTGGGGTGCGTAACGATGCCAATATATTTTTTGAAGTGAAAATTTCTAAGAACAAGTAAAACAATTGTGTACGGAAATAGAATGATAAATTAAATTTAAGGCATACTTGTGCGTTGCAATAATGCCAAAAAGGTACTAGCTCAGTTTTGCTTTGCTCGTGTGACCAAGCACTGATATTCTGCCAGTACTTCGGGTCACGATGCAGGTGAAATATTACAAGAAAAATAATAATAAATAAATAAAATTTGCAAATAATATCGAATAAATAAAAAATATCTGTGTGATAGGTGAGTAATAAAAATTACAAAATGTAAGGTGTAACTATATGTCGACAAGGAGGGTATATATTATGAAAAAGCGTGTGGTGAGATGTGTGATGTCCCTTAGAAGCACGCATATATTACAAAATCTGCAACCAAATAGCCATGAGGAATTCCTGCCACTTGCTTGTCCAAGATAAATCTTTAAAATGTTAATTTAAAAGATTTCTTGGATGGTAATTGTCGAAGTGGCGGAGGAATGTTATTCCAGCATTTGGTTGCAAGATAACGAAAACTGCCCGTAAAGGCGACCGTCCTGTAGGGGTGTACTTCTAAGAGACATCGCCGTGTTGACCTAGTACCATGCTGTGAGTGAAAAGACGAGACCCTTATTTTTCTGAACAGATAGTCAGGTTTTTGGTATTTAAGAACATCAAACAACAGGCAGGCGAGGTGTAAGTGTCGACGTGATGACATATTTAAAATGGAACTTTTATTAAGGTATGGTGTTATATGACTTCTGAAAGGTGGGATACTATAGCAAAAACGACAACTTGCGTTTTGTACACGCTGAACGAGACGACGTGTTTTAGCCAGTAAACGTGGTCCATAAATGATGTCTCCGTAATTTAATCTGGATAGAATTCTGGATCTGGATAGAAGATTACTCTCTAATTCCAACCATAGCAAGTTGTTGCAACAAATTGCTAGGTGTGAAGTGGCCTTAACTTTTTTGCAATAAGGGGGACAATACACGATAGTTAGAATCGGACACGGGTAGTCTGCTCAGACTATCGGAAGGCGTCAGTGCCATAATAAATTATAATATTTTGAGTAAACTTCAAAAGAAAAAAAATATCATTAGGAAGTCTCTACTGTACAGAACAGGGTTAAGTTTTCAAAATGACGGGCGTTTGTCCTATCCTTGGCCATAACCCTTCAAGTGGCAGCCGCCAAATTGCTATTATCCGTCAGGTGGCGGTCGACGGCCACCCGGCGATGTCAAAAATCCGTCTATGGCAAGCGCCGGGGACCCGGCGATAGCATAGTTTCGTATTTATTCAAAAAACATATAATCGAACATATATTATTATCAAATCTCGATAAGTGTGACAGACAGGGAAATATCAGTCGTTGTCCTTCTCATAGTTCCACTTTTTTGTATTTGCCACAACTGTTTTAGTATGAAGTTGTGGCACATAAACCATTACCGGTCCAAATTGAAAAAAATCTTTCACTTGTGTATATATTGGACTTTCCAGGTGGACATACTTAGGCTATATTTATCCCGCGGTTATGTATGCTTTCTTTACATTACGCGAGCAAAGCCGCGCGGCCAGTAATAATATATTATTTTTTTGGACACATACGATCCGATACCTAAGGGTAGGATCGGACGCCTGCACGGCTAGCACGCGACGGCGCGCAAGCTCTCTCGATTTTTCTCGCACTATCCGTCTCTCACTTATTAGACCACTTAGAACAAGAGGTATAGTGCGATAAAAATCGAGAGTATGTCGCGGTCGGCGTGTGCTAGACGTGCTGAGTTGAAAGAAGTAGGTAGGTAAGTACTTACGATTTTATTGCCGATCCGATTAACTGAAGTCAAGAAGTACCTACTCTGCGTAATTGATGAAACACACGTTACCAATATAATTTAGTTACTTAGAGAATGGCTATAGAATTTTCTTAAATTAAGCAATAATGGTAGGTAAATTGGTATTGGACCTCCTCTTGATAAAAGAAAGCGACTATTAGATAAAATTTTAAATTAAATATAATTAGTCCAAACCAAAGGATCAGCAATAATCAGCAAGTAGGTACTATTATAACAAACTGCATATTTATTCCGTACAATACTATACTCCACAATGCAAGCTTTCGGCAGAAAGATCATAAATGGGCAAAAAAACTGGGTAGATAATTACAAGATTTTATTTGGCGAGTCCCGAACGATTAAAATTGGTCCACTTTTTCTAACCATAAATTTCGCAATGCCTTGATACGCTTTTTGCAACAACAATAGAGCGTGCCAGGAATAGAAATCTTAACATGACGTCTTAACATTTTTTATTTACGTCCGAGACCGTGCCCGGCGCACCCGGCCTAGCACGTGCGCATCAAGCTTGCCGGCGGCGGTGGCTGCTACATCAATCTTGTCTACCTTTACCTATTTTGCGCAATCTTATCTTGTGAGCTCCGCATTCAAATTTAATCTCTATCCATAATGTGTAAGTCTCAAATAAAATCGCTGTGATTTGTCGTTTACGACGTGCTGCTTTTGTAGAGCGCACGTGTCCTCTGTAGACAATGAAGGCATTCAGTGTCTGGACAATGCGAGGATCCCTGTATTGGGCGATTAGCTGGGTTTATTTAACGGTTCCTATCTTGAAGATGTCGTATCCCCACCGCCGGTAGTAGAATTGACAAAAGGAAGTAACGGTCTAGTTTTTACTGAATTACGATGTGTGTCGTACGGGGTATGTGAATCATGTTTGGGGTATAATAAAACGCGATAAGTAAGGGTTGGGGAGATATGCAACGGACAAAGATTTTTACCGGTTATCTCCTAACGGTTACTCAGGTTGAGTAAAATAAAGTCGCATTTGAACTGGGATGATACTTTGTTTCGGATGTTATTTCCAGGCTTTCATTTTTTTCAGGATTGGACGGAACAGGTAAAACTAAACGATATTGAGCTGTATTATGTAGGTAAGTAGGGAATTATTAGGCTGTTAGAAGTTTTCAAGTTTCCCCCGAGTCAGCCCTGACTGCTGTCATTCATAGACAATGTAGGAAGTGAGCTACCAGAGATGTCTCGACCACTCAGAGCACGCGGCCAGCATCAGTCAATAAGATTGCTTCACCTGCGCTCGATGGATTTTTTTCCAGTATCAGGTTTATTAGTAAGTACCTACTTTACGGTTGGACATAGGCCATAATTTTAGTTATCCGGGTAGTTTGCGCCATCCCGCTCATCTATGGTCGGATCGATAATATGTCTCTACTATTGTTTTTAGGTACCTAAACAAAACACCCTGACAGACAACACTTTCAAAAAATAAACCGAACTTAAATCGGTCGTCTGTTTTGGAGCTACGCTACCACAGACAGACGCAGAATCAGTACCGATGCGCGTTAAATTTATAACACCCCTTGTGTGTGTGCGTTGTGGTTTAAAAATACTCGTCTTCGCCCCCTGTCAGAAATATTTGGTAAACATGTGCCTCAATTCTCATCAATTTGCCGCACTAATTGCGTAATTGCGTCGTTCAGTTTAGTCTATGGTACCTATACCTATGCAGTTTTGGCGTTCGATACCTAAATAGCAATTACTATTATAGAATTGCCTTCACGCACAATACATAATGACGATAACACAGGAAATAGGAAAATCAGAAACTTGACTTTAAACTACTTTAAGCAAACTTTAAGTATACATATATATATATCACGGAGGACGAGATCACTGTAATCCGTGATGAAGGGCCATCCTCTGAGAACTTTTGATCACTCAGCTAATAAAATAAAAAAAGACCGGGTTGCACTCCGGGAGTGCCGGCAGAAGTGAAAACTCAATAACATTGTAACAGTTTTTCGATCAGGCCACGTGACGTCAAATTTATAAACAATTATCAATTATTTAGGCGGACGGCCCGCGGGCGCGTTGGGTGCGACGGGCCCAACGCGCCGCCGCGGCGCAACGGTGCCGGGGTCCGGCGCACCGACGGGCGGCGGCAAACACATTACCAATTTGTTTTTGCCATTGCCAAATATTTTTCAAAGCTTTATCTCTTTAAGAATAAGGTCTAAATTCGAACTATTCGAATTTGCAAGAACAGCAGACGGCGGTGGCGACCAAAATATCAATTTGTTTTTGCCGTTGGTAAATATTTTTCTAAGCTTTATCTCTTTAGGAATAACGCCCAAATTCGAACTATTCGATTTTTCTCAATAGCAAAACGGTGAGGGACGCGTTGGTATTATTACAAATTTATTTGCAGAATATGCTATTGAAAAAAGTGTTTAACGGCTTTATACTCTTACGAATAGCGTTCAGTTTTGAATGATGTCGAATCGGCTAGCAGCAAAAAGTGACCTCCTTCACATCTGACGTCACAAAACTCTGTCGCGAAGGTATTTAACAATTTTTCCCCATCCCAAAAAGTGCTCAGCGCCGCTAAAGAAGTTTTCATTTCAAAAAACCGGCCAAGTGCGTGTCGGGCCACGCGCAGTGTAGGGTTCCGTAGTTGCCTGTCTGTCTTAGTTACATCGACGTGCGGTGCGGTTGCGTCGGCCGTTTGTACGAAAATTCGCCTTTCCAAGTACACATTAAGTTTGGTCGACTATTATCTACTCGGTAAGTACTTACGCCTACTTGGTGGTGATAGTTTTTCTTTTAAATTCATTGTAATATGTAAGTACTACTACCACGAAATTGGCCTTTCCGTCGACTATTACTCAGTAACTACTTAGGGTAAACTCGCATTATTTGGTGATACGCCTAATTCGGTGAATTCGCCAGCTTTATTCGGTAGCGTGCTTCAAAACATGTACCTATTCACCGAATTAGGCGTATCACCAAATAATGCGAGTTTACCCTATGCCTACTTATCCGTGATAGTTTTCCTTTTAAATTCATTATAATATGTACTACTACCACGAAATTGGCCTTTCCGTCGACTATGACCTCCACGATTTTTTCACATCCTCAGTAGTAGCCATTTAGCTGACGGGGGGAGGGACACATGACTCGAACAAAAATTAGGGCTTTAAAGCCCAATACCTCCAAACTAATCACTGATTTAAAAATGGTTTTAGAAAACCCATAATATTCCTGAACGAGCTATTCAACGATACCCCCCACACCTTGGGTTTTGGCGAAACTATAAGGGTTCCTTGTTATCTACGGAACCCTAAAAACGACCGGGTTGCACTCCGGGAGTGCCGGCAGAAGTGAAAACTCAATGACATTGTAACAGTTTTTCGAACAGGTCACGTGTCCGTCTTACGAATTTTCAAACTGTCAAATCTTACGGTCACGTGACATTTTACGGTCACGTGACCTGTTGCGAGTATCTCTCGAATCTCACGGGCTCGTGACATCTCACGGTCACGTGACCTGTGGCGAGTTTAACAATTTTTCCCCATCACAAAAAGTGCACAGCGCCGCTAAAGAAGTTTTCATTTTAAAAACAAAAACCATCTCATCATCTCATTTTCTTCATGTGCCCCCCCCCCCCCCCCCCCCCTGCCGGCTAAATGGGGCTACTGGGGATGTGAAAAAATTCGTGGTAGTAGTACATATTATAATGAATTTAAAAGAAACACTATCACCACCAAGTAGGCATAAGTAGTTACCAAGTAATAGTCGACCAACTTCATGTGTACTTGGAAACACCAATTTTCGTACAAATTCGGCCGACGCAACCGCACCGCATGTCGATGTAACTAAGACAGACAGGCAACTACGGAACCCTACACTGCGCGTGGCCCGACGCGCACTTGGCCGGTTTTTTTAACATTGCTCATGGTGTTTGCAATCTGTTGCTAAGTTAAGCTACTGCTACTGATTACATATATTATCTAATCTAGGTAATGTGTGCAGGCTGATTAGTCAATAGGTACCTACCTGAATATTCGAGCAAATTAGCTAGCTAGACTAATCACTCGTAACGTTTAGCTTTGTTCACTAGGAGTTAAATGATAGCCGTTTTATCGGCCAGGACTGAAATTTAGATTTAGACTGTCAGCATTACCATTGATCTGGACCGCCAACTGGAATGATATGAGCCGTTTCTAATCGAGATAATGGAAGTAGAAATCGCAAGGGACGTGGGCAGAGGTATCACGATTCACGAGTCTGTAAAATAGTGATAGGTATAACTAGGTAGGTACTGACATTCTCTCTTCATATCTCTCGTGATCGTAGTTCATTTCGGACGCAATATTCGTGATCAGTGCCTAATACACTAAGTAGGTAGATACAGGGCTAATGCGGCTCACCCCGCCGGTCACCCGTCACGAAACTAGACCTCTACCTATTACGTTTATACTCGTATATACTTGAAACCATAATTAGATTCCACAAAAATAACCTCAAAATTGCCATTAAAATGTAAAAGTAACCGACACCGACGACTTACACTCTTCCAAATGATGGACGTAAGTAAAAACTAGCTACGTCCATCATTTGGAAGAGTGTAAGTAAAAACTAGCTACGTCCATCATTTGGAAGAGTGTAAGTCTGCCAGCGTCGGTTACTTTTTCATTTTAATGGCAATTTTGAGGTTATTTTTGTGGAATCTAATCATGGTTTCAAGTATAGTTACTTACTACGCATTGCGGTGTCAAGATATATTTGTACCTAAGAGTATGCCAGAATAGCCCTTAGATTTGAAACTGAGTAAGTACCCACCGACGCACGACTACCCCCGCGTATTACAAACAATGCAAGCAGAGCCACGAGATAGAATTGTCTATTATGCCCACCCCGAAGAATCATTTTATAAAGTTTCTGGCAAACACTGGTGAAAGAATTTTAAAAGTGGGATGAGTTGTTTCGGATATTCCATGTATACAAACTTACTTTAAACAAAGTGAAAGGTGACAAAGAGTCAGAAAGTGGCTAAGCTCATAACTATTTCAAGTAAGGGTTCTTTGCTTCTAATAAGTCCTGTAGAGACGGCGTTTTGAATGATGTACCTCACCGAAATCAAGTTAAAATGAATAGCTCCCGTAGATGAGACTACTGACCTCTTTAAAGCCATGATTTGTTGAAAATGCCAATTAGTTAGATAATCAATTAAACGAGTTCCGTCTCTGAATAAGTATAAAGCCGGGTGTTCTTCATGGCGATGTTTTTGAAGATAAAACGAAGCGAAATGGCCCCGGGTGTAATTCTATTAATTTAATACATTACAGTGGGTTAAATACGTTACGTATTTTAAATTTGATTTCAATTGGCATGCCGAGTATCAGAACGGGCACACGAAACACAAATAATCATGGAAATAAATTGTAAAATCAAATTAGAATGCGTTAGCTATGTCTGAAAGCAAACCCCTGTGCCTAATATTTTTAACTTGCTTTGGAATATTTAACTGCGTTTTCCTTTAGTAGATTGTATGACACGGGTCGTCTAAAATAAGGCAGCACCACATGATAATTATTCAAGAGGTAATATGGCTTTTAGACCAGAGTTATACACTCTACTTTTCACTTCGACTGCGAGAAAAGGCTTTCCATCCACGGCGAAAAGATTGTTCAATTTTGGCGGCATGATTACTTTAATAAACTGCTTTGACACAGATACAAAATATTCACACCACAGATAAATGCCATTGACCACCTATAGGCGCGTCCAAACGGCCGAGCGCGGCGGACAGCATACGGAGCATAAGATAAAGCGAGATAGACAGCAGTCTATCCCTCGCAATCGCATAGCTATGCCATGTATGCAGTCAAACACGCTTGAACATAATTATGGACGCGGCTATAGATAGACGGTCAAAGGTGTTTATTTTTTTAATGAAATGAAATGAAATGAAAAGAAATGAAATGATGTTTATTGCAGAAAATGGGTACATACAAGGCGGTATATAAATTACTAGCTGTTGCCCGCGACTTCGTCTGCGTAGAACTTGTAATCGTCTTAAAAAAAATATTGCTATTAAATTATGTAAGGCGCAAGCTTAATTATCGCTGTCCCAAACACACTTGTACCATCTTAAGGGATGATTTCCGAGATCTCCTATATTTTTCAAAGGGTCTCAAATGATCTGTACGGAAAATTTCATCTAAATCCGTTCAGGGGGCTAGCACTAATGACGCCGCGCCGCGACGCGAGTGGAAAAACATCTACCCTCCTCTTTCTAATTTAAACGTGTGAGTGAGACAGGAGACGCTCAGTCGCACGCGAAGCGACTTGTCAGCGAGTTGTGTTAGACGTACAGGGATTAAGCCTAAAAGGTAACAGTGCGATGAGTTCGTCAGTTTAAATTGCTAAATCTAAATTGAAAAATTCGTTATTACAAACATAAATATCTTAATAATCATCAACAGAAGTTTCTCTTTCTGAAACATATTTGTTTTGTCTACTAAGCTAGATTATTGGAAATTTTTGCCGAAATCCTTCCAGTAGTTTTATTTACGTTAGTCCGGGCTACCTGTATAGTTTTGAAAGCAAAATTATCTTATGCTCCATTTAACTGTGAGAATACATTATTTTCACTAACCAAAATAAACTTTTTATTTAACAAAATAATCCGCAGGTTTAATCAAACATTACCTTCTTCGGTTCTGGGAGAATCGCAGTTCTAACCTAACCTACATTTCTGGTAGCTGTTCCATTCTGTAAGGGTCGTGGTTTTAACTTTACCTATCGTACTTTTTTGGTAAGTTGGATTACCTATTTTGACTAATAAATGGCTTCCTTATATAGTATAACCGAAGAATTCCCTTACTTCATAAATTACTTGTTCCTCATACATACTTCCAACCCCTTTTAACCTCCCTAGAGGATGAATTTTAAAAAACGCTGTAATTTAAACGAAGTTACAGTTTCGTTACTTTAAAATTGTCTCGTTCCCCGTACAAACTTCCAACTCATTTTAGCCCCTTTAACCCCCTTTCTTTTAACCCCCTTATGGAATCAATTTCAAACAGTCTAAAACAGAAGTTACAAATCTCTTACCTCATTTTTAAGGTAAGAGATTTGTTGCTCTCCATACAAACTTTGAACCCTCTTAAGGGATGAATTAAAAAAAAAACACTAATGAAATGAAAAAAAAAATGTTTTCTAATTTTTAAACAAAGAGTAAACCCGAAGTTACAAATTTCTTACTTCAAAAAAGGTCTTGCTCTCTATACAACCTTCAAACCCCCTTTTAACCCTCTTAGGGGATGAATAAAATGAACGCTGAAATCGTTTTCTAATCTTTAAACAAACAGTCCAAAATGTAAGTAAAAAATATCTTACTTTAAAAATATCTTGCTCTCCGTATAAACTTTGAACCCCCTATAAACCCCGTTGGGGGATGAATTTTAAAACACGTTAAAATTTATTTTTTAGTTTTAAACAAACCATCTAAAATCTAAGTAACAAATGTTTGATTTCAAAATTGTCTTGATCTATTCGAACCCCCTTTAAACACTCTTAGGGGATGAATGAAAAAACAACGCTGAAATCTGTTTTGTAGTCTTTTAATAAACAGTCTAAAAATACTTTTCCCTCCATACAAACTTTGAAACCCCTTTAACCCCTATAGGGCACGAATTAAAAAAAAAACTCTGACTTCAGTTTTGTAGCCTTTTAATACATGCTAAGACTGACATTACAAAATTCTTACTATATTTCCTTGTTCTCCATATAAACCCGTAATCCCGTTTTAACCCCCTTACGGGTGGATTTTTTTCATAACGCTGAGTGTTTTTTTTATTCTAATAAGTAATCTTTCTACAACGTTTCAAGTCTCTAGCTCAGAAAAAGTGTTTTCCATAGAAACCTTAGACCCGTTAGGGGTGGAATTTTCTAAAACGCAGAAAGTACTTTTTTTGTATGCTAATAAGTAAGCTTTCGACAAAGTTTCAAGTTTCTAGCTCAAAAGAAAAAGTTTCCCTCATACAAAACTTGCACCCCTATTTAACCTCTTTAGAGGTGGAATTTTCTGAAACGCTGACAGTTCTTTTATTGTATTCTAATAGGTAATCTTTCTACAGTTTCAAATTTCTAGCGCAAAAAATAAAGTATCCCCCATACAAACATTGCACCCCTATTTAATCCCTTTAGGGGTGGAATTTTCTAAAACGCTGAAATTACTTTTTTTGTATATTACTAAGTAATCTTCCTACAAAGTTTCAAGTCTCTAGTTCAAAAAATAATGTTTCCCCCATACAAACATTGCACCCCTATTTAATCCCTTTAGGTGTGGAATTTTCTAAAACGCTGAAATTACTTTTTTTGTATCTTACTAAGTAATCTTCCTACAAAGTTTCAAGTCTCTAGTTCAAAAAATAATGTTTCCCCCATACAAACATTGTACCCCTATTTAATCCCTTTAGGGGTGGAATTTCCTAAAACGCTGAAATTACTTTTTTTTATCTTACTAAGTAATCTTCCTACAAAGTTTCAAGTCTCTAGCTCAAAAAATAATGTTTCCCCCATACAAACTTTGCACCCCCATTTAACCCTCTTAGGGATGGAATTTCCAAAAATCCCGTCTTATCCCTTGCATACGTCATAAAAGTAAGCTCTGGACCAAATTTGAAGTTTCAGTTCCAGTAGTTTCGGCTGTGCGTTGATGGTGATGTAACCTTCAGAAACTACTTGCCTATAGTCTAATAGCGATGAACACTTCGCAATATCCCGTTTTATATTATAACGGCTATATTCCCTATATACATGGAAGTGGGACAGCTTGCGCCATCTAGTGACCAGTAGCTAAAATATACTATTTTATTGCGACAGGTTTCGCCATCTAGTAGCTGACTTATACAAATATGTCGCCTTCTAGTAAACAGTACATTTTTATTTTAAAAACACTGATATGTAATTATAAGTAAACAGTAGTTTTATTTTAAAAACACTGTTATTTTAATTATAAAAATCATTAAAAGATAATGTAACCTTCAGAAACTACTTGCCTATAATATATGTAGTCTAATAGCGATGAACACTTCGCAACAATCACCAAAGTTAAGCAACGTCGAGAGAAGTCAATATTTGGATGGGTGACCGTTTTTTTTTCATACAAATTCTCAAACGTCTTTTGACCCCCTTAGGGAATGAATTTACAAAAACGCAGAAATTAGTTTTCTAATATTTTGATATAAAATCAATCTACGAAGTTTCAAGTTTCTATTTAAAAAAGAAAATTAAGTCCCATACAATCTTTGGTTCCTTATTCCACCCTCTGAAGTAATTATATCTAAAAAAACGGCACGCTATATCCTACTCTGAGGTATAAACAACAATATTGGAAAGTTTCAATAAAATCGGTTCGCATATTTTTGTTTAATTTGTCCTCAACGCCACTATACCACATTAGAGAAGAATCCATGTTTCTACTGATTACCAAAAGATGGCGCTGGTGATGTGTTCTTAAATCGTTCTTTCTCGAACTCTGTCTACGATACCTAAACTCCATCAAACTTATACTTTATACGTTCTCATATGGTTTGGCAGAGTTTAAACGCATAGAAAAATCGGAAGAATTACCTACTACGGCTAGAATATGCCTGGAAATGTGTGAAGCTCTGCATCGCACTATTGAAGTTTTTAACGTTACTTGTATAAATACAATTTACTTCGTAGTTACTTTATTATGTATCTTTGACCACATGGATTTCCATATGGACACTGTTTCACATTTATAATATTGCTACTTTGCCGCACTAGTGCGGAAAGAGCACTTTCCGTGCATATGTCGAAACTTTAAAGAGCCATATGTACAGTAAAACGTTGTACGATACACGTGCGAATAGGTAATTCGCAACTCATGTCGATTTAAAACACTCCCTTCGGTCGTGTTTTAATTTATCACCCCTCGTTGCGAATTTACTATTTTCGGCACTCGTCGTAAATAACTATTTAAATAGCTGTGATTGATGGATTTAATACGGTAAAGTGTTTTGATTAGTCAAATAAAAGATTTAGGCGCATACGGTCCCACTCTCAAGGTGTCCCTCACTCACGCACAATGTCCCTTTCAGAAATGCCCCTTTCTCAAAATGGCCCTTCTGCAAAATGTCCCCTTCTTAAAACGTCCCTTCACATAAATATTGTCCCTCTCGCAGAATGTCCCTTTCGCAAAATGTCCTGTTAGCAAACCGTAGGTACCTTTCACTAAATGTGCCGTTTCTCGTTTAATTTAATATACTGAAATAAGTAGGTGGTACGGTACATAAGTCAGCAGAATCTTTTTGTGCTCTTACTATTTGTTTACTTCTAACAATATATATGTGTGTGTGTGATATTGAGGGAAATCTAGATTGGTTTTATGGTTATTGTTGAGCATCGTAAGTATGCTTCGCCTGTAGGGACTATTCTTGCCCATCTCTCATGAGAAGAGGCCTAGTTTCTCTGTACCTGTCATTCTGTAGGGCATTTTGTAGGATGGACGTTTTGCGAACTGGGCGTTTCGCGGAAGGGACAGATAGATAGATAGAATATATATCATTTATTGTCAAAACTGTGTAGAGAAAGGGACTTTAACAGAAGGGACTTTTTGCGAAAGGGATGGGACTTTTTGAGTAAGGTACGTTTTGCGCATGGGGTATTTTGCACAAGGGACCGTTTGCATAAGAAGACACTTTGCGAATGGGACGTAATTTTGGTAGAGGGGCATTTTGCGAGTGGGACCTTATGCGCCTAAACCCTTAGCCTAATATGACAAACTTTTCGAGCATGAGATGTGGAAAAAAAATTCATACTGGTCTATACAGAAATATTGTAGGTATGACGAGCGGTATTTATAATTTGACGATACTAAGATTTTAGCGTTTTGTGCTAAGAATACAGGGTGGAATCTTGTACGTGATCCAAAATAGCAAAATGTGAATCTATCCATGATTCTGAGCAACTTTTATTATGGGACCAACTTTGTGTTATGCCAAAAAAATCCAACTATTTCATTAACTCTGCTCATTTTAGACTGACAAGAATGTATGAACAGGTGTGTTTTTTTTGGCATAACACAAAGTTGGTCCCATAATAAAAGTTGCTCAGAATCATGGATAGATTCACATTTTGCTATTTTGGATCACGTTCAAGATTCCACCCTGTATAGGTACCTAGGTATAAAAATCATGGACATGGGACATTTCCCCACTATCATTTCTTCGTCTCTTAAAATCAAAACGACGACAGAGACATCAAAGTGGGGCTTACACTGGTTCGCCTCAGGCGAAATTAACCATCCAAGATTAAAGCGAAGTGACAATATTGACAATCAATGGCAATCAACTCATGACTCCATATCCGCTTTCCCATAACAAACACGCGTCAATGAACAGATAATTACGCAAGACACAAAATAATTCAATATATCCCCATTCCAGGCACCTAATTGTTTGGCTAACGGTTTCAATTTGCAAGGGTGGGGTCGATTAAAACCGTACATAGTGGATGGGTGGTTTTATTAGAGACGAGGATGAATAATTAAGTGATAGGGGACTCATTATGTTAGGAAAACAATTAACGAAAGTGGTTGAACGCGTGCCGCCCGTATCTATGCCATTTGCAAATTCACATTGCACCCCCAGTGTATTTTGACCTAAAGATCCGTACAGTTACGCTTAATCGGAGATGGCATTTACACTGGTTTTTCTCAGGCGAGTGGGGCGTTGTGATTCTGATACAAGCCCGACGTCAGAGGCAACGGCGTTGCGAGAACGCTAAAACCGAAGTCGTGTCGCTTGTAGGTGACAGCGTTTGACACTATGTAATGGGCTATTGGGATGTAAGTAGTAGGTAGGCGCGAGGAACTACAGAATCTTCCATTCGATACCTATGTAAGTAGTTATTTAAGTAGGTACTCATGTAGACCACAGATTACAGAAAAAGGCAGATAGGCTCTAATAAATTAAACGTATTCTATATACCCGATCTCTCCTTACTTTTGTACTTAACAACGAGTAAGAAAGGGATAGAACCATGTTATATATATGCCAGGTCGTCATGTCATTGTCTCTGCTTTTTCGCTCGCACGATGTATCTCGCTCTCTCGCTCGCTCGAGGTTTAGTCCAGCGAAAGATATTTTCATACAAGTTATCGACATCGATATTTACTTTTCATATATTCGTCATCTGCATCATTCGTAAATTAATTGTATTTCTATACAGATACATGTACCTATACAAAAAGTAATTTACGGTATTTACAACAATAAAAACCGGCCAAGTGCGTGTCGGGCCACGCGCAGTGTAGGGTTCCGTAGTTGCTTGTCTTTGTTACATCGACGTGCGGTGCGGTTGCGTCGGCCGAATTTGTACAATTGGCCTTTCCAAGTACACATTAAGTTCGTCGACTATTACTCGGTAACTACTTATGCCTTCTTGTCCATGATAGTTTTCCTTTTAAATTCATTATATGTACTACTACCACGATTTTTTTCACATCCCCAGTAGTAGCCATTTAGCCGCCAGGGGTGGGGGGGGGGGGGGGGGGACACACATGACTCGAACAAATATTATTATTATTAAGCCCAATATCTCGCAAACGAATCACTAATTTCAAAAATGGTTTTAAAAACCCATAATAGTTTTGAACGAGCTATCCAACGATACCCCACACCATGGGTTTAACGAGAAAAAAAAATTACATCCCTGCTTTAGGTGTAGGGGTGTAGGGAAGGAACCCTAAAAAAAAATTTTTTTCAAGATTTTATTGTACTGTTTTGTCGGCGTGATTGATTAATATACCCATGCCAAATGACAGTTTTCTAGTTGTAATGGTTACTGAGCTAAGCCGAAGACGGAAAGACAGACAGACAGACGGACGGGCATGGCGAAACTATAAGGATTCCTTGTTGTCTACGGAACCCTAAAAACGACCGGGTTGCACTCCGGGAGTGCCGGCAGAAGTGAAAACTCAATGACATTGTAACAGTTTTTCGAACAGGTCACGTGTCCGTCTTGCGAATTTTTAATCTGTCAAATCTTACGGCCACGTGACATCTTACCGTCATGTGACATCTTACGGTCACGTGACCTGTGGCGAGTTTAACAATTTTACCTCATCACAAAAAGCGCACAGCGCCGCTAAAGAAGTTTTCACTTGAAAAACATAAATCATAGGTACCTTAACTTCACTACCTAATTTCTGTTTCTGAGACACAACTACCTACGTGAGGTGTAGTCAGCTACTTGATTCGGACTTTAAATAATTATTAAAATGTAATTAAGCCGTATTTAACAACTATAATAATAATCTGTATAGTTTTAGTTATCTATTAAAATAAACAATACAAAAGTGATTGTGGTAGGTAAGTATACGAAAGTAGTAAAATAAACCTGCAGCTCATGAGTACCCTCAAGATAACCTAACTCACTCAAATTTGTATTTCCTGTGTTGATGATTTCCGAGATAAAACTACCCTTTCAAGGGTCTGAAATTATCTGTACGGAAAATTTCATCTAAATCCGTTCAGGGATTAAGCGTAAAAGGTAACAGTGCGATGAGTTCATTAGTTTAAATTGCTAAAATTTAATTGAAAACTCCGTTCTTACAAATATAAATATCTCTAGAATCATCAACAGAAAATACTTTTCACTTCTCATGCTCGAAAAGTACCTATGTCATATTCGGCTTAGCAAGCGGGGCTAAAGTAGTACATAACATGTATAGCCCCTAGGGAAATATGTATACATAATGATGACTATAAAAAAAAACCGTTTAAAACACTTCAGCGTGTTAAATCCACCAATCGCAGCCCTTTAAAACATGTGTATTTATTAGATATTAAAATCAACCAATCAGGAAACTGAATTCAGTTCTAACATTAGGTATTTTTAATTCCCTAATTCACCATATATAAAAAAACGCCCTTGGTCTGTCTACTAAACGCCACGCCTACATAAATAATTCACGCTGACCAAATGTCGATGAATATGAACTTTAAAATAGTTACAACACTATAAGTGTCGACTTGACGTTGACGTATCGGCAGTATTGTTTACTATTTTAACACTGTGGTGAGCAGTAGATGGAGACAAGTCGTTAGTAGACTCAAAATACTACTCGTCTCATTCTAACGTAGCTCAGCTGCCCATAAGAAGTGACAGAGACAACTATATGAAACATCGTCTTGCTTTATACTGCGGGTCTGTATTAGTCTGTGATGTAGACCATGTAGTCTATGTTTAATTCAACCTGTAACACTCGTAAACTTATTGCAATTTTGTATACCTACTTACCTACTTACGGTTGGAAATGTTCCAAGTAACTAGTTAGATTATAATACTATGAGTACCTAAGGCTTAAATTTTCTCATCAATATGAGCCCCTAAAGTCTAGCAAAATTTAATTTATATAACTAGACTGGACTAAATGGGCATTTTCAGTAATTCGTGTACCCAATTAGCGTGATTTGTTGAACAAAAATTTACTCAGTGTCAGTTTTGTGACGAAAATTAAGCATACAAATGATGAACTTTTATCACATTTAATTAACGTGTAAGTATATGCAAATAATTTATAAATTAAACAGAAAAAGTGAATAATTTTACAAACTGAATGCGTAATTGTCGTCACAAAACTGACACTGAGTTAATTTTTATTTAACAACTCACGCTAATTGGGTACACGAATTACTGAAAATGCCCAAATATCTGTTTACATTCGTTTATTTTATTTTTATGTAGGTACCTATTCGCAAGGAAGGATATGCATTAAAATCTTAAAAGACTCAACGCGCAAATAATCCCTATCCTTATTAATTGTAGGAAAACATGTAGGTATAAAGCACTAAGCCCTGCTTAGGGCGTCTCTAATGACAGTTCCTTACTAAGTCTAAGCCCTATTAAGCTAGGATCACACAAAGACTAATGTGTCAACGCTAGCATCCATGAAAAATTGAGAGTCGTGTGAAAGTGCTGGGCGCTAGTGCGGGTATGCGGGTGTCACGTGCCCGCGACACCCCCGACTAGGAAGCTAAATAGACTTTACTGCACTAGAGAACTAAATAACATAAGACTTTTGAAACGTGTAGGTACCGTGGACACCGCACTGAATAGCGCCTGACAAAAATCACATTCCAATTGCATGCGCGGAAATGTGTTTAAAGAACGAGGGAAGTTTGGATAGTTTTTAGATTTCCGTGATTTGAGGTGGAAATCGTTTAAAACTGGGAGCTGGCAGCTTTCGTGTTTTTCTTCCTACTGTTTGAACGAACAGCCGTGCAGAATTTTTGATTTTCTTACTCGGATTATAAAAAAAAAATATCCTTCTTAATTTAAGACGACAAATGAACGTTGCAAATGATTTGACCCTTCTCAAATGGCAAAATTTATGGGAGTAAAGTTAGAAGCAACATCAGAAGCAGAATATTAATTGGGCATTACAATTAAATAAGGAAGTTAATTGACGCCGAGAATCCGCACATCCGACGCAGGCCGGCAACTGACATATTGCTCTAAACGTCGCGAGCGATCCCAACATTTATATTCCCGGCCCGCTCCGATCCCAGATAATGCTTTTACAATAACGACCTCAAGATGACAACGAATTCGATTTCAATAGGGGACACTTTCTTATACCTACGTCTAGGCATTTATTATGGAAATGTCGTTACTATTCCAATGGAATTTGAAATTTAACATTAAAAAAAATACACAATGGTAAAATTACTTATGAATCGACAGTGTGAGTCGGTTACATAGATACGATAGATAATATAAACTTTTCGATTTGCCTTTTTAATGTTCACCTTAAATTCTAAGAAGGAATAGCCCTCGTTTCCTCAAAATTGGTTTTAGAATAGGATAACAGGTCAGTAACGACCGAAGTAGGTAAATTTACGATAGCCATTATTCGGCGAGCTAAACATTTTTCAGCATTTTCGTTTAGGTATCTACATAAGGCGAGTGCGGCCTAGTATGCGGTGGGGACGGTAATTGGATTTCGGAGTGGTAATGTGGGTACAGTCAGCGTCATATAGTTAGTAGCAGCCAAATATTTCGTAACACACCCTTATTCGTACAGTAATAAAGACGTGTACCGAAATTATTGGCTACCTTGGCTGCTACTAAATATATGACGCTGACTGTACCATAGAGCATTTATGCATTACGTTAGGTACATTATATAGGTATGGTACAATATTATATACCATCTGAAACTATGGGCGTAAGTGTTATGACATGAATCAAATGCAAATTTTATTTATTTATTTATTGCATACAATTAACACTAACAGTCGAGCCTTACGTGCTAACCGGTGATGTATTTATTAACAGCTAACATGCATTATTTATTTTAATAACAGGTGCAGTGAAATTATTATAAGTACATTAAAGTAAAATTTAGACCACATTAGATTAGATTTTAGAAGCTATTACATAAAACAGATCGAGGGAATAATATAATTGGTTAAATGTCATTGAAAGATAAATGTTAATGTTGTTAATTTATGTTAAGCATGTTAAATTAATCTTGTGTGTATTTGCTTACTAATATAAGTATTATATTATAGGAACGGTATACATAGGTCGTAGAACTATTATATAATCTGTGGTATAGGTAACTACTACGTTATACTAGAATCTATTGGTGCGAAATGACACTTAAAAATTCTTTGGAACATTATTTAGAAATCTATAGATCCTTTCAAGATAATTAGATCCATTTTTAGGGACACGATTACAAAAAGGTAGCATGTGAATAAGGATAAACAATGTTTTACATACAGATAACAACATCACTTCCTTTCCGATTGCTTATAAATGTGAATGCGTAGATGTACCTAACGTTAAACCTTGGCATAAATAGCTCGTGTTCATTTTATATTCAGGCGTTTATTCAACATGTAGACATTTAAGTAGATATCGCTAAGGCGTTTTGTTGCATAAAGTCATTCGCAAGATCAGAATAGCTTCTCATCCTATCGTAAGAATACCGTGTTGATTGATACCTACTTGAGTTGAGAATAAGTTTAGTCTCGATAACCACTTATCGATGATTCTAGTTCTTAATATTTTAAGATGGTTTAAAAAAATCTCTGAGTCTGAGTGTTTAACACGCACTTCAAATAAGTGAGTTAATAACTAGATTGGATTGGATATAATTTTGAAAACGAATCTCGCGTCGCCACACGCGTATGGATTAGGTATCGCACGAATCATGACAATACGTAAGTACAGTCGACTAAAAAGAGATCGACACGGTCAACGTTACAAAAATATGTACACGACCTTAATGTTCAGGCAATAAAGTCGTATAGGTATAAATATTTTAGTAACTTTGGCCATATCCATCTCTTTGTAGCCGACTGTACCTAAGTACATGTATAAGCATCCCTATCTAAAAAAAAAAAAAAAAGTAAAAACCCAATCAACAAGTCTATTTAACACGTCCTGCAATCCAGTTCAAGAATGCATTTTTTTAGCAGCATGATTGAATCATTATATTTATACGCACTAGCTTCCGCCCGCGACTTTGTCTGCGTGGACCCGGGATAAAAACTATCCTATATTTTAATCCAGGCTATAAACTATCTCCGTGCAAAGTTTCATCCAAATCAGTTGAGCCATTTAAGCGTGATTGAGTAACAAACATCCAAACATCTAAACATACAAACATCCAAACATCTAAACTTTCGCATTTATAATATTAGTAGGATACCTACTACTAGCTTCTGCCCGCGACTCCGTCCGCGTGGAACTCGTTTATATCGTAGCTCCATGCAAACTTTCACCCCCCACTTCATCTCCTTCCCCAGGACTCAAACTATCTCTATACCAAATTTCATCCAAATCGGTTCAGCGGTTTAAGCGTGCAGAGGTAACAGACACACTTTCGCATTTATAATATTAGTATTGATGGATAAGGAAAATAATAGGACGTGTAACAGCCTCCGAAAATTACAAATACCTACTTACCTACTTTTGAATGAATACGTTTTTAAGTATATGTTTCGGCTTCGGTAGAACTTAACCCCTCACTGAGAACACTTTTAGGAGACTACCGGTTCAAGCTATCAAACACAAAAATAATAGTCTATTTGAAAAGTCGACCAAAATTACTGACTTAGGAGGTAAAGAAATGTCTCTAATATTATAACAATCCTCCAATTTTGGAAATCCTATAGCTTGGCTGGAAATAAAAAAAGACCGGGTTGCACTCCGGGAGTGCTGGCAGAAGTGAAAACTCAATAAAATTGAAAGTAACAGTTTTTCGATCAGGTCACGTGACATCTTACGGTGTCACCCTAAAAATGAATTTGACGCATAAACAATTATCAATTACTTAGGCGGACGGGCCCATTTGTTTTTGCCATTGCCAAATATTTGTCAAAGCTTTATCTCTTTAGCAATAACGTCTACATTCGAACTATTCGAATTTGCAAGAACGGCACAACAGCAGACGGCGGTGGTGACCAAAATATCAATTTGTTTTTGCCGTTGGTAAATATTTTTCTAAGCTTTATCTCTTTAGGAATAACGCCCAAATTCGAACTATTCGAATTTTCTCAATAGCAAAACGGTGAAGGATGCGATGGTATTATTACAAATTTATTTGCAGATTATGCTATTGCAAAAAGTGTTTAACGGCTTTATACTCTTACGAATAGCGTTCAGTTTTGAATGAAGTCGAATCGGCTAGCAGCAAAAAGTGACCTCCTTCACATCTGACGTCACAAAACTCTGTCGCGTATTTAACAATTTTTCCCCATCCCAAAAAGTGCTCAGCGCCGCTAAAGAAGTTTTCACTTCAATAAAAATACAATGTAAGTAAGTGCTTGCCTTAAATATCTTTACACAAATACTTAATACCCCACATTAAATTAGTACTAGGTATTTACCTCAACTAAACTCGCTAAACTTATGTGGCAGTGGGCGAGGCACATTGCACGTAGAACCGATGGCCGTTGGGGCGGAAAGGTTCTCGAGTGGCGACCACGTACCGGAAGGCGCAGCGTGGGTAGGCCCCCCACAAGGTGGACTGATGACCTGGTAAAGGTCGCGGGAGTCCGCTGGATGAGGATGGCGCAGGACCGGTCATTGTCATCGTGTGTGGAGGAGGCCTATGTCCAGCAGTGGACGTCTTTTGGCTGATATGATGATGATTATGATGTACCTTAAGGGTAAAATCAACGGCAAGGATTTTTTTTCGCATTCGTTATTACAAAAAAATCCTACCAGTGGCACGCACTACCATAATATTCCTAACAACGTCACAGGTAAGAATCGGAAGAGACGTAAAAGACATAATGAAGCGATTCCCGATGCCGAGCGCCGAGAAATAACACTAAAACATCGATTCAACATCCCGCATCGCAACCGTAGAAGCCTTTTTGCTCTTAGTGCGCCGAAATCGCGCAATTCCGATGTCTAGGCAGCTGGGAGAGCAAATTGCTGCCGCACCTTGCACCTCGGCCGATTCCCACGACGCCAGGGTGTCCCCTATGTTACTTGGGCGACATTTCTATGACATGTTGAATATTACTGTTGCCAATCGTAGATACCTATTTGTTACAGTAACTGATCACAGTGAATAATAAAGCTTTGTTTTTAAACTACGACGGTGGCAAACAAGCATACGGTCTGCCAGATGGTAAGCAGACACCGCCTATGAATGCTTGCGATTCCAGAAGAATCACTAGCGTGTTGCCGACCCTTTATTGATTTGAGGATTCGTTGTGTTGGCACGCACGCGGGTCCCTCACTCTAGAGTCGACACAACACATCCTCGGGAGCACTGGCAACCTCACTGATCACCCTTAACATAACACCACATACCTGAAGAGCAAATGGTGGCGTCATTATGGCTGCCCAGTACGTCTAGCATAGGGTTACCAGATACAAATTTCAAAAGTCCTGACAAAATTCCTGATTTTCGACCAAAATTCCTGACACGAGCTTGACACGCTCGTGGTCGCGCCGTATTGTTATTACGTCGTGGGCCGCAGCGGGGCGGCGGAGGAGGAGGGGCTTTCCTGTTCCTGATTTTCTAAATTCCTGACATTTCCCTTTTTCCGGCCGCATTCCTGACATATGTCTAAAATTCCTGACATGTCAGGAAAATTCCTGACATCTGGTCACCCTAGTCTAGCACAACTTGCTGCTCTGTCGCTTCCCGCGCGACTGAGCGTCGCTTATCTCACCCGCACCGTGCAAATTAGAAAGAGGAGGGTAGATCTTCCTCGAACGTCGTCAGTTGTACGGTCGAGGTCATAAATACGTTTACACTTTTGCACCTTATTTCCTTGTAATAAGGTGCAAAAGTGTAAACATATTTATGACCTCGACTGTACTAGCCCCGCAGTTGCTCCGAAAATGCGTCAGATGACTTGGCTGTGCCCTACCTCTCTTAAAAGTAAAATTTCACGGATTTGGTCAAATGTGGTTTTCTGAAGGCCGTAGAAAATATGAGCACCCTGTACAATCGGGCCGGACCTACCCACCGTGAAATCCCGCAGCCATAATAAATAGCAGTGCTGCTTATGAAAACGTTTAGCTGCATTAGCTTTGTCTCTGGACGTTTTAATTGCAACCAGATATTAAATATAAAATGGAATGGAAGCTCTTAGTATAGAGCTACTCTGATTTTCTGCATGGGATATGATCTGTATTAAAATTGAGGCATCAACCGGGGTAAATGTATCAGATTTCGTCTAGTGATAGACAATTTTTACAATCATCATAAGCCGGTTTCAGATAATTCTGTTGAAGTTATTCTGTCCTATACTACTAAACGGAAACGGCTCTAACGATTTATTTTATTTTTAATTATGTGAAAGATTAGAGACAGAAAGTCATCCTAAAGGGCCATGTACACGGTGCAGGCAGCTTTCTGGCTCAAAGAATAGCGATTGCTTAATTGTATATTTCTAATTTTAATTTAAGTAGTTTTAAATATATCCCATGCATATTATTAGGTATGTATGCAATTTTTTTTGTTAAATCAATATATTTATTTGAATGGTGTAACAACATTTTTATAACATTACAGGGTTTGATTGAATTCATCGATTTCGGTAGCCCGCAGCCCCGCAATGTAATTTATTTATAATCAATAATCATACTCTTATGGACCCAAAACGTCCAAAACGTAGTAATTTTAAGGCGTTCAACTTAAAACTACTTACTAAAGTGAGACTAATGTAGTTATAATCGCATACGATTTGTTGCACCATGTAGATGGCCCTTTACTCATACTAGTTTATAAATCAGTGGTCGTACGTACTACGTCCCAACTGCTGGATATCCGATATGTGCTTGAAACTATCATGGAACGAAATATTTGTAATTGTCTAATACAGTCAATATTACCAACACAACAACTTCTTATTTACGCGACAATTAATATTTTTGTTCATAATTATTGTTGTTTATAAATGAATCGTTCGATAGCTTAATGGAATATTCGAGCCAACCACAACATCCATCAGCTACAGTCAGTCCTGAACTGAGACAGCAAGCCAGTATTATTGATCTACAGGTAAGTCAATTACCGATGATGAATTATCTATCGGCCTTAGTTACAGAAGGCGTAAAGCTGCTCTTCCACTAGCGAGGCGAGGCGAGGCGAGGCGAGGATTGAAATTACAAATTCTACAAAACCTGCTTGTGCAAATTATTCATAAGTATTATGGCCAATAATGTTTTTAAAATAATAATGTAATTAAAATAACACCTAAATCAAATAAAGGAACGTATAGACGTTTTATACAACCTTGCGCCCTGCATATGCAGGCACGTAAGGTTATTCTAGTATGCTGTGGCGTACCTAATTTCTCCAGTACGGAAGTGGATAAAACGAATACCCCTGATCTCGACGCCTCAGCTTATCCAACACGTCACCGGCCTCTCGTGCTAATATATAGGTCAGGTGTGACACGACGCCCATCGATAAGAGAACTCACATTGGTATTTTATTTTAACCTAGCATATGTGGAGGTTATGGTGGAGTGGGGTTACTTTTCCCTGCAGCTGATTGTACATCTTTGAGCAGTTTATTCCTATATATAGGTAGGTTTGTACAGAGCTGGGCACCGTTAACCAAATCATTAACTTCGTTAATCGTTAATCCGTTAAAAAAAGTTACCTCGTGAATCGTTAATCCGAAAAAAAAGTTAACTTCGTTAATCGTTAATCCGTTACATTATCACTTCATTTACGAAAATTAACGTTAATCGTTTACTCCTGATAGAAACTGTTACGGCGCATAGGCTATGGTAGGCAGGATATGAAAAAAATATAAAATAAAGATAGCTCATAAATAATTATTATTTTAATATCAAATTCAAACACAGTCATTAATTGTTATCTGGCATTAGATGCATGTTTCGCTTCATGAAGATCAAAACATTGAAATTTCTGTCAGAGAGCGAGGCACGTTTAGGCGTTAAAATGTCTTTGCCTAAGAGACGTTTAACTGCAGCACTCGGTGTTGTATTTTATGAACAAATTTATAAATATTTGTTTCCCGAGGAATGCCGCCTCATAAAACGAGTCTTTCGACTTTATGGCTAACCACATTTTGACTAGACTTCTTAACGATTTGTGGCATCTCGGCTTGTCTTTCGATTGAGTAACAATTGACGTAATCACTAAATGTGGCCACGAATTTTCGTCCGTGGCAGAACTGGAATCCGGTACCATAGTTACACTTTTTGTTTATTTGTTCATACAAAATATTTACTTATTATTCTCACACACTAACAGCAATAAATAAATCACTCGTTACACTCGTCACTTCAACGTCGGCACTGGCAGTGTCTCTTTCATTTACGTACCGTATAGTTTCATTTCACTTAGGCTGGTATTCCACTTGCCCAAGATCTTTGTTTAATGTGCATTGCGTATCATTCACTTTTTAAGCAAAATGTGAGACGCAAATACACATTGGACAAAGATCTTGAACAAGTAGAATACCACCCTTACACACGCCCTGCACTGCACTCGCTTTGCCTCATCGCCTATACCCTTTTGCCAAATAATAGGTACTTGATTAATGATTAACGGACTTCTGGCCAGTTAGAGGAAGTTAATGAGTCCGTTAAAGATTTTTTAAGTGAACTGAAAAGTTAATTCGTTACTCGAAATATTAACTTCGTTAATTAACGATTAACGGATTAACGGACTTGTGCCCAGCTCTAGGTTAATAGGTAGTATAAATGTGTGGGTTTGAATGTTCGGAAATTACATCCTACTTATATGTATAAGTAGGATGTAATTTCCGAAAATTTTCGTCCAATTGTAAAACATATTTCTTTCATGTTTAGAGTCGGCATTCAGGTTTGACGCAGGCTTTTGTGGAACGCGGACGGAGATAAGCAGACAGGCACCCCGCTCTGATATTCAATAACGAGTTTGTTTATTTATTACTAGCTTCTGCCCGCGACTCCGTCCGCGTGGAACTCGTTTATATCGTAGCTCCATACAAACTTTCATCCCCTTGGGGGATGATTTCCGGAATAAAAACTATCCTATGTCCTTCCCCAAGACTCAAACTCTCTCAATACCAAATTTCATCCAAATCGGTTCAGCGGTTTAAGTGTGAAGAGGTAACAGACAAACAGACAGACACACTTTCGCATTTATAATATTAGTATGGATGTTCATATTTCTACCGTCGACAATCACGGGAGATTAAACCGATGTTGCAATTAAATGTCTGTGAAAATGTTCTTATTTTTTTTTTTCCAATACTTGGGATTTAGTATGTGTTAAAGCGGACTCCCGCGGGCTCCTTTAGGTTACATGAAGGAAAAGTGCTAGGAGGAAGATGATTATTTTATTTCCGAAGAAAAAACCACCAACATACCCGAATATAAACCAACTGGACAACTGGCCGCTACCGAACTTGTTTATGATTATGATGTACGGTCAGCTGCAGAGAAAGGTAACCCCCCTCAAAGCATAGAAGTTTGGTATGCAAACTTCTATGCAGGGGGGGTCCTTTTCTCTGCAGCTGACTGTACCTCGACGTTGCGGAAGCTAATCCACTTGGAATATTTGGATAGCCACGTAGCGGACAGTGGGGGCCCACCACAAGGTGGACTGATGGCCTGATAAAGGTTGCTGGAGTCCGCTGGATGCGGGTGGCGCGGGACCGGTCACTTTGGCACTCTTTGGGGGAGGCCTATGTCCAGCAGTGGACGTCTTTCGGCTGATATGATGATGGTGATGATGATGGACAGTGGGGGTGGGTAACGATGCCTATATTTTTTTTTGATATAATATTAGTCGCAATAATGCTTATTTGATGTAGTTATTGAGTCATATAACGACACTTAATATATTTACATGTGAGATGATTATCATTTTATATAATCATCATTTGATGTAATAACATTGAATATAACATACTTTAAGTCTAATGCATATTTCCTATATTGAACATATGATATACTTAATGTTAATTTCTTCTAATGTACAGTTAGCATAATAGTTTTTGGTAGACACTAAGGCAGTCGGTGTAGGTACGACGGCGAGCGAAGCGAGGAGTGTTAGGTAGAACCGCGACCCTACAGCGCGCGAGCTGATCGAGCGAAGCGAGCGTGCCGCGGTAGCGGCCGGCGAAGCGCCAGAACAGAACACTTTTTTACCGCCGAATACTGATACTATATATGAGTACAATTTGCAAAGCGTAATATTTGCTATACTTTCTTTACTTTATTGGCATTACAAGCTGTCGTAATAAAAACAATATATTATACTAGGCACTTGACAGTTATGTAACATGAGAATTATACCATATTATGTTTATAACAAATAAGTGTTATACCAGATGATAGTTATGCAAAATAAATATATATATTCTGATAATACCAAACGTTTATTATACAAAATTAGTGATTATATACTTTGAAATTATATCAAATGTTATTATATTGAATGAAATTATATTATTTATTTTTATACCCATCAGCCCATCACACACACACTAACACTTACACTTATACACTTTTGCCCCACGGAAGAACCTTAGCAGGTACTTAAGGCGAAATTAAATTCAAATGACCGTCTTCGACTGTTTTTAATGTTCATGGTATAATTGGTAGATGAACTTTTAATTAATATTTTTCTTATTTTAACACAGTTTTACTTTACCTACAGTGAGTTTCGTGACGTGTTGTTTATGTATTTTTACTAAATGTTTGTCGTTATGTGTGTGTCACGTATAAATGTTTTTCTTTCTTTCTTTCTTTACAGTACGATTACTGTTAGTTAACCACTGACAGATTAGTTTGCCTTCATTTAATTTTTAACTTTAATGTCATACAAATAAAGCAATTTTCAGAATACTGTCACCCACGTCTAAAGATTTAGAAATAACTACTTAATTTGTATGAGGTTAAAGTTGAAAATTAAATGAAGGCAATCTATCTGTCAGTGGTAAACCCCAAATAATTCTACTGTAAGTACGTAAACATGGCACATGAGCGATGCACCTTGATTCGATAATTTAAAATATAAAAACATGTATTATTGATTTAAACTTTCACGATTCTCACACATTATTAAGCTAATTATACGCGATTAAGTACCGTTTAGTAAAAAATAATGTACCTACTTAAGTTGACATGAAAATCTTTTTCACAATTTATACTGGTATTCAGATGGCGTGACTACTACCTACTTACCTGTCTGTGTACCTATTTTCTTCGAAATCCGAATCTGATGGCCGATGTCACTATATTAATCTTAAAGCGAAGAAAACAATTCTTAATTTTGAATATGCATCCCTGCCTGATATAACCGTAGATAATTCTCAACTCATTTAAAATGCGATATAGGTACAATTAACACACACTCCTCCACAATGTAATCTTTGACAATGTCTAGCCCATGCCTTAGCAAGTACCTACGCCGAACGTACGAGTACGTTCCTTGGTATCAATAAGCGCCTCCCAAGAGGGACCCGTGCGAAACTGTTTATGTAAATTACAATGAAAATCCTGTTGGCTCCTCCGTATGTCGTAGGTACGGGATAAACCTGGGGGTCCCTTTCATGCTCGCCCTTATTCGGGGGACACGATTGAGGGTACGATTTTTATAGCAAGGATACAGTAATCTAGTTCAGGTGTGCTCTCGAAAAATCCCGGAGCTGAGGTCGCATACGTTACCCGTTTTATTGCATATTGAGACGTACTATTCCTGTGATATTTGTGATATATTCCTCCCAGCCCGATATTATATGGAGGTCGAACTGTAAAACTATTTGGGACGAAATACTGACGCAATCTTCACTCTCTTTGCGATTTTGGTTTGTTGCTCTTAGGATATGTAATATTTAGTATTACACTTTATTTTTTCTTTAAAGTTAGGTACTTTTTTATATTCATACTTTCAAAATGATTGTATGAAATTACATTCATATGAATATCAAGCGAATATTGAATAACAATGCCGTAACTTCAGAGTTCAATTAGACACATTCAGCAGACTATGTCAAAGAAACGCTTGTTTAATAGGTACTTTTAAATATTAACAGGACTTATTTTTTATCAAAAGTCAATGCTGATTGTTATACATGTTTTGCTCCTCGAAGTTGTTTTTTTAGACGTATAGCGCAAAACACAATAAGAGAAAAAGTAAGGAAATCCTATTACACCATTCCGTTAACCCGTTTGACGCGAGGTGAAAATGCCGGTGACGTTTACTTTCGGCACAAACCCGCCGTCGGACACTTTGATGCCGGAATAAAACAGCCGCGTTCCTATTCTGCATTCTCGGATACTTCCCCAAATATAAAACAAAACCCGAACAGGCTGTTGCGTGGCATATAATATAAAGGCTATACATAGTTCTTTGCATGTGACGGTATCGCGTAATAAAGTTGGCCCGCGCTCGTTCTTGGCGCTTAATATTAAAAGCTCACCTCTCTTACCTATACGCTACGTACGTCCTTTGCAATCTTTCCGTTGTTACCACGACCTGAATCCGCTTTTGTCCCTTATGAAAAGAAGCGGGGCCAGAAAGCGGGTGTATACGTGAATAATTGAGAAGCGACGCTGGCGCTCCGGCTTGCACTGAGAAATCTTAACGAAACTCATTGGAAACCCGCCTCGGGCACAGTGGGCACACGTGCGACTACTTTACACTTTAACAACAATACTATAACTGCCTACTTATGTAGGTAGCTGAAGTAGTTAATGTCGATACTCATTCTTAAGTAATTTAGTCATAAATCATATGATGGATTGTCATGCCTTCATAAGTCGTGGGAAAGTAGACAGATAAAATAGTTTACCTTAAAAACAAAGTTTTAACCGACTTCAATTTCCGCCAAGCCACGAGAACAATTCCACATTTATTTTCCAATTTACCACATGAACTGATTTCCGAGAGCAAATGCGTTGATTATTAGAAAAAAAACCGAATCGCTGTATGTGGGCCGATAATATTTGAGGACTTCCGTCGATTCCCTAAGATCATCATCACCTTTGGCACTTTATTAGTTCCTATTTCAACGGAATCTTATCAGAATCTGTGATATAATTGAGGAATTCCATAAGTCATCTGTGGTCTTCATCATCAATTCCACTCCACCAAATTTACGATTTCCGGGTGTAAATACACGAGTTATAATAGAAAATACCAAAATCACTACACGCGTGCCTAATATAATGTCCCCTCAATTCCTCATAGATCCCAACATGCAACTGAATTTTTGAAAAAAATGGGAGTCACCTGGAAGCATATACTTACAAACAAAAAAAAAAATTTCAAATCGGCTCATCAATGACGGAGTTCTAAGGTAACACACATTGAAAAAAAAAAATACAACTGAATTGAGAACCTCCTAAATGCCCTTACCGAGATTTGAATCCAGAGCCTTTTGCTTTGTAGGCAGGATTAAATGTATAAATGATATGACCTATCTAAGAATACTTACTTCAAATGTCAATGCATTTTTGAGTAAGAAATTAGATTTAGATACTAAATTGAAGTTAAGATTTTCCAGCTACAATGTCAAAACATGTAACAGTAGAGTTGTAACAACGAGTCAAATACCAATAAAATCGCTCATTGAACAACGAACCTCTAAGAAATGACGAATTTGAAATAAAATGGATCGGCCATTTTATTAGTGTACAATCCAGTCTAGCCTGGGTTTATCTGAGATAGGTCATTAAGGTTATTACCTGATCCACTTATAAGAATAAGAAGAGTTTTAATTGACATAAAAACCTTAATTACAATTATAAGTGCTAAGAATTATACATGAAACGAACAAAAAAAAAGTACCTAATTTAAGAATGTATTAAAAACGATTGGTGTTTGAATAACGAAATGGTATTCATCATTTCGTAAGTCAAACACAAGTCGTTTTATTTGAAATTAATAAACGCGTCCCTGCTTACATTAATCATAATCAGTAATAACAGTATAAAAGTGGATATTCACCCTTATACCAAATTTTCAATGAGTTATTTATACCAGTAGGTATTTGTACTGTGACAAATATCGGTCTTTTTGTTTTTAAAGCTAAAACTCCTCTCATTTCTAAATCAGCAAACGCTCCAAGATATCGTACTCGCATTTAGGAAGGGTGTAATAGTACAATTGTTGTGCAACCGTGAGAAAATGCGGCTATCGGGTGCACAGTAGTTGCACCTGGCCGATTCACCGCAGGACTATCGATTCGCATCCTTGTTAATAGATAATGAAGAAAATACCCTACCCTATGGGAATATCTAACAAGGTGTTATAGCTACTGGAAGAAAAACGCCTTAAGCTGCGTGTGTTTTTTAAAACTGCCTGTTTTATTTAGGCAGTAAGGTTGAATATTAAGTAGCAGAGCGCAGGGGTGTATCGAAAGTTAAAATTCAATCTCGAAGCAATGACGTTGCCGCTAAAGCCCCGTTATGAAACAATTGCATGCAGGTAAAAGAGTGGATTCCTTCCGTTATATGAAAATTTGCCGCGCCAAAGTATTTTTTTCAGTGTTAGGTACTTAACAATTTTTCCGAGGGATAAAATGTTGAGTTAGACGTTGAAGAGGATCCTTTCTCTAATAAAAATCAATACATACATATTATAATACGTTTTATGAGAACATCACGAGGAACATACTTTAGTTGCATCCAATATATGAAATTAGCAATGTTGCTAAAATGTAGCTTACTTCTCAGAAACTGCTACACTATCTCACTATCTTATTTGTCGTATAACTACATCCTATACCTACTCAATAGTTTGCCTGAAGCCAGTAGATGTGTAAAAAAAATACATAGATGTACAGTCGACTACAAAGATAAGTATGTTTTTTAATGTTACAAAGTTATGTATGTATATCTTATTACCATGGTAGTAAAGTCTATGTATACATATTTTTGTAACATCGTATGGATACATCTCTTTGTAGTCGACTGTACTTATATAATACCATGTAAGTTTAGTATAACTGATTTATGGACAGTACATTAAACTGTTATTTATGATTAGGAATGTGTTACCTAGAGACTGCCGTTCCCACAGTCAAACTGTTACTACAGTTTTGTAGGGCAATGTCTAATTATTAGTATTAAGTAAATTGTACTTATTAAATAAATAAAAGGTCATCGAAACGGTCAGCGGGCAGACCACCAGCCCGATGGACCGATGATATCTGTCGAACAAGAGGCAAACAGTGGATGAGATTAGCACTGGACCGAAGAGAGTGGCGTAGTAACGAAGAAGCCTATACTCAACAGTGGGTGGATACGGGCTGAATAGATAGATAGATAGAAATTAATAAATAATGAAAAAGCAAAAAATAGAGCCCTCACTCTCATTCTAGGGAGCTCTAGGTATCTCGGGGACAACACGATATACTAATTAATACTCGTAGTGTTGTTATTATGGCTACGGTCAACTGTAAGGTTTCCCAGGGAGGGTGTCCCAGACCATTCTAGTTTCTGGCTGCAGCTAAACAAGGAAAAAACATACAGAAAATCTGTAAGGTTGGGCTGGTCCAAGCGAGCGAGCGAGATGACATTCGGCTGCTACCTTTCTAAAACTTGCAGGCCTGCATTCTAAAAAAAAAGCGGTGTAGGCATAGCACAGGAAATTAAATTTAAATGTGGGTTTAAAGATGGAGAAAATGCAAAACTGCAGTGTCACGATGTTAGCCCATCGCACAAAACAACCTTCTACCCTGTTCTGCAGTCGAATTTCACGACACCCTCGGAACTTTACTTGTTTCCTAGTAATGGACTTAGATAAAAAATGTTGGTATTTTTCTGTTTTTTTAAACCCAACATCATCTTAATTTCCTCAACCATTCCCTAAAAGCGTAAAGAAATCAAGCACGGTTAATTTAATTTTGATGAAACATTTCTCAACCAAGCAACTGAACGGGTCAACTTTGAAGTGTTGTTTTTTCCTTAATAAAATTAAAGACCTCATTATTTTAACCCGAGCACGTTCGCAGTAGAGGGAGGGCTGACTGAAAAGATCTTTTGTTCGGCAGCAAAACACTTGGGGCAAGTCAATCGCGTAGCATGCCCGTTAGGCTTTGTGAGCTTTGCAAATTAATGACTTCAACTCATGAGCACACCTAGCGGTGAGCTGTTTAGGCCCTCCTTGATTTTTATACAGCTGTGTTTTGTACACCTTTCACATTTACTATTGATTATGTAAGCCCCGGAGAATTTCACGTGCTAATAGACAATGCTTTAACGTGTGTTAACAGCTTTCAGGTTGTTTTAATCGATGCTGTGGAAAAGTGTACACATTAAGGAATATTTATTAACATCCTTTATTTACAGTAATAATCATCGGTTCTTCAATAAACTACGCTGACGGATCATGCATGTACCATTTTCTGACTAACCACAATTACAACCCAATAAAGGATAATTGAACGAAAATGGAGACCTATGATTGCGTATCTAATATAATCCGTCCTGCATTACTACTTATTTTAAAGTAAAATCAGCTGTGCCCGTAGGCAGAGTAAAATCAAACTTTGAATGAACCCGCTTCCAATATGTTTCCGTAATTTAAAACAAAATATTATGTTAATTATAATTTCGTTTGAATTTTCGAAAACTCTAGACGCATTCAGTTTCAGATTGGTTTTAAATTGCACAGCGCTATCGTGTACATGATTACTATTTCCAGATATTTCCTTTTTCTATATACATGTCCCCGATTATTCGTCCTGGCCGATTTAAATACAGTAACATAACATTTTTGTCTTCCTGGTATCGGTTAAGATAAAGCATGTAAAAATAATTGACGTGGGTCGACCGCAGGACACAAGCACGGTTAAAAAGTCGTTACACCGAGGTGTCCGCATCAGAGACGGTCAGCTACTCAGGTGATGAAGGGAAAATAGCGGGAAAAACGGGCACCCTTTGAAAGATTTTCAAGACTATAGTTTTGTAACTGTGAAGTCTAAGTTAATCCAGTTTACTGGATTAAAGGTGATGATGAGAAACAGTAATTGATTGTTAACCTAGGTACTCTATGTTTATAGGACTTCAATAAATTATCATGACAAACAAGGTAATATTACGTATATCCGCTTAGAAATGTTGCTGGAAGTGATTTTTTCGCCATAATATTGGAGATTTTCTAACGGTAAAGCGAGGGCGAGGCGAGGCAGGGCAAACTAGGTATCTTCAATAAAATATTAATTTGTTTTATCGCTGATTGTTTCCAGTTTCAGTTCAATCCTTTCCGGTGAAAAATTCTGCTTATTAATATTTTCAGAGTTTTAAGGCGCCGTAGGTTCAGCGAAGTTAAGCGAACAGAGTTTTTGAAACAATATAATGCGTCTGTTTATAATATGGTTCCAAAAAAATACGAATAGTAATCTTGAAGCTTTTTTGCAGGGAAATCAGTGCTTCGAAACATGATCAAGCAAATTTCGCTCGATGGAAAAAAATCACGAACATAGGTCTAAAACACACAAAAATAGACTTAAAATATTCGTAACAAATTATGCACAAAAGCTATAAATATTAAAATTGCTTCTAAAAATCGGCAATATCATGTTTGAGATAAATCAGTGTTTACATTTTTATTTATTTAAACGGCCAGAAAATTAAAATTAAAAAACATGATATCCGCGCTTCCGAGCACGCACTTCCATCTCGCTCACGATTATGCTCAGTGAGAGGGAGAGAAGACCATGAACCTACGGCGCCTATCTTCTTAACATTGCAAAACTTCTTTCGCTCAATTTGTCAAACGAGAATTAGGACATACATAAGCGTAAGACATAATGGAAGCGATATCTCTTTCTCGTTAGTATAACGCAGAAGAGTTTTTAATCCCAACTGGCAATATTTATGAAACTCAGTATCTCATTAATTAAAAATATATTATACTCCAGGAAAAATACAGTTTTGAAAAACATGAATTTATAATAGTGTTTTTTTTTGTTTATTTCATATTTAAACCGTTATTCTAAGATGGTGTATTCAAGAATCAAACAAACTTTCCACTCGGAAGTAACTATATAGATTTAAATGAAGCATGCGTTGTCATTTTTAACCGACTTAAAAAAAAAGGAGGAGGTTCTCAATTCGGTTGTATTTTTATTTGTAATATATATTTTTTTCAATGTTTGTTACCTCAGAACTCCGTCATTGATGAGCCGATGCGTAACAATTTTTTTTTGGTTGAACCCATTTTTTTCAAAAATTCAGTTGGATGATGGGATCTATGAGGAATTGAGGGAACTCCTCAATTATACTAGGCACGCGTGTAGTGATTTTGGTACTTTCTATTATAACTCGTGTATTTACACCCGGAAATCATAATTTTTGTGGAGTGGAATTGATTATGAAGACCACAGATGACTTATGGAATTCCTCAATTATGTGCTTAGAAGTAAAAAAGTACGTCTTAGATTCTGATAAGATTCCGTTGAAATAGCAACTAATGAACTGCCAAAGGTGATCCTTGTGGAATCGACGGAAGTCCTCAAATATTATCGGGCCACATACAGCGATTGGGTTTTTTTCTCTAATAATCAACGCCTTTGCGCTCGGAAATCAGTTCATGTGGTAAATTGGAAAAGAAATGTGGAAATGTTCTCTTGGCTTGGCGGAGTACTAAATTGAAGTCGGTTAAAACTTGGTTTTTAAAGTAAATTACTGTATGATGTATCTTGAATCTTATAGAGCAAATGTAAATGAACCAAAATAAAGATTCATTAATATTTATTCTGACTTTTCAGAAGCTCGTTCAGTTATAATTTTTTTGATGCATGACAATTGGTAGGGTAACTATTTCCAAAATTGTATTTTTTTATACAAGTCGCCAGTTCATTGACACTATTATATTATGTACATACATGGAAAGTGTAATCAAACGACGAAATGGTGCCCATCGAATGGATCATAGCTTCGGAAATATACGTTATTATCGGGCTACCAAATAACACCTAAATTATTTTAATACCGGGTTTGAACATTATTATTATTTCACGTAACGAATATTATTTACATGACAATGATTTTACCGTGCGAAAGTATAAGCGACTTACGGACCCTCTTATAAAATCACATGATTATCGTGTACAATAATTCAAATTCGGTTACGACTATTGCGCAGTTCCCATCAGGCGAGATTTCTCCCCTAAGTAAGCACAGGTAAACACAGATAGAAGGAAAGACGATCGAGGGGTCGAAATCAATGCGCATAAAGAAAAGGGAGGCATTGTGTGCGCTCGCGCAAGGAACGGCCAGCCCACGTGCGCTGGCGCTCCCACGGTCACTCGGGATCGGGGTGGGACTCGGGAGTCGAACCCATATATAAGGGTGCTCGCGCCACTAAACAAATCACTTCGGAATTGGCATAGATACCGCTAACGTCTCCGGGGTCCGCTGGGGCCCCTGGTGGATGAATTCATTCAGTAAACGAATGTAAACGACAAACTTCGAAACAGTGCAAAGATTTATTTCAACAATTAACGGAAACGGGAACAACAGTGGAGTAAAGTTTTCCCGAAAGTGAAGGCGCAATTCAGAGAATTCAAAATGGTAAGTAAACTGTCTCATCACGTTGAACTTTTTGATTTCTATATTGTGCAAGTTTGAGGTGAAATTCGCCAAACGAATATTAAGAAGTGTACTAAAATGTATTTTTTTCTGTTGTTACAGATACTGAAAGCATTGGAAAACGATCCAATGAGTTTCACGAGGAACTTCTTTCGTGGTCTAGTGACGCTGGACTCCATACCTGCCATTTATACGAAAGAAAACCTATTTCCGATTGCTGCCGCTGGCACCCACCACACTTCGAAGACGCATTCAGGTGAATTGAAGTGTTTTTCTAAAAAAGACAACTCCGTAATATCTTAGACATGTACTTAGGATAGATTATCGGGTTACTCTAGTTAGGTTCCTTAGGTTAGCTTGTTTGACAATAGGTTAAAATATCGTTTCGTATCCGTAAATAAAACTGAGTTAGTTCGTAAATATTTCTGTAAGAATTATTTAAGATATAACTTCGAACAAGGAATAGTTTGAAAGAACGTCTCGGTTCAAAAGAGATATGCCTTAATGTTCGGTGCACATTGTTGTGTTTGCAAGTTACTTTACCTGTTATCTGTTTCTTGTTAGTTAAACTTTTCGTTGTTACAATACTGTTACCATTGTTATTTTGAGCAGCATTTGAACTTCTTATATCTTCATTAATTAATGTTGGTAAATAATTACATCTAATGACATGATGTTGCTACAAGTACGTTGAAATTGTCTTTGAAACTCATTAAGTTTGATAATAATCAATAAGCACCATCGGCGTTAAAAAGTACCTACTGTTGGTATAAATTTAATTTCGCCTTGTGTTTCATAAGTTTATATTTCAATTTGTTAGTGCCGAACTGTTACTTGTTACTGACTGTTATTGTTACATTTGTTTATTCCCGGTCGTTATTTGCAAACCAGTTAAACTACTTAATTTGATCTAACATTATTGCCGTTACAAAAAAGCTTGAAACGCACTGAGAAATTAAAAGATGTTAACCTATGTAATGTTAATAACATTACATTTACCGTTTCCAAACCTTTTTTAAATTAAGAACCTTAGATAACTTGTTAATCGATCTTGTTCAAGTTTTTTGTTCTCTTGAATTTTTGTTATATTTTGTCATTTTGTAGTAGCCAGCTGGTCTGACTACATTTTTTTGTTATTATTATCAACTCACTGTTCTCGTTTATTTCTTGACTGTTACCATGAATATCTTAACATGGATGTTATTTATTGTGTAACGGGTTGAAGTTCTTGTTCAAAATAGTTGATTTTTTGTTTTGTTATGTTTTTGTTATATCCATAACAAGTAACAAATATTCACGTTCCAAAATTGCCTTAGCCAAAATTCTTGTTATTATATTCGAATTCACAGTTCAGCTATTTTCCGGGATTAAAGTTGACAATTTGTTTCATTGCTATTTAGACATTAAAGTGTTGAGTTTCTGTTTTTGTTAATAACTTTAAATTCGTTGATTTAACTGTTGATCAAAAGTTGAGTTTTTGTTTTGTGTTTCAAACTAAACTTTCATTGAATCCATAACAGCTAAAAAAGCCCAGTCCGATTTAAATATACACTTCTGATACTACGATCTAATCATCAATCATAATATTTATTGTATTTGGTACCTATTGCATTACCGAATAATTATGTTATTTATTGTGTAATGGGTTAAAGTTCTTGTTCAAAATAGTTGATTTTTTGTTTTGTTCTGTTTTGTTATATCGATAACCTAACAAATCTTCACGTTCCAAAATTGCCTTAGCCAAAATTCTTATATTTTATTATATTTGAATTCTCAGTTCAGCTATTTTCCGATTATTTTTTTATTTTGTTTTATTGCTACTAGACATTAAAGTGTGTTTCTGTTTTTGTAAAAACGATAAATTCGTTGATTTAACTGTTGATCAAAAGTTGAGTTTTTGTTTTGTATTTAAAAGTAAACTTTCATTTAACCCATAGACATCTATAACAGCAAAAAAAAACAGTCCGATTTAAATATACACTTCTGATACTACCATCTAATCATCAATGATAATATTTATTGTATTTGGTACCTATTGCATTATCGAATACTAATGTTATTTATTGTGTAACGGGTTAAAGTTCTTGTTCAAAATAGTTGATTTTTTGCTTTTGTTCTGTTTTGTTATAAGTATCCATAACCAACTAATCTTCACGTACCAAAATTGCCTTAGCCAAAATTCTGATTTTTTATTATATTTGAATCCCCAGTTCAGCTTTTTTCCAGGATTACAATTGAATTTTTGTTTCATTGCTACATCAAACTGTTGAGTTTATGTTTTTGTTAATAACGATAAATTTGTTGATTTAACTGTTGATCAAAAGTTGAGTTTTTGTTTTGTGTTTCAAAGTAAACTTTCATTTAACCCATAAACATCCATAATAGTTAAAAAACAGTCCGATTTAAATATACACTACTGATACTACCATCTAATCATCAATCATAATATTTATTGTATTTGGTACCTATTGCATTACCGAATAATTATGTTATTTATTGTGTAATGGGTTAAAGTTCTTGTTCAAAATAGTTGATTTTTTGTTTTGTTCTGTTTTGTTATATCCATAACCTAACTAATCTTCACGTACCAAAATTGACTTAGACCATTTTTTTATTATATTCGAATTCCCAGTTCAGATATTTTCCAGGATTTAAATTAAAAATTTGTTTCATTGCTACGTAGACATCAACGTGTTGAGTTTCTGTTTTTGTTAATAACGATATATTTGTCGATTTAACTGTTGATCAAAAGTTGAGTTTTTGTTTTGTGTTTCAAAGTAAACTTTCATTTAACCCATAAACATCCATAATAGTTAAAAAACAGTCCGATTTAAATATACACTACTGATACTACCATCTAATCATCAATCATAATATTTATTGTATTTGGTACCTATTGCATTACCGAATAATTATGTTATTTATTGTGTAATGGGTTAAAGTTCTTGTTCAAAATAGTTGATTTTTTGTTTTGTTCTGTTTTGTTATATCCATAACCTAACTAATCTTCACGTACCAAAATTGCCTTAGACCATTTTTTTATTATATTCGAATTCCCAGTTCAGATATTTTCCAGGAATTAAATTAAAAATTTGTTTCATTGCTACGTAGACATCAACGTGTTGAGTTTCTGTTTTTGTTAATAACGATATATTTGTTGATTTAACTGTTGATCAAAAGTTGAGTTTTTGTTTTGTGTTTCAAAGTAAACTTTCATTTAATCCATAAACATCCATAACAGCTAAAAAAGCCCAGTTTGATTTAAATATACACTTCTGATACTTCCATCTAATCACTTATGATAATATTTCTAGTATTTGGTATTACTATGATAATATTTCTAGTATCTAGTACATTGCATTACCGAATACTAACTATCCTGTTCATAAACTCGTTATGTTTTGGGAACAATCACGATGTGCCTTAACTCAAGTGCCTGTTATTGTTTCACCTTATTTGTACGATTTCGTTAATTTCTTCTTACAATGTTTTTCCTTATTGGAAGAATGTTGTTGGGACAACATTTTATTGACGTGTAGGTACCTACCTGTTCCAACTTTTTAGCGTCAATCTATTTAGCTAAACAGATTAGACAGCTGAACCTTTATCTGATTTGCGTGAAAGTCATATTGCTCGTGATTTACTATCTTTTGTCACAGTTGCATACTATTAAATATGAGTGCTGGACGCCAGATAGACGTCGTATACATATGTCTTTGTTACGTGTCAAGTAGAGGTGCTATTTACTATGAGTACCTTCGTATGTTGAGCCTAGCGATGTTTTTATCCTCTACCACAGCTCTAAAATTTTCAATAGCTTTATACATTTATAACGTTTGCTCGCTGTAGACTACATGGAAAGCTAACAGTAGTTTTTCCTGTCCTATCTGGATCCGTATCTACATATGTAAATACGCTAGCATCCACATATTACCCTCGATCAGAATAGTAACATGCAAGGTATTGTTCGCGGGGATAAAATAATCGTTATGTATTCAAATTGTTACTATTGTTTACGTTAAGCCGTTGTTGATGTCGTTAACGTTAACTAGGTTTAAGCGTTGAATTGTTGTTAAGTTTGTATTGTGATATTATTGTTAAAATTTCATGTGGCTGTGTATGTTAATTTTATGTTAAGTTTTTGTTTTAACTGTTCACTTGTTCATCGTTCGCCGCCGACATTAAGGCTTAAACTGAAAGCTAAAAAACCAAAACATTTGTTGTTTAACTTTAATTTAAGTATCTTTAATTTAAGTGTTTTGTATACTAATTAAGTTAAAACTGAAGCTTGGAATAAAATTAACAACTAGTTAAGTGAGTGTTATTATAAGGATAATTTATTAGAGACGCCTGGGAGAAATCATGTGTGTGAATTGTGTGAAATAAAAAAAGAAACACTGGATACCTTGTTTTATTAAATACTAGACTGTTTCTGTTTCCTCGTGTTCGTAGCATCTCTCGGGGGTAGGTTGCGGTTATAGCAACACCTATCAGTTCTCGAGGCGATCGAAAACATTCCTATTTTCATCTTTTAAATCTAATTCCGCTCGACTCTCATTTGGCTTCATATAACTTATTAAAATATCACATTTAAACCGTTTACTGGCAATAAATAAGAGTGGTTACACATGGCGACTTTTGCAGCGAGACCGTACTTCTTAATTATTTGTAACTTTATCAGGTAATTCCAAAATCCTGAATTCAACGACCTTTATATACAAAACAGCCAGGAAGGCTTGCGAGCCGCCTGTTGCCGACCCCTGACGGTTATGCAGAGGTTGAATAACAGAACGCTAAACACCGCACGAGCTGGCCTTACTTAACATATTAGTATATATTAGATTATTCTCCCTAAATACAAAAGTTATCTAACGTTTGTACAGAGTGTTTGCAATGGAGTTGGAGGCTCTCCAAGTGTTCCAGCGTTTACAAAGTAAATGTAAGCACGGTGATTATGCGCAGATACATGTGGCAAAACATTGTCCGGCCGCGATACACAGACCTAGTGTAATGAAGATAGTTTTAGGAACGGAAAACAAGAAGTTCCGATGCAATCTCGCCGCTTACTCTGCTCTTAATTGCTTAACTTTAACTAGAGCCTCTTCCTGTCGCAGATTCGTTTTAAGTTCATGCATACTTCACCCGTACAAGATACCAGCTCTCCAATCCAAAAAGGCGTATAGATATGAGACAATGCTACACGTGTGTTCTTTTTTACCGGGAAAATAGTGGGGCCGTTCGCGTTCGTCGTTTAAATGGCGACGGTGTCTAGGGGCCAATTCTGAGTTTTGCGCGAACATTTAATACAACTATTCAGATTCAGCTATCTGAAATTGTTTTAACCGTGCGCTGCCGTCCAGGGGAAAAAGATAGCAACTATGTACGAGCTTCATGCAGTTTTGTTATCTTCAGTTTCGTACGAGACGGAAGCGGTCCCCGTACCGTAAAATGATAACCAACGAATACATTTTTACTAACGTGTTTCAATAAACACCAATGAGTTAGAGATACAGATTTGCTGTCTTAAAATAAATACTAATGATTACAACTGCGAGAGATAATTTTGTAACCAGCTAAGTTTCATGACACGATATCTAATCAGTATTAGGCATGACATGGGAATTATTATTTGAGCTAACGCAAAGTATGAGGCAGGATATACACGTGCTGTTATCATTTATTACCTTTTTACTTTCTAGTGGGAAGAGAGATAGACTCTCAACAAGTTTGAAGAAAATGGACACTCTTGCTTAGTACGTGGGAATAACTTGCATGTCGCATTCTTAACAAGTTCAAAGCAGGTATGATGTACCCTGTAGGGTAACGAAGAGGCAGATCCACACAAAATCTATCACATATTGTATGCTGCATGCAAAAAATACATGCAATATAATATACCTATAGGGCATACACGCGTAGCGTAGCAAAAAAAAGTGTGCTACGCGCGCGAGCGTAGCATAAACAGTAAATTCAATATATTAAAGCAGTAATTAATATTAATACATTAAGGATTGTGTATTACGCACTGGCTGACTCACTCATCAGTTACGGGCTCATTGTTTATGGACGAACTTTTGTCACCTACATCAGAGACATTAAACAACTACAAACAAGACTGATTAAGTTCCTAGTTAGTAAAAAAGAAAAGGAAAAGTGTAATAAGGAATATGACAAACTATTTCCCCTCTGTAAAATTCTACCAGTAGATGGTAAGACTAAGTATTTGATTGCTTTGGAGCACTACTATTCCGATGAGTATAAACTCAGTGTTACAAATACTTATAGCACTAAAAGTGTAAGGGAAAAAAAACTTGTACAACCTAGGGCTAAAAACTATTATGGGCAAAGAGTATCAAACTTCATAGTACCAAAAACTTTCAATCAGATTAGTATATTAAGACAAACTCCTAAATTAAGTAAATCTATTTTAAAATCAAGATTAAAGGACTTGCTCCTTAACGACAAGTCGATGTCAACAGATGGACATCCACAGAGTAAATAAGAAGGTAGTCCTACTTATTTACTCTGTGGATAGGATACCTGTGCCTACATAGTAACTAGTTAGGTAAGCTGTTGTCGTCCACTGTCGCCGGAGGTCGAGCCATAATACGGTATTTTATTATTACTAATATTTTTAATTGCCATTCTACCTAAATCTGTAAAAAGTTTAGAGAAGAGATTAGGTTAGTAATAAAAGCAAATTAGGTTAAGTTACAATAGTTGTAGTAAATGAGCGCGTCTCGCCATCAAACTTAATAGTTTGGCGAGTGTATATTTGTAATTTATCATGTAACTTGTATTTGGAAATAAATAAATAAAAAAAAATAAAAAAAAAAAGAATAGAGTATTAATAAGAATAAGAATAAACAGGCGTGCACCGTGAAGTCCGCCGACGTCCGCTTAAGGCGAAACAAGTCGAATGAAGCTACATACGCGACCCTAAAATAACACTAGGCGGCGCAACATTATCGTAATTTTCCCCAGTGACACACACTACTACATTTCACGCACACCATATCACTTTACAGCGGCAGGTCACTAACCTTGTTTTTTTTTTCTTTGGTGACAATATGAATTGAAATCAGTCGCCGACCTCCATAGAGCAAGCAAAATCGTCAAAATATCTTATTGAAAAATGACAGAAACTTGTTGACAGTTTCGTATTCTGAGTAGTTTCTTAGGGTACATTTTGGTATATGAAATATGTGCTATTGATAAGTCAATGTCAAGTCAATTTATAACTAGGTATATCGCATTTTGTATAACCAGCGTAAGCGGGTACCAAAACGCTGGTAAACAATTCGCGACGGAAGCTCACGTTAAACTAGACATGCAAATTTTGCGAGTACGGTACGGAACCCTCTTGCACGAGTCCGGCTCGCACTTGACCAAGGGGCAAGCAGAGTATAAAAGCATCAGAATATGTCTTATCTAGTGAATTCCTTAGCTTGAGAGTAGGTAGGTTAAGAAAATGAAACAACTACTTCATTTGTATGTTTTATACCACAAGAATATAATTTTATGTGTATTTACGTCATACAATTGCATCATCAAATATAAAAATAAACAATTTATTTTATTTTATTTTTATAGGCTTGTAAATGCACATTTATATGCAATGGAATACGTTGCTATTTTAGCTGCAAGCATATTATATACTAACTTCTGCCCGCGACTTCGTCCGCGTGGAACTCTTTTATATCGTAGCTCCTTAAATACAAACTTGCGCCCCCTATTTCGCCCCCTTAGACGATGATTCCCGGAACAAACACTATATGTATACCAAAATTGATTTTAATCCGTTTTTGCGTGATTGAGGTCCAAACTTTAGCATCATAGCCTAGCGGCGGCTGCGAGTCGAAAAAGATAACGCAGGTTAAGCAAAGATGGCAGCGGTCAGCCTTTGGATGGGTGACCGCCTGATGTTTGAGTGGTTAATATAAATGAGCGTTTCCGTGCTTTGGAAGGCACGCTAAGCAGTTGATCCCGGTTGCTGTCTATGACAGTAGTAGTTAAGCCGAGTTAGAGGCCTTTGGGCGGCTTAAGAACTCCTAACAGTCGAGTTGCCCACTCACTTGACAAAGGGGAGACAACTGTTACTCGCGTCCGGAGGAGCTACCTACCACAACCCTGCACGTGTCCCCTGGGTGGTACTAAAGAGTGATAAACTTTAAAGGCCAAAAATAATGTATGCCATACGATTAAATAGTTTATGAATTAGGTTTATTCACGATTTTCGCTACGGTGATAGAATTGTGCTGAAGTTTACCAACAAAGTGAAAATTTAATTGATAAAATAAGTATAAAGTCAAAGATAATCCTACTATAATATTATAAATGCGAAAGTTAGGATGGTTGGATGTTTGGATGTTTAGATATTTGGATGTTTGTTACGCAATGACGCTTAAACGGCTCAACCGATTTAGATGAAACTTTACACGAAGATAGTGTATAGCCTGGATTAAAATATAAGATAGCTTTATCCCGTGTCCACGCAAACGAAGTCGCGGGCGGAAGCTATTATTAAATAAGGGATAAAACTGGCCGAGATGGAGTCGGACTTTCGCAACGGTGAAGCGCGCCGGGTGCCTTTGAACGTGTTAAAAGTCTTAAGACTAACGCAATTTCAGATCTTTGTTACAACGGATATTAACAATAATATATTCATGATTATGAGTCGCAAATTCAATGAAAAAGAAACATTATTAATGCTTGATGTATATAATGATAGCACCATCTAGCGAGCATGATTTTGATACAATTTCAGTTTGATAGAGGTCGTTGATGTTAGTTGTCGATTGGCGCCATCTACCGAGCTTAAGTTTAGTCCAATTTCAGCTTGATAGATGCCGCTTATATTATGTTTTTGATTTTATTTAGACTAATAAAAATAACATACCAAACCATATTAAATGAGTTTTATTTGATTCTAAAATTATGAAAGGAAAACTAATGTAAAACTGTTAATGTTTCTTAGTATAATGCCATACAATATTTCCGTAACTTCGCAAACAGAACATTTTATCAGTTCATATATTAATTAAGTTTGGCCTAGGTTTGGGGTCATGTTGGAGAAACTCGGCATAAATTAAATACTCTGAGGCCGCATGAATGCAGTCAAATTCACAACCGTCGATATTGTTATTAATGCTTAAGCTTTGTTTTTTCCGGGGACCGAGTTTTTCTCGGCTGTAATACTACCAAAAATTGATTTCTATTCAAAATTAAATAAAAAAAAAACGAATATGTGATCATTTACCAAAAACAAAACTGATAGAAATAAAACAAAAAAACCTCATAGCTGGGGTTCCAACTCGCAGCCATCAACAAACCAACCATTGGGTAACCATTGGTCGTCATCGAAGAGTAAGCCTGCCTTTTGCGAGAGAATACGGAAAAAACTAATTTTCTCGAAAATAAGACGAAGCTAGATCGGTCTCTCGGCCCCGTAAACCCTGATAGATTTTTGCCCATGCAATAGAAAACCGAGCTAAGGAATTGAAAATTGGCAAGCATATAGCATATAGCTAGAAATTAAAAAGAACCCTATTCAAACTTTCAGCAAAATATAGATAAAACGTGAATAAACACGGGATGTAAAATTGTTTATATATATTTGTAAAATGTGCAGTATAGGGGTTTACGGGGCCGAGAGACCGATCTAGCTTCGGGTTCTCTATTGTATGGGCAAAAATCATTTCCCAGTGTCACTTCCCAAATTTTTTTTCCCAAATATTCATTTGGCAAAAAATCACTAGTCAAATTATTGTTTCGCATTTTATCCCATGGCAAAATATTACTTCGCAAATTATTGTTTGGCAAAGTTTTATATAGTCAAGTTTCATTTAGTCAAACATATTATTTGGCATAACATTCGTTTTCCAAATTATTGCATGGCATACGATTTATATCCTAATTGTGTAGTGCATACCAAATATATTGGCAATTATTATAATTTATAACCTAACCTAACCGCCAGCGTGTCGACGTCACCCCGCTTCGCGCCTATTTCCGCTCTAAGGGACACAAGTGAACCCTAACCTAACCTCTACTTATAATTTTATATCTCAAATTATTGTGTCTATTTTTGCCGTTGATGAAAGATGGCCGTTATTAAGTTAAAAGAAAACACGGTTTGTTAAACTTTTCTTATATCAAAATGTGTATTGATAAAATATAGATTAAAGTATGTTATGTTTTGCATTTGTTTGTCTTTTCATTTTAGTTTGTAGTAAAAATAAAATATTTGCCAAAGTTATGCTATGTGAAGTATTGTGAAGTGTCCGAAATGAAAATTTGAGCAAATGTTTTGTTTGGAAAACAATATTAGCCCAAACAAAGTGTTTGCTAAATAAACTTTTGTCTTAATAACATTTGACAAAGCAAATTGATGCCAGATGATATTTTGACCAAATGAACAATTTGCGAAACAAAAATGTGCTATTTGTTCGTTTGGGAAATGAAACTACTGCCATAAGTTTTGTGGGAAGTGAAATTTGGCGAAAAATATTTTGCCGAAACGGCAGGACCCCCTTTAGCTCATAGATTCAAGGGGTTCCCATACAAACTTCAACCCCATTTTTAAACCCTTTTGCACCCTTATCTTTATAATTTTTATAGCCTTTTGCGTGGCCGAAGATCCATTGAACGTTTTAGTGAAAGTTACATATTAATCCATTCGATAGTTTTCCCATGATACCCGGACGGAAACAGACAAACAGAAAACATAACACTCCTTTTCGTTGGGCTGTCGTAAGATGGCGCTGTTGCGTAAAGTAAAGACGATTTTATCCAAATATTCTCAAATTTGGCCTGTGGGTCACCGTAACTCCGTCAAACTTTTTTATACGTTTAATATGGTTTGTTGGAGTTCAGACGCCGACAAAAATCTGGAGAATGACCTTCTAAATGCGTGGAAATTGGTGAAGTTCTGCATCGCGCTTTTGAAGTTTTTAATGTATGTTGTATAAATACAGTTTCCTTCAATCTCTACTTATTATGTCTCACTGACAACCTCAACGAACTTTCACATTTATTATTATGTAGAGATTACAAATATTTGCTACCTACTTCATCTTCTTCATTTGACTCTCAAACTCTTACTCGGGTCTGCCAGCAACCCGCCTAGCGGGCGCCTACACCGTAGGCGCTTTCCGCTACATACGGGGGAAAACCACGGGATCCGCTGAAACAATGACTTGTGTCGTATTGAGCGTAGCGCGTAGCAATTCTTGCTAGTGAATCAGTTAAAAATACATGGAGTTGAAGTGTAATAGGTAATCTTTAAGAACTGTATCCAATCGGCTGACTATATTTCGTCTTGAATTGATCACTGCTGATAATTGAGGAAGAAAACACGACAATTTCATTGGACGGCTTCATTATTACGGCGGGATCGCAATATATTATCATAATCGCCTTAGTTTGTACAACGAGACGATGTTCCTTGTAGTTATTTTATTTATACAAATGACTTGCAAAATCAATAATGTCTAAGACAACATAAATGACAAATGTGAAAACCTACCTATATGTCAGACGTTATGACAAATACACACACGTATACCCACGTACACCGTATAAGACAATGTGCCCTGTGTGATAAAAAAATATTCCAAATACGTATATATATAAGATATTCGAACTTTTTTGATTAAGAACGGGCTCTGAGGAAAAATATGAAAAATCGGGTTGTAATGTAGGGTTTGAATGTAATATTGTTTTTTTTTATATTACGTCGACTATAATCTTTAAATTAGAACCTCGCAAAACATAACGCAATGGAATACTTTTATTCTGATGAAAAAGTTTATGCTCTATGGACAATCGAAATAATTATTTCGATACGCTCTAGACAACCGAAAAAAAATTGAAAATAGAACTCCGTATTTCAATAATGTGTCCTTGTTTAAGGAGACTCGATCCGATACAAGATTGCCAATCTATGGCGTTTCAGAACGTAGCAGCGTCGCCTCATCTGTCAAAAATCTACTTGAACTTGCTGCTGTATCCAGGGCATAAAATGAAAAAAAAACTACGCTTTGTGATTGGCTAGTATTTGGACAATCACAGCACAGTACTGCAACATTACGGACGCCGGTGGTGTGATGTGATAACTTTTCTTTTCAAAAAACTAAAAAAAAGTTAAAATATAAACTAAGAAAATGAGTAGTGACAGTGACGAAACATCTTTAACTCCTCAAGAAATAACTAATATGGCAGAGGAGGCCACATTTACCTTGCTACCTGAAAAGTGAACGAGCCTTTACAATAGTCGAACTAGACAATATAGTACCTACTTACGATATTTAGTTTTCTTATATACTCGTATTAATGACTTAAATTATTAATTTTAAAGTATTGTTCACAACAGTGTCACAATCAAGCTTTTTAATCTCGTACACTTAGGCCACTCCGCAAGCTTCGTGGCCTAAACACGGTACTCGACTAAAAAGCTCTCTATTATAACACGATTGTGAAAAATACTATTATAGGAGCACAAATGACAGAAAATCTATTTTGAACGTTTAACTATCCACATAAAAACCTATGAATTTTCCCTTAAAACGTATTATTTTTAGATTGCAGGTATTAAATTAGGGAATTATATAATTGTCAAAAACTAAAAAATCGCGACAGACGTCCTTCCAGTACGAGGCCTTATGGCCATCTGCCTACTAAAATTGAAAGGAAGTGACTTATGCGTGTCTAATTTGTGCGTGATTTTGTATTTATGTGCTTAATTCTACTGATTTATGTATATTAAACATAAAAGGAGCCCACTTGTTTGTCACAAATATAATAGGGTAAAGCCAAAATTTTATCACTAGTAACATAAAAGTAACAGAATAGTAACGTTAATACTTTTACGTTACCGTAACGTAAGTGTTATAAGGCTGCATGCACAATGATTACAACACTTTATTTATTTTAGAAATAAACGAGCGTAGCTTACAAAAATGTATGTAATTTGACGTTTTGATGACCTCACTATACAGCAGCGCCTCTAGCGGCGAATTCACACGCGTTTACCCTCATTAATGAGATAACGCAAATGACAGGCTATTGTTATTTATTAGTCAAAATAATACACCTACCTTTATAATGCTTTTACATTACGTAACATAAACTTCTAAAAGGGGTAACGTAAGAGTAACAGAAAAGTAACAGAAAAGCAACGGAAAAGTAACAGAAAAAGCTTCTGTCTACAGCCTTACACTAATTTATAAGAAAATGGCGAGGAATTGTTAGCTGCGGCTGTGTTCGCACAAATCTTACGTTCTCAAACGTTAATCTTACATAAACAAGTAGAAAAATAACTTGAACTTACTTTGTAAATCGCAGGTACAAGTTCAATAGTTTTTTATCACGAAAACACGCCGCCGATTCACTTGTTCTATGACAAACAAAACAAAATGGTTGACGGCTAGAATTCTGACAGCGACAGATGCTATAAGTTTTGCTAGTGTAAAAAAAATAATAAATACTACGATTCCTTCAGAAATTTTATAGAAATTTAGTAGCGTAAATAGGGTAACGTAAAAGCGCGAGAATCAAAGACAACACAATAAAACCTAAAAAAATGCTCATTAAAATAAATAAATAAATAAAATAAATAAATATTAAGAGACAATCTTACACAAATCGACCTAGTCCCACAGTAAGCTCAGTAAGTCATTTACTTTGAAGCTTAAAGTTTATGTAATAAAATCGACATTCCAGTAACCTCACACTAAATTATGAATCAGAAAAATAAGTATAAACGCTATAGAAATTTCACTAGGGTACTCGACATATTTGGGTAGCAAAAAAGGACATTTCTTTTTGTATGAATTTTTTTGTTGTTGTTAATTTGTCTTTATATTTTTATAAACAAAATAAACGTATACGTTTGAAATTGATATTTACATAACTAGTAAATACATCAATGTTACAATCGGAAACAAATACTCGTCATATTACTCAATATGTTTCTTTATTTATAATGATAAAAGTAAGTGTAATAAAATTTTGGCTTTACCCAATAAGGAATAAAAGGATACAAAAATAAATACTGAACATTGACTAGGAAAAATATGGTTTAGGTTTTTAGTCAACTCAACCTACCAAAAAACGCAAAATCAGACCTAACTTTGCGATCCTAATCTATCGAGGCAAATGAATCAAATATTATTTGTGTTGTTGTAATTGTAGCAAATATCTTCAAATATCAGTTAAAGAAGAAACTGTCACATTTTATGTAGTTTTCGCGTAATAAAGTAGGAAATTCGAAGCCCCATTTTACACCTTTGTCGTAATGCCCTCAAGATGCCTCACCTTAAGTTTGTTATAGCGTCGCGTGTCTGTGTGAGCGCGTCAAATCTGGCGTTTGTACCTACGGATTTCTCTTAAGCTATATATGTACTGTGGAATGAACGACATGCGCATTGAAACAGTTAATATATCAGTATTGGGACTGTCAGTTGTGATTTGTGAAGGGAAATGTGAACGAATTAAATTAAATGATGTACAACTTTTCCTTCCGGTGTATTTTTACGACTTTCAATAGAAAACAGAACAAAATCTTTTCCAAGCTATTTACATCAGGATATCCTATACTTTGAATATTACCTGACGGGGCCCCGCAGTCCGTATATCTTTCCATCGAAGTGTCTGCCAGCTGCAAGCGGATATGCCCGAGGGGTCCCGCTTGCCAGCGTTGTTTTATGATCAGTTCTGTTCCCGTAGTCTAAATAGGTACTAAACATTTATGAGACTTTTAAATTGGGTTGATGTTGATCAACAGGTTTTTCTTTTACACGTATCGGGAAGTCGTTGCGGTGGTTGGCGTCGTTCATTGTTTTTTCGACGATCTGAATGAGTTCGTTGAGCTGCCGCAGATCGTCTGCGGCGAGCGCGCCCCGTACTTCCTCCAGCATCCTCACGCCTTGGAGACTGCGCTGCAGCTGCTTTTCAGCCCGCTCCTGTGTGTTCACTAACCGGCCCTGATCCCTCTGCACAAGCTTCACTTTCTTCGTCATCATGTTTATGTAAAAATCAATGTGCTGCTGCATTTCGTCTATACGCCAGTAAAACTTCAAGTCAATTAGAACTATACATAAAAATGTAGCGCAAAGTCCTAATAAACCGACTCCGAAATAATACAAGGTCGGACTGGTGATTGAAAGAAATGGACAGTCTTCTTTCAGCGTCAGACACTTCCAGAAATATGAATTGTGGAGGGATACAACTGGTTTTTCCATTGCAATATAGAAATTATAATAATGAGGACGGAAATTTTGTGTCTAAATCAATTTGAAGTAAAATAATGTGTAATGTTCTGTCATCTTGACAGCAATAGAAATCCTGATTATAGAGCTGTTATACACTATTCAACATAAGTAATATCGGTATCGGAGACGGCACCAAAATGTTCGAAAATATTGTAAAGCTCGTACAGAAATCGTAGAAGAAATAGGTACTTATCCCTATGGCGGCATTTAATTTGAAACTTGTTTGAATTCTTAAACGGGCAACAATTTTGTGATTGTTTGTCAATGTCAAAGACTACAATATACCTACATACTGAGAGTCAATGTCATCGTCGGATTGTGTTGGATGCAGGGGCTGGAAACTTAGAAAAGAGGCGACACGCCGATTTATTGTATGGAAAGTAGTGACATCTCTGGCGAAGCGGATCGCTGTATTTAATGTTGTTGACAGAAAATGGAAATAGATGTCAGTACAATAGACCCACGACAATAAATTTTAAAATTTTGAAATGAAATAAAATATATTTTTATGTTTTGAGATAGAATTTATTAAGTATCCATTTTATTTAACTGAACATGAACAAATATCTCATTAATATGGAATTGTGTTTGTTGTTCGGCCTTTGTGGTTTTAGATGAAGTATACATACCTACGTGTCAGTCAGTAAATAAATGTCAATGTATTGTCTATAAAAACATTGAATGAAAACACATTTAAATCATATTTAAATAAAATCAAGAATAGTTTTAGCCACAGGATCTATTTATAAAAATAATATCTAGGTATTATGTGTGCAGACAATGGTTTTAGGTTGAGTAATACGCAGTGTAGATCGGCTGTACGTGGATTTGTTAAATGTGGTCAAGGAGATTTAATCTAATGTTTTGAAGCAAAATCTCGTCCTTGTCTCGTGTTTTTTGTTAAAAAGGTTGTGCTTTGTTAAGTTCTTGTTACATAATTTGTTATTTGTTAAGTTGAATAAATACTTTTATGAATGTTGCATGTTTCACTTTTCAGATCCATTTCATAGTTGTGTGATTGTTTTGAAACCTACAATGTGACTGGCAAAGTATGAAGGGAAGCGTACTTAGGTAACTAAAATGTGATTTATATCATGTTTTAGAAACGTTTTCTTCCTAACTTTGATAGTCGCATTGTAGGCTTCAAAGTCAAAACAGAGAATACAACTTTTGTATACGTGTGTGCGTGGCGCGTGAATATGTATGTGTGCGTTAGTGTGTATGTGAAGCGTGCACGCTGCACGCATGCGTGCGTCAGAGTAGTTCAATCCACTCGCTGCTAGGCGGCTGTGGGACCAGTAATTTCTTGGTGTTGCCACTCTTTACATAAATATACTTATTATACTCTTTGGTTGGATGTGAGTTTACATGACGAATGTGTTCTTTTTATGACAAATTTTATTATTAATCGTCAACATGTAATGCCCAAAACTATTAATAGTCGAGAGTGAGATATTATTAAATATGTGTATCAATGTTTGCAAGAAAAAGTTCGGTCTTCTACATCAGTTAATGTAAGTAAACTTAATCTCATTATAGTCAGGTTGTTACACAGTTTCGAATTACTTACACAAAAATAGAGAAACCCATTCGATTGTCTGTATGTGCGTCAGTAGTTTAGACGGCCCGCACACGTTCCAACATTAACGAAAACCGTTGCTGTTGAATACATGCGGTCATTCCGTACCTACCTACGTACTACCTACCCCCACTCTACCCCTAACCAGAGTAGTATATTCTCGAAATCGACCTGATTAGAATAAAGCAAACTAATGACATTAACATTTCTAGAGTCTAAGAAGCAGATGAACGAATATAAGTAACAATATTGTGCCTTAAAAATAGCGAACCTTAATTACCACAAAAACAGTCTAATCGTCCGCGTCGTGAGACCGATGGAGACAACCACAACAAGGGCTTGCTGTGACCTCCAATAAGTGTCGCGTAGCAGGCTCTTCACGCAATCTGCTCGCCAAAACGTGTAAATCACAACCCTCTCAAGAGGCTGTGGGAGCCCTCGAGTTTTTTCCCATAGATATGTTTTAGATATCACACGCTTTGTTGATAAGTACCTATTAGAAGTTAAGCTAATATTGACATTTAACTACACTGATTGACATTTAGATACAAAACATTAGTGTTTTGATGGATAGTATTATTAGTATTATAAAGTTTAGATTATATAACTACCTTAAGTGAAACTTATACGTTTGAATATTCCCAGTACAGTTACCGGCATTAATTAATCGATACAAATACAATACAAATCATTCATTTCGGATTATAAAATCCATAGTGTTAAGGTTACATTACTTTAGAGCTATGGTTAGATTTCTATAATTATGCTAAACTTAAATGAAATTAAAGGCGCCTGGGCACCGGTATTATAGGCGCATGCAGTTGCACATAACGCTGCAGCAGCGGCGAGTCCCAGCGGTGGGCTAGCATGCTCAGGATACTATTTGAGCTGCCACGACTGCGATTGAGGAGAGACGCACATCGTTTCCTCATGATGGTAAAAAAGCAATCCGTGTGCGCCTCCGCAAACATTGTCGACGCACTGCAGTACCGTGGCAGCCCGAACAACATCCTGAACGCGTCATTATATTGGACTCGCAACACGCTGTACCTAAGCCCGCTGAGTAAGGTTAGTCCACAGACCGCACGTGTAAAAGGTTTGGCATAAAGTTAGCTCCCGTCTGCGGGCCAACATGTTACAGAGGACGCACAGCGCGCGGGGCTCGCGCTATATGTCCTCGACGTCCGACATCGTCTCAGTCACCCAGTGGACCAGGTACTTAAACTTGTCAACTCTCTTTAAAGGAGTACCATAAAGTGTGACCGGTTCCATTCGGTAGGTTTAGTCTAATAGAGTAGTGTCAGATATTTGTGCGCGCTTTGTAGTTGCAGGTATCAAATGAATGCTGGTGACTGTACCACAAAAAAAATCTAAACAGCAGAGACTTTTTTCACATACCTCTTTATGGCAGTAGACTTGAATTTTAATGTAATCCTAAAAGTAGTGGTGAATTGGGCCATAAACCACAGATACATCTTTCAGGAAACATCTTGGTGCATTGTGGGATGCGATTTGTCACAAGGGAACAATCCAACATATCAGATGCACGTTTCAAAGGTAGGCTAACTATGAATGCGGATAGGGCCGGCCAAAAATTATTTTAAATTCTTTCCGAACGTGATTAGTTCCGTATTTGTAGAGAAAGACAGCACGAACCATCTCGGAAGACAAGCTATTCGATTACAAAACCAAACTCTAATCGGTTCATCTATTTGTTAGCTACGCTGCCACAGACAGACACAGATGCACATTTTTGACTGATAACGAGGGGTCGTTTGCGTCGGGTGTTAAAAATATACAGTCTTTGAAAAACGATACAACTACCTCAATAAGCACCTAGTTAATCTATTCTCAAATCACGGCAGCGGATCACAATACGAGCGCGGGCTAAGTGTTTCTAAAGAATACGATACCGCTATCGAAGTGGCATCGCTCACTGACAATGGCGTATAAAAGTGCACAGTGCTCAGTGAACGCTCCACTTCACGCAATATCGGATTCCCTCGCCCAAGACATCGTCTTCGCTCCACGGCCTCAACAAAGAAATGGTGCAATGCAATGCAATGCCCAAACGCGCTAGCTCGAGGCTCGGTTGCCTCTGTAAACACTCGCCGGAACCAGCTGAAAGTAAATAATTTTAAACGCGAAATCTTGGTTCTGAGACTTTCAGATTCGTTTCATATTAAAGTTATTTAGGTAGGTATCAGTGTGGTGTGTTTTATGCAACGTGCACACCTGTCTGTGCCTGTTACTTCTTCCTTTTATGTGTGCTTTATGGAATAAATGGTTTTTCTTTCTTCTTCTCTCTTGGGTCTCTTCATCTTATGGGTTAATCTTATGAAGTCTTCATAAACCAAAACGGGTAATTTAAAATAGAACAAATTGTGAATCCTCACAGAAATCCTTTTCTTCGAAAATATAGAAAACGTGAATACTTACAGCTAAAAATAAAAAATCTTATCTTTAGAAAAAGGCTGTACCTAACCTACACGGAGACTTCAAAGCCCCTAAAGTCGTAAAAACTAAGCATTCTCATGAGAGATGATTGTACATGAAATTTGATTTGTCACTCAATAAAAATTATAATATTTATAATTGTTGACTTATAAAAGTCAATTGCTGTACCTAATTATAGGACTGACAATACTAAGAGCCTCTCAAGTTCGATAAAGTTGTATACGGGTACGTTTTAGGAACAACTAAAAATAAATAACCGTACGTTTTCCACTTTTTTATTAAGTTCTTTTCGTCGACGTTTTATTGGAGTTTAAGTTTATTTTGTTATGCTTGTTGATAAATCAATAAATAAAGATTCATTAGTATGTATACCGCAAGTTTCCCCTATAAAAAAAACTTGAATGAGAAAATGCTTGTATACTCGTAAACTATAGTCACTTGGCATATCTTCATCTGATTCGTTAAGATTGATAACAATTCCTAAATTGTATTTAAAATAACAGAATACATCTCATATAATTTCTTGACTTTGTCTATATAAAGTTTTCCCTAATTGTTTTACTAGAAAACGCCATGTTTCCGTAGTTATTTAAGTAAGTATCTGTATGTTTTCTTATCTCGTGGAAAATGCATTTGTCAATAGGTATGACAACCATGTAATGACTGGAAGTTGCTTCAGTCATCTTTTAAGAGGTTTGATAACTAAATAACAATATAAAGACACGGCTATACAAGATAAATAAAAACAAGGCAATTTATTAGTTTCTTTGGGTTGTACGAATAATATTATATTCACATACCTACAGGTCGATTCACAAGAGCTGGCGCTCACAACACACAAAGTTGGTCCCATAATAAAAGTTGCTCAGAATCATGGATAGATTCACATTTTGCTATTTTGTATCACGTAAAAGATTGCACCCTGTATATTGACACCGCGATGCGTAGTAACTAAGCGTAGGTAGAGGTCTAGTATGACGTCGTGACGGGTGACCGGCGGGGTGTGCCGCATTAGCGCGTAGCGAATAACAGCCCAGGACGCGCTCTGTTTCCTCCGGTTATAACCTATACACAATAATGACGACCGCTTTAGCCTAGATGGTAGTGACCCTGCCTACGAAGCAAGAGGTCCTGGGTTCGAATCCCGGTAAGGGCATTTATTTGTGATGAGCACGAATATTTTTTCCTGAGTCATGGATGTTTTCTATGCATTTAAGTATTTATTTATCTATATATAAGTATGTTTATCGTCGTCGTGGGTTTGTGTAAAATTGTCCCCTAATATTATTTATTTATTTATATACAACGTGTTAATAAAATAACGCAAAACCTGAAAACCGTTTGTTCAGAATCGAGCATAGAATGCGAAAAAAAAAAAAAAATTTTTTTTGACAAGATTTATTTTTTAAATTTGTATGGAGTGTTGGCCGACTGGGGCGACCTGCTCCATACAAATGTAAAAAATAAATCGCGTCAAAAAATTTATTTTTTATTTTTTTCGCATTCTACTCTCGATTCTGAACAAACGGTTTTCAGGTTTTGCGTTATTTTATTAACACGTTGTATAAGATCTAACCATCTAACCGTTCATCATTTGTTGCCGTTATAAATTTGTTTGCCTTTATCTGTCACTTTGACATTTATGTTTGTGATAAAGGGACAGAATACTTACATACAACAGAGTTGAATAAGGAGGAAGGAGTATTTACTCTTACTCCTTCCCATATTATTCAATATATATTATATGCTGTGAGACTAGACATAACTGTGTCATACATAACCGTCAGGCATCACGACTATTACTCGCACCGCAGAAATACATGAAATTAAATTCAACCCGAAGTTATATTATAAATCACGCTGATGTCAGAATCTCGTCTCTATATTCAAACTCACAAGTATGAAATATCAGCAGAAGTTACGAATATACTCAACGGCAGCAAAATGTCGAAAAATGGGAACAGCCGAGTCGAACGTCTAACTCTCGAATACTTATACGAAAAGTTTTATGCAGTCCTATGTTCAATTTCAACCTATCTGTTGGACCGTTTCCGGTTCGTAGGTAGTTCTTTACATAACAATATATTAAGAGGATCTTTAGAGGTGGTTTGCTTTCCATACAAAACGTTATTTGCCATTCGCAGGCTAACGGCGTGATATTTAAAAAAACTTATGCAACAAAATTTCATAAATGGTTTTCCATTTGCGCGAAATTCCCCCTTTCCTAGAATAAACTTGTATATACTAGAATAATTTGAGAAATTACAGAAAACAGTTCGCTTATCCAACAGGGCCAGTCAAATACCCGCGTATTTAGGGAGACATTTTCTCTTTTGAATTCAGTGTGCCAGGGACTGACGCCGAACATAGTTTTCGCAATAAAATCGTGTAGGTAAGTAGTTTATGTAAAATTGCATTTTATTGCAAAACAAAAAGGAGAGATTCCATTAATTATGAATAATAATTGGCCGTTTAGTTTGTAATAAGTAATAGTTTCAGATTTATGATAATTCATAGTCACTTATATGACGAGGGACTGACAGTCTAGGGACTGACAAATGAAGACAAAGTTACACGTAACTTAAAGGGTACTACTAAATTGTTGCCTTTTGAATTCAAGTTTACTAAAAGAAATAACATACAAGTTACTCAAAGTTCTTTATTATAATAAAGTTTAAGATAAAATAGATCCGCTAACACAATTTTATTCTTTGATCAGAGCACGACGACACAATTTTCGGACTTTACTCTTGACGCGTTTCATAGAATCTTGCACGGAATCATTTGTGATCAGTTTAGTACATTACATCCCCTTTTTAGGGTTCCGTACCAAATAGGTAAAAAAGGAACCCTTATGGTGCGACTCCGTCTGTCTGTCTGTCTGTCACAAAGTGAAATATCTCACGAACTACTTAAGCTATCAATTTGAAATTTGGAATGGTTTTAAATGAGAGCTATCCACGTGCATGGAACATGAGAAATTTAAATATACATTTTAATTTTCTATGAAAAATTACGAATATGAGGGGGCGGCAAAAAAAAAAATCCAAGGCCAAGTGGGGTATCATATGAAAGGGCTTGAGTTACACTTTTTGAAACAGTTTTTCTTTTTTTTTCTACGTTGGTAAAATTTTCATCTGTGAAGGAAAATGTAAAAAAAAATACCATTCCCCCGCCCTTATCTCCGAAGTTATACAAGCGAAAAATTTGAAATAATTACTTGTGATTAAGATATACATAAATATTACTGGAAAAGTATATTTTTTTCTGTATCTAGTATTTTTTGTTTTATTTTCAAAAATAATTTCCTAGTTAAGTTTGCAATTTAATCAACTTTATAAGTACCTTTTTGTTTTGAAATTCCTATAATACTATACTCTCTTTCAAATAAAAAAAAGATAATCGAGATCGGTTCACGTGATAAACAATAATCGCTAAAACACCAACATACATACTAAGCTCATTGCCCTTGCACGTTAGTACCAAATGGGGCCGATAGATGGCGCTGACCCCATTCCTACTTCGCGCTGTTAAGATTTTTCTAGAATTAATGGGGTTGGGACGGATATTTCAATAGCAGGTCAAAATGGTCTTGGTAGTTCGTTCGATGGTCTTGGTGTAAAAGTTTGTTAGAAATTGAATTCTGTTGTGTTGGGTTAAAATAAGTAATTTAACAAATATTGACTTTACCTTGATTTGAGTTAATTGATAGTTTGTACAGAACCCTCGGTGCGCGAGTCAGACTCGCACTTGACCGGTATTTTTTGAAATCAGGTCAGGATGTGGCCGGCTGGCACGTTTTACGCAACTTTGTTTTAATATTTGCCCAATATTTCCCTACTGGCCGTATAGTTCTGGGCAATTTGGCGGATAAGTATTCTTCGGTACTACATCGACAGAATTTAGGTGAATTCCACTCTTAAGCTCGGGAAGAGACAGCTCGGTAAATCGGGCCAGAATAATGTCGAAGAAGTATGCTTTTTTATGAGCGGTAATAATCTTTTTTTTAAGCATTCGGATTGTATAAATATCCGTGTTGTGTGCCAGTGGTTACAAAGGGCGAACTCCGCATGCCGCACTGGCATATCGCTTGCCACACGAGGAATTTTTCCACTGGAATTACGTTTTCTGATTCATGCAGTCCCGGGACGTTGCGCGAAGAATAGTATTGATTTCCTGGTATCGAATTGAAATCAGCCTTTACATAAGTTTCGTCATCAATAATTAAGCAAGCTGTATTTTGAACTAACAGGGTGTACAGTAATCTTTTTATTTTCTGTACTTACATTTTTTTGACTAGGTATACCATCTTTTTTGGCCACATCTCGAGAAGAGATTGCTGGATTTTGATCAAATACTTAACGTACACACCCTTGACTCTAACTTTTTGTTCCGTTTTCTTGTCGGATTACCTTCTCGTAACTTTCTTTCAGTAGTTAAACTTTGTTTTAACCTTTTTAGGGTCCTTTGCACTGTTCTCTGACTTGTATGGCACGGTTATGCAAGCTCCGAGGTAGATTGGAATTTACTGAAAATTATTGCAAAATTAATTCGCGACCGCTTTTTTCTCTTGATGACATCTTGACGGGTGAATGTTTTTTTAAACCTAAGATGATCGTAAGTTTTCAATTTCATATCTGAAAAGTCTTACCAAAACAGGTTGCAAGGTCAGGAAAATAGAACGTAAAATGTTAGCGACACTTTAGTAGTACTCACCCTTTGGGTAATATAAAAAATATGTCCAAAACTTGAAGATGACTCAAAAAACTTATTAACTTTATAATAAATAACTCATCTAGGGACTGACAGAGTCACTGATACAACTAACCACACGAACAACAAACCAATCGACTTGGAACGACTTTGTATCAGCGGCTAGGTACCTTCATGTCGATACTTTTCAATGTGTATGTTTTGAAACGGTATTCTGGTTCGAGTGCCGCATATTTTAGAATGTCGTAAGTTTCTAGGTAGGGTAGGGCCTCATATTATTTATCGCGTACACTTTTTGACTATGGTGGTTCGCTTTACATACAAAAAAACAAAAAACGTTTTGTATTAAATATTTTTATCTCCTGATTGTGTAGTGGTCCCCTCGGCTCTTCCCACGTTTCAATTTGGACGGAGCCACGGGGTAGAATATAGTTTATATTATATTAGATATAAATATTAGATTCTTTGCACATAATACAGAACACCGCATATTACTTTTACCTACCTGTGGATTGTAAAATTAGTAGGTGTAGTACAAGTAAATTACTTTCGAGACGTTTTTGCATTTGTAGTAGTATTTGTATATTTACAGGACCAAACGTACACGTTGACGTATACAGACAGACGTATGTGTGTGTGTGAGGCTGGCTACAGAGGTCACAACTACAAATGCAAAAACGTCTCGAAAGTAATTTACCTGTACCTATATTGTAGCGTAGAGAGACATCCTACCTTAATTGTGACAATGCCTAACATAGATAAAGCATATTGCTCTTAACAATTTGACAGGCGCTTTGAATATAACAAAACAACCGTAACAATTTTCTAGTAAATAGGTACTTACCATAATAATTTATATAATCCTTGTTCCATATCATAATAATATAAGTTGTCAGTTTTGAATAGAATTTGTATTGTGTTAAGGGGCTACCCGAGGTTTTCATCGATTTTTGACAAATTTTGAATCGTATCTCCTACTTTTTCACTACAGATAGAATTATAAGTCAAACGGCTATCGGTTCTTCAATCTTTTATCTTCATTTTTGTATACCGGATTTTGAAAAAAAATAGTAAGTACTTAATTATGTAGGATTTTTTTAAACATTGTCTAAAAAAACACTTATTTCGTATCTCTATTGACGTGAAAGATCTAACATAAACGAAATCTACAAATTGGGGTTCGTCTATGACGGCGGATTGGGGACTTCTTATACACCTTTGAATTTCTTCGCAGATGTATGCAGGTTTCCTCACGATGTTTTTCCTTCACCGAAAAGCTAACGGTAAATGTCAAATCTTATTCCGTATATAAGTTCCGAAAAACTCATTGGTACGAGCCGGGATTCGAACCCACGACCGCCGTTTGACAGCCGCATGCCTAACCACTGGTCTACAGTAGCTTTCTTGAAATGAAAATAAAGAATTGAATGAAAAGATACGAATATCTTTCAGCGAGGGCTATGGGGTCGCTGTATAACCCCGCAGCTCACCTGGCGCGTTTTACCGCTGCGTAAGTCCGACTCGATAGCTTCCGCCCGCGATTTCGTTTGTGTGGACCCGGAATAAAGCTATTCTATATTTTAATCCAGGCTATAAACTATCTTCGTGCAAAATGTCATCCAAATCGGTTCAGCCGTTTAGGGGATGCCTTTATTTGAGTCGAACACGCCCCATAGACAGAGACACGCTGATGCCTTCCACGCACGAGGAAAAGAGATGTAACACTCTTCGGGAATGGCTTTTTTGGACAAATTTCGATAAATACCCAACTTAGTGAAATTTTATTTAAATTTCATTAAGTGAGATTTTAGATGAGATAAAATACTATAGTATTAACTTGATTGTGTCGTAAAATAATGTATCGTTTGAGTAGGCTGAGTAAAAAAAGGAAAATACAGACCCAACTTTGTTTTTTTTTATCGATGAAATTGTAAGCAATCGTGTATCGATAAAATCAGATAAACAATCATATAGTCAAGAATCATATACCTATATTTGAAAATCAGACCTTATTGTTTCTTTTCGGCGTTTCAAAGCACGCGATAGTTTCCAATGCACCGCCTTAAGGCGCCGTAGGTTCATGGTCTTCTCTCCCTCTCACTGAGCATAAGCGTGAGCGAGATGGAAGTGCGTGCTCGGAAGCGCGGATATCATGTTTTTAAATTTTAATTTTTTGGCGGTTTAAATAAATAAAAATGTAAACACTGATTTCCCTCAAACATGATATTGCCGATTTTTAGAAGCAATTTTAATATTTATAGCTTTTGTGCATAATTTGTTACGAATATTTTAAGTGTATTTTTGTGTGTTTTAGACCTATGTTCGTGATTTTTTTCTATAGAGCGAAATTTGCTTAATCATGTTTCGAAGCACTGATTTCCCTGCAGAAAAGCCTCAAGATTACTATTCGTATTTTTTTGAAACCATATTATTATAAACAGACGCATTATATTGTTTCAACCTTAAGCGTCATTGAGTAACAAACATCTAAACATCCAACCATCCAAACTTTCACATTCATAATATCATAATATTAGTAGGATTTACATTTTCACTCTGTTGGTAAACTTCAGCACAATTATACGACCGTAGCGAAAAACGTGAATAATAAATAATAAACCTTATTCATTAAACTTAAAATGCCTGCTAGAGTCTGTAAAGCGAGTCATGTGCCTGGAAACTTTGCAAATTCTACTAATCAAGCAAAAACAGCTAAACGGATTTAAATGAATTTTGGTATACATATGGTGTATAACCATACAGGGAGAACTCCAAAGGCATGGAACAGAGGGGTGGTGGTGCTGTTCTTCAAAAAGGGTGACAACACTCTGCTGAAGAACTACAGACCCATCTCACTTCTGAGCCATGTCTATAAGCTGTTTTCAAGGGTGTGGCAGTTTAGCGTCGCCAGAAGGTAGGTAGATTGCAGCCGGTCGAAATTAAAATACCCGGAATTAAATTTACAATTATTTATTAATGTGAGAAGTAGAACCGACTAGGTCGCGGGTTTATTATGAGCTGGCAATTAGAACAGAAACCATGTCCTTGTAATTGGGGTCACTTCCCTGCACCGGCTAACGGCACGTAGTCCACGCAGATCTTGGAGCAGGAGTTCGAGGTTCCGGGATTCGGGTCAGCAACGCAGGTCTACCGGATACGCGCAGAAGCATGCGCAAGAAGGTGGGTGAACTCCAAACTGAACCCCAGACTGGGTCCCTGGAATTCCCGGAAAATAGGCGTTTTACAAAAAGTCCAAATTTGTGTAAGTGACTGCGACATCGGGATTTTTAATGAATAAATGTGCTCTTATTTTAGGTGGCTATATAAGTGAACCCCAAAGCATTTAATGGTGATCAAAGGATGTGGCAGTAACAAACAAAATCAACAGTTTTATGATAAAGCAAATTAAATGAAGTGAAATTATCAAAACATTAAGATGAAATGTACTAACTAATTACAATATGATCAAAACCTTATTGTTGCATTATACGACGATTGTCTATGCAACTACAATTTAATTAACTAGAATAAAGTGTGCGTTAGCTAGGGCTGCCTTTTAAGTTGTGTCGTTTGGAAAAACTAAAGACAATTTAAGTGTTAAATGGTATTTATTGTTTTTCAAAGTAATCACCGTGATATGTAATACACTTTTTCATTCGATCGAACCAGTTTTCGAAACACTTCTTCCAGTCCGAAGTCGGGGTCTCCAAAATGGCCGTTTTGTATGCCTCAACCGCTCAGGCGTCTGGTACCGTTGACCACGAAGTCGTTGCTTGATTTTTGGAAAAGTAAAAAAATCGTTAGGGCTTAAGTCTGGGTACAGTCCAGGCGGGTGTTCCAGAATTTCGACGTTTTGCTCTTTTTAAAACGCAATAGTTTGCCGGGCGGTGTGCGAGCTCGCATTATCGTGGTGCAGTCTTATACGACGTCTTGGGTTATTTTTTCGAAACTCGCCGATGACTTCTGGTAAACAGACAGTGGTATACCAGTCAGCATTAACCGTTTTACGATCCTCGAGCACGATGGTGGCAACGTGGCCACTTTTCGCCACAAACGTGGCGACCATTTTTTTCGAAGTGCTCCGTGAGCGTATTCAAATCAAATCAAATCAAATCATTTATTTCGAGTAACAAAACTCATAATACATTTTTTTCAATTAAGTTCATACAAATATTAAAATTTAATTAAAAATTAAAAATACAATACAATACAATGTCAAATAAGTAATATAAAATAAAATGTCACATAAATAAAATAGGTACCTACTCGGCCGATTTATCTCGCTGGGACATGTCTGTCACAGCACTGCCGGATGTATGGGCAATCTACTTTATCGGCTATCATAGATAGAACGGCGTTTTGGCTGGCACGCACTCTGCGCACGAGCGCAGCACTGCGCGCGCGCATGCTCGCGTGGAAGCACGCCACGCGCGCCTCCGCGAACATGCCCGACGCACTGCAGTAACGAGGCAGCCCCAACACCGCTCTAAATGCATTATTGAATTGGAACCGAAGGGCGCTGTACGCTTTCACAGTGTAACTCGCCCACAAACCGCATGTGTACAGGGATGTACAATAGGCTCTGAATAGTGTTATTTTTACATCCCTGGAGCACCTTGCGAACCTGCGGGCGATCATGTTCGCTCTTACACACAGCGCCCTTCGTTCCCGCTCGATGTCAGCATTGTCCTCGAGATCTGCGGTAACTATGTGACCCACATATTTAAATCGATCTACCCTTTCTAAAGCTACCCCATTCAATAGAATGGGCGGCACATTAACTACGCGACGCGAGCCAACCTCGAAGACAACGTACTGACTTTTGGTCACATTGTACTGCAGCCCATGATCATTTGCGTATTTTTCACAGGACGCCAGTAATGTCCTCAGACCACACACTGACGCGCTCAGCAAGACCATATCGTCTGCATAGCTTAGATTATTGACACAGACTCCGTCAACATGACAGCCGATATGGTGGTTACTGAGCTCGACAATGAGCGCATCCATGTACAGGTTAAAGAGCGAGGGAGACGTTAACCCCCCCTGTCTCACCCCGCACTCCAACCTGTAGTCTCCAGACACTTCCCCCGCCCATCTGACGCTATTGACCTGGTGTCCATACCAGTACCTGAAAATGTTTAATAGTTCCCTTGGAAGGTTAATTGTTTCAAGCTTTTTCCAAAGTACTTCGTAGGACACCATGTCGAATGCCTTGGATAAATCCAGAAAACAGGCGTAGATGGGCGTCTTACGGTCCCTGTAGTATCTGACGACATGCTTAAGCGAAAGAATTGCACTCTCCGTCGACAGATTGGGCCGGAACCCAAATTGATTGTCATGAAGGGAGAGGCAACTATTCAACTGCACATTAAGCACGGCGTCAAAAACTTTTGCTATAATGGTCGCAAGAGAGATAGGCCTGTAGTTGTTGGTATCTGATAGGTCTCCAGTTTTGTTTTTCACTACAGGTACAACTACAGTTCTCATGAGGTCCGAGGGAAGATATGAGTGACTCACACACAAAGAAAATAACATTGCAAGGACTCGCGAGATATGAGGTCCGCCATTTTGGAGATGCTCGATACTGAGCCCGTCATGGCCTGGGGACTTACCTCTAGTTATTGACTTTATGACTTTCTTTACCTCTTTAGCAGTAAATCTAGTCAGGCCCCCCTCCACCCTGGTCTCAATGTCGAACACGTCCCCCACCGAGTTAGCCCGTGGTTGGACATGAAAGTGATTTTTAAAAAGATCAGCGATTGCCCTCGGTTCACTCATTAGATAGTATTACTTTGGTCGGTTTTGGCTCATCTTGGAACACCCAAACAGTCGACTGCTGTTTAGAATCGGGATCGTAGGCATATATCCAAGATTCGTCACCACTGATAATGTCGTAAACATGTTTCGAGTTTCCTCGGTTGAATTGCCGCAGAGTTTTGCGACACCATCGAACGCGAGCCGTTTTTTGGTCTTCACTGAGTAAATGTGGTATCCAGCGTGAGATCAACTTTTTTACGCCTACGTGATCATGCAAAATACTGTGAACACTGGTCCCTGAAATACTTAAGGAAGCTTCTATCTCACGGTATGTCGCATGGCGATCTTCGATGATCAGTTGCCGTACATCATCAATGTTCTCCTGGGTTACGGCTGTTTTTGGTCGACCTTCACGATGTCTATCACTAAGACTAGAGCAACCACGTTGAAATTCTAAATACCAGCGTTCCACAGTCCGAAGGCATGGTGCTTTATCATTGAAAACCGTAGTCAACTCTTCGAAGCACTGAAGTCGCGTTAAGTCCCTTTTGAAGTTGTAAAAAATTATCGCACGTAAATTTTCCTTCGAAATTTCCATTTTCACAACTGACTTGTCAACTTTGAACGAACGCTGTACTAAAACGGTCGGGCCGATTTCGAGTCATTCTTTTGTTTTCGAATTCTAAATTCAAATATTTTAACGTGACACTAGTTCTTTTTTATGCAATCACGGGAGGTTTGCAAACGACAGAACTTAAAAGGCAGCCCTCGTATTAAGTACATGAGGTTTTTATGAAGTGGATAGATGATTATTTCTAGAAGCACCTAGAAGCGTGATGTTCCCAGCATTATTCGAATTGGCAAATAATGTTATAACATGATTTCGACTTATGTACAGTGAGAACTACTTTTATTTTTAATATTTGCTACACGAAAAGTGCTTAATCTTAGTAGAATAATATTCACAACACTTACCCGATTCGGGGAAATACTGGAACTTAACTTTAGCACAGGTGATAGGTATTTATGGTTCACTCCAAAACTGAGTATAGATCTGTCACACCATATTATTTAGAAAATATATTTTACAGTACATATGGTACACACTTTTCGTGCATATGTCGAAACTTTAAAGAGCCATATGTACAGTAAAACGTTGTACGATACACGTCCGAATAGGTAATTCGCAACTCGTGTCGATTTAAAACACTCCCTTCGGTCGTGTTTTAATTTATCACCACTCGTTGCGAATTTCCTATTTTCGGCACTATCGTAAATAACTATAATCCATCTTATGGTTATTAAAGTGGTTGATCTGTCGCGGTCCTCGCCGTAATGCAAATGTCAAGTGACGTGTGTGTCTCCTTCACTGGTCGCGGCCGCGTCGCTTATCGCGAGTCGGTGACGTCGCTCATTGTATTCCTAACTTGTTTATCTAATAGTAAAAGTGCGTAGTCGATTCTGTCTGTATGTAAATGATTTTTATTTGTTACAGTTGAAATATGTGGATTAGTGATTTTTGAGTTGTAATTATATATTTATGTATAGTTTAGTTGTTTTTTTTTTATATTTATAGTTTAGCAGTCATAATTTAGTACAAAAAAATAGGAAAACCGTTACAAGGGTCATTAAAAATTGTCTCGTACGCAGGCTAGATGACTTCCAGCCTCCCGAACAAGCCGGTTTCCGAAGAGGCTTTAGTACCGTAGACCACATCCACACGCTTCGTCAGGTTATACAGAAGACCGAGGAGTGTAACCTGCCTCTCTGCTTAGCGTTTGTGGACTACAAGAAAGCCTTCGATTCGATTGAAACATGGGCTGTACTACAGTCTCTCCAGCGGTGCCAAGTTGACTGCTATATCGAAGTGCTGAAGTGTTTGTACGAGAACGCCACTATGTCAGTCCGACTCCACGACCAGAACTCGAAACCTATTCCGCTGCAGCGGGGAGTCAGGCAAGGAGATGTTATTTCTCCAAAACTGTTCACCGCTGCACTGGAGGACATTTTCAAGACTCTGGACTGGAGAAGGCTAGGCATCAACATCAACGGCGAGTACATCACTCACCTTCGGTTTGCTGACGATATAGAAGTCTTGTCTGAGACCATGGAGGACTTAAGTACGATGCTCGATGACCTCAGTAAAGTTTCCGAGCGAGTTGGTCTAAGAATAAACATGGATAAGACGAAGATCATGTCAAATGCCCATGTAGTACCAACCAACTCCCATTACAAGCGGACACTTTACGCTCGAAGTTGTAGACGATCATGTATACCTAGGACAGACTATCCAGTTAGGTAGGTCAAACTTCGAGAAAGAGGTCAATCGTCGAATCCGACTCGGCTGGGCCAGCGTTCGGGAAGCTACGGCACATCTTTTCGTTCAATATTCCGCAGTGTCTCAAGACGAGAGTCGAGAGTGTGTGTTGCCAGTGATGACATATGGCACTGAAACGTGGTCGCTTACTATGGGCCTCAGAAGAAGGCTCAAAATCACCCAAAGGGCAATGGAGAGGACCATGTTGGGAGTTTCTCTGCGTGATCGCATCAGAAATGAGGCTGTCCGCAGCAGAACCAAGGTAACCGATGTGGCCCTCCGGATCGCTAAACTTAAGTGGCAGTGGGCGGGGCACATAGTACATAGAACCGATGGCCGTTGGGGCGGAAAGGTTCTCGAGTGGCGGCCATGTACCGGAAGGCGCGCCGACAAGGTGGACTGATGACCTGGTAAAGGTGGCGGGAGTCCGCTGGATGCGGGTGGCGCAGGACCGGTCGCTTTGGCACTCTTTGGGGGAGGCCTATGTCCAGCAGTGGACGTCTTTCGGCTGATATTTTGAAAGTGTATAACCTGGATTAACATACGAGATTATAATACTTTTTATTCCGGGAATCATCGTCTAAGGGGGCGAAATAGGGGGCGAAAGTATGTAAGGAGCTACGATATTAAACGAGTTCCACGCGGACGAAGTCGCGGGCAGAAGCTAGTCTATATATATGTAGATGCTCATTGTCGATAATGACTGACTCAAGGACAACAACGGCTCAGCCTATTAGGTACTATTAGTGGAGTTACTTTAAATAATACTCGAAGTACGACTAGTTGTTTATTCATCCAAGTTTCACAAGAGAAAGAGTTATTTTAACGCTCCCGCTACTTTTATAACAATCGTGAACGAACAGTTTACTAAACGAATGATTGAATGATGTCACGAGCGTCTTGTTTACGTTATGGCAACACAGGTAATAATACTGTGTCACACCTTCAGGCCAATTTAATCATGGCAACACTGACGCCAAGTGTCATCATTCGTAAACATTTGAAGTTCATTCCAAATAATTGAATTACAATTTGCTTATAACTAACAGTACAGTTTACGTTTAGCATCCCGTATAAGCCGATCGCGCGCGATGACGACGACACACTTATATAACTACGCGTTATCTTCGGTATCAATATAATTTATTGTTTTGTGCTGATAAAACGTTTATTGAGGACAGTTTACTCGGTGTTTTAACGCAGTTTTTAGTACAGAACAGATACCTACAATGTTTTTACTTTCATTCGTAGTAATCAATCTAATATTTGCTTCTATTATATGGGTGTACTGTAAATTATCTTGTGGAATATGTAAAAGCAGCAGACATTTGGTTGGGAAAACAGTTATTGTTACTGGAGGGAATGCTGGTATTGGATTTGAGACAGCAAAGAATTTGGCGGAGAGAGGCGCGCGGGTGATTGTGGCGTGCAGGAACGAGGGCCGAGGGACCGCCGCCAGGGACCTGATCACAGCCGCCACCGGGAGCTCCGACGTCCACTACCGAAACCTCGACCTCGCATCTCTCAACTCGGTCAGAGAATTTGCTGAGAACATACTCAAAACAGAAAAACGGCTTGACGTACTCGTGAATAACGCTGGCTGTTACGCATCAAAATTCGGATGTACCGAAGATGGACTACTCCTCGAAATGCAGAGCAACCATTTTGGACCCTTTCTACTGACCAATCTGCTCCTCCCACTACTGAAGTCTTCAGCGCCCAGTCGCATAGTAAATGTTTCATCAATGGCTCACAGGGGAGGCGTCATTGATTTCAACAACCTTAACTTTGAAAAAGAAACTAAAAAGACCTATGGCAATCTTAAAGTGTATTCCACTACAAAGCTGTGCAACATCTTAATGACAGTGGAACTGGACCGGCAGTTAAAAGGAACGGGTGTTACAGTTAACGCTTTGCATCCAGGGCTCATCGCAACAGGCATTTCAGCTCATAGTGTACTGATGACCATGTGTCTATTTTTCATGAGGCCATATTGCAAAACGCCGTGGGAGGGAGCGCAAACCACCATTTATCTAGCCGTGGCGCCAGAGCTCGTTGCCACGAGTGGCCGATATTTTATAGACTGCAAAGAAGCAAATGCCACCAAAGAAGCTCGAGATGTTGAATTGGCCCGAAGACTTTGGGAAAACTCGGAAAAAATTGTAAAATTAAAAGCGACATAAATTAACAACACAATAGTTGGTACTCAGCAGGATTTGATCACGCAATAATTATGGAACTAAGTTTTGTATTTCCGGTTCGTTCAACATAGTTTTGAAGAGTACTTGCATGATATAAGTGCGCATGTTTTTTATAGTTTTTCTGTAATATTCAATTTGAGATTCAGTTTTTGTATTAATTAAAATCTTAATTTGATAATTTATTGTCATAAAATGTGTATGATTTTAGTTTCACTTCACACGGTAGATAATAGTATAGTTATTTGTGTCACAAGGGAGCAAAATAGTATATTTACGGCGAGGGTGGTGTATTGTATCCTGGGTTCCTGGGCGTAATGCAAGTGTTAACGCTCGAGACGAAGATAATTTTGCTACCGTGTGACACATACTATTTTACACACCGACTATAAAGTAATTTAAAAAAGATGCTGTTAAAATTACATAAGAATTAAAAAAAAAAAACTCAATTTTTATTACAAATTTTTAAATATTACGAAAAATTACTAAATTTTCATATAACGATGTTAAAGTGAAAACTTGAAACATGTTCGTTTTTAATCGATTACGGTGAAATTACAGTCGATTATTTTATTAAGATCTGTGTTCAATTGGCACATTGCGCAAATGCTACATCCCAATGAATAAATTAAAAAAGTAGCTTGAACAGAAAAGTAGCATTTTGATCCCGCCCATTCGTTCGAGCGCCAAAATATCTCATCAGAAATGGGTGCATTTCAGCCCTTGGTTAATAATCTACTATTTCACTTCTCATGCTCAAAAAGTGCGTCATATTATGTTTAGCAAGCGGGGCTAAACTAGTACATTTTTTAGCCCCTAGGGAAAATAAGGATATATATTTGTGATTTATAAATCATTTTAATTGATTAATTAAAACAGTTCACCTTATTACATCCACCAATCACAACTCTAAGAAAACATTTGTATTTGCTATCAACTAACCAGGATACAGCTAGATTTAAAAGCGACCAATCAGGAAACAGAATTCATTTCAAACATCAGGTGTTTTTTATTCCCTAATTCACAATCATAAAAAAAATTAACGCCTCAGCACGTCTATCATGGGGCGGCCGCGACATACTCTCGATTTTTCTCGCACTATACCTCTTGTTCTAAGTGTTCTAATAAGAGAGAGACGGATAGTGCGAGAAAAATCGTGAGAGGTCGCGTGCCGTCGCGTGATAGCCGTGCTGACCGTCTATACTCGCGTCCAAACGTTCAAGCGTGGTTGACTGCATACATGGCATACGCTATGAAGATTGAGCGGGATATACTGCTGTCAATCTCGCTTTATCGTATGCCCCGTTTGCGGTCCGCCGCGCTCGGCCGTTTGGACCCGGCTATTAGACGGTCAGAGGCGTTTATTCGTGGTGTCAATATTTTGTATCTGTGTCAAAGCAGTTTATTTAAAAAAGAATGACTGAAAAATATTTTCGCCGTGGTATGGAAATAACGTCAATTTTGGAAATAATTTATAATAGCTTATTTTTTATGTGTATATTTTATTCTTATTATTGTATTTTTATTTTTATTATTGTATTTTTTGTGTGTTATATATTATCAATTAACTGTTACCCAGCGACAAAATCCGACAAAATTTCAGACATCGAAAAAATGATAAGTTAGTAAGCAAGTTATTGCTGTAGGAAGTAAGTTGTAGAAGTGGGTTTTAATGGGAATGCTCTGTTTGAAATATGTCTTGGTTCTAGACTTAGGCATGCACAGGTTTTCTTTATTTCGCGTATTGTAGTTGTGAATGTCTTTCCTTTGCCTGATTTTACCTTTATTTTTTTTACATTTATACCTACTCAGCCAATGTTATTTTTTAAATACCACGACGGCGGCAAACAACCATATGGCCTGCATGGTTGTAAGCAGATAGGTACCTTAGCCCATGGAGGCTTGCGACTCTAGATGAGTAAAAAACGCGATGCCGATGAGAAGATTAGTTCTGCCAAGAGCTAGAGACTAGTAAGGGGTGCCTCAATGACAGTGCCCTTATTGCAAAATAACCCTTAAATTAGGTGGGTATTAGGGTAATTCCAGGGCGCTCTTATTTAGACACCTTACCTAAATAAAGAACCACCAGAAACGCAACACCTAGTGCCAATAGAGCTAGTAGCAATACTCCAGGCAAAATACGGTTTTGAAAAACATTAATTTATACTAGCATTTTTTTTGTTGATTTCATTTGAAAATGTTATTCTCAGATTACTTAGTCATGAATCCGACAAACTTTCCACCCGGAAGTAATTATGTAGATTTAAATGAAGCATGCATTATCTTTTTTTGTACGATTTATCTTGAATATTATAGAGCAAATGTAAATGAACCAAAATAAAGACAAAAGCATTTATTAATATTTTTACTGACTTTTTAGAAGCCAGTTAATTTATCATTTTTTCGATGTCTGAAATTTTGTCGGATTTTGTCGCTGGGTAACTATTTAGTTGATAATATATCCGTTAAACATAAAAAATAAGCTATTATAAATTATTTCCAAAATTGACATTTTTTCCATACAAGTTGTCAGTTCATGCCTGGACTACAAAGTAAACAAGTACTGACTGCGGTCTTGTGTAAGGTGGTAGGTAGGGTGCAGGTACTTCCCCGGTTGCTTGCTTCAAATATGAGTGAGACGAGATTCCGCCGTGCCCTACCTCTCTAAAAAAAAGTAAATCCTACATCACTCACTACATAGTATTTTTACAAAGTAAGATTTTTTTTCATGTACAGTCAGCGTCAGAGAAAAGGACCCCCCCTTGGTATTGACATCAAACTGTTTAAGTTTTAGCAATGAATCGCAAAGGACGACTTGGTCTAGTGGTAAAGACAGAGGCGTATCAATGTGAAGGTCACGGGTTCGATTCCCCGCGTTGTAATTGTTTTTGCTTTTTTTCTTTTTATAATTATTACTTAAGAAATCAAATGTTAAAGTAGGTATATAAGGTATGAAGGAAAAAATAAACATGCAATATTAATATATTTCTTGAATTTAATTACTAACACTTCATGGAATCCATTTCCTGGTTGAGTAGGTATACAGTTTTCTATTTGTGTTAAATTGGGGTTTAAATAACTTTTAGGATACTAACTTAGGATAACTAAATATATTAACAAAAAAACAGATAGATACACTGGCTGAGGTTTATAAATTTTAAAATTTTTATGTTAATCTATAACGGTTCGCTTACAGATATTTCTAGAAACAAATACAATATTTATTTATTTAGAGCAGTGATTATATTTTTTTATACACTGTATGATTTTAAACTAAAAAAAAGCCTGGTTAAAAAATTAAATGTTGTCATTTGTCCCTGTGAATCACAGAGAAAGAACCAACATGCTAAACCATTATACTTAGTATAGCAATATATATCTTTCTCTTTTATCACATTTTCTGATAACCCTTTTAACACAACACTAGTAAAACATGTGAGGTCAGATGGTGCATCGTTAACACATTACGCGACTATTTGAGCCTTGTAAATAAGAGTAACTGGATTGATAAGATAACAATAAAGTTTGTTTATCTTCGATTAATTACAAGATAATGATCTCACAAATATTAGAAATTATTAACACAAGCTAATAATACGTGATAATGACATTTTATCTTGCACAATTAATCTGCCGAGTTTTATCTATTAATAACGGAGAGGGTGGCCGTCACTATCTATGACTTCTTGAAGTCGACTTTTCATGCCCGAAACCATCCTGAAACATGCATCACTATTTCGCATTAGTTCCCAACTTTTGTTTACCTCTTCATCCAATTTTTTTTTGACTTTATTTCACTAGAGTCCCAGTTCAAAACCATCTGACCCCACAAGTTTTCGATTGGGTTTAGGTCCGGACTTTTAGCCGGCCACTTAAACACCGTTATGTCTTCTTGGGTCTTCAGCCAGTCTTGAACGATTCGGGACCGATGCACTGCAGAATTATCCTGAACTAGATAAATCTCGCCTTCAGGATATGCAACACGCACTGACGGCAGCATTACGTCCTTCAACACCTCAAGGTATCGCTCACCGTTCATGCGGCCGCCTATTTCCACTAGCTCACCTGGGCCCATCGAAGACATCCAGCCCCAGTAACCTAAAAAAAGTGAATATTTTAAATCGGTTGCAATATGTAATCCAAGTAAATGTCAACAATAGATAACATCATTTCGATAACAATATTATTGACCTACCTAGTGTTAACCGCCCGCTTGTTCTTAAGTCTAATACGTTTTTAGGGTTAAACCTCTGCCCAGCTCTTCTCCATAAAACTTTTCGACCATCCTTATCTGACTTAAAGCACTTTTCGTCGGTAAATATAACAATTTCGTTTTCCCAATCGAAATTTAAATAACGAGTGGCAAAGTTTACTCTATTGGTGCGGTGATCGCCAGTAAGCTTAATTTTTCTGGCTGGTTTATAATTATGGATGTCAGCTGCGTGTAAATGCCTTCGAACAGTGCTAAGCGACACTCCAAAAGTTTCAGCACTTGAACGCGTAGTTTTGAAGGGTGCCACTGAGTGAGCCTCCACAATATTACGGTGTCGCTCCGAGTCATCAGTGTAAGCAATTGGTCGAGGGCCTTGGCGATCGCATTTCACATCACCCGTCGCTTGATACCTTCGTATCCATCTACGAACTGTTTTTATCTGTAATTAAAATTATAATATTAGAAACAAATAAAAAAAACTTGCAACAATAAATATATTTGATAATATTATGTGTATAACGAAAATCTTACCGTTATGTTCATATCCCGTGCAATTTTTTTAATGCTTTGTTCCTGTTCCCAAAGAACAACAATTTTAGCCTGTAAAAAAGCTGTCAATCGAACCATATTTTCGGTTTAAAAATCGAAACAACTGGATGAAAACTTAATGAATCGGATGATATTACGACGATGGTTATTAGCGAATCGGCACGAAACGTAATGAGTTGAAAAGTAATTTTAAAATGACCCTCAATCACCGTTTAGTAAATATAAGGCGAAGAAGTAAACGTATTTTGAATTCAACCTTAACCTGCAGTTCATATAGGAGTTACTTTTCTGAAGTAAAATAAAATAATGGTAGGTAGTCCAACAATCGGCCACAAGAACATTCTATTCAACTAAACGAAAAACCTATACTAATTTCAACCTTATCTTGCAGTTAATTGAAGTTACGTATTGCATTTTGTAAGACAAGACGGTATGGTATGGTGCTAGTTTAAAACAAAACTATTATCACACATGGTGAAATTTAAGCCTTAATGTTTAGAGGATAAGACCGATATCAACCTTGTTCCATAAAAGGAATAATGCTATTCCAATTTTCGACGAGTTTGTCAACTAAGCCCATAGCCTAGGGGTAAATAAGGCACAGTCAGTTGATCGGTCGGCGCATGATGATGAATTGATGACCCGGGTTCGAACCTCATCAACTGGATACTTGCGTGATGTCTTTTTGTAAGTTATTTCTAAGTCAACAAAAATACCATAAAATTAAAATCGTGCAAAAATATACGAGTATATTTGACGGAGATCGGTGGATGCTAAAACCGAGATGGGTGCGGGGCGGGGGAGCGGGGAAGGGAAGCTACTTGCGTGCGCGGCGAGCGTTTACGTCACGTGACGCGCTCGCCGTCGGGCGATAATCTTTAAGTCTTTGGGGGGTTACTTTTCTCTGACGCTGACTGTACATGTATGACGTGCTAAATGTGATGTATATTACATGGTCAATAAATATCATCATTAACATTATCATTATAGGTATTTACTTACCTGCAAGATACACACTCAATGACATACTTTTTAGGGTTCCGTAGTCAACAAGGAACCCCTATGGTTCCGCCATGTCCGTCTGCGGCATTGCTTAGTGACACTAAATAAAAAAGAAGCTGTAATTCGGCATAGGTATATAAATCAACCACGCCGGCAAACCCAAACAAAATCATTTTTTGTAGGGTACCTCCTCTATGCCTAAAGTGGGGATGTATTTTTTTTCTCTTTAAAGCCATGCATAGTGTGGGGTATCTTTGGATAACATGTTCAAAAATAACTTCGTGGAAGTAGTACATATAATGAAACTATCACGGCTAAGTAGGCGTCACTATCCTAGTTACCAAGTATTAGTTGACCAACTCAATGTGTAGGTACTTGGAAAGCCAACTTTCGTGCAAAATCGGCCGACGCAACCACACCATTTAAATGGCGCGCGCGTGTCGTGTAGCAAAGACAGACATGCAACTACGGAACCCTACACTGCGCGTGGCCCAACAAGCACTTGCCCGATTTTTCCAAATTAAACTACTTATGATAATCAATGAATAACTTCTGGAGTATGCGAAGAGAATAGATACTTAAAAATATATATCAAATATGGACCGGACTACACTAATATAAAAACTATTAAGTGTCAAAATATCATTATCTATTCCCCTACAAAAGTTTTTGGGCCGTAAAAGGCGCCTGCAATATTTAAATAGTAGTCATTGGTAAAACGGGAAACTAACGGAATAATAAATCAAAGGAAAATATCAAACCACGTTTCAAGAGCGGCGATGGTTTTGGTTTTATAAAATAAACTTTTTGTGGATGTCATTAAAAACCAATTGTACTTTAGTAGCTTAGCAGATGGAGGGCTCGTTATAGAAAAAGACTTCATCGGCTGGGCACAGATAAATGAGAGGGAATGTTGGAGGATCACACTGAGCAGTGTGGGTTGAGGACTTCACGCTTTTGAAACTGCTCGCTCATAGTGCAGCATTATTCCTTCCGGGATCTGCGCCAATTCAATACAAATCGTATTTAAGAGACTATCCAGCGTAATAAGGGCTCTAAAGTAAGAGAGATCTGTCTTTTGGGCAGAGCCAGCTCGCGAAGTTTAAAACTGAAGATGGTAAGTAGAATCGTTTCTTCCTAACCTGAAATTCTGGGTTTGATAGAGCGCTTTTACGGACAGCTATACACGTCAACGCGTAAAGCCAAAGTTAGTCTGACAGAAAACCCTAGAGCTAGACTAACCCGACACTATACCGACGAAATCCCGGACATCAGCCTGTACGAGATTGTAATAGCTCTTAAGCAGCTCAAGAACAACAAGGCACTCGGTGAAGACGGAATATTAGCTGAACTCCTGACGGTGGGTGGAAAACCGGTCCTTATGGCACTTCAGAAGTTGTTCGATTCCGAAAACGCCAAAGGCATGGAACAGACGGGTGGTAGTGCTGTTCTTCACATAGGGTGACAACACCATGGTGAAGAATACGGACCCATCTCACTTCTGAGCCATGTCTATAAGTTGTTTTCGAGAGTCATTACCAGTGATCGGTTTTTTGGATTCGACATGGGGTGAACGACCTCAATCATTATGTTAGTATGGATATGCCCCGGGAATTCGGGCTTTATGTTGTTAGAAAAGGCAAAAAAATACAATGTGATTATTTTATTACACTTTAAAACATCTAAGTAGCTGATAAACGAGTACTTATACAGTGTGGAAGTCTAATACAAGCAAATAATTAAATCAGGTATAGGATTAAGTACCGTAATCATGAATTAACAGGACTTTTTAAGTTAGACTTAATTTAAAGTATGTAAATAATTTTTGAAAAAATATCAAGCAGCAATGTAATGCACACAGCTAATACACCACGTAACAACTGTCAAAAAGTCTGACAAGTACCTACCTGTCAATCAGCTTTAGTAAAGTGATGCTGCGTAATGAGTGCTTTACACTGCGGGCTGAATTATTTTGTATGGAATTTTTTTTTGTCGTAATTTAGGATAAAAACTAACTAAATACTCGTCTTAGGATCTTTATTAACCACCGTATAATTATTTGCTTGTATTAGACTTCCACACTGTATACTCTCCGTTCTTTTGTCTAAATCGAACAAATGAGCAGAAGTGTTTACGCTCATTTGCTGCCTCCAAAGCGGCACATTTTGTACCGTTTGGATAAAAGTTCAGCGAGTAAGTACGCGTGTCTATCAGCTAATATATGGTTACTACGGGTTAATTGTTTGAATAAATGAATTCGTTATCAACAGAGATCGGTCTAGTACTCCCCGAGAATATTCCAATCATACGCGAATAAAAAGTTCAATTAGAGTAAGCCACAGTTGTCGTAAAAGATAATCTCAGAAACAAGTCGATGAAATGAAAATTGAACCATAAATCATAGTGTGCGAACTTAACGTGGATACTTATTTATTGGATCGCCTTTGAGCTATAAGATCTATGTATTTGCACTTATACGATAACCTGTGACCTAATATTATAGCATAAATTATACAGCTAATACCTATTTATTTATGCAATCCTTAGAAGCAAATAATTAGAACTGAAATCCAAAGAGTATAATGAAATGTCAATATCAAGATTTTGAAGTATTTTTTCCATCATGACAGATATATAAGCTAATACTTTGTGGAGGTTTTAATAATATTTTGCTTAATAGAAGTTTTTGTCTCAACTGGTTGCCATGTAAGAGTAAAAAATTCCTTACAGATAATTTGAATTGTTTTATATTTGTACGCTTTGTTCGGTATCGCGGGAAACTGTCGTATCTATATTAACTTTTCTACTTGACATCCCGCGAGGGAGAATCCAAATAACCGATCACTGGTCATTACAAATCGTCTCGAACGCAGCCTAAATGACTTCCAGCATCGGGAGGTTGGTTCAGAAATAGGCTTGTTCGGGAACAAGCCTGTTTCCGAAGAGGCTTTAGTACCGTAGCCCACATCCACACGCTCCGTCAGGTTATACAGGAGACTGAAGAGTATAATCTGCCCCTCTGTTTAGCGTTCGTGGACTACAAGAAAGCCTTCGATTCGATTGAAACCTGGGCTGTACTACAGTCTGTCCAGCGGTGCCAAGTTAACTATCACTATATCGAAGTACTGAAGTGTTTGTACGAGAACGCCACTATGTCAGTTCGACTCCAGGACTGGAACTCGAAACCTGTTCCGCAGCAGCGGGGTGTCAGGCACGGAGATGATATTCTCCAAAACTGTTCAACGCTGCACTAGAGGATGTTTTTAAGACTCTTGGCTGGAGGATTTTTTTAAGACTGGACTGGAGAAGGCTAGGCATCGACATCAACGGCGACTACATAACTCACCTTCGGTTTGCTGACGATATCGATCTTGGCTGAGACCATGAAGGACTTAAGTACGATGCTAGATGACCTCAGTAAAGCTTTTAAAAAATAAGTTAATTTAACTTTACGCTCGAAGTTGTAGACGATTATGTATACCTAGGACAGACTGTCCAGTCAGGTAGGTCCAACTTCGAGAAAGAGGTCAATCGGCGAATCCGACACGGCTGGGAGCGTTCGGGAAGCTACGGCACATCTTTTCGTCCAATATTCTGCAGTGTCGCTTAATATGGGCCTCATAAGAAGGCTCAAAGTCACCCAAAGGGCATTGGAGAGGGCTATCCGCAGCAGAACCAAGGTAACCGATATAGCCCTCCGAATCGCTAAACTTAAGTGGCAGTGGGCGAAGTAGATAGCACGAGAACCGATGGCCTTTGGGACGGAAAGGTTCTCGAGTGGCGACCACGTACCGGAAGGCGCGGCGTGGCAGGCCCCCCACAAGGTGAACTGGTGACCTGGTAAAGGTCGCGGAAGTCCGCTGGATGCGAGTGGCGCAGTTCCGGTCACTATGGCACTCTTTGGGGAGGCCTATGTCCAGCAGTGCACGTCTTTCAGCTGATATGATGATGATGATGACGATATTTATTACCTAAAAAAATAGTTTTCAAGTTTTCCATAAAACTAGAACTCTGCTCTCTTTAGGTTGAATGAAACCTGTTTGTAAATGCTCCCCGTGCATAAGGCCGTGTTTATGGACGGACCGGCGACGCGTGCGGGGCCACGAGAAGCGTGCCATCAGTGTATATCGAAACGCTATACAGGTGTATTATTCAATCGGGACAGTGAGGAAACACCGAAACTACAAGAGACAAGGGAATTTCCTCTGAGGAGTATTTAGGAACAATTGTTCCTTACACCCAGCATTATTACTTCACGCAAACAAACGAACTCCGTATTTTAGACATATTTGACCTGGTTCGATTCCCGGCCATGTATGAGCGTTTTTTGGAAATCTTTTAATGTTTTTTTTTTATTGGTCTCGTGACTCCTAATAGTAAATTTTCTCATTTCTTTTAGTTTCAGCTTTTCCCTCACTTGAGTAACTGCCGACGAAGGCGTAGCATCGATTGTCACTAAAATTACAGGTACCTACTCTTGTGTATATATTTTTAATACACTTAAGTAATTTAGGTATTTTTTCTATAATTGACACTGAAATTCCATTAAGTACCTAATGAAATGTTAAGTTGTATGACCGTCGTACAGTCCACGTGAAAGAAATGTATTTGTATTTTGCCTTATTACAATGGATTAAAGTGCAATGGTGTAAACATATCTTTGACATGACATATTGGGAATAAAACTATATTATTTAACGTTTTAGATAAAAACGAGACATCTCTTTTTTCTCTGCGCATCAATAATCTCGCAGACGAAGGATTTGAATTTGTATTTTAGGCGCTTAAGGAACTTTTTCTGTATACGCTCTAGTAAAAGATCATTCCATCTCACTGTTCGTTCATCGTATCAGAATAAACCAGAATACGTATAGGAACGAAATATTTAACCAAATTGTTCCCCGTCACACCCCATCGGGACACTGTTCGCGAAGAAGCCCGTCAACGTCGCTAATTAATTTCCTCTCCGGTCTTCACTTCAGGGGCGATAATAAAAACTCCTTCAAAAACGATGAATAAGTCAGTGAAGTATGAAAGACTAATTAAGGTGTGCTTGGCTAATTACCTGTCAGATAATCGAGTTGTGAGGCAACTGAGCAGGGGTTCAGGGCCCGTTAAAGTCGTATTATTGTTCAACTTTGGAGCTCGTAACTCGGGAGGCAGCAATTACTGGCCGTAAGTGGCCATTTTGAATGGCTGGCTGTATTTTGCGCTTACCCACGGAATATAAGTACTATTAGCTCGTACTGGACGTAAATGTTGTGGCACACTTCGCGTGCTCCACAATCGTCCGATCGAATCGAAGGCCTCCAGCACGTCTATAATGAGACGGCCGCGACATACTCTCGATTTTTCTCGCACTATCCGTCTCTTTCTTATTAGAACACTTAGAACAAGAGGTATAGGTAGTGCGAGAAAAATCGAGAGTATGTCGCGGCCGTCTCATTATAGACGTGCTGGTAGTCCACGAACGCTAAGCAGAGGGACAGGTTATACTCCTCAGTCCATGAACTTATACCCACATCTTTCCCCATAAATATGATCAACCTGCATTCGTTTAGATAGTATATTAACCTGTATAGATAGATAGCTAGTGCGATAAAACACATACAACAATACTACTTGCAGGTACATGAACATGACATACACTAACCCATATGAATCCATACACTTTATCGACATAGTGTAGGTATAGCATAATGCAAGTTTAGGAAGCGATAAATAATTAATACAGTTTGTATAATTTATCTACGAAAACAAAGCATCGTGCGTGACGTTGCTGTATAACGTAACACGACATAATGGCAGGCGACACCTCCGGTAGGTACAGCTCCACTTGACCTACAGGTCAGCGCTGTTAATTAGTTGATATGCCTACGTATATTTATTTAAGTATTTACTTAACGAAATTAAGGTGATCCAGAATCACACGTCGCGCGTTTCTTCCCCAAGCTCTCGTTGTAATGAGATCGTTTGATGTGATGTGATGTGTCAAATTGCGGGCCTCTAAATGGAAGCGGAGACCTCTCAATGACTCAGACTTCAGTTAAACCTCAAATAGTCAGCTGAGTTAATACAGTTTCAGTCTCAAAGGAAATTTAACACATGTTCATAATAATTGCTACTTTGAAATAACTATCGCCCTAGTTTCTCCGAGATTGGCGAGTGAAGCGTTCACGACGTATGCATGCAGACCTATTTCGTATAATGCAAATACCTAAAATAGGGTGCCTACATATAAACCTACTTCTAGTTAAATTACTTCTAGACCAACCGTAATATTAAATGTGGCAATGTTCCGCTTATCGTCATTCATTGTGAAATCAAATCGTAAACGTAACATTTACATTTTAGTTCATCTTTCTTCCATTTTTAGTTTCAGAATAATATATTACATTTTAGTATTTTTTACTGAAAATATTTTTTTACAAAATTCGTTTTTTTTAAACCGCTCGCTTGCGCTAGAGAACAAAATAATCTAGCGTAATTTGGACTAGGTATGTACTATACCAATCAATAGTAACATCACGTAACATGGAGTTTCCTTAAAAAAATTGTATTGACTTTTCCTATAGCCCGTAAATATCAGGTTTTTTCGACGGCAGGTAAAGTATCGTAATTTATCTCGTGTGTGTTGTGTGTTGATCGTTTTTATCAAAGAGATGTGATTATACACGACGAAAATAAACTCGTTTTATTATATAAATATGTATACGTCAACGTTTACTTTGCTAGAAGTTTGCTTATATAATTAACACATTGGTTTTAGAGTATTTTCGCACCATTATTATTACTTTCAATACATTCAGTCGCCGCCATAATAATTGAATGGCATTCGTTATGTAACCTTGCCACTGGCAGCGGCGCAGCGCCTGCGCGTACGCACGATTGAGTAGCGAGTTTAGGATCGACCAAAATACAACAGTGACATTATTTTTGTTAAGACGACACAAACCGTGAAAACAATTAGTAGCAGTTAGTTCCCGTACTTCGCGACCATCGCTAGTTCATTATCCTGTAATCTACACGTTATAACCCATGAACAAATGTGACTAGAGTTCCGCAATGATTTGGACAATATTAGCTATAACAACCCTAACAGTTGTCACTGTAAAAGTGTTCCAAAGGCTGACATGTGGGGTATGTCATTCCAGTGCGCGTTTAGACGGTAAAGTGGCGGTGGTGACTGGAGGGACAAGTGGAATCGGTCTGGAAACTGCGCGCGGACTGGCCGAGCGCGGCGCTAGAGTCATCATCACTAGCAAGAGCGCCCGGCTGGGAACCGCTGCTGTTCAAGAAATCATCCAAACTACCGGGAACACCAACATCTCCAGCCGACCCCTTGACTTATCCTCCCTCCACTCCATACGGCAGTTCACCAAACTCTTTACAAGGTCGGAGAAACGCCTTGACATACTAATCAACAATGCCAGCGCATTCGGCCTTGGCAATTACATCACTAAAGACGGACTGCACATGGGAATGCAAGTGAACTACTTCGGACCTTTTCTCCTGACCTGTCTTCTACTGCCTCTTCTGAAATCATCGGCACCTAGCCGCATTGTTAATGTGTCGTCTATTAAACACAATTACGCTGAAGTGGATTTTGACAATCTTAATATGGAACGATATTGGAGTGACCATTTAGTCTATGCGAATAGTAAATTATACCTAATTATGATGACCGTAGAATTAAGTCGAAGATTAAAAGATACTGGTATTACCGTGAACGCTTTACATCCAGGAGTTTCTTCAAATGATATGTTAAGCAGTATACCCAATGATGCTGTTAGGAAGGTGGTAGAAAAAAGTGTAGGGTTTATGTATCGGAATGCTCGGGAAGCGTCGCAAACTACTCTGCATTTGGCGGTAACTCCTGAATTAGAAACTGTATCTGGAAAATACTTTAGCAATTGCCGTAAAACAAAACCTTCCAAAGTGTCACAGGACCCGGTGTTAACTAAACGGTTATGGGACGAAACTGAAAGAATAGTTAATTATTCAGTGTCTAAAAGTTTAAAGTGAATTTTAACTTCGTTGTTGAAGTAGGTATAGAGTTTGATAATACACAAATGCCAAACAGTAAACGTTAAGTTATAAATGGATAAGGTAACTTTATTTTGGCCTTTTTTGCCTCGTTTCCTTCCTGTATTTGAAGATATGAGTTTTTTATCCTGCGTTGTATTAAAAAAAACTTTCAAATAAATTAGTCCATTTATCGATGTTAACATATTGTACATTGTATGTTTAATAGTTTCTTATTTTGTAGAAAGATAACTTATTCAAATACAAAAATAGTACTTACAGCGTTTTAGAAACTTCCACCCAGAAGGGGGTTAAATAGGTGTGCAAAGTTTATAAGGGAGAAACTCTATTTTTTTAGCTAAGACTTGAAACTTTGTGGAAAGATTACTTATTAGAACACAAAAAAGTGCTTTCAGCTTTTTAGAAAATTCTACTCCTAAGGAGGTGAAGTAGGGGTGCAAAGTTTGTATGGGGATAACTTTTTTTTTGAGCTAGGGACTTGCAATTTGTTGAACGATTACTTATTAGAAAAAATAAAAGTACTTTCAGCGTTTTAGAAAATTCTACTCCTGACGGGGTTAAAAAGAGGTGCAAGGTTTGTATCGGTAACACTTTTCGTTGAGCTAGAGATTTGAAACTTTATTAGAATTTAGAATACAAAAAAAGTACTTTCAGCGGTTTAGAAAATTCCATCTCTAAGGGGGTTGAAAAGGGGTGCAATGTTTGAATGTGAAACACCTTTTTTTGAGCCAGAGACAAGAAACTTTGTAGAAAGATTAATTATTGAAATAAAAACTTGTACTTTCAGCGTTTTGGAAAAATTCCATCCCTAAAACGGGATTCAAGGTTTATTGGAGGGCAAGAAAATGTTATAGTAAGGGATTTGTAACTTCGGACTTAGCCTGTAGGTATGTTAAAAGACTACAATACTGATTTCATCCCCGTATAGTCTATTTAACCCGTTTAAAGTTGGTTCAAAGTTTGTATGGAGAGAAAAGTAATATTTTAAGTAAGATATTTTTAATAACTTTGGTTTTAGACTGTTTATTAAAATACTACAAAACAGATTTCAGCGTTTTATTTTCATTCATCCCCTAAGAGTGTTAAAAGGGGGTTCGAAGTCCGTATAGAGAGCAAGACATTTTTAAAGTCTATGATTTGTATCTTCTGTTTTAGACTGTTTGAAACTAATTCCATAAAGGGGGGGAGGGAACTCTAACTTTAGTTAAATACTAGAAAACTAATAACAGCGGTCATACTACATATACTATACGGTAAGCCATTTATTGGTCAAAATCCATAATCCAACAGCTAACAGAAAAGTAGGTTAGGTTAAGTTAGAACCACGACCCTTACGGAACTGAACAGCAACAACGGAAGTAAAACTACTGTACGGATTTAGTTTCCAGTTTATTTCGTTAATTTCCAGTAATGTAGCTTAGTAGACATCATTTTTCTTTAATACATTATGAAAAAATATACAATTTAAGCAGAAACGTCTGTTGCTGATTTTACGATTTTTATATTTGTAAAAAAGGAGCAATCTAGATTAAGCAATTTAAACTAACGAACTCATCGCACTTACGCTTAATCCCTGAACGGATTTAAATGAACTTTTCCGTACAGCGGGTGTAGCATGGTTGCCAGCTTATCACTTATCGTTGTGGATAAGACATCCGTCACGTCCTGACAAGCATGCGAGTGCGAGAGTGGCGGATGTCTATCTAGAACGATAAGTGATAAATTGGCAACCATGCTACGCCCGCAGATAATTTGAGGCCCTTGGAACGATAAAGGATAATTTTTATATCGGAAATCATCCCTTAAGATGGTAGAAGTGTGATTGGGATTGCGATAATTAAGCTTGCGCCTAACATAATTTAATCTCGTTTCAAAGACTCTAGTACCAAAATCATAGTAATAAGTAAGTACAGACTTGAAAAATAGCAGATTCTCTTCGAACGAACATAAACCTGTCCATAAGTTAAAGTGCTGCGATTTTGCGACTTATGTTTTCCTACTGCGATAAGGAAAGATATATATTTAGGTATAAGGAAAGATATTTATTACTTTAGTCGGACATATTGATTCCTTAAACATATTTTTGTATTATACTTTCAATATACTTAATAATACAGATGTGGGTACATATTTAAACACTTCTTGAGTCACTTTCGAAATATCGGAACTGAATTGCCAAAGACATTATTAGGGAATGGAATCTCGCAAGATTTCAGACCTAGCCGAGGTCTCGCGGTTTGGGGTGCATAACGTCCCTACACCAAAATTACGTCCCATTCGCATAACGTCTTCCTTGCAAATGGTCCCTCATGTAAAATACCCCATTCGCAAAACGTCCTTTTCTCAAAAGGTCCCACCCCTTTCGCAAAACGTCCCTTCTGAGAAAGTCCCTTTCGCTGAAGATCCCTACTGCATAACGCCCCTTTCGCAAAACGTCCCGTCTGCGAAATGACCCCTTCGCAAAATGTCCCGTCTGGAAAAAGCTTGGCTCTGATATTGTCGATATGTATTGTGATCGGTGGTTTTATTGGTCAGGTTAAGATATTTTTCATCTCTCATACTCTGAAAGTAGGTCATTGTATATCTAAATAGCGGGTTGAAAGTGAGGCATGTCGCCCCTAGGGCTGAAAAGTAATAAAAAATAAAAAAGCAATGGCAGAAACCTGTACAGCCACAGTTTCAGAAAATTGTATTGATTTTTGAAACTGGTTGACAATCATACGATATAAATTAATTCTTGTATGACTATTATTGCTATTTGAAGAATTAAAATATTTTTTAAGTGTTCGTAGTTCAATGTAACCGCTTCAGAACCGCGTCATAAAGTCATTAAAAAAATAACAATGGTAAAAACTTATACTGCCACACTTCCGTATAATTGCGTTGATTTTTGAAGCTTGTTTATAAGTATGATCGTTTTAATTCTTTATTAATATTATGGTACAATTAAAAATGTAATTTTTCATCCAAAAAACAATTAAAATTAGTTTTTCGATATAACCGCTTCGAAAGCCCTTCCATGAAATGGTCCACACGCAAACATTATTAAAATCTGTCAACAGTTTCCGCCCAAATGGTCCACACACAAACGCTTTTAAAATGGGTTCTATAGGATCTCACTGATTCAGATAATATTTAAGTTTTGGTTTTCATTTAATTTCCTCCTATTCGAAATGAAAAGTAGAGTGTTCAACTCGGGGAAAGCCACCCATGTCAGTCGTCGTTTTCTTAATCCTGTATGATCCATGTTGTGGTTTGTATCCGTTTCATTTCAAAATGCAACACAAATACTATATAACTATTATTTTTATTATTATTTAAAAAAAAAAACAGTATTTGGGTAAATACTGGTGTAATGGGAAGCGCGGACCGCCAATGCATCTCATATACCTATTACGTTTGATGATGATGGTCTAAGAGAAGATCTTGATGATGATGATCGGAGAGATGTTCTTGGTTATGGTTAGACTTTATTATTTAACTTGCAATGTATGTATGTTTGTCCGGGTGGAATCTTGCAACTGAATTTTGAAGCAGATATCTTCAACCTATTGAGCTGAAATTTTGGGTAAAGATATAGTTTGGATGACAATTCAATATTATGGTACCATTAACCTGATCTGATGAAGGAGACAGAAGGTAGCCATGGGAATTCAGTACTTAACCGACGTAACCCCGTCGAGTTAGGGCTCGTTAGAATTGTCTCAATGAGTTGTTGATGACGGTATACAGAAAACTACAGTCCGCAATAAAAGCTTGTATCAATAAATGTTTTTTTTTTGCCAGAAACTTATTATTTTGAATCTTATTTATTCAACCACCAGGTTTTTCAAATATAATTAAAAGAAATCAACTTATATTATAAAAAACGATAGTATAGATTTTCATTTGTCAGTCAGGTGAAGCTTTTGTCATGCAGTGTTTGACCGAATTATTTATTTACAGAAATACAATATAGAAACAAAAAACATACATGTATACTAAGCTAAGGATAAAATAAACTAAAAACTTAATAAAAACCCGGGAGTAAAACCCAAATCACCAGCCCACCCCAATCATTCTGGTCACCTGTCTCGACGACAAGACGCTCCAGCCAGCTCTTTAAATGTGCATAGAGCACCCCTGCAGCATGCCCACTCTCTCGCACTCTCTTTCTCGCACTCGCATACCTACTTGTTGGAACCTGACAGATGTCTTATCCACAGCGATAAGTGATAAAATCGCAACCATGTTACGACTGGTCCGAGCATTTCCACCTCAAATGGGTCAAACATCTAGCCAGAGTTTATGGCTGCATATTTGCGCTGCTTCGCTTGAGGTTTTCAGCCGCGTCGTTGGCAGCCCCTGTGCAGAAAAGTCTCGCGCAGTCTCGCAATCTCGCGAGATCTCGTACGAAAAATGTACGAGACTGAGTCTTGTAAAATATGGACGAGATATCACGAGATCGAAATTGCATCCCCTAGACATTATATATATCATCGGTTGTCATTTACGTAATAAAACAAAACACAAAAAACTACCTACCTTAAAACCAAGCTAATTTTCAATTTGATTCAAGAGATGTTCATGTCTTCTTGTTCGCGTGGCGTATATAAAGTTAAGCAAAGTTCTTACTGAACAAAGTAAAATAATTAAGCAGACTACAACGCCTATGAAAACAAATCTCACGCATGTAGCGCCTTCTAGCGAAACCGCCACTTTGCAGCCGCGATTGCAGTCTTTATTTCAATAGTTACTTATACCTAACTATAAAATAATAAGTACCCGGTTAACTATTCGGGTGTAAAACTAGACAAAGTTTATTTTCGCATACGGAACTTTCATTAAGTATATATCGGGAACGTGGTTGGCGTTAAATTGAAATAATGCCACGAGGCGGGCGAGCTAGTGTGGTCCTTTTATCCGCACATAAATCCGTACATTGTGCACAGGGTACATCTAATTTAGAGAACTTCCTATGCACTCATCTGTTTTGCGGCTTTGTGGCTTTTGTTTCACACCATTTCCGCATCTAGTTTTATTCCATGGCATTTGTCTTATTCAAAGGTGACTTGATACTCATAAATGTGTCTTCCTATTACCTAATGGCAAAGTATCGAACGTTTAGCGAGGTAGAGGGCAGCTGGCTCATATTTGGAACAGCCATAATAACCCCACTCAGCTCAGTAGGTTTGACGTATTGTGATCCTGGTTAGTAAGGTCGCCGCAATTCCCGAGGATGGACTGTGTTGAGAGTGAGGTTACATTTTATCTCTCTCCCGTCAGCACAACGAATGCTCATATCAATGGGTCGGCAAAACGCTGACGTCTCCTCTAGACTCGATAGGCTACAGTGTCTACTTATGCTTGTTTGTCACCGTAAAAAAAGTAACTGGTTATTTCGACACTACGGCGAGGTACTTAAGGTAGTAATATTTGACAACCTGAATTTGGTTCATCAGTCATCACTTTTGCATACCATTTCAATGTGATTCGCACTTTAATTATGATACATTAGCTCGGCTCACTTGAAAGAAAGAAAAGCATTGAAAATTCTTTGGGATGCGAACCAAACTTTAATAAACCACCTGGGTTCTGGATATAGTTCATGGCGGTGGCTTCTGACCGGTTAAATCAGCAAATTATAAATCCAGAGTATAAACCATATATATTTACACAAGTTGGATTATATGCTACATGGTTCCGCCGTAAACGCGGTCAGCTTGATTGTTCATTCTGACCCAGTGATTGGGGTCCCTCAGATCGCTCTCTTGGGACCACGACCTGAAAGTTGCGGGTAACACTGCAGTGGTGTAAAGTTAAGGAAGGATTATTTTGTGTGTTATTTTTCTGGAACATCTCACATATTTATGGATACGGTGTACTAGTGGCTCTCTGTGAGCTGAAGAACTCGGCTTACTGCCTTTTTCAAAAAAAAAAAAATTAGAAAAACTGAATTTATTTAACCGTCGTTTGCCCAAATAAACATTAAAACATCGGCATTTTGGCCCAACCGGATATGGAGAACTTCGCTCGGTCGTTCATTTATTTATAAATCTGCCTTAAAACGTCCCACTGCTGGGCACAGGCCTCTTCTCATGGATGAGAGGGAACGGGCAGTTGTCTCCACGCTGGCCCAGGTAGGGGACTTCACATTAAGTAAGTATATTAGAGACAAGTAAATTATAAAGACTGCCAACATCTATACAATGTCGGAAATTATAGTAATGAGCAAGGTACAGCTAGTTTAACTTAGGTCTCTAAACTATTAATTTGGCATGGCACTTAAACCTCTGCTTAACACATTGGCTTCATCTATTAGGTAGCAACTTTTTTATTCATTTCATTGATGGCGTTAAGCAGAGCTCATTGCCGCAAGAGTATTATTTAATAGTAGGTCCATATTTCGCAATGATACGAACTCCGATTGTTGGACAGATTTGACCGGGTTTGATTCTATGAGGTTTAGGAATGACTTAAGCAGTTTTTATTTTTTCTAAAATCGGCCTCGTCATTCTAAATACAATATTCCGTATCTTTCAGAGGGCCAGGTTTTCCCCAACTGCCCCATTTGTACGATAATAAATATAATAATGCATTCTGAAAATATTGTGATGCTGAAATAGTAGGTGTATAAGCAGCTAGTTTTTGCCCGTACAGTCCGCGTGTAATTCAGTAACCCTTTTCAGGCCCGCAGTTCAAAAATGACAATCGAATATCAACCTAAGTTAATACGAATAATGTAGAAGTTTGACGGGCGGAATGTGATCGATAACACTCCTCCGCCTGAAAAAGGGTTAAATGCGCTTTCACTCAAATTCCCACTCCCATTTCACCCGTATAGGTTAGGTAACGATTTCTAACGAAAAAATATTATTAGTTTGTTGGATTATGCCGTTGATGGTTTACTTATAACTGTGCCTGATGTATTTTAATAGCAATGACGTTGAATCGACATGAGACTAGTCGTTTGTTGCACGACACAGGGACTTCTAGAATAATTGTTTTATAAGAAATTCATAGCTCCTATTTGTAACACTGGACTGATTACCAACAACAATTATCGCAATGGGAACAAGGATCTCTACTATGAATATTTAATATATCAATCAAGGCGTTGGACAAAGCATGCATTAGTGTGATCTAGTGTAAACTGAATGTATGCAGCACATTATATACAGTTAAATATATACGTACACATTGTCCAATGTCCACCTTATTTGAATGACTTAAGGTTCAAAATCCGCTGGATGCGGGTGGCGCAGGACCGGTCTCTTTGGCACTCTTTGGGGGAGGCCTTTGTCCAGCAGTGGACGTCTTTCGGCTGATATAATGATGATGAAGGTTCAAAATTGAGTGCATATTTTTGACATTGACTACAGCTAAAATTGTTTAGCCCTTGGCATGCGGTAGGGTCTGATAGACCCGGGCTGTTAAAAATCCGTCGTTATTTTTTGAAATTTTAAATTTACCGCGTCGCGTTTCTGAGTAGCTTCGCGTCATGAACTACCCGACGTTTTGACGCTGCTCCCGCAGTCGGCCGCGAGCACCCTTTCGATTTGGACGTGCGTAAAGTGCTCGCGGGCCTGAGAAACCCGACCAGGCATACGGCGTAACATTTTATCGCTAAGTACATTTACGTTATTTTTCGTATATATTTTATATACATACGAGTATATATTTTATAGATAGTCACAATGATATATCAGTGCCTTAAATAAACCTAAGACTGACGTTGATCTTAGGTATAAGTTTAATTTTTATGTTTTTTGACGTGAGAGTCTATTTTTGTTGATGGAAATATCAAATGTTTTTATTTATGTAATAAGTTCTTATGGAGTTTCTTGGATTAAGACGTGTATTTATTTCTAGTAAAAATAATGTACAAAATAACCAAAAACACACAAACCAACCAGTTAAAAAAACAATTCATATGTATTTTTTTTTTTTACATTTACGGGTTTGTCAGACCCACCAGGCATACAGTGTGACTTTCGTTCACCAGGCATGCCAAGGGTTAGAGGTCGAAATGTACCTACCAATATACTGACTTTAAAGCTGGGTCATTGGGTGCCAATATGTATTTATAATAATAATACCCCCCCTGACCGGTTTCGGCCTCGGCGACTGCTTCAACTCTGATGGCGTTGATGTCGTTCGTGTGCTCTGCGGCGCTACCATGAACTTCGAAAGTCGAATTTCGAATATTTCCATCTCTATCGCACTCCCTTACTCGAGTAACAGGGATGCATGTATTACGAACTTCGACTTTCGAAGTTCGTGGTAGCGCCGCTGGTGTGGCTCACGTAGCCGATCGTATTTATAATAGGCACCTTGTAAATTATAAGGGTGAGTAACTACTTTTCTATGACCACAGATCGTAAGTCTGTAGGTTACTACTAAAGAAGTAAGTGTAAGTAATATTACTAATGTAAGCAAATTGAATAAGAAGCAATTATTCGAAATCGATCGCCTTTCAATCTTGTTTAATACCTTCAATAGTTTCAATACTTTCAATATGATTTTAATAACGGTAAGAATACCGACACAAAGTTATCTTTAATATTTTAAACACGAGCGAAAAGCTCCCTCCATCTTTAAATCTTTAGGTACAAGTATTTTAATCTTGGCTTGATCCAATAATTCTGAAAGCGGTTTAGGTCAATTCCTTTTGATCTTAAGGAGTAGTTAGTTTTACCTCTTAATAGTTGCACCTCTTAATAGGCAATATCATCTTAGTTGCACCTCTTAATAGGCAATATCAATTCGCTAACTACTGCCCTTGCTGCTCTTTCTCAGCTAATGTTCGACCTCCATCCATTGTTCTTAGCAAATAGACAGTAGAACGACCTACAGAAAGTGTACTGTATGTTGGTATGTGTGTTACATGTAGGTGTAGCAGCCAAAGCAGCCGTTAGTTGCCTTGTGAATCTTGTGATCCAAACAGACCTTATAATTAGCATTCGGAAACCAACACCTGCACCGGGTTCCGCAGGATAGTAACTTTTCGAACACGCGTGCAGCATATCAGCTTTTTAAACTGAAAATGCCAGTTAGTAATTATACTTGTCCTAACGCGCGTATGAAAAGCTTTAACATAACACGCTTAGCAAAATGCTATAACTAACGATATTCATAATATATACATTTAAGCAAGCCTTAGTATTATTTCATAGAATTCAACTCACTTTTCCAAGTACACCCTTCGTTTCCTAACATACACTCGCGGTCAAAGAAACCGGGTCAGTACGAAAATTTGTAATATCTCCTAAAATAATAAAGCTAGGGACATGAATTAAACTGCATATTGTAGATAATTTTATACTGAATTAAATAACATCAAATGGTGGAATCGTAATTCTTTTGTTTAATAAAATTACATAGGAAACAAAAAATCAACCAATTTTACGTACAAAAATAAGCAGTAGGTACTTCACATACAACACAAAAAATAAAAATTAATACTTCGTATTGCCTCCTCGGGCTCTTCTTACAGCTTCTAGACGATTCGGCATGCTGTTTATTAAGTTCTTTATGCGTTCTTGCGGGATATTGTCCCTTTCTTCCACTAACGCCTGTTTCAGGTCTCTAAGTGTATAGCTGGGGCGGGGTTTCGAGCTCTTACACGCCTCCCAAGCTCGTCCCATACATGCTCAATCGGATTTTAAGTCCGGACTCCTCGAGGGCCAGTTCATACAGTTGATACCAACCTCCAAAAAATAAGCTCTGACAATTTGAGCTGTGTGTGGCCTGGCGTTGTCATGCATAAACATAGAATTTCCACCCATATTAATTAAGTATGGGCCGCCATGCTCATTAAGAATCTCTTCTACATATCTTGCACTCGTTAATGATCCATTTTCTATTAAAACTAACTCCGAGCGACTCTCTGAAGGGATTCCAGCCCAAACCATGACTGACCCACCGCCGAACGCCACTTTTTCCTCAAAACATGCTGGAATAAAACGTTCACCAGGCCGTCTGTAAACTCTTTGCCGCCCGTCATTTGCATAGAGCATAAATCTGGATTCATCGGAAAACAAAATTCTTGCCCAATCTTCGTCACCCCAGTATCTGTGATCGCGGGCATAAAGTCGTCTTGCTGTTCGATGTATTCTTTCAAGTTTTGGGCCATTGGCCGGCCTATGTGGGGTCAAATTTGCTTCTTTGAGCCGCCGCCTGACAGTCCGCTCGCTGATGCCGTCCCTTCGGGTCTCTAAAAGCTGATTTTTCACTTCAACTGCTGTGAGGTGCCGATTTCGGAGCATGGTTGTAACAATAAATCGATCTTCTCTAGCTGTAGTACATCTTGTTTTGCCGGTTCCTGGTCTTCTAAGGTTCTGCCCAGTTTGTAGGTAACGTTGGAGGACTCGCTGCACTGTAGAAAGTGACACACCTGTTCTTCTCGCTGTATACCTCTGACTTCTTCCTTCTTCTAACATAGTGATGATACGAGTACATTCATCTCGTGTTAGCGGCATGATAGACATTCAAGAATGACCACAAAATAAAACAATGACAGCCTTTTATCATAGTTCTTTGACAGATTGAAAATAATTGCTTAAAAACAAGCAAAAGTAAAACGAACGCAATTTCAAATAAGTACCCAATTGGTCTTTTTTTTTCAATTAAACCTTTTTCCAGTTACTACGTAGAACATTGAAGGTTGGATTTAGAAGGATATTAAATTCTCTATAAAACAGAGTTAGTTTCATGCAGATACAACCAACGATTTACAAAATATTGAGGTTTTCGTCACTGACCCGGTTTCTTTGACCGCGAGTGTATTTTTGTACTGCTATTTTAAGAGTAGGAGAGAAATAATAATTCAGGAGGTCAATCTGACTCAATATATTACATTCCATTCCTGCCAATCAATATGATATGAATGCTTTGTGCGCTCTCTCATCCACACGTGCCGGAGTAGCACCTTCAGCACGGCTAGCACGCGACGAGCTCTCTCGATTTTTCTCGCACTATCCGTCTCTCTCTTATTAGAACACTTAGAACAAGAGGTATAGTGCGATAAAAATCGAGAGTATGTCGCGGCCGTCGTGTGGTAGACGTGCAGAGAGGGCTGAACGCCATCTCACTTCTGTTCAAAGCAGCCTAACCTGGGGAAGTACCGCAGCACACTGCAGCCACTATAACATAACTACTTTCTCTGTAATTAAGTTCCTAGTGGTGAGTAAGGTTGCCAAAAGGATGCCAAGGATGCGCTATATCACAGAATAGATAATAGTACCTATGTTTAGATTGAGCATTCAGCTCATGCGGTCAATACAGCGAATCTTCAAATCAATATAGGGTTGGCAAGGCCCAGCGCCTAATTGAATATATTCGTCGTGACTGCACTAGATTACTGCAGAGAATCTAAAAAAAAACTGATTGTTCATTAAGAATACGATATCCCTTTTGGTGGAAATAAAAGAGAGATTTAAAAATTATTGAAGTTAAAATATTTAACACATAATCATTTTGTAATTATACAGTCCTGTTTTATAAAATAAACACGTTTAAATAGACTCTCATTATGGTGAAGAAAAATCATTGACATACATATAGCTAGTATTTCAAAATATTTTTTACCCATCCATAAGAACTTGACAGCTACCAATTTGCACCTCCGATAGCGGGGTTAATCATAGCTATTGGTTAAAAATGTATACATCGTTATAAGATTGGTCTTATAGGACCATTTTGTATTGTAGCGGTACACAAGAAGATACTGAAAACGATTGGTGGCTAAGCTGATTTCGAGTGGGCAGCCAACAAGGAGCTGCTAGCGCTGCGGTTAAGGCGGATGTGCGGACATTATTAATGAAACCCATAACTCAGGCGCAGCCAGCGCATTTTTCTCCACACAGGATCCGGAAGGACGGCAGACGCCACTAATTAACAAGATTAGCATATTCCCTTGAAAATGCCTTTTTTGTCCCTCCGACAAAATGACTACTGCCGTATGGAAATGTCAGGATTTCTGCCAAAATGGGGCTTCCTCAAATATTGTTATTTGCAACTACACTCAGAGGCAATGAAAACGGGTCACTTTGTAAAGTAATCCACGGGAAGTGACCCGTTTTCATTGCCTCTGAGTGTAGTTTAGTTGGACGATTTCCTGTGTGTATTTTATTAAAACGTTGGACCCTTTTTGTTTCTCACGTAACTTCTAGTTTAAATAGTAACATATTTTAAATTGCAGTCTCATTTTAAATTTGAGATACATACGATTGACCTAATGATGATAGATATTTCCGTAAATATTCTGCTACATTGCTTGCTTGGTTTTACCAACCGAAGGTTAAGTGTCCTTTGGGCTCGATGAGGTTATTCAAAGTCACTGAAATTCTTGCTTTGGTAATCAGGCATCGGCAATCGGGATGTATATTTTATCACACGATTCATGAATTATGTAAACAATATGAAGGACGTTTTTTCTATAGGGTTGATTTTTTAACAGTGGCAATATCTAACCCCCTTATACATAAAACTTAAAATGCCTCTGCTACATAAAATGTGCTTTGTCCCTTTCTTACGAACACAAATGTCAAAGTGACAGATAACGACAAACGAATTTTAACGCCATTTTAGTTAAAACAGGCTTGTAGGAAGTTTATGAATACGGCCGTGTCTAAATTTGATCATTCCTACTCAATCACTTTGAACTTGTCTGGTTGAACCAAGAAAGAGAACAAAAATATTATTAAACGGGTTTTAATCACGTAAAAATAATGTACGGCATTTGTGAAAGTTCAAATCAATGTAAGCATACGCTACAATACCTATGCCTATGTTATGGTTTCTCGTGGGGACAAAACTATCGAAGTAAACCGATAAGACCGCTCGGTCGCACGCCTCTGATGTGCATGTGCAGTAATTGCGCGGTACTATTACCCGCCGATGCGAATGGCCGGTTAAAGTTTTCCCAATACCGGAAAACATCGTGATACGAGCGTGGCGGATATCCGCCATCGCCCACCATCGATGCCACGATACACGGACATCCAATACATCCGCTTCATCCACCATTCGAATAAATCACGCAAAACGATATTTAATTGGGATTAACCTTTTGATATTTTCCTATAAACGTACGATTTACGCAATCGATCACATAATCACTCATTATGTGACCATGAGATTTATTGCATAGACATAATTACTCGCACGGCGAGTAGCTCATACAGGCTATCAGATTGGTTTCTTTATCGAGACACACGTTCGTTCAAGCATGAGCAGATAAGAGCACTAACTTATCGTGTTCGTTGCGCATTATAGTGACCTCTTTACTTCATTTTCTTAATAAAGTAGTACACTCCGTCTGCGTTACAGCCAGACCTCGCGTGTAACTGCATATTTTATAGTGACATTGAAATTTGTTAAGATGTACTTGTTAATAGTAGCTGTTATTGTGGTCATAGTGTTCACTATTAAAATATATCAAAAACTGACGTGTGCCATTTGCCGGTCGAGCGCTCACATGGTGGGCAAGGTAGTGATAGTGACAGGAGGGAACAGCGGTATAGGATTAGAAACGGCGAAAAACTTGGCGGAGCGAGGAGCACGGGTGATCCTCGCGTGTCGGAGCGCACGCCGCGCGGTGGCTGCCAGGGAACAAATCATCAAATTCTCCGGGAATACCGACGTGCACTACGTACCGTTGGATTTGTCGTCGCTTCGCTCCGTAAAGGAGTTCAGTGAGCACATACAGAAGACGGAGAAACGTATTGACGTTCTGATAAACAATGCTGGTGCCGGGGGACTTGGAAATAACAAGACCCAAGACGGTCTGCATGTTGGTATGCAAGTGAACTATTTCGGAACTTATCTTCTTACGTGCCTGTTACTACCGAAGCTAAAAGCCTCCGCGCCGAGTCGAATCATAAACCTATCCTCTGTTATTCACAAGTATGCTGAAATGGATTTCGATAACCTTAACATGGAGAAGTACTGGAGTGATTACTTAGTGTATGCCAATAGTAAATTGTATATCAATTTGATGACTTTGGAGTTGAGTGAGAGACTGAGAGGAACTGATGTGACAGTGAATGCTGTGCACCCGGGTATTGCGGCTACCAATTTGTTTCGGAATATACCGATTGCGGCGGTGCGCACTGTAGTTGAGAAGGGAATAGGCTTTATGTTCCAGAGCGCAGTAGAGGCGTCGCAAACCGTTATTCACCTGGCAGTCTCGCCCGAAGTGAGCGGGGTCAGTGGCCGCTACTACAGTGACTGTCGACAGAGAAAACCGTCAAAGATATCACAGGATCTCGATATTGCGAAGAAACTTTGGGAACATTCCGCAAAATTGGTGAAATATTCTGAATCGGACTAATTAAATTTGTGTTTCCAAAGTTATTCAGATACCTATCTGTAACAAAGAGTGATTATTATTAAAATACCATGACAGGTATTGCTGACAAAGTAGTAAATTAACTGAAAGTGAATACATGTTATTGTTTTGAAAAAGTTTATTTATTGAATTGGCTCTCTTTAAAATTATTACGCTACTAAAATGTAGATCACATGCTTTATACCCATTAATTAACAGTCCATTTATTAACAAAGGCGAAAAATACGTACAAATTAATCATTATTTGAAATGAAATATGAAATGAAAAATGAAATATTTATTTAATAATGAAATGAAAATGAAATATTTATTTATTAACATATACAGACACTCAGAAACATAATAATCTATGGTCCCACACTAGGCTAGCCCCGTCCCGTGGAAACCAAGACAAATACAGATTAACAGACCATGCGGCCTATAGAAGGAAAACAAGACAAAGCAAAGAGAAAAAAAAAGAGAATGAAAAACTTACAATTTAAACCATATTACCCGAAAAAGGAATCTGAAAATAGTGGTAACTCATTTGGTATACGTTATAACGACTGAGAGGCTATGTGAATTTACTCTCCCACTCATCGATCAGACCCCGTATCATGATCGGCCTTATCACACGATAAGTGACAAGATAGAGCGTCCGTCACTGGCTGTTACCGTTCGATAGAACGAGACGGACGCTCTATCTTGTCACTTATTGCGTGATACGGCCGACCATGATACTGGCGTGCAACGCAAACTGGGCCAACTTGGAATGGGGTGTAAATTGGAGGGGGGGATGAAAAACCAGGAAAATAAAATGAAATGTAGCCAGGTATTCGATTTAGACCAACATTTCATTATATAACCAGCGTACACACTTCAGGCAACCGCTGCGGCGGCCAAGCGACAATTTTTTTTTTTTCATATTTTTTTATATTTCCGTTCTAGTCCAAGTTGGCTCAGTTCGGGTTGCACAGGGCGGTTCCACAACACTTCGGGAGCTCAAATACCGCGAGCCATCCGGTTGGCTCTTGGACGCTGCAACTAGGTAGGTACGCGTCATTGCTCTGAATAAAATGTACTTAATCGTTTTGTATTTTCAATCGCTTCTGTCTCATTTTTGTTACATTTTTATCGTATCTTATCTTATGTAAGTAAAGTAAGTATCTATCTTACATATCGGCATCGGCGGTGAACTCGGCACTGGCGAGTGGCGATCTGATAAACTTCGCTTGAAGTAAAATGGTCAAATGCTCGTGTTATGATCGTTACGAGTGTAGACTCGAAAATTATTATTAGGTACTCCAAAAGAAAGAAGGCAAAAAAATATGCCTAGTGACGAAAATCCCATTCAGATATCTCAAAGAATTACGAAGCTACAACCGTTCTAATATTGCTGGTTAAAGAGAGAAATCGCAAACGCTGTGTGACGTCACATGAAAGGATGCTGCCGGGGTGCAGCGTCGACGGCCCCGCCGACCGCGATGCGGTGCGGCACGTTGCCGTCTTCTGTGATGTCACATTCTTCCAGCGTCATCGTTTCAAATGAAGTTGCGTTTTGCGAAAAAGGGACAGAATATACCCCTTCTTAAAACTTTGGACACTTATAACTTCGTGATTGATTGCTTAACATTTTGCATTGATTTTTTTCTACATTTGACTACATTTTTATCATTTATCGAGAAAATATGACATCATTGATTATTTTATTTAGTGTCTATGCCCCTATTATATCAAACAATCATTATAACATTTTGAAGAGGCTTTTAGGTGTACGAACATACCTGTTTAAAAACATAACCCTCCTCTCTTTCGGCAGTCGGGTAAAAATATCGCATTCCAGTTTAATTTGTGTGTCGCTCGCTCGATGTGGTTACCTTAGCTTGGCAATCGTCCGAAACCACATTGAAATAGCGTTCAAATCAAACCCAAGTGCGTAACAACGTACATGACAAATTTACCAGTTTATTGCTGTGACTTGTGTTGTTTTATAATATTTGTCTAAGAATTATTGCTTATGCAGCCTGATATGCAATCCATAAAGCTTATGTAGCCAATAAGGTGGTACCTATATAGCAAAAACTCTGGCATGTAAAAGAAAGGTAAATTGTATCACAATTGACGCATTATGGTTACTCGTTTCGACCACCATAGGATAAGGCATCGGGCATGTATATCCGACGGCACTACATGACTTCGCGATAAAACCGATTGCGAAATACTCTTCTCTACTTCATCAACCGCGTATTTCAAATTTCCGTTTGTTTCAAATATGAACCTTATTGTTCGGGAATAATGTAGCTAATCAATAAATCAATTGAGAGAGTTAGCTGAATTCGAGAAGACGTCACTCAAAATGCCTGCTAACAGCCTCCGCAAAACCGGTACACTACACTTGCTATTTTCTCTGCAAGCTGTATGGACGTAAGTGATCACAGCATTACAGAGTAGTAGTACAGTTTGGTAGCCATCCTGATTCTGGCTATTAGAAGTGAGCTCTGTAAACTGAACACAACACCGTACGCTGATTGACTGTACATTGCCGTTATAGCTATGCTGATAAATTACAGTTTGCTTTTAATACGGTATGGTTGTTGCATCACATGCACATACTACTTATTATGTTATACCACCTGTTATACCACCGGTTAGTCAATACAATTGACCGTGATTTCACCTGAGACGTCATATCAATGAAGTCACAGGTGTAAAGAAACGCTTCTTTACACACTCTAGCTAGAATACCTATAATACGCAATGCTTTAATACCTTATTCAATACTCAAAACTAAAACACTGTAAGTAGACTTATGTAAGTACGTAATGTTTAGTCATAAAGTAGATTTAACTGTATGTGATTACTATAATAAGCACCTTCGAATTTAAACTTTGGTGAGAAATGCTGAAATAATGCAATTACACGGTTCAACTCGCGTATTAAATGTCACTACGGGCGACATGATTCGAACTCTTCGGGAGTTCTTCTTCATTTAATACGTGAGTTGAACCGTGTAATTGTTAGCAATATGCACTTTGTTCATTAGTGTCAGAAAAATATTTTACGTCTAGAAAAATGTATAATTTTCGGGTGCCCCTTGAAATCTCGACAAACTTTTCATCGAATTTCATTTCATTGAAAACGATTCATAGAATATTCAGTATCAATATTATCTCTTGGAGTAATAATACTCCATACCATAAGGCTTACCTTGCCATAAGGCTTCATCGACTATTCATTACATATTAAAACAATTATTAGAAAACGGTACAAGGATTTTTAAATAATTAAAAATACATTTAATAAACTATTTAAAAGACAGAACAACAAAATATCAATGTTTATTATACAACGTATTATATTATTATACAACTACTTCATTTCATAGTTTCATACTTCTAGATTACATATTTTAAGAAAAAAAAAACAAACTTGAGCAAGTTAGAAAAACATACTTAAGTACAAGTTATGGGCATAGTAAAAGTTGCCTACATGATACGTCCACTGTTTGGTTGTGTGGTTAGTTACAATTTAATATTTTTGGCAATTGACCTTAATAATTTTACTTCAAAATAATCCGCTTGATGTTGTAAAATTATAGAGATACGTTCATCTTTGTCGATGTACAGTCGAGGAAATTGAATGTTTAGCACTTTTGGACCTTAACGTCATTCTAATAGAGTTGACATGTGCCAAACATTCAATTTCCTCGACCGTACTTCTTTTTCTTAGGTTTAGGTGGGCTACCACATAAAATCTTTTCAATATCAGCCATGTTTGATATGGTTTCTTTAATCAGCTCTTTGATAAGAGTGTGTGTTTTTGGATTATGTTTATCAATTAAATTGTTAATTTTATTATGCCAGGCTTCCGCAGAATTTTGCGTTCTTGGTATTTGCATTTCATTTATTTTATGGCAACTCCAAAACTCGGGTGTATATTTAGGTTGGCTACTCAGTGTACCAAAAATATAATTTTCTTGAAACCAATTTGCCATGCTTTTACTGTCCTCGTCTTGCAAGCTCTCTAGAAGTTTTTGAAAATAAATAGGAATATCCGTCTCCTTTAAGTAACTAAGACTACTAAGAGCCACCAGACATTTAATTTGAAGATTAAATTCAGCATCTTTGGCATATTTTTTCGCAAATTTTAAGGCTTGTATTCTTCTGAAAAATGAAATAAATATAATTAGTATTACTAAAAAATGGTTTGAACTGCAACACCATCAAAAAATAATCGGAATCTAAACTAAACTTAACACTCACTGCTGCCGTCATAACGAAAAAGGGCGTATCTGACTATGAATCTCAAACGAAAACGGACGTATCTTCACCAGTCTCATAGTAAGATTCGTCCTTTTTGCTCTGAGATTCACAGTCAGATGAGTCCTGTTTCCTTACGCTGACAGAGTGGGTTAGGTTAGGTTAGAACTGCGACCATAACTGCGCGCGAGCGAAGTGCCAGAACCGAACTGAACCAATATAAATCATTTCCTACCAGAAAACTAGGTCAAAAAATGCTAGTCGTTAACAAACAACATGAAAAAATAATTACCTGTTAATTATCTGTGCGAAATGAAAATGGCAACCTTGCAAAATAATATTTTCAAAATTTGAGCGTAAACTCAAAATTGCAGCTTTTTCAAAATCCAGTATGCACACCTTTGGCGACATATTTATGTCATTTTCGCATCCATATTCTACAATCATATGAAAGTTTGGGTGCCCCTTGAAATCTCGACAAACTTTTCATCGAATAAGTTTTCTTATCTTTGTGTGTACACAAACAAAACAGTAAAGGAAATGTTTTTTTTATTTTCCATAAACTTATATAACTTGATCTGAATTAGCCTTTTCGTTTTGAACAATTTTACACGGTTTTAAATCTGTTGAACTTTTAGTTTTTAGCTTTTCTTTAAAATCGGCTATGTGTTTTCGTAAAGGATTAGGTCCGTGATTATGATCTCGCATCCGTCTTGATATCATATGCTCCCCGTTGTCACCAACAGTTGTATTGATTGTTGATCTGCATTTAACAATTTTATTGGAACACATTTCACAACACCAATAAAATTTACCATCCTGTGATTTATTTCTGTTATATGTATAACCCTCCACAAATAGCTTCAGTGCACCTTTGTTTGATTTAAAAACTTCGCAAACAGTATCACTTTCGTCAGTGTCACTCATTTTCCACAACAAATAACTAAATACCAAGTCAAAAATTAGCAATGCTCGACTAGCAAACCAATCGAATACAGAGCGTAAACAACAGGGTACACACATAAAAGATGATATATTATCTACCCGCCTCCGTCAGCGAGCGCATTGCGTTTAGTTCCTCACATTATTCCGCATATAATTCATTGAAGTGGTAGAATGAAGAATAATGATATGATTTTCTACCATGTAAAACTTACAACAAACAAATAGATATGGAATAATAAAAAATGACATAAAGATCTGCGAAATAAAGTATAAATTAAATAATAGTTCTACCAAATAAAAATCGGTGTTTCACAAATACACCATTTAAATGTTCGAAGTAATGAATATTCGATCAAATGAAAAAATGCGAAACGTTGACTTTGAACTGAAATTCGATTAAAAGTTGGTCGAGATTACAAGGGTAAACCATAATTTTCCCAGAGGAGATTCAAAACCATGCTTTTCGTTCTGATACCGCAGGCCTGCTGGACGTATACAACATAAATTTAGTTGGACCCCGTGGAAATTTCAAATTAATCCAGTCACCGGCTAAGTAGGTTGGTTCTACCACATTCTAGTTGTATAGTTAGCTTTAGTAGAAAAATTACTTACCTGACCCATTTATGTCGCGTTTGCGTGCGGCGGGTGGCGGTCTACATCCGGTCACACAAAGGTAAAGACGCGGTAAATTATTTAATAGCTCGAGAATATGACCCAGCGTTTATGTTTTTATTTGGCTTTTCTGGTCGATCATTCATATTGAACATTGATTTTTGTTTACATAATAATTCGATTAACGTCGTCTCTGGCCATTATGCGTCGAACGGTACCTAATGTACCTATAATATCCATTCCCTAGCTAAGAGAAGAAATTATGAACACACCGCGGCTGGGAACGGCAAGAGAAGGCTTCTTTAGGCTTTGGGCTGTTATTCTTTACGCGCTCAGAATGCGTCGCACCTCACCCGTCACGCGTAACGAAACTAGACCTCTATTACCTATAGTACGAGAGCCCACGACCAAAATTTTTGTCTCATAGCAATACGGCCAAAACCGCATCGCATTTAGTTACTACGAATCGCGGCGTCAACATATATTTTGTGGGTGAGCGACTGAGCGTTGAGGTGACCTTATAATAAGTTACAGAATAGCGAGCTTCGGGCTCGGGCGACAAATACCTGCTATCTGTGTGTTGTTTTACTGCACTACGTAGGTATATAAGGTACTATATGCCAAACACTATATTGATATTGTAGATACATACTATTATTAGGGTACAAGATGTGTCAACAAATATAAGGGGAACACATAAATCGGTCTAGTCCTCCAGTAAGATCGTATTATATCTAAGTAGGTACTAGCCGGCGTATCATCATATCAGCCGAAAGACGTCCAGTGCTGGACATAGGCCTCCCCCAAAGAATGCCACAATGACCGGTCCTGCGCCACCCGCATCCACCGGACTCCCGCGACCTTTGCCAGGTCATCAGTCCACCTTGTGGGGGGCCTACCCATGCCGCGCCTTCCGGCACGTGGTCGCTACTCGAGACCTCCCGACCTTTCCGCCCCAACGGCCATCGGTTCTACGTGCTATGTGCCCTGCCCACTGTCACTTAGGTTTAGCGATTCGCGAGCGCCGGCGTATACCTACAGATAAATAATTAAATTAGATATGAAACATTCAAGACCCAGGAACAAATACTCGCATCCAGGACAACTAAATAAACAACCTAGGCTAAAGCGGTCGTCATCGGACGTGCTAAGAATAAAAATGTAATCCCAATGATCCGGAGCGTTCACCCGAAAACCATAATATATTTCTTCAATCTGACTTATTGAAAATAATGACTTAAAAACGTCATTTTATGTACCAACTAAGGACCTATTTGCCATGACATGAGAACTATTGTATACATAGAACATAAGTACCGTATTCTTATGGTTTTTGACGTGTGAAATTTCCAATTTTATTAATAAATGATCTGAATCTAATGTAGGTATACGCATATTAAACCTGTTTACAGGGCCTGTATACACTTTGATTGCCTTAAAATATTACAACTATAAGTCTAAAACACTGGTCCAAAAGCCAAAAGTAATTCATTCATTTCTTAATATTCCATAAAAACATTTTTAGTTCAATTTCTGCAATTATATTGCTTTTCTTACATATATCCATATAAATAGTCACACCTAAACGTGTAGGTAATATAAGAGTTAATTTGGACCTCAGTTGAGAGATTTTGAGTATGGCTAGGTTTTATGGTAGAGTAAAATATCATACATTTGGTGCATGTGCAAGTAGCTTTTGTATGGACCAGTACTAAACACTAACGGTCGTATTCATAAACGTTCTACAAAACTATTTTAACTAAAATGGCGTTAAAATTCGCTGGTCTTTATCTGTCACTTTGACCTTTGTGTTCGTCAGAAAGGGACAAAGCACATTTTATTTAGCGGAGGCATTTTGGGTTTTATGCAAATTGTTAACGAAAAGCAAAGGGGGAGAAGTGGAAGCAGGTCAATAGATAGTTCCCTCATAATTGCCATAAGGTTTGATTTGGGTGGCAGTGACACAACAGTCACTCAGGCACACAAATAGCAGTTGAACTATCTAAAACTATCTAAAGATTCTCTCGCAAATTAATTGGTTTCATCCAGACAAATTATCTTAGAACCGAAACGATCACTAAACTTAACAATAGAACTTCGCACACTTGAACGAGTTTTTATTAAATTTCGTCTATGATCCGTCTATAACTTATTCTTGGAATTAATTTGGCTGTTTTTGACCTGTCCCCAGCCTGACGGAGGTTGAACTGTCTGCAAACTTGTTGGATTTGTTTATTCTTCAGGATTCCACGTCTTGAAAAATATCATGAAACTCTTTTAGTAGTTTTAGAGAAAAATAGCTTCATTCATGTCAGATGTGTATCGATTGTTTGTTTTTCTCGGTCTGTTGTATTAAGGTAAACGTCCCAATGTTTGACACCTTAATGCCAAATATAAATTAATAATTACGTTCGTTTGGTGCTTATTCTATTACTCGTACTATCTGCGATTATACCTATTAGTTAATTTTACATCGATGTTGATTTTTTTACTCGTAGATTATCAAATTATTACAATAACAAACAAAATTCACGTCGATGTAATAAAGACAAGCGGGCAACTACGGAACTGTTACGGTTAGACGGGCAACTACGGTTTTTTTTTATAATAATTCGCAAGTATTTTCGTGGTTCGACCTCCGTTATACTACAAACGTTTGTAGTTAGTTACCGATAAATCTCCTTTAATGGGAAACTTTATATAAATTATGGGGAAACTATTAGAATAAAGATGAATTCAGTAGAATAGTAGATAGTAAATTTAAGTGGCAGGTTATTTACTTCACTGAAGCATCGCCTGTGTAGTGATGCGCCAATATTAGTTTGGCATTCCTACCAATATTGCCTGTCACTGGCAACAAAAGCAAATTACCGGCAAGGTTGACTGACAAAGTTGACATGAAAAAATAATATACTTTTTGTTGTAGGTATTTTCAAAATAGTGACTTAAAATAATGCAGCATGAGACTGCGTAGCTAAATTTTTATGGTGATCTTTTTTCCATGTTCGGTATTTTAAATATTGACAGTTTTAAAAATGTAATGCTATGCGGCTGCCAGTTCGAATTCCGACCGCCATTGCTAGCAATTTTCCTAACTCCTATGGCTTAGGAAAATTGGAAGTGAGAGATAATTTTCCTAATGGTTCTTGATTCGTATATTATAGGTATATTTGGTACTACATAAGTGTAACAAATAGGTATATTAGGTACTTACTACATAAGTGTTTTTAAATCTTTCAAAGAGTGCATTTTTGTGTGGGGTAGGATTATACGTTTTATAGCCCAGCACGACTAGAACTGTACTTATGTGTATAATAAACGAGACCGCAGAATAAGCTAGTTGTAACAACCAATGCACACTGTACCTCCTAAAATACCTTAGTTATAATTTTTGAATCTTATTTTAAATGTACCAAACATTTTAATTACCTATGACCATACCAACTGAACACTTTATTCCATTTATTTGGTCACCTGCACGTCTATCATGCGACGGGCTAGATATACTATCGGTTTTTCTCGCACTACATCTCTTGTTCTAAGTGTTCTAATAAAAAAGAGACGGATAGGGCGAGAAAAATCGAGAGAGCTCCCGCGCCGTCGCATGATAGCCGTGCTGGCAGTGTCGACGGATACCTGCTGTGCGGGGCTCCTATCTCTGGGCGGTTTGCCCTTAGGGCAACTGAAGCAACCTAACTAACCTGACCTGCCTATTCGTTGTGTACGCGTTCCGTAGCATGCCGATTTGATCTCAGTTTATTTGACAATACGACATTGATAGTAATAAAATAAACTTAGACAAATATAGATAGATAAACTTTTTATACACAAACGAAAAATAATGCGTTAAATTGCGAATGGCTTTGTCGGTTTATAATATCGCGAGTAAGATTATTAACTGACGGTGTTCGCAATCTAACGGTGATATATATGTATGTATATTATTTATTACATAATATATAAATAAATAAACACTTGATAAATGATAATATATGTTATGTTCAGTAACAATAGCTCATATACCTACCTGGCAGAATTTACGAACTTTTGGTAAAGTTCAACATGTAGTTCATCGTGGAACATGGCGTGTGAGTATAACACGGCAACGCTGAGCCAGGTTAAAAGGTAAAACTTTTTGCTTAGTTTCTGAGGAGAAATGCGGCAGCTTCAATAAACCTAGTGCCTACATAATAGCCTAAGATACGAATAGAGGGCCGACTTTTACCCATCTGCTTTACATGAAATGTATTTTACGTCATACATAAGTGAAGACGTAAAATTGTGTACTCACCACGGGCGGTAAGAAAGAAAGCCCTCTATCGCATATTTACAACCCTCGCCTGCGGCTCGGCTCATAAATACCTTCGGCGTCGGGCTTCTGATAGACTCTTATTCGCAATATTCCACTTACGTCCCTCGTTAAACAATGTACTATTCTATCGAATTTATTAAGTACATGAAAAAATATTTCGCCACTGGGTTGGCTAAAAAAATCCTGGCCAGACTATAAACAATAAAAAAAAAAAAACCTTAAACATTGCGCTTAATAATTATTTCACGTAAAAGAATATACTAATCGAAAGTATGAAGCCTATAGAATATAGTAACGCTGGATTTTCGTTTTTTTTCTGGCCATATTATTGGGTTGACAAAACTAGTTTAATTAATATATTCGTTTGTATATTTTATAGGCTTCTTACGTTCGATTGGTATAAATTAGATCGTTAAACTATTCAGTGCAAAGTAAAAAAAATGTTTTTTTTTCTTGCCCGAATTGTTTTAGCCAACCCATTACAAAATATTGTTTGGAGTACTAAATCGATATTAAAATACTTTCATCCATTAAACAGATGGGTGCATCCATGACATAATATCATAAACGCTCTTTCCCACGCGCGTCAGACTAGCGTGTTAGAACAATTTAGTGTATTGTTATCATGTTGTAATGCGAATTGTCGAGTTAAATCTACCTTTCATACTTACTTGTAGAACTAATATTAATGTGAAATGCTGCCAAAGGCGAAAACCGCAGACCACAATAGTTATTTGTTATAAGTACAAGGGTGCAAAGTTGTATTTTACCCGCGAGTGTGGAATTGAAACACGAGCAAGCGAAAGGATGCTACAGTTGAATCACGAGCGAAGCGAGTGGTTCTATAATAGAATCCTGAGCGCAGCGAGTGTTTAAACACACGAGAAGTAAAATACATTTGCACCCGTGTGTAACACAAAACTTTTCATCTAACTGTAGCGAGGAAAGTGCAACACGCAAAACAACTTTAATTTAAATAATAATATGTATTTTTTAACACTAGTTAGTAACGTTAAGTAATATCAAGTAGAATTTTGGTCAAGTGCGACTCGGATTTTATTTTTCCCATACATTTTGAGACCCAGCGCCTGATGAATGCAACAAGCAATATTTTAAAAGTTCTTAAATATTCATTTTATTCTGTTTTTTAGTATTTGTTGTTATAGCGGCAACAGAAATACATCATCTGTGATTTTTTTGTATTATGAGTACGTTTTGTTATCTGCCAAAAGCTAGTGGATAAAATGCGTTTTTGCCCACTGGTTTTAAGGGATAAAAGACGGCTTTCCGAGGCAGTGAGGGGAAAAATATATTAGGTAGGTATATTGTACCAGTTCTCTGTATGTAAATAAAAATTCTTAAACACATAAATCCCATAAACCAACAAATAAAACGCGCCGTAATAAAATCAAAACGCTCTGCCGGTTTTTGAAGTTACACATAAGTTTGAAACAGATTTTTCAGCGAACACAAAGGATTTCCAGCAAAGTTTGTTAGGAAGTAAAAAGGCCGGGAGAGGCCGGACGCGAAGACATGCCGGACGGAGCTGCGACCGCGATGACAAATCCTCTCGGCTCATTGGACAATATACGGCCTTTAAGTTAACGAAAGGACGTATCTAAATACGATACTCGTAATAGATCAGTCTTTACTTTACGTAGAATCTCACGCTGGACGATACACGGCTTTGGACAAGTTAAAAAGCGTACATCATTTTTAGATTTGGCATCGTATTTAGATGTCATCCTAAGAATAAGAATAAGAATATTTATTTGCGTTAAACATTACCATACAGGTGTTACAAACAAAATTACTACAGGACTAGCTAGTATGCAAAATAAAAATTAGAGCAGAGAGAGAGCAGAGAGAGCTTATTAGAGCAGTATTTGACCTACAAAATACAATGTCCCCCCCAAATATCTCTGTCATGCTTTTTTTGAAATGCAGATATGAAAGTGGGGTATGCTTATGACAGGTCGCATTTAGAAAGTCAATCGCGTTCCTTTCTAAGAAGACATGTAAATTAGATGTCGTCCTTGTCAAGCACGTAAAAAATCACTCACACAATAAGTTATACCTACATATTCATTACATTACACAATATATCTAAATTCATGTTTTTTGCAGTGTCTGCAACAGGAACTAACTTATGCCCAATAGTAGCAAAACTTCGTTAGGTGGATGTCCCACTGCGCCGCATCTCCGGACGGAGGTGCGTTTCTCGTTGTATGCAAGTACCTCAGTTTGTATATAAAGTCCGTGTGGTACGACACACTGCAACGCACCTCCGTCCCGCAAAATTTGTATGCAGCTCCGCACCTCCGTCCGTTGATGCGGCGCAGTGTGACGACCGCCTTACCCCGCTGGATGTTGCATTTTACTGCCCCGGTATTCTGTATTCTTGTTTTAACCTCACCTCACCTGTCACCAACAAATATATCTTGACGCCGCGATTCGTAGTAACTATGAGCGTAATCACAGGTGTAGTTTCGTTAGGAGTGAGGTAAGGCGAATGAACGCCTATAGAATAACAGCTCTGGGATAGTCACAAGAGCGTTGCCGTTCGATTATTTATTTGAAGAATTGGTGTATTGACTCTTTCACAGAGTTCACTCTCAACACAGGCTGAAATCCTGTAATCGGAAGGCACATAATAATAACAAAAATCTAAAAATCTTAATGCTTAATGATTGTTAACAATTACTATCGAATACGGGAATCCAGATACATCATCATCATCATATCAGCCGAAAGACGTCCACTGCTGGACATAGGCCTCCCCCAGAGAGTGCCAAAGCGACCGGTCCTGCGCCACCCGCATCCAGCGGACTCCCGCAACCTTTACCAGGTCATCAGTCCACCTTGTCGGGGGCCTACCCACGGCATGGTCGCCACTCGAGAACCTTTCCGCCCCAACGGCCATCGGTTCTACGTGCTATGTGCCCCGCCCACTGCCACCAGATACATGTTAAGGGACTTAAGGGGCTACCCGAGGTTTTCATCGATTATTGACAAGTTTTGAATTGTATCTCCTACTTTTGCACTACAGATAGAATTATAAATCAAACGGCTATCGGTTCTTCAATTTTTGATCTCCATTTTGGTTCACCGGATTTTAAAACAAATGAATACTTAATTTTGTATGATTTTTTTAAACATTGTCTAAAAAACACTTATTTCGTATCTCTATTGACGTGAAAGATCTAACATATACGAAATCTATGTACATATTTGTGTTCGTCTGTGACGTCTCTAAAAACTGGTCCAAGGTTTTCATTTTAAACCAATTAACACAAAAGTTATGGCCAGAAAACCAGTTTTTTGGCCTAAAATTGTTCAAATTTGATGCCAAATATCTCGAAAACTATGAGCTTTGAAGTCAATATGGGATACTATATAGTCGTTGTTGTTGATATAATAACTATAATAAGCTACAAAAAACATTAGAAAACTAAGGGATTCAGATTGAAGGTCATTGGCGTATGGGAGCCCCTTAAATAATTATAATCAGTTACTGGGTTAACCCAGATATTAAAATCGTTAATATTTCTGTAGTAGAAAGATCTATGGAGAATATTAATTAATTGAATAGTCGCCCAATGGACGCCGCGCACATAGGGCTTCCAATCCCGGTATTCCGAGACCTCGGTATTCCGGGATCCCGCGCCTTTTCTCAGTCCCGCTCGTAGCGGGATTACGAGCGCGGGATCCCGCGGGATTTGCGGGACTGCAAAAAGGCACAAGCTAACAGCTCCACAGGCAAATATCTAAGCTTTGCGTACAACGCCTTAAAAGGAATTCCGCCAACTAGCGTGGAAGCTAAAAGGGCATTTTCGGCGGCTGGCTATATTGCGTCTAAAATTCGTAGTAGTTTGGCTGACGACACTTTAGACATGTTATGTTTTCTTCGCAAACATTTTCAACAAAATATTGATGAAGGCAAATAATAAATTTGATACTTTAATAATTTGTCTTCTAAAGCAAATAATAAATTTGATATTTTAATAATTTGCCTTAAATTATAATTGAGTTTCTTACAGTTTGTTTAACATAGGTTTATTTTGATCTCAATAGAACTAATAGAAGTGCAATGTAATTTTTTTATGTTTAATATTTAATGTTCAAAAGGAAAACTCTAATAAAACTTTAAGGGTCCTTACGCCTAAAACGAGCGTATTTTACAAAATGCTTGCTTTTTCATTCAAGACTACGACGTAACTATTAGTATTTATTCTAAAACTGATACCAAAAAATAACAAAAAACGCAAAATACGCTCCCGCTTCTGCTTATGTGGGCGTAAGGACTCTTAAATACGTACGTACGTTTATATTGAATGTTTGAAAGGTAGACTCTAATAAAAGTTTAAATACGTTGATTATTTTGTTGTTTTATTTAGCTTATAGTTGATATCATTAATTTCTATGCGGGATCCCGCAAATACCGGGATCCCGCGGGATCGAAAATGTGCAATCCCGCAGGTACCGCTATTAAAGATAGGCTGCGGGATTGGAAGCCCTACGCGCACATGAACGAATTATTTATAACATAACAACATAATTTTATCACTGTATTTCGTAAAAACTCGTCAGTTGTTACATAATTAATACCTACATAGTTACACTGCACTGGTTTCCATGAAATCAGCTTCTGCAAATGATGTTCAAAGGTAAATTGGATGGCGACCGCAACAAGGGCATAAAACAAAATGGGTGTATAATCATAGTAATTTCGAAGGCGGTTCAGTCTTTTTTGAACAGACTTTAGAGACTCGGCCGTGATAGCGCATCGACAAGCTCACGAAGGGATTTTGTTGTCAGCGGCTCTGTACATTGGAGGCTCCGTACTTAGGTACAAGTACAAGGCTTTCGGCAGATTTAGGCAGGCGTTTGAACCCCGACCATTATTTCCGTTGTACCTCTGTTTTTGATACGACGACGTGACTGCATACTTAAAATTGTAAAACTACATTTTACAAACTAATGAAAAGACTTAACACACTCACACACACTCACACACCTGTAGGCCTCTCTCTTATTGTATAATTGTTAACTAATGTATTACAATTAATAGGCATGATGCCTCATGTTGAAATTGATAACGTAGTGATGCTAAATGGATAGTAAACCATCAAATTATCGTAATAAAGTACAAATTATAAAATATAATTAAAATCATAAAAAGATATGAATCTTGAAAGTTTAGAAAAAATATGCATTTTTTTTTATTGTCCAAGAGTAAATTAAAAGCTACCAATAGAATCCTTACGCTTTTCTAGAAACAAAATTGTATGACAAATATGTACTTAAACGCAGTATTTCGCGACCGAAACAACAATTTACCTGATTTTCCATACCTACTATACGATTAGTACAAATATACAAATGTGATGTCACACTTGTATAGACACACAGTATGAAGCGTTTCGCGCTGCCGCCAGCGAGGTCACTCTTTATCTCAAATTTTTAGGTATTTGTGTTCTTTAATTGTAGTTGCTCCCATACAAACATTTTTTCCTCTCCAAAAACTGGTTAGAATGACGTCACAAAAAAATCCAAGTCATCATCCCTATTATAACTATCAATTTACCTTTTTTGACACAGATTTTGTGATAAATAACAATACAAACAGAATATTCAGGTTTAAGGTTTAATATTTTGGACCTTTGTTGTCTTTAAGTAAATAAATAATAATAATAAGTCAACACTCAGACCTGATACTGTATAATTTTGAAGGGAGTTCTGTCATTAGCTACGCATATAGTAAAAAAACTGAAATTCTAAATAAAATAAAGTCATCATGAAATTGTGATTTGTTATGCAGCTGAGATTAAGATCATGAAAAATTTACTATGAGATTTTCAATGGCTGCCTGAATATGAGCTAAAAAGATATGAATTTTTGGACATACCTAATGATGTAAGTATACGCAAAAGACAAACGTGGGGCGTGGTTTACGAGAATCAAGACAGCACATAAAAAGTTCATCCTACGCTATTGACATATGACATGGGGAGTAGGTACTAGGGCTCGCGGTATACGTGTAAAACGCCGAACCGTGTACACGTATCCTTAAGCCCGGCGGTAGTAAGAACCCGAATTACACGAACCCGCCAAGATCCGTCCCGTCCCGTCCCGTTTCCAAGAAACGTCCCGTTCCGTCCCGTCCCGTCCCGTTTCCAAGAAACGTTTCTCATCTCGGCTCCGCTCAGGTAACGGGCAAGGCAACTCGACCCGTCCGCGCCGGTTTGAGTTGAAGTAAAAATGATTTATGATAATATACTCTTATTACTTGCAAACTCGTAGAGTAAAATTGCCTTATTGAAAAATGTATTTGTCATTTAAGGGTTTTTTTTTTCATTATTAACGGCAAGATTTAGTTTGAAACATGTACATAGTTGATGTAGTTCAACAAGGTAAAAATAATTAGCAGTAACAGAATGTACACAAAATTAGCCTTTGGATAGGCATTATCAGAGCCTTGCATTTTTTTTGATAAAGCCAAAAGTTGATAAACAAGTCGTTGAAGTCCCAAGCTATATTAAGTTTAATGTATTTGCGATAAAGTCGAAATTTCAACAAATAAATGAAAGCTTTTACCTATGTTTGTCTCCTTTGTTTTTTCTTGTTCGTGCGTAAGGGCGGCGTAAAGGGTTTTATGACATTACCTGGTAGGTAGATACAGTCGACTACAAAGAGATCTATACGGCCAATGTTACAAAAATATGTATACACGACCTTAATGTCAAGGCAATACAGTCGTGTATACATATTTTTGTAACTTTGGCCGTATCGATCTCTTTGTAGTCGACTGTACTAGAGCTAGTAAGATATGTCCAAATTATTTTTAAAGGTCACTGGGCAACTTAGTATGAAAACTATACCCACGGCCTACAGAAACAAAATTGGTATGGATGTTTAGATAAACGTCCCTAGTTTACGAATATATATGTCGCATCAATGTAGAGTATGGGAAACTGTCCAAAAATTGAAAAAAAAAATGAAGTGATATACGGTAGTGATGAGACATTTTCGACTATTTGCATTGAATTGAATTGAATGTGTCTTGATCACACGGTGGAGCAACTGAACTCGTCTTATATATAGGCCATATGTGCTCATGGACGTATGATCTGGCTATCCTCAGGTGATAGTATGGGAGGTGTACCCAGAGTGTATACAGTTGAGACATATATCATTTGAAAGCTTTTGACAAGAGCTTTAATTCTTTCTATGACGCCGAAGACCGATCGCGTGCAGGGAAACTCCAATAGCTCATTTTATAACTGCACTGTGGCGTTTACTGGAACTAAATATTCTCATACTAATGCGCCACTTGTGCATAGACGGTGGCGCCAATATTTGCGCGGCTATAACGTGCGATTGAGACGGATAATGCAAGCCTCTGGCCGAGCATTATTGGTAGGCGCAAACGTTTATGCTATTTTTATTGATTGCAATACTTAATTCATACTACGTAATATCTTTAAACACATTTCAATACCATTTCAATTGTTGTTTTTAGGTCTTCCCCCGCGGATTTTTTTTTTTAAATACACAAAATGAAATGTAGGCTAGCACTCAATAATTTACAAAAAATTTGATATCTGTAGGAAATATTTTGAAAACCGGGTCAGATTATGCCCAATGACCTTTCTGATGAGTCTTTAGTAAGATTATAGTTCGCCACTCAGTCGGTCGTTATTTATAAAGATTTTGTTAATTGTTGGTCATTACTTTCGCAACCAGACCTAAAACTTGAATGTACCCCAGAAACCCAAGAAATATATAAGCTCCCACTAGGCGAGTTCTTTGGTCCACATAATGTGCAACGCAATACTTCACGCCGAGCGCCTACTAGGCGGGCGCACTTTTTACTATAAGTACCTACCGGCGACCCACGCACGAGGTGGGTGCAGGGCTGTGCCAAGTCATTTTTATGATCAAACATTATTATATTGTCACTTTTTCATGTTGTTCGCGTACAAACTTTGTAAATACTTACGGTATAATTATATCACGTAATACTTATTCAAGTAAAAGCCGCAGGTGGTTTTATCGGCGATAAGCCGGGTTCTTACCTGAATTACTCGTGGTGTTAACCGTTGCAGTCTCATTTTAACACCCAAAAGGATATAACAATAAGATTAGAGTCGTATTGTTCTATCGTTCCAGGTAGCCGCGGTAAAGCGATTACTAAAGTCCTAATTCTCCTTTGTTTTTTTTGTTCGTGCTTGCCAGCGAAAAGGGTTTTATTAGATTACCTGCTACTAGAGCAAGTTAGATAATAATTGAAAATCTACCGACATTATGATGTTAGGTTAAGCAAAGACACGTTAACTTAATAGTATATTAAAAATATTGTATTTTCGAGTTGATTTTTTAAAGGTATAACCTATTATCATAAACCATTTTTACTCATTTAAAAACTGATTTTTATTTTATTCACCCGATTGCCTTTTTTTCCTTTTTTTGTGTATATATTCCATTAAGTATATTTTATTTATTTACAAGGAATTTTAAATTGGACACTATACAGTTTAATTTTATAGAGGCATTAAACTATTTTTGACATTACCAATACTTATTATAATATCCAATAGGTTTGAGAGTAAAAAAACGAAATTTGTAAAGTACGAGCCATGATCTTTATCGTAGCTTTTAAAGGCAACGTCTCAGATCGCCACTACATGGTGGAAACGGGTCGGAACCGCGTGAAATTAAGATACGTGTTCGCGGGATCCCGGGATCCCGGGATCCCGGGTCTTAATTATACGGTTCCTAATTACACGTTCCGAACGGCCCATAAAACCGTTTCCGTTTAACACAGAAACGGGGACCCGGCTACGGGTACACGAAACCCGGGCACGACCGCGAGCCCTAGTAGGTACTCGTGAAATTGGCGTGACTATGAGCCGAGTCAGGGCGAGTACACCATTGACATTTGACAGGCCGTCAGGCACGTCAGAAAGACAGCCACAGGTGTTTCTAACGGTGTCACTGTCTGAAGTGAATTTTAGTATAAGTTTCACAAATGTTTATGTTTTTCATATGCGAGGTAGATGTATCTATACTCAGTCATCCAGATATTGGACCTTTAATACCTTATTCAATAAATAATAGGCATTAAAACGAATAAACTATGCCAGTCGCATTTAGAATGGTTTTTTGTCACATCATAACATAGAATACGGCCTACTATCGTTTAGAATCGGTAGTTATTTGAGTCAATCGGTATAAATTAATAATCATGATCATGAGTATATATTTATACAATTCTTTTTTTTTTTGCAGGACGTTTAAAGCTGCTTGGCAACATAATTATTTCAAATTAAAATGAATATATTATACCTACAAGCATACAATCGATATAGTTTCTTAGCCATCGTCAATCACAATTATTTATCAGGTACAGCAATCGAATTAAGCTAGCCACCACTCTCAAAATTGCTCTCAAAAATCAAATCTTAGGATGCGACGGGTGTATCACCTTGACAAGATGTCGAAGTCACAATATATCCAATTAATGTGACAGCGACAAACCTTTCTCACAGACCAGGAGGTGTATGATGGTTGCCATGTTGTGAAGTGGATATACTTCTTTGCTCGCGTTCTTGTATAGGGGTACAGTTCAAAATGTATCACGTGACTTCCGGAATAACTTTTTGTAGAGAAGCCTAATATGATTTCAAATAATTGTTTTTACAGGTTTTAATCCTTCTTTATTTGCCATTAGTTGTTAAACACAAAATGTTATTTAGTTTATGTGGCGGACATGACAATAAAATGCTGAAATGACCGCCATTTTCAATGTATCGCGAGTCAAATGAGCTACGTCAGTCAATGTTGCCACATATACCGATTTATCTGTACTTATACAGATTTTTAGTGAATTAATTCAGATATATATTTTACGGGTACACCATAATAGCAGGCTTGGCCTGCTTTTTTTATTAGGGTTCAATAGCCAACAAAGAATTATCCACTTAAACTTAATTAACGGTCTCTCCGACACAACCCGCTTCTTTTCACCTATCAAGTGAGGGAGTGACGGATTTTTTCTCCACAGTGATAAACAACGATATAATGGCAATCATCTTACCACCTCCGAAGATATTCAATCGTATGTGAATGTTGTCGATGTCGTGACAATGACATCAGTCATCTCATCACTGTTGAATCTACCGAAAGTATCCCAAGGTCCAAACCTATCATAAATTAACTAACGCCTGATTTTAAATTGAAGAACATTCAATTTAGGGTTGCAATTACAGCATTTGATTTTGGCACTATCATATTGTTACTTAAAACAGTATAATTATAAATATTTTTAATTGGTAATTCCCGTTAAAATAAGTAATCCCATGCTGTACTGTTTTTTTTTTATTGGTATCGCACTGTACTCAATTGAGGATTGTCGTTGATAAAAGGCACGAAGGCAACGGCGGACAAAGTCCGAACCGCCGGGAAAAAGACTTTTCTTTTGCATACAAAATATGTCTGTCGTATTAGAGCCAGAAACTTTGCCAAGTGACAGCGACGTGCAGTAACGCTCTCGGCCGAATGTTACACGTTTCATGTTTGTAAAAATACTCTAATCAACGAGGTATTTAGAGGTAAATGTCAGACACACTTATTCATTAATTTCGTGATACATTTGTTGTTTTTACTAAAGAGTTAACACAATTTATAAGGAGACTGAAAGCATTCGATTCCCAATGTGATAAGTGAACGTGACTATCAATAATAGACGGCTGCAGCAGGCACCTACACTACTACATCTCGTCGACTTAATAAAAAAGAAAAAATAATGATGGAAAATCAATAACACTATAATTACCTAGTATTATGGAAGTGCCCACTGCCCAGTGTTCCACCAAGATATTTAATGACTGACATGCTATGATTAGCTTAGGTATTAGGTAGGTATCAAAAATTTAACCCTTTATAGGGCACAATCTAAATTTCATAGACAAAATGACCATCCATAAGGTCATCTTTTTGTATTTTTTTAGGGTCAGAATTTTTTGGTCTATACAATATCAAAGAGACTTGAATTATGAATAAATTTCAACGTTGCCCGTTACAGGGTTAAATTGCTATTACCATTTTATAAAATTGAGACAGGTCCTACCGTTATAGGATTACAGGGGATATTCTATGGAGTCATCCATAATTATTTTTGTTCCTGTTACAGGTCACACTTCGCAAGAAACTAAATTGTATATACATATATCGACAAAAAAAACTTGCATTATACATTTTGCAGTTTCAAAAAGGTTACTGATTTAACCATATCTCACTAACTGATACAATGTGAATCTTTTCTTTATTTATTAAGAGTAGACAACCTGTAGATAGCGGCGATCTTGTGAATTTGACAGAGATTCTAATTTCGATCAGATTCTTCCAGCGATTCGAATTGCTTCGAATAACCCTATACCGTTTTTATCAAATTCCGAGCGCAGCAGAGCACAGCACACTAAGCTTTGCAAATTTTGAGGGTACCTTCGTTTTAATCTGTTTTTTTGTTCAAAAGTTTAACGTGATTACGGTCAACGTCTCCGCTTATTGGTCTAAAATGGGGAGGGGCATTATGAAAGTTGCTGATGGAACAATGTGAGCACTTTGCAAACTGCACTGTAAACTGAAGGACGATGTTTGTTTTGTTTATGACTTGGCTGAGCCAAACGACCTCAACATTGCATGTTAAAATAAGCTATACGGTTTCTGCGTCAATCGTTAATACAATAATAGATTTAATGTGAGTTGCATGCATGCAAATTTGTTCTGCATTATGCATAGTATCATATAGCGCGGACGCGGCGCAATACACATGCAGTACCGCAACCGCATTCGTACCCCGATTCCGTACATCCCGCACAAATCCAGAAGCATTCATCCAAACGTAGACTTGCAGTAACAAATCTGTACTGACTTGACTGACAGTTGACATTGGTAGCTGACAGCCTACCGATACCACACTGAGCCCTCGCCCAGTAGCGGCGTTAGGGTAGGGCGCAGTGGGGCTACCGCCCAGGGCGCCGGACATAAAGGGGTACCGGCGCCCCTTTATGTCCTCTCGCTCATTGAGTTAGGGGGCATCCTAGAAATCTCACCCAGGGTGCTGATAGTGCTAAAACCGGCACTGGCCTCGCCGACACACGCGGATCAGGCTTAGTAGGGTCAACCTCGGGACCCACACGTCAAGTTCCCGGATCTAGTTCCTTGGCATGGAATCGGGGCGCTAGAAAGTGGCAGTGTCATTGTTCTATTTGAGCAGATGTGAAACCGTTGACAGTAATCAAGTAGCTAACAATAAACGCTCGACGGGCTCAGAACCGCCAAACTAAGTCAGGGAATCGAATGTTTAGCTTACGTCTATAGATCCACACAAATATTATAAGTGCGAAAGTAAATCTGTCTGACTGCCTTTTTTTGACTGACTTAACTTTTCACGCTTAAACCACTAGACCGATTTAGATGTAAATTGCTGTGAAGATTGTTTGAGACCGTTGATAGGACATAAGGCAGTTTATATCCATAAAATCACCCCTTAAAGGAGTGGGATAAAGGGAGTGGAAGTTTCTATGAAAGTGCGATAATTGATACTGTGGGAAGTGTACCTAATAGTATATTTGCTTTTACATATTGCACAAGCGTTGTATTAATCCCTGTAGGCGATTAATAAGTATGCTGACGAAATTAAAAGATCATGAAAGGGCCCTCTCTAAGATATGGTACTATAAGATATGCAGACGAAGTCCCGGGCAAAAGCTAGGAGAATGTAAAGTTAGTTAAAATTCGTATAAATAGCAAAAAAAAAATTAAATACGAAAAGCGACGAAACGAAAACCGAAAAGACTATTTTATTCTGACCCGATAATTCTTCAGATTTGTGCCTGCGTCATTGGCACGACTCCATATAAAATTTTCGTAAAGGGTTGTGGTAAGGTCAGTTCGGGTATGTGCGCCACCGGGGAAAGTGCGCCTCATTCATCATCCAGTCATTTAAATCAATATCACTTTCCCCGGTGGCGCACATACCCGAACTGTCCCTAATTAGACACAAGCGCCGCAGTCGCAACATTTTAAAATGAAGTTCAAAGTTTACTTCAAATCTTCGCGTCTGGTTCCCTGGTTGTATATTCAGAGCACCCAGAACCGTCACAGATCATTATTGTCTTCGATTGCTATAATTTGGAAAGCAAATCCGGAGACCGGACGCAAAACCTGACTTGTATGTGTATAGGTATTATCTATCTAGCTATGTAGGCTGCGGGCTTTAGGTTACGTTACTTAATTTTGCAAATTGGAACAGGAAAACAAGTTGGGTAAAAAGAGGCCGAAAGCCAGTTATGTCCAACAAAATATACCAAAGATACCCTTTTATGGTAATGACAGTTCTGGGGCCCCCTTTTCAAAACGCGTTTATGACTTATGCATGCGAATCATTTATATACGCGCCCTCTTTTACGTAAGCACGTAGTTCAAAATGTGTGAGCGCGAGCACTGATAAGATTGGTGTGAAACAGAAATATACATTGTTTACTTTTCTTATGGAGGCCCTGATAGGTACCAATGATATTAATGTGTCAACACTCTATTTTATTATTGTGTTAAATCAACAAAGTGGGGTTGAAATCGTGAAAACGTGTTAATATAAAAGAAGAAGTGAAGTGTAGATGCCTACTACTGCAAACGTATCATTGGATTAAGTACAAAGGTTGTTTTTTATCCGACATTCAATGAATTTTCGAGATACATTGATGATGGTCCATCACATTTACTCAGAACCTTGCGCCAACTCAATCTCATTCAGTCATTATTGCAGTTGTATCTATTCTCAGTGTAATGAATAACTTCGTACGGTCATCATGTGGCTTTTAATACCGTTAATACTTTTCCTCCTTTTCCTGGTAATATTGTTCGCTGCATGGGTTTACTTAAAGTTTACAAGCGGTATATGCAAAAGTAGCAGACATTTGGGTGGGAAAGTGGTTATAGTGACCGGTGCGAATTCAGGGATAGGATTTCAAACGGCTTATAACTTGGCGGAGAGAGGTGCGCGGGTGATTTTGGCGTGCAGGAATAAGGGTCGGGCTCCAGCTGCCACGGACCAGATCAGGTCCGCCACCGGGAACCCCGACGTGCACTACCGACACCTCGACCTCGCATCTTTAAAATCAGTCAGAGAATTCGCTGAAAACATCAACAAAAACGAAGAACGACTGGACATTCTGATAAATAACGCTGGTATATACGGCTCAAAATTCGTCAAAACCGAAGATGGATTACTACTAGGCATGCAGTGCAATCATTTTGGACCTTTCTTGTTGACTTGCTTACTTCTGCCGAAATTAAAATCATCAGCGCCTAGTCGTATAATCAACGTGTCATCTATAGCGCACCTGAAAGGGACCATTGACCTAAGTAATCTTAACGGCGAGAAAGAAACGGAGAAATCGATTAATGTGAATAAGGTTTATTTTGACTCTAAGCTATGCAACATATTAATGACAGTTGAGCTAGATAGACAATTGCAAGGGTCTGGAGTAACTGCTAATTCTTTGCACCCGGGAGTTGTTGCCACCGACATTTTAAGCTCGATACCTGTGTTGAAATACATGTTGGTACCGCTAAGGATTTTCTTCAAGACTCCCTGGGAAGGAGCGCAGACAACGATTTACCTCGCCGTGGCGCCAGAGCTCGTGTCAACTAGTGGTCGGTACTTTAAAGATTGTCACGAAGCAAATCCCTCACATAATGCACAAGACCCTGAATTAGCCCGGAAATTGTGGGTAGTGTCGGAAAAGTTTGTAAAATTTAATTAAAATTAACTTTTCTTGATTCTAATCAGCGATTTTATACTGGCCCATACCGATTCCCCACAACTATACCCTATTCCATATAAGATTAGAGAAATCGTGAGTTAATTGTTCTAGGAAAACCAATTTGAAACGCATGATAAATACTATTGCTGTGTTTGAAAAACATTTAATGATCGAAATAGATAAAAAAGTACGTGTCCGAGAGCAATTCGTATATTGAACACAATCGCAAAACAGTTGGTATTACCGCTGCGTACATTTCTGCAATTTTAAGTCATTATTACAGTGCTATTAAAAACTGCATTCAACGGACGCAATCACACAACAGATGTGGTTATTTTAAACCTGAGTCCGATAGCTGGTTGCGTTATCAATTGGGTGGCATGATGCGTTCGGGGAGCTACGGCATCTTTTCGTCCAATATTCCGCAGTGTCTCAAGACAGAAGTCTTTGATCAGTGTGTGTTGCCAGTGATGACATAATATAGGTAATATATAATGGCACTGAAAAGCTGTCGCTTACTATGCGCCTCAAAAGAAGGCTCAAAATCACCTAAAGGGGAAGAGGGCTATGCTGGGTGCAGTTTATCGCATCGCATCAGAAATTAGGCTATCCGCAGCAGAACTTAGGTAACCGGATATAGCCCTCCAAATCGCTTAACTTCAGTGGTAGTGGGCGGAGAACATTGCAAGCTGAACCGATGGCCGTTGGGCTAGAAAGGTTGATGGACTGATGACCTAGTAAAGGTCGCGGGAATCCGCTGGATGCGGGTGGCGTAGGACTGATTACTTTGGGACTCTTTAGGGGAAGCTTACTATGTCGATGATGATGAGAATTTAACAATAGCTTTTCATTAAAGGAAAAAATCGTGAAGAAAACGCTCTAAACTCAATAAGGACTAGTTGTCCCTCTGAGTTGGGACACCAGATGGTAGTAGTTTTCGTAAAAACTAGTGGCTACTCCAAATCTTGGAATTAGGTGCCAAAACAGACCCCAGCCTCGTTTAAGGCAGTACCGGGAAAACGCAAGAAGGATGATACTAATGTACTTATGTATCAATTCGAACTCAATGTCGCAACATCGGCCTTCCTAAATTAAGGGCAGCAACGCGCATGAGACACACCTAGAGTTGTAAGCGTCCATAGGCTATGGTTACCGCTTACCATCAGGCGGGCCGTATTTTTTTTTGCCGCCGACGTACATTGTATAAAAAAATGCTTAGCTGCTCAAGTTAAAGCAAACAAAATCGTTAAAAAAGTCCGTCATCTTTTATAAATACCCACGTGAAGCAGCGAGCGATGCTATCCTTTGATACTCGCTTTAAGTAAACATGTAAGTACATTACATAGCGTATGAGTCGCTGTAACGTTTCATTACACTTGAAAACGTCGTGAAAACGCGCGCAAGGTTTGAATATTTGATTTCACCCAATTTTTTCCTCTACCAGTGGTGTTCGTGCGACCCGAAATCGTGAGGCACGCGACGCCCGACACAGGCTATTGGAATTTTGGTTGCCATTCAGCCACGATACGATTCTTTCAGCCACCGTGTGACGCCGCGAAATAATTGGTAGCTCCCTTTACATCCGGTCATGCCTGGCGTCTATGCACGCTTTTTATTGTGTCGCATAATACGGCATCTAAATCCTCCCATTGGTCCAAGAGAAATTCTCGTGTTTGTTTTGCTTTCCTCGCTCGTTTAGCCCATATCCGATACCATGAATTCTCTGTGTGTAATATGAAAACATTACGAATTTTAATAAAAGCGTATTGTTCGCTGTATACCGACGATACCGCTATGGCATGCAAACATAATAAACAGATAACCAAGCTACGAGTATATCCAAAAATCGGTCCACCAATCAGAGCGATAGAGAAGGTCCTTTATTTTTCTACTTATGACTTATACACGAAGACAATGGCATCCGAAGTAGCTGAAAAGCAGTCATTATATTTTGGTTAACATACTAAAATGGAACTTTACCAAATTATAAATAGCAACGAGGCTGATTTACTTACATTGATGGAACATGTTCATAACATAATATAGAAAAAACCGTTAAATAAGTATATTTGCCTGAAACATGTTGCAGGCGAACATATTTTAAGGCTTTTTCAATGACTCATACACATCAGAGAATTCAGAGACAAACTATTCTTGTCCCAAACAACTAGTAACCTCCATTCGAGGCGGTGAATAGAAAATTCAATTTACATATTACAAGAGGGCCCTGACTGGACACCTCATTATCCCATATAATGGCCAACGCTGGGGTGCACTCCCACAAGACTTAATTACCCCTAATCTGGCATTCCGTGAATCTACAGGAGCCTCGTTCGTAATTACGGTCCACAGTTCTGAGGCTAATGGACTCGTTTATTTATCTGTTAATTATTTTAATGTCCAAGAAAATATTCTAGACTACAGGACTAGCTATCTGGGGCTATACAAGTTACAAATACAAGACTAAACAGGCAACACTCGTTAAAAGGTCGTTATTGGTCAAAGGGCGCCTCAGTGTTGCCAGTTTAAACTTATAATAAAATTGTTAATAGTAGCTTTTGAAAAGGGACAAGAAATAAAGACAAGAATCAAGGAGGCGGCTCCAGAAGCGGCCAGACCAGATGCAGAGAGCTGCTCGCTTTATCAAGCTACACCGGGAAGAGTTTAAGTCTTAATAAATGTATGATGACAACATGATGTCGAGTTTGAATTTTAAAGTAACGCTAAACTATATCCCGTTGGAAAGTTGGAAAGAAATTAAAGCGGAAAGCTTTATAAAGCTAGAAGCAGTCTCGTTTAAAAGTCGTGTGTAAACGTTATGATATCGCCGCCCTGCTTATGTGCTCTCGTCGTACTTTGCTTGCCCCTTAATTGGAGGGGTTGGCGCAGCTACACGCGACGCCGGACCACACAAACATCAACCCTCCGACTTCACGTCACAGTATAATTTTTATAAACCGGGCTCTTTGAACAACGCCTCTAAATGAGGTTAGCGATTTTTCACTCAAATTGTTCATAAAAAGCTATGTCTGATAAAGAATGTTAGAAATAGTTTTACACCGAAACTGTGTCGAGCTTCTCTTATTTAGTAATAGGTATTAAATTGCGGTTAAGTGGTATTTTCATTAAAACTGCAACAAGCGACAAGGCCTATCTCAACTCACTTGCCTTCATATTTTAAAAAAAGGTAGCCTAAACTGCTTCTATTTTTTTATTATCAGCAGCCCATACTTCGATTGGCAACCACAGTCAGTTGCCACCATCAGTTTAGGAGTCTGCAAATTTGGCAACTGTGGTTGCCACAAGCAACTATCACCATGTATCTCACTCAATACCGACAAATGATTAAAAACCTATTCGACATGATTATATTTCGAGTCTCATTCTCATGTAGTAGCACAACAATATTCTACAATATAAACATAGCAATTGATATGTTAAGTATAGTCACAGTATAGAATACTGTGGTATAGTTGATGAAATATTATTTGCACCGACTCGCCATATAGGTTGCTCGAGGAATCGGTGCAAATTATATTTCGGCAATTATACAATGGCGAACCGAACTTATCCCCCATATATTTTATGTAGGTACAACTTCTGGGAAAAAGGGGAAACGAATATTAAATGAGGTTCAACATCGTACAAATAAATTTGTGAATACTGAGTGTAATTTTTCGTCTATGCTGCAATATCCATAATATTATTATATGATTTATCTTTGACAGAGTAAAGAGCAAATGCGATACTTGCTCTTGGAGGTTTTTTTTTTTTTGGTAAAGCGGTTGCTTTAAAGGCTGCGAGGGAAGTTTCCCGATAAGGGAAAGTTTTCTTTAATAATGATGCCTGTCGCTGGTGCTTCTAGTTTTAGCTCAACATTTGCTTCACCTATTATTTTGTATATTGGAGGCGACGCCGTCAGCTTAAAACTTTCAAGGGAGATGTCAATTCATGTGTATAGGCTATGGTGCGTTTAGTACATAGACACATTCAAGGAATTTAATTCCAAACGGGTAGGTAGCTAATATGTATGGATATGTATTTGTTAGGTTAGCTCATAATGATAAAAATAGCTTTAGTATGCATATCATAATATATATTTTATGAATCGAGGAAATGTTCTACCTATTCAATTTAAAGCATAATATATTTTTGGTAATTATTTGTACATTGTGCCCTCTGAGACGGCAGTCGAACAAACCATCAATAATAATATTCAATATTTTTTTAATGCACATTTAGTAAATTTTCCTAAGGTGTTATTGATAATCATGTAATACTGCAAACACGGAAAACGGAAATAAAAATTGCCAAACAAGGTGTGGCTTATCTTAACGGGCAACCTATCGAAGTTGCGAAAAACACTTCACCGTTTTTCACTTGTCCGACAACGGTTAACCGAATTCTTATAATCCATACTGTAATTGGTATTTTCGTTTGGTAGAATAAAAAGGAAACTCTAGTCCTGTGGATTAATATTTATATATTTAAAGAAAGTTAACGGAGGTTATAATATAGGTGTCTAATACCAAACTTAAATTAGGGTAGGGTTGTTGATGACGTTTTGGTCGATTGCGCTAGTTTACAAGTGTAGGAATTAAGCTTAGCTGGTCTCCGGGCGGTGCTCCTCAATGTCCCTCGGACGCAGGGCGCTAGCTCGGTTGATCTAGGCGGCCTGGCTACGAAGTGGCCCCGACCAAACACCTCCTTTTGGAGGAAAATCGTCCCGCCTGGTGGTCAAATATTGACGAATGTCGACTCCGGGGCGTAACTAGCCCTCGGGTCCGTCTGTGACGCCTTTCCGTCGCGCCAAAGGTTATCGAGAAAACAGCTCGCTGGAGCAATCGGCTCCCAACAACTCGGGGGGCCCGATGCGGCCCACGCGGTCCAATTAGTATGCCGGTATGTCAATCGGGCTGGTTAGAGAGGAAGAATTACAATTTAACTTTAATAAGCGAGGCGTCTTGCCACGCGTTCTCTTTTACTTCTTTTTTTTTCTTAAATCTCGGGTTGCCAGCCTTCCAATCGCAACTCCCCGGGCGTCCGAGCGAACGCTAATGATCGCCGAGTCTAAGTGTGACAAAAATGTATCGTTCCTCACACGAGGGCTTGGACAGCTGAAACGAAAATAACACAAACCTCCTTGGCTGTCGCATTGTCGAGTTTATTAGTAACGAAAGCTATTTATGCCCGCTCCTTCAGCGGTCAGGGTAATCGGAATTAACAACCTGGCAACACCGAACCACAGACTAAACACACCGGACAAAGGCAGGTGCGCACAGATACGACGAGAATGTAACAACGCGTTATAGGTTGGCCAACATTAGGAATAATATCGGGCCAACAAAAAGAAAGAAAAGGAACGCAATATCCTAGGTGTGACAAATTATATATTACACCCCCTTAACCAGGAGAATTTTACGAGGAAAGATAACTGAAAGAGTAAAATTCCGGCTCGCCCTCGAGCTGCAAATCAGCACTCGGTCAGGACTAACCCTAAATCAAACAAGAATTAAAACTAGACGAAATCCAAGTATTCCCGGCCCGGAATCACAAGGTCTGCAGCACCTTGGCATCAACAGAATCCGCGTGGCCGACGCTGGAAACGATTGCGTCTAGGCCTGCGGCACTACAGAGAGAGAGACACACAACAAAACGGTAGCAATGGCCACAACTAACTATATGTAATCGACAGCACATGTCAATCAGTCTTGTGGAAATAAGACCACACTTACTTCACGGCGACTTGGTACATTGCCGAGTCCCAGTTAAGGGAAAGGGGAGAGAAGAGGAAAAAAAAAAGGGAAAAAAAAAGAAAAAAAAAAAGGAGACCCATCACGCAGGCGCAGCTCAAGCGGTGAGGGTCAGCTGACGTCGTCAGACAGCGTTCGAAGACACCGGTTTGCAGTCCTTGATATGCCACTTCCCCAGCCGTTTACCGTTTTCATCTTCCAATTCGTACACTAAACGGGACACTTTTCGTATGACGCGGCACTTCTCATACTTGGGAGCCAATTTGGCCGCAAAATACTTGCTGGCCTTACTTTGTTTAAAGGTACGTTTCCAAACTTCGTCTCCAACTTCGAATTCGATGTCACGGCGCTTATCGTTGTAGTACTTGATGTTGCGATCGTGAGATTTCTGTAACAGCTCTCTCACGGTGGGATAGACATCTCTTAAGGTATTGATTTTATTCAGGTAATCACGTCTAGATGAAAAAACAATTTCGTCGACCTCCTCTGGTTCACCATAGATTGTACCATCGGGAACCGCCTCCCGTCCGTGTACTAGTAGGAACGGGGTGTAAGAAGTAGAATCGTTCACCGAAGTATTCACTGCAAACTGAATACGCGAAATGTTGGAATCCCACATGCGGTGGTCTGACTCAATGAACGTGGAAATGGCTGTTACGAGGGTCCTGTTGTAGCGCTCCACTGTGTTGACCTGTGGGCAATACACAGGCGTGTAATGCAGCTGTGGTATGTTATAATTCGCGAACAACCTTTGAAAGTCGCCGCCAGTGAAATACGAAGCGTTATCTGCAATAATGGTTTGAGGTATTCCGTGGATCATGAATACGTGGTCCTCTAGCCTTTGGGAAATGACTGCTCCAGTGGCGCGTCGCATGGGAAACAGCATACAATACTTGGTGAAACAGCACACTACCACCAGCAAGTAAGTGTTCAACTTCCGCGAGGGGGGTAAAGGTCCAACAAGATCCAAGCTCAGGCATTGGAAAGGGCGACAACAAACCTTCGCGCTTCCCATAAAGCCTGGGGTGGGAAGCTGACTATGCTTATGTGCGGCACACGCAGAGCAGTTTGCTACGTACCGGACGACGTCCTGATACATACCTGGCCAAAAGTAGCGCAATTTTAGCCTTTTGTACGTCTTTGCTGTGCCCAAATGCGCAGCGGTTGGAACCGAATGGTTATTCATCATGACCTCTAAGCGGAAGTCTTGAGGGATAACTTCTTTCCATTCGAAGTCCGATGACAGCGCGTTGTTTGATTTAGTGTAGCGGTACAAGCGCCCGTTCATTAGTTGAAAATTGGGAACGGATCCCGGTCTAGACTCACACCTCTTAAACAGTTGTAAGTACCAGGTATCATTAATGACGCTTGTATCGATCAAGTATACTGGGACGGCTCTCGACAAGGCGTCCGGTACGATATTCTCCGAGCCTCGACGGTGCTCCACCACAAAGTTGTAAGGTGACAGTCGGCAACCCCATCTCTCGAGGCGCCCTGTAGGGTTCTTAAGGTTGAGGAACCATTTAAGGCTGGAATGGTCCGTTATTATCTTAAATTGGCGATCTCCTTCTAGATACGGTCTGAAATGTTCGACAACGTTAACCACAGCTAGGGCTTCCCGCTCCGTGGCTGAGTAGTTCCTTTCCTGTGGCGAGAGAGATCGACTGTAATACGCCAAAGGGTGCTCATCACCCTCAAACACTTGGGTTAGGGTCCCACCAATACCAAAATCTGAGGCATCACAATGTACAGCGAACGGTTTGGAGAAGTCGGGACAGGCGAGGACCGGCGCAGTTGTTAGGGCGACCTTGAGCTCGCTGAAAGCCCCATCCACTTCCGGAGACCAACGAAAGGATGGTGCGCCTTTCCGAGTCGACGTTAGCTGGTTGAGAGGCCCTGCTATGTTGCTGAAGTTCTTAATAAAACGGCGGTAGTAAGATGCGGTGCCAAGAAAACGTTTCACGTCCTTTCGACATGTGGGAACAGGGAAGTCAATAATTGCCTTCACTTTGTCGGGATCTGTCCGCAAACCATATTCATCCACAACGAAACCCAAGTACTTGAGTTGTCTGCGGAAGAATTTACATTTAGGTAAGTTAATAGTCAGGTTAGCGTAACGTAGTCGCTCGAACACCGTACGCAGTAGGGCCAAATGCTCAGTAAACGACTCCGAAACAATAATAATATCGTCTAGGTAGATAAAAATACGGCCGTTGTACTCTGGGCCGAACAGGATGTCCATCAGACGTTGTTGCGTCGCTGGAGCCGACGTTAGACCGAAACACATTACCTTAAAATGGAACAAACCGCGGCCCGGCACCGTAAAAGCAGTCTTCTCCCTAGACGCCTGTGAGTCTAGTCCAATCTGCCAGAAGGCTGATTTCAAATCCAAGGACGACAAAAACTTGGCGTTCCCGAGTTGACCCAGAATCTGGTTAATCAGTGGCAGCGGATAAGCATCGTGCTTTGAAATCTCGTTCAGCTTCCTGCTGTCTAGGCAGAATCGGAGGGTTCCGTCCGATTTCTGTGCCATGGTTACGGGGTTGTTCCATGGGCTGCCACTCGGTTCCACCACATTCTGCTCGAGCATTTCATCCAACTGCCTGTTCAGCTCGGCGAGCCTTGACGGTGATAGCATGTAATGGCGCTGCTTGATTGGTCTCGCGTCACCAGTATCAATAGTATGAGTAAGGAGATGGGTCCGCCCCAAGCCCTTGCGCTCAGAGGATATGGATTCGAATTCCTTTAATATACTCTCCGCTTGGCGTTGTTCCTCCGACGACAGAGACTCAAAGCCTTGTATAAACCTAACTTCCGACGTAACGGTATTTATGTGTTCTTCATCAGACAAAGAGCAATCATTTGGCAACAAAGACAGCACATCCCGGCCAATATTAAATGCTTTCCAAAAATTTATACCAAATAATAGCTTAGTTGGTATCTCCGGGATTACGTAGAATTTTACTATTGCAGTCTTTCCGTCGACTGTGACTGGTAAGAATATATGGCCCATGATGGGGGATGAGGAGCCGTTTGCCGTTACTATACGGCTCAAGTCGTGTGATTCCTGAAGGGTAACCTGCTCTTCAAAATGTTTCCAAGTATCGCCACCAATAATAGATAATTCCGATCCGGAATCCAAAAGGCCCGTATAAGAAAGACTGTAAATTTGTACGGTAAGGTAAGGACGCAAGTCTGAGCCATCTATATAACTGTTTAATTTTGTAGCAGCTCTGCCACTTTCGAAAAATGAACTAATCGTCGCCAGCCAGGACCGCCACTCTTCCCAATCAAAATTTGGTGGTAATAGGTCTGCTGCACTACGTTGGCATGATGAGTTATGCCTGCTCATAGTACTAAGTAATGCCTGTGGGACTTGTAACTCATGAGGGCATTCTGTTGGGACGGGCGCTGTATTGTTAGTCACTGGGTCGCTAAAGGCAAGTAAGGCAGCAGCATCGTCGGTGGTTACCGGATCCAGGCATGGCGCACAACTCTCGTGGATTGCGTTAAACGGGTCAGTCGGGTAACCGGTTGTTACTGATGGGGAAGCAGTTGATATTGAACCGGAATTTGCGCTTGGGTAATTTTCGGTGAACCGGTTATTTGGGTAAACTGCGTTAATTGGGTGAGTAGTGGTAGCGGGAAGTACTATACTTGATTCTGAACAAGAATTTCCACTTTGGTTATTTTCGGTGAACCGATTATTTGGGTAAACTGCGTTAATCGGGTAAGTAGTAGTTGTGGATGGTAATGTAGTTGATTCTGAATAAGGATTTGCTATTTGGTCATTTTCGGTGAACCGGTTATTTGGGTTGACTTCGTTAATTGGGTAAATAATGGTAGCGGGAGGTACTGTACTTGATTCTGAACAAAAATTTCCACTGGTAATTTTCGGTGAACCGGTTATTTGGGTAAACTGCGTTAATTGGGTAAATAGTAGTTGTGGATGGTAATGTAGTTGATTCTGAGTAAGGATTTGCTATTTGGTAATTTTCGGTGAACCGGTTATTTGGGTTAACTTCGTTAATTGTGTAAATAGTGGTAGCGGGAGGTACTATACTTGATTCTGAACAAGAATATCCATTTTGGTACTTTTCGGTGAACCGGTTATTTGGGTAAACTGCGTTAATTGGGTGAGTAGTGGTAGCGGGAGGTACTGTACTTGATTCTGAACATAAATTTCCACTTTGGTAATTTTCGGTGAACCGGTTATTTGGGTAAACTGCGTTAATTGGGTAAATAGTAGTTGTGGATGGTAATGTAGTTGATTCCGAATAAGGATTTGCTATTTGGTAATTTTCGGTAAACCGGTTTTTTGGGTTAACTTCGTTAATTGGGTAAATAGTGGTAGCGGGAGGTACTATACTTGATTCTAAACAAGAATATCCATTTTGGTAATTTTCGGTGAACCGGTTATTTGGGTTAACTTCGTTAATTGGGTAAATAGTGGTAGCGGGAGGTACTGTACTTGATTCTGAACAAAAATTTCCACTTTGGTAATTTTCGGTGAACCGGTTATTTGGGTAAACTGCGTTAATTGGGTAAATAGTAGTTGTGGATGGTAATGTAGTTGATTCTGAATAAGGATTTGCTATTTGGTAATTTTCGGTGAACCGGTTATTTGGGTTAACTTCGTTAATTGGGTAAATAGTGGTAGCGGGAGGTACTATACTTGATTCTGAACAAGAATATCCATTTTGGTAATTTTCGGTGAACCGGTTATTTGGGTTAACTTCGTTCATTGGGTAAATAGTGGTAGCTGGAGGTACTATACTTGATTCTGAACAAGAATATCCATTTTGGTAATTTTCGGTGAACCGGTTATTTGGGTTAACTTCGTTAATTGGGTAAATAGTGGTAGCTGGAGGTACTATACTTGATTCTGAACACGAATTTGCACTTTGGTAATTTTCGGTGAACCGGTTATTTGGGTAAACTGCGTTAATTGGGTAAATAGTGGTAGCGGGAGGTACTATACTTGATTCTGAACAAGAATATCCATTTTGGTAATTTTCGGTGAACCGGTTATTTGGGTTAACCTCGTTAATTGGGTAAATAATGGTAGCGGGAAGTATCGTTGATGATTCTGAATAAACATTCGCAATTTGGCAATTTTCGGTGTACCGGTTATTTGGGTAAACTGCGTTAATTGGGTAAATAGTGGTAGCTGGAGGTACTATACTTGATTCTGAACACGAATTTGCACTTTGGTAATTTTCGGTGAACCGGTTATTTGGGTAAACTGCGTTAATTGGGTAAATAGTAGTTGTGGATGGTAATGTAGTTGATTCTGAATAAGGATTTGCTATTTGGTAATTTTCGGTGAACCGATTATCCGGGTAAACTGGTTTATTTAAGGTTTCTTCATTTGAGTATGTTCGGTTATTATACACAGTAGTGATTGTGTTTATAAGGGGAAGGGAGGGCGGGGATGAGCAAACAGGCAGGGGAGGAGCGTTGTACTTGTGAGCAGTATGGCGTAAAGCGTTAATAAGCGGGGAAGAGAGGGTTTTATCTGTGTTAGTTGGAATGGGGACAGGATGCAGGGTATCAGCGGGGGCGGGGATGTACGTGGAATTAGTTGTATGGAGTAAAGCGTTAGTAAGCGGGGAAGAGAGGGTGTTATCTTTGTTAGTTGGAATGGGGACAGGATGCAGGGTATCAGCGGGGACGTTAGTAGGGGATGTGAGGCTGTGAGGTATTGTAATCGGAGTAAAGTGACGGTTGTTGTTGTTGTCAGTATCGGGTAAAAATGTATGGGTTTTGCGTATTGAAAATCTTTGTTTATTAATTTTAGGTGTTGGTATGAATATTCTACTGTTATATACTTTATTGGTTTTTATTGAAACCGGATCAGCCATACTCTGATTCGGTATCACTCGTTTTTTGAAGTACTTGGTACAGGACTGCATTTGGGACACGTTCGTGCTGTTACGTTATTCTCGCCACAGCGATAACAGACTAGTTTGGGTGCCGCCTTACATGCCTTCAACGAATGTCCCTCTACTCGGCACCGTACACAAAAGTCAATAGGGGTTTGTACCGCCGATACCGGTTTTGTAGAATTAGGTTTATACACTAAGTCTTGAGCAAGAGACTTGGACAAGTCTCTATTAGGCTCAGCGAAGCGTTTTGCACGTTGAGTTGCTGCCTCCAGCTGGCGACAACGGTCTTTAAGGTCAGTGATTGAGTTTATAGCAAATAAAGCTAATTGTTTTGAATAAAACGGTCTAATATTTTGCAATAAAATGCTTAACTTTTCCGCTTCAGGTAGGGGAGTCTCTAGGCGTGAGTAGTAATTGAGCATTACACTAACATAATTGACTATAGATTCGTCAAATCCTTGCGTCCTCGCCCTTATTTCGCAAAGTAGGCGCTCGTTGTAGTCCACCGGCAAGTAATCGTGGAGCATCACACTCTTGAGGTCCGTCCAGCACTGCACCTGATCACAAATGCCATCGAACCATGAGGATGCCTCGTCGGTGAATAGCTTGCACGCCGAGCGGAACAGAGTCGAGTCGGAAATCTCCCGGGAGACACGCACTTGCTCCAGTTTGTGTAGGTAGGCCTTAACGCAGGTCTTGCCGTCATATTTGATATTTAATTTCTGTACTGCATTATTGTTATGTGGCGCTGCACACGTAGGAATAGCGGCAGGAATGACATCCTGAGCGATGCTCTTCGTCAGTGCACTTTTAAAAGTGAGCAATATATTATCCAATCGCACCAGCAACTTGTCTAGCTGTTCGCTTAGCTCGTAATGCCTGGTCATTTCTGACTCTGAAGGTGAGAGTCGAGTCAGGCGATGGTATAGGTGGTGTGCAGCCGCTTGTACGCGATTGAGTACCTTTAGCGAGGTGCGAGGTTGTGTCGACTCTTGTAGCAGCCTGCGCAGGTCGTCCATCTTCGACGAGATTGCATCCAGCTCGTCGGCGACATCTCCCTCGTAGTCCGCGACCTCATCCGTGGGGGTTTCCTGGTTCAGCTTCCGCAGTTGGCTCCGAAGTTCCATTACTGTAGGTAGTGGCACCCCCTGGCGCACCCTGACTTCGTACTCGAGCTCATCCTTCTTTAGTAGATTGAAGGCTATTGGGCGCTCCTCTAACGCTGTACTTGAAGACATCTTCGCGTGCTACTAATTTTTCAATGCAATGGTACAATCTAACGTCAAGCTGATGACCACCAATCAGCCCGAGCGCGAAACCGGAGTTGCAATTTGAATGCGACAAGACAATTTACCTCTGAACCACCCTTGCTATATTAAATATTAAATAGCAATGTCAAAACGACGTGTTTTTCCTTTGTAGAAAATTAGTCGAATTTAATTGTGCAATTTGAATGCAGCATGTGAATAAATTTCCGAATCGCCCCAGTTATAGTGCTTGCGAAGTTGGATTTATGTTTGTGGTTTAAATTGTTGATAAAGCAATAAAATCATAAAGGTTTAATTTGAATGCAATTAGCAATTTAATCTCCGAACCGTCCCGGGTGTAGTGAACGCGTGATGAAACTTATACGTGTCTTTAGATACACTAGCGTGATCGACCAATCACAGGAATGCGTCAGCAAGTTCGTGTCACTGCCTTACTTTGTGACACAGTAATATTGGTTACTCTTAAAACAATGTAAACAATAAAAACAGGCATGCAACCAGTGCAAAGTACATTAAAAAGCAGAAGTATGTAAGTACCACTAAAATAAATAAAAACTCAGTAATTCCTCTCCAACCAGCTCAATGCTATGACACACTAAAAGGGCTTTAACACAAAGTAGTGTGAGACATATGTAATGCAATAATATGCCACTGCCTGGAAATACTTATTCAGGTGTGTTATTCACTAGAACCCTGGCCTTGTTATGGCAAAACAGACGTTACAATCATTAATATTCGATAGTTGCTCATAAATTCACAAGGTGCACTTTGTGTCATGCAAATCAGTTTTTACTTTGATAGTTAGGGCTAAGACTTGAATGCTAAGATGAATATAATTATAATGAAATAGTGTCAAACAATGGAAGTTATAGCGCAAGCAACCAGACTATGTCCTTCATTTCAAATAAGAGGAAACCTAGTCAAAACGTCATCAACCCGTCGGGCGCCATGTAATTGGTATTTTCGTTTGGTAGAATAAAAAGGAAACTCTAGTCCTGTGGTAAATATTTATATATTTAAAGAAAGTTAACGGAGGTTATAATATAGGTGTCTAATACCAAACTTAAATTAGGGTAGGGTTGTTGATGACGTTTTGGTCGATTGCGCTAGTTTACAAGTGTAGGAATTAAGCTTAGCTGGTCTCCGGGCGGTGCTCCTCAATGTCCCTCGGACGCAGGGCGCTAGCTCGGTTGATCTAGGCGGCCTGGCTACGAAGTGGCCCCGACCAAACACCTCCTTTTGGAGGAAAATCGTCCCGCCTGGTGGTCAAATATTGACGAATGTCGACTCCGGGGCGTAACTAGCCCTCGGGTCCGTCTGTGACGCCTTTCCGTCGCGCCAAAGGTTATCGAGAAAACAGCTCGCTGGAGCAATCGGCTCCCAACAACTCGGGGGGCCCGATGCGGCCCACGCGGTCCAATTAGTATGCCGGTATGTCAATCGGGCTGGTTAGAGAGGAAGAATTACAATTTAACTTTAATAAGCGAGGCGTCTTGCCACGCGTTCTCTTTTACTTCTTTTTTTTTCTTAAATCTCGGGTTGCCAGCCTTCCAATCGCAACTCCCCGGGCGTCCGAGCGAACGCCAATGATCGCCGAGTCTAAGTGTGACAAAAATGTATCGTTCCTCACACGAGGGCTTGGACAGCTGAAACGAAAATAACACAAACCTCCTTGGCTGTCGCATTGTCGAGTTTATTAGTAACGAAAGCTATTTATGCCCGCTCCTTCAGCGGTCAGGGTAATCGGAATTAACAACCTGGCAACACCGAACCACAGACTAAACACACCGGACAAAGGCAGGTGCGCACAGATACGACGAGAATGTAACAACGCGTTATAGGTTGGCCAACATTAGGAATAATATAGGCCAACAAAAAGAAAGAAAAGGAACGCAATATCCTAGGTGTGACAAATTATATATTACAATACTCGTACCTATACTTTGTTTACCATACTTTTAAAATGTCGCTAGTTTGTTTTCCCACATTCTTAACGTTTTTCCGAAACTGAGAGAGAAGAATTATTGTCTTCTTTATTATTTGACAACCGATTTGTTAACCAACTTTTCATAATTCCGATGCTACGTAAAATCTAAATCTCATTTTCCCTAATATCATTTTACCGTCACGATTAAAAAAACATACAGATATGCTAAAAACCCTACAGAAGTGAACTTTGAAATTGCAATGCGAAAATAAACTTTTGCTAAAAAGTGGGTTAGGTTAGAACTTTGATCCCTCACAAATCGCATAATAACGGACTGTTGCTACACATGACTCGAACAAAAATTAGGGCTTTAAAGCGCAAACGAATCACTGATTTGAAAAATGATATTTTTGAACGAGCTATCCAATGATACCCCACGCCATGCGTTTAACAAGAAAAAAAAATACATTCCCACTTTAGGTGTAGGGGAGGTACCCTAAAAAAAATTTTTTTCAAGATTATTGTACGGTTTTGTCGGCGTGATTGATTTATATACCCATGCCGAATCACAGTTTTCTAGTAGTAATGGTTACTGAGCTAAGCCGAAGACGGACGGATAGACAGACCGACATGGCGAAACTATAAGGGTTCCTTGTTGACTACGGAACCCTAAAAACTATAAACACAAAAGCTTTTTTTACTTGGATAGGCTCGTTGGTAACCTTGTCCTTTCCTTAGAGCGGAAATTTCGGGGCTTCGCTTGTCCTTTCCTTAGAGCGGAAATTTCGGGGCTTCGTCGATTTTGTGGCGGAACTTATTTTGCCATTGAATAAGTAAATATTGAATAAGTAGGTAAATATAATAATAATATTTATATTTTACATATTTATTTTTATATTTGATATACTTTTTTTATATTTAAAAAAAAATAAAAAAATTTATTTTTTTATTTTATTTCTTATTTTTATATACTGCTTTGTTTGTGTGAGGTGGGCAATAAAGAGTATTTGTATTGTATTGTATTGTATATTTCGGACTTTTCGGCACAGTTGACAAAAATAAGTGTCTATTCGAATCATAAGCGAAATAAAATTGCAACGAACTGAGAATTGGGAAAATAATAAAAAATTTAGGATATTTAATTTCGGGCAACAAAGTTTAATTAATATACAAACGAACTGGGTGGGTATTCTATTCACGATATTTGACAGAAGAGGAGATTATGTCCACTTTGCTGTCTCTGTCATTCCAATTTTGAAAGATGAAAGTGAGGTCTTTCTTGGTCCCGAATTGACATGATCGCAGCCTGCACGTGAACGCCCGAAACACGTCGCCAGTCTTACTCGTACTCCAGAACTTCACCGATCATTGTAGTGTAATCATAGGATTCGGCTTCGGGATGTTTAAAGGATTGAAGATTAAGTACACAAAATCTCATTAAATATGCGTATGAGTAATTATAAAAAATGAAATGAAATGGTTTATTTCGCTAGAGATATGGTTACATTAGATGGTAGAATAATTTCATACTAATAACGTCCCTTAATATTTCGCCAACGACGTTGACATGCAAAAATATTAAAATAACTTGACCTAGTAGACATACTAATTAATTCATTGGGATGTCATTGGTCCCGTGGAGTATGGGACGGGTCCTGGTGTGGGATGCAACCTGTGTTGACACACTAGCCCCGTCGCATCTCCACCGTACCTCTATGAGGGCAGCAGCTGCAGCAGAGGCGGCCGAATCTGCAAAGGTGGGCAAATATAGTGGTCTGGGCGCTGAATATAATTTCGTGCCTTTTGGCGTCGAGACCCTTGGCCCGTGGGGCTCTGGAGCCCTAAGCCTCTTCAAAGAGATGTCGAAGAGGCTTACAGATGCCACCGGTGACCGAAGGGCTGGCAGTTATCTCGCACAAAGAATTAGCTTAGCTATTCAGCGAGGTAATGCTGCCAGCATCTTCGGCACAATGCCGCAGGGGCCATTTTTATATTTAGTTTAGTGCTATTCTATTTTATTTTTAATTTAGTTTTTTATTATTACTTTAATTGTTAAATCAAAAAAAAAGTTGTTAATTCATTAAATAGGCAATTACAGAATTACTAAATTACAACATAAAATTAATGTCAAGTCAATGAGAATTGAATTACCTACTTATCCTAAAAAATAACAAAATAATAAACAATTAACAATAGATTAACTGAATGCAGTTATATAATAAATAAATTGCAAAATATTACCAATATATTACGCATAATATCCTTATATGTCAAAGTATTCATTAACTGAATAGAAACAATTATGTAAGTATTAGATATTGCTAGAGCTTTTTCAAAAATAAGTTGAAGGGTAGCTCTCGATTATTGCTAGGCAATTTGTTGTATATTTTATTTAATTAACATCAGATAACAATGTCCGTTACACAATGTTGTATTAAACTTTATTGTTCACACAAGTCTATTTGGGTATTGTACATACACATAACCATCCCAGCGTACATTTCATGCCGGTTTCGTCATAATGACGTATTCATATAAACACACAGGATGATTCAAAAAACGAAGTGACACGACTTAGTAACCGTAAACGTATGTAGTAAGTAATATTTTATTTTATTTTTAATTACTTATAGGCCACAACAACGTGTCTATCGATACTATCATGAAATTGGTCAAGTCCATGTTAAAATCAAACTGTTTTTCTTTATGTTCCTCATGTTCTTTGTGTTTTATTGTTTGCAAATGTAATTTGATGTTGCTTGCTTTTGGTGGCAAACTTTGCTGACAGCAGGAACAATAAATTTGTTTATTATCTATAACTAAACATGGATTTATTTGGCACAATAATTTTATAGCCTCCATGGCGACTTAGGCCACTAGCAAAGCATTGTTTCCTGATCTTATTAAATTTAACTGAAATGTTGTTTCCGCATGTCTCCTATTTGTGACAAAGAGTAAACTTTGATGTGACAATGTCAGATAAAGTTCTTTCAATGTCCGTCTCAAGTGTCAATATATTAGATCTACTTAAAGGGAAGAGGTTGATTAGATAACAGTGATTAATCATTGATTAATCACATTTTCCATTATTGGGTACGGATAAATAAACGTT